>JBAJHW010000012.1:16312788-19235288 GCA_037013535.1 Intellagama lesueurii | reverse complement strand
CCAGGGTTACCTGAATACGTATATCCTTGGTTTTAATCTCTACCCCATCAGCAACCTCTCACATTAGTTTTACTCACAGCTCTTTCAGAACCTCTAATACTTTTTGCATGTTGGTGGTGTAGCTTTCCCCCGCTTTAATTTTTTTCCGCAGAAATTAGGAGAGGATTAGCTAGCTAGCTAGTTACAGTTCTATTAGCTTTTGTTGTTTAGTCGTTAAGTTGTGTCCGACTCTTCATGACCCCATGAACCAGAGCACGCCAGGCCCTCCTGTCTTCCACTGCCTCCCGGAGTTGGGTCAGATTCATGTTCGTAGCTTCGGTGACACTGTCCAACCATCTCGTCCTCTGACGTCCCCTTCTCCTCTTGCCCTCACACTTTCCCAACATCAGGGTCTTTTCTATTAGCTATATTAGTTAATTAGTTCCATTTTTGTCCCCTTTTCCCTCCAGTCAGCTCCAAGAAGCCTTCCCTCTTCATCCCTGATTCTTCAGTGCTGGATACCTCAGGGGTTGAAGTCTCCAGCTGCAGAGCCCGAGGTTGGGGGTTCAAATCCCCCACTGGGCCTCCTTGATAAGAGGTATGGACCGGATGATCCATAGGCTCCCGTCCAGCTCTGCAGTTCTAAGATGATGATGACGACCCCATTTCCCTTTTACCCTCCTAACAACTCTATGAGGTAGCACACACTGAGACGAAGTGACAAATCATCAACCAGACCTCATGACACCCAGGGGAACAGAAGCTGCATCTCCAAATTCAGAACAGCTTTCTAACCACCTCACCACCCCACCCCACAATGCCTGTGTTAACGGGTGGCTTCGGACCAGCCAGACCCCCCAGTGAGCTTCTGTCCTTTGAAAACGTTTGGAAGACAGAAAGTGACCGGTGCCTTAGAAGTCTGATCATGGAGATGATTGACAGGGATGCTGCCTCATACAGGAGAGTCACCCACTGGGGGATCCTCTCCTCCCAAGAATGGCACTTTGAGGCTCAGGTGGCCAGTCTTCGCTCCCATTGCAGACAAGCAAACACAACCCAGGCTTCCAAAGGGTTTTTACAAAGGTTTTCCAATCCTTGTTTATCTGGAATATGGAAAATGCTTCCTGAAGACATAAACATACTCCTGAAATACGGAGGGAAGGGGGGCATTTTGCATTACAAAGCCATTTCATGGAAAACAGGGACTATATCTTGGGCCTAGCTTTTGATTAGGAGAATGCTCCTTATATTTAATAATTGCATGTCATCAAGTCGAGTTATGGCAACCCTTTCCAGGGGTTTCTAAGGTAGAGAAGTGGTTGACCCTTCCCTTCTTCTGGGGGCATCCCTGGGACTGTGCAGCTTGCCCAAGGCCACCCAGGCTGGCTCTTCACCCCGGAGGCCCAGTGGGGGAATCGAACTCTCAACCTCTGGCTCTGCAGCCAGATACCTAAGCCACTGGGCTATCCAGCCATCTGCTCCTTATACATCAAGCTATTTAATGTACAGTATTTCCAAATGATTGGATCA
This sequence comes from Intellagama lesueurii, assembly GCA_037013535.1. Classification (NCBI taxonomy): domain Eukaryota; kingdom Metazoa; phylum Chordata; class Lepidosauria; order Squamata; family Agamidae; genus Intellagama; species Intellagama lesueurii. The sequence goes on along the minus strand of JBAJHW010000012.1, from coordinate 19,233,779 downwards.
AAAGCACACAGTGAATGCATCATTTTGTTTGCTTTGTTGAATGCAATCCAGATGTCTTCCTGAAAAACATAGGAAACAAAAGACACAGGATAAGGCGTGTTAACAGATTGTTTGTTCATTTATTTATTTAAGTAAATATTTCTATACTACTCTCTATCCAAAGATCTTTGGGTAGGGTCCAGTCAATAAAGCAGCTTCAAAGTAACTGAGAAACACCATAACAATTTAAAATCAATGTAACTAGTTAGGGGGACGATTCTGCATCTTTTATACTCCCTTGGTTCAATGCTACAACATGGAATCATGCACTTTGAAAGAGGGTGCTGTAAAATGAAGAAGAAGCCAGCATCTGACAGGTGGATTTATCACAGGATACTAAGAGTGTTTCGAATCAAGTGGGTGAGTAATGAAGAAGTAGTAAGGAAAATGAATAATAATTAATAGAGAACCATCAAGTTGATTCCAAGTTACGTTGACCACTTGGAGTTTTTTCTAGGTAAAGAATATGCAAAAGTAGTTTACCCAAGGCTACACGGGCTGGTTCTTCTCCTACAAAGCAGGCTGGGGAACTGAACATAGATAACTCATGTACAGTGGCTCATTCAAGAAACATTCAGTGAGGAATGGGGAATTAAATCAGAAGAAGTGGTTATCTGAATCTTAGAATGGCAAAGCTGGAAGGGACCCTATGGACCACTGAGTCCAGTTTCTGTCAGGGAGGCACATCAAGGAACCGAACCTCTCGCTCTGCAGCCAGATAGATCCCTAAACCACTGAGCTATCCACCAGTGAAGAATCAGGGAAACTGGCGCAGGGGCAACGCTGTACCATTGTTCGGAGTTGCCCCGTCCAACCTCTAGAATAGCTTTGATGACATCCATCCTCTTGAACAACAGGAAGATCTTCTCTTCATGGAGCTGGCCACAAATGCAGCTGCCGGAGAGGAGTGAGCAAGGAAACTCGATGGTGTATGGTGCCCAAATCCATGAATCACTCCCATCTCTGCTCTAAACAAACAAACAGTCAGGAGGGTGTCAACGTCCTTCCCAATAAAGCAGAGGCCCCCACTCCACACGTGGCCAGGACTCATTGTTCCCTTATGCACTACTCCCTCCTCATGTTCAACCATGCTGGCGACATCCACCTGTTCTTTCTAATCCCGCACTGAGCCGGAACATCCTTTTGAAGTCAGGCTGACGGTAATGGGGGGGGGGGGTGGGTGGGCTTGCTTCTTTGTCTAACAATGCTCTGCGGCTTCCCACAAAGAGAACAGCGTCTCCGGGTAACGAGGCAGACAAACAATCAACCAAAAGAACAACCCAGTGACTGGTGTATTTGGGCAAAGGGTCGTTTGAAGAAGGCACGGAGGAGCAGGTGGCCTCCGAGGTGACCTTCTGGAGACAACCTTCCCATCTTGGGGGTGGAAAGCCTGCGCACTCCCCCACGTACAAAGTGCAGGCTTGGATTACATGTCACCTTATGCTCATGGATTAGGGGGAGTGGTTCAGAGAAGGAGGGACCGCCCCACGTGCTATCCCTGCAATAAAATTTTGTCACGCTTCCTCCATGAATGTTATGCATGACTTTGCCAACACAGAAGGTGTTTTGGTGGGCCCTCATGTCAAATGTGAGATCTCCCAGCTTTAGAGGGGGATTAAATATGTTAAGTTCAGACAGGGACACGCCGTCTATTAAGAGTCATTAGCCACAATGGAAGTTTGAGTTTGGTGGTCCATGTGCCCTGTCCAGCCCTCTGGAAAAGGTGCATTGCAAACTTCACTCTTCCTGCATGTCGATTCTAGCAGGAGACACCCGAAGTTGAGAAGCCTGCAGGCGACAACAGTCCATCAACCCAGCGTGTCCCTTGCACATGATATACTGCTTCGGAACATGAAGTTTCCATTAAGCCGTCACAGCTCAAACCCAGCTTTTTTTTACCCACCAGACCAAAATACCAGCATACGTCAGCTTATAAAAATGGCACAATCTTTAACCTGGTCTTTGATCCATTTTATCACTTGAAAGAAAGGCACTTTGAATCCTCCTTTTTAAAAAATAAATCCAGTGCTGATTTCGCAGGAATCAGTCATTTGGTTTACGAGGTTCCTTAGGGCTCCCTGGCGGGGCTCCTAATACAGGCCTGCAGCAAAGATTTTCCTCGGCCAGGGTGAGTTGGACCACCGCTCCCATTAACCTCCCCAGATGTGGTTGGACTACCGCTCCCATTGACCCTGACCATCACCTTTCCTTGCTGGAGCCGATGAGAACGGAGCAGCAGAAGATCTGGAGGGCCAAAGGTTCCCCACCCAGAAGCCACCGAGGGATCTGGAATCTGGGTTGTATTTCTGGGGACGGTGTTGAGCTCGCCTTTTGGGGGCTGAACACAGCACACCCAGAAACGGTTGTGTGAGGCTAGTTTGGAGATGCGACCTGATTTCCTGGTACTCATTTCCTGCCTGGAGAAAACGGAGCAGGCTTTGCTCCATAAATTCATCGGCTGTGGGTTCAGCAGACAGTCAAACCTTTCAGCCCAAGCCAAAAGCCAGAGCCGACGCCTGGAGGGGAAGTCTAGGGTTGGGACACACGGCTGGAGTCCACAGCATCCTCTGGGGAGCTGCCCTCTCATGAAACAATTAGTCGGAGAAGAGAGGAAATGCCTTTTTTTTTGCCCAGCTGAAGTAGTCATTGCTGGCATACGCTCCACGCTCGTTCTCGCACTCTTGTCCCAGAGCCGGCAGCCGAGGCGTAAAACAACAGGCTGCGCACACACGCACAGCCACCGCGTCCCCTTGCTGTCTTTTGCCCGCAGCCAAATGGCAAAGCAGAGGAGTTGGGGGGTAATCAATTGATGTGGGTCTTGGAAAGACTGGAGGCTTTGTGAGGACCCAGGCCTGGGCGAAGCTGAAATGGACAGACCCGGCATTGTTGGGCAGGGCCGTGTGGCCATAGGGAAGACTGGGCCGGCCATCCAAGAATAGCAGCAGCAGCTGGCCTGACAGGGACCCAAACATCTGGCTGACGTATCTCCAGTCCTTTGGGAGGCTTCCAGAGACAGACCTCGAAAGCAATGGGACAGAATATGTCCTTGTGTTGCCGCAGCCTTTGAAAATGGCCTTTGAGTGCCACATGGATGTCTGTTTTTCAACGGATCAGGCCTCTGCGGTGTGTTGGCACCCAGGATTTTCTGCTCTGAACTCAGAAACCTCCAGAGCAAAATGAACACAGTGTTCATATTCTGTTCCGCCATCCCTTCCACTTGCTCAGCAGTACAACAAGGCACCTTGCTGTGTTTCATTGAGGAAAAGACGTTTAAAACTGCACAAAAAGTGTGTGTAAATTCTAGGGAAGTGTGAAAATCCCCACCCATAAAGGGAGAACGCTGCTGATGTAAAACTGAAGAAGCAGAGAGCCTAAGAGGGTCATGAGCTGAGAATGCAAATTATTGTCAATGCAAGCACCCTGTTCGGATAGACGAGAAGTGACTTTTAAAACCTCAGCTTAACAATGAATGAACTGGCTTAACAGATGCTTTCTTGCTGGGCAATGTCGGCAGGAACTGCCTTGCAGAAGTCCAGCTTGATGGCTAGTGGCTGCTTGGATGCGTAGTTAAGAGAAGCTGTGTTTGGCCCATAGCTGGCTAAGAAGGAATAAGTAAATACTGTTTACATACTAAATGCCAATGATAATGATGATGATGTGCCGTGAAGTCAATTCTGACTTATGGCAATCCTGTTCAGGGTTTTCCAGCCTGAGAGTGCTCAGAAGGGATTTCCAATTCCGTTCTTCTGGGGTCACCCCTGGGACTGAGCAGCTGGCCCAAGGCCACCCAGGCTGGCTCTTCTCCCCGGAGGCCCAGTGGGGGAATTGAACGCCCAATTTCTGGCTCTGCAGCCAGACACCTAAACCAGTGAGCTATCCAGCCAGCTAAATGCCATTAAGTATGTGTTCAATATCTTTGGACATTTTAGAAGATGTGGGGTCAATGTGTTTCAAGCAAAAAGGAGACACTTGTTTAATTGCTTAGAACAATCAGCGATACTGTACTACTTGTTGAACTTCAATTGTTATGTTCAGGTTTCATGATAATTAATCGGTATGTTTTCAACAGAGTTATTTTTGACAGAGCTTTCAACGCAGGCCTCCAGCGAGTTTTCTTTGAGTCCTGGGTTGGGGGGCAGTAAGGGGAAGGCGGGTTGTCTTTGAAGGTATAGTACATGGCTAATTTGAGGTACCTCTGTAGAGGTACATGTTCAACTGCTCAATTGCAAGGCAAGTGAAATGCTTAAGGAGTATTTTTACCAGTTCCAGTGAGTTTCTGTGGGGATTTGAACCCAGGTCCCCTGAGTCTTGCTCTGACATTATCCACCACAACAGCTCTCCTCTAAGGCTTTAGATCATTGGTCCTTGGGCCTCCAGATGTTCTTAGACTTCAACTCCCAGAAATCCTGGCCAGCAGAGGTGGTGGTGAAGGCTTCTGGGAGTTGTAGTCCAAGAACATCTGGAGGCCCACGGTTAGGGACCACTGCTGTAGATGATCGTTAAAAGAAAAAAGAAGAAAAAGCTAAAATGGAAATGTCTTGAGGTTTTTTTAAACACACACTCATACACACAGAGATAGAATGTAGACAGGGAGGTCAGTGGGAACTTAAATGCAAAACTTAAATTGGCAGTGACAATTACATGGAAAAACTGTTGAGTGGTTTGTGAGAGACGCTGTTTCCCATTGTGTGTGCAATCACAACACTACATTTGGTTTGGCCTACAGTCACCTCTCATCTGTTTCTCCTAAAATCATGGTGCATAAAGGCAAGGACGGAGAACCCCTTTACAGCACTGAATATTCCACAATGGACCATACGCATGGGTCTGGGATTTAAACTCAGGTGTCAAAGACATAGCTGGGGAAAGCAGCTCATCCCGGGGGATTTTGGGAGTTGTAGTCCAAGAAAGCCACCATTCCCAAGCCACTCTCTGAATAACACAGTTGTTCCCAGTGGCATGTCCAAGGCTAACCAAACCGCCTTTGATAACCCATCGCGGCTCATTCTGCTGCATGGCTTATCTCCATGCCGACCCACTTGAAACTGTATGTCAGGTTCATTCCAGGAATAGAGTCTGCACTTGTGACTCGGCTCCTCCTGAGAAGCTGAGCTGCCCAGCCTATCAAGCAACACCGTGCTGTTTAGCTAACGAAACAGTCTGTCCTTGAAAGCATTAATCCAGGAATGAACCCATTCAGCAGCGCAAACCTATGGGTGCTTTCCTATTGCGTCAATAGGCCCAACATGTAGAAGGGAACGGTTACGAAGAGAATAGACACGCACACAAATGGACTCTGCACCAAAGTGTTGCAGCATGGCTTGCTATGGCCCAGGAACTGCTGGGGATCTCGGTCTCCGGCTGCAAAATGAGAGGTTGGGAGTTCGATTCCCCGCTGTGCCTCCTCGATGGGGTTGGATGCGATGAGCCACAGGGTCCCTTCCACCTTGCACTTCTAGGGTTATTGCTATGCCATGCCATCCCCTGTCCTTGCTTGGTTACCACTGATACCTCTTAAAAGTCTGTTCTTGAAAAATCCTCATGGAAATCTGGAGGCGCTTTTGAGACTAATAGAAGATTATGGACAAGTGGCAGGCCTTAAAATAAACTATCAAAAAACAAAATTTATGACTAAAAACATAAAGAAAGAAGATGTGGAAAAATTAGTGACAGAAACCAATTTTGAAGCAGTACAGAAAATTAAATATCTAGGAGTTATTATTACCAAAAAACCAAGCAACCTAATGAAAGAGAATTATTTGAGAATGCAGAAGGAAATCCAGAAAGATTTGGAAGAATGGAGTAAGCTGCAATTATCTCTGATGGGAAGAATCTCAACGATAAAAATGATGATATTACCAAAACTTCTATTCCTTTTTCAAAATCTGCCAATATTACTAAACTTCAAATATTTCAAGGATTTAGATCGTCTGATTGTGAAATTTGTTTGGAAGACTAAAAAACCAAGAATAAAACTCAGGTTGTTACAGGATTTGAAAGAAAGGGGGGGTTTAGGCATACCGAATTGGCTATTATACTATAAGGCTTGTGCTATGACGTGGATAAAGGAATGGATAACTCTTGTAAATCAAAGATTACTGAAATTGGAGGGGCATGATTTAAGAATGGGTTGGCATGCATATGTGTGGTATGGAAAATATAAGGAGCAATCACACTTTATGGAACACATTGTGAGGAAGGCTTTATACCTAGTGTGGCAAAAATTTCAAATACAAACCTACAAGAAAATTCCAATATGGGTAGCGCCTATAGAAGCATTTACTCTGAAAGTATTGAACCAGAAAGGGGCACTGCTAACATATAAAGAATTGCTTAACAAAGAACAAAACATAAAAAATAAGCAAGAACTAGAGGTACTGGGGGTGGCAACAGATTGGTGGTCAATGAACAAATTGGAATCAAGATATAAAAAAGACAAAATTGTGGGTTTCTTTGAGGGTGAAGTTCAAGTGGATAAACTGTGGATCTATACTGATGAGAAAATAATTAAAAAAATGTATACATACCTATTGGAATATGAGATGGAGGATGAGAGGGTAAAGGAGACAATGATAAAATGGGCAAGCAATTTCGGTTACAATATTGATATTGATGATTGGACATTGATGTGGAAAGAATCCCATAAAATGATTAAGCCGGTAAACTTAAGAGAAAATATCCTCAAAATGTTTTATAGATGGCACTATACCCCTGTAAGGTTGGCAAAAATGTCAGAGGGTAATAGCAATGTTTGTTGGAAGTGTAAAAAAAAAGCAGGAACCTATTATCATATGTGGTGGACATGCGAAAAAGTCAAGAGATATTGGATGCAGGTGTGGGAAATAATAAAAGAAATCATTCAACAGAAATTAAATTTTAAGCCTGAAATAGCACTGTTAAATATTGTGTCGGAAATCACTGATAAGAAAATCAAATATTGTGTAATGTATATACTTGTAGCTGCTAGGTTACTCTGGGCCCAAAAATGGAAAAGTGAAGAAACACCCACGATGGAGGAGCTCCTAAAGAAACTGTTGGATATTGCAGAATTAGATGCACTTTCAGAAGCACTACGTGAACAACCAAGAGACTATGTGAAACAAAGTTGGAATTTAATATATGTTTGGGCTCAGGAAAAGACAAAAATTTAGGGGAAAATGTTTTATGTTCATTATCTTTTTCAAGGCTCACTGGAAACCTGGGGAATCTGGGACTCAAAGGAGGTTGGAATTTCTTGTCCTCTGAAGGGGGGAGGGGAGGGCTTATTTTGGGCTATTTTTTTTATTCCTTTTCGTTTTTTGATATTTTATATTTTGTATTCTGTATTTCTGCTTAATAAAATAAATAAATAAAAAAAAAAAAGTCTGTTCTTTGTAGGAGATTTGAGCCTTAAGGGTTGCTCTAGGATCAAAAGGTCCCAAGCAGCCCTCTTTCTTGATCAGCACATTAGCAATCATGTTGGAGGTCATGTCGGGAGGCTCCTGGAGGGGTTGCACTTGATTGCTGCTAAGGTTTTATTTGGAGGGTGGCAATATCACTATTTTGGACTACAACTCCCAGTTTCCCCAGCACGCATGGGCATAGGCCACAGAGGCTAGAGGATTCTAGGAAATTTCATTCCAACATGTTAAGTTTCCAAGCTTTGGGTTTATTACAAATTGCCTTGAATGTACATTGAGCAGAGGATGCTGTTGTTGCTAATGAGAACAACAACAACAACAACAACAATGACAGCTATGACAATGTCAACAACAATGGCAATAATCCTCATGGGGCTTTACCCTGGTGTGAGTGTGACTGTGTTTCTTGAAGTAAGAAACTGCTGCTAATTAATGAGCGGCTGCTCATATACCTAGTAACCTGCCAGTCATGTGACTTGGTGTGCCACCCGGATGGTAAGCAGCCACTCGTGAATTAGTAACAACGTGCTGCCATGATTTTGCAATTACGCTTCCATGTTTGTAAACCCCCGACAGGATTCTGGCCAATAATCCTGCACACTTGATGGAATGCCATGGGGGCTGCAAAAGTCTTGGGAATGCAAGAACCACCTTTGGAGCTAAATGGCACTATTGATAAAGGTGATGGACCCTACATGGGTACACAGTGCATGCTAGTTGGCTGAGGATGATGGGAGTTGTCATCCGAATATATCTGAAGAATGCAAGGTCAGAGAGGTTTTTTTTTAGAGCAGATTGGGCCATAGCAGTCCTCCTGGTGTTCCACAATTCCCATCAGCCTCGACTGGCACAGCAAATGGTGAGGGATGATGGGAGCTATAGTCCAATGGCACCTGGAAGGCCAAGCTTTGTTGCAGAGGGCAAGGAAGGTAACAAATGTTCACAAAACTCCCTCAGACACTCTGCGGGCCTCGGTGACCATAATCATAGCTCTGGGAAAACCGGGCTCTGTATTGTGCCATATGCTTGTCATATTGCTGCTGCTTAATGGATTTTGGCTGTTTCAACCCTTAACGCTATGGGCACAGCAGATGGCAGCGGGCTCGAAGGGAGAGGCCTCCCTCTGCAGTCCTATTAGGGATGAGAAAGGGAAGATTTGCCGTTCGGATGACAACCCCCAGAATTCCCCAAACCAGCAAGGCTGGAGCGGGTGAAGGGGGACCCCTCGTCCCACCCGACAGTTGTGCAACCTCTGCGTTAAGAGTATCCAAATACGGGGCTTGAAGAAGTGGGTTTCAATCCACCAAAGTTCACACTGAAACGAATGTGTCCATCTTTCAAGCACCACAATGGTTTGTCCTATTTCTTCCCCTTCTTTCTTCTCTATACTTTTGCCAACACGGTGAGACAAATTAACACAGCGGCTTCTTTGGAAACAGCCGGGAATCTGTATCCTTCTCCCCTGCACCAAGTCAGAACACTGGTCCGTTCAGTCCGGTCTTATTTATGGGCCGAAGCTCTGCTGAATCACTAAATTACCAGGGATTAACTGGAAGGAGGAGAAATTGAACCTGGGGCTTGGTGCCTGGGCTCCCTCTTTGAGGCGCACAGGAAGCCCCCCAAGAAAGCAGGGGCACATTGAGTGTAGGATGATGCCTTATGCGGAATCAGATCCTCAGGACCATCTAGTCCATTATGCCCGGCACTGACAGGCAGAAATCTCTCCCCAGGATTTCTCTCCTCCCTGTTTTCCTCCCCTTAGCAACCCTGTGAGGTAGGCTGAGCTGAGAGATCACAACTCACCAAAGGTCAGGCAGGATTTCAAAGGTCGAGCATGGATTTCAATCTAAACGCCTTAATCTTGGTCCAGTGCTCTGACCACTGCACTGCACTGCCTGAGCAAAAGCACATACGGACTTGGCCTTCATGGCTGTAAGACTGCTTAGGAATAAACTCCTCGCTGATTTACCCTTCTTATGGACTAGTAAAGAAAACCAGGCTACAGATTTTGCCTGCTCTTTCCTGGCCTAACTTAAGCCTAGTGATTAATGCAGGTGAAATGTCTTGCTCATGCCCCATGCCTGTCCATTCCTGCAGACTTATTTAACAGGAAGGATTTAAAAACATAAAATAAACTACACACAAACACACAAACACAGACACACAGAGCCTCAGAGTCAAGGCTGGCTCCTTTCTGCTCTGCGGCTGCCCCGCTCAGCATATGAATCTAGGTGGCTACCTTAGTGGAAAACTTGGGATCAGCGCTCCGCGCATCTTTCTCTCGAGTTGCGACTAGCTGGGGGAAAGAGAAGGCAATCTGGATCCTGCCCCCACCGACCTCTCTGTTAGCCCTCTCCGTCACACCCCATGGCCAACTTAAATTCTGTCCTTGGCCAAAGGCTACTGTTAGCAAGGGAGAGGTAAAATGTACAGGAGGGGGATTTTATGAAAAAAGTGAAGACTGTCCTTCTTCATCAGCTCTGGCCTCATATGATTTTCCCTCTTGCTTAGCTTTAATCTTTAAAAGGGTGTCAGAAGATCCGGTCACCTCTAGATCGGCTTATAAACTGAATCTAGGCCCTGTGCGGTCTAACCGGATGGTTAGATGGTCGCCACTGTACACACCTTGGGTGAGCAAGGGCTTTTCATCAGAACTGCTCAGAGTTGACTCTCCTGGCAGAAGAGAGTGATGGGAAGAAAAGAAGAGGGTGGGCAAGAGAAAGAAAGGAAGAAAAGTAGCACCTAGAGCAGACCTGGGCAAAGTGCGGCCCGAGGGCCACATACGGCTCGCGAGCTGCTCTTGTCCGGCCCGCCGGTCGTCGCTCCAGTCCGGTGTTCAAGCACTTGTTCATGCCCAACACAGACTGGATTTCTCTCACTGAACAAGTTGAACATCAAAACCATTTATAGCTTTTTGTCTAAAGTTGATCAGTTGCTTATCTTTTATTTTTAAGTAAAGTTGGTTCAGCCCCCGAACACAGTTCAGATTTTTCATGTGGCCCCCCTATAGAAATTAATTGCCCACCCCTGCCCTAGAGAGAGGCAAGAAAGAGAGGAAGGATTATGGGAAGCTCGAAAGAAAGGGAGAAGGGGAGGGAGAAGGGGTGCCGTGGATGGACAGGTGGGGGGGGGGCAGACAGACAAGAGGGGGGGGGAAAGGAAAAGGGTGGGAGAGAAGAGGGGACAGAAATAAAGACGGTAGCACAAAGATGGGCCTCATCATCATCATCATCATGACGTCCCATCAAGTCAATGCTGACTTATGGCAACCTTCTTCAGAGTTTTCCAGGTAGAGGATACTCAGAAGGGGTCTCCCCTTCCCTCCTTCTGAAAAGGGGCATCCCTGGGATCACGGTGCAGCTGGCTCAAGGCCACCCAGGCTGGCTCTTTTTTTCCACAGAGGGGGACTCGAACTCCCAACCTCCGGGCTCTGCAGCCGGAGAGACCTCAACCCCTGAGCATTCCAGCCAGCCGAGAGAAGGAAATGCGCAGGGGCAGAAGCGCTCCGGCACAGAAGCCAACCCGCGCTCGCCCCCCCCCCTCGCCGCCGCCCCCCTCCGCTCGCCCCGCAGTCCTCCCCCTTTCTGCCCAGCCACGTGGGAGGCGGCCCGCTCAGCCCCCGAAGCCCCGCCCCCTTTTCCTGGGGCAACGTTCTGCTCCCGCCCCCTTCGGGCCCGCTTGCCTGGCCGCGGTGGGCGTGGCCTGAGCGGGGGGCCCCTCCCCTCGGCGAGCCAGGTTTGCAAACGGAGGCCGAGGCAGCCGCAGAGGGAGGCGAGCGCGGCTGCGGGCGGTGCAGGGCGACGAGCAAAGGGGCTCCGCGGAGAAGGCCGGCCGGAGGGGGGGTGGTTGGTTCCTGGAGCCGCCTCTGCAGGGTTGTTGTGCCGCTCGCTCCTGGGCCGAGCGGGGATCCCCGGCGGCGATGCTGAAAAGCTGCGGGAAGAAGCTGCTCTTCTCGCTGGTGGGCTCCACGCTGACCTGCCTCTTGGTCCTGATGGTGGATCCGCAGAACGGGCGGGGGCTGAGCTGGGGCGGCGGGGGCGGCGGCGGGGGGGCCGGCTTGCTTTTGCCGCCCGTCGAGAGCGCCCGCCCGGCCGCCGCTTCGCCGCGCGCTGGAGGCTCGGCGGGGCAGCGCCTCCGAGACGTCAGAAGCTTCGCCGATTATTTCACCAAGCTCTCCCGGAGCAAGCGGGAAGTGGGGCCCGGCGGCGGCGGCGGCGACCCCCGCCCGGAGGCAGGGAAGCGGCTCCGAGCCCCGGTGGAGGAGCTTTCGCCCCGGGAGGTGTTCATCGCCGTCAAGACCACCAAGAAATTCCACAAGTCCCGGCTGGACCTCTTGCTCGACACCTGGATCTCCCGCCACAAGGAGATGGTAAGGGGGCTGCCGGCGGGGTGGGGGTGGGGGCTTGGGGGGGGGGTAGAGGGAGCTCCCTAGAGGGGACGGATCCTGTGCGGTTGGTTTATTTATTTTTTCCTTTTAAAAGAACAAACGAGGCTCCTTCCCCGCACACAAAGAACGGGCGCCCTCGGTCGTCGAGGAGCGCCTTCCTCCCCCCCCCCGCCCCCCGTGGTTGGTTGGAGGCGCATCGGTGGCGGGTGGCGGGAACGAGGCACTCTGCGTAGCCCCAGGGGCACTCTCGTCTGGAGGCGTTCCCCATCTGGCACCGGAGGCGGTCTCTCTGGAGGCTGCAGAACTGTGTAAGGAATCGGATGCCGTCTGAGGTCCTTCTGGTGAGCCTGGCGGAGAGTTCGGGGCTGGCTCGTTCCAGAGGTTGGGGGGGTTAGGGTGGGGGTTGAGCCCCCCCCCCCCAGGGGTGCTCCTGAACCTCCACCCGGGTCTCCGATCCAGGCATGGCAGGCACACGTGTCTTCTCTCTCCTTCCCGCCACCCCCCCCGGCCGGCGCGCACTCATCCAGGAGGCGCGGGGCACCCCCGTGCCAAGGGCGGCGGCCAGCGAGTAAGGGCAAGCCCGGCGCCTTCATCTCGGCCGCCCCCGCCCTGGCCCCCCGGGGGAAGAAAGTGCGCCACGCGCCTCCACCCCGGGCCCACCCCGGCAGCTTCCTCCTCCTTCCCTCGCCCGGGCGCTGGCGGCTGGTGGCACGGGCTTGCTTTGCGCGTCTGGATGCGCGCCTGTGCGCGCGCGCCTCCGGCACAGGCGCTTGTTTCACCAGAGTAAGCCGCAACAACAGACCGGGAGGACAACCAGGAAGGCATTCTGCTCCCGGACCTCACGCCTTCAGGCCACCTGGCATGACTTGGGCCTGGAAGCGCACTCTGTACATGTTAAGATTAACTTGTTCCCCTCGAGCATCGCTAATCCTGAACCCAGTTTGGCTGCTGAAAAAAATGGCTGAACCCCGGTTTTAGCCCCCCCCCCCTCCCGCGGGTTTTCCTTCCCATTCTCCTGGTAGCACCCTCCTGCTGGATTACAACTCCCACCATCCACAGCTCCTGCTGGCCCAGGCTGTCTTCATGCATTTTCTCCAGCAAAAGGAGGTAGTGCTTTCTTTTTAGGTTGTCAAACGAATTGAAATGTGGACGGGGAGGGTGAGAGGGAGGCCATCATTATGACACACATCTGTTGGGGTGTAGATCCCTGTCTCACTCGGAAGCCACCCGGCTGCCCTCACGCAGGCTAATAGATATGCCCTCGTTACACTTGACTGTACGGTCTTCCTACCTGCGTGGGCATGAATACTTGGCATTTAGGGGGCCTTCAAGTTCTGCAAGATCCACAGAGTCTGTCTGCTGAGCAGCAGAAAGAACGGGAGCTGTCTCAGGGCGGGCAGGAAGGTACGATGTTGTGTGTGAACCACACTTTCAAACTGCTTTCGGACTGGCTCAGATGTTAAGGCTCTCCGAGCCAAACACATTCGGGGCCACCTGCCGCTCTGTGGACGAATTCAAGCCCTCGAAAAGCAAATCTCTCTCTCTCTGCCTCTCTTCAAACTCTACTGGGGAGGGACATGGTTGTGGAACTTCCACCGGGCTCCAGATTGTCAGTGGGTGTGAATCCCGTTCCAAACTGCTGCGGGTCAAAAAGCCCACCCCGTGTTCTGTAGCTGAGGTTTCTGTTAAAACGCCGGCCCCCCGTCATCACTCTTTGGAGAAATTCTGCAAAACCTACCTGGGTTCCTTGGAATATTTCCCCCAAAGAGCATGCAGAGGGAAGAATCAGAAGTGTGGGGTGGGCGGAGGGATTCCCCTACTTAGTCTAAGCTCATTTCCCCCTCCCCTGTTCTTGAAGCAGGAGAGAACCCAGCCTTTCATTTCTGCTTCACATCTAACATCTTTTTTGCCTTTGGTCTCTGCTTTACATCTGACGGCTCCGACCCGGCATCGCTTAAGACAGCTATCTAACCAGCTTCCCTGGCTTTATGGCTGTCCCAGGGAAGATTCCCCCCCCCCCGCCGCTCCCCCTACTTCTCATGCTCAGAGATGCCTGTTTATTCTCTCCCCCCCCCCTTTGCCCTCCCTTGCTTTTTCTTATTTTCTCAAGGAGATTGGGGATGAGGAGCATGTAATGCGATTTGTGTCGCTGGACTGGGCTTGTCAGATGTAAAGCAGAGGCCGAAGGGGGAGGTGGCTCTCCTCTCGGCTTAAAGCAAAAAGAGGTGGGCAAAATTCTCAGGGGTGTTAAGAGCGAAGGAGAAGGTTGGGGGGGGGGCACTTCAGACATCAAGTACTTCCCGCTCACCTCCTTCCCTGGGAACTCTGGCTGGTAGTCTGGGATGCCTTATAGATCACCATAGGCAATGAAGAATTTGACCACCCCCCCCCCCCCCGAAGACATAAGAGAACTGTGGTGTGCGTGTTTATGTGTGCGTTTAAAGAGTAACAGAGCTGTAGAAAATTTCATTTTTGGACTGAAGAATCCCCCCCTCATCCATGGCTTTTCTAAGGTCTGGTTAGTGTAGGCATCTTAATACTTGAGACGCTTTTCAATTCCCTTGTGCAGGATGGATTTTTTTGCTTTTTTCCAAATGGGGAAACTGAGGCAGACTCAAGACTTCTCAAGAGACAGCTTGAGCATGCCTCCCGGGCTCTCCCTCAGGGACAGGGGAGCTTCCAGCACTGCAGAGGTGGACGAACTAGTCCTCCCATCGTTCCTCATCCTTGCTCAGGCTGGGGAAGATGGGAGTTACTGCTTTCCTCTGTTTTCTTTTGTTCCCGTCAACATTGCAGTCAAGATTTACTCTCCTCTTGGCCTAGCCATAGATGGCCATCTTATCAAGTAGGTGCACGCACACATTGATGACTTATCAGTTGGCAAACAAAGGGGCATGTTTCCTTTGCGGCCCACCCCTTCCTCTAAGAAACCCGGCCGCTTTTTCACCCCACACCTTTTATAGCTGTACACCAACCTTGCGAGGTAGACTAGGGTTGGAGACCATGATGTGTGCAAGATTTTTTTATAGTTTTCTGCCAAGCAGAGGCTTTGTCACAAACGGAGGATCTGGTTCCTGCGTCCGGGCTTTAGACCTGGCTGCTAGCCTGTTAAGATGGATCGGGTCCAATCTGTGCTGGAATTGCAGCCGAAACCGTGGCAGCAAAGGCCACAGAAAGCAGCTGACCTGACCCCTGGTTTCCACCGGGTCTCTGTGTGTCTCTGCTGTCCAGACTCATCACCGTTCGGAACCTGCTAAACCCTGCAGGCTGATGTCCTTGGGCGGCTGATTGTACCATCTGGGAGGTGGGGAAAAGCCGTGATGATGATGGTGTTTGGGATGCCAATCTTGGATTCTTTGAAGGAAACAACCTCACCTTACACACATCTTTAAAACAACAGCCACAAACCCCTGTAACGATTCATGCATGCGCTTGGAAAGGCTGCCTTGAGTTTGGTCAGGCCAGGCTGAAACAGGCTAGTTACACAGAATATTCTTCTTGCCATTTCCTTCGTGTTTCTGGGTTCTTGGGCCACCTTTTCCTTCTCCCCGGGTGATTTCTCTCCCCCCCCCCCCCCAGATTGGCCAGGCAGGGGATCTTATCATTAGATCCTGCTCGTGATGGGCTGTGAGAACTACCTGGGGTGTAGAGGGAGAGCAGCCGGGTTCCTCTGTTCCTGATCCGTCAGCTGAACCGGCCTTTCGCGGGTGGGATTTTGAGGAGCCCTTGGGTTTGGAGGCTGAGCGGAGCTGCTTGTTTTTGGGGCATGTGTTTCTCGGGTCTGCAGCTGTTCCAGATGTGTGGGAGCTGGAGGTCCGTAAGAGACCTATCACCTGCACACCATCCTGGGAATCGCTGCCCCTTTCCCTCTCATGGCTCCAGGTCTTTCTTCTGGGTTTTTGTTCCCTCGTCGTTTGTCCTTTCGGCTTCCCAGTGCCTTTGCCGCTCGGCTCTCACGCTGTCTCCCCGGGCAAGCTAACAAAGCCCCTTTTCTCCCGGGGCTGAGAAAAGACTTTGCAGCCGCTTGTGTGGTGCTTTTCCGTGGGAACAGGAGCGAAGGGGTGGGGGGTGCAGAGAGAGCGAGCGAGCACAGAAACTGGAACTATAGCCATGCCCAGGTCAGGTTGCCTAGAGATGTGGGGGGGACACACTAGATGCGTCTTGGAGAAATGCCCACCTGATGGGCTGTTGAGTGCGTCTCCGCTGGCAATTGAAAGATGCACCACTGGAAGCCGCAGAAACTTCCTTCAGGTCAGGACCTACTTCAGAAAGCCAGAGGAGGGTTGGAGGAGTTTTGGATGGGATGGGGGTGGTGTGTGTTTGGGTGTGCATACACTTTTGTGTGCAATGCACCAATGTGCATATGTGCATATATATATATGAGGGACCTCTAAGGGTGTTACTTCTGGCTGCTTTGCAAAAAAATAAAAAAAGTCCAGGATTTTTTTGAATGTACTCCGACAAGCCAGTGTAATGTAGATTGAGGGTATGTCGGGGCAGTGTGTGGATCCCCAAATGTTTTTGGACCACAATGTCCAGAAAGGTGTTTGGTTGCTGATCTGAGGCCTATTTGGATGGGATTCTCTTTGGGTCCCTAGTGTGCCATCAAGAACATCCCACTTCGTCTTGCACATGGCAGATTACGGGGAAAATACAACACCATGCAAGATTCCAGCAATGAGCTGTGTCTTGACTCGATGCCTTCCAACTTTTATAGTTCTGTGAAGCCATTTGTGCCCCAATGATTCCTCTTCCCAAGATATTGGAGTTCCCACACTTCCGGTTCAGCGCTGACCCTCCAGAAAAACTGGAAGGCAAACGTCCCTCGTGAATATATCTGAGCTGAATCAAATCACTTTGTCAATCGGATCAGCAAAGAAGCCAGGTTCACGGGCTCTCTCTCTCCTTTTAACGGTTAGCCTCTTACCAGTAATCACGCGTTATGCTGCTTAGCAGGAAATTACTGAAGTTAGTCATAGCTGCTGTCCCACATTTCCATAAATTCTGTTTGGTCAGCAGCAGCTTCATAGCAGCGTGGAGATTTGTGTGTTCCTCCAAGCAGTGAAGGAAATTCCTTGGGAACTGCCACAGTCCATTCTAGCTAATACCATAGAGGCGAAAATCCCATGCACCTTTTCAAGTTCTTTAACAGATTAGAGATCTTCCCCAACTCCAGTTCATGCATCTCACCACGTCACACCAATTAAGCTTTTCCCATTATTAAATATGAGCACAATTCCTCATACAGCTAACTCAGAAATCATGGCTCCTTGTCTATCTTAGTTTCCGGTTCATAGGGTTTAGCATCTCCTCTGGGAGGTGGAATTTCTCTTCCATCATGGGATGTTTGGTCACAGTGGAACCATAATTGGGAAATGTTAACTTTCTTGATTATGGTTCTCAGCATGTCACAGCTAATGTACTCACTGGCCTTTTTGACTGGGGATTCTGGAAGGCATAATTGTTGAGTAGGATGGATGGATCAAGGTCCCTTTCTGCCTTGCTTGCTCTTCTCTAGAAGTGCTTCCCAACTTTGGGTCCACAGATATTCTTGGACTACAACTCCCAGAAGCCTTCACCACTAGCTGCACTGGTCACGATTTCTGGGAGTTGAAGTCCAAGAACATCTGGGGACCCAAAGTTGGGCATCAGTGCTCCAAAGCTAAACCACCTTTCTACCCCTGGTGAAACCTACAAGATTTAGGAAAAGCCTTATTGATTTCGCTGGTGTCTCCTCTGTGATCTGGACTCTGGTTAACTGGGAAGGCCACATGCCATTTGGATAGAGAACAGGGGATGAAGTTCACAAGGCTTCCCATAAGTTAGGGCAGAGCGGATGAGTGGTGAAGCCAGGAAGAAATCAAATAGACCACAAGGATCTGAAGAGTAACAAAAAAAAAAAAAAGCAGAAGAGATTAAAAGGTGGAAAAAGCTCTTTAAAATTGCATGCAATGCCATGGGACTAAGGTTGGGTTGAAGCCCTGTAAAGGTGCTCTGGGAAGAATTCATTTGTTCTCAGTGACTCAGGAAAGCATAGAAAGTGTTAGACTAAGACTGGGAATTGTATTTTCTTATTCTCTTCCTCACACCAAGGTTAAATTAATCATTGCATACAAAGGTATGTTAGGCAGGCCTACACAAGGGTGGTGAACCTTTGGCACACCAGACATATGGACGGCAGCTCCCAGAATCCCCAGCCTGTATTGCCAGTAATAAAGGACAGTGGGAGTTGGAGTCCAACCCATGATTCTCCACCCTTGACCTAGGATCTCACCTAGATGAGCTTTATGGATGATGAGAGAGAAGCTGGAAGGCAAGAAAAGGCTTCATTTTCTCCTTGCTCTGCTTAACACTGTGTCTTGAAGAAAAGCATCTTAAAGCAAACCTTCCTCTTTCAGATGCATTTAGTGTTGTGGTATTTTATTTTATTTTTTGCAAAAGTGCTTATAAGACTTAAAACCAAACATGCTTCCTTCCTGTGGTTGAAGCAGAAGCTGAGGCTGAGTTCTTGTGTCAGCAACCACAAACAGAAGAGCTGGAGTTTTGACTTAAAAAAAAAAAAATCTTGTTAGTGCAAAGACACAGGGCAGAAAGTTTGGACGTGGACGTGGTTTACAAGTAGCTGGGGGAGAAGGCAAGGCCTGGAAGCAGCAGAACCTGTCATGACCAAGGGCTGTAAAGATGCAGAAGGCAGCAGTTTCACATGGGGGGGGGGGGGGGGACAACCGGCCAAACAGACAGGGAGGAAAGAGCAGCCCGCTAGAAGTCATTGAACTGCAACTGTTGACCATGCAACCATGCAAGCTGTGGCTGATGGGAGTTGTACTCTGGCAACGTCTTGAAGGGACCCTTCCTCTGGCAGCTGTCTTCGGTGTGCTTATAAGCTGCCGTTGGCCCCCTTCATTGCATGGCTCCAGTCATTCAGCTCTCATGTTGGCTGGTGACTCTCCCCTCCCCTCCCACAATACTGCTTGCAGAAATGTCCGTCCCCTCCAGAAAACAGCTTTGCATTTTCCAGGCAAGTCTAATTAGCTTTGTTTTGAATGACAACACCTGGAATTCCTGAAGAGGGAGGGTTGCACTAGTTTCCTACGCAGGACGCATTACATTCGGTTGGTGGAGTCTGTCTTTCTTTTTTCGTTTGCACAAAACGATCCACCATCACTACGGGTTTCCTGTGTTCTCTAACCAAAAACCTTCCCTCACTAGATTAGTAACCGTTTCGTTGCTCTATCTCTGCTAGCTGTTTCCTCTACTTATACTGCGATGAGGACTTCTTGGGTTTTTGTGAATTTTTAACTTCTCCTCTCTGTCTCTCTCTCTTTCCACCCACCCAAATTCCTGGAGTTCTGTTCCTGCTTTGGATTATCTAGTCTTAAGCAAAAAAAAAGCCCATGAATATATTTTGTACTCCTTCTCTCCTACTGGAAGCGGTTTCTTACAGTTGCGGTTGATTCAGCCTATAAATACTTGGAAAGGCGGCTGTGGGGGAGATGGGAGGGTGGTGGTGGAGAGAACGACTGTTATGCCAAAAGAGGAGGGAAGGGGGGGGGGGGGAAGAAATACAGATGCAAGTTAATCCAAACCCACTAAATTCCTGCTGAGTCGAGGATTTGCCTTAAGAGGATCACACAAGGAAAGTGCCTCTCATCTCAGCATGGGGAGCGTCAGACGAGAGAGCCCTCTGCTTCGGGTGGGGTGCGGGTTTAAGGAGAGCGGGTGGTCTGCTTGTTTCTCGGCTTCAGGCAGGCAGGGGGCCAGCTGGGTCTAAGACACTGCCTTATATTGACGATTAGAAACAGGCCGGCAGGCAGGTGGTACCCAGCACCCTGGCAGAAGATGCAGCAAGGGAAGGGAAAACGGTTGTAAAAGCTTTCAGGGTTTCCGAGAAGTTTCTCTTGGAACGAAGTCCTCTGAATCCTGTTTGAGGAAGTGAGCAAAATATTTATTTTACTCATGCCTTCAATTATTTTAGAAAGTGACGTGTAAAAAGGCTTACCTCCAATGCCAGCCCCTGCCTCTAGAAGGATGAAGAGCAAGTCCATTGAATTCTCAATCCTGAATGTAAAAGCCCTGCAGGATGAGACCTCAGACCTCTCTAAGTCCCGATTTCTTCTTCCTGTAGATGCCTGAAAGGGAAGCCCACCAGATCACCCAGTGGGAGGATGCTCAGCGGGCCTGGGTCGTGTGTGAAGAAGGGATGGGGTTAAAAAACCGAGAGGCAGGAGACTTGTCTCCGTTCATGGCATGTTTGGTTCCATGCAAGCCAGTTAGTTACTCCATGGAGGCAGCCTTGGCTTCTTGGGTGGATTGTGACTCTCAGCCAGAGGCCTTTCTCAGCATGGCAACGTGACTCAGGGGGGGCGTGTGGCCAAACTTGGAACCTTTTCTGGTGTGGCAGATGGTCGCTCCGCTGCTGAACTCTAGACCTCTCTGAGCAATCTTCATAATTTAAAGAGGACCAGAGCCTTGAGCTTTAAGGAACTGTTCAGGGCCAGATTCTGCTCTGACATAACATACACAAGGTTTAGCCCTGCCTCTTCTGTCGTTTGATTTTATTTTCAGAACTGTCAGAGAACTAACTTTCCTTCCTTCCTTCCTTCCTTCCTTCCTTCCTTCCTTCCTTCCTTCCTTCCTTCCTTCCCCTTCCTTCCTTCCTTCCTTCCTTCCTTCCTTCCTTCCTTCCTTCCTTCCTTCCTTCCTTCCTTCCTTCCTTCCTTCCTTCCTTCCTTCCCCTTCCTTCCTTCCTTCCTTCCTTCCTTCCTTCCCCTTCCTTCCTTCCTTCCTTCCTTCCTTCCTTCCTTCCTTCCTTCCTTCCTTCCTTCCTTCCTTCCCCTTCCTTCCTTCCTTCCTTCCTTCCTTCCTTCCTTCCTTCCTTCCTTCCCCTTCCTTCCTTCCCCTTCCTTCCTTCCTTCCTTCCTTCCTTCCTTCCTTCCTTCCTTCCTTCCTTCCTTCCTTCCTTCCTTCCTTCCTTCTCTCTCTTTTTCATGCTCTCTCTCTCTCTCTTTTTCTTCCTTTCTTCTTCTCTCCCGCTTTGCAAAGAATGCATTTGCCTCCAGGGACCGTGCATTCCTAGGCAGCTGCGACTCCCAAGTTTTAGCAGCACCTTGGCTGGAATCCTGGCCCTGGGGACTTACAGCCGGCTGGGGTGCGTGCCGTGTACTCTGCACACGCCCCGTCAACTCCGGTGCGTTTTGTGTACAGTACCAACAGGGCTGTGTTTACTGTTTATACTTCAAACAGAGGTGTGTGTGTGTGGGGGGGGGGTGTCCTCCCTGCCCAGCCGGGTTCGATGGCCTGACCTGGCAGGGACGTAGGAACTGATCCAGTTTGGGCCACTTCTTTGCAACCTTTGTCTGGAGGCTATGCCGCTGGGAAACACAGCTTCGTGGACATGTCACAGGAGGCACCCAGCTCACCTCCCTGCAATTCTGGGGCTAAGAAATGATGGACCCTTGAATGCCTCTCATCTCTTTCCTGCAGTTCTCCCAAAGGGATAGCAGTTTGATTTCACGGCTTTCTCCTGTATGACTTGGGCATTTCTCATTTGGTGGGTACTTAGAGCCCTACACTAATGATGCTCTGTGTTAAGCACCCTGAACAAGTGAGACAAATCCTAGGATTCTGTCCGATGGAGTCCCAGCCGTTTAGGGGGTGTCGAAGTACTATAAGGGCCAGGATGAATGGTTCAAAAAGAAAGGTAAGAGATCTAGGACAGACTTCTTCTGCATCCTGCAAAGCTTGGCTCTGGAATTTACTGCTTCAGAGGTGGAGATGCAACCCATATAGATGGCTTTTCAAAGGATGAGATAAATGCAGGGTAGATAAGGCTGTGAATGGTTCCTACTCATGGTAGCTATATATTACTAGTGTTGTGGTGGTAAGTTTGCAAGTGCTCATCCTGATAAACCCCCAAGCCATCTCCCCCTCCTAAGGAGAGTCCACAAGTGCAAGCAGCTACAGGGGTTCGTATCAAAAAGTGAGGAGTGGGTCTTTTGTAAAGCTAATGGCTCTTAATGGCCCATTCAAGATCAAACTACTCTCCCATGCTTTGCATTACAGAAGGGTCAGGGCGCAACCATATGCTCTTCTTAGGAAAATTTGTTTCTCTCCGGTTTATTCTGAGAATTGCCATAAAGCTCAGAGGAAACCAGGACGTTTGAGGGGCCTGGTGGATGGAGGCCATAGTCCTCACCACTCAGAAAGGCCTGGAGCTGCCGCCATGCAGGCCTGGGCTCTACTCTACTCTACCAGGATCAGAGACAGTGTGCCTCGGGATGCTAGTTGATGGCTAACAATCCCGAGAAGTCCCATCTGTGGGTTTCTCTGACCCATGGGCCCCATATTGAGGGAAGGGGGATGTTTGGAAATCCAGCATGGTCCATTTCCTGCTTCTGCTGCAGAGTCGCCTGGTGGATGGAAAGAACTATATAATGAATGTTCATCGTTGTGAGATTTAGGCTCTTAGGCTTGTAAGAGGAGGAGGAGAGAATGGCCAGGATCCGTGCAAGTCCTTTGCCTGGTATGTGGCTGAACGCACGGGTGGCTTCCCACAGGCAGCGGGATGTCGGACGTTGGTCCTTCTAAGCTGGACACCCAGGATGGAGTCCTCCCAGCTTTGGACCAATCTTTCCCTTATCCTGCACTACCCTTTTCACAGGATCCGTGCGGGAGGGTCCCTGTGCGGCACGCTGTACGCCCTGGGCGGTGTTGGCCTTTCCGAGCAGGGTGGCATGAGAACGGCCGAACCCACGTATCTGCAGAGGGGGAGGGCCACGTGGGCAGCATATGGCACAAGGCCTTCGTCGTCCCAGGGCTGGTTATTAAATATAACAGCACTTCAAATCAGAGGGAGAGAGTCTTCCTGTTACTCAACAGCACGAGGGTAGACAGAAGGGAGGGAGGCAGGAGGTTGGGCATTCATGTCTTTTGTAAATGCCTTCTGTCTGCCTGATCCTTGGCGAGACCAGATCATGTTCCATCTGAGCCCTCGGGATCCCCGTAGCTCTGGACAGGGCAAAGACGATGGTTCCTCGTTTGGCTGCACTGCACCTTCCACCAGCACCAGCCAGCCCGGGCGAGGGAGGATGGGAGTTGTGATCCACAGACCACGCACCCGGTCTGTACCAGGATCAAAGTCCCTTCCCCAGTCCCGCGTTTGGAAAAGCAGAATTGGCTGCCACCGAACGGGCCTTGGGCATCTGTATGTTTTTTACACAGAGGCTGGGTTCAAATTCTGTATTTTGGTAAGCATTCCTGTTTGGAACAGCCAGTCCAACCTCTTCTTCCTTTCATTGCTTCTTTTCTTTTTTTTTCTTCCTCCCACGGTTTTCAGATTCATTTGCATTTCCAGCTGTCTGGGAAACAATTCTGCAGAAATGAAATGGAACACTCCATTCCGGGGGGGGGGGGATTTCAAAAGGGCAAATAGATATATAGATAATAAGTAATTTGAGTTCATAGAGATGAGCCTTCCCCCTTCCTAGTGGTAAAGGTATCTTCCTAATTCCTGCATGTGTTAACACGCCAAATACGGGGACGAAGCATTCTTCACTTTGTTATCACAACAGCCCTGCAAGGGAGACAAGGCGGAGAGGGAGCAATTAGGCCCCAATATTTTTCTTTAAAACAGTCCTGAGCGTTGGCTCTATTTGGGCGATACGCCACTATGCCCACGCACAGGACTGTTTGTAAATTGCACCAGAAACCCCAAATGCCGGGGCCAAGAACATTAAAGGCTGCCCCTGGACAATCGGCTGTCGGAACCCGAAGCAAAGTGAACAAATAAACAGCAGGCTTGCCCAAATATTTATTTTTCCATCCGCGTGCTTGTTCTTGAATGCTTTATTCCAAACCCGACAAATATTTGAGGTTAGGGAGAATGGAAATCCTTCTGCAATGGGCTGGGAAGAGCGGGATGTGCCACAGGGGCACATGGTGTGGATTCTGCCCGCCCGCCTGCCTGCTTATATGTGAATCACTATGGCTGTGTTTCCTCTGCTTTGTAAGTCATGAGTTCGAATGCCGTCAGGATGCCTGAGAGGAGTCTTGCAGCCAGGCTCTGCTTGAAATTCTTTCACGCCTCCTGCCAAGGGCCTCCCGTGTCGTTTTCCTTTTTTTGCAAACAAGCGAAACAGAACACAGAAAAGTTCCTGAAGGGAGCAGGAGGGACACGGAGGAGTCTCAAGGGGATGGTGCACTGGGCTCTGTGGATGTCCTTCGTTTTCTGCCGTTGCACCGAGCTGGCCAAGAGAAATGGTTCTTTTGCAAAATGCAAGAGCTGTGCCGTTCTTCTTCCAGAGATGATCATGGGAGGCAATTGTGTGGATCGAGGGGTCATGAGGTTAATTACATCACACAGAATCTGCTCCAGTTCCCTAAACTGGAAGCATTGTCTGTGCAGAAGTGGGTGGAAGGGAAGTTTTTGCAAAGGCCAGTTCCCCCCCCCCCCCCCCGCCTTTGCAGGTCGGGTTTAAAGCAATGTGAGATGTGACTGCCAAGAGCAAGAGATGGAAAAATCAGATCCTCCCCCACCCCACCCTGGCTTTTACAGCCACCCTGAGCCCAGTTACTCCCTAGCAGGGAGGGGAGGGGGTCTCCTTGCCAAGGACCCCAGGGGAACATTTCTCAAAAGCAGAGAACTTGGCCTTCTTTGCTGCCGGGAAGAGGAAGTGAGTCACTGGTGAAAAGAGAACTTAGACTAAAGGGAAGTGCTCACGTCATCTGACTAACGCGTGCGGGACTCTCCACCATCACTGCTTCACCAGGTGTAGAACCCACGTGCCCTCCGTCGGTTCTAAATTGCGGGAGGTTGTCTTGATTTCCTGCTACCAGCCTGTGTTTCTCTTGCCTTTTAGGCTGTCTTTAAAAGAAGAAATGGATGGGAATCTAATCTATGTATTCCTATCGTGGTTCTTCATGCGACGCATTATATCTTTGGAGAAGGGTACACAGATGCTGCCGATCCCTGTTGTGCATGTGTGCCAATGTGAGCGCACGAGCATTCAGGCACCACTTTGGGACGTTGCCATTCCAGCAAGGACAGGCACAGCGGGACACCGAATGCCCGACCTCTGGCTCCATAGCCCAGGCGCCCAACTCACTGAGCTGGGAAGTGCGAAAGCCTGTTTTGGCCTTTCACGACTCTGTGCCTTCCGGGCATGTTGGAGTGCAAGTCCCATCATCCCCATTCAGTGTGGTTATGCTAGTGAAGAAGGATGGGACTTGTAGTCCCAGTTCATAAGGAGGATGCTTGCCTAGGGAAATCTGATAATGTGATATAGGGTGTCTGGTGTGCGCATCGGGGTGCTCTCAACCAGAAGAAATGGTCCTTTATTTCTGAATCCGGGCCATTCCAGTAACTGAAAACAAACACAAAGAGTGAGCAGAGAAAAGACTCCAGCCAAATATACGGTGTGGTATAGTGATTACGTGCTGTCAGAAAGTTAGGAGACATGAGTTCTAGTCCTCACTGAGCCATAAAGCTCTATGGGTGAATCTCTTTCTGTCAGCATAATCTACCTGAGGATGAAAGACAGAGGCAACTGAAGTCCCCAGCCTTCAACTCGTGGGCAGGAATTCGGATTACTCATTCTGGAGCATGAAAAGAACAATAAAAAGAGCTCCTGTTTTTATTTGGTGGTGGAGGAACTTGGATTAGCTATTAAATGGGACTGAGCTGCCGGCCAGATTACCGGGAGCAGCAGGGCCTGTTCATCACAAGAACGAGGGTGCAGACAGAGTGGTTTATAAGTAGACACCCCCCTCCCCCCCCCCCATATCTCCTTGTAAGATTTGCTCCACAACCCCCTCTCAAGAACCTAAAAGGGGCAACCAAGGCGTTGTTCTGGCTTTTATTCTTGTGGGTGTCCGCTATTGTTTTCTAAGACTTTTGGCATCCTGTGTTTCTTTAAATTGCAGCCTTCAGAAACAATGAAGTTTCCTGCGTGTCCCCCGGCCAGGGTCCTCACGGGAGGGCAGCCACTGAGGAAGCAAAGAAGAAAGAAAACCCCTTTTTTCTGAGTTTTTTTATTTTATTTTATTTTTTAATTTTTTTAACTTGCTTGGCAGGAGTTTGAGTCGGGAAGAAAAGTAACACCACATGCTGCAGTTGAGATGTCTCTTCGGGAGAGGGAACGTGTAGCTCGGCATCGTACATGTTTTGCATGCCGAAAGATGGCTTGTCCCATAAAAAGATGGCGGGAGAGAGTAAATGATCTGTTGCTTAAAGGAGCAAATTGACAGCTGGGCAGCAGCTTCCTGATGCTTCAGATAGGGACCTGTGTGTCACTTGTGTGCATCATTTGATCAGGTTCTGTAAGGGCTTATCTGAGCAGGGTGTGTGACCACTACAGAGTTCCTCTGAGCATACACAGAGGGCCTGCACGACTACAGAGTAGCTACTGCCAGCTTTCCCGCACCCCTGTGTTGGAATTCGTAGCTTCTTGAAATTTCTGACTCCAGTAACTATGCATTCTACTTGAAACCTCTCTGGTTAGGGCAACGTCACAGGTTCCCAGTTTGCTAGCCTCTCGCTAAACCAGTTCATTTCAAACTATTCTTCCTGAAATCAGAGAGATTGTAAGACATGAAGAATTTGCTCCATTGATTTCACTGGAATTAAAGTTTGGTAAATTCTGGACTCTTGTAGGGGAGTTGAGTACAAAGTAAGTGGCCCATTATTTTAAGTGCAAAACTTAACTTAAGTGAACCAGTGTTGCATAGTGGTTAGTGCAGGATTACAAATGAGACCTGGGTTCAAATCCCCACTTGACCATGACCAGCCACGGTCTCCCAGCCTGACCAACCTCACAATGTTGTGGGGGAGGAGAAAGTAGAGAGGAAGCGAGGCACATGACACCACTCAGAGCTCATTCGTGGAAAGATGGAATGTAAAGTGAAATAATGGGCTGGCTGGATAACTCAGTGGTTGAAGTCTCTGTCTGCGGAGCCAGAGGTTGGGAGTTCGATTCCCCCCACGGGTGCCTCCCGGGAGAAGAACCAGCCTGTGCAGCCTTGGGCAAGCTGCACAGTCCCAGGGCACACACACACACACACCCCAGAAGAAGGGAAAGGTGAACTACGTCTGAATATGCTCAACCTGGAAGACACTGAAAAGCATTGCCGTAAGTCAGAATTGACTTGACGGCACATTGTTATTATTATTAATGAAATAATGTGTGAATGCAACAGCAGTTGTTGGTTAACAGGAGTAGCCAAAAAAAACTAGGAGAAGTTGGGAGATCTCCCAGGGTTCGAGTTGTTCTCACAAACTGTGTGAAGCGGCCTTCGGATCCGTCCACGGTGGCTCCCCCAGAGATTGGTGCATTGCACAGTTTTCCCCGATTCGTGCTTGTGTCCGGTTTGTGCGGGAACAGCTCAGCAAAAGAGGCGAGGCGGGTTCACGTGCCCCCCCCTTCCTCTACTCTTGGCTTTGGGGAGGGCCGTGCTCGGTCCACGCGGCGCATGGTAGAACACGGAGCCCCGTTTGTGTCTCCTTTATGAGACAGAAAAGGGAAAATTTCTTGTGTAAAAGGAGTGAGTGTATCAGAGAGAGAGAGAGAGGGTGATTGTTTGGATTTTAATTGAATTTCCTGGCTAGATTCCTGCAGGGAGGCAGGAAAAGCGTGGGAGGGAGGCAACCTGTGGAGGCGAGATTGTTGCTCAGAGGTGACACCGGGGTTTGTGGACAGGCTGTAGCCTTCCTGCCCAGGCGGTGGGGAGACAAGCAGAGAGGCCGCGATTTTCCGGCGCTTGCTTTCAGTAGCTTTACAGAGGCACTTCCTGTTCAAAAGAGACAGCAGAATATATTTTCCCCCCTGCTTCCTTCCCAGGGGGAATTGGTGCATTATCTTTCTTCCCGACCAAACCCCACGCCTCCCAGGGTGCAAGATCAGCGTTCGTGGCATGTTCGGGATAAACTGTTTCAATGCAGTCCAGCAATAAATAAGCAAACAAGAGAATGAGAGGGGGGGGTGGTCTCCTTTGGTCTATTTATAGCAGGGAAATGATTAGCTCAAAGGCTATTTTCGGATAGAAGTAAAGGCACAGTTGTTAGAGAGAGCCCGCTGATCTAATAGAATCAACATTTTCTGTAGGGGGGGGGGGGAATGAAGTTGCAAACAAATTCCAACCGTTTTTTTCCTCTTATCTTCCCGTCCTGCTTCCTTTTCTGCACTTCTGCATTCCAGAAGGATGTCTAAACTGCAGCCACAGGGCCTGAGCCCTTCTCTTCCTTGAATCATTTTGTATACCTGGTGTCTCCCCCCCCCCCCCCCCCCATCACTTCCGTCGCAATAATATGCTTCTCCTGGCAGGGGAGCAGGTGGAACCTTATCCCTTAAAAAAAAAAAAAAAAACGGCCTAGGGACTAGCACCTTGCTTTTTAAAGTCAAAATTAAATTTTCAAATTTTCAAATTAAAAAAAAGCCCAGGCTGAAATTAGCCCCAATCCTTCATCCTCTTGTTTTCCTTTTCATTTGCTCAGGACTTGCCCTCGGCAGCTTTTAGGAAGAGAAACCTGCTTTCAAAATAAATAAATGAAACGAATAAGAAAATAGAAGCTGAAACGGTCTGGAGCGTTTGAATCCTGTCTGGGCCATGCATGCTCCCTCTTCTTTGTTTCCAGAACTCCTGCAGGGGCTCTGCCCTGCCCAGCTATGCGCGCGCACGCGCGCATGGACACTCCAGTAATTAAAACCAAGTTGTTTTCTCCAGATCTCTTCCCTGCTCAGCCCAGTTAACCAGCCCAGCTGTATGCTAATCGAGGGCAAACACAGTTTCGGCTTCCCTGGCGTGCCTTAAGTTGGCTGCTGGAACCTATTGTCTGCCAGGGTTCAGTGGCTGCCCCTACCCCCCAGCTCCTGGGGCGGAGGGGCCCAAGCGGGACTGAGTGGAGATAGTTGAGGTTGGAGCATCCCTCCTTCCCTTTTCTTTTCCGAGAGGTTCTGGCAGCTGGCTGGAAGAGTTTTCCTTCCCTCGGCCTTTCTCCTCCTCCTCCTCCTGCCTTTGTTTCCTAGGTTCTGAGTTGGAACTTCTCCTCCTCCTCCTCTCCCTCCCAAAAGCAAGCTGCTGGCTGCCACCCCTAGAGACGAGCGCCAGATGCCAGGAATTACCTATGTAAATAAGAAAGTGCAGTCGGGCAGGTGGCAGGCATCCGAGGATGGGCGGGGTGGCGCTCCCTCCCTTGGCGCAGGTACAGGTGGCCGTTGGAGGCGACCTGGCTGCAGACAGGAGGGGTGCTTACCCACCCACCCACCCACCCCCGGTTGCTTTTGCTGCTGTTGAAAATAGCATCTTGCTTGAAACTCTTAGCAGCTGCCCGCCAGAGTTGACCCTATTGAGCTCTATGAGTCGAAGGCTCAAGAGCCGCTTCCCGCTTTCCTATTGACTCTTGAAGGGCGGTTCCATTTGCCATGGGAAGAAAAGAGTCGACAGAAGGCTGGGAAACATGGTGTTCAGTCTCATCACAATCACCACTGCCTGATGATCTCCAGATAAGTTGGGTCACAACTGCCAGTATCCCCAGCTTCTAATCCCAGAGATTTTGGGAACTCTTTATTCCAAGTATGGAGCAAGCTAACGTAGGCTTAGAAGGAGCTGGGGGGGTCTCTGGTTTTGCATTCAGATCAATGCTAATTGTTGTTAACACGGAGGTGGATTAGACTTCAGGCGTGCTCAGTCTTGAGGGCAAAGTGGTTAAACCAGGTTGCAACAAGAATACCATAAAGCACTCAGTTATTCGTGGCCGCTTTAAAACAAGGAAACCTGTTAAAAATGGGATATCCATGATGCTGAGTTCTAAACATAACAAATAGGATCCCTTAACTAGAGATAAAATTTCCACAAAAAATATAAAAAATCAATTTTTTGGGGGGGGGAATGGTCCCCCTGTTTTTTTCCTGGAAAAATGGGGGAAAAAACCAGGGAAAATGTTCTGGAAAAAATGGAAATTTTCAGAAATTTTACATCTCTACCCTTAACCCATGTTGTGATGTCGTTCCATGGTGAATTTCCTCTCCAGTGGTGGAATGTGGAGACACAAAACTCATGACAAGACAGCATGATGGTCAGAGTTAAGCAGTGTGTTTATATGAAACTCTGTGTCATTTCGGCCATAGCCAAATCCCAGAATGACGTGGAATATTCAGGGTGAAAACGACACCTTTATGTTTGCAAAGCAGTGATTTAGAATCATGTCGTTTCAACTTCCAGCAAGGGGAAGATCTTTGCAGAAATAACCGGGGACAGACCAGGAGGAGCTGGCTGGAGAAGAGGCTGCTTAATCTTTGTTGTGATCATCTGAAAAATCTTTTTTCTTTATTCCCCCCCCCCCTTTTTTCCCCTTTTTTCTTCTTCTTCAGACATTCATCTTCACAGATGGCGAGGACAAAGAGCTCAAGAAGAGAACAGGTGAGCTTCCCAGCTGCAGTTTAGACCGGTGACTGCGGGGAGGGTGGCTTGCATGCCAGGATGGTGGTGGAGTTCCCAGGGAAATTGCTGATTAACTTTCTGGAGTGGGAGGGGAGAGGGGGGACTTACTCAGCGAGTGTTTATTGAGGGACCCTCCGCCCCACTGCCTCCCCTCCCCAGAGATAGGTCAAATCCCTCTGTTCTTCTTATGCTAATGTGCTGTATTCATGCCCTGATCTGATTCCCCTCCAGACATCTCCCAGAGTAACAGGTGGCCAGTGATGGGAAGAGGCCCTCTGAATGGGAGGACAAGCGTTTCCCCCTGCCTTTCCCACCCACACCCCCTCTCCCCTCTTAATTGGGGCTAGGAAGCTCCAGTCTGCCCTGTTATGCCTCCTCTCTCCCTTGGGAATTAACTCTTGGGTTTGGCCTGGGGAAAAAAGGAAACCTCTCTGTGGTCAAACCAGCTAGGCATCTGAAAGAATGCCCCTTGGTCTTTCTTTCCTAATATTTAGGTTTTTACCTGAACAGATTGACAGGCATTTTATAGGGTTTACTGGCATTTCTGTTCTTGTGTTTATGATGTATGGCACATTTGTGGGCACAGTGGTCAGGATAAACGCTTGAGCATCCAAAGTTGCTACTGGCACATCAAAAGCTCACAGGTGGATACTTCATGAGTGATTCCAATTTGAGAACTAGAGGGGAGGGCGAAGTAGTGGTGAATCGGGCCGGGGTTCGATCTGAACTTTACAGGAGCTATCAAAGGCGCTGGACCTCTTTTGGAGGCAACGTTCAGCATTTGGAGAGCTCCTGCGAAGTTCGGACTGAAAACAGGAACAGATGGATGGTCCCTGTGATCCTGGAGTCAGCAGCCTCTGTGGCGTGGCAGAAGAGATGGCACATCACACTTGTGCAAAGAAAGGGTAAATGAGAGAGAGGGAATTCTTATTAATTGTTAAGAAAACCCTGCATCCCACCTGGATTATTTCTGGGTCCCACCCGTTGTATGCTGAGAGCCACTGCTCTGGAGAATATTGCTATCCCCCAGCTGAGAGGGTCACATTCTCTGCTTAGATATTTGATCCGGGTCCAGAAACAAGGTCAAGAAGGGACTGGAACTCCACGGTGGAGCTACGGGCTTTTGCTTATAGACATTTTGATTCTTGTCATCTCCTATTAAAAGGATTTTGGTGGCAAGATTAGAACATTCCACTGTGTACAGCTGGGAAAGTTCCTGTGAATCAGAGCAGACAGGACTGGGGTAAACAGCCCAGCGGGCAAGGTTAGCCTCATGAAGAGACCTTGAAAGCTGGCACATTTTTATGGTGACCTTGACTTGGTTTATTAAGGCATTGATTTGGGAACTTGATATGTTGCTAAGACTGGTGCTATTTCTTGTACATCTGGGTGGGTGGGTGGAAGTCAGGGTTTCCATGTAGAGTCGAAGAAACTCATACAATCCAAATCTCTCTTCTTCTCTTTCTCCTTTAGCAAATGTCATCAATACCAACTGTTCCGCTGCCCACAGCCGCCAAGCTCTTTCGTGCAAGATGGCAGTGGAATATGACAAATTCATCGAATCCGGGAGGAAGTAAGTGAGGGAAACGGGATGGGATGGGAGAAATCTGAGGCTGTGACTTAAAAATCCACAACTGCAATCATATTGCAGATTTACACCAGAGTTAAGTGTGATGCTGAATTGCTGCCCAATGAAGGCGTTGCCTTTTGCATTGCCGGTCACGTGCCAGTTGCATAACCTGCCATGCAGCTAGGAATGTGAGCAGGAACGTGCTACTTAGCAGCAACTTGCTGCCATGATTTACACCATTACACTTACGTGGGTGTTAAATCACAGTAGGATTCTGGCCAATATTTCTCCTTAGTGTAATCCTTGAGCCAATTAATGGAGGAGCTGTAACTTCATTACAGAGGACCTGCCTTACCGACAACAGGTTCAGACCTAAGATCTCCTGTTCGGAAGGGAGATCTGTTCCCAATCAATGTGTGGACAATACTAAACTAGATAGACTAGATTTAAGGCAATATCCTATGTTTCTTCTTCATTCTGAACTTGTCCCACTCAATGTACAAGCTTTTAAAGCAAGCAGAAGTCTTTGGTCTTGGGAGTTTCTTGCATTCCTTATAAGATGACCTTCCAACTCATTGCCCCCAAATGTTGACAATTAACTCGCCCTAAACCATTAGTCATATGCGCGGAGGTGTAGCAATGCGAGCCTCTTGCAGCAAGAACAACCAAGGAGGTGCTGTTCCAAGACTTTAAATAAAGGTAAAAGACTTAGGTCTCCCAAAAGACCGCCAGGTTTTACTCGATGTAAGCTTTCACAGGCTTTAGCTGGTTCCTTCAGATTCATGGCTTCAGTCGGCAGATGGTTATGCAAATACCGAGAGGATGGGCCGACTGGGAGACAAGGAATGAAAATGCACCAACTACAGAGCAAGCGAGGAACGGTCATTTATTTAATCGTCCCTCATTCGCACACTGAAGGATGGGAAGCCTTTGTCCGGTGGGGTGTTAAGTGATAAGAGTTTAACCTCTCAGCAGGATCAGAGGAAATAGAAATGCAAGGCAAAAAGACAGGTAGAGGAAATGTCCTAAACAGAGGTCATCAAGCAGAGAATATGAAGGATGAAGAAGGTTGCAGTCCATGGAAGGTCATGATGAATAAAATGTGTTGCTTTGGAATATTGTTGGCTGGGCAGTCATGCGTAAGGTGTGCGCTCCTTGGTGGGCTGTCATCATGCCTTTGGTTGCGCAATGAGAAATGGGAAAACTTTTTGTGCGATTGCCGTTCTGTCCAAAGCCAAGTCCGACAGGAATTTGATCTTTAAGGTGCCAGAAGACTTTGGGTGGCCTTATCTACAAACCACGCAACCGGTAGCTACAATGTTGAAGTGATTATCCGTGTCTTTTGGGGGGTGAAAATGATTGGCTGCTTTGATCGTTGAGACTAGTTGGCCACATTGCTAGCCCATCTCAAGAGTATGATTTACAAGGTGTTGTCCTGAGCAGTCCTCTTTTTGTCAACTGTTTTGTCCTGAGCAGTCCTCTTTATTACCATGGACATTCAGCAACTTCCAATAGAGGAGAAAATTGAGATGCTCCTGTTTTGCACAAAAGGGGCAACTCTGTGTTGAGTATTTGAACATACATGCTGTAACTCCTGGATAAGTGATGGTTTCCTGCTTGGTCATGGCAAACCTTTATATGAGTGTTGAACTCGATTCAAGTAAACTGTGATGCTTCTATACCACCCCTTAAAGCACTCACTGGGTGGTTTAATTATGCAGGCTATACATGACTGCCCGAGCAATCTGGGTACTCCATTTACCGACCTCGGAAGGATGAAAGTTGAATCAATTTCAGGCTGGCTCCCTGAGCCTGTTCGGATTCAACTCAGGTCACGAGCAGAGTCTTGACTGCAGTACTGCAATTTAACACTGTGCCACAGGGCTCGTATTATGCTGCATCTAACCCAACTATCTCTTGTCGTTATTGCATTAGGTGGTTTTGCCACGTGGATGATGACAATTATGTAAATGTTCGGATGCTCCTCAAGCTGCTCTCCAGCTATCCTCACACACAGGATATCTACATTGGGAAACCCAGCCTGGACAGGCCCATCCAGGCTACCGAGAGAATCAGTGAGAACAAGATGGTAAGTGAACTTGCAGAACAGTTGAAGCCCGAGGATATAAATGAATGGCTTTTTTGTGCATAAATATTAGTCACTGCTTAACTGAATTAATTATGCATACTGTGAAGAAGCCCTTTCTTCAGCTGGGCCTTAAAATTCAAGACGGTTGAACTCTATTATGCTGGGACCACACATCCTAGTTGATCTTCAAAAATACAGGTGGGTGCACCTGGTTGTTGAGCTAGGAGTTCAGATCCTCTATTTGCTTCCTTGGGAGAGGATCTAAAGGTGAGATTACCCAGAGGATGTGTGGCTGGTTGGGGTGACTTGCCCTGCCACCTGTGTGGCCTTGGGCGGGTGACACAGTCCCAGAGAACCACCTGAAACAGGGATGGGTAAACCACTTCTGAGTACTTTGTAGCTAGAAAAGTAGGTTGCCTGGGCAAGTTGGAATCAGCTGGGCAACACACAGTAATCACATTAACTGAACGTGGGATACCGTGGCCTAGGGCAAGTCCCAACTAGAGGAGACCCATTGAATGAAAGGGATTTGTATCCATGATCCCCTACCATTCAGTTGATTCAGTAGGTTTACTCTATTCGGGGCAAATCGTTAAGACTGAGCCGTAATGGATCCCATGCTAATTAATAAAATCTAATAAATAAATAAATAAATGCATTAGAAGAGCCATCTATGCTATAAGGCCTTGAAAGGACCTCTCGGTCACTTTCTCGTTTCTAAAGAAGGCACCCACAGGCAAGAAGCTTAGCCAGGAAGCAGCCCCCGTTTTCAGAATGGATGACACAACTCTTAGAACCCGTTTGGGCTTCAGGCATGTGGACAGGACAGGTTGGCTCTATTGTTTTTCCCCACCCAACCAAGAATATTTGCTGGAGCTGAGCATCTAGAAAGTGATGGAAAGAGTAGAAGGAACTGGCATTGAATCTTGTTCTGTGGATTCTTCTCCCTCCCCAGCATCCCGTCCACTTCTGGTTTGCCACGGGTGGGGCTGGTTTCTGCATCAGTCGTGGCCTGGCGCTGAAGATGAGCCCCTGGGCCAGGTAAGGACACCATCCGCAGCTGTGATCTGAAGGATGCTTGGTCGTCTGTGGTTGTCCCAACCAATATTCGCCTTTTGATTCAGGGAGAGAATGATTGTCATTCATTCCACAAGTCTAAATTCATTTCAGTGGGTCTGTGCTAGCCATGGGATTCGAGCGATTTTTGTGGGCTAACTGGATGATAAAGTGCATAGCGTAGCATGATCAAATAATTGTGAAGAGTCTTGAAGTTTTAGTGGAATTCAAGAGTTCCACTTTTGTGCAAATGTTTCCTGGAGGAGTGTCTATAATGGATCTAGAGAGGCACAGCAGACCCTCTGCCTTTTGAACAAGAGGCTGAGAGAGGAAGAGTGGGAGGAGGAGAAAACCAAGACCGTTTCTTATCCAAGGGAATGAATTGGTGCAGCTAGATTGCCCCCAGGGTCCCCTCCTCCGTGGCCTTAACTTAGACCAGGAGGGCTATCTTGGTTCTCATTGGGGTCAATGAGAACCATGGTTTGAAGTGGCTTTTGCAAACCATGGTTATTGCTAACCTTGGTTCAATTCAGGGTAGTGGCATCTCTTAACTACAGTAAAGTGGATGGTGGGGGAAAGGAGAAGGACATTTAGCATAGAGAGGGAGGAGAGCGTGCATTTGCAAAGCAAATTGCCTTAGGTTTCCTTAGCAGTAAAACTAAAACCTAAATTGTTGAGTGGAGCAAAGCTGAATGCTCTGACCTTTTAAAATTATGCAAATAAGGGCTGTGGAACGGTTTTCTTGCTTTGCATAATTGATTTCCGTCTCTTCCAGTTAGAGAGAAAGGGGAGAGGGTTTTGTAAGGCTCAGAACCTCTCCTGTCTCTCCTGGTTTCTGACCTTTTTACCCAGCATTTGCTCAACACCTTTAAAGGGTAGAAATATTTTCCCCCTCCCCTCTCTTTTGAAAATACATAAAACCCGAGACTTTATTAACTAAGCACTGGTTACTGATTTATTACAAGGGAAGTCAAAAGATAAACTGGAGTTTATCAGTGAAGATTCTCAGTCATCCAGGGGAGGTTATCTGGAAGTTGAGTCATAGCCACTGAACTTCTTTCTTATTAGGTTAAAACGTTTTGCTACTCATCCAAGTAACTTCTTCAAACTGGAGTTGCTTCTATCTCTCTTTCTAAACTTTCGGTTGCTGGCTATTAGCTAGCATTCTTTGTTCGGCAAAGGAAGAGACTTCTTAAATACTTGAACAAGAATAAACACTAGGAAATCATTGAAACCAGATTAGTTATGCCTTAACTATTAAGAGACACCGAGTATGTCTTCCTGGCTTGCAAAGTTAAAAATTCATTTGGCAGCTTCTTGGATGGTGGTGAGGTTGTAAAGTATCTAAAACTGGGGCCAGCCTATCGTGTATAAACTGATAAAACCAAGGAAGTCTTGCGGGCCACACCTTTAACAAGACATATGAGGTCTTCATAGACCACCACCCAAGTAGAGAATTAGGATGCAATCCTTAAAAGTGGATGTGAAATGAAACTTGTTAAGTCTTTCAGGGTGCCACAAAACTCTGTCAACAAACTCTGACGGCTCTCAGAGACTGGATAATAAAATGAGTGGCTTTAAGTAGATGTAACCCCTCCTTGTTTCTTATGTGATCTGCTATTGTTTGAACTGTGTTGGGGAGTGCATGAAAACCACTTATCCCAACAAACTTGGGTTAGGGTCCCTTATTTCAGTCATACTGAACCTTCCTCCCATTTGGCACCTTTTTCCAGTGGGGGTCACTTTATGAGTACTGCTGAAAAGATTCGACTCCCCGATGACTGCACGATTGGCTACATCATAGAATCTGTGTTGGGGGTGAAGCTGATTCGGAGTAACCTCTTCCATTCCCACCTGGAGAACCTCCACCAGGTGCCCAAGTCAGAAATTCACAATCAGGTAAATACAACAGGGACCTGGGGGGGGGGGAGCAGATATCTCAAATGGATCCCAAAGTTTTTTTTTTAATGTACCAATATCCATGGAAATATCTGTAGATTTTCAGCTAGATCTCCTCTGTAGGCTTACTGTGAAAGACCTTTAAATGTTTTGAATGAGGATTGTCATTTAATGCCATATATACTCATAGCAGCTGGCTAGATAGCTCAGTGAGTTAGACATCTGGCTGTGGAGCCAGAGGTTGGGAGTTCGATTCTCCACTGTGCCTCCTGTGAGTAGAGCCAGCCTGTGTGGCCTTGGGCCAGCTGCACCATCCCAGAAGTACCACGAGAGGAAGGAAATGTGGAGGACGGCGTCCACACCTGGACTTAAGTTTTGTGTTCAAATTGGAAGTACTGAGTGCTGTTCCCAATCAGAGAGGGGCAAAATCTATTTCTTAAGTGACTATTTTTAATTAAAGGAAAGTGGAAGTAAGAGGGAAGAGGCAGGGAGAAAGAGAGCTCTTATATCAGGTCTGATGGAATGTGGTTTTTCTCCCCCTTCCTACAGGTAACCCTGAGCTATGGAATGTTTGAAAACAAGAGGAATTCCATCCACATGAAGGGCGCGTTCTCTGTGGAAGAGGATCCATCCAGGTGAGCAACG
This sequence comes from Intellagama lesueurii, assembly GCA_037013535.1. Classification (NCBI taxonomy): domain Eukaryota; kingdom Metazoa; phylum Chordata; class Lepidosauria; order Squamata; family Agamidae; genus Intellagama; species Intellagama lesueurii. The sequence goes on along the minus strand of JBAJHW010000012.1, from coordinate 19,196,262 downwards.
TGTTGCTTTGTTTATGGGATGGGAGAAAGGTTCATGGGCTCAATCTCTAAAGTATTTTCCTTTTCCCTCCCCATCGCCTCTTCCTCTTATGTCATGTCTTTTTATATTGTAAGGCTCGGGGCAGGGACTGTCACTTAGCAAGTGATGTCTAAGTTTTGCTGGCAATGGGGGGGGGCACTTTTAAAAAAAAACAGTTTAGAAATATCATAGAGTAAGGCGATCAGGGAGTGAGGAGGCAAAATGATGGAGAACTATGAATGAACTTTCATTTCCTCAAAAGCAATTCTGAGGATATAAAACTAAATCAATACATAATCGTAAACAACAAACAAACAGCATCTTGTGGCACCTTCCAAGATAAACAAAACTTTATTCTAGTATTCGTTTTTGTGAACTGGTGGGTTTCTGTACTGCACAAAGTTTCTGCCAGAAGGCTTTTGCGAAGTCTTTTAGGTGCCACCGACCTCTTCCCCTATGCTCCAGCAAACGAGAAAACCCAGCGATCTCTCTGTAAATTGTTCCTAACAAAAGACACCCCCCGAACATGCTGGCAGTTTTTAAATCAATAAAACCGCTCAGCTAAACATCACTTGCTTCATAACTAGGATGATGGTGGCCCTCTGAATTATTCAGGGCCATTATTTAATATCAGGGTGAGACTGCGTGGATTCCCCTTTTGGGGAGAATGGTGCAATACAAATTGAGTTTGGGTTTTTTTTTCACACCCGATCCCTTTATCTTTGGGGGCTGTGATCATTTCCTCTCTTGGTCTGTTCCAGGTTCCGCTCCGTCCACTGTTTGCTCCATCCAGACACGCCATGGTGCCCTCTCAACGTTGTTTATTAAGACGTCCCTTTCTTAACCTCGTCCCACGTCTCCCGGTATCCGAAGAGCTTGTGGGACCCGTTTGATCGTGTGTGTGCGTGTGCTTGTTTCCTTTGCTGTGAAGCCATTGGCTCTTAATTACTGTGGTTAATTCACAGTGCGTGTATGTTTTATAGGCTGCTGTGCGGCCCTCTTGTTATTTCCCTCTTGGCAGGTTGACTGTCCCCACATCTTGCTGCTGTTTGCGGTATATACCTCCCCACCCACCCTCTTTCGTGGGGAAGGGGGTTCCTTAGGCAGAAATGAACTGTACTCAGCCTCTTGCCTTCTGGTGCTGGTTTTACAGGGATGTAAAATGACTCCCCCTTTCGCCTGCCTGCCTCCCCCGCACCCCCAACAAACCCACAAAACTGAACACTGCTTTGCAATGTTCGTGGGGAGCTGTAGAAGTCTGCGCTCTTTCCTCAAATACTTTGGCTGTGAGCCTTCCCCTTGGCGTTCTCTTTCTGCCAAATTCTTAAAAGAAGCAGCATTAGGACTTTGCTTCTTTTTATATATATACACAAGGCCGAATCTGTCCAAAACGAAGCACTTTTTTCAAAGATGCACAAGTTAACTGGAGAAAGGTTAGCATGTCTTTATACCCCAGCCCGTCAACAGTTGACTAGATAGTGAAGGGGCAGACATTTAGTGATGGGACTGGCCTGCTCCTCTCCCTAGCTGGGGATGATGGTAAATGCAACCTGGTAGGTTAAGGCCACAAGCCTTTGTCTCCTGTTCTTCCCTATTTTCTACATCCACTGCAGGAACGCTTCTTTTCGCTTATCCTTCCTGTCTTGTCAGGCTCCGGACCAGTTTTCAGATGAAGCTCTATGTACTAATGTTTGTTTACTATGTGTTTTCTTTCCTTTCGTTTGTTGTCTTTTTTCTTTTTAAATATTAGGTTTAAAAGTGTTGTGTTTTTTTTAAATTTTATTTTAAATGTTGCTCTTCCTAAATCTCTCAAGGCCATATGTCTGATGTATATAGGCATACATTTCGAAATCCCTTTTGAATTCTGGAGGGCTGCAGTTCTTCCATTTTGCATTTAGAGCTGGTATCTTGGGACTCCCAGGTTCTCACTCACTCATGCATTGAAGGGGGACACATTGGTGTGAAAGGTGCCCCGGCTGAAATATAGACCACTGGCATTTCCAATCTCTGTTCCCGAGTGAGAATGCCATTCCCATCCCTCTTCTCTCCTGCTGTCCTGTTAGGAGTTGCATCCAAGCAGCAGCTGGAGGGTCACACCTTTCCTGTCTGTGTTACCTGAATGGTTTCCGCAGGTGCACATATGGGACTGCTTGGTTTATTATTATTTTTTTACTGAAGACCTGTTTTGGTCTACGAGAGGTTTGGGGTCTCATGGGATCATTTTTATTAAATTGGCACGGAAAAAAGTCCTAGGATGTTTTACACAAGACTTACTCCCAGATAAGTTACAGCACTGTCTTAATGGAAATAATGGTAGGGCATATTGTTCTTTTCCAAGCATTTTTACTTGTGGCAACAGTTTGGGGTGTTATCAAAGGGTGAAAAGTCCCTCCTATCACCCTTTAGCCAACTCGGTTGTCTGTATTCAGCCATTGTCTCCCTCCAGTGTCATGTCTCTGCCCATGTTGTTTCCTCTGGAGCGTCTTCTCCAGGGTGCGTGTGTGATCTCTCTCCAGCACACCACCATCCCTCTCCTCGGCTTCTAAATCTGTCACCCCAGCCTAAGCAATCACAAGACTTGGGCGTGCTTTTAGGCAGCCACTGTGAGATGTGCTCCTTTTGCAAATTCCTGTATAATATTTTGCTACGTGGATTCTCGGGCAGAGGGAGTGATTGCTGAAGAGTTTCCATACCAAATGAAAAAACAAAACAAAAAAAAAACAAAAAACGAATGGCCCATACTGGGTAGTGTTTGTAAATATCTTATTGCAGCAGTATTATTTACTGTGCCTTTTTGTTAAAATGGAGGCCTAAGTAGCTTTGTAAATTGTGGATTTAAAAAAAAAATTCCCCTGTGGATCAGGGGGAAAAAAACCCTACTTCTATACAATCTCTTTAATGGAAGGAGGCTTCTGTAACTATTATTAACCTTAATTTATACATCCCAGTATCTGGGATGTTGCTGATTTCTTCTTCTTCTTCCATTAGTAGTAAATGTTTGTTGTTGTTGTTGTTTAAATGAGAAATTGGGGAGGGAGGGAGAGAATAACAAGGATAAATGTTCTCAGGGAATTAAACCTGATTGTTACCATAGAGACTGTGGTAGCCATCTTTTGCTTTGAATAAAGCAGCTTTCTGGCTGACTAATGGCATATGACTGTTTTTATTTCCGTTATGTATGCTGAAATGCAGCCTGGGATAAAACTCACAAATCTTCTATTTCAAGATGCAACATCAGTTAAGCCAACATGAGTAGCCGTTACAAAAAGTTGTAGCAGAGCACACTTATTTAGGCGCCAGCCAGTGAGTCACATCTCCAGTAAGGCTGCTCTCCCTTCCCACTCTCTGCTGGTTTGCCCTTCATCGTGCATAACGCGCACCAAGCATGTTCATTCTGAGAAAGAGAGAAGCATACTTTAGATGGTTTACCTAAATTAACAGGAACGTGTTTTCCCCCGAGGTCAGTTGGTAGTCCCTCAATATGTCGAACTGAGTTTGCATTATCTTGGCAAAACATCTTTTCCTTCTCACTCCGAAGAAGGCTGGACAGGTTGAAGATGAGCGGTGGGGAAAGTGGCCTCTTTGCTTTGCAGTGCTTCAGCAACCCAGAAGCACAATGGTGGCAAGCCCAGTGTGGCCTTTCACAGCGCAGCAGTGAGGTTTAGATGGTGCGTGACTCTGGAAGAAGCCACTGCTCGCCACCCTTTAGCCAAGGTCTGCAATCTCTTGAATCCATCTCTCTCCCTTTGCAAACCCACTCAAGAGTTGTCTTGTGGTGTTACCAGAATGGCAGTATATTCCCAAACACTCACCACCCGCTCCTGTCAAAATGCTCCCAGGCGAGGAATTCAAGAGAAGGAAGGTGCGCATGGATGTACCAAATGCAACAGAGGCAATCACTGTAGCATAATTTAAGCCAGTCTCCTTAGAAGCTGGCTTGTGATGCGGCATCTGCACTTCGACCTCTATGATGACAATACCCACTAAGGTCTGTTGTTAATGATTCGGTTATGCAGGAAACGGTTGATTTAACTGGTCACAATGGCCAGTTCTTCTCAATAAGGTAGGCTCCCAAAGACATGAGGTCGGTATTATTAACATACCATGATTCAGGCTTGGGCACGGCACAAGAGGCACAAGAAATAAGCACACACTCAAGTACATGATCAGATCCGTAGGGTACGTATTGAGTCACACAATGAAAAGGTCTCCTTCCACCTGGGTCCTTCCTCCGATAGCATGGCATCAGCCCGCTTTCCCCAACCCAGTATGTGCTACAAAGGATCAAGGAAGGGTAGAGCCTTCTTAGGGACGGTGGCAGAGCAGGTTCCACTCTACGTGCGAAAGCCTGCTCAGGCCACGTTTAAGCCTTAACCCTCTATGTGCCCGCAGATAGCATACTGTCAACTGGGTAACGGCTTCCAGCCTGCATTTGGAAGATTGTTGTTACATGCAGTTCAGTCACTTCCAACTTAAGATGGCTCTGATAGACTTCTGAGGTATAAGAGATGTTTTACCGCTGCCACAGCTCCAGTGAGTTTCAATGGCTGAGTTCAAATTCAGGTCTCCTGAATTCTAGTCTGACCATGCACTATATTACACTGACCCTCGATTGTGGGAGATAGACTTGTGGGGGGGATGGACCCTGCCCATTTTTCAGTGCATTGGTGACAATGACAATCTTCTGATCAGTCTTGGTTCATCTAAAACAAGCAAAACACCACACACTGACCCCTGAAGACAATATTTAAGTAGTATCTCTAGAAGGAAATCGCCAGTCCTATGCAGGTATGTAAACTCCTGCCACTGAGGTTTACGGAGTTTTAGCAATATTTTCTCAAGTTGGATTTATCATCTCCCTAACTAAAAAGGAAAGAGCTGAAAACTTCTTACAAAGTAGAAAAGGCATCCTTGTCTATCTGTGGAGCCACTATGAGTAAACAGGACATCCTGTACTGAAGAAAAGCTGCTAGATGAAAGCTCTCTGTCCAAAAAGGTTATTTTATATGTGACATGATGGGAGACACGGATAAGGAAAAAAAAAATAAAGAGGTAGCTCTGTTGGTATAAAATACACTCCTGATAAATACACTTTTAATAACCTCCAAATTTCTCTTTACACACGATGCTAAAAAGATTAGAGAAGAAAAGCACATGGTCAAGTTCCTTCCCTGCAGTATGACAGAGGAGACAAGACAATAGGATGAAGCTAATCAGAAAATGCAGCAGTATTAAACTTCCCCACTGACTCACTGCTGGAAGTTAGAAAATTTAGACCCTCTCTGCCTTAAGACCGTGAAAATCCCCACAATGCCTTCATATCATCTTGCTGGATTTTATTGCACTTCCTGGCGATCTGATCTCTAATGTTGGTCCCACTGCTGAATGACTGAGCACCCACAGCATCACAGAGAGAAAAAAACTACATAATCACAAAGCTAATTTCAGAATCCATACCAAGAGAATCCCTTGGTTGTGTTTTTTGTTGTTGTTTGGTGATGTTAAATCACTTCTGATCTATGTTGACCCCAAAAGAGTTTTCAAGGTATGTATGCTACCTAAGGAGTGGCTTATTACTGCCTGCCTTCTTGAGCTTCCATGGCTGAGCGGGGATTTGAACCCAGATCTTCTGAGTCCTAGTCATGCACTTTATCCACTACGTTCCACTGGCGGTCAATCCCTTTATTAATCCCCCTTCTTCACTTGGCAAACTGTTAAAAAAGTATAGCCTCCATTGACTCTTCAACCACCTTGCCTGCTGAACCTCCTTACTCCTCAGGCAACTGTATAGCCAGTCTGTCTAATCAGTGGCTGAAAACCAGTAGAATGCTAGACTAGAGTTAGGCCCATTGAATTAATGGAGGTTTGGTTTGTCAACTCCTCGACAAGTTCCACTGATTGAATGGGGCTACTCTAGTTGCTGCTTATTACTTGATTTTGGCCAACATTGGGTTAGATGGATCCATTCTCTAGTCTGTCTAAAGCAGTTCCAATGGCATACACTCCTTTTGAAATTAAATTCTACTGTAAATAAAAAAACCTGAACTCATAAACTGTGATGTGGGCAAGAGACCAACACGGATTTGTTTGCCTTGCCGGGTAGGGTGGGAAGAGTGGGTTCGGCTAAGGCCTGAAAGGGAAAACCACTGAGGTCCTTGAAGCTTTCGTTCTACTGTCAGGGCTGATAAAACATTACGCGATTCATGCTAAAGGGATCTGATGCACCCAACTGCTTCCTGCCTGCCTGTCCTGTGAATGGTGAAAAACAGGAGTGCTCAAACTGGATCGCAAAACCCCTGGTACACGGCTCTAGTCAATATCGAAGGCGAAAGGGGCTCCTCTTTCCGAAGTGAACAGGGAATCAATGCGATGGCTCTGCTCACTGGCTCACTCCCAGGCATGCACTGAGATCAGACCCTCGGAAGTGGGATTTTCAGCGGTTATTTTCAGCGGCTGCACCCTGCATGCACGTTTCCAGTCACTATTGCTCGGGGCCACATAATTTAAGGCATAGGGTGTGTTGTCGTAAAAATATAAAAAAATAAAATAAGCAAGCTGTGCCTGAGACGCAAAGAGCAACTTTAACCCCTTCTTTTCCAATGCCCAAGCCCTTGGAAAATGTCCTTCCTTCCAGCAAAGGCCTGGCAACGTGCAGTCATCCAAATTACGATTGGACTCCAGGGTCATACTGGGACGTGTAGCCCACCATTAGCCGATTCCTCTGTTCTTCCTCGTTTCTCTGCCTCTTGGCTGTGTGTGCTGGGCATTCATGTGATAAAAGCAAGAGTCTGTCAATGTTTTCACACAACACAGGTAATTAAAAAGAGTTCTTTGCTTCCGACTCAGCTTGGAAGTGGTCGAGGTTCACAGCTGTACGGCTTGCTTCTGTTGGGCAAGGGCTTCAGAGCAGGGATTTCTGTGAAGTGGGAGCAGATTTTGCTCTTGGGTGTGCTGTTGCCAATGGCTACATTTTCTATTTTACACATGGCTGCTTACTAGCCATGGTCCACGTGGATGCTAAAATACAAGACCTCTCTTATCAAATTCTCAGGGTGAAATTTGAATTTATGGAAAGAGGAAGTGTGGGAAAGGTGGTGCCATGCATTTGTGAACACATCACAGAAAAATGCAGCTGACAGAAATGCAAATATTTATACCAATTCAAAACATTTGAACCTGGACATGTTTACTCAGAAGCCAGAGAGACTTACGCCCAAGCGTGCAGGAGATTACAGCCTTTAGAACAGCAAAACTAACAAGGAAACTGGACCACAATTAAAACATTTAGGTACAAGACACCTTTTGAAAATATCAGACCACAGTTCTGAGCTTGATTCACCCCTCCTTGCATCTCCTAAGGAGAAATTCAGGCTCTGTCATTTACATAGGTAGCAAAATGAAGTGGTAAAAACTCATAGCACTTCTTCAGAATTGGTGGAGGAGCACCATTTATGAACGCTCTGTCTCTAGACTTTCGTTAATTATCTGCGCCAGAACTATCACCCTTCAATAATTACGCCTCTTAATCATTTTTCCCCATTTAAAAACAGAAAAAACAAAAACAGCATGATAAATGGGAAAACTACTTGTCAAAATCCGTACATATTGACCAAAATGTACACCAAAATGCACACTAATTTGTTTAGGGGGGGGGGGGGAAGTTGCAGCCTTTAAGGGAAGGAAGGGTGGGGTAACAGACTAGAAAAATGAGAATCTGAAAATTTACAGATTGGGCCATTCTCATTTCTCACACGAAAACATCTCTATGATGCTACTATAAGAACTGCTTTAGAGAGAGAAATGGCAAACCCACCTCACTCCTTCTAAAGCTGATTTTCTACTTGCTGGTCACTTTTTGTACGGCTAAGATACCTTTCTCCTGAATGTGTAAAGCGGGCATCAGCGGAAGTCCAATAAAAGTGTTCTGACTGATGTTTTATTGGTCTCCTAGTTAACCTGCTCAAGGCTGTCTTACATGGTTGAGGCTGTCATGCGCAGGGATTTTATACACTGACAAACTGTCAAATGTCTGGGTCTAAGTCTTGGTTTTCATTTGAGAGCATGATGGAACCTGGGCTGCTGCTGCCACCTAGTGGATCCCAGCTAGCATAGCCCAAGCCAACCTGCTGAGAAGCACCAGGAACATCAGCTGAAAAACTGGGAGAAAATACCGGTTTTCACCTAACCGCATTTGCTTACCTTCTCTCTGTAAAGTTGTTGGTTTTTTCTTTTTTGCCACATTGCCCTCCAGCCATAGAACAGCTGGGTTTGTCAGCTTGAAGGCCAACCCAATGTGTAGGGGAAGTATGCTTTCTCACCTTCCGATCTCCGGCTTGTGGCTCTGAAGGATCCGAGTTCAAGATTCTCTGCTTTCCTGAAGGATGCTCTGTAAGATCTCCTGTAAGGTTTCCGCAGCCTCAAGAGGACTCTCGCAAACATGTGCCACCACCAATCTGCGGACACTTTTGTCTATAATTTTTCTGCCCTAGGGGTTGCGCTGAGCCTGAAGAAGTGGAATTTTCTCCTCGAAAGCTTGCACTTTGCCTTAATTCTTTTGTTGTTGTTGTTTAGTCGTGTCCGACTCTTCGTGACCCCATGGACCAGAGCACGCCAGGCCCTCCTGTCTTCCACTGCCTCCCGGAGTTGAGTCAAATTCATGTTGGTAGCTTCGGTGACACTGTCCAACCATCTCGTCCTCTGTCGTCCCCTTCTCCTCTTGCCCTCACACTTTCCCAACATCAGGGTCTTTTCCAGGGAGTCTTCTCTTCTCATGAGATGGCCAAAGTATTGGAGCCTCAGCTTCAGGATCTGTCCTTCCAGTGAGCACTCAGGGTTGATTTCCTTCAGAATGGATAGGTTTGTTCTCCTTGCAGTCCAGGGGACTCTCAAGAGTCTCCTCCAGCACCACAATTCAAAAGCATCAATTCTTTGGCAGTCAGCTTTCTTAGCAACTAGAGTAGGCTAATTGAATCAGTGAGAATTTGGTGAGTCACTTCCTCTGCATGTTGTACTGATTCAATAAATCTACTCTAATAGTAGAGTAATAATGGTAATAATAGTAATAATGGGGACTAGGCAGCTGTTGCCCCCCCTTAGGGCCATTTCCAGAAGACATCAAGGCCTTTTTCCAACACTAACGACCAGCTATTATCAGTGGGATAATGAATTCTATGAACAGACAGATGGAGTGGCCATGGGGAGCCCCCTCAGCCCGGTTACAGTAAACTTCTACATGGAGCATTTCGAAAAACAGGCCCTGGCTTTGGCACCCTTCGCACCCACAGTCTGGTTCCGATATGTGGATGACACCTTCGCAATTTGGAACCACGGTGAAGAAAAATTGGAAGAATTCCTAAACCATCTCAACAGCATCCACCCAAATATACAATTCACCATGGAAAAAGAAATAGAGGGCCAACTCCCGTTCTTAGGTGTCATGGTCTTACGCAAAACTGACCTCCTATTGGGACACAAGGTCTACAGAAAACCCACCCACACAGACCAGTACCTACAGAAAAACTCCAACCACCACCCACAGCAAAAAAGAGGCATAATCAAAACACTGGTAGACCGTGCAAATCGGAACTGTGAAGCTCAATTTCTCAGCACCGAACTCAATCATCTGAATTGGGCCCTACAGGCAAATGGCTACTCCAAAAATGAAATCACAAGAGCCATCAAACCAAGAAAACAACACCAAACTGAAGAAGAAAAACAGCCACCCACAAATAAAGTATTTCTGCCATACATCAAAGGGGTCACGGACCGGATGGGGAAACTTTTGAAAAAACACAACCTACAAACAGTATTCAAGCCCACCACAAAAATACAACAAATGTTACGGTCAGCAAAGGACAGAAGGGACCCCCTCACCACTGCAGGAGTATACCGGATACCTTGCAGTTGTGGCCAGGTATATATTGGAACCACAAAACGAAGCATTCACACCAGAATCAAAGAACATGAGAGACACTGCAGACTAAAACAACCGGAAAAATCGGCAGTAGTTGAACATGCCCTAAAACAAGCTGGACGTGAAATTCTATTTCAAAATACTGAAATACTGGACAACACCAGCAATCATTACGTTAGATTGCACAGGGAAGCCATTGAAATCCACAAACACCAGCAGAGCTTCAACAAAAAAGAAGAAAGTTTAAAGCTCAACAAAGCTTGGCTCCCAGCACTGAAAAATACAGCGTGCAAAAGGTCAACGAACTCTACCCAGGCACAAGGACCGGTGATCACTACACACAAAAGACAAGCTAAGGACACCCATCAATCACAGTGACAGATAATCTCTCCTCCTTATCAGAACAATACACCCACAACAAAAACACACTGATCACCATAATCACCCATCTCCTGAAAAGGACAAAGCTGATCCCACAGCTATAAATACTCAACTCTCCAAACAACTGCACCAGAGCACAGAGTGCTACTCCTGTCCTCTGAAGATGCCCGCCACAGAGACTGGCGAAATGTTAGGAAGAACAACCTTCAGAACACGGCCAAAGAGCCCGAAAAACCCACAACAACCATTAGATCCTGGCCATGAAAGCCTTCGCGAATACAAAGCATTAAAGCTTGCTAAAAAGAGATCTCAGCCTGATGAGCTGCTAAACTATTTATCTGTAATAGTGCTTCTCTGTTACTAATGAACATTATTGAATAATCCTACAATACTAATCACTCTGAAGGTGCCTATACCCACTGGAAGTATATTTACCAGAGCCTAATTAAAGCTTGCTGGAAGTTTATTTAATGAAGATTACTTATCCACTTGGATCCAACTTTTTCCAAGAAGACTGCTTATGATCGGAGTGACACCTTGGATTACGAGAGGGAATAGATTGGGGTTTGATTTCCTTTCTTTTCTTTCTTTATTTAATGCCAGTATACAGAGGACAACCCCAGCAAATCATCCTGCAATGTCAAGTATTTAGTAGTGTTCTTCAGCTGAAACAGTGACATAAAATGCTAAAAAAAGCAGAATGAAACAAATCATGTTTTAAAAATTATAAATATACCGACAATACTTATTAAAGCTTCATCATTATTGCAACAGTCAATTCAATATTAACAATTTGTCATGTTAGAAAGGCTCTTATGAAATTTATTCAAGTTGTCAAGAAATTAGATGGGACGTTTATAAAGAAAATACATATGAATTTTACTGTTGATTTTTCACTATATCATTACAATTTTGTACAGTATCACCTAATGTGTCATTCTTAACAAATTCATGTATACAGATTTCATAAGTGCAGGGGAAAAAGTCTTGCTTTTAAACTTTACACAAGTCATTTGACAGTAAATTAGCTGGTTTTCCCTTTGAACACAAGCAAGCCAACAGTATTCTAAATGCAAATTTAGTAGCTTTAACATGACAGGAGACATGTACAGTCTTTTCAAGTACATAACTAAGTTCCAAAAGGTCAAGCATTTCTAAAAAGTCTTCAGTAAGAATCTTTCCCTCTGAATTTGGACACCCATATAATATGGCAATCATTCTCACTTTGCTTCACAGAAGTAACTGGCCCAAACTTCTTAAAAATGGTATAACATCCATCCTGATAACGCTGTATGGCAATATTTTCAAAGAACTGCCAAACTCCTGTTTGCAGTGGTTATTTCAAGATGCTTCATTTTACACCAACCTCAAGAATTCAAACTTTATAGAGTAGTAGTTCCCCAAAACACTTTATACTTCAGTAAGAACAAATAAAATGCTGTTTTTACCCAAAAACAGTAATAGAAAATGTCTGCTGAACCCTTTAGTAAAGACAGAATTTATTCAAACATAGTACTACAGTTTAGGGTTTCTGGAAAACTGAAGGGTGCAATTTCAATCTAGTTCTGTTTGCCTTTATAATATAATTCAAACAAATATTCAAAATTTCATGTGCATTGTGTTGTACCAATTAGTAATGCATTTACTCTGCCAGGGTATATGGCTGCCATTTAATCTATTATTCGTTCATGTCCTTTGTGTTTTCAGGACTAACTGTCCTCTTCTTACCCATGAGTTTTCTGAACAAGTAGTTGCAAATTTCCTTGACTTCACAAATGACTGTACACATGGCCAGTTGGAGCCTGTCCATGAAAGCAAGACCTCTGACAGAAATCTTGGCATGACTACTTTTGCAAAAGAGATTTAAGAGCCTTCCTGCTATTTCTACCACTCTGCAACGGGGAAGAAAAGTGGCATGATTTATAAACAGTTTAATTTTCCCCAGTAATGCACTACACACTTTTTTACAAAGTCATTAGTGGGAAGTTTTGATTAGGCAGGTGCCCTACAAATTAGTGCAGATCTAAAATGCTGCTGTAATATGCAACATGGGCTTGTCCCACATTTTCTACTGAACACAGTACTTTTACATTTTCACATGTTTCAAGTTGTATTTTGACGGAGAAAAACATGAGGAAGCTCAAGACATGATGGGTATGCTAAGCAGGAAGTCTTAACATTTGTAGTGTATGTCACTTTATTCCAAATCGGCAGTGTTATCCTCCTGCACTCCAGATTCTGAAACTACATTTAGATTTCTCCAGCCAGACCAAAGCTGCGTATTCTAAGGAATATGTGAATGCCCATTCTAACCCCATGTCGTGGAAACACACCATTTGCTATCCTGACTGCACCAGTCTGGCAAAGACATGTGGGGAAAAGAGAAAGGAAGGATGGCTCAGTAGCAGGAAGATTTCAGACTGCACCCAACTGGTTGAGTCTTCTGGACCATTCTTTCCACAAGCTTGGAGTGTGTGACCCTTCTAGCCAACTGAGAACTTCACTTTACCAGGCCTTGCCCATGTGCAAATAAATCCCTCCTGACAAGCAGTGACTAGACAGTCTTCAAGAAAAATTAACACAGTCAGTCTTTCATGTGCTATTGCTTCCAGATCTTTGAATACTTCCGGAGGGACACCGAGAAGAGGGACTTTGTCTCGGCCGGAGCCACCGCTGGGATCTCGGCGGCCTTCGGCACCCCTGTCGGTAAAGTACCGGGGCTCCACCGCAGAGCCCCGCTTGGCACTCCAAAGCTTTCGGGCTCAGCCTCCTTGGGGTCAGGGGGATGCTCAGAAATATTCTGGGCTGCCACCGGGCCGTACCTGCGATAACTGGCCGAGAGGGACCCCGAGTCCGAGCGTAAGGGCAGCCGCTTGGGGTTAATTCTTTTAGTGGTCTGGGCTGGACAGCCACTTAATTCTTTAGTGGTCCAATAAAGGGTATCACCCAGTCTTACACTTCGGTAAGGTTTGGGGCTCTAGTCAGAAAGAGGAAATGGTATCAGTTACTACCTGTTGACTCAGATTAGATCAGTTACAAGGGCATCTGGCATTCACCACCATTTCTTTGACACTAGTAGGATTCCTTGAGATTTATTTAGTATCTTCCATCTCAACAACACTGTGAGACAGCAGATTCCTGCTCCAAGCAATTAGCAATCTAGAATTCCTCCCGAGAGGTGGAAAATGGCAGAAACGGGAAGGGGGGAAAGAAAGCAGTGGTCAGTTTAGCAAGACAGCAGTACCTGGTTATTTCTGTAGCACATGTTGAAACTTCATTATCGTTTTATGTGGAAGAGGTCACAGACTGAACTGGCATCTATGCCTCCCCACACCCAATCAGTGTTTTTAAAGGAAGAGCAATGAGCTGCACATTTTGATAGACATCCTCCATGCACAAACACACACACACACACACACACAAACACACGGACAAATAACGTGCATTCTAGAAATTTAAAGGCAAGAGTCCTAAGAATATTCATATTTTTTTTAAAAAAAAAGACATATTAGCCCAGTGCTGTGCCTTCTCAAAGTTTTTTTTATTTTAAAACATTAAACCCAAGCTGAATAGAAATGACAGAAATTACATGTAGATTTTTTTTTCTTTAGTATTGGCTGAACAGAAAAATAAACACCACAAACCAGTAAAAAATAGCTACAGTACAATTTAATAAAACAAAAGTAAAAGGATACAAAACATTGGGCTCACTCCTCAGTTTTAACCCCCACAAAATCTCGAAGCATTTGGGGTAAATTCGCTTGAAAGGAATTTGTGTCCATAGGCTTTAAAAATAATATATATATTTATATTATATATGTATATATAAAGTGGTATGATATATAACCATTGTGGTTCAAAACAAAATCAAAGGGGAAAGGGAGGGGGGGGGAGAAAGCCAGCTGTTTTACTAGTGGTGCTCTTTTGTGTACATGTGTCAGAAGGAGCAAAAGACATGAAGAGAATTAAATCCACAGGGAACTCCCAGGTTTTTGCCAACCAGGGACCTAGGACTAGCGTTGCCATTGGGATCACCAACTGATTTTCTCTGGTGTCTTTCAGAGCACTTTGGGCAGCAGAAATCCAGAATAAATGGTGTCAACTGCCAATTTAACCTGCACACTGGTACAACCAAAGAAAAGCATGTGGTTGGCTTACTTGGTTGGTACATCCTCGTCGCAACACTGAAAGATTTGATTCAATGGCTTGCTGGGGTGTGAACAGGGAGAATAAAAGTGGCTACGCTCCTCGTTAGAGATGTGAGTTCTCTTTAGGATAGAACCCTTAAAAGAGAGATGCTGAGTAGGAATTACAGGGGAGGGGGTGCAAAACATGAGAAACTAACACTGCATAGAGAGAGTGGCATTGCTGTTGAAAATACCAAGGACCCAGAACGATTCCTGACGGAGAACAACAACTCCTATTTTATGCTGCAAGGAAGAAAGAATGCTTAGCAATGCTCACAGCTGCTAACATCCCTGTTGTTGTCGTTGTGTGCCATCAAGTCAACTCCGATTTATGGTGACCCCATGAATGAGTGATCTCCAAAATGCCCCGTCCTCAATATCCACTGCTAAAACTGGTTCTAGTATTTTCATTTGTTGCGCCCTAAAGCTTCCACTGTAAGCGTCGCCTTCTGTTCTAAGTAAACACACAGTCCTGCAGCTTTTCTATGCAGGATGTGAAAGCAAAACTTCGAGGGTGCGGATGAGAGGAGAGTCGCCCAGTTTACCAAAGGAAAACTGAGGAACAGTGGAGCTAAGTTCCTTTACGCTAATCTCACCATCAAACTTACATAGACAATGTCTACAAGTCCAAAGTTAAAAAAATAAAATAAAAACCAGGGAATCCAAGCTCTCGCTTCAATGGCCCACCAACCTTCTCACCCCTCTTACTGTGGGATACCATAAATATTTGCATCTCCAATTGCTTTTCTACAAACACCCAATGTTTCAAAAGTTATTGGAAGTAATATTTGGCATGTTCCAAGACGTCACACTGAATTTCTGGTTTTAGCAACTTGCATCTCAAGGATCAAGCATCAATATCTCGTAGCCAGACAGCTACACGCAGACACACACAAGCTGAGATCTAAAGAGCTACTCTAGGAATGTCTGAAGGGTCCTCACAGGCAGAAATTCCCCATCCTGTATGTGGCAAGTCAGAGGAAATGCTCCTCAAAAACACAACCAAAAGAAAATCCAGCACTAGGATGCATGTATTTTTTTTCATCACCATGGCCAAGACAGACAGCCATTAGCCAGAGGATGATCAGATGACATGGAAGAAACACAAATGGAAAGCATCTTGGACTAAGAAAGTTTGCATTTGTATAGCTTATTTAGCAAGAGTTAAAACTGCTGTACAGTAGGAGCACAGTATCCGCAGGATGAGTACCTGTGATTTCAGTTATCCACTGCCTGAAAAACATTACATAAAAAACCCCAGAAATGAGTTTCCAAGGTGTATTACCTGAACTGTCCACTAGAGCGAACCAGAGACTATGCTACCTATAGGGTTTTTGGTAGCTGCAGGCAGGCTTGGAACTGACCCCTCACAGATACTGCGGTCCAAAGTTTTATTCTATCTTCTCACAGGCTGCATCCAAAGATCTCGTAGCCATCTATCACCCTCCTCGTCCCTTAGCAAACAGCCTGTATTACATAAACTTGACTCTGTAAATCTGTTTCTACTGATGGATACCACATGAAACGTTAAGTGCGATAAAATATCAGCACAAGCAAAACTATCCTAGGATAGCTGCAAATTATGATCTAAGACACACAATAAGGCACAACCTGTCATTGTCCCTATCTTTCCTGCCACTAAAGGAACTTGCTTGCCATAGAAACAGAGTGTGAAACAGAATAGAATTGAGTAAATTTCCTTTCTCTCTTCCTTCAACTGTTTTCTGCTTTTGACGGGTACCTCCATCTTCCAATGCATGCAATTAACATGGCCACTGGGATGTGACTACTGATGAATTGGCCGTCTCAGCCACACTAGACACTGTTCCAAGTCCTCCATACAGAGCACGTTACCATCATCTCTCGAGACTGAAGGATGCCTACACACATTGGGATGCGACAGGGATCTTGACACTGGAAAGAAGGTAGCATTCTTCCCACTTGCTTCAGTTTACATAAGATGAGGACTAGGAAGTTTGTAACCAGAGCAGAGAGCAACAGGAAGAACTATGTGCATTAAATTGTGGTTAGCACCAAGCATCTCAAGACAAAGGCAACTTGTTATGCAACAAGCCGAAGTGCAGCTGGACAGCCATTCCCTACGATCTGCCAAGAACTCCCATCACATCCTCAGCACTCCCAGAATTTTTTTTTTTAAAACCTTCTCACATCCCTGGTAAATTGTATGGTTTGGCTTCCCGGGTCACAAGCTGTGCTGTACTGAAATATTCAGGCGTCATCATGTTTTTGTGCTAAGCAGCAACGGCTAATGCATTAACATGTATTATTCTTGAACACCACATTCTTAACACAGATTCAGTTTCCATGATGGACCATAAAACTTGTCCGCTGTGTGATCTGAGCAACTTCCAAGCCTCTTCTATGTCAATATGTCAGGTTAAAACTACTGAACATTTCAGTTAAGCTGGTCATACCTGAGGCACTGAATTAAACTATGTTCTGTATTCTAAACAAGAGTCAGGGAGAGCAGAAGAGAATTGAACTCCTCAGGTTTGCAGAGATGGACAACAAATGCCAAGTTATTATCTTGAACCTTTTAAAAAAAAAGTTAAAGTGAACGCAAAATGGAGTCAGCAAAAATTACATACAGAATACAAACACTACACTAATTTCTAAGACCGCACACACACAAAAATAAATTCACAGCCAAGTCTTGATTCAATTTCCTTTTTTAAAAAAACGATTACAATGCAATCTTTGAACACTGGACACAAAGAGTCCGACATGCTATGTACATTTCACATTGTGGAGATGGGTTGTGTGCTTGACAAGGTTCTTGGTTCACAATTTTTATTTTTTTAAAAGTGCTGTGACACAACTACAGAATATCAGCTAATAAACCAGAGGAGCAACGGCCACATACGTGCTCAAACTGAGAGAAGGGAAAGGGGAACAAAGGAAGAGTCTTTACTGCTCCAGTTTTCTGCCACTGCATTCATATCCTGCTTGAGGCAACACCAGACATTAAGCGGCTTCTTAACTAAAAATTCAGGAACTTCCACATTAAGTCAAAATTAGGATGATAGTTTTGAAATGATTTGAGAGTTGCCGAGGAAGTCAGCCAGAACAACACATTCCAAGCAATATGGCATTGAGATTTTATCACATTACTTAAAAACTCATACAAATCAGAAGGAGGAAAGGGAGTCTCTTGCAGGTTTTACTTACAATACCAAAAGAGAAAAGAAAAAGAAAATGAAAAGCCCCAACAGACACTGGAGCCAGCTAACTAATTGATAAACCTTGCCAGTCGATCATCAAGAGCTGGCTCAGGAGAAGGGGGGAATGTTGACGATAACTCCTGAGCACCCGATTCCCCAAGGCAAACTGTGACCAGAAGAGATGGTCCCGGTCACTGAATGCTTCTTCTTGCACCCATGCAAATGACCACACATACCATCGCTTCTGAAGCAGATCCATTTCGACTTGCCTCAGGAGATCCCCGTGTGTTGTTAGTGTCACTCAGGAATCCATTACTACATATCTTGCAATGGTTTCATTGAAAACCCAAGTAGAGTCTTGCATGTGTTAAGTAAAAGACACGGAGGTCCTGCGTTACATGCCACGAGACAGCCGGGAGCTATCGCTCTCTCTCATGATGAACTGAAACTCTCGTCTAACTTCTAGACAAAATCCACGCCGTAGAAGGAGACCTCACAGCTTGTTTCAGATTTTTGCCATTTGGTCTCCTCCTAGAAATCCACTTGGATGCTAGGTATAGTTGGAGTTCTTCACAGCGTAAGTGGTTGAATACCTCTTGCAAGGAAGCACTAAGTGGCTATTACTCCTTGGAAGGAAGGTAAATTCTATAGTGGTTACAGTGTAATGCAATCATTGGTCCCTACCACAGAATCAAGATAGACAGCACCTCCTGGTGCATTTTATACCCCCCTGTGCCTTTCCTCTAACACAAGTGGAAGGAAAGACTTGGTTTCCTCACCTACATGAACCACGGCTAGGCTATGAAAACTGCTATTTTTAGGGCGGCTTCACCAGTGCCTATTTGCACAAATCTCAAGCAGCTGACATGCAGGCTTAAGCTTCTTTTTTCATTTATATGCACATTTAAAAATATGAAGCACAAAGAAACACATGTTTTGAAAACATGTGCCGCATAAAAATATCCTACGCTCGAGGATGGAAGTTGCGGCTCTCCAGATCCTTTTCGGCCTCCAATTCCAACTCGCCTGGCCCCAGCGTAGCCAGTGGTACAGAATTATCGAATTTGCAGTCCAAAAAACATCTGGAGTCAGGATTTGCTATGGTTCTGAACTGAATGTGAATTCAACAGCAAATCCAGGCTTGTTACTTGGGTAATGTCAACAGTAGTGAGATCTACTTTTTGGGGAAGTGGACTGATAGAAACTCCTACGGGTTGTATGCATATGCACTCATTTATGTAAACAAGAATGATCCATTTTTAAGTTTTTAGGCATGTCTGCTAACAGTACGGGCTGCTGTATTACCATAATCTAGGCCTTCAGGTATATTTAACAGCTTACGGTACGGTTGGTATGCACGTAAACCTGAGCCACTGCTCTCTGAGAACTGACTGGAAATGGCCACGTTTTATTCTATCTTCCCACAGGCTGCATCCAAGGATCTTGTGGCCACCTATCATCCTCCTTGTCCCTTAATAAGCAGCCTGAAAAGCCACCTTTCCCTCTGCTGGGGAAAGTAAGGAGAAAAATGTGTGTCAGTCTCTCCCCTGAGTGTGCAAAATGTGTCACAGAGAGGAATCTTAGTAGCCCTTCATCATTCAGATAACGGAAGATGGAGATAACGCTTTGCAAATCTGTGGGACTCCTGCAATGCTCTTTTGAGCAAAGGGAGAAATGCTAATTACACAGTCCAATCTAACAATGCTTTCTACACGAACTAAATTGGGACATACTCTCCTACTCTATGGTTCCCCTGGTCACCTGCTGCAGGATTAGCTATATGGGAACCCTAAACACTGAAAGGGATTATCTACCTGGTCTGATGTTGCTTTTTTTGGGGGGGGGGGATGATGATTTTGGGATGGTTCTCATCAAGTAAAGCACCTTCAATGCAATTATAGGATTGGGGCAGACACAATGTTAACCTTGATCATCCCCAACCTGACAGTGATTTTAGCTGTCTACGTGCCGGCCATTAAGAGGCAACTGGAATTTGGCTGTATGTGGCTTGTGTAATTAAGACGAGGGATTAGCACATTCTGACATCACAGTATTTGACTTTTGTTCTGCTTTCTGATTCTTGGATGGAGGAGCAGCTGATATACTGTGGCGCTTGCACACAGAAATAAATCTGCTTCCATATCCCAGCACTTAGAAGAACCAACAGTCTACTGTGCCACAGGAAAAGAAAGGCATTGGCTATGACCCTCTCTGTGCTGGCTTTCTTGTTCGCTCTTGATGAGGGTTAAACTGATGCCAACTGAACATCTACAGAGACAAAATGCTTCCTTCCACCTTTTAAATGCTCATTTTCCTGGAGTATTTGGCACCAGAAGAATTGCTTGATCCAGTTACATATCTGTACATCAATCTCAGAAGGACATCTCTAGATAACTATAAGAAAGTATAGCGACAAAGTGGAATGGGCAAGTACAACACAACTAGAGTGTGTTAATGCATATCTGCATGGGTGGTGTGTGTATAAATATGTACACACACACACATACACTACAGAGCAGCGGGTACAGAGCCCTCTGCATCTCCCCAAGAGTTTAGTCCTAGGTACAAAGAGAGAGGCGTAAACTTATGTCAGAGGTATCAAATAACCACGGAAGAGGGAGGCTGAATCAGAAAGCCTCCCTCATTCTATAATGGAAGGAACAAATGGCTTCCCAGTTTCCAAGCGGGAGATCCATCAGTGCTGGAAGGATGAGCAACTTCTCCAGAGTACCACAGACTGGAGAGATTTGCAGAAAGAGACGGATGCATTGCAACTGGGCTTTACGACAGTGTGCGCATTAAAGATGGCTTCCTTAGATCAGTATGTCACATCCATGGCACTATGTACGGTGATCCATTTTTTCCTAGAATTGACTCATCAAAGCATGATGAGAAAGACGTGCTCAGGGAGCAGATTAACAAACTGCTTGCAGTTTCCTGATTGGCTTTCAACAAAAACAGATCCCACACAGAGCGAGGCCAACACAGATGAACTGTTGAGTGTCCTGCCTTGTAAGTGCAGACGTGTGTGTATTCATTTCTCTCTCTCATTCTCCCCACATAGGTGCAAGTAAGCAGAGTCGTAACTTAGAGTAAGCTCCCATCCAGGGCGGCCCCAAATGGACATGGGTCAGGTCAGAGAGGAGAAGAAGCAGGAAAAGCAACTGAGCTGGAATCAGAACGGGGGTGGGTGGGTGGGAAGCAAGGTGCAAGAACAGCACTGGGTGGCAGCAGTTGGCACGTTTTGTTCCATTTCTTTGTTTGCTTCACTTGAACACGCTCTAGTTTTTTTAATGCACACTGCCAGAGTCCGGTCGAGGCTGGTTCGTGGCGAGGTATTTGGCTCTCATGCTGGAGGTGTACTGGAGAAAGACAAAAAGACAAAGAAAGAGTTGAGGGAAGGAAACATACCAAAAGAGGAATATGCATTCAGAGGATTTGATGAGAGGACCGTAAGAATCAATGATTGTCTGATGCAACTTCTTCTACCCAGGTTTGCAGTTACAGGAGGACCCCCTATCTGCAGGATCAGTATTGGCGGATTCACTTATCCACGGCCTGAAAATATTAAATAAAACCCCACAGAAATATGCAATTATATGTATTTTACATTGTATTTACCAGAAATGGCCACTAGAGGGAGCTTGAAACCATGCTATGGATAGTCTTTGATATTTCCGTGTTTTCCGTCATCCACGAGGTGGTGGTGGTGCTTGGAACCGCTCTCCCACGGATAACACGCTCCTACTATACTTTTTGAACTTTTGTTTTTTTCCAGAAACTTTAACCAAAGTTGCCCAAAGGCAAATAAGAAATGCCAGAAACCATTACTCCCAGGTACAAAAAAAGAGAAGGTGGAAAAACCTTGGTGGAGTAAACCCAGTAGCTATTAGCGCTTTCATCTAAGGCTCATATAAACCAGTTTGAGTATCATCTCCTTCCCCTGGGAAACTGTAGGCTTTTTAGGGGAAGGGGGAGAAGATAAGTACAGCTGAATTTCCTTAACATGGCATTCACAGCACTTTGATCCAATTACCATTCCGAGTATTATTTGCAGGGGGGGAAGCCTAGACAGTTGTAGTGGAATAAAATTCAAACATGACACATGAATTACCAAACATCTACCTTACTCAGTCTAGGCATTCCCCTCAAGAAGAGATCACAGGTATGCTAACTGAGAAGTAGAAAGTTTTGTATCACCAGATTTCCTCTTTCAATCAAGCAAAGAAAGAAATGAGTAGGAAACAGCATTATGCCCAGAAATGTCAACGATTCACAGTTGCTGTATCTTGTATAAAATGTGAAACAGTCCAGCTGAAGACCCCTGAAACCCACTGTATCCATAAGCCCCATCCTGGAATAGAATGCAATGCCAAATCTTTGACAGACAACTGAAGTCACGGATAACAGAGTATGAAAGAGAACCGGGGAGGGGAGGGGAGCTGCATTTTTTACATCCTCTAAAACAACAAAATATGTTTAACTCCCTAAGAGGCTGGTCAAACACTGGAAGCTACCCCCACACATGAGTTTCTATGGTGGAAAAGGGATTTGAACCCAGATCTCCTGAGTCCTAATTCAACACTCAGTCCTCACCATTGCGCTGGCTCCCCCCCCCCCCCCCCCCGGCACAAATAAAGCTGATAGTCCCGATTAGGCTAAACTCACTGAATCAACTGCAGAACACAAAAGGGACACTTGTGTAACTTTCATCAACACAATGGATCTACTCTAGTTGGGACTGACATATAGATTTGGGACGATGGTTTGTTGACCTCCACAGAAACCAGCAAACAATCTTATACTCACATTCCAAATAGACATCTCTGTTTTTGTTTTTAGTTCAAGACTAAAACAAAAACTGCCTAAATCACTTTTCGGGGGGGGGGGGGGGGGAGAGCTGTCTTCACCTACAGGTGGAAAAGCAGAGGAGGGGAAGTGAAGAATCCAACCCTGGATAAAAGTCTGCCGTAGGGTTACCTGTGTTAAGTGCAACACCAAGTGTTTTCAAACAGTTTTACTAAACAATATATGTACAAACTTTCCCTTGATAAACATAATTTCAAAATACAGTGGAACCAGACTAATCCTGGCAGTGGTTTCATTTTGATGGCATTTTTCTCTGTTTACGGCTGTTTTAGATCCCATCTTCTGGGGTGAAACACTGAGGAGCCTTTCCACATTCAGATTCTTGATCTCACAGAGTGCCATGGATGCTTTTCCTTGGGAAGTAAAAACTGAAGCGTTCAGCCTAGAGGCAGGCGGTGCATCATGGCCTCTCGCATTTTGAAGAGACCCTTGTCCAGCAGACCGAGGCAAAGAGGCAGTCCCGAAAGCAGCAAAATCAGGGAGCTGGACAGGGGACAGATTTTATTTGTCTTCAGTGTGGAAGGGATGGTCAGTCTCGAATTGGCCTTCTCAGCCACACTAGATGCTGTTCCAAGTCCTCTATTCAGAGCACGTTACCATAGTCTCTTGAGACTGAAGGATGCCTATCTATCTAAAAAAACTGAATCAGTGAGATAAGAACCATTGATCTACATGGGATCTCTGGGCAGAAAATGAAAATAACCAACAGAACAATCACAGACATACTCCAACATGCACCCATCGAAAGACTGTTGTAACAAGAAGAACAAAATGCATCTTACACAGGAAGCCACCAAAGCCGAAAGACAGGACTTCTCGTCACTACTTTCCCTCCTGATTCGGAACAGCTTCTGTATTTCAGGGCAGCTCACATACCCACACCCACACATATACACACATACACACACTCACACCCACCTTAGTATGCATTCTTGTAAGCAATTAAAAACAAAGCATGCATACCAAGAGAGAAACATTGTTACTTCTGTTACATAAGACTTTGTTACAGAAATTATGAATTCGAAACAAGGACCTCAACACACTCTTAAAATCTTGTTTGTTTGTTGTAATGAGGCTTGATCTTTGCTAAGACCTTTCAGAAAGCTTCATGTCCTTTGCAGTGGAAAACAAAAACAGCACCCCTGATTTTTAAACAACAAGCAAAACTATTTTTGTACTGCTGCTTTTAAAAACCATCTGGTGCTTCAACTTCTACCAGAACCAGGTATTTTTAAAGCAAGGTTCAAAACACTTTTTAAAAGAATAGTCCTGTCCACAGCAAAGATGTATACCATGGGCACTGTGAGGCTTTATCCTAGAAAAATTAATTAATTAATGTTTGTTTGTTTATTATACTTCCACCCCACCTTTCTCCTTAAGAAGGAACCAAGGTGGAGTTATTGTCTGAAATACAAAACGTGTAATACAGAACATTAAAACAACAAGATAGTGGTTAACAGTGTTAATGCCTGATGAGGAAAAGGAATTCAGACTTGAGACTCGGTGGTGCGTCAAGACTTGAATTTTTTTTATAAGCAAGGCTCACTGAAGCCTGCTTACAAGAGAGAAAAATACAATGACATTCTGGAGATTACAAGCAACATGCATTATATGACATACACACACATCCCCGCTCATGCACTTGACAGAGTGCGCAAATACGAGGCTGCTTTTCTGACATTCCAACCGCCATCTCAAGAGACACGTAAGCGTAGACCGAAGCAAAGCAAGCCGATGGCAAGGAAGTGGCAAAGATGTAGACGAAGCGAGTGACGTCGGAGTATGGGAACCAGCGCAGGAGGGCAGCACAAGAGCCCCAGCAGGAAAAGGTGGTGTAAAGGTGTAACAGCTGGATGTCAAGACAGACAGGTCTAGGAAGGCACATTGTGGCTCCTCATGGACCATGCCAGACAACCAACCCAAACCAGATAAAAGACAAAGGACACTGGATTGCAACCACTGCAGGCATTTTCCAATTGGCTTCAACAGGTTAAAGAGGCAGGTTGGTTGTCTGGGGAAACTGCACGGGATTCAACTCTGGGCACGTATCTAAGCCCTGGGATCCAAAATTATAAGTGAACCAACTTCCCATGGCTAATTCACTGAGCTCAGAACAGAGGTTGTCTCATTCTAAAATCCACCCACCCACCCAGTGAGTGGAACTATCAAAGGCCTCTGACAGATGCCCTTAACATGCTTCTCTGCTGTGCTTTTTAGGAACATACGAAAACCGTCTTCTATAAAATCAGGCCCTTGGGCCACCTGGCACAGTACGTTTGACAGAGAAGGGGAACCATATCCTCCGGGTTTCATAAAAGAGTCCTCCCTAACCCTTATCTGGAGATGCTGGGAGTTGAACTTGGGACTTTCATATGCAAAGCAAGCGTTCAACAGTAAAATTTAGCCTTTCTCAGCTAGGGAAAGTAAAGAGAGCTTTCCGAACATCTCGAAGACAAACTTGGTGTTCTTATTACCAAGCTACATATACAGTCCTTGACCGGGGCTCTAACGGAGACGCTCACATTTGAAAGATTCATGCCATTCAGCATCAAAGGAAGAAGAAGAGCGTATGCCAATAACAGTGCTTACTTGCTACTCCCTAACAAAGGAATTTCACAGTGCCATCTGCACTGAGTATTGGAAAGCTGGGGTGGGGAATCCAGTTAGAAGAGAATTTGCTATTATTATCTTTAGTGTGCAGTTTAGTTTTATAATGTGGCACATCTTTTGTGTGTGTTTGACTGCATCGACTGTGACACAAAGTGGAAGGTCAAGGGAAGGTAAACGGGTGCTTCATAAGAGGGACTTCACATGTACAAGTGAAGCCAAGGTCTTAGCTAAATTCTATTCTCAGATGTGAGAAGTCAACCATGAACAAGTACAGCGTTTTCAGCTTCAGAACACCTGACGGCATCCGCATTTTAGGATAATGTAAGAGGATAACCCACTTGATTACAAAACTAGGGTTATTCTGTTGGTCTCTGAGAAGTGCGACTCCTACTGCCACAATGACCCCAGGGAGCTTTTTGCCAAGGGAAAGATGCTGATGTTGCTCCATCACTAAGCGCCAGGGAAGGCTAGCTAGCATAAACCCTGGGCGGGGAAGGAATGGGGTGGGAAGTGCAGGGAGGAGAAATGTGAAGACTCCAGCACTGGCCTGGGGAAGTAAGTGCAGGGATGGCAGGGGGCGGGCGGGTGGGTGGGAGGGAGGAGATCAGCGAGAAGGACCTTATTTCAGTACCTGTTTGGTTTTGTGGGCGCTGTTACCAGTACGTCCGAGCACTGTCCGAGGGCTTAAACTGCCAGCTCATATGGCTGCTACTGTCCATGGCAGCCAAATACAACTGTGATGATGCAGGAAAGAGAGAGAAAAAGAGAGAGTGCAGCCTCAACGTGCATGAAAAACACAGTGCAAGCAAGTGAAACGCCATGGTGCGTATGCCAATGACAGGGAGGGTTCCTTCTACGGAGGAGTAGACCTTGGAACAAGGAGGAGGAAACAAGGGAAGGAATGACCACGGGGACAAAAATAATAATAATTTTTTTAAAAACACACACACCATGAACAATGGAGAAGACAACTTCTCTAAGAGAAGTTTTGTCTAGGTTTCTACAACAGAAGCTGAACCAAAAGCTTCAAGTCCTTAATGTTACACCATCTCTTAAATATGCCATGGTACTTCCTATCTACAAAACCTTTACACCCAATAGGGGCTGAAGTGAGTGACAGCTATAGATCTGTGTTTCACTCACTTCCCATGGCTATTTGTTTTTTTACATAGACAAAAGACAAGCAACTGATGTCAGGGAACGCAGCAACAGTATGCTGGCACTATAAAACGAAGTCTGGGAGTTGTATGGCTTCGAACAAGAACTTGGTCCCTGTTCCCAGTCAGTCTGCCTCGTCATAAATCTGAAATGGGTGTAGCTACATAGCATAGTAACTGTCTACCACATACACGAGATGGGCAAAGTAATGCCTGCATGCTACCTTTCCCCCCCTCTTTTTTAAAGGTCTGCTTCCCTGAACCCATAAGTACGAACAGAAGGTCGTTTTCTGTTTCTGAAGTCTCCAGAAACAGCATTTTCACCACAAAATGGTACGAAGGGCCACCCAAACCCAGGGAAGGACTGAAGCAGAAATCCAGGAACTAGAAATGCCCTTTTCAAATAGTTGAGGCTGATACAGCTTAAGAGCAGATCCTAGGACAGAAAGATGGCCTCCTCTAATGCCCAGCCCTGTGTCAGAGGAATTCTACCAATTGCTTGCTCGATTTTTAACAGGCACGTAGGGTTTGCCTCTTCTTCCTATAACACCAAAAGCAGAAAGGCCTTTCATTGCTTCTTCTAACAGCAGATAGAGTTCATCCCTCCTTGGCGGTACAATCTCTCTCTTTCCTTTGTGTTGTTGTTTAAGGCTATAAACCACACACAGTACAAAGAGGTTCCTCATCTCCATATGCCCCATCAAAATGATAATGCCTTCCAAGAATATGACCCTAAGGATGCATCTGCATTTCCTCTGCTTTTCTTTTAAGGACGGATGTGCTTGCTTCTAAGGAGAGCTAAACACATGTCCACAAGATGAGATAAAGCATTTAAAGAATGCTTAGTCTTTTTTGGGTGAGGGGGAAAGAAGAAAGAAATTGAATTTATGTTACTTTGCATCCTAGTCTGGTGCCAAACACGCCATCAACTCACCATTTGGGAGGCTGATATATTTCACGTTAGTATAAAAATGCAACCAAAGAAACTAAGCCGCATATAAAGCAAATAAAATAAATTAAGAGACGTTTTTTTTTTTCTATTCTGAAAATCAGGTAACATCCCCCCACCCCGCTTCCCAAAAGGAGGAAGATAGAAATGTCAGAAGAGAAAATGCAACACAGAATCGTATGCTCTCCCAGGTCCCCTTAAAGAAGTATGTTGGAGAAGGATTCAATGTTAATGGCAAAAAGAGTTTCCAATACAATCTCTCATAATCATCGTGACATGAAACTGCTTGCTCGTTCTACTCACGGTTCACTTCTGCACGCAGCCACTATATTAGAATGAATGTACATTTTACTTTCCTTTTAAAAAGGTACCTAGAAATGTTATTAGAAGACAGATAAGTAGGAGAGGGCATGTATGTTTCTTGCACACATGCACACAACTGCACATAACAGGAATTCCACCGTTCATTGTAGTAGAGGGTAGGCCCGTCTCTTTGCTTTTAAATAGACGCTTATTAATAAAATACATTGGACTTGAGTGCATATATCTCAAAAGACAGACTTCTGGTGGGATTATTATTATTATTATTATTATTTTAGCTCTCTAAAAAGGTGAACAAAGACTTACAGAAGGTGGTGGGGACTCCCGGCCAATCAAAGGAGTATTCTCACAACGAGGATTCTGGAAATTTGCATTCTGGCTCCTGAAGAGGAAGGGGAGGGGAGAGGGAAAAAAGATCAAGAGTGAAAGGTTTCTATTCCTCCTTTGGATAACGGCGATATTCGAAGAACTATGAAAACAGTAACTGATCTAGGGATTTCTTCTACTAAAAGGAACATGTGAAGACATCCTTTCCAGGCAACTGCTAGTCAAACGTTGGGCATGTTCATGACAGTGGGTGAAGTATCTTCCAAGATCCCGGAGGTAAAGAGGAGAGATGTACTGCCACCTTTAAGAGTTTCTAAGAGCTGTATTATTGTTCGCCAGTCCAAAATTCCAGCCACGGTAAAGCCCTGTATATTATTCTAGCTTTAAGCTTAGCAAGAAATCCTCTCCAGCGCTGTATGCTTACAACTTCTGCTGGGCATTTGATTCCTTTCATTACAAAGACAAAGATGGGAATCCTTTAAATATACAGGAGTAAAGTCTTTTCTAAGCATCTGTCTCACATAGTTTATTTGCTAGTGGCAAGTGCTTCCAGTCTCCAAGTATCAAAGAGTCTTTTTCCATTAAGCTCTACAAATATCCATTTACACTCTATCAGTACACTTCAGAACGAATTAAACAGGCAGGATAAGAGCGGTAGGATAAACAGGTAGAGCACCCTTTTGTTTTCTTTTGAGGCTTTCCCTTAGGAACTGCTACATGATGGGTGAAGCACCGAGCGGCCTGAATCCATTCCGATACCGAATGCTGGAGACCCAAGGGCCCCATGCATTTTCTCCACCAACACAAAGCCACTGATTTTTTTTTCCAAATCAGAACATCTTCCTTCTAGGTCAGCAGCGTCTAATCTAAGGACAGGGGCTTCCCAACATCTCAGGGGAAACCCTTTCCCATCCTGGCCGCCCAAGGTCCTTGTAAGTGGAAGGGTCAGGGACTGAATCAAGCAGCCACCCTGCTCTGTCACGGAGTGCCATCTACTCACATGTATTCCGTGACGGGAGCATTGCTGACTGTGTGTGCTGCTGCTGGAATGCTGGTCTCGCTGCCATAGCTGCTCCCACAGCTATAAAGGCTTGGCATGTGTACCCTGTACAGGTTGTCGTGTGTCTGCCTGTTCCCTTGAGCAGTGGACTCATCCTCTCCCTCATCGTCTGAGCTCCTGGAGAAGGGAGGCAAGTCAAAAGTATCTCTTTAGTGTTTTTAGGGCAACTCCAAAGTAAAGCAAACCAAGCGTGTGGAGTTCCTCATCC
The DNA here is from genome assembly GCA_037013535.1 of Intellagama lesueurii. Classification (NCBI taxonomy): domain Eukaryota; kingdom Metazoa; phylum Chordata; class Lepidosauria; order Squamata; family Agamidae; genus Intellagama; species Intellagama lesueurii. The sequence continues at coordinate 19,167,080 of JBAJHW010000012.1, read as the reverse complement.
ACTTCTTCCCACAGACCTAAGTGTGCATATGCGCATGTGCGCTCCCAAGTAGTCACAAAGAGCTGTTCAGTATGGCAAACAGACCGATTCCCACAGCAACCAACTCCTCCCAGGGAACAAAATGACTCAGACCTCCCACAACTGCCATCTGGGCTTTCTAAGCCTGTCACATTTCCCCCAGTTGTTCTTCCCACAGAGCCTGCCAGCTCACAAAGAACCAGTATAGAGTGGAAACAAGAACAGCCTATTACTAGAGCCGCTAAATATAAAAACTGATTTAAGATCCAAGAATAAGAGAGTTGGGGACTGGGGGAGGGACGGACAAAGCCATGTTTTACAGATGGGGGACTGGCATTATTAGCCACTTAGAGTGGTTTCACACAAGGAGAGGCAGGGTTTGCACTTGGAGGAACTACCTAGGGATGGCTGATTTGAAACGAGGAGATTTACCAACAGGGACCAGAGAGAAAACAGCAGCTGGCAAGGAGAAGACAGAACAAGAGGGGTGGCTTACGGCATCCCTTGAGCCACCTGCTAGGATGCCTTTAGGTAAACAACACCTGAGCAATGCATGCTCCCTCTCATTTTCAGCCCTGCTGGGTGGGGCTCCGCTCCTCACAGGCATGACTCCACCCACCCACCCCCGCATGGGGATCCGTCACGACTGGAGCCAAAGGAGCTCTGGGTGCACAGAGGAGGAGGAACACTGTGCGGAAGGGGGCGCAGTACTGTGCGCGCGTGCAGCCACGCACCTCACAGGGAACCTTGCACCTGAGTTACTACAGAATATGTCACTGTCAATTCCCCAGAAAGTTCTACAAATACATGAGCAAAATTAACCAACACATCCAATGCATACGCTAACTTTATAACCAATTTGTACTCTGATTTTCTACGAACTAAGACTAAAAAAAGGGACTGCTAGAAAGAGACGAATCGCTGCAAACAACAATAACAAAGCAACCCTTTCAAATTTTGCTTATGGTTTTTAAGCTTACTGTAAGAGTCAGAAACCCTGGCTGATCAACAGATGACATGTAGAGAGTGGGATATTCGTATTTGTCAACGAATGCGAATATCCCAGTTCCAGCTAGGCCTAATGAGGGTCCGGCCCCAGGGATCAAGACCATCCACTCACGTGTCCCGGCGCCACAAAGGTCCCGCTCTTCCCGCCCATGGTGCCAGGAGCTCTGCTGTCTTCCTGCTCTGCTGGCCACTCGGCACCTGTGCAGGGAGACTTGTCCTCCTCCCGCTTCCTGCCTGGAGTGGCCAGCTGAATATCCCCATCTCTAATTACATGAAATGCACTAGAACCTTCTTGGAAGTCCAAGAGCTTTGGTCTTTTATACAATACATACATACAATACTATGTATGTATTGTATACAGGAATAATCACTTACTGTCATGGGCATAAATGAGATCTGCTTTCTAGACAACAGGAAATCAGGCATTTTGCATTGAGTGCCACAAGATGGCAGTGAACTTTTGCAGTCCAAGAGGAATTATGGGTCAGCCATATAACATTTTACAAAAAAAAGCCTCATCCACTTCTCAGCTAACATGCTGTGATTCTCCTTTTTAAAAATCTTTTTTAGACAGGAGTGACCATCCCAGTCGTTCCACAGACTCGCTACACCATGGGACAGGAAATATTTGCATTTTTCAGTTGTAGTAAAAAAATGCAAATATTTACCATCCCTACCACACTGTGCCAGCTAGTTCTTCCCAAACTATCCAAGCATTTCTATTTTGACACGCATTTTGTCTACCACTGAAGCCATAAAATTTTAAAATGTCAAGCAGTATCTACTGGACAACAAAGAGCAGTGGCCAACCAGGTCTGTAAAGAATGACATGACAAGTGGGTTTTAGACATGCCTACGATCTAAACTACTGCTATGTATAAAATCAAGATTTCATTCTCCTTCACTCCTATTTCCCCTGAGTCTTCTTCTCTTGCAGCACACTGCTTGGGGAGACGACTCAAGTAAGACAGTGCTGTTGCTCCTTCTTTCTCAGGCTTTGAGACACTGAAGTTGAAACACCAACATGACTTCTCCTAGTGTACGTACCTCTTCTGTTGCCAAGTGTGCGGGACACTGCACACTATGGAACTGAACATGAGGGCTGTCACAAAGGAGAAGAGGACCAGGTAGATAAGCCCTTCCACACTGTCGTAGCAGAAGCCTGTCAGAGCTTGGATGTAATCCTAAAAAGGAGAAGTAAATAGATTATTTCGAGCTCAAAATGGATCACAACACCATGTTTACATCATCTGGCTTCTCATCTACATAATCCTGCATTTTAAACTTGCATAATATTGAATTTTATTTCACAAGACTATTGAGGGCGCTTTGAACTGCTTACAAATGGCTCACCTTCCAGAAAGGCAAGTCTATGAAGATAAACTAACAAGTATATATCGAGAGTTACTGCCGTGTAGCAACCAAAAGCTAAGCTATGGCTCAGTCGTAGACTCACAAAGCGGGTTTTAGCAAGCTGCTGTCAGCACCACCCACCTGCAGTCTGAGGGCAACGAAAAGCCTTACACGGTTACTGTATGGATTAAAGAGATAATATGTGCATGATGCCCTGACTCCTGTTAACTATGATTACTCTACATCCCGTGGGTGAGGAGAGAAGGCGAGGAGATGTTTTGTGATTTTTCTCTGGCTATTGCTTTTTTTAAAAAAACAGCATAGCCCTGAATAGTTTCCAAAGTCAGACTGGTGTGTTCAGGGAGACCAGTATGTTCAGGGGGTGCAGCGGTCCTCTGTTGGCAAGCTATTATTTCCTACCCAGCCACCTGATTAGCACGACCCAGAGAGCTAAGGCTGTCAGTCAGAGTTGACAATACAGGGGTAAATGGACCAAAATCTCTGATACAATATAAGACAATTTTCCATGTTTCAAGGAGAGCACGGACATTTGGCTTTTTCTTTCCATGGGTTGAACTTGGCTCATTTCACAGGTGCCGTGTGGTTGTGTGAAAGCCTCCATGCAACATCGCAAAGCTCAAAATCATTTCATCTGTCTAAAGAGGCCCCGTGTGGTTTTCCAAAAGCAGAAGCAACAATAGTTTGCAAACAATCTCTCTGTGGTAAATCACATTGTGACCTCTTCTATCTCAGTTGGGCCACTACACACGGCCCATTGGTTCATGCATTTGCTGCCCATTGGGACTCACCAAATGCAAACTTCGACAGTCAACCAAGGCAGTCAGATGTTGCAAGTTGATTTCTGTGGAGTTCAAAACCACCTGGACTCGATTAAGATATTCCTACAAGGAAAAGCATGGGGTCAGTGTTGAATGCAGACACTGATTTTGCTATGGGTAGAATATGGAAGAAAGATACAGCAACATCCTCAAAAACGCACTCAAGAATTCATCAAGGTTTACCTTAGAAGCGGGGTATTCCTTGATGGCTGACTTCATGAGCTCCAGCACATCATCCTGCATTTCGACGAGGGCTTTGTGACTTCCTGACAGCTTCTGCTCAACACAAACATCATGTCTCAGCCTTCGTGATCAAGGCAAGAAATTACAGCACAACAGGTTTTCGCAATTGCCTCATATTGCTAAAGCATCATTTTACATTATCACACATCATGATTGTCTTTAAGGTGCTACAAGATCACCACAGCTGGGCTTTGTTGCAACAAGCTACAGGTTAACCTGGCTCCCTCCTGCTCCCCCCCCCCCCCCCGGGCTCGAAATTTCCGTAACAGTAAACAAGTACTTGTATGCCCTCTTTTGCTGGCAATCAAACTCTATGTTATGGAAAACAACTTCTTTCCAGGTTTCGCACATTTTATATGTATTAAGAGAAGCCAATGAAAGAATTCTGAGTTAGTTATAATTCATGTGTTTAGGATGAAAATAAGTGTGTGTGGTAAACTGCAGAGACATAGAAAGTTTTAAAAGAGGAAAAGTTTCTCGTTATGTTGAAATGGCCTATTTATGGTTTGCAAAATTCAAACCTAAAGGATCAGTACCACCACTACCTACAGAAACACTACTGAATTCCAAAATAAGGATCATACACCGTGAGCTTAAGGTGCCTAGACCACTTATCAAATGTCAATTACAACATTAATAAACCCTAGTCTTACATTTAAGTAAGGGTGTACCTTAGTTCCAAAAGTCATGTAAGGGAGATTTTAGAGTTCTATGGTGCAAGCCTTTTTTTTTTTTTTGCAACAGTCTACCCGGCTGTTACTCATCGAGTTAATCACAGAGCCTGACTTCTTGCAAAGCGTACAAGAAATGCAGCCGGGGACCGCATCTGAGCTCCTGTTTGTTTAATGGAATTTGCAGCCAAGGAGATCCCAGGAGATTGGGCTCATTCATTAGAGCAGCAGGATTTCCCCCCTAAAATACAGGAAGCTAATGGGATTGGTCCTGATTTGGGACTGAATAGCACATGATGGAAACAGACCCGCTTCTTCAAACACAGGCTGCTGTCAAAGACCTAAATGTGGTGTGGGCTTGATTACGAACATAAAAAGCACTAGGCAGCCAAGGGGCTGCCGATTCTCCTTCCTTCGAGTCTCCCTGAGAATTCTTCCCCTTTGTCTGGGAGGATTTCTTGTTTTTGTAGTTAACTGACAGAAAAATAATTAAAAGGACACTGTGGGAAACAGACTACTTTGTACTGTCTGATGATGACCTATGCTTGAAAGCTGATCTCTACTGCTGCTGCTGCTGCAGTTAGCTTTCCCTGCACCTTAATTAACCATTTTCCTTGCATTTCCCTGTATATCACGTGCTAGAGAGCCCTGGCTGCTGTTTGCTTTCAGAGCCGATGAGATCATAGTCAGGCGTGCTACACTGGCATGTCATTTCTTTTTTCCGCCTATAGTTACTGTTCATATATCTGGCTTCTCCTTTTCACGGGCAGATAAATAATACACCAACATTTCGGATAAGCTGGCTTTGCAACTTAACTGTTAAGACCTCCAGGCACGTCAAAGCACTTCACAGTGAAAACAGTGTGTGGGCTGAAAACACTCACCTGCTGGAAGGGATTTGGATAGCCAGCACTGCAAGCAAGGTAATAGTTCAGAGTATCTGTGGAAAGGGAAGACAAAAGAAAAGGTAAACAACCAAGCCTTTATATCTGATTCTGGCTACATCTAGTTATAATACCAGAGGACTGTGTTCTTAACGATTTGCACAACAGCAACATCTGGGAATTTTCAAATGGGAAAAAGGTGCCAGAGGAAATAATGGATGCACCACATAGAAGTCCAGCATACCTTTTTTTAAAAAAAAACAGAAACAAGAAACAAACCCTAAATGTTCTCAAGAGCTACAAAGCATGCGTTTCTTTAGTACTGCTCTCTCCCACATACCCTCTTCTCTACAGATGTCATCTGATGCGTCACTTTAGAAACACCCAAATCCATTTCAAAACAACTCGTGGGTCACTGATTACAGGACAATTCATGATTATTCTGGAGAAGCAATTGTAAACAATCACACCAAGAGCTGGCGTTCTTGTTTTGATGGTCTTAGGCCACCTTCTGAAACCATCTGTGTCTCATGTTGGTTTTCAATGTAGAGCTGGGAGCAAAAGTAGATGCAGGGGAGGGGGAGGGAAGAGAGGTTACTTACCTGTAACTCTGGTTCTTCGAGGGGGTCCTCTGTGAATGCACACTAATGGGTTTAATCTTCTCCTGCGCAGAGGTCTCAGGAATATTCTAGAGCTCAAACATGCGTTCGCCAGGACCCGCCCCCTTAACACACGTGGTCCGCCCGTCCTGGCGATTACCTCAGTTCCCAACAGCCCGCCGCTGCTCATTAAGACAGACGTGACGGACAGAGGGGAGGACGGGCGAGAAGTGTGAATTCACAGATGACCACTCGAAGAACCAGAGTTACAGGTAAGTAACCTCCCTTTCTTCTTCGTGGTCTCTGTGAATGTACACTAATGGGTGATTAACAAGCTTACCTCACAGGTGGAGGGACGTCACGGCAAGACTGAGGACAAGACCGCATTACCAAAAGCCGCATCCGCCTTGGCCCTTACATCCAAACGATAATGGGATGCAAATGTCGACGGAGTGGACCAAGTAGCAGCCTTGCAAATATCTGGAATAGGTACACCTCGCAGAAAAGCCGTGGAAGTGGCTATTGCTCTGGTGGAATGAGCCTTAATCTGTGTAGGCAGAGGCTTTTGAGCAAGCTGATACGTGAGGGGTATGATTTGAACAATCCATCATGAGATGGTTTGAGGAGATACACGTGTTCCTCTATGTGGCAAATGTATAGAAACAAACAGTCTCTTAGACTTCCGAAAGGGGGCAGTTCTTTTGACATAGAATGCCAGAGCTCTTCTCACATCTAGAAGGTGGAGAGATGGCTCGAGATCCGTTGCTGGTGACGGGAAGAAGGTAGGGAGGACAATAGGCTGACGGACATGAAATTCGAAAACGACCTTAGGGAGGAAGGAGATGTCTGGATACATCGTGACCTTATCCGGATGAAATTGCAGGAACGGAGGGTCTACTCGTAGGGCTGCAAGTTCGGACGCCCTACAGGCCGATGTGATAGCGACTAGAAATAACACTTTAAAGGAGAGCAGACGCTCAGAAGAGGTGGCAAGAGGCTCAAAGGGTGGTAATGAGAGGCGACAGAGAACAGTGTGTCGGGATCACTGTGGTGGAGGGGAAGGTCGGGATGGATGTAGGTTGGCGACCCCTCGAAGGAACTACTTCAGAGTAGGATGTCTGAAGAATAAGGCAGCATCTGAGTCCTTTGGTTGGTGGGCTATAAGCGCAGACATATAAACTTTGATCGTAGACAATGAGAGATGACAATCGAAGAGATAAGAAAGGCCAAAACCGCGGGGAGGGTAGTTGGAGCCGTAGGGAGATCATTTTGATGAACTAATTTCTGGAAAGCAGACCATTTATAAGCATAAAGCCAATTTGTGGCAGGTTTTCTCGCGTGAGCGAGGATGGTGCTCAACGAGGGTGGATCCTCCATGCCATGAGATGGAGAGATTGCAGGTCGGGATGGTAAGTTTGCCCCTGATGCTGGGTGAGAAGGTGTGGGAGGAGGGGTAGACGGATGGATTGAGAGGCTATTGTTCTGAGCATCGTGAACCATGGTTGTCTTGGCCACCAAGGGGCTATCAGAATGGCATTGGAACGGTCCTGTCGCAATTTGACAACGGTGCGCAACAGAAGTGGGATCGGTGGAAAGAGGTAAAGGAAATGCGTATTCCATGTTGCCATGAAAGCATCGCTGAGGGAGCCTCAACCCAGGCCTGCTCTGGAGAAGTACTGGATGCATTTGGTGTTGATTGCTATGGCGAAAACGTCCATGTCTGGACCTCCGTTTGTTGATGTAATAGAGTGCTGTCGTATTGTCCGTGGTCACTTGCACCGCGGTGCCAGCAATGAGTGGTTCGAAGGCGCGGAACGCTTTGAAAATCGCAAGCAATTCGAGGTTGTTGATATGCAGACCTTTCTCGTAAGGGGACCAAGTTGCATGAACTTGCAGATCGTTGCAATGTGCGCCCCAACCGACAGGGCTGGCATCGGTTGTAATCTGAGTCGTCAATTGGAGAGGTGCAAACGGTCTGCCAAGAAAGAGGTTGGCCGGGGTGATCCACCAAATTAACTGAGAGGCAAGTTCGGGAGTGACCTGCAGAAGCATTGTGGGTGGGTCGAGAAGAGGGTCGAATAGGGAGAGGTACCATGATTGTAGTGAGCGCATTTATAGTCGAGCATGCTGGATAACGGATGTGGTGGAGGTGATGAGGCCGAGGAGGCGTTGTACTTGATGAGCCGTGAGGAGCGAATGAGGCTGGAAGTGGTTGACAAGTGTACGTATCTTGATTGCACGTTATTGAGGGAGATAGGCTCTCACATGACATGAGTCTAGCACAGCGCCTATGTAAGTAACCCTTTGAGAGGGAGTTAGTACTGACTTGCTGACGTTGACTTTGAGGCCCAGATCTGCTAGTAAAGAGAGGGTGAGAGCAATGTCCTTCAGCGCTTGTGTGTGTGACTGAGCTACGAGTAACCAGTCGTCGATGTACGGAAACACTGAGATTTTTAGAGTGCGAAGGTATGCTGCTATGGGAGCCATGCATTTCGTAAATACTCGTGGCGTGGTGGAAAGGCCGAACGGAAGGGCATTGAATTTGTAGGTAGTGTGACCTAGGGAGAGGCGAAGAAATTTGCGGTGATCTTGTCTGATGGTAATATGGAAGTATGCGTTGCTCAAGTCGATGATCGAGAACCAGTCTCCCTTTTGCAGAAGAGGAAGAATACGTTCTAGAGTCACCATGCGAAAACGCTTTTGAATGATAAATAATTGAGGTCGCGGGGGTCGAGAATGGGCCGTAGACCGCCGTCTCGTTTCGAGATGAGGAAATAATGAGAGAAGAATCCTGGGTCGGAGGCACTTGGCCTGATGATTGAAATGGCTTCTTTCGAAAGGAGAGGTTGAATCTCTAGCTCGAGGGCACTGGATGGCAGGGTTAGGACGGTCCGCGGTGGGGGGAAGGAAATGAACTCTAGCGCGTATCTGGTGGATATGACTGACAGAACCCACGAATTGGTGGTTATGCGTGCCGAAGATTGGAAATGGGGCGCTAGGCGGGTGGTGGGAGGAATGGATACGGTACAAATATGGACGGTAGGCGAGTCAAAGATTCTGTTTGTTATTTTTATCAGGACGTCTGAAGGATTGGCGAGGACGCTGATGCTGAGTAAACTATCCAAACAAACTGCACCAGAGCACAGACAGAGTTCTGACTCCTGTCCTCTGAAGATGCCGGCCACAGAGACTGGCGAAACGTTAGGAAGAACAACCTTCAGAACACGGCCAAAGAGCCCGAAAAACCCACAACAACCGAAAAAGAGAGGCATGCAAAGTTGTACACCCAGGACGTTAAAACTAGGAAAGCGCTGGATTGAAGCTCTGAGCATTTCACAACACAAGAGCTGTGCTGGCCAGGGCTAGCAGGCACTTCAATTGGTGGCACTTTGCCCACCTCTGCTTTAAACTGCCCGTTCCACGGTGTAAATCTGCTCTGAATCTCTTTTAATGACATTTCTGCCTTTGTTACTTAGCACTCTGATCCTTACTTCTCCAGTTCTCTTTTGAGACAAAACGTTCACTGACAATAGTCTCTATACAAAAAAGGCCCTAAAACTGAGAAAAGCAAGGTATTATGGAAGGCTTCTTTTTGTCTGCGCACAAGACACACTCCAGGGGCGAGTAGCTCTTCTAATTTACTGTGGCTGCACTTGGGCAGAGAAAGCCACATTAAGGAGAGGAAGCCAGTGAGCAAGAGCTGGGCAGGTTTTCCTTCTTGTTTCCCTGCGCTCACCATTAATATTGCATATACCCCTTTCACGTGCCAGTGTGCACCGTGAAAGCAGAGTTGTATGACAGAGCCCGCTTACTCCTGCACGGTAGCAAGTGAACCCGACAGCTGTTATTTATAATTCATTAGACCACTTCTGGGCTGCTTCCAGACTGCTGTTCCGTCTCTTCCTATCGCATCTCTCTAGCTGGGAAGACTTATACTATTAAATGGTAATCATGAAAAAATAAAGATAAAAAGCAAGCAGCAGGATTCTATGTGTACTACCAAAAGGCTACGTCATAAGTGGACACCTGTCTATCAGATTATATATTTCATCTAGAGAAAAAAAAAGTTCTATGTTGAGAAACAAGTTTCTCTTAAGCAAGGGCAGACAGTAACTAAGTATTTCATCGAACTACCCATGCAATATCTATTTGCATGGGGACACACACATGAACACTTACACCAGAACCATGGGAACCAACAGAGACTATCTGTGAATGCAGATTCTATTAATTTCAATTGTGAGCACTGTTTGGTTTGATATTTATGGATCAACATAAGGATTCCAACAGTATCTTTTTTTTAAAAAAAAGGAGTGTGGCTAAACTCAGTTGAAACAGATACATTATTGACATACAATGTTCCTTTGCCTCTGATCTGATGTGTGAAGAGTGTAATTTATTCTATTGGAAAGGCTGTGGTTCAATTAAATTCTATCTGGCATCTGTCCTACAAGACATAATCCTTTGGATCGGATTTGACACGTGTCTTTATTTTCTACACAACCCAAGTGAGAAACACAGGAAATTGTGGGTGTGTGTTTTTTTTAATGCATTCCTTCAGATTCTCTTCTGCCTGCTCACAAAGCTCCTCCATTTAACCTACTATTAGCAGCCAAGAAAAGTGTTTAGAGGTAACCATGGAGAAAATAATTTCCTCTGTTACCTTAACGACTGTCAAAGCTACTGGATGAAGGAGGATGGTGGAAGCTTATAAGGTATAGATTCTTTCAATAACAAATCATCACATTTGCTTTTTGGACTATTCTGAATAATTGTAAAGTACAGCCTACAGGTAGATCCTGTCTTTGAAAGAGGAAGTTGAACTCTACTGTTCTTCAAAGTCAAATTCTTGGAAAGCTGTACAAGGTTCTTCTTGTGATGCACATTTGGAAGAAACGGCTATTTCATACATTCTGGCCATCATTATGCATCCAAGTCAACCAACAGTCTAACACCAAGTTATGTTTAGCATACAGAAACTTGTGTCTTCCAACTGGCTTAAGTAAATATAAAGTATTGTTCAGCTGTGTCCTTTAAGAATAATGGGCTTATGGTCATGGAAATGCAACTTCAGGCAAGAAACCCTGGGACTGACTTTAGGGCACAAACGAAATGCTCTTTCAAAATGGGACAAGCTGGACTGACAGGCTCAATGCGTCCCTGGAATAAACCAATACAGACAAAGAGCTTGTAACTAGATATCAACAGAGAATGCTCCAGAGGAGGAAACAGACCCAACCTAAACTATGACTACAGCAATAGCTTCACGGCACTACGACCAGTAAAAGCATCCCAGTGGCAATCATTTGAGAAGTACTCTGTCTCTGAAGCACTGAACATCCTACATGCTTCTGTTACAGACGCCTGCAAGGCATGCCCAGAGAGAAGACTCTCTGTTGGGTCCTTGGATATAAAATCAAAAGGGCAGGAAACAGGTCAGAGCAAGGCCATCACAGAATCCATGCCATGTAAACCATGTACCGGTCCTGAACTCGCTGCCCCTTGTCAACCAGATATGCAGAGACAAATAAATGCTGGATACACATCCATCTCTCTTTAAAATAAACATGCTAACTAAGCACTAGATGTCAATGCATGTGGCAAAACCTCAACAACTTGCTTCTTTGCTGCAAAGCAACCTGGGAAAGTCACAATTTGGAACACAGGCGCAACAGAGGAAAGGGCAGATCATCTTTCTCACTCGCCACCTTCAGATCTCATGCCCCAACATCCACTGCTCCTCTCTCCCTAGCAGGTTTCCCAGTGTTTGGGGACAGAGGGATACGGAGTGAAGGGTGGGGAAAGAACAAAGCTCCCATTTCTCTAATCCAAATCAATGCCTCACTTTGTGTCTTCCTCTTGGGGGTAAAAAAACCTGCAATGTTCCATCAGGTCCTGAGTGAGTTGTGATAACACATGGTATGTATAAAAAACGATGGTGACAAACTCACGACCTCACCAACTGAAGCACAAAACCCTCATTCTCTGTCACGACGCCCACCTTTCACTAATCATAGATCTGTCAGGAATGAGGCATTTCTCAAGCCAGATGTGGCATAATTCCAGCCAGTTTATCCACACCCACCGAAGCCTGAATGGTGGTCTCTTCATTCAACGTCACTAGATCATTTGGTAATAAAACACAGTCAGTGCAAATAGCTTGGTGTAGCAAACGACTTCCTGCCCTGAAAACAAACATAAAGGCTGCACAGGAGTTTTATGAACAGTGAGAGATCTATCAGCATTCAATTCCACCAGCTTTATCACACTTAATGAATTCTGGATGAGATGGGTATAGCACACTCCAACCTCCTCTCACACAAAAGTGCTTAATTTCCCTCCTCTGCTCCATTCCCGCTCTCCATCTTGGAAGGGATCGGGGGGGCGGGGGAAGAGAGACAACACAGAAGCTCATCTCTAAACGGATGAGCAGAGAGACCGATTATACATTTAATCAGATTATCTCTTTGCCATTTTTTTCCTGCTACATCTGAAAAATGCCACTAAAGGTCCCGCATTTTAAAAATACAGTTTAATTCCTGGCATTCTTGGTTGTTGTCACTTTCCAGAGGCAGTGGGGAGACGCCACCCTATTTTGGTAATTAAATAGAAGAAAGTCTTGATGAATCAACTGGGAGTATCATGGTCAGACGGAAGGTCATATGAGACTGTCTGGAACACTTATTAAGACTGCCAATTTACACCCCTGATTAGGAAATGCTGCTCAGTTTGTTTTCTTTTGCTTCCTCCTCAAAGACAAGGTCACTTAAGTACAGTACTTGAAAAGCCCTCTACCCAAAGCATCCCCACTCCTCACCACCTCCCAGACATCACTAATCAAAGAAAAGACAGTTATTAATTTCTGGTGCTTCAAAAATTTATTTTTGGGGGCTAAAATTCCCAGAATCTGCTCAGTCAGCATGAAAATGCCAAAGGCTGGCTGAGGGGATTCTGGGACATGTAGTCCAAAAAGGTAAAATTTCCAAGATGCAGTGATTCTTAATTTGAACCATAGCTCGTCTTGGGCATTCGGGGCCTCGAAGCAGAATACGAAAATGCTACCCTTCTTTTCCTCTTTTGATCTTAAGAGTTCTTCCAAAAGGTTCCTTCTCTTTAGCTATGGGTCTCTTTAGCTATGGGACGTGGTGGCGCTGCGGGTTAAACCGCAGAAGCCTCTGTGCTGCAGGGTCGGAAGACCAGCAGTCGTAAGATCGAATCCACGCAACGGAGTGAGCTCCCATCACTTGTCCCAGCTCCTGCCAACCTAGCAGTTCGAAAGCATGCAAATGCGAGTAGATAAATAGGTACCACCTTGGTGGGAAGGTAACGGCGTTCCGTGTCTAGTCGCGCTGGCCACGTGACCACAGAAACTGTCTTCGGACAAACGCTGGCTCTATGGCTTGGAAACGGGGATGAGCACCACCCCCTAGAGTCGGACACGACTGGACTAAATGTCAAGGGGAACCTTTACCTTTACCTGTTTATGGGTCTGAGACTGCCCAGACACTCCATCTCTCGTTTATCCTCAGCCAACTCTGAAGGCCTTTTTGCCCTAAAAACACATCTGGACAACTGTCTTGCTTTTTTGCTTGCATCATGCTAGTATCCCATGGCTGCAAAACTGCAGCCTTCTGGACAGTGTCCCCATCCACCGTAGCTTCTTTTAAAATATAAAAGTTACTAAATCCAGCAAATCTGCTTTTGCAGGCCTGGCAAATCCTAATAAGGTTGCTTAAAAAATTAAGAACCTGAACATATTCTTGACAAAACCGTTTCTACTCTCCAGGGTACTATTAAGATTCCTCTATAGCAGCGCCACAGCTGTCACCGCTTCATACAAAGAGCAGTTCAACCATCTATTCTTCCCCCTCCCCACCTGGACTGCTATTGAAACCCAGTTCTTTCAAATGTACTGTTACCTAGAGCGACCTAAATTAAAGACATAATTCACCTGCTAGACTAGATTTTACAAGCCAAAATCGAAGAGAGCACATAACTTGGGTAAGGTGTTCAATTATCCCTTTGTTACATGTGTCAGGAACCACTGATATTAATCCTAATCAATTAGCATACAGAGGTTTGGCTTCCCAGGACTCAATGCAGCTGAATATCAGGTTTACATAAAAATCCCAAGGCAGGAAACCCTGGGTTTTAGCACCTGACGGAATGTGCTTATGAACATCCATGTAGCTCATTCAAGTTAAGTCAGCAATCTCAGTGTTCGTTTACTTCTCCTGAACTCTTAGTACAGAAACGGAGAAAGATCAGTCGATGCATTATCCATTTGAACGAGTCAGAGTTTCAAATGTAAACCAATTTTAAAAATTAGTGGTGCTTCCTGGAAACGAGTGTCTAGAGATACTGTACATTTCATTGATTCTGGCATCAGACTTGTTCGCTTTTACTTTATGAGGCTTGCTGGTGTAGGAAAGAGTGTTTTAAAGTTTCTGTTTAGTAGGTAGCAAAATACAAATTATTTTCATGGATGGCGAGAATATCCTGGAAATTTTTGCTGATGGTTCAGAAAACCACAAGAGAGCTTCGCTATGCTCTAAGTCTAACAAGTCACAGGAAGGTCTTCTGTTCCTCTTTTGCAATACACTCTTCAGGGACTGAAAAGCAGCATGGAAAATATCCTTTCCCCAGCCCTTTTAAAACTCTGCCTCCCTAAAGTTCATTATTCAAAATGCGTTCAATACATCTTGAAAGTAGAATTACATAACATAATGGAGGCTTTCTTGTTGGAGAACTTGGCCTCATTTCAGTTCACCAGTTCTGACTCCTGTTATGCCTTTTCAGACACTCTCTTTCCTCCTGTCCTTCTCCACCTCCTACTAGGTCATAAATATGAGTAACTATAGAAAGCAAGCAACAGCACAGGGTCAGAATTTTCCTCTCTTCTCATCCAGAAAAGTGGCTACTTCCTGCTGCAATTCAACACCAGCAACGTTCGCACCAGAGGGAGCCACATTTCTGCTGTTTCCTTTCCCTCCATCACAAGCGGGACAGGATGTGAATGTAAGGACTTCAAAATCTGGTCTGTTCTTGCTTCTTTCCACCCTCTTTCCCTCTGCCTTTGTAGTACCATACCTGAGGGAAGGGGTACTGATCTGAAAAGTTTCTCTAACATTTAATGCCTGTTTTTTTTTTAAAAAAGACAGCTCAATGAGGACATCATCTTAACAGAAAGGTCTTCAAGATGTATACTGATACATCCATACTTGCAACAAAAAGCATGCTGCTTATATACCGCCCCAAAGTGCTTAAAGCACTTTCTGGTCTGTTTACAAGTTAATTATGCAGTCTACACATTGCCCACCCCCAGCAAGCTGGTACTCAATTTACTGACCTCAGAAGGATGGAACCTCAAGCATGGCTACCTGGAATTGAAACTGGGTTATGAGCAGAGTTTTGGCTGTAGTACTGCATTTTAAACACAGCGCCACGAGGCACAATTGTTTGTTTTTTGAGAAACTCCCTTTCTGTTTCTTGAGAAACTGCCTATCCTATACCTCTTCAATCTAAACTTCCATGTCTTGCTTTTGTACAGAAACATGGCCCAGCCACTGCTAACTATTGCCTAGAACCACTTACTAGAGCTGCCCCAACATTGCTTACCGGTCGTGAGCACAGCATTGTTCTCCACCACTCTGGAGATAAAGGCGTCAGGGTTAACACAGAAGTCACTAGAACCCTAGAGAAGAGAACAGGCAACAAAGGAGTAAGGGACCCAAGGGAATAAATAAGAACTGTATATTCCACTCCCCCCCTCTCTTACAGTTCCTATGTATATTATCTTTCACTAACATTTATGCAAAAAGCAAAGTGTACTGCTTATATACCATCCCACAAAGGAACCCGGGGCATCTTACAAAAACACAATAGCTCCTAATATTAAAAAGCAATTAAACATATTGCATATTAATCTGATCCTAAGCCACAAAATACAAACGGGGTAAAACGAATGGCACGATTTAAGTATTTAACAAATTGTAGGGTTTCTGAAATAGAGCTGCCAGGTCAACGTGTCCCTCAGATTTGTATCTGCATAAAGCTTTATGGTGCTGACAACACAGGTTTCAGGTTAAGTATGCAAATGTCATTTCAGACCTACTTACCACAGCAACAGCAAGCTCCAGGCCCAAGGACCCCCAACTTACAATAAGGGCCAGTACTCCTAGAAGACACACACTGTGGAAGGAAAAGGTAGAGACACAGACTCAGCAGGCAGATGGGCTCCGGTTCTAAGACCTTAATCTTTGATGAAGATTATAATTCAGAGTTCAAAGCAATAAGGAAGTGGAAAAGGTAGTAATCAACTTATGTTTCTGTAACTGACAATTTGAAGATACAGCTGCTTCACCTTACTCAGCTGTGCACATTGGCTTGGCATACACATGTGCACACCCTCAAGAATTGTGGTGGAAAAACTGACAGAAAATTACGCTTTGGCTTATGATATGAACAGGATTTCAGCCAGCGTATGGAAAGCCAGATACTAAAAGGCAGCCTGTTGTAACAGCCTTCAACCATTGTTTCCACACCAACGTACCTCACAAGAATGGCCTTTGAGTTTCTAATTAGTCCAAATAGCACCAACAAACAGATGAGAACATGGAACATGAGAAGGCCCAGGTATCCCAGCCATCTGTGGAAAATTGGGGGGGGGGGGGGGGGAGAGAAGAGAATCATGTTCAAAGAATAAAGTTACACCATACCCACAATTTTTTTAAAAATTAAATATATGTATAGAAAAAGACAAGTAGGGCTTAAAGAAAAAAGAATTCCCATTCCGAGACCCATATAAAGAATACTGGAATTTTGAGAAGCAAAATTGTATTATTATACTGCATGTTTTTTCCCCCTGACTGCCACACACTGTCACATCATTATTAGCACAATTCAGATTTTAAGCTATCTGAGAAGAATCCTTGCACAGTCCTACTACACTAGCAGACTGCAGAACAAGAGTTTAATTAAATTAAAATAAATATTAACATCTCCTGGTGATGATGTCATCACTGTTTATGGGGCAGAGCTGCACCAACTGGATTTTTAGCCATTATGATGCATAGTCAACTCATCCAAGCACCAGAACACCAAACATCACTGCATTCGCAAGACAAAGAAAAGACGACATGTTTCTCACCTGTACCAGTCATAGAGGTCAATATGAACTGCCAGGTCTTCCAGGGAGACCTCATCGTTCTTCCAGAAAGGGATCTCTGTTGTCTGCCTCACCAGTTCGTCCAAGAGTCCCTGGAGTTTTTGCACAACATGCAAGTAATCTGTCTGCTTGGCGAACATTATCTCAAGATCCCCCAAGTTAGCCTCTGCTGTTTTGTTCAGGGCAGTGGCAGTCTCATACACCTGCGGATAAAGACAGAGGTTCAGTGACAAAAGCCTTCAAAAGAGCTTGAAGAAGAGGCAAGGGCCAGCAGCGTGATGCTGATCAGCTTTGAGAGAGATGCTCCAAGGCAGCTATTCAATGATTTCTTACTTAAAACAAAACAAAACAAAAATTAGCAGTCTAGGTAGTGGCAACACCACAGATTTGTCTCCCTTGCAAGCACTTGGCAAAGTTCTGGTAGGACTCAGAAATACACCTTGTTTGTAACTTTTTAGTTACCCAGTGAAGATATTATTCAAACCAGAACTTTGTTTCTTTGGATTGATCACAGTTGCTTTTATTTATTTTTTGCATTAAAAATACTCTAAAAACTTCTCACATCTGATAGAAAAAGATTAAGTCAGGCTGGGCAAGTAGAGCTACTTTCCCTCCTACAGTTTTTCCTGCTATCCTGCCACTTTCTGCTGTGTGGCAAGGTGTCGTTTATTACTACAAGCACAATCTAGACATGTAAGCACTGCCAAATTCAGCCTGTTTCTCCCACAGGGAGGAAGCCCTGCTGAGAAGAGACACAGTCTTCTAAACTTTATCTAGTTTCCCCACAACTTAGAAAGTTCTTTTTCCAAATCGTGGGTGGTGGTGGATGTACTGACTAGTGCAGTGTTAGCACCACCCCAAGAGCAGAGTACTTCCAAAATGCCACCTGCAGGTCAGCTCTGAAGACACATCGAGAATTTTAACTGCAGTCAAACTTCTGAAATAACTGATGTAGAAATTCAGTTTGGCCGCTGCTTATGCACTGGGCCCAAATTTCTCTCCACTGCATCATACCATAAAACATGGTAACACATTTAAAGGCAAATCAGGCCATGATACTTGGCCAGCTTCACATTTCTGTGATCCAGTGACTTGAAAAAGTGGCTCCAACAGGCATGCCCTTGGAGTGAAGAATCCAAGGTGCTAGACGTGTCATTCATAAAATCTCCACAGAAATGGTATTCTGTCTCCCCCCTTTAAATCTGCAATCATCTTTGCAATAAACTGGACTTATCCATGCTTTGCCAGAAACTGAACCATGTGCTTCATGATCTAAGTCATTTCAGGTTGAAAAACTCAGAAGGCTTCCACCTGAGGCCCAGAACTGATGCTGCCGGATAGACTTCTTCTTCTTCTTTTTAAACTGGCTTAGCTTGATCATTGGTATGCCTGCAAGTAAGGAAGTTACTTATATCCTCATTATCAAATGGCACCACAGTAAATAAATTGTGTGGTTTTGTTTCTTTCGTTTTTTGTTTCCAGCACTATCACAGCTCACGTGAGCACTGAAAATATTAACATGCAGCAGCTTGAACCAAGCACCATTGTGTAACAGAATGGTTACTTTATTTAACAGGTTTGACTTGCTTGGTTATTTTTAGAGAGGGAGAGAAAGGGAATAGAAATCCACCTCATTTGCTAATGGAAGTTGTCAAGGACTTGTTGAGAGGTGGAGAAGAACAGAGAGGCAAATACTCAGGTGGAGGAGAACCAGAAGGTTTATTGACTCACCAACAGTCTTGCCTGGGGAGGGGGGGGGCAGCTTTCTTCCACTTACCCTGTCTTGCACCCCAGCAACGGTGCGATTGGCATGTCGTAGGGAGTATGTCAGCCGATGAATGCCATCACTGGTTTCTCCATTTCCGTAAAAGCCAACGGCTATCCCAGCACTGTGGAGGGGCAAAACATGAGCGAGCAGCATATTACAATCTATGTGGACAGCTGCTGATTTGAAAAGCTTCCTCCTTCTCATCTGACATTCTCCAGAGGAAATGAACAGCATGCTTTAGGTTGTAAGCAAGGCGGCAGCCGGGTCATAAACATTCTTATATATTGCAGAAATAAGAGATCTGTTTAGCTATGGAGGAGGAATGCAAAGGCACTAATGTTTTTCCTTCCATTTTCTAAGATGTGGGTACTGTGGCTAGTACTGTATAGCTAACACTGTAAAATACAAAGTTGATGGTCCACCCACATAAGCAATGATTTAACCCAATGCTTTCGGTTTTTCGCCCTTCAATGTACAATTAATAATTCTATCTGTTGCAGAACCCAATAAAGGATTCTGAGATATATTCAAGGGTGGGCAAAGTTCCTCTAAAGACTGGATATGTGTTAAGACTTCCCTGTTACTGTGCCCCAAATGTTAGTTAAATTCCTTTCCAGGTTCACATTTCAGTGAAAGATAGGGGGGAAGTTAATCTCCCAGGAAAACTGTCCACTGTCAGTGATCTCCTAGAGGAATTTTCAATAGGTTTTTCCTGCTTGAATCTCTAGAGAATTGACAATTCTGCAGTTTGTGGGCCAATGGTAGGCCTTATGGTGAGGCAGCTTCCCATGTGCTCCAAGGTGAAGGTATGAACTTGTTACCACCTTGAACATACCCGAACTCATCTGATCTCGTATGATCTTAGAAGCTAAGAAGAATCAGGCCTAGCTACTCTTGTGATGGAAGCCCACCAAGAGACATCCGGTTCTCCAGGCACGGCTATAAAAGAATGCTACCTGAAACCACCTGGGGTCCTTTTTAAGGAGAAAGGCAGGGTTAAAATATTTTAAATAAATAAATAAAGAAACCCTGGAGAGCTGTTGCTGGCTAGAGTTTACTATAGTCTCGATGGACCAGTAACTTCCCTCAGTATCAGGCAGCTTCTTATATTCCTACAACTCTGCTATTTCTATTGTTTTACTGGCAGCAAAGGAAAGATAGCACAGGTTAACTCTGGCAGCGGTAATATTTGCACTCCTCAGCCTGTCCGCCACCACAGGAAACACAGCCAGAGATGGCATGATGCATGTAGAGCAGCTATAGGAAGCCACGGCTTCCCGGTTTTCAGGGCTGCCGTAAATTACAGAAGGCATGGCCCTCAAACATTCTTGACCAATAGCATTCTCCACAGATGGCCTTAAAAAGCTTTGCAAGCACGCAAAAGGCATACCACTGTCATGACATTTATCAGGAAAGAGCCCCGGTTCATTCATTCCCTTGATCCTACTCAGAATAATGCTTTCCTTCTGCACAATGAAAACGCTTCAGAGGGAAGCACTGATTACAGAGAGGAGAACCCCACAGGCCCTCCCCTTATTATACATTCAAGACTGAACGGTCTGCTACAATGAGCTCTGTGACACCACCAAGCAGTGGAAGATATGGAAGCCTCAAGCTCCCATACCTTCAAGCTGCAGCAAGCACCCTGGGGACCCAGGTCATGTTTCTGCATAATCAACCTAGTATTAAATCTTAAGAGTGAGAAATCAGCAGAGTACAAGGCACAGAGGCATGAAACCTATAGAAATAGCGGGCTGTGCACATGAGATCAACGTGACGACCTGCATTATTCAGTCATTTTCCTCCTCCAAAAAATATGTGCACGCAAAACTCCGATTCATTTGGTGCAGGAAAGGCTATTCTTAGAACAGCAGCCGTTTCCAGTCAAAGACTCTCAGGAAGAGGAAGCAACCGAGAGGAAGCAGCTGCAGACATTTTATGCTTTGGAATGAGGCAAAACCAGAACTCAAATCTATGCTTCCCTACATCATTTTACCACAATATACTGCAATTACACAACGGATTGTTTTTGAAGACCTTGTATTTTAAAAATAAAAATAAAAATAAAGGCCCTATTTAAAAAAATATTGTATTCTCAAAGGCTTTCACAGCCGGGATCCGATGGTTGTTGTAGGTGTTTCGGGCTGTTCGGCCGTGTTCTGGAGGTTTTTCTTCCTCCAGAACATGGCCAAACAATCCAAAAAACTTACAACAACCAATATATATATATTCTAGAACCAGACAAGGCTCCCTCCTTCACAGCATACCCTTAGTAACCTGGAAATGACTTTCCATCACTACTTGCTCTAATCAGAAATGGCAGGAAGGGGAGGGCCTGTGAATTCTGTGCTGTCAGGACTGACTGAGTGTTCCTCGACCTATGTGGGGTCTTCTTGAACTGGGAACTTAGGCAGCAGCCCTATAATGGGTCAGAGCAAAACTTCCAATATTATAAGTTTCAATATTAACTTACAGCACTTCCCCTTCTTCTGGGATTTCACCATCCTACCTATGGATGCTGAGACTTGAATCTGGGACTTTAAACATGGAAAGCATGTTTTCTATCACTGAAGCAAGGGCCCCTCCCTGACCACACTGCAGCAAGGTGACTGTTCCTACCACATCACTTTGAGGGATGTGTGTGTGAGAGAAATCTCCAAGCCAGGAGTTCCTGTGTTAGATAGGTTGTTTGCATTCTCACATCACTATAAAAAAAATACAGAAAACTCAACTTTCTCATTTTAGTTGCTGTGACAAGAATAGGGTTGGAGCTACCAACTCCAAGGGCCTCAATATCTGCCAAAGAACTGTGCTTGTCGAAGGCCAGTGTGAAGAGAAGTACTATTAGCAAAGTAAGGGTCAAGATAGTGAGTAAGAAAAAGATTCAGAAGGCAAAACAGTAGCAATGTCAGGGCAAATGGTTAAGAAACAGTGATACGGCAGAGGAAAAAATGAGACAGTAAAGCCTAATGTAGCAAAAGAAAGAGGTAGGGAAAAAAATGAATCTCAGTCCAGGTCTATTAGCCAGAAAATACCAAAATAACTGGAGGTATCCTCATGAGGAAATGGACAAGCAGAACTAGAAAGTCATGGGAGCTGTAGGCCATAGAAACCAGGGGTTTAATTGCACAGTTCAGTTATAGTAGTTTAATACCATTTTAAATGTCATGGCTCCATCCTAAAGAATCCTGAGATTTTTAGTTTGATAAGGTAGATAAAATTCTGTGTTGCAGTTCATAGAGCTCTATGTACTTAAACAAAACCACACATCTAAGGACCTAACAGAGCGCAGCCACAACAGCTAAACTGGCATCAAACTAGTGCCAGTGTGTAGCGTACATAACACTGCAAGAAGCAGGGCCATCATCTGTTCCATTACTGAACCCACTCTCCATTAGAGCCTTCCTTTTAATTTTTTTTAAGTCCTCCTTTTCTGGATGGCAGCAGGTCAAGTTTGTCATTATGTCAGCAATGTATTAGACATATTCTTTCATCTCTCTTGTTTTTAGAATTTTTTAAAACTGCATTTCATGTACTAAATACAAGTATGTAATGGAAATACTTTTTTTTAAAAAAAATATAAATCTGTCACGCTGGGACATTTTTCAAAAACTAATTAATCACACTGAATGGTCTTGGAAGAGAAAAAGGTGTCCATCCATTCACCAATAGAGTGAGAAGACAATGCCAGTAATAAAAACAGCCATGTTGAAATCTTTCAGCTACTTATTGTATTCTCAGTGGAAACTGGAGGCCTCAAGTTTGTAACTGGACAGAGCTAAAAAATCTGTCACCTAAGGTGACATAAGACTATAGGCAGAAATAGAAACAGATGGCCTAATAAGATCTCCATTTCCTCAATGTACCTTTCTCTCATGAATAAAGGTCCTGGATCTCGTGATGAGATAAGCTTTCATCTTTGTGTCAGGCAAAAAGAGGATAATCCCCTCTGATTGTAACTTATCCATTTTTAAAAGCCCTTAACCCCCACAGTTTTTTCTGTATAGATCAGACAGAGGTCAGCTGGAGGTGAAATAACAGGCCACACAGAAAAAAGCTGCTATGCCAGTGAAAAACCTAAAGAAGAAAGCATTGAATAATTTGAAAGATATAGGCTAGGGCTTGAAGACAATATTGGTTATTGTATCAGAACTGCATTCTATATAATAGTGACTCAAGCCAATACTTCAACACCATAGTAAAATTCATTTTTAAAAAATTAGATCATGCCTAGTTTGCTACTTACAAGTGATTTCCAAGCCCATGCCCACACTTAACTACCAGCAAAGCTGAAAGCAACACTTACATTTGAAGTGTTTAAAGAGATTATTATATTTCTTCCTTCCTTTTTCTTGAAGGTGAGTGGGACTGGGGTACTCTCCAGTCTTCTCCATCTGCCACTCACTCATTCAGGCAGGTTTTCAACTAGCAAATCATGATTCAATGAAAGCTGGGATTTCCAGAAGGCTAACAAGTGTCCATAAGCCAAAGTAAAAAATTGCCCACTGTAATTTGAAGCATCAGTGAAAAGGGAGCTTAGTCTCCAAAAAAGAACACTGGAAGCAGATGTGTGTGAGGAAGGACAGGGAGCACCCTGTGTGGAGAGTCAAAACAAACTGTTTTCTCCTTGAAGCACTTAATTGAAGTGACAAGTCAAGGACTGAGGCTGTAATTAATTGATAAACAGTTACATCAGTTACGGGCCCTTCTTTACTGTTCCTGATTCAAGACAAAAAACACCCCCATCTCATCTTTATATGTTAATAGACTAGTGACAGAAAGTTATATTTAATTAAACAGAGTTTTGCTAGCTGAGGCCTTCACACACACACATCCCTATATACCTGAGTTAATTTCCCCATCTAATTACCACCTTTGTTCTTCGACACCAGGGGAAACTGCTATTTCTGGGAGAGCTGTGAATGTCATCATTCAACATCTGTTTACACATTATGTTTGCTAGAGTGTCCAAGACATTTTTTTAGTGTACATGTCCAATCTGTACCTCTTCTCAGACCCAAGGCACTTGGTTCCCTTCCTCTTGCTTTTCCAGTATTCTCTTAAGTGTCAATTCTTCTCTCTGTTTCCTGAAGTGCACAAATCTACAGAGAATCTTACAACACACTAAACATGGCCGATGCTTTGGGGAAGGGGGACCTTTTCCAAAGCCAACACACAACGAGCATAACCATGCCATGATGGAACATGACAATAAAATAAAATCCACAACTGGGCAACATCTTGATCAGGACTAATTAAAACTCTACAAACATGAGAAACTTCTGATGTTCTCTAGAACTCTTCATTCGCTAAGGTGGTACAAAAAAGTAGGTCAAGAGAAGAAAAAAGTGGAGTTCCAAAGATAGCCATGAGGTCTGCAGTCACAGCAGTTCTCAAGCTGAATTTAAAAGGCATGACAACTGGACATGCACAGCAGCTGTAACACAGCACAGATATAGCCCATTAAAAGTGAACAGAGTAATCTAGGGTTTCTATGGCTGCATTCCTCTAAGCTCCATTTGTGGAAACCTGCCTTAGAATCCCCAGCACAGGAGGCAGAAAAGGCTTCCTTGGAACTTCCTGGAATTCCTAAAGCAATCTGTCACAAAAACAAAACAGCTCCAAGCTGTACAATTCTCTCTAACACAGGACAATGCAAAGTTGGCTAATTCAACATCAAATGAAGCACTTCCCTGCACTGTTCGGCTAGAGAGAGAGCGAGAGAGCGCTCACAACATTGATGAAATGCATTTATCCACAAAAGCTCACATTTAAGTGTAACAGTTAATCTTTAAGGTACCCACAACCTTTTTATTTTTATTTTGTCCAGATACATTTGCTTCTACAGAAGCCACTGCAGATGTAAACAGGTTTAAATACAAAACATGTCAACAAGATACTTAATAGCAAGCCAGAGGCTAGCTAGAGAAGTACATAATCAATTCCTGAAGAAGAGAGACTAAAGCAAAAGTTTATTGTATCTTTCAAGACTGAAACATTTTGTCCTCTTCTGACCTCCTTACTTTCATCTCTCCCACCTTCTTGCTATACTGTCACTTTATCCTGCAAATCTGCTGGTTACACATATATGGTTTCCTAAGAAAGCACAAACGAAAGAGCTAGAAATACTCCACTTTAAAAAAAAAAAAAAAGAACAGGAGCGTGAATGTTTCTCATATCTTGAGGTGCCAAAATCAGAAATCTGTACAAGGACCACTAACTGAGGTTCCTTCTTTGTTTAGCATTTTGACAGATTCAACCCAGAATCCAGAGAGACATCACAATAGCTCTGTGGATGGGTAGAGGTCTCCCTGCTGGTGTGTTGCAAGATGACATCTGAAAGCAAATCTCACTCAAGCTTCCATTTCTAAGCATGTTCCATCACTCCAGAAAAGCCCTCCATGAAAGCTGACCTATCTGTGGGCAAATACACCAACTACCACCCATAGAGATGTTCCCTGGAATACCAATTTCAGCCCCAATAATCATCCACAACCAAGAGAAGCAAACCAAGGAGTTCCATCACTTGAATTCTTATTTTTCTCTCACTTGCAGCTTCTGCCATTCAGGTCCAAGAAACTCTCCAAGTATTCCAGTATGTTTTCTAAAGTGGTATGACACCAAGATCGCTGGCTGACTGAACATACCACAGCAAAACAGGACACTGAAAGTTTTCTATAGACTTTAGGAAACAACACTTAACAATATTTTCGAAAGACTGGGGGGGGGGGGGGGACAGCCAAGGTGTCAAGCCACCTTGCCACTGCAAAACTGCAGTGTTTCTAATACAGGACAGCATGACCTTGAGTACAAGATTATCTCCACATGCTATTCTCAAAGGAAATTGCTATGATAGCTGGGAGCCTCCTTTTGCAGTCTACAGTATGATCCTTGCAGGAAGATATGGAGAACTCACAATCAGCAGCACACAGACGTGACTAGAATCAAAATGAACCCCAGGTATCTTCTCACTAGGTACCACCCTCTTCATATCTATCTTCAGGAACTTGCAAATTAGCTTTCAGAGCCATCTAGGAGGTTGATAAGGACACTTCGTTAATTTTACATCCTGCCTTTCCACCAGGGTAGGACCCATGGCGACTCTCAGCATAGATTAAAACAGATATAGATAAAATGTAGTAAAGTATAAAATCATCAGACATTTAATTAAATTACCCTGTAAAAAACAAAACACTGAACTGGGACAATTTAGAATCCATTTAAATTAAAATCCATTTAAAAGCAGAAAAAAAAAGAAGGAAACTTCCCTATTTAAGGCACACTAAAAGCATTTCACACCACAATTTAAACTACACGAGCAATCCTATCCCCTGAATAGGGAAGCTCGTGTTCAGGAAGCTGCCACACCAGAAGTTCTCCGCACCCCTAAGGTGGTCCCAACATCAGTCTCAATGTATCTAGTACATGGAAGTATGTGGGATCTATCTATCTACATACATAGATCTCCACTGTGCAAGGGAGAATCCTGATTAATTGTGATTGTGGAGGTGAGGAGGTGGGCCCTGGCCACCGGATGCAGCTACACTCCCCATACAAAAGGCATGAGGAACACCCTTTGTTGCCCTAAATACCCTAAACACAGATGGAACAAATTAATTCTGAAATACTTCCCCTTTGGGAACTGTCACATCTTCAGGACTGGCGCAATTACTTTTAAGCTACTCTGGTAATACTTATGTTCTTTCATCTGTCTGCTTAAGATGGATTTCATGGCAGTGGACCATGATGATAAGGCCAGGGTGGAACAGAACCACATGAGACTGCTTAAACATCTGTATCATGAAAGATGTGAACACCCCCAGGGTCAGCATGAAACCTGAAAGCCCCAAGCTTCCACTAAGGATGGGGGTTGGATAATTGCAGATGTGACAAAATAACTTGACCACTGGTGACAATAACCAGAGGGCCACAGGCCTGAGCATAAATGAAGGGCCTGAACAGCACAGTCTATGAGGAAGTAAAACCAGATATTACCAAGAGAGGATATTACTAAGAGGATACAGATAGCTCTGTATAGTGCTTAAAATCTAAATATAATGGTGATTACAGGACATGTTGCTGAACTTTCCTAACTATCAGACACTGCACTGCTGAGTTTACTGTATCAGTTTGCTGATGAGACCGCTTTGTTGTATCACTTCATTTTTTAAAAATGCATTACCTCAGAAGTTCATGATAATACAGAAAGTGAACTGCATCTCTATTCTGGTTTTGCCAGAATCAATATAGTACGAAAGCTTAACAGAAAGACATCTATAAGGCCATAGGCAAGGACAGGTGAAACCTTTACTAGACCACTAAACCACTCTTCATTAGGTTGTGCACCAACAGACTATGGCTGGTGCAGAGAAAAAAAAAATGAGAGTCCCAAAAGCCAAGCTTTCCTTAAGGAGAGTTTAAAAAATGCAGAACTGGCCCATACAATTGGCTCTAATTATGTTGTTACAAGACAAAGTGACATTTTAAATTGTATTTTAATTGTTTTATCTTTTTATCACATTTAAATTGTTGTAAGCCACGCAGAGACCTTTGGGTAGCGTGGGCGGCATATAAGTTAAATAAATTAAATAAATAAATAAATTTAAGCTTTTAAAGAAGCATTTGCTGTTTGAGAGACTTCAAGGAACTCCACTTATTCTGTGACTGAAGTCATGCCTGGAATTGACTGGAAAGGCAGATCTTCCTTCTATCGGAATGAAGGGGACGGGGCATTCCCTTTTGCTGAAGGTGTCAAATTAAGATGTGATATGCTACTGTCATTTGATCATTATCCTCTCCTGTGGCTGTAAGCCTTGCAAGCAAATCTACTGTAGTGTCACCTTGTTGGTCAGTCTTTTATAACAGTAATCAATAAAAACAAGTTGCATCTTTTCTGTTTTATGGTGCACATTTCTGTTCCCAAGGACACAGTGTGTGCAATCTTCGATGAACTATGCTGTACAATGTTTAGAAACCAGCTAGGCAAACAGCTACAATTTCAGCACTATAGCTAATGGATAAAAGGGGCTTTCATGCAAAGAGCTACAATTATTACACCACTGCAGCAAATGGATAAAAAGCTAATGGTAGTTTCATCAAACTACCTTAACTTTCCACAATTTCATCCTGGTCTCTAGTAATGTTTAGACACAAACACCAAAGTCTGACACAAAAATGATATAAAAGTATTATTATTCCTTATTCACGAAGCACCCGTAGTTTTCTAAGAAGTGATATAGAGGTAAATAGTAAGATTTTAATCAAATAAAATGCTGGGGTGAAAAAAAAGTAACGAGCTTGTGGGCAGGAAGTAACAGACACAACATAAGAGATAAAAAATGAGGAAGGAAGAAGTAAAACAAGCGAATCCAAGCTGTGTATACATATTCACCACAGATCCCACAGATTTAAAATGATGAGTCTGGATTACGAAAATGCCAGTGTCTATGTACATTTAGAAGGAAGTTTGCTAGGAAAGATAACACTGTTTAAAATGAAGCAGATAATGACCACTTTATTTCACCTCTATAAAATCAACTCACCCTTCAATTCGTCTCTGTGCATGAGGGAGGCAGGGGCAGGAAGGAAATAGGACTCACCTGCAGACCAGAGTTGCAATGATGACGCACCAGGCGGTACAACAACAATCTGCGTTCAGCTGTTCTTCACTCTTCCGATGGCGACAACACAGCCAGAAGGAATAGAAGAGGAGAAAGAGAAGATCCAGAGCAAGGCAGGACAGAGCAACACCACCCAATAACAGCAGGGCCTGAGGCAAAAGAGAGAAAAAAAGTTGTATTATTTAATAAGTGACATATATACAAGAAAGCTTCTGATGCCTCAATGTTATCTTGCCCACGTATTGTTAAATCAAAGCCCTTACCTACTCTGTACAGTATTGCCAGAGCTGTACCCAATGAAGAACAATTCATTCCTAGACAGGCACAGAAAGCAGCGAAGTTCATCCTCGCACTAGGTAAAGGTTCCCCTTGACATTTAGTCCAGTCGTGTCCGACTCTAGGGCGCGGTGCTCATCCCCGTCTCCAAGCCGTAGAGCCAGCGTTTGTCCGTAGACAGTTTCTGTGGTCACGTGGCCAGCGCGACTAGACACAGAACGCCGTTACCTTCCCACCGTGGTGGTACCTATTTATCTACTCGCATTTACATGCTTTTGAACTGCTAGGTTGGCAGGAGCTGGGACAAGCCACGGGAGCTCACTCCGTTGCGTGGATTCGATCTTACGACGGCTGGTCTTCTGACCCTGCAGCACAGAGGCTTCTGCGGTTTAACCCGCAGCGCCACCACGTCCCTCATCCTCGCACTACTGTGCACCAAAACTATTTTAGGTTTTTGACAAGGATTTTGCAGATGTTTTTACACTGTAAATCTGAGGGCAGGCACTATCTTTCTCTCCATCTTTAAAAGTATTTTGGCTGTATTGTTGTTCCATCATTAAAACAAAAAAGTATAAATATTATTATAGTCTTAGCAACTTAGTAACAGCTACTGCTTACAACATCCTAAGAGAAATCAACAAATAAAGACTCCCCCTTTTAAATCCAGAGCAAATCGCAACAGGACAGTTACTTCACTGGATTTTAAATCAGGACCCTTTCACTGTTAAGACTTTTCACCTTCTTCAGCAGACCAAGATCCTACTCTAAATAACTGCCACTCGAACATGCAATTACAGTTTTATGTAAATTGCTGAAGCAGATGGGACTTCATAACCATAACTGATCAAGCACTTGAAAACCATCACTTTTTGCGACTACAGCACCCAGAATGCCCCATCCATGTAAAGGTTTCCAAACTCTACACTGGTCAGAATCTATTTTGAATGAGATGGACTCCTGATTTTGTCCCAAACAATTATGCATGCAATGGATATCCCAGAAATATGCACATTGCAATGGGATCCTGAATCCACATATCATCATCTGAATACCCGAGAAGCAGGTTTTCATATGGAGCAGTACAAGCTCTCCTATGATGAGCAAAGGACATGCATAGGATTTAAAATCCCTCCTTCCCAGCAAAAAAGAAAAGGAACAAAACTGTTTACTTCATTTACGTATAATATTAGATGAAGAAGCATTATGAGAGCAAAAGTCCTGCTTCCTTGAAAGGCAAACAATTGTGAAGCAAATGACTACCAAAAACTGTCTAAAAGGAGCAGCTGTCTTCAGCTTAGTTGAGCATGGCCAAGAAAACTAATGTACACTTTCAGCTGAGCCCTAAATCCACACCGCTATCTAGTTTCCAAGGCTATGCAAACCACTGTTTGCTGGGCAAGGTGTAATGACAACATGTAGATGCTGTAATCTTGGTAGGAAGGGTGTTGTGGTGCCCCAAGAAAAAAAGAAATGCACAAGCCCGGGGAGTCTTAAAGGCTCGTTCACATAATACTAAAGCCATGGTTTTGGCACTAAATCTGAACCACTTCATGAGGCACACAAATTCTACTTAGCTCATCCGTGTTCTAATTTATTCATATTCTACATTTTAAATTCAAAAAGAAAGAAAGAAAAAGATGGGGGGAAAGAAAAAAAGAAAATACTTGAGCCAATTGCTTTTTGGACACCATTCTGGAGGTTACTGGCTGTAAAATGCCACCAGATTGTAAGCCTGTTTGAATGGAGCCCAAATGGTTTCTGCCAACACAGTAATATTAGTACCCTTCAACCCACAGACAAAGCTGCACCAGAAATGTGCAGCAAATGGGAGATTTTATTTTTAATCAGCAGCATCTCTTTTGCCTTCCTCTTGCAATCCTGGCCAAATTACAGAGCGGTTTTTGAATTTTTAAAAAATAAAATAATTGTCCATCTGGCAAGCCACTGGTTTTCAACAATGTTTTATATGGAGCTGCTGAAAGAAATCATCCAGAAGTTTGGATAGTCTAGAGAGTCGCTGTTTGCCAGACCGCAAAATACAGGGTTAACTTAGTTGAGTCTGGAATATAGCATCTTCCTGTTTTGTCCATTCCCATGTCCCTTTCAAGACTAGCAATGATGCTGCATGTGATTGAAAAATTATTATTTGGGGTGGAAAAAAGCAAAGTTGGCCCAGAGTACTTATTATAAACATATACTACTTTTTCTACTAACTTCTCTCTTAACCATAACATTTTGCATGGGTCATTGAACAAAATTCTCTTATTTCTTTTCAATGAAAAATTGAACAAAAAACAAACACAGCTCCTTATCTATTAATAAAGGTACAACAGCTGGCTCATATGAATGACTCCTTCCATTATACCAGTGGTTCCCAACCTTGGGTAACCCAGGTGTTCTTGGACTGCAATTCCCAGAAGACTTCACCATCATTTGTGCTGGCCAGGGTTTTTGGGAGTTGTAGTCCAAGAACACCTTGTTACCCAAGGCAGGGAACCCCTGCATTATACGATGCCAAAAGGTGACCATCGTCTATTCTTGGTATTTTACTGCATTTCTTGAAAACAGGAGTGTAAAGGAAACAATCGAGAACTGACCTCAGAACTGGCAAATGGTTTTAGAGTTCTACAAACCATACTGATCCTTCCAAGTCAGTGAATGGACATTTTATAACACAGAAGTGCCTTGTGAAAATGTTCAACCACAGATCTCAGTTAAATAAAAATCACTCTAGGATGCACAAAATATTAACAACTACTGGGTTTCCACCAATCCAGGTTCTAGGGGGGCTGGCTAGCTGTAGCCAATTGGCAATAGTGCCTTTCCTAGACAGGATGCCCAGCTGTAGGGAGCTTCCAACTTTGTGCAACTGCTTTTGCAACTGCACTGAGTCATGCAGAAAAGTAATGGCAGAAGCATGAACCTAACACACGGGGAACACTGCTGAAGTGATATGTCGTATCATAAGCGGATACAACCCCATGTTCTCAGGGCTGACCTGGGAAGAGTCATGTTCAAATCATCATTCAGCCATGAACTTTGTTAGGTGACTTTAGGCCTAGTATCTCTGACTATTAAATCATCTCATAAAGTGTTGAGAAAATAAAATGGGAGGTAGCATGAGCACTGCACTAAAATTGGGAGGAAACATTAAAAAAAAAAACCCAATGATGATAATGATGCAAATATCAGCGATGACAGGAAGTGTCTTCTTTCAGAGTTCCCGGGACATTAGCAGCAACTTCCAACCAAAGATGACAAGTATCAAGGGTAATAAAACCTGTTCCATTCCCCACTGTGACCTTATCTTTGAAGCTACCCACCAACTGTAGAACATGTCCCTGAAAGAAAGGTGTCCTCCATTTTATCTATATGGCACAGGATTTGCCAACCGGGCACCCTTCACATGTATTGAACTACTACCATTCCCAGCCAGAATGGCTATTTCTCATACTTTCTGGGGATGTGGAAAGTTGAAACATCTGGGCTACCCAGTGAAGGGCATTGGGCTGGAGAACGCTGGCATAAAACTTGTCGTGCCAGAAAAAGAGAATCTCTCTTATTCTCCAAATGCAGTGCAGTTCGTACTGATACATTACCACACAGTAACTCATTATTAAACGCAGCTTAGCTTAATTTTGGCAGGCTGTCAACTGAGCATGCTTGCTGAAAAGATGGATTTCATCACAAATGCCTCTCGGAGCCCAACAAAATGGATCCTTTGGTTAACTTGCATTTCCTACTATACAAGTTAACTTAGACACACTACTTACTACAAGTGAGATTACACTTTACTTATCCAGGATGGATAAAAATCATTTTAAAAAAAAAAATCAATTTCAACCACAATTTAAATTGTCAAAACATCTGATTTTTGAAAATGTAAATCATGACTTAAATCAATTTTATTTAAATCAAATCCACCCTGTGAGTTACTAAATGACACTATATTACAAACTATATTGTTACCTTATTTGCATCCTTCTTTACATAGAGTAACCCCCCCCCAAAACAAACAAAAAGGATTTACAGACCAGTTTCTCTGTTTTCCAGAAAGATATCTTCAAACACAGAAAACAGAAGGTGCTTTTTTTGACATTATTTAACTGTGTGGAAACAACCTTAGGTTCACTTTTCCTGACTTACTTATGCAGATTTTAAAAGGATATTTAAAAATACATTAGGATCTTCTAATTTTAAATTAAGGTTCTTTACAGCACCAGAGAGCCTTTTATGATAGCTGCTGCCACCGCCACCCCATCAGATTAATAATTGGACAAGTTTTGCTAAAAAGCAACAGATAGAAATCCATTATCTAAATAGGCACTTATTTGTGTTAAGTCCACATTGTACAACAATCACTGAAAATGTATTTTAATAATAAATTGCCAGAGATATTTAAAGGAAGAGTGCTAAATGTGGGGAAAACTGGAGTTACACAAGAATAAGCCTCATCTGGTATGATCAGAGTATTTCAACAGAAGTCTATTAACGGGGAAGTTCATTCTCCTGTTAATTGTGAGCACAGTTAATTTCAGAAATGCAATTTCTGTTTGCCTCAGAAAATACAGTCATGATTAAGCAAGCAGTGACTGAAGGTTAAAATATTCTCATAGTAATTTACACCAAAAGTTGGCCCACTTTACTACTGGTTAATGCAACCCAGTATTGTGTAGGCTACATTAACTGGCAGTGGTTCTCTGTCGTTTCAGATAAGGAGCTTCCCAGCCTTACCTAGCCATGCCAGGGATCTAATTTACTCTCCATTTATCTACAATATTTATATGTACCACCTCTCATCTTACCGCTTGCAGGCACTGTGTTCCAAATAGCAAGTATAACATAACCCACTTTCCTCACACACCATCACCCCATATCAAAACAAGAACCCACTAACAACTCAACCACAAATGAGAATGCAGGGAAAATCTTTTTCCCCCCATTTATCTACACCTTTCCCAAGCTGGTGCCTTTGCAATGTGCTGAACTATAACTAATGCCATCTTTATACGAGCACTAGAACTCCCAACAGATTTGTGGGGAATCCATTTAAAAAAACAAACAAAACCAAAACACCTATTCCATATCTTAATTCTAAATCAGTTTCCCTTAGCAACACTGAAGTTAAGAGTTTTCCAGATGGCAGACAATGATATTTCCAAGACTATCTATACAGAAGCAAGAACAAACTGAGTCAAGAGATGAAAAGAAGGTGCAAAATTATGAACCAGATCCTTGCAGAAAATCCCCTCCTCCCACCTTAGCTCTGGTTCAATAATATACTGGCAAATATTAATATTGTCAAGGTTATCCATAGTCCCTACTTAATCAGACTACTTAATCAGCTTTAAACTCTGGTTTCAATAGATGATATAAGGAAATATACCAATATGGAGTAAAATGCAGAAGTCTGCATTCATTTTGGGATTTACTGAACTGAAAAATCTCTATTCCAGAAAAAGAATGATTAGGATGAAGTCCAAGAGGGAAATGACCATGAAAAGCAGATAAACACATAGGGTATTAGTTAACACAGTTTAACAGTTTCAGAGTTTATATATACATAATGTAACCATTTGCCTGTTGACTGTTCTGTAATCATAATGGGGAGGGGCACAATTTGTGCAACACATAAGAACAGTTACAAGTGCCAGTATTATTCAATCCTGATTTTTACAATACAACTGTATTATTCACTTAGCATGATTTGATTTTTTAAAAAATTGTTATTTCCTTTAAAGAATTCTGTATTAAGTGAGTAAGCTGGTTAGCCTTAACTGTGATTAAAGCCTGCATCAATATATCTATATTAACTGAAGTTACATCAGGAAACAGTTGGGAAGGGGCAGCCGTCTTAGATCTGAACGGGCCGAAAGGAACCTCATAAGTGAAGTGGGACCTGAATCCACATTTCCCCTCTCCAAGCTCAGTCCTCATGATTGGACCATGGGCAGTTTTTGCAGCCAGAGAATCTGCCTTTGAAAGATCTAGCTTAGAAATATCTCTTTATAAACATGCAACAATTAGCTTTCTGTCGGACTATTACTCGAGGCAGCTGGAGTAACTAACTTAAAGCCTCAGACCTGAAAAAGTTAAAAACAGAAGGTGACAAATAAGATCAGCTCAGATCAAAGAGATGCTCCTGTATACAACCGGAGGTTTTACTATGTTAAATGTCCTCAGGCTGCCCTAACAACTATAATTGGCTTAAAGAAGACTCCTCTTCTCTCTCCCTTCTCCTTAGCCAAGGTTTGCTCCCACCAACACCCGGCCCAGGTAGGCTTCAGTAGACAGTCAAGTTGAGATGCTCCGTCCCCCCCCCCCCACCCAATATCATCAAAAGCAATAGCTATTGCACAGCCCATAACATGCCCTTAGTGAAAAACACACAAAATGTATTATTCAGCTGTATTGCGACAAAATCCAGAGAAGCAGCTATGGTCTGTGACAGCAGTACAACCTCTGAGGCACTGCAGTACTTCAGAAGCTAATTGGTTTGCTGTGGTGTGAGCTTTTAGTAAGCAACAGCCTCCCCTTCATTTCTAGCAAAGCACAAGCACAAAGAGGATCTAGCGGAATGCTCTGAAGATGAATTGGCTCATGAGACAGAACTGAATTTTAAAAAGGAAGTGCTTGTGTGTAACCACTGGGAGATCACATACAAAACTGACTACGTGCAGGAAATTTGCCAAATGAGAGAGCTGTTTATATATTGGTTGCTAGAAACCATATGCTTCAGCATCATTCTATTCTGAAAGGTAAAAAGAAACACAGGCAAAGACACAGAAGAACTGGAGTTTAAGCAACGGGTTGCAATTAGGTTGACCTGGGCAGCAGCACCAGCACCATCATTTACCATTTAAGAGAAAAGGTGTGAACAAATGTACAGAGATAACTAAATGTGGGTCCTGTATTGTAGGCTGGAGTTATTTTCAAAAAAAAAAGGTCAACACTTCCAGTATGTTGTAGTATGGAGAAAACACACATCAGAAGGTTAAATTCAAACTTGTAAATAGTGTGACTATGACTGAAATTATAGGGAACCCTTTTCATTGAAATTCCGGTACAGATGAGATAACAGTGATGTATCCCTGAGACTAACACAATACATTTCTTTACTGATCTCAAGACTTCAGAATCTGATTTTGGTGGAAAGCTTTGTGGAATTTTCAGGACACATATGAAAGAGCTTCTCTTTCTTCTGTTCCTACACAGCCTGACAAGCAGTTCGTCTTCTTTTGGCTCACAGCTGCATGACTTAAACAGGTACAGAGTGGGGGAGAAGTTCTATTCCCCAGCTTTGAAACTTCACATGCAACAGAAGAAAATCCTTCATTAGCCGCTTCCAAGCCCTAAGAATAAGAACAGCAGACTCTTGCTACAATTTTCTACAAATGACAAACATCCTGCAAAGCAATGTGATGATGACAAATTCATACAGCACTAAAGTGGGAAGAGATGTAATGGGGGCCTGCAACACCTCTTCTCCAAGGTTACAACTCTACTCTTCCATTGCAGAGCTCCCAGTCAAAGAGGTCAAGGGGGGGAAATCTAATTCAAAAAACCAATGTGTGTTTCAGAGATTGCTAAAATAGGAACAGCACATCAAGTGGCTCCTTGTAAAAACTGTTAGAAAATACCACCAGCACTTTAAGCCAGAAGATAATTTTTTTGAGAGGTAGGAGATGATGCTTTCTTTCCCAGTTCTCACCTGCTATGGCAACTAAACCAGGATTCCTAGTTCATATTCCTGTGCCTATCAACCATATTAAACTATAGCTGAAAATGGTCATGCAGCAAAATTTAAAATGGGCTGCTTCCGAGTAAGAGGATCACTAATGATCAAATGCCAAGTTCTTCTTATGCACAGCCTAAAATGAACAGGTGCCAATCTTCCTGTCACTTTCTGTCAAATGATAAACATAGCATTTCCTAGCTGCTACTGCTCTAGCATTTCTCTAAAAGAAACATATGCTTAATATTACACACATGCAACCTTCGTATTTGAGGGGGTGGTGGCTTTGTATGTCCATGTAAAATAAAGCATTTCATAATCTTATTTTGTTCAGTTTTTCAGGAAAATAACAAAAGATTCCGGGGAGAAACACACAACTGATTGCATGTGTCTGTTCACATTTCTAACCACCATAAGTATCTTTCTTCTCTGTGTAAGATAAAGCAGATTGCAAAAGGTCCTCATTGTTTCTAGCACCGAAGTCTTCCCCTTTTTAAACTCGAAACTATCCAGAAATTCATTATAAAATGGCAAGCGGTGGATGCACTGAAAAAGAGAGGTTACTTACCTGTAACCATAGTTCTTCGAGTGGTCCTCTGTGAATGCACACAAATGGGTGACTAGTAAGCTCACTTACCGGAAGGAGGGCTGTCACGCCAACAATGAAATTTGAGGGAGACTCTCTGGACATCTCAGAGGGAGGATCATGTTCAGAAACAGTCGACATCAAAGAGCCTCCAGAGATGGAGAGAGTTGGAGAGGGAGAACGTTGACAATCCCGAGAAACAGGAACAAGAGGGGTTGGTGCTGGGACCTGACGGGCAGAGCGGGATCCAGGTAAAGAAACAGTCAGGGCCGACTGCACCATAGAAGAGTGTGGGCGCTTAGATGGAACAGGCTCGTGTCGAGAGGGCTTGTGTAGAGATGGAGCTGGATCGCGACGCGGTACTTCAGAGGTAGACAGACGGTGTTTAGCAGACTTCTTGGACACCGGTACTATTGGACTGAGCTCGTAATAAGCTCGGTATCAACTCCGAAGAGGACGTGGCGACGGCGATGGAGAGGACTCGGATGGGGCATAAGTGTACCGAACACGTTTGGGACGCTCATAACAGTCCTGAACGAATCTCGGATCAAATTCGTCAAAACGGTATCTGTGGCGATCACCGTGCCGATCGAAGTAATAAAGGGGATCTCCATATTCAGGAAAGGCATGGCGACAAGGATTACCTCCCAATACTGCGAGTATGGGGAGTTGTGACGCCGCTTTGCTGCCCTCTTCCGCGGAGGGGATTGCGAGACCGATGCCTCCGAGTTCAAAAGATGGATAACAGTTGCCCGTCCAGTCGAAACAGGGCTAGAATGGGCCGAGGCCAGGCTGGATATGACATCAGCCTCAGAACGGCCATGACTTGGAGACAAGCTCGGTATCGAGACCGAAGCTTGAGCCCGAGTAGGAAGACCCGACTCTCCTGCTTCAGAAATGGAGTCTTGGTCCGGGATGTCCCTTGACGATTCCTCCAAGATGGGAGGGAAACGTGGACAACTGGCGGCTCACGAGGCTGATGAGGCTTAGGAGCCCACTTAGCTTTCTTTTGCTTGACTCTGTCCTTATCCTTTTGTTTCTTAACAGATTGAGTCTTCGCCGAAACCGAGGAAGACTTCGACATCGAGGTCGACGTCAATACTAAGGGAGATTTAGGCTTGGAAACCTTGGTAGAGGTCCTCGGCAAGGGAGTAGTAGGAGCCAATGGGATGGAGGGCTCAGACTGAGGCACTGGAATAGGGGTAGGTTCCATTGTGTGGCCGGTTGGAAGACTGGAGGGTGCCAAAGATTTTTCCCACAAGTGGGACCTAAGTCGTTGAAGCCGGAGTTTAAGAGCCGGTTTTGTTAACTTCTTACACTCAGGACAAGAGTGAGTCTGGTGACTCTCACCCAGACAGAACAAGCAACGATCGTGGCCAATCGTGGCCGTCAGTAAAAGGAATTTTATTGGCACGCGTTGTGCAACGCTTGAATGGGCCTGAGGAGCCCATAAAAAAAGGGTGGGAAGGGAGGAGGGAAAAGGGGGGGGGAGACAAAAAGAAGAGATAACTCACAGGGAAACGTCCGTAAATAAAAAACTTGATTAAGTCCGTGATCTGAGAATCGAAAACCATTTAGCAGTCCGAGGATCAGAAAACCGTAAGATTAGAATCACAAAATCACTCTAGGAGTCGCACAGAAGTCTGATTTCAGCGGTGGCTAAAAGGAACTGAGGTATTACGGACGGGCGGAGCATGCGCGCCACGGGGCAACGTCCTACTAATCATGTCTTTTTAAGCTCTAGAATATTCCGAGGAGTCCTGCGCAGGCGCAGTAAAACCCATTTGTGTGCATTCACAGAGGCCACGAAGAAGAACGATGCATTTCAAAAGTCAGCTCATAGAGATTCCTTCAAAAGCAGGCAGGTAATTTTTTCCATTAGACATTGAGAATCAGATTTACAATAAATAGTCTTCAAAAATCAAGGAACAAATATTGCCACTTAAGATCTGTAGCAGGCAGGAAACAGATGAAAAATTCAGCTAAGACTCACCACAGTCCCAGCTGGAGTCTGCACTTTTGAACCACGGGCAAAGCTTGCAGCCTCATAAACCACCTTTTCTTGGTACTGCAGGCGCCTGCCAAACGTTGCTCAGTAGGAAGTAAAGGCAGGCTATATGCAGGAACTTTGCAGAGTTCTAGAAATAGCCAGGAATTCTGGCTGGCTTTAAGTATGGGACAGTCTAGATTACTGCTACTTTAAAAGCAGAGACAGCTTTTGAGAAGGAAAACACAAATAAATTTCGTGTTGTGACAAAATTTCTGGAATCTGATGGAAGCTACTCCAAAGGCTGGATGAGAAAAAACCATTACGTAAGAAATAGGAGTCAAACATATTCGTACAAGACCCACCACATGCACCTGCATCCTTGGGCATCCTGCTGGAACTCAGCACACTAGCCACACTTGATTATACCTGTCACCAAATGGTCCCTGGAAGAAAATTCTAATCTGGCACTCTCCAGCTGCTCACACAACACTGAACAAAGCATGTGTTCTGGTATACTCTTACTGCCCCTGCTTAACACTGCCTTTCCATCCACCTAATTCTTTCTCTGTTAAGGGAAAGACTGGTTTTCCAATTACTGGGAATTCAAGAAGCTTCTTAGTAAACCCAAAATACTGTTCATTTTTGACGCATGCACAACGATCCATTGCACAGATAATTGTCCTTTGTCTGGCATTTGCATAAGGAAATATATCCACTATCCGTTCATGCGCACAAAAGTCCTGTTGTTTTTAAATAGAGTTATCTCCATCATGCACAACTATAAATTGGAGATTAGGCTTATGTTGCATCTCTGTGTTTCTGGCACAAGACACTGCTGCTGTTGCTCATACTCTGCTCTGGAATCTTACCATGGTTGGATATACTCCAAAAATCAATGAGTCTGTCATGCAAACAAAGAATCTGGGAATGTGTTGCTCTAGGAGTAACTTTTTAAAGACTTACTGGTCTTTGCTTGTGAACATGATAGGTCTTGTACAAATATGTTTGACTCCTTTTTCTTATATAATTATTTTTCTCATCCAGTTTTTGGAATAGCTTCCACCAGAGAAAAGAGAGACCGAGAATGAATAAAAAGCAACTATCCGGTTACAAAATCTGTTTTAGCTGCAGTACAGAATAGAAGAAAATACTACTGGTAGACATCATTTGCTACTAAACATGCA
Organism: Intellagama lesueurii; assembly: GCA_037013535.1. Taxonomy (NCBI): domain Eukaryota; kingdom Metazoa; phylum Chordata; class Lepidosauria; order Squamata; family Agamidae; genus Intellagama; species Intellagama lesueurii. The sequence continues at coordinate 19,127,139 of JBAJHW010000012.1, read as the reverse complement.
GGTGTGGCTTGAACCAAGAGGGACAGAGACACTGAAAGATGGAGACTGTGTATATACATACAGGATGGGGCAGAAAGGAAAAACAGGGCACCAAATTTTAACTACTTGTTTTAATTAACAGGCAACACGGGTGGCACAGGTTCATTAAAGACTTTCAACAATCTTCCCTTTGCATTAAAACCAGCTTCTGGCTAGAGATAAATAACTGTGAGCAAGAAGCTGCCTTTCTGCTATCATTCTTATAATCATGGCCATCTGCTATTTTTGGAATGGAACAGCCTCAAGTGATGGACAGAACAGGTCCTAAGAAATTATGTGCCGCCACATACCAATGATGAAACAGCCAGAAATCACATTGTTCAGCTTATACTGCCAATGGTCAGTTCACACCGTCTAAAGTAGTATTGCCCACATCTCTTTTGATGGCTGACTGTGTCTTTCAATAAAGTCATCTTTCTAAGATTTTTCCTCCCTAGTTTATTTAAAGAAACAAGCCACATGCACAATGAACTGGTAGCTGACAGAACACAAAGCAGGAACTTCAGGCCATGTTACTGTCAAAGAGGAAGCCAAAACACTGAGCAACATTTTATGTTGACCATCGGGTTCTTCTGTCTGAAAGCCGTTTTTTAAAAAATGAGTAACTTAGCCTTCTAAGAAACCTAATGAATGCTTTGCTAAAACAAAGTGTTTACAATATCTGAACCCTGAATTCCTAAACTGTCATGACACTAAAAATATGGTAATAGCTCCCCTTCCCATCATCTACCTAGATCCAATTTTCCTTCCTAAAACTCTAGTAAAATGCTTCAGAGCTACCTTCTCAGAACATAACTACAGTTCTTCCCCTTAAGCAATATAAGGCATTGGATTGGATTTATTTACATCAAGGTGAAATATGTTTATATCTAAATGAAGTATCTTCTTCATTTGTTCTCTAAACAAATGCACAGTATTATTTAAACTGTTGTTTAACTACTGTGTTTTGCACCCCTGAGGAAACAGGGAAAATCAAGGGTGGAAACATTTGTTAGCAAATGGGACTGATGTTTTAAATTATTAGACATTACATCAAATGCTTCTTTAAGGTGGAGGGCACATCTTCTATGAGGTGAGGGCTGAATTTAATTGCTGAGAATTGGGTTTCTCAGGAGCCATACTCCAGTGATGAAAGGCAAAGGGGGGGGGGGGGAAGGAACAGAATCAGAAATACTAACATGTTTTAGCTTAAAGCTCATACTGTAAAAAACTAGAAGAATCACTAACCCTTTTAGATTGGGTTAAATGAGTACCGAAGGTAGAAAACCACCTAACAATGCTGACTTGAAGAAGATGGTACTGCTAGCATTTGAAATCCTCAGAGCATATGAAGACCCTAAGAGATCTGGATTCGGACCCAGAGGCAGAAGTTCTCCAGCTCTGACCTAAAGTCACACATTGCCCTTGGCTAAAGCAGCGCTTACCCATCTGGACTTGCCTTATTAAAAATCATCAACAGACAATTTTGCAAGGCATCAGAAATACCTGGAGCCCTCCTTTCAATCTGAAAGGCATTTTTAGGAACATAGCTCATGTCTCTCAAAATACTTCATGCTGGCAACACCAGAATAATTAGCAGGTTGGTGAAAGTGCAAAGTAATCTGTTGCTTTGACAGGGTAAGACTTCCTCTGTTAACATGTCAAAGACTCTTAAAAGAAGTGCAAGACTGTTCAGAGCAATATCCCATGACAATACCATTCCGTGCAATTCAAAAGATGTTGCTACTTGCTAAATATTCATTATGACTGTAACAGATATATTCTAGATTTATTTTAAACTGACCATAATTCTACTGCGTATGAGACTAAACCACATGCAGCAACACTGTAGTTAAAAGGTAGATTTAATATGTACAATATATCCCCCATCAAATTTTTTAAAACCTGCTTAGCTTTTTAGGTCAATGCACAAGCCTTCCCCCACTGTGAATGTTTGATTCATTCAATCTTGTAAACAACTATCTTCCTTGTCATTTATGACAAAGTAATACTACTTGCGTTTACAAATTAAATGATTTATTATATTTGTTTGGACATGTCTACCCACTGTTGGGCTTCTTCCACTAAATGACATAAGCATACAATTGTTACTATTCAAATAGTCACCAAAGGACATGAGCCACCAGATAAAAGAATTTTAGAAATCATTAAAACCTCAGGTGAACTGAAGTTATCTGGTATGACACATAAAAAGGCTCTGGGTATCTTTAAATGTAAAGGGGAGAGAGGAGAAGTTGTAACATTGAAGGGTTTTGGCCGGTATTCATATGTATGTATATGTACCACAATAAGGCGTCCACTTTCCTCTATGTACTATATAATTTGGCTTCAGGTGAAACCTGATACTTCCAATACACCTTCTTTAAGTCTGCATTCTCCATTTTGAGACTTCAGTTTAACTTTGGACCTCATGGTTTCAACATATAATCAGGATATTTGGCATTTCTGGTCTCTCCTTACCCCACAGACCCTACAACAACCAGCCTGACAAAGAGTTCTAATTAGACATAGGATATTCGTATTCGTATCCCCAGGAATACAAATATGAATACCAGAACCACAGGTGCCTAGAAAGTCCAGTCCCCCTCCCCTGGAACCAGCAGGTCCAATTACTGGTCACTGCACGGTGCACATGGCTGGCATCATTCCCGTCATGCCGGCTGCAGATGTAGCCCAGCCAGCACTTCCCTGCCTCCCCGCGCAGCCGACCACTCAACAGCTGAGCAGGAAGACTCGTCATCCTGCCTCCTTGTCGGAACTACGCCGGCCATGCGGTGACCAATAATTGGACCTGCCAGTTCAGGAGGGAGCGACTGGACTTTCCAGGCACCTGTGGTGCCAATATTCATATGCGTATCCCAGAGATGTGAATACGAATATCCCATGTCTAGTCCTAATGACTTCAAAGGCCACCTTTGAATAATTTTTCAGGAGACAAATAAAAATATTACCCAGTGTTGTGGATTTGAAGTCCAAAAATGTGTGTCACACTGAAGTAAAATTGTTAGTCCTAATGGTGCCACAACACTTTTGGTTTTGTTCCATCATTAAGTTTGCTTTATGTATCTCTCTGCACATGCATTCGTTTCCTAAAATGGCCAGAATACAATTGTGTACTTCTGTTTCCTCCAGAACTGGCCACCCATTTCTTTCTGCAGCTCCTCTCCAAAATACTCTAAAAAGTGGAGGACTCAGAAACGTTTTCAAGTCAGTTTTTCATGTCACAAAGGGCTGTAGCAGAAAGAAAAGACAGTGGTAATTCTGCAGGCAAGGAATTCCAAAAAACACGATGGGTTCTTGGCCAACGTAAGTAATGCCTTGTAGGATGAGGCTGCTGACCACATCTTCCAGCAATAATTTAAACAGAAATTAGATGATCCACTAATGATGCAGTAGTCACAAGCAAACCATGGATCAGAGCCTACATTCTGCCTACCCCTTTACATAAACTGCAATTAGGTAATGCTAATTCTAACAATCATGCTTGAAATACATGCTGAGAAGCAAGAAAAGGAACATTATTTCCATTTCCCAGCAACAGAAAAAGATGGACAAAAACTATGGTTCTCCTGTGATTAATGTGATATTTTAAGATAATGAAAGTAGAAACCAGCTCTTCAGAAGTCTTTTATAAAGTTCTCTGCACAATGTCACTTCTCACTCAGCCTTCTGATTAGGGAATGTACAGTGGTAAGGTATCTATCCCCAAGACAGCTTTTAAAAAGAGAGAGGGAAATGTATTTCAGCTGTTGTTCCAGCAGACATTCCTTTGGTGGGGGGGGGGGGAATGCTGTACAGGACAGGTGTATTGTAGAACAGAAGTCCATTAGAGAGAAAAGAAGGGGGGGCTTGTAAGAGAAAGAACGAGTGCTGTACAAATTTTTGGTTTCATATTTTACATGAATCCATTTATTAAGAGCTTGAAAAGCCATCTTGTTCCATTTCCTACTGGCTAACTGAAAACACCCCACTTTTCCTTTTATTACTTTATGTTCTTCATACAATACTACAAACTCAAACCAACTGCAGAGCCAAGATCACAATCTGAAGAATGCAGCAGGAAAAGAGAAAGAAAAAATACTGTACAAGATGGGCTGGCTCCCTAAAGGAACCCACAGGCTTGAGTGAACCCACAAGAGCTGAGCAGAACTGTTGAGGACAGGACACTTTGGAGAACCCCCATTCACAGGGTTGCTATCAATTGGAGTTAACAACAATATTATGGACCCTTCCTGGATATCGGAGATTGTGAATTTCCACACTTTTTATAGGATTTCGTTCAGCTACAGACACAACTTTATCTGTACTGCTGAGCTGTTTTATAGAACCATTTCGGTGTTCTGTATGTACAACATCAATGGTCATGGATCCTATGTATTGTCGTTCCAAGCTATCCTGAGAGCCTATAGTCTGAGAAGCAGGATAAAAATACAATAAACAATTTACCCCAATTTATACTTGTGGGCTTGATTTTTAATTCTTATGTATTTACTGCCTCACTGTTTAATACAGCAACAAGGAAAGAGGGAGAATATTTTTGAAGTGTTCAATATTAAATGTAGGTAATAGGTCATCTTTTTTTCCCCTTAAGCATCATAAGGAAGGAGATGAAGCAAGGAGGCCTAAGCATGGCTTTTAAGTATGGATCATGCACCCATTCAAATCATGTCTAAATTAAACGAGTTTCTATCACAGCTCTCACTTTGAAGAGTGAATCTAGTGTGTAGCATTTTAATGCATTTTTTCACTCAGATAAATATGCTGGCAAGATTCTATTATCAAGTAATTAATCAGTATTATTTGCATTAACATATTTATTTTTTGATCCAATGACCAGTCTGTTCAAAAACAGACTGAAAATTGTCAGGCAGGTTGATGAGTGCACTCTATTCATCAGGACTAAATCTAAGTCCTACTGTTTGATGGGCTTGCTGATAGCAACATTCTAATTAAGTTTGGGCCAGAAGAATGTATGCAGCACAATATTTGAGACATACATGGCATTGGGAGTATAGTAAGAACCAACCTGGAAGAGATGGAAAATTTCTCAATATACAAAGCTATCTTTTAACAGTCAGATCACTGGTCTCGGCTCAGTACAATCTATCTTAATTGCAACATTCAGATTTCAACATGAGCCATTTTCTAACTCTTAATACCCAAGACTCCTTCCCTGAAGACACCAGGGATTAATTTTTAATATTCCAGGCATTGTTGCATTTTAACTCATATCTTGGGAAGTGCCTATATTCCTGAACAGTCACTAGGACATTTTCTGAAGAGTTTACAGCATCTGTTAGAATTATGTTGTTTGTGAAAGGTGCCAATTTATCTTATGTATTCCTTAATTGCCCTGTTTGCTTCTATTGTAATTGCTAGCATTTCAACACACACAAGAATAATCTCATGCTTCTATTATGGGTTCTGGTAGCCTATTATTCATAACAACCTTGCAACAAGTTCATAATAAATCACTGAAAGCCATTTGATTCTCTCTACTTATTTAACAGTCTTCATAATGGGCCACTCCAAAATATTAAATGCTTTCTGTGCATCTGAATCACAAGAACTGCTATTTTATTTTATTTTACCGGTACAGTACCTTATTTTGCTTGTTACCAATTGTTACCAATTCAATGAAACATCAAATATCCGCTGGCTTTCTTACTTTTCTAAAGCCAACGTAATATTTATAGCTTCTAGTACAGGGATAAAGATTTTATAATCCACATTTAGTAAAAAGATTTGTACCAGTGGTTCCTCAGCTCTTCTTGGACTACAACGTCAAGAAGGCCTGACCACTGTCTGTGCTGGCTAGGTCCTTTGAGAGCTGTAGTCCACAATTTTCTGAAGGCCAAGCATGGGAACTGTTGGTCAATATAATTTTATTTTTGCTGGATCTTTACCCAATTTCGGAATCAGAATCACTCTAATTTCTTTGTAGGTTTCAAGTATTTCACCTGTGTTCAATGTACACAGGCTGGGCATTTACATATTTATTACATTTCTCTCTCATCACTCCTCCCGGGTAGGTGGGGCTTGTTAGCCTTGGAAGGCATCCCATCTAGGAGAAGGAAAACTCCAGTTTCAAACCTCCACTGCCTTGTGACTATATCCACTGATGGAAAAGGCTTCGGGAGTAAACCTCGAGGCAAAATCCGGAGCCGGATTCCCGGAGGCAGTTCGTGACGTTCTGGCAACTCCTGCGACGTCGCTGGAACCAGTTGTATTGGCTCTTGCCTTTCCATTGGACTATTTCAGTGACGTGGAGAGGGGGAATTTGCTGCTTAGGTAACAGTCTATCCTCCATATTATTTTACCGAGGCTTCGTGCTCTGGAGAGGACACTCTACCATAGTCTCTCGAGACTGAAGGATGCCTACTTACATCACTCCTCTAAGCAACTCAAATATATACACAGTCCCTGATCAAATACACTTTTGCACACACAGTCCAAGCAACCTGGGAGGTAGGGTAGCTGAAATACAGTGTCCAGTGCAAGGTCATCCAATGGGTTTTGTGGCTGAATGAAATTTCAAATTCAGACTCTAACCACTACAGTACATTGCCACTTTTACTTGAAGTGTTTCTCCACTTGAATTTCATCTTCACAATGCTATTAAATGTCCAGAAATGTCTTTCCTGTAGTTTAAGATTTCACATGCTGCACTTGGATTTTTTCTTCTTCTAATTCTGCCCTTGTAAGACTTGCAGGAAGGTATACAGTCAACCCTCGACTTACGAACGGCCCTAGTTACGAACATTTCGACTTACGAACCGCTCTGATAGAAAAATATTGACTCGACTTGCGAACTTAGATTCGAGTTACAAACCGAAAAAAAAACTCTTTTTTTAACCTAAGTCATCGTAGGTTAAAAGGAAAAAAAAAGAAAAAAAATTCTGCCCCTAGTGGTAGGAACGGATTAACCGGCTTTGCATTAGTTCCTATGAGAACTAATGCTTCGACTTACAAATCGCCCCTCGACCTAAGAACCAAAAACAGCCGGAACGGATTAATTGGTTTTCAATGCATTCCTATGGGAAATGCTGATTCGACTTACGAACTTTTCGACTTACAAACTTAATCCGTTCCGGAAGGAAGTTTGTAAGTCGAGGGTTGACTGTAATTAACAGTACACAAATAAGACCTCAGGAGTTGAAACAGGGAACCAGAAGGGTCAATTTCAAGCATGGTGAAATCCCCCAGAGGTAGCAAGAGTCTCTGATAAAGAAGAAGACTGAGAGAGTCTTTTATACCAAACTGTACAATGTGGACAGAACATCAGAGGGAGCAAGACTCAAGATAAAAATATGAAGAAAAACTATTCTGGAAAATAAAAGTGTTATCTCTTTTACAGCTGTGAGCAAGTAGTGCTCCAAACAATATTTTTGTGAAACTAATAATCAACAGTGGTCTCACAGACTAGTACTTCCTCTCTTCCATTTTTGTCAACAAGAGTTTATTGCATCTGCCACTTCCCTCCATATATGGCCCCAGGAAGAGAGAGCCTGGCAGGCAACAGAGGCTAAACCTTATCAGGATGAATAAGAACAGTAAAGCTAGAGCAAGTGTCCAACCTTATTATTCACACCCCAGTAGAATGTTTCTGGCACGCTACTCACATATAACCACAATCACAGAGGCACTCTGCACCCTACAAAGTAGTGGCCTGCTGCAAGCATAATGTGTTCCCCAAAGAGTCTCTGGAGAAAAGTGTATCTTGCAAAAACAAAAGAAACATTAAAAAAAATTAAGACAAAACCATTGTGGCACCTTAAAAACTAACTGCTGTATTTTAATGTGAGCTTTTGTGGACAAGTCCACTTCGTCTGACATAAGAAATGTAAGTATGGGGAAATAAAACTTTATATGGTCCATCATCATCCTAGGTTGATTGCTAATATAAGTGCATTTTCTTAGCAAGCAAAGCTTTTTCTAACTTTTATCTATAGTGATATAAACCATTGCAATAGCACATTTATGCAGAACTATAGCTTCAACAGTCATGGTGATTTGGGCTCAGGTTTTTGCGTAAAGTACTATGTTGAAGTTACCATTTATTTAGAAAACTAATACAGAATGCAATACTATTAGTTAACATTCAATGATTTTTTTTCTTGTTGATCACCTCTTGCTACCCTGTTTCCCCGAAAATAAGACCTAACCTGAAAATAAGCCCTAGTATGATTTTTCAGGATGCTCGTAATATAAGCCCTACCCCAAAAATAAGCCCTAGTTAAGTAAAACCCCGCCCTCCACCCTTGTGCAGCATTGTGCAGCAACCAGAAGATAACATGACTGTATTTGAATAAATGTAGATTGTTGTACATGGAAAAAAAATAAAACATCCCCTGAAAATAAGCCCTACTGCGTTTTTTTGGAGCAAAAATTAATATAAGACCCTGTCTTATTTTCGGGGAAAGACGGTACCATTTTAATTGTATAGGTTGGTTTGCATTACATTTTATAGGTTATAGAATATTGAGATTCTATTAAGATTCTTTTGATTGAAAGCCATCTAGGAGCCTTGACAGAATCCAAAATGCTTTGAACAAGTAATTAGCACATCTCCAGATATATGTTCTCTTATTTTGTAACTTCCACCTAGAAAAACAGAAAGGGAAAGAAAACAACTGATGTATGGTCATCTATAAATAAAATGCAGAAGGATATAAAAGAATGTATGGCAAAATAGCAAAAATTCACATCCTTTTGCTTATTAAGAAAGGTTTGCTACAACATACCAAAGCACACTGATGAATTAAATTTCAGCAGAATTCACTGGATGACACAGTAAATGCATACCTTTGGATCCATACTTTATTTATCTTATATATATCCTGCTTTTCTCCCAAAACTTGGACTCAAAGTCTCACAATAAGATTACGTTTAAAAAGACCCCCCTACAAAGTTTAAATTTTTTAAAAGCATAGACTTTCCTATTGCAGAAAGTTAAAAGAAGTGTAACTTAGGAAATACCTGAAACAAACAAACAAAAAGTATAGTGAGGGACGATGCTGTATCTCACTGTCTTGCACCTCCCTCCACATGGGAATTTCTTCCCCACATAGCTTCTTTGGGAACCAGTAATATAACTTCAAAAGTATCACAACTCAACGCAGCATGTCATGTAGATGCTGTCCATCCAGTAACTGACAGATGTCAAACCTTATACAGAAATGTCATTACAAACTAGGCAGCTGAATGTAAAACCCTCCATAAAAATATCACTGAACACTCAGCAACCAGGCAAAAGTCTACAAAGTGCTTACTCTGTACTTTCATATTCAAAACCTGGCTCCCCACCCCTGTTCTACAACTTAACAACTAGACTTCAGTTTGAGTCTCCCAAGGCTAGGCAAAAATTGAAAGCAGACTTCCACTGCAGCATGGCTTGAATTTCATAAATTCCGTCAACTCTCTTGGACGTTCCTAAAAACTGAAAAAGGGAGAGCAGTAGCAGGAGGCAATAACACTGGACTCTTGTTCTACTTTTCCAAACACTCACAATTCAACCGTAACTAACACTTTCTGGACAATATCCATAATATGTACCATTTCGTAGGGCTGAGACAAATCTTATTGTAATTTCATAAGACTTCTAAGGGAGTCTAAACTAGATCTTAACTGATGCAGGAGAGTAATCCTTGAAAGTTGGTCTTTCAAATCTAAAAACACAGGTCCAGAGGATCACATGCTGCCATGTGTAGATTACAGTGTTTTTTGAAAGCGGCAGCATGTCATAGCCTTCACAGATGAAGAACCAGTGTTTCCTCCTGCAAGGAATCCACCATTAGGGCTGTCATAGTGGGAATGAGTCTCCCCAAACACAACAGACCTTGCTTCGGAATAGACAAGCACACAATTGCATTGCCCTGCAGTGTACAAAACAATGTGATTCAAAACATAGGGCCTGTGCATAAAGCAGTCTGAGAACCTTTTCAATAGCAGTACAGTGGTGCCTCGCTAGACGATTGCCTCGCAGGACGAGGAATTCGCTAGACGATGGCTTTTTGCGATCGCTAATGCGCTTCGCAAAACGATGGTGTCCTATGGGTGATTTTCGTTAGACGACGAGTTTTCCCCATTGGAATGCATTGACTAGCGGTCAATAGCTGTCAGTGCATTCCAACGGGGACCCGCACTCGCTAGACGATGTTTCCCTATGGACGATCTTCGCAAGACGACGAGTTTTCCCTTGGAACGCATTGAAGAGATTCCAATGCATTCCAATGGGGAAACGCGCTTCGCTAGACGATGTTTTCGCAAGACAGCGATCTTCGCGGAACGGATTAACATCGTCTAGCGAGGAACCACTGTATCTTCCTCTCTAGTCACAGCTATATAATGCACAAAGGAAATTTCAAGTACGAGTGGCCCCTCACAATGCACTACTATATTAAATCAACCATTTCAAACTGTTCCATAGGGATTTTTCAACTGGTCATGGTCTTCAGGTAGGCAAAAATAAGCACTATCTAAAAATACAACAAAAGGAACTATGAGGCTTTCACTTCCATCTTAAAAGTGAACTAATGAGTGAATCCTCACACTCATCATCCTCATCTTAGAACTGCAGAGCTGGAACAGACCTTATGGATGATTGAGTCCAGACCCTGTCAAGGAGGCACAGCGGGGAATCGAACTCCCAACCTCGAACTCCCAACCTCGGGCTCCGCAGCCAGATGCTTAAACCACTCAGGTAGCCAGCAGTTATCCAAATTACCTAAATCTATATGAAAGCAGAGAACTGAAAAACTTCATTTCACAATCCCACCCAAATAAAAACTAAAATGGATTGTAAAAATAACAATGACTATACCTGACTGATTGAAAGCTATTTTTAAAATCTTCTTCAATGAATGCTTGCCAATTAAAACTGGAAGAACAATAAAAATAGCTGCCTGGAAAATTCCACTTTCCAGTAAGATAAAGTTTACAGTTCATATGATGCAGGTTTGGCTCCAAAGGACATCTGAACAAATCAAACAAATTTGCGCAGCTACTCTTTTCTCTAACATCTTTTTCATGTATCAACTAGGAATACGTACAGACGATCTGTATAATCCACAGTATAAATTTTGCACCACCTCAATATTGCACAAGGTGCCATAAGAAAAAGAGACAAAGGAGAATGTTGTACCGTCCTCTTAGCAAGACAAGGGTCTGAAATGCAACTACGTACATCTTCCCCAGTTCACCTCATAACACTCTCATAAACCCAAGATAACCTCGGATTTGCAGGATGAGACAAGAAGTCAGTTCTCTGACACACAATATACCTCAGCTTAAGGAACTTTTTGTTGTTTTGTCAGCATTTTTTCTAAACAGGCTTTACTTTTGAGACATGATTCAAGCTTAAGCTGTATTGATAAGACTGAAAGCAATAACTGCATGGCCACTAATTAGCCTGACAGATCTATAAGATACCATACATCTGGATAGTGTATTGAAGAGTGAAAACATAGTGATATTGAAATATGTAAATACCTTGTCTGCCAGGATTTTTTTTAACTGTGCTAGAAAAAAAATATTGCTTGCTGAACAGCAGTCATTCCATTAAAAACTGCTACAGACTTTTTCTGTTTTGTTTTGTTTTAACTTCTTGACCACAAGCTACTCCCAATAAATTGCTAATATCTGCAAAAAACGTCTTTACAAATCTGCCCTCACTGATTCAACAAAATCCACTTCAACTGGACTAAAATTTGCAACTTTCATTCCTGTAGGAAGGAATGCCACTAAACATGGCTGTGGTGTGTTAAACAAGTGCTGAACTCACAGTATAGGCACTGCTAAATTCTACAGATTTTTTTTTTACAGTTTGTTGGTAAGAAGCAGAGAAGTTGGAAGTATTAGCACAGTGTAGTCAGCAACACTGGTTCTGCACTCCGTCTTATCCCTGGCTGTGGGTTTATGATTCACTATTAAGTAAGAAGCCTTGCAGTATGACTCATAGATCAAGTCAGTGAGGAGGGAATTCAGAAACGGACTTTCCTATCTTGAGATAAATGCTTGTGTATCAGTGATTCACACGGAACACAGAGAAAGGCAGATACAGGAAAATGAAAAAGTTGCCTGATAGGACATCCTATGGAACATACAAAGAGACATATGCCCGAAAAAACAGCCGGTCCAATATTATAAACATTAACTAGTAGAAGCTCTGAAGAATGCAGATTGGACTCTTTTCTAGCCCTTCTGCAAGCAGAAAGCCTATTCAGAGAATTAAACCTTGGACCTTACATGTGAAAGGTGTACTGGTTATAGCTCTCAAATCCATGAAGAAAAAAGGAAAATGAGTTATATTCAACGTTCCCCCTAATTTTCTGCTAGTGTTGTGCAGTGGTCCCACCTTGCACATGTGGGGTTCCAGCCACAACAAAAGCAAATGGGTGGCAACACTGGCTTGGCTGCGTGGCACCAATCCAGCGCTGCGCAGCCACAGAGCTTAGAGGGAACAATGGTTATACTAAAGGTGTGCCACATGTCCTTCTCATGTAACCAGTTAAGAGCAGCAGCAGTAACGACACCAACAAAAACAATAGTAAAAATACGTTCATAATTGGCATGCCATCAAGTCAATTACTGTGCAGCATGCCCAAGGCTACACAGTCTGGCTGTTCTCCCAGAAGGCACAGGAGGAATCAAACTCATGACCTCTGGCTCTCACAACTCACCAAGATACCTAGGCAGTTATACAGGGATTTTAAAAATGGAGTTGGACACAGTGGCAGGAAAAGTGGAAAACACTCAGTAGTTCCACATATTTCAGCTTTCCACTTTCTTACCCCTCTCACAAATAAGGATGGAAGGAAGGAAGCACTGGAAACAAAGAAGAGGTGGGAAGACATACAGATTCTCTGTGTGTGCACGCGTGTGTGTGGTCAGAGTCCAATGAAGGGCTCTATACTAGCAAGGGTTCAAGATACAAGTCACATCCATTTGCATTGGGAAGGATACCAAGTCAGTTTCAGAAGTTGTTTGAAATCAACAGTCTTGCTTTATAATAACAAAATGCAAATACATCTGAAACCACATCCTCAGGCAAAACAAAGAGTTACTTTCTCATACACACAGGAATGAAAAAACTAAGGAACAGAGCAGAGAAGGCTTTGTAAGGGAAGGAAGTGTTTGCAAACAAGGAAAAGAATAAGGGCCCAGTTAATGTTGATAGGTAACGTTTTCACACAGTTTGAGCCAAGAAAATGGGAGAAAAAGGATTTTAAACACAACAGGAAAGGTTAACTCGGAATCGCCAACTTCATTTGTACAATAAAGATCATCTCAGGTATCAAATGGCTGAAGGCCTAGAGACTTCATGCATAATAGCCCCTACTGCCTGGAGGCAAATGAATGCCGCATATACTCTGTCTGCATAGAAAAGAAACTGAAGGCAATGGTTAGGTAGCAAGGTTGGGCAAATTGCATCCCTTGGGAATGAACTACCAGCTCACTATGTACATATGTACCCTGAAACACAGTTCCCTGAAAGGCAGGAAGCATTCTTATCTCAAAATACCAGAATGAGTGCAACATAAACTCACGTTATGCACATTTTTGAAGGGATGTCAACACCATTTGAGGTTTTTCACTGTCACTTGCCAATTATTTTTATCAAGGTACACAGCTACAAATGGCAGATTAGCTAGTATTAGCTATTTAAGCCTGATTCAGAATTTATACACCCACACAAGAATGAGATTCAAAACACCAAAGAATGTATTTTAGAATAAAACACGTATTTTAGAATAAAACACGTTTATGTTTTAACATTCAGATTACTGATTCCCATTAGTAATTCCCAAATTCACTCTTTCCCATATGGAACAAACAAAACTGCCCGGGAAATTTCATTTTTATGTAGTGTACTTTTAAAGTACTGTATTTAGTAAGTAAGATGAATAGCTAATTGTATTATCTGCTTGTAATGTGATTGATTAAACAAAAACTTTATTTTAGACAAAGAAAATGTAGTGTACTTTAAACTCTCCAGCATTCAGTCACAGGTTCATTGAGGAGAAAGCAGAAATTATTAATTCTTTGTATTTAGGGTTATTTACTCAGTGTACCTGTATTGTTAATGGCCTGTTCTGTAAGCTGGTCTTCTACAGTCTGAGCCACAGTACAGGATAAAATTGAACTTTATCCAAAAAGTCTAATGGTAATCAGCTGCATCCAGGAGAAGAGTTTACCAAATAATCTTTCAAACAAGAGGCATGTGCTTCTCTCAGTAAGTGCATGGAAGACAACACCTGAAAATTGTCCTCAAATTTCAACAACTGAAACCTCCTGCTGTAACATAAACTCTAGTAGAGACAACTTGTGAAGGTCTGACACGATTTTGATGCAATAAGATCCAGAAAGCACAAGCACAATTTCTTCTATTTTCTCACCTGACTTTTACATCCTTTCCTTGATTTATCCCTACTCCTGCACTGCTGTCAGTCACAATTACTGTATAGGATATGAGAAAATGACAGAGGTATCAACTACTCTTGCCTTTGGGGAAGTACAGGATATACACTATTAAGAAAAGAACAATCAGATATCTAGGTTTTACTATTGTATACACATTGCTACTATCTTAAATACTGTCTTTTGATTGTTTTAAGCCGCCTTGGGTGCTTTTTAAGGAGAAAGGCAGGTTTAAAATATTTTAAATAAAATAAATGTGTGTTTTTTCAGTCAAATGAATCATTTCTGCATGTATCAATACTGACATTATATTAATATATCCAGTACTTTACAAATGCAACATCTTTAACCTTAGTAACCTACTAGATTATTTACACCCATATCTTTCCTAGGTGCCTGAAGCTTGGTGTGTATTTATAAACACAGTGCAAACAGACAAACATTAGCTCTGGAAAACAACATAGCAAGACGAGTTTGCTTGCAAAATCAAGGCCAATCATTGGGTTAGTAGATTCATTCATCTTAAAAGCATATGTTTTTCATTTAACAAACATGACAGGATTCAAAACTGGCATAATTAATGGGTAGATAATTTCCTTTCACATGCTTCTGTTTCTCCACAAAATAGAACATATATCTGTCTATGAAAGAAGTGAAAGCCAATAACACAAATAGCAAATAGACTGGGCATGAGATAGAAGGTTAGCAGTAGCACTTAATTATTTCACACTTCATTTTCAGATCAATTTTGCAAACTGCCGAGCTTTACATCAAGGCCTAAAAGTTCACTCTAGTGCCATTTCTAAACTTGGTTCTCGTTACACGCTGTGTAACCAATATGCCAAGAGGCACAAAATGGTGTTTTCCAAGCTGCAGATCATGACAAACCAAGGCAACTGGCACAACAGTTTCACTCAAAAATGACAGGCATGAAGAAAACTACCAAAATATATGCTATGTATAAGCATTTCCATTAGACGACGAAAAGCAAAGATTTCAGATTCAGATCTGTAAAAATGGGGTCTCTCTATACATCCAGCAGCAAAGAGTTATAACATAATAAACTCTCTCTTTCCACCAAAACATACCTCTACCTGCTGTTGAGACTGACAGTGGATGTTTCAAGTCAAAACCAACTAAGAAGAGAATTAACAGGCTTGATATACCTCTGGTCCGACTTGGTATAGAACCACTCGTACTCTCTGACATACACATTTAGAATATACTTACTATGAATGGCTAACACTAATGCTTTGGAGAGAAACAAACCCATTCCATCTGAGGGGCAAAGGAGATCAAAGGTCAGGTGGGGAAATAAGATGTCTCCATCATTCCTCTTCAGCAGATGGAAGGACATGAACCATCCCAGTCTAAAATACTGGATGGGTGGAAAGGAAAACAAAGGAAAGGAACTCAAGTAGAATACAGTCTTGCTTTGTATGTGTGTGCAGTGTGTGTGTGACCAAGTCCAAGGCCTGAATTTCTCCTCTTTTACTTTCACATATACTGTACCTAGTTATGCAAATATGGGAAGGAAAATTAATCTTGCAGAACTCTCAACACACTCATCTCTACATCAGAAAGAGAGCAGGAGAATTTGTGTAGGGGGAGCTTCTTCTATTGTAATTCTTAATGGCTTTTACAGAAGTGAGGCAACTCTCCCAATTTTAAAGCAGGACCCCTCTTAATGTGAAAATTTGTGAGGAAACGGGGGGGGGGGGGACATTTTCCACAGTCACTATTCCCTGGATTGTGCACCAGAAAAGAAACCACCCCAACCCCCCTCCCTTCCTCAAGCCACTGTTTGGGCAGTAGTAATTATTTTTGAGTGGTGTTCAAGACGGCAGGAGAGGGGGAAAAAATCATGAATATGAAAGAGCCAACTGAGAATTGCCCTCCATTTGAATTGCTGTATGAAAGGGAAGATGAAGAACTGGGGAGGGCTGTACAGAAGACATACCTAAATAAATGAGGAAAACATGTGGAGAATGATGAATAAAGGTACTGTTCCAACTGATTCTGAACCTAAAACAAAATCCCAGTTCTTCTGTTCAGCATAATGGATCTGTAGGCTGCATCAATTCAGGCTGAAGCAGAGAAATCGTCTTCACAAACAAACAAACCTTTCATAAGGAACTCAAACAGTGAATGAGTAAAATTCAGCTTAGGTATCTCGCCCCAATATGTTTCTCTCCCCCCCTACATTCAGTGTTCAATATGTCTGTGAAGACCATTTAAGACCTGGAGTCAAGGAAAGATCTTTCCTTTCTTTCTTTGCTGAATATATTAACGAATAGGAAGGAGGGGGGAACAGAAAACCTGTGATGAGGGAAACGTGTGGAAGATGGCGAAGGGAGAACATAAATGCAAGACAGGCATCAGTGAGCCTTAAATACATAGGAACAGGTAGAGGAGGAGAGAGTGGTGGAAGAAAAGAGGACCCAAGAGGTTTATGTTGAAGCTGCTCCTAGAGTTTCCACACAGTAGACTAAATGCAACTGTTAGTTCCAACCAGATCAGATTCACTCAAATCAATGGAACTTACATTAAATGTTGATTTTGCAAATTCAATTCAATGGGTCAAACCTGGTTTAAGACTAGTAATTGGATCAGCCCAATATATGCCTCTCCTTTTTTTCTGACTGCCTCCACAGTAGAGGGGAGACTGCAGGTAGCATTAACCTTCCTTCTCATAACTGAAACATGAATGAAAAAAACATATGTGGACGAAATACTGAGATTTAGGCAGAGACGGGAGAGAATTGCAGAGGGGAGGTGAACCTCTGGCGGTGAAGAGAGGGGCTTTCTGGAGAAAGGTCTGCAAAATGGAAAAACAGGAGGTATTGGTGGGGGGCAAGAAAAAAAAAGGATATTGTCAGATTCCTCTCTTACTTTTAGGGTTTGTGACTGCACAAAGGGGGGGGGAGCAAGAGAGAGGGAGTAAATATGGGGTTGAAAGAGGATAAATGTAATCACAGTGAACCTCATAAGGAACCTAAATGAACTCAAAGACCAGGATGAGGGAATAACAATGAAAAGGCATGTATGGACAGATGATGGGGAATGGAGGAAGCCGTGAGAGGGCAAGGGAGGGAGATAGTGGGGTGGGGGGCAAGGGAAGGAAAGATTGGGGGGGGGAGAAAGAGGACCCATAAAAACAAGCCTGGCCCAGAACTCGCTCCAGCAGGGACTCCCCCTGTAAGAAGCAGAGGTAGCCCCACCGGGCATCAGGGACAACATCAATAAATCCAAATACTTTGGTGAGGTCGACCCAAAGAGGCACAAAACAGGAGAGCAAAGCTTTTTAGAGCTATAATACATTTTAAAACTGCACACACACACACGCACACACAGGGAGGTATTTCTTGTGTGTGTGTGTATTTACACACACAGAAGAAATTTATTTACACACGCACAAACATATTTCCTATAGAACAATTATACACACACACGGGGGTATTGTGTGTGTGTGTGTGTAAATACATATTTCTTCTAGACCAGTCACACACAATCACAACGGGCTCACCTGCTGGTACTCGGTCTTCTCGGGTCGGAAGTCCTCCTCGACGGCTTCCCAGCGGAGGCTGAAGTGGGGCAGGCGGTGCAGGAGGTTCACCCACCAGGGCGGCGAGTAGCTCACGCCCGCCGCCATGCCCGGCCCGGCCTCTCCTGCCTCTCCTTCTTCCCCTTCCCTCCGAGGTCTCTCTCTCTTTCTCTCGCTCGCTCGGCTCCCCTTCTTCACCCGGAGCCCCGGCGGCTGTTGCTGCTGCTTCTGCGCCTCCTCCTCCTCCTCCTCTTCTTCGCCGCCGCCGCCGCCGGTTTCCCGGCCATGAGGAGAAAAGGCGCCTCTCGGCTCCGCCCGGCCTTCGCGCTTCCTCTCCCGAGGTTTTTAAAAAAATTAATACGGGGGGGGGAGTGTCTCGGGAGTGATTTGGGGGCGGGGGGGGGGTTTCAGGCTACGAAGGCCCGCCGCGCCCCGTGAGCGCTGCTCCGTGGCCGTGGCGGCGGAGGCGGCCCTGGCGGCGGCTTCCTGCCCCACATGGTCCCGACCCACCGCTCGGCCTCCGCCTCCTCCTCCTCCGCCTCTCGCTCCTGCCGCCGCCGCCGCCGCCGCCTCCCCCTCAGCGCCCGGCTCGGGCTGCTCTTTGTTCGCCTCGCCTCCGCCTCCCTCCACGGCCTCCGCCTCCGCTTCCTCCGCCCCGCCTGGCGCCGCCCCCCGCCCGAGTCGCTCGCTCGCTCGCCCGCCGGGCCCGGTCTCGGTGTGAGGGGAGAAGGGAGGCCAGGCGAGGCGAGGCGGGGGCCCTCGGATCGGCTGGGCTGAGGGAAAGGCCGTGGGGCCTGCCACTCACCCCTCGCCCGCCCGCCCGGCCGATGTATGGGGCTGCGTGAGGGAGCAGAAAATTACGTCATTGCTGCACACACACACACACACACACACACACACACACACACACTCTCTCTCTCACACACACACACACTCCCTCTCTCACACACACACACACACTCTCACACACTCAGTCTCTCTCACACACACACACAAACCCTCACACACACACCCTCTCACACACACACCCTCTCACACACACACACACACTCCCTCACACACACACCCTCTCACACACACACCCTCTCACAGTCTCTCACACACACACCCTCACACCCTCTCTCACACACAAACACACTCTCTCACACTCTCACACACACACCCTCTCACACACACACTCTCACACTCCCTCACACACACACCCTCTCACACACACTCTCACAGTCGCTCACACACAAACCCTCTCACACACTCACACACACACTCTCAAACACAAACACACTCTCACACACAAACTCACACACACAAATACACACACCCTCTCACTCTCTCTCACACACACACACACCCCTTTAAAAGTCGGTGTGGCGGTTGCCTAGGTCATGAATATTCATCTGCATAGACCAATGGGAGTGCTGGAGGGGCGGAGTCACGAGGTATAAGAGACTCAGCAGAAGGAGGAGGAGTTTAGATAGAGTTTTGGAGTTTGGGCGGGAGAGTGGTGGTTGAGGGTGGAAAAAGGAGAATGTTTGTTTAAGAGTTAACAACATGGCTTGTTCTGTCAACACCTGCATCAATAAACCATTTCTCTTTGGTTCTTTTACAATGACATATGGCCTGGAGCTCGATCATTCATAATAGGTATTGTTGATGTAATCAACTGGTGGCAGCTGAAAGACACGTCACGTGAGCTCCTAGTTTGGTGAAACAAGCAGGGGCCACGTGGGGATCGTGACAGCCTGTATACCTCTCTCTCACACACACCTTTAAAAGTCTGTATATGTATGTGTCTCTTGCACACCCCTTTAAAAGCCTGTATACATGTGTGTGTCACACATACACCTTTAAAAGCCTCTCTCTCACACACACACACAAACCTCTCTCCCCCCTATATCACACACATACACACCTTTAAAAGCCTGCATGTGTGTGTGTGTCAAACCCAAAAATTGAGAGTTGGCACTAGGGTTGGCATTGGAGCTGTTTTTTTGGCTTCCCGTCGGGAAGAGACACCCCCCCCCTTTTTTTTCTTTTTTTTTTGCAAAAAGGAACATTTCTGGTTGAAAGCGCATAAGAGAGGCTGATGTGACGTGGGGACGTCGGATTACTTCTTTGGGGACTTGTGCTCCCACAATCTAAGATTCTCAGATTTCCTGGAATTCTGGGAGTTGGAGGCCAATCAATAATTATTATTATTATTACAAGGTTTGATTGTAATACCCAATACAGGCAATGGAATGAGAACTTGGAAATGTTCCTCTTTTTCTTTTCTCTTTGTGATACACAAGCACTGCTTTATGTGTCACTCTTAATCCCAGGGCTACATTGCCACCCACACCGCTGTTGGGATGGTTGGTGCTGCTTACATAATGCTCCATTTGAAACAAATCTCGATGGTGGTGACGTGGCGATGGGACCACACACTCTCCTACTACGAGTTTTTCTGGTTGGCATCTTTGCAACACTACTGCCAGACGTTGGTTGAACATCCATTTCACATGCAACAGCGTTGGCGCTATTATGCAGGATGAGGTGGTGGCCTCAGGCATCTGATGCTGGGGTGCAGCTTTAACAGCTTCCTGGTTTCTCCCACTGAGTTCCCTGGCTGTTTACTCCTAGAGGAGGGCAGAGCCATCTATGCCACACAACCTGTCTTGAGATCCCTGAACTATCTCATTGCCTGAGGTGTACTGGAGAAATCAACACCACCACAAAGAATTGACACTCCAGCCGGGCTGGAAACAAGGGTGCAATCGGGCCACTTGACGGTCACATGTCTCAGGCCAGCTCTGTGCACAGGTGCAACCACAGCATTGCCCTAGCACCAGCTGACCACGTGGGTACCCATTCTCTTCCCACCACTTGCTTTTAGAATATGGCCTCATTTTACCATATTGACTGTCTAACTACCAGTGTTGCCAGTTCACAGCCGCTTGTTACTTATTACTACTGATGCCAATCTAAGTCAATCAGATTGGCTTCTATATTTACTTTACCTGTCCATGGCTTAAAATAAATTGCTGCCAAGCCATTCCACATCCTGCCTCCCTATTTTCCCCTAATTCAGAGTGACTAAAACAATTAAAAACAGTCATAAAACGATGATAAATGGCATAAAATATGATAAAATCAAGACAGCAGGATGCAAAAAGTATTCAACACAGTATGAAATGTTCTAATCACCCCTTAAAGCTAGTGAACTACTGCTGCAGTACTGGCCTGAATTGGACAGATTATTGGCATGTCGTCTGGAAAAGTTGCAGTCCAAAACTACTGGAGGTTGTCAGGCTGGGGAAGAAGACTGGTATGCACAAACTCACAAGCAAATATATATATATATATATCACTCATATCACTGATGGGGCCTGGTTTGGATGACATAGAAACTGGCAGCAGGATGGGAAAAGGAGAAGGATCTGAGTCCCCAACATTTGATACAGATGCTTCAGTAGATCCTGTTCTACAAGGAAGAGTGGATGGCTTGGGAGACAGAGGCCAGGAGTTCAAACCCCCACTATGCTTCCCCACTATAGCGGGGGCATCCAGTATCATCCAAATGGAGAGAGTGTGTGCGTGGCTGATAGGGTTGCATGCTCAATGTGGCTTTGGGCAAGCTGTCTGGCCTCTGAGCATCATCACAGGGAGGGACTCGGAAAACCACTTCTGAGTGCTTTATTCGTAGAAGGCGGGTACAAAGACAGTCACCTAAAATTGGGACTGGCTTGATGACACATAATTACAACTATTATTTGACAAAGGTGCACTCTGTCTCCTTTTATTATTTATTTGTAGGTATAGAACATTTATTGTGGGTGTCTTAACGAGTGAATGGAAGCGTGAAGCATGTTGGTAAAGTTCAATGCCTTGGAATTTGAATGAATGAACAGTGAGAACACACTTATGGGGGGTCAGAACAGAGATGCAACATAGTTGTCTGTGGCTGCTGCCTCTAAAATCAAAATAAACATATTGATGTTCAACCTCCATAGGAAGGAAGGAAGGAAAGACAGATGTGGAAGCAAGGAAGTCTTGTGTATAGAAATGGTAAAATGTCAGAATGAGGCTTGCTTGGCATTAAAAATAGGCTCTGGGCTTTGGAACAAAGCCATGGGTACCCTCAATCAGATTAAGCCTTGGTCACATGTTTATCATGGAGTTACTGAATGCATATGTAGTGTAAAATTGGCTCTAGGCCAGCACCATCACGGGCCAACATAGAGTCAGTTTTGGCTGTGTGAAATTAATCTTTGTTTCAGAATGCAAGGAAAATATATCCTCTTAGGATTAGAAATAAGTTCGCTCTGATTAGCTTCAAGACGGTGTAAAGAAATAGAACATAATAACAAGTAGTCATTGTTTTGGTGTGGGTTTTTTAAATTCCAAATTTACTGCTGGGCCTCACAGAGAGACTGGCGTGTATATGTAGTGGGCAAGGGAGAGCTTGGTGGAAATGATTTGCATTAGGAAGAAAGGAACATGTCAGATGAAAATTAAATCTTGCTGCATAGCATGAGAATTCTCTCGACTTGTCCAAACTGTGGATCCCATTTTAATTAGAAAGGCTTTCCCATGAATCACATGCTTTTCTATTGAAGATATGGAACACATCTCTTCAGCACCAGCTGCTTAACATCCCTGTCTTAATTACCACAGGTTCTTTCAAAAATTAGATTTTAGCTACATTTATAGCAGTGTTGGCTGAGAATAAAATAGAAACAAAGCCGGCACAATGAGATTAGCCAATTTTACATGGGCCATCGTCAACTGTTCTACATACTAAAATTGGAAAACTTCTAATCTAATTAAAGCAGTTTCAGAAAGGCAACGAGCCAAGCCTCAGCAGTCCACATCTCAGTGTACGAATGTGGAATTCTAACATTTCTGAACCATCTTTCACACCATTAAAAGTCTGGGCTTTTTTACAGCCTTTTGTTGCTAACGATACAGCTGTACGTTGTGTGCCTGTTGTTCCAATAACTGCATTGCAGCTGTTTCAAAGGCCAGTGTGCCATCTCCTCAACAGATGTTTTTCCGCCATTTCAGACAACGTACAAAAATAAATTCTGTTTTTAATATGCCCTCACTGACATGCATTTGGCATTTTATTATGGGATTGTTTCTGGGATGATGAAGAACAAATTTTCCTGTTTGTTTGTGGCAAGTAAAAAAAAAAGGGTTCTGGAGCAACCAAACAAGGGGTCTTTTTTTGGGAAAAAAATATTTTTCCTTTTTGGCAAGGATCGTGTCAAGAAGAATCATGGTATGTATTTGGTGAGGTGGCCAGAAACATTTCATGAGCTACCACAATTTACATTTTGAACTATAGGTAAGGTTGGTTTTGTTTATAGGTCACTAAAAACCCTCTGGTGTTTTTGTCTTACCTGAGACGGCAGGTAGAAATTCAGTCCCAAGGAGGCAAAGAAAGCACTCAAGAGTTTAGTTAAGTGTCTCGATCAGGCTTCTTGTATGTGGGTGGGTGGAGATGGCGTGTGTGTGTGGGGGGGAAATCCTGCTCATCTTTGGTAAATTAGGTGTCTAGCATCTTCCAGGCTTATGGTGCCATCTGGACACAATTCATGTAGCTGTCTTAGTGTTGCCCAATAAGGTGTTTGGTCAATCTGAACCCAAGTCTCCCCAGTCAAAGTCCGGTGCTCCATCTGCTACCGTATGTTGGCCATGTTAACATTTGAAGGTCTGGATTTGGTGGCCTTCTGATTTCAAGCAAACCTGAGGTCCACAGCATTTCTCCAAGGTCTAAAAAAGGCATCTGAATCCTTCCCTATCAGCTGTATCAATAGACATATTAAATTGCTAATTTGGAGGTGGACAGAAAACTCTTCCTAGTAAAAGTATTATGTCAGACTCATCTGCCATTAATTAGAAAGTTGTTTGAACTCTGAATGTTACCCTGTTGGGAAGGACAGAAGAGGTGCACAGCTATTGTTCTATCCTCTCTACATTTTTGCAGTCTTCAAACCACGACAACTTCAGTGGGTCAGCCATGTCATTAAGATGTCAGAGGACTGTCTCGCAAAATGAATCTTCTATGGAAAGCTTGTTGCAAGTGCTCCATTGTGTGGTTTGGAAAAGATAGGATCAAAGGATACACAGAAGACAACATTGAAAAGGTTTGATATTGACCATGTCAATTGAGAAGCTCTCAAAATCAAAGTGCCCGGCAAAACACTCTCAAACAAGGGGCTAAAGAATTTAGGATACACAAAGGAAAAGAGAAGTGAGAAAGCAAAGATAGAACTTCTGGATAGCCCTCAAAGCTCAGGATCAGCTAACCTACAGCCTCCTCCCCTAATTTCTGTATCCTCCAGGCTCATATTGGGCTAATAGTGAGATACTTATTTAAAAGTTTAAGACTTTAGGTTCTGAGGGATCCTCAAGGCAACTTGCAACAGATTAAAACAATATAAACCAAGTTTGGAGCATAGCAACAAAACGTACAAGTTTTATGTTATTAGAAAGAGAGGACATCATACTGAAATAAGTCTCCGTTAGCCCATCTTGAATGTTTTCTACAGGGTTTGTAGGTTCTAGATTTAATCTATCTCAAGGGAGGACTGGAAATACTCAACGTCCCTTTCCCCAATTTAGTGCCCTGGCGTGGTGGACTGCAACTCCTATCATCTCCAGTTAACATAGCCAGTCATGGGCTGGAGCAGTGTTGGTGGATTCCAAGGTCAGTGGCCTTGGGGAAGGAGATGATAAAAGATGTAGGGCAGGCAGCAATAATCAAATCTTTCCCGTTAATTCTTCCTGCACTTCAGAGAGAGGCGGCCCTTCTGAATGGTTGTAGAGGCTAAGATTGCTGAGCCACAGTTGCAAAGCTGAATGGGAATGGAAGACACGCATCTGAAAAACCTGCTTTGACCTCTGCTTTATGGGAGACATCAGGACATCGGTTACACGAAAGGTGAAAGAGCAAACAGAGCTATGCTCAACAACTGGAAAGCAAAAGGGTGCAAACAAGTTTGAGAATACAGAGATATTCTTACACAGAGCATGGAAATCACACATTAGATTTAAAATTTTAACTTTAAAATGTTACTTTTGTGTCAGACAGGAGGAAGAAAGAACTGATGCATCTTTTAAAAATAATGTTTCATTCTCTCATTAACATTTTACTAATCTGAGTAGCATTAGGTCCAGCCTACACTTTATGGGAAGAATAAGTGGGTGTCCAGATAGGGTAGGGGGAAGGGTTTCTCTAATCTGTTGGATCAACTTGATCCTATTTAGGAAATTTTTGCTCACATGAAAGCAGATGGTGAACAATCCTTCACTAATTATGGCTCAATTATCTCTCCCTCTCTCTATAAAGGCGCTTCCCATTTTACCATCAGTATCACCCTTCTCCCCCCCCAACCCACTTTCTTCTTTCAGTTTTATTTGAAAACCAAAATGGCAAGGAAATGACACAGGTGCTTTTTTTTTTTTAAGGATCTTCTCAAGCCACTTTTTATTTCAGCTTGCTAAGTATAAAACCTATATGAGGAAAAAAAAAACCTAGAACTCTAACTTATGTATTTGTTTAGAATATGCATGCGCATCTACATGGAAGAGAAAAACCACCTTAAAAACTCATCACCTCCAGCAGCAATTAACACCCCACCAGCAGGTCAGGATGCACAGTAACTCAAGCCAGCCACGTTATTTTGGCTCTGGAGGCAGAAAATCCTGAAAGCATCTCCTTCCCATCCCTGGCAGTAAAAAAAATCAAATAAACATGCAACCATGACTGAATGAATGACTTGTCTGCTGCCTGAGAGGGACACCTCGCTCTGCTTAACTGCAGGGCCAGCCCTAATACCTTATGTTAGTACCACGGGTCCATTTAGTGATCAAGAATAACATCTTGTATTAGACCTCTTCCATGAGGTTTTCTAATTCCTTACTAATGTCCTCAAGTATCAGAACTGGTCACAAGGAGGAACCATAGAGTATTTTCTTGTATTCCCCCCCCCCCCCCAGCTTCCCTGGCCTGTTAGTAATAATAACACATTGACAATGCGTGACACAACCAATTACTTAAGTTATTGGTTTGATAATAGCAAAATGTCTACTGTAACCTTCCAATATCTGTGATATTTTTCACCCGGGTCCAACACAAATACATAGTATAGCAGAGGTCTGGACGAATGCCTCTCCATAGATCAGGGATGGGGAAAGTGTGACCTTTCAGATGTCGGTAGATCAGAACTCCCGTTGGAAGCCTTAGCAGCCGTAGCCTGGGGGTGGGGGCCGGGAGGCTGTGAATCACAGCCAGCGAACATATGGACAGCCACCTGTCTCTCATATCTGCCTTAGATGAATAATTATCCCATGTTACCTTCTTGGTGACCTAAGCCACTGTAACAGCAATGTAGTAAACAGCATCTGCAGCATCATGCCCTGTGCTCTTGTGATGGCTGTAGGTCCGTTATGCGCAGCACACAAGGAAACACACATGAGCATTCGACGGGTAGGCTAATAAGGGTTGTGTATGTATGACTGAGCGGTGACACCTGGATCAAGAAGGCTGAACAGTCACTGCAAACACTGCAGCCACTCACATTATGGAGTAAAACATTGGTCTCTTGGGTGTTATCCGAGACAAATGAGTTAATATTTACATTCTTGGTTACTGAATGTAGCTCATTATTGTGACGTGATCAATGGATTCTCTAAGAGGAGTTCACATTATGGAACTCTTCAGCTACCTGGACTGTGATGCCTGTTTTCTGTTAGGGGAATCTGAAACACCGTTTTGGCTTTATCAAAGGGATCCTGCAGGTCTGTGCCGTGGAACTGAAATGTTAGCAAGTTAAAAAAAAATGTTGAGTTTTGTTGACATGCGATTTTCCCCACTTGTGACAAATGCCAGACGGTCAGCCTGTGACCTTTGCTGTGTTGGGGGATTAGACGACAGGAAGTCACGGAGAGGTTGCTGTACCAGATGTCTGTCCGCTCGGCTTTCGGCACCCGCTTGTACTCCACTAGCAAAAGCAAGGCTGGTAACCTTCAGCTGTACAAACCTGCACAAAATAGCCCTCGGCCCCCTAAGGCAACAAAGGGTTCTTTGTTAGGTTGCATCCCCAGCTGAAAGAGAGAGAGGTTGTAGCTCTGCAGAAGAGGCCAGCAAGATTCCTTTTCACCAAAATTCTCCTGAATTTTTTTTTTAAACTGAGAAAGAACTGGGGCTGGTTTTGTTTTTAATTGCTGTTGCACTCTTCAGAACACTTCTATTTGAAAAACACCTTCAACCGCTATTGCTCACACTATAACATTCATGCCTCCCGTGCAGTTTTTCTTAGATGGGAAAAAAAAAGAATCATAGTTTAAGCATCGGTCAAGCCATTGCATCAACCATCTACACATAAACAGATCTCCAAAGGCTTTATCTGTACTCCGCTTTGTTTCCCCAGGTCAACTACCTTAGCCCGGAGGGAATAAACCTATTCTGCACTTATTGCATTGAACATACTCCTGTCCAGCAAAGCAGAAACCCATAGTCCCATACCATTGTTGGCCTTCTCTGCAACTTTTTTTTTGAGGATACACTGGCTTTGTTTACTTGCCAATTAGAGATATAAAATGTAACTTTACTCATTGAGATGTTTGTTTAAAAAGCAAACGAAAACAAAGCAAAACCAAATGCAGCCGTTTACTGCCGTCATCACCATCAGAAATGAAGTCTGCATTCAGACCCATAGCTATCTGGTTCATTAAGATGGCCAGGCTCTCCATAATTTAAGTCCCCCTCTCCAATGATTCCCACATTAACAAGCAACCAAATGAAAGTGATTCATTGCCCTGCAGAAATGCTGCTGCCTCTTCTTTGCCTTCTGCTCCTAAGCACTTGGTCATTAGCTCTCTATTACTGCCCACTGTTGAGAGACAATGGATCTCGTTCCATCAAATTACTCATAGGAGTAGCTCCCCTAGGATCAGTCTGGGAACTGTTTTGCTTCTGTTTTGGCCCTCACATGCCCTCTGAGTTATCTATCAGAATAGGATAGATGTTTCAGTGTCATCTTGCTGAGATAGTTCCTGAGCCTTGATCACAACTTTTAACCCTCCCGTCCCCCTCCTTCAATTGGCAGCAAATAATAGCTTCTGGGTGCCAATATTGCCCCTAGTTTATCCATACTACCTAATTGCAGACAGAGCCTTTTTAAAGAAACATACCACTTCAGAAAACACACACACGCATTAGAACCACATTTGCCCCCCCGACAATGATGGTCACATGGCTGGAAGAGCAGCCGGAGTTAATTTACCCAGTGGGGCAGACCTCCCTCTTCTGGCTGCTTTTGCCCTGGACAGCTCCCAGCGGCTGCCTCTGGAAACAGGACAGATAGCATTTCCAGTGATGGGATTAAGAAAAGTCATCTGCTCTGTACTGTAGCCGTCCTTTTTGGCTGCACGTCTTGGCATGAATGACAATAAGTGTCAGATAAAGAACAGACTCCATCCCGGACTTAACAAGCATTCCGCGTCGGTGGGGGAACCAGACCAGCTTCTTTCTTAAGAAATGTCTTTGGCGAAAGGAGAGAACCTCAGTGGGAGCAGAGCAGCATGCCGTATCTTGCAAGGAACAGAAGAGCTTCATGATGATCAGAGATCCAGATAGCTACTGGATTATTTTCGCCTCCCTTTCTCATCAGTGCTGCACATTTTAAGTAAATGCCAGTAAGTCTCCTTCTTTAATTTTGCAGTATTGATTATTTCACAAAGGCTGGGCAGCACCACTCAGTGAAGCAGACACATCTTTCCTGTTTGGTTTGCTAATCGGTTTAGTAGTCACTACGAAGCTTCCAACAGTCAATATTGCATCCAAAGGGCTTAACACATGCATAGCTCAGAAGCTGCCTCTTTGTATTACAACTCCCAGAATCCCCTAGCCAACCATGGTCACTGGTCATGCTGCTTGGAGATTCTGAGGACTGTAATCCAAACAAACAGACAAACACCTCTTTGCATAAATGCTCGCTGAGAAAAATGTAGTTACTGAAGAGTGGTTTTGCACCCACACTTCCTGTCTACAAACACCACAGTACACAATTCATGCCATTAAAAAACACCACAAATGATTGGAGAAATATTTTTATTGCAAACATGGCTAGTAGAAAGTAGAAAAGAATGTGATTTTCTCTTAGCTCTAAAAGAAATCAGATGTGTACTCGGGAGATGTTCCTGTTATTTGGACCTCAGAAGACCTTGCAGGCTTCATTATCTTATGCCTCTGTTCCCAAAATAATGTGCCTGCTAGTGAATTCTAAGGAACAACGTACACTAGAGGAAGCCGATGGGTGGCCAGTGTCAAATGTGCCTCGGATTACAAACTACCAAGGCATACGAAATCCATCCCGCCCCTCCAATTTCACTTCGAATGAACATATATGAGATCTTTCACAAAGCTTTCTTTTGGCCCTGAGATTTTAGCAAGATCACACAGTAGAGTCATCACTCCATGAAATGTATTTCTGCCCTCCCTCATACTGTTTTCTTATTGCTCAAGACACAGGATGCAAAACCAGTGCAACCTGTTATAACTATGCTGGTGAGGATGCCAGTTGTCATTTAAAGTGGTTCCATGCAAAATCTCATGGCTGCATGCCACTCAGGCAGCGCTTGCCTTGGTCTTATAACAGGAACCATTGTGTTTACAACACGTATTGCCCTCAGCATTTCTGGAGCTTGCTCACAGAGCAGGAGGTTGGACACATGGCAGAGTGGCATGTATGTCCAAGGCACAGGACAGGCACTGGTGAAGAAGAGTAATTACTCCATCTTCATCATTAGTGAGGGATGTCTACTCCATAAGATCAGGAAAGCTGAAGAAAATGAGCGACTGCTGTAGCTCCTTAATCAATCAGTCAATCAATCAGAATGATCATCAGGTCATAAAAAAAATGACAGGCAGGAGGAGGATGCCTCCTCCATGGAAAAGCCATCATCTGGATTCATAACTATGACAGAGCAGGCAGCTTGCATGCCAAAAACCCACATTCGGTTCTCGGTGCCTCCGCTGGAAAGGATCAGTTTGAAGAGAATGGGAACGACCCACCTCTGTCTTGGATCCTAGAGAGCTGCTGGTGGTCCAAACACAAGATACTGGGTGGTCTAGACAGATACTTCTGTCTAAGGCCAACTCTTGCTTTCTTCCAGTGATCTCACAAAGACAACAGTGGAAAGAAAATGTCTGAAGTTCACGTGACTATTACCACTGTTAAAATGAATGTGACCAGACCCCACCCCCACCCCGTCTTCCTAGGCCATGTTAATGCACCACAGATTTGGAGACAAATTCGCCAGTGAGGGAGGGATGGCTGGATGTTAGAGTCAGAAGACATAGAAGTTAGGAGACTTGTTGTGTTGATTTTATATTATTCAGCAAAAGCGATCAGCCAAATGTAACTCCTGATTTCATTTATCTTCTACCACTTCAAGCCAATTGTCTCTCCCTTCCTGTAGAAACCTTTTTGTTCTGGAGCCTTTGGCTCCGGCAGCGTTTGGTTCAAGAGACGTGTGAAGCTCAGAAATGTACTGTGCAGCTCTTTTAGCTGATGGCATGAGCACGAAACCGGAACTGTAGAATTAAAAAGAAGAGATTCCACAGAGAAGGTGCCTTTCCCTGCCTTATCCAACCGATTAGAAAACTTCAGAGATATTAAGGCTACCAGTGATAATGGCTGTATATTTCATGCAGTATCGTGTCTGGATTATGGGGTTCCCAGCAGCACATGGTTAGCCACTGAGGTCCCAAGATATTGGAATAGGAAGCCTTGGTTCTGATTCAGGACGGCACTTCTTATGCTCGAACCCTGCGACAAGAATTCCACAACCTGCTGTGAACTTTACAGGCGTTGCATGCAAAAGGTGAAGAAATAGATTTGCAGTGGATTGGCCCTCTAATTCTCTTCAGAAACACTTAGGAAATGCGGCTGTCATCATCTTCAGCTCTCACCTTTCAGGAGAACTCATCTCTACCTCATCACACACTGGACAGGCTCACCCTGCTGAAGAAGTGCAAAATACCTTTCCTTCTCAGGCTAGAAGTGCACAAGAGAACGTAATGCAGAGTCGCTGAACTCAAGAGACAATGTTTTCTTCGCCGGCGATGGAGGAATTGTGATGATCTCATCTGAGTCGTCCGAGTGAACCTCCTCCACGGGCGGCAGAGGCGAGGGCTGCAGCTCAGCCTGGGCAGACATGGCTACGAGAAGAACAAAGAAAACCAGAGATCAGAAAAAATGGACAGAGACACAGATGCTTCTCAGAATAATAATGTGCTTTAGGCCACGAGGTTTCCAGAACAGCCCCCACCCCAGTTATCTGTATTTCGGATTGCCTGTTTTGCTCTAAGGCCAACTGGGCACCTCTCTTGTTCTGTGCGCATGACAGGTGTGCATTAATCCTACTGCCACGAGTCATGCTAGATTGGTTTTAATACACTTCAGCTTCTCTGGTAGTTATCCCTGCCAGACGACGTGTCTGTCACTGAAGCAGTCAGTCACCATGCAAAGCAACATGGATGGCCACACCTCAGAATCAAAAGGGGAAACAACAAAAGCACTCAATCATGTCACCCAGTGTGAGTGGAAGACTCATACGGCATCCTTCATAAAGAAGCCCAGAATTGGGAAAACCCATCACTGTGAGCCCCAGCGAGAACACCAGCACCAAAGGGAGACTGGTTTAGTTCCAGAACATACAGGGGGCTCTTAATTCCTTAACTTCTTCGGCATGCCCTGCCTTTTTCTCCTCTTGCATATTTGTCCTTTTATTTGGGTGTTATATGGGGGAGGGATGACCCTCCATTGGTAAGTGAAGGAACTGGCCGTGTCTCTCTCTTTTCTTTTCTTTAATTTGCACAGACTGATTTCAGACAAAACAATTGTCCAGAAAGAAAGAGACTAAAATATAATCGACTGTTAATGGGTTGGACAGCCTGGTCCGAATTTTCTGGTTTTTGAATCTGCTGACCCACGAGGATCCCAAGCTCTACAATGGGATCTGAGAAGTGCAGTTAGGGATCCTTTGCAAGGTTGCAAAACACACTGTTAGGCCGCTTTTAGATTATATACGGCTTTGGAGCAAAATGCTGCATACCTGGAAAACTCTGTAATGTTCAAATTCATCACAAAATGCACAACATATCAAGAATGTAGATCAGTTTTTTGAGAATCCTGGACAATATTTTGCTGCCTCATACAGGTGGAAGAATGACCTGGCCAGCCTTTGCTTGTGTCCCCTTTCAAGCGTATAAATTAACTTTAAAAAATATATATGATGCAACTGTGATGACTTCAGTGTTACACCTGCATCTGTTGCTAATGAATCACTTGGGAGAAAAAAGGCATGTGCCTGCGTGGAGGAAAGAGACCAATTTTGAATGGGATGATTTATGAACTAATTGAGCTAAAGATAGCAGCAAACAAAGGGTGGTCCCCAGGGTTGAGTGAATAATTAAGAGGTCTTGTTCTCAAAACAAATTGCTTAGATCTGCAAAGGTTATGCCGTGTCTCTGCACGTAGCTATTGCCTATTATTAGCCTGATCACTTTGCTTTATTCTTCGTTCTCTTGCAACCCTCTACCCGACTTTCCATCCTCTGAAGCTTTGTTTCCAACTTTTTTGAGACAAGAAACTTCCTGATTCTGCTTTGATGAAAACCAGCACAACAGAATTCACCCCCTGAGATATAGTTATATCATGTTTAAACTATAGGTAATTGAAAATGTCAGTTATGTGCAACACATAAGAACAGTTACAAGTGCCAGTATCATTCAATCCTGATTTTTACAATACAACTGTATTATTCACTTAGCATGATTTGATTTTTTTAAAAATTGTTATTTCCTTTAAAGAATTCTGTATTAAGTGAGTAAGCTGGTTAGCCTTAACTGTGATTAAAGCCTGCATCAATATATCTATATTAACTGAAGTTACATCAGGAAACAGTTGGGAAGGGGCAGCCGTCTTAGATCTGAACGGGCCGAAAGGAACCTCATAAGTGAAGTGGGACCTGAATCCACATTTCCCCTCTCCAAGCTCAGTCCTCATGATTGGACCATGGGCAGTTTTTGCAGCCAGAGAATCTGCCTTTGAAAGATCTAGCTCAGAAATATCTCTTTATAAACATGCAACAATAAGCTTTCTGTCGGAATATTACTCGAGGCAGCTGGAGTAACTAACTTAAAGCCTCAGACCTGAAAAAGTTAAAAACAGAAGGTGACAAATAAGATCAGCTCAGATCAAAGAGATGCTCCTGTATACAACCGGAGGTTTTACTATGTTAAATGTCCTCAGGCTGCCCTAACAACTATAATTGGCTTAAAGAAGACTCCTCTTCTCTCTCCCTTCTCCTTAGCCAAGGTTTGCTCCCACCAACACCCGGCCCAG
The DNA here is from genome assembly GCA_037013535.1 of Intellagama lesueurii. Taxonomy (NCBI): domain Eukaryota; kingdom Metazoa; phylum Chordata; class Lepidosauria; order Squamata; family Agamidae; genus Intellagama; species Intellagama lesueurii. The sequence continues at coordinate 19,093,740 of JBAJHW010000012.1, read as the reverse complement.
ATAGGCTTCAGTAGACAGTCAAGTTGAGATGCTCCATCCCCCCCACCCAATATCACCAAAAGCAATAGCTATTGCACAGCCCATAACATGCCCTTAGTGAAAAACACACAAAATGTATTATTATTCAGCTGTATTGCGACAAAATCCAGAGAAGCAGCTATGGTCAATTTTTTCCACTTCCAATCGCTATATGATATCATTGTACCTCTGCGTGTGGATTAAGGAGCGCATGAACAAACAGCATTCCCTTTTATCCAGGATTTATTTTTCATCCAAGGCAGATTATTGGGATTATATACACACAAGTATTTACTATGTCAATAGCCACTTCAAATTATGTGAAACTGTTTGCACCCATTGACATCTTCCCACGAATGAGGACAAAGAAAACCAGGGGAATATTACAACATTCTGCTTTTAAAAACTGCATCATTTGGAGGAAATGAAGGAAACAAAAATATAATTTAATCACCATAAAATTACACATTGGGTGGATCTTACCATTTCTTATCAGTAAATATCAGATATATATGACATTTACCACTCGCATGGTAAAGATTACTAGTAGATGCTGACATTCATAGTGTGTTTAACCTTATTCATACACACAGACATTTCCTCAAACTACATGCTAATGTGCTCCCTAGTTCCTTTGTGGTTTCATCAAACTGTAGTGTGGCATAACTTGATCAACGATGGCTGGAGTGTTGGTGATTGCATAAGCTTTGCAGAACTTGTTGCAGATAATTGCTACTAATTGACAAGGTGTCTGGGTATACCTCTGTTATGCAGTTGGGCAGGTGGACCAGGCGCAGGAGCAAAAAGTGCCCTGAACCTCACCGATTAGCCACAGCAAGCTACACAGGCAAAGATAGAACTCTGGCCTATTGTTTGATAAAACCACAAAGTAACACAGAAAACCAACGCACAGCACTCATTCCTAATTGCCGAAATACACCCAGGGTTTCTCCTGGGTTTAGAACAACAGGCAAGCTGACATGAAGTGGGAAAGGAAGGCCACCATAAATGAGTGCTATTGGAAAAAGACATCCATTCATATATTTTCAATTCAACCAGTTCAGATAATAAAGAGCAACAACCCAATAGACAATTCGTCTCTTCCTCCCCCCCACCCTCCATGGGCTGACTCTTTGCTTTGAATTGCATTCTGGCCCACTGGATTCTTCTAGAACAGTTAAGCGTTTAAATAATGATAGTTATTAACCTTCACAACAACCCTGTGAAGTAAACAGTAATTGATACCTACTCTGTGGTCTGTGTACAAAAAAATCAATGTGATGGAGTGGCTGTCAACAAATAACAATTGGAAAATCAATGAAGCAGCTGCTCCACTGGAAGACGGAAGGCTGAGCACTGATTTAGCCATAGATTTGCTCTGACCCCCTTTGAGACAGAATCTGTCCTGCACTTCCAATCTGAGGTCCATAAAAACACACCTGAACCAAAACATCTGCATCCCCATAATTTGGAAGATTGGGCAGGGGACACAAATAACATGCAGAAAAGTTGTGCTAATTTGAAAGGAAAAAAAGGTAAACGGGTCCACTGGAAGTGATTGTGTAACAGTAGAACACAGATGGCTATCCCACAAACTGGGACCTTCTGACCAACATTTGGCAGGTGGACAGCCTGGCATATACCCCGCTTATCTTTTCCTGATTTTGGCTCAACAGCACGGTGTCTGTTCATTTTTGGGATGTGCAGGAAATAAACACGATCATTTTTTATTTAGGCCTGTGATTGCTTCAAAAGATGACTGCCAGCACTTGCTTGAGCTCTCTGAACAAGGGTCAACTCTTAAGTACAAGCAAACAAATACAAAACGATAATGGGCGAATCTGTGACGAGTAAATACAGCGGAGGTAAATAGGCTTACTGGGTCCTGAAGTGAAGACCAGAGGTGAATATTTGAAGGTGGACCAGACTGCCTTTTCCTCTCCCCTGTACGTAGCTGGGCTTGTTCTCTCGTTCCCAGGTCTAGAGATCAGAGACCTGCAAAATAAATGGAGAATTGACACGAGTCATAAAACAGTCCCTCAGCAGGAACTGAAGTTCAGAGTCAGAGAAATTCAGCCATTAGAAAGAGAGAGAGAGAGAGAGAGAGAGAGACAGAGACAGAGAGAGAGAGAGAGATCTATGGCATGAGTTCTCAGATCTGAGGCTCTAAATCAGACAGGGGAGGGCGGGTTACCAAAGAAGATGCTCGATTACATCCATCATTTTGTTTAATTTCCACCTGGGAAGCATCTAATGGGATTTAAAGGCATTGTCAACAGTGGGGCAATATGTTATGTCTGCAAGGGAAAGGGCATGGATTTTCTGCCCCACAGGAACACAGGAAGTCTGAGAAACTGAAGTCACGGCACACCTTGCTAGGGCAGAGATTTCAGACTTGGAAAAGACGATCATCAGGAAAAAAAGGCACGGTTCTGCCATGGTTTAAAAGGTGTGTACATTGCAGGCAAGCCCTTTGCTAGCAAACATGGGAAGAGGTCACCAGAATGGAACACAAGCCTTGTGAAATCAGAATGGGCCAGCTTCTTGGGACACAAGTATGACACGACCTACGTTTCAGGACACTGGGTCTCCCCCTGCCAAACACCAGTGAAGGCTGCAGCACATCGTAAGTCTGACACCCACTGTCTAGCTGTGGATTGCCTGGGGTCGAACCAGGCATCAGAATATTATGAGAAGGCTACAGCTCCTTCCAGAACAATTCTGTTCAAAGTTTTGTATACCAGTTGATCAATCTGTGAACAGGAAAGGATAGACAAGAAGACAGATGCCTGTTGCTGACGTAGTATGGAACTCCTTGTCTCTGCAGATAGGGTTGGTTATCTTAATCTAATTGCCTTCAGGTTACAATGTGGTTCTTGATCGAGTCAAGAGGTCTCTAGCTCCCCCTCTAGTTTGATACTCAAGGTCGAACTTTAAAACACTCTGCTTTTGAAACAGTGAAACCTGAGTCTTATGAAAACAAATGATTCTCAGCTTACCTTTCCTCCATGTGGGTACGTGTTAGGTGAGCCCGGAAAACAGACTGGATCAGCCTTACAGCCTCCTCTTCCGCTCGGCTCTCAGCAGCTCTTCGTGAAAGGTGGGGCCCACAAGATAAATCAGGGTACTGGGAGAGTAATCAACACAAGCAGATGTCAGTCTCCCTTCGGCTACCAAACAGATTCTGGTGTTCTTTATCCATCAACCAAGGCTTCTTTATCTATCAGCAGCAAGAAACAACTGCTTCCTTTTGAACACACGGCCCTTTCAGGATGTTACTCGTTCCAGTGACTGTCAAGGCAAAGATGACTGGGCTTTGTAAACTTGCTGAAGTTTCTCAAAAAGTCCTCATCATTATGTGCAGAGCTCTGAAACATGACTCTTTTTTTAGACTACAAGGTCAAGGACCTCCAGCCAACACAACCTCCGAATAGGTGGACACAAGATAAATACAAAGTCATTAAACTCTCAAGACAAGAGAGACCTCTGGGTTGATAAGGAGCAAAAGGAGTCTGGAAACATGGCTTGCTTAGACTATGAGTCCCAGAAATGTGGGTGATGTTGGAACCTGTAGTCTAAAGAAGTAATGCTTCCCAGACTCTGCCCTGGTTTGGCCAAGAGCTACTGAACAACGAGGGAGAACTCACTCCAAAGGTGTTGAAGAATTTGGCAAACACTGAGGACTTTTGTCCTTTCCTTTCCTTTCTTTGTTGTGAACATGGCTGTGGACATTAAATTTTAGGCCCTCCGGATAAGGTATTGTGGAGATACAAGCAACTCAACGATCTGAATTGCTGCTGAGAACCGCAGGAGCCAACCAATGATCTCTCCCTCCTATGTTTCAGTTTTTAGTTACCTACTGATACTCATGAGCTCCAAGAGTCTTGCCTGTTTTGTCTACCAGTGCCTGCTCCTCTCCTGTTGTCAGCCACCAGAAGATAGCTCTTCCCTTGACTCAAGAATAGATTTGTTGGGTCATTAGAAAGAGAACCTACTACCAGATTCAGCTAACCTTTCCAGTAGCACAGTACTAGAAGGAGGCTTTTCCTTGGCAATTCGACTTGGTAGGAAATACCACTGATGTTTAATGTGGGCTTGCAGTTTTAAGGGCACTAGTCAATTAGTTCCTCATGGTTATATGGGACTTCCGTGTTCAAGGGCAGTATGACACTGGAGACCAGTTGCTACTGGGACAAACGCAGGGGGAAGGTATTAATGCAATAACTTATTATGGGCCTCCTGGAAGCATGCAATGCTCCCTGGTGGGAAGCAGGATGCCGGAGTAGATGAATTTCTGGTCCAGATAGGGTTCTCCTGAAGTAACTATTTCATTACAAAGAAAATGAACTGCAAAAGGGAGTTTGCCTTCTTGGGGAAAACAGGAGAGCATGCAAAAGTATAACAAGCAAGCATGCATGCACCATGGGACCGAGGAGAGCCTAAGAAGCATTCTGCTGGGTCACACCAAAGGGCCTATTCAAAAAATATTCTGCTCCTACAGTGGCCAAGCCTCAGCATCTTCCTGATTGGAATTCCTTGAAGTTGCTGCTCAACAGGTTTCTGACATACCATCATCTTCGACAAATCCAGGGAGAACAAGGCTAGCACCCTGTTTTTTAAAAAGTTGACATGAATTTTTAATTAATTATTTATGTTGTATGATTTCAAATGCAGGAACAAAGAAAAAAGTAAACTCAAGCGCCAGTACGTTAAATACACAGCGGGCTTCTGTTCCTCAGCCTGCATTTCATAGGAAAATAACAAGGTAAACTGTGACTCTACCCCTGTTTGGCAGCTACCTTGTTCCTAGTACTAGGTGAAGTTGAAGAATTTAAACCTTGTAAGTTGCTTGATAATAATTTCTACTGAACTAAACATGCCCCGAAAGCTGCCTGGAGCACAATTCTCACACCCCCTACACAAAGAAAGAGGGAAAAATTAAATAAATGCCTGTTTTCTCTTGAAAGATGACAGCTACAAATTAATGCACAGTCCAGAGAAGAAAAGGCATTCCAGTAAAGGACTGTCTTTCCTCTCCTGTAAATGTTTACCAGTCAAAAATCATACTGAACTGCTGATCTGTAATTCAAAAGACAGCCCTAGCAACAAATGATAAGGGAAACCTACCAGTGTGCAAACACTAACCAAAAAAATTAATTTGGGAATTTACACATGATGAAGCCAGTGGAATGCAATTAAATCTTAGCAGAGATCACTGTATTGGCAAAGCGATAGCCGTGTTTCAGATCTCGGGTGCCAGCTGATGGTATCACTGCAGTTGTGTGACTTGTCTGTAAGACTGTCTCATTGGCAGTCTCTGTTCCTTAGTGCAGGGTACTGGAACGGCACGGATGCCTAGCAGGCTTGGAACAGAAGCTGTATAAGCTGTCCATTAGTTGTATGCTGCAAACTTTAAATAAATCCGCTTGAATAACTGATTTTTGTAAAAATCAGTTGAGACGCACCTTGATTAATTCTCTGACATAGAGACTGAATGTATATATATCTGTGCATGTGCATACACTTTAGATATAGAGAGCTTACAATTTATTTATCGGCTAATTTAAATTAATTATCCTTTTTCTGCACTCCAGGGCTCCCAAACCAATGTGCAGTAGACAGATTAAAGTCATTACAATAGAAGGAAAATATTATTTTAAGGCAGATTTAAAACATGCCCTAAAACTCAATTTTTTAAAACAATCCTACAGATCCAAAATCTTTTGGAGCCATTCCATTTTGGCTGGCCATCTGAAGTTGCAATGGGCATGAAGCCAGCCCTGACTTCTCTTTGAGAGAGTGCCATAATCAAAGTGCTGCTACAGAGAAAATTCCTGTCTCTTAAACTCACCAAGCAAACCTCTCCAGGTTTAGGACGTGAAACAAAGTCCATCCGAACGATCTTAAAACCTGGGCAGGCAGGCACTGGAGTCTTTTAAGCGCCAGACTGTTGAGGGCCAGGACATCCGAAGGTGTTATCGAAGCTCACAGGATTGACTCATCCCTTGAGATTAGGCAGGTGAGGCCTTTCCACACACCCTTCCCACCGCGGAGGCCTCTTTGGCAAATACACGGGAAATGGCCTTCTTTGCAACAGTACCCAGTCCTGGCAGGCCTGCCTCAGGATGCCTCTCCAGTTCCCCTTGGGAAAGTCTCTCTGCCCCCTCCTTAACACCTTTCTATTCAGCCAAGTGTTTGATTTATCTACTTAATTTGCACTGCTTTTAAAAAAATCTGTCAAAGAATTCATATTCTTCAACCTCATTTGGACATTCATTTATGAACAAAGAAAGACATCCAGTTTGATGTGAATGCACTAGTTTATCTAGCCCTGTTTTATCTATTCAGACTCGCAGTGGCTCTCCAGAGTCCCGGGGAAGGCTGCCTCCCACCTCTCCTAGCGGAAAGCCTTTCCTTGAGTAGAGATGTCACCCTGCGGGGCCCTTTCGTGTGCTAAAGCAGGCCTCCTCCATTTCCAATATCCCTGGGCCTCGTGCACTCCTGGGGCTATGTACGTGGAAAGCTGTAGGATTTAAACCAGCCTGTGTGTCCCCCTGTGTGGTTCAAAAAAACTCTCACCTTGGTTTTACAGGCCTTCCACCATCTTTGGATGACGTGAGCAGCTCGCTCCTTTTCGTGACACCCAGGAGAGGAAGGCGGTGGAGACACAGAATTTGAACCTCTTGGGTGTCGCACGAGAGTTGGATTGGACAGTCGGCAAGGGCATAGAATTCCCCGCTGGCCCTTAAAGGAATATTGGGGGTGGGGGGTGGGAGGAATATGAAAAGATGAGCAGCAGCAAACGGGGGAAAGTGACCTGGAAGGGAGAATGAAATACCCATTTTGAGCCGTGACCTTGCGCTAGCAAACAAGGCAGAGGGAGAGAACGAGAGAGTGGGCACAGCCTGCTAACTCTGTGGAGCTTTGTGCCATTAACGAGTTGGTAACAGCCCTCCCGAAGCCAAGCCCGTGGGAATGATGATTCCGTTGATTCCCCTAAGCTATGCATTCCGACCCCATCCAGCCTTAATAGATCTCTCTCGTCCAGCCGACTATTATGAGACTACTGAAAGGACTATTGAAGGAACTCTTAATTCTTTCTCACGCAGACACAGACCATGCATGCAAAAATTCACAACTTGGCTGGAAGAAAACCTTAGGAGGGAAGCAGTCCAAGAAACCAGGAAAATCCACAGCCCGACAATGTACAGGCACAAAGTCAGCCTACATGGAGCACTTCAATAGAGCCAAGGGTTAGTCAATATTCCAAGTCGTGCAGTAGCAGATACATCAAAATGTGGTGTGTGTTTTTCACCTGGTCTGGAGGTTCTATGGCATGAGTCCTTACAGATCTACAATCTACACCTTGGTTTTGCTCCAGTTCTCTCCTCTTCTCTGTCAGCTTCTGGATTGTTTCCCTGCAGAAGCAAAAAACAAAACAACACACAGAAAAAATAATTTTTGACACAGAACATCCTGCTTCATGGAACCGTGCAGCCTGCAGATATGCACAGCGTTGGTTCTACAATACAATTAATTATTTAATGGAATTCATACAGTACCAACTGCTTAGCAAGGCATGGCAAGAAGCCACATACAGCCAGAGAACTGAACCCCGAGATGTTTTGTAACATCATAGCAGGATTCAGACCTGGATACAACATTTGTAGTGTAAGGAAATTTTTGCGAGATCCTGCTGCATATCTGTTGGGTCATCAACTTGATGTGTGAAGGAAAGAAGCTTGGTCTCCTTATTCTACTTCCAAAATGATCCATCTCCACCATCTAGCCCTAAGCCTTTAAGTCCACAGCAGAACATGTAAAATTAAAAAAAAAAAAAAATACAGTGCAGCAGTTCAATAGACTTAGACAATGACAGTTTGTCAGGATTTCTGCTTTTCTGTGTGTGATCCCAGCATTTCCAGGCCAGAGTTGTGTTTGGGGTGAAGACAAAACCTCTTGGACAACGGTTGCCAAACCTCTTTGCGAGTTTGAAAAACAATCCTACAGGTCCTAACGTTCCACCGGCCTGGTGAGATCATGGAACAGGAGAAGTCCTTATCTTGCAACAGATATGAGATGAGTTCAGATGTGTTTTTTTAAACAAAGTCTGGCTTTTGTGTATATTTGCTGTGTGCAAAGCAGGATCTGTAAGGCGTGGATTTGGGGAGGGGCTGTTTCTGCTTTAAGGAGCAAAAGCAACTACCAAAAAAAAATTAAGAAGGCTATGTTTGCATAGAGAAGGTTTTCAAGAGATTTCTTTCCCCCTGTCCTTGATGACTGCCATGAGAGAGCATGATGGGTACTATGTCAGACTAAACCCAGGGACTTAACTCTTTAAGAGCCAGCTGATCCTGAAGGGCAGCCCTTTGGCTTTTGAGCTTCTTCACTACTCTGAGGAGATGTTCACGTTCTTCCGGGACATCTGACTCCTTAGCCACTGACTGATCTGGCTGTGCAGAAGTCGATGCAGCAACCAATGGTGATGTGCTGGCTTCTGAAAGCTGCAGCCTCTCATTCTGCATCGCATCTATTTTCTGGAAATTGAAAGGGCAACAAAGAGGGGAAGAATTGATCATCTTTTCATGCCCGCTCCACCACTCCACGGATTTCTGCTGATTAGCAAGCAAGAAAAACCTTGCCCTGGTGTGAAGAGGCTCACCTGGGAAAAAAAAAATCACACATGGCCACTAGCCAGAAAGCCAAAGACAACTACTAGTTGGTTTGAACAGCTTCTATGACAGTGAACTAATGCCGTTTAGAACCTAGGTTCCTCCTTAAAAAAAAAACCAACCAACCAAAAACCACACCAAGAACCCCAGAGGTCATTTCCTACAAAGACCTTATCTTCTTTTGTTTATAATCTGAATGAAAACCAGATCGTAGTTTAACTATAATATCCTGTAAAGTAAACAAAACAAACAAACAAAAGCCAAGCATCAAACGGCGGAAAAGGCTGCACATATGTTGATATATATGGATCTAAGAGGGTTTTCCCAGTTCCCGTCACTCACTTTCTCCAGCTTTGAAATCGGCTGGACCGGCCTTGGCCTGCTCCATTCAGTGTAATCTGAGGAAAGAGAACAACAACATTTCCAAACTGGAAGTTAGACTGGGAGAGAAGCAGATGAGCTTGAAAAGAAAGGCCTAAATTGATCTTGTGGGCTGTGTGTAAAAGTTGGAATGAGAGATTATGCGAAGTCTTTTTGAGACCCAACTGAGTAGCAGCCTACTGGTATTATTAATGTGTAAAGTAGTCTTCATGTACAGTGCTTTCACATCAACTTAAAATAGGTAATTATCGTCCTGAGCTATAAAGTTGGCCACTGAATTAGGATCATCGTTTTGCAACCCACTGCCTTTCTAACTCAGCAAACTCGCAACTCTTAGTATTCCAGAAGAACTTACTTTTTGCTTTACTGGAGGCAGGGGAGCTACTCAGCATGTGGTCTAGATCTGCTTTCAGTTTCCAGTTCTCCTCTTGTAATGCTTTGATACTCCTGGATAACTGCAGCACAGTAGCGTTGAACGCCTTCTGCTGTGAGTTCTCCGAAGAAGACCTGTACGAAGAAATGAGGGAAGCACAGCTACAACGAAGATGGAATACGTAGTGCAAAATCCAGCTAAGGAGACAACTGAGAAAAAAACCTGACCAAGGCTTGGAACACAGTATACGCACAAGCAGGAGCACACAATTGCTAACAAGTCTTTATGTGGTCAACTCTACGTGGAGAAGAATTGAGATCCAGTGTGATGCAGCAAAGAGTAGTCCTGGACTTGGAACAGGGTTCAAACCCCCACTCAGTCATCAGCTTTGCAGGAAATAATAAAAAGACAATATAACACATAGAACATCCTCTTGTTGTATGCCCCAACCTCCGTCTATTAGGCTAGAGGCGTGCTTACTAATACCAGAAGCTTCTCAAGACCGGACACAAGACAAGAGCTAATGCTACAAGCAGGCTGCATGGATTCAGTGAAGTGCAGAACAAAATATCAACAAGGAACTTCCGTTCTCTTACTTAGAATTCCTACAACCCAAAGTCAGGTGCCTCTCTGCCTGATTCTAGATATGTTTCCCAGGAGGCAGACTGAAGGCACACTTGATGCTTTCATTGATTTAAGGAGAGGGAAGCCATGGCTTATGCCACAATAGAGGCGTACTTGGGAGATGCCAGAGCAATTTACCTTGAACTCTCCTCCTTCAATTGAAAAGTCACAGAGAAGCAATTTTCTACTTCTACGGTAGATTTTTTAAAAAAATTCCAACTGATCCCTCTCTTCTCTAGAATGGATTTCGTGCACATCAAGATCCAACCATCCACTTCGGAATCCAACCCGGCTGGAATTAAGACTTCCTTCCCCTCCCCAACCTCCTGCTGCCCTCTGTGGCTAAAACCAAACAAAAAACAACTCCAGTGAATTTTCCAGCCCTCCGCATCAGGGTTTTAGGGTGTATGAGAGGCCGCTGGAAGAAGGGAGGCCACCGATTCTGTCAGATACCCAGTCTTGCTTTCCCACCTCTTTGCCTTGTGGGTCATGCACATGAGCAGCACTGAAGAAACACAATGAGGTTAACCTTACTCTACTTTCCCCCTAAAGCTACCTTGAGCTCCACCATCCTCCAGTCTTCCTCTGACTGCACAGACCAATCTCTCTCTCTCTTCTTCCTTCAGATCTTCCATCACTTTCTTCCTCCTCTGAATCTTTCACCTGACATCAAAAGTATCTGGGCAACTTTTAGAGTTAAGAATCTTCTTCTAAGAATAGCAGGCCCCACTACAATTGATCCCCATTTGGATTCCCCAAAATATTAGATGAACAAACACATACCTATTGGTTGAGTGTTGACTTTAAAAAAAAAAGGAGAAAAAGCTATGTGTTTATCCCACTTTCAAACCATCTTGATCTCTCTTGATAACATCCAGTAATGAGACAGTCATCAATGTTTTCGTGGAGTGCATTAAGGAGCTCACAGCTTACAGTCTTCCATAAGACTCCTCTGCTTGCCTTATTCAGTCAAATTTGAAATATAGAAGGCAACCATGGAAGGAGTTCTGCCTCAGCTCACAGCTTGGCAACATGTGTCTGTGTTGCACTGGGACCCACTTTGAGATACAGCACAAGCATTCAAGTTGAGACAAGGAACCAAGTATAGCGAGAAATTAGATTGATATGGTTTGTATAAAGCTGGTAAGCTGATTTAGGTGGCACCCATTACAACCCACTAGACTAGCCCAAAGATGTGCCAGAGATGTGATAAATGCTCCTACTTTAGGCTGTGTGATGTAACTTTGCATGGCATAGTTCCAGCAATCTCAAACTGGGCTTTTGGTCACAAACAAATCAGTGTGGAATTAAAGACACACAGACAGAGAGCCTTGGGCTGTTGCTACTGCATGTTCTTTCGGAGGAATTGCATGACACCTTATATCTCCATGCAAGAAGGTGCACCTCCTCCCCTTTAGCACAGCTGGGGCATTCTTGTGTTTAGTAGCACGAATTAAAACTGTGGCCTGAGTCTTTGCAATGGTCCTCAACATTTGTCTCTGGAGATATTTTGGATGTCAGCTTCCAAAGTTCTTGGCCGCTGGCCATGTTGGCAGGAGCTTCTGGGAATATAGCATCCCAAACATCTGGAAGTCCAAAGGTTGAAAACCACGGCTTTGGAGGTTTTTCAGAAACAGTGAAATGTGTTAATTATTTTCTTATTGTTTAACTCTCCCAGTGGAAACGGACTTTAAAAGATCCCACGCAACAAAAGCCAGGAGTACTGGTTTCTCTCGTTTCTCAGCCTTGGGTAGACTCAGCATTTTCTGCATTTTGTCCTTTTGTAACCATGAGAAGCATGTGTTTATTTTTAACCCATTAAAAAGACAGACTCTCAGATTTCTAAGTCCATTAAATAAAATTAAATCTACCAAGCTAATAAGAATGTAAAATACATAAAGAGCTTTGATTGTTGCACCTCCCTTTTTCTGACTGGCAAAGCCCCTGAGTTATTTGAAGTACCTAATGATATGGAGGCTAGTATTGACATTTAGAGGAATCCTCCTTTGGTGGTAAGACCAGTTTTTTTTTAAAATTACATTGCTTTGATTGCTTTCAAATGTTTTACAGTTTACTTCTGCATTTTCTTATTTTGAAGCAACACATGATTGATAATAATCTAGCAGAGGTGATGGAGTTTTATCAAGATAATTTAACTAGTCTGAAGTGTTTCCGTGGAAGCTCATTTTTACTTTTTTGGAAATGAGGTGCAGTAAAATCAATAGGGCTTATAGGATCAGGGAAGTCACTAACTTCACTTCAACTTATATCATGATCTTAAAGTAAACCCTATTGATTTCAGTGTACCTCTTTCTACACAAGGAGGTGTTAAGACAGCAGACTTGATTACTTGCATTTCAACTGTTTTCATTGTAACCAGGTTTCAGACTAGACACTATATCCTTTAAGAAGCCACTGCCTGAAAAGATACAGCTTTCATACAGGTAAAATATACTCTCTACGGTCACACATGGACAGAAAGCAAAAACTGAAACTGATGAAATATTTTACCAATAAATGCTGTCAACCAAAGTGAAACCTTCAAATGGAAATAATGTAGGTTATGACAGGAAATTGTGAAGTTAACTGAGGCGAGGAAAAGAAACCCAAAACAACATTTTAGTGACGAGATTTCTTTTAAAAGCTTCCAACATTCTCTTATTTCACAGCCATCAATGAAGTTTAGAAATTAGACAGAAAAAACTTATACAAATGCATAGAAACCCAAAGAAATAAACATACTTTCGTTGCACAGCCTTTGATTTAGCCAGCAGGCTTTGGAGTCGCTGGATCTGAAATAGAGAAATAGTGTTAAGAGAACATTGAAGCAAGGACCATGTGCGTAAGGGTGCCGACTCATAAATTTTACGAAGTAATATCTGAGGGCCAAAAAGGAGTAAAGAAGAATGAGATAGTCAACATTTTGACACCAAAATGGTTGCGCCAGGTGATCTCAGAAATAACATCACATGGTGTGGTAACCTCGCAGATCTGCAGTGGTTCTCAGAATACTTCCCTGACATTCTGTGTGGCTATAGGGGATCTAGACTAAGTACAGAGGTGCACACTTCTTAATGCGGAGGTGCTGCCTTGTGGGCACCCATAAATTAATCAGTCCTAACTCATTAAGGGGAAGGCACTAGAAAGAAATGCTTTCTCTGTAGTGTTCCATTGCAAAAATTTAAAACAACAGAATAATTTTTGGCACTGTAAGGACGAACAGGTTTATTTGATATAAGTTTTTGTAGACTGCTGTCTCCTCCTTCAGCTGCATCCAACGAAATGGACTGCAACCTATGAAAGTTTATTCTAAAAACAACGTTTGCTTCTTTAGAGTGCCCTTTGGACTCATTGTTTTTCCTTCAACAGACCAATAGGTCTGTTCCGTTGGAAACTTCTGCAAAAACAAACAAGGTATCTCACCACCAAATGTGGGCAGAGCAAGCCATCATTCACTGGGAAAGAGCCCCACTCCCAGCTAGCGTAGATGTTCCAGTACGGCGGCAGAATCAAAATTAAACCACTCCAGGTCTTTATCTGTTCTTCACTGTTCAAGAATCAAGTGCTTAATAAAGGCGTACCTCTTCATAATAGGTCTGCAGAGCAATTCTCATTTCTTCCACATTAGTGTTCTTCTCATCTGCCTGGAGTTTGCTATTTAACAATGCAAAACACATGGAGAGAAAGGAAAGAGAATGAGCAGGAGAAAAGATGCAGAAATTAACCACAAACATTTCTTAACAATGAAGCCAACTTATACTCGTCTTCCCCTCCACATTCCTAAGCAAAAATATTGCCAGCAGTACAAGTGTTGCTATTATTAGTTGTTCCAAACACATCTCTAGCAAACATGTGGTGGCGAAGCATGGCTTCGCTGACTGGCCTATGATCTCTCCATGTTATTCTCATGGTACTGAACAATACTAACATAGATGGATATTCTTGCTCTTCTCACAACCCTACTTAAAGCAGGAGGATCATCAATGGGGAGAGTCCACTCATTTATGAATTGGACTGCCCTGCATGGAGGCCCTCCAGAAAACCGCTATCTTCTCTTGCGCCTCCTCTTTCACCCAATACAATACAATCCTCAATGCAAGTGATATGCCAAGTTTGCATTCAGACACTGTAAGGACCACCTCTGGACTCATTCTTACAGATTCCATCAGAGCTTTGCTACCTCATCCTATCAGTGGCGACAGGACAGGGAGTAGATGCAGGGGGTGGTGGAGGGTGTGTTGTTGTTAGTAGGGTGCTCACACTGTGAAATTATTTGCCCTGAATATCTGGCTGGTTCTCTTCCTCTCTTTGCAACCCACCATTTAGTCCTCTACCAGGGTTCGTTCCTGGATTTGTGGTTTTCTTTTCAAATATTTTCTACTGGATGTTGATATTCCTTGACCTTGTGTAAGGACGAAAACGAAGCGTAAAAATATTGTAACAAACAGATAAAGTTCAGCATACTTAATCGTGTGGTCTTTCTCCTTGCACTGCTGCTGCAGTCGGAGAACCTTCTGCTTCAGTCCGCTGACCATCTATCAAGGGAAAAGAACACAGGGCCTCTTCTGAAACAGGAGCCATCTATAATAGCGCATGTCTGAAATGATAATTCACCATTTATCCCCTTAACTGGCTAGCCTGTAGCATTCTGTCAAAACTTCCATGTTGTGCATAGGTCTGTGTAGTTTGGCTGTATGGTCAGTCTACAAATCCAGGATGTTCCACCATGCAGGTGGCCAGAGAAACTAGTTTCCTTTCAAGGGAGAGTGCCTGCTCCCAGCCCCTAACGCTGTTGTCTTTCCACTGCCAGGCAGAGACCCTTCGGTTCGAGAAGGCTTTCATCAGCTGACTGGCTGTTGAGGAAGGGATCTCTAATGGATGGAATCCATTTCTGTACTGATGTGCTTTTAAATGCCTTTGCACTCTGTTGCATTTGAGTCCTGTGATTTTCTATGTCTTAGTAATACAATTGTTGCTTCCTATACCTTTTCAAATTAGTCTTGTGGAGAACTGCCTGGAATCCCAGTTTTGAGAAGAAGATGAAACACAGCTCAGATAAATGAATCCAACAAATAATCAGACAGACAGACTCAGAGAGAGAAATTAAAAGGTGCTGTTACCAAGCTGGTGTCATTTTTCTGCTCTGTCCATACCAAGCCAAACTCAGAACCCTGTAAAAAGGAGAAGTGAAACTTTCCCATGATTTATTATTTCCACAGTGCTTCATGAAATCAAGTGCTTTGCTTGTGATAAAAAGAAAGCCTGATTTGGTCAACAGAACATCAGCGCACAAGAACTTTTACTCAGGATAGGAACTACACCTTCTCAAAGTTCTTGATGTCCATTATTTTGACAACACACCCATAAGGTGGAGATCGTTATTTCTCTATCGCAGAGGGAGATGTGGGGTTTGGACTATTTCGGGACTTGATGGCTTGGCAACGAAAGGAACCAAGAAACGTTTCAGTC
This sequence comes from Intellagama lesueurii, assembly GCA_037013535.1. Taxonomy (NCBI): domain Eukaryota; kingdom Metazoa; phylum Chordata; class Lepidosauria; order Squamata; family Agamidae; genus Intellagama; species Intellagama lesueurii. The sequence continues at coordinate 19,078,203 of JBAJHW010000012.1, read as the reverse complement.
ACTCAGCCACCAAGCTTCTAGCTCCCAATGGCATAGTTTTCAGGTTTCGGTTCCTCAGATTCCCCTACCCTTCAACCACAGGCCTATATTTTCTAATCATAAACCGTCCCCATGCTCTGTCCACTCGGCTGAAGCTAAGTAGGTCTGAGCCTAGTTACTGCTTAAATAGGATACTGTTCGGGAACTATCACGTCTCCTACTAAGAAAATATTAACAGGAAAAAGGCAGGAAGCCGATTTTAAAAACGAAGACAAAACTGTAACTTTGTTGTAAATCTTGCTTTTAAAACGGATTGTGTGCTCATTAAAAAAAGAGGGTTTACAACAGTAAAATACATATTTCCCTTTTCTGAAATATGGTAATTAACTAAATAAGCTCTGGAGTACAGCATGAGAGCTGTTTCTGATCTGGATCAGGAAGACTTAAGCCACACTCTGTTTAGAAGCCACCATGGAACTGGCTTCCTTCTCCCACTCGGGAAACTTCAGAGCTATGCAAGCAGGCCCACACCTTACTGTCTAATCACACCTCATGACCAGTGGTGCAAGCATGGGTTACCCTGGAGGAATCCAGCAACTGTTCCATCTGTTTGTCCTTTCGACTGTTTTCCTCCTCCAGTCGACGGATCTTCGTTTTCATCCGATCTGCTTCACATTTTTGAGCTTGTATGGTCTAAATTTCACATGGGGGGGGGGGGAGGCAGTTGCCATTAAAAACAAATTAAATGGTAGAACTATTAAAATTATCACATTAATAAAAATCAAGAAAGATGGAAACACCTTAAAGGTCCAGTGAAGAAATACATCTTCACATCTTCACAAAAGCACTCAGAGTGGGGATGGTTCCCAGTTCTAAGGGATATGAATCCCAACTCAAGCAAGAAGGGATGCTCTTTGTTTGGCAAAGAAATAGGTGTCTTTGTCTGTCTCGGTATGTTGGCAAAATTAGAGGGGGAAAAGAAAAAAGAGTGTGTGAGAGAGAGGGAGCGAAAGGCCACATATTGTGGCACTTTAAAGACTAAAAGTTGTATTTCCATGTGAACTTTTGTAGATCAAAATCTACTTCTTTAGACGCTACACTAACCAACACGGTAGCAGAATTCTTGAGAATGACATATGATACCGAATAGCAAAGAGGAAGGCCGGAGAGGAGAGAATGGGGAGCTGTCTATCACAGAGACAGCTCAAAGCCACACCAACTACGGAAGCTTAGTTTCTCTTCGCCCATTTGTGGTTCCTGAGCAAAGTAGACACTCCCCGAATAGTTTCCAACATTTCTCTGCAACTGTCAACTCCAAATTCCATTTTTCAGCCTTTAAAGACAAATGAGATTTTCCAGAAGCCACATGCTACATGGGACACAGTTATGTCCAGACATACCTTCTTTAGCTCAATGATCTCATCATACATGTCTTCCTTTTCTTTGTAGTCTGGAGTTCCAGGGATGTAGCCTAGGAAAAGGAAAGGGAAAAGGAAAAGGAAAGGAAATTGGCAGTGAACAAGAATGATTGAAACATTCAAGAACTACAGAACCTTTATCCATACAGAATTTCCATGGGCAACAATTAAGAAAGTTGATATCTCCATTTTACAGAACTCACCACTGCTGGAGGAGCGAGCGTGTTTAGGTTTCTTCATGCCCAACGCTTCCTTCAGATATTCTGGCGTGCTGCCAGGGAGAGTCGTGGAGAGGGCAGGACTCAGGTCAAGGTTTGACTTTGCTGGCCCCAAGTGCCTTGTGCCTAAGGGAAGAGGAAAGGCCCCCCAAAAAACCCCTACATCAGTTTGGACAGAAGCACAGTTCCACCAGCAAAAGGGAGTGCAGTCTCTGTTCCCCTGGCCTTCCATTCTGAAGCAGGACGTCTCCTCCTCCTCCTGCTGACAATAACACTCACAGAGGATACGGTTATCAGAAGCTCCTCTACACCTTTTTCTTTGGAATGAGCCTGGATGATATGGCACTCATGTCTTGCCTGTGGGCTTCCCAGAGACACCTGGATGGCCACCAGCTTGCTGGATCAGACAGGACTTTGGTATCATCTGCTTGAGCTCCCCTGACCTGTTTAACCTAATGAATAATGGAATCCGCGCACACCAGAAAAATGGAGCAGGAGGACCGAATGTATTACTTTGCACCTGCTCTGATTGTTTTAAAAAAAAAGCAAAGCAAAGCGTACTGCTTATATACCGCCCCATAGTGCTTCAAGCACTCTCTGGGCGGTTTACAAGTTAATTATGCAGGCTACACATTGCCCCCCCAGCAAGCTGGGTACTCATTTTACCGACCTCGGAAGGATAGAAGGCTGAGTCAACCTTGAGCCGGCTACCTGGGATTGAACCCTGGGTCGTGAGCACAGTTTTGGCTGCAGTACAGCAGTTTAACCACTGCGCCACGAGGCTCTTCTCGTAATTCCACACTACAAAGATAATGCCAAAACTTTATAGAAGGGGAAACTGGTTTTCTATGGGGTACCTTGCCTGGGAGATCCACACCACAGCTGCCTTGATGTCTTGACCAAGGGGATTTCAAAGTGTCTCCGCTCTGTGCCCTTAAAGGGCCTCAACAATCCAGGCTTTTTAGAATGGAAACTTGTACTAGAGGTGTACGGTGACTCTGTGGTGAGAGAAAGAAATTTGTTACTCCAGTTTTTTAAAAAGCAACAAACACCCCTCTAGCATCCCATTTTGGCAAAGTTGTGAGGCTCTTCATCTTAGAAGTTGTTACGAGTCTCAGAGGAGGGAAAAATTGCTAAGAGTCAACCAATAGGGAAGGCAGTAGAGGCTGAAGTCCTTGACCAAGGAGTTAGCCTTAAACTGGTGAGATGGAACTGTACCCATACTGTAAAAGATGCCCATCTCAAAGTTTTCTGAGAAAACTTTGGAGGAAGAATTCCATTCACATTCACATCCAAACCTAGAGATGTAAATTTTCCAAAAAATTCCATTTTCCCTGGAAAAAAACAGGGAAAAAATAGAAATTTACATCTCTATTCATACCCAATAACTTCAGACTCTCCTGTCCTTTGTGTAGCAACCCATCTCAAATGAAGGAATGCCATCGTTGTTTCAGAGCAAGATTTGGTCATACTTACTCAGTGATTTTGGAGACTTGCGAACAGTTTTCTTTCTCAGTTTCTAAAATTGTAACAAAAAAGTATTGTAATATTTGTATACAAAATTTGCATTCAAGCATCTGAAGCTACATAAACAGTAGGCACTTCTCTGAGTGCAAAACAGCAGACTCATTGCCATTATACTGTAGTTATTAGTTTGGTTGATCTAAGTTAATCACGTTCTAAGACTGCCAAGTTGGTACACCTAAAAACTGGAACTTCCACTGAAAACAAGCCAAAACTCACAAATTACATTTGATGTATATCGATCTATAAAACTATTCTACAAGGAGGGCTTTTGGATTTGTTACTATTAAAACAATGTGCACTATAGGTACTGTATGAGATAAAGTGGGTGGCCCCAGAATTCTGCAGCACTTGGGAAGTCAGAAAAACACACATGTTAAATGTTATTTCCTGTTAAGGCTATGTGCCTCAGTCAAACAGAACTCTTCAAATTAATGATGTCATAGCACAGAGAGGGGGGTGGACTTGAGTGAGCAAAGGAAATCAGACTGTATACATGTACACTTACAGTTTCTGTGTCAGATTCATAAGTTAACGCCGAAAGACTGTCCTCTACCTGTGAAATAAATACACAGACTATAACATAATCTAAGAGCTGTGGGTAAAAACAGGAGATCGTGGGAATCAAGACACACATAATCACAGTTACTCCAGAAAAACATTAAAAACTTAGCCTAATCATCTTTTTGTGAGGGTATCCAGATCAAGGTGCTAGCACAGGGCACCTCAGCTAGAAAACATCCAGGGGCTAGCCGCTAGAGGATTTGTGAAACATGCACAGGTTAGCCTGTTAGTCAAGCCCAAGGCCATTCAGCCATTTATCACGGGGTTCACCAGAAGATCAATAGCAGCAGACAACCAACCATAATATATCCCCCCCCCTGAAATGGGGAGACCCAAGAGACTTTGGGATACACAGCCTAGGATGTATAATCACGTCAGGTGGCAACTGGGCCCCCTAAGAGGTCTTGGTAGTTTTCCATGTGAAAAGTAGATGCCCCAGAATATTTCCCATAATAGTCTGCAGTGTGAAGGGGGGGAGGTCTTTGAAGGCTGAACATCTTGATCTACTGATGTAGCACCACCAACATATGCAGTTGAGAATGGGAAGGCAAGTCTTTAACTTAAAGGATTTATAAACTAAATATAGATAGATATGGGAAAAGCTCATCAAAATAGAATATTTAAAATCCATCATCACAGCAAATGGAGCCCGATACTCCTGGATTCCAGAAACTTAACTAGTGTTTTTCTAAAATCATTTATATTGGCCGTCACCAACTCAGGGCAGTAGTGGAAGAAAATAAGTGTTGAATTTGGAGGGAGTGGCAGAGGTATTGAGGGGAACCGTGGAAGCCATGAAAGTCTTCAGCTGAACCTGCTGTCACTGGAAGGCTCGACCAGCCTTGCTCTGGTTTCTGAACATGCTCTCCAAACATGCTTCCTGAAGAAAACGGAAGACACCACTTCTTTACAATGACCAGAGATTAGAAAGTAGCCAAAAGGCAAACCAAATCTGAACTGGCATAATTGATGAGAAGAAGGATTGAAATGTATTTCATGATGTGTTACTCACTGGGTGAGAATTATTTTATTTTTCTGATTATGGGAAGAAAGGCTATTCCATAATTTTAATTTCCTTTAATAACAGTGGTATGTGGATTTTTCATCCATGCACAGATAAGTCACTACTAATGGAAGGGTCTGCAGTTCATTTCCAATGCTTTGTATGCCCCACCCCTATTCCTTAGGTTATACTTAAATCTCACTTTCCATGAAAAGGCAGAGAGAGAAGGAGGACAGCATTTAAGACCAGCATAGCAAGTAAAGAAGATAAACTGGCTTTTTCACACCTCACTGCAGGCGAGCGTGTGTCACGTACACCCTGTCCCGGAGTTTTTAATTTCCTGATGTCCCCATTCTCCACAGCATATTGGCAGATTCTTTTTGTTATCCTTCAGGCATCTGATCTTGATCTATATCTCCCTATCCAATTTGCCCTGCTGCTTTAGCGATCAGCCCGTGAAACAGGCAAAGCTAAGTATTTTGAAGGCAAATGGATAAACATCAGCAAAAGCATGCTGTGTACATATGAATTTCTAAGAGCTAGACTCTTCCAGATATACTGCCTCCCATTCCTGGGGAAGAATTAAATGCAAGCGATACAGATCTGAACAGGCAATGACGGAACCACTTTCAGCCCACGATCTCAAATGCGCTAACACTGAGGACATTAATCATTGCTATCTGCACGTCACAGAACTCTTAGAACTGTGGCTGCAAACTGATTCAGACAGTACATGCATCAACTAAAACTTTAGCTGATTAATTGGTACATGTCAATTTTTATAGAGGTGATCAAATTTTGATCAACAGAGCTATATGTTAAAGGAGCCCCTGCTTTTTGCCATGGTGAAGATAAAGACTAACTTGGTGGCAAGGCATTGCTTCTCTTCCAAACTTGGACATACTGAAAAATAAACTCTCGGGCTGCCATTCCATCCCTTCTTGCCTGGATGTAAGCCACACTGAACATATTGCGGCTTAATTGTGATTAAATAAGCATAGGAGTTAGCTGTAAATGTCTTTTCCCCTCTCTGATAAACAGTTCATAGCACTTTTCAGGAGCTGTTACACAGGCAATTTTATAGGGAAAAGGTAGCACTGGGATACTTCCAAAACCCAATGTAACTTAAGACCACCACCGCTTATTATAAAATGTAAGTGCTGCACCATTTTGTATCACAATGAAATGATAGTGGAAGGCTTCAGATTTGAAATGTTAAGAGCACAGAAAGAAACTGCTTCATATATGTGGGCTTATAAATTAATAACATGCAACACGAAGAAGTACATTTATGTGTTTTGAATCTCCCACCCATAAATGCCACTGGGTTAAAATGGAAGGACACACTTTTTGGCTCACTATCTCAGTATCACTCATAAACCTCTACCAGCCTGTTCCCCTCCACCAAAGTCCTACAACCCAATCCTAATACTTGAAAATGCAACTTAATCCACTGCAACTCAAGGAAGCAGACAGACGATTACAGGGGTTTTGTGGGATCATCAGGTGGATAGTCAACCGTGATCCAGTTAGTTCATCCGAGAACAACTGCCACTTCCCCCACCTTGTTCTAGGTGACCAAGAGCTTCCCTGCCTAACCTATGAATCTGACCGAGAGAACCTTTTGTCTACCTAAAGACAACTTTGGACACCACAAATGTCTAAGCTGATTGGGTCCCACAGGAGGCCCTTCCCCTGGCCAGGGTGCCCACCGTCCTTTCCCTCCATTGGGGTCACAGTCTTGGCGGGGGGGGGGTCGGGAATGGGGGAGGCCCAATGGGCCATTGCGGGGGAGGGAAGGGTGGCTGAGTGGGTGGAGAGGCCGGTGGGGGGGGTTTCGAGGAGGAGGTCCGAAGGCACACCCCCCCCCGGGAGACCCTCCTTGGGACCCCCTCCAAAGGGTCCCGACCCTCGCTCCTGGCTCTACCAGTGAGGCTCAGTGGGGGGCTCCGGGGTGGAGGTGGGGCGGCGGAGGCCCCCCCTCTCTCTCTCTCCCTCCCTCCCTCCGCCCTCCCCCGCTCGCTCCCCCCCCCCCCCGGCCCTCACCAGCTCCAGCTCCCGCTCGGTGGCGGTCTCGCTGGGGCCCTGAGACATGGCGGGGACGACGCGCCGAGGGGGCCACCCGAGCAACGCCTTCGGCCCCGGCCAGCCCAACCACTAGGCCAACCCCGAGGCCGCGGCTCTCCAGTTCCGGCTTGGCGAGACCATGGCAACCCGCCACGGCAACCGGGAGGGGGGGGGGCGGGAACAAGACCCGGATGGAGACGCGAGAGCGGCGTCGCGAGGCCGAGCGGCTCCGCCTCCGGGGTTTTCTCAGCACCTCGGGACGACAGAAAGGTTGCCCGGAGTGACTCGCCAGCCCCAAGGCGCATGCTCAGAAACGCGCCCAGGCCCAGGCCCAGGCCCCCGCGCCCCCTCCATGCCAGAAATGGCGAACAATGAACGCTCCCCAATACTTTTGGGCAGCAACGCCCACCGGTTCCCACGCTGCGTGGTCCAACTCTGAATCGACTTTGCAGCCCCTAACAGTAGTTATAGGAAAAGTAACGTTTTAGGAGGCAGCCCCCCACTGGCTGTTGGGTTCCAGGGCTCCTCGTGCCCTCCAAAGTAACGTTTGGAAGCTCTGCATCCTCCACACACCTTGGCCACCGACCTGGCCTTGTGGACGACACTCGCTGTGACACGCGTGTCCGTCTGAAAGGACTCCCGGGTCGGTGCCGGTCCTTGGCTTGTCTCAACCTGCATTGCCCGTTCTGCATGGCTTGGGGGGGGGGGGAGAGGTTTCCCGCCCCCAGAAGATGCTATTGGGGGGGGGCTCCCCTTCTGCCTGCAAACAGATGCTCTGTTGCTGAATATTTGGCACTTTCAGAATATGTATTCCATATCCCCCCCCCCCCCCAAGGGACATCTATCGTTCCTCCTCAGGTGCTTAAAAGTCTGCTCTGCCTTGTAACATAGTCCTCCGTCCAATCCTATTCTCTCTACTATAACAATAGTAATATATTGTTATGATTTTAAATTGTTACATGATATGTTGTTACCCGCCCAGAGTAGTCTCTATATGACTAGATGGGCGGGCTATAAATGTAATAAATAATAATAATAATAATATTCCTGCACCCCAGGCACAGCTGGGGAAAAAGTATGCTAGTTTTTGACTACAATTCCCAGAATCCCCTAAGAAAGGAGGCCAGGCTGACTGACAGGTTCCGGGAGTTGTAGATCTCTCTCCACAATGACTCTTTTGAAGTCACACGGTCGCTTCCTCCCAAGTGCTGGCAAAAAGAAGCGGAAGTAGCAGCACAGAGCTTTCATTAACCCTACTGAGCATGTGCAATGTTCCTGGTGCACTGCGCATGCTCAGTCTCAATAGCGAAGCAAGGAGGCTGGGTGGAAGAGTCTTTTATGTGCATGGCTTCCAGGTGAGGGTAATGATCTTTCACGTTGCAGTGGGGAAGTACAGCCCGATCCAATGCACACTTTTGCTTGGGAAGCAACCCCCCCCCCCAACTTTGCCCAACACGGTGTTTCCTTCCTGTCTGAACAAAACTGCAGTGGTTTTAGTGATGCCATCTGCAGGTTTACTCAGAAGTTGGCTCCAGTGTAATTCCTGGAGCCAACTTCCGTCCTGTGTGACCTGTTTGGGAAGAAATGTCGTGGGAGAGGTAGGTTTCTTACTTCAGGGCAAAGAGGGAGGTAAGGTTGGATTTCTGCAAATGTGCGTTGCTTTGCATTCCCAGGGATACCTGGGCAATCACCTGGGAGTAAGCTTGCTTATTCGTCCAAGTAAGCAGGCACAGAATTGGGCTGAAGGCGGTCATTAGAAAAATATAGTGGTCCTTAATGGAGTCCACAGGTGAATATCCATGCATGCATGCGCCCATGGACACAGAAACATGCTTTCCTGAATCTTAATACTGTCAGCCGAACCAGAACAATAGCAACGGGGGTGGAGGAGGAGGTGGGGGTGGGATCCTCTGATCCCCCAACAGGTAATTTGAACCCTTCTGGGTCATTTAATGCAAGCTTCCATGTTGCTGTTTGATCTTCTCGTACAAATATGGGTTATCTCGCTACTGCAGGTTCTGTCTTGGCCCAAGAGAAAGAAAAGGCCGGACCTCAGCCTCACCATGGACATAAAGTGTTCCCAGCTCCTGCCTTCTGTTTGCACCATCCTGGCAGACCCAAGATGCCCCGTGTCAGATGATACCTGCTTGGAAAAGTTACTAGACTGGTTTAAGACGCTGACCAGCAGCGCTGGTACATTCCCGTTACAGCTTTTTGTTTCGGAAAGGCTCCTTATGGGTAGAAGGAAAGCGGCTGCTTTAGGGTTTGAGTCAGTGCCACTGAGTCGCTTGGCTGGGGAAAAAAATAACTCTTATTTTCGCTAGTTGTACCTATTGTTAGGTATTATGTGTTTCTTGTTTTATAGTTTGAGTCAGATTATTTGCACTTATTTTGTGCTTAATTTTTAACTTGTCATGACATCGGGTTTTAACAATAAACTTCCTTCCTTACTGAAGGAGAAAGCGCCATTGAATGGATGGGATTTCACTGAGAACAAGACTTAAATCAGGTATATGTGGTGAAAATGGTGCTTGGTCGTACCTAAATATATGAACTGTATTTTTTGTATGGGTTTCCCCAGGATCCACCCTCCTGCTCTTAGAGGAGAATCCATGCTTGACTAAATTGATCCTCACGGTGCTCGGCCAAGATGAGCCAAATCCTAGCATCCTTTCTTTCGTCCTGAGGCTCACGGGGATGCTGGCTGCGTCTGAAAGTGGTTTCCAACAGCTACAGGTCAGCCAAGTTCCGAGCTGGGACTAGTGGTACTGGGCTACAGAGACTGATGGTTTGACTTGTTCTAAGATCCCTTCCGGTGGGCCTTTGTCACTGGCCCCATCAGTAAAGAGAAAGGGTACATCAGTGGCTTACTATAATAATAATAATAATAATAACAACAACAACAACAACCATGTGCTGTCAAGTTAATTCCGACTTATGGTGACTCTTTTCATGGTTTTCCAGATATATAATATTCAGAAGTGGTTTACCTTTCCCTTCTTCCAGGGGTGCCCTGGGACTGTGCAGCTTAGCCTAGCCAAAGCTACCCAGGCTGGCTCTTCTCTCAGGAGGCACAGCAGGGGAATTGAACTCTCAATCTCTGGCTTTGCAGTCTGATGCCTAAGCCACTGAACCATCCCTCCAGATGGACTACAGTTCCCATCCTCCCACACCCTTGCTACACTGGCTAAAGCTGATGGGAATGGCAGTCCAGCCAACATCTGGAGGGCAACACATTCCCCAATCTTGTCTGAAGCCATTTTTTCACTTATAACACATATGAATGGGTGAAAACACTGCAAGGGGCATTTACCCACCCAAACATTCTTGGTTTCAGCTTTACTTTTTAACTAAAAATGAAGCTTGCAGCTTGTGGGAAGAGGGGGACCCCGGGGTTTCCCAGCCTCCACCCCACTTCTACCTGTGGCTGTGAGCCTTTTCTTTGGAGGACAGAGAGCTGTGCCCCAGGGCAGCTCTAGAAATCTAGGTGTGTGTTTTTCTCTAGATTTACAGGCGTGTGTTTCCCCCCCTCCTCTTCTGTTGCCAATTCAGCAAGGGGAAGTGGTGTTTGCGGCCTTTGGCGAAGCAGGGCCCCTCGGCAGCACGTTATGGGAAGACATGACCATACGGAGCGGCTGGGTGCAGGGCGTCTACACAATGCTGCAGCATTATAGCGCCTTTCAGTTCCTGTGTAACTCAGGTAGGTAAGCGTAGCTGGGATGTTTTTCCTTCCAAACTCTGTACATCACACCTGAGTCTGCCTACAAAGGTGCAGGTTCTTTGACTGACTGAAGCATTAAAGCCATCCTTGACTCCTGTGGCTGACCTGCTGTGCAGTTCTTGTCGACAACACCCTAGTTTCCATGCCCAGTGGCACCTAAAGCAAAGCCGACGGGACCGACCCTATCAAACTTCTTCCCGTTTATTCTTGCCTCCTCTTCCATTCTCTCCTCTATTGTTTCTGCCCTGAAAAAAATTAGGTCAAAGTCTTTCTCATTTTACCTGCTTGCACAAGTGGCCCTTGGCACATCCAGCCCTACTGTTTTTGGTCTTTGAGCAGGGAGATTATTTTCAGTGGGGTGACTGCCAGCTTGTGTACATTGGAGAGACATGAAGAGGGCTTTATGCTTTGCAGTTCCCTTCTTAATGCGTCTTGACTGTCAGCTCCTTTATACAGAGGGCTGCCATCTTTCCCCCCCCCCCCGTAAAGTGGTGTGCCCGCTGATTTATAGAAACAAATCATGTTTGTGTGCATGCATGTGCACTTGCACACATGTGTGCACATACATGCATGCACTAACGCACGCATGCACACACACACACACTACAGCCCTAACTCAAAGACAGGGCAATAGAAGGTGGAGTTGGGTGAAGCACAAGCCCCTTCTACCAACAGAACCTCCTTCTGACTGCTCATCCCAGAGATCTGGGAGGGTCATTCTCTTTCACCAAGCGTGCAGCTTCACGGAGGACGCATGTGGAGTGGCGAGGGAGGAAGGAAGAGGACAGCCGCTTAGTCAGCCTGATCAGCTGAATCAACCTGGTGATCTGTCTCACACGTCTGCTGGCAGAACTGCTCTGTAGGCTGAGACTTGGGGGCAGGGTGAGAATGGAGCTTGGGTATGTCATAGCCCAACCTCCCTCAACGCAGTGACATAGGCACAGGGGCTGGCACAAAGTTAGCCGAAGTGAGAGAAATTCCCAGCATTTTGTAGGGCGGGACGGTTCGGGACTTGGGACAGCTTTAGCTTGCTTGGGGTTGGCTGGTTAGGACCACACTCCCACCTGGGAGTAAGTCTTGCTGAGCTTGACACTACTTTTAAAGTTCATGAAGGCTCTCACACTTGGTTAGAAGGTGCCACCTTTAACATTTTCTTCTTTATCCACTGCCATAATGACACAGTCTGACCAAAACCTCTTCAGGTGTCCTATTAAATACCTGCCCCCCATCCAGCATCTAGGTATGGTATTCATCCCCCGGTGCAACGGTCATCTTATCACAATACTATCATGATCACCTCGCCCTTTCCTCTTCCTCTTCTTAAAACCAGGAGCTCTCGACGTGATCTTCTCTCTCCAAAGAGATCGCAGCTTGTTTGTTGCTTCGGGAGCCAATCGGCTTCTCGCCCGCACGCTCATCTTCTCTGCCAAGTCCGAACCGTCTCGCCTTCTCTGTCCAAAGGATTGCGATTGGCCGGCCTGTGCCCGAATGATTGTTGCTCGCATGGAGGAGTCTTTGCAATCCCATTCCGCCGCCTCCATCCAACCGTCCTTGAAGCTGCTGATTACATTGTTTGAGCACAACCAGGATCCGTGGACTGAAATCCTTTGGTCGCGGATTGCGGAGACCGTTGGGTCCGTTCTGAGAGAGGATTCGGTGCAAGTGGGACATTTGCTGGTGGATCTGTTCCTTAGCATGGGAAGGTAGGCATCTGTTGAATCGCGAGTCATTGCTCTTTGATTATCCGAGGTTAGATCAGAGATGGAACCAGTTATATCATTTGGAACAACAACTGAAAACATTTGGGCTGCATAGATGCCATAGGCGTAAGCTGTGCTGCTCAGTCACATAGCTAGTGTGGTGAGCTAATCAGAGCGTAGGTATCAAGTTTCCGGTCCTCACTGAGCCATGAAATTCACCGGAACTAGTTATATGCTCAGTCTCACCTTCCTTACAGGACTGTTTGGAGGATTAAGTGGCGAGGCATTAAACCGGTTTCTGGAACTTTTTGCAGAAAAGGAGGGGTGTAACTTTAACTAATAAAAAAGATCACTGCTGCATTTCTCTTGGGATTTCTCCTTCCCTCCTGTAGGTCTCCTGCATTTAGCGGTCCTGAATGCAGACTTTGGAAGCTGGTAACGCTTGCGCTGAAGAACTTAAGCCTGACCCAAGCTGGCCCCTTGGCCTTGGGACTCTTGAAACTCGAAGCATGGCAAGTACTGATGCTCCTTAACCTCTCAACTTAGTGCTTAAAAAGCCAGATCATTAAAACTGACAAGCAATGAAGTACTTTGTTAGACTTCGACACAGCCTTTGCCCATGTTAGTGCCTTCCGGTGAGATCGGACTACAGTCCCCATCCTTTCCAGCCAGCATGTCTGAGGAGGATGGGTTGAGTAGCTCAACACCCCTGGAGGGCGCCAAATAGAGAGGGGCTGCTTGTGGGAAATCATTCTGACCTTATCCACCATGCCGTGCTCGACCCTCTTGCATTCATTCCAAGGGCAACCGAGTGGCCGTCCTGTGGACCTTGATTAGGGCAGAGGTGGACAAGGGATAACCTCTCAGATATCCTGGGACTGCAGTTCCTATCTGCCACAGTCAGTATGTCCAGTGGTGAGGGATGATGGGAACTGCAATCGAACAATGTCTACGAGACACACTTTGCTCTCTCTTCTACTAGGGAGTAAGATCCACCAAAAGTGATGGTGCTAAATAACTGAGCCTGAGACTGCACTGGCCCTTTGCGGTCCTTAAATCTCACCCGCCTGCTTTCTCCCTGTTATTAAACTGTACATTGTAATCTCCTGGGGATGGGGACCTAGAGACGTGGTCTTCCATCCCCTGGCCGCAGTGAGCTAGACTAAACTGGGAGGCATGCCAGCCGATTTGAAACGTCTGTTTCTGTCTGTGAGATTCGGGGAGGCATTTTATGAATGCACAAACTAAAGGTTGTTACACTAAACCAGTGAGGTGATCTGCTGTTGAGGACACGGGAGAAACCGAATTCCTCTTTTCTCTTGAAGCCCAGCAGCAATTAAGGCGCAAAGTCTGAATGTTCTGCTCCAGCCGATGGACTGCATCTCAAGGGCTGCTTCTCACTCTCATTTAGAATTCCCAGGTACGATGCTGACGTCATGATAGGGTTTCAAACCTACATGCCAATGCCAATGAAATGTGGGTGGTGGGTGGGCTTAAACCCTCGGTATGGACCACACTGACTGGGGGAATCTCCAAGGTGTCATCCAAGACATTTGGAGGGCATGAGAAAGCTGAGATAAAGAAAACACTCTTTCTGGATGGAGGAACCGGATGACATACAGCTTGGTTTCTGCTCCCCTTTGTAGACTCTTACCAGCTGTATTAGAGAAGCACTGGATCTGGTTTACCCAATTCCCTCCTTCCCTCCAGATTTACCAGATCAGCCTCCTACCAATCCTGCTTCTGTGGAGTCCCTTCTCTCCTCCAGATCATCGTGTGTCGGTCTTCTGTGCCAAACACTGGCTTATCTCGAGGAGATCCAGTCCTTGGTAAGACCCAGAGCACCAGCTTTTTCCACCCCAGTGTAGTGCTGTAGTCCGGTGTATTTCATGGGTATTACAAATCCCATCATCTCTACCTAACATGTGCAGTGGTCAACAGTCATGCTGGCCGTTGGTGGCTGGAGTGGTATGAATTTCTGCAGAGGCAGCCGGACTGGTCTGTTGCAGTGGCAGCACTAATGGGTAATAAGACCATGATTTTAGCATAGCTAAGGTGATACTTAGGTGATACCTTTTTAAAAAAAAAAGATTCTCAACCACCGTTAACTATGCACGTGTTATGCTAACAGGCCTCATCAGCATCATAGGCAGACGTGGCATCGTCCAGTTCTTCTTTACATTTTTAAATTGCCTAACTCCACACAGCCCAACTCCTGCTTCTAATTAAGAGAAGAAGCAAGAGCTTTGGGACGTTGTATAAGGAGGGCTGTAAATGCCTCAGGACCACTCTCTTAGCAGGAAGCAGTCAGAGGTTACATCTCTTCACCTGGAAAGACAGAAGTCGCTCTGGAGCTGCAGCGATGCCTCTGCCCCCAGGCAACCCTCCAGTTGTGATTAGACTTTTTGCTATTGCTAACCTAGCCAGCAGCGAGGAAGGCTCGGCAGCTAGACTTTGGCACCAGTTGGCGAACTGGATTTTGTCCACTCCCTCCGGTATACAACCCACTTCTGGTAGATGAGAAGTTGCCTCAGGTCAGATGGTGGAGCCCTCTAAGCCCCATCCTGCCAACAGTACTGGCAGCAGCTTTCTAGGATTTGAGGCAGGATTCTTTCCTAATGCTACCTGGAGATGCCACTGGGGATTGAACCCGGGGCCTTCGGAGTGACAAACAGATACTGTACAGCTCTGATCGTGTGCTCTTCCATAAAACGGGATGGGAACGCATGCCCCTTTCACTTCACCAGGCTTGCCTGTCGGTGATGGATTTCCCCCAGAAGCCTTTGCTACACTCCGTGGTGGCCACGCTGCAGTTTTGCATCGGCTCGGCTGTTCCGGCCAACTCCCTGGGAGCAACACTTGGCAAAACCCTCATTGGCTGCTTCCGAGTTCAGCGGGCAGCCCTCGGCCTTCTTGGGGCGCTCTCGCGGTGGGCGAGTAAGTAATTCCTCTTTTCTTATTATGCTCACAATTATCTTTTGATTGTGGGATCATTTTGCTGCAGCATGTAACACTCTAGAGGGCCCTTGGGTTGCCTTCAGGGTGCTTCTCGATTATGCAGTTTGCAAGGCAACATGGAGGCATCCTGCGAATTCCCGCAAGGCAGTGCTTCAAGCCTCGACACACACAAGCCTACTGGCTAGAAGCTCCTTTTTTTGGCAGTCAACCAGGTGATTTCAGGAGGGAAGGCACTTTTGGTGTTGGCCCCCCAAATTACGGAATGTCCTTCCCAAGCTTGTGTACCATACACCTTGCTCTCTGATAGATTGCCCTGCGAAGCCTGTCCTGTTCTCCCAAGCCTTTAATGACAGAGGCGGCCCAAGGCACGGTTTTAATTTCATGATGGTATCACTTTTATGCTTTTTTTTTCCTCAGCTAACAAGGCCACTGAGATTCCCATTTACCCTGGATTTGCATCTGCAAAACCTGAAGGGCTCCCCAGCCCTACTGAAACCTGGTGTTCAATTAGACGAGCAAATTTATCTTTGTAAATGCATTGTGAGTCCAGAAGTTCTGTTTATTCCAACTCGTAGTTCAAACTGTATATATATATTTTAAATGCATACAGCTTCAGTTCAAGATGAAGCCGTGGAACAGGTCTTTGATATTCTTCTCATGTACCTGAAGAGTCCAGATACAAGTTCCACTGTAAGTATGAACTCAGGCGTATGGAGGCATAACTTTGCAAAGACAATTAAGGTTGGATTTTCCTCCCCTTCTCCACTTTTAGACGGCTCTTACAAGCAGGTTTCCTTTTCCCTTTCAATTGTAACTTTAAACACTGGCTATTCCAATGAAGTCTACCCAATTTCCCCTCCCTCACCCCAATTCACTGGGTGGATTACAAATTGATGCTGAAGCTTTGTTTTTTCCTCCTTCCAACCCACCCCTTTTCCTTGTGTGTTGTGCCTTTCAAGGGCCTTTTTAATTAGTGATATTTGTAAGCTGTTCTGGGGATCTTTTTAGCTAAAGGGCTAGCGGAAATTCTTTCATTGTTCCAATGAACAGATGCCATAATCACTACTGCCATAATCACTACTACCTTACCTTTAATGTGAGGCCAACTTTCCTTACACTTGGAAGGAAAGTTCTTTGCCCAAAGCCTGGCGCCGGTGGAAGAATCTCTATTTGTCATTAGCCACCAGTATCGCAGATTTTGAGGGTTCCATTTTGTTTCCCTTTCAGGTTTTGAAGAAGGCGTTTCAAGCAACGCTCAAATGGCTTCTGAGCTCCTTGGAGCCCTCCAGCCGTCTTCCCGGCGTTAGGCGGCAGAAGCAGTTTCTCAAAGGTATAAACATAACGGCTGGCAATAGACAAACTGGGTCACGGGTGTATAATGAAGGAACGAGACGAAGCAGCTTACAGGCTGTCGAGCAGATTGTTCCACTTACGTGGCATTTTGGAAAAAAAAGAAGCGCAGGTGGAGTTGCAGGGTTGAGATGCTTGTGTGATCGACTTTGGGACTGTTGTTTTCACTCAAGACTCCTGAGATGCAGTGAGGGGAGCCTGGTCTAAAATTAGGGTTTGGAATGAAACATGGGAGGGGGGGAAATGATATATAAGGTTCTCCACCAGCCCATTTCTTTAAAAATGAGAGAGAGAGAGAGGTCTGAAAGTGACTCTCCTAAGGCTTATGTACTTGCTTTCGACTCAAGTCAAACATTTTCTTTTCATGACCTTCCTCATGTCTCTTTCCATCTTAGCCTCCTCTGTGGTAGTACTAGCAATAAACCACTCACCTGGAAATGGCTTCCAGAGTAGCTTATAAAATTTGGAGGTAAGACTAAAAGTCAGGGCAGAAAAGGAAATGGGGATGAGGGAAAAGGAGAGACACCCTGACGGTTGTGCTTGGATTGAGCAGCAGGAGGTAGGAAGGGCTATGTGACCTCTGTCTGGGAGTCTTTTTTTTCTCTCTAGATGTCCGTTATTCTCCCTGTGGCCTTTTTTCTGCAGATATGCTGTCTGTGTTACCGAAACGCATGTGCAGCCCAAGCTGGGAAGTGCGTGACTCGGCCCTGGAGTATCTCACGCTGGGGATGAAGCACCTGAAAGGTGAGTGCAGAAATGGCAACGCCTTTTCCCTAGACAGGGTTCATGGCGTAGAGGTCCTGCAGCATTGACATCAAGCCGAGTCAAACCTCCAAAGTCAGAGGCACTCTACCTTGATTCTGGGGAGAGATGGCTTTTTCACCATCATCCTCTGTCTGTCAGCTTCCAGAATAGCTTTTCCCAATTTAGTCTCCTACGGATGTTTTGAACTTCAAATCCCATGATCCTTCGCCATTAGCATCACAGGTGGGGCCAGTGAAACTTGCTCTCCCAACATTTCTGAAGGGCACTGAGAGGCCTCCGGTTGCCCAGAAATTTACCCGGAGTCTTCCTGCAAAATAATATTCCTGACCACACTTATACCTCTATCCCGATTTGGGAAAATCATCCGTGGCAGCCAGGAAACCAGTCTTAGAGGTAGGAAAAGGTGGTTCTTGGAAAAACATGGCTACCACACCCAAACAGCAATGATTCCAAGCTGTAGCCTGTATACAACCTCTGTGTGCCTTTGACAAATCTTTCCTTCTAGAGATGCTAAAATAAATAGCATTTCTCCAGGTCAGATCTTTCTATGAACAATATCAGGAGGACGCTTACTTCCTCCCAAAGCAGATGGAAAACAGGCCATGTGTTGTTGCAGCAGGGGCCCACTCTGTCTCCACAGGGCAGGAATGGTTCTGTCAAGATCTGCTCGCCTCTGAAGTGCCGACACTTGTGGAAAGCCTTCTGGACGACCCAGAAAGCTACGTGCGAGCGAGCGCCGTGAAAGCCCTGGGACAGTTTTCCCTAATGGCGAGCTCAACAAGGCCTGGCTCGGATCACAATGGGAGTCATAAAGAGGTACAGCATTTAACTTGCCCACAAAAGTGTTTCGTCTGTCCATCTCACCAAGGCGGCACAGCAGGATCACACACACCAACCACTGCTCACGTCCAGACGCGTAGCCTTCAGGGATCTGTACACCAAGTTCCTCTAAAGGCAGTTCATTCAGGAACTGCATCTGGCACAGATGGCAGCCACTGTGATGACGGCTGCTGCATGGAGGTCAGATAACATTGCCTTCTTTTCTGTCGACTGTACTGATTACCAGTTTTTCTGACTCTGTTTAAAGTGTTTTGTGTTCACCTTTTATAGCTCTTACCAGTTTTTCAACCCCAGGGTTCCCCTAATGCTACTGTAACCTCCTTCCTGTGTAGGGATGGCTGCCATTCAGACAACCCAGTGATCCACATGCTAGTGAATGAGTTTGATACTAATTTATAGGCTTAGAACAGAACCAGATTATGTTAAGACTGTAGTACTGGGAGATCTAGAGCAGACAGATGTTGAGATTGGGTGGAAAGGGGGAAAATATACAGAGTAACTTTCAGATTCTGCTTTTTTCTGCATCTTGTTCCTCAAGACTGGTGCTGGGGTTCGCTTGCTGGAGATCTTGTCTACAGACTCCGAAGGCTTCCCTCGCAGAGCCGTGATTGGGGTCTTCATTGGCTGGCTGAAAGAAGGCCACCCGGAAGTCTTGGCTGCCCCTGAGCTGTTTGTTTCCAAAGCAATCCAAGGCGTGAACGGAGATTTGGACTGGGAAGTCAAGGTCACGGCCTTGGAACTGGTGGAGGTCTTTGTTGCCCAAACCTTTGACCGGCTTGGATTTCTTGAGTGCCCCTATGTAGGTGATTCCCTGCCTGAATTATTGCAGACCTTCTGCCGGGTGAAACTCTTCGAATTCCTCTTTGGAGCCCTGCGTGACTGTGACCGGCCGGTCGCTCTGAAAGCCTGTGAGGTCCTTCTCACCGTGAAATCGAAGATTTGCAAAGGCAACGGCCTGGAGCAGGGGAAGAGTTTGGGACTTGACGACACGGCTCAGCCAGCAGAAACCCTGAGGGGTGCATCTCCTTCTGCTTTCATCTGTCCAGACGGGGATTTTGCTGAGAGGTTTCCGCAGGACCCAGAGCGCTTGCCTCTGATTTTACAAGCGATGGACCTGGAGGGTTTGCAAAGAGCTCTGGATATCAGCAGCGACCACCTGCAGCAGAGTCCCGAGTCCCTCTTGCAGGATATCCTGTCTGCCGCGGGGAGTGCGGAAGAGAACGAAGCCGACTGCTACTAGGAAACAGGCCTGGGGTACCAGGGGAGGCTGCATCCGACTAGCTGCCCTTCGTCCCCAAGAGTGCAAAGGGCAAAAATCTTTTGCGAGAATTTCTTCTTGCTGAGAGCCCATGTATAGATTTTGTGTTAATATTCTGCTAATAACAGGACAATTGCTAGTGGAGTTGAAGCTTATTCCTTGTGGGCTGTCATCTCTGCGAACCGATTAACACAGCGGGTATTTTCTAGCAATATTGGTGTCTTGTTGCCAATAAAAGGCTTTTTGTTTCATTCTGTTTTTTTAATATGACGGCTTGACTTCATTGCCTTAAGATGGGCATCCTGTTTGTGAACAGTCCAAACTTGATTTTCTTTTGGTGGGACTGTAAGATCTTTCAAGAAGACGTGGCTCATTTCACCCGAGGAAAAATGTTAGTAACAGGGAAAGAAGGCTCAGAAGCAGTGGATTTTTTAATGCCAGAAACCACCTTTGCTCAAATTAAAATAAATAAATAAATTGGGTGGCTATTCCACTGATGGAGCAGCTGCATACATATCTGTAGATCTGGCGTGGAGCAGATGTAGGATTGCTTGATTTGACTGCAATCTGAATCATATTTGCTAGGGAGCTTCAGTGGGTCTTCGAATGAACATGTTTCAGACTGACCAGTAAGGATAAAAGAATGGGAGCTTGCTATTTAGGAGGAGCCTCATGGCATAGCAGTTACACTGCAATACTGCAGTCAAGACTCTGCTCACAACCTGAGTTCAATCCCAGGCTCAGGTAGCCAGTTTGAAGTTGACTCAAGCTTCCATCCTTCTGAGGTTGGCAAACTGAGTACCCAGTTTGTAAACTGCCCGGAGAGAGCTAAGCACTATGGGGTGGTATATAAGCAGCACATTTTTTTTGCTTTTTATTGAACTCCTGAAAAACAGACCTCCTGGAAACACAGGTCAGGATTTTGCAGAGCGCCACTTCCTTTCCATGAGACCGGGTGCTTCCCTTTTCAGGCAGTAAATCAGCCTGGGCCAGCAGCATCACTATCACCATCCTACCCTCACTTTCTGGAGCAGGTTTTCAAGTGTTGCTGCCTTTTTTTTGTTTTTAAACAGGTTCATTTTCTTAAAAATTCAGACCTGCTGCAAACAGAAGACATGGTTGCTAAGTGACCAGCATTTGTACAGAGCTATCGCAGTTTGCTAAGTACTTGCAAGGTTGCTATTGTTTAAAGGTCCCCTATTGCTTAGGAATCTGTCTAGCTATAGAGGATGAAAATGAATCATCCCCATATGGAACCACCGCCGTGATGGCCCGTTATTGTCAAGCGGTGACTGCAAATGCCAGTAAGAATGGGACTGGACTCTGTCTGGGGTGTGTGCATGTGCTGGAGATTTCCAGGCCCTCAACAGTGCATAATTCAAGAATTTCGAAGTGCTCCGAAACAGATTTTGACAAACTTATTAAAAACAACAACAATTGGTAACATGCTAGCTCTGAGATTCTGGGAGTTGCAATCCAAAAGAGCAAATTACAAGATTCATCCAAAATCTCTGGAGGTGCATCAGTTTACGTTTGCAGGACAGCATCTCCTGTCAGTGCTTGGATCAGGGAATGGCATCACCTCCCAGCGCCGCATGTGAGTCTCCAGGCTGTCGGAAAGAGAGGTCGGACCCAGTGGATGGCGTGGTGATTCCACAAGACAGTTTCTATATTCCACCAGGTTTTCCCCTTCATTCATATTTTCCTCTACAGATGGGCTAGAATGTTTAGATTTCCAAATACTGTAAAAAGAGATCATAGCACAGTGGCAAAGTGCTTGCATGACGCAATCCTGGTCTTTGGCTACCTCCACCATAGATGGAACAGGTAGCAGAAGATGAAACACAGCCTTCCTTTTCCTGAGAACTCAAGAGCATCTCATAGGGATTAGCAACCCCTTCTCTCTTGCTACAGCCTTCAGTCCAATTCTGACCAAGCAGGGCTCCTGTGTGTCTTAGGGAGAAGCAACACTGTTGGGTGGGTGGTGAGACAGTGCTTCACATCTGAGGACCTCCAAACATTTTCTTCACAGAAGCCATAGCTGCTGCATTTTTAACTGAGAGTACATGGGCAGAATGGAGTAGCTCAAAGTTATCCGTCACTGACAGATCTGCACTTTTTGATGAGATTTGCACACATGTTCAGCCTCAATAAGACACATCTTTTCAGTGTGCTGGTTGGAGGATTTTGGTAGTCCAAAAAAGTTACTTTTCCACTGTGGAAGGCCAAAGATTCTGGTCTGTTTCCAGCATAATCCTGAGTGGCAGCAACAGATCTTCATCCAGGCACCACATCGGGGAGGCCTCGGCTTTAAGTGCCCTTTTTAAACTTAATGATACCTCAGAGTCGGAAAAACACACACAAAAGGATAAGAAGAAGACAGCAAATGTGCATACAAACACACACACAAATCATTTCTCTCATCAGAAGATTATGTAAGTCTGCAGCCTTGCAGGCAAAGCTTTTGTGATGATGACTCCTGGGAGCCATGGTGGAAAGAGACATGGCGGAACCCTTCCCAAACCAGTGAAGAAGAAAGGAACTGACAGGCAGAAAAAAAAAAAGAAAAATCTCTGCCAGCTTCTAATCCTGTATGCACACTTGATACTAGGGAATGACAAGCTGGTTTGTTTCTGATCCACATCAGCTCTCGTCCGCTCATCTTGTCTGTTCTGTTTCCACAGTTGTGTGTAATTAAAAAAAGATCATGAGCATTTGCAATTAAAAAAAAAAAGATTTACATACAATCTTCAGGCATTCCTTCATAAACATACTGATCTCAAAACACAGATTTACAAAAATGTGGCTTATTTTAAAACAAGCCCTTAAAAACATGTAAGCAAGCAAGCACTTGAGCTGAGAACTGTCAGAAAGATTTGGAGATGCAATTAATTCAGGAAGTGGATTCGCAGAGAGAGATTTCCTGGAACATCCCTGCCTAGGGGTATAAGCCCAGGTGCAGCGGGTTTGCGCTGAAAACTGAAACCTAGAACATCTTTTAAAAAAGAAAGGAAGAAAAAGAAATTATACCAACAGTAAGACATGAACTGGTATCCCTTGCTTTTTTAAGTGAAAGTTAGCCTACAGGTTGAACCTTAATGTAAGAAAAGGAATTGAGAGAAGGACCAGTGTCTGTTTGCCTAGTGGAGCTCTATGATTTCTACCAAAGAGGATCTCAACTTTAACTTTTTAAAAAAGTGTCTAGTCATGCTTATGAAGAGACGTTTAACAAAGGTGCAGCAATTATTGGCAAGCTCTTCTAAGTCAGAAAATGTCACCTCTGAAGACAAAGCCGCTTGGATATTCGGAAACCACTGCAAAAATTGGGCACATTCACGGAGAGGTTTTGGGACTGAATTGATGGGAGGATGGTTCAGTCTTTGCAATACGTAGGGCTGATCCTGGTGAAGGACAGGTTAGTTCATAGGCTCTCTAGAAAAGAAGACTCTGTGGGTCTGAATTTGGTTCGAAAATGTGGAGGGATCTTGGGGGTTGTAGTAAAAAAAAAAAGTAACTCCTCCAGGATCTGCTGAGGAAGAAGACTTTAATACCAAGTCAGTTCCATCAGATCATTCAGCTCAATATTGATACAAATTGGCAGCCCATTGCTAAGTTTCCAGGCAGGATCCTATCTAGAAAGGTCAGAAACAGAACCCAAGACCTTCTGCCTGCTACTGAGCAGCAGCCCTTCATGAAATAAATTTCATCAAAAGTGGGCCTCATCAGAAAAAACGGGCATTTCCAACATCCGAGGAACATACTTCCTAAAAAAATACCAGCCAACACAGAAAAGAACAAGGCATTTAACTGTCTGCCGGCAATCTGCACACTTCACTAGTGCATTTAATAAGACTCCACTGAAGGGAGAAGCCAGCAGAAAATCTTTGCTCAGCAGATCCCCAGAGGCCAGATCCTGTCCCTGTGCCAGCCTATGGGGCTCTTCCGGCTGGCTTCCATGAGAACAGGATCTGCCTTCTAATCACCAATGCAAATTATACATATAATCACATTATGAAATCCTGGAGTGGAAAATGATACAGCATCTATTCTGGCTGCCAGAACTCCCTGGGCAGTTCTGGCTCAAGGCACGAGGCATGAATTAATAGCAAGCGAGCCGAGCCACACCATGTCGGATGGCTTAATTATCAGAGGGCAAAAGCAAAGCCAATAACAAGTGATCCGATTGACTGAAAATGATTGTAGCTCTTCAATCACAGTAAGCAAGGAGGCAGGATGATGTAGAAAAGGACTCCCCCCCCCTTTAAAAGAAGCAGTTCCATCCATCATACTATAATCCTGCTCTAGAGCCATGCTTAATAACTGTTATAAACAAAGGTGTGGTTTACACGCTGCCTTTATTATGTATGGTGTTTGTAAGCAACTCCTCCTTCAAGGAACTCATGGCTGCATACAGGTTTCTCCTATCCGTCTTTTCTCTTCCAAATAACCCTGTCAGATAGGGTTATACCTAGAGAAAATTATTGCCGTAAATTCACCCACAGACCTTCATGGCTGAATGGGGATTAGAACTCGTGTCCTTAATCTGGACTTTCAGAGAGGGTGGATTAATGTTGTCTGGGGATGATGGAAGCTGTAGGCCAACCCACCTGGAGGGTACCGGGTTGGAAAAGGATGCCTGAGAGAAATAGCATCCTGTGACTCTCATCGGAGTAATTTCTCCGAAAAGGAAAATCCATCTGTTTATATCTGGGTTCTGCACAAATATGTTCAGTTTTGCCTGCTACCTGAAACCCTCTAATGCTGGGGAAGCTGATATTTTTTCATCAAAGTCTCTAGCGGGCGACCCAATCCTGCTAGCAAAGCTGAGGAAGCCATTCACTTCCAACGGGGAGGCTACCCAAAGCTTTGAAGAAAGCCAATGAGCTCTTGGGCTGGATTGTGCCCACATGCCTCCACCAGGGATGTCCGTCCACCATGCCTCCCACTTCAAAATGCCTGTTTTAATAATAACCATCAAATGCAAACCAAGAAGAAATTACGCGTGGAAATATTATCTGAATAAAAAACACCGGTTCTAGGCAGTGCTGTGTGAGAATTGTAATGTGCTCCTACTTGTGTATTATTTTACATCAATGGGCATAAAAGAGAGACCACGTCAAGATAAACAGCAGACAATGCAGCGTCATTACAACCACCCTTAAAGGTAAGGCTGGAGCTGTTTCTTGGCTGTTTTCGGGCTACGGTGGCACATCATTCCTGACCCTCGAGTGTGCTGGTTGATGGGGGTCAAGGTCCTTTAGCTGTAGGGCACCAGTCTATGGAAAGCTGAATCTCAGCGAGTTCAAGGTTAAAGAGATTTGAATGTTCAGGGCAGTGGGTCTTCTGTCTCACACTCACACAGGCAACTTGTTACACTTACACTTACCACAGGCAAACAAAGGACAACGGGAACTGTAGTTTGGAGAGTATTCTCCCTAAAATCTACATATTTGGACTAATCATCATCATCAACCACCATCAAGTCAATTCCGACTTATGGTGACCCTTTTCAGGATTATCCAGGTAGGGAATGCTCAGAAGTGGTTGACCCTTCCCTTCTTCTGGGGGCATCCCTGGGACTGTGCAGCTTGCCCAAGGCCACCCAGGCTGGCTCTACTCCCAGGAGGCACAAAGAGGAATCGAACTCCCAACCTCTGGCTCTGCAGCCAATTACCGAAATCACTGAGCTATCCAGCCAGTTATTTTTGGACTACAACTCCCCTAATTCTGCATCATAATCACATGGGTTGGGACTTCTTGAACCGGAAGGTCAAGAGTCCACCACTCCAACTCCAGATCGTTTTTTCTTTAAATCTGCTTTATCATTTAATCATGATATGAAATGTGGATTGGTTTGCATCTCTGAATCCCAAATTGACTTACTGTTGCTGGGTAAGATGTAATGACAGGTATATAAGGACAAACTCAAAAATGTAAATCATCTCCATTGGGCTAATATGATTAATGGCTCCTTCTGTTTGCTGGTGTTCATCATTACAAGTGTGTGATCCCACAGGGATCTATCTTAGGGGGGGTCAATGCAGCAATTTCAAAAGGATTCTGGAGCCAAAATATATCAGAGCAGTCACAGGGTGTCATTTATCATTGTGAAGGAAACCTATTATTTGGGGGTGGGCGACCTACAGACAAACGATGCTGAAGCTAGGAAACTA
The DNA here is from genome assembly GCA_037013535.1 of Intellagama lesueurii. NCBI lineage: Eukaryota > Metazoa > Chordata > Lepidosauria > Squamata > Agamidae > Intellagama > Intellagama lesueurii. Next base: position 19,052,665 of record JBAJHW010000012.1, on the reverse strand, counting down.
CTGCCCCTGGGAAAATTCTGAACTGACAGAAAGTAGTGGGTTTAAAAAAGAAAAGGGGAAAAAAATCCATGCATAGATCTTAAAAACTGCATTACTTTTGGCATAGGACCTCAGCTCTACAAGAGCACAATCCACAGAGCATGTACAAAGTGCCACATCTCTGAAGAGTTAGGAAATGTATGAAAGTAGCACAGTGCTTTCAGCATCCCATTAGGACTGAGAAGACTTAGATTAAAATTGCCACTCTTGGCTCACGGAGTGCTCTGAAGCCGCCTCTCCCGGTTGCACCTGCTTCATCCGGGTGTTGTGTGAATAACAGGGGATCCAGAGAACCATGCATACAGCTTTAAGTTGGGGGGCGGGGGGATAGAAGGGATAGAAATACATAAGATGGAGCTACTTTTTTTTGGCTTAAAAAAAAAAACCCACACAAATATTTTAATTGTACCAGTAAAAATGCCCCCTGAACAGTGGTGCCCTGGCAGCAGTGGTTGCATTTTCTGAGTAGCCAGTAGGATGACATTTCCCATCATCCCCAACAGGCTTCTCTGCTCCCTTGGAGCTCAGCCACCATCTGCCTAGGAGGTGGGAGAGAAGTGGATGTTGCCAAGGACAAGATATGGTTGCAAGCCACCCTTGGGGTCATGCAAACAAGCGGTGGTCTTGGATGGGCACTGAAAAGCCATTGCCTCTACAAAAGACCTGCCTGCCTTGCGTTGCTGGGTCCGACCCAGCTGCCTGCACGTTGCGGGCCTTGCCCAACATCCACATTCACCGCTAGGCCACGCTCCCTATCCCCAGCGCTCCTTTACACCCTTTTTTTTTTTTTCCCCTGGAGAAAAGCCAGCAAAAAAAGGAGCAATCCCATCCCGACCGGAGGAAGGGAGAATCCTCCTGGCGGTTTGTTTTCCTCTTCTCGGGACTTCTCCCCGGCTTCCCCCAAACACTCCGCCTCCTTTGCGATCCCCCCCCGCCAGAGCCGGCTCCCTCCTGCCTCTCGTCTCTCCTCTCCCCAACCCTCCCCAAACACCCACACACCCAACCTCGGCAACGTCACAGCCTCGGCGGCGGCAGCCTTCGCCGGCCACTCACACGAGTAGCCTCGGCGCCGGGGCTCGCCTTCTGCAGCAGAGGGACGAGAGGCTTCGCGCATCGCCCGCAGCGGCCGGAGAGGTAATGGACGGGGGCGGGCGGGTCGGCTGCAGGGTAGGAGCCCCCCGGCAAGGGCGGCGGTGGCTGCGCTGTGGCCGATCCTCGTCGCGCAGATGTTTGCAGGGCTGGGTTGACAGGAGAAAGATCGCCGCCCAGTCTTTTCGGCTAAGGCGCTTCGGAGGAGGAAGGGGCGTCTTGTGTGTGTTGGGTGGGGGAAGACGGTGCGTGTCTCCGAGCCTGAGCGGGGTGTGGAGGGCAAGGGGAGTTTCGTGACCCACCTCACTCCCGATCCTCACGGAGGGAGGGCGGCCAGGCAGGAGGGGCCACTTCGAATCCCTGCATCTTGATACGGGTACGGTTGGACATCAGGACGCGTTGGTCGGGTACGCCAAGGAGAGCGGCGCAAGCGACTGGAGGTCGGGGATTCCGGAGGCGTAAATAAATTCAAGAAATCCTGGCCTCAGGAAACCTGCTCCTTCCCCTCCCCTCCCCTCCCCTCCGGGGTGTAGCCTTGGCCGAGGCAGGAGAAGGCGCACGCCAGGCGGGAGGGGGCCCGCGGGAGAAGCGCGTCCAGCCGACCGAGTACAGTAACTTGCGAAGGGGAGCGCGCTTGGCCCCGCTAGCTAGATGCCCGGGGCTTTTGCGCGTCCAAGGGAACGCGGGAGGAGTGGAGGGCAGGCCGTGGGGCGCCCGTGATCGCTGGAGCAGGACGGGCAGGGGGCCCCCGGCGCCCGGCTCGAGGGGACCGGCGATCGACCCGGGTTGCCCAGGTCCGAAGAGAGACGCGAAGGGCCGGCGTACATGGCGAGTAGCGCAGTCTGCGACACAGGAGAGACTCCAGAGCAGCGCTTGCCTTTTAGAAATATTTCTCCGTCTCTCTCTCTCTCTCTCTTTCTGTGTGTGTGTGTGTGTGTGAGAGAGAGAGAGAGAATGAAATTTACTTTCTGCTGGCTGGGGGGGGGGGGGGTTCTGGGTCTTAGTCCCCAAAGGCAACATTTCCGAGCTCTGGTGATGATGATTCTTCTCCCCCAATTCTAGATGATAATCAAGGTGGCTAACAGGAGTACACCTGGAAACAGACAAATGCAAATAAACCGTACTGGAAATGCACCAGTCAAAAGTGTAAAGAGACAAGAGAGTGTGAACCAGTTAAGCTCCCTTCAGAAAGCAAGGGCTCCAATACGCAAAAGTCGTCTGAACCCAAAGTCTGTCTTTGCTGAAAAGGCAGCTGAAGAGTGGGGCGGGGGGGGGGTGGTGGTCCTGCTTAGCTGAGCACCCTTGGGCAGAGAAGTTCCAGGGGCAAGGAGGGGTGTCACAAAGAAGGGCCTCTTTCTGACATTTCCAGCAAACTGCCTGGGAAGGAGGGGGTCCGAGGAAAACCTGGGCCCCAAGGGCAAGATAAGTCTTCCAGGTAGCCCAGTCCCCGTGTAGGGCTTCCGAGGTCTGAACAAGCATTTTGAATCGGGCTGGGAAGCAGACCAGTAGCTGGTTGTACTAAGGAGGATCTTCCACCTTTCCTCTGACTGGTCTCAAAAGTTTGGCTGCCACATTCTGGACCAGTGGAAGTTTCAAAACACTCTTCAAAGTGCAGCCTGTAAATATTCCAAAAACAATGACCGCCAGGCAGGATCAGTCCTTTGTTCTCCTTTGGTGTGCCTTGTCTAGTCCTGCTGAAAAGGCTTTTGCCAGGCAGCCCCTCCCTACACCAGAGTTGACCTACTTTCTGAAGGAGAGGATCCTAGTGTAAGGAAGGGAGACAGCTTGGGTTTCTTCCCTGGGGCACAATCTTTTGCCGGTGCAGAAAGCAACTCCTGCCTCATGTGTCTCCGATGGCTCTTCACCTGCGTACTTCTGAGCGGAGCGGGTCCGTTCATTCCAGTGCAAGTCGGAAAGGATTGGGTTCTCCACTCGCAAGCATGCATGTGTGAATAGGGCCAACACACTGTTAAATCTTGGGAATATGTAAATCTGTTCTCAAATACCTGCCATGTCAGCATTCATTATTCTGTAAAAGCAGGTTGAGATTATTCTGCAATAAGCATCATCTCTCCTCCAACACCCTCCAAGAAGTACGAAGCAGAACAAGATGTCCTGAGCTGTGCAGAGAAGCTGTTATTTGCCCTTCAGCTGCTCTCCAGACAGAGCTTCTGTTTTGACGAGCTCCCAATGACAATCTATGTGTCTGGTACATTGAAAGTGGCGGAGGAGGCTCCTGCTCTGAAGAGTCTCCTAGGACCAGGTGCCACAAACACCATGGGAACATCATGAAATCCAAGAAGAGGCTGGGATCTTTGGGCCAAGCAGAGTCCCCGTAGCTCTGATGCAGAGTGACCGATTAGTCAAAAAGCACCCTGCCAAAATAAAATAAATTAAAATAAAATCAATGCTGTGGTGGAGCTGCATGGCATTATGCATGACAGAACAGGTTCATCTCAGATCCTTTCTCTGCCTCCCGCTTAGGGCAACAGTGTTAGTCTGCTGTTTTTACAGATTCATCTCTTCCTTGTTGTTTTACAAACTGGAAAAGGAGGAGGGCAAAGGGGGTGGTTTTACTCAAGGCTGCCCACCTTCAGAGATAGTCTTGCAAAACCCGACGCAGAACTTCCACTGTTCAGGTTTAGGCCTGAGAGCTTGTATGTAAAACTGAACCACAGGTTGCAAAACGATGGCCTATTGCTTCCCAGACATTTCAGCTGCAGCTAGAAATGTAAAGGTCTGGAAAAGGGTTGGAAGAGGGGAGAGAACAGAACAAAAAAATCTTGGAATAAAGCAGCTTCCCCCCCCCCATGCCCACACCCGATTGATTTTCAAATTTTTCAGTGGAACCATTGTAGAATGTAGATCAACACTCAAGAAAAGATTTATGGGTGGAAAGAGTGAAATGCTTTTTAATAGGTTTTACTCACCCAAAATGCTACACAAATCATACTGCAAAACTGTGCAGTATGAAAATTTGCACACAACGCTGTCTGCTGAATTAGACAATAATTCCACTAGATGTCTTTTTGCACCTGGTAGGAATCAACTTGATGGCATGTATGATTATTAGATGCCACCACTGGCAGGAGAGTTTTATGAAACCCAGGGTATCAGTCTTTGCAGCTCTAACTTTTTTAATATGGTATAGTCAGGTGTTGGATTAAGCGAACTATTTTTCCATATTTTTAAGATTTTATAAATATGCCACATAGCGTAATGCTTGATGTGAATGAAGTTTTGAACGAAACCTTTTTATATTGCTAAAGCAGTAGAATAAACATTGGATTAGATCTGATCTGGAAAAAAGTGTTGCACATACTTCATTTCTTCCCCAGATTTCCCTTTCATCCAGTGGGGAGAAAAACCTACTATGATTTCTTTTTCTGCTGGCTTTAAAATTGTACATCTCTAGCCACAAGTTCTTCCACAAGCTGTCCATATTCTGGGAAATAGAAGATGAATTGTTAGGAGAAGTTGCCTGATCAATTTTGCTTGAAGCTACAGGTAGAAGAACCCTCCTAGGAAAACAAGTAGACAATCCTAGGAACAAATGTTGTGCTTTTCTGAATTTCTTGTCTCACCCTTTTCCCAGCATATTTCAATATTTTCTCAATTCCTTCAAGACTTCATTAGGGTATCATCAGCTCAGCCTTTTCATGAACATTCTTTTTCAGTATCTGTCAACAATGAGAATATGACTTTCAACAGTGAGGCTTGAGCCGGCAAAAACTATTGCCGTTCTCAGCAAGGCAGCTGCGGGATCTGTCACTTGTTACTTATGGGTCTTCTGGGCTTTTCACCGAGGCTGATGTTCTATGCATTTTTCTCCTGATTTATTTGCTGGGTGCAGCCACCAACGCCAGCGATTAATCTATATTAGTAGGTTTAGCTTGTGGGACGTCTGGGTACTCACAATGCCTGATCAAATTGTTGTAACCTAGAAGGGATGGAATATCAATGGAGAAGTGGCAATAGCTGGCTAGGGAAGGGACAGGGCACAAGAAGCCGACTATGCAGCCACACCAGGCAACTGACTGAGATGAGAGGAAGGTTTCAGTTCTAAAGAACCCTGAGGAACTGACTCCTCATTTTCCTTTTGCCTCTGGATAGACTAAGGGCCAAATTATATGTTATAGACAGCCCATCAGAGAAGATGACATTAATTAGTATTTCAGAGATATGATTCAGGGCGGCCTTCGTGAGGGAGCAGCTACAGTTGCAAATGAAGCCTGTATTATCTGTCACTGACCAATCAGAAAACAAAGCAAGCTAATTTGCAAACTACAGGGGTAAAAAGATCCTGTGGTCGCAATCGGATGGTCTCAGCACTAAAATAATTCCCTCTATAAATCACAAGGTAGCTGTAGTGTATAGCCAGGCTGAAGTGAAACCTGGCATCCTATGGAGAAGCCCTCCCCTCCCCACAACTTTGGGGATGATGGGAGTGCTTGCCCAATACACTTGGAGGGTACCGCATTGGGGGAAGGACCGTTGGCGAGTGCACTGAAAATTGATGTACCACAATCTTTCAAGCATGGCAGGGTGTTTTGGGGATAGCGCCCTGTGGGGAAGCAAGAAAGAGAAGGTGAAGAGGAAGAAGACTCCATAGCATGCACAGGTCGATAGTCACACTCTCTCCTCTTCACAATAGTCCCGTGGGAAGGAAATTTGTGAAACTGAGAGGTAATGTAGTAGTCCAAGGAAACTGATCCAACGACGTAGCATCATAGAATTTGAAATGACTTCAGAATCTTCTGGTCTAGTCATGTGTCAGTGTAGGGAGACCATGGTTGAAGTATTGGTAGTAGCTGGTCATTCATCCTCCACATGAAAACCTCAAATGAATCTGTTCCACTGTCAAACAGCTCACATTGTCCAGAAGACTCCCCAGTCCCCCTCCCACTGGACACCATGTCCATTACACCTAAAGGGACACCTGGTGCTCCAAAGGGAGCGGAACGCCAGCTGCCCTCATGCTTGGCAAATGGCCAGGCTGACTAAGGCTGATGACAGTTAGAGGAGTCCCACAGCATTTGGATTCCCTTCTCCTGCACTATGCCATGTTGAAAGTCAGGCAAGAGGTGGAATGACACAAGTTGGCAATTTTGCGAGTAGAAAGTAATAAACTGCTTTCTTTCTAGAGGAGCATTCCTTCAAAGTTGCCATGCCCTGAGCAATCACATCTGGAAATGAGGTCTGTGTTTACCCCCCACTGACCAATCACAAAACAGAAATGAACTTGCAATTTGTGAAGCAGAGAAAACTATCTTAGTAGGAGAAGCAAATGTGTTTTACTTCTTATGGGGAACTGACATCTAATGGTGTATAACTGCATTTTTTTGTTTTGACCCTAGGTTGCACAGCTTCTAATTTAGTACTGAAATGACCGTGAGGATACTCTGTGTGTATCTCTCTCTCTCTCTCTAGCTAGGAAGAAACTCAAACTGACAGCTTGCAAACTGTATGTGGGTGGATATTGATCTATCTGCTTCATTTCTGTCTCGTGGCCACTCAAGGCAATAATCAACATATGAAAACAGTTTAGAACCAAAGCAACAATAACAACCTGATAAACCACTGAAGCATTGTCGTTACATTCATTTCTGATGACTGGGGGAATCACAAACCTAAAGAAATCACTCTGTGTGTAAACATTGGTTGCAATAACTCAGAGCATCTCTGGCTATCTTGTATGAAATAATTAAATATATTTGCTGTCATGCATTTATGATCATAAGCAGACACTTAATGAGTTATATCCTCGGAACAATGCAAAAGCACATACATAAAGGAGACTTTTGAAAATACAGTAGCAAAACCATATCCTCATTTGATTAGTTACTATTATCTTAGATAGTCAGGTAGATAAGACATAATGGAGCAAACGTAGGCATAAATGAATTGCAAATAAATTGCAAATGCAAGCATTAAAAACAGAAAGCTTTTCCAGGATGTTTCAAGCATGGTCTTCTGTCTCTCTTCAGAAAAACGAGAGCACCAACACGAAAGACTTTTGACATCCTACTCTAAACCTCATTCGTCTGCACAGCTGTGCCATGTTTATTATACTGCTGACGTTTCTTGTTATCACTCCAGAATGTGTCTATGTGTGGAAGGTAGTACCGGGCAAAGCGGAGAATGAGTGGCATGGAACTGAACTTTCAAAGAGAATAATTCATGGGAACGTGTCACTCTTGGGGAGTTGCTTGATAGTAGCCGATTTACAAAGGGAATCATTTATGAAATGATGGCTGCATGCATGGTTGCTTACCATGTAATTTAGAGATGCCTAGCATGGCAGTAACTGTAAATACTTGTGCTATATTTACAGAAGGAGCCTGGCGAGGGAGAAATACTTGCTAACTGTTAATAGTTCCCCTGGTCCTTTTGAAAATGGATTTAGGATGAGCTTGGGTTTTGTGCATGAAACATGGACTGGTGCAACTCCTTGGCTCTTAATCACTATGTTACTGAAACAGCAGCAGTTCAAGATCATGCAGAGCCCTTCAAGTGAGAGCAAAGTGTGGAGTTGACTGTTGTTGTCCTCTTCTCGTAGAAGACAGTGTCATCGAACCAGGGACTGCCATCAGCAATGTTGCAATGCAGACATGCTCAGGAGTTCAGCTTTGGACCCCGAGCGCTGAAGGATGCTCTGATATCAACCAACCCTGCCCTGCAGGAACTTTACTCCAAGGCCTTCTCCAGCGCTGAGAAGCTCTTCCTTTCGGAGGCCTACAACCCTCACAGGACGCTTTTCTGCAGCTTGTTCATCAGGACAGCATTTGACTGGCTCCTCAGCCATCCTGACGCCCCTGAAGATTTTGAAACCTTCTACTATTCCCTGTTGAGGAGAAAGCAACGATTCTGCCGCAAGCACATATACCTGCAGCCCATAGGTAACTTAGAGTCTTTGGCACCGTCTAAATCATGGTGGGCACAGGGAGAATCTGCTGGTAGGCCTCTCTGGGTGCTTTGTAGCAGATCAGCAAAGGGTTCCATCTGCCCACTGTCTGACAAAGCAAAACTAACATTTTGTCTCCTTCCTGAATTAGTTGCTAATGAAGAGTGCTTGAGGGGAAAAAGAACACATTTTTCTGGGTTTGTAGAGAAGTCATTTTAATTATTAATGAAACAATTCTTGATATCTTCTAGTTCAGTAGTGTCAGCGTTGACTGTCAGCCGCTCTCCAGGAATTCAGATGGATTCTTTTTGAGTCCTATCTATGGTATTCCTGGGTCCATCCAAGTACTAAACAAGGCTTGATCCTACATAGCTTCCAATATCAGATAATATCATGGGTGTTCAGGGTGGCATGGACTACGTTCCAGCTTATCAAAGTGATGCATTTCCTGGGAAGTCCCATATTGCTTAAAATGTGCATAGGTCAGGTTTTTGTAAAAATGATAACATTGAAGGGCTGTACTCTGGGATTTCTCCTTCTCTTTGTTTCTTGCATGTGGAACATGGCTCTTCCCTTCATACTCGGGAAGGCCATGTGAAAACTAGCCTGAAAGTAACAACTTGATGCTTCTGTTTGTAGATCTAAGTGAAGGTTCTGTTGGGGTCTCACTGCTGGATTCCCTGCGGAGCTGTGTTGAGTCCTTCTTCTTGGGCCTCCGAGTCAAGTGCCTTCCTTCCATCCCAGTCTCCTCCATCCATTGCTGTTACCGCCACAACCAAGATTCAGACAGAGTGCAACTCCATACTGGTAAGTTGACAAACAAGTAGAGACTTTGGTCAGGCCCTCAGATTACCCTCCCCATCAGTTCCATTTGGCTATGTATTATTCATTTTGCCCACCTGGTAGGGAGGAAGGGAGTGAAGCAGGAAACATCCTGTTTCCCTGGAAAAAACATTTTATGCCCAACGCCTAATGACCAGATAGACAATTGTTATCAGATTTTCCTCCTGGGCATTATTTTCAGATATAGCCTTCCTTTTGTCATCAGGGAAAAAGTTGCTCACCCAGAGCAGGAAATAGCCAGGGTGTATGGGCGATAGACCCTTGATTAGACCAACGCTTTATAGTTTAGTGATAGGCACATCTTGACTTTTCCCTTGAACTGAAGAAATATGACAATGGCTAACATCTAGTAGTAAGCTGCAACTAGAGTTCTCCCCCTCTGCTTCCACAGATGGGATTCTGAACTTTCTGAAGAACAACAAGCCAATGGATGCCCTCTGTGTCTTGGGCCTCACCCTTGCTGACCTCTACCCGTGCGAAACATGGAGCTTCACCTTTGGGAAGTTCTTGCCAGGCCAAGGTTTGCTTTATAATCTTCTTCAAAAAAAGGAGTGGGCAGTTATCCCCCCTCCCCTTGATATGCCCATGCTGCATCTACTTAATAGGAATGGAACTCCCAGGGCAGGTGGTGGCACCTTGCATGAAACAGTAAGAGTTATCAGTTGCCCCAGATATTTTAAAGCTTGGGAAAGTTCCCTCTTTGGACCAGAACTGGCTACACTGAATCCCATGGCACGGTGGTTAAACTGTAGTCAAGCTTCTGCTCATGACCTGCATTCGATCCTGACAGATTCAGGTAGCCAGCTCAAGGTTGACTCAGACTTTAATCTTTCTGAGGTTGATACCATAATGGAATGTTCCAAGCTCTCTTCTGGACAGATGGCTCCTAGAACTACTTGTTGAAATGGTACTAGGCAGCGATTCTGTTTTTAGAGAAAAAAATAACATAGTGCGGAAATACAAGTATGTTACAGAGGAATGACATCTTCAGGGGGTAGCTGTGTTAGTTTCTTGTGGCAAAAACAACCAAGAATCTTGTGGCATGGTTAAAGGACTAATAGTTTCATCTGGCACATGGTCTTGTGGATTGCAGCCTGCTTCTTCAGATGCATGGCATACAACTCTACTGAACACCTCAAAAAGTAAATAATTTTATTTGGCATACGTGTTTGTGCTTTGTTGTCCAATGTTTAGAAGTGTATTGTCTCAGTAAACTTTAGTGCGGCTGTGTGTATCTGAAGAATCAGATGACCATCCTCAAACAATAATAACTGTGTGCCATCAAGTCAATTTTGACTTATGGCAATCCTTTCCAGGGCTTCCTAGGTAGAGAATACATATAATTGGTTTACCATTCCCTTCTTTTGGGGGCAACCTGGGATTGTGCAGCTTGCCCAAGGCCACACGGGCTGGCTCGTCTCCCTGGAGGCCCAGTGGGGAATCAAATTCCTCACCTCTGACTCCACCAACAGATCACTAAACCACTGACCTATCCAGCCAGGTAGTCCTCAAAGGCCTAGAGCAATTAAAAAAGACAAGACTCTTTGCTTTTCCTGAATCATGGCATTGTCATTGTGGGCCTGATAAAATTCCATGCAAGAGGCTGCACAGGTGGGCCATTGAAGTCCTCATCTGGAAGCACCTTTGCACCCAAACATCTTTGCACCCATTTGCTGTTACTCCCTCTGGTACCCTTCAATTTCTCTTCTCCTTTTATTTTCTTGTACTGCCAGCTGTTTGATTATAAGCTCTTTGGAGCAGGGAATGATGAGGCCAGACCCACAGAAGCAGGCACTAAGTGCTTTCTCTCCCCCTCCAACTTCCCATTTTTTGAATGGAGTGATTTAATGGAGAGTGAAACAATGATAGATTGTGGATCTCACATCCTGAAATTCTGCCAGTTCTTCTGCTATTACAGAGTGTTTTTTTTAATAACACCCCCACTCTTCAGTCTCTTTACTAGATGTTGAATATATAATGTGGTAAGGGTGTCAACGAAGCTTGCTGGGCTGTAATTAGCTGGGAAGGCTCTATCCCCCTATTTATAAAAGGCAGTGATTATGCTGGTAAAACCAACCAACACAGGCCACTTTGATTTTTTTAAAAGAAAAGTATAAAGAACTACAGAAACCTGCTACATGTTAAAATTGTAATGTACAGTAATTTGGCTAGTACTGTGATGCTGGTTTTTTAAAATAGATTCTGCGCCCTTTAGCAATTGTTTCTGATTGCAATTCATTTTATTGCATTTTTGTAACTCTGAATTCTCTGTTGTAAGCCCCCGGGGAATTTATTTGAAAGGTGAGGCTGAAATTCCTGTAACTAATCAATAAATAAAAAGATAAATGCTGTCTGGGGCACACTAGTTAAGAAACCTTGCAACAGAGGTTGTATCCTCCCCTTATACTGCGTATACGTATGTAGCTAGTTCCAGATCCAGCTGAATAAACAATAATTATCATTCTGAAACTGAGCAGACCAAAGTTTATAAATATCATACGATATTTAACATATCCGATCAACTGCTACATTTTAATGTGATTTAACCTGTTTATGTTAAAAATCAACATTGTGACCTGAACAGGAGGAACACATCTCATCTTAAAAACAACACTTTGGGAAAGTAATGTTACAATATTTGAAGTGTTACTTTCAAAACGTTGTTCTTTAGTATTGTATCCAATCAATACCTGATCTTTTTATCTTTTCTATTTATCTTTATTTTTTGTTTTATAATTGTTATGGAAATTGTTTTTGTAATAATTTTGTGGTTTTATCTGTTGTTTTATGTTGTTTGGAAGCCGCCTAGAGTGGTCGCAAGACCAGATAGGCGGGGTATAAATGAAATAAATAATAATAATAATAGATCTATCGGTCGTCTTATCCTCCAATGCAAAGCAATGATTTTAACAGTAATGTGTGAAATCTAGCAGATTATGTCCAACTTCGGGGACAGGTTCAAGGTAGGTCTGAAGGCAGATCCCCACAAACCACGCTACTCTGAGCCAGCCCACTCCTGCCTGCCTCCTTTTCCTTTAACATGCTTGTCTCCATGCCTCTTTCCTGCTCTCTCTCTGTGCACATGAGAGCGAGAGCAAGGGAAAAAAAGAGAGAGATTGTGTGTGAACATCCATTTTTGCTCTTGGGTGCTTTGGCTGCAATGCCTTCCAGCCCACCAACCACAGTGGGTAACAGCTGCCACTGACAACTCCACCGCCTGGAATATTAAGTGACTCAGAGGAGGGAAACTGACAACTGAGAGGTTGTTGTGAAGTGGAGGAGAATAGGTGGAGCAGGAGACACATAAACATAAAGGCTGCCAAGAAAACACTGTTTAGATAAGTTGTCTCCCCGTTCACACCTTGAAAAGCTGTTTTCAAATGCCGCCAGAGTCGGAACTGCCCTTGGAAATCAATGGAGAAATCCAATACTATCATGTGGCTAAAATTAAGCAACTGTGTGTGTTTTGAACCTCCCAAGAATTAAGATAAAAACCCCAAATGGAAAGGTGAGGGGAAGAAATATAATTAAGCTTGAGTAGGTTTGGTACAGAATGCTGACTGGCCGCTGGAGAGAAGAAAAAAGGAGAGAAATATGGATGGAGAATGGAGGGGAATGGGGGGTGACTGAAAATTCTAAATAAAGTTGCTACACAATGCAACATTTTGTGACAAATATTTAATATTTTTTATATTTTGGAATGTTTGTTAATCAGTAAATGTATTAATTAAAGAACTGGATAATTGTGGCTCTTAAATTTTAATTTTTCCTCTGTCTTTTATAATTTCATAACATTATATATATACAATTACCTATTTTCCCCCAACAGTTCTTCACTATGTAATCATGCATTTTGAGCTGGCTGTTCATCAGGTATCTACAAGCTCCCCATCCATGACCCTCTCGAAATAATCAATTAGCACTAATTTCTAACCATTTCTATGTTGGCATACTTGCTATGTACGTAATAAATCCTAACTACTTCTCTGTTGCTATGTTTGAAATTTTTGTCTGTTATAATCATATGAAGAGATACAAAGCCATATATATTTTTAAAAGATTTCATTATAAAACAGATGACTCGTTTATAAAACCCCACCCCTAGCTAACAGTGGTTTTCCTGTGCAGGAGGGAAGACTGAGCATCTGTGGAAATAAGACTGACCTCTCCAACCTCTTGTTTCCTTTTTTCTACAGAAGTGGGTGTCTGTAGCTTTGCCAGATTTTCTGGTGACTTCCCCCAGGTGGGTTGCACCATTTTAAACCCATCTCCATGGAGACAGGAGGTGCACGATGAAGCTGTGGAGCAGGCCAGAAACCAGACACTGCTGTTCAACATGCTAGAGATGCTCCAGTGTTGCAAGGTGAGATATGCTATGTTTGCAAAGCCACAGCTGGGTGATGAGAGCATGTGCTCTGCCTACAGAAAGCCCCCAGGCTCAGCCCCTGCCTGTCCAGCTAAAAGGATCTCCATAAGGAGGGAATGGAAAAGACCCTTCTCTGTCAGACAATCAGAGAATATTGGGCTAGATGAATAAATTGTTTGATCTGACTGAAGGTTGCTTCCAAAGGTGTAACTAACCCTCAGTACGAGAGCTGTGTTTCAAGGCGACCTGCTGGCAGCTCAAAGACAAAGGCTTAATGCAGTGGTCCCCAACCTTGGGCCTCCAGATGTTCTTGGACTACAACTCCCAGAAGCCTTCACCACCACCTCTGCTGGACAGGATTTCTGGGAGCTGACGTCCAAGAACATCTGGAGGCCCAAGGTTGGGGACCACTGGCTTAATGTAATGAAACCTATCAGAAGCTAGAAGGAGAATGTGACAGGAGCTGAGTAGCTGAGTGGAAGCTGGTGACTCTGGTTTCGTGACGGTGAAGCATCTCCTCTTACTTCTAGTTTGAACTTCGAAGCAGCTATCCAAACTACTGACCCAATTCCTAGGATAGGGCTCAGGGCCTTGGACACTTCCTGTAAAGTTGGGACTCAAACCCCAAATAGATTCCTTGCTTCCATAACACCGGCGTCACCAGCTTCTCTTAGTTGGGAAAGGTGAGATGAGGAGGAAAAACATATAAGGATAAAGATTTGTCCCTCAGCCACCCTGAGAAGCTTGGTGCTGAATCTGCACCTACATAGTATATTTTCAGTATTTGCAAAAGTCATTGCCAAGAGGAAATAAAATTGCCATTTGTCTTAAGAGGCCCAGGAATTTGCTAACCAGAGCTCTGGAAATGATAGTAGTTTATCATTGCATGCAATTACTGTTCAAGGATACAGCTGAACTGGGTTGTGTTCTGCTACAAGACCAGTAACAGGGAAAGGTGGGCAAGAGAATCAGCACAACTTCCATTTTTCTAACTCTTGCTTTTCCAAACAAAAGGTCACATGCCATGAGATCTGTCACCTGATTGGCTTGGGAAACTGTCGCTGGCTTCAGTGCATCATGCAAGGCGCCTTGAGTTTGGATGAAGTTCTGCTGCGGCCTCTGGAGCCCTGCCCAATATGTCTTCGGAAGCTGCAGTATGTTGTAGGCTTCAAACTCATTGAGCGCTACAGGGTAAGAGAATCAAAGAATGATACGCTACAGCCCCTCCTTTCTGCAGAGCAGGGTCACCGAGTCTCCGTTCTGTACCAATCTATTTATAATCCACACCAGAGGGTGGTGGAATGGAAGAGGCTCTTGCACAGCAAATGCCACTAGGTGGCCCAAACAAGTGAGAAATGAACACTACTCATAGATGAGTCCTTGTAACTGCAACATAAACACAGAGTTGGGTACTGAGGTATAATTACTAAGACACCAGATAATGTTATTATTATTATTTTTAACTATAACTTTCTAGTTCATATGGTGGCTTAACAAAAGTACAGAAGCGATGCGTGTGCATTGTTTGGTGATTTTCTGAAGCTAGAATAGGTAAAGGTAAAGGTTCCCCTTGACAATTTGTCCAGTCGTGTTCGACTCTAGGGGGCGGTGCTCATCCCCGTTTCCAAGCCATAGAGCCAGCGTTTGTCCGAAGACAATCTTCCGTGGTCACATGGCCAGTGCGACTTAGACACGGAACGCTGTTACCTTCCCACCGAGGTGGTCCCTATTTATCTACTTGCATTTGCATGCTTTCGAACCGCTAGGTTGGCGGGAGCTGGGACAAGCGGCGGGCGCTCACTCCGTCACGTGGATTCGATCTTACAGCTGCAGATCTATAGACCTTACAGCACAGAGGCTTCTGCGGTTTAACCCGCAGCGCCACCACGTCCCTGAAGCTAGAATAGTGCTCAGTAAAACTTCAAATTGACTTGAATATGTACCTTTTGTTTGCATAATTTCTTCTGCTTCTGACAGTTCATGGGAAGGGAGAGTCTAGGTATGGCACTGAAAGTTATCTGCAATGGAAAACAGCAACAGGGAGAAGAAAAAATACCCAATGTATTTTAAATTTGTTTTTTTTTCCCTTTGGCACAGAAACTCTATGCTTGGATGGAAACCCTTTTGTCTACCTGGCTCAGCCAAGAACCGTCAGAGCTGTCAGTGTCGGAGGATGCTTTGCCACACAGTACAGACTCTGGAATGGGTTGTGAGAACGACTCCGAGGTGGTAACATCCCTCTCAGAATCCTTGACCCCAGACACCTGCAGCCAAGCAGTTTCCACATTACAGGATCTCGACCTTGACGAACAATCGTGCTCTCTGGCTGATGCGCCCAGCCAAGAACAACTAGGTGCTGCTCCCAAGCCTTTGGACATTATTAAGGAATACACGCTTTGGCTCAAAATGTGTATTGCTGCACTTGAAAGAGATGTCTCTGAAGAGGAGATTCTGCAAGTGGACAGGGCTGTGGATGCCATGGCGAAGTGGGAAATGTTCACCGGGCAACTGCCCAGCACCCGAAGAGACCTGCCTCTTCCAACTGATAGTCCAGGGCTAAGAAAAGTCCTTGGAGGAAAGTTCTCCTCCTTGAGGAGAAAACTGAGCTCCAGAAAATTGGCAAGAGCAGAATCTTCCCCACGTCGCTGGAAATGGGAAGAGAGCTAGCCCCCATTGAGACACTTTGCCTGATCCTGTGAAAAACATAAAATAATTGGTGGTTTAAATGTAGATTTTGTTAGTCTTGTTTTCCTTGTTTCCTCTCATCCTTTTCACTGCAAGTTCTCATCTTTTTGTCAGAGAAAGAACTCCCCAAGTGCAATAAAATAAGTTTCTTCTACTGAAGTTTGTTCTTGTCCTTCTTAAAGCAGATTCTTGAGCCACTGTGGCTCAATATGGATATTCTTTGCAGAAAATTCACCCACAGTAGCTTTATAGTTTTCCTGGGCAAAAGAATACCAAAGGCCGGTAAGATTTTTTATGCTTTTGGAACCTGGGATGACTTCCATTGCAAACAAACAGCCATTCCCTCCTTACTCTCAAATTCTGCCTTCTTGAAGGCAACTTTATTGTGCATACAGTGATCCAAGAATATGAGAAAGTTGGTGTTGGTTCCAGGTTTGGATGCAGGACACCCTAAATAATCAACTTTTCGTCACCAGCATGGGTCCTCTGACTAGCATTGATACTTACTGCTACCTCTCTTCCTTATCACTGCTATTAACTGCTTGCTTGCCTACCACACAGAGAACCAATAAGCAGGCAGAATTTAATGGGGACAGTGAATCTGCTCCAGGGTTTAGTTGGAACTTTATAGGAGCTCTCTAAAGTGCTGAATCTGTTTTTGGACTGGGGTTCCATACCTTGGCTATCTCCTTTATAGTTCAGACTAAAACCCAGGGTGAATTCATTTGCTCAGTCAGTCACCAGTCTCCACCAGGAAGGACATTTATGATTATTTATTGCTCTTTCATACCTGCCACCAATGTCTAGGCCAAGGTGAGAAGCAGGTGAACATGCAGTAGCAAAAAAAAGAGCAGGACATTGCTGTTGGGATGTGGAGGTCTGGCGGGTACCTGACTAGTTTGGCTCTTGCAGGAAGTGCTCTGGTCCATGGGGTCACGAAGAGTCGGACACGACTTAACGACTAAACAACAACAAATGGTTAGCTAATCAGCCTAGAGAGAGAAAGTTGTCCATCTAAACCAGACATTTCCTGCTTTGGTGGCAAAGCTGAACTTCTTTCACATGGATCTTGTCAGATCTTGGAAGCTGAGCAGGGTCACTAATGGTTAGCAGTTGGAAGACCACCAAACATATCCAGATATGATTAGGAAAGAGTCCTGCTCCAGAACCTGCTGAAACATTACTAACAGTCAGAGTTGACAATACCAGATTGGATAATGCTGAAGCTTCCTCTATTCTTCCTGTGCTGAGATTGTCAAGAGTTCCCCTACCTCGGGGGAACATGCCTTTAAACCAGTTCAGCTACAATCTGGTGTAAATCTGGGTAAATCTAGAGAAGGTCTCAATGTTTCTCTCGTTTCCAGCATAAATGATCATGAGTCAGTGAAGAATGTCTGTCCAAGAAGGTAAAGAAGTAAAGCCCACTTCTGGGCTTCATGGACAAATAGAACGACACTACATAAGCTGCCTTCATATTTTTATATTACCACCTCTACCATATGGGATTTCTCAAAATGAGCTTTTGATTTGGGTTCTTTATGCAAGTACAGGTAGGCATAACATCGGTTCTGGGGAAAGGACTGGAGGAAAGTGGGGGGGGGGGGAAAAAACCTATTCCCATCCTATCACTTACATAAGTTCTTCATCTTCTCTCCCTAGAAATAAATTTTATTTAATGAAGAATATGCCATATGATGACCCTCATTATTATGGGGTCAGGATATGGTGAAAAATGAACTCCTGTTTAAAATGTTTCCTATAACATGTTCTGGAAGAGGTTGAATTATATTAGACTACTTTGTCTAAGCTTGGTATTTCACTTCAAGGCTTGAGACTTAAAAGTTATTTAGTACTTTAGACAAGTAAACTCTATTCTTTTCCACTACTGCCCTATCAGCAACTCCTGAGGTTTGTTCTGTATCTCAGTACTAGACTTCCAAGAATAAAGCGCTGACCCATCCCTTCCTGATAATGTCACCTTCTTGAAGGCTCTAACTATAAATAACTGCAGCTCCTTTACTGAGGTACAAAGAACTGGAGAGGCTGGTGCTGTAAGCTTTTGCCATCTCTAGAGATGCTTGGAAGCCTTTGCAACAGAAGAGAAGTGGTGGTGAAAACTGTTAGGAAGTTTTAAATGTGTATGAAAAATGTGGGGAGTGGGTGGATAGGTTGGGTTTTCAGAAATAAAAAAACAGCACCAGGTCAATTTTTCTCTTTTCTTGCTGTGTACGAAAGCAGCATTTGAGGTTGGGAAGTTCAGAAAACCTGTGCTCTGGTCCTCTAGCACTTGCAGATGATTCTTCTGAGAAGGTAAATGATCAGCTCATGCAGGACATCAACCAGACATGTTGATGTCCTGTTGAATGGAGGATGTGCTGAATGGACTACTCTTGGCATCCATTTGTACACTTGAGAGGAAAACAAGTGGTGGTGATCTGGTTCTCTCCATAAAAGATGTACTGCTCTTATTTGTCATATTCTCAGACAAACCCCTGAAGGGCTTCCAAGGAAGCAGAGATTATTATTATTATTTTTTTTTTAAAAGAAGAGAGCCTTCTAAAGCCACTGGTATAACATGCAAACTCGGACATTTTGCAGCAGTTGACAAAATAAAGGCTTAGGCCATGAAGACATGTAAGTCTGTTAAAAATGAAGATAAATGTTGCAGTTCTACACATAGTTATGCAGGAATAGGTCCCACTGAACTCAAGTGGCATTACTTTTTCTTTTTTTAACATTTTATTAGTTTTTCACTATATCTACATTCAATTCGTGCTTGTTAAACATCGTGTTACATGGGTTTGCTTATAGTTATCTCTTTTCGCGTCTTGGTGATTTAATCCCTTCTCCGATCTTCTAGCTATTTGTAGAACAAAAGTGGCACTACTTCTGAATATATATCGGATTGCATTAAACACAAAGGGAAAAAAAAAGGAATATCTCGGGTGTCCACATAAGAAAATGAATGCTATTAATTGCTAGGTGGAAACATTTCCCTACACCCACTTCGTGATGAGAAAACTATGCAATTCAAGCATAACAACCTTGTTGCTGCCCCCTGCCGGTTCCTTAAACACTGCTCCTGTTTTCATGTTTATGTGGAAAACAAAGACATAAACAGACACATCCCTGCTTGGTGCATCAAATAAAACTATGAATCTATGTAACGTTTAGAAAACAGCAGGGGTGTTGGAAGATAGGGCAAGAAGGAAACGAAGGGGAATTTTTTAGCAGCAAACATTTATACCAGATAATTTCATTTTAATCGGCAAGTGATAAAGGAGAAGAAAGAGCAAAGATCCGCTGAGATCTCCTTTACTAGCCAACAAGTGTTTGCGGCACCCTGCTGTCGCTATGGCAACTGCTTCTAACAGGCAAGAGGGTCTCTCTAGCATCTCTTGAAGAAAGAGCTAGAATATCTGTGTGATGTGTGTTTATTTATTTAATTAATGTATTGTTCACATCATGTTTTCCCAGTGCTGAATTTGGCACAGGGCTAAGCAACAGCACTCATTTTCAGTTTATGGGTTCCTTACAAAAGCAGAAGGAAGTGGATTTTGTAGGTACTTGGAACTGTGCGTTAAAAGAGTTGAAGTCTCTTTATTTAAAAGGCTAGCTTTGCCAAGGGAAGCAAAACCCAGAAAAGGGACAGACGCACATGGTGGGTCAAACTGGTGATCTGTACCACTTCGGCGAGTAGATGAAGTAGGAAAGAATCCAATGTTTTCCTGCGTTACTGTTATTACTATTCTTAATTTGAACAATAACAACTGGAAGAAAACCAGGTCTTTTATTTCCTGAGAGGTTAATTTTCCAAGAGCAGTTAGTAAGGATGCAATTCTACCTTTTACTACTGCAGAGTTCAGAAATTTTACATCTTTAGAATACAACTCTCAAAATTCCCCACTGCCCTTGTTGCCTGGAGGCTTCTGGGAATTGTAGACCAAAAATCTAACTTCAAATTCTTCTGCTTGAGATGAAATGTCATCAAATACTACTGTGTTTTCAGTGGCAGCCTTGAGTTGTACTTATTTAGAAGCAAACATCTGAAAGATTGGAAAATGGTCTCCAACTCTTGTTGTTGTTGTTGTTGTTGTTTAGTCGTGTCCGACTCTTCGTGACCCCATGGACCAGAGCACGCCAGGCCCTCCTGTCTTCCACTGCCTAATGTCAAATCACAGCTACGCTCGAGAGTATGTGACCCGTGTCCTGTGCAACCAGATACTCAGCTTTTCCACTGATTCAAAGTCCAGAGGCAGCATGTGTTACACATCCACACAAGGCTTAAAGAAACTCCACCTTGTAGGTAAAGAAAAAAGCATGGTGTATGAGGGACATGAGGAGTGGCAAGATTAGATGCCATCTCTCTAATATCGAGACATTTCTTTGCAAGTTAGTACTCCAAAAGTGTGAGTGTTCATGTGAAACATACGAATGTGTGTGACCCTCATGCACAACTTCCTGACATGATCTATAGAACAACCGGGGGGGGGGGGGGGAATGCAGATTTAGAAGCTTTCGTCTCAGCTACTCAGAGTAGTCACCTATTTTTAAAATAGTGTCTCTGCACATTAGAGAAGACAGTCCCAAATTACTGCAAAGTAATTTTGCATAGATACTTTGCATGGATGGTACCTAACTCCAACAAAATTACACTGCATTCGAGTAACAGAGTCACGTAATGAAAAGAATTGGAAGAGAAACCAAGGGTCAACTAATCCAACTCCTACCAAATAGAGGAACCCACAGCCAAAGCATCCTTGACAGTTGGTCATCTTCCTTCTCTTTAGAAACCTACAAAGAAGAGTCCACCAGTTGTATTCCACTGTCAAACAGCTCTTATCATTAGAAAGGTTTTCCTAATCTTAAACTGTAATTTTCTTTCTCATAATTTGAATCTAGTAATAAAATCTATGCCACCTAATTTTGTAGGAAATGCAGGCAAAAAGGTCTTTACTTCCGATGTGACTGTACTCAAATAACAGGAAGAAGTCTGCCTCTGTATATCTGACATGATGGTCCAACTGCATTAAAGATTCAGCATTTCACAAAACAAGAGTCCACCAAGAACTCATTACAATGCAGTCACTTTCTGCTCAGATAGAGATTAAAAAACCAACACTGAAAGCACTCAAAGGAGCAGTTGGGGAAGTTTAAAAAAAAGTAAAATAAATTGCACTGGATGGAAAACAAACACATAAAAATAGAGTTACAAAAGAGCTAGAATCTTGATTAATTTGCCAATACATGGAATATATTTTTTATATTTGCTAAGTAATCACCATTATCACGTCCTAGGCTAGCTCACTATGCACTCAACTCAGGTTCTGGAAACACACTTTTGGATATTTTTGAAACACAAAGTTCCAGCTCCTCAAGACCCAATGTCCAAATAAAATGCTCACAGATTAAGGCAAGTGAGATATCGCTCTTGGCACTATACAGTATTCGTATTGAACAAAATGTTCTTTATATTCATCTGAAGATTAATCCAGATATATATGGCAGCACACAGCCACATAAGAGGAACATCACAAGCAAGTAAAAGAAAAAGAACAAGTACATAATACACCTGCACACAACATATCCCTTAAGAGCAATATCCGTCTCCAATAAAACCCATGAAAAACAACTTCTTCCTCCCCCACCTCAGAAATTATTCCCATGTTGCAAGCATGAGAACAAGTTAGAAAATATAGTAGAGCACGTATCTCACTAGAAAAGTGCTGGTGAACTGTTGTTTTGCCCTGATCCTGCACCAAGGAGAGAAGGAAGAACAGTACACCAACTAAGGAAATTAGACAGCAGGTTTCTTGACTAGCTCATGTAGATATGAATAGGGAATGAAACAGCCACTTCAGTACATAATACAGCAAGCCTTTTCTGTTTTTAGGTTTTTGCTTTGTTTAGATTTTGGGCTCAAAAAGTTAAAAAAACCAAACAGATGAGGAATCATTGGGAAGCAACTGAAATATGAATATCAATCACAAACCAGGCCACCCTGCCGGCTGAATGGGGGTCGGGGTGCTGCTGGAAGAGTTCCACTTGTTCCCATCAGTTGGGGTCCCTTAGAATTGCCAGCTGCGTACACAGAGAACCATTGTTATTCAACAAGAGAGGCTAGGCTCCACAGATTAGGCTAGCTCCTCCATCTGAAATTGTTGAATTATAGCCTGTTGAATTATTGCAGAGTTGCTTAGTTGCAGCTCAGGAGGAATTTTTTCAAAGGCTTCCGAGCAAAGAACAAACAACCAGCTCTGCAGCCTCACTGCAGCAATCCAAAGACAGCAGTGAGTTAAACCATCTGTAGCACCAAACTAAAATTGACAAGCAAAACAGACCCACTGGGATCCCCACTCTGTTGCTCTCAAAGGATTCCAAGCAATGGGGAGACAAGATAATTTGTACCAAATCACCTCACACATTCAGTAAATGGGTTAGAGAAGAAACAAAAACAATCATGTTTTGCCTTTTATACCATTGTCTTGATAAGCTACTACCGTAGCAGTCCCAGGGCCGAATCTGATCAGCTTGGTATCAGCAGCTTGGATTCCACCCCCCAATCCAAAATAAAGTGGGATACAAAACTGCAGGATTCTCAAGCTTCAAGTCATCAGTTGGAATTGTTATTCGCCGAGTTTGCAGCCAGAATTGTTATTCTATGAGTCTGCAGCCAAATCTCAGAGTAAGCAATGCTGAAAGGATTTTCAGCAAGTTGGCTTTAAAGTTTGGACACCCATATCTATTTGCTCCCCGCTGGTGCCGGAGCTCAAAAAGAGCTGAGGATGAAGGTGTTGTGGTGTCTGCTGCTTGTGCCGCATCAACAATGGAAAGGCCAGGAGCGAGTGGAGGGGACTGGCCAGAAAGCCAGTTGGAGCAGTTGCATCACAGTTTCTGAGACCCTGTTGGACAATCTCTAGCAAGAGCTGTATAGGTCCTGGGAAAACCTCCCCCAGGCTAGTTCTAAAGATGCTGCACCAGTGTAAGTCCTAGGAAAACTTCACATGTGTGATGTGTGTTGTAGGCAAAGTTGTACAGCATGTGAGCACTAATGGGAACACAAGCAACTGCTAGGCCCGTTGGGCACATTTTGCCACCTAGCTCTGGAATGTGCCCCAAATGAGCTGGATTCTCCCTTCCTATCTCCCAGCTTTGGATTGCTAGACTAATGATTAGTAAGGTTTACCCAGGTTCTGGACCCAAATATCTCTATTTTGTTCATGCCCATTTCTGTGTAAGGGGACAAATTCAAAAGCCTGGAAATGGTCTCCAAATCAAACTGGGGGACCTGTACTCAGCCCCGGTAGAAAGCACTTTACACTAACTCCCTGCTCACCAATCCTTTAATATCTCAGTCAATACACCTTTTTCAGGGATGGGTGGATTCAGGAGGTAGAATGAGAGTGAAATTGGTGTCACTGTGCTTCTTTTACAGCAAGAAATTGTCTTCTCCTTCTTCTCCAAAGATGCTACAATGTGCAACAGGCAATATAGAAATTTGTATTCTCGAAGGCTTAATATATATATAAGCCTTCGAGAATACAAATTTCTATATTTTCAAGATATATATTTTCAATATATATAGAAATTCTTCCCCCTTGTTCAGGCAACTTAGTTTTCATACATTTAGTGCCATGAGTTTATGAAATAAATTTATGAAGAGTCCCACAGTTTAAAGCACTGAAAGAGTGTGAAGACATCAGCTATCTTGGCACTTTGTGTATTAAAAAGATTCAGTGGAAACAGTCGATTTTGAACCTACTAATCCTTATAAAATTATCAGTTCCTTTCTCTCCAACTGGTTTTTTAGAATGTATGATATAACTACAATGGTGAAGTTGACTTCTCACATATCAGGTATGAATATGATTTAAAATGGATTTTTAAAATAATGTAGCCTCTTTGTTTTGCTTTGAAATGATGAATTTGTTGAAAATGTGCATCTTAATTTTTCTTTTCAGTGACCTGAATTTGCACCCTAGCAGTGCAAAGACTATGTTTCAAGATTCTATGCCATGCCATTGTTAAATAAGCATTAACTTAACATTCAGTAACAATAATGTAATTTCTCCCATGCTCCAGAAAAAGAAGAAATCAGCAGTCTTGATTTCTTTGCTGCTGTGGCCCAAATTCTGGGCATGGGAGAATCCCATTATTCCCGGTGTTCAGCGTTCTGAGTTTCAAAAGCTGACATGGAACACCATGACCTTTGGGCAGGGGTGCAGATGTGGGTCACGTTACTATTATTGGATGTTACATAGCTGAACAGAAATGAGTTAACAGGTGCTGTCGAATGACTCAAATTGGCATCCAAAATCGATGGTGGTAGATAAAATGCTTTTAAGGAGGCAGACTTCTGGTTGTCATCCAGCGTATCTTCCTCTGCAAAACACTGAAAGGTCAGTAGATAGATCAGAGTTGCAAAGTTCATCAATGCCTTTTCCCCAGGGTGGACCCAGCGTGTACCTATAGTACTGAACCTCATACAAACTCCTACCACACATATATTAATCTTCAGCATTTGGAGACAAGGAACCCATCTTTTTTTAACTTATAATTTTTAAAAATAATTTACAGAGGATAGAGTAAAAAAGAAGTTCCTCTCCCCATTACATATAAGAATTATCAATTATCTACACCACCCCATTTCTCAAGGAAAAAGCCCTTGGGCCCTTGGTCACAATTCAAAAACAAGGATGAGCGATACCTGTATTAGACATTTAAAATCTCACCAGCAGGTCCTACCATTTAGGTCTGGCAGGACTCTTTATCAGGCTGGGCATCAGAGAGCTTGGAAGTGCAGAAGAAAAGCCCTTACTCTCTTCAGTATGTCAATGTTAAGAGGCCAAGTTTAGCTGTAATTTGTAACCTCTTTTAACATTCATTGTATGCTCTATGTTTTGCCCTAAATATAAATCAATGAAGGTGGCACAGCTGAAGTGCAAGGTGAACTAGCACCGAGCACAACAGAATATTTGTAATGCATAGAACCAATGCTGTGTCCATTAAACTGCACCTGTTAAAACATCACTTTGAATGCACCTCTCTCCTTAGACCACCACTGTTCCTTCCATCCAATGAAGGAGGGTATACAAAATCCCATGGCGCAATATAGTGGTCACTGAAGTGCTACCACAGAATGAAGTAAAGACAAATGTTTTTGCTGTAGTGGACTGTTGCTCTTCTAGAAGACTTTAAAGGCAGTGATTAGATCTATACAGGAGCCAATATTGATTCATGAACAGCAAAAGGAAAAACCTAGCCAGAGATCCTTTAACTGCTACTGCCAGATCAATCCCATCCATCCTTTCTCCCTCTTATGAGAGAGAGAGAGAGAGTGTTCTCATTGCAGCCTTTTCTGGCTGCCAGAAGCATCCACTTTTGGCAAGAGAGGAATGTCAGTAAAAGATGCAGCCTTGTCTCCCAGTTTCAAAGGAAGCAGGATCGAAGCTACTGGTCGTTGACCTGGTAATGTTACAGCTTGTATCACAACAGCTGCTCCAAACAGAATTTGTTTTGCAGACACTGTAAAGCACAGTAATAACAAGTCACATTTTAATATTTACAAAATTCATATATACAAAACAGTACACTGATTCCAAGCTATAAAGTACATTTTTACACCACAATTATTTAAAAAATCCAATACACGGCACCGTCACAGCAAAATAGGCCACAAAGGATCACGGATGCTCTTTTAGTGCTTACAAAACCTCACCAATTTCAAAAACCAAACACACATTTTAAGAATACTACCATTAAGATATGTGTTATGGCACCTGCATCTCATTTTCTCATTTTTAAGTTTGTTACCAACTTCAAGAGGTGTTTTTTTGTTTGTTTGTTTTTTGCTGAAACTGAATTAAGGCTAATCTATGCCTTTTATGCCCCCCTCCCACTAATTTTCTTCAGATTTACGTTGCATAGAATACTGTCCTAGAGCTGTTGTTGTCATGGATAAGTGTGAGCAATGATGACTCAGGAAGCCCTGGTTTAAAACTTGCTTTGCTAGCAGCCTTCAGCAAGTTACCATTCAGTTTGGTTAATTTACTGGCCTAACTAACATATTCTCAACATAGGCAAAGCATTTTAGACACATGAAGGGTGTAATATAAATATTGAAGATTACGCTCTAGTAGACATGAACTAGTGTGGAATTTTATGGGCAAGAGATAACATTTCTGAGATCACCTCAGACATACAGTCAGCACCAGGAAACACTTTTATCAGTTTCCCATTTAATTAAGTTCATTTAGGATATTTTTTTACTCCTACCTATGACATAAAAAGCCCTCAAGATGACTTACAAAATATTTTTTTTAAAAAGCTAGGATCAATGACAATTTATTCACTTACCACCAGTGAACAGAAAAAACAAATGGCCAGTTAGATCCAGGTAGGTTTACACTGAGGACCTTATCAACCTAACTTTCCCTCTTGTCTTAGGAACCTGTTAACATGCCACAAGCAGTTGTGCTAAGGGAGATGATTTTGAAGGTACTGATAACCAGGGTCTGGCTCTCACACCATGTCTAAATATTCAGCAGCTTCATCTAATTAATGAATCCTCTTCCTCCACCTTGTCCACCTGCTCAACTTGGTTAACTACACCTTCAGTGCTAGCTGAAAATGCCACTATGTAATTATGCCATTATGGTAGTTGCCATTTAAATTATACAAAGATGGCACTCTAGATTGATATTAAAGGACATGATGGAGCACAGCAAAATGCTGTCTTTTAAGATATCCAGAGCTGTGCCTGTTAATGACTTGATTCTTTGTGTGTTTAAAAGGAGACACTTAGTTGTCTTTAGAAAGTTTATTAGACCATCTGCATGGCCAAAGCCTCTCTCAGCACACTAGAAGAAGCCTGCATTTGCATGTCCTACTTACAAACAAATAGGCAAGCGGAAAAAAGATTTCTAACGTGTATGCCAATAGCTACAAGGGATGCCAATATGTTGATTTAGTAAGCAGCCAAATCCTTCTTCTGGAGACAGTCATCAAAGGACACAGACTCTTCATTGATGGCATTTTGTTTCAACATACACAGGCTGTCAGTGTTTAAGCAGCAGTGCTTGAAAATCTATTTAGAAACTAGATCCTTCCCTTGTCCACATTTCTCCCTCTCAACAATTGATTTCTGGCTCTGCACCAGGAAGCTGACCAGAGGGGTCAGTGTGGCTTTATTCTTCTCTTCTTACTTGGCCTGTGGTAATTTTCAAGCTGGCTGCAGCCAGCTAAAACTATGGGAAGTAAGCCAATCCTTAGATAACTTTTCAGCCTGTTGATGGAAGGTTTTTTAATTCAGTGAGAAAAACTAGTGGCAGAAGTAGCAACATCAACTCATCCAAATAAGCAGCAGCCAATTTGCCCACTTTTTCAGAGGGCAAGGACATTTTAGCCTCGGACTGGCCACACAAGCCTGGCACAGCCTCCAGAAATTGTGTTCCACTCAAGCTCTCCTCACTTAAAGCAGTAAAGTTGCTAGGAACAACTGCTTCAGCTTCAGTTACAACTGCTGCTGGCTGACATGTTAAATACTGTTCTTGTGAATGCTCTACTCAAGCAAGCAATGCAACATGGGACTTGCAGAATTATGCTAAGCCACAGCTTCCATTTCATGCAAACAAAACTGTATGTCTTATAAGACCTCAATCACAAAACGTTTTCAGCAGCAAGTCCATTTTTTATATATAAAGACATGGAAGGAAGCATTTCCTCTCTTTGTACTTCGGTAAAAACACTAAGAACACAGCATAGTGCTATAGCAACATTTCTCTAACAAATAAAAAACTCTTGAGGATTATTCACAAGGCCATAACTGGAACAGAATAACCGGACTTTTCCCAGGGCACCAAATTTTGAAAGGCACCAAAATCTAGAGGTGAAACTACTGGTGAATGTCAGGAAAATAAACAACAAAACCTCCTAATCCTGTTTGCCTTACTTTTGAAAGCACAAACTTCCTTTTGGAAGGGGCACCACATTCTGCTCCTCCTTTTTCTTGCAGGCAGGGGGGAGTTCACACCCACACCACAGGACTGTGTGGATGGGAGACACCAATGCTTGTCCCAAGTGCCAAAATTGCTAGTTACAGCTCAGGCAATTCATTTGTACAATGTACGCTGAAATGTAAGTTCAAGGCATTAACAGACTGTCCTACATGTAACCCATTTCCTGGCTAGTCAGAATCATTACCTCAAGTATTCCACCTACAAATCCTTGTCCCTTCCCTTCACTGCATTTTGTACAAAATGTTCTCAAGGGTTATAATTAAAAACAAATGCCTTGTGGCTTTGGCAAAAGAAAGGAAGATAGAATAATTTGGTGGCTGTGAAGTGCTCACTATTAATGTGCTGGATTGGAAAAACAAATATAGCTTGCATCTAAGTAACATATTACATCAAGTGCTATGATTAGAAGAGAGATTCCTCTCATGCATGTAAAATCATACATTTAAAAGATTTTTGCGAATAATCTAATCTAGACTGCCCTGTGATTCTCAAAATCTTTCTTGAAATAGCAAATCACCCTTCACTATGTACTCTCTCACACACACGTAGGCTGAGCAACAGAAAAAGAATTTACATATAAAGCTTCAATGGCAATATTAGACAATATAGTACAGCTGAAATTGTGACTGAAAGAATACCAGAAAAAAAGGACGAGGAGCAGAAGAATTAGTGTTAATGACATCCCAAAAGCATAATAAATTTGCTTTTGCATACAAGGTCTATTGGGTAAACCAGACTGAATCTGGTAACTGACATCAACCAAAGCTGCTTTAACCAAGTGTGGTTAACCCACCAAGGAAGAGGCTGTACCTATACAGAAGGAACACAAAATAGTACACTACATTCAACAAGTGATTGCTAATGTAGCTTCTATACAAAAGCAAATCCATTTTTTAATAATAAAGAGATGTAACAGAATAACAGTTTGAGAACTGCCATGTGCTAGCCCTTGGTTTTCTTTTAAAACTCAAAAAGTGGCATTGTTCAGACTATAAATACTTTCCATAAGAGTTTGTGCTACTGCCTGCCATTTAAGGCCAAAGATTCATGTGCAACACTGAGGCACTTCCGGAAAGCCAAGAGGTGAAGTTCAAGTTTTAAATGAGTAGACATGGCTTCTTCTGGATACAAAACGCCGTGACAAACCAAGCTAAAATATAGGGGCCAGAAAACAAGAGATATTTGGGTGTGACCAAGGTTATAAGGATGTCATCTAATGGAAAGCAGATGTATATGCCATTAACATCTCCGTTTCAGCCATTTGTCATAGCCAAGACTGCTATTTGAGAAATGCAAATTAGAAGTTCTCTTAGGAACACAAAATTAGAATTTTTAAAACAATAACTGAAGAATTTCAGCGACTGTAGCATTGCCTCTAGTTGACCAAGAGAACTGGACAGATGGAACCAAATTACATTTGTCTTTATAACTGAAAAGCCATTTAATAAACTGCAAAGCTGTGGTAATACTTCAGCATACAAATGAAGTGATAACATTATTTTCTTGTCTAGATATAACTGTGGTTATTGTAATTGGTCCATGTAATTGGTAAATGTACAATTTGCTAAGTGACTAAGTGTATTGTACTGTAACCTCAAGACTGAAAAGTCTGCAACTGATAATCTGCAGCTGCCTTACTAATATTTCAATGGTGCATAATAATAAGAGGAAAACCTTTTTCTCGTTTTCAAAAATTAGCTTGATTCTGCACAAAACATTACTACAAGAGTGGTAGATTTCTGGTTTACAAAGTATGTCATGCCACACCAAACCATGGTTGAGTAAAATATCATTAGATTTGAAAAATACCCTAGGATTTTTCCAAGCAGAAGTCATGAAACATTTTTAGTATAGTGCTCATTGTGGCACTAATTGCCTGGAGTGCTGTCTCTCATTTAAGATGCAGTTGTCTCCAAACGGTATAAATAAAAGCATTCTTATAACATGATATAGCAAAGACTAAGCCCTTTATGTTTTATTACAAATATGGTACCAATGTCAAATGCCACAGTAAACATTTTAAAAAGATCCCTGAATAAGGACTATAAGCACTGAAAAGTAGGCCTTGGTTTGATTAATATATACCTCATAGCTGACAAAGTGTGAAACATCTGTACACACAGAAAAGGCACCCATAGTTAAATGCAACATTTCAGAATTAAAAAATAATGTTCACATCAACATTATTCACGGCCTCCTACAAATTCACTATTCACACATACTTTCTAGTTGCTTTAGAGAGGCAAGTCTGGACTTGACAGTTTACAATATTTTAAATGCATATTACATAGATTAATAAATCCCTACACCGAGAATTAAGGATTAATTCAAAGCAGGGCCCTTCTGTCCAAAATCAGTGCAGCTGATAAAGTGGGAGATCTCAAGAGCATTTGGCTTTAGTGTTGTTGGCAACCACTGCTTAACATTGGATATCAATCTCCACGTTAGAGATAGAAAACACTGTCAAACTGAAAGGGAGTTTTGATGTAGTTTCAACTTCAGGCTTGAGAACAAGGGTTGAAGATGTCTTGCTAGACTGTCATATGTTTGAGTGCTGGCTTCATGCTCCATTACTGTGGAAGTCATATTTCCCATGACGCACGGAGTGCAAAGTACAGCCTTATGTTGCACCAACCCAGACCCTGGGTTTTCTGCCTTGTTGGTATGACTGCCAAAAACAATGTACTTGCATAATGAGCTACAGTTCTGAACTTCCAAATGAGGAAAGCTGAAGATAAATTTTTGGATAGGAGCAAGATAGCAACTTTGACATGTACAATCTGGATATTAGGAAAAGATTTTATATGGACCAAATCTGGATATGGATTCTAGGATTACAAGAACACATGGTGATGTATTTCTCCAAGCAGAAGTATCACTAAGGGAATAGAATACATTACTGGGATTGTTAGTTCAGCACCCATAACTAATGAGGCAGACAGGCTTTACAGCCAGCTGATTCTGGCACTGTTGCACAATTGCATTAATTAAAAACAACACTTCTTAACATTTTTTCTCTCTCCTCAAAGTTACAGTTCTCTTTTCAAAAGGCAGAACACAGTGATGTTATTCAGTGTTCAGAAGAAGGCACTGTACTTGCAACATACGTACACTTTTTCAGTAGTGTTTTAGTTAAGTGATTCAGTAGCTAGCTTGAGCTTTCAAGATTGCTCTTCTGTTTTGATTGGTTATTCTGCAGCCTTCATGAGCCAAAGTAAAGAGCATGGATCTTCTAAAATAAAATCCATCACAAGAGCTGCAAAGGTAATAAAAGAACCTACAACAAGGCTTAGTTGCAATAGAAAAGTGGCCCGTTTTCCTTCACTGCAACATAATATCCTTAAGGTTCTCCTGAAGGATTGTATCCTTCACAGCATGGAATACAAAGCGGATATTTTCAGTGTCTATGGCTGTGGTGAAATGATGGAAGAGGGGTTTACTGCGATTCCGCCTCTTTCGGTCAAAACACTGTACCAGGTAACGCTGAACATCTTCCAGACGGTGTGGGTCACCTCTGAAGTCTGAGAAATATTTCTTAATGCTGACATTCTTCACTTTTTCTACAAGGAGGTCCATTTTATTAAGGAACAGAATGATAGAGACATTAAAAAAAAGCTTGTTGTTGACAATGGTCTCAAAGATATTCATGGATTCAACTAGCCTGTTTGTGCGTCTGTCTTCCATTAGGACCTGGTCGTATTCACTTGAGGAGACCATAAATAGTATAGATGTTATCCCATCAAAGCACTGGAACCATTTTTGGCGCTGAGATCTCTGTCCACCCACATCCACCATTTTGAAAGGAATCTTCTTGATGATGAAATCATGCTCCACAATCCCCTTGGTAGCTTTTCTAGCTAGCAAAATATCCTGTTTACTGGGGAAATAGTTCTGCAGAAAGACAAAGGAAGCAGGGAAAATATCACATATCAAATGGATCAATGCCTCAGTTTAGGCAGGCACAAAAGGCACGGTGGCAGAGTGCAGACAGAAGAGAAAAAAATACAGGCCAAACTTGCATAAGCAGCTGAGTTGCAAAATCAGTTTATGGTAAAGCAAATCACACAGTCAGTTTCTATAAAAAAACAGCTTGCTTTCACTCAGGCTATGTGCACTACATTAAACTGCCTCCAAGCAAATTCAATGTGAAGGAGAAGTCTGACTGGTTTACAAGCCTTTCGATACATATCCTTTTGTGTACATATCCTTTGAAGTCCAGTATAGCAACCTTGCAACATATAGAATAAAATCTGCAGTTTCTGATAAGCTAAGTCACATAAATTTAACTGTTGCTAATACTGCCCAGGTTTTGCTGCCAGGACATGCAGTGTAAAATGCTGAGGTATATCAAAGGGTGTGTAATGAACTTGAGCAACCACCTAGACTTATCATCGTGTTTCAATTCCGTTTTTTAAAATCATAAAGCCCAGGGAAACATCCATTTCCTGCTCGAAAAACAATGGTATTTTCCAGCTCACTTTTTTTTTTTTTGGACCACATTTTAGAAGACACAGGATCTGTCCCATGCTTGTATGTGGTAGCTGGTAACACTGTGACACACAAATCTAACTTGATGACACATACAATTCAGACCCTTTCCAAGAATCATCCAGTGACCTAAATTCATAGAAACTACTCTGTCACACAAACATCTTTTTTATCTTAATGCTTTCCTATCATGATTAGCAAAAAGAACCTGCATTTAAGAAAACTTGGTCCAGAGTAGAGAAACCTGAAACCCCCCCCCCCCCCCCCAATTTTGTTAACACTGCTGTTTTCCCTAAAATCAATGTTTGGGCTTCCTTCATTGTCATATGATCTACATGTATCAGACAAAGCATATAAAAAGGTACACAGCACATTAAACAACAGGGAAGAATAGGGTGGGGGCACATAAGCAGTAAATCTCACCAACTGGCCAATCCGGTCCAGATTATCCAGGAAATATTTCACTGATTCACCCTGTTAAGAGAAGAAAATATTTGTGGTTCAATCCTAGGTTTACAAAAGCAAAAACCATTAAAAGATAAACAGCCATATTTACCCTGCCACACTTTGCCAGTACAACCAGACTAAGCAACTACAGTTCTGAATTATAAATTCCTTTTAAAACTTTTTTTAAAGTCCCCATTGCTATATTGCACTTGGAGAAATCAGGGTTCTCAGCTCCCAACAGCAAACCTACTTTGTTGTAAATAGTGTTATTGTTTCATTAATATCCCTGTTATTCTTCTATTCAAAAAATTAACACAAAAGTATGGATGATGCATTTTATCATTGTACATCTCTCTCATACTGTATATCCTCTGAGTCAGTCTTGCCAACTGAGACCACATGGGAGGGGCTGTTCCCCTTGCTAGGCAGGAGCAATGAGTCATTCCACATCTGCGAATTGGAGAATCCAGCACTGTGAGCAGCAAGCCTGAAATAAGCCAAGTCTCATACTGTAGCATTACTATGAGTTTCATTATCTTGTGCTTTGCATATTCCGGGCTTGCAATAGGGAGCATCTTGCTGTTGTGGTCTTAAAAGGCAGACTGTAGGGACACTTGGGTCATTTTTATGTGTGACACTTAACAGAAACAAAGGGCCTTGTTTAGTGCACTCAAAATCTGAGCAGTAAACTCTAGAAAGCTAACCAACTAAATGCAAAAAGCAGCCAAAGATCAATTTTGCAGGAGAATGGTTAAAATTCTGAAATGTACATACACTTTTCACAATAAAATATTTGAATAAAAGCATTCATGTCTTTAATATCTGAAGACCTTATCTTCTCGTATAGGAAAAGTCCCAAATTATGAACTCCCTATGATTTCATATACAGATAAAATTGAGATAATTTACACAAATTTTGCACCTGAAGCATTAAGTCAGATACTCATTTTAAGAAGTACAAATCATCTTCAGAAGCTGTAACAGATTATTGTGTTTTCTTCACCTAAGGCGCTTTAGAGCCTTCATCTTGCTCAGAATAATATATTTTGCTCTCAACTGAGAATAAGAAACTGGATTATTCTGTTCACATCTGTGATTTCTTTTGTTTGTCCTAAGGCATAGGATTGGTCTGGTTTTCCTGGTTATATTCCTATGAAGCTCAGTTGCTCAAGTTACCCGAGATAGTGTAAGATCAAATCTAGGTGGTGACTTGCAAAACACAATAAAGTGACATAATGGACATAGAAACTAACTTCAGAAACTTAAAATTATTTATAATTCCATATTTTCTGCAGTACTGGTTAGACAAGTAAAGACTGTGGGCATCTACAGAGAATAAAGTCAATTCAGCAAATAGAATTAATTCATCTATGAAAAATTATTTCCCTTTTGGCAAATCCTTTATGGGAAATGCCACTAAAAGACACACAGCAGTGGTCTGTCAGGCTCCAGCTGATTGATTATATTTGTTAAAATCAACAAGATACTCAGGTACATGTGCTATATAACTACAGCACAGATAGAATTAGGCCACAAATTTAATCTCATTTGGATATTTCTGAATGCAGAGTGCTTTCTATCATGTCTATTAATAGCACAGACTTTTTCTTAGTTAGAGGCCTATGCAATAATATTTCTGACCTGACATTCACATTAGCAGCATGCTGCCATATGAATATCTGTACCTTTTGATTTGCCATTTGTTAAAAAAATAAGAACACACAGGAAGCAAGATAATGTGGCATTCTGAACTCCTAATGCTCCTCTTGCACATACAGAACAAATTTTAAAAATGCCAGCTGCTCTGGTAGAACAGAATTAAGAAACCACAAAAACATTTCAGGACAAGAAAATCTATAAAGTCTGTTCTTCTTTTTGACAGTTACTAAAAAAAAAAAAAGCCTGTTATACAAAAGCCAAACTACAAACATGACCTCCAGAATATCTCTTCTAAGCAAGCATGTATATTAGATGTACATGCCTAGAAACTGTGGAAACATCAAACCTATTTTGATGCTGCTTTAAGACATGTTATAATTCTTTCATCATTCTCTCCAACTAGGAAGAAAAGAATCAATATTTTGTACTTTAAGAGACATTTAAAAATTATTAAACTCTTCAAATGCTTCTCTTTTGCTACATGGGCCTCCACTGTTCAACTGTCAAAATTCATTATTTCCACTACACTCCACTCCCCCCACTCAAACAAAACATTAACATGTCATTTTCAGGCATGGATTACATTAGTTTTAGAGTACTCTGAAGTGTGTTACCATTCCCTTTTTCTGGGGACAATTTGGGGCTGTTCAATTTGCCCAAGATTACACAGGCGGGCTCTTCTCCCCCGAGGCATGGTACAGATTAAAGTACCAGGTATCAAACTCATTAAGCCACCCAGCTACAGTACTGATTTAGATACATCTGTGCAAAATGTAGACATGACCCTGAAACTATATCCTTAAACAGCAAGGACTGTACAACTGAATGGAGGACCAGAATACAGAAGCACGGTTGATAGTGCAGATATACGTTGTTTCCTCTGAATATTTTACTGCAAATATAAACGAAATTTACCAGTGGCTTTGTATGCAGGCTCAAGAATCTGAACATGTTTACTCCACATCAATGCTGCCTTTCTACAGATTAATCCAAATTTTGAGAGCTGCATCCACAGACAGGTAGAATGAAAACTGCTAGGATATAATGGAAACAAACTGCGGCAAGTTAAGAGAGCAGTAAACAAGATACTCTTGGGCTCCTGACGTCATGAACAGAGATAAAAGAGCTCCCTTTCAAAATTAGGCCTTAGCTTGCTTTGAAATTAAGGTCCTCAGTATAGTCTTAAGATAACAGCAAAGCTTTGGGATACCTAATTGTAAATAGCTTTGGATTTTGCCTTCATTATACAGAAAGACAACCATGCTATTTCTAGAAACTCTGGGGCAGTATTTTGGATTTTGTTTTATATGTTTTCAGCTAAGCTACCATAATAGAAATACGTTAATGCTTCTGCAAACTTGGTGAAAAAGATGCACTTAGGAAGGAAAAGGAAAAGTAAACCTGAAAACTACTATTCTTATGGAAAAAGAACGGTTTGAAAGACGTTTTCTGGGAACTTCAATCATTTTATTGATTTTATTAGTTTCTACCACACTTTTCTCTCCCCAAATGATACTAAACACAGCTAACAATAAAAAGAATGAAACAATCCCAGGTTAAAAACACAGAGGGTCGAATGATTAAAACAGAATAACTTTACAAGCAAAAAAAGTCAAGTAGATATGGAAGCATCTACCAGGATTAAAACCCCTTTTTACAATCAAGCTTAACTGCCAAGGCCCCCTTCACAGAGAATTTCACAACCAGGTGAACAAAGCCAGTTATCCTGTCCCATCAAAGGTGTCTCTGGGTTTGATGGAAAGGACAGGAAGTGCCTCTTGCAAACATGTCAAAACCTAAGCAACAGGCTTGTATGGGAGGTCATACTGTGCTGGTCACAATGAGCTTTATGGGTTACAGCCAGTACCATAACTTGTGCCAGATAAGCTGTCATAACATGTTCTTTGCCTCAATCTACTGTCTAGCTGTTACTTTAGAGCAGCTGACATTTATGAACACTTTCCAGGAGTAGCTCCTGTTTTAGAGTAATTCAAGCTACTATAACCAATGCATGTGTCACACATCTCCAGGAATGGGGCAGTTGGTGAACTAGCTTCAGCAAATGCATTTTGGGCCTCCACCAGAATTTTGCTAACCAGGTTGAGAGTTGAATGCATACATTCACTCAAACTGTGACCCATTCTGTACAGTTTGAATCCCTATTGCCTGATCTGTCTTGCAAGTGATGAGGAGTGAATCTGTCTAGGTTGAATTAAGCCTTAATTTATGTATTTGCCTCATTCTGTCTATATAAGGACAGCCCGCTTTTCAGTATCAAAAACTCTTTATTTCTGCTGATGATTTTCATGTATCTCAAGAATCTCTTGTGAATTATACAAGTGTGACAATGCTGTTTTGCAAGGCAACAATAAAATATACATACACCAAGATATTCCAAAGAACACAACTCAGATGCCACTTAAAAATGACACTGAATGGCACAGAAGCAACCAAAGTTGCAATATTCTTTCTGTTGGACTAGCAGTGTTACCCAAGAAGGATGCAAGGTATTAGAGTTCCATGACAAAACATGTTGCATAAGGCAATCTATTATACACTTTTCTTGCTAAAAGTTTTCTAAGTTTATTCGCCAGACTTACATGAATAAATGGAGCTCAGTTAAGCAGCTTCTTTTGGTGATGCGGTAGGGCAAGCTACCCTCTCAGGACACATACTGACAGTTTGTTCAGGAGTAAAGCCAAATGAAGCACAAGTCAGCCACAGTCTAAATTGCAGAAATCAATGCAGCACACAGAGAAGACATTTGAAAGGTGTCAGTAAATTATTATTCAAAGCAATGTTTCCACCTCCTCAGAGAACAGGATGAAGGATGTTTCTGGGAGTTATGGACACTCTCACACACAAATACACTATCAAGTCAATTACACAGTTGCATCACATAGCTTCCTTTCTTTAAAGGCAACTGCAAACCAGAGGGGGAAAATGAACTCATCTTCCTTTTATAAAGGACTCAATCTAAGTGAAATAATTATGGATACACGACAGTAGATTTATTTATTTATTTGATTTCTATACCACCCCATTTGTTCAAGCATTGCTCTATTAGCTGTGAAACACGTAACTGCAGATATGTTCTGTATGAAGCCTCTTAAGTGAACAAGTCCAAATTCCAGTGCACTGACTGAGGTTAGTGGTCGATCTACCACCAACAGAACAGACATTAGTCTTTGAAATCTGATGTGAGAAACTGGTGGCCTAAGAATGAGGTCAATTTTCAGATTTTTGTCTGGGATTTAGACATGCAATGCTGTATAGTTACTGAATCAAACATGTACGTATAATACACACCAATGATGAATTTTAAATCCCATTTTGAGTACAATAGCAGATTGCATTTTCTTACAAGCCTGAATGACACCTTATTAAAAAGAAATATAATTCCCCATGCACTAGTATAACAAAGTGGTCCAGCATACCTGGAACACTCTTGTGGGATACTGCTAAAAGCATGTAGAGTCTGAGTGCCCGACAAAAGCTAAGACAGGTGCTATTAAGGTTTAGCTGACACAAATAAAATGGTATATATGAATTCCTCTGTTAAAAGCAGATATAAAAATACATACTGTAGGAACAGGATATCCAAACCCAGTTCAGTAAGTCTAAGTTGTAATTTCCACATCTGTTCTTATTAA
Organism: Intellagama lesueurii; assembly: GCA_037013535.1. Classification (NCBI taxonomy): domain Eukaryota; kingdom Metazoa; phylum Chordata; class Lepidosauria; order Squamata; family Agamidae; genus Intellagama; species Intellagama lesueurii. Next base: position 19,014,475 of record JBAJHW010000012.1, on the reverse strand, counting down.
AACAACTGAGTTGGCACAGTAAAAGACAACATACTCCACACTGTTTTGAGATGAATGGTGAGAAACCAAGTGATCCCTGTGCTAAGAGGAAAATATTAGGTGGCGTCAGTGGTCCGCTCCGCCTATTTCCATCTGTGGCGGATTGCCCAGCTGCGTCCCTATCTTGATGGCGGGGCCCTCACCACTCTGGTCCATGTGCTTGTAATCTCGAGATTAGACCACTGTAATGCGCTCTACGTGGGGCTACCTTTGAGATTGATGCGGAAGCTTCAAATGGTGCAGAATGCAGCGGCCAGACTCCTTAGTGGGATGAGAAAACATCAGCACATCTCTCCCACTCTGGCTGCCTTGCATTGGCTGCCCATTCATTTCCGCATTTATTTCAAAGTGTTAATGATGACATACAAAGCCCTAAACGGTTTAGGACCTCGATATCTAGCAGAACGCCTTCTCCCACCTAGATCTACTCGAATCACTCGCTCTAGCCAGGAGAGATGGCTGAGGGGCCTAACGCCGAGGGAGGCCCGGAAAGAAAGAACAAGAAACCGGGCCTTCTCGGCAGTGGCCCCTCGACTCTGGAACAGCCTTCCGTCAGAGATCTGCCTGGCTCCCTCGCTGGGTGTTTTTAAGAGCCAATTAAAAACTTGGCTCTTTAGGCAGGCCTTCCCTCCTGTCAATACTTGACTTTACTTTTTATTTTAATTTTCTGTTTTTCCATCTTGAATAACACTAATATTATTGATTTAAACTGTTGTTTTAATTGTTTTTATGATATTTTACTGTAAGCCGCCCAGAGTAGACGTTGTCTAAATGGGCGGGATAAAAATCTAATAAATAAATAAATAAATAAATAAATATTAAACCAAGGTGGCTTGAAAATTTATTTCAATACAGTACTGTATAACCTTCATACTTCATCTGGCACAGGAGGTGTATTCTTGCATGAATATGAATGCAAGAGCAGCAAAAATTTGAACTGCACAGGAGGGCAAGTTGATCTATATCAACAGGATTGCTCTTTTGTGGCCCTCAGTGCAGGTTCTAGAAGGATCATTTTACTTTTCAAATAGGTTATATTAACATTAAAATAAACACCAGTTTTTAAAAAGATGAGGTTTTATACCTTCAAGTTCTTTTGTTTTTTTGCAGTTGTGGCAGCCCAGAGGATTCCACACAGAAAATCAAACCAAAACCCCAACTCTAATCTAGCTTTCCCCCTCTGATCAGCAGTTGTGATCTATAGCGTTGTTTACAAGACGTTAAAATTGTGCCATTAAAAACTGATCAGATGCTACCACCAACATAACCCAATGACTTTCAGATGAACAGAGTATTACACCAATTACCTAGAGCAAATTCTTACCATCAACTAGAAAAATAAATTTTGAGATAGGTATTTACACAGATTTGTTATTTCATGTTGCTTAACAAACGTTTCCCCTATTCAATATTCCTCCTCTTCTTTTGCACCTGTGATTAACTCTTCAAGACACAAAAACTGATTGTGCTTCATAAGCAAAAACTAATCAACCTCAGAGTCTGGCGACTCCCTTGTTAGGCCCAAGTCAGCTGCCATAATGCACTGAGCAAGGTTTCAGTTTTCAGAACTCTTAATCAGAATGAAGAGCAGCATGTGGAACAACAGCGACAACCCTGCCAGATGAAGAATTCTGAAAAATGTACATGTTTGCTCACTCTTCTCATTATAGACTATGATCAAGTCCTGCTGAATTAGAATTCAAGTAATCTCTGTGATGGGTTTCATCAATTGTCACAGTATCTTACTGAATGTCAGCCATGTCAACGACAAATCACCACTCAGCCATGAAGCAGACCAAGTGTGCTTGGGCAAGTCACTTATTCCCAGCCTTCCCTACACCAGAGGATTGTTTTAGGGATAAAATGGGAGGAGGCTGGAAATCATGTATATTAGCTGATGTTTTCTGAATGAAAGACAGGATAAAAATGTAATAAATAAATGCAATATTTAAGCATATAGTGCTGCCACAGTGAAAATAATCCAAAACATAAGCACAGGTGCTTACGACAGTGACACTGACAGCCAGTGATTTGAAATATTTATTTAGTCTCACACCCAGATGCATTTGACAACTAATAAGAGTCAATACTGCAAATGTCACAAGACTTAAGTGCCACCAACTTTATACTTGAGGACTAAGTACATCATAGTTTTCACATGGATTCTGTCACTTCTATAGCAGGGTTGAAACTGTCCTTACCCATTCTCCTTTCTCGGGTAGGCTTCTAACCTGGCTACTTCACAATAATTACAGATTTTTTGAAGTTTGCCAACTGAATTCTTGCCTAGTCATGCATAAGTTGTTTCATCCAGAGCCAAGACATTCCCGCTGGACTGAGTTTTATCTGCACACATCAGAGCTTTTTCCCCTGCCAGACTGAAAAAAAGAGCAGACTATGCTAGTGATTTTACCACTGTTTGGTCCTGGCTCAGCAAGAGTTTGATTTGTGGTTTCCTCCATCATTTCTCACATCGGCTGCCAACATTTCCTAATGGGAATGTACAGACTGTTCATTACACTCACTGTCATTAAATCACTAAGCCCAGTTTTTAAATTTCAAAAGGTAAAAACTGCAAGGGTTCTGAGGTACAGTCACGGTGCTTAAAAAGATTGTTAAACAACGACTTGCTTTCTTCTAGACAAAGAAGTTTGTGAAGCATCAAAATGAGCATCCAGAATATGAAGGTTTTTTGGCTGCAATCGTAAGTGTTCAACTGTAACTGATGGGATTAATACACAGGCATAATGGCATACAAAGCTGCAAGAAATGGGGGTGTGTGTATATCCTTCTTTCATCTATCATCTTCCTCCTTGAAAGAAACTTCAATGATTGTCAGCAAAAGCCTGCCAAACAGACTACTCCAAGTGAAGTGCTGTTGTATAGCTGTGTCATAAGGTTTCATGCTTCTGATGACAGTTATTCAGAATGTTTTGGACATATTGCATGTCACAACAAATTGTTGTTTTCTGAGCATCCATTAAGCTTTTGTGACTCTTTCCTTTCTTTTGTCTTCACTTTTGGTGATTATCTTTCCCTTTTGCTTGTGTTTCCCTTTAGTATAATATAACAGATCCCCTTCCATCCCAGGTAGATCAAAATTATAAAAACAAACTAGTCATGGCTGCCTGCAGACTCCTGACAGCTGAAAGATTATATATGAGCAATGAGATAACTGTACCATCACTATTTTGAAAAGTATAGAATGCTTCTACCAGTAGCATATGCGTGCAGGGCCAAGATTACTATGACTGCACAGGTACTTGTTAGAAAACACTCCGTTCCACACTAATCCCATCTGATTTTGGAAGCTCAACAGAGTCAGCCTTGGTTAGCAGCTAGATAGGAGACCATCAGCTAATACTTCTAGATAGGGCCAGGGGAAAAAATGTCTGAAATCCTGGAAAGCTGCTGCAAGTCAGAACTGACAGTACTGGGGTGTGTGAACCATTTGTCTGACTCAGTGTAAAGACAACTTCCAGTGTTTGGAGACTATGGGACCATTAATCATTATTTTTGATCCCAATACATGAAGGAAAAGCATTCTTGTCCCAAAGGAAGGAAGCCAAGGACACTTTTTCTGAGCATGTGAATCTGGTATCTGCTGTTTATTATTTATGTATTATGTATTAATTTATGTATGTGTGCAATTTCAAATCTTCTAATCAGAAGTAAGCCCTACTGAATCTATGAAACTTTCTCCAAGGTCAATATTGGTCTGCAACCAAAGTTTCTTATTTCTGAAGTTATGTGCAGAGTGATTGAAATGTTACATTTCAGAGTTGCTTTAAATGATAGGAATAACCTTCCTCTAAATAAAGTTAATTAATCTCAATTACTACATTTTATTCTGAGCATTTATAACTCAATGGCTGGAATCCTGTTGGCATAAGTTACATTGCAGAACATCAGTGATGTCATCAGCCATAGCCATACCATGGCCATTTCAGGGGAATTAAACACTTCTCATTCCAATTCCCAGCCAGATTCCAGATTTAAAGCTGGAAAATCCGTGGCTCCAAAATGCTTCCTAGGATGAAAGGGCCCCCTTAAAATGGCTGTAGTATGGCAGTACTAGAGTTTCACAGGATAACTTATGTCAATAGGATTCCAGACAATGTATCATTTACATGGCAAACTGAATACTTTCAAAGTCACAGAAATATAGAAACAGCATAGTACACCAAATGAGTCAACATGGAAATCCCATTTTTTCAATAAATACACATTGTTCAATAAAGATAACTTAAAATGGGTAATATAGCTTTGCTAGACAAACTAGAAACATCTTAACCTGCTATCTAAAACTGGACATCTGCCCCCTTGAGAGTGCATTCAACAAACTAGGCATAATTTCTGTGGTCACCCTCCTCCCAATTCTGAAGTTGCAAGCACTTAGTAGAAGGACTTCTGGCAAGGATCTCAGGTCACCCTAGAGATGTACTGTAAGGCTCTTAGGAATCACTGTCCAGAGTCTTACACGATTATTCTGGCAACAACAGAGGAAAGTAACCACCATCATTTAAAATACCAGCCACAGTCCATCTGTAAAATCTTTCTGCAGTTTGGGTTAATACACGGGAAGCATACAGAACTATGGCCTATGTCTGATATCTTTAAAAGGTAATATTTCCTTTCAAATAAAGGAAACTGAGCAATATGGAGGCTGGAGGCAGTCGATATCCATCACAAAGAAATTCTTATTTTACAGCTGCCCTACCAGCAAACAAGGACCAAAATCTGACAATGTAAGCTACACAATGCACAATGAAGCTTTTGTCACACAAATATTTCCTTGCATAAAAGAGACAGTGGGACTTACCAGGAGACACAGATGAGAGGAAGCTAGTTAGTGCACTTTAGGGGAGAAGGAAGCAAAAAATATACTGCCATTATAGAATCCACCCATACAGTGCTGAAAGGCTTAGGACCCAAGGCAAAGTTTCAGCACCAGAACTGTAGTACATTGGGTATAAAACAGAATGAAAAAATATCTAGAGAAAGCTCCTGGGGTCTTAGCAAAATCATGCATCAAGATATAGTCACCCACCTAAGGTTATGGATAAAAATCAAATTATTAATTTGTCACTAAGAAGAAGGACGCTATGACTTCTGCTTTTAGAATTTGCTCCACATCACTCTGTGGATTATTTTCTATACAAAATTTTAAATGTGTAATTTTCTGTGTAATTGAAAACTTATCACTGTGAACTAGAAAAGTATACTTGTATCATAATTATATACTTGTTTTCCAAAACAATGCTAATACAATTTATATCCATCATGCTGAGTGGAGCCTAGAAGCTAAAAATCAATGGTGGCATGGATGGTTGGACCCATTTTCATTTGTGTTCTACAGGACAGCTTTATTACAGATTTAGCTTATGATTGAAGTCTTGCCCTTCTCTTTCTCTTGAGGTGCCAAAAAGAGTTCTACTTTAACTTTAAATATGTAGTGCATTAGAAAGCAAAACAGAAAGCCATTTGTTATACCTTAAAACCGGAGTTTACAATATGCCTTAAATCTTTGCAAAAAGACCCAGCTCAACATTCAAGTGACAAATTAAAGCATCTCTTAATGTTGAACAAAGATATTTTCAACAACAGCAATTAGGATAAGGGTTAGTAACAGAAAAATGTCAATTTCTGCCTACGTTTTAACCTCACAAAACTCGTCCATCACTGAAAACTAAGAATCCAATCCACAGAACCCTGTAAGAAAACCTATAAATGGTATAGACTTGAAGTAAAGAGGACTTTGTGCTGAGCAGAAATCATTCAGTTACAAAATGACTAATAATAATAATAATAATAATAATAATAATAATAATAATAATAATAATAATAATAATAATAATAATAATAATAATTGTGTGCTATCAAATCAATTCTGGCTTATGGTGACCCTTTCCATGGTTTTCTAGGTACAAAACATACAGAAGTGTTTTACCATTCCCTTCTTCTGAGGACATACTGGGACGATGCAGCTTGCCCATGACAGGCTGGCTCTTCTTTCTGGAAGCACAGTAGGGAATGAAACTCCCAGCCTCTGGCTCCACAACCAGATACTTAAACCACTAAGATATCCAGCCAACAATGACTACACATCGTTAAAACACCCTTAAAATAATTACCAGATTTTAGCAAGCTGCTTTGTGAATTTTATCATAGTTAGCACGTGCTAAGGAAGTAATTGTAAAAAAGAAAATGTAACTGTAAGGAAGTTAATAAAGGATCAGACAAATGTACCTCTTTGGAAGACTTGCATCTCATATTTACTATGCTTCTTGTAGCCCTTTTTCTCACTGACTACAGGTTTTTATATTTTACTTTGGCTTATCACCCATCACCAGTCCACTGAGATTTACAGCATTTTTATAACTAGTTTGGATAGTAAACAGAACATTTATTTTAGGAAGCTGCTCTTAAAATGAAGGAAAATTCTAGTATATTTTGATGAGCCATGCTCTTTGCTCATCACACCATTTAATACTCACCAGCTGATATTCACTTCGACGACTGAAAGCTTCCTTGATTCCAGAATCCATCCACAGGCCAGTCAGAGCAGGTACATATAACTGGAACAGAGAGGGCTCAATTGGCATCCCAGCTCTATTTTCAAATGCCATTAAGAACATTCCATGCTTCTCATTTTCTGTGTATTGCCAAGGGATGCCTAGTTTGTCCCGTGCATCAACTAGAACTCTGCAACCCTAAAGAAGAAAAAACATAGTAATAGTTATTTTTAAAAAATTGACTATGCAAATACAAAAACTGCATGAAACTGTACAAAATTTAGGGTTGAAATAGCAGTTAAAATAACTACCTATTATTTGTAGGACATTTGATCAGAATCAAAGCCCAGAACATCCTTATAGAAGTATCTTAGTTTCACCTGACTGCAAGGGGAAGGGTTCATGAAGTGGTTATACAGATATAAACTCAGGGAGTAAGCATCCACTGTCCTGGAACTCACCCTCCTCTTCCTCCCTATCTTTCCCCTTTCCAATTTGTTTACATATCCTATCTTTTTTGACTCGCAATAGGAAGAACATTATGTATGCTTGGAAACATACCACTTTAGATGCCACTATGTCCCAAATCCTACTGCTGGTGTAGCTCAAATGGAACAATGTTTGGCGCCGAAATGCTCCAAGTTACAAAATCAATTTAGACATTATTTCCAACATACAGAGATGTGAAATTTGGTACACAACAGATAATGTCTGCACTACCTTCATAATATGAGATAGTTTGCTGCTGAGAGTTATGCCACTTACTTTACACCAGCAACAGGATTTTGGTCACTGTTTATTTTTTTTAAAAAAAAACAGGACTCCTCGGGGTTCTGGCAAATTTTAGGGAAGGACCAAAATCTATGGTGCTTTAGAAAGCAGTCATTTTAACACACTTTGTTTTGTTGTTCTTAATGTTACGCACTTGCTTCTTCTTTGTAAAGTAAGTCCTTTTTATCAGGTAAATAGTAAATACAATGAAGTCTGGATCACATACGGCAATAACACTCTCACAGGAAACCATTCACAGTGATGCCCAAAGCTCAGTATGTTTTGCAACAGGCCAAGCCATCAACATAGCAGTTGTTGCTCAACTGGGAAGAAACACTAAGACCACTTGCTTGGGACATAAAATTAGCTATTTTGTATACAGAGACTTTTGTAAGGCTTCTTAAGCTGGTACCGATCCCCTCCCTACACTGAAAAAAAAAAAAGCATACGGAAATGATTCAGTTCTGCCTTATAAGACACTACATGCTCTCACACATCTAAAGACCTCCTTGCAACTGGATAGAAGACTGACACTATTTTCTCAGATGTTGAAAAAAGTTATGTATTTTTTAACAGCCACTGTCACTTTTGATGCTCATCACAATCATTACTAGTGCAATCAAACACATGTCATCAAAACTCTGGAAATTGTTCTTGAAGGCATTAGTATCGCCCAGAATATTCTATAACAAAAAACAACCCACATTTGAATCCTGTATCAAATTTCAAAGAGTGCCAAAACTGCAGCAACATAGAATCTGTGGCAATATAACAGTATATATATCTTTCAACTCTAGCACTCTGCTGCTCTTTCTGTGCAAAAACTAATAATAGGCCTCCTCAGTTGCAAGCTGCGCAATACTTACACACTGTGTGAAAGTGTAATATAAGATATTAGAACAAATGCTTGTGGAAACTGTTAAAGGGTAGTTATGCTATAAAGTTCTTCAAAAACAGGATTTTCATTTCTAACCTTTCACAGTTCCTTAGTGAAAGACAATCAGGTAATTTCCACATTTGTTCAGTTTTCTTTTCTCTATAGACTACTGGACACAAGGCACATAAAAACTCAGTTTACAACCATGAACAGATAAGTGCAAATGAATATTAAGTAAAAGGTGTTGACCAGGTTATTTTTAGTGAGTATATTTCTAATAACTCAACTTTTATCCAAGATTTGAAACCATTTTATTAATGTTCCATTAACTGCCATGCTCCTAGGAAGCACAAAAAGAAAGGAAGCACAATAGAAAGCACTTCTAGTTGCAATCTCTGTCCATCACGGTATTTTCAGAAATCTAGCTATGTCTGCTGAAACCACTTAAGGATTAGAACAGCAAACACTGCCCTACCCATTCCCTTTCTTGATTTTTACAACTTTACATACCAGTATTCATTATTCAGAGGCTCTCCACCCTTCACAATAGGGCATCAACTTCAAGATCTATTAATACAATTAAGGAGTAGATCCCAGGTACTGTCACAAATCCAGATAAAAAACCACAAACAAGTCTTTAGTACAAGATATGAAGAGGGGAAAATCAAAATCTCTGCATAATAGCTGAACTCTGAACAGATTCCACTGATTTGTGAAGAAGAAGGTTTATCATTATTTCAATTGGATAAAAGAGTTGTACCATCTCCAGCATAATAGCTGTTAATTAAAAATTTGTTCACAGAATTATCAAGTTGGGCTGTTTCTTGTGCAACTTCCCGAATGTAAACATTGAGTTGTTCTGAATGTCTATTACTTCATCTTCATGCAATGTAATCCTTCAAACAAAATGTTCAAAGAGCACTCCTCCAGTGCAAAGCACAGAGCACAATTAATAAAATCTCTTAAGAAGGAGCTATGAACTCAGTGGATTCTATTTCATTTAGCTGCAACAAACACTTACAGTTCTGCTTAAAATTCCTATGTATTGCTTGGTTCCTCTCCCCCCAACTCATATCAGGATGATGATATGCTTCTTTAGCTGGAATTTTCCATTCCAGAGTAAATTAGAAGGCTAGTAGTAGAGACAAAAAGTAATTTTAGATTGCTGATGTGTTATATTTCTATTCCAAATAAAACACATTACCAAGGTGAAATATCATTTAAAAAGTTAATGAATAATCAAGCTACTCTAGTAAACTCAGTTTACTTCCCCATAGCAACCTTCACTATTACATTAAAGAATGGTAGCGATGAACAGCTAAAAGATGTTTTGTACTTCATCTGTATGTTCGCCTATTTTAAATAACAGTATTTAACTAAAACATTAATCAGAGAGCCTATTATGAATAGAATAATTGGTTTATTGAAAGTTAGGTCTTGTTTATCAGTTCTCGGAATGACAACGTGAAAATTATTTTCCCTTCTATTTATTTACCTTGATGTAAACATGTTTTTTCTTTTTTTCTTTTCAAATTGTGTTTTAAAAAAAGGATATAGTTATTTCTCTCTGTACCATATATTTAGCATATAAGGTCTTGATCTATTGATTACTCTTGAGTTCACTTATGTAATCAAGTCACATAATTATAAATAAATATATTTCTAAAAATTAACTACATTCCCCAAGGATGACAAATACTGTTGCCATTCTTATCTTCAACTCACATCACATCTTGCAGCCAGCAATGACCTTTTGCCCGTTTAGGGTCTGGTGTAGTTATTTCAGCTCATCCTGTTATACTCTTGCTATACTCAGGCAGGCTTCCAACTATTTTAACTCCCAACCATCACAAAGCTGCAGCCCATTCTAGAAAAGTCTGTACACTAGAGAATGAGATAATAGCTTCCTACCAGAAACACAAACTGCATAATAGAGTTTATTTATTTCTTCTCTGATGTTCATCTCCATGGAATGGCTGCACTTTGCATCCCCTTCTTTCAGAGAAGGAGTTAACAGAAGTGTTGATAGTGATCCTCAAGAGTCACAAGTTCACTTTTCAGATGCATGTACAGCATCACAGAGTTCCTCTATGAATAATTCCTAAAGTTTCCACTCAATACACTGCAATGACTGTGCATATTCATGGCCTACTGGCTGCCAATCCCAAGACACAGTATTGCCACCTTGTTTGGATTATGTTTTAGCCATGCTATTCTCATTCATCTCCATGTTACCTGCACACATTTTTTCACAAGTTCCATGATAATCCTGAGATTCCATATCAGATGAGAGGTAAAGCTGTGTATTATGTAAACATGCATTACATCTAACTCTAAACATCTGGGTGAGCTGATTCAGCAAGTTCATATAGACGGCTGTTATGTGCCATCAACTCACATCTTATAGCAAACTTAATTGGGCTTTCAATGTTTGTGAGATATTTGAGAAGTGCTTTTAACAATGCTACCCTCCAGAGTTTTCATGGCCAAGGAGACACTGAAACTCAGGTCTCCTGACTTGTAGTCCATCACTCTATCCACGAGGCCACACTGGCTCTCCATACAGATTGGGGATGGCAAAAACTGACACTGCAGCTCTTGCTGGGCTGTAACTCCACTTAGCCCTAGTCGGCATGGCCAATGGTCAGATGTGATGGGAGCAGAAACTTAGCAACAGCTGCAGAGCCACAGTTTCCCTACCCATTCCGGATATTTTAATAAAAACCTATTTCCAGCTTTTAATATGCAGATAATTTTCCTTAAATTTTTGCATTACTTTTGACCAATCATAAATAGTTATGCTACATGATTATGTTCAAACACTAGTCACATTAGACAAGAACAAGGAGAGAAAGCAAGGGTTTTGGAATACTGTACTCTATGCTTATGGCTGAACTCTGATCAGTGTGCTGATTAATGGGCATCACGGCAGAGGAATATGGTTTCTGTTGCAATCTTTAAGTTCTTCTCTACTTACATGGTAGGGGACTGTAATAAATAAATAACTGTTCAGTTTTGAATCACAAAACATTGGCTCTAGCCTTTATGAATCACACACATTGCTCCTGGCCTCTATGAGTCCTATACATACAGAATTAAAGGTATTATAAATAGCTTTACTTATTTCATTGTTCATCCCTGGGTGAGTAATGTAAACATCAAGATTATTGGTATATTGAACTAAGAGAACAGACACATCAACAAAAGCAATTACATTTTACTTAGCCCACAGGAAGCTAATCCATCTACTTAACTACCAAATCTTTGTATTTGTAGATGCAGTTGTGCTTCCAACTCTAAAATGACTCTCTGGCTCCAGCTAAATCCAAGGAAAAGGAGATGAGCCTTATCGCATCGTCTTAATGCAAGCACAGAAGTGACAGTGGAACCTTAGAGATAAAACCTGATCTAATGGAAGGTGCAAATTTATCTGAGGCACTCTCTGAGAGTAATGGTTTTGTTTTCTGTGTTACTTTCTCTTTTTTTGTGCTATCAAAAACTGTTTGGGAAATTCCAATAAACTTTAAAATCTGCCTACCGTGTATAATGGCAATAGGGCAGAGATAAGGTGGTCAACTATTTCAGAAAATGTATGTTTGAGGTCCTGCTGGGCAAGCTGAATTAGCTGAGGATTGTTCTGGGACTGTGGCCATTCCAAATGAAATGTGGAGGTTCAGACATTTCAGAAGTGCAGCAGAGACCCTTACACATGTCAGTGAACCCACTAAGAAATCAACCAGACTTCAGCCTTTAAACTAATGTTCACTGAAAGGTCATGTACCATCAGCTAATACCAAAATATTTCTAAAATTAATCTATGCACAAGGCAGGAAAATAAAACTATTTTACCAGATTCTGAGATCTTTTTGCATGCAATGGATACTTCTCAAAAGATTTTCATACGTGGCATGCCCCATGCAGAAAGATATCAGTTGCTATCTCAAGCGCTGTGGAACTGGAAGCCTCCCACACTGATATAAAATACCTACTACTGTTCATTTTCAAGCCAGCATATATCTTTTTCCTGTTAAGCTGAAACTCATAGCATTATTCTAAGTAAAAGTTATTTGAAGCCCCTTGCTTCTCAAATTTTAATTATGAAAACAATCACTGGCTCCAAACTAATTAGCTTATGCTTTTCTGAAATGTTTCTCTATTACTTTATATATAACAGTTCTATAAAACTTGTCCAATTATACTCATTAATGCTCATGTTTACTTATCTGAACAGCAGATATCTAACCAGGCTAGTACAGCTGCTTAAGAGGATACTGTCACACTTCTACCAGTGCTAAACATCTTATAAAGCAAAAACACTGTAATGTATAATAGGACGGCAGAAAATGTATGTAATAATATATGTCATTCTGACTTGCCAGCCCTAACACGAACTGTAACTAACATCTGCTGGATTGTGGTCAAGAGGAACCATGCATAAAATGCATACAACATGGCAACTACTAGAGCAGGAATAATCTGACATTCATAAATGTCCATTCAATATAGTTTAGCCTTGTTATTGACTGGAGAAACAACAATCACTTGAAGCGTGATTTTTGCTAAACAGAATTCTTCTAGACCACTTCAATTTTTCATTATAATACATTCTAAAAACTATTCATTAGGACTGTGATTTAATAAAATGCAGTCAATTAATTAGGGAACAGTTTGAACAGAAATATAATTATTACAAGAATTGTGAGTGGCAGAGGATACATTGAAAGAGGCATTCTTTTCTGCAGCAGACTGACTGCTCCTTTTAATACAACATGTACCAGCACATGGTAGAAAAACAATGGAAGTGACATTTTCTTCAGGCTATTGTTTACAAGCACATTCACACAGTTTTACTCCAGCGAGACTGAAATCCTAAATATACTTGCAGAGCAGTAAGACCCACTGAACAGAGGTATTCCACTCATGAGTTGTGCAATCATGTTGGATGCCTTAGTCAGGCAATAGAATTACTGTACATATTTTATACAGTTTTCTATTCCATGCGGATATGTAGAACTAATGATGTCTGTGTACCTCTAACACTACTGCTTCTCATAAAAACACTACCCTGAAGCTTAGCTTTCATTAACAAGCAAAACCATAGTTAACCCATGACTATTTACTTAAGCCAAATCAAAACTTACGTTTGGGAAGCCTATCCTTTAAATGCGAGGGGGGAAAAACAGCTCTAAACCATTGCCTGCACTAGATGGAAAAGCATATTTGGATTAGGGGCTTACTCTTTGCATTTTGTAATGGTGTCTTCTGTGTACTAGAAAGTTTCATGGAGAAAATACAACAGCACAATGTCAAACAGTTTTACGAAAACAGAAAATTGCCTAATTGACACAACAGTTTACCAGAATGAAATAATGTCTTGTTGTACGTATGCATATTTATAATCCATAACAATGGATTTCTTGACATCTGGTCACTTTCTGGATGAACAAACACTGACGATTTACCATAATAAATGTTTATACTTTAGAAAATATAAATGTTTATATTTTTATAAATGTTTATATTTTAGAAAATCTATTAGAAGCAAGTTTTTGAAGTTTCAAATACAATGAATTTTTCTTTTTAAAACTTTCTTAAACTGAAACTATGATTCTCTTACAAAAGGCTGCCTTTCTTCTTAAAGGAAGACTTGTGCAAAAAACATATTCAGTCATAATATAGTGTAATGTATGTATTTACTAGTCATGCACTTTTCATTGGATTAGTTATAAAGGATTGGGCTCATATGAATTGTCTGTGGCAGTCCAGCTCAGTGAAACAGAAAATATCACCAATCAAAAACTGCTTATTTTTTTCAGCCTATTCCCCTGTTTATAGACATTACTCAAAGATAGCATAAAAACCTAATCAGTTTTTTCTACTTTTCTGTGTGGATAGAAATAGCCCTGAATTGAAAAGGATCACATGCTCCATCCACAGAAAACTGGAAAGCTAGAATCCAGTCTCTCAGAGGAGGGAGAAAAACTAACTCAAGATAGCGCGTGTGCACATACACACACACACACCAAAACCACTCAAGATACAGAATAAATTTTACTTTATTTGGCTCCCATTTATTAATTATATAATTAACACTACCTATTATGCGCCCAAGTCAATCTGTGGAACAATGTCTCAGACCAGTGGTTCCCAACCTTGGGTTCCCAGATGTTCTTGGACTACAACTCCTAGAAATCCTGGCCAGCACAGCTGGTGAAAGCTTCTGGGAGTTTTAATTCAAGAACATCTGAAGACCCAAGGCTGGGAACCATTGTCTTAGGCGGATACATATTTCTAATGGAAGCAACAGCAGATTAGACTAATGCTCTTTAGAAACTAAAATGTAGAAAGTCGGGTACCTGTGCATTACTTATAACCTATGATTTATGTATTATTCTTTATGTTACTTACAATACTTACGGTACATTTTTACCAGGAAGTGAGTTCCACTTTGTTCAGTGATGCTCGTTTCCAGATAAATGCACATATGATTGAAGCCTTAAACAAGTGTTATTGCTTAGTATATTTGCATGTGTATGTCCCCCATCTATAAACAGACACAATTTTACTGTAGAAAAAGTATGCTATCAGATTACATAAAGCCTGTTTTGTTGTTGTAAATCAATATTTTCTAACTTTTGTTGTTGTTTAGTCGTTTAGTCGTGTCCGACTCTTCGTGACCCCATGGACCAGAGCACGCCAGGCCCTCCTGTCTTCCACTGCCTCCCGGAGTTTGGTCAGATTCATGTTCGTAGCTTCGATGACACTGTCCAACCATCTCATCCTCTGTCATCCCCTTCTCCTCTTGCCTCCACACTTTCCCAACATCAGGGTCTTTTCCAGGGAGTCTTCTCTTCTCATGAGATGGCCAAAGTATTGGAGCCTCAGCTCCAACTTTTAATACACCCAAATATATGCCTGTCTGCTCAGAAGGCAAGAGTAAAAATGAGAAATTAGATTTAAATGGGTATTTTCCTCTCTGTGACTTAAATCATGGGACTATTATGAATCTCCCAGGACTTTTTCTGAATGTAACAAGATTATGAACCCTTTCCTGAGCTCTAGCCAATCAAAACCATGGATGAAATCTATGCAAATAGAAGGAAAAGTAATATTTAATTTGACAGATTGCCATTCAGTGTAATGTGGCTGCATTTTAACCTGCAGGAACAGCAACATTTTCAGTTCCCTGAGGCACAAAACACAAAGATCAGTCTTAACATATATTTTGAGTTCTCCAGTAACTATTAGCTTTCACAAATGTAGTTAGGTAAATTAATATATGTTTTACTTTGGCAGTCACATATTACTGAACTGCTTATCTACATGAAGCAAAAAGCTTCACTCCAGATTTTAACACAGAGAATACTGAGGGAAGGAGATAAAAACTCAGTCTGTCAGCAATATGGCCAGACACTTAAAAACAAACAAACAAACCCCACAATCAGTTTTCCATAAGATAAGACCCCATGTAAGCCTGTGTCAAGGTGTATTACCTTCATCAATCCCAGGACAATCAACATTGCTCTTCTTCTTGTCTTGTTCAATCACATGTATTCTCAGTCTACCCTTCTTAAATTTAAACTTCAATACACGGTTCTCCTTTCATTTTACTTTCATACTTATTTTCAGTTCAACTGTTAAATCTAAATTCTGTATGGTTTTTAACAGTGTAAATTGGAGAGGGGAAACTTGTGACTCCCACCCCAGAAGATGCTCTATTGTAGCGCCTATCATCCCTCAGCATTGGCTATGCTGATTATAATTGATGGGAGTTGTAGTCTAAACTATCTGTAGGGCCAGATGTTGCCCCATCACTGATCTAAACAACTAGCTGATTAATTATTATCTATATTTTTATTACCTCCTTTCAAACACCAACTATCCAACTTCCTGTTCATAGCGACAGGTTGGTTTTAGATACAATTTGCCAAGCTATCATCTACCCTTAGAACACTAACGCAGTCACACATCTTTCACAAAGTAAATGGCACCGGTGTTACTGAATAAAATCTGACAATTTTAAAGAACATTTTCTGTTCCCTTTATGATGAAGGATGTATTTTTCTAGAGGCAATATTCAATATACTGTGAGTATAACTCTACTAACTCTATACTCCCAGAGAGAAAAAAAAACATTCTGTAACAAAAGTTAAGATGGGGAAGGTGTTGCCCTCCAGATGTTGTTAGACTGCAACTTTCACTATTTTTTTACTTTCCTGTGATGGCTGGATCTGACAGCAGCTGCAAGAGTCAGTACAATGGTTAAAGGGGACTGGAATCCAGGTCTCCCCTTAAGCACAAAATTCACCCTGGGCCAATCCCCACGCTCTGCAACTCACCTACCTCATATATTCTTGTGCAGAAAAAATGGGAATGAGGTGGCCCACTTTAAACTTACTGAAGGAAAGGAAAAGCAGAAATAAAAGAAACAAAAAACACCTAGAGGGACAGATGTTCCCCATTCCTGGCTTAAAGATTAATAAGTCTATTGTGACATGAGCTTTTGTAGACCTCAACTTTGAATGTTGTCTCCACTCTTCTGAGTGGAAGATCATGCTAGAACGGATACACAGTTTTCTCAATAAGCCCCGTACTCCTTTCTATTACGGAACTTATGTGACAAAGACTGTATTCTAAAAACTGTTCGTAATATTCAGAAGCATAAATTCTACACCATGGAAAAACCTTGGTCTTTGGTGTTTTTACAGGTTGGTTTCTAGCCCTGAGGGCTGGAGAGCAAGATCTGAAAACAAGTCTGTGCAGTTAGCAAGGTGTGTATATCCTGCTAAGCTCCCTACTCCCCCAATGCTATTACTTCTCTAATTACTTATCTGTACATCTTCCACAAGAACTGCAGTCTTGTCATTCAGGCTTATACCGCTAAACTGGAGTTGTTCTAAATTCTATTGCGGGGTGGGGGGGAACACTGAACCCACACTACATGGGTGATGCTGCTGCCTTTTGTGGCATTATTAACATTAGCCCTTTCACACCTTTCTTCTGCCCAGGCAACATAACACTACTAATGCCTTATGACTTCATGAGACAGTGGCGGCTCAACTAGCTGGATCAGACTATCATCCTGTTGGCCAACTGTTGCCTCCTACCTTACAAGGATGTTGTAAGAATTAAGTAGAGGCATATAAAGCATTTGCACCAAACGCAGAGAAAAAGCTGCACACCCTAATGTGCTTACAGCCAGTTTATGGATTTTTTAAAAAATAAAAACAATATAACACACCACTTCCTAGACAGGACCTACTCAAAACAATACACAGTTTGAGCTCACTCAAAACAATCCACAGCTCCACCTCCACACCGCCCCTGCTTGTCTTGCACCAACTCCTACCTTATAATGTTTTGACTGTAATTACATTAAAATACTAATACCAAAGCATGCATGCAGCTTCCAACAACCATCAGCAGCTGCTGACTAAACATGATGCCTCAACAGTAAATCTTGTGTGTCCTTCTACCCAATAAATTATCTTCCTCCTTCTCCACCTGGTCAAACATGTTCCTACCTAACCGGGCTGTTGCAAGAGACACACATTCATGTTGACACAACCCAAAAGCATCGCTTTTCCTAGCAACTCACTCACCAAGCCTTTGGAGAGTCCTCCCTGTCCTGTCTGACCACTGCAACTCCCCAAATCTCTCAGCAGGCAGGCTGGCTGGCTGAACAAGCCAAACACAGCCCTTGACCTCTGGCCTCCCTTTCTGCCTTCTCCTATCTTGCCCAACTTGTAGGCAGGCCAAAGAGAGTGAGTTGGATCTGGATTTAGCCCCTTTCAACCACAGAGCCGTTGGGAATCGAGTTAGGACATCCCAACCAGCCATGAGGGACTTCTCATGGCTGGTCTCAAAGCCGGGCTCAAGCCTGGGTCGTC
Organism: Intellagama lesueurii; assembly: GCA_037013535.1. Taxonomy (NCBI): domain Eukaryota; kingdom Metazoa; phylum Chordata; class Lepidosauria; order Squamata; family Agamidae; genus Intellagama; species Intellagama lesueurii. The sequence continues at coordinate 18,996,383 of JBAJHW010000012.1, read as the reverse complement.
CCCCCTCCAAAAAAACCTTAATTTACAGGGCCTAGGGACCAAGAGGAGCCTGTACCAAAGGTGTTTTTTCCCCTCACCATCGTGACATCCCAACTGTCCTACCTCACAGGGTGGTTGTTCCCCCTATGGAAGTGACAGGGGGGCTGATTTTCCAGATCAACCCAGCCTGGCATCTTTTTTTTTTCTCTTTAAGCCCCTCGCCTCTCCCTCCCTCCTCCTCCTCCTTCCTTTCGAGTACTTTTCCTTCTGCATTTAATCCCCCCCCCCCGTCCTTTTTCACCTTGAGGATGTTCTCGTAGATGATGGCCCGGAACTCCAGCAGCGCCTTCTGGTCGAACTCGCGGCCGTGGATGATGCGCATCTGCTTGAGGAAGGTCGACTTGCCGCTCTCGCCGGCGCCCAGCAGCAGGATCTTGACCAGGCGCCTCACCGAGCGCCGCTCGCGGGCCAGCATCGCGTCGATCTCGCGGCTCCGGCGCCGGGCCTCCCGCTCCGCCTCCCGGTTCTTTTCTTTCCCCTCGCGGGGCGGCGGCGGTGGGGGGAAAAGAGGATGATGAGGAGGAGGAGGAGGATAATGAGGCGGCGGCGGAGGCCTTTCCCCACCACCCCCGCCGCGGCTGGACGTGGCGGCGTCGGCCGACAAGAGGCAGCGACTCAGGGTCCGCACGACCCCGGACATGGCGCTGAGGGAGGGCTCGGTGGGTGGGTGAGGGACGGGAAAGGGAGCGCCGGCGGAGGAGGAAGGCGGGTCGGGGGTCGTCGTCGTCGGCCCCCTCAGGGAGACCGTAGGGGGGGGGGGCGCTTTCCGGCACCGGCCACCGCCTCAGAGAAGGTGGGCGGCTGCGGGGCGCCGAGAGGAGCCGAGAGGGGACGGGCCACGAAGACGACGACGCCGAGCCTCCGCCTCCGAAGCTACGCGCCCGGCCCGCCCATCTCCCCTCCTCGCCCAGCCGACGGGAGGGCGCGGCCCGCCGGGAAGGAGGGCCCAGGCGGCCACGCCAAACCGCCCGGCGCTTGGCTTCGGATTCTCCTCAGAAAGGAAAAAAAAAAAAAAAAGGGCGGGAAGAGAAGGCGCCGCTCTCCTCACGCGCTGCCCCCCCCCCCAAAGCAGCAACGGTCGTTGGTCAGCGGTAGAGATTCCCTCAGAACGGGCAGTTCGAAGGACGGAGGGAGGGGGAAAAGAAGAGCCGCCCGCCACCTCCCTCGGGGTCCTACCGCCCGCCGACGCTCCTCTCCCTTCACTCTTTTTTTGCGGTCACTCGCTAGAGACACCGCCCCTTCCTCCTCCTCTTTCTGGCCCGCCCCGCCCACGTGGGAAGGCACGTTAGTCCCTCCTCGCCGCGGACGGCCCTGATTGGGCTAGAGGGTGGCACTCAAAGCGCTTGCTTTCCTATTGGGTTAAAGAGGGCGTTGGAGGCGAGCCGAGGGAAGGGAAAGCGGCTGGGGGGGGGAAAGAGACGGAGCGAGGAAAGAAGTCGGGGAAAAGAGGCGGGCCCATGCGCCACGGGCCAATGAGAGGGTGGGTCCAGTTAAAGGGACGGCGGGCCCCCCCCCCCAAAAAAGGGAGGCTTGCCCCTCAAGGGGGCGTTGGGGCGGAGTTTTCTCAGACTGAGAATGGAAAGGAAGTGGAAGCCTTTGTTCATTGGATGGAGGGTTTAGTGACGTCAGGCAGCCAAAAGCGTGAATGGAAAAAGGAAAGAGGTTGTATCGTAGGCACAGCTTGTGAGTAATCCGACCCAACATCCTGCTAGGCTCGGGAGATGCACAACTGGGCAATCTCCAACACAGTTAGGGCGCCTTTATTTACTGCAAACCATCACTTCCCACAGAGAACAAATATATTCATTTATTCCCAGTGCACTGGTTGAAAGACAAAGCCTAATTTCCGGTCAGGTCAGTCCTAATACTGAGACCCTAGTATATGTGCAGAGATGGCCTTAGAAGGGAGTACTGGATGATTGCCCAGTAGACCAAGCTAAAGGGTAATTAGTGCTGCTCAGTATTCTACAGTGAACTAGATGATGTATTGTGTGAACTATTCATTGGAGTTTTGCCTAGGTTAGCCTTGATGAGACCATTTCAGAATGAGAGGGAGCAGGAACAGGAAAATGAAAGGCAGAAGGAGGATGGCTTACAGACATAGAAGTTTCCTCAGTACTCGCAGGGGTGGACTATCTCTGGAGGCCAAAATGCTGAAACTGAGGCTGTCCTACTTTAGACACAGCAGGAGAAGGATTCTCTGCAAAAGACAATAATGCCGGCAAAGGTGGAAGGCAGCAGGAAAAGAAGAAAACCAAATATGAGTTGGATTGACTCCCTAAAGGAAGTCACAGGCTTGAGTTTGCAAGAGCTAAGCAGGGCTGTTCAGGACAAGACCTTGAGGACAAGATCACTCATTTATGGGGTCACCGTCAGTCAGAAGGAACTTGACGCCATATATTAACAAATTCCTAGTGGAATTTGATCAATTATCAAAAACATTCACGGAAGGCTGAGCTAACACTAAATTTACTAAGCAGAAGAACTTCCTGGGCTTCTCCATCGAAGTCAAACCAAAGAATGAGGAGATCTGCAAGCATGGGAAGGGGGGAAAAACAGCAACTATTTATTATTTATTTTAAATATTTTACCCCACGTTTCTCTGAAATAAGGACCCAAGGCAGCTTCCATCATTAAAATGAAACAATATTAAAAGCTATATGTCATTCAAATATTTCAAAAGGATTAAACAAATATCCTATTAAAGGACAGCAATGGCTTCCCATGAGAGACAGTTCCAGAGTCTGGCACCCACACAGTCAATTGTATGTAGATAAGATGGTACATCTCCCACATTCAAACATTTTGTTTGATTACAAATGCCCAATAGGATAAAAAAGGAAATACTTTATAAATCAAGACAAATAAATCAAGCAATCATAGGGCACTCTGTAATACTTAATGATAACAGGAAATTATGTGTGTACCAGCTGTTCAAAGTGAAAGAAAGGGCGAGAGGTGTCCATTCCCTCATGTGACTTGCCACCCTTCAGATATGTCAACTGCAAATCCAACCACACTAGCCATGTGTGCCAATCAACCTGCCTTCCCTCCCATGATTCTGGTAATCAAGCACATCTGGAGGGTGCCAAATGAGGAAGGCTGTTCCATGTTTTCATTTGACTACAGGTTAGCTCTAACGTTTTCAAATGATGTGTAAGTTCAGGTCCATGTTAGTGATTGTGGGAGAGCAAACATATTTGATCCAGAGAACATCATCTGAAATAACAAAAAGTGGTACGCTTTAATGTCTGTGGAAACGGGGATGAGCACCGCCCCCTAGGGTCGGACACGACTGGACTAAATGTCAAGGGGAACCTTTACCTTTACCTAGGGAGCCAGGAGAACCTGAGCCAACCTAGGTTGGCCTTTTCCTTGACTGAGATAATTTCCCAAAGGATGACAATGCTTTCCAGAGATGTGTGCAAAATATTCCCTGTACAAACTACAAAGCAGAATCTCTCAATGCATCATTTGCTGATGGTATGTGCAGTGAATGCTGTTGTCCTCACACAGAGAAAAGATTTCTCTTACAAGTCGAACAGTTCTGTGTTATCTCATCCACCAGGTGTCATCATTACTCCACAGAGAAGAAAAATTCAAGTTTTATGTTGAAAAATGCATTCTTATTCTCAGAAGAATATTGCACAATTGTATCCCCACCACCGCCACCATGCAATAGCTGGAGCGCTTTCCCACTGGGGCCTGGGGCCTTCCAAGTCTTGCTGAATTACAAATCCCAGCCTCTCTCACCATTGTTCCTGCTGGCTGCAGCGGATAGAAAGGGTACCCCAGCACCATCTGGAGGGTGGCGCCTTCCAAATACCTAGGTCAGTATGCTGTCCTATTACGGGATGGCAAAAGGATGGTTACAGGCTCTGAAGGCTCAGAGGAGGCCCCCTCATTGTTTGGGAAGAGGGGTAAAAATATTTTAAGGTGTATTTTAAAAAAATATATATGTAGAATGCAGGGCAGTGGCTAAAACCCAGTAGTTAGTCACAACTAGAGCAGGCCCATGGAATCAGTGGGGATTTGGTGAGTCAACTTTCCCCCGTAAGCTCCATTCATTTAATGGGCCTACTCTTGTTGCAGCTTACTACTGGATTTCAACCGGTATAATTTTATTTAGCATTAGCCTTTAGTCTGAGCTAAGCTTGCCCACCCTTGAGAGGCAAGGCCTGAGCCAAATGGCCTTGCTGTGCCCCACCTCCCAGTCCCATTAGAACATGACTGCAGACGGGTGATCTCAGAAGCATCTTCGCCCGCCCCAAACTCCATCAAGCTCCCATTGGCAGGATCAGGTGCATGAGGGAGGCTAGCAGAACAGAGAAACTTTTAGAAGAGCCCTTTCTTCCTGAATAGCTTTAGCACAGACCTCTAGCAATGTCCAGGCGCCCATTTCCCACGGGAGCCAGCACTTAATGGTCTCTCCGTGTCAGTCTCCCTGTCTCAGATGCGCCTGCCTAACACATGGAAGTTGTGCCAGGTAGGGAAGCTTCCATGGACTCACCCTCTGGGTCACCTCCCTAATACAGGAGAAGAGGCTTCACCCACTCAGCCATCCCATACAGGCAAAGGCACCCGCGCCCTGTCCGTTTCAGTGCAGAAAACTGTGTTTCTAGCAAAGTTCCTGTTTACACAACTTAGTTGCTGACTCTTTTTTTCAAACAAAGGTGTAGGCACAGAGGAACAAGTAACTAATGTGCCTGGAAAAGTTAACTGCTAATGATCCTTTGGAGAAAGATCACTTTGCCCTTGTCTCAACTTTTACAGGAGAAAACACCAGATGTAACAGTCTCCTTGGGATTAAGGGTTGAATAAGTAAAGATGTCCCAATATAGAGAGCTTGGGTGTTAGTTTAGGGGGTGGAAATAATTATGTAACTTGCTGTAACAATCCCCCATAACACACTGCTGTTATGATCGCATGGATTTTTTTGTTAGTAAATTGTTTCATTACTTATTCCCATACTCGTAACTTTCCATCTACAAAAAAAAAAAAAAAAAAGGCTAATAATTGGGAAAAATTCACACATTACACTGTGCATGAAGAATTAAGACTGTTAAGACCTGTTACGCCGCTTGCAAAAGGAGTATGGTTATAACCTCATTAAATGGGCAAAGTTAAGACATTACAGGTAACTTCATGACTTGCAATGCGTTCCATCCAAGCTCTGATTCAGTAGCTTGCCTGCAGAATGCTTCACTGGCCTTCAGCTGCGTGATTTACATTTACCTTGAAGAGTGGAAAGCCAGGGTAAACACAACGAGAGAGTATGTGAAGTTTTCTCTATTCTGTACATTTCCACTGTTCTACAAGTCTACTGGCACCCCATGTGGTCTAGTGGCTAGAATGATGGAGTAACATTAAGGAGGCCCAGGTTTGAATCTCCACTCAGCCATGGAAACTCACCAGGGTGGTGACAGTAGAGCTGGTAAAGCCACTCCTTAAATACCTCATTTAATTTGAAAACTCTATTAGAGTCTCTATAAGTCAGTTCTGATAGGACGGCACATGACCACGTAAGTCTACTATCACAGATGCTTTCTCAAAATTCTAAAGATATGTTTTGGTGCTAAAAACCCTTTGTTCAAAAAGTGTGCAGTAGAATAGAAAGACTATTTGTAGTGTTATCTTCCATGGGTTTATTTAAGCCCCTTGTAAAGCTGTCTGAATTAGTAGCCGGCACATTTCACCCTCTCCATTTCATTATATCCATGAAAGAGAAAAGAAGGAAAGGAAAGGAAAAAAAAAACCCCACAAAAACTTGTGTTCCATAAAGCTAGCACTTTTCGGATCATTGTGTTCTCATTATAACCAAACCAATCAAATCCTCTTCTTTTTCTCTTGCTCTTGAAGTGTGCATTTTTCAAAACGAGGAACAGACCTTTGATCAATATTAGTATAATAAGAAAATGATGGCTCAAAATATGCTAGCTGTATGACAGGCCACACTTCATGTTATTTCACAAGTGTGCATGGGGGGGGGGGGATTGGGAAACACATAAATCGCATCCATCTGAAATGGAACCGCAGCAATTTTGGAATAAATTGTAGCACAGAATAAATAGGGAATCTGCCACCCTGTATCAGGGACTTTTCCTGGAAATCTGGGAAGAAAGATACCAAACCAGTTACCAAGTAAGAGAAAGGCTATTGGAAATGAGACCATAGCTAAGCAAATAGCTCTGTGGATGCTTAAAGGTTTATTGTGGGAGATGCTTTTATGGAAGCCAGATGGCTGACTTCCCAGTCTTCAGATCCTGCAGTTAATGAAAAAGGTCCTGGAATGATGCCAGTAGAATATTTTTTTTTTTGCTTAAAGTGGAACCCAAATGACTTACCTTCCCCTCAGAGCCAAAAGTTTAAAGCTGTGTGCTCTCAAGATATTTTTGGACCGCAACTTCCATAATCCCCAGCCAGGGGACGACGTTTTCCTGTATGCAAAAGCACTCTTCGCGATGGTTCTCACATCAAGGTTTTTACTCTACGGATGTCATGTTGCATGTTGTACCCCTTTTGTCGGGTCAAGTGCACCCCGTACCCCTAGGAGACCCAGGTCCCCACATACAACTCCCAATTTTCGGATGAAACAATGGCTCAAAAATGTCCTTTTATTGCCACCTAAAGGTTGTGGGCAGTCACCTTGCCCCTCTTGACCCACTTAAGGAAAATATTTGGGAACTCAGTCGGGTGCTGGGATAGGTGCAGCCCTCCAGGGTTGAGGGGTGTGTGTGGATGGAGCGCTTGGTCCTCTGGCAGTGGCCCAACCTTGGGTGACATGGAAGAAAGGGTATCTTTGCCTTGAATGTGCAAATTTAGAGATAGCCAAGGGAGGGCGGTAGATCATGAATGGACACCTTCCACAGCTTGGTGCTCAGCAAATGTTTTGGACTACAACTGCCATCATCCTCTGTCAGCCCAGCCACTGTACATGCCCGCTGGCTTTGGGTAGAAATGGTCATCCACCGAATTAGGAAGGTACTAGGTCAGGGAAGGCTGCTTTAAAGACACCAGCTTCTCTCTTCATCCATCCTCCCTTCTCATGATGCTGCTCAAAGCCAATGGCTTCCCCTGATGCGTGGAAGAGCCGTCCCTGCATGGACCATGGGCAGCGTTCCTTTCCATGCGCTTCACTCCTACATGGCAGGCATCACTGGCAGTTCTCTTGTTCAGGCATGTACTGATGGGCTTGTCTCACTCGGCGGCGGCGGCAGCAGCAACTTATTCTTAGCTTCTTTGTGTTTAAACCCAATTTAACCTTTGGGCTATTGCATTATACTTTGTCACCTATTCCAGGCAGGATGGTTCAAATATACAGGGCGATCACAGGATCTGTGGCTTCAAATGCTGGCTGGCTTACGTGGGTGGTCAAATGGACACGGAAACCCCAGCGGTGGTGTGAGGTTATTTGCCGTGTAAAGTTTTCCAGACAAAATTTTCATGTTGAGCAATCACCTGTCTTATTCATGCCATCCTCTCCCATTTGTAACTCCCATTATTTCTTCCTTCTCCCTCCCCCAATACCAATAATAATAATAAAAATCTGGTAAGGAGAAAAGATGGAATGGCTGCACCATGACTTTTTGCTTGGTATCACAAGGAGCTCTGCATCAGGATGCGACCAAAACCTCCTTGATTTCAATGGGTCTTGTTTCGTTTTTTTCCTTATGGTTTGAAGGCAACATAATTTTATAATTATATCACACGCGCTAGCTGACTTTCCCCATTGTTGGGCACATTGCTGGTTTAAAGTCTAGAATGGCGGTTCCCAACCTTGGGTAACACAAGTGTTCTTGAGCTGCAATTCCCAGAAGCCTTCATCACCAGCGGAGCTGGCCGGGGTTTCTGGGAGGTGCAGTCCAAAAACACCTGGGTTACCCAAGGCTGGGAACCACTGGTCTATAACAATCTTTTTCAACTGGTGCTTCCAGGTATGTTGGATGGGAACTTCCATCACTCCTCAGCTAGCATTGCCATGGTGGGCTGCCCGATGAGCCAGCCGCCACGGGAATCTCTGTGCCATTGAATGGGTTTCCTGCCAGAACATAAGACTTTTGAAGCTCCTCCCACTAAAGAGAGGGGAATGATTGGCCCAAATGTGTATGAGGAAGGAGCACTTGCTAGTCATGGAGTTGGCAGGGGAATCTTAGAATGCAGATTCTCTTTGTAGATTTGCGGACAAGCCAGTGGCTCTGATTTTTGCCACCACTTCTGAACTGCTTGCAAAGAAAACAAGCACGGAGGAGGCATGAGAGTCTTCTCTGCCTTTTTCACCCATCGGAACTAAACCCAGTAGCACTCTCCTGAAATGATTTACTCCACTGAGAAGTGGCCAGTAGGCAGCAATAACGTGAACTGACCAAAATTAAGCACTTGTATAATTGCAATTGATTTCACTGAAAGAGGCTTAAGCTGCATCCTTATGCACACTTACCTGGGAGTAAACCCATTGAAGCAAGCGGGGCTAGCTTTTGAAAAAATCATAAAAAGGATGGCAGTGTTAAGCATGTACTTAACTTTTTCAGTGGCACAAGGAGCACTTAAAATGCTTAACACTAGCTGGAACTTGCATTGTGTAATTAATGCAATGTGGTTAGACACCCATGATTATGCCTTGATTGCAATAAGTACTTTGAAGTTCTCATTTTGCCCTGATGTCAGAGTGAATGGCATTGCTCTTCATGGTTTGCCAGGTTAAAACATGGCAGCCCTTAAGGTCCAGGGTAATTTCCCATTGTGCATCTTTCTAACATTGGTACATACGCTGCTTAAATATTTTTTTAAGCCACAGCTAGGCACTCGGGGTCAAAGTCTGTCTATTTCCATTATTAATTTGTGCCAGGTGTGCCACGTTTAATTTTCATTTTCCTCACATATTCTTCATTCTGCCCCCAAGGGAGATAAAATATAAATACTAAAATATGTGTGTCATGGTGCCTTTGTCAATTAATCTTCGCCCGTTCCATAATTCTTAGAGGAAAGCCTGTTCGCCTTCATTAGAATTCAGAGTCAGTGTTGCCAAATGAGTTAGTTTACTTTCAAAACACGAACCCTCCAACTACTCTTCAAATTATTAATTCTTGAGAGATGCTGAATATGTTTTTCAACCTGATGTATGGCTCTCCCATCGATATTCTTCAACAAGGCACTTACTGGGGTAGCTCACAGGAAATAAGGAGGAAGCAGGGTGAGAAATGGAGATAGCGGAGGTTGAAATCTGAGCTGCAAGGTTCAAGGACCTTACTCTAGTTGCAACTTTGTACGCTGAGTAACAGGATTTCAGCCACTGTATCCCTCCTTATAGTCAATCTGTCTCAACACAAATACAGATAAATGACCGGTGCTGCCATCTACCTTGTCTGCTGACCTTGGACTCCTCCATCCGACTCGTTTCACTGTGCAGTAAAAAACACACTTCATCCGATTATTGTAGGGATGGAGGCTAGTGTGGGTAATACATAGATCCCTAAACCAACAGGAAATTAGCTGGGTTTCATAGAGTACGTGCATGGTTGGCTATTGCAGAGCCACATCTGAAAGGGAAACAGATGTTCACTATAAGTGGTGGCTTCAGTTCCCGGCAAAAGTTCTTTCAATTGCTGGGGTTTGTTGTAACTCTGACTCTTATAAACATGAGGGGAAGTCGAGCTTCTGTGTTTTCCAGCCACCAGCTGAAGAGCCAGAAGTGTCTTTTCCACATTTCTTTTGCTACACAATTGGCTAGCTTAGCTGGCAGGCTAAATTCTCTGTTCTCTCTCTTTCGGCTGTCTCTGCCCAAGAAGACAACTGGATGTGGCACTCTAAATGCCTATGTGTTTCCTCACCTCAAGAGTGAGAGTGAGACAAAGAGTTTTATTTCTTTCCCCCTCAAGATTTCTGTAATTTGCACAAAACGTCTCTAGTGTCCTTTCCGTTTAAGAAAAAAAAAATTCAAGGACAAAAGGCCCAGCAGATTGAAGAAAGATGCAAACAAACCATCCAGGGCTTTAAATTCTTGAACAAAGCAGCTGCCATCCTATTTCTGGGGAATCTGTGCAATTGGGCTATTTGGCAGGAAAACTGGCAATTATACATAAAACATGGTTGCCACCCAAGTGACAGTCCGGAAGGCTAGAAAATTTCTTGGCCTCCTCGCTGGCAAGAATAGGGATGCTGCAGTTCCTCCTTCTCACGTGTAGGGATGATAAACAAGAATTCACCTCTGTATCTCAACACCTTACAAATGGTGCCATCTATTTAAGAGATGGTGGCTTATGAAACTCACGCAGTCAGGCGCAGCATGAACCAATGACATGATCTGACCAGGTCAATCTGGGCATGAGGCTGCCCATCTGCATCCCGGCTTCAAAAGGTTAAGTCGGTACCATTGTTACTACATTTGCATTTTGTCGTTCTTGGCTATTCTTATGCTCTGTAGGGAAAGCCGTGTGTCACAGGTAACAACGTAAGAACAAGTTGCAGGGCAACAGCGGAAGTGAATTTGAATATGCAGTCGGAAAGGCAAGAAGTTAATATGTTTAAGGAATAAGAAATGTAAGGTAAAGGTTCCCCTTGACATTTAGTCCAATCGTGTCCGACTCTAGGGCATGGTGCTCATCCCTGTTTCCAAGCTGTAGAGCCAGCGTTTGTCCGAAGACAGTTTCCGTGGTCACGTGGCCAGCGCGACTAGACACGGAACGCCGTGACCTTCCCACCGTGGTGGTACCTATTTATCTACTCGCATTTTTACATGCTTTCGAACTGCTAGGTTGGCAGGAGCTGGGACAAGCGATGGGAGCTCACTCCGTCACGTGGATTCGATCTTACGACGACTGGTCTTCTGACCTTGCAGCACAGAGGCTTCTGCGGTTTAACCCGCAGCGCCACCACGTCCCTTATAAGAAATGTAGCAAGCTAGAATTGTGGAGTCTGGTTTCCAGAGCCATACAGGAAAAGGTTGGGAGATGGGAGCAAAGAAACAAAGCCCAGTGAAAGCTGGAAAGCAACAGGGAGCTGCTGACAGGCCCACCGGATGAGTGATAGGCATTTCGTTGAGAGACCACGTTGGGAGTCCACACAGTGGAGATTAAGTACCCCATTTCTCTGAATGCAGAGAGGTGGAAATAAATCAAGACTTTAAAAAAACAGGAAAGCAAGGTGGCAGGGAGTTAATTAGGAAAAGAAAAATATATTTCAATCTGAACAGGAAAAGAAAGGAGTGAAATGGTGGAATCGGAAGAAACAAATGATGTTGATGAGGCGTCTGGGCAGAGGTAATAAGAGTCCGGCCAGCATCTTGACGTACGTATTCCAGAATAGACGGTGGCAGCTCATGAAAAGCCTGGGTGAGAGGCAGCGAAAAGGCTCACCTGGGCAGTTGCAAATCCGAGGCAGAAATCTCAGTGTCAGGATCCTGAGACGGTGGCCTTGACTGACCATAAAAAGGACATTTCTGACAATGCTTCCCTAGGAGAGTGGACTCCATATCTCAGAACTATTTTGCTGTAGGTCCTATGAGCCTTTGGCCCAGACAGAGAAGCTGGGGCTTCTCTGGAGCAGGAATGGGGAAAAGGCAGCCCGGTTGTTGAAGCCCAAGGGGGTCAAAGCCTGTAGTGAGGAAGACGCAGTCCAACCACTCCTGGAGGGGCGGGTTTGACCCACCCATGCTTGAAAATGTACCCATTCTTGGAGCTGATAGGCTAGGAAGGGAATGAGGCAAGAAATGGCAGCTGGAGCAAAAGGCCATATGAGAAAGGATAGAAACTCCGTCTGGTTCCAGGTAAAGAACCAAGGGTAGCCTGGAAAGAGACCTTGCTTGGCCAGGTCAGGACGGGGGGAAAAAGGGACATTTCAGAACCACCATGATGCTAAGGCATGGGAGAACAATAAAACTCTTTCCCCCACTGCTCTGTAGCTCCTAGTGATTCACCACAATGGGAACCTGTGTGCACGCACACGCACACGGGCACACACAAAAGGCTCCCTGAGGGCAGTGTAAAGGCAGGAAAAGGCTCAGGCGCTCAGGAGGAGAAAATCTGCTGCCTGGGTAGAGATGTAGAACACTGACCATTGACGGCACAAACACTGACCATTGACAGGCACAAATCCTGTTTTCGTACCCATTGGATTCCCCATTCTTTAGAGCTTTAATTTATGACCCCATGCCTCAGCGGTCTTGTTGTGTACTTGTAACGTTGTGCTGACAGTTTCCTGATTCCCAAAGGCTTTCTAGCTGCTGACATAAAAGCCAGGCGAACAATACACGCTGGGCCTGCATCACAAGGAGGACGGTTCCTCCTCCTCCCTCCACGCCTGTCAAGAGGCAGGGATGAGATGCAGAATAATGCGGCCCCTCCATCCAACCCATGAGCTGTAACTCAGCCCCTGGACGCTCCCGGCACCATAAATTTGGACACAAAGTGCAGCTCCAGCAGTTTGCGAATGAGAGCCACCGAGCCCACTTGAATTACAGCGATGGGAGGCAGCTGGGATCCCCCTACAGAGGATGGTTGGGAGCTCTGGCCGTGGAATGATTACTTGTGATTTTAATGAGATGGACTCTTAATTTATGTCCAGGAGAAGGGAGAGGCAGAAGAGGAGAAGGATGAGAAAAGGGGTGAATCTTTCCAAAGAGCTTGAAAGAAGGGGAACCAAGTGACTTCCCAATGAAAGTCATCCGGAGGCTGATTTTTCGCAGTAGTTCCTTCTGTCTCGATCTTTATGGCATGGCTAGAAGGGGCAGCTTCGTAAGGTGGCAACAGGCAGATGCAAGGCCAGCGCAAGGAATGTGGGAATTCGGCCAATTGTGTGTGTCAGATTGATGGATGGTGTGCCAAGGCTCAGATGACACGGCCTGATTTTTCATGAATGTTTGCAACCTGATTTTTCTCCATCCCACCTTGCAAAAACACCTGTCCTGTAATTCAGGTGGCCCCTACTTGCTCTCAAGACCAGTGACCTTTATCCGCACACTCAGCAACGTTCTTACCTTCTCCTGCTGGCTTTGCCAGTCACCGGTCTGGATGCTGGTGTCCTCTCTACCGTGGGAGAGGACATTGAGGATAGAAGCTTTATGGGGGTCTGGTGCCCAAGGATGGACCCCGGCAGGTCAGCTGGCAGAAGATTCAGGCAGGCAGGCGGGCACTGGATGCAGCCGTTGATATATCGATTCCATGGGGTAGTATACAAATCTAGTAAACAAACAAACAAACAATATCACAGGAGTTTTTTTTTTTATTCTTTTGTTTTGTATCACAGACTACGTTGAGGGCTAGATGGAAAACTAGTGGCACGCCAGTGGCTCGTCTCTAACCTTTATGCCGGCAACATCAATTAGAAAAGAGGAACTGGAGAAATGCAGTGCTTCTGAGAAGTAATGAGGGAGGGGGCCCTTCGGAGGACTCCTGTATTATCACACTCCATCATCCTGGTGCCCAATCAGCTCGATGTTATGCACCAAAAATACGGACACATTATTATTAGATCATTGAATGCAGTCTCATATTTTATCAACGAGCTTTCAAGATGAGACATGAAATAGATATTTACCGGCTGGAAGAAAAGCAGATGGAATGATTAAGGGCTGCCTCAAGAAGGATGAAGGAATGTTGTGCACTGTATCTTGTGAGAACATGAGATAGACGTCATGAAGGCCTTGGCTAGTTCAGCTTGTGGGTTAGCTGTCAGCCATGGTGTAGTAGAGTGAGGGCTTGCAGGGTCAAAATCCCAGGACTTCCTGCATAGCTGGACTATGACATCATCCACCACCTTACTCAGGTTTCCTGGTTTCCCCTCATTACCGAAAAGAAAAACAGATTTTCTCAAGCACAATATTTTGTTTTAATGGAAAGTACTAGAGGGTGGTTTAATCTTAAATTAAGAGCTATAAACTTTACATATGCCATCTCTAGTCTCATTTTCTATCAGGAGATCTAATGCTGCTGTTTGTACACTGCACTTCCTCTCTCCTTCTCAAGCTTTCCCTTGTCCTCTGTATTCAGTGATGCTGTCAGCAGTGTGACACCAACCCTTTACCGTCTTGCCCCGATAGAGTCCGGTCAAGGGGGTTGGCAAAAATCCATTGGTTTTATGAATGTATCTCAATTAATAATTGTTGTAAAATCCACTAGATATTTCTGGGAGTAAGATGCCAAGAAGACAGGTCTGTCAACGCATCTGGAGTTGTCTGCAAATCAATACCGGTTCCCGGCTAAAACTGTGTTGTGTCCAGTAACCAAATATAGGGGCTGAAAAGCACGTAAAACATCAGGTTTTGAGTGTCTCCAGAGCAGCTTACAGTGGATCTGTCCTTTCTGCTCTCCAGTATGATCAGGAGGATGGTCAAAGCATGAGCTGCCCAGCGACCATGCCACCTCTGGAAAACAATCTCTCTCTGTCCTTGACCCTCTGTTTCCCTTTCCCTGCTCCAAACTGACAGCCTAGTACTCCTGCAGAATTAAATGCACATTCCAAGGCACAGGGAGCTGCTCTTTCTGGAGCCCAAAGTCTTTCCAACTTCAAATCGAAACAGAAGAGTTCCTGAAAAGTTATGGACCTTGCCCTTGTTTTACGGCTCTCGGATCAATAAAGCTTCACTCGGATGCGTTTATATCATCCTGTGCTGCTCTGTGCCGCAAGGTGAGCAGGTCTTGAGTGCTGCTTTTACTGAATTGAAAACAACTGGAGCCCAAGAGGTTGGGTGGGGGCCTTCCCCACCTTGTAAAGCGCATGGCGTTCCATTACCTCTCATCACAAAGCAACGGGGCTCAACCCCTTGTTTTGTCTTGCGCCTCGGCATTTAGAGGAGAGTATAACGGCACTGCGTCCACAACCCTACTAATAAAAGCAGATATCAGGTCTCTGCCATGTGTTGGAAATGGCTGCCACGACACATGCCACGTTCTTTAAGTGACTCTTAATAATAGAAGAAACGGCCATCCAGAGGAGCTGTTTTCTTATGTGTGAGACCCTTCTGAGATTGGTTGCATAGGGACGGGGATAGATTTAGGGTTTTCCAAGAAGGTGGTATTAGGTCGATGACATTGCTACTGATGCAGCTTCCACTTTTTCCTCCTCCTCCTCTTGGCTTCATTTTTTCATACTCTCTAATGTATTGCGTTCAGCTCATCGCCTTTGACTGGGCCTTCAATACTACCTCTGTTTACCATTTCTCAGATTCCTTTTGGTATTGGTATACTTATTGTTTTTAGCTCCGCATTGTCTTTTAGTGATGTCAGCTGCCTCTTTCTAGTCATTCTTCTTAGCTTGAAATGTTGTCTTTTAATGATGTAAACCACTGTTATATACTCACTGTTTTTTCAGCTTTAAATTTTGACTGCCAATGATGTAAATCACCTTGGGTCCTTTTAAAGGAAAAAGACGGGGTAACAAGTGTTTTAAATAAATAAATAAAACTAAAATAATAAATTGGCAGGGACAAGGTCAACTCAGTGAGTTTCATAATCAAGTAGGGGTTAGAATCTGGGAATCTTCTTGGCTGTTCTGATGCACCCATGACTGCCCCCACAAGTTCCTCACTTATGGAGGGAGGGGTGTGGGAACATTCATTAGACTCATCCCTCCCCAGGAGCAGTTTGCCATCATACATCACGCTAGGACTGGAAGAGGGACATTCATAACTCATGTGTACCTGTGTACACATCTCTGACCTCTGGGATGATGCAACGTCAGGTTGCTTTGTTTGACGGTGAGTCTTCCAGACTTAAACTGACAGGTTAAAGTCTTGACGTCTGGTTTCCCAGATATGGCAAGACTGACTCGGGATGCGATCAGATGGGGAAGTACTTTGCATTCTGGACCGCTTGGGGCGTGATCTGGTGGGAGCTCTTTTCCGGCAACCACACGACGCACAGGCAATAGCGATCTAGCCCGGCCTCGATCCACGCCTAAGCTAGACCTTTTCAGTCCAGCAGCAGGTCTACCCATTTTGGGTACCAGGTCGGAGCAATTCCCAGGATGGAAGGGTCACTTTGAGGGAGATCAGGCCCCGCAAAGCAACCCTTTCCAGTGTGATCAGACACAGTCTTTTCTCACCATTTGATCACACACACACCCATGACCTCTCTGCAGCGCTGCTGGGCTTTCCTTACCTGCCATCTCCAACATCTCTTCCTGGCTCTGGTGTAGGTGTTACACATCTGCTGCATGGCTCCATCTTTTGTGAGACATTTAGCCTTCTTAGCAGTAGAGGGAGCAAGGGTTCTTTAAAAAAGCTACAATATATTAAAAAAAAAAACACCCCACACTTCTCTTTTGCTGCAAGCACAGAAAAAGAGAAGAGAGCATTGGCTGAAAACTTGAAAAAACAGTTTGTCATTGTTCCAAGTGACTGCAATAAATTATGGGCCCTAATAACAATAATAATAAAGTATGAATGAAACCAGGGCCAGATTAACAAAGATATTTAATGCTTTCAGCCCCTGATCGATACTGTTGAATTGAGTCTTACCCAGCTTCCTGAACCTGGTTCTGGTGCCATCCATCACTGTTTGGCTCTGTTGTGTGTGTGTGTGTGTGTGTGTGTGTGACAGAGAAACAGTCGGCAAGCCAGCTTTCCCTCCTTCCCTTCCACCCTCCTCATTTCTTTCCATCAGTCACAAAGCTTGCACTTGTAAAAAAAAAAAAACGGTTTACGATATGAAGGCCTCAGCCTCAATATTTCCCAGCCTTCCTACCAGCAAAAGCCAGGTGACCCTGGCACTGGCCCTGCTGATGGGGTCAACTTAGTTTTCACTTAACCCTTCCTGGCCCTCCTGCCCTCCTGTACGTTTGCTCAATTATCCTTCCCTCCTGCTCTTGCAAACCAGCAAGGGAAGGAGCCCAAGGACAAAAAGTTACAAAGGGAAAGCTAGAAGAGGAGAAAATAATAATAATAAAAAGAAACAGGAACAAGGGGAACAAAATGCTTTCTGGATGCCTTCAACGTCACCCGGTCCAGAACGGAACAGGGGAGCCTTTCCTGGCCGAGACCAGTGGTTTATACGCAACCCGTATTGTTGTGCTCTTGATGGTCGTTAGTTCCAGATGGAATCACTTAATAGTCTATTCCCTATTATCGACTTCCAGCGAGCTGCCAAATACTCATTATGAACATGCGGTCCCAGACTACCTTAGTTAATAGCTATTGATATTCCTGCATGTTCCCCTTTGTCTCCCGAAACCAGCGATCTCATTTGCCGCCACCAGATCTTGCAGAGTGGCCCGGCTCATGCATTCGTCCGTTAAAAATGAATTCATTCCCCATAACGCGTTGTCATTTTTGGCAGCCATTCTTCGATGTTGTTACTGGAACCATCTTAATGTCAGTGATGGGCATGGTTTGGGTCAGGACCAAGGTTTCGTGATGTTTCGATTCAGTACACACACACTCTCTCTCTGTGTAGGGAGAGACATGACTTGGGGTGGGGCAGTAAGTACTGCTGTCTCCTGCCCCACTGGATGTGATGACTCCAAACTAAGATCTAACGTTGCCTCCTTTGAAACTCTGAAACACTTGCACGCATGAGTTGCCCTCCCTTGGTTATCTGCAGCATCTCATATAATAGTCTGTGTCCTTCCTGCAGAAATGAGCCATAGCCACAGACTTATTGATATAAAAGGGAGCCATGTGGTCAATACAAAGTACAAATGCAAGAATAGGGGATACTTTTATAGACCACTAAAAATAAATAAATAAATAAAAAATCATCACACAGTCTGTAGCTTTCGGGGACCATCCATTTGGATAGACATGTACTAGCATGAAGAACTTAAAGACCAAAAGTTCTTAGCATGATGGATTTCGTTAGGCACAGCTTTCTTGGATGTAAGTCAGGAAAGATGCAGGCTGCATTCGGGCTGTTGTTTTCAAGTTACAGCCTAGGTCGTTATGGATCGGATTATCACACCCCAGTTCTTCAAACAAAGAGGCACAGGCCATGCACACAGATACACACATACTGGTCCCATTTGAACTTCTTTTGTAATGCACATGTCTCTACATAGCTGGATGAGAAGAGGATTGACACAGAAAACCCGAGTTCTCCATATGAGGATTGGGGTGATAATTTAGTAAACTCACACACTGCCTGTGTTACTGTTGCTTATCCCTCTTTCCAAGGTAGGAGCACAAAGCTGGTTCCAGAGAAGGTTACTTGAGCCTCTCAAGTCAACCAGCGCCAGCTGGACTAGCTCAAGAGATGGCAGGACAGAATTTATTCCAAAGCAGGTACTGCGGAAGCTGGCTGCCCTGCTGAGCATGTTTTGCTCCATCGTTCTCCTTCAAAGGTTGAAAGGCACCACCTTCCTCTTGTATAGGGACTGGCACTCCTTTGTGTTCGGCAGGTCCCCCTGCCACCAACGAGCAGCATGGCCCATCTACAAAGCCGCCAGAGACAACTGGCATTTGGTTGATCTCGGAAGCAGCTAACACAATTGAGGTCATCATAATCCCTCTCGCTCAGCCACTTCACTCATGCACATGATGCATCATGACTGGGCAAATGTGGACTCCCAGTAGTTATAAATCCCAGAAAAGGCGGTCCATGCACAGGCAAAGGTGGCATGTGCCGTTACCAAGCCCAGGGGTGCGCTCAGCCCTCCCGAGCCGCTGTGGATTACTTTGAGAGTACTGCAGACCTGGGACAGAGTGCGGTGAGGAGGCAAGACAGTCCTCAGTCCTTCCTTCGAAGGCAGGGGTGAGCTGGCTTTTTATTACATGCCTTATAAACGGTGGCCAAACAATGCTCTGCAGGATGCAGGGGGTCTTCCTTTAAATGAAAAGGCCATCCACGTAGCCCAACACTGGAACTGGGAGGCGGCTGGTAAAATAGGAAAGGAAATCATAATGGAAGAATTTGGTGTACCTGATTTGGTCAGGGTGTTCCAGCGTCCACTGAAACCTGTTCAGTGGGTGGGTGCGGATAGTATTTATTGATAAAT
Source organism: Intellagama lesueurii (assembly GCA_037013535.1). Classification (NCBI taxonomy): domain Eukaryota; kingdom Metazoa; phylum Chordata; class Lepidosauria; order Squamata; family Agamidae; genus Intellagama; species Intellagama lesueurii. The sequence goes on along the minus strand of JBAJHW010000012.1, from coordinate 18,977,423 downwards.
ACAATAATTTAAATATTGGGTTTTCTCTCTCTCTCTCTCTCTTTCCATCTTCAGGCCCTCCTGCAACCTTGGTAAAACTTTCCTCCCCCCCCCCCCAAAACCACAGTCTATAACAAACGCCTGTAATCATTTCCAAACATGTACAGCTTAGCCAAAACAGGTAAGGTTGTTTGAGTTCAGTGCTAATGCCACAAAAGTGCTTGTCCAAGAGGCGGAAATTATTCCAGGGGCAGGAGCTGTAACTATCCATCATCTTTCCCCATTGGATGCCAGCTGCAGCTGAGTCCTACCTCTCGGGAGGCCATTACATTGGTGTTTTGAACTTATTCCTTGGGGCTTTGTAACAAATCACATAATTAATCGTTTCTAAAAGAAACGGGGGGGGGGGCAGGGGGGGAAGGACCATCTGATGTTTGCCTTGGGGGCAAAGCATCATGGGCAGACCGTGATGCCATCAAGAGAAGGTAGGAGTAAAACAAAAAGTGGTGTGAAAATCCGGTGGTCTTCCAGTGTTCTCAAGGAAAAATGAGGATGCGTTTTTCTCGTACACATGGAGAGTACGACTGGCTGGCTCTGCTGTTACCACCCTGAAAATAAACAGAAGCTGTTCATCAGAGGAATGCAGGGATGCGTCCCACCGTGCTGTGTGGCTTATTTTTTTGAAGCCTTCCAAAGTAAATACTTGTAATAAACAGTGATGAGAAAATCAATGGGAACAAAGTGCCAGCCATGCTGTAGCTTAGCTTCCTCCATCTCCTTGTTGTGGCTTTGATTAATAACAAGCTTTCTGATAATGAGCAAAGCCTCCCAATGGCTGCAGGGCCAGGGAAGCATCGGTTGCTTCTGGGTTGGTGGGGTGGTGGAGATAAAACAGAAGTGTTGTAGAGGTGTGATTTGCCGACAGGAGGCTGGTTTTTGGAACGACGGCTTGGGTTTCCCAAGGTAATCAGAGGTGGGCGGGCTGTGAAGCCAGCTCACAAGGCTGAAAAGTGGAAAAAGACCAGATATGAAAAAAACAATGGAACATATGAGAATTAGAAGAAGAGCAGGCGCAACACGTGTATAAATACCTCTTTGCCAGTGGACCTTGGTACCAGATGGAAATTGGGTACCTTGCACTCAAAAATCAGATTTTGTCCTTCATCCCGAGGTTTTTCTCCCAACCTGGAGACCCAGGGAAATGACGTCATTCCGTGACACTTCAGCCAATGCCCTGAGATCTGGCAACCTTCGTTCTCCCTACATTCTGTTCATTTTAGTTCTACAACTCAGGGTTGACCCAGATTAGCAAACGTCCCAGTTTTCAGCAAAACCTGTCCTGGATATTTCTGCAAAGGTCATACGAACTACAGTCGGAGCTCCCAGCTAAAGTCAGCCCTGTGGACTTGGCTCCGACAGTGGGGCAGTCCTGATGCACAATTACTTCTCTGTTTTCCCTCCATGCCCGTTTCTGTTGTTCAGAATAAAAATCAATACAGCTGTTGGTTCTGAGTTGTAAGATGACTTTTGACGGTTGGTATCTGATGAAGCCGTCACTCTAGGGTAGAGATTTACACTCAAATGGTTTTTCTATCACCCGCCATCTGGTCTAAAGAGGTTTTCTTTTTCTCTTTTTTAACCCCCTCCATTCTTGACTAATGGCAAAGGTAGGCCCCAGAAATCTGCTTGTGATCTGAACATGAGAGAGTTTACACCGCCGAAGGGTGCCTTTGGAAGTGGAAGACACTGCCAGACGAGGGGAACTTATAAAAAGAGGACTCCGTGGTGCTCAAGTTCCCAGCCCTTGCAAACTAGATTCGGAGTTGGAGGGTTTTAGAAATTCAAACTAGGAGTTATACTGGGGCGTTTTCACCGGATTGCCGTGTTTATCCTCGGAGGCTATTTTCAGCTGTGACATTGAAAGCCCTTATAAAGCTCTCTAGTAATAACAGTTAGCACTTATAAAATGCTTTCGAGCATTGAAAGCCCATCGCAAACATTATCTCGGCAATCTTTAAAAACAAACCCGTAAAGTAGGCTGCTATTACGATCCCCAAATTGCAGATGTGGGCCAAGGCCTCAAGCCCATGTTCTGTTTGCTCCATCTGTCTCTATTTACCAGTGGCCTCCCTTTGCATTCCTCCTCGTCTTTCTCCACCTTTTATTTTCGTTGATCCTGGTCCGCAATCCAGCCCCCCCACGACCACCTTTTTTCCACAGTGGAAGACATATTCCTATAATGCTGTTGAAATAAAGGGGAGACGTGTGGTCCAAACAGATTAAAATACAAATGCAAGAGCAGGCGATACCTTTACAGACCTCTAAAAACAAACAAACAAACATTATACAGTATGCAAGCTTTCAGGGATTGAAAACACCACTTCATCAGGCTTCTACCAGTGCGAGGAAATTCAAGTCCAAAAGTTTGTGGCAAGACGGATTTTGCCAGGCACGTCTTTCTTAGATGTAAATCAAGAGAGGTGTAAGAAGCAGTGGTTGCTGTTTTAAGGTTACAGCTGAGGCAGCTGTAGACTGGAAGTCAAGCCCCAGTTTTTCAAACAAATGGTATTCAGGTGAATTGCTAAAGTTTTTCCTTGGAATTCCTCTCTCTTCTTTGCCGTTGGGGAGTAGGTGCCTTTTGTGCACATACTTTTGGAAAGGAACAATGGGATAGCTCGGGGGTTGAGGTCTCCGGCTGCAGAGCCAGAGGTTGGGAGTTCGATTCCCCCCACTGGGCCTCCTTGACAAGGGGTGGACTTGATGATCCAGAGGGTCCCTTCCAGCTCTGCAGTTCTAAGATATAAATTGGCTTAATTCATATTTCCTGAACTAATGTGTGAACTGAAGCAGAATTATATGCTACATGCGTGTGTGTGTGTGTGTGTGTGTGCACGCACACACACACACACATTCACTAACACCTGCTCCTTTAGTCGGCAATGTGGTTTTCAAAGTGATAGCTGTGTTAGGCGGTTTTCATAAAAAAGAAAAACAAAAGCAATGGTTTTTTTTTTTTTTGGTGGTACCTTAAGAACCAGCAAACCTACTTCTGCATGAGCTTCCATGGATTACCATTGATTTTACACGCAGGCAGGATACGTATTGTACCACTGAGCGACCACCTCTATTTTCATAAAGCGGATCCTGCATAAGGCCTAACAACTCAGGAAAAACTGGAAAGTAACATACATGTCACCCACACTAGCTCATTAATTAAGCAGCAAGTCCTCACAAACCGGAGAAGCCACAATGTGTGGGAAAGAATATAGTGCATAGGAGCAAAACCGTTATTATGTTATCTATGTGTTCACTCCCATTCACTTTTTTGATGCCGTTCAGATGGAAAACATGCTGTTCAGATGGAAAAGAGAAATTGCAGCTCTTTAGCTTGTAAAAGCTGTGTCAGGAATTCTGTGTTAAAGCACAGGGGCCTCACTCATCCTTTAGATTCCAAGAACACCAAGGTTTATGAAACACTGGTTTTAGAGTCAATAACCACTTAATAGAAGTCCCGTTGAACCTGGGCTCTAGAGGAGACAGTTCTCTGTATTACAAATCTACATTTAATGAGAGGAGCAATAACAGAGATGGTGCAAAGCCAACACTTGTTTTAGTCTATGCTTGATGCTATCTAAATACATAAAAGTTAAGATTCCATATATATATATATATATATATATATATATATATATAGAGAGAGAGAGAGAGAGAGAGAGAGAGAGAGAGAGAGAATCATATATTGAAAAACATTGCTAATGATTAAAATTTCCTCCTAGGGATTGCCATCCAATTAATGGATTTAGTGTCTTGACTAGGTTTCCAGTGTTTTGGCTCTAACAGGGAATTGACTTCCCCGACTGCCTCAGATCAAGGATGTGAAAAACAGTCCAGCCTTCACTGTATCTTATCTCCATCCCAAGTCCCTTCATCAGTGTGATGTCCTGCTTACAGGAGGAATTGCTTTATGGGTGTTTTGGGGGCATCCATCTGTGGCATGATGCTTTGCACATGATTTGGAGCTGCCTCCTCCAAGCCCGATAGATCCATCTAGCCAAGAAAGGACGATGTGCTTAAGACAGAGGGCTCACCCTGCTAGCTCATGCGGATGATGTTTCAACAAGGCCATGGCATGATGACATAATCAGGTGAGGTGGGAAATGAATGTGCCAGCAAAAGATTCCCAGAGAGACCATTACAGGCTGCTATTTCTTTAAAGATTACCAAGGGGCACACTAGACCAAGATAGCAAGATGTATACAAAGCACACACATTTTCCCGACTTCTTTTTACTCCCAGAATATCATTTGGTTGTTTTGAGTGACACCACAGCTGTGAATTTGTATGGCAGTGAAAACCACAAATCATTTCTTTGGGAGTCCCATCTGATCTGTGAGCTGCTTTGCTCCAGATTATTTTTGGGTCTCTCCCAACCCATGACCCCGCTGTATGTGCACTTCTCCACTGATCTTTATTGACTCGTTCTCAGGCTCCAGTATCGTGGAAGAATCGTTTGCCCGGCTTAAAAATTAAACAAGCTTGTCACGGGCGGTTGCTCTGCATGATCCACAGATGTGGAATTTCTGCTGTTTTGCTTTTGTGATTCGTCCTAGTTTGATCACATCCTCTGTACCACCAGCCTAAAGCCCCCAAACAAATCAGTCGCGTCCACGATGAGAAATATGTCGGAGGAGGGTGGCTGGTGCTTTTACAACCACTGGACCTCGCCTCCCTTGTAACTTTGGAAAGAGAAAAGTCCTTTCCAACTCCTCTCCCCTCCGAACCCAGCATTCTGCTGTTTTAAAAAAGGATGGGCAGATTAGCCTCCGGCCATCCTGCTGACACAGAAAAGAGAGTGAAATAAAGTTTGCAGGAAATCTTTACAAGCGAGAAATCCCTTGTATGCTGATACCGGCTTCATATAACACAGCAGCTTTTTTTTTTTTTTGGTAAGCTGGCCAAAGTCATTTGGGAAGGAAATGCTGTTTATTTATTTTTTCCTTTCTTTCACCACAGACACTGAATTCCAGCCAAAACCCACAAAACGCTGTTCACCTTTCAGACTTGACATGCACACGCATGCACAGATCCACATGTGCCCCACACCGATTTACCTGTAACCTTCCAAGACACAACCCAATTATCCCTCTTCCCTTTCTCTCAAGTTACACTCTGTTGCAACCAGCTGAAAGACTAAGAGCCCGGGCATAGGACTCCCAACAGTTATATGTCGCTATATAGGAGGAAGAGGAAGAAAAACCAGAGGAAGCCTGTTATTTTTATGTGCTCATAAATGTTTTTATAGAAGAAAATATGTCAAGTGACAAGGCAGTTTGTTAGGGGTACATGGGGAAAACTCACCGCTGAATTTAATATTTTAAAGTGGGGGAATTGTTCTATCTGCCAGCTCTAGAGCCTCGGGCAATCTGTATCCTTCAAAGGGTTGGATACAAAAACAGGTTGCATGGCTGCCGCAGACATAGGGCACAATCTGCTGTGTCCAGCTGTACAACCTTGATTTATTTTAGTCCCATACATGCCCCACTGAGGTGCACGGGCACAGGGACGTGCCAGGCACTCATGGACTGTTCCTTTATGCTGCCAAGAGCCAAAGTTGTGAAGAGGGCACCTCTACTCTGCAAGGGTGAGCCGATTCGATCGGTGGGTTCAGGCAAAACTACATCACATTTTTCAATGAAAGTTTTCAGGAGTGCTGAAACGCCATCTCCCATTTCAGGGAGACACCATTCAACTTTTCATCTGAATGGCCTGCAGGCTCTGTGGTCCTTAGCAAGGATGGCTGTTGCTGATGGGCTAGAAGGTGGAGGGAGAGCACTGTGTGATCCCTGATGGGTTAGGAATCTTGTGTTCCACGAATTCAAAGAGGAGAAAGCAATTGTTCCTGGTTTGGAAAACAGTGCAAGAACAGCAGCACGGGTACCCATAGTGAACCAGGGGCTCCTCTAGACCGTCCTTGCATGGTAACACCAGAATGCCCAAGTCACTGAAGCTTGTGAGGGATCTAATCAATATCCTCCTCAATTTCCAGCCAGCTTGCATTTTCTTGATACAGTTACTTCTGTATTCTTATACAAATACTTCTGTATTCTTATACAAATACTTCTGTATTCTTCCTTACTATGGAAAATCCATTAAGGAAAGAAAGAAGATAAAAAAGTGGGGCAGTGCTTTTTGATTCTGTGGGGCAAGGGCTCTTGTTTCTAGAAGCACTCAATGTTGCTGAACAAGGCTCGGAGGTTGGGAAAGGTGTGTCTTTGCACACTGGGATTTTTTTTCAAGAAATATTTCTAGCCTCCAAAGATGGCTACCTTCAACTTGAAAGCTCTTGACAGCAGAATAATCAACACAGCGGTATGAAAAAGTCATTCCTAATCTTGAAGGAATTTGGAAAGTTGTAATGCCTTGTGGGGGAAAGGATATGGGGTAGGAATCTCAAACCAGTATTTGCCCATTTCTAAATTATTATTCTGAAGACTTTTTGGTGGAAGCCTTGACAATCTGGCATACAAACTCGCAACTGATATACATTTTGTAGTGAAGACAGGGTCTAAGTTTCAGTTTCCCATCAAATGGGCTGAAACCTCGCCAGTACAATACATTCTTCCAGGTCTCAGTATAACCTCCTTTGCCATCAAGTTTCATCCACTTCTACAGAGTGATTATAGGTTAGATTATACGATACAGTTAGAATTAAGAAGTGGAGTATCTTGAGAGGTAAAAGACATTCGCTTATTCTATTACAGGGCTTCTGTAGCTCTGCAAGTTGCACGTTCCCTTGCCTTTGTACCATGATCAGTCCTCTTGCCTGTTCAGTTTTTGGCAAGGCAACCTCGAAGGAATTCATCCCCGGAGAAATAATGTTTCTTCACCTCCTAATTGCAAAGCTGACATCTTGGATAGTTTGGCCCCAAATTGCAGGGAGTCTGTGTCTTCCTGAGCGAATGTGATGGAATCACCTCCTATTTTGAGAATCCCAATAACAAGTTTATTCTTCAGATATCTCTTTGAGGGTCCTGGCTAGCAATGGCTGTTGCTCCAAAACAGATGGATGCCTGTGGTACAAACGCAAACATTTTTGGCAAGAGAAGCCCAGCCAGTATCCAAAAGGACCATCTGGGGTACTCAACGCCGAACCCTCGCATGTGTTTTGTTTTCTCTTACTCTCAATCTTCTGCCAGTTGCTGAGCAGCCGGTAAAGATGGAAGAAGGATGGTGTGCTCTACATTCGGGATTTCCAAAAATCCCAAACACAGCTTTGTTATGTTACCAAACAGCATCCATGCCACACCAATGAGATTTGTGTTTCATAACTGGTCCTCCTCAATCCAAATCATTTTCTGTTGTTCTTCCCAAACCTTTTCCTTGATAATCCGGAGCAGGTCCTCAATGGTGCTCCAGGTGTCCACGCCCATGGAGGCGTAAAGGCAGGGCAAACCTTCGAGTTCTTTCTCACTCTGACGACACATCGGTAACAACTCATCCTCGATCTCTGGTTTCGGCAGCAGTTTCCTGCATTGCCAAAGGAGGCCAAAACAAGACATATGTAACGCATGTGTCAGTCTAATGCAAGTACAGTAAATAACAATGTGTTGATCATTTAAAATATTTGTTACCTAACACATAGCATAACTGGACATGTTCGCCCAATATGTTTATGATCACCCTCCATTTACTTTCAGATAAGTGAGACATATTTCTGTTCCTCGGTGGGATATAACACCGCTAAGTAATAATTTTCTATTGATTTTCTATTAAATTTACATTTAAGCTACTTTTCACTGCCATCTTCTATCTGGTTTTCCATTTGTTCTCTGAAACTCTAATCTGAAGGTCCCTTTCTAATTTACACCAATAAAAGAGTGTTACATGATAGCGTTTTAGGCGTGATGGTCGTGGGTTTGGGGATAAGATGTTGTGACCATTGCATTCTATTCCACAGCTAAGGCTGGGGAAAAAAGTTTCCTTTCCTATAGGAAACTTTGATCAAAACTAAATCCCGCAACGAAGGAGAGGGTATTTAAGAAAAAGGAGTGTAAAAAAAAAAAAAAGGCTAGGAAAATGAAAAGGGAGGGCAGAAGAAAATATTGAGTGGAAATAAAAAAAACCCAAAACAACAAAACAAAGAGGAAACAGAAGATGGACGTGGAACGAGTAAAAGGAAATAAAAGTTGCAGAGAAAATAAAAATGTTGTGAGACCAGTGGTGGAGTGAAAGATGACAGTCAAGAAAGGAAGGTGCTGTTTTTCTCTCTACAAAGCCCTAAAGAGCTTGGGGGCATCTGAGGTCATCACTGGAGGTTCTGTGCAGGTCCTGCCAGCTCCTGGATCAGCATCTTGATTATGGAATGCTCTCCAAAGGGAAAACAGGCCAATTTCCATCTCATCTGAGTTCCCGACAGACAGCCAAAACTATATTGTTCTGAAGTTTTTTCCCTATTAAGATTGGTTTTAAAAATGAAATTTAGAGAATTTTTAAAATCTGCATTTGAGAGAATATGTTCATCTGTCTTTTAAAGAATCTATTAATTTTTAATCACAGAGTCATTCACTTTGGGAGCCCTAGCAACGGAAAAGAGGCAAATCAATAAAGAAACCCTATAAAACGATTGGGTGTAGAAAGGAGGTGCTCTGGGTTCTTTTCAGAGTAACTCAGGAGCCAACAGGCTTGAGGGTTCGCGTTGCCCGTGGCTAATGTTTTCTCCTGCATTTTTGCACTTCTGGTCACTGTCATCAGGTCAGATCCTCCAAAAAGGGGAAGGAGGAAAGTTGTGCTTCCCGGAGCAAAAGCGCTGCCCGAAGAGGGAGGAAATGGCCTATCTTCGCCCCTCTTCTCAGGAACATCAGTCTAGTAATATCCAATGAAATTAACCGAAGCATTCAACGTTACCTGAACCTCTTGATATTCTTTTCCGAAACTCTAATAAAGAGAACAATAGGGTATATCTTGGCCTTGATTAAATCCTTTGTGCAGCCGATTCCAACTTCAAGCAGACAGTGTTTGTTCTGCAAACACAAAGTGAGGGAAAGGGACTTTGGTAAGTAGATCTTGACATTTGTAAGTGTACAATCTCCAGCACAATCAGCTGGATCATGTCTACTGATTGCACACCTGATAAAAGGGCTTTCATCACAAGCAAAGACACATTTGTAGCCTTCATCTTTAAGTTCCCCAAGGTCTTGCTCTTTTCATCCCATTTCTCTTGGCACCCCATGACATATTTTTTGCCTCTTACTACTTCTTTACAGCTCTGTGGTCCTTCTGCTGTCTTCCGTGATTCCTTCTGTTGCTTCTCCTTCATAGTGAGACCCTTCACATGGCTATCCAAAGCCTCCTTCAAGCTCACCTTTTCTGCAAGGCCCTTGACTGAAGCCAAGGCTCAGTTCCAATCAGCCCCAGCCAGCATGGCCAATGGTAAAGAATGATGGGAACTGTAGTCCAAAATCTCAAGGATCAGGTACTTGGAGGGCTATCAGTTCTCTCTGTGTTACGTGCTTCCTCCTAGTGACTGTAACAGAGTTTTCAAGGTACATGAGAGATCTAAGGAGTGGTTTTTACCAGCTCTACTCTGCAGAGTTACTTTCCACGACTGAGCAGGGAGGGATTTGAACCCAGATTGCCTGAGCTGTAATTTGTCACTCTATCCACTAGATCACACTGACTTTACTGGTTCTTTACTCTGGCATAAACCATTAACTTTCATCTCAATCAGACATTATTACATCTTTCTACCTTTTCTTACTTGTGCCAGTGCTTATATTAGTGGGAGTTCTTGTTCAATGCAACTGAAGGATAGTAGGTTGTGAAAAAGGCTGATAAATTCTAGTTTAGCTTTGCTGACTGTCATTCTCAGATCATTACAGAGCACAAAATCCGTAGGCTACTGTACGATTCGACACAGTAACCTCACCCGAATTGTACAAACACCACAGCCTATACAGAACCAACATCTTAAAAGTCCGAATCACCCTAATGAACGATCTGTACTTTCACTGAAATCTTTTAGTTCAGAATGAATTAATACAGATAAGAAAGGCACAACCTGTCCCATCATTCACAGAACATCTGGGCCAGATGGTTTAGCTTCAGTGCAGTGGAAGGGGGTGGGGACATTAGATAATTATATGGTACAAGATCGTTGACTTGCCTCAACTCACACAGGCAGGGCCTATTCACAAATCTTCCTTGCAGAATGGAAGGAAATAGCCAATGACTCTAGTAAAAGCCCGCCTATGCCTGCATTCCACAGTGGTTTGCTGATGCACTTTGAGGGCACCGGTATCAATAATGCATTCCAGGTCCAGAGACGCCAAACCTGATTCAAAGTCAATTAAGCGAATCCATTCTTTTCCTGCCTTCTACATTTAGTTTGTTAATTCAGAATCAAGGCCCCCTTTTCAAAAGGGAATTAACTGATCTAAAGACAGGGATTATGCCAAAATGAAGGTAGCATGTACTAAACATAAGCACATAATTGAACTTTGTTTGTTCAAATGCACCATGTTCTGTAATTACTTCTCAAAGGGGGAAAAATCCTTATACTTGTCTTTTCTCTGCTGCATAACAAGCATTCTGTATTTGATGCCATCTGTTCGGGCTTGACATTATCATCTTTGTTCTGAACATCACTGTCTCTTCCTAAAAGCTCAGACAAAACCTCTTTATAGATACAGATACAAAAACCCAAATGGATTGCCATCTCCTCCCGCTGCGAGCACAAAGAATCAAGGGCGCGAAATGGAAGAGCAAAGATTAAAACTGGAGGGTCACCTCACAGAGCCATGAAGGATGGCGGAAGAGAGCTTGGTCTTTCCATGAGAAAAGGCAGAAGGAGGGAAGGGAGGGGCAATGAGCATCTTCCAGAAAGGTGGCTCCATATGGAGCCAGAATGATCCTATCCACACAGAAGAGAGACAATATCACTAGGAACCCTGAAATCTGCGGGAATACAACCCCATGTTTATGTCCTCTCCATCTTTATTTGCAAATTTATCCCTCCTCCAGGTAGGGTGGTTGGTTTTCTTTTTTTTAAATAAAAACTTTTAACTTATGGGATATTTTCTGACCCCAGGGAAACAGCCTGGATAGCTCAGTGGTTTAGGTCTCTGGCTGTGGAGCCAGAGGCCGAGAGTTTGATTCCCCCAGTGGGTCTCCTTGAGAGGGGCTAGACTCGATGATGCATCGGGTCCCTTCCAGCTCTGCAGATCTAAGATGATCCCAATGCATTCAGGAATGGCAAAAAATTAGGGTTAGGCATGGACAAAGTTTGGTAGGTTTTATATTTGCTTAACCTCCTGAGAACTCCAACATCCCTCTTGAATGGAGCCAACCGACTTGACAACCTGAGTACTCTACATCTGATTCCAGGCATCATGGCTTACTAGAAAACAGGGTGGGATATTTTATGTCCCAACAGATTACATTAGCGCGGGGGGGGGGGGGGAGAAACCTCAGTGGCAAAATGCAGTAGATTAGCTGGAATTAATCTTTGCTGGGCTCTTTTTTGGGAAAAGTAGGAAGGTTTTGGTACATGGCAAGTGGGTAAAACTTGAGTACTTGGTTTCGACCCCTGACAATGCCTTAAAATGTCAGTCTGCTCTGGGTGAATCCTTCAACCAAGCATGACTTTGGGGTTCTAAAATGTTCCGGTTGCTTGGGTGAGAGTTAAAATAAAGCATGCGTTGTAATGATGCCTCTACATTTCTCACTCTCTGCAACCCAAAGGAAGTGGCACCAGGATTACTATTTTGGAACTGCTCACTATTCAAGGGAGACAGACAGACACAAGAATATATTTGGCGATTTTTCAGAAAGCAGATTGCATTGCATTGCCTCATGATATAAAGCAATCTCGAATACCTTGGCTGAGACCGCCTCAACGTTTGCAGGGAAAATACATTCATAGGTGTGTGGATTCCTTTCTCTGGAATATATGATTGTCTCTGTCAGGCGCCTCCTCGAGAATTCTTCCTTTGTTATGATATCTGGAAAAGTAGACAAAGAATAAAAGTTTCACACTCATGGATGCTCTGTAACCTAGGAAGATCTCCAGCCATCTTTTGGAGAATATGCACCAAATAAAAGCAGCCAAGACAGCACTTTTCAAATGCTGGAAAGGTAATTATACAGAGGAGGGGCAGGATCTGTTCTCCATCATCTCAGAGTGCAGGACATGTCACAGTGGGCTCAAGCTACAGGAAGCCAGATTCAGGCTGAATATCAGGAGAAACTTCTTAACTGTTAGAGCAGTATGACAATGGAACCAATTACCTTGGGAGGTCGTGAGTGCTCCAATACTGGGGGCATTCAAGAGAAAACTGCACAACCGTCAGATCTGCTTTGATCTGGATTCCTGCTTTGAGCAGGAGGTTGAACTCAATGGCCTTATAGGCCCCTTCCAACATCATTCCGTGATTCTATGATTCTAAGACAGAAAACAGGTTTATTCCTTGCACAGTTTGGACCTGGTAATGCCTGAAAACCATTATTCTCTGACAGAGAGGAAACTGGAAGACAGCAGATTCCTGCTACAATTTATGGGATGTAATGGCCTATGCAAGAAATGTCTGCCGCCATCTTTAAGATGGTGCATAGAACAGCCAAAGTAATGGTGTTGAAATAACACAAGTAATATTTGCTTAAGAAGGATGGTGATGTGACGGAAGCCAGGTATCCAAGACGAAAGACAGGCTGTGTGGCTTCTCCACCCTGCCCAGGTGAATACGTCTGCATCCAGTTTGGTGTTTTCACCACTCAACCACCCTGTGGGGCAGGAGCTGGCAAAGTTCAAAAGCTTCTCCACACCCAAAAGCAGCATTTCAGCTCTTGCACTCTTCCGCAGCATGAGATGCACTTCTTGGGCAGCGACTGTGTTTTATTCCTGGGCCTGCAACCGGACTCTAATGCAAACTGACTGCAAGCTGTAGCTTCGGACACCCCAAGAAGCCTGTCAGTGGAGGTGGGGACCGGACTGAGCATGAGGCACAAGAAGCCACACATAAAAGGTGCAGAAGAAATGATTGCTATAGTTATTATCCTCAGATCTGCAAGCCTGGGGCTTTCGCTGGCACCGAATAGAGCTGGCAGCGTGTTTATCCTCAAGCTAGTTAAATCTGGTGAACTTGAGCATGACCTATTTCAAGAAACAACTTATGAAGCGCCAGGACGGGAGAATAACTGACATCTCAGTAATTGCTAGCCCGTGTTGCCCCGTCAAGCTCTTCTGAAAGACGGCGTTTTGACAACGTAGTGTGTACGAGTTGCAACGTATAACAACGGGTGATGCATAGAGGAGAGGTGGAGGCACTGGATCGCGGTCTGGATCAGACCGAAAGTATATCCTGTTCAGCCTTTTGTCCTCTGGCAGCATCAGGAGCCGCCCCAGACGATTCTGGGTCGTTTTACAAAGAGGGCAGGAAGAGAAGGCCAAGCCCATGTCACTTGCTCCGAGCCAGCAGTCACGCACGGTGCCCTGTCAGTCCACACGGAGAGAAGTCCATTGACAGGCTACTGATCTCCCCTGACTTGGTCACTGTCGCCAGTGCTGCACCATCAGCCACAGTGACACGGCTACCTTTTGCAAGTTTACTCAGACAAAAGTTCAGAGAGCCTTGTGACGTGAGGTCGAGTCATTCCCACCCTACGTCTACCCTGTGAACGAATGCTCTCCAAAGGGTCCTCTCACTGACAGCCCTGCAAGAAAAGGTTGTGGCTTCCTTTATTGAGTCAATCCATCTCATGTCAGGTCTTTCCGCCTTTCCTACTGCCGTCTCATTTTTCCCCAGCACTGTTGTCTTTCCCTCAGTTTCTTCCTTAGCCTCAGTTTACTCAGTCTTGATTTAATAACGTATAGCCAGAATAATTTAATTGTAAACCGCACAGAGAGTGCTTTAAGCACTATGGGCCGGTATGTAAGAAGAGCAATTTGCTTTAATCAAGAAGCTATTTATTTGAATTTCTGGCAGCCCATGGTATCTGTACACAGCTCTCCTCAACGCCGTATTTTGAGAAAGCAGATTTTTCCTGTTGTTACATTTCATTGTCCGGCTTTCGCAGTGGGCCGTAACGTCCCAACAGTAAATGTGCTCAGAAGCCAAGCATCAAGGACAGGATACCAAACACACTGGTGGAGGGAGTAAGACCCACTGAAAACACACGAAAGATTGTATTATTATAAGGGGAGTGAGGATTCATCCCAAGGTGAGAAAAATGGGCCAGTAGGCAATCGAGAGATGTTGGCGATTCCATTCAACTGGCATTTAAAAGTAAACCATAGTATCACAGAAGTGCAGTGTTGGAGGGAATCTCAAGATCATCTAGTCTAGCCTGCACAGGAAATCAACCAACCGATGAGTGAATTTCCCTTGACCACAGCTTGGAAGAATCTCCCACTGACCGTGTTTTACAGTGGGGCAAGTTTATATGGTTTTATTACATTTTTAGCTAAATGTATCTATAAACTCTGGCTTTCCCCCTATTCATTCCTTCAAATGATCCCAGTTGTGCTAGAATGGGACAACCTGGCCTTGTAGCTCGGCTTAGTGAGATTACCTGGTTTGCATAAATTGAATTCCAGGGCCCCTCCAGAGTTGAGAAGTTTCTGAATCAATGTCTTGGAGAGCATCGTGGGGCAGAAGAGGACGGGGCGCCGCCAGTCACAGGAGATACGCCGGACCGAGCTATATGGGACTAAGTCGAAACTCTTATTGATCTCGGTCACTGAGTCAAACTCTGGGGAGGAAAGACGGGAGCAGTGACATTCAAGAAATGCATTCAAGGTAGAACTTCGAGAAACCCAATGTGGGATCTATGGAGACACCAAAGAGATTTGCACCCATCAAATAAAGGCATGGTGGAGACCATGTTCACAAAAAATGCCAGCGTGCCTGGAAAACAAGTATCTCTAAGGCTAAGGTGAATTCACTGTCTTAGAAGCAGCCCCCCAAGGAAGGCTATGACTGCCACATTTGCCTTGTCTCTTGTTTCCAGGCAGAGGAAACTGTTCTGCACTCATGCCAGCCTTCAGCATCTGCAGGAAGATGTACACTTGCCTGAAAGAGCATAGGCGTCATTGTGTTACATTACCACACCGCTCTTGGAAATTGCACACCCAGCGCCACATGTGTGGAGCTGATAATGACTTATCTCCAGAGACTGCTTTTCTTACATACTTTCAAAGTTCGGCTTGTATGGCTCCTTTTGTACCTTCAAATCTGTCCAGCAGTGCCTTCGTCACTGGCTGCACCTCCGTCTTGCCATGGGTGTCTTTCGACGTGACAATGCGGACCCGCTCGTTACTGTTCATGCGCTTGTACTTGTTTTCAGACCTGCTGACAAACTTTGAAGAGATATACGCCCTTGTCAAGGTGAGCTTTGAGACTGGAGGCCTTTGAACTGGCCTATGTGATTTGCTCAGAGGGCATCCTAAGTCGGCATTAGCCACCCGGTCCTTTCCCTGACAGGGCTTCCCTTACACGGGCCTGACCTTGAGCTTGCCTTGGATTTTGTGATCTGCTACCGGTCATCTCAACCTCCTCTACTTGTTGCTTTTGGACTGTGCATTTAGCATGCCCAGGATCGTGCTACCTGGGCTCTGGTTACACTAGACTAAGAGCTGGTTGTACCTGGACATACACAGAGGTTGCAAGGTCAGCATCGTTGCCATTGCCCAACATTTCTGGGCCAAAACCTGAGATCAGGAAGCGAGCCTTTGTGATGTCACAGGGATATGCTCAGTGGAGGAAAAGAAGCTAGTAACTCCACCTAGCGGTGTGGTCACCTACTAGACTAATCAAAGCACCCAAGGGAAGACCAGGCAAGACGCAATAACCAATCATGTTCTTTCATCCCTGGAAGAGCTTGCTCCATGTTTTCGTTCCCTTTCCCTTTTTATAACTCAAGGCGGCAACTTTGCCCATCCCGATCTGATCATCAGGATCAAACCAACATGTGGAACAGAGAATGAGAATAGGGAGTGCCTGCAGGATCCAGAAAGCAAAGAAGCCAAGAGACCAGGGCAGGGAGGCAGAGCAGGCACACAGCCCCAGAGGATGGGGCAAAGGTAGAGAGGAAATGTTTGTCTCAAGGAGCCTGGAGAGAGGCAACAATCATTTTAGGTCCAGGTGGGACTCTCACAGCCTCTGCTGAGTTAGTGAATGCAATACCACCCTCTGTCTGCGGTGGGTGGCATTCAAACTCACCAGATGATAGATCGGCCAATGATTCTGCTAACATGTTAAAGAAAGCAGCCAAAGGGCTCCCCCCCCCCCCCGAGACCCTTTTCTTGAGGCCTTCAGATAGCTGCTCCCAATGAAAGCTGCAAAGTTAGGTCTTTTCTCACTCCTAGGAGACTTCAGGAGTAGTTTTTGAAAAAAAAACAAAACCAAAGTGGCAACCTCCCTGTTTCCCCCAAAATCCATTAAAAATGGAATCTGAAGTTCTTTGCGATATAAAAAATGTCAGATGCGTTGTTGATTTCTTGTGGCCCACAAGAAGTGTATATTAGAGGTGAAAAATTCACTCCTGGACTATCCAAAGTTGCTGAATTGTGATAGGTGATGAGAAAAATGGTCCAAGGGTGTAAAGCAGTTGCACTGCATTGAAAAGTCATTAGTTCTTAGCAACACAGATAATCAGCCACTGGTGGTAATATTATTACTATTGTTTTAAAAGACGAAAGGCAAGCTGATCTCAGTGCTTTCTCAGATGAGCTTCGACAGCTCTGGTGAGCCCTGCAGCCTGCACAGATGGGGAAACGGGAGTTGCAAAATGAGTCAGAAGCTGCACCTAACACAGCAAAAAGGCAGCCACAAACCACACTCCTTTTGCAAAACCTACCTGGAGGATCTGGCCCAAAAGGAAACTGGCGCGGGAGAGACGAGGGCTAGCTTTGGAGTCACTTGGTGGCGTGTTCTCTTCAGGCTGCAGAGTGTTCTGGCAGGAATTGTATCAGGAAAAAAAAAAGGATTGAGGGAGGAAGTATGTGAGTACGCTGAATGCATTTTTTGGAAGACGAGTAAGGTAGCTGTGCACCTGGCTGCACTCCAGATGTTCCCAGACTGCAGCTTCTGGCCTCTGTCACCAGCAAAGCCTGTGACGAGCAATGAGGTGAAAGGCAGTCCCAATAAACATCTGGAGGGCCAGATCCAAGCAGAGACGTACAATCAAGAAAGAGACCAAAGGACACAGGACGGTGCCTTATTCAAGACTGGACTATTGTTCCATCTAGCCTGGCAACCGTCAACTGGTTGGACTAAGCAATGGCTATTCAGTTGGAAACAGGGTCTTCCCACCAGCAGCCAAACGATTCTTTATTTGTTAAACTGTAGATGCAAGTGATCAAATCCAAGGCCTTCTTCATTCAGTCTCTTTGCCACTCGGCCACATTCATCTTGCTTGATTTTGGAAGAGAAGCAAGGTCGGACCTTCAACAGAAGACCGTCAGGGGATATGAGGGATTTCCAGGTGTGGCTAGGAAAGATTCCTGCCTCAAACCCTGGGGAGGATCTACGGCCACTCAGAGCTGACAATACTGAATTATAGGAACCAAGAGTCTGACTAAGGGTGTGATCAGACAATGATCAAGGATCACAATTGATCTTTGCTGGAAAGGATTGCTTCATTAGGAGAGATCTCCTGTAAAACAACCCTTCCCGTCCCTACAGGAATCACTCCAGCCCAGCCCCCCCCAAAAAGTAGCCATGCCACTGGGCCATAAAGATCCACCTGGGGCACGAAGCAGGGTCAAGCTGGTTTGCGATACTATGTAAGCCAGGAAATAGCTCGCACCGGACTGTACCACAAGCAGTCCAAAACACGAGCAATTTCTCCATCTGATTGCACCTTAGGGATAAGGCTGCTGCTTATGTTCCTGTGACGTACAGACCAAAGAGATCTTGGCATCAGAAAAACTCACAAACCCCCTCCCCCCAGGGTCTCAATGAAACCTCCATACGTTGAAGCAAGAGACCTCCGATTAGCAGGGACTAGGGAAAAAGCTGCAGAGGTGACTTCGATGCCCGGATTACAAACTTCCCAGAGACGTCTGGCTGGCTCGTGTGGGAAGAAGAAGACTGAACCCAATAGACCTCAGGCGGGTGCAGCAAAGCCATTACTAAGCTGCTACCTAGATCAGAATTAAAAGCAGTCTTCTCCACAAAATCTAACCAGCACATTGGGTGGTGGTTGTAAGAGCAGCTGAGGGTCATCGGCAAAAACTGCAGTGGCATTAAGAGAAACGCTAGCCTCCCCATGTGGACGGGGAAAGTGGATTTATGGAGAGTGTGATGAAGAGGTCGGAGGGTGGGGGGGAAAGTGGGGGAAAGGGACTCGGTTCTTAATCAATGTCCACAGATGGGGGAAAGGCTTCTTACCCGGGATGTTCGGAGTGTACCGTAGGAACTATCCATTTCATCCCTAGTGCCTCGATTCATCAGCCGCTGCAGCTTCACCAGGAGGAGCTGTTGCGCTCTGCAAAGAAACAATGTGGAAACGTGTACGACTCCAGGCATTAACGGTGGAGTCAATCAAGGAAACAAAGTAGAATGAAAGACTGCACCTAAAGGGAGAAAATCTTGATCGCACATCATTGTTTCCTAGCTGTTTAGGCTGGAGGCAGTCTGTTTCCCTCCTTCCTTGGAGAGCTGAGTTGGGAAAAAGGATTGCCACTCAGAGCATATATGCCGATCGCTCCTTCTTTACCTCTGTTGAAAACACCAGCCGGGGACACGTCACCCATTCCCCCCCCCCCCCTTTTGAACTATAGTTTCAGAAATGGTGCTCTTGGAGCTGTGGTCCAAACACCTTGAAATGTTGCTAAGCTCTAGCTGAACGTGTCCCCCAGGTTTTGTCATCATTCTGAAGATGACCTGGTTGGTCACAGAAAGGCTCTTGATTCTCCCCAGTGATATGTCCAAGGCATCCTGGGGGGGGGGGGGGGGAATGGACGAAGAAGTAAAAGAACACCAACACAGCCCCTGCCTCCTGTTGCTTGCAGCCTCTCTTTTGGTGCCTAAGGTGGAAAAAAAAACCAAGATGGCAGCAGAGGCTGGTGACTTCAATTTCACGAGAGCAGTGGATCCACTCTGGGCTGTAGCCTTAACTTTAAAGGAACTATCCATGGTGCTGAACGTACGTCTATCTATGCAACCAGTGTCATGGACAGCTCCTGTGAAGGTCATCTGGAGTGGATTCGCCATTTCTGAAAAACTGAAGTCACCAGCCCCAGCTGCAAGATGGTACCCATCACCATTCTAGGTTTCAAAGCTGAGCAGACTGGCAATGGGCTGGCATCTTCCAATGCACCACAGGGGAACAGTGAGGGTATATGGTATGGCTCATGGCAGGCCATTTGACACCGCCACCACCGCCACCCTCCAACGTCCTCCTGCTGCCCTACAGTATCTGCCACCAAAGGCAGCTGTGTCCTTCTGCCCAGTGGCAGGTGCAGCTGATGATGTGATTTGAACATCGTTGTATGACCCTGCCTCAAACGATAGGGAGCAAGTTCCCGGAATTCCACTGTGCCATCAGGGCAGCTGAGGACCACAGCAGATGTTTATTGGTAGCCTCCCCCCACCCCTGCATTAGATCAGAAAGCATGTTGATGCTGGAAAGAGGACTCAGGGATACATTCACAGTAGATCAATCAGCCTTCAAAGGCATTCAGTCCTTAGCTCTTGGATATTACTCACCAAATAAAACAAGCTGACCTGCAAACTCCAGGAGTTGAGAAGACTCCTATGGACACTCATGCAAGAAAAGTACAACTTTTAGGTCCACACATTCTAAAATGTCTCTTTTTGGTGGCAAATCAAGGATTATCTCAGCATCAAATGCATCCTGTTTTGTGTCTTCCACATGCCTCAGGTGTGGACATGGAGGTGTGTACTGGGCTCACCTGCTTGAGTTGGGGATGGTACCCATTTCCACGTCCTTGCCAGTGAAAGGGTCAACTCTGGCACAAAGCCACTCACACTTCCCCTGGTACATGGTGTCAAGAACGTGCACAATCTCATCGCATTTCACTGACAGGGAGCAGCAGTCCAACAGGCTGGAGATGCTCAGATTCAGACGGATGTAGAAAGAGTCTCCGGACGTGATCATTCCTTTTTCAATTTCAGACAGCAGTCTCCTATACCCTAGGGTGGGAAGAACCAAGCCACAGCTGACTGCAAGACACCAGGAAGTTGCCTTACCCTGACTCAGACAATTAGCCCAGAGTAGCCCAGTTTTGTCTCCTCTCCCTAGCATTAAGTTTCCAGAGGGTCACCCCAATCCTGGAAAAAGAGTCTTTCCTAGCTCCAGCTCATGTAGACTATAGATATCAATCCTTACCAGTGCAATCAAGAAACCACAATACTTGTCCTCCTTTCCTGCAAAAATCCTGAGATTTTTTTTCTGCCGACCTCAACAAGTACGTTTTACATTTTCAAGAATAATTCTTTTCAATGCAAGTTGGATAAATTGCTGAAACCATACAGCTAAACTAAGACGAATACTGCTTCGTTGTGTTGGTTTTCAAAAAATGAGAAGCTTTGGATGGGTTGTTTGCATCTCTGTGTGCGCACGTGTCAGAGAGAGTGCTTTGCAGCACAAAGGGAAAAGACACTAGTTCTGCATAGGGACATTTTGTGCAAATGGTGGAAATGTCAATAGAAAAAAAAAAGTCCTCATCTCATCCTCATGTTGGAAGGGAGGAATTTTTCAACAACCAACGAGTTCTTGACAAGCTGCATTTGTATGTCATGACTGCTGTCTCACTGAAAATTAATAATTTGGTTAGATTTCTTTGCATGTGTAATATAAACTCTTAGGCTTGAGTCCAGTTGCTGGCCCCAATTAGAGTAGAGCTACTGAATCAATTGCTAAGTCAAGGTTTTTTTTTTGTAAATCCCATTGATTCAATGGGTCTTCTATAGCTTGGACTAGCTCGCCTTGATTCTACCCCACCCGACCCACCAGAACTGGCTGGACAGCTCAGAAGCTTGAGCAGAAATTGGGAGTTTGATTCCCCACGGGGCCTCCTGGAAAAAGAGCCATCCTGTATGGCCTTGGGCAAGCTGCACCATCCCAGAAGTGCCTCCAGGAAGAAGGGAATGGTGAACCACTTCTGAGCATTTTATACCTCAAGGAAGGGTTGCTATAAGTAAAAAGGGACTTGAAAGTATGTAATTGATGATGACGATGCTGTTCCCTGATTCTAACTCTCAAGATGACATGACGTCCCATCTTCATACTTCTCCTCTGCTTCTGAGGGTAACATCTGGTTTCCAGCTCTAGACTCAACTCTGACACTGTCCTCCAGAGCTGCTGTTGGTACTGGCTTTTCAATCCCCCCCCCCCTTAAAGCTCAGTAGTGGATACTGGGGTTCTCTTGTGAGTCACATTATGAAGGCACTCCATTCAGCACGTACTTCCGTCTGGACTCTGACCCTTGGTAACAATAAATTATTATATATATATATGCTTCTTCTTCAGTTAGTTTTATTCAGTCATTAAGAACTCGCGAAGGAGCTGTATACCAGGTCAGACAATGTGTCCGTCTGGTCTAGTCTAGCCTACAATCGCTTCTCCAAAGTCTGAGACAGAGAAGAGTTTCTCCCGCCCATCGCTTGCTATCCAATACATTTTTTAATTGGAGATGCCAGGGATAAACCCTAAGACCTTGTACATGCAAGACGTGTGCTCAGTTCTCGAGATGTGGACTTGCTCATTAGGCTGCCCTCTCTGAATCTGGCAGCTGGACCACACAGGGAAAATCACCCACCAGATGTTAAGCATTTATTTTATTTTATTTCATTTTAAAAAGAGAGAACTCCTCACAAGGAACAGGTAAAGTGACCCCATTTGGGGCAGCTATTCGCCCAGATGGCTTGCGGTGGAAGAACAGATAGGTAAAAATAAAATAAAATCAAGCCCTTAACACCATCTTTTTAAAGAGCCGTGGGATTTTTCTTCTTCCTTTTTAGTTTTGCCTAGTACATAAAGGACAGCTCAGTCATTTCGTAATTAACTCTAATTGGCACCTTCCACAATCCGTACCCCTCTTTTTCCTCCTGCCAAGAGTAGTGGTCGTTTTTATGTTTGAAAACATGAAAGGAGAGAGGACAGGAAAGGGAGAGAAAGAAAGAAAGAAAGAAAGAAAGAAAGAAAGAAAGAAAGAAAGAAAGAAAGAAAGAAAGAAAGAAAGAAAGAAAGAAAGAAAGAAAGAAAGAAAGAAAGAAAGAAAGAAAGACAAGGCCCTTTCTGAATTCTCCTGACCCCTGTATGGGTTCCATCTATGGAGTTTAAAACTGGTTTTTTGGAGATATTATTAAAGGATTTCCTGCAATATTGCCACTGGTAAAATGTTCAGATCCTGGAGGAGACAGCTGTGTGAGAGTAGCTCTTTAAATGTGTTTAAGATGCAGTGGCTTGAAGAGCAGGGAGGTTGTGGTAATTATGGGCACCGCTTGTACAAACCCTATGCAAATGTCCATTCGCCCCTTTGAGGGCTCCAGAAACCTACAAGCTTGGGAGACCTTCCCAGAGGTTGAAGGACACAAGAAGAGCCAGAGTGGGTCAAATCCAAAGGCTTGCTTAGTCTAGCTTTTTCTTCAAGCCAATCTGAAGCACACCAGAGTGGCAGAGCGCTATGCCACTCTTGAATCCCTGATACTGTTTTTAACAAGCAGGAATAGTGTTGCCATTAGAACCAGGAGCTGATGACTACCCGTATTATCCCTCCTCTTCTTCCTTCTCCAAGTTGGACGTCATCACTGTTTTGCTTACTTTTTTCTTTCTTTCCAAAAACAAGAAAGTAAAGCATTGCCTTAGGAAAATTAGGAGAGTAAGTAATTTCAGCTGTAATTGTAACTAATTCCTTTTCCAAAGTAACTTTTTAAGGCTCCAGCTGGTCCATGGGAAGAACAATATCCAGCCCCCTGGTTAAGCAAATGTCTGATTGCTACAAGGTGTTGCTCTTGGGGTACAGCCCTCAAGTGGAGAGGAAATATCCACCAGTTACGTCAACCTCCCCAGTATTTACTGTTGATTGAGAAAACAAACAGGGAGTAACGAAGAAGCAAGAGAGGACTAGAGGAGTTGAGAAGTGTTCCCCTACTATTTCTTTAGCCAGATCTGTCCCCATTAAAAAAGAAGAAGAAGCAGCAGCAGCAAATCTACATATTAGTCTAAATGTTTGCAATGAAGTATCTGTTATTTACCCTCCTGGTTTAATTTACAGTGCAGAGTCACTGGTCCGGTACATCTCTGAATTATCCAGTGAGCTTCTTCCTTCGTGCTGGTGTCCAAGGGAACACTGGTATTTTCTCCTTGGATGCATCCTTCTACCTAGAGACAGGAAAACAGCATCGTTCTCTCAGGAAGTGCTTCCACTTATTAAGTGATGTGTGTGTGTGTTCCGTGCCATTAAGTTGGAACTGACTTATAGTGACCTTAATTTATTTATTTATTTATTAAATTTATACCCCGCCCATCTAGACCGAAGTCTAGGGCTTTCAAGGTAAGTGAGCTTTTAAAAAAGTGGTTTTACCAGTTCCATGCCCTCAGTGAGTTCCCATGGCCGTGCAGGGATTCGAACCCTGTTCTCCAGAGCCCTAGTCCATCACTCTATTCACTCCTCCATGCTGGGAATTATTAAGTGATGCAGTTGCCATCCATTTGGAGTAATGACTTGTCTTACTCTTTTGCCATCGGAATGATGGAACTATTTCATGGACCGTCTTTCTCCTTCTCTCTTCCCACCCCCGTCTCTGAGCTGCCTGCAGCCTCCTGACTATATAACACAGCAGTAATGGATGGATTGATAACCCTGCTTGGGAATTCTTGTCGGTCTTATAAATTCAGCAACAGAGAGAAGAGGAAAGCCTAACCTCGGGGAAAGGTTCCATGTTCCATGCTCACTCTTGCTCGGCAGGCATATTTTGCAAACAGGAATATAAACTTAACAGCAGGTTCTGCAAAATTCATACTTCCTAGTAGTCATGAACAGAACAGCATTGAGAAGCTCACGTGAGTAGGAATTTGTGAGTCACATGACAGCCTCAGGGGAAATATGGAAGGGGACCAGTGAGTCACCTGTGGTCATCAAGACTTTTTGAGACCTCCACTCCCATCATCCCACATCACTGGGGTCCAACAACTCTTGGCGGGCAACCCGTTGCCCACCACTAATAGGGCATCCTCCAGGTAGGTGTTGATGCCGTGAGGGGAGAAACTATGGCTTAGCAGGGAAAGCGTCAGAAGCAAAAGCCCATCAACATCTGTTAGACGTTACTAGAGAAGTGACATGAGAGAGTCTTCCTCCCATGATATTTTGGGAGGCCACAGCCAGCCATGACAGGCTAAACAGCAAACGGTCCAACCATCCTTCCCACCATCTCTGGACTGACTCTGAAAGCTCAGCAGGGGCAGCCCTGGTCAATGCTTGGTTGGAGATGCCTGGAGAACCCTTGCTGCCAGTCAGAGCAGACCATACTGGGCCAGATGCATCCATGATCGAATCAGTGCAAGTCAGTTAGCCTCTGTTCCTATGAGAGAAGGGCAGCCCCCATTGGTAAGAGAGAAAACACATGCCAAAGGGTTAGGATCAGATACTCTGACATCCAAGCCTGTTTCCTGTCACCGAATACTCACCATAAGTAGCTGATGTCCCTCGCGAAGGCCGGCTTTCTCGGCTGGGCAATTCAGTTTGACAGAGTGGACAAAGGTCCCGTTGGCGTTCCCCCCAAGCAGGGCAATCTCCGAACTCAGGCTGTCTCCGTTCAAGATGATTTGCTGGACGGCAAGGGGCGTGTTGTGCAGGCGTCCGACGGAAGTCACAGAGGGACGGAACGGCCTGCATCAGTGGGAAGAAAGAGATGAGCTTCTTCTTTTCCTCGCTTAAGTCATGGGCATGTTAAGGGAAGACCTCGGGGCCCACAGGAAGGGGATAATGGTCACACACAGTGCAGCAACACAACCTGCTGTTCTTACAAGGACTTGAGGGTCGAAAAAAGCCAAATTAAAACCCAACTCTTCAGAATCAGCTGCCAAACAATTCCAGCAGTCTCTGGTCCAAGGCAGAAATCTGGGCTCCAGAAGGCACCGAAAGAACCTTTTAGAAAATATTCTGAGACTGCAGTCTAAAAGCCTCTCTCTCAGAAACTACATTTCACGCCAAAGTGCAGGAGACTTGACTTTGTCCCGAACGAGCAGATTTATGAGCAGCAGCTAATTTGATTTGATCAGTCAAATCAAATAGGAATAATTTATTAATGTACCCAAAGATTTGTCTTCTAGTCATAAACCAACGAAAGAGGGAAGATGTCAATGTGTTTCAGCTCGCAAGGACGCAAACTACAGAAGATTAATGTCCGGGGACGATGTATTGGGTAGCCGTTCCGCCTGAACCCCACGGAAAGAGGCGGGAGGCAAGCACCTGTGTCCCAGGAAGAGAGGCAAAACAGAGCATTTTGCTGGCCCTGCATGGCTTTGCCTCCGTCCCTGGGTTCTATACGAAGAGTCGAGAGAGGATTGCATATTTAAATTGGGGTGGATATCTTAAAGCCACTTGTGGCCTCCTAGAGGCATGTTTATGGTCTCTGGGGTCACCTTGGAGCCCCCCATAAAAAAGGGGAGGAAGGAAGGAAGGAAGGAAGGAATAGATAGATAGATAGATAGATAGATAGATAGATAGATAGATAGATAGATAGATAGATAGATAGATAGATAGATAGATAGATAGATAGATAGATAGATAGATAGATAGATAGATAGATAGATATTACCATTGTTAAATATTTCCAGGATCTTTGCACTAAGGACTCAGGAAGGCCCCCTAAGCTCCCCCAACATTTAAAAAATTAAACTGGAAGTCTCTAGCTAGTCTCTCTCTCTCTCTCTCTCTCTGTGTGTGTTGTGGCCATTTTCAGACATACAGATATACATGTGTGTAATTTTGTCTGTGCGTGTGCATACACACATGGCCCAAAATGGTCATTTCCAGGCCCAACACAGCTTGGGTGGATGGAGCCCACCAAATTTGGCTCCCAAATCCCCTGAGGTGGCCCACCCCAATTGAAATGCCCCTTTACAAAACACAAGCAACCTCCCCACACAGGGGGGAAAAGTACGAGAGAGAGAGAGAGAGGGAGGGAGAAAGGACCAGTCCTTCCTCTTCTCCCTGCATCCTAGTCTTCGATGCTCAGGTTGCTTTATCCACAGCGGAGGCCACATTGTGAGCTTCTCCCTGTAAGGTTGCCATCCAAGAAGAGGTTTTATTAGCCAGTGCTGCCGATTGTATAAACCAGCTGAGGGGACATACTGTACGCCTGCACCAAACACCCAACTTGCTTCAAAATACCTCTCCAAAGAGAATTTCCGAAAAATGGAGTTGACTTGCTCCAGTTCCAGACCCTCAGACTGGTGGGAAGACGATGAGGAAGGCAGCGAAGAGTACCTGTCGTGAAGGTCATCTGGAAAAGGAGAAGAGAGAGTTTATAAGCATCAAAGCAAGATGAGGAAAAAGGGTTAGAAACATTGGCATGAGGAAAGACAGACATATAGAAAAGGGGTAGGATCTGTTCTCGATCACCCCAGAGTGCAGGACATGTCATAATGGGCTCAAGCTACAGGAAGCCAGATTTCGGCTGACTAACAGGAAAAAAACTTCTTAACTGTGAGAGCAGTACAACAACGGAACCCATGACCTTCGGAGGTGGTGAATGCTCCAGTGCTTGAGGCATTCAAGAAAAAAAAATTGGGCAACCCTCTGTCAGATCTGGTTTGATTTAGATTCCTACACTGAGCAGGGGGTTGGACTTGATGGCCTTATAGTTCCCACTCAATTATTCTATGATTCTATGTCTCTAAGGGAATCCAATGACTTCGAACAGTTACTTTATTGGACCAGGTATTAAGGGAGTTGGAGTGCAAAAAAGGGGACTTTTTCAAGCTCTGGTCCTATGTATCAGGAGTATACCTCCACTACATGGTTGGGTCATGGAGCATGATTCTTCTTTTACTTCCCTGGCTGTCTCTAGTAGGATCCTGGGATCTGTAGTTTAATGAAATGTACAGCATTCTCTGTTGTGGTAGTCAAGGGGCCTCTAAAGCTCCTCAGCAGACAATCCTAAGTCCCTCATCAAACTATAAGCCCCAGAATTCCAGAGGACAGAACCCTGGCAGCTGAAACGGCACCCAACTGCTACAGCTGTGTAATGGAGACACTCCTCAACTCAAGCAAGTTTGGGTATCCAAATAAAGGAAAGAAGGGTGCCAGTGGCATTGCTTATCCTGTGTGTAACCACACAACTCAAAATGCAAGGAGGATCGTTCTAGGATGCCACCACTACCAGGACCTTGACCTCCCGATTTCCTTCCAGCCTTGGGGTCCCCTCTTAAGGAGAAAGGCAGGGTAAAAATATTTTAAATAAATAAATAATTCCACCATAACATTTTGCTTTTCTATCAGAGCTCAGATATACCCCCGGCACCTCCGGCTTGGATTGGTAAAAGGATCTGTTTGGGTTTTGCTTTGGAGGTCAATGGACAGTCAAGAGTAGGTAGAACATGGCCAGGTGGATTTGACTCAGTCTAATGAAGGCTGTGTACAGGATCCGGGCATAAGACAGCACACAAGGTATTCCAGGCTGAGTCTCTAACGTCTCAAATTTAAGAGACCCACAGATCAAGGGGAGTGGTTGATGACCTCAGATACCTTTTGGCGGTCTAAGTAGACAATCATGGGCTAAAAGAGTAATAGACAAAGTAATACCAGCCTCTCCCTCACCAGCAAAATGTGGAGGACTAGACTCTGCCCACCCCTGGACTAAAATCAGATCAACCAAGGAGATGATTTGGTCTACAGACAGAGTCTTCTCTTGATCCCTGTGTATGGCCTCCACGTCTCCACCACTCAACTGCCTGAAGGTCTCCTTTTGTCTCAAATTAGCAGGACCTCCACCCCGTGGACAACACAAATAGGATCATTTGTCTTTAAAAAGCAAGAAGCGTCTCCAGGTCCTTACCATCTAACTCCAAAACATCGCAGCCAAAGCTGTCGTTGTCTTCTTCAGTCAGGCTGAAATCAAAAGAAGAAAGTGGATTTCTCTCTGGCCCAAACGAGACCCTACCCTCAGCATGTCATTCGGTTGCCTCACTCCACATGTTGCCAAGTAGTTGCTTTTGTTTGCGACTGGTTGCTGGGAAGTAAACCTGTGCTCCATTTGCAAGTCCGATTACATTGAATGTGGAAAGAATTACGTGCCTGGAGGGAAAATGTTGTCATTGGAGGAAAGATGCATTTCGCTTCATGCACCACTGACCTTCTTTCCCTCTCCTTTAGCACATTTTAGCACTCAGCAACAAGTAGCAGAAGGTTCAAAGCAGAGACACCCCAAACACAGGGGGCTGCTTGGAGAAGGGAGGTGAAACAGTGAGAGGATGCTGCCGGCTGAGACAGACCATGGGCAAAGTGAACGAGGTGTAAAGTGGTGGAAGGAACTGTCCAGAGAAAAGAAATTCAGGGCAGGGAGCAGCGGAGATAAAGAAGAAAATATTCTACCTGTGTCTTTCAGGAAACATGTTGTGAGGTTTTCTGGAGGAGTGGATACCCTCCCCCCCCCCCATCTCTCTCTCTCTCTCTTTCTGGTTCAGCTGCTCTCGCTTTTTGCTGCTTTTTGCGTTTGAACAACAGCTGAAAACTGCACAAATGCGCGCACGCACACACACACATGCAGACACACACGGCTCTCCCACAGGAGCTGTGCCTTAAAAAAGAATGGAATAAATCGTACAATGCATGCAAAATGTCACAGGTTTGCCAGTGGCAATGTTTCCGTCTAAGGGAAGAATTTTTCAAGTTCCGCAGAAGCAAAAGAAAAATGGATTGCCCTTAGTCACCCTGTCAAATGCGATCAAAAGCATTTTGACAACTTCATGCACCCTCCTTGCCTGAATGCGGAGCCTCGAAACAACACAACAACAACAACACTCTCAAAGCAGAAAGGCACCCGTCCCTAACCTGGTCTGCTTCAACGAGGACTACAACTCACATCATTCCCATCTGGTATATATCCCTCGATACCATCAAGCATCCATGTTCCCTCGCAGGGAGGTTGTTAGCAGCTTTGTAGGTGGCAGGAGGGGTTATTTGAATTGGGAGAATGACTTGGATCCAACTATACATCTTAGATGACCCCTCCTTAAGAAAGGGAATTCCTTAGCTCCTGAAAGCATCTGCTTGTCACAGCAGGAAGCGTTCCTCACTCCACATAGTTTGCAAATTAGTGTAGGTGATACATTGACCAGAGTCACATAAGGCAAGATTCTTATGTGCAGCTGTAGTTTCTCTCCCATGTGACTACCTCCTGGAAATGGTGTCCACCAGCCGTTGCAGAAATGCTTATTGCCACACTACTAAATCCCATTGAATCTCCTTGCTGTCACCCATTGTAACTTAATAATGAAACAAACACAGTTACTCTTCTGGAATATGAACCCAGATGTGCATATTGAACTCCCCAGTTTCCCACAGAAAGGAATAAAACATTAGGCAAAGCTTCTGTATATCACAGAGCATCCCTTACTGGAGTAGAGGTACCCACCTGCTAGGGGGAGCATCTTCCTTGTAACGTCGGAGTATGGAATCATTCCCGGGGGGCTCAGGAGTTGTTGACAGGATGCTGGCGTTGCGATTCCATAGCGTTTGCTATATTTCAAAAGGGAAAGACCCAGAAAACACAAAACAACCATTCATCACGGCACTCTTAGGCATGTCTGTTCAGAAGAACCAAGTAGTCTGCTGTGTTCAGTTGGATATTCTTCTTGTAGATCTGTAAAGGCTGGTAGCTGAATACTGCAGTGCTTATATATATGTGTATATATATAAGCACTCCATATATATATTCTTCTCTCTCTCTCTCTCTCCATATGGAGAGAGAGCAAGAGAGAGAGAGAGAAGGAAAGAGAGAGAAAGCATAAAAGATGCCAAACTGTAAGGATGGGCCCAAGGTACTTTCCTGCAATAGACAGAGGAGCAAATAAATAAAATTAAAAAAATAAATAAAACGTATATATATATATTTTAAAAATAAATAAATCCCACATTCATTATCTCAAGCCAAGTTGCCTACCAGTGCCCACAGCCTGCCAAATTAGTTTGTACTCATGCATCTCCAACCCCTTCTGGCAACAGAAATACAACAACAATACATTTATAATAGCCAATTTGCAGCTTTTATATGACATGAAAGATCTGTTGCCTAAGGCTGTCATCTCATTCCGCCATGGGGTAGCTCTCGACCTGCAAAGTGTACGGGAATGGCCATTTTTTCAGCTGTCCAAAATCTGGAGGTCTGCGTGCGTGTCATTGAACCAGTAGGATGGCAGATTTGAGTACTTCCATGCTTTGCCATCTTGACACCTTGCAAGCAGCACTGGAAATCTCCTGGCTACACGTCTGTTGAAAGGCAGATGATGGTCGGTTCTACTCAGACCGATGGTGTTATGCCTGTTCCGCATGGAGCATGTGCTTCAGCCCTATTTCTGCCACTTCATGCCCCCAAAGTGTGTCTAAACCTGTCTTTAAAACTCCACTTCTTCTCTGTTTAGGTTACTTAAAGAAACATCAAAGAACCCCACATCTCTGATGGAGTTCCTCTGCTAATGCCTTTTCTTTTTTTAAAAGTAATAAACTGACTACTAATTGAGTATTCCAGCCCGAGGGTCTCTCTGGGGACCTCAGCTGCTAATGGGGAACCCTGAACCACCTCTGGTACAAAGTGATACTCAAAATAAACCATGCTTCCAGGAGGAACAAAAAGGAGCAGAAAGTCATGGAAAGAAAGCACTGTAGGAAGCCAGATAGAGGGAATGCCATCCAAATGGCAGGAAAAATACCAATAATAACATAGCAGAACCTGGTCCTTTAAGGGGAATAAACGCTCTACGTGCAGGAGCCCTTATGTAAAACCAAAAGAGCTGCTCTCGCACCCCTCAATAGATGCCGTTTAACCCATTTTCAGTTTTGCCCTGGCACATAATAACCCTAACTACTGTAATTATGAGGGTTTTTTTTTAAAAAAAAAAATATTAGGATTCCCTATGCAAGAAAGAAAAAGAAAGCAAGCACAGAGAAAACACCCAAAAGAAACACAATTCCAGATGGAAGAAGAGATAAAAGAAGTCCATTACACAATAGAAACAGCTACCTAGTGATGACACTCCGTACTAGGAACGGGCAGGTTGGCTTGCCATTTCAGTTTTAGTTTTGTAAAATCCAACCAGCCTGGGAGCAGGCATGCGCACACACACACATGCACACACATGCACACACATGCACACGCGCGCGCACGCACACACACACAGAGAGAGAGAGAGAGAGAGAGAGAGAGAGCTCTATCTTCCAGCAGAAAGAAACAGCCAGGGGGATTGGAAGGCTATCTCTGCAGAGCCCTGAGGCCTGTTCTCTGAGGTAGTTGCACCATTTTGCTTCATGGGACCGGGAGGGGGGTTTCAACCTTATCACCTCCATTATTCCAGCCTCTCAACTGTGATTCTTGGCGGCACCAATTCCGAGCAGCGTTTGTCTTGCAGCGACATCCCAGACAGCTTAATTCATGCTCACAGCAGACAATTCTCTTAATTCCCCGGGGGGCCCTTGTTTCTTGCAGCTCACCAGAAAGGTGTTTTCACATTCTTCAACAGGTTTTTGTGGGTTTTTTTGTGTGTGTGTGTGGTTGTTATTACCGCACCACGAGATCATTCGCTCTATAACTAACTGGACCTGCTGTGCACATGATCACATTGGCGCGTAATGGGATGTCTGCCTTGAGAGATTAGGGGAATACATCTGAGCAGGGGAGAAAATGGATCAGCTGGAATCTGATGAACCCCCCCCCCCCCCCCGGCTGCTTGCAGCACCGTCCTCCTGACCCTCGCTTTGGCTTACAGACAGGAAGAGAAGGAGAAAGCGAGTGTGTTTTGGGGGTGGGGGACAGGCTAAATTCTTTGGCTAAAAGAGAAGAAAAATCAACGGAAGTGAAGCATGGCCCCTCTCCAGCCAAAAGTGTTAAAAGCAAGAGATGAGACAGTGAAAATCTGGTCAATATCTTTAAATAAACATGACAACCGGACAAAGAGGGCATTTTTAAGAGGAAAGGTTCATAACAATATAATACAAACAAAGAGGGTAAAACATTTGAGGTTGTAGAATGGGAAAACTGTCCGTTTTGTAGCAACTGGAGTTGCCAACCCAGAAATGATAGCGCGCGCACACACACACACACACACACACACTTCCCCAGGCCCACAACCCCAGTAATAAGGAAGGTCACACAAGAGATGCCCCACCAATGCCTTACAATTTTGCCAACTTTGCAGCTGCCCACCGAGTTGCTGATGGAAATGGGATTAGAAGAATTGGTGTCGGCGTGGCTGCTGCTCGAGTCGCCTCGGTCTTCGTCATGTCCTTGAACCGCTGCGATCACAAATGAGAGAAACGGATAAAGTCAGAGTGGGAGAGAAACACCCGGGATATTGGCATCCAGCTCTGCTTGGATGGAAATAATTCTGTGCAAACAAGGTTTCCGACACATGAGATTATTGGTCCAGTTGGGTTTTCCATTCCTGCTCCCCTCCCGTGTTGTCTCTATTTATTATTTTTACACTCCATGACCCAACGAAATTTCCTTTTGCTTCCTGATCTTATCCAGCAATTTTCTATTCACAGCCCCCTGCTTTTCCCCCACTATCCCCCCAAAAAACCCTCCAGGGTTTGCAGAATAGGTGTAAGCTAGTCTTTCTCCTCCAGGTATTTTGAATAACAGCTCCCATCACTCTTGACCCAGTGGACTCATGGCTAGTGCCAAAGGGAGCTGTGATTGAAAACATCTTGAGCTGACACACCCGATAAGATCCTTCTGGAGCCTGTTCATTAAATCCTTCTGGAAGTGGCCCATTCCCCCTACATTGGCTACCCCGATGTCAACATGAACCCAACAGTATATATTCTTCATAGCTGTGAATATTCGCCTAAGCAGAACTAGGTCTGTGCCCTGCGTATGCAGAAGGACATCAATGTGCCCCAGACACGGTACAGAGTTTGCTCTATTCCACTCTCTGCTGAGATTGGTTGCAGAGATCCTTCTTAAAATGATCTTGGTGGTTCTGGGTCTTTGTGGGGGCTGGTTTTGAGAGCCACGTGATCCTGTGGATCTTAGATCTCAAAAGACAGAAAACAGTACAAGCCAAAAGGTCGGCCATTTCAATGGATTTGTAAAAGTCTTTGCTTTTCATCTTGGAAAAGTTACTTTTAGCGCCTCACAGGGCTGATAAATTCTTGGGGATTTTAGTCCCACCAAAGTAACATTTCCAGAACTCCAAAAACAATCACCCTGGCTTCTAACTTTGGGTTTTGTGCTTTCCTGCCTTGGGAAGACAAGTTAGAACAAGCTAAACAGCTTCAGCAGAAGGAGAGAAGTTAGATGAGACAGGCAACAGGGACGGGTGTTTCTTCATCTGACCTTGAAACTCTGACGCCTTGCTCACACTGACAGGAGATCTCGTTCTTGGCAGCTGAAAGAGGATAGAAATCAGACTGAAGCTGGGACATGTGTTAGTCTTCCCTGCAAAACAGGGACACCTCCCACTCTTTTTCAACACCAAGCAGTGATTCTGTAAATTGCCTCTGATGAAGATTTTTTTTTTTAAAAAAAAGTGTGTGTGAATTAATCACAATTTTCTAATGCATTGCAACTCTCATATTTTGAAAGAAGTGATAACTGGGATTGCATTCACTTGAATGTAAAAGGGCACAGGATAGTGGGAGCAGGCATAAAAGCATGAATCAATTATTTACAGATATATTTTTAACCTTGTTATTTAGGAAACTACTTATACAAAGAGGGAAATGCCCCCTTCATAACGTTGGAATTGGGGTTGCCCAGTTACGACAAAACCGAGGCTGCTTTGGGCACATCATGAGATGTGACCACCCACCCCCAAAGGAAGCCATGGGGTTGAGTCTACAAATGTTGAGGACACAACATTTTGGAGGTCACCCTTTCATAGGGTTGCCGTAAGTTGGTGGTGACTAGACAGCCCATAACAACAACAACAGTTATGATGACTGGCAATGGGGTAGGGTTGGCACAAAGAGGCAGTTACATGAGCTCCACAAGGCTGAAAGACTGTCTGGTTGAACCTTTGGTTTGTACACCCATCAACTAGATTTAGGAAATGGATAAACAGGATGGAGTGCACCGGTACCATCCCGCTTGTATTCTCCATCATCTGTGTTCAGAGACATGCTGCCTCTGGTTGGTAAAATAATAATAATATGAATAATAATAATCTTAGAACTGCAGAGATGGAAGGGACCCTTGGGATCATCCAGTCCAGCCCCTGTCAAGGGAGCAGACAGTGGGGCATCAAACTCCCAACCTCTGAGCCCGAAACCACTGAGCTACCCTTGTTCTTGTTACATGCCATCAAGGCGCCTCCAACTGGTGGTGAGCTTAACAGGCATTTAAGGGATGTGATGTGTTTGAAAAGTGATTAACTACTGCCATTTCCAAGTGTGGATTTGAACTCAGGGCTTATAGTCCAACACTTTACCCATTATTCCACACTGGTTCTTATTGTTTCTGATATTGAAAGCACCGTAGAACCATCATCACTAGTAGCTACGAAAAACTGTACCCACCAATACTTCTCCAAAGAGCATGTAATTGTGTCTTGGAGATTCCCGTCACACACAGTGGTGAAGGCCACTACCTTACAAACGGATCTGATAAATTCATGAAGAATAAGTCTATGAACAAGCAATGGGCCACGAGAAGTGACGTAGACTGCAATGTTCGGAGCAGCAAACTGTGACTACTACCAATGATAAACAATGGATAACAAATATTGGGTTTTGTGTTTTAATACAAAATCCTTTGAACAAGTATTTATAATATAAAATACAAAAACAAATGCCAGCATTGAACCTTGTTATTCAAGCCATATAACCAGTGTGGTAAAATCGACAGAGTCATAGGAGACCTGAGTTCAAATCCCATCTTGGCCGTTGTATGGTAACAATGTGTACTAAGAGGTATAAAGGTCTGTAGAAAACAGAATATATCAGCGACGAGAACCAGGAGGTCTTCAAATGGACCAGGATCTATTCTGTAATTGCAATAGATCCCTTTGTCAATTTAAATTTCTCTCGCTTTCTGCTTTTTCAAAATCTTTGTGTCACTGATGTGTGCCATTTCTGCATCATTCTCCTTTTAAAAAAAACATTATATGCGTTCTGCACAAGACAAAACAAAGAAATGAAAATAGTTCAGTTTTCCCACTGCATTGTTAGCATTGATTTGTCAGTAAAACTTTATCTATAAAGTTTACCAGAGTGGCAGAAGATCCTGTTACTTTGTCAATGAAACAGAATCAAAGACTTTCAGCATATCTCCCTGAACACGTGAATGAGCCAGAGGCATCGCTTAATTTAATTCTGAATTAGGCAGCTAATTTTGCTCCGGATTTTGGCTGCTTTCTCCCCCATTATTCTTCCCAGTCAATAGGAACTTTTTCATCAACCTTCTGCTGACCATCAGCTTTTTCATTTGTACCGGGTCCAAGGTATTATTCCGATTTTCTAATGTGAGTGTGTTTATGTTCCTACTTTCATAGTAATTAAGGGGCAAAGAGACATTTGTATTTTGATTGAAGGAGCCAGCAAACACCAGGGGCAGGATCCTGTTCTGCCAGGCTATTCAGCTGGAGCTTGGCCTGTCCTAGGACATGGGAAGCCTTCAGGCCCAGTCTTTCTCCAGGCGAGCATAATTTGGGTGTCTTTCTGGAAAGAACTCCCAAAACAGAGAATTCTGGGAGGACGAAAAAGAAAACAAAGCAAAACAAAAGAGTTTTTTTTAAAAAAGTGGATTGTTGTGCCTTGCTGCTTTGAATGCGTTTTGGTGTTAACTTTGTTTACCATTCTTTTAGTGTGGCATTTGTTTGATCCTTTTTAAATATTTGTATACTTCCTGTTTTTAGCTTTTAAATATTGTCTTTTAATGATGGAAGTCAGCGTGGGCCCTCTTTAAAGTGAAAGGTGGGGTAAAAATATTTTAAACAAATAAGTAAAATCAATAAAAACACCAGAAAACAAATCCACTCACAAATGCACATGTCTATTAGTAGCAAATCACACACAGGACCACTGCTTAAGAAACTCCTGATCTTACACAAGGCTGTAGGTTCCCTCCCTCCCCCATTTATTCTGAGATGATCAGCTTTCCCTGTAACGGTGGGCCTGTCTACATTTCTCCAAAAACCCACAATATGTAGCGTTTTAATTTTAGCCAACTCAAGTCATGTGGTTTTTGAGTCATTTCCTGCATTCTTACTGAGTAATTGAAATGCTCCCTTTTAAAACTGGCTGCAACATTCACAAAGGCTTAAGTCAGTTAACAAAACAACGTGCTAATATAAACGGCCCTCTGGTGGCCCTTTAATTTCATTTTGCTTCCTAAGAAAATAATATGACTCAGAGGAAAATAAATATGCCCTTTAGAATTCATTGTGTGGACGTGAAACTCAGCACGGTTTTTAACACTGGTCAGATCCCAGGATTTTTGGTTTTGTGACCAGGCAGTGTTTATGCACAGATGCTAGCCAGCTGAATGCAATGGTTCTGTTTAAAACTTAAGACACTGCTGAAGAGTACAACTTGCATACTCACCAATAAGAGTCAAACTGTTCTCTTACAGGAAACACATGTTTGGAAAAGCCACTGTGGGAACCAATCCTGCTCATGGGGCAGGTGAGGTATCCTACTTTAAAGGATGGTCACTATTCAATGATGTCTTGCTACATGTCATCATGTCTCCCAATTTAAAGTCAGAGAACCCTTGACCATCTCCAGTCAGCACTTGGACAGCAGCCCAGGCAGCAAAATAAATAAATAAATGAATGAATGAATGAATGAATGAATGAATGAATAAATAAATAAATAAATAAATAAATAAATAAATAAATAAATAAATAAAATTACGGTTTTGGCTGTGATGCTCTGGAGCTTGAAGGAAAGGACCCAGTTGCTTTGAGGTCCAGCTTTCCCTTTTTTCAGAAGCACCACTCCACTTCCTATTCATGCCTTTATAATTATACCACTTTCAGATCGTTATCTGGAGGCTCCAGCCAAAAACCAACAAACAACAGAACACTCCAAAGCCATGCCAATGAGCTAACACGTTCCATGGAGAAGCAATTGTAGCTAGAGATCAGGAAAGTGACCAAAAATGTAGCTCCATTTTTAGCGAGATAATGACTTCACTTTGCATGGATTGAATCACCGGAAAGCAAAATATAGAAGGAGACCATGGAGATGAGTGAGTGTAGGGCAGGACAGGATGCAAACATCTTGTCCTTCACACCATAGCCTAGAGGCTCACACATTTCCTAGATGCCCACCTGGATACCCTTCAGGTTCACTCTTCGTTTGAATCGAGGCTGATCCGAGAGGAAGAATATGCTATCTTCAGGTGATTCCTCGGAGGTGGAGGAATCGTCAGCCTCCTGCCCGTTAGTTTTGGGGCTCTGGGTTTCCAGAGTCATAGAAATCATGGTAAGGGGTAGATTTCTTGGCAAGCTCTGGAAGCGAACACAAAGACAGTTTTCATAATCGAACAATTCAAACACGGAGCTTGTAATGGTATATTTTTTAAAATGTAACTCATTGCATTAGACATTACTTTGTGACAGCCAGATTATGGTTATGATTCCTCTGTTTGCAAAAGTAGTTACGTGCTGTATTATTATAGAATACTCCCAGGGCAAAACAGAGATATACTCTTTGGTTCCATCAAGTGACCAATTCTGACATTGCACTTCGAAAAAAATGAAAATGCAAAAGACAAAACAGCACTTCCTTTAATTACTTAGGATTGCTTTTGATGACATAAAACTGGAAATACTCCAATCAAGATTTCTCTAAATGTGTTAAAATACACTTAAGAGAGATTTTGTGACCCAAAACCAAGACCAGAGGAAGGAGTCCTTGTGCTATCACAAGTGTGGGGCAGACAGGGTTGTGGAGGGCAGCTGGAATTACTGTTGGCCCATTGATTATGGAAATAGGAACCAGCAGGAAAGGCATGAGGGTTGAGCATGGACTTCACCGGCTGCCTTACCAGGCTGAGTGCCAGTGCTGGACTGTGCAGAATGGGGAAAACAGGGAAAGACTCTTCTCCGAGCTCTACCTGGTCAAAGCCGCTGTCCTTAGAGAGGCGCCGGAGCTTGCAGTCGAGATTGATGATGCAAGCCTCCTTCCGGACCACCTCGATTCGGAGTTCGTCATTCTTTTCCTCCAGCTCCCGGATCTGCTTCCGATATTTGTCCTTCTCAAGCAAGCACTGGGAATACTGTGTCTGTGCCTCGTCCCGGGAACAGAAGGCCTACAAGAAGGAAAGGGAGCCCATCAGACTTGTTTTCTTCCATGGGTGCTTGCGTAGCTGTCACTTGAGACAGGGGTGGCTAGGGCCATCATGGCTGGGGAAGTGGCTGGCAGAACCAGAGGTGACTGGCATGACCGGGACCAAAGTGGGTATTTACACTCATGGAGAGAGACAAGCAAGCAGTGTTCACATCTACACACAGCAGGAGGGGAAGACTGATTCCCTGCCTCTGTTAAGGAGGCTGGCTGGGCAGAACTTGAGATGGGCCAGAGCCCTGCTTACTCCAATGCATGAGCCATCCCTGCTTGAGCCAAATCAAAATAAGGACAGGTAATGAGAAGCTCTTCTGGCCTCATTCTGGTATCTTTGGAGTCATTCCTAGTCTCGCCCAAATGTGGATGATGAAGAAGGAGGGAGGATGGGAGAGGACACCGTGGGTCCTGTCTGGAGTGGGAGGAACCTGAAGAAGAAAGGACAGCAGGAGGAGGAGCAAGAGGAACTAGAATAAGAAGGAGGAGGAACTTGGAGAAAGAGGAGAAGGAAGGAGAGGAGAGCGAGAGGAAACTAGAACACGCAACCAAATGTTGCCAGGTCAAGTGTTCTTATAACCACCGTAGCATTTTGAATATACGTGGTTCTATCTGATTGTGGAAGCTAAGCAAAGTTGGGACTGGATGAGAGGCCACCAGGAAGTAGCAAGGCATCTCTAGGTAGGGCTCTGAGAGGATCCTGCCCAGAAGCCTAGAGAGCCGTTGCTGCCATATAGCGGGGGCAATCTTGGGCTAAATGTTCTGACTCAGTAGGAAAGAGCTTTCGGTGTTCCTAGCCAGAACTTCCAACAGAAGGGAACCTCTGTTTTTGCCTGCTATCTTCTCTTCTATTCCTCCTCCATCCCTTTCCCTCAACAGCCAATTAGTATTCTATGCCTACTGGACATGGCCAATCTTTATTGAGCTGTTTCAAGTCCCCTATCTTCCTTCCTTTTTTCTTTTTTCATAAAATTTGGGGGACATTTGCAGTCTTTGGGGTGTCCCGAGCCTTCTGTTACCTCCTTCTTGTTTAAGGATGGGGCCCTTTTGGCTAGCTAAGGAGGCAAGCTTGGACAGGGAGTTGACTTTGAGTCCATAGAATATGGCACAGTGACAGTGGGGAGAGTGATGGACAGCAGTGGGGGAAAAGGAGAAAGGAAGATACCATACCTATACTTTTCTCCCCTTTCTTTATCCAATACCACCTAAAAAGCTTCTTTTCAGATCTCTTGGCTTTGGTCTTTCCTTCTTTCACTTTAAATGCTGTCCCACACTCCCTTCCTCTCCAACACCTTGTGATTTCATGTACCTGGTCTCTTTCCTTCTCCACTTCTTCCAGCTGTATCATCACCGTATTCATCCGATGCTTGTACATTTCACAGTCTTTCCCCAGAGTTGAGCATTTTAACTCCAGTTCTTGTTTCTCCTCGAGGTACTACAAATGAACCAATCAATAAGCACAGTGCATCAAGCTGATCGATAAAGATCTAGCCCACGACAAAGAGTGGAACCCTCCTGATCTATCTCTACATGTCAGAGCTTTTGTCTGGCTGTTCAAAGGGAGACTTGGGGCTTTGTGGTGCTGCTGTCATCACTCGAAATCCATTCACAAAGTCTTGCTGGAACACATTCTAGCCCTAGAGATGTTGGTTAAGTAGCAAATGCAAGCAGAATGGGAAGGCAACTGATCTAGGTGTATCCTGTAGAAGATGGCGGAACCAGAAAAGTTCATGTAATATATCAAAAATCAATTGGAAAAGATAGGTTGTTCCGATATTCTACTTGGAATCATTAAGGCCATTTTCAAAATGATAGATGAACAGCCCGATGTTGCTATGTATTGGGAGGCTCGCTAAGGGCAGAAGGCCAGGCAGGCATTCATGGAACTTTGGCTGCAGCCTTACACAGTAAAGCACATTCAGCCAGTGAAAAGTGCTAGTAGGGAGCAAGAGCAAACCAGACCTGACAGCGGACTGCAGAAATCACCCAGTTCTGTGCACAACAGCTGGCAAGCAAGAGCAAACTATAAGAACAGCAAGAATACTGAAATCAGCCTTGAGATCCAAGTCCATTCTCAGCTTCAAATTGTCATCCCCGTATGCTCCTGAATATATTCCCTTGGGAAGCTTGGGATTAATAGTATCCTCTTTTCTTTTTCTGAATTGGGAGACATACAAAAAGTGCATCTCCCATGCACTTATAAAGAAATGATATACCTGGATATGCTTAGGAGGATTCTGGCCATAAGGGGGAGGCTCACAAGTCCTCTCCTGTTGCCATCAAGCCCTTCCTGCCACCGATTCAACAATGCCCCCTACATACACTGGTATGTTCGTTGAGCGAGCAGAGAAACCACTAAAGAGAGAACTAATTAATTGCCCATTCCATGTGAACTGTCTCTGAATCATGGAGCCCTTTGAGGTCATTTTGCACCGTGGGGAAGGATTCCCGAACATGGAGAATCTGGTTTCCGAACTCTCGCATTTTCATATTCTCCAGCAACACGTCTAAACTGTAACAGTACATAGGCAATGTTTGCACAGTAAGATAAATAGAACTGTACCAAATTAGTTCTACTGTCTCAGATGACGGAAGCCCCCTCAATAAAGAAAAGCAAAGAGAACCCCCAAGAATCAGATCTCGGGAAGTGTTGAGTGTCTCTTCCTGTCCAGTCTGCCTCCCAGATTTGGGTCTCACCTTATCACGGAGGTCCTCGGCATGCCGGATCTCCTCCTGGAGATTAAAGATCTTGTTGACCAACTCCTGACGATCTTCTAGAGCCTCTTTACGGTCATGTTCTAGTATGTCCAAAATGGCTTTATCAGTATCGGGCAAGCCACGTTCCCCCGCCTGTAACACAGAGAGGTTATAAGGGAATGAAAGAAAGAGATGGGGAGGACCAACCGGGTCGCAGGAGAAACAATATGAACCATGGAGGACAAAGGTGAACATTTCCTTGAACGAATCCTGTGCCAACATCTCTGGTCAAAGTATTTTAACGTAGTCCTTTTCTCTTCTTTATTTTTAAAATTTCAGGTAAATTTATCTCTTTAAATACATAACATTCACTAAATACAGAGGTGCATGCATTGTAGTGCATGCATTTTAGAAGCAATGACAGCCCATGTGTTATCTCAGGGGCCTCTAGAAGTTTTCATACTACTACTCACACTTTTGCTCAAATAGGGGTGGCTTCTGGCATCTGCTGCCAGACATGGTTGCCTCACTCTGTCCAACCGTAGGGCCAGCGATGGATCTCAGAGCCATCAGTTACATCTCTGGGCCTCTTTTCCTCCATACCCAGCACCCAAATCGCTTCGTTGCTTGGCACATTTCCACAGAATTGAATTGTTCTTTCTCCCCCTGCTTGCGCTCTTAAGCCCTGCTCTGTGGCAGAGACGTTCCTATAACACGTTGAGCCATTTCAGGGCAACACGCCATGAATAATCAAAAAATCCATGCCTCGAGTCATCATTGCTGCTGACTAGAACAAATGTTTCCTTCTGAGCTGGGGCGGCTAGTTTTTTCCTCTCTGCCTTTAAGTAATTTGCTGTCCAAAAATAATTTCACAAACTGGGAGTCAAAAGGTACAAATATACAGCACACAAAGATGAAGAGCTTATTGTTACTGAAATGCACACACACACACCACCCTCCTCTATTAAATCTCATATCTGTACCCACAGGGATATCTTGATCCCCTGGACGTTTACTGAAAATTATGTCTCGTTGATTTCAGTACAATTTACTCCCGTGTGTGTGTGTGTATAAACCTCTAGCCCCCAAAACTTAGTGTTTTGCAAACATTTTTTACTGCCTGCAAAGTCTGACATAGAGAAGACAAAGAACTCATGCGTGTCTCCTACCATTGGACAGAATAATTTAAATGCTATTGGAAGAGAACTTTAGCTTCTTCCTGATTCTCCCAGGCATTCCATTTTCTAGGAGGAACAGGAGATGCTCAGAAGCAATAGACTCTGCTATCCCATGACCAGTATTGGATTAATATTAAATGGACAGTCCACTCAACTTCTTTATAGAGAATGGAGGGGAAGGTGACAGCTGCCCCTTTCCTCAGGCAGCAAAATATCTTGGGTGGCCTCTCTTGCAGTTTCCTGTCCTGGTTGGGGAGAGAGGGGAGAGCATCTCCCTTCCAGCAGCCGATTGGGAGTGCTATATGCGGACAAGAAGGGCTCACCACCACCTGTAAGGAATTCCTGCTCACCCGGGGTGACCAGGCTGGGCTGACACCCACGGATGTGTACCTAGCTATGTAGTCATAGCTGCACTCATGGTCAGACCTGGCTCCAATTAATTACAGCTCTATTTCTCAACTGCTTTATTTCCAACTGGTGATTAAACTCAAGTTAGTCATGCTGATTAATGCTCTCAACCTTCCAAATTAGTTATTTGCAACACATCTCTTGGGAAGACTGCAGCCAGCAGAAGGGAAAAGGAAGAGACTACATAGTGGAATACACCTAAAACACGAGCCAAACCTTTGAATTGGCCTATGGGCTCCTATGGGTCTCTAGGGGGCTAAGAAAGAATATACATTAACTTTAGTTCATCTTCTCAAGGGACCTGCCCATTCAAAAGCAGCAGGAAAATTCAACTGGTTCCAGTGCCTTCCAGCAAACTCTTCATTTCTCCAGGGTTTGTTTAGCCTGGG
Organism: Intellagama lesueurii; assembly: GCA_037013535.1. NCBI lineage: Eukaryota > Metazoa > Chordata > Lepidosauria > Squamata > Agamidae > Intellagama > Intellagama lesueurii. Next base: position 18,934,302 of record JBAJHW010000012.1, on the reverse strand, counting down.
TACGAGAAGACTGAGAGATGATAGGATCACCATCTTCAAGCATCTCAAGGGCTTTCCTGTAGAACACGGAGCAAGCTTGTTTTCTGCTGCTCCAGAAGGTATGACCTGAGCCCATGGAGTCCAATGGCAAGGAATGGGTTTCCAGTTAAGCATTAATGAAAATGTCCTGGCCATAAGATCTATTTGACTGTGGGATGGGCTCCCTTGGATTGTTTTCCCCTTGGAGGTTTGTAAACAACCTTCTCTCAGGGTTGCTGAAACTCTGGCAGGGTTGAAGGAGATGACCTTTGGAGTCCTCTCTCAATTCTCCAATTCTCCTGAATGTTATAACCTCAAAGCCATGCAATTGAACGACCACATCCAGACATCACAAAAAGCCACGGAGTGGGTTCTTGAATCCTGGCTTGTGATGTGCAAACCCACTTCTGTTAACAAGCTGTGGTTTGTTAGTCAGCCCAAAATTGCATTTGCAGTTCATGGTTTGCTGTGGGCCTAATTGAAACACAGCTTGTTGTGGACTCCAAATCTGCAACCATGCCTTGATCCTGGCTTGTTCCCTCAGCTGCCTGCCCTGAAACAGGAATTACAGAAAGTGCAATAGAGAAACAAATCAGCAGTGGGGAAGACAAGCCACAGTTTGTTTGATCAGCTGGCATGTAATTCATGGCTTTAGCTACAAACCATGATTAACAGAAATCATGGCTTATCATGACAGACAAATGCAGTGTTTAACTGACTGAGCTATGAACTGGGAAGTTCCAACTTTGGGATCTTCTCATCCCAGCCATCAACTCACTTGGCATCACAGAAATTCCTATTCACTTAGTTTCAACTGCCTTTCATATATAATATGAGGGTAATAATTCTATCTTACCTTACAGGGTCACTGTAAGGAAGAATTTCTGAGCTCTTGTCAGTACAGTGCTTTGAATATATACAAAACGCATTACTTAACCCAACCAGTATCTACTCAGAGCTAAGGATTCTGCACCTGGAAAATCTGAAATATCTATGAATTATGCAAAATGTGCATACATTATATTTGCTCTTATTGCACACTTGATGCTACTATTTTGCATAATTCATTTTGCTTCTGCTCAACGTGGTCTGAGGCCAGACATTTCACAGAGCACTGAAACGGCATCCCAAGACAGGTTCTATAACCTCTTAGGGGTTTTTAAGGGGTACTTCTAAAATTACTTCCAGAAGCACAAGGCCTAGAAAATAACAGCAGCAGCAGCAGAAAAAGAAGAAGAAGAAGAGGGAAGCTACATTTCTCAGGAAACTGAAATAAGAACACAGCACAATGTTCTGTTTGCTTTTTAAAAAAGCTCTCTTCCTTCACCTGAATGATAGATTGTAGCTCCTGAATCTTGGTCCTCAGCATCTCATTTTCTCGCTCCAGTTCCAGAACTTGTTCCTTCTTCGGTCGGTTCTCAATATCATTCTTGAGCTTCAAAGACTGGTTTCTCTCCAGTTTACACTCCTCTTCCATTTTATTCAGCCGGTGTTTCAGCTGGTCAATCTAGTGAGCCCCATAGGGAGGGGGAAAAAAAGACATGCTAAGAGAAGGTCTAGGTAAAGGTAAAGGTTCCCCTTGACATTTAGTCCAGTTGTGTCTGACTCTAGGGCATGGTGCTCATCTCCGTTTCCAACCCATAGAGCTAGCGTTTTGTCCGAAGACAATCTTCCGTGGTCACGTGGCCAGCGTGACTAGACACGGAACGCCGTTACCTTCCCACCGAGGTGGTACCTATTTATCCACTCGCATTTTTACATGCTTTCGAACTGCTAGGTTGGCAAGAGAAGGTCTACAGAACATCTAATAAGCGTTGTGCAAAAACCAGTCTCCAGACCAGCAGCGGACACTTAAGCGGCCAATATTTCATGCTTTTGGGGGAGATCTCTGCCTATGTGCTTTATTAAATCACCATGGAGAAACTTCTCGTGTTTGCTTCCTGTAAAAACTATTTCACCAGCAGAGGTAATTATCATACTAAGCAATAAATCAGTTAACCCGAGACAACTGGAAGTGAAAACAACATCTTTCTTGGGCCATTTCAGATGTCGGAAACGAGTAGGAGCAGTGAATGAATGCATGAAGGAATATATGGGTCATGCCTCTAGTAACTGAATAATTGTGTGGGCACATCACATGAGGATGAAGCACCCAAAGGCCTCACTCACTTCTATCTGTAAATCCCGGCTTCTCATCACTGCCATGTTCTTCTCTTCACTCAGTTGGGCATATCTCATGGCTAGGTTGTAGTTTTCATCCTTCACCTTGATCAGCTCATCATTGTAGTTGTTCCTCTCCTCTTTCATTTTGTTGTACCTCTCTTGGAAGGTCAGAAGTTCTATTTTGTTGAGCTTCAGGTGTTTCCTTTCGTCTTCCAACTGACGGGCTTTGGCTAAGAGCTCACAACGCTGAGCATCCTTTGTCTTGACCTGTTGCTGCAGCTTAATGATCTCGTTCATCAGGAAATGTGTGAGTCCTTCATGGCCTTCTTCTACTAAATGGAGAAGAAGACAAAAGAAAAAGTTAGCATCAGGACATGGCCAACAGCGACATGGCATCACCAAGGAGTAGCTGTAAACGTTGAGCTGACAAAGGCCAAGCCACATACCGCTGGCTCTGAGAGAATAGATTTTGAGAAATGGAAGTCAGAGAGCAGAAGCCAAAATACCAGAGATCCAGAGTTGATAAGCAACAGAGTAACAGGTTCTTTTGCCTCCTCTCAAGTTAACTTTGACTTGGTTGCTCCCACCCAACATGTTACATCATACAAGAGCTAATCAATTATGTCTTCATACAAAACCTAAATAATGTATGATATTCATCAAGGATGGGGAAAGGTTCTTTGAAGGAACCACAACCCCCAGAGAATCCCTAGTCAGCAAGCCCCATGGCCATGCTGTGTGTGGGATTCTGGGAGTTGTAGTCTAAAACCTGTAACGTCCCACATTTCTGATATTTATTGCCACAGGGTGGTCTCACTGGGTTAAATGGCTTTAAAAGAGAACTGGAAAAACCCTTGGAATCTAGACCAAGGATGACTGGCCACAATATCTACATGGAACCTCCTGGTTCAAGAGTAACATATCATTAAATACCTACTGCTGGAGGATATCAGCAGACGATATCCCTGCCTCTAATGTTCTCTGCTTGTGGCTTTCCTGCAGCAATCAGGCTTAAATAGGCCAGGCATTCCAAAACTCTATCCCTTTAAACATTTTGAATTATAATCCACATCATCTCTCATCATGACCAATGGCTGGGGATGACAGGAGTTGTAAGACAAAACATCTGAATGAAGGATGAGGTTAAGAAGCCTGTGGTAGACTCATGGTTTGAGCCAACCAAGTTCTCTTTATGTTCTTAATGTGCCTGAAACTTATTATTTTAAACTTACCGTTTTCTACCTCTCCGCTTTGTTCCTATAAGACCCCTCTTCAAAATCAAGGAAGTGTATTAATTGTTACTGCTGTTGCTGGCAATTTCCTTCAAACCAATCCTATTTACCAGCCGAGCCCTAAAGGAAGAGACCCAACTTACCAACAATAGTGGAGAAGCGTCGTGTAGGTTCCTTGCCAGTTACTAGTTTGTAGAGTTCTGGGTAGTAAAATTCAAGGCTTTCTAAGAAAACAACGTAGCCCCTTTCTCCTTTTGTATGAAGGATGTCCAGTAGTCGACCTAGGGAGAGCCCAAATGCATAATATGTTGACAGCATAACGGAAGAGAGCTCAGCAAAGCAGAGCTGGAAAGTTAAAATGAATGACTGATGTCCACAGCTTTCTTTCTTTTTCTTTAAAGCATGATGGTGGCAAAGCATTGAACCACAGTCAGGGCAACCAAAACACCCATGGCTGGACAGGAGAAGTCCTCTGGAAAGCACCTCGAGGAGCAAGGTGATGCCAAGAGATAGGAAACATGAGCGCACCCTAAGCATCGTTTAGCCTTGGGAACAAATCCAGAGGAGACAAAAACAGCAACAGATGTGACAAGCCTTAGGTCCCTGTTTGAGACCTTATAGCAACCTTCCCCAACCTAGTGCCTTCTAAACATTTTGGACTGCAATTTCCATCATCCTTTACAACTGGCCATGTTGGCTTGCAGCTGACTGAACTTGTCTTCCAAAACATGGGAAGAACATCATGCTGCCCTCAGAGGAGCAGAGGAAGAGGGGCCATGCCCAGTGGTGGGCAATTGGGGGCAGGCAGGGCAAATTCATGATCTCCCAGCCCTTTAACACCGGCTTTTCCCAGCTCCAGCTACTGCTAGAAAAAAATCCATCTCAAGAAATCCTGGGGAGAGAGATGTGGTCAATCAGCAAGAATTAAGAGCCTATCCATAAGGTAGCATCCAATGGATTTATGCCAACATCCTACATGAATATTTTCTTGAGGGTATGTACCTTTCTCAAACACAACATGTGCCTCTTCCTGTACCCTGAACATGTAAAGGTAAAGGTTCCCCTTGACATTTAGTCCAGTTGTGTCCGACTCTAGGGGGCGGTGCTCATCCCCGTTTCAAAGCCATAGAGCCAGCGTTTGTCCGAAGACAGTTTCCGTGGTCACGTGGCCAGCGCGACTAGACACGGAACACTATTACCTTCCCACCGAGGTGGTCCCTATTTATCTACTCGCATTTTTACATGCTTTCAAACTGCTGGGTTGGCAGGAGCTGAGACAAGCAATGGGAGCTCACTCTGTCGCGTGGATTCGATCTTACGACTGCTGGTCTTCTGACCCCTGCAGCACAGAGGCTTCTGCGGTTTAACCCGTAGTGCCACCACGTCCCTTGTTTAACCCTGAACAGAGTTGTTGCTTATTCGTAAGCTCCCATCATATCTAGAAGCACAAATTATTTCCAGCATTGTTCCTGCACCCCAGTTTTTCCAGTCAACGATGCAAGGCAACTGTTGGTTTCCTTAGTTTGGGGCAATCAACACTGTTGCCCAAGGACATATAACCATGGAGGAAAAAGGGGGAAGAGTTGAACCTGCTGCAGAATCTGGCTCGTCCCTAGAGAGGAACACTAAATTGAGAGCAGGTCTTCCAAGACCAAAGCGATCCCCATCATCATGTCTGGATCAGCACAGCTACTCTTACCGGCTCGGTTGATTTTGGAGAGCAGCATCGGTGAATTGAGCACTTCATCCTCATCTTGCTCGTCAATGACTTTGCACTGGCGCAGGTAAGGGGTCAGCTTGGCCGGGTTGATGTAGCGGGTCAACATATTCCGATTGCACTCCACATTCTCCCACAGAGCATCCTCTTCATCCTTCAGGGTCTCTAGGCAATCATCCATTTCAAATTCACCTTCCTACGAAAGAGAAGATAAAGGACAGGTGACCTGACCGGTCAACTGGCTGGGTCAGAAAGAGGTCCGCCTCTGATCAATTGAGGGGATGAACAGCAGGTGCAAAAAGACAGGCCTTCCTTTATTAATAGGTACATTTTTGCACACATTTCCCCCCTTTTGGGACTGAAAGCCATGTGCCATTCTTGTCAATTGCAAAGGGTAGCCTCCGCTTCATTTCAGGGAATAGTGCAAACGTCACTTCAGTGTGCCCAAATACTTCTCTTGTCTTAAAACATTTTCCATCCAAGCACATTTCCTTCAAAGAAGGATTAAGCATGCTCACTAAATCCATATGTATCTCCTGAAAACCAATAATAAAACAAATGCATGCTCATCTGCAAAATGCGGAACGGAGCAAGACTGTGCTGTGACAACCAGATGTCTTTCATAAATTCAGCGAGCTCCGCTTCTAACCAGCGGCTAACTGTTCTATCGAGTTTGGGCTTTGGTCAAATCACTCCTTCCCTCTTTCTCCGTTTAACAGTCCAGTTCCCTAGAAAAGGAGAAACAACTAGAACACTTCACATAAGAGGCCTTAGATCAACATTTTGCCATTCCAAAATTGTGGCAGCTCCACCCTATACTTCCCAGCCTCCGCTCTGGACTGCCGTTTCTACACCAGCTCAAGAAAAGCGCTGAAATCCTCATGTTCCTTCACTAGAAGGACAAAGGACACTCATTTGATGACCAAGATGGACTCATTTTGGACCGAGAAGATAGGTGGTTTGAGAGAGGGGTCAGGGAGGCCATACATGTGCATATAGAAAATCCCTCACTCCACAGGGCTGGAGGCCTTAGATACAGTCTGTTTCCTATTTATCATGCTACCCTTTCATCCGTCCCCAGAAAGATCAGGGCCACACCCACCAGAAAGACTGCAGAGGTGGGATTTTCACTCACCCCCCCCCCGGTCCTTTGTCCTATTCGGACCAGGGGGAAGTGAAACCAGCATGGAGGATAAATCAGGGGTCTCCTACCAACTCTCCTCAGACTGAAGAAGCTACTTGGATGAGTAGCGAAATGCTTCAACCTAACAAGAAAGACGTCCAGTGTTCATGACTCAACTTCTTGATACAATCCTCATACTGTCTGTTTTTCACATTCTTCTTCTGGGTGTCTGCACGGAGTGCAGGAGGTGGCAGGCACGGCATGCTTTGGCAAACGCTTGAAAATGTTACTTTTTAAGACTACAGCTCCCAGAATCCACTGGGACTCCAACTTCTGTGACCCGTGGCCATGGTGCCTGGGAAGCTGCAAGTCCGAAAGAGTAATGTTTCTTAAGGTCTGGGGACGAGAGAAAATATAATATGGAGGAGCTCAGCAGACATGAGGCGATATTAGAGCTGCCGCGTCTTCCTTTTTCTCTCTCATGCTCCGATGTCTGCAGGGTTTTTTTCAGCATTGCAGCTGGATACAAAACAAGGCAGTTACAAATCATGTTCCATGATCTTGCTTGTTGTTTTAGTTCTTAATAAGCAGATAAACAGAACCTGTCTTTCTCTCTCTCTCTCTATTTCTCCACTGGACATTTTTCTCCAACTGCACATTTTGCACCCAACTGTATGCTTTAAACATCATCATCAACAACAACAGGAGGCTTAGTGCATTTCTTTTGCATTTGGGTGCGTGCCAATTAAGCAGAGAAGGAAGGACAACAGGTCTCCAGGCTGAAAAGTGTTTCCTTTACATGGGGATCCCAGAGTACATCAAGGCAAGGGTTCCCAGTGAGTAAAAGAACGGACCAAAGCGTGTAAGTGCCCACACTTCACAACAAAGCAGTATTATACTGTACTGTATCAAATCAAATCCCAAATCCTGAATAATTTTGCTAGTTTTCTGGCCCAGGACTCTTCCCTAATTTGGAATCATCACCCTTCTTTCCCACCTCTCATACTGACAATGTAGAAATGGTAGCACTGCATAAATTTTCTCAGAGGGAATTTCAGGCACATGCAGAGCGCACATCTTCCTGTTCTGTTCTGTTTAATATTTAGGCAACGTTTTGCCTCCAGAAACTCTCCCGCTGAAATCTTGCCTGGCACGAACCCTTATGGTCTTAACCAAGGAACGATTTTCTCAACCAACCAACCAACCAACCAACCAACCAACCAACCAACCAACCAACCAACCAACCAACCAACACACACACACACAGAGAGAGAGAGAGAGAGAGAGAGAGAGAGAGAGAGAGAGAGAGATCTGCAATGTGAGAGTATATAGATTGCTGTTAGCATCACAGTTATGAAAAGCACTTGGAAGTTTATGCCACAATAAAAGTAAATCGGGATGCCTAGAAGCAATCTGCCAGGTGCCACGGGCGAGTTTGTGTTATGTTAACACGAATAGCACTGTAGAGTTGCAAAATCCAAAAATTCATCCTGGGGTGATACTTTTATTAGACCAATCAGAAAGCCACAAAAAATTGTACCGATAATATGGACTGGTTTTTTAAATAAAAGAATCACTTTAGGATGGATTTTTGCAACTGGTTTTATATGCAATAACATCTGTTGCTACAACAATTTGATCTGATCCTTTTTGTGTTACAAAGCTTTATTTTCTTTTTCTTCTCTTCTCTTTAAAGCAAAGCCACAAGAACAGGCGTAAATGGCTCAGACATGCACGGGTCTTTATCACATTTGCTCTCTAGCAGAATCTTCTGCAGCCTTTGATTTGAGTGCCACTTAGAGTACAACGTGACACCTTGCAGAAACTGCTCGAGCACCATGGAAACGTGGGGTGGCGACAGTCTCAAGTCGCAGGTGTGAAGTCACCCATGTGGGCTGACTGAAAACAAGGAAGGCAGTTATAGGCGCGAGCGTACACCGGCCTCCGTTTCCCTGTGTGTGCATATTGTGAAACAAGAGGGCTAACTCACCATAATCACAAAGGGTCTGCTCCACAGCAGAGGTTTAGCCCCCTCCCCAAAATGCAGGAGGGGGGCTTAGGTCAGGAGAGAAAGTTGAATCCCATTCAAAAGTCTGTGATTCTAAAGTTTAACTCTGTCACTTGCTACAGTGGAAATTAAACCTTTTAAATTGCCAAGTGGTACCTTGCGTCCTGCCAACACATGCTACCTGTGTTCTGATGGCTCCTAAACCCACATGTACATTATTGTATATCTCAGCACATGCAACTTTTAATCAGATGGTTGTGGGGCTTTTTTTTTCTTCTTCTTTTGGTGGTCCATTTCCTGTTTTTTCCTGTCAATGCCTACATTACCCGTGTAACCCACCTTGCTTTATTTCAAAGCAGGGCTGTCTTTGGGATATGCCACAGGAAATCATGCTTGTGGGTTTCTGTTTAGAACACACAGCAATCTTGTTATTCTTTAGGCTTGACTCACCAACTGTTTCTTGGATGAAAAACTTCACAGCCTGAAAAAAACTATTTCTTTGGGTCCTTCCCCGGTTCCCTCTCCTACATCCAGCCAGTCAGATCCCAGGTTGACACAATTGAATAAGAGAGGCGTCTACAAGGAGAGAGAACCAAAATGACAACAATAAAACCTACACATGTGCCCACTGTGGCTACTGTGTGGTCATCCACAGCCACGATTTAACCGAGGCAATCCCAAACTGGAGGTGTTCCTGTACTGATCTTGGCACAAGGTTTAATTCTATTGACTTCACACCTAATAAATATGAATGCTTTCTACCAGTCGTTGGGAGAGCGGCCCTAAAACACCTACCGCCGACATTTGGGCAAAAATGTGTTCTTGGGCTTATTAAAAGAGAGCAGCAAAATATTATAGCTCCAACTCTCGGTCTCTTCCCCCCCCCCCCCTCTCCCTGTTAATTATTCAGTGAAGTTCCTTCTGCAAGGGAAACCACACGGTGTGGCAAAACGAAACAGACTGATAAAGACAGAAAGATGTGAGTATATGATACCACAGGCTAATTTCATACACACATTTTTTTAAAAAGGGGGTAGTGGCGGCGGCTGGGCATCAATCCAAAACCTCGTGTACTGTATAACCAGGAAGTAGATTTCTCCACTGAGACAGGAAATCAGTTTTGACAACCCACAGAGACTTTTGCAGACCTGTGTGCATAATTATCCACAGACACAGTTACATCCAGTCTTTCCAGCAATGAGTTCTGGGGTAGTGTCTACAGCTGTCTCTACCTTCCCACTTTATCCTCACAGTGACAGCCTTGTGATGTAGATCAGGCTGAGAGTGAACAACCAGCCCAAAACATTGCTGGATAGCTCAGTGGTTTAGGTCTCTGGCTGCGGAGCCAGAGGTTGGGAGTTTGATTCCCCCACTGTGCCTCCCTGACAAGGGCTGGACTCGATGGTCCATTGGGTCCCTTCCAGCTCTGCCCTTCTGAGATGAGGAGGAGGACTAAGTTTCACAGTTCATTGTGGACCAGAACTGGGTCATCCTAATCCCATTCCAAGCTGTGAAGGCTGGTGCCCATTAGGGTTGATGGGAATCCTCAGATCTCAAAATGACAAAACAACTCTTTCTGCACTCTGATACACCTAGATGGGAGCGAAACCAGGAAGGGGTGCTGTGGGGAGGTGCCCAGTACGGCTAAGATCCTAACTGGATAAGCAGGTTTATGAAACTTGGCATCCATTGATAACCCATACCATCCCAAATAGTGAGACAATCAATCCTCCAATAAACCATTTGAACCAATGGGGAAAAAATGGCTCCTTCTTGCGTCCTGGTTTATGCAGAACAAAGGCTATCATTCCAAGGTGACAAATAATGACATAATGTACAGTTTGAATGCTATTTGTTATGCATTATTGCTCATCTCAAATGCACATGTTTTGCAATGAACTGTTCATCAACATACAGAACCAATAAATACCTTAACAAAAAGTAACACCTGCTCTATTCTTCCTGGTCCTTTTTGCCCCGTTCAGAACAGGACAGGAAAGCAGAACCCGCTGGACTTGAACTCAAAAGGCAGAAAGCCTCCAACGAGTTCCCGCAGACTGCCTTGATCGCAAGAAGACACGGCGGGGCTTCCAAAGAGAAGCACGCCAAAACCGTCGTCAGCAGCAGGAAGAGGTTGGAGGAACTGCCATGCTCTGCAACTGAATTTACCGAGTCTCCTCAAAGCAGCATATGGAATACCGACAGCTCTGACCCTTGCAGGTAAGTTGGTAAGGATTTGAAAAAATGGAGCTGGAATGACAGCGGGGAGACAGGCAACATTTTGCCAAGACAGACACCTGCAGTCAACCTGTAAGGTGTGACACAAGTGTGAACACACCTAACAAGATTCACCAGCACCCGTCTGAAGTCTCACATACAACATGCACAGACGCCTAAACATCAAGCTTCTGAAAAGTAACACTTTTTGGAGGAAAAGAAAGAGGGGGCCAGGAGGGCAACAGAGAGTGACGAAGAACCACTGCAGGATAGAAACAACATCCAGGAAAGGGTGCTCCAGCACACACACAAGCAGAAGTGTAGGCAAGCCAAGCCTCTAATGGCTGATGCCCCAAGACGTTCTGAGTAGCAGGAGCTACGTCATCATCTGCTACCTGTTCTCTCTGAGCTTAACTGAAATCCTCCCAAGAGCTGGCAGAGAAACTATTTTCCTGAGGACAAGTAAATTGTGGCAAGCTGTCCTTGGAGCCATGCAATGTATTTGAGGGTGACTTGGTCCGACATGGGGAATCAGGAGCCACATGGCTTACCAAAGACCTCTTCCTTAATTGGTAGTGTGAACCAATCCCGCTGTCTGCATTTTGGGGAGCTGTTTATGGGGTTGGGTGGTTATGGGGACTGTTATGATGAACCTTTCCAAATTTAACCCTATACCACTCCACATGAGCATTCAATAACACGTGAGTCCTAGTTGGGTTAGCCTCATTGTTCAGAATGCCCCGGGTCCTTTCTTCTCTTGGAAAGCTGTCGCCTCCTTACAGATTAGCAAAATGGAAGATGATTGGTGTTCCTTCTCAACAAACTTATGCATCTGTAAAAGTCTGTGCCCATTTCCTCCGGGACAGGTGAATGTAGGACCATAGCCGGATGAGAGAGTGAGCCTTGCAGCTTTGATGCCGTTTCACCTCCACCGAAAGCAATTTTACTCGGCGTGAACAACTTTGAATGGTCATCAGTGGGGTGGGGGAACGGAAAGCGAAAATAATGGGAAGAGGGCCAAATCCATATGAGAAAATACAAGCCAGCAAAAGCAAAAATAAACCCAACAAAGCCTCGAGATGGATCTCAGCCTCCCTACGATTAGTGTTAGTTCAGAGCATGCAAATCAAACTAATGGCACAATAATTTTAATAATTTACACAGGAATTTAGTGCATCTATTTAAAGGGATTTTAGAAGTCACTAGCAAGGAGATGAAAGCTTGGCATTTAATAAGGGGTTTAATCTACACCTCTTCTGTGCTATCATGCATAATGATGAAGTTTTTAGGAGCAGGGGGATGATGATTACAGAGACAACGGAACACAAACAGTTCCGAGTTTTGCTGCATGTACACAGCATTAGCCTCTGGCACATCAACACGCCGTGTGCTCAGTGTCATTTATGAAGACAAGCTTTTCTGTTTTGTTCATTTCCTCCATATATACTCACAACCTTTTGGATTGTGCAAAGGTTGCCATCAGGTTCACTATTGAGTTTCACCTTGGTGTGACGCAAGATGGTGCAGAGGTTACACCCAGGAAGACCCGACAGGGCTCTATTTCCATTGCCTCTGTCCTCAATCCATTTAAGGTCAGAGTAAAAAAAAAATCCATTTTTGATTACAACTTCTGGAATGCCTTAGCTAACACAGCCACCGGCTGGGTGATTTCTGGGAGCTTGCAGTCCAGAAGGAGAACCTTTCATGGTCCTTGTTATGTATAATTTCAGAAAGATCCTAAAGAAATCCCAAGACCCACAGTGGTGTGTGCAGAACATACACATAGATTTTGGACATGCATGAGTTCTCCATGAGATTATTTCATTTTTGACTTACATGAAGTTGTGAACATACTATTTCATTTTTTAAAAAATCTGTGTTCGAATATTAAGCTATTAAGCACTACCACAAATTATAGCTGCAAATAGTAAAGCCAACATATAGAGAACAGTAGCTGTTTGCACGTCAGATCAGAACAAAATGGGAACAGTTTGGCATTGTCATGATGATGGACAGACTGGGTCAATTTGCCTGGGATGTTAGGACCTGGTTCTGTTCTCTTTTCCTGGTCAACCTATGCCAACACAGATGTTTCTAAACAACTCTACCTAATCCTGCCAAAGTCTTGGCCATCCCGTTTTATATTCCCAAGCATAATTTAATCTGCAGAGATAAGGCGGTCCCATGCATTAAGAGAACCCAAGAGGTCATAGACTTACACAAAACATGTGTTTGTTCATTGATATGTGTACCTGGACGTTTAGCAGTAAATACTGTCATTTAAACCTCAGTGGAGAAAACTGTGACCAGATGATCCATCTACTGCCAAAAGGAGTCAGGAGTTGAACAAGAAGTCAGAGCTGGTGGTGGAGCTAAGAAACCAGTTATCCAAACCAGGAAGTCTAGTTAAATATCAAGAAAGGCAATGATAGCCTAGACGAGTGGTTCCTAACCTTGGATCACCTTGGACCACAACTCCCAGAAATCCTGGTCAGCACAGCTAGTGGTGAAGGCTTCTGGGAGTTTGAGTCCAAGAACACCTGGAGACCCAAAGTTGGGAACCACTGCTCTAGACAAACTTCCACCCTACACAGGAGACCTTTAACAGCAAACAAAGGTCCTTAGGTGGAGTCCTCAAGGACCCTCTACTCTCTAGAAAGTTACCCTAACCCACTGGTTCTCACCTCTTGTATTTTATCTCTCACCAATCACTCTGTCAAAGAATCTGGGTCCCACCACGGTGGGGAAGAAAAAGAGCCCACTTTATCAGAGAATGAAAACTGTAAATTTATAGGCCTTCTGTTATCATTTTTATCACAGATGGGCACCTGCTAAGGGCATCCAACATTGCAGTAGCATTTGGGGAGTAACACACACACACACACACACACACACACACACACACACACACACACACACACACACACACACACACACACACACACACATTCCATCAGTAGTTGAAAACTGTAATCACAGTGTTGACTATTAATGTTTCTTCTACAGCATATGTAAAGAACCCAAATAATGAATTTAAAAAATTGCAGTGATGTTATTGGAAATAAAATTATTGCTATGATTAAAACAGAAAGTGCAGCCGAAACCAGGAAGCAGCTCATTGTCCGAATTCAGAGGAAGTCAATGGAAAGTGGGAACGAGGAGAAACGCAGAATACCCAACTTTACACAAAGCCAGAGAGGGTTGCTAGCATGTCAGGTTTACAGGAGGATTGGGGGGGGGGGGGAGGTAGACCGAGAGAGGGTTGTTAAGTTACCAAAGTGAAGAATTTCCCTCTAGTCTACTTTTACAACCCCAGTAGGTGACGTACGACAGGTTGAGAAGCACCACACTAAGCTCCATCCCCCTAATGACCCCCAACAGTGGGTCGCCAGTTTGAGACCCATTGGAGAAGACGGCCAAGGTTGAAAGTCAGCCGCCGGCAGAATGCCGCTAAATCAGTCCACATCTAAGGCGAGGTTTGAACAAGTGGCTTTCTGTTTCGCCGGTTCATGCTGGAGGCACCAGACCACAAAAGAAAGAAGAGCGTCGAGAGACAGGGAGAGAAAAGAGAGGTGGGCTAACGGAACTCTCATTCTACATTTCTGGTTATTTCAGGGGGGGAAAGCAGCCTACGGGCTAAGGAAACCTACCGGGGTCTTACCTTGGCGCCTGCCAAGAAGCGAGGAAGACGCTGCCTGTTGTATGGCAGAGGCAACACAAGAAGGAAAAGCTCCTGCTTTTAAAGTTCTTCAAACAAACACTACATTCAGAAGATCTGCAGATTTCATGTCTCCGTCTTTTCATCCCAGACGTGCAGAGCCCCCGTTCTTCCTTTGGTTTTATTTCATGCCCCTATGGCTGCCACCGAACGGAACAGCATGTTTCCGGAAGCACCAACCCACCCATAACTGGTCCTGCTTCAACCTAGTGACTATATTTAGCCGAAAGAGAGGGCCTCAGCTTGTGCAGTTTCCCCTTGTTTTGGGTTCGGAGGCTGAGATCAGCTTTTACCAAGGTTCCCCTTAACAGAGGAAAACCAGAAAGGAAGTTTTCGGCAGGCATAATAAAATATGCGTATCACTACCAGGAAAATGGCCCTTAAAGCCAGAGTGACCACATATCTGGCCCTCTCTTATCAATCACCCCAGTATAATTATTTGAATACAGAGTGGTCGACCTGTCAGGTCCCAGAGCTCACAGGAAGACATACTGGGATGGATGGAATAATGAATTAAGGCACAGCTTGGATAAGTTACTTCATGGTGAATACAATTCTCTCCAATCCCCAGTTCTTAGTATAGAGTGGGCAACTTCTGCAGGTAGGGTGTGTATCCTGTATTATATAGGATACACAGACCAACACACACACACACACACACAAAGAGAGAGAGACACACACACACACACACACAGAGTCATTGTTATTTTCTTGTCCTGCAAAATTAATTCAGCACAGAGGTGAGGTGGGATTTCAAATACGTCTATCCAAGTGTCGCTTCCCACAATATTTTAAACTTTTTTCATGGAAGCCTTTAAGTTTCAAGCATTTCTCCAGCTGCTGACTCAGCTGCCTGAGCTTGGAGTCATAAAAATCTATTTTAAAAGGGTCCGATGATTTTATTTTCCAATCATAAATACAGAATTTAATTAGCAGCTTGCTGCTAATGAAGTCACCGCCAGAAGACAAAATGGGGAGAGGAGCGAAGATTCCAAGCATAAAGCCAAAACTACAAAAAATAAAAGAATAAAAAAATCCACCTTTCTACAGTAACAAGATTAATTCTTGGGGGGCCCACTTACTGTCAAGGCATCACCATATTTTATTACAATTTTCCTCCATTTTTTACCCTGAATAAATGAAGAATACAGAGGAAAATTCTCCAATGAGTTGATGTGTAGCATGGTTTAGTAGATATACCCTCTTGCATCACACATATTGTTTATTTACTATTTGCATTTTTAAATGAAATTTACTAGTCATTTATCAACATGGGCCTAAATTTAATGTAAGTCCTAATTAGAGAAGGCTCACAGAAGTCAATGGGACCTTCACTGACTCACAAGTCCCATTCCGTTCAGCGGGAGGTGTTCTGGGATGAAAACTGGGTGAAGCTCTTAGATCTGTACAATGTGTCCAACTGGTATTAAACCACAGGTCAAACGAAACAGTGCAAATATAGAAGAGGAAGATCAGAACCAGCACAAGACAGAACATATAGCCAGACAAAGACCCACATTGCCGTTTCATGCATCACAGTTGTTAAGCCATATTTTGAACTGCTGATCTTTTTTTATTCTAGAGAAGGATAACCAAACTACAGTGACATGTCTTTTGATTACAGTCAGATCACTGTAATCTGCTCCCTATGGGGCTGCCCTTGAAGACAGTTTCAACTGTGATTGTTATAATAGATGGTAGCTGGAACAGTTGTGACAGTCAGGCGCTCAGGTCCTACTGCAAACGTTCTGTTGTGGTTACATTGGTTTGTCTATTTGTTTCTAGACCAAATCCATCTAACCTAACCCCTTCCCAAGCCAGGCAATCAACAGCTTGGCCATCATGCTTCCTGATGCATTTCCATAGTTCTAGACCAAAAAACAACCTTCCCATGTACTGGTAGATCCAGTCCTTGCTTCCTGGCCATCTCTGCTTTAAAGATCAGCAACTGTCTGTCCCAAAGCAAAAGCAAAATACTGCTTAGCCATCCTCACTGGCGCACAGGAGCTGAAAACAATACCTCCACATTATTTTACCGGCTAGAGAGCTAGCATTTTACTCTAATTATATGTTACTGTGTCCAGCTGTAGTCTAGCAATACATTGATAAGAAGGAGTCTTGTGCCAGGGGAGTGTAACTGGAGTTTGCTGAGCAGGAGCCATCCAGCTATAATATATCATTTAATCTTTTTATGTGGAGGGAAAAATGTGCATTTGTCTATGCTAAAAGAACCCGTTTTATAATTTGGGATTATTTTAAAAACTCAATATATTCCTTGGCCTCTAAAGCCCATTTTGTAAACTGATGGACCAAAGTTGCATCTCAGCTCTTAAAAAGCCCCAGGAATAGGTAGCAAGTAAAAGCACTCATCTCCCAGCCTGCTGTTCACTAGCAATGTTTAGTATGCAGCTCGATACACACTTATATTTTTTCCTGCTTTCTGCTAGCACCGAATAGCCAATCTGCTTTAATACCTAGTTGTTGTCTTTTTTTTCATTCTTCCAGATATTTGGGTTCTGATTCTCTTGCGCTCTTCAATCACCGCTGGGGTTCTCTAACTAGGGTAGCCTTATTTAGATTCCTCTTTTGGGGCAGGGGTTGGCTACAATCACAGATAATAATGGGGTACGTGAACAGGAAGGGAAACAACACAAATTGCAGGCAGGTGTGGAGGGAAGACAATGGAAAACTCGTATCAAAGTGACCCCTGAAGAGTCTAAGGGAGGAGCGGCAGGCTAATCAACCCGCCCGCCCGCCTTTCACTGCGCTCTCCAACATTACACCTAGCCCTTCATATTTCACTTGTTTTATTAAGCTGTAATGGGCTGCGAACTACATTGATACTTATACGACCAACCCAAGCTGGATGTTTGCCTGTTCACAAATTTCTTTGGGCATAATATGTACAGGCTTTCTGGGATCAGAGCCCTGTGGTGGGGCACCCGGTTTGCAGACAGAGGTTCTCCAGTTTACTCCCTGTCAGCTCCAGTTAACAGGAAGAGGTGGAAGGTGACAAGAAAGACCACCAGTCCTGGGTGTAAGTTGATGGGGCAGAAGGATGGGGGAAACGAATAGTGGGCGGCGTCAAGGGCAAGGTGGGGGTGGCACCCCTTTTGCTCCAATAGGCAAGCTGCACCGGAAAAGACCCTTCATTGAAGATCCTGCAGATTCGTTGCTTGTGAGAGCAGGCAAGAGTGGACTAGAAGGGCAAGAGGCTGAAAAATGATTTTTCTGGATGAGAACTGCCAGAATCTCACCTGAGTGATCTATGATTGTGCTACCTGGAGGATTCTGGGAGTTACAGCCTTTTTAACAAGGATTTTTTTCCAGGCTTTGAGTTGGAAAACCAGCCTGCCTGGAAGCTGTTTCCTCAGCCCACATTTTGAGATCACACCATCCTGCCCTCCCAATTTTCAGTTTGAAATCTGCATCCTTTTTGAGAAGACAAGGAAGTCTACCACCATCAGGGACAGCAGATTTAAGAGAAGGTCAGCGGGCTTTCTCTGTCTTATCACCAAACCCTTTTTTCTCTCTCTTGCAAATACACAGCAGGCTAAAAATTAGAAAATGTGAAACAGCATCACCACCACCACCACCCCATGTAGCATGAGAAATGATGCTTCAGTTTCCACATATGCTTTCGCTTCCCCTATTTGGAGGAAGTGTCAGAGTGAAGCTTTGCAAGCAAATGTTCCCATCAGTATCCAAAAATGTTCAAGTGATGCCCAGGCTGCTGGGAAACACAACATGTTCATACTACAGGTCCCAGAATCCCCCCCTCCCAGCAGCATGGCCAAGGTAGGAGCAATGCAATGCTTCCCCTCACCTCTGATCCTATGCCTATTTACTCAAGAGGAAGCCTTTATGATTCAGTGGTTTCCAAAGAAGTCTGTTCTCAGCTTAGTACCATGCAAATGCTTTGGACTACTACTCCTATCATCCCCAGCCAGCAAGCCAGCTATGCAGGCTAGAGACAATAAATAAACATAGGCATTCAGTTTGGGAGCCCCGGGGATGCAGTATGGAACAAAGCAAGATAAAGTCTGACAAACAATTCCATATAAACCAAAAGCTTGCTTGCTGCCTTCAGAAGCATTGCTTTTACCAAAGTCTGGGAACACTGTTGGTTCTGTTTGGACTCCAACAACTAGATTACCTCTGGTACTATCATAAAACATAATAATAATCTTAGAACTGCAAGGGACCCCAAGGATCATCCGAGTCCAGCCCTTGTCAAGGAGGTGGAGAATTGAACTCTGAACCTCTGGCTCCACAGCCAGAGACCTAAACCATTGAGCTATCCAGCAGTTTTTCCAAAGCTGGGTTGGTTTAGTCTTCCAAACACAGATCCTGCATTTATTCTGATGAACCTGGAGTCCATTTTGCTATCCAGTCATTGTAAGCGTGTGGTCCCAGATTTCACTCTACCTGCACCTGGTACAAAGCTTCTGGTGCCTAGAGATGACAGAAAATATATCTCTGTGCTCCTAATCCTCCTAATCATCTTCATCCTATTTACTTGGAAAGGCTGCTTCTCCCTTCCCTGTCCATCTTTGCTCTCGCTTTCTGCAAACGGAGAACAGACTGGTGGCAAGAGACTTCAGGGACGAGAGCCCAAAGCATCTGTAAATACAAAGCAATTTTGCTTCAGGAGCCCAGCCCTCTGCTAGAAACAACAGTTTACAAAGCCTTTTCTTACTAATCTCCAGACGACGCTATGTATATTTAACCTTTGCAACAAAAGCAGTTGCAGCTTTGGGGGACCGTGAGCCTCCAGCCGCTTTACACTGGAGTAATCCAAGGAGGTGGGCAGGCTGCTTTGGTTGGCAATTGTCTTGGGGGAACTTCGGTCTTGGATTGACATTTCTGATAACCTTCTGGCAATGGCTGAGACACTCCACTCTCTCGGTAAGTTACGTAGCAGATCTACAGCGCAAGGTATGGCAGAGGAATCTATCAGAATTTATCCTGCCTTTCTTTTTTTAGATAAACCCTTGGCCTACCAAGCTTTCTCCCCCTGGACTCTTTTACAGGAATGTGGAACATATAACAAAGCCTCCAATTGACATTTGCGCCTTTGATGCAATTTTTCACCAATTGTCCAGCACTGTGCCTTCTGGGGAAACTTGGGTGGGTCAAGTTTTAACACACACACACCCTGTTCCAAGCAACAATCTTAAGAGCAGGGAGATAAAAACCCAGCCGTCATGAAAGACATCGCTGCTGAGGTCTATTGGGAAAGTTTGTTATGGAAGCAGGACCCTGCAATTTCTTCCCGGCAGTATACGTGCCAGTCTAAATCACTATAGAGACATTTTAGACTCAACTAGTGTTGACTCTTGCTTCTTGGGAGGAAAGCGATGACAAACCTAGACAGCATCTTAAAAAGCAGAGACATCATCTTGTTGTAACTGGAAAAACGTCGGTCCCCTCTCCTTGATTCAAGACCCCCGTGCTGTCTGCATCTTTGCCTCTTTCTTTTTGTTCTCAACCTAGAATCACAGAATTTGACCTTATAGGCCTCTTCCAATATGAAGGGCTGAAATGTAGATCTCTACACTGGTGTAGTAGTTCCATACTCACAAGAAACCCCTCCCCTTACCCTCAGCATTGATTCAATAGGTCCTCAGAAGGAGACCTATCTCAATTAGTTCATCTCAGTGATGCAGAAGTCTTTTTCAAAAAGTGTACCTGCTCAGCATAGCAGTCTGCACAGCGACCACTCCCTGGACAGTCCGAAAACACAGGAAAACGTGTTGATCCATCTCAACAAACCAGTTCCAGCAATGTTTGCCTCCAGCAGGGGCAGGGTTTTTATAAAGCTAATAGCTTTTAATTGCCCATTTGAGACCAGCCCACTTGGCGGTTCACTCACAACCACAGATTGCTTCTGTGAAAATTCGGTCCTCCACTGGCTAAGTTCAGAAGAGCCATGGAGAGGGCAGATACTGTCAGAGTCCCTGCAAATCATAAAGCCCTGGGCTCTGGCCCTGTGAGCCCTCGTGTCGCTACACCTTTGTTCACCTCATTGCTTGCTGTGTGAAGTTGTGTGGATTGCCCTGAAAACAACGCTCCTCTGTTCTTCCAATTATTTGCAGGAGGTGGTGGGAGGTATGCTTTGGAGTAAAAAGTTTGGATGAACCAGGCCAAGGGATCATGACTTTTTGAACTCGCAGAATTCTCCCGGGGAATTATAATCCCTAAAAACGTCAGGCAGAACCAAAAATAAAGACAACAAAAGCGTTGTGGCGCCTTAGAGACTAATGGCTATATTTTAATGTGAGCTTTCGTAGGCATGTTTTACCTCCCTAAAAGTCACTGATCCAAATTCTGGCAAGAGCAAGTGGACAAGGTGGCTGTTATCTCCCACCCCTCTCGTCTAGGGCTGCAGGCGGAGCGAAAGGCCTAGAGGCTTCAAGGATGGGGCAATGGGACCAGGAGAGGCTGATGGTGCCTGTGCCAGGGGCAAGACAGACCCAGCCCGGTTCTAGACCAGAGGTTGTGGGTTCTATCCAAGGTGCTGAATCCTATTCCATCCCCACCCCGCCAGAGCCGCTTCAGTCCCTTCAATAGTTTTTTTTTTAAAGTCTGGATGAAAGCCCAGAGCAGATTTATGGCTTCCACTGACATCAGTGTCATCCAACTCCACTGAGTGGGATCTTTGCTGGTGGGGGTGGCCTTCAGTAGGTGCCAACTCCCAAGTGCTAGCATGGCTTATCTTTATAAACCGCTCTGCGGATTTTCTCCACCCGGTGAGTTCTTCACTTATTGCTCTTATGTCTTTGTCCAAAATCATACATCTGCCTCCACGACCTCTTCTGTCACAAAGACACCACCTTCTTTTTGTTCCCAGGCTGCCCATCAGGGCCCACAGTGGGCTGTGTTTGTGTTTCTTCTCTCTTTGAAACACGGCCTCATTGGCAAAATTGCAATTTTGTCCACCAACTGATCATTTGACTCTTTTACTTAATGGCTGGTACAACCATCAACCCACAAACACCAAAACGGAAATCTATACTGGTGAGGTCAGTAGGGTGATCCCTAGAAACCGTCTGTTTTCCCCGGGTTTGGCTTGCGTTTAATCGCCTAGTTTATCCCACATGTTATTTTGAGTGGCTTGGCTTTTGAAAAAAGAACATCGTGTGGTCAGGAAACTTTGAAAGCTTTTAAACAACTATTTAGGCCAACAGGAGTGATGGTTGTTCCCTACAGAGTTACGATCAACTCCTCCAAAAGGAGGTGGGACGTGTTCGTATGACAAATATTCCAAATCCAGCTTGCAATTTTTTTTCTCATACTATAATGCAAAAGAGAGGGGGGAAAGGCTACAGCGGTGTCTGCAGGAAAGAGAAAGGGCTTTTTACAACTCATTGGCTTTCTGCCACTGGTACCAAATTATGTACCGCTGAGGGCAACCCATTATAACTCCAAAAGCCCACGAACAAATTGAAAACCAAAAGGGCAGCCTCCCAAAAATGTTCACCCCCATTAAAACTATTGACCCGAACGAGGGGTGGAGGGAAGCATTCTGAGCTGAGAAGACAGAAAAGAAAGAGAAGCTAGAAATTCAGGTTGAGCGCGCACCTGCGAGGATCCCATCAGCAGAGCTAAAAATAAACTACCAAGTTAAAAAATAACAATAAAAATACAGCCCAGCTAGAGAGAAAAGGCACTTTAATGGACTCCAGCCAACCCAACAGAGGTCAATGCCTAAGTTCTTAGCGAGTAATAAAAGAGCAGGAGGCTGGGAGCTAAACAACTTGTTTACATGGTCGAAGGACGCGGCACTCTCTCGCCCATCCATTATCCTGATGGAAAGATTCATTCGGGGCTTGGACACAGCGAGAAGGAGGACAAGGGGCCGGGAGGGAGCTCGTATGTCAAAAAGGCAGGACACCAGGGAAATCGGAAGACATGGGAGGCTATCTCTAAAGTTGCCCCTTGGGTGCCAGGTGTGTGGCCAACTTGGAGGCCTCGGAGGTCTGCCTCCAGCAACCTACGCCAGCTGACCACCCTTTCGATAGCTTTGGCTACGCTGGCTGGAAACAGTGAGCACTGCCGATCAACACAATGTGTTCGGAAAGGCTGGACCGAAATCCATCGGTGCAAACCTCTGTAGAGGAGACACATTTCAACACAGGTTGATCTTTGAGAGGTTTATGGCCTGCACAATAATACAGTAATCATAATTGTGTGCCGTCAAATCAATCCTGACTTTTCAGGTTTTTGTACGTAGAGGATACTCAGAAGCATTTTTTCTGTTCTCTTCTTCCGGGGGTGTCCTGGGACTGTGTGGCTTGCCCAAGGCCACATAGGCTGGCTGTTCTCGCAGGAGGCACTGTGGGGGAATCGAACTCTCAACCTCTGGCTCTGCCGCCAGAGATCTAAACCACTGCCTATGTGCAAATCTCCGCAGGGGAGAGGCATTTCAGTACAGGCTGATCTTTGAGAGGTTTCTGGCCTTCATCGCAGGGGTCAAAGGCCACCCCTGGATGCTGTCTGCCATCAAGTTAAGAGAAACCAATGTATTTTAACATCTCTCGCTGGAGGTTTCTACAAGGCTTCAGGGTAGCTATAGCAACAATATCAGCCCTGGTTCAAGGGACAGAATGCGTCCATATAGCTCAAAAGAAGCAGGCATGGCTTTGGTTTGTATCTGGCTGAGAGGCTCCCCCTGAATTCTGGGGAAGGAAAGGAGGAAGTAGATATTGTAAATAAAGAAAAACCAAGAAGACGTTTTAAGTTAGTCTGATATTTTGGAGCAAAGGGGTTTTCCTTGCTTACACAGACAAATGTGCTTGCATGCATGCACACCTTAAAATAATAGACACACTGAATCGTTTAGAAACAGTAGTCACTCAATATGCAGAACTGCTGACCATGCATGATATAATTAATACTGATGAATCTACTGTCCAGATGCATTGTATTTTACAAATAACAGAAGCCCGTTCCAAAGGGCTTACAATTTAGAAAAATGGTACTACGGAAGGAACAGAGGTAGCTTTAGCTCAGTGGTATCAGAGGCTACTCCAGGTTGTGCCCTGGCAAATAGACTTATTGGGTCTTAAGCCAGAATCCTAGACCATCACTTTATCCACTACACCATACTAGGAACCCAGGCATGTTAGTTTGTGGAAAACGTCTGAAGAAGTTGGTTTATCCACAAAAGCTCACGTTGCAACATAACCGTTAGTCTTTAAGGTGCCACAACATTCTTGTTTTCCTTTTTCCATTTGTTTGCTTTTATTTTGGTCTAGAAGGACATAGGTTTTCTTTGCTACAGGTTTTCACAAAGAAGTGAGCTTAGAGTGAGGGAGGAACGCTTGCCCATGGACCAAGAACAGAAGGCAGAAAGCAGACAAAGCAGCTGCAATTCACGTCCCGTACACTTAGCCTTCCCCGCTGTGATCAGGGGCATCACACGGCAGCTTAAATCCCACCAGTTATTCCTGATTTCTACAAACAAATGAACAATCAAAATTTCGAGGCAAAGGTGTTCCTCTTACTGGGTGAGGTCTAAGTTTACTCGTATGCAAACACACAGAACAGATACCCCAGGTCAATCAACTTTCTGATTTCTCCCCCACCCCACCTCTTTTTTTTCTTTTCTCTTTAGCAACCAAATAATAATAATAATAATAATAATAATAATAATAAAAAGGAAAAGAGAAAGGAAACTTGTGGGCTCAAAACTAATCTTAGATTAGAGAGAAAGTGGCTGTGAATATTACTGCAGAATATTATGGTACAGTGCATGGCGACTGACAGGTCTCTAGCCAGCGTGACATCGTAGGAAGGAAACAAGAGTGTGTGGGTGGCGAGAAGACAGAAATGAAGAAGGAGAAAAATATATATATTGTGAATGAGTAACCTGACATCTGGAGTATTTATAGCATAAAAAACTATGTTGCATATCCTTTCCCGAAAGAACACTGTGGGGTAGGGAAAACATGCACTCTCTCTCACTCTCTCTGCATGTGTGAAGATCACACATGCAATCGGCGGACTGAACACTGATTCCACCCTTGCAATTTTGTCTCCTCCATGGGGAGGGGGTCATCATCATCTTAGAACTGCAGAGCTGGAAGAGGCCCTGTAGATCAGTGCTCCCCAACCTTGGGCCTCCAGATGTTCTTGGACTTCAACTCCCAAAAATCCTGGCCAGCAGAGGTGATGGTGAAGGCTTCTGGGAGTTGTAGTCCAAGAACATCTGGATGCCCAAGGTTGGGGAGCACTGCTGTAGATCATCCAGTCCAGCCCCTGTCAAGGAGGCACAGCGGGGGAATCAAACTCCCAACCTCTGGCTCTGCAGCCAAAGACCAAAACCACTGAGCTAGCCAGCAGTTTTAATCAACATCATCATAGCACTGCAGAGCTGGAAGGGACCCTATGGATCATCAAGTCTAGCCCCTGTCCTAGAGGCAGATGTCATCACCCAACGTTATACCAGGGGTCCGCATCTCATTTTCTGCTTAAAACCTGCTTGTGTCTTCTCTCACTG
Organism: Intellagama lesueurii; assembly: GCA_037013535.1. Classification (NCBI taxonomy): domain Eukaryota; kingdom Metazoa; phylum Chordata; class Lepidosauria; order Squamata; family Agamidae; genus Intellagama; species Intellagama lesueurii. The sequence continues at coordinate 18,909,602 of JBAJHW010000012.1, read as the reverse complement.
CTTCCTGTGTGATTTTCATCCTATCTGCATGATTTTTTCAAAGTCCTAAGAGGTCTACCCAAGGCACCTTGGGAAATCCTCTCTCTCTAAGCCCTCAGCCCCTTCTCAATCTGCAAAACAGAGATAATAATATTTATAGGAGCTTAATTCAGGGCCGGAAGAAGATCAGATAGTGATCTTTGGGCCTGACAGATGCCTTTCCCTGATTCCAAAGCAGACCAGTGGAAGGGTACTGGGTAAAACCCCTGGGAACAGGTAAAAGGGTACTCAGTAGAGTTGTTAGTGGTTTACAGTAGATTTGCAGTGGTTTAAGCTGCTTCTGTTAACTTCAGCTACGCAGTGCCCCGTTCATGCACAAGGCATGTAAGCTATGGTGTAAGACTTTGGAAACCTCTATTTTTTAGAAAAATGTTCAATGTTTTCACATATGTTGGTGGAAGGTTATCGTATGAGACTTCCTAAACATGGTATATCTTAGGGTCTCATCCTGTCATCATTCAACCCTGCAGTTGCATGTCTTTTCTTTTCTTTTTTTAATGGTAACTGCAGAGAAGTTATTAAGCTTGACAAAACAGTTTAGGGCAAGGCTCGGAAAATTCACCCACCACCTGCTCCTCCACTTCCTCCTCACCACGTAGAAGCCGTTTCCCCAGGTGCATGCCTGAAACCTGGACACAACGTTCTCCAGTTGTCAGAAGATAAAGGTGGGGAGGCCAAGAGGAAGAGGAGAGTTCAAGACCTGTAGTAGGATGGCTGCATGTCCAGGGCAGTGAGTCTTATCGTTTGGAAGTCGTTGTCTCCATCAGTTGTTACCATAACCAGAGAGGCAGATGCTTTTTAGAAGCAGTTAGGAGGCCACTTCCCCTCCCATCAGTGACTTTTTCCTCCAGTGATACGGTGTAGCTTACTCCTGAGTAAACCAGCTTGTTTGGGTCTGAGCAAGCCGGCCCAGCCAGAAGTACAGTTCCATCCAACCTTAACTTAAAAGGTCCAAAGGAAAGAATATCCTCAGAGATTTACTGGGTGAGAAATCTCCAGATAGATTATTTGGAGATCTTCAGGCAGCAAACTTGCTAAGGAGTTCAGGTAAGAGCGGAAACAACGTTAAACCAGAGGCTGGCCTTACCTTTCAAGCTGGGTGCTGCAACTGGCGAGGCTGGGCGTCTCCAAGTTCTTGTCAGGCCACCGGCGAGCTCTCCACCCCGAGGGCAGGCTGCAAAGCCATCCTTCCTCAAGCACCTGCTTCTGTTTTGGGACTGGAAGAGAGAGGGCCAGCGTAGCAAGGCAGAGCCAGGCTCTCACGGCGGGGACAGCGAAGGGACGTGGGCAAAATGACTGAGAGAGAGAGGCGTTGAAAGGGGCGGGGTGAGAAAAAAAGGAAAAGGAAAACAAAAAAGAAAGAAAGAAAAGAACCTGACAGGAAACCGGGCTGTTTTTTTTGGTTTAAACCACCTCAACACAACGTCAACTCGACACAAGGTAGAAGGCAAGAGGCAGATGCTGGGCCCGGAGGTGAGAACCGCTGCGGGACAGGAGTGCAAGGGACATACATGGTCATACAGAATCATACAGAGGAGAGGCAGGATCTGTTCCCAATTATCCCAGAGAGCAGGGCATGTGATAACGGGCTCAAGCTAAAGGAAGCCAGGTTTAGGCTGACTATCAGGAAAAACCTCTTAACTGTTAGAGCAGTATGACAATGGAATCGATGTCCTGGGGAGGTAGTGAATGCTCCAACGCTGGAGGCATTCTAGGGAAAATCGGAGAACCCTCTGTCAGATCTGCTTTGCTTTGGATTCCTGCCTTGAGCAGGGGGTTGGACCTGATGGCCTTAGAGGACCCTCCTAACTCCATTATTCTATGATTCTATGGACCAACTTTTGGATGAGCTGGGAGGAAGCGCAAGAGGCTGTTTAGATCCAGACCGCATGCGGGGCATGCTCCGTTAAAATCATGGCAATAGATTTCCCCACAATAGCCAAGGACCACAAAACCCCTCTTGTTTTGTGGCCCTTGGCTATTAAGGTCACAAAGGCTTTTGTCCGTTTGGTAGCACGTGCATCATGTGGGTTAGAGCAGAGCAGCCACTATCCTTCTCCTGTTGCTTAACGAGAAGCCCGTCTCTTCCTCGTGGTGATGAGGGTAGGAACAGGCCTGTAGCAGTTCTTTTGCCCGCTCTGGGCAAACCTTGAAGAAAATAGACAGTCATTAATTGGCCTCTTATGCTTTTCATTGCTACTGTTTTGCTATGTTTGTAGTAGGTTCTAGTTTCAGCTGTGAGCTGCTCTGAATATAGTAGGGTGTATTTATCTATAACAATTCATCATGGGATTGTCACTCTGGAAGGGACCACCGAGGTTCATATAGACAGAACCCCTGACAATGGCAGGCACTAGAGAATGCGGGAAGCAAAAGAGAAGTATTTTAATATTGCAGCAATGTATTTTGTCTGCCACCTTCTCTAGCTGGTCTGAATAAAAGTGTGATGGCAGTTATAAGAGACTTGGCTAAAGGGAGTTGTTGTCTAGGTTCAGGGCATAAAGGACAGAAGTGTGAAATCTATCAATCTGAACGTTTTTGCTTTGTTCTAATGTGCTTTGATCTGGTGCCATTTGCATCCCAACCACCAATTTTAAAAAAAATCTTTAAAGTCTTTTAAGGATCTTCAGTGCTTTCACAATAATATGTCTCTCTCCCCCACGCCAACTCTTCCTCTGAGACAATAAATAGATTCTGTGTACTGCTGTCAGGATACACAGAGTGACTGCTGAGATGCTGTCCTTCGGTCACAGATTAAGACGGGGAAGCCATCTCCAAATAAAGGCTTAACCATGTCTTCATGAGTTCCGAAGATTCCTTGGGATCCTGGACCAAAGAGCCCCTCAATCGTTGATTTACACATATGGATAGTGGCAGGCTTGTGTTTCCAAACACCTTATATGAAGCAGGTGGTGGTACAGTCGGCTGCTCTTCAGTTGATGAGGACTTGCATTTCAGAGCAGTCACTGGGAGCCGTGCTTAACCATCATCTTCACACTAAGGAGAAACTGAGCAGGTGAGTTGAGGACAGGGCTTTATAGGTGATAGTGATCCATGACTGATCCTTCAGGTCGGCTGACGGAATGCTCAAACAAACTAGTATTGCAGCTTAGGTGGTGCCACTGAAGCACAGAACTCTTGTCTGTTTGCTTCTCCATATTATGTTGGGTAGCTAGCGGCATAGCCCCAGGTGACCAAGTGGTACGGGCAGCTCTGCTCCCCAATGTGCCTGCACACATGGCAGGGTTCCTGAATTTCTTCAACAGCAGACTTAAGGGCATGAGGCAGTTGGCTTTAGTTGAAGCAGATCCCCTCAACATGTATAGGGGAATGAGGTGGTAAGAGAATATAGAGGTGGTAGAGAGGACTGTACCACTTCAGGCTGCAGGTGGAGGGGTCATACATTTCAATGCTCTCCTGTATTTCAAAAAGAAATACCCCCGCCCCAAAAAGAACCAGCTCAGCAGGCCGAAGCTTGCTATTAGAATGCTATTAGATTTGCTAATGTCCTGTCTGTGGAAATTTCTTTTTTTAAAAAAAATCTGTAAGCAGAATGACATTTTAAAAAAATATTCCTTGCATTTGCCGTCTAATGTTCCACGGTGCATCCCACTCTTTCACTTCTTTTTGCCCACATATACTTCTCAGAGCTTGGAGAACTTACAAGCCATGCTGGCGGCTGAAATATATTCTGAAATGTGGTTTCCCCACAAGAAATATTTCCAGATATCTTAGCTGAAAGGTTGGGGCTTCCCTTCCCTCCCAGTCCTAAAATTAGTCCATTCCTGCTGCAGCTTCTCACAGTGGGGGAATGGGCAAGGGGGCAATCACACGTTGAGGAAAGGGCATGTTTCCCATTATGATGTTTTCCCTCCAGGCACGGCCTTCCTTCAGTAGACAATCACTCTTGCAAATGAAGCCCGAGTTTACCTCCCGCTGACCAATCAGGAAACAAATGCCAGCTGACCTGCAACATGCAAAGAGGGAAGACGAGAATAGGACTGCAGAGGCTTGCAATCAAATGATGTACAAAGTGTAGCCTCTATTTTGCCCTCAGGCTTTGGGGAGGGCTGTGGACCACCACCTCCAGCAACCTAGATAGATGATATTGACTTAAGACTGTTTTCATGCAGTTTATTGCAATAGGAATCCGGCTTGTACCAGTGTCCCTGATATTTTTTTTTCCTGCTTTGGAGACTTGGGTGGCCCAGCTCTCCAGCACAGGGGGGAAAAACCCCTCATTTCAGTTCCAGTCTGTAGTCTTTTACTCTTGTATCTCGTCTCCCAGGACAGCGATCTAACATCCCACGCACGGGGTGCTTTCTACTCCGGGAAGAGGTTCTTTGTCAGCATCATCGTCCCAGAATTCCCCCAGAGGACAAGAAATGCGCTTCACAAATTATTGATCGGAGGATAAATCGCTTACATTTCTCCTGAAGGCTTCGCTGCCTTCTTCTGAAGGCCTAACATAAACCATTCTGCCGGTTTGACATATTTTACAGCGAGCGAATGGCAGCACTAAACGTAGCCTCATGCTTTATATATGCACCCCCCCCGTCCCAGAGATCATTAGTGTTAATTATTATAGCATCCCCATACTCCATTATTTTCCGTTCTGAGGACTGCTTCTCCCTGTCTGGGTTTATTTCACCGCTTAGCTCACCACCTGTGGATAAGTCGCTGTCTTAAAGCAGCTGCTGCCCTCCGGCATGTGAACACTGTCCCTTTTGGTCAAACCGCCAGACATAGTGGAGTTTTCCGTGACATCTTTTTTCAAGAGTAACGGTTTAAAATCCAGAAGGGATGGTTCCTTCTGCCTGTGGAGGCAGATGGAAAAGTCAGGCAGGATTGGAGGAGTGCGAAGTGCCGGGCGTGACAGAGAGCTTTCCACATGGACCTCTGGAAAAATGCCAGTGACACGGAATCCAGCTTTCTTTCTCCTATAACCTCGTTGTGCTCGAGCCACTGATTTTTCAGGACAGTACAATCCAGGCTGTTAAGCAATCTGACAACCAGCTGTAGCTCTTATATCCATGTTTTGAAAAGAAACTGAGTCTCAACCCCTCTTTGGCGACCACTTCATATGTCATACTTCCTTTAAAACAAACAAGCAAACAAACGGTACAGGATTGGTCTAGAAATGTAATGGGTGAAGGCAACCAGTTTGGGTCTTAGATTATGGAATCACACGGCAGGCATGCAGTCGGCGTCTCTAGTCTGCCTGTCTGTCTTCCTTCCTTCATGTATGTGGTGAGACTGGATTAGGGAAACACGGCTGACTTTGTACGTTCACCAGGGGCGCTGGCCACAGTGATGGCCATTCCAATGTAGCCCTGGCACTCAGCTCTGACCGCTTTAATTTTTTGTTAGCATGCTCATGCAGAAAACAGCCTATTTCTCCCTCTTCTCAGCCACCTTTTGTTGTATTTCCAGAACAGTGTCTGCATTTTGAATATTGTGAACATGGATACATTCCGGTTTTAAAAATGAACTAGAACAGGGGAATGTACTGATTCTAGAGCAATAAGTAAGTGTTTTTCCTTCTCTTGCATTTGCATTTGGCAACTTGTGTTAATTCTGATCACAAGCAAATTGTAATGAACTTCTTACAAGCCTGCAACATGGGGTGTGCCTTGCTTATTAATCCGTTTAGTCTGCTCTGTTTCACTTCCCCCAACATTCATTGCTTCTCTTCCCAACAGCAATCATACTAAATCTGCAAAACCTGAGGTTTCCTCTAAACCGGCCAACTTCATGGGTCATGACCTTTTTGCCACACACACACACAATGGCTCTCACACCCTCGATAATGTAAACAGAGGGAATGAGAAAAAATAGTTGGAACAGACCACCAAGGTCTGTACTGAGTCATCGGAACATAGTGGAGTTGGTAATAGGTGGACAGATAACCTGAGTGTGTTTGCCCCTCTTGACATCTCTAGATCTACGTGTAGATTGGCTTTCTTAGGCTTCCTTTTGCCTACTTTTTCTATGTTCCTTGTTGATCCTCCATTTTAGTTAAAGAGACAGACCAAGCCAGCTCCAGGGGCTTCTTCAGGCCAGTGAGAGATTTCCCCTTCTCCGTCACTATCCCCACATGGATTTCCTATGATTATTTCCTATTTATTACATTTGTACCTTATCTGTCCACTATTAGAGTGTTTTCAAAGAGACTTACAATCCTCATAAAACAAGATCTATTGAAATCAGATTAAAATAATACACAGTATGGTAAAACATTGATTCCCTTTCTGTCTAACCACCAGCCTCTACAGTAGCTGCCTCTCGTCTGAAAGCTACACACTTTTGCACTTGGCTCCCATACTCTGGCAAGGTTAAATTCTAAAGAATCCTAGTAAGTTGAACAACTTAAACAACACATGTGTGTGTTCCCAACATTGGTGAGCAAAAGTTATTTCTTGTAAAATTGCATCACCATGTGGATTTCTGCAATAGTTTAGACCAGTGGTTCCAACCTTGGGTCCCCAGGTGTTCTTGGACTAAAACTCCCAGAAGCCTTTGCCACTAGACGTGCTGGCCAGGATTTCTGGGAGTTGTAGTCCAAGAACATCTGGAGAGACCCAAGGTTGGGAAGCTGTGTTAGACCCACTTTTTCCAAATTCCTTTGCAGCAGGATGGGGGGGACGGACAAGTGGCCTCCCAGCGATTGGACTACAACCCCTATGAGCCCTAGCCAGCAGTAAAGAATGATGGGAGTTGTAGTTCAACAAGACCTGGGAGATGACATTTTTTTTTCTAACCCTGGTTTCTAGGGAACAAGTGCAAACCTGTTTTGTTTTGTTTTCTCCTTGTCACGTTAGAACTACCTCATTTTACACAGGATGGAAATGATGATACTAAGAGGAGAGCCACTTCCCTCTGGAGGATCTCCCAAGCCATCTGTCAGGCAGAATGGAAGAGAGCTCCCAGCTCTGCGCTGAGTCACCAAGTTATCTTTCTTCCTCTCCCTGCAGCTCTCTGCTCCAGTCACTGTATCAAATTCAACTGATTGAAGTTGCAATGTACTCCAGGATACTTCAAACGCATCGGGTGTTTTGTTAAAGGAAGAAGAGTCCAGAGGTATTGAGTACAAAACAGGGTGCTCTTTTCTCTTTGGTGGGCTTCTCCTCCTGCCACCCGCTCGTTTTTCTCCTTAAAAAATTAATGTTTGAAGTCAATAGCTTGCTATCTTTTTCATAGGTCAATATTTCTTCTTTAGGAGCAATTAACTTAATTATTAATGGAAGCAAATTATGGATAAAAAAAATGAATAATACCTGGATGGCAAAGACAGCCAAACTTGAAACGATTTGGTGTATATCTTCTCATTGGAAATGCAGAAGTGATTGAGGGAAAAGGTCAGGAAGACGGGAATCTTTCCTGAAGAGCTATGGAAAGTCAGATAAGCGAAGTGACAGCTAATAGACGGATCATTGTTTGTTGCCATCATTAGCAAGTGGCAATGTATTTATCGGTGAAATTAAAACCATAGTTTTTAAGAGGAAGAGAAGCGTGCAGAAGATTACTTCAAAAAGTAGCTGTTAGGAAACATTCCAGTCTGCATAACTTAAAGATCCGTCACATTAAAGGAGAGCAAAGACTTATACTTTGCTGTCCTAGGTAACAGGCCAAGATATTGTAGCTCAAGGTCCAGGAGGACAGATTTTGGGTGAATATTATGAACAAGATCTTGGTCTAAAAGCTGATTGAGAAAGAAACTTATTGCCATGGAGAGTGGAAAGTAGACTCTTCCTTACTTAGAAGGCCTTCCAGCAAAGGCTGAGCACTTGGTCTAGCTTTGGATTTCCTGCACTAAGCAACAGATTTGTTCGTTTTGCTTCCGTCCATAATTTACAGTACATTTTGTTGCTAAGGATGTCTGACCTACATCCCCTGCATGCCACAGAAGGATCTGGGAGGTTGTTTCTAGGCCTCACATTCCATGTTGCTGTCCCCTGAGAAGGGTGGGCACTGGGGCCGACTTGACCATTAGGCAGAACAAGGTTCAAACATTGCTGCTATGAGGAATAAAAAAGAGTGGAAGTTGACAACCAACCAACCAACCAACCAACCAACCAACCAACCAACCAACCAACCAACCAACCAACCAACCAACCAACCAACCTCCCTCCCTAATCGATCAGGGCTGTTCTGCCCCACAGCAAGGGTTTGTTGGATGTCAAGAAGAAGGATGTCATGGCTAGGACTCCCTCATTGGGGGATTTAACACTATACAGCTGTTCCTCTGGCTCTGGATTTAGCAACAGAAGGCACAGCTCACTTTATCAAATACAACTCACATTCTCTATGTAAAAGATAGGAAGCAGTCTTATATAGTGTCAGACCTTGGTCCGTCTACCCCAGTATTGTCAACTCTGGCTGGCAGCCTTAGCACTCCAGGGGTTCAGGCAGGATTCTTCCTTAGTACTATTTGGACTTTGCTGGTATTCCCTGGTGGCTGTTCATCTAAATATTAACCAGACATGACCCTTCTTAGCTTCTGAAATCAAACACAATCATATTTGGGATCACATGGCAAAAGGGAAAATGCAGAGAGAGTTGGTTCATTGTCTTTCTAGGAGAGCTTTGCTTACCTGCTGTTAGTGATATTTTAATTAAACACTTAATAAGCCCCTAAGTGCCCATCTGTCTACCTGTCTCTCTATCTGTCTGTTCATCTACCTACCTACCTAGATCAATTATTTAATCCTTTTACTAAAGAGTTCAAGGTGGCTAGCAGCATAAACTATAAACGAGCAATTGAAAAGATCCTTTGCAATTTAAGAGCAAAAAACACTAAATATTAAATCTGGCGTGTAACAGCTCCTTACAGTTCTGAGAAGGACCGAGCCCATTTTAAGGCTTTTGCAAGGCAAGGACACGGCTTTCTCCTTCAACTTCGCAAACTTCATCAAATAAGACCTAGATTTTAAGTGAGCAAAGAGGAAAGTCATGTTTAGAGATCACCGTGAGAATGTTAGTATATTTGATTGCTTGACGATTTCTTGGCTGTACCTGATTTGCCTATTATGAGCTCTGTTTGTTCATTCTGCCTTCTGCCGTTTGCTTTCCTTTTTTGGGAATGAAAGTAAACATACTTTGGGAGAGAGCCTCGGGTTGCTTATAAACCATCCTCATATTTCACTGATAATTATGGTTACATGGTATTCAACCTGGATGCAAAATTATAAGGCTGGTATTTATTAACCCATAGATGTCAAAGCTAGTATTGGCTTTCCCTCTTTGGAAGCAAAAGGAAAAAGAGTGGGAAATCTATGCATGCCAATTTAGTGCCATGAAACGAAGGGATGTTTTATACAAATTGTGTTTTATTCCTTTGGAACACATTCCTCTTTAGCTACTTTGCAAAATTGCAGACAGGTTCCTACAGATCTCAGCTACCTTTGTAGGCAGGCTTTAGGTCCCATGGGGCCAGGCCAGTTGCGGCTGATAGTTAGGACCATGGAGAGGTCAATGTGGGCCTGGATCCCAGCTGTGAATTTATGGCAGGGTTATATGATACATTGTAAATAGTACACAATTAGAGTGAGCCATTCCTTAAGAGCTGAGAACAACTGACTGTCACATCGGAAGCTTTACACACCTCCCCCAATTTGCAGTTGGCTTCCTTTGCCATGTGATTGGTCACTGGGAGGTAAGCACAGGCTTTATTTGCAAGTATGGCTGTTCAGTTACAAAGGTCTGATGGGATTGCATCTTGGGAGTGCTTGTGGATTTCCATTTCTGAAAACTAGTTTGACTCTATGTCTTGGAGGAGGAGCAGGAGGAAGAGAGTTTAGTTTTAAACTAAGCAATCACAGTTCCTTGTGACACCTCAGCTTCAAGAACTGTGGTTTGCTTAAACTAGCCTTCCCCAATCTGGTGCCCTCCAAATGTGCTGAACTGCAGTCTCTTCCATAGTTCTGTAACCCAACATATCTGGAAGACAACAGGTCAAGAGAGTCTGGTGCTATTCAGATTGTGGCACTGAACGTTTTTTTCCAGTCAGGACCAGGCTGGACCTCAGGGAGGTTGTCTACAGACCCCTGGACTTCAAGGGGTTTTCATCCCAGAGTCCTAGATGTCAGTTGTTGGGAGCTAGCAGTTAATGGCAGAGGTTAAAATAGGAAAGGTGACACAAACACACAGCTGGATAATGGCTCTGTTGACAAGTCAAGGACAATAGGCCATGTTCCTAGTACTTATATCAGGTCTAGCCAATCCATAGGCTTCTTACTGCCTCCCAACCAAGGGTGCAAGGTCATCTGTTGTGACTGGCTGGTAGAATGATGCCTCTGGACAGACCAGACCTGATATTAATATATCAAGCCAGTTTTGGTTCACTGAGTTCAGTATTGTGTTTGTTCTGTTTAGGACCAGTCTCCCCTGAGAAGTGAGATCTCCTTCCCAGCCCATCTGGATCTAGAGGGAAGTGAGCTTGGAGTCTTCCAAATGCAAAGGGTGTGTTCTACCAGTGAGCTTAGATGACTTCCCTTCCTAGATATCAAATGCATCTTAAGCTCTAGTTTCCAATTCATCCCACTTCTGTCGTTTACAGCTCTAAGCTTGAGCCCAGCTGCTTGGGACAGAATATTCTAATTGTGCTTGAAAGATAGAGGCTCTCTGAGAGGCCCCGAGGAAGAAAGGCAAGTAACCAAGCAAAGCAAAGCAAAACAAACCCAATAAACTTTATTCTTTCCCCTGGTTACCAATTCAAACTCGGGGTTTACAACAAATGCCTACATGGGCTTCCTGCTGACCCAGCCTTTTTGAAGAGAAGCAACACAATGGTTGCATTTCCCCAATCTGAGATGAACCGTCAGCAACGTTGGACACAGAGAGATGTTGACATGCCATTGATGTATGGGAAAGACAACTGAGCAGCTCCGACGAAAAGCCGTAAGCCACAAAACAACGGCCGTCACCAGGCAAAATAACACTTTTGTCCTTTTGCTGTTATTGCGTAGCTTTATTATTACAATCGCACCTTACATTTCCTTTGATGGGAGACCACATGGTAAGAACCCGAGATCAAAAACATACAAGAGTATGGAAAGAAAAAGGGGAGACGTGGAGAGGGAAACAGAGAGACGGAGAGAGAAGGGAAGGAAGGAATTGCTAGCAACACGTTAGCAAGAAAAGGAGAGTGAGAAGAAAGGCTGTGGAGATGTTCATAAAGCCGGAGGCGGTGGCGCTCTCCTCCTTGAGCTTAGACTGAAGTGACAGCTGTGCCTGGAAGAAAAGGTACAAGTGTTTGGAAGGGTGGCGACGTAGTATCTCACTTCTGGGTGCCCCCCCCCCCACTTCTTTTTCAGATTTTTGCTGAGTTGAAAAGTGTCATTTTGCATTTTGCTTTTATAGTTGCCAGAGACGGTTACAGCTCGCCCCATGTTGGTTTGCTAAGACCCCGAGGAAAGCAGTTGACATCTCAAAAAGCAATAATGGTATGGTTTATTGGCCCATTACATGGTGCCAGGTTGCGAAACAGAAAGAAGACTAGAGGCCCCGCTCTTAACACTTCAGTTTGATGTAAGAAGAATGAATCTTTGCCTAGCAGGGGCCTTTCCATTGTGCTTTGCATAAATCGTGGGAGAGGCTGTGGGGTCTTTGTGCATGTGCACACCTTTGCTCTGCAAAAACAAAACGCCGATTCCTCATCTAGCAGCCCCGGTAGGAGCTTAGATTCCGATTCTGGAATGGAATGGGATGCAAATTCAGGGCTGTTTCGCTTGCATTGAGGACCAGGCTGAATGCGCCGACTTGCTGAATAACTACAGCGTTCGGAAAGAACACAACAAGAAACGATGTTTCAGGGCTTGGAAAAGCAGAAGATAAATGCAATTCTTTCTGGCATATCCTTGAGATCGAAGAAGAGACATGACATCGGTAGATTGATTCTATTTTTTTTTCTCCAAATAGAGAGATCTTTGTGGTGTCCTTTCATGGAGGAGACACATTAAGGGATCACCACACGAGAAGGTCTGCTTTTTTTAAAAAACCCACTTTGAATAGGAAGTAAGCAGAAGGGTCTGAGGCCACACAAGACAAGGAAAGAAGTGTCTTCTGAACAAGCAGCCAGTCCGGTTGCTACTGCCATTCAAGAAAACAGTGAAGAGTTGATGGTGGCTAATACTGCCAATTTCAGCGGTGCTGTGAGTCCCCTCCATACTTTAGTCGGCTCAGTCTGCATTTTAAAGGAGCCGAGCCACTGCCTCACAGAGGTTCAGCACCTTGGAGAACTGCTCTCAAGTTCTGACTAAAACCTGGAATGGATTCATAGGAATCATGAAGCACCTCTGCAGTGAAGTATGGGTTTATGGGCAAGGTTGAAGGAAATCCAACGTCACCATATGCTCCCGGACACATATGGGCCATATATGTTCAGTTCCCTGGGCCCATGAGAGAAACTTCCAGAAGGACAGCTGTTCTGTTGTGACTCTTGTGGTACCTTGAAGGCTAATAGGTTTTATCTGGCCTAAGCTTTTGTAGACGGCAACTTCTGTCTTCTGATGTTTGGCATACTCCGATTCCATATAAAACTACAGGAAGACATTTGGTTCTTCCCATTTGTAAGATTATTCCTGCAGATACTGTATGGAGCTGAAATTTGGTGCTTGGAAATTTAAAACCATTAGAAATCACCCAAAATAAATTTGCCCAGCTATAGTTTTTTTTACTATACTGTAGATAGCTCAGTGGTTCAGGTATGCGGCTGCAGAGCCAAAGGTTGGGAGTTCAGTTCTTGCTGAGCCTCCTAGGAATAGAGCCAGCCTGTGTGGCCTTGGGCCAGCTGCACCGTCCCAGGGCGCCCCCCAGAGGAAGGGAAGGTTAAACCACTTCTGAGTATTCTCTACCAGGGAAACCCTGGAAAGGGTCACCATAAGTCCGAATTGACTTTATGGACATGATTAATACTATTAGTGCATTGTGTTGTGTTGTTTTTATTATGTGATTTGCCATGGCATGTGTGCTACAGCAATAAACTGAACACGTTTGATGGCATGGAAAGAAACTGTAGTAAAAAGACCCACCACAGTAACAGTTGCAAAAGAAAGGGAATTGTTAAGTTACAACAGTAATATAATTATGTCAAATATAACAGTTAGTCTTTAAGGTGCCACAGGTTTTTGTCTCACACACACACACACACACACACACTTACTATTGTTATTCAATTATAATCATCATTATTATTCCCTTTGGATTTTGCCTGAAAAGCTTCGACAGACTAACACGGCTACCTCTTCCAAATCTGCCGTGATGTCTTGGTTACTGGAGGGGAGGAATGAATCACAAGTAACTCGTTATCTGTTACTCGTACTTTCCAAACTCTGGTCTTCGTTCATAGCTCAGCTTCTTGGCCACTCTGCAAGTTCAGCTCTTGAAGGCAGTGCTTGGCAGGAAGAGAGCCTATTTCTAAAAATGTGAAATGAGATGCAGCTCAGATGGTGAGCTTTGGGCAGGTGCTCACAAGAACATAGGTCTCCCTCTCTCTCAGTGAAAGGTATGCAAAGAGACACAGCCAACTCACAATATCGCCTCTGTATCTACTGGGGCAAATGCAACAGCTTGTCGGCTCTTTTTATTCCAATTGTTAACGACTGTGAAAACATTAAACATGCCCAGCCACTGAAAAGAGAAAGAAGAAGAAAATCACACCTCTGGATTGAAAAGTGATTTTAAAAAATGCTGATTTAAACCCATTGTAAAAACTACAGGCGCCAAGACTGCACTGAGGCTTTGCAGCTGAAGGAGACAAAGCAATATCCATTTTAAACACACCATAATTCACTTTGCAAATCTGTGCAGGAACTTGCTCAGTTCCATCCAGCTGTAACAAATATTTCTGTTCCAATGAAAGATCCTCTTCTCCCACCTTTTTCCGCAAGCTCTCCTTGCTGCTATGAGGAATAAAAAAGTGTGGAACTTTACCATTCCCCTATTTATCCTTTGCTAGGACAAAATGTACATGGCCAGAATTCAGAGTCCTTCCCTGTCATTCAGGCTAGACGTGTTGAACTGATGAGAGAAACAGAGGCTTTGCCAAATGTAAGGAGATGAAGCACCATTCCAGATGATTAGATAATTAGGCAGGAAATAGCCTGCAATTGGATGGCCATAGTTCCGTGTAGCACAGGACATGTTTGGAATGCCAACGTTTGCTGGTTCAATCCCCAACATCTCCAGATTCAGCTAGGAAGATCTCTGGTCTGAAACCATTGGTAGCTATGGCCAGTGGGTACAGAGACCTGTTAGTTCAATGGATCCATCCTTTGCCTTTGCAGGTGCAAGCTTAATAGGTTTCGGTTCATGAGAAATTGCTGATCTTAAGAATTGTGAGCTGTAGTTCTTGTGAAGGCAAGGCAGTGTGAAGCTGTGGACATTTGCCAGAATGAGAAGAAGTTAAAGCTAACCTAGACAATACACCAGCTTCACAATTAAAGGGCAATGAAACATTGTCTTCCAGAGACACTTTCCTTCAAAACTCCTGTGTCTGAATGATTGACTTGCCAATGAAGCCCCTGCTTGTCTCCTGATGACAAATCACAAAGCAAGTGCAACATGCAGAACTGAGAAATCTTGTGCCAGGATAAACAGACATTCTCTGCCTCTTAAGAGAGCTCTGTTTCTAATGTTTTGATCCTGAGAATAAAAACAAATGATGCCGTAAGAAGATTATAACATTAGAACGTAGGCCTGTCTTGTCCAACATTCTGTTCCCGCTGCAAGAAACTGGGTATCCATGTGAATCTTTTCTTGGCCACTGGATGGGCCATTCACAGTCACTGTGCTGCTTTAATGGGCCTCTCTGTTTTTGTCATCATTCAGTGTCAGAAAGTCACTTATGGTGACTCTGTGGTTTAGTGACCTCCAAAAGGTCACATAATTAAGAGTCCAACTCTGGTCTTGCAGTCTAAAGGCTGTGTCTTCTGTGTCTTCATTAACTCCATTCTTAGATACAGATCCACCGCTTCTTAGATAGGCTACAGATCCACCGCCAGAGGTTGTTGCCTTCATGTTCTGCTGGTAGACTTTCAAGAGGGATCTAACTGAGCTCTAGGCATTTTGTGGGCTTCACTGAGGCTCCTCTTGGAAGGGGTGATCTTTCTAAACACCTCTGGGCAATTCCTTGTGTTTTGGGAGCCACCAAAGGATCTAACCAACAGGAGGAGAAACGGAAAATGATCCATGCGCCTGTCTCACTCGACGAGGTTGAAATTATTCAGACATCTTGACCAAATTCTCCTCTTACTATGACTTTTGCTTCACATTACCAAGAAGAGGAAGTGTGGGCTGTGTTGGATTTTATTTTTCAATAAACCATTCTTCCAGATCTCATAGCTTTGAGAAGCAGAATTTTTTCAGAAAAACAAACAAACCTACAACCACTTCTATGCAAAAACTACTTGGAGGGTGGGCTCTAGTTCAGAAGAAAAGCCAATGTTTCAGATGCAGAAGGCCCCACTCAGCTTTGGTGCTTGCCATCTACCACAGGTAGCTTTCTGCTGTAGACCTTTGGTGGAGGCCTCGTCTTTCTGTTGAAGACACGGAGGCGTCCACTTTCGACAGCAGATTTTACATGTCATTAAAATGTAGTTTATTGTTGCCTTTAACTGCCAGGCATGGCAAGATATGGTTGTGGGGGTTTTGACCTCAGATGCCTAAGTCACTCCGTGCTGGACTGAGGATGCAACTTTCTCCCCTACTTGAAGCAGTAAAACATCTTGGGCTAGACCTGTCCTTAAGGATGTGAAAGTCCCTCATTCTCAACGTTGTATTTCTCCAATCCCAACGGTGTCTTCCATTCTTGTTTCATATTGAGTTGCAAGATTTTTTTCCCCTCCCTTTCACACATTGAAAGACATACACGATCATTTATGCATTTTATCTCTTGATCTAATAAAGCATCCTTGTGTGTATGTTCCACCAATGGTATGTCATCTCAGTCCATCACATAATTTTGTGTGCGCATCTCGAAATAAACCTGGCAAATACACGGATTCTCAAGGCAAGCCACATTCCTTCTTGCAAACTGTCCCAGGAAGTGCAAAAAAGGCAACTTTATTTAAGAAGGTCTAAGATGGCAAAATTTGTTTCCAACCCCAACATGCCTTGAAAAGCCACTGCAAGCTAGCACAGATCTTGATGACACAGGCTGGTGATCTGATATAGAATGAGATAGCTTTACATCTCAACTTGGCACATTCCTGCCCTTTTACCCAAGAAAGAGACTACACACACCAGCGCTTGCTCCACGGACTTCATTGCTTTTACAAAGTACGCTGCGGCAGATTTTGCTAGCATGCCACGTGAAGCCCGATGAATAATTAACACTAAACTCGAACTTGTCAGAAATAAATGAACAAAGCCCATTTTGGCAATGCGGCATCCTTGATTTATTTTTTATCACATTCACTTAGAGTACTTGTTAATTCACAGCATCCAGCCATCTTCCATCAGCCTTTGAGTCATTTAGCGTCAATGGGTGAGGTTCTACCATTGAATGTTACCTCTTTGCAAGGAGGTTTGGAAAGAGAGAAGAAACTCAGTGACAGTGCCAAAGAGAGGAAACTTGTGCCTAGCAATATGCCTCCTTCTGGAGTCCAACAATATGTACACTGGCCAAATGAAGCCATTGCTGTTGGCAGTAAATAATGATCTTAATGCAAATTTTCTTTTTGCACTCTTAATGCTTCAGCAGGGGGCTGGACTCATTGATCTCGGGGTCCCTTCCATCTCTACAGTTCTGTTAAAAGGAGACCAACTTCTTTCAGCTAAAGTTGAATTCAGTCCCAAAGCAATATGGTATCTGTCTGTTTGCCATATTGCTGTGGTTGGCAGGATCGAAGGCAAAAGGGTGGATCCAAAATGACAATACAATTTAGATTAGATTTCTGGTTGCCAGTAGTTAAGCCTTAAGAGGAGGCATAATCATCATCATATGCCATCAAGTTAATTCTGCTTCATGGCAACCCTTTTCAGGGTTTTCCAGGTAGAGAATATTCAGAAGTGGTTTACCCTTCCCTTCCTTTGGGGGCGCCAGTGGTTTAGGTATCTGGCTGCAGAACCAGAGGTTGGGAGTTCGATTCCCTGTGTAGTCTTGGGCAAGCTGCAGAGTCCCAGGGTGCCCCCCAAATAAGGAAAGGGTAAACCACTTCCAAGTACTCTCTACCTAGAAAACAATGAAAAAGGTCACCATAAATCAGATCTGACTTGACAGCACATGATGATGATGATAAAAGCTTGGATTGAGCGATTCTGGATATATGAGAGAGACTGTGGTTCCACCCCACATCAATCCGAGACACCTACTTGTCTGGATGGACCCTTTTCCTACTTCCTCTCTCTCTTTCTCTCTTGTTCTGCCACACTACCAGTGAAATCTGCATGAAATTAGGCCATGCAGGTTGAGAGAAACAGGCAGATGGCCACCCACAATATGTTTCTGACCCTACAGGTATAATACTAGCCTACCTTGTAATGCAGTTGTAAAAATTGCCATTGTGATTTTGCAAAGTCCTGTCAAAGTCCAATATGTACTCCAAATGCCAAGTATTTCTCTAGACCCACAGGCCTTCTTTACCTTAACTGAACTTTGGCACAATATTATAGACACAGTTTCCTTCAAAACTTTTGTTTTGCAAGCTGTATCTGCAAGTGTTGACGCTTCGTGGTAATGATTGTCATGTGTTTCACAGATATATTTTGCGAACCAGTTGTGCCAAGCCCTCTGAGAATATAAATATGCATACTGCTTTGCTAGTATTGCCAGAGACATTAAAACATGTTGTCAGGAAGAAGGAAAACATAGTTTCTCTTTGTTTTTATTTTTACATGAAGCAGACTCTCAAATTTGCAATACTATTAAAATCCCAAAGCCAACACTTCCTCTTATGTCTAACTCAGTCAGCATCAAATGGAAAAGGAACTGCAGGACAACACTTGTGTTTGGGAACAGCACAGTAATTTAAAGAAAATTAAATGAAGCATGTTGCTAGATCTCATGGTGTGATTAGCTAAAAGAGAAGCAGAAAAACATTACTGTCCTGCAGTAGGTTATTAGCTGTGTAGGATATGTAGTTGTACACTGCAAAATGATAAGCAGTGAGTTGCATTGTGCTTAGCAGTTACAACGCTATGCATTTCTATTCAGAAGCAAGTCCTACGGATCTTACCGAGCTTTCTCCTGTGTCATGAATATAGATGTCCATGCACTCCCATTGACCTTAAACATTGTAAATTTTGACTTTTAGAGACTATAGGGGTGGGAAGGAGAACTTGCCTTGAGGAATGAGAACTCTTATCAGCTGGTTTCTTCAGGCTATTACTAAAAGGCAAAGCTGAGGATAGAAAAGTGATTCCCCAGGAACAAAATGTATGTGGATCATGTCATTATACAGTTTAGCCACTAGGTGGTACCAGACTTAGTTGCATTGTTCTTTGTTTAACATCCCGATTAATGTATCCTCTATAGCCCAACTGAGGGATTACAGTTTGAATTCAGTAAGGCTTGAAGTGTTGCAGGATGGGGGCCTTCATATTAACCCCTGTCAAAGTCCAAGATATTACAGACAGCCTCTCACCATGGACAAGGGCACCAGGACCCACCCAGTCCACCATGCAGGGTATCAAGTCCAAAGACACTTACTGCACAGCTGGCCATGACCAAGCAGAGGTGGGAACACCGGACTGGGAGCCAGGTCGCTGGACCGGGAACACAGAGCCAGAACAAGGCACTGAGATGCAAGAGACCAGTAGAAGCAAGCAGGGGCAGGAACACTGGAGTCCAGACACAAAGATGCCAGAGGCAGGCAGAGAGATCAAGGCAGGAACAACAGAAGAACGCAGGAGCAGCAAGGTATAGCACAGCCGAAGACCTTTGTTGCTGAGGGAAGTTCTACCAGGGAGAACCACTCATTAAACAGGCCTTCCCTCCAGATTTCCAGGTGAGCCTCATGAGTGGCCCAGCAGCTGCTACCCAGGCCAGGGCGTGAGCCTGCAAACACCCGGCCATTCCTGGGTCAGGCTGGCCCCAATCCTGCAGCTGCCAGGGCGGTGTGTGGGCCACGTCCTGACAACCCCACTCACATGTCCTTGACACACCTATGAGACAGGCAGAAGTTCTGATAAAGCTGGATTTTTACTCATGGAAATCTTGTAACCATATTATTTGGAATGTACTTACAAGCCCCCTCCCCAACTACTGCTATCAATACCTAAAGATCTGCCTGTCTTCTGGATAGGTTGGGAGGCAGGAGTTAATGGTGTCCCTACATCACCACCACAATGCAAGCCCTGTCCAGATTGAGATGGTAAACCTCTTGGAGTTCTAGAGACAGCAATGCTTGAATGGGACTTAAGCCATGCCCTGCTCAGGGGAGGGTCCTGAGGCCCCCCAGTCAGAAACTGCAGAGGAGCCCAACTCTTCCTGGAAACTTGGACTTGTGACTAAAGGGAAGTCAAAATCCCCTTCTTCAGAAGCAAGGAGAGCAGGGCCTTGTCCTGGACCAACACGGCAGCACAGGACACGAGCAAGCAAGGATGTAGGTGGTACAATGGGCAAAATCCAATAGTAGGTCATGACTAGAGTAGGTGCGTTGAGTTAATGGAACTTTTGGAATGGTTGACTCCCCAAATGACTACTGATCCCATGAGTCAACTCTAGTTGCAACTTACTACTGGATTTCAGCTGCTGATGCACCCATTTGTAAGGGAGGACACCTCAGGAGTAGAGGATCTCCTTCAAATGAGAGGCTTCCTGCTGAAAGACCTGGAACCAAAGGATGGTTGGGACCCAGGCCAGCTCAGCTATAAAATCCTCACTTCCAGCCTGAAGATGCTTTTGGAACTCATCTTGGCCCTTGCTTGATTTTGTCCACCAATCCTTGTTGTGATTACTCTGCCATATAGTGTATGACCTTGGAGTATGCATTGGTTGCCACGGGATTCTCCTGGGATTGATCCTGCTCTGCAGTGCTGGTTTGCTGACTCCATAGAACTTTGACCTTGGCACCTGAGCTCCAGAAACCCGCCCTGGATAAATCACAAACTCCAACCTGTACATGGTTACTTGGAAGTAAATCTTAGTGAGTTCAACAGGATATTCTCCAAGGAAACTGTGTGTTCATATTGCCTAGGGTGAGAAGAACTTGAGATGTCCCCAAGCAACTGAAGACCAGCTTCTTCATGACTCTTACTAAGGGGAGCACATATTTACCAATGCAGCTTTGCTTTGTTGCTTCACAGGTATGCTTGCCATACATTTGAAATTTATGTAATATCAGGTTATGAAAATATAGTTACTGGGTAGTGGCCTATTTGGTATGCAACTGAGCAGCAAAGCTGTTATATTATTTTCCTGAAAACATATATTTTCCAAGTCCCTGGTTTCATCACTTTGCGGCTTGTTTTCCCCCCCCCCCTTCTTCTTCAAACTTTGCCTTATTGAGTTTTAAGCCTCTATAAATAATGCAAGCCAAACATTTAACTAAGACACAGCTGTAAACACACATACACAATGGTTTTTAAACTCAGCAAGCTCATTAAGACTCAGAGCTTTAATATTACCTCCAGCAAATTGACGCATTTCCTCTCTCTTGCAACTCAGATGTATTTTGCAAAACAACATGCCCGGCTACTCAAGTGTCAGCAGTCATGTCATCTCATTTTGTTAATTTGTAACCAATTAATTGGCTATATTAATTAACTGCAACCCTTTTGATTGTCTAAAGAGATCTCCTCTCTCTCCATTAACTGGCAACTATTAAAGAAGAAATTTTATTATCTACGAATTGAGTTTTAATTGATTAAATCGTCATGTGTCATAGGCGTAAGAGATGGCCTCTTAGGCATGCCACCCTCAGTAAGAGAGAGAAGAAGATGAAATCTGCTTTTTGCAGTTTTATGAATGTGCCAATTTATGCAGATTTAATCAATTAATACCCAGATGATTCATTGGCTCAGATTTATTTCATAAGTTATAGCTCTACGTTTGTGTGCATATGGGTGCTGGGAGGGTGATTTCTCTCCATTTTTAAGTCATGTTATTCCCAAAGCCACTTAACTGCCTACTAAGAGGGCATATTAATGCTCCCATGGTCAACATTACACTAAGGACAGGACACTAATTGCCACATTTGTCCAATCACTCACATTTTTTTCAGCCCAGTGGGTACCGATTTGTTGTGCGGTTTCCAAATCACTCACTGTTTCTTGAAGAAACTGTTGACTGTGCCCAAAAGCTGCCCCTTCCCCAAGTCAATGAGGTTTCAACAGAAGCCTGCAATTGTATTGGTGGTCGCATAAGGTTTTTGCACAACTTGCCATGGCGAATTAACAAAGTGTTGGAGTCGCATCCTGGTTGCGCAATGGGTTGTGTGACCTGGCATGCAACTGAGACGCGTCAGCAATTCCCCTTGGCAGCAAATTCCCATTCATTTAATCAGTACTTGGTGATGGGACAGAGTCTTCCAGAACACACGAGGCAGATGAGTACTTTGGGAGGTAGATGATTTGTGACCTGGGAAGGAAGGGCACCTCACCTTGACATTTTGGGGTGAGGTGCCTCCCATTCTGATCTATGAGCCACCCCTGGTCTCTCTCTGTGTGTGTATGTGTACAGGCTGTGTTTCATTCACAGCTTATCCTTCAAGATTAGGTAGAAGCGGAAGGGCAGGGTCTCTTCAGGAGGAACTGGGAGATGATGACCGTTGCTCTCATTGTTCCCCACTCAAGCTGGTGCCCTCACTGTGTCCAACAGTGCACTGCAAGATAAATACGTGCAATAAAGAAAGGGAGGGAAAGAGAAAGAAGCGGAGAGAGACTGACCCATCAGTCTGGCAGCAAGAGTTGTAAGAAATGCCGATTAATTAAAGTGTCCTTAGATGCCTGCACGCTGACCCCCTCAGCAGTGGCTGTGCTTCTACAGATACAAAGCCCTGTGTGACTGGCAGCATGCAGCAACCTGTTGGATCTTGTTCTGATTTATTAGAGGCTCTCTCCACACCTCCATTTCCCCTTTGAACAAAGAAGGTTCTAAAACAAATAGAACTCAATGTAGATTTGATTTAATTATTTTTAAGTGAGGTGAGGACTGGTGAAGAAGAAGATGATGATGAAGAAAATCACTTTTCATTTAGAAGGAAGAGGCTGTCAGGCTGAGAACCACATTAATACGTTATAGTACCTTTTAACATCCAGGTTTACATGACATACGGCATCATTTCTCCTCCGTGATTCTATTACTTTCAGAAATCTGTGTTTAAAGAGCATTAAAAGGTCTCACTTAAACTGACGGAAGTCAGGAGAATTCAAAGCCAAGAGTGACAGCCTCTTTAGACTGTCTTATTGCAGGAGTAGAAGCCTCTCTGGCCCCAAATACCTTGCAGATAAAAATTATAGAAATAATGAACCTTGTGTGGGCAGTAAAACAGCCTTGCTTTTGTAAAGTGATGGTGGATACTAACTGTTGTAGGAATAAAAGTGTCTCTTTCTTTGTGACATTCGGGATGTTTACACCTGGAGGGACCATCAACAAGAGGTATTGTGACATGGCTCTATTTTCTTGTCCGTACAAAGGTATTCAGTTCTTAGCTAAATGAATAATCATTGCATACTGTCACATCGATTCTGGCTGACGGCAACTCTTTCCAGGGTTTTCTAGGTAGAGAATACTCAGAAGTGGTTTACCTTTCCCCTCTTCCGAGGGTGCCCTGGGACTGCGCAGCTTGCTCAAGGCTACCCAGGCTGGCTCTTCTTCCAGAAGGCACAGTGGGGGGAATTGAACTCCCAGCCTCTGGCTCTACAGCCAAATACCTAAATGACTGGGCCATCCAGCCAGCTTAGCTAAATGAATAACAATTTTATTTCCTCTCTGCTTTAGTGCTTGCTTGCTTGTTCGTTTGTTCGTTCGTTCGTTTGTTCGTTCGTTCGTTCATTCATTCATTCATTCATTCATTCATTCATTCATTCCACTTAGATATGGGCCACATTAAAAGTGATACAGAAATAGAATCACCTGTGTTTTCAAAGAGTTACTAGCAGCTCTAGAGAGGGATGTGTCTGGGCTGTAGTTCTGGAGATGGGAGTCTTGATTGTCCTGTCCCATTGTCCCCCCCCCCCCCGTGAGAATGTTCATCCTCTAAAGCTGCCTCATTAGGGGCTAATCTAAAGGTAACATCAGGGCCGGCTCTACCATCAGGCATAGTGGCAGTCTGAAGCAGTGGATGTGGAGCACCGTGATAGGGGAGCACATTGTGATACTTGGTGTCTTAGTATGGTGATGTTTATCGCCAGGAAGGTGGAGAGGCACTTGTGAGATTTTCTGCCTTGACTGCCAAAATAATTTGGCTGGCCTTGGGATCTAAATACCTTGAGAACTTGCTGTCTTACCTCAGGCAACAAAATACGGTATATTGGGTCATTCCTGGGCACCACACAAGTCATAAAGCTGCTCCCTCCAGTACTTCCATCTCTTTCCACGGTTTTTATTGCTCCCTTTGAAAAAACATGGATTGCCTCTCATTCACATGGCTCGTGACTCACAAACGATTTGGCTCCTGCAATGTCTGAAGCGCTTTGCTGTTGTGTTGAAAAGACAAAAGCTGTGGACAATCTGTCCTCTAACTTTGAACACAAAGATATTTTTCTCCCTCTCCCAGCGTCGTATGAGAATTCAGAAGCTAAACCTGCTAAAGTTGGCATATGCTAATTTGTCTGCAAACATGGAAATAAGGACTGTAATTTTAATAGAAATAATTGCATCTCACCATACAAAGGAAAAATGCCGCCTGCAATCTGCATCAAGCTTGTGCTAACGGTTGGTGGGCAAATTCATGTTCTCCGCTCTCCCTTTCTAAGTTGTTGGGTTTTTAAAAGAATATTTTCACTGGATACAGATATTGCACAGCTTTTTCCAAACAGAGAACATCTTCAGCTCCAGATGACTGTCCTCTCTTGTGCTTTGCAAAGTAGACTATGAAACCAAACCTTGCCCTAACAAGAGTTACGAATTGTTTTGCCTATCTAAATGCTACGAACTTGTAGCAAATGGGGAAGCAGATGTGTTGTTGTTGTTTTTAATTGTACTTCCAGCTGGCATACAGAGGCTGGATAGACCACTTGGTGTTTCCTCATCCTAACGATGCAAACCCTCTCCTGCTGTAACATCTGTGAAGTTCTACAAGGAAGTAGTGACTTTCCAGGCCACCCGTCACCAGCGGGATCGGTAATCAGAAAGTAATGAGCTTGCTATTAAAGCTTTTTTGAAATGTTTAGATAACAACTGCCGTTGCAGCGATGGGCGTATTTTATTTTATGTACAGTATTTTATGCATGTCCGTCCTCTTGCAACTTGATTTCCACTTCAGTATTTGCATCTGTTTCTCTGGGGTCTATCACAACCTAAACGGGAGCAACCTGAAGGGAATGCCAATCTATTTGGAAGCAAAATCCTAGAAGATACAACATGAAACGTGACCATGAAAAGATCTATAATGAAATTCAGTGCACTGTGGCAGAATAAAGAGCACTGTGTGTATTCCCTTAGTTTCTCATTTTCATGGTATAAATGGAGACTTCTTTGCTTCCCCTTGTTTTTAAATTGGGTGTTTCTTTGCTTGATCTGTTTCATTTTCCAACCAAAAGCATTTAACCCATTTAAAATCCTTATTAGCTCTGCATCCTTGAATTGCCTTCCATTTGATAACTTTTTTTTTTTTTTTGGTAAATCACACACGCACACATATATAAAGGGAGGAAAAGGGGGGGGAAAGCTTTTTGTAAAAAAAGGAAAAAGAAAGGAAAAGCTTTTTGTATTGTGAGTAATAATATGTAGCAGACTGAAGAATACATCCACGCATAGCCAGATTTTATCTTCGTCTTTTGCTTTATAAAATACTTTGTTGAGAGAGCCTCTGCATCATGAACAATCTCCTATTATTATTTTTTAACCCAAGCTAAGTGAGTCATATTATTAAAAATGGCTGTGGAAAACTACGTTACTCAAAGACCTATGTGAATTCTTAAGAGCTGAGGTTCTGAAGTGAGCGGGCAAGCTAGTGGATGACAAGACTCATCTCCGCTGGTGCAAAACCGATAGCCCTGTTTTATACCCATGCAGCTGAAGAGCAACTGGGATGTGCATGTATCTAGAAGGCAAAGTTGTGAACTGCCAGGGAGGTCTCGTTCTGCTCCAGGTTTTGTAATGCTCAAGTTAGAACACCGTTTTGAAAGTGAGTGCTGAATCAGCATGGGGTGTATGGTTCACACTAGGTGGGAAATATATAGAGATACAAACATATTATGAAGAGTGGAGTAAGGAGGCAACTTTTGTAAGCCCCTCCCATGATGGTTAGCAAAAGCCACTTGATTTGATTTGTTGCTTGTTTTTCATCATACAACCCAGAGCACAGACGTAGAGGCAAGCCTAGTTTGAATGCAGATGGGAAACCATCAAGGATTTCCGAGTAGAGCTAGGCTAGAAGCCTGCATGACATCTTTCTGAGACATTGCTACCAATCAGAGTTGACCACATTGGACTAGTGGGCCTATGCTCTCTCTCTCTCTCTCTCTGTGTGTGTGTCAATATTCTCAATACTCTCAAGAGTAGACCTTTGGTCTAGATGGGTGGGATAGAAATCCAATAAATAAATAAATAAATATTAGACAGCCTCCAATACTCTCATTATCACTGGAATGCTTTTGATAGGCCTTTCTTCACAGACTCTCTCTCTCTCTCTTGCTTTGCTTGCAACCTGAGGTTGGCCTGTCTCCTTCTGCAAACGGTCAGAGTACAGCCTGCCGTTCAAGCCACTCTCAGCAGTACCAGAGTCTGGGCACGGTAGGATGTAACTGTCTGAGGCTATGTCTAGGCACAGTGTGAATGACAGAATAGAACACAAGAGAGTAGAAGGCTTGATCAGAGGCTGGAAAAGTTCCCTTTTTTGGACTGCCAAAGGACCTCCCAACCAGTAACACTGCCAAAATCTGAGTTTATCAGACTGTTCCAGTACCACACAATTTTATGTGACTGCATTTGTCACCATGAATTCTTCCAGCATTAATTTTCTCAATATCTGAAACAGATCCCATCGAAGAGACACCTTTGAGTAGTAAGAATACCTAGCCCTCATCAAAATCAATTTTGACAGGTGCGCCACCCCTGCGAGACAGGACAAAGGGTCAAAAATCGAACCAGGGCCCTCCGCCTGGGTGGGTGGGGCTTTAGGATGACTTAGGGGGTTGGTGAGGCCACCATGGGCCTATAGGAGGGATTGATAGACACAGGGGTCCCCTGTGACCAGAGCGCGGCCTCAGGATTGGCCCCTGAAGTGACGTGTCGCCCCACGGCCCTGTAGGCCAATGGGGAGAGGTTGGAGGGGTTTGGCTAGAAAAGGGGTGGCCGTAGGGCATGGCATGCCCTTAGGCCGCCTGGGGCTGAAACTCCACAGCAGTGGTCCTTCTGGATACAAGGAGTTAACGAGAGCTTTGGTCTGGATTAGTGCCAGGGTTTGTTTAGCTTACTTTTTTTTTTAATTTTTGTTTTCCTGCATGTGAAGCTAAAATCTCTTTTCAGCCTGGTTTATGTCAAAGAGAAGGGGTGCTAGAAAGGTTAGGCATTTGTATTACAAATGAACATTCTGGGCAATGTAGTTGTACATTGCTGCCTCAGATGTGAAAGAAATAGCAGACCTTGCTGACTGGGAGCCGGCAGTGTGTGTATAAACTATGGGCTGCTCATATTTCCATAGAAATGATTTCTGCAGAGATAAAGGACTGAGCAATCAGACTATTCCACTGTGCTTGTGTTTAGGTGCATCACCAATAAGACCTACCTAGGGAGGACAGAGAAGTCCTCTTGGGCAATACTGCCATGCCGATGCATGAAAGTACAAGTAGCTCTTTCCCCCTCTTGTAGATGATTGTGTTCTACCACACAGCGCTTAACGGCATGCTTTAGGTAAGAGCCACTGAAATCTAATAGCTTCTCTGTGGCACTCTGGAAAACAGTGTGTCTTTCCGATCCTCCAATGTAGAATTTCATTCCCAACATTGAGTACCTTTCTCCCTATGCCCTAACTAGTCATTTTGGAGAACAAGGTCCATGTGCATCTCGGCACTTCTGCGTTGCATAAATGATTAGACGGTTGTAACGTTCACACTTTGATGCATCTTTAAGTCCCCCTGGTGGCTGAGATCTGAACTCCGTCTATGTTCGCTAAGGGAAGACCTTCCAGACAAGTGGAAATTCCACATGCAGGCAAGATTAACCCTTTGCTGGAAGCTGAGATGTTTGTTGTGTCAGAGCAGAACCAGAGTTTGGGAAAAATTAAGTTTTCTTGGACGAAAACTCCCAGAAGCCATCATCTCGCACAACCAATGGCTGAGAAGGCTAGTCCCAAAACCTAACTTTTCCAAAGTCTGACAGGTGGACTATGTGGGGAAATGGGACAAAAGAGGTGTAGAACTATATGTGTATGTATCTTTTTCTCTCTCCCCCCCCCCCCCCCGGGATGCTCTTGTAGGTACAAAGAAAATAGAGAAAAATCAGTGTTCCATCATTGGAACGTCTGGTTTCAACAACGAAAAGCCAGTGGATTCTTTGGGAAG
This sequence comes from Intellagama lesueurii, assembly GCA_037013535.1. Classification (NCBI taxonomy): domain Eukaryota; kingdom Metazoa; phylum Chordata; class Lepidosauria; order Squamata; family Agamidae; genus Intellagama; species Intellagama lesueurii. The sequence goes on along the minus strand of JBAJHW010000012.1, from coordinate 18,881,954 downwards.
CCAATGAGAAGGGCAGGAACCCTGACTCATTGGAAACCTTTGTGTTTTGGACTACATTTCCCAGAATCCCCTCACCGGCCACATCAGCCATGGGATTTGGGAAGGTATAATCTAGAAAAAGCAATATTGTCATGATCTACCTTCAATTATTGTTTCCCATTATATCTCACCAAAGGAAGTGATGTTGGCACCCTCCAAAAAGCTTTGGACAACAATTATCCATAATTCCTAACTGCTGGCCAGGATATCTATGACCTGGCTAGGACTGATGTAGGTTGTCGTAGGTCAAACTATCCAGAAGAGACCGGGTTGAGACTCATTGGTGGGAGTGATGGGGATTTAGTCCTCCCGCCCGCCCCAAATGGTAAGGTTTTCCTAGCTCTGTCTTAGCAACCAGTGCATTCAGAAGACATGTTTCTCTCCCTCCCTTCAGCCTAACCCGGAGGGTTGCTGTGAATCTAAAAGGCGATAATCCTTTTGTAAACTACCCTGATGAGTTTGATTCCATGCTATAATAAATGTGGTCGTCCTTAACAGAAAGCTGAAATGCTCTGTCTTGTTCTCTCCTCATCCCTGGCCTTCATCCTCTGCTCCATTGGGAAGTCATGAAGCTTAAATGCAGAAGGTTGTAGAAGCTCTTAAGGAACAAGAGGATGCCAGGCATGGCCATTCATAACAAGAGCATCTCCTCCCCCCCATACCAGCCTGGATAAATATTGGCTGTGTGAGCTGGAATAAAAGGTTCTCTTGTGTAAGAGGATGACAAGTTACAGCTGTTAAGAGGGAGGTCAAGATCAATTTCTATTTACATTCAAATTAGGTACGGTTCCCCTCTCCCTGCACAGCAGAAGGTGCAAAGGAATTATGGCTGTGAGAGGGGAGGGAAGAAAAGCAGAAACGCACAGAAAGAAAGTGATCTGTCGGTGAGATGCGCCAATCCCTATGCAAAGCCACCTTGGTTTGATGCGGTTATCATGCTATGGCAGTGACATAGCGCTACACTGCGAAGGGCAGAAGCTCCTTATGACAGGTCCTCTTGGTGCACCCCCAAGGAGAGGACAAAAATACAAGCCGCTAAGTTGAACTACAGGCAACTGTGCAAAGTGTACGTCTGTGCGCGCACACAGGCACACGCACACCTATGCCAAATCGGAGAGTACTGGCTAGAACTTTGAGTAGTTGTTTTACTTGCCTAGATCTCTAGGCAAGAGAAACAAATCTCAGTGTGAGCAATTCAGAAGGAGAAGACTTTGTGTGTGTGAGTGAGTGAGTGAGTGACTGTAGTGGTTTTAAAGCTGAGAACCATTTGCACCTGACACCAAGGTTTCCTGCTTCTGCCTCCAGTGTAGGCTGTTCCTTGTGCTGGCAACTGGAAACCAACCTCCATAGAGAGGCTTCTGGGGAGTCATCAAATAAGTGAGCTGGGGGGTACGGTTAGGATTAGGAGCTGGAGGGACTGTTAAAATTTGATTCTATCTTCATTTTTTAAAAAATTGTATTTGAATGGTAATTGGCATGTGTTTAATTAATTATGATTTTAAATGTTTCTGTACACTGGCTTGGGTCCTCAATTGGGCAGAAAGGCAGGAAAAAGAATGAATGAATGAATGAATGAATGAATGAATGAATACATAAATAATCTATCCACTCGGTGTGTGTGTTCTGCTCATCCTCCCTCGGTGGCTCTGATTTGTTATATTAGGACTTTAGATCTTTGTGAAGAAGTTTAATGCCATTGACTACAAAATTAGAAATAATAATAAAATTGGAATAGAAATAAAAGACATTGCACCATACCAAGGAAAATGGTCACATGGAGACTCTTCCATGTTGGGGAGTCTCCTGTGACCAGCTAGACATGGTACTTTGAGGCATGTCACGACATGGATGGGCATCCGTCCTTCCCGTGACAGAGGAGCTACCACATTCTGGGCATCCAAGGGAGGTGAATAGTCTAACCTCTCTACATTGAAAGGAGGAGTGGAAAACCAGTGGCCACCACCCACCTTCAAAGGAGGGGAAAACTGTTATGTGCCAAGTGGCCAGAACATCAACCACCTGATAAGACAAACTACTCTTAGAACAATTATGTTTGTAAGGTCAGGATGCGATGTGATGTTTCTTTATATACTCATGGCTCCCACTAAGTTGGTGACATGACATGAAATAGTGTATAAATGTGTGTATTTGTTTTTTTACTGTAAATTTTCCATCCAGCACCATGGAACTGGTAGAGCTGGTGGAACTGATTGAGAGCCAGTGTGGAGTCGTGGTTAAAATGTTGGCACCGGATATCACAAGGTCTCCGTCGGCCATGACCTTGGCTTAGTCACACCCCGTGCCAATAACACAGATCTGAAGTCTCTTGCAAATGTTCCTCAGTTTGGCTTTTACGACTCCAGAGCCATTGAAATGTTAACAGTTTTAGAAAAGGTTTTGTCTTGTGCCTTACACTTATTAATGAACACTCTCATCATCGTTACACATTAATCTTCCTCCTCCTCCATCATTCCCTGTAGTATCAATCTGCAACATTTGATACTTCTGAACAGAGACGGGCATGAACCAGAAAAACAACAAATTTGTGGCTAATCACGAATCACGCCGAAACCCCAGAAAAACGAACCGGTTTGTGGTTCGTTTTTCTGGTTTGTGCCGGGGGTGAGGGGAACCTAACACCTCCACCCCCCTCTGCCGACCACCCGCCCTCTTCCCCTTGCCCCTGTCACCTCCCTCCCTGGTCCTGCCTCTTCCTCCTCTGTGGCTGCCTTGTGCAAAGGCAGCGGCCTGGCTTCCCTTCCAAGAGCCAAGCCAGTGGCCTCTGTGCATGCGGAGATAAGCAGGCGCATGTACAGACCGCAGGCCTGGTTCCCGGAAGGGAAGCCGGGCCTGCTGTTCTCTGAAGAGGGTGCAGGTGAATGAGAAAGAAGAGGAGATGGCAGGACCAGGTGTGTGTGTGTGTGGGGGGCAACAGGGGCAGTGGGAAGGGGGGGCATCCATTTTGCCGAAGCAAAACAAAGTGCCAAGTGGAAAAAAGCTTGGCACTTTGTTTCATTTCAGCAAAACAGTTTGCATGAACTGAACCATGAACCAAAACATGTTCATGTTTTTTTTTTTCAGTTTGTAGTTTGGTTCATGCCCATCTCCACTTCTGAATATAATCAATCCCTCCCACCCACCCCACCCCATCCGATTCCCTGGCTATGGGGAATTAGCGCATAGTTAAGGAAGCTTAAGCAAATTGATTTCAGTGGGCGTTAAGTATATTTAATTCTGAGGATTATTGTCCTTAAATCTAGCACTATTTATAATAATGCTGAAGGGGGGAAATCCAGATGGATAGGATCATAGGCATACCTATTTGTTTGCACAACTTCCAACTAAGAAAACTTTTGTGAGACTCTCCCCACGCTCCCCAGCCCCATTAAAGGCTTCTTTTCTCAAGCTTTGCCATTTTATTTCAGGTTTTGCTTTTCCCGATACACCCTGCCTCGTTTCTACAAACATCTTCAAATAGCATTGTCAGGGCAGTGAAATCCAAAATAGGAGGAACCCTGCCATTTCAGGCCAGGATCCTTTCCAGAGCATTGATTGCCTCTTGTCCAAGACCTGTATGGGGTAGTTTTGTTACATGCCTGAATGACCCTGATAGTTTCCTGGACATGCTTCTAAGTGCTTTTCATTTCGCTGACACCATGTCCTCTTCCAGTTGCCAAGGCTTTCTCAGCAGAGAGGAAAGGAAAGTAGATGGGAAACTTTTGAAACCCTCTGACAGCTCCTTGGTGCTTATTAATCCCACGGCTACCCCGACCTGCCCTGGTTCAGCTGGCAGTACTTTTTTCATCTTCACACACAACAGGTAGATAAAACAGGGGGGGGGGGGAGGGGAAGTTAAAAAAGCCGGATCACATAACGGTCCAAGAAAAGCAGGATCTTCATATGCTGGCTGCGAAAGGGACATCAAGAAATGCTTCCGTCCCAAATTGATTTTTGCAAAAGGCATTTTAATATTTCAGGAGGTCCCTCCTAAATGTTTTAAAAGCTTTAAATTAGAAGCAGTAACCAGATAATAAATAAAGAACAGCTCCCGCCAATGAGAAGGGGGACATTCTTTGTATGTTTATAATGCATTTCCATTTCTCCAGGGTGATATTCTCCAGATACCATGATCGGCATCTCTGAATTCAGACCATGCCTCTGAAACATGGAGAATGACATTCTTGGTTAATGCACCTGCAGGACATTGGTTATTTCATTCCCCACGCACAAACAGCTATCCAAAGAATATGAAACATTAAATATCGATAAATATGCTGATGCCCACTCGGGTAGAGCGACTGTTTCTCACAGTAGTACGTAGGAAGACAAAAAAAAAAAATGTCAAAGGAAGGTGGGGTGGAATGTTTATTTTTTTTTTGCTTTAGTTGGGGCTTAATGGTGTGGCTATACACTCAAATGGGACCATGCAGAACTTGGAAAAGTTACTTTTTTACTATCACCCTCCAAATTTCGGATGTAAGTTGGGCTTTGGACAAGTGTCTTATAGCCCACTGCTCCTAAACGCCCTCCAATTAAATGGATGAGGCTTGGAATGTGTGTTTAAAGCAGAGGTTGGAAAAGTTGTGTGTGTTTTAGTGCGGAGGAGGACTATATAGATCCCAAACTCCCCCCAGCCCACAAAACAAGTAGCCATGTTGTTGTCGGGCAACAAGGATGATCAGGGGACTGGAAACAATCGTTGTAAGGAAAGACCGAAAGAACTGGGCATGTTTAGCCTTGAGAAAAGAAGACTGAAGGGAGATAGGATAGCACTTTTCAAACACTTGAAAGGTACAGTGGTGCCTCGCTAGACGATGTTAATCCGTTCCACGAAGATCACTGTCTAGCGAAAACATCGTCTAGCGAAGCACGTTTTCCCATTGGAATGCATTGAAATCTCTTCAATGCGTTCCAAAGGGAAAACTCGTCGTCTTGTGAAATCTCCCATAGGGAAACATCGTCTAGCGAGTGAGGGTCCCCGTCGGAATGCACTGACAGCTGCACTGACAGCTTTTCACCACTAGTCGGCACATTCCTATGGGGAAACCTCATCGTCTAGCGAAAATTCCCCATAGAGAGACATCGTTTTGCGAAGCGCAGTAGCGATCGCAAAAAGGCATCGTCTAGCGATTTCCTCGTCCTGCGAGGCAATCGACTAGCGAGGCACCACTGTAGTTCTACAGAGGAGGGACAGGATCTGTTCTCAATCATCCCAGAGTGTCGGACACGTCGTAATAGGCTCAAGCTACAGGAAGCTAGATTTTTGGCTGAATATCAGGAAAAACCTCTTAACTGTTAGAGCAGTACAACAATGGAACCCATGACCTCAAGAAGTGGTGAGTGCTTCAACACTGGAGGCATTCAAGAGAAAATTGGGCAACCCTCTGTCAGATCTGCTTTGATTTAGATTCCTGCCTTGAGCAGGGGGTTGGACGCGATGGCCTTACAGGACCCTTCCAACTCCATTGATCTATGATTCCAAGGGATTCTGGAAGTGGTAGTCCAAATGAAAATGTTTCCAAGTTCTGGGAATGTGTTCTGTGTTATTGTTCCACCATGTTTTTTTTAATAGCACCCATAGACTGCCGTCATTAAGGCTTGGCTTGGCTTGATTGTAAATAGTTTACTCACATGATATAAGACGTAACACAAAATGACAGATGACTTCAGAAGAAATATTTGTTACCCATGGAATGGATTATTGAGATTAATGGGTGAGCAGATGAGGTTGACCGCTTACATTGGAATTAATTATCTGAAAGGGGTGGGTGGATCTTTTTTTATAATAGAATGGCAGCTAAATCAAATTGCACCAAATAGTTATATGGAAATCTAGCCGCTGTTGCACTCTCCTGATTTCATCACTATTGCAGGATATTTTATGTGGCTGAAAAGATGCATTTTTAAAGTACAGCTGGTGGAGCGTCGCTACCGCGCAAAACCCAAATGCACGCTTGCATCCAGTCTAGGTTGGCAGGCAGTGACAGAGCAGCTGACAGAGATCAAGTGAAACCAAGCAATGAGCTGCAGTGAGTTAGCATTGTTAAGTGGTCAGCTAGCATTACAATGCTGCCCAGAAATAACGGTTACTCTTGGAAACCTATCTGCCAAGCTGGGGTAATACACAGAAGTAATCAAGGGGAGAGAAATCTAGTGGGGAATCACAACTCTGATAATGGAGCATTGCTTTAGCACAGATGCGACGGAATGAAAAGAGCAGCATAAAGAGCTCCTTTTAGTGACATTGCGGTGGAGTCCATTACCAAGAAGGAAATCTTGAGCTCTTAGAATTACTGTGGATGCAAAACAGTGAATGGTTCCATAAGGGCTGTTAGGAACGTGCAGTGGCTGGTTTGCATGCTCCAAAATATTCCCACAGCTGATGTTCCAACGTTGTTGTTACTGTTGTATATTAAGAAGGTTTTTTTTGCTTCCTGCTCTGCACAGGAAGTCTTTGCCATCTACCTTTTGTCATAGATACTGCCTCCGTGACATACCCCCCAACACACCCTAAGTGTCATCTCATGCGCACCAGCTTAGTCTAGGAGATGTGCTCCTCAATCCACTTCACATACGGGGTGCAGCTGGATGTCTTGTTTCCACTTCTGCTGAAGATTTAGCCCCAATGGTTGGTCTTTCAGTAGCCAGGCAGAAGGTTTAAGGAGGCCCACAATTCCTGTGGGCCTCCTTAAAATGTTTCCATATTCAACCACATTGGAAGTGATAACAAGGTGAGAGCCACACAGATTTGCATCAGTATTACAGAAGTTCAACAAGCTACCCCCAAAACTTCTGTTATTTTGGTTGAAGTCTCTGCTAGATGGCTGGAATTTCAGATGCATATATTTTTTTGTCCTGGGTTGCAAGGGCATGACCTGTTCCGCTCTGTTTAATCACAATCACTCCTTTCATATTTATTATTAAGCTATTTGCATAAGGCAACTCAATTTAACCGATATCATCTGCTTAGAAATGCAGCACCATTCTTGAGATAGGTTTTCTCCCTAAAAGGCGTAATGAAAATATATACATGCTAAAACTATGGAATAATATTAGCCACCGTGATATAATTCTTGGGAAGTATAAGAGAAAATAATAATTACTATACCAAAGGGGAAAAATATATGTATATATCTCCCAGGCCTCATAAAAGTGTGTGCTAATGCACTTAGCTGTCAAACAAAGGGGTTCTTTAAAATGATGGAGGAGTCGAAAGTGCTATAAAGAAATAAGTATAAAATACAGACAACCATTTATTTTAGGCAATCTGTTCATATTGGCGATCATAGACTACTTTATAATCATTTACACAACCAGGACTTACACCCACCGCAGAAGAGTTAAATTCAAATAGACAGCCAATCAAAGTAAGTTAAGACAGAGCCAGTTAGATGGTGGTGAGAAGCAGTGATTTAAGACCCAGTTCTGGAAAATAAATAAGAGGCAGCTTAAAGAAGGAAGCAGTGGGTTTTGGGGTCACAGTTTTGTTCTGAAGTCTGAGTCAATGCCCAAAACCAGTCACTCCCAACAGACATCTTCCAAATCTATTAGATGCAGAAGCCCTATGATCCCAGTCAGAAATCATACTAAATGGGCATGGCAGGAGTTGTAATCTGGAGGCCATGAAGTTAAGGGATGCTGCCCTAAACAGTTTGGGGTTAGGACATCAACAAGATAGTACAGCTCATCAAGTGAGGGAATGGGGCTATCCCCCTTCCTTATTTCACTGGGAGACATCCCCTTCCTCACACTGACCTGCAGGGGATCTGGGGGCATGTTCCACAGCCCTTTAATGTCTGAACTGGTGGGCACAAGAGATGGAGCTTTCTCAGCGGTGGGTGCCTAAGATTTTAGAAATCCTTCCTAAAATTCTTCTTTGTTGGCAGGTCATAGAATGGCAAAGACCTTCCTGTTCTGATGGACCTTTGGTTTGGATTTGGATTAATTATTTCTTTATCAAATGGCTTGTGTTTGGCTTCTCCACGTATGTATTTGTATGTGTTACTTTTTTTTTATGGTGACATTGTTTGTTGCTTTTCTGAGTTGTCCCAAGGGTTGCCTGGGGCAAAGAACAAGGTGGCACTATCTCCATTGCCGTGCACAAAAGCCAACTGGACCGACTGTTGAAATGTTCTTCCGCCTGGGCAAGGGGATTGGAGCCTCCCTTGCATATGAGGGCAATCTGGCTCTCAATGGAGGCAGAGGACAACAAATATGGCATGCAGCTTACAAATAGGAAACAAAGAAAGAAATGTTGGAAGACTGCAATGGAAAGTGAGTCTTTGGTGTGACCCAGCATGGGTCTTCATAGGATCTTACATGCTTTAATTCTATCTCATACCTATCTGTTTTGCTTTTGGTCTTGCAGTGAGAACTGACAGGTCTACCCAAAGGTTGGACAAGCTGCTTTTCTGGATCACAACTGCCAAAATCTGCCAGCGTAATAAACCCAAACTCTGACATTGCTTGAGTGTGATAGAGGCGGTTCTCCTAGTGTGTCCATGCTGGTTAATTATTCTGGGAGAAGTTGTTTAAAAAGTAACTTTTCCAATCTTTGGGTCCTGGTCTGTTCGGTTTTTACTTCCCTCTCCCATTTCTACCAGATGCTGATTAGTCTGGATAGCTCAGTAGTTTAGTCATCTGGTTGGGAGTTCAATTCCTCACTGTGCCTTCTTGACTGGGGCAGGACTTCATGATCCGTTGGGTCCCTTCTAGCTCTGCCGTTCTAAGATGACAAAGAAGAAGTCATTTTGCAGCCTTCCCATTGACTCTTGTGGTTCTAAAAGGTGCATGAAACGGCCAAGCTTAATCCTTGATGGGAGCAATTATGGCCACGGTCAGAGGTAGATTATTGGAATCAGTAGCTCCTGTTGCCGTTGTTTCTGCCCATAGGACCAGACGGCACTGATGCTGTGATCCTGCACGAGGGTGCTCGAAATATAAAAGAAAAGAAAATTGCAGCATGGCAAGTCCTTCCAGGCTTCCTTGACTAAAAATGACAAAGACACCACCACCTTCTGTCACAGCCATCACCTCTTCTGCTGCTGTTTGTTGCATGAGAAGGATGTTGTTTTTCACGACAGTTGGGAACCACACGCCTTACATGCCTAAAGACAGCAGGGAAAGGAAAAGGGGGGGGGGGGAGAAGTTCTGAAATATTTCATATTCAAGCAAAGTGATTTCCACTGCAGGTGCCAGTAATTAACAAGGAGTGAGTTGGTTTGATGTGTGCAGATGTAACCTTTCCAACTCCTTCTTTCGGCGTAAACTTGAATCTGCTCAGCCACCCATCCATTTGGGGGTGATACATCTCTCCGCGACGCAATCACTCGACAAGAGATGCTTCAAATAAAATTAATAAAAGCTTCCTTCCGCGGAACAGAGGAAGATCGCCCGGCATTCAGAAAAGAAAGCTGGAAGCCCGTTTATATTAAAATGTGTTGAAAAGCAGACGAGAGAAGGTATGGAAATATATATATATATTTCTGCCTGTTTCCCCTGCCACCAAACTCTCCTGTTTTCTATCACAGGATAAATAATTCACTAGCAATATCCTCATCCTGTGGAGAGTCTGAACAAAAAGTGGGAAGAAAGGGAGAGAAGGCCTAATCGCTTCTCTCCCTCTCTCTCAGCTTTGCAAATGGCTATAACTAGGTAGACACACACACACACACACAGAGTGTCTGGAAAGTGCCGGGCAGGAGAGAAAAACAGGCAAGAGATTGGGATATCATGGCTTATGTTTTCATGCCATAAATGTCAAAGGGGCTCCTGCAGTCCAGACAACCCCACCCCCCAAGAAAGTGCAGATGATGGACTGTTAAACTTGGGTTGAAAAAGAAACAGTTCAAACTCTTCCTCAATAACTTACTGGATGGTTTGGGGCGTGGAACTGTCTTAATCTGGTTTATCGACTCTTCGTGATGGCAAAGGCGAGGTAGATAAGATGTTGTTGCTGTGTGCCATCAAGTCATCTCTAACTTATGGCGACCCTGTGAATGAGCCATCTCCAAAAGATCCTGTCCTCCACAGCCCTGCTTAGCTCTTGTCAACTCAACCTTATGGCTTCCTTTAGGGAGTCAGTCCATCTTGTATTGGGTCTTCCTCTTTTCCTTCTGCTTTCCACCTTTTCCAGCATCGTCATCTTTTCCAGAGAATCCTGCCTTCTCAGGATGTGCCCAAAGCAGGACAGCCTCAATTTCAACATTTTTGACTGCAGAGAGAGTTCGGCCTTGATTTTTGATCTAGGACCCACTTGTGTGTCTTTCTGGCAGTCCAGGGAATCTGCAAAGCTCTCTTCCAGAACCCAAAATAGGATAAGGCTCCTATCTGGCCAGTACAGATCTGGAGCTTCTGGGTGATAAAGCCAAGATGCGAACAAAGTCTTATCCTACCTCCCATTTTCTCTCGCACTTTTTCAAGATGGGAGTTGTAGTCCAGAAGAGGATGACTAGAAGCACAGAGATAGAAAACTGGCTCTACCAAAGATCAAGGAGGAGAAGGAGGATGAGACCTTTTCCGGTGATGACATTTAGGACAAGATATGCACTATTCCTTAGGACTCTTTTTTGCACCTCTTCCATATTAACAAAAGATCCTTACACCTCCATTTCTGGTTACCTGCTTAATCCTCCTGCTTTGCTTCAGAGGGAAAAATATATATCAGACAATTCTTTCCATTGCAAGTCATTCTGCAAAGTGACCCACGTTGCAGGTCTTGGGGCCGCCCATTTGCCTGAGCCTGTGAATCGGTTCCAAGGGAAGAAATCCAGTGGCCTAGACAAAGTGATGTTTCAGCATGCCAGCCCACTGAAGCAGCAGCTCCTGAACCAATTACATATGTTTCTGGGACTTAGCCTGGATATTAGAGTTAAACAGTCGAAAAGCTTCTTTGGAAAAGAAAAATCAAACTCACACGCAGTTTCCAAAACTCCAGGTAGTTGAGATGGAGGAAGGCAAAGACTACCCAAGCCAGCTGCAGAAAAAGCACAGTTGGGCAGCTCATGATCAGGACAGAGAGGGTACCTCCCCCTAAAATTTGAGGACCATCCTGGTCCATGAGCGGCCCTAGAGTATCCTATTTATGCTCAAAGCTTGGAACGGTTAGTTTTTAGATGGCAGCTCCCAGAACCTCCTAGCTACCATGCTGGCTGGGGGATTCTGTGTGTTGTCTAAAAAAAATAACTTTTGTAAGCTTTGTTCATGCTGTAGTGTTAAAAAGGAGCTTTGCTGGAGCAGCTAAAAAGCCTCTCTAGTTTTACTTCTCCACTTTATTTATGATCAGCCAAATGCCTCCATGTAAGAAGCCCACTAGTAAGTCATGAAGGCATGAGCAGAACCCATGGTTGCTCCACAATTGATGTACACAGGTGGACTGTTTTGAAAATGAAAGTTCCACCTTGACTAATAGCTACAGTTTGTATGGATCTGTCGAATCCCGATCAAAGCTATCATAGCCTAAAAGAATGCAGTGGTGAGACCACAATGGATGGAAAAAGTCAAATATGTTAGTAAACGGCAGCATGTGCACGTCTATGACGAATCACAACTGTTTTTAACCAGCTGAAGATACTTCAAGCTTGATGGTTCAGCAGAGGGAGAATCCTTGCTTTTCCTTGTCTCCTCCTTACCTTTCCAACTTTTGCTTGGATCTCAATCTTCAGTCAACCTATCATGGTCCAAGAGATTAGGACTTCAACTCTTAGAAGCCCCAGCAAGCACGGCCAGTGGTAGAGGATTCTGGGAGTTGAGGTCCAACACATCTGGAGTTGGACAACTTGTAGCTCTCTAGATGTTGTTGCAAATCCCAGAACCTCCCACCATTGGCTCTGCAGTCTAACAACATCTGGAAGGCATCATGAGAAGCCAGCATTGAGCATTCATCAGTGCTGGCTTCCCATGTGCTAAGCCACATTGGCCCTGAAAAAAAAAAAAAGGGGGGGGGGGAGGAAAGGAAAGAAAGATGTTGTCTTCTCCACCAACAAAATTTTGGCACTTGCTTCCGATGTGTTTTCACATGACCCACGCTGAGCAAAGTGAATTGGGCAACCATTTAGGTTTTTTCCAACTTCTGGTGCAAAGGAAGGAAGTTATCTTAGCCTAACAAGTTGTAGCAAATTTTGCCTCCAGAAAAGCAAGTCAGGCTCTCATACTCCTCAAGGTACATGCCAGGTGTGTGTCTGACTCACGTGGGGTACAATTGTGTACCATCTGTCCCAGGTTGGCCCCTGTTCCATTCTATTGTGTAACAAACCACAACTGCTCAGCAACCAACTCTATGGCCAAGCCCTCTGTCTCAGATTTACAGTGTGTTTTGCTTTCAAACTATCCCAGGAAAAATACCAGCACTGATCTTATTACAATGCCCTTGGTGGCTGTGGCATTGTATTAACACTCCCAGTGCAGTGGGTTGTTGAGCCACAAATTTAGCCTTCCAGGGTGGGCTTTGTTGGAGTTGGCATTGTTATGAAAAGCACAATATCTCAGCTCTGTTGAAAGGCATGTGGAAAGAGTATGTCAGTCATTTACTGGCACAACCTTTTAAAGGGATTTTTTTTTTTTTTTACATTTATAGGCTTATTACAGAAACAGGAACTGGTTGGTTGGAGTGTTCTGGAATCTGGAGTCCCCCCCCCCCCCCAACAAAAGATTTTACATCTCTGATGGATCGTATATTTTGAGGATGGGCCATAGCTCAGTGGAGACAATGTGCTGTGCTTACCGCTGGGCTAGGAAGGGTGGGAAATCGGAAACCCTGAACAACTGCTGACTGTCAGCACTCGCAATAAATGGATCAATGACTTGACTCAGTATAAACAGGGCAGGCCCTACCATTAGACAAAGTGCACTTAGCAGTTATGGAAAACTGGTAGTGTTTCCCCCCTGTGAAATGGTACAGGGCAACCTGCAACCATTTAAAAAAGGTGCCTTGCCTCCCCCCACTTTTTTTGTTAGAAAAAGAGAGGGCTGAGAGGGTGAAACAGTACTGCATGAACAGTACCCTGTTTTCCTGAAAATAAGCCCTAGTGTGATTTTTCAGGATGCTCGTCATATAAGCCCTACCCAAAAAATAAGCCCCAGTTAAGTGAAACCCCGCCCTCCACCCTTGTGCAGCCACCAGAAGAAGATAACAGGACTGTATTTGAATGAATGTCGATGGTTGTACATGAAAAAAATAAATCATCCCCTGAAAATAAGCCCTAATGTGTTTTCTGGAGCAAAAATTAATATAAGACTCTGTCTTATTTTTGGGAAACACGGTACTTGTGGTCACATGTGAGGCTGGCCATTTGCCTGCACCAGTTTTTGACCCACATTTGCATGGCACTACCTTATCCTTAACTCTCTTCAGCTCCTTGTCTAGCCAAGTATTAAGGCCAAAAGAACAGCCAGAACCCTCAAAAACACACAAGGACATATCCGGGGAGGGATCTTCAATTAGCTTCCCCAGGGTTGCCTTCTGGAGGAGGCAGCCTCTGAAACTCTCAGAATATTTAACCGAAATCAAGGAATTGCCCTCTGTCATTATCCTATAACAAACAGATCAGGTTAATAGCGGTGGCTGCCGTTTTTCTAAACAGCACTCTATCATTAAGCGTTGTTAACTATGACAGGTTCATACCCCGACTGCCAATGGAGTTGCATTTTGACAAAATAACAGCTGTTCCGTTTTATGCAGTGCTTTTACTGGGGCGGAGGCTCATTCCTCCCTCTTTCCTGCTATGCCACTCCTTTCTTTTCTTCTGTAAGCCTTTCGAGTATTCTTGGTATTTAAGGTTTGGGTGGGAAGAGGAAGAGAAGGGGCTAAGGAGGCCGAGAGTCTCAGCTCTTCACATTTCATTCTTTCTACACTTCTTGAAGCTTTTTGTAACAGAGGATGAAACATCCCGAGGCCAGGGCTAAGTGGCCAGTAAGCAATTTATCTTTGGTAGGAACAGCAGCGTAGACCTACGAAACAGAAGGAGTCAAACACCCTCTCAAGAAGAGACACGAAGAGGTGGCTATTTGAGGATCAGCACACCTGCTGCCACCCTGTTCCCAGCCGGCCACACTGCCATTTCTGTTCATCTTGAGAGGCTGAAAGGCAGATGTTCAATAGGTCAACCTTTGCCAGCCCATAGATTTCAGCTGATGGTATATGGTGTCACCTGAATCAATTGTATTCAGATATTATTATTTCTGATCCTCCAGTCCTTCCTTAGGACGAAATCAGTGTGGTGTCTCTCTGTCGTTGTGTAAATTTTGTCCCCTAAAACAGTGGTTCCCAACCTTAGGTAATTCAGGTGTTCTTGGACTGCAACTCCCAGAAACCCTCAGAAGCGCAACTGGTGGTGAAAGCTTCTGGGAATTGCAGTCCAAGAACACCTGGGTTACCCAAGGTTAGGAACCACTGCCCTAATAGATACCAGGTCAAGTCCAAATTGTTTGTCTGAGACACTCATGTAGGTGTGGGCAACTAATCATCTTCCAGATATTGCAGTCTTCCAGGTGGGACGCAGATGAAGTTGTAGACTTTCAGATGGAGACTACAACCCCCATCATCTCCGTTAAGAGGCCAATTTGTGAATTCCACCAGCAGCAAAAGCTGTTGAGCATGCAGCGTAATGAAGAAGGCAAGGGTGCTTTGGAGCATGTTTAAATGGCACCTCCTGAAGCCATTCTAGGGCTGTTCTAAGAGACAAAACAAAGACGTCTGAGATCCGTTGTTTTTCACATCCCCAAAGCCTTTGGCTGTATGTGTGCTCAAACTTTGGGGGATAATGAGGAAATACAATGCAAATGATGAACGTCTAAAAGTCCTGGGCTACTGCAAAGTTTGGGACAAATTCAATGGGACCTTAACATTCATCATTTCATTTGGTGTGCATCCTGTTGTTGTTTAAATGCCAAGAGCAGCTGCTGAGGGAGAACCTGAAAGTAGGAGAGGAAGGATTTTCTCTCCTTCCCTGGTGTGATCCTGGCATAATTTGCCCCATAATTTCATGCCAACAGCAGACTCTACCAACAGCACCACTGCACGCCACTGTGGAGAGGACAGGGTTAATCTCCCCATTCCTAACATGCAGAGATATTAACAAGGACCTGAACATTCCAGCAGCTGCTGTTTTTATCGGAGCCCACAAAATGCATGCATCAAAATGCAAAGATGCCTCTAAGGCAGGGTCTAGGTTGGAATTTAGGAGATTCTTTTCCCTTTAAGTAAGGGCGGGGGAGGACCACCCCTCCTGAGAGGCCAAAGTAGAATTTTTCACCCTCGTTAATCCTGTTCCAGAAAGGAAAGGGCGTATATTGCAGGAAGCTGCCTCCAACTCCATGACTCTTATTATTTTCACTCAGCACAGCCTAATCAGATTATATCTAAGAGGAAGAAGGAAGGGAGGGGAGAGAGAAGGAGTTTGTCTTCTGATTGTTTCTCAGCTCTAAAACCTGCCCTTTGTCACACTGCTCCTTTTCATGTCCAAAAGGGAAGGGAATAGAAAGGCCCCTTAGCTCTCCCCCTCCTCAGCAAAATAAAGCATCTGGCTGATCTTGAGCGGAGAAAAGAGCAGATGGGAAAAACATCAGCAGGTTTTCTCTGTTTACTCTTCCTCCACTTAGACTAGCAGCTTGTCCAGGCTGGTTTGGATTGGGGGTGGGAGGCAGATACAGAGTACAAAATCATAGGTCTCTAGATGTAACAGGGATGCATTTCACTGCAGGAGGTGAAGGATAAGATTTTCGTCTTCCTAATACCACACTTGGATGGCTGGATAGCCCAGTGGTTTAGGTATCTGTCTGCAGAGCCAGAGGTTGGGAGTTTGATCCCCCCTCTGGGGAGAAGAGCCAGCCTGGGTGGCCTTGGGCAAGCTGCACAGTCCCAGGGATGCCCCCAGAAGAAGGGAATGGCAAATCGCTTCTGAGCACTCTGTACCTGGAAAACGCTGAGAAGGATTGCCATAAGTCAGAATTGACTTGGAGGCACATGATTAATGCCACACTTAGAGAAGATGACTGATCAGGCAGTTAAAACTTCCTCCAGTGTTTTCAATGGGACAGTATCTTCCACCCTGAGGCCAAACAGTACATTATAAACATCATTGTTGCTTCTATGTGCTGTTAAGTCATGTCCAACTGTCATAGTTGTCATAGGGTTTTCAAAGTATATGAGATGTTCAAGAAGTGTTTTACTGCAGCCACCACTTCGATGACTTTCCATGGAGGGGGCAGGGGTGGGATTTGAACTTCGGTTTCCTAAGTCCTCCTAGTCCATCACTCTATCTGCTACTCCGCCCAATCTTAGAAGCTCAAGTGGTGCTGTGTACTCCAGAGATGTGATTTCGGCTTGCCCTCCATCGCTGAGAAATCAGATTTGCAAATAAAGCCCAGAAAACAAAGCAAACTAATTAGTCAACTATAGGAGGTGCTGTGGTGCTGGAGGAGACTCTTGAGAGTCCCCTGGACTGCAAGGAGAACAAACCTATCCATTCTGAAGGAAATCAACCCTGAGTGCTCACTGGAAGGACAGATCCTGAAGCTGAGGCTCCAATACTTTGGCCATCTCATGAGAAGAGAAGACTCCCTGGAAAAGACCCTGATGTTGGGAAAGTGTGAGGGCAAGAGGAGAAGGGGACGACAGAGGATGAGATGGTTGGACAGTGTCATCGAAGCTACCAACACGAATTTGACCCAACTCCGGGAGGCAGTGGAAGACAGGAGGGCCTGGTGTGCTCTGGTCCATGGGGTCACGAAGAGTCGGACACGACTTAACGACTGAACAACAACAACAAAGGAGGTGCAAAAAAGATCTTGCTGTGATGATCAGATGCTTTCAGGGGTTAAGGAATGCCCTCTTCTAATGATGTAGTCTGAGGAGCCAGGAAGTCCACGAGTCTCCCATTTCTGTTTCCCCATATCTGCTTGCCTGAGTTGATTTCCTCACTCTACCTAATCGTAGGGCCAGCCCTGTTACCATTCAGTGAGAGCCTGCTTGTGGCCTTTCTTCTCCGCCGTCTCAACCTCTTTCTTTCCATCCTTCTTTTGCTCCCTCGGACTCTACACATTTTTCTGGATTTGCACACCTTTCTGGCAGGACCCAGTCATAAAATGTTTCAAATGTTTTTATCCAGACGAAGATAAAAAATTTAATGATTTAATTTTGAGGGGGTGGGGGAATCTAATTGCACAGGACAAAGAGATGCATCTCTGCTGAACTTTCAGTGGCTGTCTCTTCTTGGCATTGCATTTGAGCTGTGGGAAGAGAGAAGAGGCTGAGGCTGGCGAACCATGAACCATCTTGTTGCTGAGCTCCGTAATCAAGAGCTCCCTTGCCTGGGCCCTCCATGAGCGAGTGCCATCGTGAGCTATGCCGGTTCCCAGATGCATGTCCGAAGGAAGATCACCCTGGAGTGACAGCAGTCTTTTTTATTTTATTTTTTTAAAAAGCCTCTCTCCTGTAGGGAGGAAAACCGATGCAGTCTTTTGGCCCATTAGCCTTGAAATCAAGCAGAAAATCCGAATGCTAGTTTCCAAAGGATACACGGGAGAAGGCGTCCTTTTTAGCACCATCTCTCTCTCTCTCTCTCTCCTTTTCTCTGCATGGGGTTGGTTTGCCCTCTTGGACTTCTTCAGTCAGAGTTTATTAACAGTACATCCTGGTTGTTCTCGGCTAGAGGTTTGGAAAAAGCGGGAAATTCCACCCCCGCACTTCCTCCTTGCCCTGACGGAACAACTTACTTATTAGAATGTAGATTTGGGTTTTTTTTCCCCAATTCTCCTTGCTCTTAACCCTGCCCACCCTCCACTTCTTCCCCGTGGATTTCATCCGTTCTTAATAAATTCACTGCCAATCGCTCAATATCGCTGATATAGAAGGCACGGCCAAAACCTTCTTTCTCCGAGCCCACCTCTGGGATAGGGGGCTCTCTTAATTGCCCCTTTTCTGTTCCTTTCCTTATTTCCAGAGAAGTCCGTTGAACTCTCTCCCTCTCTCCCTGTCTTGGTGTTTTCCTTGTATTAATCCAGGCTGTCGTGGAATCTGCATACTGAAGAGGTAGGAAGCCAGCCTTCGAAGATGGAAGGGGAAGGGGCGAAAGAGGATCAAGTGGTAGCTAATTAAAAAGTGTCATCCATTCCAGAGGACTTCGAGATGCCAAAAGGCAGGCAGGCAGGCTGCCCACCCGCTCGGCCGCCTCAGATGGATCAGCGGCACACTCCAGCGGCGGCTGAAGAATTAGAGCCAGGGCCTCGGCTTGGGAAAAAGGCCACCACAGAAAAACAGAGCAAAATAAACCACCACCACCCACCGACCCACCCACCGACACAGGCCACCACCGCATTTTGGATTTTAGTCTGCTGCAAGTTAATGGTCAGCCATAAAAAATAAAAATAAACAAAGGCCGGCAGCTAGCATGGATCTCCTTCGGTCGGACATCGCCGAGCCCCTTTCCCGACGGCCACAGCTGGGCTTGCTCACAAGCTGGGGGCAGGCGGGCGGGCGTTGGGCGCCATTTTGGCCTCACAGAGGCATGGTCACTCTATCACCAAAGGCGGCATGTCAACCCGGCCTTCCAGATGGAGGAGGAGGAGGAAAAGAAGAGGATGGAAGAGGGGATGGAAACCGCGGCAACAGGAAGAGTCGAATGGAAATAAATCAGCACTCTTCTCCCCAGGCCAGTCTCGTGGCCTCCATCTTGAATCACCAGCAGGGCTGTGACTGTTCATGGATTCGTGGAGTGCACAGGGAGAATCAACACAAAAATGCTTTTCGTTGACTAAAGGATGCTCCTGATTCATCGGGCGGCACCTTTCCCCCTTGCTTTCAATCTCAGCATCCTGTCTTAGCAGGTGTCTCAAGAGAAGCCATCCCGTCCCTCACCATCCGAGGGGGTCCCTCTTCTCAGATGGCGGCTCCTGCACCATGTAAGTGGACCATCGGAGAACAACGTCTTCTCTCCTGCATCCCCAAGGACCACTATATATTATATCTCTACTTTAGGGGTTGCTTCCGCCCCCCCCCCCCAAGCAGTTGGTTATTTTTTACAAAGTGTGGCTCCCTGACATCGCTCGTCATTTAAAGGGTTATACAACATGTTCTTTTTAGGTCCTTTCTGACGGTGTTTAGACAAAATGAACGTTTAAGAAAGGACCAAGGAGGCTTCGTTTCCCCCAAGAAAGGGTGCTATCTTTCCGGTTTTTAAAAATAAAATGGCTCAAAAAGCCAAAATCTTTCCAAATGACCCCCTGAAAAGTCAACGTTGGGCTTACACAAGGCAAAAGAAAGAAATGATATTTCTGGTTGTTATGTTATCTTCAAAAACAATGTTGGTAAGCTCTCACAGCGGTATCCAGTGTAGTATAGTGGACAGAGTGATGGACTGGGAGTCAGGAGGCCTGTGTTCGAATCCCCGCTCAGCCACGGAAACTTACTGGGGAACTGGTAAAACCACTCCTTAAACATCTCACTGGCCTTGAAAGCCCTATTAGGGTGGCTCTATGTCGCTTCCGACTTGACGGAGCGTAAAAACATCAAGATCCCCCTGCTCTGCCAAAAACAAAGTGTTACAGGTAATATTGTTACACCTATGGCATTACCCTGTTTCCCCGAAAATAAGACCTAACCTGAAAATAAGCCCTAGTATGATTTTTTCAGGATGCTCGTCATATAAGCCCTACCCCCCAAAATAAGCCCCAGTGAAGTGAAACCCCGCCCTCCACCCTTGTGCAGCAACCAGAAGAAGATGACATGACTGTATATGAATAAATGTAGATGGTTGGACATGA
This sequence comes from Intellagama lesueurii, assembly GCA_037013535.1. NCBI lineage: Eukaryota > Metazoa > Chordata > Lepidosauria > Squamata > Agamidae > Intellagama > Intellagama lesueurii. Next base: position 18,862,157 of record JBAJHW010000012.1, on the reverse strand, counting down.
AAAAAAATAAAACATCCCCTGAAAATAAGCCCTAATGCGTTTTTTTGGAGCAAAAATTAATATAAGACCCTGTCTTATTTTCGGGGAAACATGGTACTTCTAAGCTCTGCTCCCCTGTTCATTATCTTTTTTTCTCTACATTGAAAAGTCTTACAGGACAGCCCGGTGGGGACTGGAGGGGGAAAATCTGAGATAGAGGGCACCTTCTCTGTCCAAAGCCTTTCTAGGCATATAGAGTTTGGATGAAAAACAGTGGGGATGGTATCCCTCCCTTCTTTTCTGGCGCCCCTTCTGTTTTTCCCCATTGGTCCCAGAGCCCATGTCTTACTCACCCTTTCTCCATTCCGGAGCTATGATTTGGGAATGCAAAGGGCTTCCCTGGTGGGTCCCTGGCATTCTCCGAGCATGCCTCCTTTTTTTGCCTTATTGCCACTGGATTTCAGCGAGTGTTTCCCCTAATCTGTATTCAGGAGGACCAGAGGGGGAAAGCCAGGATGCCCAGTGTGGTGTAGTGGATAGACTCATGGACTAGGACTCGGGACTGAGTTCGAATCTCCACTGAGCCCTGGAGATTTCATCACTGGGGGTGTAGAATTGATGAAACCACTTGTTAAACATCTCACTTACCTCGAGAAGCCTATTAGGGGAGCTATAGGCCGCTTCCGACTTGTCGGCACATGACAACAATAACAGAGGGAAAGCCAACCTTTCCTATGGCTCTTAGCACCAAGACTCGGGGGGGGGGGGCATGGAGTTTCTTAGTCCCTGGAGTTATCTGGTGTATGGAAGGTACTCCGTGCCTGATCTTTCCCCCCCCCCTTTTTTTTTTTGGTTAGCCCTTTTCATTCCTTCTCCAGCTCCCTACCATGCCTCATCTGTGACCTAAAAAAAGAAGAATGGAAGAGTATTACAAATGATAACTTTATTTGGAAAAATAAGTTCCAGCATGTCATAATACTTTTGGAAATGTTATATATACAGGCAGGTGATCCTGGAAGAGAAATCAGCAGGCCTCCAAACAGCAACTGACCAGAACTTCCATCATCCCCAAAGATCGCTCCCAAGCTGTCTGGGGCTAATGGGTGTTAGAGTCCTAGACATGAATGGTGAAACAACAGCCCTTCTTTTTTACTGTTTGTGTTTTATACAGAAAATAGATTGGAGTGGCTGTGAAAAGTCCAAGGCATGAATAGCTGGCTCTAATTTCCTTACGCTGACATCCCTCACCCTGTTGAAAAATGATGCGGGGCGAGGGAAAAATACAATACCCACCTGGAACATTATCTGAATTGAAACATTGTCAGGCATAGTCCTTGTCCCAGTAATTCTGTTGTAATAAAAACTCCATCAGTATTTCCATTATAAACCCTGTTTAATCCAACTGTAAAAAATGTGCTCAAGGCTGAGATTTGTAATATGAATTCAAAGCTTGGGAGCAATTTCCTTAAAAAAAAAAACTTTTCACACTTTAAAAATAAGTTTGGCAATGTTTCAGTTTGCGACGAGCAACACTTGCTGTCCCAAAGTTTTTCTGTCTCAAGGGTGTGCGGGGGGGGGGGGGGGAGGGAGACCATAATCCCATTTAATGTCATGTACTGCATGTACTGTAAAATTTCATACATTTCACACCAGAAAACATCTGTTCCCTCCCTTTCTTTGAAACGATGTCAGCCAAATATTGCATTTTGATGTAGAAAAAAAAAAAAAAGGAATGGGAGTCCTACTCTTGAGACAATTCCAAAATCTTGTTGCTATTTGTTTTCCACCTTTGCACCAATGATGGCGGGTTACAGGGCTCTTTTGCTCCTTACCTATCTTCAGAACCACCCTGAGAGAGTGTAACTGCTCCAAATTCATCCAGGAAGTGACATGGCTGAGCGGGGATTTGAACCCAGATCTCCTGAGTCTTATTCCAAGATGCTAATCGCCACAACTTAGTGGGTCTTACCAGTTACCATATTATCATAGGTGTCGTTATTTACATGTATATTCTCTCTTTCCTACTTAATGGCTCAAGATAGCATACGATGCTTTTCTCCTCCCCACGCTATCTTCCCCACAGCTCTGTGAGGTAGGTCAGGCTGACAGAGTGTGACTCATGTTCATCTAGTGAGTTTCATGGCTGAAGAGAAGTTAGAACTTGCATCTCCCACATCCCACCTTACTTTGGCTCTCATATCCACCCACAACACAACACCCATGAAAAATAAATTCCCAGAGGCTTAGGCACACCAGATCAGAGACGTACTTAGTCATTAAGAAAGACCGATTGATTTCAGTGTTAGAGCATATGCCTAAACATGGAAGACCATGGTTTCCATGCTTGGCACCTCCAGGTAGAGCTAAGAAAGAACGGTGCCCAGGGCTCGGGAAGGATGCTGCCAGTCTGGGTAACCATACTGCATAACATGGGCCAGCTTCCTCTTCTCTATTATTTCAATTATTTCTTCTAAGTATAAGCCAGGGCGGTTTAGTGAATCGTGTTGGGAGTCAAGAGACCTGGGTTCAAATCCCTACTTAGCTGTAGTGTCAATGTCAAACCACCCTTTAAACATCTCACACAGCTTGAAAACCCTATTAGGATCGCTGTTCAGTCAGAAGTGACTTGATAGAATAACAATTCTAAGAGTGGCTAGATAAGATTCCACTGTACCTTTTTGCTACTTCAGGAAATACGAAACAGAAGCGAGCATCCCCCCCCCCGCAAAAGCCAGCTCCCAGTAGGTGAAATTATATCTGATCGACCTGACCTGCCTAAGACCCAGGAGCCTTGTAAGATGGTCTATCATTCAAAGTCTTGCCTGTTTAACTTAAGGGGACATGATGACACAGGTCATAGACATACCTCTAACAGAGGATATAAATAGCCCCAGATGAAAGCTCCACTCAGCCAGCCATGCTCCCCAAACCACAATAGTTCAGTCTTCTTTGCAACAGCACCATAATCGCTCACCATTGGCCCATATTGTGTCAGGGCTTGACCTAAAAGTCTCTGCATCGCAGGTTTCCATGCCTGGATAGCTATGGAACAGAAAAATGGCACATTTTATTTAAGAGGAAGAAATGGTGGGAAGAGATTTGATTCACAGCAGATGCCATTCCAGACCAGAAGTAGGAAAGAACTCATTACAACTGACATAGTTATCAGGAAGAGATGGATTTCTATGTCATGTCATTTTTCCCTCCTGCAACCTATGTTTGAGCTTATGGGTGGGTCTGAACATGTTTTTTTTTTTGAGTAATCTGGCGAGAAAGGCCAGATTACTCATAAACATGCTTGAGCTCGCTTATGGGCTCAAATGTTGGTTGCATATAATTAAGAAAAAGGAGGAAAAACCAGAAAAAAATTCAAGTAATTTCAAAACCTTTTATTTTAGAATGTATTTCAGAGCAGGCATATTTCAGAGATTAAGTGATGGTATGCCCATGTTCCTCTGTTGCAATTAAAAAAAGAAAAGAAAAAAGGAGCACCCCATACAGAAAAACAAAATTGATTTGACACAATCTCTTGTGGACTGCAGCCTACCCTATCAGAGGCAGTCCACAAAAGCTTATGTTAAATGAAAGTTTTAAAGCATCACAAAACTGGGTTCTGTATTTCAAAGCAAATTCTGACAGGCCTGGGTCAGACAGAAGTTCATCTCTTTATCACTTATTTATAATATTTTCTATACCAAGCTTTGCCTTATGAAGACAGGGTAGTTTACAAAATATAGAAAAAACAAAAAGCAATCTTAATAAAACCCACATTGAAATACCTATGGCACTCAATGCGCAGTAGTAGATCCAGAAAAGTCCTGGATCCTATCCACCATATATCCAGGAAATAGAACTCTGCTTGAAACCCTGAAGCTGCTCCATGTCAACAATATTGGAGTAGAGGATCCAGTGATCTAAGGTATAGATCACTGGATATAAGGCAGCTTTTTATGTTCCTACAAAAAAAGCATAGATAGGAAAAGTCACTTCCAAGAAAGGACAATGAGTATAGCCAGTCCTCATATCAACTGGTATAGTCCAGAAGTTGGGGTCAAAAGTAACTTTTTCTAATGCAAAAGGAAAATTTCGTTACCTAGACAGGTAAACGAATCAGGTAAAACATGAAACATCTTGTCGTTACTTGCCTAGCATGTGAAGATGCTCCTGCTCATGTATCCCCCCCCCCCCCCCCCAAAATCTGGAACCCAGACGGAACAAATATTTGGGACTTTTTATTTTGTATTTTGTATTTTGCTTCTGGTATAAACAAAAAGCTTCAGCTGATTCCTTCTGGAATAACAGCCGTCTGAGATACAAGAAGCCGGAGATGGGCTCCCTTCTGTCTTACGATTGGTGTTTGAGAGGTAAACAGAGGCTTCATTGTGTTTTGAAAGACCAAAGTGCCTGGAAGGAAAATGTTGTCACAGCAGGAAATGTGTGATTTCATGGTCAGTTTCCAGAGACAAATATTTGCCACCGTTTGGGCTCCCAAGGAGAAGACAGAGGAACAGCTGAGTTCTTCCGTGGCCCTGCAGCCTAGACAGAACAAGTAACGAGTGTTTCTGGTATATGACAAGAGGCGAAGGATTATGCCCTTGGGAATGGCTGCCATCCAGGATATAAGACACAGAAGATCTTACAGTCCTAAACTCAAGAGTGTAGGCATGTAATTCCATAGTAGCCCATATCCATGTCCCCGCGAGGCAGAAATGTGCTGTCATAAATATTGCAAACCTATTCCAACTGCTAGGTATGTAAGGCACATTACGGTGCATCGCGTTATCTAACGGTTTCATTATCTCTTGTATTCTAAATGCAAAGTGCACCCGAGAGAGAACAGGTGATGCAAGTGTGGTAGAAAAAAGAGAAGAGGAGGTTCACCCCCATTTCCTTGAGGAGCAGAAGGTTCCAGAGAGGGTTAAAAGGTCTCCTTCGTTGCAACGCTAGCACCGGAGACTTGGGATGCCTGCAAAATATCAGTTTATTTTAAATATGCAAGAGGATGAGGGAAAACAAAGTCTCTCAAGCACGTCTGGTAATTCTGTGCCAGGTCACTAAACAGCAACTGTGGGGCCATCCCATCCCACTGTAGCCTCATTCGAATACTGGTTTATCCCACGAGCAGAACCACAGCTAGCAATTTTGGCACCCGGGAGCAAACAGCACCATCTCTCGCCTGGTCCGCCCTGAAAGCATGGGTACGAGAAACCCCCTCAGGTAAAAGGAGGAGCAGAATGTGGAAGAGAAGTTTCTACCTTCAAAGAAAGAAAGAAGAAAAAGGGATTGAATAGGAGTGGAATGTGTTGACATTTATCTTGCTAATTCTCACCTGCACATTCATCCCTAGATTTCACTTCCATATACATTTTGGCACTGTGGGGCAAAGCCCTGGGGACCTGCCCATGAAGCAGCAGTAGGAAATACTAAAGTCATACCTACACTACACTTAGAGCAGTTTGATACCACTTTATCTACCATATGACCATCCTGTGAAATCCTGGAATTTATAGTTTATTTGGGTACACAGTTCACTGCTATAGTTCAAGGAGGTGCGCCAGAGTTCTCTAGCAGAGAATCATAGGCACCCATTAAACTACAGGTCCCAGGATTCCAGAGGATAGGACGAAGTCCATTAAAGCAAAACTGTCATAGCTGTGTAGTCTAGGTACAGTGAAACGTTATGTATGTGAACAGCTTACACCCGTGGTTCCCAACCTTGGTCTCCAGATATTCCTGGACTACAATTCCCAAAAATCCTGCCCAGCTCAGCTAGTGTTGAAGGCTTCTGGGAGATTTACTCCAAGAACATCTGGGGACCCAAGGTTGGGAACCACTGGCTTTCACATCTTGAGCAAACACCAAACACACATATTCTTATTGCCTTACTGCAGCCTTTCTCTGCCTGGTACCTTCCAGAGATGTTGGACTCTATTTCCCATCATTCTTAACCAAACCAAAGATCCGTGAGCACAGGTGAGTACCAAGCTCAGGGTTTTGTTCATTTTGTTGGTAGCACAACATCTTTAGAGCCTTCTCCCCATTTTCCTGATCCTTAGGAAGACTTTATAGAGTCTAAGCACTCCAGTCTGTCAGATTAATTTTAATATCTTGTACTCGCAATTAATATTTAATCTGCTGCTGCTCCTTATTTACCATATCTTATTTGTTATATTAAGGTTGTATGTACTGAATGTTTTTAGCTGCATTATTGGAATATATCAATAGGAACTATGTGCCATCAAGTCAATTCTGAGTTATAGTAACCCGTTCCAGGGTTTTCTAGATAGACAGAATTCTCAGGTGATTTACCGTTCCCTTCCTCTGAAAATGCTCTTGGGACTGTGAAAATTGCCAAAGGGTTAGAAAAGCTGGTTCTGCTCTACAGAGGCACAGTGGGAAATCAAAGACCCAGCCCCTTCAGCCGTTGTTTCTTATACAAAGTATGTTTATTATAGATTTGTAATTTGCTTTCTGAAGATTTTTTCTTACCTTGAAAATGTGCAATAGATCTAAATACTATTGCTGCTGCAATTACTGCCTCTACAACTATTGATACAGGGTTGAATATTATACCTGATGTAATGTAGTGGAAAGAGTGGCATTTTAGGACTCAGGAGACCTGGGTTCAAATCCCTGCTAAGCCACGGAAACTCACTGGGGGAGTGGAACTCTCTCGGGGTTGTTCTGAAGATAAGGAAGGAGCAAAAGAGCCCTACAACCCACCATCATTGGTGCAAAGGTGGAAAACAATGGTAAAGCCATTCCTTAAATATCTTGCTTACTTTGAAAGCCCTATTAGGGTGGCTACAAGTCAACTCCAGCTTGGCATCACATAACACACACAAATATTATCATTGATGCAAAGATGGAAGGAAGAAAAACAATATTCCAATATTCATCACGAGTTCCTCCCAGATAGGAGCACAGCTAGAAGAAGTGTGTGCGTGCGTGCGTGTGCACAATATCTCAACTCCCAGGACCTCCAAGGAAGAATGCCTGCTGGCCGTCCTGACTGGGGGATTCTGGAAGTTGTAATAATTAGAGAGGAACATTTCCAGCCTGTGAATAACAGAGCATTACATTATTTATCCATTTGGGGAGGAGATAGTGAACACCCAAACAATCAAACTGAGGCTTGGGGGTGAAGCTATGCCGCAGCATTTATCCAAATTGGTTATGATAACACCATTGGCACGGAGTCTGTTGCACTGGGGACAGCCCTCATTAACATCCGATTAAAAATCCATTTTCAATCTGTGATGAATGAATCCTGTAATTGATCAAATCAGTGCAATTACTCTTCACAGGCCCTCAAAATTAAGGCAGCAGGTTCCATGCCTCCATTTGAAATTGCAATATTCTCACATCTCTCTGTCATTAAGCAAAAATCGTTAAGATCTCTGCTGTAAGGTGTCTTATTATCTGCTGCCTGTGACATCAACCGTTCTTTGGAATGTTCTTCCGAATGAAAACACTAATGTTGCTAGTGTTCTTCCTAGGCTTATGGGAATATATTGTAAGCTAAGAGTCGAAAATATATTTAAAAGGTCGCTTTGTCCTTTAGATGACCTACAGAATGTGCTCTTTTAAAGGAGCTATACGCCATTGTCTTTTATGTTGTGATAATCAGAATGTCAGCTTGGGTTTCCTGCATCCTTCCGTCCCTCTCTTGTCTGCTCTGCTCTGTCACAAGTTTCCTTTCATCTGAAGGCTAAGCAAGTCAAATCTACTCTTAAAACATATCCAGGAAAGCTGCATGCAGCTCTTCAGAAACTCATCAACATTTAGGACTCATTGGGAAGACTCAGGACCATGCATAAACTCAGTTTGCTGCAAAGCACCTCTAACAGGAAGCCAACTGTCTGTGTCAGGGTCATGTTATACTCAAGAGCGGCAGGCTAGGTCCAATCTACAAAAAGGAAAGACCTCAGAGTTGTGTCACAAGGCCCTGACAAGCCAGAACAGGTCCAGAGAAGGTGGATTCTCAGTTGCTCAAACAGCCTCAAAGAACAGAATTGCTGGAGTGTTATCAAAGATTCAAGGGGAGGAGCTAAAAGAAAACCCTTTATTGAGGGCATTTCTACCTGTTGCAGCCAGTCGCTTGAAGCCTGCAGCCAAGAGCTTCCATGTGGCAAGCTCTGTAATTTTCTTATTTGCCAGAGGCAACCAGGCCCATGGCTATTTACAATTCCTTACAGTAGTAAAGAGTGTATAACTCTACGCATTAGTAGTGGAAAAAATAAAATTGCTTCATTTCCTTCCAGATCAACAGCCAACTGACAGATATGACTGCTTTCAGTAACAGACTCCCACAGACTCAAGGGAGGGGGAAAGACACACAGTGTTGCCTTTTTACATGAACTGGCAGATGCAGTAGCACAGGATGGGTTGCTTGTGTCTTTTTGATCTGTTAGGCTGTCCATTTGTACTTGCTGTCTTTCTGTGTGTGCATGCTGCGTTTTGCACAATATATGAAAAAACACAACAAAAGAAAAAGCATTTGATGTTTTCATTTTTGCCCCGAAGGGGACATTTCTTTTGAGGGTGGGAGAATTCTGAACAGGCTTTCTCCCTAAATTAAGGTAACCTCTGATTTCAACACCGCCTTTGCAGTTGGTCCTGTTTTTGCTGCCTATGCCACGGCATCTGAAAGCTGCACAACAGAGAGAATGGTAGCTAAGCTCAGGGTTCCAAACGAGACTTCTCAGCAAAACCTACTACATGCCGAAGCATAGTTCCTTTAGAAATCTACATGTGGGGGCTGGGGGAGGAAGTCAACAATCAAAAGGAAATGTACATTTTTGGAACCCCCAAGGCTGTCACAACAGATTTAGAAAGAAGAGAAAGAAGACACATTTCCGACCAGAACAGTTCTGGAAGGCAGGATGCCAGCTCCATGTTACTGTTCTGATTTCATCCAAAGTTTTTCAAGTAGTTGCTGGGAAACCTCAATGGAGGAGAAGTGAGAGGTTCTCATTAACTATTAACACAACAAACTGCCGTGTTGTAGCAGCTGTAAAGTCCAGAGAGCAGCTTTGTTTAGTGAAACAAGACAGGCTGCTTCTTCGTCCCACTGAAAAAAACAACCACCACCAAAGAACCCAAAGCATGGTTGGTTTGGATGTGTCCAATTAGTGTGTCTCTCCCTTGCTTGTGTTCACCCGTCAAGTGAAACTGGAGCTGCACTTGAGCAAAACAAAGGTCTGGCGTAACGTTACACTCTTTTTTGAGTTCCCTGTCCAGCTGGAAAATTCAGGAAACAAAAGCCAGAGAAGAAAAGAAAATGGTTAATACATTTCTTTCCCACTGACAGTTCGGCATTAAACACCCCGGACGAGGCCTTGTTTACGTTCCCAAACCGTTTAGAGCTGGAAATTTTCCCCTCTGAAAGTTTATCTTAATCGTTGATTATGAAATTGCTGATTCTTATCTGTGGAATGTGTCTCTTGGAAATTGTGTGTATGGGTGTCTGGTTCTGGTTTTTTTTTTTTAAGTGGCAATAATAGCTATTAAGTCAACGCAGTTAAGGGAGACATAATGGAACACAGAGGATTCAAGGCAGCTGTTGGCTTTGGTGTCGTTTATTGTAAAACAATGTACTGGGGGGAAAAAAGGCAGACTTAGCATTTTGAGAGCCAAGGGGTCCAGTTGGAAAGTATTCTTAGTGCTCTTAGGCCAAATGTAATTTTCTTTTCCAGGAGTAACTTCTGTTAAAAAAAAAAAAGATTCTGCAGGCATCCATTGCACTTTCCAAGCAAACTAACGCCACACTAACACATGAGTAAATGCGTATTCCTATTGAGTTCTGTTGTTTGTTTTGTTTTGGAGGTAGGGAGGCCTTTTGAAGTGTACAGTGAGAGAGGACCGAGGAGAGGGCAAGAGTCTTGAAAGTTTTGGCAGAGAAGGAAATATAAATACCAAACAAATAAATGCAATAAAGCATCCTAGTAGGGCTGCTAGATCTCACTGGGGTGCCCAGTGAACTTTTGGGGAATGGCTATACTTCTCCAGGTCGGGACCGAAATTTCAGGACAAGTATCACTGGGGTAGGAGAAACTTAGACGTGTGTGTATGTGTGTGTGTTAGGATCTGGCCCACACTGCCCTGGCAGCTGCAGGATCAGGGCCAGCCTGACCCAGGAATGGCTGGATGTTTGCAGGCTCAGGCCCTGGCCTGGGCAGCAGCTGCTGGACCACTCATGAGGCTCACCTGGAAACCTGGAGGGAAGGCCTGTTTAAGGAGTGGTTCTTCCTCCCAGAACTTCTCTAAGCAACAAAGGTCTTTGGCTGTGCTGTGCTGACTGCCTTGCTGCTCCTGAGCCCCTGTGTTCCTGCCCCTGTTCCTGCCTCTGCTGGCCTCCTGCATCTCCGTGCCTTGTTCCGGCTTTGTTCTCCCAGCCTGGTGCTCCCGCCTCTGCTTGGTCACGACCAACTGCGCAGTGAGTGCCTGTGGATGTGGTGGATTGGGTCCTGGTGCCCTTGCCCCTGGTGAGAGGCTGCCTGGGATATCTTGGACTTTGACTGTGAGGGTGGGTTGGTTTCAAAGCCTGAATAACCATTTCACTATAAGGATCCACTCTGTAAAATCTAAAAACCACCTCCCTGGCCCTGAAATATCCAGGGATGTAATGATGCTGACTTTGAAAACCTCTTTGCCAGTAAGGGATGATCCTCACCACTACCACAGCTACCACCATCCAGCATTTAGTCTACACCTGGGCTCGGCAAACGGAGTTATTTTCTAGTTTCGGGGAGATTCCACTGGGAAAGCAGAGTCTGACTTTGATTTGTAACTGGGTTTGGGACGTGGTGGGGTTTGGGTTAAACCGCAGAAGCCTCTGGGCTGCAAGGTCAGAAGACCAGCCGTCGTAAGATCGAATCCACGCGACGGAGTGAGCTCCTGTCACTTGTCCCAGCTCCTGCCAACCTAGCAGTTCGAAAGCATGTAAAAAGGTACCACCTCGGTGGGAAGGTAATGGCGTTCTGTGTCTAGTCGCGCTGGCCATGTGACCACGGAAACTGTTTTCGGACAAACGCTGGCTCTATGGCTTGGAAACGGGGATGAGCACCGAGCCCTAGAGTCGGACACGACTGGACTAAATGTCAAGGGGAACCTTTACCTTTACCTTTTGGATCAAAAAGCTATGTTCTGAGATTAATTTGGAAATTGTATTAGACTTGGTTGCTTTCCCACTGACATTATTAAGAATATGTGAGGAACTGATCTGTCTCCTCAAACTTCATATTCTCCTGCCCTTTCACCAACTCGGTGTGCCTGGGGTTGGCTTCTGCTGCTCTAGCAGTGACTGATTGAAGGAAGGAGGAAGGGAGGCAGGACATGGGAGACCTCTCTCCCATCCTGCCATCACCACTGGTTTGGATTAATGTCTAATCCAGAGAAGAACTTGGGGACTTAATGCTCCTCCTTTGTTTACTGAAGGTGAGTATTCAGAGTGGCATTTTTTTTAAAAAAAAGACCAACTGTATTATGAAAAAGAGGAGACATTCACCTGTAATGAAACATTTTGCAGTATGCGGACACACATACTTGTGACTAATCTTCCCTTCCCTGCCCCTTCCTGTTTTCTAAGGAAAATTAGCCCCTTTGTCTGTGTCATGAGTTCAGCCGAAGAAGGCCTGGAATCAGAGGGGTTAATTACAGCTGAGGAAAATGATGGGCAATTAGTATCAGAGACAACTGAATCACCGCCAGATTCTCCTCCCCCACTAGCCAGAGTGAGAGATAAGCTTCGGCAGAGACTCACAACACAGAGGTCTGAGGCTCGCATGAATGCTTCTCACAGGAACATCAGGTCGACCAGCCCTGAGTTTTAACAGGATGGAATGTTTCTAGGAATTAGATGATTGTTGCTGCTATATAATTTGTACCCAGAGGCTTGGAAGCTCGTGGAAGCACCAAGTCAATTCTCTGGCTTGTGTCCACGCTCCTGCTTGTCTTGAACCTTGCTCTCTTGACCCTTGGCTTTCGGACTCTGACTACAGTTTGTGTTTTGGCTTTGACAATTTGGCATCTGTTTAGTATCTCCCGGACTTCTGACCTTGGACTGGCTTTTTGGACTTTCGCCTGCTGAATCCCCTAGGAACGTGACAGTCTGACAAATAATAGTCAGTGGAAGCATGCGAGTCTCTGCTCCGACCCAGCTGGAAAACTTTTTTCTCTTGTCCGTGTTGCACTCCTTTTCACTGCTCTTGCTCCTCCCAAGTGATGGGGAAGAGAGCGTTCCAAGAGTATTGTAGAGTCTGATTTCTCTGTCTTTCTCCAGGTGTTTGCTAAGGAGCCTTATGCTTTCAACAGCAGCAGCAATGCAATAAATCAGATCTTTATTGTTGCATTTCATCAGGCACATCAACATCAAATTCTCTTCCTGATTAAGGCAAATCTTTCCATAGCAGGAAAATTCCCTAATACTACAGTCTGTGCTTCTTCTGCAGAAGGGTGAGAAGTATGACATCTACATGGCTTACTACAGGGGACTTGTCCATTCTGTGACTGGAGGTAGCCCACATGGATCTTCTGCGCAGCACCCCTCCCAAGCCTCACCCACTGCAAGCGAAAAAGCAAAATATTGTGAATCACTGCTTCAAGGAGATAAAATTTCTTGCGTATTGGCTGTTTACCCCCATGCTACCTCAAAATGTTCTCAAATTAGCCTTCCCCCAAAAGGGTGGGTGAGATGCAAGGAGATGGGACTAATAAGGCTCCTGGATTGAGCAACATATTGTTCATCATTCTTAACCATTACTCCAGTGGTTAGCTGTGAGTTCTATCAACCGTAATGGTGAGAGCTGGGATGTAGGGAGTCAGAAATAATTTATTCAGGGTTTTTCTTCATATATTTTCTGAGGTCAGATAAAAAAGGACCTTTCCTGTGCTGGCGCCTTGAACTGTGGAACGCTTTCATTCAACACGTTCTCTTGGCACCATCTCTATTCTCTTTCACACATCAAAAGAATTCCCTCCGCACACACCCTCATTCAAGGATGCTTTGTTAGTTTTAGCTGCATATTTAATGGCTAGGGCTTTATCTTTATGGTTTTATTGATCTCCGGTCTTCCTACCAGTGTTTCTATCGAGAATGTGTAAGCAATTTTGAAGGCTTTCATGAAACAGAGTAAGGTGTAAATCTTAGATGAAAAAATCCATTCCCATCCCACTGTGGTGGGGGAGATTAGGAGCAGTTGACCCATGGGTCTTGCAGCTCAGGATGCAACTACATAGTTGAATTAAATCGGGAGCTGGTTTGTTTGTTTTTTTACAAAATTGATATAATGTCATGAGGTCTGGTGTTGGTGTGTGCGTTCTCATGGAAGATGGCTTTCCCCAGCCAACCGGGAACTCCACGGAGCAGAGAGAGGGGGGGGGGCAGTTCTAGAGAGGGAGAGTTTCCAGGAAGCAACTTAAATCCAGGGAGTAGAAGCAGAAGAGGGCAGAAATGAAGCAAAGGAGATAGCTTTAGGTCTCCCTTCACCAATGCACCAGAGCAGGTCAGGGAAGCCGGAACTGCAAGTTTTAATACAACTGCAAGGATGACAGCATCGGCACCTGCAGCCTGTCCCCAGTGTCCTTGCATTTTAAAATATTTAATTTTTTATATAAGTTTTGAACTGGCATCGTGAGGGATCGACGCAACACTAAAACAAAAACAGATAGGAAAAAACCGAAAGAGTCTGGAACCCATTGCACTTGGTATCATTTTTGGCAATCTCCCCTACTCCCACAGACACAGGCATTCACACATGCCAAAATAAGTAAAACAACCCCCCCCCAAAAAAACCCAGATATTCACACATGTCAAAACAAGTAAGAAAATAAGTGTGACCAGAAACCATTTAAAATAAACAATCCACTCACAGGTGTTTAAAAAAACAAACTGCTTTCTGCCCCAAAAATGCATGCTTAGCTGTATGTCATGTAGTTGGATATTTTTAAATTGATTTCAATCCTGGTAAACCCAACGGTAAAACAGGAGTATTACAATGAGGAGTCAAGCCCTCGGTCTGTTGTTTAGTTTGTTGATGGTCCACTTTAAGGTCCCTGTCCTTCCTTCCTTCTGGTTCTTCAAATTGGATTGGGACTGGCCAGACCTTCAAATGTTGGACTGTCCCCTGGAAATTGAGGCCCATGGACACCCTAGTGAAAGGAAGCTTGGCAAGGCTGGAAGGGTGATGGTGGAAGTTGAGATGGTTGACTGTGACTTCAGGTTTTTGTGGATTTGTTTTCTGTGATTTCCCGTAAATACCCTGTCAGTTGTTAACCTTTAGTAACGTCAGTGAAGCCTATGTTTAAAGAGTTTGAACACTTACACCTACACAGCGCTGTCTGCACAATAACAGTGTGACATGTTGTTATGAGATAAAAACCAACATATTTTCAGTGTAGCTGTGCCCCCAGGTGATCAAGCTGCTAAAAGGTTCCCGAAAGGCTTTTTTGTGTAGAGGAAAACAGACGGTACAAAAGTGCGCAACATGTACACAAGTCGTCTGTGTTTAGATCAGCATTGCTGCTGCTTCTCCCCTGCGCTGCTTGGATGAGGGGTGAGTGAAACTGAAAGGGACATTAATTGTATCTCGCCCTGCCTGCTGTGACCTCTCAATGGGTTATTTGGGTTAATTGCTCATGTTTTTTCCAAAAAGCTCAGAGCAGTTTTCAGAGCTACGTTGCACACCTCTAATACCAGAATGGGACCCTGTGGCGTTTAAATTTACGGGGCCAAGGAGAATCAGAGCAGGTCTGAGTCCCTTTGCTCCCATCCTCTTGATGGAGGTTTCCTGCAACCCAGGTGGTGCGGGGCTCCGTAAACTGTAAGTCCAAAATATAAGAGGTAGAGGGGAGGAAGACAGTGCGGGTTGGAATAACCACGGATGGTAATATACCCTACAGTATTCCATGAACAAAAAAGAGGACATGGTCATCATTGAACCAGAGTTCGAGAGGCATTCTCTGGTTTTTAGTAAACAGGCAAGGTAAGACTTCTTACAAAGGAAACTCAGTGTGTTTGTCGGTTCCAAATTTTAAAAATCTGAAATATTCCCATCCCATCCCATGTTTGAAGGTCATTGGGTGAGGTCCAATCCATAGAAGCAACAGTAAAAACAGTTCTGAAACAATTTAGATAGTCTCCACCAGAACAAAATTCACAATTTGATGGAGCAGAAACAAGCCATGGCCACTGAAGCTCAATCCTGGTGATGCTATGAGCATGCTTTTCAAACTGGTACTTTATTCAGTGGTAAAAAAAAATGTCTGATGGTTGAAGCATTTGCAGCTCTGCGGCTTGCGTACCACTGAGCTTAATTTTTTTTTTTTTGGACTGGTCATTGGAAGTTAAACACAGAATTTATTTGCAAGGCTGATTGCCAGGCACCCAGGTTTATGCGAATGCTTTTGCCCCCGAAAGAAAGTGCTAATTGCAGGGAATACACCTTTTCCCCCCCTATAAATGATTTGATCTTGAACCTTGGGTTAATAGCTGAGGCCAGCCTTGGCACCACATGGATCTCTCAAGTGAGGGCATTCAAGGAGGGAGCCAAGAGAAAGCAAGGCTTACACATTCATCCTCCCCACGAAAAGGAACATATCTTCCTCCCACTCCCGAGAAGTGGGGTACCCAGCTTCTCCAAATACTAAATCTCAGTTCACCACAATCCAGTTAATTTAACAATATGCCACTAAGTCAATTCTGACTTTATGCAAACCCTCTCCAGGGTTTTCTAGGTATAAGAGTCGTGGCTTACCCTTCCCGTCATCTGGAGGCACCCTGGAAGACTATACAGGCTGGCCTTTCTCCCACAGTGAGGAATCGAACATCCAACCTTTGGCTCTGCAGCCAGGTACCTAACTCACTGAGCTATGCAACCAACTATAATCCCTTGTTCATATTTGTTTTATCACATCCTTAACACCCTAAGGGCATAGGCCTGTTTATTTACAGCGTTTTAACCTTCTCTTCAAGCATACATACAACCAATAAATCCGTCATATTTATTTCCCATAAACTCTCCAAAGCTCTTCAGGTTGAACATATTACAGTAATCTGATCTGGAGCATCATCAGTGTAGGATTTAAACAACTTCTTCTCTAGAAAGAGTCCCAGTTTCTGCCCTGGAGTGATAGGTGCAGCCTGGCAGAACCTTGAGTTTACTGATTATGTAGGAGAAGACAGTTTTATGGGCTAGACCTATAAATCTTATGGACTGCTGGGTGATTGCCAGCTTTCCTCATTGAAAAGCATTTCCCATTTGTTGATAGAAAGTGCAAATGTTTAAAAACTAGCTTTTTGGACTACAACTCCCAGAATCCTCCAGCCTTCACAGCCAGTGTAGTTCAAAAACTGATTTATCCAAGGTCCGCCCTGCTATTGTGGAGATGCAGTCAGGTGCGATGAATTTGGAATTGCTTGTTCACCTATCAAAGCTGTCCTTCTATGATGGTTCATTTATACACTGAACCTACAGTTGTCAACAAACAACAGGCATGATTGCATATGTCTAGCCCTTTTAAAAAAAAACTTTTAAGGTATATCCCTTTCTGCCTTTATTAGTTAGTTAGCCGCTGTTGAGTGCTGTGCACTTCATTACATCTTAATTATAGCAGGATATAGTTAGCACTGTGTTAGGTTGTCAGACAGCATGTTAATTTAATTTAGATATTTTTTCCTAATTTCACTCCAGATAACTTCACGTCAGCCACCTCTTGTTCTTGACAAATTGTCAACTCAGTTTTTCTTTTGAAATGAGAAACCAGGCACAACTGCATCCTGTGAATGGCTTTATGTTGGAGGCGGGCCATACAGTTTGCTATTTTTATATTCCTATGCTCAATAGAGTATGATAAAGCTATTACTGTTCTACGTAAACGGTGGCTGTGGTCAGTTAAGAATACTGGGGGTGGGCTGAGGAGTCGTGTAAACTAGTAAAGACAGTTTAGTTCTAGGAAGACAGCATTCCCAGCAAGTTTTTGGGGCCTCCTTTTGCAAACATTCAAAGTTAAACAACCCAATAAACACAATGCAGTACCACCAATATATTTAAGCAGCAGTTGCATGGATTATTTATTTTATTTATTTATTTATTTATTAGATTTCTATCCCGCCCTTTTAGACAGAGTCTACTCAGGGCGGGTTCCATTAAACATTATAAAAACTAAAACAGTTAAAACAATTCAAAACAATAGTAGTGCTCAAGATGGAAAAAACAGAAAATTATAATAAATTATAATAAATTATAATGGATTACAGACCATGACTCTCTCAGACAACTCTCAGGATGGAGAATTATGGGATCTGTAGTAAAAAATAAATAAATCAAAAATCCCATACTTATAACAAGGATTAGTGTCAAAACCTGATTTTTAAGGCCATTTCTCTGAAAAGCGAAGTGTGCTTCTTGTATACCACCCCATAGTGCTTAAAGAACTCTCTGCAGGCACACATTGCGCCCCCCCCCCCTCTCCAGCAAGCTGGGTACTCAGTTTCTCAGTCTTAAAAGGACAGAAGGCTGAGTCAACCATGAGCTGGCTATCTAAACCTGTGAGGATTAAACTCAGGTCATGAGCAGAGGCGTGACTGCAGTACTGCAATTTAACCACTGTGCCATGAGACTTTGAAAACCAGTTTTGTTCAGGAAATCTTAAGCAACACTTTAACAATATATAGAAATCCACTTCCTTGATGGATCTTCTCTTCTAGAGATATATTGTTTGTCCTTTCTTTGGTGTTTAAAGCTAATAGGCAGCCTCGCTCAAAGCTAAGAGAAAATTTCCAACCAGAGATTTTGACTGCAGAGATGAATTTCTGTTGGCACTAACCTCTGCCCCACTCCCCAGAGACAATTAAGATAAAAGGAAAAAAAAATCATGCCTCAGGAGGTGGGGGTGGAATACCTTTGGAAATCCATGGATGTTTTTCACTGTTTTAATTGGGGCAAGCCTTACATCTTTGGATGGTGGGAAGAAAAATACAGATAACATCAGCAGTGAATAAGGTGCTTTACAGAAAATAAATGCTCCCTCTGCAAGAGTCCTTATTCTCACACTGCAATTTGCATATCAAACTAGGCATAATGATAAACCATGGTCTATTTACACTTTGATAGGAACCAGCCATGTCTAAATAGGAAGGCGATTTTCAGAGCAGGAGGCGGGCGAGCAGAAGAAGTTGGGTGGGATCTGCCACTTATCTCCTGGTAGTTTCACTTCCCACCCGCTTTGTTCCCAGCCAAGGTCACCTCCAGAACTGGTGCTGAGCAGGCGGGAAAAGCTAAGTCATGGAAAGCTAAGCCATGAGAAAGGAAGGGTTTATCATCATAGACACAGCTGTGTGTCCCTTCTGCTTTAAATCAACTTTTCCTAACCTGTTCCAGCAGTGCAAGGAAAGAAAACATTAGCACGGAGGGGGGAAAGTCGTAGCCTTGCATGATTTGTGGCCAAAGATCCAATTGCTGCAGATTAAGGAGAAGAAGAGAGTAAAAGGAGGAGTAATATAATCTCTGGCTCAAGGGTGAAGGCCGAGCAAAAGTACCAGAAATCCACCCTCGGCTCAGCCCAGCTTAAGCGTTTATTCCTGCAGCACAGAAAGGTCAGATTGTGGGACAGCTGCTTCCAGGGTCTCTAAGGAGGGAAAAGAATGTTTTCGTCATCTTTTGAAAAACCCCAACCGATCGGCTTTCCAGCAAGAAATATCTACTACTATTCTGCCAGGGCAGAGAAGAAAGAGCAGGCTGGGTTTGTACATGTTTTGGACAAGGGCCAAGGAGTAGCAGGTTCAGGTCATTCCATCTGTTAGGTTACTGCCCTTAACCTTTCCTCACTTCTTTGTCTACTGCCATTTCACAAGTGTGTTGGAAGGAAAGGAGAGTCCCATCAAGGTGTGGAAGGAAGGAAGGAAGGAAGGAAGATAGGAGGTTCAGACTGTCTGGCAGTTTCTGATTATTATCTGGCCAGATGCCTACTGTAGGTGTTTTCATTGTGTCCTCATAATGTAGCTACAGCGGTCTGATGCTACCTAAACTGCCATGGCTCTACCCTAAAAAATCCCAAGTTTTTTAGTTTAATAGGATAACCAAAAGTATTGCCTAATGTTCTCTTGAATTTCTCTTGATCCCATGGAAACTGAGAGAAGCCTGGCTTTGTAAACTCAAAGATAGATTAGCAAAATTTCTGCATTCACTGGAACCTGCCCCAGAAGAAGAGCCGTGTGCAGGCCCTGCAAGTGATACGTCACCAGCTAAAACCGTGGGTTACAAATCAAGATAGGAAAAGCATCATCCCCTCCCATATCGAGCCAGCAGTAAAAGTTCTGTCTGGAGGAATCTATTACAGCTGCAAATTCTCTAGCTCTAATACTCCTGACATACTCACACATGGACGAACACCCACTCACTCACTACTTGGCTCTCTGGTCGGCTTGCTCCCTTTTTTCCCCAGTTGATGCAGAACTCTCCGTTTTTCCCGACAACAGAACATTCCATTCCAGCCGCTCAACAGGGCCAGAACTGCAGGACAATATTGTTGGGATTAAAAGCGCAGCCCTAGTTCACCAAAAAGGAGCTGCTGAACTGAGATAAATGAAGGGGGGACGAATCAAAAATTCCGCAGCCCTCCCAACGGGCCAGGCGAGAAGGACTAGAATATGAGTCTAAAAAACACACACTATGCCTGACTCTAGGCTGCAATTGTGCTGGTGGCCCTGGATTCATCCTCCTAACCCTAAAGGTAAAGGTAAAGGTTCCCCTTTGACATTTAGTCCAGTCGTGTCCGACTCTAGGGCGCGGTGCTCATCCCCGTTTCCAAGCCGTAGAGCCAGCGTTTGTCCGAAGACAGTTTCCGTGGTCACGTGGCCAGCGCGACTAGACACGGAACGCCGTTACCTTCCCACCGAGGTGGTACCTATTTATCTACTTGCATTTGCATGCTTTCGAACTGCTAGGTTGGCGGGAGCTGGGACAAGCGACGGGAGCTCACTCCATCGCGTGGATTCGATCTTACGACTGCCGGTCTTCTGACCTTGCAGCACAGAGGCTTCTGCGGTTTAACCCGCAGTGCCACCACGTCCCTCCTAACCCTAAACCCAACATCAAATCCTTGGCCTATTCTTGACCCTAACTCTGAACTCTATCTAACCCAAATATGAAACCCCACTCTGATCCTAAACCTAACCCCAGCCCTAACCCTCATCCTAGATCCAACCATTACCCTAACCCTAATCCCAATCCTAATTCCAACTCTTAACCCTAACCCTCAGTTTTACTGGTGCACCTTTGAGTTATGATGCAGTGTAAATCTGTTTCAAACAAAGTCTGTTCAGTGCAGCTGTAAAGTTATGCCATCATAATTACTAACCATTCACAAATGAAAAATTTCAGAGAAGCGGGACTCCATTAGCAATCTCCTCTGGTTTTGTTTTAAAACAGGAGCCTATGGCAAATGTATAACCCTGCCCAAACCACATGAGAGTCTTATCCTATGTTCTGAAATCTGGGATCTTAGTCCATATGATAAAGCATCTGGAGGGGTATAGGGAAGGTGTGGATCTCTAGATATTTTGGGCTAGTGTCCCCACCATTCCCAACCTGTATAGGAACAATGGGATTTGTCATCCAACAACACCTGGAGGGCTACACTTTCTGCATCCATGTCAGACTGCATAAAGGTTGCCCCTGATTTCTGTAAATTCACCCCTGGATCTAGAGTTCCAGAATTTGTACTGGATTCCAGATATCCACTAAAATCCAAATGGAAAGTCCAGTTCCACTGACTGGAGTCCAACTGAGTGATTCCACCCACCCACTAAATCCAGCCCATGCAGTAGGTACTAAATTTAGCAGATGAATCATGGATGAAAGCAACAATTACTACACACAGCAACTTACCAATGTCCGTTCTGTATCATTCTCAGCCAGGAGGTGGTATATAGAAATGTAAAGCTTTGTTCATGTCCAACTGACTGGCAGCTCTTGGAACTCAGACTGCCTGCCTCTGCAATGTACACTTTGCAAGTACGATTACTCAGTCCTAAAAGTCTGCCTGAACCACACCACTGCAGCGTTAATGGCCTTAAGCATCTAATGAGAAGCTATCTGTAATGTCTAGTTTGGCCCAGAGTGTAAGTGAGAGAGCAGTGATTTCAGCAGGAGTAGCTCTCCTGCAAACATCTTGCCTTCTGTTGCCTTCCATAAACAACAGCTAGCAACATCTACCGAGTCAAAATCCATCATGCTAAAGCATGTTGCTTTTGAAAGCTCTTCAAGGTTTTGCTGCAGCCGGCCCACGGCCGCAATGGACACAAAACACATTTAGGAGCTTGGATGTTCTACTGAGTCGAATATGTGAGAACAAACCCTGAAGCTGTGAGGACGGAAAGGGGCTGCCACAACTTACAAAAAGCAAATGGACATCGGGTTGTGTCCTAGCCTCCCTCCCCCCCCCCCCAATTTATCAGCTAGCTGTTGTTCTAGGTTGGTTGCGTACTTTGGCGACTCCTGCAAAAAACAGACACAAAACCCAAAACTGCCCTGGCGCTTGATTTATTCTTGGAAGCAATCGAAACAACGCTCATGTCATATTTTAGAAATATACGATATTATGAGAGAGAGAGAGAGAGAGAGAGAGAGAGAGAATGTCGAGACAGGCATTGATCTACAAACACTGGAAGGCTGAATCACACTATTTAATATTGTGAACGTTTACCACTCAAAGAAAGGCCTGCCTTTCTCAAGAGCTGTACAAACATTAACTAATTAATTCTCATGAATTATGTATGGAAGGGAAGGGAGGGAAACAAAAATAGTAGCTCTTGACATCTCATGACATATCAGTGTTTCAGATCTCTCTGGGTAGTGAGCTTCTGGCAGTTAACTATTGCTCTTATGTAACAGGATGCTTGGCTAGAACCAGGAGCCCGGCGTGCGTTTCCAGATTTCCATACGAGGGGAGGGGGTGAAATCTTTCTCAACAAGATTTTAAAGGCCTCCTCTGGGAAACACTTAGAATGATAAATTTGGTTACTAGCTGAAACTAGAGTAGACCTATTGGATCAATGGGGTTTACATACATGCTGATGGTTCAGTAATTGATTCAACAGCTTTCCCCAGCTGGGATGAGCATTTTGAATGTGGTCTATGCTATGAGGTGGCCTTGCATTCTGTTCCAAGCAATTGAGCCAAGGAGATTATGACTCATAATGATATCAATCCAATTTGAGAAGAACTGTCTTATTTCTGCACAGCTATGAAAATGTTGTTGTGACCTGTCTCAGACACTGGAAAGGCAGTGTTATCATCACCATCAATAATGATGATGATGATAATGGCGTACATTCAAACTTTCTGTCCCAATATTTTAAGAGCATGTATTGCGCTGTATTTTTACATGTTGCAGTGACCAGAGCAATGCTGAAAGCTAGTGTGTGGTAGTGGATTAGAGTGATGGACTAGAACTCAGGAGACCTGGGTTCGAATCCCCACTCAGTTATGGAAACTCACTGGCAGGGTTGCCATAAACTGAAAGCAGCTTGATGGCTCATACAAGCAATGCGTGCGCACACAAACACACATGAAGCAATGTCTGTTTTTCTCTTTATTTTGAAAGAATGGCTCAAAGCAATCATATCTAAACCCTACCTCCTTTCATTTATTATAAAATGTATGATAAAATTGTAAATCTAGATGACCACATGGCCTATATTGTTAACAAACTGAGAAATTTAATTGTGCCCCTAAGGAATCCTTCCCAGGTATGTGGACTAAGGACTGTGGCTTAAGAGAACAGACCTAACCATTGTGTCCCTAGGACAGAGGAGCAGAGCTTGGAAAAGTTACTGTTTTTAGATTGCAGCTTCCAGAACCTGTTCTACCAAGCTCTGCGAAAAGGACAGTTGGAAACCATCAAATGATAACAGTTCACCTGCCAAAGCTGTGGCCTCTGTATCTAAGCAGTGCCAAAACTGATATGCATTCCAAGGGGAAATGTTTAATGAATAATTTCTGCATATTTTTGCTTTGTGTCCTTTACAAGATGCATGTGCCAGAGTACTGTTGGATAGATGTTTAAAACATTCAGCGCTGAAAAGAACTCCCTGTCAGGTGGGGAAGGACAATAGTTCCATCAGTCACCTGTCTGGAAGATCTGCTGTCAGTTAGTTTAGGTGGCTCAAGTCAGTGTAGGACAGCTTTCCCTGTTCTTGGCTAGGGTCACCAGGTCACAAAGGTGCAGAGGCCACAACACCAACAACTAGGAGAACTCCATGGTCAGCATTTACACTAGGGGTGAGTGAGTGTGGCTCTCCAGATGTTGTCACACGTTGACTATGTAGGGCAAGGCCGACAGCGTTTACAGTCCAGTGACATTTGGAAACCCACGGTTCCCGCCCCAGTTGAGGGCAAATGATACGATGGGCTTAGCTCGTCACCAAAACCAGTGTTCCCTTAAGAAATAATAATAATAAAAAAAATATGTTTGTCTTAGTGGACGTTTTTTCTCACCTCTGCATCTTGCGGGTAAGCTGGCTTTTGTTTTGCGATCAGTTATTGGGGAGAGAAATGTGAGCTTCATTTCATTTGCAGACGGATTGCTCAGGCATTGAGTTTGGAAGGAATCACCTCCTTGGAGAAAAATCATGGCATTGGCATCTAATTGTAAAGCTGGCGCCTTGTCTAATTTGACCCCTAGACCTATCTGATGATCGTTTTCTTTACGTACGCTGTCTTTCGACTCTGTCCTAGCATTCTAGGTGCCTTGTCTCCCCACCCATGGTGTGCAATCACTCCTGTTCTTAAGTGCCACAGAAGTTTTTTTAGGAGTATTTGCTCTGATAAGCCCCCCCCCCCGCGCCTCACTTTCCCGACTCTTTTACCTTTTCCATAACACTTGGTTTTCCTGTGGCATCCTCTTCTCAGCCCCCCTCTTTATTCTGTAGCTGTGGGCTAAGTTCCCCCTGCACTCCATGACTTCTCCCCAGTCCTTCTCATCCTCCCATGTGACGTGATGCTAATCCCTGCCAAACTGACAATGCTCGCTTCCCTCTCAGGAGCTGGACGGCTACCTGCCTCGTTCCCCAAGTGATTGAACACTCCGTGCCACCACAGTAGCTCACCCAATTAGTGTCAGAGACTTCGCCTGCCACGAGCCCAATACTGCCGAGATTCCTTTGTTGTCTCAGACATGTGCAAGTACCTGCGCACAGCACGCACGTAGACTCTGCATATATATATTTTAACATCTACATCCTTCCCCACCTGCAATGTGAACAGCAAGGGATCGCCGCGGGAGGCTGGTTGCAGCCCGGTGTTGTATATTTGTTGCAAATTAAGCAGAGTAATTGACATTGTGTTCGGATACACCCGGCTGCAACTTAATCACAGGGATCTGCAGCCATTTATAAAGTGCTCTAGCTCAGATGACATCAGCACTGCACCTTCCTTTCAAAGGCAGGCTGGTATTCAGCCATATAAACCCTGTATTATTATAAACATACAAAAGGATGGCAGGCTGTATCTACACACATATTAACCCAAAGGGGGCTGTTTTCTTTCTAGCGAGAATTACTGGTGCCATTCATCTAGGAAGAGATAGTTTTTAAAGGGGAGGGAATAAAAGGTGGATCTGCTTTTTTACTAAATGGCAAAAAAACATAATAGAAACTACACAAAGCGTATTGTAGATCAAAGGGCACTTTTCATTCATTGCCTTTCTCTCTCTTGTTTTGCAAGACCTAGTGCTGTTTTTGTCTCGCGCTTGCAACTTGAGCCACCCTTTCTTGGAGGGTAGGGTTTGGGTGGGTGTGTACCTGGGCTGTTTTATGAGATATCTGTTTCACTTCCTCAAGCAGCATAAAATCAGTGTTGGACAAAAAAAGAGCGGGGGGGGGGGGGGAGGAAAGAAATAAGCTTTTGCAAGCTTAGCCAAAGCTTAAAGAGATCCAGTGAAAAAAGAATTAGGTCAACAAGGGTTAAAAAAAAAATAAAGAAAAGAAACCCCAGACAATGAAAATTAGAGGAGATAAATGACAATAAAGAGAAGATTGTGGATTGTGTGCTGGATTGTGAAGCTCTAATAAAGCTCTAATCATTTTCAGCTCAGCGAAATCCGTGCGGCATGTTGCTACACACCGAGGCCTAGAGCCTCTGTGACACATGGCAATATATTTCTCAGCGCGCAGTGGGAATTTGCTTATTCTCGCCAATAAGCGTGCCATCTCATTCAGGCCATCGAGAAATCATTTGCCATTTCATCAAAAGTGAGCAATAAGCCTGCCCAGCACTAATTCTGATCTACACGGCGAGCTCAGTGCGAAAGCCACGCAGTGGAAATTCCCAGGCACTCTTATTGTTATCATGATGATTTTTGTTGGTGTGATACAAGTAGCCTCCTTTACCAACAGCCAGCTGCTACTTAGAGAGCCCTCGTAAAAAAACTCTGTGTGTGTGTGTGTGTGGTTTTTTTTTTTTAATGAGAGACTTCATAAGAAAAGTCTTCTGCACTTTTTTGGGGGGGTGTGTGTCACACATGGCTAGGAAGCTTTCTGCAGTCATTAGACTTACTTAGCTCTTCAGAAATAATATGATCTTTTAAGAGCTCAAGGGGGAAAACTCTTGATACATTTCAATAGCTTCCCTGTTTGCTAACTTTTTGGAGTCAAGCCCCTCATTCTGTTTGCCTTCCAAAGGCACTTTGTTTGTTTACCTAATGGGCATAGCAGCAGGGGAGAAGGAGGAAATCAATATCATAAGAATCTCTAATCTAAAGACAGGTGGGGAGGAAGGATATTGTAATGTCTGCAGGTAATGGCTCCAGTCAACGGATCCTTGGAAATAGGTACGTGTAGCATAATGCATGGCGCTCGTTAGCTAAGTGAGATTTTCTCACCTGCGCACATTGCAGAGTCTCGCAAGAGAGGGTCGCCACAAGCAGCGGAGCAAAGCAAACAGCGAAGAGCTCCCAAAAGATGGAATGATATGAAAAAATATTCAGGATCTGAATCCCATTTTATTATATATTTCTGCATTTAGTAGTAGTTATTTTATTCCAGGCATGAGCCACTGTGGAATTGCTGGCGGCTTCTAATGGTGTGCTCTCTGTAGCATCTGATAGGAACCTCTGGCACTTCCTTTGTTTGAAAGTGTCCCCTGTTCAAAAGGCTCTCCATGTTCATTATCTGCTGGCTAGGGCGGGACAGACGGAGGACTGTTCGCATTCAGACCTTCCCGCAGTGGACTGCTGTTTGCAATGCAGGACACTTAGACACCTAAGGGAGAGCAATGGTCTTGTTGCGTTTGGTCATCCAGACTTAGAAAATGGGCAGCACACCAAGCGGGCGCGCCTGTTACCAGTTACACTGTATGCCAGTTAAATTACAGATAGGTCTTCCGTATTTGCATCTTCACCTGCAAAAATGTGATGCAGAGCTGCATCTTTCTCTGGGCCAGTAATGCGTAAGTAGGTACTCTAAATTAGGCCAATAAAATAAATGGTTCCCTGGGCATGGTGAGGAAGACCAAATACGAGATGGATTGACTCCCTAAAGGAACCGATAGGCTCGGGTTTACAAGAGCTGAGCAGGGCCATTGAGGACAGGAGATTCTGGAGGTCTTTTTCCTTCAGTCCTGCTGAGACTGATGCCTTTCCTATGCTGCTGTGGCTTATTGTTTAGCAGGGCTTGGGTAAAAGCAACATGACATTTACCATGGGCTAGTCATCACACTCAAAATTGACCCAAATTCTGACTCAATACTAGCTGATTTCCAGTGGGCTGGCCGAGTGCCAGAATCCTAATGGGATTCTCTCTCTTTCTCTCTCTCTCCTCGTGGTTTGGGGGAACAGAGGTCATGCAAGCTGAAATCTTGGAGTGCTTCAAAGTGCCTTTCCATAAAAGCTTATTAAACCAACCTCAAGGTAACCATTGCTTTTCCTTCCTTTTGCTGTGGCAAATAAAATAGCCACTGGCCTGCCTTACCTTTCGGAAAGGTTCTAGCTGAAGTAGTCTGACACTCTGATCCTATATATTAATAGCCAGCCTCAACCTTTAAGTGCGGATTATTATGGAGTCCAAGCAGCACTGTGCATGCATAAGGAGAGAGATCAGCAGGCACGGACATGCTGTGAGGTTGACAGAAATACAAAGCATCCTCTCCCAAGTGGCTGCTAAGTGGGGAAACTACGAGTGTTAGGCACGCCGAATGGCCGCCGTTGACTGGCGATGGACAGAAGGTCCTATTGGCTTATGCCATTGTGTAAGGAAAATTGTGCAAGCGAAGCGAGCTGTTTTCTGGACTGCCTGGCATGTTCCTCTTCATCCAATGGTTGTTCAACTGGCTCCACAATGGCCAGCAGGGATAGGAAGGAAATGGCTTGCATGCAATGAATCGAACAGGATATGGGCCACATTGTGTCATGGGGTCGAAAATCACTGGAGGGGAGACTGGAAATGGGGTCTCGTGGATGAGGGCATGGACTAGATGTTTGGAATGCTGGAAGAGGGTGCGACGGGGAGTCTAGATCCCTGAAAAGAATACGGCAAGTTTGGTGAAGTTCCCGTTTCTTTGCTACAAGAAGGACTAGCTGCTTCTTCCAGTTCAGACTGGGCATCTTGTAAATTCTGAATGTTCACATGATCTGTGCAGAGAACTCTCCACATAAGTCATTGGACTGCTTCATGATTCCAGTGTTCTTTTTACGTCAGCCCTGTGCTTTTTTGTTTGCTCTCTTGGACAAATGGAAAGAGTGTGAGAGAGATTTCTGGTTCATACAGTACCATTTATTTTCTAAATAGTGTACCACCAGGGGAGTTTAGAGGAAGCCACTGTAGAACAGACCAAACAATTTGTCCTTCTAGTTTAATATTGACTCTTCTGACCAGCAGGCAGAGTGGGTCTTTCCAATTATGGAGATGGCAGTTGTTGAATTTGCGGCTGGTGTTTTGATCCTTCTGTGGTGCTTTCGCTGGACTAAAATCCTTCCACTTAGAGGGGCCTTGAAAAACCAAGATACCATGCATGAATAATCTATGACAGCCTTCCTAGCTTGCTTCCTTCCACATGTGTTGTACTACAAGTCCTACACTCCCCTGGCTTCTTGGGTGGGGATGATGGAAGCTGAAGGACAACCCCTGGGGTTTCAGAAGGCTGCTTGATGGCTATTTGGAGTGGGAGGCTTCTAGATCAGGGGTTCCCAACCTTGGGTCCTCAGATGTTCATGCACTGCAGCTCCCAGATATCCTGGCCAGCACAACAAGTGGTGAAGGCTTCTGGGAATTGTAGTCCAAGAACATCTGGGGACCCCAGTTTGAGAACCACTGTTCTAGATAACACTAAGCCAGGAAGCCTCTAAGAAAAGCTGCTGGCCAGCCTCAATGAAACCTTGTTCTTGATTTACAAGGGTGTGGGAAACACACCTGGTGTCAGGTGAGCCTGGATTCTAAGGCAGGGTGTCAGGAGGATGGAAGAGGAGCCGTTTCAAAGGCTAAAGGATAATAGATGACTGCTCTAGGGAATTTGGCTTCAGCTACGGATAACAAGTATGGGGGAAATGAAATCTTATAGTCAGTCACACAGAGGGCAAAACCCTGTCCCAGAAGCCTAGCCATCTCTGGGAAAAGGAACACGTATTCACCTGGCTGCTCTGCAGTTGCAAAGGAGATGAATTACCTTTATTTTTAGCAATTGATTCCCCAGCCTCCCATTGTTATGGCTTATATATACACACACAGACATAGGAAAAGAAGAAAGAAAATAGACCACTGATAGATGCATATAGATAGGAAAAGAAGGAACACTAGCATTGCTCTCATTTTAATTTGGGAATCAAGCACCCCACCACCACCACCCCTCGTGCCTCAGGTGTCAAAAGTTTTGGAAATGGATATAGAAGGCAGTGATCCTTGGCATACGCTTGAATGCCACAGCACCGGATAATTATCCTTTCCTGACTTGCAGATGGGCTTCATTGACAGCTAAAGAGAAAGTGAAGGATGATCTGCCATATATATCACTTATATGCCAGGGTGTTGTCGTTTCCCCTTTCTGTGATATATCCAGGCCTAATTAGAGAACCTGAGGCTTCCAACTCTGGGAAGGATGCCAGGCTACCAAGATGCTCCTTTGTCGCATGAAGAGGAGATGAGTAGTAACAACATGTCTTTCTAGGTGAGCTGAGCGCCTCTCATAAGCCCAAGGGTAGGCCACAGTTAGTGCACAAGGAACATGTGCCTCCCAAGATCATTCCCCTGCCACAGGCAGCGCCCACAACCCAGACTGGGGAAAGGCAGTCACAAACCAGGAACTCTCCTTCAGAACAAGCAGGACATCTCTTCCCACCTCTTCCTTGTGTCATTCTGTTGTGTAATTCACTGAATCCCAGCCTCTAGAGGCACGCAAATAAAAGCAATCAGAAGCTGGCTGCCACCTTAAAGGAAGAAAGAATAAATATTCCAAGAAGATGTACAGGGACATCTTCAGAAAAACAAGGAAAGGCTTCCCATCATCCACACAAATGGCAAATAGAGCAATAATAACAAAAACATATTTAAAACGCTTTTGCTTATGAAGAAAGTAAAATGCAGTTTTCTGGCTGGAAAGGGGTGGTTTGCACAACAGCTTGTCAATTCACCATGATAGGCAACCTGATGCTCGTCGGGTGCTTTAGATGACAACTGGCATAACATTTACCCTTGGGGATTAGGGGTGGGGACCATGGGACTTGTAGTCCAAAATACCTGGAGAGCACTGGGCTTATCTCTCCATTGGCTGGGCTTTCCAGAGGATTCCAGGAGCAGGTTCTAGGGGCACACACTTTGTGTACATTGGGGTTCAGGCCAGACCCCGTGGGCTCCAGCGTTGCCCTGAATGAACTACCCTGTCTTAAGCACACAACTGAGCACTTCTGGAGAAGCCCAGTGCAGGGAAGCGTCAGGTTGGCAATACCGTTTGGTAGGGTGAAGTGGCCTCCTCAGCTGGCGGATTTTGTGTGTCATCAGGACAGTGCAGATCATTTCAAGTTATTGATTTTGATATAGCTGTATTTTTGCCACCAGGCACGAGCAGGATGCTTTTGAGGTTTCTGGTTTTAGGTGTCGTGGTAACGTGGTTGGATACAGGACAGCTTGAATGGAAGTTGGGGGGGGGGGGCGGGCTGGATGGAAATTTGCTATTCCACCTCCAGGAGCAGAAAATTCAAATCTTTTCCAGTGCTTGGTCTCAGATTAACAACGAGTCCAAGATGCCCCCTAGCCTGCACAGCCAGTGGGGAAGGATGAGGAGCGTTACAGTTTCACAACATGTAGGAAGCAACACATTCTGCATTTCTGCTCTGTATAATAATAGCAACAGCGCCAGCAGCCCATAATCTAAGCGGGTGGGACTCAGCCCACAATAGTGGGGTGAGGCACGTTTCCTGCTCAGACCAGAAGACGCTGGGGCATAGTGGAGAAGCTGGAAATATATGAGCCATTATTGACCTTTTAATCAATGAATCCAGATAAGCTTTGAAAGGATCGTGGAATTTCCTGGCTAGAGCTTGGCATGGTTGTTTTTGTGCAGTACAATTGCCAAGATCTGGGCATTGTGCCAGAAGTTACTTTAAGCAATGCTGGTGGGGGGTATCCTGGTTGTTGAAGTCTAGTAAAGTAACTGGTCCGAGCAATATGTGCTAAAAAAAACATCTTAAAGATGCATTGGATTGGGTTCAATGGTATCCTACAGTCAGCTTGGGTCTCCATGGGAGGTAGGTTCCTTCCACGAGGAGTAGGACAATTTTAGATCAAATACCAATTTCTTACAAACTTTGTAAGTGGCTTAAAAAAATAAGCACACCCTCACTAAATAAATAAATACTGGGTGCGAGTGTTCTCCATAGATGATCTGGCACATTCTCGTCTATGTCTTTGTAGTGAAATCACCCCATGATATAAATAAACTCGTCCAAATAAATCTTGGTTTGACTGCAGCATTAGCATGTCTGCTAATGTATGGGACTGTCAGCCAAAATAAATTAACCTGTGATCGAAGCCATTTCCACAAAATTAATTATTCCCGTGTCAGCTAAAAAAGACAGGTGCACCATCACCCTTACCTCACTTGGACTCTTTGATGAACTTCTCAAGTTGGCAGTGCCTACAATGTGTTCTGCATCTCCAGATTTACTTACTGCCTTTCTTTGCTTTCCCCTGCACCCCACCTCATCCTGGTTATGAAGTCATCTGTTTTTTAATTAAACCAGACCACCTGATGTTTGGACTGAAGCGCTTTCAAGCCAGATGTTATTATTTAAACAAATGCACAATACCCTAGCGTTCTGTCTATGATTCACGAGCAGGGTGACCAGCTCTTCTCTTCTTTCACTTCTGTAGTCATTTAGGTCATCAATAAAACTGTCACTGTGATTTTTTTGCCCCCCACTGGTATATTTCTCTATGACCTCCATGTAATATGGCATGGCTTCATTTTCTCTTTACTCATTAACACCCAGATCAGAAAGATAGAAAACAGCTATATCTAGGTTTTGATGTGGTCAGCATGAATGTACATGCGTGCGCACGCACGCACACACACACACACACCAACATTTCCAACCAGTAACTCCTCGGGCCTCATGCTTGCATTCATATCACGGCCCATTGGCTGTAGCATTGCATTAGGTTTCCTGTGAATAATCAAGACATCATAGATAAATCATTGCATATATTTCTCTTTTTATTTAAGAGATAAATATCCCACCGATGAATTCACAAGGACATTCACCAGAGCTCTATAAAAATTAAGATGGTTGCAGTAAAACAGAACATAAACAATAGTAAAAGAGGAGATTTAATGCAGTTTGAAAGTGCAAATTGTTTGCTTAATTTGGGGAACTGGAATTGTAACAAGGTAGGGGGCTTCCAGATGTGGCATTTGAATTTTCCCATCAAGCATAGGTCACACTGGGAATTCTCTCGAGAGTCAGATGACATTTCTCTTACCTTGCTCCATACTACTTCATTTTCTAAATTTTCTTTTTAATCCCTTCCCACCCACTTTTTTTTTTTAAAAAAATACTTCTTTTCTTGGGAGGGGCAGGGTAGAGTTTCATTCTGTTGATCTTTCAGTTCTAATCTGAATCTTTTTTTAAAAAAAGAGTCCTAGCAGCACTCTGCCAAAGGGAGATTTAGTACTACTCCCAGCCACAAATAAAGAGGAGATGGGGAGGATGAAGGAAAAGGAAAAGATGAGGTGATGCTTTTGCTGTTGCTATATTGCTCTTCCTCTTTTAAGATAATCGGTGAAGCTGCAAGGTGTTTGGGAAGTCTGTCACTCCTTTTCCGTAGCTATTTTCTTGGGGGGAGGCGGTTTGTACAGATGCTAGCACTACTGCATCTGTCTCGAAAAAAATAGGATTTCGTGCTACGGCACTCTTCAAAGGCACAAAAAAAGATGTCAAGAGAATCTCTTCCCAATGTCTCATCTGTTCCACTCCTTGTCAATCTTTTGAGCTCCTGTGAATGTACTAGATTCCAGTAAATCCTGCATTTTGTGGGACAAAATGGAACTCTGTGGACATTTTTTTAAAAAGGATATAAAGCGTGCAAATGGCCCAGTCAGCAACAGCCCTCAGCCAATGGAACTCATGATTACCAACAGGTTCTGATCGTCGCATGTAGTTGTAAATCTTGCTATGTTTCCCAGTTTAATGGGTTAAAAGAACAAGAAAGCATACATAAAGTACAGATGTCAAGTTGTTTATTGGAGAGAGAAGAATAAAATGCCAACAAATGATAAAGGGGCTTAAAAGCATGATCTGTTATAGGTGTGGAGAAATGGGATGGACTATGTCCAGTGCTGAAATGGTAGCAATGGTGGTAACCAAGAAATCAGTCCAAGCAGGGAATTCCAAAGCTGGGGTGCCACCAGAGAGAAACCTGTCTGGCAGAGTTTGGAAAAAGATACTTTTTTGTACTACAGCTCCCAGAATCCCCCCAGCAAGCATGTAGCATTGTCATGCTCTGATCTCTGCAATATGAGTCACATTATCTCTACCACTCTCAACGGCCAAAATCCAATCACTCATCCCAGCTACTGCAGATCCATTGAAAGAATTGCTCCATGGTAAGTCAACACTTACATGAATCCCATTGATCCAACAGATTTACTCTAGCTGAGGCTAGCAAATGAATCTAAGCCCATCATATATTAATGAAGGCACCTCCTACCATTAGCTCTGCGAATCATGTAAGAACAGGGTTTAGATGACACTTCCTCAGTTTCTCTGAAGGTTCATCTAACTCAAACAGCTCAACATGTTTGCATCTGATAATGTTCCCCTAGCTTCTTCGATTTAGGCTTGGCACTAACCTAAATTTATGATAGTTGAAGACTCTTCTCCTCCCGTTATACCTGCTGCAGACTTAGAATATACAGAAGCTTATTCTCCCCAATCTCCACTCTCCTTGCCTTCTCTGCCCCTCCAGTTGCTACACAGTGCACCTGGATCCCTCCTTCCTGTAGCACAGGGGGAAAGAAATAGACAGGACAGACCATATTTTCCCCCTCTCTCCCTGATTTAGCACCAGATTTATAAACGTAAAAGAGAAAGCTCTGGGCTGCAAGCTGGCAACGGTGAAAGCCTAAGGAAAAGCAAGCTCTACAAATTCTCGCTCTCCCGTATCCCACTTATCTGGATTTCTACCCTGAGCCAGCCTGAGGGTTCAGAACAGATTACAATTTTTAAAGCAAACATCTAAAAGGCCAATAAAAACCAGTCACATATGTTCTCAAATCCATTCCAAATATTTTATTCCACATCATGCCTTTTTAACTGCCTTCGAAACAATCCATTCAAGGAAAAGACGGAACAGTTGTGTGTTGTATATGTATGTGTGCACTAAAGCATCACTTGCAGTAGGAAGTAACTATAATAGTTGAGGTTTGGCTATGCTAGCATAAAAATCAGATTGGAGCAGATGCTGAAACCGTAACATTGAGGCAGATCATTCATTGGCCATGTTTTAAGCGGTTGCGTTTCCACTCACATTTAAACACAGGAGTAAATAGAAAAATAATAAAACTCAAAGCTAGGCTTCCCCCACTCCCACTGAACAAAGATTTGTCTCCTTCTGTTCAGAACTACAATAACTCCCTGCCATCATCATCACCACAGAAAGAGAAGACAAGAAGAAGAAGAAAAGGAGGAGGGAGGGATAATTACAACATTCCAGGAGAACTGAAGCATATACTATTCAATTTTACAAAGCTGTTGAGTTGTGCAATTGAGGTGGTAAACACAGACAGCATGATAAACAGTCTGCTTTCATTCTTCCAACTACATTTGTTTGGTTTAGAGTGCATTTTGGTCTGATTTTATTTTATTTTTATTATTTTCATAATGTCTGTGCACATTGTGTCTCGTATGCAGCATCCCCACTATAGCCTTGGGGCATAACTTTATTTCAATCAAGCTGACATGTTTTATGCATACACATGCACACACAATCACACATGTGTATGAGTGAGTGTAAGGGGGGAGACAGATGTGTGTGTGAGAGAGAGGTTGAGAGGGGTGGTAACTCTCCTTTAATGAATAAATGAAGGATCTTGATAACTTGAAAATAAGGATACCTGTTATTTTTCACAGTTTGCTGCTGCTGCTGTTGTTTTCTTTTAAAAAGGAACATTGTCATTGCAATTTGTTTTAAGACATTTGGAAGAGCTGATGTTCATTTCCAGCAGCATAAACAACTCCATGCTCCCAACCCCACCATCACTCTTGCCTGCTTGGTGTGCCAGAAAACAGAGTAGAAGATACTGCCTGGACTGTCAGCTCCAAAAGGCTACTGACAAACAGAGCTGCTGTCAGGTTTTTTTTCCTGAGTTTTTTTGCCTTCTTCCAAACTAAGCATGTTTCAGTTTTTCCAGAGTCTCAAGAACTTGGCATAGCTTAAAAGTCAATCCAGTTTCTAATTGGGACAGAGGCATAGACTTTGAAATGTTTCTTTTTGGATAACAAATTTCAGATTCTCTCAGCCAGTGTGGCCAACGTGCACTGAGTCACTTCTCCAAGATCTAGGTTTGCCTGACCAAATGTCACTGAACTGGACATCGGTGGTGGGCATCCGTGTCAATGGTCTTGTGGAACCATTTCCTACCCCAATAATAGAAAAAGTGGCTGAAATCCTGTGGCAGAGCTTCACGTGCCTAACATGAAGCTGCCGTGATGGTAGGGAAAATCGTGGCAGGGCAGAAGTGCTATTCTTGAAGTGCTTCCACCTACATTTTGTCAAAAAAACAGAAAAGTGAAGGATCATGGACTCTGGTGCTCTGTTGGAAAATTCAGGTTTTGTAGTCAGTGCCTGGAAGGGGCTGGCTGAGAGAAGGGGGTAATACCAGTAATTGGAAGGGAGTAACACTGGCAGCTTATCAGTGTGAGAGAGGCCTCCAAGGCCAAGCTGGCTCATTCTTTGGTACTGAGTTAATTGAGAAGATAATTTTCAACTGAGTGAGAAGAGGAAGCAGAAACTATTCTTGCCTTCATGCATGTTCAAGGTAACTTGACAACTGATTGGAAGATCCTCTGGAAGAGTCCAGAAGTAAAAGCTTTAGGTGGAACAGTGGGGCTAGAAGTTATTTTAGTTGGCTTAGTTATCTCTCAGGAGGTATGCTATGTTCATTCACTGTTGTGCATGTATGCTCTGAGGAAATGCTGAACTTACGCTAGAGTGTAAATACTAGAATAGTTTAGCTAGCTGTCTTTATCTAACTAGCTGTTGCATTTGCCCTGTATAGCTCTCGCTTCAGACTCTTAATTGATTATTTGCTCCAAAATTTCTTTGTTTTCTCAACTGTTTTTGAAACTTTTTTTGCTCTTTTTTGACTTTTTTTTTAACGTCTTTAAATAAAAGGTACATTTCTTCATACAGTTATTTGGCTTTTTAAAAGGGCTAGTGTTGCTTAAAACTAGGCCTTGCCTTGACCATCTACTGGGAGCCTGTATGTTTTGTGGGTGTGGTGGTATTTCTACCTTATAAGGTTGGCATAAAAGAGTCAAAACGCTTAACTTTGTAGATTTTGGGGAGCTCCAGTTAGACTAAGGTGCTGGGAGGTGGCCGTACAGAAAGATTCCCCCCTGCAATCAGCACATTTGATCCTCTGAGTTTCACCCACACCAGGGCAGCTAGGGTAGTATTGCTGAGTGGTTAGTGTTGGCCTCCCTGAACCTGGGGATCTTGGAATATGTTGTACAAGGGTTGTGACCGGAGCCAAGTGATGTAGAGTGTGGTTGTGCAACTGTGTAATGCTAGTTGTCTGGTCATAATTCCCAGCAGGTTTATGCTGGCATAACTTTATGTTCCCCCAGAATGAGCAGGATTTCAGCCAGTGTCTGTCACGGAAAGAGCGTTTTTGCATGTACCTGGCACTCTACTGTCAACCAGAGCAATTTAATTTGATGGCCCTTGCCGGGGAATTTCCCACACGTGATGTTCTAGGTGCTGGTTTTCTTAACCTCTTTCCTAGTCACATACGACACCCAGGAAGAAGGGATGTGTAAGCTCTTCCCCTATCAAATCTCATATCTTAGATCTTTGCCTAGGGGACTTTCTAAACTGGTAGAAAAATTACCTCTTTCCATCTTGTATCTATGTGGAAATAAAGCCCAGTTCTGATCATGCCCCCCCCCCAAGTGTTATTTCAGTTTTTAAAACTTAGGCAGTTTAATTGCAATTATACAATTAGCGTTACATCTCATTTGGACTTCAGGAGCATTTATCTTTGGCTAGATTCTACTCCGAGGATTTTGCCGTCTGTGAAGCAACAATGATGTGAAACACTGTGGATGAGTGGGAGCTGTGCATGTTGTGTTGCCAGGGCCGTTGTCTCTGGGAAAACTGGTGACAGTAATTAGCTCTAAGTTTCATCGTGCAAAGGATCGCCTTGGAGCAACTGTCTTTATGCAGAAAACAAAGAAGAGACAATGCTCTCATCTAAGCAGCTGTGTGCATCCCGTTAGGTTTTGTGAGCAACACTGGAATATCATCCTTTGACAAAGCATCCTGTCATTTGGATGTTGTTATGGGAACCAAAAATTAGAGTCAAATTGGAGGTGGCAATATTTGGCTATTTCCCTCACCAGACTCATTTGGGTTGATCACCATTCTATCTGTCATGAAATAAAAAGCCTACAGGTAGCAGAACAGGGAAAGCATTGAGACGATGTTTTCAGGGGCCACTGTTGAAAGAAAAAAGAAAGAAAGAATAACTGGAAAAGCTTCAAAGCAAATTCTTTGTGACACCTTATATATTTTTGATCTGAGCGATCTTTGAGAAATATTGTAATTCTCTCATTCTGCTCAGTTCAAATATTCTGCACTTTCCCCCTACTCATTAATCAGCTCATGTAGACTATGTCCAAATCGTATAATTTACTGATTTAGATGGAGAGAGATCGGGGGGGGGGGGAGGAGAGAGAGAGAGAGAAAGACTAAAATCTTGACTCATGTGTGGCATGGAATATTTTAATGCTTGGGCTTATTCTGTGAGAACTCTGCTCACTACTTAGTTTTAACAAGATGCCTCTTTGGAAAAGAAAAAAGTTTTTGTAAAAAAATAAACCACTGTTGCTACTAATGGCAAGCTCTGGACAAATCTGTCGACTAATTTGTACATCCCTGAAAACTGCTACCTGTAAATTTCTTTTATAAAGAAGCACATACATTCATCAGCAAAGACACTCCTGCTCCAGCACAATGACCTTACTCCCTTCCAGTGCATTTGCTTTGTCAGGTCAAAGTCTGACACCGGAACATCTCCCTAAGGCTCCTACTGAAAACTGAAAACCTGGCTGTTTAAGCAAGCCTTCCCTCCACCCACCGTCTGAATTTTTGTTATTTTGTGTTTTCTCCCATCTTGGATCATTGTTTATTTAGTAATATATTGTTATGATTTTAAATTGTTAAATTGTTACATCATATGTTGTTACCCGCCCAGAGTAGTCTATATGACTATAAATGTAATAAATAAATAAATAAATAAATAAATAAATAAATACTGAACATCACAGCTGGCATTTATCCCAGCAAAAGGGTTAATTCCAGAATGAAAGCAGATAACCATTTCCAATTATATAAAAATTCATCTGGGTATCAAGGGGTAAGCTTTTTCATTGTTGCAACGATTCCAGGCAACATCATCCTGTCTATTTCTTTATTCATCTATATTGATTCTGTGTTCCAAATGCGTACAACTACTACAAAGTTGTTGAAAACATCCAGAAGTCTTACAGCTATGGAAAAACCAGGCACAAATGCTTAAAAATATACGAAAACTAAACTAAAGTTGCAGGCAAAGACTTAAGTCAGATTATAATCCAAAATATTATAAACATCTCAAAATACAGCAACCCATTTGCTACGTCTTTCAAGTTCTCTGCCTTTCATAAAGGGAGCTCTATCCTGGAAGGGTGCATAGAGACCATCAGGGTTGGACCTGGGAACCAAGTCAAAGAAATGGTTGCGCACCCAGGATCTGTCCAGGGTACTGAAAGACCTGCCTCTAACTGCCCTTGATTTCAGATCTATGACTCTTCTCGGTTGGGACATGCAGCTCCTGCTCATTCATTGACTGGTGTCTCCATCAGCATAAAACCTCCTATTCCTTCTATAGACCTGTTGTTGTTGTTTAGTTGTTTAGTCGTGTCCAACTCTTTGTGACCCCATGGACCAGAGCATGCCAGGCCCTCCTGTCTTCCACTGCCTCCCGAAGTTGGGTCAAATTCATGTTGGTTGCTTCGATGACACTGTCCAACCATCTCATCCTCTGTCGTCCCCTTCTCTTCTTGCCTTCACACTTTCCCAACATCAGGGGCTTTTCCAGGGAGTCTTCTCTTCTCATGAGATGGCCAAAGTATTGGAGCCTCAGCTTCAGGATCTGTCCTTCCAGTGAGCACTCAGGGTTGATTTCTTTCAGAATGGATAGGTTTGTTCTCCTTGCAGTCCAGGGGACTCTCAAGAGTCTCCTCCAGCACCACAATTCAAAAGCATCAATTCTTCGGCGGTCAGCCTTCTTTATGGTCCAGCTCTCACTTCCATACATCACTACTGGAAAAACCATCGCTTTGACTATGCGGACCTTTGTCGGCAAGGTGATGTCTCTGCTTTTTAAGATGCTGTCTAGGTTTGTCATCGCTTTCCTCCCAGGAAGCAGGTGTCTTTTAATATCGTGGCTGCTGTCACCATCTGCAGTGATCGTGGAGCCCAGGAAGGTAAACTCTGTCACTGCCTCCATATCGTCACCTTCTATTTGCCAGGAGGTGATGGGACCCGTGGCCATGATCTTAGTTTTTTTGATGTTGAGCTTCAGACCATTTTTTGCGCTCTCCTCTTTCACTCTCATTAAGAGGTTCTTTAATTCCTCCTCACTTTCTGCCATCAGAGTGGTATCATCTGCATATCTGAGGTTGTTGATATTTCTTCCGGCAATCTTAATTCCAGCTTGGGATTCATCCAGTCCTGCCTTCCGCATGATGTATTCTGCATATAAGTTAAATAAGCAGGGAGACAATATACAGCCTTGTCGTACTCCTTTCCCAATTTTGAACCAATCTATAGACCTAGAGTCAAACTATTTGTTAGGGTCAACCCTGTCATTAGAATATCCCAGAGCTGTGATTAAGGCAAGCCGTCTTGACTGAGAAATCAGATTTTCAAATGAAGCTTATGTTTAGCTCCCTACAATTAACAAAGAATAAGGTAAAACAAATCCATTTATAAACTGAGGGAGATGTGAAAAGCTCCTGCTTTGACAATCATACACTTTAAACAGTCAAGGAATTCTCTCTTCTGATGATGGGCTATCTGTAATGTTCAGCCCTCTGCCTTACCAGGATTTAACAAGGATGAGGTGAGATTCAAACCAGTAATAAAATGTTTTAATTCCAGACCTCTTAGCCACCCTGTTACATTAGCTCTGCATATAGGAATAGCAAAGGGATGTGAGGACCAAACCATAATTAACCAGTAAACCTGGTGGGACGTAAATCTGTACACATGTTTGCAGATTATTCATATTCAATTATTTCATAGGCCATTTGGTTGGTGTCATTTGATGAATGCAGTCCCTTCCATAAACCCGTTTCATAATTAAAGTTGTTTTGACGTTTATATGACAGAGGCTGTGACACTTTTCAGATATGTCCAATTCTGTCCTTAAAAGAATGGCAGAAAATAAACAGCATATTAGGTAATTTGAAAATCACTGGGCAAAAATGCTCCCTAGAATGTAATTTACAGCATTTGAAGTTACACGAATCACTTGTGCTGGTGTTTAGAGGCAAGGAGAAAACCCAACCTCACAGAAAGCATTCATTCTCCCACAGAAATTATTGACCTATTCTTGTAAAGTTAATCTAAAGCATGCAATTTGTCTCCAGGCTTTTGATAAGAGAGCAATCATTTAAAACCATACGGTTCCCCAATAAGTAATACTCAGTGAACAATTTGATCCATTGATGGCTTCTTTCTAATATGTTCCCTGAGGTACAGTTTCCCTAAATCTATTAGACATTTACAGTCTTCTTGAATGTGCTGCCTGAGAAACTCCATCACACTGTATTAACTTGACAAGGTAATGTGCCTCTCTTATATTTTCATAGCAAGGACAATGGTTTGACCTTGAAATGACTAACAACACTTTATTATCCCTGATCTTAATGAAAGCTAGTTGTGCAATTTTTCAGTGAGGCAGCGCTGAACCTCAGATGGTTTTTCTAGTTGTACCACTGGAATATGTTGCCGAATCAATGCAGAGGACGTAGCAATATGAATGCATCTTGTCCCACAGATCAGGGCAAGAAGAGCTTCTTTTCAATTTTAAGGTGTCCCTCTAAGTGGGCTTCTCCTTTTCCTTCTCCTGCTCTTCACCTCTGTTGCCACATGTGTTTGCCATTTGCTTTTGACCTGGTTTGTACTACTTCCCAGAAGAAAAGGATGAGGTACATGGAGCTTAGTTCTCTTTTCATGGTTGTCTTGGAGAAGGTCCACAGTCTGCTGCAGCCAAGAGGAAAAACAGCACGGTGAAGGAACTTTGTGGATTTACAGCAGATTCTCTCCTAGGATCTGGACCTCAACTAAAGGGCAACTGGAATCTTAAAAGTAACTTTTCCAAACTCCTACAGGCTCCCACTTGGAAATTAGCTGAGTCTGGAAAAGCATGCACTTTGGAAGATTCCGGGAATTGTGTCCAGAAAGTAACTTTTTAAAGCTCTGTCCTTGAATGGCTTTGGTGGACCTCTAATAACTGCTGCCTCAAACTTAGCTCCCCAGTCTGAACTACAGATGTACTGTGAACCACTTGTCTCATCTTTGTGTCCGAAGATGAGGAATTAGAACCTTTTCCCCCTTACCTACTAGAGGGCAAGGTATAGTCTCGTGATATTAATAAGTGGCATTGAGGTTCTTGTGTTGGTGAGAATGATTGTTGTGCTGATCCCATATCATATAACCTATGTAGTTTTCACAAAACTGCAGTTGATGCTGCCTTGCTGCATAGACTTTTGAAAGTCAAGCTTTGTATGGGGTACTTGCATCTTTTTTAGACAAGTGACCCATTATTCTCTGCTCGCTGTATATTTGTGCTTTGTTTTCGAAGTGGAAAGGACATCAGTTTCATGCTGATTGCTGCAGAGACATTTTGCACAAACCCCAGAAACTTTGATACAGGGGACTCTCTCCTTGCCTTCTTGTCATGGACGAAGAATTTTGCGGGGCTTAGAAATTGCTCCTGGAGGTGTCTAGTGATGTCAAGACAGTTTAAATAGGAGTGAGAAATTTACCACGCCCCTCACCATTTCTAGGATAAACAACCCATTATCAAAAGCAGCTGTTCTATAAACGTCTGTTCCAGTGAATGTTAGTGCCATTACAGGCACTTGATGTGTGGCTGTTCCCAACCAATCTGCTGGGCTTTGCTTTTTTTTGGAGTGAGAACTGGCCCCCTTCAAGACATAAACCCACCTCATCCAGAGTGATGGTTTGCCACTGCTAGACTCAAGTCTCTGTCAAGAACTTGCAGCTTGAAACAAGAGTGGAGGTAAGGAGAACCTGCTAACTTTGATTTGTCATTAACAGCACCACCAGTTTTGCAATGGTGAAAGCAAACAGCTTTTTCCAGTGACTGGCTCTCAGTATTCTCCCACCACCAACAAAAATTCCACTGGGTCAAGAAAATGGAGGAGCATTTAAGCAAATCTTAATCTCGGACCTTTAGAACACCACCTGTGTGCATCGGTGGGGCTTGTACAGGAAAACTTCCCAGTAAATCTGCCCCATGTTAAGTAGGAAGAGATGGAGGGCTGGTGGTTCTGGATTTTCTGCCTTACACGCCAACATGTCTTGAGCTGGGCCGATATCCAGTACAAATGGATACAGGACCAGAGAGATTCTCTTTGGGAAGTGCTCTGGTATTTCAGAACAAATAACCTCATATATTTTTTCCCCTAGACTTCCAAATTAATTTTGTTTTGCAACACAACAAAATATCATTTTTACAAGCTCAATATCTGTCCTGCAGCATCTGAAACTGATGTTTCAAGAGAAAGGCCAGATAAGCCAATAAACAAAACAGCCCAAATTCTCATCAATCAGTTATATTGTACGGTTATGCAGAGGGAAAACAAATCCTGCCTTTTGTCTCTTGATGTATGATGTTTTATATCATAGTTATATTGCAGAAGAATCTTAGCCCTGACTCCTGTGGTGATCAGTTCCTCCATTGAATCATAAGCTGCTCTAACTTTTCTTTCGCAATCATAACGGGAAATTTGGGGGGGCATAAAATTTGTCTTCGAAAATTCTACCTCTGTTTCTTTGGCAGTATCTTTCTGGAAGCATCGCTTCATGTTCTTCCAGTGGTGTGTGTAAAGATCTAAGAAGGGTTAGGATGAGCGGTAAACTCAGCTCTATGCCATCTCAGGAGTGTATGTCCCAGAGTTATATTCCAGGAATAAAAATTATTTGTCTTCATTCTTATAAATCTTTCAACACAAAGACATTAACAATACTTAACAATGCAGAAATTAAGTGAGTTTTAAGGCACATAAGAAGAGAAGCTGTGAGGTCCTCTTCCCCCCCTCACTAATTCTTCTCCTTGTGAGTGCCTATCAGCACATCTGCATGACTTCTGGCTATCAAAAATGATCCATCTTCATCTTGGAACTCTACTTTTTTGAAGGGATACCCATCAAGCACATTCAGGCTGTAGAACACATGTCTTGGAGACCAGGAAGAACTTTACACCTTTTAAAATGAACCAACCCAATCTACAATTTCTGGACCATTATGTGAATCCAAGCATTGTTATCCATCAAGATTGGACTTTGCAGTGACGTTTTCAGCTTAACAATTGAGTAAACAAATCCATATAATTAGGAAATGCTACGAGCGCATTAGTAAGTGTGGGGAAACAGCATGCGAAAATACACATCTTATGAAAAGTGGCACAGGAAAAAAGTAACTGCAAATTTTCATGCCATAAAAAAAAATCAAAGAACTCAAGGTTGGGCAGAATAGGCTTAACGCTGAATGCAAACCAGAAATACACTGGTTCATCCATCCCTAATATGATGCTGTTGTTAGTAAATGGTGTATAGATTATCAGTCGTCATTCACTCCCCATCCATCTGGATGCCCTTTTATTTGACCATCTGTGTAGGATGGGCTGAAAGCTTCCAAGCTGTACAGAAACTTTTTTTTTTAAAAAAATTATTTATCCCAAAAATGTGTGGAGAATACATATATGTACTTGGAG
Organism: Intellagama lesueurii; assembly: GCA_037013535.1. Classification (NCBI taxonomy): domain Eukaryota; kingdom Metazoa; phylum Chordata; class Lepidosauria; order Squamata; family Agamidae; genus Intellagama; species Intellagama lesueurii. Next base: position 18,818,403 of record JBAJHW010000012.1, on the reverse strand, counting down.
AGAGATGTTGTGACACAAACATGGGTGTGTATGCTTTCTCTTTCGATTGTGAAAAAGCCCTTGATGGGCTCTCCCACGGCAAGCTGCCGGTGTCGTTGGTACACAACCATCTTTATTCAACTGATATTCATATAACTGGCAACAATGGACTGTGACTAAAAGCTGCAGTCAAAGCTGAGGATGAGATGATAGAGGACCTAGAGATGCAAACAGGAGCATGATAAGGATATATATTCTCACTCTTGCTAACCCAAGGACGTAGCAGAGAAACACATGCTGATTTAAATGACCATTGTCATTGCCAATAGACAGCTTACTAAAAACATCTGATATGCAGGTACGTAATCTGCAAAGGTGACTCTCAGTTAAGTCAGTGACATACATGAGGAACATGGTTTAAAGAGGAATGTCAAGAAATCCAACTTCGTAGCAATCAGTAAAAAGCAAGCAGCCCAGGAAACACTATGGAAGAGCCAAAATGAAAATGTGGAGTTTGTTCATAAATACAAGTGGATCATAACCATGCAATAGAAGCCAGAATATTTCTTTAAAGAGAGGTTTGTAAAATGGAACAAAAACATAAAATTGGCTTAGAGAATGTGTGTTGTCTGCTGCTATCTATTTTCACTTCTGCTTCATGGAATGGAATGGAATGGTAGACTTTAAAACAAAATGCTATTAAAAAAAGAGAGATGCATTAGAAATATGGATTTGTTACAGGATGCCGAGAAGCTTATTTTATTTATTTATTTGGTTTAAACTGATGTTTGATTTGTGAATGCCCCTGGCAGGATGAAGTCTGCAGCACATTCTTTTTTTTAATAATGTGCTTTAAATTTGTTTATATTTATTTTAAATTAGTAATGTTTTAAATATTGCTATAGGTTTAATTGTAGTTCCGTACTAATCTTCTAATTTATCTTATGTATGTACACTCTTTGAGCTGTTGTATGCACCTTGAGTCCCTTCATTGGGAAAAATGCAGGATATAAATAAACCAACCAAGCAAGCAAATAAATCAATCAATTTATTTTGTTTTTAAATAATTTTAAGTTTAATGGCCTTCTGATATTTTTATATGTTTAATTGCATTTTTAATATTTTGATTTATGTATCTGTTGTGCTTCCTGTCATTTTCTCTGCTGCATTGGATCCCTAGATTGGGGAAAAGGTGGGGTATAAATGAAATGGAATGAATAAACAAATGGAGCCACTGAAGACAAATTGAGACAATGGCAGGTAAAACCGATGCTCCCTTGATCAGTCATATGAGCGATCTCACCCTGTCAAAAATCACACCGTGAATGAGATAACATCACAGAAATGTATAGTCAGTCAGCATTTAACTACATGATGATTTCACCGTGGCAGTTTTTAGTCACCTGGGAATGCAACAGAAGAGAGTGTAAAGGAACAGGTGAACATTTTTGCAACGAGTGGTAAAAAATTATCAAACCTGTCAACAGTGCTGATGAAAAGTACTTGGCTCCATCTGGTATATATCTTCAAGCACTTTGCAATACAGGTGTCTCTCTCTCTCTCTCTCTCTCTCTCTCTCTCTCTCTCTCTCTCTCACACACACACACACACACACACACACACACACACACACACACACATGCATGCCCCCCATGTGAACATGCACACAGGTGTTCTGATCAGCCAATTGAGGCTTACCTTTCTGATATGTAAATGCACTGCTTGTTGTTCCCTGGCATGAATCAAATGTCATCGAGATGCCAAAGTTCCTGAAGCCGTTTGCTTAGGTGGAAGAAATGAAAACACTGCAAAAGTACAGGAGAATTTTTTTTTTTTTTTAAAAATCAATTTGTGAAAATTTAATTATGAGTGAATGGAACAAGTCCCTGAGCATATGGTTTCAAATTTTGCCAGCGTTCAGGTGCAATTTACTTTTTATTGATATCTACTTGTAAGATGTCCAAGGCATTCTGTATATCTCTTTCCTTCGGAGAAATGAAATACCGGGAGAGCCTTTGAAATTTAAGAATAAAATATGCAGGTTTGTTTCACTGATCTTAAAAGACAGCAAGAAAGAAATGATACAGCTGCCATCACCAATTGCCTGAGCTGGAGGGAAGACTGGACAATGCCTTTTCATTCTTGTAAGATCTAGTTTTACAAAGCTCATTTCATCTAGAGAATGATACGGTTTCAATTTCAATTTCCACCCCTTTACAGACTGTCTTGAACCCCCTTGAACAAATGTATATGTATGTACCTAAACACAATCCTCTATGTGTGTGTGTAGGTACATACATTACATATACACACAGAGAGAGAAATAAGTTGGGGTAATTATATATATATAATCCAGGATAAATATGTATGGTTTCCTTCTCTACTTTGCTATAGGCATTCGAGATGAATATGTCACCCTTTGTTTACTTTATAATTCCTTCCTTGTATTCATCAAAGAAAGCTGCTTTGTGTCTGGGATCTTCTCTTCTGGACAGTTCCAAGGATAAATTGCCAATATGGAAATGGCACACTTTAAAATCACACTGATAATTATTCCCACAAGAGCGGCTCAGAAGTACCTGTTCTATTTTTTTATCTGCAAAATAGTATGTGTGTGTCTCATGTTCTGCCTATAGGTGTTTCTATTACCCTGAAGGAGATAAGAAGATACTCTTCTGCTGATGGATGGTATTAAAACCAGAACTTAGACACGGACTTATTTGAACTAGAATTGCCTTCCTTTTCCAGCCAGCATGGGCAGTGACTATGCTGGTGGGAAAACTCTGGGAGTTATAGTCCAATAATAAGAATTTTTAAAAGCTCTGGACACAGACTGAGAATCATATCTCAAATATAAATATAACTATGGTTATGATGAGAATGTTAATCATGATGATAATAAGAACAATGTGATATCTAGTCTATGCCAATTTATGGTGACCCTCCCAGGATTTCTTAGGTATAAAGTACTCAAAAGTGGTAGGCCAGTCCCTCCTTCTGCCGGTGCTCTGGGACTACGCAGCTTGCTCACGGCCACACAGATGGTAAGGTGCATAACTCCACCACCCACACGTACATTGTGTGGTCTTGTCTGGTCTCCTCTCCAGAGGAGATTTGAACTTCTGATACCTGCACATGCCAGCCCACTAAGCTGTATAAATGTAATGATGCAGATTTACGGTTTGACGAAAAGACAGCTGATGGAACCAACAGAACTGAGGGAGACTATCTTAAAGATCTGAGCAAGTATTGTGGAAATTAAAGTCAGTGGCCCGCGATGGCTGGGAAATAACGAGTCTGTACCACAGAGCAGGAATCCTTGGGTGCAAAAATGATGTATCTTTTTCCTCATTCCCTTCCTGGTGGAGTGATGTACCATGGAATTTCTCTGTGAGGGAGAGAAAGCAGCTTCTTTTGAGGCTGAAGGATGTCATAGACAGCGAGCTGTAAAGACACAGTAGTGTGCTGGCTGCCTCCATAGGGTGATCTGGGAAAAGTATAATTTAGTCACGTGCAGATGCCCGCACCTATGCTCAACCGGTTTGGAAATAACAACGAATATTTCAAAAACTGCAATAAGCTTCCCGTGACCTTTCCCCAAGGAAGCCAAATCTGGAACATCTCACTGCTCGCGGGAATGCGATGCACCTAACAAGATGTTTTGAGACTAGTACAGGGAACTGTGACAACATCTTAAATGTCTTTGCAAAACGCCTGTCCAACGCAGCTGGTCCAGAAGAGGATGGCCAAGGGCAGGCCCGGTGGATGATAGCACTGACGTTTGGAAACCATGGGGGGATTCTGGGATTTGGAGTCCAAAAAACCTGAATGGTGCATCCTGAGCACCAGAACAGCATTCCAGTGTTCTGTAGGCCTATGACAGTACAGTTTCAACCTCCATTTGGGCTGGTAACTGCTAGCTGCTGATGGTGCATGGAGCAGCTATGCTGATGGTCACCGCAGAAATGGCGAAGCCATCCAAAAAGCCTAGAAAGAGGGCTATTTCTTCCCTAGGCTTTCCCCAGACAGTAGTTCTTTTGTGCCTGTCCCACTCACTTTAACACGGCTTTTATAGACAATGTAGAGATGAGTATAGGAAACTCTGAATTGCAGCCGTGTCCTAAATATTACACGAATTTCAGAACCCTCATGATTTGCAAACACAGAGAAAAATTGGGGAAGGGTTGCTCTTACAAGCTTTTGTTTCAGGAAGAGAAATAATGAGTAAGTCCAAGTAGGGGTTGCATATGAACCATTGAAGCTGGGATGAGACAGAATGTGCTATTAAAGGGACCAACCTTGAATTCTAACTTTTTCCTTTGGTCATGCTAAGGGTGCATGTGGTGCTTGCTGAACCTTGCTAATGGCACAACAGTCCAGAGGTGCAATTGATGGGCTTTCAAACACAGATATTTTTAATGGTGAGGATGAGGGTGAACAGAATGTCAATGGACACCAGCCGCACCCCCCAGTACTTCTAATAGCTGCATGAAAAAGACAACCTCAGTTTCGCAACCACATCTTCCAGAAGTCTTTCTTCAATGCAACTCTGAAAGGTATGTAGTCAACAGTCTCATCTTGTATGATTGCCCACTCTTCCTTCCTTCCTTCCTTCCTTCCTTCCTTCCTTCCTTCCTTCCTTCCTTCCTTCCTTCCTTCCTTCCTTCCTTCCTTCCTTCCTTCCTTCCTCTTTTTTAATATCAGACAAATTGTAAATTTGAATGAACGGGCATCAAACACACTCAGTCTTGTCTGGCTTGGAAACTAAGCAGCAGGAGGCCTGGTTAGGACCGAGAGGGGGAGACCATCAGGGATCTGCTGGCAAGGCTAGGAACGAATCTTGTCTGAAACCTTGGAGAGCCACTGCTGCCATTCAGAGCTGGAAACACTGGGGTAGATGGGCCAAGAGCCTGACTCAGTAGAAAACAGTTTTCTAGCGGACTGAACGTGTGTGGTTCTTACACAAGATTATTTATTCATCTGTTACATTTATATCCTGCCATTCTTTCAATGTCCTCAAGGCAGTCTATATGGTTCTTTTACTCCCTATTTTCCTTCTCTGTGTCAATGAGAGGGAAACATTTGTTTCTAAATTGATCTATGGCTCTGTTTTTTAAAAATGCACACAATCCTTCTGTCTCTCGCTGAAACACAATTGCACTACAACTTGGGGAAGTCCAAGGTGGGTGTCTCCACAACTGGAATTTTGGCGATGGTTCAGAAACGGTGTCTGGTTTCTTCCAACATTCTCCCTCATTTGCATACTTTTTTCACGGCAATACTTTTTTTTCAGTCTTTGTACATGAGGCTGCCAGATAATTACTTTGTTGTACAGTAATCATTGCTATAAGTCAGAAAATAATTACAATGGGATGGCATGAAATGATTTGTTTTTATTACATCCGTGGTAGCAATTTGACTTGTCTCTTTGAACTGCATTGTTAGCGTTGTTCTTTTAAGGACGCCGGTAATGCTGCGTACAACAAAGCAAAATAGTGACAAACGGTGGTACTGAAATTTGCCATAATCTCTCTACTGATTTTGATACCCAGCATGGTTAGTGGACAGGGTGACGGACTACAACTCTGGAGAGGGGTGGGTTCGAATCCCTGCTCAGCCATGGAAACTCACTGGGGGCATGGAACTGGTAAAATCTCTCTTTAAATATCTCATTTATCTTGAAAGCCTTATTGGGTTCACTACAAGTTGGGTCTGACTTGATGGCACATAACAACAACATCCGCTGATTTAGATAGACAGGGGAGGCGCATGGCCAGCACATGTGTTGTAGAATTAATGGCCAAAATTCTGTTATGGCCACTGGTGTAATGTCATTGACATAACTTTCAGCACTGAACTGCTGTCAGTTAAGCCAGAGTAAGCATTTCCTATTGCACACCAGTTCTCAACCTTTGGGCTAGGATCAAGTGTAATGTCGTACTGCACACCAGTTGTGATTCTGTGTACAATAGGAAATGTCTGTGCTGACTTCTTAACTTAAAACAATTTGCCACTGAAATCGTCTTAGAACTGCAGAGCTGGAAGGGACCCTATGGATAATTGAATCCAGCTCCTGTCAGGGAGGCACAGTGGGGGAATCGAACTCCCAACCTCTGGCTCTGCAGCCAAATGCCTGAACCATGGAGCGATCCAGCAGTTCTGCCAATAACATTGTGCCAGTCGGCTTGATGAAGAAGATTTGGGGAAGTGCCTTTTCCCCCCTGTTGTCAGTAGCTAGGGCACGGGGAAGGCACTCATTTGTTCTTTTAATTTTGTTGTTAAAAATTATTACAAAATTAGACAAACACAGAAACATCTAACAACACACACACACACACACACACACACAAATCATCCTCCCCCTCACCACTGGGACTATTTGGGAGTTACAACCATTCCCCCCCCTTTTCCTATGATGCCCTCCATTCCCCTTCCAAAATTGCATTGACTCTTGCAAAGGTATATATCCCTTCCCCTTTATTAATACATAATCAATGATTTCTCCCCATATATCTATAAATCTGTTCTTATGGATCAATCCCTTCTCAACTCGAATATTACATGTTAGCTTATCATTAATAGCTTTTAAAAAAAAACCCAAAGGAAATAGTGTGGTTCATTACACAATGCAAATATACAAGAATGTGACACCTTTATTAGACCAGCTAAAAAATCAAACAATTAATGGAAGCTTTTGTGGATTAAAAATCCCTTCTGAAGAAGAGATTTTTAATCTATGAAAGCTTGCATTAATTTTTTGATTTTTTAGTGGTCTAATAAAGGTGTTGCATTCTTCTTCATTAACAGCTATATCCCAAACCTCTCTATGTCATTCACTTAATTGAAATTTATACACTGTTTTCCAATTCCTAGCTACAATTAATCTTGCAGCTGTTAATAAATTAGAAATTAATTCTTTAGTTGTCCCATTCCATTGCTCCCTATCAAATATTGATAAAGGTGCTATTTTAGGGCATACATCTAAATCATTTTTCTTGATTAAAAAAAATCCCAGTTGGGCTATTGACGGCTTAATTTTGTTTCAAAATACTGAAGAACCTCCTATAGTTAGAATGTACAGCAGACGGTACTACGTGATGGTATAAACACTGTCCTTCCAACCATAAAAAGCTGCACTCGAGGATATAAGGAGCGAGGCATCCTGCTTGATCCTGAGCACACAGCAGCAGGCAGAATCCATCCCGAAAAGCCACAAAATGCCAGCTGAATTATGGAGAGTCAGTTCAAAATGGGGGCAACTTGATATACATGAGGATGCGGCCAAGGAGAACAGTAGTGAAAAATAAATTATGTTGGCAGTGGCTGGAAGGCAAGGACCAAGTGGTGAATTCTTCCTGTGCCCAATGACCAGGAAAGAGAAAATACATAGAAAATGCTTTAAAAATATATGCCAAGACACCACGACTTGTAAAAAGGCAGCTGGCTGGCACATCTTTTCATCTGTTCTCATCCTCGACTTTCATCTCCCTTAAGTCTCATGATTTCCTCTAGATTTTTGGCTGTGGTTCATTCCTCCCTATTTTTCTTTTGCCATCTGAAGTTGTGAGAGTTCAGTCCGATGTCTAAGTCGGAACTGTCAGTAAATCTGGAGAATGCTTTGAAAGGCAAGCAGACACATGCATAAAAGATTAGCAAACCAGAAGACTATCATTAAGATATAAGTAGCATTTTCTATATGATAAAGCTATCTGCCGACATCAGCCTTGCAGCAAATTCCAGTGGATTTGAATCTTTCTCTAAATTGTTGTTAATTAATACCTTTTCTTGTTCTCCCAGATGGGGAAAAAAATAATGTGCAGTTAAGACATGCAAGCTATATTACAACTGTAGTAACCATCTTCAATGTGTGTTTTGAAACTTAGTCTTTCATTTCATGATCTGTTTATTTTAAAGCATGGGCAAACTATAGAGAATTGTGCTAATAAAATGGCTGGGGCAACTTGGATTTTATCTTCTCTCTGTAAAATGTGATTGTTCAAGCCTTTGTTGTAATTGTTTTCATTTGTCTCTGTTATCTCTTTTTCACCTTGAGGAGAACATGATTTTTAAAAAAAGTATTCTATTATAAATACGTCAGGTGAAGGCATTCAGGTAGCAATGAAATCAATGTATTCCCCCCCCCCCCAGAGTATTTGTCAACAAAATTCATTAGTGCCCTCAAAGAGATTCAAAACACCTTTTCCAAAACATGTTATTTAAGGTATACATTGGGTTATTATTATTATTATTTAAAGATGGGAAGGGCATAAACTCTGAAATAACAAAATCAAAGTTATGCTCTTCCTTATGAATGGCAATAAGAAGTGAAAAACTTGAACTGAATACGTATTTGACTAAGCCCCTGAGGACTATCGCCCCACAGTCTGTTTCAAACATGGATTCTCCATATAGGAAATCTTAAGCATCAGCCAGCAACCTGTCTGTCTTGGGAGTGGGGAATTATTTTTCTATAAAACTTTGAAAAGAATATATGGAAGTGACAGTGGGGAAAAAAGATGTTGGTGTGATTCTGTAGGCAGTGATTCTTAACCTTTGGTATTCCAGATATTTTGGACTTCACATCCAGATGTTCCATCCAATGGTCGGAGATTTGAAGTCTAAAACATCCAGGGGGCTCAAAGGTTGAGAACTGCTGCTCTAGGAAATTTAAAAACACAAGCGTGTTACAGCTAAAATATATTTCTTTATAATATATGTACTATAAATACATTTTAAACACATACATATATACATACTACTAGTCTGGTAAAAGGTGAAGTATAATGAGCTGGCTGAATAGCTCAGTGAGTTAGGTATCTATCTGTCTGTGGAGCCAGAGGTTGGGAGTTTGATTCCCCATTGGGCCTTCTACCAGTAGATCAAGCCTGTGTGGCCTTAAGTAATCTGCAAAGTCCCATGGTGCCCCTAGTGGAAGAGAATGGGAATCCAATTATTATTATTATTATTATTATTATTATTATTATTATTATTATTATTATTATTATTATTATTAAATAGTATTTATATAGCAAATAAGTTAATAAATGCTACCTCATCTCACTGTTCACTCCCATCCATACTGGAACTCAAGGCAACATACATGAAATGACCACACAATTTTCAACCAAACTATAACCACACCCAGACTGGCTTGATGCATCATTTATTTTTATTTTTATTATTTTTATTTTTATTTATTTATTTATTGCTTTGTATCTCGTTGGATTCTGTTCTCATCATCCATGACCATGATAGCTAAAGGTGACGGTAGCTGGCATCTGAAAACCACAGGAAGTCCAGAATTTCCCCATTCCCACCTTGTAACATGAAGCTGAACATCTGTTTCCAAGAATATCAAGCCAGATGTGTCTGAATAGCCAAACCATAGAAATGGTGCACATCACCTTTCATTTGCTCTCATCATATGGTTGGGTGTTTTTTTAAAAAAAGGTATTTGCTGTGCCTAAGCATGGTACAGTAAAGTCATCTTTCTAGCCTATCCTTCTAGTAGCTGCCCATCAGTGTACAGGCTCATGTAATAGCTATAGGATCTATGAATGATCTAATCCTTTCAAATCACATCAAAACTTGTGGCCTATGGAATGAACTGTAGCCGTATCCTTCAGCTGAAATGCCTTTGCATAACTGGGTGAGTTGTTTCCTAATATACTTTCCTAACAGCTTTGGCTGCACACAACTGGTGACAACATATTCACAGTAAGCACATGTCACTCATTCTCTTTCATACCAGTGAAACAGCCTTTTCAGTAGTTGTGGCCAAACTGTAGAATAGCCACTGCTTTGGACTTAGTAATACCCTTTCTGTGTCTGGTAAAGATGTCTGCTCTTCTCCTGCCGAGGCTTTTAAATTATGTTGTAGCTTTTAACCCCATTTCAGCTTAGCTGATTTTTATCCTCCGTTCGCTTTTCATAGAGAATGGAGGATAAAAATTACTTCAGTGCTGCATGTGATCTTACTGTCTTTCCCCTGCACTTTTCAGATTTAAAAGGGCTGCCCTCTTTTGGGAGTTGTCCAGGGAACATTTTGTTTTGAGGCAGTGTGCAAATAACAGCAATGGTGATGTCTTCCTCAATGGCCTTGTCATTCCCAAAGTGTTCCTTTACTATTGCCTCTGCTCTGAGTGTCCTGTAAAGGTCCCAGCCCCAACTGGAACTGTTGGGACTGGATCTAGAATCTTCTGCAAACACAGCTCATCCTTTCCCACTGAATGAAGGCTTTCCCCACATCCCACTGTGCCTTCTGCAGCTAGGAGATGCTCTTGTTGCTAGACCTTAATAAGCAACTGGAGGTGGTAAGAACATGATCCTCTTAGGTCCCATTGAGTACAGTGGGAGAGTCACACATATGTTTAAATTTCTCCTGTGGGTGTAAATAAGAGCGTAAGAACTGGACCATGCCTGCTGAGTATTATCACCTTTTAATCTCCTTTTTAATTCTAGATCAGCAAACAATTTTAGAAACCGATACGGATGTAAAAGGTAGAAGAGAACCCAAAAGACTTTGATACCATAGTGAAAGACGTGGGACATGGACGTTTCAACTAGCCTAATGGATTGTCCAGATCTATACATCTCCTCCCTATGAATGACACCAGCCATTCTTCTACTCCTCCAGGTCATGTTACAAATCATGAAAAGCTAATGACACGGTCCCATTGTTGTATGTCAGGACAGATTGGTCTTTGAAGATGGCAGATCTTTCTTTCTTTCTCGCTCACTTACTTACTCCTCTCTAGAGTAGAATCTTCCAACTGACAGCCTCTGAGGAAGTTTTCAAAGACCTAACATTTCAAAACGGCAGAACCTGTTGTGTTGATCCTTTATGTTACTACTTCTTTTGCTTTACTCCATAAAACACAGTAAGAGAAGATGGCCAGGTCATTGAAATTTTACCCTTGAAAGTGAAATAGGACGGGTGTGTGTTAAGTTGGGACAATGGAAAGAGTTCACTGCTGTAAGCTGGGAAGTCTATCTAGATCTACCCATCCGACTTCAAGAATATATTAAACACAGCCTTGTCAAAAGCTGTAGGTCTTAAGCTCATAAAAGATGTGGAGCAAAAGGTTCAGAGGCCAGTCTCCGCCCTCAGTCTTATCACTCTGCCTTAGTAGTTTGGTAGTCTTTTTTTGAAATACACAATCTCCCAACCAGCTTCAAGGCAAGACTCTTCAAAACTCTGTATAGTAAAGTAACTGTGAATAAATGTACTACACTCCTTCCCCCTGCCAAGGCTGGAGCTTACTTTTCCTCCTCTTTCATTTATTGGCTTTATAAAACAGAAAGAGGGCTTGAGTCTGTCAATATACTAGTTAATGGATACCATATTGCAGTCTTTCAAATGCACTAGAACTCTGTTTGGAGTCTTAAATTTCTTCTTGTGGATTGTTCCCAACAGACGCACAGAAGAGCCTTCCAAAAGAGTGGTGAGGTCATCGCATTAATGTTCCTCACAGGATTTCAGGCTATGTAATGGGATATTTTTACCTATTCTTTTCCATTCTCCATTACTGATGTAGAGCACTGTGAAAGCAGAACAGCTGGCTTTTGACCCATGGGGGATACGCACACCCCATGTTTAGTGAGGTATCCGGCACCTTCAGATTTCCTTATAGCACTCAAGCTGTTTTGAGAGAGCAATAAGAACAAGCTGCTTTTAAAACCAAGCAACTTCCCACTCACTCTGCTGTTGTTTTCTAAATCTCTTTCTCTCCAGGGAGTGAAAGAACTGTGTGTTAGAGGCAGTTATCAAGTCTACTGGGACAACCATGTGATTAAGGTAACGCTGATGTTTGTCCTGGATACGAATTTGAACAGTTGCCTTACATTAAAGCAAAACCAAACTCTAGGAATAAACTGGAGGATTCAACTTAAGAACTCAAGAAGCAGCACTAAAGTTCTGGATACAGAGGAAGAAAGTGTCTGTTAATTAATTCAGAAATCATCATGATAATTATGCTGTATACAGGAAGCCATTGGAAGCTGCAATAACATCAAAAGCACATTAATGTGACAAAAAGCATAACAATGGTTTGTAAAAAGTTAAGATGCTCTTAGCAGAAAGATATGTAAATTTACTCAGATGTAAGTTCTATTATGCTGAAATGGATTTACTTCTGAGTAAATATGCTTGGCAGTGGGCCATGAGTCAACTTTTTTATGCACACTTACTTAGGATTACATCTCATTCAGTCAAGCAAGATTTATTTTCCAGGAAGGATGTACACACTTATTTTTGTCAGGATGGCCGTGTCTACAGAGTTCCTTTAATTTGGCGATGCCTAATAGAATATTTAAAATGCTTTTAAAATTCTTTATTTTACTTAATTTTACTTTTAAAAAACCTGATCTTGGAAATGGCATTACAGAATACAAACAATACAAGCAGTTCTCTAACTAAGGGTTAGGCTATGATGGGTCAAAATCTTACACCCATGTAATTTACAACATTCTACTGTGTGGTAGCCTTCTGCATACTTCTGGACAGAATAACCCAGTACAATTTATTTATATAAACAGTGTTTGCACATTGTATCACAAACTACTAAGGATGGATAAATCTGTCAATTTCGCTTTGTCCCACATTCATTTTTTTTCTTAAAAATCAAGTTTCTATTCTGTTTATGAAGAAATCTGCAAATATAGATTATTTCAAATGCAAGCAGAAGCACACAATGTTTTAATGCATCTTGTTTGGCTAAATATAACAGGTGTAACTGTTCTCAGCGTAGACAGAATCGTGTTGCTCCTGTTTGTACGTAAGGACACTGTTAAAAAAATTAGAAGTGACAACCCCAATTCAGCACTGCAAACATAATTGAATAAGGTACATATTCATATTCAGGCATCTAAGAGCTGAGTACTTAAAGATGCCACTGCCAACACCCCTACCTGGAAAACTGAGTCTGTCAATTTTGCTTTCTTGCTTTCTTCCATGTTTTTTTTAAAAATCTTAAATTAAAATTCCCAGCCTTTTTATAAATGTGTAAATTCTGATGTGGTCTTATCAAAAACCAAATGGGATGAAATTCTCTCCCATCATTACAAACCCCTTGGTGGTGGTGATTCAACACATAAAGAGTTTCTTTCCAAAGTACGGGTCCAGGAATTCCTTGGGAATGTCACATTTGCTGCATGGTTAAACAAAATTCCATCCAATAAAATCTATCAAGTAAGAGAGCCAGAAGAACAGTTGTGACAAAAACTCAAATCGATCAGCAACCGGGGAAAACTTGCACAAAAGGTGAGTCCTTACCTGTCACTGGAAAATAATCAAAGATGTCTCTTGGCAGAGTTCTCAGAACAGAACGTCTCCTAAGAGAAGTGCCAGTGTATTGGCTTATGGTATTACAAAGCTGATGTTCTCTGCTCTGCAGTAACTAATGCCAAGGAATCCTCAAAAATGACACCACAGAGCAAGTCAACGTTTCCAAACTATGTGACACCACAAGAGAAAACATGATGTATTATTATTGGCTTCTATTAGAACTGCTATGTTCCACCCTCTAGGGTTGAGGAACTTCCAAAAAGAGCACCAACATTTAGCACAATAACCCTTAAAACAATAAAGCAGAGAATTGCCCTAAGAGTTAAAATGGGAGCTAAAAGGTTTTAAAGATCACAAAGGCTTGGGCAAAAGATCTTCGCGGAATGCCATGGAAAGACAGATCTCCCTAGAAACCCCAAATCCCAAAGATGGGGTGCTATCACCGAAAAGGCCCCGTCACCAGCGGCAACCTGCCTCATCTCGGAGAACAAAGTCACCCAGAAAAACATCTCAAAAGATGACCCCCAAGTTTGTGTCAGAAAGTAGCAAAATAGAGCAAAGGGAATTTTTCAATGTTTTAAAGTTGACTTGTTTGTTTTTAAAAACCACTCAACATCCCTATGGCTAATAATTGTTAACCACTCTGCTTCTCAGAATGTTCTAAACACATCTTCAAAAGGAACAGACTTCTGGTGGTGATCGGGAGACAATACCACCTGCAAGGTGTAAAATTAGCCAAAGAATGGGCAGAAGACAAATGACTCAGTTATAATTATATGACTAAAATAACTCACTGAAGCAAAGTGCTTTCCTGGTCGGGAAACCAGTTTCAGGTACAGCTGACACAACCTTGCAATTTGTTACTTTAAATGGGAGGGCTTGATGAGAATAAGAAAGTATACATTTATTGCAAACATAGAACAGTTCCAAATAGCGCATTCCAGAAAAACCATCTCCACAGAAGTCTGATTGGTTGGAGAGGGAGGGGAGTTATAACGGTGGTGGCATTATTCAAAATAATTGCATGAGTCAGTACCAATTAGTCATTTGTGACACACGCATAATTCCATTTATTTCAAAAAAATTATAATAAAGGAAAAAATGAAATCCAGCCAAGCCTAGGGTAAGAGATTCGAGAAGCAAAAGTAAGCTCCCTCACTTACTAGTGAGTAAGCTCTATGAAGTATGATGGGACTTGTTTCCAAGTAAAGAGGACTGCAGCCTTGGAGCGTTATCCTGTGATTGAGTTAATGCTCACTGAGGTGCAACAGGATGTGGGAGAATCCTAATCACACTGCTGGCATGATGCACTCACTAATGGAATTGCCCAGTGGTGTAAGAATATCTGGTATTGGTGGTGGTGGTTATTGTTGTTACTGTTATTGTTATTACTGTTATTATTGTTATTATTTTTATTATCCCACCGATCTAGTGGAAGGCTACTACTCTTGGGGGCTTAGAAACACAGAAGATAAACACAAAAGCACCTGACCTTCCCACCAGACAGACTTCTCATCAAAGGAAAGAAAAAAAGTTGGCAGAATGGAGCAAGTTGATGCTGACCTTATGGATTTTAAATTGGAGCAGTTACTTCTTATTAGATAAATTTGGAAAACTTAAGTGTACTGCGTCAGGGACGTGGTGGTGCTGCGGGTTAAACCGCAGAAGCCTCTGTGCTGCAACGTCAGAAGACCTGCAGTCGTAAGATCGAATCCACGTGACGGAGTGAGCCCCCGTCGCTTGTCCCAGCTCCTGCCAACCTAGCAGTTTGAAAGCATGCAAAATGCAAAATGTGAGTAGATAAATAGGTACCACCACAGTGGGAAGGTAACGGCGTTCCGTTTCTAGTCGCACTGGCCACGTGACCACGGAAGATTGTCTTTGGACAAAACGCTAGCTCTATGGGTTGGAAACAGAGATGAGCACCACCCCCTAGAGTCGGACACGACTGGACAAATTGTCAAGGGGAAACTTTACCTTACCTAAGTGTACTGTGTCAGGGAGAGTGGAGGAGAAAGACTGCTAAACATGATTACAGAAGCCGTTAAGGGCAGTTTCTATGTATGGACCTCTGCTGGAGCCCTAGTGGGGAAGCCATTTGAGTTTGCTTCCCCTAGCAAGAGCTAAGCTGTTGGTCCATGCAATGGTCCTCTTTTCCAAGCTCTGAACCGTCTCTGAATGTGCACGTGACCATCACCCACAGCATAGGACCAGCCAGAGGTGGCCCAAAATATCTTGCCACCAGAAGCAAAGAACAAGAAGGGAATCCTATTGCATACAAAGGACCCAAATGGACTGAGAGTTCAATCTTACTTCAATCCTAGTTAGGGGGTGCTAGTCCCCTGTCAAACCTGTGTGAGTAGTAGCCTTACTTAGGGGGTCTGGAATTGGGTGTGCAGTACCTGTTTTGTGATCAATGGCAACGCTTCCAGGGCTGCTGGAAACATGTCAACTATTTCTGCACTTCTTTTATTGTGTGATTTCTCTTCCACAGGTAATTTCTCCCTCTTCAGCTTAATGTTATTGCTTCTGCACAGATGTTATTTTCTTGTGCAGCTTCTTTCTGTCAGGGTCTTTCTTCTGAGATAGCGACATGGTTCAAAGAATGTTGCCACTGTTTCTGCATGTCTGAAACAAATTTTGACAGATCTTTCATTTTCAATTCCATTTGGCAATCTCTTTTGGAAATGTCGGCAAATGTGAGGCTCCTTCAAACTTGTGATGAGCTACCACTCTGACTACTTTTAAGAAAGGAGTAAAAATACATCTTTCTAAACTGGCATATGATCTTTTACTTGCCCTGCTATGTTTCTGTTGTTTTGTTGTTGTTTCGGCTACACACTTTGTTGACTTTATTTTTTATATATTTCTTAGATTTGTATACCACCTCATTAGTGCTAAGCACTCTTCTGGCCAGTTTACAGCAAATAATAAAACACAGCAGCAAAGAAATTGCATGAAACCAATCAACAGATAAAATCATAATAGCTTTAATGCACTTTGTTGACTTTAGTAGTTTTTATGGTAGGGTTGGTTTTACTTGATTTTATGATTTCATAGTTAAATTTGGTTTTACCTGTTTTTATTCTGAAGATTGTAAACCACTGTGAGCATTAATTCCTAGTGGAAAAGCAAGGTATAAATGTAAAAAAATTAATGATTTTTTTAAAAGTTTTGAAAAAGTCTGTAATCTGGCATTGATGCCTGGTCTTTGAAGCTAAAATTTTATAGACGCACAAACATTATCTCTTTCTAAGCTGCCATTGGGCTTTTTAAAATAACTCTGGTTCTCAGACAATATATACAAATATGTGCTTAGTTGTACTTATTGTCTTCATTTTGAAGCTATGAATGCAATCCTAAGCATACTTATCAGGAAGTACCTCCTGCTGGGGAAATAAATAATTAAATGAGATTTATTGCTGGGTCATCTTGATTAGGATTAGACTGAACAGCTCTCAGTTCAAGATTCCATCTTATAAATCTAATATATATATTTTAAAAAGACCCAGAAAAATCACAGTGCTTTGAAACATTTTTTCAATGGGCGTTTCCCCTTTGACTTTGCAAACTAGTATAGTGAATGACCCACCTATTCAATTTTCCCATTGACTATGGAGTCCAAGTGAGTAGAAGAGAGATCTCAATTTATTTTTTGTTCCCAGAGTGATTTGCAGTAGATCAGCAAGGATATTTGACTCTCACTTTTTAACAATAGCAGCAACAAGTTACTCAACCCTATTCCAAAGTACGGTATTGAACTGAAGAAAGCTTGGATTAACTAGGAGTGTTTTTGTATATGGAGGATCATAAGAATTTCCTGGGCACATGATTCTTTAATTCTAAATGTATATTTCTCCTGTCAGGCTTCCTTTGGTAGAACTTGTTTTTTTTAGGAGGGAAAGCTTCCAGTTTGCCTTTACTGCATTTCCCCCCACCTTGAAAACGTAAAACTCGTTATCTGGGAGATTTTTCTCCTGCAAACTCCTTGTTCCTCGTAATTAAAAACCCAATTAAGGGTGCTTTGCATTACTTGCTAGGGTAAATTCAATCTTGTTTGCATCTTAAAAACCCTATGATAAAGGTGACTCTTCCCTGATGCAGTGAATTAACTGTTGGTAATTGTGCGGCAGAAGCTGTAAATATAGACTTTTCCCTGGGGATCAGTGTTGTGCACCATCCTGCTCAGATTGTTTCCAAAACAGATAGTTGCAGAAAAGTACAAAGTTCAAAACTTTGTAAGTGTTACATATCTGCTAGTATAATAAGAAAGTAAATTACTTCCCATGGTCACTTCTGTAGCTATTTGTAGTGATCAATGGGAGGGAAAGATGTTATGTTGGCATTTCGCAGAGAAGAAAAGAACTGAACATTTTGAGTCTATAAAATGAAGTCTTGTTTCTGACAGAAAAAATTGCCCTCTTTGCTCACACACAGACACCTGCATTACCTCATCCTTTGGATTGGGCTCTTCCAGAGCTGTTAATTGCTATTCTGGCACCTTTGGAGCTCTGATACCCCCTTGGTAGAAGCTTAGGTTGCATGAGATTGGCATATGTAGGGGAAATAGTAATGAATGGCGCAGGTCTTAGGGCGCCATCTTGATTCTGTGCCAGGCTTTTTTGGCAGCCTCAATTTTGGCCTGATGGGTCAAAGCCCTAGGCACCTAACCCTGGGGCTGTTTCCTCCTTCTTTTCTCAACTATTTTCCTATTCAGAACATTCTCCCAATAATTGTATAGCAATTTTTGGGGGTGGGGAGAGTTTACTGGTTGGTTTCCTTGGCAAACTATCAACAGTGGTATACCTACAAAAAAAAAAAAATGTGCCCAACCAGACTAGGTGAGTAGGACTTCTGGCTAATTGTTGCGTCGCCTGGTTCCAAACCTTTGTGTTTAATAAGGCCTTGAACATAGCTTGGAAGTAAATACTGTTTTAAAGAAAAAACAAATTCTTTCACCGACTTCACAGAACTTTTATGATAAGAGGGAATGTAGAAATAGAGCTAAGGAGCCAAGCACTGCACTAAATATGAAAAGGGAAAAAAAAGTGTGCTTGAAATGCTGGCATTCTATTAAGCGATCGTGTGGCTGTAAAGATTTAGCATTTGTCTGGCACGAAGAAAAAGAAGTCGAGCCCAACTGATGGGTAAGCAGAGGAGATGACACGCTCTCTCCCTGTATGCTGGTACCATTTATTCGACAAACTTCACAGCAAAGTGGGTGTCGAGAAAGTGAGCATGCTGCTTTGATTTAAATGGTTCTCAAAACACCCTGCCAAATCCTCTTAACGCCATCCATTAATAATACACACACACAAAAAGAAGTGAAGAGGGAATTATACACCATGTCATCATTCAGCTCAGTTCTGCTGAATGAATTCTCCACAATAACATACCTTGGCAAGGTATTGAGGTGTGCGTGTTTTTTTAAATCCTGTTGTGTGCAAAATGCTACGGCTTAAATATTGCTTGGCATATTCAGTAAAACCACCAACCCAGCCTCGAACTTACTTGCTCAAGCCTTGCCAGGACCCTGGCAGGCAGTGCAACCCAGCAGAAGCACATTAAACAGAAGGGGGTGGAAAGGAGATTTGCAAAAGCTTTTGGGTTGCACTTCTAAAGCTTTTTGCCTTGCACTCTTAAAGCTTCTTGGCTTTGGACAAATCCACACCCTTTCCCTCGCTTGCTGCAAAATTTAAGGGCTGCAGGGTATAATCAGCCACAAAGGCTGGCAACGGGGAGTCTAGGGACGCCTCTGCACCCTCTTCCCTTGGCTGTTCCTATTGCTATTATTAGTGTTGTTGTTATTATTATTATTATTAATAATAATAATAATAATGCACCCCCTCCCTTTCTCCGCCTCAACCATCAATAGCAGCGACGGCTTTCTGCAGGCTGGCCTATAGGTGGCGCAGTCCGCGCGGCGGCCTGGAATCAAAAGAAAAAGCGGCAGCAGGTGGGAAGCCCATTCTCCAATCCTTCAGCCGCGAGGGCAGGGGACGCAGGGCGCATGCGCCGAGACAGAGAGCCCGCGCGCGCTCGCGCTCTAGTTCAACCGTTAGCTTGGGCGAAAAGCGCGTGGGAACCAAATCCTCGCCCCTCCTTCTTTTCCCTCCTTGTGGTCCAATCCGCGAGCTGGAAGGGCGGTGCCCTGGAGGAGCGCGGCCAATGGGAGGGGCGGGGTCTCTTATGGTGCGGGGAACGTTCCATGCGGTCGCGCGACGCTCTCGCGCTTGGAAGCTGTCCTTTTCTGTTGTGAGCCCGTCCATCATGAGCGGGGGAAGCTGAGGCGAAGCGAAGCCGAGGATGATTTTGGATTCCCCCCCCCTCCCCTCTCGGGACAGGCGGGAAACAAACCAGAACGACGAGGAAGGAAGTGTGTGAAAGTCTTAACACCCTTCCCTATTGCAATTTCGCCCTCATGAAAGTATGTGGGGTATATAATCTCCCACACAATATACACTTCATTCCCAATTTAGGATTGGTAGGATTCTTTATTTATTCAATTTATACCCCGCCCATTTAGACAACGTCTACTCTGGGCGGCTTGCAATAAAATAGCATAAAAACAATACAACAATTTAAACAACAATAATAATATCGTTCCTCCCCCCCCCCCTTAAATTTCCTACCTCATGAGGCTCATATGTCCAATTACAGAATTTAGGTCCAAAGCCTTGTCCAGCTTTTATTCAAAGACCTTCTCACAAAACCGGCGCCTCAGGTTAACCTTTTCTCAACCCACTGAATGCCACTGCTGGAAGGGTACCTCAGTAAGTACTTCCCAGTCAGGCATAGCTTGGGCTAGCAACAGGAAGGTTGCCCCTTGTGCCTGAGGTGAAATCTTTCATTTCCACAAAAGCTTATGCACCAGCCTGCAGGACTCTTGTGGAAATTATCAGTGGTCCCCAACCTTGGGCCTCCAGATGTTCTTGGGACTTCAACTCCCAGAAATCCTGGCCAGCAGAGGTGGTGGTGAAGGCTTCTGGGAGTTGTAGTCCAAGAACATCTGGAGGCCCAAGGTTGGGGACCACTGGATGATCTTCCTTTAACAGGCTTAAATCTTGGGACCTCCCTCTGAAAACCTTGAAAGTGTCGTGTACCTTAAATTATAAACTATTGCTGTTGGAATAAATCAAGCTTTTGGGGTTGATGCTAAGGAAATTCACCTCAGGGGCATTGAGAGGAAATACATTGACATCTATCATGCCTCCTGTTCTTCTCCTTGCAGCAACCTCAGGGCCAGTTGCCTAACCACTCATGCCATCCCCACAACAGCCCAGCGAGGTAGGATAACTTGAGAGATTGGCCACACACAAAAACAACAACCAATTAAAGCCACAGGGTCCTTTTCACAACACAAAAGCAAGGGCAGGGATCTTTTGTATTGAGAGACAAGGATACCCCCAACTCAAGACTTCCTCAAACTGTTGTGTGTTTGTTTGTGTGTGTGTGTGTGTGTGTGTGTGTGGGAGAAGTATAGACCTGAGGAAAATGTGAAAGGCTTGTAAAGGGGGGTAAAGAGAAACGAGAAAGGTTGCATTTTGGGGCCTGGGGCTTGGTGGAAAAGTTCTGTTGGTGGAAAAGAAAGGAGGGAGAAGCAGAAAAGGCAGCTGCCATCCTAAGCAAGTGGATCTGCTTTTAAATTCGATGAGACTCAGTTTTTAGAGGGTGACAAAAGTGAAAGGGAGGGGATGAATCCTGGGAAGTCAATGAACTCGAAATGAATGGGATGTTTGCCTCTAAGAAAGAGGTGGATAGCAGAAGATAGTTTGCCATGTGGAGCAAGAGGTGAAACTGGAAATCCCAGTTGGAGGCTTCTCTTCCGCCCTGAGCCCACTGGGGCTTCCACTCCAGCAACGCGCACGTGTTGAGGGTGGCTGCCTTCCATTTTCACTCAGCCCCTGTGAAGCTGGGACGCAAGGATGCTGGTTCATTCTGTGTGTCGATCTTCCCCGGGAGTTGTTACAAGTGTTTCCCCCCTCGGTATTTTAACACAGCCCGGTGCAACTCAGGCGTACCGAGCGATCTCTAATAAAGAGTTAAAAACAATCACTGGACGCAATTGCAGGCGTGGAAGGGGGTGAAGAGGGAGGGATTCCCCATTTAAAAACAGGATAGAGGAGCAGCCCTCGGCGTTGGCTCCCACTGCAGTTTCCGTTTTCTTTAAAAACACAACACACACACACACACTTTAAACTACTGCGATGAGGCTGATGCTGGGGATGTCTTGCTTGAGCTCCTGGGAACGGCTCCTCTCTTTCTCTGCCTTGTGTTTACAGCTCCTGCGCACGAGAGAAGCCCAGGAAGATCCCCGGAGCTGCGGCCGCAAGGGACGCCGGCGTCCAGCTCCAGAGAGGCGGTCACCTTGTTGCTGAGTCCTCGAGCAGTCGCCTTCGCCTTTTTCTCTCCTCCTCTTCCACGCAAGTCTTTTCCCCCCCTCCAGCTGAAAACCTCCCTCCGTCTGTGGGGTCTGTCGCCTCCGGCTCTCCGCGCCGTTGACCCAGGAAAAGCCTGCATGTAGGTCCGGAGCGATTTTGGAAATGGCTGGGAGGGAAGCTTAGGCTTCCTGGTGTTGGACTCTCCCTCTTTTCTCCCGGGACGGAAATCTGATCAGGTTTAAACCCCCCCCCCCCTTCGTCAGAGAGTTTAAGAGACAGAAAGAAAGAGAGAGAGAGAGAGAAACCCATCCCTCCCTCCCTCTTTCCCCTCCCTCCTTCTCATTGGCGGGTAACTGGTTGCAAAGCTAGCTGGAAGAGCAGCAGCCAGAAGCGGCTTCAGTTTACCTGCTGGCTGTGGATCTTCCCAGCGACGTGACGAAAGGAGGATATTCGACTCTGGAAAAAGAAAAAAAAAAAGGAACGAAGCAGAGGGAAATCGGATTAAACTACCCGTCATGGCTCTCCGAAGGGAATGGCTTATCCGGAGAGACCCAAACCTGTCAGTGATCTTTGCGAACGGTATGAAACAATCCCTTGAATAACTGGATCTCTTTTGCACTGGCAAGGTTTGACGACTTAGCAGAGCATCGAGAACTTCAGTCGCAGGTCCTTGCTTGGGCTCGGTTGGAGGCGGAGAAGGCAGGGTGGATGGAGACAGACAGCGCCGAAATCTTAACCATGCTTAATCACCAGGGGGACCAGTTTCCGTCATCTTTGCGGTACGGAAGGTGGTTTCCGGATTGTCTGCCGGTGCCTAGCTGGGATGGATCGGTCTTCTCTTCTCCTCGTTCCGTGCTTTTTTAAGGAAGGTTTCTCTCGTAGAGATGCAACGAGGACCCTCAATCTGTTGAAATACTGACGCCAGTAAACTTAATACACCCGCTCTCGCTCTCTCTCCCTTTCCCCTCTCTCCCTCCGTGTGTGTTGCGAAGGCTTTGGCGGTGACGGAGTCCGGAGGAAACATGTGTTTTACATTTCTGCCTGCTTGTT
This sequence comes from Intellagama lesueurii, assembly GCA_037013535.1. Classification (NCBI taxonomy): domain Eukaryota; kingdom Metazoa; phylum Chordata; class Lepidosauria; order Squamata; family Agamidae; genus Intellagama; species Intellagama lesueurii. The sequence continues at coordinate 18,795,708 of JBAJHW010000012.1, read as the reverse complement.
TTGGTGCAGTCAGTTCCTCCACGAGACACATGGATCTGGGCGGCGATTGCAATTCAGTCATGCACCGGGAATGCTGTTGCCTTGGGTTTGTAAGCAAGGTGAGCACCAACCGGAGAGATCCCGGCGCCTGCTTCAAAGCGGGGCTTCCTCCTCCTGCCCCACAGAAACTTCAGGATGGGCACAGCAGGCGGCCTGTCCAGCCCACCCGCAGGAGCCTGGCCTCTTCTGGGGGGAGAGTGAGCTTTCACCAAAGGTCCAGCCCCGGGGATCTTCCTGGGCCCGCCTCGGATGGCGCTGGTGGGGTCCGTAAGGGAACTGTGGTCCCGAGGAACGCGAATGGAGACGTTACTCCTCGGGCGAGGAAGAGCTGGCGAGATCGAGCGATGATAAAGTTCAACTTCGACTTCTTCTTCTGCCGGGGGTGGTGGGCGTTTCTCTTGCTTCAGCTCCACATGTTGCAAGCTCTGGCACAAGGTAAGGCAGATCAGAGGCTTTTTTCTTTCTTTCTCAGCTTTGCAGAGATGCTTTGCCCTGCCTCTCATCCATAAGAAGCATGAAAGATGCTGATCCACGAGGGACCGATAGATGCAACCTTGGCTTTCTATTCCACGCCAGAGAAACAACCCAGGCACTGCAGCCTTTCTCTTTAACAATGGGCTTTGTATCAAAAGGGCGCTCTCTCCGTAAACAGTGGTGGGAGATATACTGGTGTCTTTTTCCCCAAGGTATCCCTTTCTCGCTCCCTCCGCTTTCTACCCTGTAATCCTATCTGAGCCTCTCTCTTAGTCTTCACCTTTAACTGCTTGGCGATGAATCTGCAATTCAATACTTCCAGGCAATGGAAGAGTTAACTTCTGGATGCGTGAAAATACACACGCACACACACGCAGCTAAGCTGTCAAGAGAAACGGACCCATAAATCTGCCAGCTAGGGCTAAATCAGGCATGTAAAAAGAGAGAGAGAGAGAAAATGAATACCATTGTATGTGTGAGCGTCGATTCGAGCCCTGTTCATTCAGGTTGCCAACAGCAAGGATTTAACACAGACAAACGGTGCAATTGATTCGTGTCCCCGCATTTCCACATCAAGGATCTTTATAGTCCAGTGATGGGTCATGTAGAAGAGGGGAGGAACAACAGACTTCAGATATCCAGTGCCAGGTTCTTTAAATCTAATTTCAGTCTCTCTATGTGCATGTGTGTGTGTGTTTTGAAGGCCAAATTAACGCCATATCTTAGTAAAATGCTCTGACAGCGAAATATATATTCCAAAGCGTGGGCTCTCTAGTATTACAGTTGCTTGTGCAAAACAACCTGATGAACAAGAGCTCCTTTCACTTTCCCCATGTTGGTTGCTGTCTGTGGGCTGTGAGTTATTTGCCAGGTTATTGTTAAGCTAAGCTCAAGCAGACTTCTGGGCACCCTGCTGGTCCCTAGTGGGGGTGAGCTGGTGGGGAACCATTTGCAGAAGTTACTCATGCCAGGAAAAAAAGCGAGCTTTCTTCCTGCCCAAGCATTTTCTTGTCATAAACAAAGCGACTTCCTGGTGATGTGTTGCCATTGTTTCCCGGGTGATCCACTTGAGTTGATTGAAGCGGGCTGCCCTGCTCGGTGCCCCTTGGCAATCCTGAGGTGTGGAGGAAAGGAATTCCTTCACCCTGACTGCGTTATAGCCAGGAGAAGTTTTCTGAATTTACTTCTCCAACACCAACACCCCATTAATTTGAAATAATATGATTTCCCCCCGGGTAGAGCACTGCACAAGTAATTGGACGGTTTGAGTGGTAAGGGGAGGGGCTTAGCAACTGTGTCATCTCCAGCCTGGCCTAGTCAGCTTTTAGTGCTTCACGCTGAAGTTTTCCATCTGGGCATAAAGACAGTGCCTAAAGGGTTGCTTAGCTGGCTGGAGAGCTCAGTGAGTTAATCAAGTGTTCGAAATTGAGTTCCCCACTGTGTTTCCTAGAAGAGCCAGCCTGTGTGGCCTTGTGCAATCTACATAGTCTTCAGAAGAAGGGAATGAGTACTCTTTTCCTAGAAAACCATGAAAAGGGTTGCCATAAGTTGGAACCAACTTGATGGAACACAATTATTTTTAAAGGGTTCCTTAGTAACTGTTTCAAGCCCATCAATGTATTTCTTATATCCTGTTCAATATATTTTCTGTTCTTCTTTATCCTGAATTGTCCGAGAACTGAGTTCTGTAAACCCTTGAAGAATATTGTGTTCATGCTAAAAAAAAACTCTTGTGCATTTTAGGTTGCAAACAGATTACATTTCTCCTACTTTGTATACTACTATTTCTTGTGAGAGGGGAGGGTATGAATATCATCCTGACCTTTTGTAAGACAAATATTTGAACTGTTTAAATTGGATTTCCTGAAGTCTGTAGTGAAAATTCTATGCATATGCTTGAATCAATTAGGGTGACCTTTTAAAAATTTGTTTTCTATGAATTAATAGTGAAAGTAACCTTCATCTTGCAAGGGAAAGTACACATACTTAAAAAAAATCATATTGTATCAGGTATTATCACAGTGGATGATTGTATCCATTTCAAAAATATATATCCCACAGTTTGGTGGAGACTTACTTAGAAATAAGCCCCATTAGATGTGAATTGCATGAAAAAGGCCTAGGATATTAATATGTTGTCATCTTATAGAAGACTTGCACATCAAACTTTTAATGTGCTCTAATGCTTTACAATATGGATGAGGTCTATGTGGCTTTGTAGAAGTGTTAAGAGAACAACTTATATCATCCTTCATCATGGCTCCACTGGCTAGGCTAATGGGAACTGCAGATGAACTTCACAAGTACTACACATCCTCACTAATACTTTAAGAAAACCACAGACACTTTTTCACTGTCACTTCAAATACTGTGTTAGTAGTACCATAGACTGGAAAAACAAATAATGTGCCTTCAAGTTGATTCTGACTTAACGATGAACCTTCCCAAGATTTTCTATGTAGAAACTACTCAGAAGTGGTTTACACATTCCCTTTTTTCTGGGGGCGCCTTGGGACTATGCACCTGGCTCTTCTCCTGGGGAATTGAACTCCTGACCTTTGGCTCCACAGCCAGGTACCCAGCTCATGGACTTCACAGTAAGCCCCACTGTGCTCAGTGCAGTTTGATATTGAGCAAACATGCTTAGGATTCCATTGCACATTGACCAGCAAAAATATTTATTGCCCTGTATTTCTTCACATTTATGAACTGGAAAAATAAATAACATATAAATTTGAAGGAAGACAAGACCTTGAATATTTGTGTTGATCAACATGCAGTGAAATCCTAAGCATATTTATTGTTGCTGTTTTTAAATCATGTGCCGTGAGGTCAATTCTGACTTACGGCTATCCTTTTCAGGGTTTTCCAGGTAGAGAATACTCAGAAGTGGTTTACAATTCCCTTTTTCAAGGGGGCTCCCTGGGACTATGCAGCTTGCCCAAAGCCACACAGGCTGGCTCTACTTACAGGAAACACAATGGAGAATTAAACTCCAAACTGATAACTAAACCACCGAGCCATCCAGCCATTAAGGATATGAGGGAGAGGAGCTAAGGTTTCTTCTTGCTGTCCTTCTGCCAGTGGGCAAAGTCCTTCTTCTTCAGGCAAGCTTTTGGCCACTGATCATGTTGCAGAGAAGGCTTAAAAGAGGGGTGTGTTGCACTTTTCTTTTTATCCTGAAATAACTTTTTTAAATGTCTCCTTTCTTTTTTGTTTTAAATTGTTTTAAACTGATTGATCTTTTGGTGTGTTTGTGCGTGTGTATGATATGGAATGCAAAATTAGTAATGAGATCATACAATGAACATACTAAAACAAAATAAACCTATTAGAATAGATTTGGTGTAAATGTAAGATTCAGCTGTGTTAAAATATGACTGATGTTCAACTGACTTAATGGGCAAAATCCATTGAGTCAGTTGAACATCAGTCATATAACTACACAGGCACAGCTTGACATTGTGCTCTTGATAGTTATGATAGTACCAAGGGCACACTTCTGCTGTTGCATTGCACAATTGGTCACACTGGGACACAGAACTGATTGTGCAATTGAATTGTGCAGTTCCTTGTTGCTGGGTATAATGCCTGGCAAACTTATACCAGTATAAATTTATGCCAGCATGAACAGGATTTTTCCCATTGAAATATGAACACTTCAAATAGTAAGAAGAAATATGTGTGTCCTTGTTATATTCCTTTCTCTAGGTCTTTGAATATATGATTTATAGAGGATTGTATCCTATAACTCAGTGAATAGCTTGAAGTTCATGTTGTAACAGCCTATAATCCATGGGCCTCTAAGTTGATTTGTGTCCCATTACTCCTTATGGTCAGCATCCTGTTGTGCAGCTCCACCTGTGCAATGGAAGTGACATCACACCAGCTGCATCAGATTGCAGCTAATTCAAGACTTTTTTGATATCAGAGTGCATGTGACTTCGTATCATTGTGCATGAGTCACATGCAGCCCAAAATGAAAAAAAAAATTAATTCTTCAATTAATGGAAGTCTGCCTGGCCACAGACATCAGTCTCGTTGCACAGGTGAAGCTACGCAATAGGATACTGGCCTATATCTCCTGTTAGAAATTAATATATATATTTAAAAGTACCTTGGTTGATTGAGGCTCATAAAATCAAAAGGTTTGAAGCTCCTGTTTGATGTTTTGTTGTTGTTGTTTGGTCGTTAAGTCGTGTCCGACTCTTCGTGACCCCATGGACCAGAGCACGCCAGGCCCTCCTGTCTTCCGCTGCCTCCCGGTTTAATATGTTTAATATGGGTTAATTAGCTGATCAGCAGCTCAGGAATATTATGTGTCTGAAATAAATGAAACAAAAGAATGTACACTCTTCCCATAAACTATGAATTTTAAAAAAGGCATATGATTTAAAATGTGAATGTCATGGTTTTTAGAATCTGCTCATATACATTATGATTTGACACCAGAAGTTTTAAAAAAATTACATTTTGAAATGAACTGAGCATATGACAGGCATGCTCTTAATCTCACAATTAAACCAAATGAAAATGGTTGTTGAGACAAAGTGTTTTATACTGCATAACTCCGTAGTTTAGTTATCTGGCTGCAAAGCCAGAGGTTGGAAGCTTTATTCACCACTGTGCCTCCCTGACAGGGTCTGGGCTTCATGATCCATAGGATCTCTTCCAGCTCTGCCGTTCTAAGGTTGTTGTTATTGTTATACTTCAGTTAATGTACATTGTTTCCATTTTTAAGAGGTGATGATCAGTCATGAACCATTTTTCAAGAAGTGAAAGAGAATATCATAGAAGGATTGCAATAATTTGAAGTTTTTATGCTTTAAAAATTACATAAGATACTTTTTCATCTGGTCAACAGTTAACTAATGGTTCATTTTAAGTTATAATACTTTATATTTATTAATCAGTTTATTGCCATCAACAGTATGAGAAGTTCCAAGAGATCAAGTGTTGTCTTGACCATCATATGAGAGGTATCTGAAAAGAGTGTTCATATTTGCACATGATCTACTAGTGTATCATAATCTTGTTTTAAAGAACAACATTTGAGACTGATCTGATAATTATGCACATTTTAGGATGACTGTTCTCTCTCCAATCCATATATATGTCTATATATATATAGACACCCAGTAGAACTTCTGAGTCTTGTTTTTCTTTGAACATCAGATATTCATGCAATATCATGCTGAAACTAGTCATATGGTTCTTTAGGTTCTAATAAGTCATAGTCTGATAACACTGAAAGCTGGTAATCCATACTCTTTGTCATAGTGGCATTAATTTGGGATTTATGTTAATTTCCTCCTATTTAACATCTGAAAGAAGCTTTGAAATCAGTGGGAGAAAATATTATCTGTAGGAAACAGTAAGTAGTTTCCTCTGTTTGAAAAATATGTGTTGACGATACACAAAAGGCTTTCAGTTCCACCCATAATATGTAGATGTATTAAAAATCTACATTTCCCAGGAGATGTCACAATCCTTTCCTATTACTAAGTATAATGTCAGTTATCACATCCGGTCATGCTCCTTATCAACTTGCTCCACCTTTGATCTTTCCAGCTGAACACCAATACATTGTTCATAAACAAAGGGATTGTGTTACATGATGCAAGAATCTGTTGACTGGGATGACTCAGTTATTAGAACAGGACTGGGACATTTCTGCTGCCCTTCACTCACACAGGAAACTGTCACTAGCATAAAGTGAAAGCTCTTCCTGAATGTTCTTCTTGAAAGCTTCTTTTCAAGATATTAACAAACTGAAGGTCATTTCACACACTACACTAGAAGAAGTACACAATGATTTAGCACAGACTAATTATGGTTCCCTACAATGATTTCTTATGTGCACCTGATTGTAAAAGCATGTAGCTCCAAATCACACTACAAAGCAGAACTGCATGCACACTCAGTGTTGAATGTAACTTCTTGATAAGCTTAAAGGTTTTCTCAAATACCGATGTGAAAACCTTCTAACAGCTCCATAGCGACAATGTGAGCATTAATATTGTAAAACCCTCCCTAGGTTTTCAGGGTTCTTGGAGGTGGAGCATTTTCTCCCTTTCTGCTGTTCGGTGACAGGGAAGTACACGGAGTATGAGAATTCATGTCCGAAGAAACCCACTCCTTTTCACTTTAAAAGATCTTGATAAATTTTTAAAGACAAATTGAAGAAGTCCTTATTCCATTAAGAAGCCTTGTGATAGAAGTTTGGGGTTTTTTTTTGGTGGAGGGGGAGTTATAATTGAAAGCTTCTGACAAGGAAGCTGAGCTGCAATATGAACATTCACTGAGAAATGTCACAGTATTAAACTCCACCCCTTGGAGCAAACAAATGGTAAAAATGAATCCTGCTGTCAGGAGGGAAGAAGGGAGGGAAAGTCAAGGAAAGTGACCCCAAATAGAACTGATTGAGGTGAGCCAAATCTAACATTGTTTGGATGGTGGGAGAAATATCAATAACATCAGGCTAGTTACTTAACATTAAAATGACTTGCATTGATTTTAGTGGGTCTCTTTTGTTTGGGATTGAAATTGGGTTTAGCCCATTGAGTTTATGATCAAGTGAAAATAGAGAGCATGCTAATTTCATCAATTGTTTCATATAAAATTGAAACTGCATTTGACACAAACATGTTGAAGAATTTAAAACAGTCTCAATTTACAAATAAATGTATACTTGTTATTTTGTAAATGGGAAACAAACCCGTCTGACATGTTACCTGTTGCAGAGCAGTATATAGCATTACCTTTATAATGTCATGTGTAATTTCATTTTTATAATTTTAAAATTAAAAGGTATTTTTGGTATTTGTTTGTTCCTGCTGCATTTCAGATTGTAGTTTACGGAATTAGAAAATGCATATAAAGAATCTGCTGCTGGCTCTGAAAGAGATTTGGTTGAGCCAATGTAAATGTAGCTCTTGGATGACTTTTAGAGCATGAAAGACATTCAATTCTACTTACTGTCACAGGGCTCCTGATCCTGTGGAACCCTTGCAAACGGTCTCCACAGAATAGAAATAGTGTACTTTAGGTGTTCTGGCTGTCTTGTTTTGATAAGAAGAATAAACACTGAGCTTGATTATAATCAGTTTATCAGCATATTTTATCACAAGACTGTGACCAAAGTGGTTCACAATGTAACAGGTAACAGCAATAAACCTTAAGCATTTAAAAACACAATAAGAGTAATTATAACAAACAATTAAATATATAATGTCAACTTTGAATGGACCACTACAAATAAACTGACCTAATCCAAGACTCTAACAAAGACAGGGAATAAGGACTAACATAAAAATAGGGATATACTGCATTCAAGGCAAATAGTTTCTTGTTCCACAGAGGCACGTAAGTAACTAAATACATGGGTTGGCAGCCATCTCTCTCACCTATGGCAGTATTATTCCCAGCTGTCAGCTGCATTTGTTCTCAGTCTTCCCTGCACCTCTTTATTTGAGGAATTAAAGATTGCCACATTTCCTTCAAGCTCCACATAACTTTCATAGTTTTGGTATTACTTAGCATCTCTCTATCAAGCACCTTTCTGTCTTCATAGTAACTTGAAGGTAATTTTATCAGGCTTCAGGGGTGGCTGACAGGAGGAGATAGGTGGAAATGTTCAGCCCTTGATGTTAGTCTTCCCACCAAGCAGCAATTACTTTTGCACATTGCCTTGGGCTTTCATCTCTGTTTTTTTTTTCTTCTTCCTTTCTTTTGCACCTGGATTGTAAAAGCAAGTATCCTTTGTCTCTCTAACCATAACGGAATCTCGAGAATTAAAAGATAATAATTTTCAGCCCATTTCTGAAAAAAAGGAAGACCTGTAGTGATAATGTTACAGAATGTGACTAAGAAATATGCAGTCTTTATTATCCTGTATTGTTCCGTATGATGTTCAGATTGTGTTTTACATTTCTATGGTTGCTGCCAGCTTAATTTACCACAGTTCGTTGTCGTTATCCCCTTCTTCTCAATCCCTTGCCACCACTGATATCTAGATAGGCGTCATACTTCATTCTACTTAAGTTCCATCATGTCTGTACAATGCACTGTGATCACAATCTCAGTTTACATGCAAGTAAGAAATAGTGTACTCTGAAATGTACACGATATGAGTGCTAGTAGAACAGATAAGGGCTGGCCCTGTCTAATAACTTCATAAAAATATAAGATAGCATTATGTGATCTGCCATATCAATAAAACAGGCTTTTGTAATACCTACAGAACAGAAATAATGTGACAGTGGATTACATAGTTGTCATCAATTTTATTTAAGGAAACAAAGAATTTATGCAGAGTAGTAATTAGTTTATAAGAAATAAATGATGATCAGTTCCATTCCTGTGCTTCCGAATTCTGTGAAAACCGTTTGCTCCTTAAAACATTTGTTTCATTTTAACAGATATTTATCTTATTCCATAAACTAACCCCAAAGCTATTCTGATTGAAATCCCGTTCATTAGCATAGTAAATTGCAACTAGAGTAGGCCCATTGAATCAATGGGATTATGTAGGAGTTGACTCACCAAATCCCCATTGATTCAATGGCCTATTCTAGTTGTAACTTACTATGCTAAGCAATAGGATTTCAGCCTTAGTGTAAGAATCCTATGTCTAGGGTGACCAAATGTAAGTAATCATGGGATGGATACTCAAAGAGTATACAAAATGAATTTAGAGAGACAACTCTTGAAGGGGGTTAAGATTAAATAGTTTCAAGCAAAGTTTAAGAGTTCACTTAATTATAATATAATAGCTTTGTCTTAATTATGATAGTTGAGAATACTAGCATTGGCAAACCATTTAATACTGTATACTGTATGTCTTGCCATTCCATCTGTTAATATAACACAAATAATTAGCATTTATCCAAGTGTATATGGCCAAGTCCATGTCTTCTCGAACTGTACAGAGTGCTTCCAGAGTGACAGTAGAGATATGCCACACTAGAAGTTGCTTAGGAATAGTGGATTTTAAGTTTAAAATGAAGAAAATAGGGTATGGGGAAAAGGAAAGATATGGAAATATATGTCTTTATAACCATCAAATGTTTTAAATGTCTTATACGTATGGTGATGGTTTTGGCTACATTATTCTTTGTTTTGGGATCTGGTAGCCCATCCATTTGTGATCCCAGTGCTCTAACATCTTCAACAATGTACTGTATGTCCACACATTATTGTAACATCTTAGCAGGATCTCTTTTTGTTCAGGTAATGTGGGTAGTTAGGCTGGAGTTAAAATTAACTCTCTCTTACTTGTGCTTAATATAATGTGACATACATACATACAAGAACATTGTTTGCTTTTCAGACAGACAGACAGAAACCTTTATTGGCATACTGTACAAAATTAAAACACACTAAAATGCAGATAAAACATTCAACAGCTAACGTGGCAGGGAACAGCCAAATGCATATTTAGGGCTTGGCATTCTGCAACAGCACGCTGCGTCGCCTCTGCATGATGGAGTAGATGTATCTGGCTGTTATCAGGGTAAGTTCCTTAATAGTGCCACCTAGGAGGTGTCGAATTTTTCTCAGGTCGTCCCATCCAGAATGGGAGGAAAGTGCTCAGATAAGACAGGCGGATATCCTTATACAAGATAGAGTAGAACAACATATGCTGCAAGGATTCAACCATTCCCTGACCACAAGGGCAGACTCTCAGTTCTGTGGGTAAACCAATATATCTGCCCTGTCTTCTGCCATGGGAGAGGGGCAACGGAAAATATAGTGGGGAACAGACCCTTTGTGCAGCGCTATGCAGGGTTTGCCCTTCAACATCCAGAACTCTATTTTTGATTGTATGGAATACCTTGGAAGGGGGTATTGAACCCAGCAGATCTGGTGACAACCCCAGGGTCTTTATTTTCTTGAGAAATAGGGCCAAACCTTTTGGAAATACACTGTCAGAAAGCAGCGCTTGGAATAGGATGTCCTGGGCTGAGAAGAAACAGATTCTGATCCAGTATTTAAAAAATCTGAGCCAAGCCAGGGTCTCAATCCTGTGTTGACCGCCTTCAAGTCATAGGGTTGCATAGGAGACACAATGGGGCAGGCCAAAGATTTTATACAGGAATGCAGACATCCAGATGGGGACACCATAAAGAAGCTGTGCTGCTGATTTGGCATTAAAAATCTGCAGCGCAGCGGGGATGTACGAGTGGCCCCAAGTACGATGGAAGTGTAAGATAGCCTCTGTTGAAAGCTTTGCTGACTTAATCGCTGTCTGCCGGTGAGTCGACCAAGTGTGTCTGTAATGAAAAAAGACACCCAAATACTTAAACTCTCTGACCTGCTGGATAGAGTTGCCATTGAAAGACCAAGAAAAGGGTTTCCATGCTTTGCCAAAGACTATAATTTTAGATTTCTCGAAATTTAGTTGGAGCTTATTGCGTATCAGGTAGTCATGGCAACCGCTAACTAGCCGCTTTAGGCCGACCCTTGTGCGGGACAGGAGAACCATGTCATCCGCATATAATAAGATTGGAATCTGTATAGGGCCTAGTTTGGGGCCATGGCCATTGATACTATGTAGGAGTGGGGCAAGATCATTAATAAATAAGTTAAACAGAGTTGGCGCCAGAACACAGCCTTGTTTCACTCCTCTGTTTGCTTTTCAACATTCTTGTAGTGACTTTTTTTTTAAAGTTCTGTGCACAAGCCTATTAGCCCACTTACATGCTTCCTCTTTTCCTTCTTTAGTTACCAAGCTAGTCATGTTCTAACAAGGTGACTTGTTAAGGAATTCAGTAATGTTATGTTGTGTGATGGCCTCAGAAGTTGCCCATACATTGGGCACATGAACTTTCTAGAAGAAAGCAGCATCCAGCACAAGCTAGCCAGTTAAATTAGTCCAGATAAATCAGTGAGGGGAAATATGTAGACATCAAGATGTTAAAGGTTGAGAACATCATCCTTTATACACCCTTGTTTATCTGTAAGATAGCTAGAGTTTACTAAAAAGCTGCAGCTGTTTATACACAAAGTTGTTGAAGGGAGTAATGAGTTGTGAATCTTAGTAGCATTTTGTGAATTTGTCAATAAAATGAAAAGTCTGGCAAGGAGCTGTTTTATGCAAACACAGCACAATACCTTTCTCTTAGAATTAGCTGTTCCCTCATCCCCAGTTTACAAGCTGTTCTTTAAAAAGTACACTTTGCTTTTCAAAACACTAGTTTTCACAACAATACAGATCTCCATCAGATAGCAAATATCAATTGCCAGAAATCCTGCCGGATATCCAGCCTGTGTGGAACTCTGAACAATGAGTGTGCTGTAATGCAGTGGCTTTACTTTGCAGATTACCTGTTCAATTTGCCAGAATTTTGCAGAATTTTAAAAGCACTCATGCCACAATATAGTTTCACCTGTCTGCTTTGAGTAGTTGCTGTAGAGTGTTTATTGGTCTGTGCTGGATAGAGACTTAAAACTGTTGTGAATTATTTGAGTTCTTATGCTTTCCTCTTCTCTCCCCCCCCCCTTTTTTTTTTTTTTTTTGCCTTTTCTGTTGCTGTCTCTTTTATGCTTGGTAGTTTGTGGGCATATAAACTTTGTCCATGTTTTCTTGCGTAAAACATGGGGTCTGGAATTACTTTTTTTTTTGCTTGTCTTACAGCACGAAATACATACAATGTCAGAATGTTATTGTTTAGAGGTTGAAAGGTTATACTGTAGCCTCTAATAACAAGCATTTTCTTGTTTCTGAAAGGTTTGTTCAATTATTCAGCCTCTGAGTATGACAATACAAATGAAAAAAGTGCGGCTGATTCTTAAGAGAAGTTAATTGTTATTGTTTGTTAAGCTGTTGACTAAAGAAGTAACAGCTGGTTCTTGTGACTGGATGGCAGGCATTTTATCATAAGTAAGCAGTGTAAATGTCTATCTTCACCTTTTATTCCTAATTTTGCTTTATTATTTCCTAGATAATTTCTTTTAAGTGCAGTTAAACCACAGTTGTAGCTAATTTGCTGTGTATTGTCCAGTCATCTTCCCTTTAAGTTATCCTCCTGCTGTAATAATGCCTCATTTTGTAGGAAAGAATGGAAAATTCAGTTCTTTCCATGTATAGCATTTCCATTGCTTATGTACATATTGGATACAAAGTGATTGGAGAGGTATATAAGGCAGGACTCAGCTTTGCCTCTACCTGTTAACTTGTGATAAATCGTAGAAGCTGTTGGCTTGCATGTAGCATGTATTGGTAGGTTTTCAGGGCAAGCTACTACATATATTAAAATTAAATAATTGTAACAATAATAAAAATCACAAAATATGATGCATAATGAAACTTCAGTTTAACATTGGCTGCTGAGTAACTTGCACCAACCTGTCAATGAGGAGTCGTCCCTGAAATACATGAAGATAAAGTGCACTGATGTGTATAACCACTTGAGATTTTCAAAAGAAGTAGAAAATAAGTGATCATATAACAGAATGTTTTGTTCTTGAGCAATGTGACAGCTTTTTATGATGGAACTTGGCTATTTTCTTACAAAATCCATACATACAATCTGAAATATTTAGTGCGTGTGTACACCTGCAAGCTATACTTATATTTCTAAAACTGGATTGAGTGTACAAGTAATCCAAGTGGTTGTTTGAGGAAACAGTATTTTAGACATGACAGCAAAGTAGTTTGGTACCTTCCCAGACAGTTTGTTATATTAGGATTCTTGATGCCTTTTCTGATTTGTTGCTCTGGCTTCCCAAGGCAAGAAAATATTTGGCCCTGCTATGTCCGCACAGTTCTATTGTTAAATAATTTTATTTTGAATCTTTCTAAACTCTTTGTGCCAAATGGACCGTATACGTATTGTATAAAAATAATTTATACAGTCACTACAGTGCAATAACTTCTGGTTGTCATATGTTTTGGATCAGTGGCACGTTATGTTTATTCCAGAATCATTACAGCAAGAACAAATAGGCATTTCTGTTTTGGTAAATTATGATGTACTTCAGCCTTTATTTCTCCATCTGTCAGTTTATACTAGTGCTTGGGCACAGCTAGGGCCATCTAGTTCTCAGTCATACTGAATACTGAGTTTGTTGTTACCTATAGAAGATTCATATATAAGACTGCTTTTTATCATCTGTTAGCATTCAACAAAGCAGGTTAGCTGTCAAGGTGCAAAAAGCAGACTTTCCGTTACTAGGGAATAAAATCACCTTATTTCTGTTCCTTTACATTATTATAAAATCAGGCCAAAAACTACAGTTATATATGAACAAAACAAAGTCTCTCCAATTTTGACAGATTTATTAATTGTTTAAATAATGATGACATGCAGTCTAAGTGTATATCCAAAGTTTTACGGTATTGGTGGTGCTGGGGAAGCATGGATAGAAGGATGTCTTCTGTCACTTGAGGGTCAGGTTAAGTAACTTTATTTCTCTTTTGGTATTTTTAGTCATATGGCTGTTCAAAACAATAGCCTTTAGTGTCCAATGTAGGTTTGGGAAAATAGTGATCCAAAGAAAATAGTTTGTATTTGTTCTCTACAAAAACTTTCATTTGACTCACGTAGTGCCAAGAAAAATAGAGAACTAGCTGAAGTAGCTTGGAGCAAGTAACCCCTCCCCCCATATATAAAGATGTTGAAAATGACATTTGTAACATGCTGAAGTGTGCAGTGTGGACTGTTAACAAAGGCTTTCTAGCAAATATGTCAGTTTTCATAGTATTAGCTTTGACGACATCTTCTTTCCTTTGCTTATCTCCATTTTGTTCCCTGCTTCAGGAGTTGCCAGTAAATCAAGATACAGCATGTAACAGTTTGAAACTTACAAGCACTGTCATGAATAATTATTGTCACTACTTGAAGGACAACTTGTGCAATGCTATTGGGGATGAAGGTCAGATCCTATGAGCCACTTGAGATAGCAATTCTAACAGGATCTTACATGTTCCTCTACAAAATCTCATGTTCCATTGTAGTCCAAGGATGCTGTGGAGATTGGTATGAATACACATAGTTTCATTATGTGGAAAAGCTTGGAAGTTTAGCTGCTGGGCCACCTGAAGCACCATGAGCAACTCCTAGGGGTAAGCATTGTGCAGAGCCTACTGGCATTGAAGTTGAGTCCTCTGAGAACTCATTGCTCCTGGCTCAGGCAACTCATGATTTAAAATTTTTCGCAGTGCACCAATCTGAAGCACTGGAGCACTGTGAAATGTTTAGAAAGGAAGAGAGCTACAAGCTGCTACTTCCTCCTGTCCCCTACCTCTTCTTAACTACCTCTGCTTAGGTGGGCCAGGAAAGGCCACATCTAAAACTGCCCCCAGATAGCCTTTTTCTACTTTCTAGGGAATGGATCAGTGGCTGTGACACACATAATTGTTTCCATCCTAGTACAGTCAACCCTCGACTTACGAACGGCCCTAGTTACGAACATTTTGACTTACGAACCGCTCTGATAGAAAAATATTGACTCGACTTGCGAACTTAGATTCGAGTTACAAACCGAAAAAAAAAGCCTAAGTCATCTTAGGTTAAAAGGGAAAAAAAAGAAAAAAAATTCTGCCCCTAGTGGTAGGAACGGATTAACCGGCTTTGCATTAGTTCCTATGGGAACTAATGATTCGAGTTACAAACCGCCCCTCGACCTAAGAACCAAAAACAGCCGGAACGGATTAATTGGTTTTCAATGCATTCCTATGGGAAATGGTGATTCGACTTACAAACTTTTCAACTTACAAACTTCCTTCCAGAACGGATTAAGTTTGTAAGTCGAGGGTTGACTGTAGTTTAATCTGACAGACAGACAGACAGACAGAAACCTTTATTGGCATACTGTACAAAATTAAAACACACTAAAATGCAGATAAAACATTCAACAGCTAACATGTGGCAGGGAACAGCCAAATGCATATTTAGGGCTCGGCATTCTGCGACAGCATGCTGCGTCGCCTCTGCATGATGGAGTAGATGTATCTGGCTGTTATCAGGGTAAGTTCCTTAATAGTGCCACCTAGGAGGTGTCAAATTTTTCTCAGGTCACCCCATCCAATCTGTACACATGAGAAACCTGAAATTCCAGCTACTGGTATTGAGCATTCTTGATTACCAACCAATGTCTGAAATTCTGTTGCTTAGCATAGTAACAAAAGGTCTATTGAATCAGTAGGGATTTGATGAGTCAACTCCTCTACAAATTCCATTTGTTCAAATGAGTCTACTCTAGTATAGTACGTTGCAACTATAGTAGGCCTATTTGAATTAATGAACTCATGGAGGAGTTGACTCACCAAATTCACTGGGCCAATTCGAGTGTGACTTGTATAATAAGCAGGAGAAGTTCAGCCAATGACTTATCTGACATTCATCTGTTACTATTTTGCTTTTTTAAAAAAACAACAACACTTAATGTCATGTTTTAAACTTTTTAATGTCAGTGTTTTAAACTTTGTAGAAACTAAGAACTACCATAACTTCACTTTCAGACCATTGCTTCTGCTATTGTATACTCATCTACCTATTTTTCCCCCATTTAGCTTAGTGAAGTTAAATTTGAGAAATTACATAGAAGTTCTTACCTGGCAGGGAAGATACGAAGATCATGAATTACATAGAAGTAAATACCGTACAGGGTGGTCATTTTCAAAAGGCCTTAAATAGTCTGCTTCCTTCACTATAACAAAACAAATCCTAACTATACCGGATAAATTCTGAAAATAAATAATCTTGCAACATTGCATCAGAAGAATTATCTACTTTGTTATGTCCCTAATATTACAAGCTGTTTAGACATATACATAAACAATTTTGAAAACTAGTTTGCAATTGAGATATGATGGAAGGATCTTTCCACTTTATCTGTCTTCCCCTCACCATTTTACTCTCATAAAGTTTACATACGTTGTAATATAGAGTCTGTGTTATGAAGCACAGGAACTGCTTAGTGAGAAAAACTTTGAACATAAGCTCTTCCTACAATTGGCTGAAGAGGGGGATAACTCATTTGCTCATTCTTCTAGGTCTGCTTCCTTGCCAGGGTAATAAAATTGACAAGCAGTATACAGTTTTGTATCCCTTATCAAATGTCAGGAGGTGGAGAGGACACAACACATCACCATTAAACAAGTAATATTTTTCATTGGAAGATTGGTTCCATCACTTTGATTTTATCACACATATGGCATATCTGTAGAAATTTAGTGGTCATGTTGTTACATTTCCCAAAATCTGGTAATAGCAAAATTTTCAGTATGTACATTGCTTCTAGTTTGAAAGAAAAGTAGAGATAATGTTGATTTGTGTCTGAGGATTCTGGGCTTTAACTATTAGTTTTTGATATGTATGGTAATAACAGGTTTCCTCTGAAAAATAATAATTGGTGACATCTTGTAGCCTGAAGGATCAATAGCATTTCTAACATAAAAATGCAGTTCAGTTCAGCATGATAACATTTTGTTGGATGAAAGCAATAAAAAGAGAAAGATTAAGAAAATAGACAGCAGCTCAAGTAATTCTAACATCCAGATGTATTGCATCACATCTGCCACATTTCCCAAACACAATGAGAAGAACAATCTGTTCTTTGGTCAGAATTTTGTGTCTTGGCACATCCTTTAAAAAGACACTAATTTCCACACACCACCCTTTTTCAAAAATGTTAACTTATGTCAGTGGCTTTCACTGTTTTTTGCTTTTAATTTAAGAAATCCCTGTTCATATGAAATATTAAACAGCCTCAGCCCCAAGTCCTTAAGGCCCACACAAAGTAAAAACACAAGGTAGAAACTGATAAAAAGTTAGTTATTTGACAATTACAAAATATAAATAAGAACTTATTATTGAAAATTCAGAATGACATCAAAGTGGACCATGTGGTTGTGGTATCTATTTGAGGATTGTTCTGATATAGTCTGGTACAAATAGATAAAGTAAGTGCCTGAAGTGGGAGTCGGAAAGTTTAATAGAACCCCTGAAAAATGTTTATAGAGCCCTAGTTAAAAAATAAACCAACCAGATTTCATGAGAATAACACTATAGAACTCTTTTGCCTATGGATGTTCTCTAAAGCTAAACCTTGCAAGGTTCAGCTTTAAAAGTGGAATTACTTTGATGTTTAGCTCTTGTAGAACAGGAACCTTGTATCATTCCTCACCTGCTGCAGCTTTTCATGGCAATAAGAATGTGCTCCAAAAGATATTTCAGCTTTTCAGATTAGGTGGGGTTTTTTTTCTTTTGTTTTTGTGCTCAGGGTCAACAAGAGGAAGGGGGATCACTATTTCTGGTGAAAACTGTAGAATCAGGTCGAAGTGCACCATTGGATCCTGGCCATAGTCTTTTTATTTGTTTTTTTCTTTTAATAAACTCTTCTCTAATTTGTTTTCTATATGTACCAGAGGACATGTTAACCACCAATATTTTTCCTTTCATTTCTGGGTTTATTTAGTAAGAGGAAGGGAGATACATGTTTTTGATATGATAGTGAGAGTTGCTTTACTCCTGCTTGAAGAATGTTACATTTTTCAATGGCTTTTTATTTAAGATAGTGATTATATGGTAATATATTTGCATACACTAGAGGAGGAATGCCTATAGGATTCTGCCCATTCCCATTAATTTGTGAAACACAAGCTGATAATAGGCAGCCACAATTAACAATCCAGTGTATGATCATCTAAGATCTGAACTTCTTATACTAAAAAATATTGTTCCAGCACCATGAGCAACATAAAGCCTTAGACAAAGGTCATCCTTCTTTGACATGTAAATAGTTTCCTATGAGATAGCTTTTGGGATATTTTGCTAGTAAAAACTAAGAACAGAGTGTGTAATGTAAATGTGAAGGCTGTACAGTATATAGAACTTGCTGTGTGTACAATAGATACCACGTAGTATCCCTGCATTTTTCAGTGAGTACCATTACACCTGTGTGAGATAATCAAGGACTAGGATAGCAGGTGATTTCTGTTACCAGTAACTGATTAGGAATTATATCTCTTGAAAGGCAGTGGAAAAAGAAGTGAAGACTAGACCTCATATTGTGGAGAAGAATAGGAATTCATTACTATCGCTGAAAGAGGTGAAAATGTACAATAGGACTTTAAAGTTGCTTGTAGAATCTGTTTGGGTTTTTTTTTTTGCCATTTCCAGGTTTTCTGTGTAATAGTGAGTAGAAGATATCCTTCTAGAACAGTGTGTGTGTGTTGTGTAAGAAATATGTATATGTAATATACACATAAGGATGGTGAATCTGTTCAAATTCTGATGCTTTAACCTGGCAAAACAAATAATTGTATGTTTCTCTAAGTGATCAAGATGCTGAATTATTACCTTCCTCCCCTCCCCCCATACCGAGATATAAACGACTTCTTAATTCTCATGGAATAGTAAAACCAAAACAAGCAAATATGAAAATAACAACCATGCATTGTGAGAGTTGTGGAGTATTTTTTCACCCCAATGAAAATTTAGAGTTAGGGCTATGGTTAGGATTAGTGTATAATATACAATTCTTGTATTTCCTAAGCCTGTGAACAGCCCAGTGCCTCTTACCAATGCATAAATTTCTGTTTATTTTAAATGGGAGAAACCTTTAAACTGTTGGACCTGCATTATGGTTAGCCAGAGAAAAATAAAATACACCAATTTGGATTTGGGATTTTTTTTTTTATCCCAAAATTTTAAGTAACTGGGACAAAAAGAGAGAGAGAGAGAGAAAGATCTCAGTATCAAAAAGCAAGGGACTTCTTTCATTTTGGCTATTTTACTGTTGAGGGGGGATTCCTCCCACCTCTTTATGTGGCAAATAGCTGAAATTTGGGGAAGCTGTTTCCAACTTTTCAGGTGAGTGCTGCAGAAAATCTAAATTGTAGTTCAAAATGTGACATTGAGGCATTAAAATGTTCCAGCTAGGAGCATAAGGGTTAAAGCAGTTTTAATGCTTGGAGGCTGCATAAGAAGGAATCTAGGAATGATTTTGGTGATGCCAAACAAAGCGCAGCTAGTGCTGTGCATGTAACAATAGCAAAGTAAAGCAAAACAAAACCTGGCTAATTATGGCAGGGATCCCACGGAGACAGATATTAATTGATCATTCTAGCATCTCTTTTCTATTTTTTTCACCATATCATAATCATGATAGTTGTGATGAAAAATAACACCACCATTAACTAATGGGATGTGTCTGCAGACAAGCCATATTTGAACCAAAAAGCGAAAAGCAGTTTGGCATAAATTCATCAGATGTACAGACATTCTCACAGTTTGCATATTAAGAATCATTTGCTGGAGGTGCACAATCAAGGAAATTGCTTAGATTTATAGGAATTGTACATCTTTCTCACTTTGAGAAAGGTGACATACATAAATCATTCAATCAATCAATCCTGATAGGTTTATTTCAATAGCTGATGGTGATAGACCCTTACCTTTAGCTTTATGATGCAGACGCCTGATTACTAATGCTGGGCAAAATAAAACATGTGAAGAACATGTTCTATAGCAGTCCAGTAGAGGGAGTCTGAATTCAGTGCAGAAATAGCAGAAAACTAGCCGAAACTACCTCCATTAGGCAGAGAGATTAACATGCTTACCTGCAAACTCCATTTAATTCACTGAGGCCTCCTTTTGAATAAACTAAAAATTGCTCTGAAAGTTAATCTTCCTGTTTGATATTCAAATATCATCCTCTCCCCATCCCAATTTTTCATCTCAGAAATGGTAAAAAAAAAGTTTTATTAAATATTAGAAGACCATTTATTAAATGTTAGGAGGTTCATGGTCTCTCTCTCATTCAATCTTCTACATGTTGGTTACCCATCAGTAATTAAGGTTAATGTCTGACGGCTAGTTGTTTCAAATAAATCAATAGATTGATCTATTGTTTAATATTGCTATAAATTATTCTATAGATTAATGAAATATTTAGGAGATATAATACTGTTTTGGAAACCTGAAGCCATATCACAAATTGAATTAATTTACTGCTCCTCCTTCACTACACAGTATACATAATATCATTGTTCAATAAGGCTACACAAGTGTCTTACAACAAATCTTACAAGAAAAAAACAGAAAAGGGCTGTGTAGTCTTCAAAACAATGCAAATGTTGGAGCAGTTGGTACCTTTATTAGACTACTAAAAGAATCAAACAACAAGCAAATTAACTTTCGATTATGATTCACCATCTTCAGGCTGTGCACCAAATTCTTGTGGGTAGTTTATTTATTTATCTATTAGATTTATATACCGCCCATCTAGAACGTGTCTACTCTGGGCGGTTTACATATAATATAAAAATAAACTAAGATAAAATCCAGATTAATCCAAGATGGGAAAGGAAAAAAGAAAGAGGGGGGAAAAAGAAGAGGAATAAGGAGAGAAAAGAAAAAGAAGAAAAGGGGAGATAGGCTAGGTAATGGCTGTAGGGAAGGCCTGCCTGTATAGCCATGTCTTCAAGCTGGTTTTGAAGGCCCTCAGCGAGTTCCACTTTTTAGTTCCAAAAGTTATATGCTTTTATATACAGTATGCTTTTATTAATGACCCAAAGTCTCATGGCCGTTGTTGGGGCCCGGTTAGCTTCTTAGATGGATACAGATGCAGTCTGCAAAAGGCTTTAGGTTTCTTCTGAAAGCAGTTTTTGAATTCTGTGCTTTCAGTGTTCTGTCAATGTATTGCTTTTGTGCATAGATAGTTACAAACTGAAGCTAGGGTCAGTCCTGAGGTTCTGACATATACCTTATATTCTGTCCTTCTGGATAACTGTATCATTGCAGATATCAGTAATAGAGAATGGATAGAATCTTCATAAGCACTAATGATGTGAGTTTCATCAGAAGTGCAAATAATGTGTTTATGTTTTGAAGTAGGATATTGTGATATAGCTTGGTGGATTTGATTTCATAAGCAAACTGATGTGACACATATTCAAAGAACCAATTTATAAGAAACATGAGCTGCCCAATGTTAAAGCATGTTCAGTGTATCCATAGGACAAATACTGATTTTATCATCTGGTCTTGTTATAATTGCATGGTTTCATTTAGTTCCATTTAGTTTCAGTGCATTTCCATCCTATGCATCTCTGATCAACTGAGAAAGACCATTTATGATATCTGTATCTTTTGCATTTATTTTTGTGAAGCTTTCAGAATGTTGCAGAATGGCACAATGTGAGCATGCAGTTTCTTGCACAAAACATGTTAAAAGTTAAGCTTCTAAGAACTATATTGAGATCAGTGTGCTCCAGCATTCTACATTAGAGATGGACACGAAGCACTTCATGATGAGTCATCTTAAGCTGGCAAGGGGTGGGAGTTGGGGACATGTGGCACCTTGTGGTGGTGCGCTGATAACTTAAGATGACCTGGCATTAGGTGCTTTGTGCCCATCTCAATTCTACATGCTAAGAAGGCCATAAACTAATGAGTGCACTGCTAATGACAAAGTCCTGATGCTTGCCTCTAGCTTCTGGTGATTAGAAATCCACTGCTACGAACATCAATGCTCCAATATCAGGTGCTCCTAACTATTTGACCATAGATCTGTTTTAATTTTTTAATTCATGCAATATTTTTCCACTGAACCTATATCCAAATAAGTTTGTTTGGAATAGGGTATCAGTGCCTTTGTGTTCACTATCTAGGTTCAAAATGGCAAACAAACTTTCTATATATAGTATTAAATACTTCAGAAACTGTAGCCAGATGGCGGCATCTCCATGGCTCATGGAGCATGAAACTGGAAATAAGCACTTCGACGAGGTGGAATGGGTGTTGATGGGACTTTACATTAAAGTAAATGGCATTTATTTCTGTACCATGCAGCAGGTCTGAAAAATAAAACATGATAGAGAAGAAGTTAACGGTAGTATACTTAAACACACCAATGTTTACAACTATGTTGTAAATAGGAAGAATCATTGTCTAGTCTAGTCTTTGGTTTGGAACTAAGGGTAATCAAAGAAATTTAGACATTATCCTAGAGTGATTAATTAAACCCAGACTCCAATAAAGCACTGCTGAAAGCAATCATTCACTTGTTTTTGATTGATAAAATGAAGCAATGGCCCTCCCATCTATAATTGTTATTTGCTTTCTTTAGTATAAAATCAATTGCAACAATTTATGTATGTAACGATTTATGTATGTATGTAACAAGAATTTCAGTTCTTTCTGTGAATGCACATGAATATCGTAGTAGCTTCTTATACTCCTAAGTGCTTTTGGGTTGGTACAAGTGGACATGAATCCAGGTTCACAGAATAAATTTGAAAATTCTATGGCAACACCGAATAACAAGAAACAAAATAGCACAGTCCATTGTACAGTACAGTGCCCTTTATTTTGCACTGATTATTTGTTCACGATCTACTACTGGGTTTGATTCATATTCCTCCTGTGGTTTGTCCCAACTCACCAACTTGGGAAGTTCTCCTTTTCCACATCATCTTCCATTCCAACAACCACCTGTTCCTTCCTGTGCCTTCTGTGTGCACTGCATCAGGACAGTCTGGAAGGGTGGCTCTATTCCTGTTTCAGCCCCCCTCCAGTTATCCATATCAGCCATCTCCCAGACTTTAAGTGCAATGAGCCTGCCTCCCAGGCATCTGTGTGACTGTGTATGTGTGTGCAAGGGGAACTGAACTCTAGACATTTTAACACAGAAGCAAAGACCACTACGTTTGGTGGTACTTACTCCACAGTAAACCCACAAATCAGAGTGATCTGAAGATCTGGAAGTCTGGATCACTGCTCCACAAGTAGTCCAAATTGAGTTCTATTTCCCAATGTGATCATATCCGCCCTCTTTGTCATAAAAACACATAACCCAATTTTAAGTTTGAGCTAAAATTTCTGAATTGAAAGGCTATTGTTAAATGCTGATGGAGAAAGAACCTAACCACAAGTGGTCCAAAATGCGAGCAGTCTAATCTGTCTGATTGCACATTCTGTTTTATAATTTTCATTTGAAATCTAGTTACTTCCAACAGGTCAAACCTTAGCAATCATGGCCAATATAAACCAAGTTCATTACATTGAATCTCTATACTTAAGCAGACCATCAAAAGGCAACCAAAGAAAGAGTCTGCAAAATTGGAACTTATTAATATGCTGGTTGTGTCTCCCAGGGACAGAAAAAGTCTATGTGTGGTCCTGGCTCTGCAACAAGTAAACTGTCTCACATTTAGATTTGCTCATAACCTATTTGCTGCCCGAAGAATTATCATGTGCTGCTGTATCTGTAATAATGAGCTTTGAATTTTATTTATCCCCCAGAGTAGCCCAGTCTTCAACTGACCTTCTCAGCTTCATGTATTTGATGAAGTTGCTAGTTGCATACTAAACATCATACTGCAGTAAGCTAGTTTTCAAAGTGTATTTCAAAGAATATTTACTACCCAATCCAGGTCTCCTGTACATGTGCAGAGTTTTACTATGAACAACAGCTTTCACTGTTCTGTATCAAATAGAGATCTGTGAGCATCTACATTCCAAAGATTGAAAGATGTAAGATGTATTCCCTTGTGTATGCGTTGCATTTGTACACCAGGGCTCCAGTGATAATAAATTCAAGAATTTTGCTTTCTACAAAAATCAGAATTGTCAACTATTTGATCAGAATCACAAGGACAGAGAGAGCGAAATCAAGGCAGAATCCTTACCCCTGTCTCCTCATGCCCAATTTTCCTCAGCATTCAAAAAACGAATTGGCAGCCTATAAAAATGAAAGTATTACTTCATATAGCATGTAATTATGGAATTCACTGCCACAGGGTGTTGTGATAGCTGCTAACATATGTGGCTTTTTAAAAGCTTAGTCAGATTAAGGAAAGATGCTCTGTGGAAATGTATTTTGGGGATTGAGATCTCTAACCCACAGAACTATAAGGCAGTAGGTAGGGTAGGCATCCTTCAGTCTCGAAAGACTATGGTAACGTGCTCTGAATAGAGGACTTGGAACAGCGTCTAGTGTGGCTGAGGAGGCCAATTCGAGAGTGACAATTCCTTCCACACTGAAGACAAACACAACCTGTCCCCTGTCCAGCTCCCTGATTTTGCTGCTTTCGGGACGGCCTCTTTGCCTTGGCCTGCTGGACAAGGGTCTCTTCAAATTGGGAGAGGCCATGATGCACCGCCTGCCTCTAGGCTGAACGCTTAGATGTCAGGCAGTACATCCTATAGATTTCTGTGGGGCTTACTCCAAAGTAAGTAAACATAGTACTGTAGTCAAAGTATCTCTTCCCATAGACTCAATCAGTGACCAAAGGTATTCTGGAAGTACTTTGTCATGTTCCTTTCTGCTGTTTCTTCTACATTATAAATAAATGATATAAAAGTAATACCAAGCAACAATTTATATTGGCTCGAGGATATAAGAGCACATAATGCATTCAGGATTTTCTTTGTAACATGTTATGTAATGTCTTGGAGACCTATTTCTAGAATATTTGGAATTAACATATTTTGAGGAAGATTTAAGCCGAATCTTTAAGTTAATTAAATACTGCAAACAAAATGTGATTTTTTGGGGGGGAAAACTTTCTATTAACACATTAAGTGAATTTTTCTTCAGGCTGTTAAACCATCATTAGTAACCAAGTCAGAAGCTATATTACTATGGGTTTTCACACTCCATGCGTTACAAATCATATTATCTTTACAAAAATAGTCTGACTGCAAATACAGTCCTAGTGAATACCGTTTATAATTAAAACATGTTAAAATACATTTCACAGCTTATTGATAGTGAAAATGAGCATCTTCTGTTAACCTATTCCAGGAGGGAATTAGTCAACATCTTGGACTGGATAGAGCTGTATGAAATGAAAATACATTGGCAAAGCTTCTAACAGTTTGGAGGCTTTATTTTCTAAAGCCCCCATTGGTAGGTGATTTGAAAGCTGTACAAATTTAAAGCAATTAAATAAAATGATGCCCAATGGCCCAGAAAAGCAGATATGCTAATAAACAACCAAATAAATATTCCAACTGTTACAGCTTCAGGCCAGCAGCTCTTAGGGAAGAGAGAGTACATGCACAAAACTAAACCAAACATGCTAGTGCCAAAACAGTGATTAACTGTATGAAGGACCACAGTGGTGATCTTTTTATGCCGGCTTTTTGTTTATTTTATCTTTTTTCTGCCCCCCTTGTTCCCCTTGCTTTTAATGTGTTTCATTAAAAAGCATATTCCTGATGTTCTTTGAACTCCTCCTCTGCTACCTTTGTCTTTAATATGCTCCAGGATGCGTCTCCTATAGAAGTGGGATGGTACTCCAAATGCCATCTTCCCATATAAATCTGTACCACAACAGCCAAATGTAGTCAAATTCTAGACAAAAATGTATATTGGCAAAGAATAAGCTCACATGAGTACCTTATCTTTCCTAGTAATGGAAAAGAGCACTTGATAATCTCCTTGTTCAATGCACATCTCTGATATAAACTTACCCCATTTATAATAAAGCATTTTTGTAGCATTATCTCCTTTAAATTAGATTCATCCTGACTCTTTCTTTTTTACTTCAACTTTTGTAGAGTGTGATCTATGTCAAAAGTGGCTCATGCTTTCTAGAACATTGCAGGTATTATCAGTGTTAGACCAGTGTTCATTGCCATAAGCAGATAAAGTATTAATTCCTATGTTATATTTATACCTTACTAGTGCAAGGGGACCACAACCACTGTGAAGTTATCACTTAGCCTTTGATTAATGAAACAAATCTTTTCTATATCTCTGGATTAAGATGGCATTATAAAAGTAAAGGTTCCCCTTGACAAATTGTCCAGTCATGTCCGACTCTAGGGGGTGGTGCTCATCCCTGTTTCCAAGCTGTAGAGCCAGCGTTTGTCCGTAGACAGTTTCCGTGGTCACGTGGCCAGCGCGACTAGACACGGAACGCTGTTACCTTCCCACCGAGGTGGTACCTATTTATCTACTCGCATTTTTACATGCTTTTGAACTGCTAGGTTGGCAGGATGCCATTACCTTCCCACCGTGGTGGTACCTATTTATCTATTTATCTACTCGCATTTACATGCTTTCGAACTGCTTGGTTGGCAGGAGCTGGGACAAGCAACGGGAGCTCACTCCGTCGTGTGGAATTGAACTGCTGATCTTTCAACCTTGCAGCCCAGAGGCTTTGCGGTTTGACCCACAGCGCCACCACGTCCCCAGATGGCATTACATTTCCCTTAAAATCCACAAAGGGGTACCATAATGTGTAATCAACTTGATTGCATGCAATTATTATTATTGTTATTATGATTTAGTTATCCATTTACAGAGAAGATATTCATTTTTAATGATAATTTGGGATTTTCTTAACCAGCTAATAGGCCCGTTTCAAATCCTTGTTTCAAATTCTGGTTATAGCAATTAGTTCCAACCATTTTATTGTCAGTATGCAAATGACACTAATCCATGATTAAAGAGGGAAAACTAGCTCCGGAGAAAGTATTTTGAAGCTAATACATGCTTGGGGTGGGCTGGTTCCAGATGTGCAAAATACATGCAACACTGTTGCTGTGAAAAGTTAACATGGGAAGTTCTCTTCCTCCCAGAGACTGTTTGTTATTGCTAGAATGGCCAGTTCTTGTAGAGGCTCTAAACTTAGCTTGTGCTTTCTGCTCAGTTTAAGTTAATTCTTAAGAACCTATGGCAAATCTTCTGTTGCCTAGCTCCATCTGCACAATGGGAGAGCCACAGGAGAGCAAACTTAATATTTAAGAGTGGTATTTTACAGTTATGGTCTCTAGAAAATATTTGGGGAACTAATGTGGAGAAATTCTCTGCATATTACTCAGAATTAAGTCTCACTGTATTGAAAAAAGTTTGCCCATGTTAAGTGCATTTCTATTGGAGGGCACAAAATACAAGCCAGTGATTAGATTTTTCTTGTTTGTTTTTTGTATGATCACTTATTGTATATACTTACAATGACATGTGTTCTTTGTTCCTATATGCATACATAGAATTTGGTGGCTCACAGCAAAACCTATGTATTTAAGTAGTTTTTCTTTCCCTTATATAATACTTTTCAAATTATTTTTTTCAGACTTCTCCCAGAAAGAAAGGACAGCTTACATTAGTTTGAGAAGTGATAGTGAAAAATGCTAAAGTATTATATGAGCAAACAAAACCTTAAACATTTATAAATATTTATATAACAGCTGCACAAGCTGCATAAATTAAGTCTGCAGTGGGGCCATATAATTCAGATGAAATTTATCAGTCAAGTTATTGTCCATGCGTAGTAAATTTTAATATTTCCCATCATATTTCATGGCATTTTGCATTTTGCAAATATTAAATATGACTTTTAAGAAAATAGAATACTGATCCAGGCTTGTTCACTTTAACATCAGAGACAGAACATGTATCAAGGCTGTAGTCAGTTTGCACTGAACAGTCTTGAAAATTTAAGATGAAAGAATAAGAAGAAAGAATTAGGCAAGATTACAATGGTTTGATAATTTGCCTTGGTGAGTCAGAGAGGATACACTTTCTACTCCAGGTGATTTTAGATGCTAAAATACTATTACTAGTGAGTATATCTCATTTAACTTCAACCTTTTTCATTCGTTCAAAAAGAACTGTTAGTGGAAATATCCTCACAAAGAAAATGTTCATGCTGCTTTTTTATTCCTTTGGCTAAGAAGAAATTAAAGGCATGTAATTAAAAGTCATATTATTATTGGTATGTTACTAGATTTGCTTTTTGACCTATCATTTAGTAAAATATGTACTGTTTTGTAAAGCTTAAAATATATGATTTTTCTCCAAATGGTTATGAAAATTCCCTTAACCTAATTATACAAATTATTGTAGTACTAAAAGGTTAATACTACAGAGCAGCATTGATACATAGAACATATTAAAACCCAGTACCTTCTAAATAATTTGCATAGAGAGAAGTTTTTATTGGACAAATGAATGTGACCTAAAGGACTACTAGCAAACAATGGAAGAAAATTTAGAGCTAAATCTAATTGTAATGTGCATGTGAGTAGACCCAATGAAATTAATGGGGTTTGTTTCATAGTTGATTAATAAATTCCATTGATTCCAATAGGAATGATCTACTTGGGATTGTTCTTGTTAGTACATGCTGTCACCTGTGACTTATGGTGACCCTACGAATGAGTGATTTTGAAATTGTCCCATCCTCAACAGTCCTGCTCAGCTCTTGTAGATTCAAGCCTGTGGTTTCTTTAGTGAGTCAGTCCATCTTGTATTTGGTTTTCCTCTTTTCCTGCTGCATCCCATCTTTCCCAGCATTATTGTCTTTTTCAGAGAATCCTGTCCTCTTATTATGTGCTCAAAGCAGAACACCCTCATTATTTTTGCCTCCAGAGATAGTTCAGGCTTGGTTTGCTCTAGGACCCACTTGTTTGTCTTTCTGGCAGTCCAGGGTATCCATAAAGGTCTCCCCCAGCACCACATTTCAAATGAATCACTTCCCCCCCTGTCAGCTTTCTTAACTGTTCAGCTTTCACACCTGTACATGGTGACCAGAATACAGGATTGTGGATGATCTTGGCCTTGATTTCCACTTACACTTGATGATCTTTTCTAATTCCTTCATTGCTGCCCTTTCAAGTCTCAGCCTTTTTCTAATTTCTTGGCTGCAGCCTCTCTTTGGACTGATGATTGAACCAAGGTATACAATTGGATTTGGCCTTTTGAGTTAGTGTACATAGCATGCTCCACCCCTATCAATTTCTGCTAGTCTATAGTCTATGAAAATGCATGCTACAATAATCAGAAGCCATATGAGTCTGTTATTTTTGCTTTTTAAACTGTCACAGAGAACAATTCTTAGGATAATTTGAGTCTGACGTTTCCTTGAGTACAGGGCACTAAGTATGTGATTCTTTGGATCATGGATCTAGGATGAGGTGCTTAAGTCAAACTATTGTGCATTTTTGAATGTGGACAACTATGGAAAACTAGGGCTTTTCAAAAAGTAATCTGTCTTTTTTGCATTGCAATAGTTCATTGTACAAACCTGTTGTCAGAAAAGACAGATTCTGAAATACTGTGCATTTCTCAATGAAACATTGCTTCTACTTAAACAATTACAAGATATATGGCAATGAAATCTTTAGGTAATAGTGATGTTTACAAGAAAAGAGCGAGTAAATAAATATATCCTGGAATAGGGATTATGTATCCTTTTTAGCAACATCATACCTTGACATAGAGGTACAAGGTAGCGTGACACATTTTGAAACAAAAAGTGAAATCTGGTTGGCAGAGAATGATGTTATCATTTTGGGACAATTAAAAGCTTTTTGTGTGTGCGCGCACACACACACACACATGTTCCATGGATCCCAAGGGATCCTCTTCATTCTGGGTAAGTGTTCAGGAGCTGTATCTCTTCAGCTGCATGGAATAGCTTTTGCTTGCAAGAGTTTTAAATTTCAAGGCAGATTGGCTGAGTTTGAGAACACAGTTAATCTGCCTGAGAACCGAGTATTAGAAGTATCAAATATAATGTGCATGATTCTGTCATTCATAGCTCTATTTGGTTTTTGGCTCTTTATTCAGCTGTGCATGGATGGTACAATTAAACATTTGGTGGTCAACTCAAGATTAATTTTTTTCTTCATGAAAAATACAGAAAATTTGCAATTAAAAAATAGGTTACCTGTGACAAGTCCAAGTTTTCTTCCTGTTGTGAATTGTTGTACTGGGTAGAAATTAAAAGTTTCCTATTATTGTGCCCTTTTGATGTGATCCCTTTTGTTTTGAGGAAGCCCTTTGGGGGCCACATTCCAGGTAGGGGAAAGTTTTTAATTTCTGATAATGGCTGTTGCCGGTAAAATCCTAGCTTCCCCAAGATGAGAGGAATGTGGATTTTAGCCACTGTCTGGCCACGACTGTGTAGAATTCTGGGACAGAATTTTCTTGGACCTATGATGAAATCCCAGTTATTGAACCCATGACCATCTGAATGCAAAGCATGTGCCTGCCGCTAAGCTTTATCCCCTTCCCCTTAAGTGAGGTTTCCAGCTCATTTGCACCATCTTTAATACTATGAGCCAGAAAAAATCCTTAATAAACATTACACTTTCTCTGACTGTGTGCCTCACCTAATTTCTTAAGCTAAGAACAATTAATGTACATACAAATATAAAGTCATTAAAAAAAGAACTTATGATGAAAATGCTTTACAGAAATCAGTGTTTTATTTACGGTTGAGAATTTGATAATACAAAGTCAGTTTGTTCTCAAACTGTTTTGATATAATATAATATAAAGGTCTTTTCTCTCCATTTACATTACTTAACTATTTATAACACAAACCTCTATATTTGTATTTCACTCTACTAGGTTGTCAGATTGATAAATCCTTGGTATTCATTAACTTCATGTTGTAATGAAGTATCTAATGTGTATGATTCTGTCATTCACAGCTCTATCCGGTGTTTGGCTCTTTATTCAGCTGTGCATGGATGGTACAATTAAACATTTGGTATACCCCTCATTTAGGAAAATTGGTCTTTTAGGGACCTGTGATTCAACAAATTTCTAATTTCCCATTCAGAAGGCTTGGCTGGCAAGAGAAGTCTTTTATTTGTCCTTCATGCAAAATAAAAAAGGCTTAATTTTACTCTTCTTTTTTTTTATGGTGGATGTAATTAGCTCCAAAATATATAATACTAATGAACACGATGTAATGGGGGCAAAAGGGCATAATGAACATTAAAAATTGGGTTGGGTGCTGAGTTATTCAAATTTGCAGCACAATATGTATGACAGATGAATTGGACTGCTCTAGTTAGTGTATTATTGCTCTGTTCTGGTGGGTGTAACATACTTTCAGGGGCTATTTCTAATCACTTGGTTATGTAGGAGTTTTGCCCTCCCCAGTTTCAAAATTCTACATCCTGTCCCTCATCCCTATAATTAAGATGACATTTACATGTAATATTGCACCAGAATCCGAACTGTAATCATGATGTAAGACCTGAGCTAGATCTAATTCCAGCAGAAACATTAAAAATCTTCCCTAGCTAATATACAGAAGTGATGGGAGATTGAGTCTCAATTTAAGAAGTAAAAGGGGTACATGTGCAAAAGGCTCTTGCTCATGGCGTATGTTCCTCTCATCTTACATGATATTTCCCTCACCTGAAACTTAATTGAAACATCATTACTGAAATGAATCTTAACTGGGCAAAAGCAGTTGAGAAGTAGGGCTGGAAGATGGAAAGTGATAATGTTCAATATCCTTCATATGACCCCCTTTTTTTCTCTTTGATTCAGACCTGCGACCTCCCATCAATATTTCATATGTGACTGAGATAGGAGTTAAGAAGAGGAGCAAGATGTAATGTCTAGCTTGCCCCTAAGTCAGCAATATCTGCTGAGAAGCACATTGATTGTTATGGATAATAGGTAACATCAAAGGAAGGCAACAAGGATACAATGATCGTATGGTTTGCAAAGAAACTGATGTAATTGAAAATATTTTGAATCAATTTTGATACAGTACTTGAAATACATCATATTTGTTCATTTATTTTATGAGTGTTTTAAATATACAACACTGTCCTTTCTCTTAAGTTGGCTTACAAGATTAGTAGAACATACATAAAAGTAAAGCTAAAAGTCTGTTTTATTTCTTAGGTAAAGGTAAAGGTTCCCCTTGACATTTAGTTCAGTCGTGTCCGACTCTAGGGCGCGGTGCTCATCCCCGTTTCCAAGCCATAGAGCCAGCGTTTGTCTGAAGACAGTTTCTGTGGTCACGTGGCCAGTGCGACTAGACACGGAACGCTGTTACCTTCCCACCGAGGTGGTACCTATTTATCTACTCGCATTTTTACATGCTTTCGAACTGCTAGGTTGGCAGGAGCTGGGACAAGCGACGGGAGCTCACTCCGTCACGTGGATTCGATCTTACGACTGCTGGTCTTCTGACCCTGCAGCACAGAGGCTTCTGGGGTTTAACCCGCAGCGCCACCACGTCCCCACATTTTATTTCTTACAGCAAACAATAAAACTACGGAGACAATGCTAGTAGTAATAGCAGCAGCAATGGCAACTAGCCCAGTGATTAACATCATAACAGTAAAGAGTATCTGTAAATATACATACTGACATTGATAGAAAAACTGTTCTTTTATATGGTACACAATCACTTCAGCTTTCACATCTTTACCACTAAAATTCCTTTAAGCTTTTACTTCTTGCCTTCTAGTATAGCTTTTGCTGAAATCATATTTCAAGCTCTACAGCTCCTGCTAATTACTTATAACCTTGTGGTTCTCTCATTTTCTCTCCTCCTTCAGTTTTAATTTCTCACCACTAGTTATGTTTCGCAAGATGAAAAAGAGAAATTTCTTTGCAGGCCATTGGTTCATTGTCCTGGAGCTTTACTGTCATGTTGTTACAGCCTCTCCATATCTTCATACCTTCAGCTTGCTCTATTTGCATTTTAACACATCAAGTTGTGTGACTCTTTAAACTTCTTGGTAGAGAAAGATTGAGCATTTAATTGATCCATACATGCACTGATTTTATTCATACATCACCTTCATCCAGTAAAGAGACCCAAAGATGACTTATAAAATATCAAAAATTCAAACATTAAAATAATTCTAAACAAAAAGTAGCACTTATTAAAAACAATTAAATGTATTGCATATTAAAACAATAGAATAAAAAGAGGTTTAAAATGTAAAGGAACATTTTTTTAAAAAAAGAGGGATAATTTTTGAAAATACAACATTTTCCAAGCTGTGACACATTAATGTTTGTTTGACTCTGTCTAAGCCAAGTAGACACGAAATGTTTTTCTCATTACTTACCCTCCCACAATAGGTGGATTAAGAAGATTCCGTTTATTCATTATCACCCACTCTGCTACTGGCTAGAATCCTGTTGGTAATTTATGCATGTATAAATGAAATAATGTAAGTTTGTAGCTAATTAACTCAGTGCTAGTTGAGTTCATGGTCATGTGTCTGAATAAGCACACAGAAGTTTGATCTGCTAGCTTCATAAAGTGAGTTTTCTCTCATTGTGTAATCTCTTCGAAATAATACCTACTGAGGTTAACAAGTATTTATCAGAAGGCAAAACAGGGCAATTTGAATAAATCTCTGAACAAAGAGCACATGCTACATTTGAAAATATAGTTGCTGTCATTATATTTTTAAACAGTTAAGCTGTGTGCTTAAAAAGATAAATGTTATGCTAAAATGCAGAAAAACAGATCATGATGTACCCTTCTGAATTCAAAATATGAGACGTAAGTGAATTCTTTGCACCAGATGGAACTGAATCTATAAAACTCTTAAAGTAATTGTGTAGGATGTGTAAACAGCTGACAAACTATAAGCCAAACACTCCTGATATATGGAATGAATATTCATTAATGCCTGTCTTTTAATGTGAATAGCTCAACCAATGTTTAATTTTGAAGTCTACAGTTCCTTTTAATTTCTCAGTTTATCTCTTTTATCTCTCTATTATGTTGATCACTTCTATAACAAGCCTCTTTTCAAAACCTTTGAAACAATATTTATTGTTGCCCAGGTCTTAAGTCCTGATGTTTAACACTTTTTTCCTTACATTTTATTTTAAAAAGACACACACTCCATATCCTTCCAAATAATTTTTGTCTTTCTTGTATTTTGTATTATTACCATAATATAAAACATACTTATAGGAAACAGTGGCTTGATGCTTTAGAGTAGGCATCCTTCAGTCTCGAGAGACTATGGTAACGTGCTCTGTATGGAGGTCTTGGAACAGCGTCTAGTGTGGCTGAGAAGGCCAATTCGAGAGTGACAATCCCTTCCACACTGAAGACAAATACAATCTGTCCCCTGTCCAGCTCCCTGATTTTGCTGCTTTCAGGACTGCCTCTTTGCCTCGGCCTGCTGGACAAGGGTCTCTTCAAATTGGGAGAGGCCATGATGCACAGCCTGCCTCCAGGCTGAATGCTCAGATGTCAAGGTTTCCCATCTGTTGAGGTCCATTCCTAAGGCCTTTAGATCCCGCTTGCAGATATCCTTGTATCGCAGCTGTGGTCTCCCTCTGGGGCGCTTTCCCTGCACTAATTCTCCATACAGGAGATCTTTTGGAATCCGACCATCAGCCATTCTCACGACATGCCCAAGCCAACGTAGACGTCGCTGTTTCAGTAATGTATACATGCTAAACATTCCAGCTCGTTCTAGGACTACTCTATTTGGAACTTTGTCCTGCCAGGTGATACCAAAAATGCGTCGGAGACAACGCATATGGAAGGTGTTCAGCTTCCTCTCCTGCCGTGCACAAAGGGTCCAGGACTCACTGCAGGACAGGAGTGTGCTCAGGACACAGGCTCTATAGACCTGGATCTTGGTATATGCCGTCAGCTTCTTATTAAGCCATACTCTCTTTGTGAGTCTAGAGAACATGGTAGCTGCTTTGCCAATGCGTTTATGCAGCTCGACATCTAGAGAGAGAGTGTCAGAGATCGTTGAGCCAAGGTACACAAAGTCATGAACAACCTCCAATTCTTGCGTGGAAATGGTAATAGAGGGAGGTGAGTCCACGCCCTGGCCCATGACTTGTGTTTTCTTCAGGCTGATTGTTAGTCCAAATTCTTGGCAGGCCTTGCTAAAACGATTCATGTGTTGTTGGAGGTCTTCAGCAGAGTGGGCAACAATGGCTGCATCATCATGCTTGATGCTACACTTGTTTAAACATACAGTACTTGTCCAGTGATATATGAGGAATATGAGGAAGGAAGTCCCATTTGTGCTAGAAGCTGATGCCAAAAGGCCCTGATGGCCTATAACTATGACTGGTTAGGCTGGTTAGAAGTTGTTCGTTTTGAGACAACTTCTTCATTGTGCTTCAAGTTATGGTTGCCACCTCCTGTATGTCTAACAGACACAAAAGAGGAGCTGTCTCTGTGGTGAATCTGTGCATATACTCTTCCAGTGAGGATATAATTTACTAATATATAGGGTTACAATCATAGCAAAAATAAGGTTTTAGCACTTCCTTTAAAACTTCCTTACTGATCTTGACATTTAACCTCAACATGTGAACAGGTCATTTGATTTCTTCTTTTAAAAACATTTACCTTTTCCTGCATCTTCAGAGTAGTGTAGTCACTCTATCCACTACACCACATTGGGTATCTAAGAGCACTACAAATAATAAAAATATAACAAGCTCCATAAAAACATGTGATCACTTGTCTAATACAGCAAAATGTCTGTTACTGTCATTTAATAGGGGGTAAAGGTAAAGGTAAAGGTTCCCCTTGACAATTTGTCCAGTCGTGTCCGACTCTAGGGGGCGGTGCTCATCCCCGTTTCCAAGCCATAGAGCCAGAGTTTTGTCCGAAGACAATCTTCCGTGGTCACATGGCCAGTGCGACTTAGACACGGAAAGCTGTTACCTTCCCACCGAGGTGGTCTCTATTTATCTACTTGCATTTGCATGCTTTCGAACCGCTAGGTTGGCGGGAGCTGGGACAAGCAACGGGTGCTCACTCCATCGCGTGGATTCGATCTTACAGCTGCAGATCTATAGATCTTACAGCACAGAGGCTTCTGCGGTTTAACCCGCAGCGCCACCACGTCCCTTTAATAGGGGGAGGACTGCCTAAATGAGCAACTATACATTTTAATATTTGTGTAAATTCTTACAATGTTTTCAGAAACCTTGCAAGCTTGGACTGAAATTTTATTTATTTATTTATTTGATTTTTATACCACCCATCTGGCTGCTAAGGCCACCCTGGGAGATTTACATGTTAACCAAATATAACAAATATATGGACTGCATTAAATTTGTTCTTTTCTGTCACTGATATTATTGTCACTATCCCTAGGTGACGTTTCTCTTGTGCAGACTAAATTTTACTCTTATTGGAGATAGGTGGTAGAGAAATTTAGATTTATATGCTATCTGGTTCAATTTATGCCCTGAAACTGAATGGATATCTCAGTTTAATTCATGCCAAACTGAATCTGGACATTCTGCTTTGACCTAGATCTCATACAAATCAGTCCAAATCAGGCTGATTGGTCTGGCACTTGTGAAGTGGATTTGGACAAATCATAATTCTATTCTACTCAAAGGGTTGCCTCAGTGCTCTTATTTCTGGGGGAATAATTGAGTGTCTTTAAATATAGAATATTTTCTTTCATAGACTTTCTTGTCAGTACCAACAATATTTGGTGTGTGTGCGCGTGCTCTTGTGGTTCTCCTTTTGCCTGGATTTTAAATGCTTCTGTTGAAATCTAGGTAGAGATGCTCCAAATAAAAGCAAAATTCTAGCAATTGGCGTAAAAAAAAAGGATTTCTTAGTAACAAGAAGAATCTTAGGAGATGTGACAGCCACAAATATAAATACTGCAATAGAATTTGCAGTCACTTTCAGTTCTTTCTCTTTGGTACAGCAAAGTTCTAGATGAAGGAAAATGTCTGGCTCAAACACAGCTCCAAGCAGCTCTTTTAATACAAAGATTATCAAGAAATCTAGCTCTGGCAGTGTTGCTCTTAATCTTGCTGCTTTCTAATCCTTATCAGTGGGCACTAGGACATGACTCTTAACGTGAAGAGTCTGCTTAGTTCTTTAAGAAGAGTCTCCCTCAGGGCTTTGACAACCCATCCTTTGCCGTCTCATAGATACACTGAGTTGGAAGAAATGAAGGTTAAAGGACTATGATGCTTTTTCATATCATTGCTTCTACAACTTATGTCTTAGTTCCATAGATCACTTCTTGTTGGCAATCACTTAAAAAAATTTCTGGGCAGGTATCACACAGAGGCAGTGTAAGCTTGGTTGATTGAAGAACATAAGAACAACCTTGTAGACTTAGACTAAAGTGTTTTCTAGTCCAGCATTCTCTTCCCAGAGTGACCTACCAAGATGCCTATGAAAAACCTGTAGCAGAATATGAGTGTAATAACTTCGTGCTGGTCATTTTCCCCAGCAGTTAGTATACAAAGACATATTCCTTCTGATATCCGAGGTAACATATTGGCGTTATGACTAGTCACTAATATCCTTTCCAATAAGTAATGCTGCCTTGTCAGATGGGATATATGTAATCAATGCCTCAGTGATAAAGCAGTATTGTTTAATCCTATATAGTTATATAATATATAGTTGAATAAAAATGATCCTGGTATTATACACTGCCATTACATTTAAATCCCAGCATTACACTATGGAGGTCAAATTGGAAACTAGGCGAATCGCACTTCTTTATAGAAGTCTACCCCCAATGTAGCCCTTCGCTTGGAGGCAGGTCTAGTTTCCATAAGAGCGCGGGTCAAAGTTCTTAAGATTAACTATTGGTTAAAACTTATATTTTTCTCAGAAGTTCTGGCACCATTGACCCTCTTGGATGCTTTCCAGTCAGACTGGAAATCCTTTGTAGTCAAAGAAATACAACAAATCGGCTTCTCTCCCAATACCCTTATAGCGATGGGCTACACCAACGCCAAAGCGGCAGTCAAATGCAGGATTTGGGATATAGAACTTCAGGATCATGTGAGCCAGATGGGTACTAACAGTGTAGTTACATACAGTGCTTTTAAAATGTCTTCATATTTTTCTAGCCTAATGTCCACAAAGATAATACGAGCTTTTACCTTAGCTAGACTGAATATGCTCCCTTCCAAACTTCTGGATGGGAAATTTCAAAATATCCCTTTTTCAGAGTGCTTATGTCCCTGCAAAAGCAACCAAGTAGAAACCGTGACCCATGTCCTTCTATGCTGCCCTTTCTATCAAGAACTACATAAGGAATTTATTCATCCTGTTATTCACAAATTTCCAGGGAGGCCCACTGAATTCTATGTGAAGCTACTTCTTTCGGACAGGTCTTTACAGACCACAAATTGTGTTGCCAGATTCTGTAATGCTGCTATGCTCACCTGCAGATGTATGATTGTGAGAGGTTTTAGTTCTGCAAGCCATACATAGTGCTCTATTTATAGGTGGTTTTATTATGTAAACCGTGTATCTTTTTAACTAATATATCTGTATAAGGTTTTATTGTATTTTATCTTTTAGTATTATGTAAGATTGGGTTAACAACCGCAAATAAACTATTCTATTCTTTATAGAAGTCCCACCTGAAAGGTAAACCACCAGCATCATTCTCACCATGTCTACCATCTTGATGCCCAGTGATCTTTCAGGAATTTTTCACCCAGTAATTTTGTTTCTTTGCTTCCTTATGAGATAGTCCCTATAGATGTTGTGTGTGTGGAAAAAAACACCACACATCGGCAACTGCAGGTCTTCCTGCAAACATAAAAAAAAGGCAAAAATGCTGTGCCCACAAGCTGTAGCTTGAGGCAATAATAGCAGAGTTGATAGGTTTTAATTGTGTTGATTCAGCAAGAACCAAAGAAGTTCAGCTTTATTGATGAAATGAGCCTGTTTTGAGAGGCTAAGTTTAAGGGACACAGAATTTTTAAAATAGAGAAATCTATTTCCACTTAGAAGGAATTTTTATCATCCAAAGCACAAGTAGCATCATAAGATTTTTCTAAAAATGTAAGCACTTTTTAGAGTACTGACTATGTAAAATTTTTATATGTATATCAGCACATAGATGAATTAATAGTTTTGTCATTTTGTATACTGGTCACTAAATTCAGAAAGCTAAGCAAGACCAATAAAAATGTTTTTACTGATATACAACTCAACCTTGTGCTCTAGAAATAAGGGCCAGTGTCACCCCAGAATGTTCAAAAATGAGGAAACTTTTTAATAGTTTAATGGGGCAAGTTATATGATTAGTTTTATATTTAAGTAGTATAAATTATCTGATTATTTAACCTCACAGGGTTGTTAAACATGTAGTGCTCAAGGAGAAAGAGCCATGTATATTGCCATAAGTTCATTGAAGGACTGTATTTATTTATTTATTTAAAATATTTCTATGATGCCTTTCTCCCCAAAAGGATGCAAGGTGGCTTACATCACTAAACCAATATTTAAAAGCTAAAACAGTAAGTATGCAAATATTAAAAAAGAATTTAAAAAGTAATATATTAAAATGGTAATTAAGATCAATATTAACACACACTTAAAACAACAGAGCACAACTCTGTTGTACAACTAATAGTACTGATAGTAATAATATTTGTTGAAAACAATTCCTTCAGGTATCTTTTAAAAACCCACTAAAGAATATTAGAAAAAAAATATTCTGCTTTAGAATTACTAGGCTACGGGGAAACACAAATGATTACCTGAATTTCGGTAATAAATTAGTAAGGTTGATTTATTAAAGCTCATTTTCAGTCATTTCTGAGATTGTATGTGTACGCCTAAGAAGTTTCAAAATTATATTAAATTTTTGTATATTTCAGAAAATACCTAAAAATATACTGGCCAAAACTTTGCTGTCATACAGGAAAACTCAGAGAGCTAGGTATGTTTGGCTGTCAGGTCAACCAACAACAAATCTGGGTAATGAAACAGAGTGCACATAAGCTGTAGGAAGGTGACTAATTCAGGGTCATTACATGATCCAGAGAGGAGAAGATGAATATTACAACATTTGCTTTAGTGTAAATCTGGTTGCTGGTAGAATTTGTGTTTGTGTGAGACTGTCTGAAGGCATGGTTTGAAAGCAGGTGATTTCTGGCTTCTTGTGACGCCAAGCAAGTCAGGGTCTGGTCACTGCCTGCATACAATACTGCTTGGGAAACCCATGTATGCCCCCATGGACTTCCATGATGGAAGCATATACTATGTCGGTACATGCTTTAGGTTTACAAATTTGGTTTTGTTAAAATGAGGGGTAACTTGTAAAAACTCCTTTGGGAGTAAAACTATACACACACTGCCCTAAGTTCTTAGAGTAAAAATTTGTAACTCTGGAGAGAAACAAATATTGGTCCAAACAAACTAAGTTGCATATGTCTTTTCAGAGTAATGCTAGCATTTCTGTGTGGCTTGTTTGAGAGGCAAGCACAAGTTGTAATATTGACACATAAAAATATGATGAGTGACAGATATAAAATGCAAATTAATTTTGTTAGTAGGAGGTTGTCTATATAATGAAAAGGGACATCAATGCAAAATGTTAGTTCTGATGTACAGCTTTTTGTTTGAACTGCAGAACAAATAGCAACACCTCTCCCCAAATATTTTTAAATGTAGGGTATTGTGACGAGAGCTAGTGTCTTTAGTAAATACAGTGATGGATTAGGACTCAGGAGATCTGAGTTTTAGTCCAGGCTTGGCCATGGAAACTCATTGAGGGTAGCAGTGATAAAACCACTCCTTAGATATCGAACATATAGAAACCCCATTTGAACAGCAAACTCCTCCCAGTGGTAGAACATAAATGGTGTGTGAGATGTAATTGTTATTATTTCTTTATTATTTTCATTTATATGCCATTCTTATTTATTTACTATTATCTAGAATATTTTTAACCCACCTTTCTCTTTAAAAAGGACGCAAGGCAGCTTACATCATAAAAAGACAATATTTAAACAAAAAAACAAAACAAAAACAGTAAATATACAAATACTAAAAAGGATGAAAACAAGTACTACTCTTAAGAAATGGTAAACAAAAGCAATACTAACAACATATCCATAGCAATAAGGCACAACAATTTTATTTATTTATTACCTTTTCCATCTGCGTGCAGAATGAGGATGGGACTTCAGAAAGCATGGTTAAATGTCATATAGAACTTTAGAAAATGTTTCATATTGATCATGACATACCTGATTGTTTTTGTAGGATCATTGCTTCTTTCTTTCAGACATAATCACGGACACTAGTGGCTGGTGAGATGGATGCTGTAAAGAAAACCTTAACCAGTAATTGAAATGTTGCCAGTCACTTGTCTGTAATAAACACTGGTTAATTTATTTATATTACAATATATTATGATGCATATGAGATAATTCCTCCAATATACATTAGATGCCTTTAATTGTGAACAATCTGCTGAGCCTAGACTTTTAGTTGTTTTTAACAATAGCTTGGCATATTAACTTTTATATTATATGTGGAATGCTGTATTGTTGTGAGCATTTTACAATGGTAATAGCAGAAAAAAGAAGGTATAAATCTGCACTCCATGATGGATTCTTCTATCTACTGTAAATCATAATTGAAGTAGATGGAGTTCTATTATATATTTAGTAAAACATTTAATCTTTCATACTTCTGTCATCTTCAGATTCTCAGCTTATTGTTACTGTGTGTAAATACTCAGCTCTGCAGATTGTTAGGTAAAACCTTCAGAGCTTGGGGATTTCCATGTATCCGTTTGTCTATCAATTCTTCACTATCAAAATTGGGATATCAGTCTGTTCAGGGTGTGGGTAGACTGTAGATTTTTAACATCAGAACCCTAATTTATTATATAATAAAGTATGCT
The DNA here is from genome assembly GCA_037013535.1 of Intellagama lesueurii. Taxonomy (NCBI): domain Eukaryota; kingdom Metazoa; phylum Chordata; class Lepidosauria; order Squamata; family Agamidae; genus Intellagama; species Intellagama lesueurii. Next base: position 18,753,823 of record JBAJHW010000012.1, on the reverse strand, counting down.
GATGCTACTTTATATAACTGTGCATGGGAAAAATTGGTTTTATCTTCAAAACATTACCTTCTCATGGGGAAAAAAAGGTGTGCTCATTTTCTACAAACGAAAGAACTCTGGCCATCATAAGTGTTTGTTACAAGTGAGATAGCTCCTATGGTGACAGCAAGTGACAGACTTAATAACACTCCCGACTTTAAAGTTACCATTTTAACTTTGTATAGCTCTGGCTTTTAAAAAGTGACAAAGCTCTGGCTTTTCCTTGATGTAATTTTCAAGAGGAGTCTTGACTGCGACCTGTGGCTTCAAAGTTAGGAACAGATCAGTAGGCAGCAAATGCACACAAATTTTTCTTTTGCTTTCTGCAAACTAAGAAAATTACACTGCCCTGTCTGAGGGGTAAACCGATTTAGCAGGTGAAGAACCTGTTATTGTTAATAGTAATGTTTAGATCCCACTACTGCTGTGAAGGACTTGAAAAGCTCAGTTTGTTAAAGGAAAAAATGCCTCTTGAACAGATATCTAATGGTATTAAATATTTTTGTACTGTACTGGATAAAGCAGTAGAACCAAATAAAAATATTCATTTTTGCCATACAAATGTTTTGAACAATGCATTTATTTAGCACTGTAGACAAAACTGGGCTTTCTTAACAATGGCTGAGACTGAAAAACCTTTAGCTGTGTCTGGGTGTGGCAATGAGAATTTGGATGGGTTCCACATATTTTCATTTAAGTTGCTAACCAGCCTAGTTAACGCTTGGCTATGATCTTTTTCTCCTCATGTTTCTGCATAGGTTAGATAATTTGGTTGTTGACGATTGATATTGTACCAGTCTTGATCAATTATCTTGTTTTTAAAGTAATGATCTCTGTTATTTGTTTTGATATATCTGATATTGGTTCAGCATTCTTTCTGAAGCTCAGCTCTCTGCCAGAATGCTTTGCCAGAAAGTGCCCTGTGTATCTGTTCCATCCAATTATGCTCTGAAGAGAATTTTGGTTTACTTGTAGCTCTGCTACATTTATTTGTTAGTTTGGTACATAATTTAATGTATATTTACCCTAGGAAATCTGGACTTCTTCAGTTCAAGAACTCGGTCCATCATTTAGAGATATACATATTGTTGAAACTAATTCTGAGATTCTAATATTACTGACCTTAATACGTATAATTATGGACACGTATGTCATGGTACATTCGTAGGAAATACTGAATAGTTCAGTTTTATGGTGGCTCATATTCCCTTGAGAAAAAACAAAGGCAGTATCCTTTTGTATCCTTTTATAGATCTCTACCTGTGACTGATGTCACCAGCCATGTCAGATTGTTGCTAATTAAAGAGTCTATTTTTTAAAAAAATTCAGTGTGCATGCAATGATAAAAAATGACACACATCCTGAAACTGAAAAAGGAACTGTTTAGTTAGAGGCAATCTGTCACAACTGACATCATCGCTCCCATTGTGCACATAGAGATGTGCAACAGAAAAATAGTCATTATTTTGTTGGACTGTATCTTTTGCAGTCCCTTGTAGATGGTTCCAGCTTAGCACGGGTAGGCATTTCTGCCAGCTGCACACACACAGACACATAAATCCAGCTACAACTGCCGGTTTCCCAGCCATCTAGCCGACCAGTACTTTTGCTGATCAAAAAAGTTGGTAAAAGTGTTTTTGCACAGATCTTGGGAGGAGTCTGTTCCTCCATCGCTGAGGACATTATAGTTCCACAAACTGGTATTCCATCACCACCTTTCTCACCATCCTCTCATTCACTGTGGACAATCAAGATGTCTCCTGGCACCTTCTTAATTACCAGCTATTAGCTGCAGGAAGCTACACAAAACCATACATGAATGCCAATAGGATTCTGACAAGACGATACAAAACAAACCAGCTGTTATTGCTGCACTAAAAATAACATCATAGTGTCCAAAATAACAGTGGCTGAAATCCTTTAGCTTAGCATAAGAAAATTCGTAACTTTCAGTCCATTCCTAGGCTGAAAATAAAGAGTCTTCACCACGATTTTTCGTGGTGAATGCATACACTGCCTTGGGGTGTATGTGTGTGTACGTCCCAGAGAATTACACCAGAGATTTCTTATTTACTGGTTAGGAACAGACTGAAAGTTAAATATTTTCTTCTGCTAATCAACAGGATTTCAGTCAGTGTGTTACAGGTAATGTTATTTTAATACATTACTTCCAAGCTTTGGAAATAAGAAATTATGACCTTTGATAATAGCAATAATTTATGAATATAACAATGTGCTAATGCAGTTGCTAGTTTCAACTAGAAGTGTAGATCAATGATACTTACATTACAGTTGAAGATCAGGTCCCATTCATTCATTTTGTTTACTTTAGTTAAGATTTAGAGCAAGAAATGTATATATAAAACTGGTTCAGATGAGTTTTTAACCATTTAATATATTCTCCATACAGCATTATTTTCAAGTGAAACTAAATTTTTAAAGGTTTTCTAGGTGAGCCATTTCGATTTTCTGACAAACGGTGCAATACAAATCTACTGAGGACAACAAGAGTCCTTAGTCTCACATTCCAATTATCTGTTTTTATATACTATCTGAAAGCAGCAGATAAAAAACAAACAAAAGTTTATATAATACAAATGGCTCCCAAATGGTTCCAGAGACCCTGGTGCTAAAATATTGGGCTCTGTCTTTAAAATTACCATTTAAATGGGAAATTCTGATCTAGGGCATGGTATTTATTCAGGACTTCATTTAAAAATACAGCCTCATAGCTCAAATAAGGTTTTCATGAAAACCTCATGCTATTCTACTAGGGTTACATTCATCAAGGAAAATGTAGCTTCGTGTTGTGCAAGTGTGATGGAACCAGGGGACCTTGTGAGACCCTGTCACAGCTCCCCCATCAAAACCCCTTTGGTAGTCACTCAGCCACATTTCTCCTGCTGATCTTGAGATGGAAAGACTCAGGAGAAGCAGACATAGGGAGATGCTACGAGTCTTGACTGAGAATGTTTTACTCCACAACATGCCTTTCAACATTCAAGACTGTGCATGCTTTGGGGGATTTAATGCACAAAACATGATCGGATGCCAGCAGCTCCCATAAAAAAATATTAAAAGGTTTTAGTAGCTTGGACAAGGCTAGGATGGATTGTAGTGCCACACTTCCCTTTCATTCATCATCCACCAGACAATTGCCTGAATAAAAGTTTCACAGGGTTACAAGACCAGATTCCTCAAACAAGTGGGAGCAAATGTGATTACAGGATTATAGCATTCAATAGCAGAACCATACCAAAAAATAATGAATTTATCCTATCTTATTCATACCTCAGCAAAGAGATGGAGTAAGTTTATGTTTCCCTCCACAAGGCTAAACCCACCACAGATTGAAAGTCTTCCTCACAAATCAGAAGGAGTCTCTGAAGGATGGAGGGAGAAGCATTGCCTCCCTTTTGGAATCAATCTCTCTTTTCCCCAAAAGGCTGAGCCTCAGACAAAATACCCTCTCCCCCAAGTCCCTTTTATTCATGAATCAGCCTGCAATTACTTAATAGCACGTAAGCGCCTTTTATCACTCTAACAACAAAAAAATATGCCTCCTTCCCAGGTCTGAAATCTACATAGCCTTGGGAAAGGAAGCAGCTGATTAGATTTTGCCCAATAACAGGCATACAAGAACAGGAGGTAGGGAGAAGGTGTGATCAGGCTATTTCTAGATTACTTTTGCTACTTTATATAGGAAGTATCGGTTAAACTATTAATGAGTGGTTTATTAGAAAGGAAATTGATTCAGAAAAACATAAGACAATGTATATGTGTGTGTGTGTGTGTGTGAGAGAGAGAGTTTGTCATAGTTGTCTTGTTCTTTATTTTCTCTTCCTCATCCTCATATTGAAGGTTGGAGAGTATTATGACTGTTTATACTTTGAATCAACATCTCTAAGCAATAATGTTGTGTTGCATCCAAATGAGGCTCCGTAGTTTTTAGCCCATCCTGCAATTCTTTTACCATTTTTTTACCTTGTATAATTAGCTGTGATAATCCGCAGTTTCCATTTCTCATTATGTGACCTAAGTACTACATCAACAAAATTCACAGGCTGACATAAGTGCAGAGCTTCTTCTCTTGAAGATTATTGCAGTATCCTTAATATGTTAATTTAAAGAGCAACACAGGGAAATACCCTTAATATACAAGAAAACACTCGGTGTCTATTTAATCACCTTTATATGGTGAGTGATTCTGACTGGATCACTTCTGGACCAGAAAGAGATGATAGAACACTAAGTGATGACTTTCCCCCCTAGCTTTTATTGAATGAAGGAGCTTTTATGTGCTCGTTTCTATATTAATCTTACAGATAAAATTCTTGATTGTCCAATTACTGCATTTGTGCTGTTCTGTTATTAGTTATATTCTTTCATCCAATGAAGAAGTCAGTCATTAAGCATCAGGTAGCAAAAGGGATCAGTTACCTGAAATGAGGACAGTTGTTTGTAGGGCTGACATTTTACAGGTGAGGTAGTATGAAGCAGGGATACACATTCTCAATTGATATGGTTATGAACTTGTTGATTTATGCTCCTGAAATATGTGCTCTTAATATCAAGCAATTTTCACTAAGAAACTCTAGCAAATTGTCACCTAAAGTGAGAATGTCTTTTTTCTTGCTTTGTAAAGGCACTATATATAATGGCAAGATCTGTTTAATGCAAAACTTCATGTTGTCAAACAGAAACTGTGTCCCACAGGCTACTGATTTTGTATAGGAGTTAGCTCTGCACCACAGTCAAAATTAAACAAGATTTCATCAATATGTATCAGTGGGCTGACTCTTCCTGAGATGGAAATCTTAAGGGTTAGGTAGCCTGGAAACAGAGTGGCAAACCTAGCCCGAAGTAGTTATCCAGACTCTCTTACTACAGTGGCAAGAAATATTACAATAATGTAATACAACACACATGTAATCAGGTACTTTACACTGGACCAGGTGAAACTTCTGAACTATCTTCAGGGGCACCACCACAAAGCGAGTGTTAGACTACAATTTAATTGGATGTAACTAGGACATGGATGACTGTTTACCCAGGAATGTTTTTAGTGGGGGTGGGGGTGGTTGTTGGAGCATGACTATCAATAGCCAGTGTAGCTTATGCTTGAAGAATGAGGTAAACTGCAATTCAACATGAGATATATCACAAGTTACCAACCTCTGCCACAGTGGGCAAATCATTTAAAGTGGATTAGAAGACAATCCTTACCACCTGTGCTTTCACTGGTAGTGTTGGGTCTGCAAGAACTCTCAAGTTGTACACTTAATGCCTCAAGGGAAATGCAAGCTCACTCAGCATCAATTCCACCTCTCTAGCTGGATCATCAAATCTGTTGTTCAGAGAACCTCTGTTTATCTGTCCTGCTTTATCTTTCTGTCTGTCTGAATTCTTTGTGTGTCCTGATATATCACATGTAAAAGCTATCTTTTATTAAATTACTACCTTGTTCAGAATTCTGGAAATAATTCCCTGTGCCCCGTTTTAGCTGTTTGTACTACTCCCAGTGGTAGAGAGTATCTCATACAAATCCCTTGTATAGGGTTTGAGTAGCAAACCTTACTTGGATTGCTGATTGCAATGCTATCATACAATAGGGAAAATGTACATTGAGATGTTTATATGAGAAATCCACTCATTGTCTTTGTATCTATCAGTACATTTGCTTTGAAAGTTCATAAATAACAATAGGTGATACCTTTATTAGAGCACTAAAAAAAAATCAAACAAACAGCAAACTTTCATTGGTAAAATTCACTTCTTCACACTACACACCAATATTTTATGCCAACAAACCTGTAAATAAATGTCCCAAAATGGCATAGATGAATCCATGATTTTTTAGGACTCTTGTTTATAATTTTGGAACTCTTATTTTCAATTTTTCTGTACTATCCATAAATATTGGTGCATAGCCTGAAGAAGTGGATTTTACCCATGAAAAAGCTTTTTAGTGGTCTAATAAAGGTGTTACCTACTCTTCCATTTGCATAATTTAAGGACCACACAGCTTTTTCCTAATTTTTTTTGACTACATAAGGTATAGTGATGGTTGCACATAGCACCACTTGTCAGACAACTTGGACTCAGCCAAACGGGACTGCAAACTGAAGAAAACATCATATACTCACCAGATAAAACTATTAATTTGGCTTTAATTTGACTTTAATTGGCTTCTTCTACCTGTTGAGCAGACCAAATTTTGACATCAGCTTTCTGATGGAGGCTGCTATGTTTCTATGTTGCCTTTTCCTCAGTCCCACAGCAAAAAAAAAAGGAACTTGGCAACTCTTTGTTTGATGAGCTGGGTGGAAAATTCCAACCTTGCTATCATGCTACTAGAAGTGGAGCTTGAGACGACCTTCCCAGAGTCTGCTTGTAGCCAGCATTTGAACTCACCTCTTAGAAGCAGACTTAGCACAGACATCTTCCATGAATTTTTGGAACTCTTATTTACAATTTTTCTGCACTATCCATAAAATATTGCTGCATAGTTCAAATAAGTGGATTTTACCCACAAAAGCTTGCTGTTTGTTTGATTTTTAATGGTCTAATAAAAGTATTGCCTACTCTTGCATTTGCATAATTTTAAGGACCACATGGCCTTTTCCTAATTTTTTCATTAATAACATGATACATTTCCCCATTCTCTAGGGAAGTAAAATTGCACTGATTAACTGTATGCTGTGTTAATATTACTCTCCAAATTAAGCCTTCCTAACTGTATATTAACAATTGTGTTGCTGTTTTCATCCTCCCCCACTCCACTGAGGACACTGAAATCTAGTGATTTATATTCCTTATTTATGCTTTTTTTGCTTTATTTTTGTATTTTTTTATTTTGTAATTTTATTTTTGCTTAGTGTTTTTTCCTTGTCTGCTACGTTTTCATTCTGCAGTGTCTCTAATACACTCTGATTAGTGCCAATACACATTTTGCTGCTGCTTCAGTTGGGAAGAGAAGTGGTCAGGTGTCAAGCCCCACTCTTCAACATTCACCAGGAAGGGGCAGGAAAATTAGGAGGAAGAGGAGAAGGGGGAGTGGCAAAAATACTTTTTTCATTGCTGCCTGTCTGCCTACCCTGCCTGGTCCTCTGTCCTAAATGACTGATGGTTCAAAAGTCCAAGGGGGGAAGAGTGGCCATGAAAATGTATCTGTGCGGAAGTGATTTTTTTTTTTTTTTTTTTTGGCCATCCTTTCTCAATATGCCTTTGCCCCAAGGACCCTTAGGGCTTTTGTTATCTGCTTTCTGTCTCAATTTTGAGGATTTTTTTTTTTACTGCTTTATAGTTTTCACAAGAGTCTGCTTTTTAGAATAGGCATTCACATAACAGCAACAGTTAAAATGAACAGATGTACAGCCAGACTCCTGTCATGTGTGAGTCCAGTGAATCACTGGTCAATGCAGTCCCTCCTGCTTAGCTTCAGATGCAGACAAAAAATGTTAAGCATGGAGAGTATGTGATGGTTACTAGTTCACAATCATTTGGTAATGAGTGACTTGAATGCAATCTTAAATCACTTCAAGTGGTCCATTATAGGCATTCATATTCACTAAAATTGAGTACTTCTAGTTTTTTAGAGAGGGATAGAACGCTGACATCAGTGACCTTAGTCCTGTTTTGGGTGTGTTGATTCAATATCCATCTATGGAACAATAAGATTAGTGAATGCTTCAGGGTCAGGGATACTGGTCAGTGTAATGGTGGTCAATAGTGTCATTGACTTTAAAGGAAAATTATTGAAGATTCTGGGAGTAGATATTGTATGTGGTAGTTGTTTTGGAATATCTTGCCTTTGTTTTAACTATGCATCATTCATCATTTTACATTAATTTTTTGTGACTCTCCAATAGTTTTTCTTTTGTTCTTTCATCCAGAGTATAATCAATATACAAATGCTCACTGGAGATTGAACAAAAGATGGATGTCTTCCAGAAAGAGATTCAATCTCTCTCTCTCTCTCTCTCTCTCTCTCTCTGTGTGTGCAGATAGATAGATAGATAGGATAGGATGGCAGTTTTATATCCCTTATCCTTTCTGACTGACAGGTTACTGTGAGAAAATGACATTACAGCTGAATTTCTGTAAAATCTGACTATTGCTTGATTGAAAGCTTGATTGGGATTTAAATTAACCCTTACAAGAAATGGCTAAGTAATCTGTTGTCCTGCCTCCGAGTCTCATTTTTCCTTCAGTGTACATTCTTAAATCTGTATCTATAACCTGATGAATTTGTAAGATTAGAGTAACTGTTTCCAGAAAACTATGTTAACCTTTAATGATGTAATCTCTGATATAAAGATAATAAGCTATCTGAGCAGTGTGTAATTTAAGAACTAGAATGAAACTATAAAGTCATGATCTCACTGTAATGTCCACGTGGCCATCCAACATTTTAATTATTTGAAGAATGGAAGCAGTTGTTTAAATCACATGTTGATGTCTTCAAGGGGCATATATGCATTCATGGAACATATAATGTTCCTTCATGAATTTCACATATGCTTACTACATCAGGAAACAATGTATTACATTTTTTTTTCTGTTACCGGACTTTCTTAACAGCCCAGAAAATAGAAAGCATAAAAATACAGTTTTGGTTCTTGAAAGGGTTAATAGGATTTTTTTCTGCCTCTTATTTTTTCCTATTTACACAGTGAGGTGAGTTTTCAGATTATGGTGGAGACTATGAATTTTGAAAAAAGAGATTTCAGAAATACTTTCATAATGCACCTAGCAGACAGCCCTTATTTTACTTTGAAGAATGCAAATGATGTTTCTTGGGTAAAATATACAAACTTTGTTTACTATACTTGGTTTGAGGAGGAATGTAGCGGGAACTATGAAATCCATATTGTGCCCCAGTTTCCCAGTCTTCCCCCCCCCCCCAAACCACAGTGCTTCTATAGCCTTCTAAAATAGTAACTAAGGAGAGGCATTAAAAAAGGGAAAGGATCTCAGTTTCCTACATCCAAGTTTAAGCACAGTTCATTTTATTTCAGGTTAAATAGAAATGATTGATAGAAACAGTAATTGAGCCTTTATGTTCCCATCTTTAAGGCTTTTGCCTAAAACATTTGGATGATATTACAATGTATACTCTAGCAAGTGGCCAAGTATTTTTATGTATTGTATGTTATGCTGTATGATACTTTGAATGATAATACCCGATAAACTGGCATGAGATACTTTAGTGAAATCTTAAAATATAATTCCAAATAGGCAGAAAGAAGAATTATTTTGAATTAACTGGAACTAAATATGTTTATGTGGACGACTATTAAAAGGGGTATTAAAACACATAATGCACATAAACACATAAGCAGACATAATGAAGCAATATAATGTTTAATGGAAGCTGATGTTTATTGAAGAGCAAAATAGTAGGTATGTATTCTGGGTGTTCTTTTTGCATTTGGTAGTGACTGAAGTGTTGAATCAAGGAAACTTAGTCCAAACCTCTGCTCAGCCAGCATCATCATTCAGCCTTACCTACCTTGCAGGATAAACTGGGGATGCAAACCTGTGTTGAAGGAAAGTCAGAATACAAATGTAGCAAATAAAAAGCAGCATTGCTGTAAGCATGTGTACAGATAAAAGTGTATGTGATTTGTGCTGTCCTTTTTATTCTGTCACCTAAAAGCCTGCTTTCAAAATCTGTGCCATGTAAGGCCATCATCGGCAGTAGCTTTATTTTTTTTTATTATTATTGGAAATTCAACATTTAAAATTTCTCTCCCAAAGCTGCTGTGTAATCTCTTTCACTGTCAGGTATCTGTTGGAGCCACAGAACAGGAGAGAGAAGTCTTTAATTATCAAAAATCACACCACCTGGATGACTATATTGGTGGCAGTAATTTTCCATAATTAAAGACTTCCCCCTCTTGTCCCACAGCTTCCACATGTTTCCAATGATAAAATGGATTACATGAGAACTTCAGAAGCTTTGTGAGATAAATGTTTAATTTTGCCACTGCTGCTGATATATCATCACCCTTACTCAATATAAGTTGCAGAAAATGGATTTTGGCCAGTATGTTCTTGTGGTACTTGATTTTTTAAGCACTTGTCTCTTTAGTAGGCTATGGTGACTAGCTACAGTAATCTGGTTTTTCTAGTGAATGCTATTTGTTTCTTGGCAATCACTGATTGTTGTTGTTGTTCTGCTGTTTGATGATGAACAGATTCACTGAGCAGTCTGCTTGAAGACTACGTCTTTTCATAGCCATAGCCATGGAAATGTGTCTAAGTAAGGTATCTATGATCTTAGAGCTAAACAAACATTAAAAAGAAACCTAGTGGGCAATTATTTTCTGATGAAATTTCTATGAATTCAAGTCAAGTGTGGTTTCTTTTCCCTTCTGAAAAAAAATCAGATTTTAGAAATGTTACTTTAACATACACAGCTTTGATTATGATTTAAGGTCTAGTACACAACATTATAATAGTGCTGGTGAAATTGATGTTAATACTGAGTGCTTTTTTTCCATACAAGAATATGCCTAGAATTTGTTTTTGTTTTTTAAATAGGCTGGGTGCCCTTACCCCCCACCCTCATATGTGGCCCATTTGCTGCAAAAAGGCAGTTTTGTAATTTTCAGAGATAGGCTAATGTGGATTTCAGAGGGATAAACAAAATTTTAAAATTTCATCAGTTTCACCAGCTTCCACTATTTTGATTTCCCCAGCACCACAAGTAACGAAGGTCACCTCTGCTGGAAGTCACAGTTTTTTGTGATGATTTTCATTTATACCCACCAGTATCCCTCTTATTATGATATTTTGTGTTATCAATGTGTATGTCCAGGTGGGTGGCTAGGTGGCTGGGTGGTGCATGCCATCCCCCTGCTCCTGAAGAAATCTTTCTAGGATTGGGGTAATTTTTGTCTTGTCATAAGTCTCCTTTTTGGGGAAAGTTGCTTAAGCAGGTGGGCAAGGGGAAATGTAACATTTCCTGCTCCTACAATATTTTGGTGCTTAATTTTGCTTTGAACTTCATTCTCATCTCACTCTTGATCTTAATGCTGAATGCCCACTATTGGAGACAGGTTTTTTGCTCTCATGTATGGTACAGAAACCTCACTAGAATGTATTGCCTTTAGGCAGATGGAATGCAATCCATTATCAGATAATAATGCACATACAGAGAAATGAAACTGAAGTTGATAAATAGTAGGGCCAAACGTCTATACAAAACAAAACAAAATCAACAATACAGAAGCAGTTGAATTTCATTATGTGACTGGTTACAGATTATTTTTGTCTCTTTTAATCATTTATGAGCCATCTTTAGTTCCACTGCTAGGAAGTGGTGGCACAGATGTGCAATAAATAAAATAAAAATAAAATAGCAACATATATAAAAGGGGGGGGGAAGCAAACATTGGAAATACATTGGGAAGTGGTGAGTACTCCAGTGCTGGAGGCATTCAAGAGAAAATTAAGACGCCCATCTGTTGGATATACTTTGATTTGGATTCCTTCATTGAGCAGGTTGGACACAATGGCCTTATTAGGACCCTTCCAACTCCATTATTCTGTTATTCAATGAAATAATCCACTTGCATGTTAACCTTCACATGCACAACTTGATGTGGAACTTCATCAGTATGTTGTTCTTTTAATCTCATTGCTGAAGTCCCCAGGCTCCTACTCATTTTTAATTGAAATGTGATTTCTGATAGTCTCCAAAACACTTCCTTTTCCAACTCATTTGTGAATAAAAACCTGATATTCTAATGCAGTTTCCCTCCAATGTTGTACCTAAAACTAATTCGACACATCAAGACTGGCTACATTTTTAAATTGTTGATTTCTACTAGAGATGGGGGTATTCGTATACGAATACGAATATCCCCGCACAGGTGATGTTAATGAGGGTCCAGCCCCATGGGGCCGGATGGTCCACTCACTGATCCGCTGCAGACGCAGACGGCACGATTCTATGAATGGCTCTGCAGCACGCGATCCGCTCACCACTCCTGGCAGGAGGCGGGAGGACAAGCCTTGCTGCAAGGTCGAAGAGTGGCGAGCGGATCGCGCGCTGCAGCGCCATTGGTAGAATCGCCCCATCCACGTCTGCGGTGGATCGGTAAGTGAACCGTCCAGTCCCATGGGGCTGGACCCTCATTAACGCCACCTGTGTGGGTATATTCGTATACGAATACCCCCATCTTTAATTTCTACTTAAAAGAGATTTCAGATTTTATTTTTGTCTGCCTATAACTCTGACATGTTTATTAAAATGTTGGTTCCAATTTCCCAGATTAATTTGCCAATTTTATCTGCCATTTTTTCTTGTTCCCACAACTATATTACATGATTTTTTTTTAAAAAAAATTAATTATAGAAGCTATTTTATTATAGCATTGGATGTTTATATTAATTTATAGTTTTTATTGTCTTTAGGCAAGGTAGATTTAGTGATTAGAAAAAATAACAATGTTGTTTTTTTGTACAAGTAGTTATCAATTATTCAATCATAAGAAAAACGAGTGAGGTCCAAGTGTCCTATTAATTCAATTCAGCCAAGAAAATTTTGTATAATTGGTTTGGCAAGAAGAATGAGTGGGTTTAGTTGCTAATGAGAAGATAAGTATAGTAATTTCTGCATGATGTCAAACTGATTGTCAGTAGGTAGTAATAGAAATTCAGATTATTTTTCATGGGACTTTGCTTCTTTGTGTGAGATCATTAACATCTTCTGATATTGTAAATTGAGTTATTTCACACCTGTATTTTTATCACTAGGCATTAACCCTCCAGCAAGAGATACTGCTACGTCTTGCTAATTAGGGAGTCATTAATGTAGTTAGGGATATGAGCAATCAATTATGCTTTGGTCTAGTAATCTAAACAAAAACATAATTGCATAAATTTATCTTGTAGTTTGGATCTTTAGCATGATACTTAGGAAATGCAGCAAAAATACCACTTTTAATGTGACCAACAAAACGTGGCAATGGAAAATTACAAATGATTTTACTTGTTCTATGAAGGGACTGATTCAGCATTTTGAAGAAATCAAATGGTTTTAATATACAGGATGCTACTTTTTCTCCTGATTTGATATCAGCAAACTATTATTATAATGTACAAGTGAGATGTGTAACAAATATTGCAGTATGTTGTTTCTTCGTAGAACAAAGGTTCTAGTTCAGTTTTCAGTTTAGCAGGCTATTTTTCCTTCCATCATAAATATAAAGTGAAATAAACCCTTTCATATTTTTATCCCCTTCTTGGATGCACACCTTAACATGGTGAAGGGGTCTGGGTGTGTCAGTGAAGCTGAGAGGAATGCTATTAGGAGGCCAAATTCCATTATGAGATTAGAGCAAAAAAAGACATATAGTGGCTGATGTGCACAGAACTGAAAGGAAAGTCCAAAGCTGTACAACTACACAAATGGAACATGGAATGTGAGAAGTATGAATCAAAGTAAACTGGAAACCAGAAAGCAAGAAATTAAACATATAAACATTACAGTGCTTTACGTCTGTGAACTAAAGTATACTGGAATGGGATATTTTAGGTCAAACAATTACAAAGTGTTCTACTCTGGAAATGATTAACTCAGAAGAAATGGAGTGGCTGTAATACTGAGGCAAGAAGTAGCATAGGCATTTAGAGATTAAAATGCAATTTCTGACTGAATGATATCGATCAGACTCCATGGAAAACCTATCAACAAAACCATCATTCAAGTCTATGTTCCAGCTACCAATGCTAGAGAAGATGACATTGAAATCTTTAAAGCAAGCATCCAAGAGGAAACTGATCTCACACCAAAACAAGACATACTTATTATGTCTTGGAAAACAAAGCAGAACCAAATGTTGCTGGAAAATTTGACTTAAGGGACAGGAATGAAGCAGGAGGACTACTCACAGAGTTCTGTGGAGCCAACCATCTGTTTATTGCAAATACATGCTTCAAACAACTGAACGGATGGCTGTACATATGAACATCACCAAATAGTCAGTATAGAAACCAAACAGACAATGTAATTGGAAGCAGGAGATGGAGAAACTATATCAGCCAAAACAGGACAAAGAGTGAATTGTGGTACTGATTATGAACTGTTAATATCCAACATTAAAGCTGAAAAAGAACACCAAAAGAACAGTAGTGCCAAAGAATAATTCAAACAACATTCCTGATGAATTTAAAGTCCACCTAAGGAAGATATTTGGATTACTAAACTCAATTGACAGTGAACCAAACAAACTGTGGATTTTAACCAGAGATATTGTTAAGGAAGAATACAAAAAGACAGTTCTTGTAGTGAAAGAAAAAAAAAACTAGATTGATGATGGAAGAAACACTTAACATTGGACAGACTAGAAGCAAAAATAAAAGGTGATAGAAATAGGGTCAGAATCCTGAATTCAGTTTTCTAGCAACTGTCATGTAGAGACAAAGAGAACTACTACTACAACCAGTACAAAGAAATAAAGAACAGCTAAAGGGAGAAAACAAGATATCTCTTCCAGAAGATCCAAGAAATCAAAGGGAAATTTAAGCCTTGATTAGGAATGCTCAATGACCAACAGGGACACATACTATCTGACAGAAGAAAATAAACAGAAGGTGGAAACATTATACTGAAGACCTATACAGAAGGGACAAAAGGATGACAGACTCCTTTGAAGAGGAATCCAGTGATGAAGAACCCACAGTTCTAGAAAGCGAAGTTGCTCTGAAGGCAATAGAAAGAAAGCTGCTCAGAACACATTAAAAAGAAAGAGATCACTAAGGGTAGATGAAATGACAGTACAACTATTTCAAGTCACAGAGACTGAATCAGTCAAAATCCTAACAATAATATGCCAACAAATATGGAAAACAAAACACTAGCCTAGAGACTGGAACCACTCAATATACATTCTTATCCCCGAGAAAGGAGATGCCAAGAAGTGCAGTAAGTATAGCACTATTAATTTAATTTCTCCCATTCAAGCAAAGTGATGCTCTCAAGGTGTTGCGACAAAGGCTTTTACCTTATATGGAAGGAGAAATGCCTGAGGTTCAAGCTGCATTCCAAAAAGGAAGAGGCACTCAAGATCATATTGCAGATATCCACTGGCTACTGGAATGCACAAGAGAATTTCAGATTTTATAGACTACGGCAAAGTCTTTGACTGTGTGGATCATGAGGAATTATGGGTTGCTCTGAGATAAATGAGTAAGCCTGAGCACTTGATTGTCCTGATGCATAAACCTGTGCTGCCATTAGGACAGAATATGGAGAGACAGAATGAGTTCCTATAGGCAAAGGTATTAGTCAAGGAAGCATTTTGTCCCCTTATCTGTTCAATCCGTACACAGAACATATCATAAAGCTAGACTAGATTCAAATGAAGGAGGAGTGAAAAGTGTGTTCTTTATATGACTTTGCTGTTAAAAGATTAAAATTATTATTCTAATATTGTGCGCGTGTTCTGTGCTGTCAAGTTGGAACCAATTTATAGCTGCCCTAATAGGGCTTTCAACGTAAGTAAGATAGTTGTTGTGGGTTTTCCGGGCTGTTTGGCCGTGTTCTTAAGGTTTTTCTTCCTAACGTTTCACCAGTCTCTGTGGCCGGCATCTTCAGAGGACAGGAGTCAGAACTCTGTCTGTGCTCTGTTGCAGTTTGTTGGATAGTTGAGTATTTATAGCTGTGGGAACAGCTTTTGTCCTTTTCAGGAGATTGGGTGATTATGGTGATCAGCGTGTTTTTGTTGTGGGTGTATTGTTGTGATAAGGGGGAGAGATGATCTGTCACTGTGATTGATGGGTGTCATTAGCTGGTCTTTTGTGTGTAGTGATCACTGGTCCTTGTGGCTGGGTAGAGTTCGTTGACCTTTTTGCAGGCTGTATTTTTCAGTGCTGGGAGCCAGGCTTTGTTGAGTTTTAAGCTTTCTTCTTTTTTGTCGAAGCTCTGCTGGTGTTTGTGGATTTCAATGGCTTCCATGTGCAGTCTAACATAATGATTGGAGGTGTTGTCCAGTACGTCTGTGTTTTGAAATAGAATTTCATGTCCAGCTTGTTTTAGGGCATGTTCAGCTACTGCCGATTTTTTTTGGTTGTTTTAGTCTGCAGTGTCTCTCATGTTCTTTGATTCTGGTGTGCGTTTTGTGGTTCCAATATATACCTGGCCACAACGGCAAGGTATCCGGTATACTCCTGCAGTGGTGAGGGGGTCCCTTTTGTCCTTTGCTGACCATAACATTTGTTGTATTTTTGTGGTGGGCCTGAATATTGTTTGTAGGTTGTGTTTTTTCAAAAGTTTCCCCATGCGGTCCGTGACCCCTTTGATGTACGGCAGAAATACTTTATTTGTGGGTGGCTGTTTTTCCTCTTCAGTTTGGTGTTGTTTTCTTGGTTTGATGGCTCATTAAATATCTTACTTATAAGTAAGATATTTAATGAAAATTGTTACCAGTTCCAGTCTCCCAGTGAGTTTCCATGGCCAAATGGGGATTCAAACCCTGTTCTCCAGAGTATTAGTCATCACTTTATCCACTACATCACACTGGGAATTAGAATCTAATATTCTAATATTAGGTGGATTAAAATCATGGATGGAAGCAGTCTGTTTGAAGAAATCCAAATGTAGCTGAATCATAGCTTTCTATAAAGGAATATTGATTTTGATAGTGTCATTAGAAACGGTATTACTTTCAATCCCTCTCCTAATCATTTCTAGAACAGAATTTTCCTTATTTCACTGCTACAGCACCACACTGAATTAATGTTTCCCTTACAGTCTCCACTGCAACCTGCAGCTCTCTCACCTTAATTTAGCCTCCCAAATATGTAGGCAGGATATGTAGGTGGGATGTTGTTGCTGATTTTTTTGCTGCTACAAATCAAACATTTTGTTGTCTGTTCACCCAGTTTAGCAAGACTCTTCTGGATTTCTTTACGGGCTGCTTAAACTTTGAATTTTCTAAAATAATTTGATGGTATCTGCAAATGTGCCTGCCTATTTGTAATCAACTTCATTATTTACTGTATTCCATTTTGATTTTTTCAAATTAATTACTCGGATTTCTGGGTCAAATTCAACACTCAGATGTCCTTTCTCATTAGATGTTATGTTGGAGGCCCTCCATGAGTTGAAATCCACAAGAAAGCCTTTGATTTAATATTCCTGCCTTACGCTTGGACACACTGTCAGTTCTGAAACCTCTTGGAAATTACCATACCAACCTGCAATTTATTTTACACTTTGAAAAAGTCAGTATTTCCCTGTCTTCGAGACTGTAGTTGCACAGCAGCCAGATACTGTACTGACTGCATCACATTTTTTTTGTTCTTTGCTCACTTGCTTGTAAAGACATTTCTTCATGGTCTTTGCATTCTGTCATCATCTGAAGGTCTGCTCATACCTATATGGTCTCTGACAGTGGTTTTGTCCTGGTTTATGGTACTGCCCTTTCAGCTGTTGGCTACTCTATATAACAATTCTCTACTTTCTAGGTTTCATTCCGGTCTGAAGCTACTTCTGCTCATAGAATAAGCGATCGTTGTGGTTTATGGATGAATCCTCATTTCCTTGTATTTTACAAAGACAAGATTCTCCTACAACCTGATGTGTCATTTCTAACCCTTGGGGTATCTGACTTTCATGTCAACTTACCAATTACTGCTGACTGTCTTCACAGTTCCAAAGACTGCTCTGAAGACATCTCTGCATTCTGGCAATGTTCATTGTACAATCGTGTTTTATATCGACAGAGCACAAGAGTTCAGTAGATTCCCCTAGACTGATCCTTTGTTATCTTGGGACTTGGAAAGGTGAACAAGTGTCCACTAAATAATTTGCAAACAGTCTTACAGTGACAATTTGCTTCATGTGCCAGCTGATGTGATTGCAAGACTATGTATTATGAATTTACAGTGCATTAAAAAGGTCACTGCCAGCTGAGCTGGAGGCAGAGCCAAATGGTTGCAGAGTCAAAGGCTGCTGCAAGAATACCCCAAATATTGCAAGAATTGGAATATGTGGCTCCCCAGTTGTTCTTGGATTGCAAATTCCATCATCTCTCATTATTGGCTAGGATAGAGAAGTCTGACAGAGGTTGTAATTCAACAACTTCTGAAGGGCCCCATTTGCCTCCATTCATTCCTATTGCATTGGAATCCTAAGCAAACTTTGCCCTGTACTCTTCCTTATGGGCCATTCATAAGGAAACATATGACATGGAGCTAATTTCAGTAAGCTCAGAAACAGTGACATTACACTTAACAATTTATGAATTATAACCAACTAAAATTATTTTCAAAGTGCTAGTAGTTGTTTTCAAAGTCAACTAAAATCAAACACTGTTGTCATATACACCACAGAACTTGGGGGGGGGGGAATTGGACAGATCATGGTGTTTTAAAAGGCTGTAATTCATTTCGTTTTTTGCTGAAAAATTTGAAAAGTGCAAGTTGGCATGTAACAAGATTTTGAGAAGCAATGCATAATGTTTGTGGTTTACTGAGAAAGGGTTATTAGTTTGAATCAATTCATATCCTAATCATTATTATATATGACAGCGTAAATAAGTTAATTTGTAAGAACAGAGAATATGTTTTGATCAACTGACATCCATTGCTTGAGCAACGTCTGTTGGAGATGAGACAGCCTTCACATAAAGCAGGGTTGCGGAATGTGTAACCTTCCAGACTGCAAGTCTCATAGTCCCTCATTATTGTGTCACATGCTAATAGGAGTTTCAGTTCAACACCATCTGAACTTCTGAAGGGTCACGTATTCCCCACCTCGGTCACAGAGATTGTCATTTTGTCCAGCTTTTTGAATCATGAAAGCTTGTCAGCCTGGTAAAGCAGGGATAAGGTACTTGCTCCCCTGCATAAACCATTGGACTACAGGTTCCATCAGTCCCACCAAGTAGAGGGCGATCAAAGCTAACATCTGGAGTAGGGATGTAAAGAATGTTCATTAAATTATTTGTTTCCCTCAATTTAGGCTGTCTCAACTTGACATGAACATATTGAGGAATTTTCAAGCCTTGCGAAATTCCTTGCCTTCAGGCAAGAAGCACTAGTTCTTCATGATTTACATAAATTATCTCTGCAAAACTATGTGTCCCTCCTTTTCAGAAAAAAAGTGCATACACACACAAACAGCAAGCACAGAGCAAATGGCTAGTTATTTTGAAAGATACAAGCAACTCATCTGATGCTTCTAATCTCTAAAAGTTAATGCAACAAAGCAGCAGTCATTATAGTTTTGCTTAAGTTGTGTTATTTGCATCAAACTGTCATTTATTATGATTTGTTTGCTGCCCAGATTAGTGGCTCTGCCACTAGCTGGGTGGGATAAAAATATAAAACAAAAAATAAATACATGTATGCTAAAGAGTGTTTGCACTGGTGGTGGTTGTAGGTTTTTCAGGCTGTTTGACCGTGTTCTTTTGGTACAGCCCAGAAACTTCTAAAAAGAACCAGATTAGCTTCAGGGCAATTCATGTATCTAACTTAGGTGGTAGAGGGTCATGATTGTTTGCCACATGAAAGGTCCATTCAGCTTCTTTGGATCCTGCTGTGGAGTGTGTTTATTTATTTATTTTTATTTATTTAACTTATATGTCGTCCACACTACCCAAAGGTCTCTGGGCGGCTTACAACAATTTGATTTCACTAAAAAGATAAAAACACTTAAAATACAATTAAAATACAATGCTCTAAAAATTGCCATCAGGACCCACAGTTGATATTATTTCAATTAAAAACCTTCTGGAAGTGTTGCAAATATGCCTAATATGGGCCATTGTATTTGTATCCCTGGGGATATGAATATGAATAGCAGCACCACAGGTGGCACAGAGGTCCATTCCCCTCCCCTGAGAACCCGCCGGTCCACTTACCAGTCACTGCCATCATGGAAAGAGCCTGGCTGGCCCTTCCCCACCTCCCTGCACAGACTGATGAGTGGTTGGCTGTGCGGGGAGGCGGGGAAGAGCCAGACGGGCTCCTTCTGCGATTGGCAGGTGCGGCAGTGACGATGAAGGACCTCAGCTCTACTCAGCAACCGGTAAGTGGGCCGGGTGGGGGGAGGGAATGGACCTCTGTGGCACCTGTGGGACCACTGTTCGTATTCGTATCCCCAGGGGATACGAATATGAACAGCAAACAACATGATTTGTGTTAGAGGGATGTGTACATTGTTACTTACTCTTTGGCTACTTCTATTGAACAGTGATTGTTTCTGTGCTGCATCCAATTTAAAGGAAACTGGTAGCTCTTCTAGAAGGACTGTGGTATGCCAAGCATTGAAATTTTGTCTGGGGAGAGACGAGCTGATAAGCAATGTTGTTCTAGCTTTTGTTTATCATATATCTTTGACTTATATGTCTTTGCAGAGTGATTTTGCCTTAAGCATTCATGACAAGCTGCTCCAAGGGCTGGCGCTGACTAGGCATTGGTATACTGTGACACTTGTTGTAAACTATGTTTTCGCTAGCTGGGATGCCTGCTGGTGGTGTGTATTTTTCTGGAAGCTTGCTTTGCTTTTGCACACCGCTTGGATACTTTTTCTTTTTCTTGACTACATGGAGTGTTGATTTTGCAGACATAGCTTGAGCCTGTGAACTTGTGCAAGGCTGTGCTCTGAAAAAGTTCATATCCTGTGCAAGGAGGAGAGCTGTTTTTTTTCTAAAAGTCTTTCTTTGATTTTAGTAGAAATTAAGCTGAAGACAATCATGCCCGATAGCAGATGTTGTTAGAGGAGCCAAGTGCAAAATGCAGGATAGTTTTTCTTAACTCTGTAACAAAATCATCTATTTCTTCAGCTCCATTAGTTGCCATAATTAGTGTTTCTCCAACACATAATTTTCCTGGATTCATAGCAGACATTAAATGTTAAGATAAATTCTGCCTAGGTTTCTTTGACAGGGTTTGCAAACACATGTTGAATGTTGTCATAAAGTTTTGGGGCCGTATTTGCAATACAAGGAATCAAAAATTTGTTTTAATTTGTTTTACCTTACGCTTTTAACACTTTTTTGCTTTTAAACATGCATTTTAAAGCTGTTCTTTGCTGCCTTGAGTCTCTTTCCTGGTGAAAAATGTGATACAAACAAACAAACTGATGGGATAGCTCAGTGGTGGGTAATGTTCCATCTAATTTTTGTTCCCGCTGTGTGGAAACCTTGCCCTGTGCACATGCGTGGAGAGGAGAGGCAGGGCTTCATCTGAGATGGGACAAACAAACCAGCTGCCCATGAGCAGTCCCAATGGAGCTCTGTGCACACACACACTGTTCCTCCTTGACAGGGGCTGGACTTGATGATCTCTACCTGCTCTGCAGTACTAAGATGGTGGTGGTGATGATGATTGAAAGGCTGCCATTTTATAGCTTTCAAATCTTTCTGCAAATTTAGGAACTCTCAGGTAGAAGCTGAATTTTTATTCCAATTTCCTCTATTTCTCTCCTGAATTTCACATAAAAGATAATGGAGTAGGGTTGGAAATGCTCCTTAGTTTCCTTTGAGTGGAAGCTGCAAACTTTCTGTGCAGTGCTAAAGACTTCTGAAGGAAAGCAGGATGACTTCTCATACCATTTTATGTATTTCCATCTGATGGGTTCTGAGGCAGGATGCTTGATCAGCTTCCAAGTCCCAGTGACATCTCTCCTGAGATCAGTATTCAGCACATAAGATGCAGTCTCTAGTTATCCAGGAACATAAACACATATAGCGCTGCGTCCAGCAAATGGACAGCTGAAACTATGCAAATCTCCAATATCTGAATGTACCACAGGACTATTTTTATATGGGCCTCTGAGGAATGCAAAACCTATCCACTGTATAAATGCATACATGTAACCTCTTGTTTTGAATTTTTTATTTGGGTGTTAAAATCCTTAAGCAATATTTTCAGAATGCTTCAAATATATGTATTTGCACTTTGTGAGTACTTGGTGTTTGCTGATCTGCTGTGACTGAGATCAAATTATCCAGATTTCTCATTGTAGTACAAAATCAATGTTTAATTTTTTTTTGTAACGTTGATGGAAAATCTAGTTTTCATTGGCTAAAGTATGCAATGTGTTCCAGTCAAATGATATTTGAAAATTTGGCAAATGTTTATGCACAATAAAATATTAAGCAACTGAAATCCTGCTATGTGGCTCTGTATGCACAACGGGGATTATGTCATCAGCAGTGGCAAATTACACTGATTAAAGGCAAGTCACTGCTGATTAAAACCACTTTCAGGGTGCACACAGCTCATACATCATGCAAGTAAGTTGTGTGTGCCCTGAAAGCACCACTTTGCCTCTGCTGATGACATCATTACTATTGTGCATGCAGAGCTGTGGAACAGGATTTCATCACAATAATCATAACAATAGCACTAATTATAAACTTTTTAAACGGCAGGAATTTATAGTGTTTGTATTAACTTAGGAGAGTCAGGATAATAATGTATAACCTACCTTCAGGAAGAAATATGTCTTAAAGTTTTCAAACATATATTGAAAACAAGCATTTAAGTTTATAAGCAATATCAGAAAACTAGATATTCACAAAGTCTTTCCTGAATGTTCCCTTAGTTATTTTATTGTTGTAAAAGGTACTAAAGGCTTTAAAACAAACAAACAAATGTCCAACTTTCTAGCACTTCATTTTTCCCCCTACAAGGATGTAAGATCAATCACCATTCATAATTACTCTGATTTTATAGCTATAGAAATCACACCTGCTATATGATGGGGAAAAAAAGGCGAATAATCACTATGATTCCGATCTGAGTTTCTGAAACAAAAGGAGTGACAAGATTTTTGAAAATTTGCAATACAATGTTTGATTCAAATGTATCTGGATCTGTGATGTCTGTCCTCCCCCCCCCCCCCATAAATGACATTTAATTATAACAAGTTTCCAGATAATTGGTACACAGTGTGGTATGTTTTTAAATTATGCCATTTGTGGAAAGTACAAATATTTAAAGAGGGGTAACATATAGTTTAACATAACATAAGAACATAACATATAGTTTAATAAAGAACAGTAGATATACATACAGCCTGTTGGGACAACAGTCTTGCCTTGTTGTACCTTATTTCCTTATGAAAGTTTTTTTTTAAATCATTTGACAAATGCTGTCAAACATGGTAACCCCTCACTGCACATCTTAATCCCTGATGGAGTGTTCTCAAATAGATGGGCTGTGAGGTTAGGGAGTTTTCAGATGTGATGTCTCTGCAGTCATCTCCCACTGACAGATGCAGTGACCTTATCACATAGATAGCTCTATACAGCGTGACAGCCCAGCCATCTGGCTTGTATTGATCATAATTGATTTAAGGAAACTGATCCTCCAAAGCTTGATGCTGTTAAACCCCGCAGCTAAACCTGACATACTTTTTATCTGGAGAATTGAGCTTCCAGGGTTCTCTAGGTCCCTCTATCTTTTGTTTCAGAAAAGGTTTAACTAAAATTTTGGATTTTGTGTATTTGGAGAGAGTACAGTCCTTCTGTATTTTCCCTTCTATGTGTTAGATTGGAAAGTTTTTCAGTCCTGAGAGCAGCAGCAACAGATCTAGAGTGTGGTACCACTGAGAATAAAACAATTTCTCATTGTTCTTAGCGACGACAGGAGCTTTTTGTGTGTTCTTACAAATGAGGTTGAATGTTTTGTCCAGCTGAGTGGTTGATGCTTCCATGCACATCATGGTTGAGATATGAAAGGCTAGGACAAAACAAAATAAGGGAAAAAATAATAATGAGGAGAATAAAACAAAATAAGGACTCCGTGCTGTTTTTTTCCTTTTTTCTTCAAGCCTTCACATCTTTAATCCCAACAGCAGAGGGAATACGTTATTATATTAATGGGTTGAAGGACACACTTGCTGAAATCTGATTGTTTAGTGTAGTAAGTCATGCTACAGTAGGCCCATTGAATCAGTGTGGATTTGGTGAGTCAACGTCTCTGTAAGCTCCATTGATTCAAACGGGCCTATAGTAGTTATGATGACTTACTTTAGTGGAGAATTCCAGCAATTTAAGATTATCTCTTGGTACAGACGTCTGGTAAACTATACAAATGGTTTGGAAATAAATGTTATGTTTCCGGTGCTAGGTCAAGGTAAACTCAGATGTCTTCTGTGTGGATTTGAAATAAATTTGGAGCTGCTGTTTAACTCAATCCTCATTTACTTTTCTATCTGTCTTCAATTAGGTGTTTTTATGATGTTAACATTTTCTTCAATTGTTTTATTCACTATATTTCATATCCCATACTTTATAGAGGGTTGCCTTCCTGAAGGGAAGTACAACTGGCCGTTGGAGTATTAGCAACATGCTGGCTGGAATCCTGTTCAGGCAGCAAAATATGTATATGTGATGTCATCAGCCATGGACTTTAATTAAAAGTTTCCAAGGCTCCTTAATTATCCCTTTTGACCTGGGGAATCCTTTGGTAGCTTTGTGATAAGAGGCCTTGCAACCTTGGGGGGACATGGGAATTTTTTTTCTTAAATATTAAAGTCCATAGTTGATTATGTCATCAGCTTGGCACACACAGAGCTATACAAATAGTATTTCAGCAATTGAAATGAAAAAGTAAATTACTTCATCTGACATATGGTTTTATATGTGCCAGAGCAATCCTCAAAGCAAAAAAAAAAAATACTAATGTGAGTCACAAAAATGTAAACAAATGGGGATAAAATTATGGAAGAGTGTAGATTTATCTGTTGTGTTTGGCCAGAGGTCTTTACAGTAACCCTAACTCTAGTAGTGCTCCTTTAAGATGTGCTTCTGCCTAACAATTTTATCTGAAAAGTAGGACACACAACTGTGGAATAAATAAGTAAACCATGTCTTTGTTTTGTGAATTGTGAACGGCTAAACAAACAAAAAAATCATACATAATTGGTAGGTTCTTCGTGTAAGTGTCTATATATGAAGAATAAAAGAGAGAAGTAGGTGATTAGTATCATTTACAAATTAAATCCAGTGTATTAAATGGAACTGGAATATTTTGACACAACTTCTTAATAGAATCAATTTATTCTGAAGATAATTGAAGTCTCTCCAAAGCTGTGTAACATGAACAGAAAGGGATAGCTAGCCATAACTCTCAAGGGTTCACTAAAAGGCATGATTCCTCAAGGCTTCTGCAAAATGATATAGAGCAATGTAGTGCAGCTGGAAATAAATTTCATTAGCATTTCACTAGTGTAACAAATTGAGGTGACTGTCCTCCCACTTTTTCTACATGAAATGTAGATCTCTCAGAATTTGTTATTTCTTTTAATTAATGACCTGTCGATTGCAAGGTGTTTAGAATGGTTATCTTGCATGTCTCCAGATATTCTACACTATTTTCTTCAATTGGCAGCTACGAACTTCAATAATATTTTTTCAAATGCAGTTAGTTGTTAGAAACAGTGGTCAATCAGTGAAAATCCTATTCGTGCTGGTGTATCATAAAGCTACGATTCAGTTGTGGAGTCAGCTGCATATCTTTGGGGCAACCAATTGTACAGTGTGCTGGCGGAAGTGGTTCACTGATATCACTTCGACCTTGGCACTGTTATAACTACCATAACTACCTTACGTGGCATGCACTTAGTTCTGCAATAAGATTTTGCCCCATGCAATGTCCATATGGAGACTTTTTAAAAAATTGATTTATAATGGCACAAAAACCTTAGAATCCAAAGTCCCTTGTGAACTTCAAGCTTTCTGACTGAACTGGGATTTGAAGTTGTGTCTTCCTAGTTTCAAATAATCTAAATTACAATGATTTCTCAAAAACACTGCATATTTTTGGAAAGCTCGGATCAAGTATCCTGGTACATCTTAAAATTAAAGCTTTTAATTCTCATTATAGTTGCAGATGTTAACTTTAATATGAAACCATGCCAAACACGGACAGCTTTGAGTGAGTTTTGCAAGCTAAACAGGATCAGGTCTGGTTAATATTCAGATGGGAGATGACCAAGGATCGCCAGGTTGAATTAGAAAAGGATCCTGGATAAAATCCTGGAGAGCTGCTGCCAGTCAGGGTTGGCAATACTGGGCTAAATGTAAATTGGTCAGTCAATGTGAAGTATCTTATATGCTTATGTATGCCTGGCAGGTTGAGCAGCCAAAGTTCTGATGAGGAATTGCTTTAATTGTTTTTACTTTTAAATTTCCCATTTTAATTTTCTTTTTTGATGGCAAATAGTGAACTGTTTTTCTGAACTTCTGGATAGCTCAGGGTTTATGTATCTGACTGCAGAGCCAGAGACTGGGAGTTTGATTCCCCCACTGTGCCTTCTAGACAGGGGCTGGACTTCATGATCTTCCAGCTGTTTTCTTCCAGCTCTGCAGTTCTAAGATTATTATTATTATAGTGTGTCCAGAAAAATCATGTGTAATTTAATTTATTATTCCAGATTATAAAACAATATCTAGTAAAATATGTGTTTTATGTAAATGCCATATTAATCATAATATATCGCTAATGTTTTTCATTACCGATATCAAATATCACTCACTAGGGCTATTTTAAACCTGTTTTTAAACTAAGATTTTTAGAATAGTAAAGGTTAGATGGATTTTGATGCATCCCTAGCCATTTTACAGCTATATGTGGAAGGTCATTCAGGTAGTTCTGTAAAAGCTAAGTCCAGGAATATGATGCTAAATGACTGCTTTTTGTAACTGTGCTGCAGTTTTGCAAATGCATGGAAATCTAAGGCACCTCTGTCAAGTTTGATACTAAGCTGCTACATTCTTTAAAATATCCATTTATAAAAGAAACTAGTAATGCTTCTGTCCCTTCATTCTCATTAGTAGTACAGAATTAGTCAATATATAAGCTGCTTGAGATATAATATTAAATGATAGCGTAACACTAAACAAATGAGTCCAGCTGAGCTTTGGAAACTCCTCCCAATTCTGACATAGTTACAAGGACTTCAACTTCAAACTATTATTTAAGAAACATTTTTTTAAAAAGTTAAAATTGGCTACAGTTTTGTCCTTGGAAGCAGCACTAAACTGGTTAATCTAAAACAGAAGCAGAAATTCATCTCCTTGTTTTGGCCTTAATAGAAAAACAAAGAGAAGTGAGAGATATGTAATATTAATGCTGACTAAGGTTCATCCTTATAATGCTAAACTATTATTCAATGTTATATGCAAAACAGTCCATAGTAAATTTCATCTTATACTGTACGTGGTACTATCATCCTGATAAAGGCTGTGCAATGACTTGTTGAGACACATACTGAATCTTAGTGTATATGTTCACATGCTTATCTTAACTAATGATAAAAGTACTAGTTAATGGCTCTTTAGAGTAAATCTGTATGGC
Source organism: Intellagama lesueurii (assembly GCA_037013535.1). NCBI lineage: Eukaryota > Metazoa > Chordata > Lepidosauria > Squamata > Agamidae > Intellagama > Intellagama lesueurii. Next base: position 18,726,463 of record JBAJHW010000012.1, on the reverse strand, counting down.
AGAACTAGTAGAGGAGATATTTTTTGGTACTTTAACTTTTGGATGGGATTATGTTCTAGTTTTTCAATTTTCTTTTGTAGGAAAGTTAGTGATGTTTCCCTGCCCACCCATCTGCTAGTGAATGGTTTAGGTCTCTGATAATCTTGAAGAGCAGAGAGGAAGACTGGTGCATGTCTGTGTAGATGGAGGTGTCAGGAAGAGACAGGGGAAAAGTAGTATATAATAATAATAATAGAACTGCGGAGCTGGAAGGGACCCTATGGATCCAGCCCCTGTCAAGGAGCTACAGGGGGGGAATTAAACTCCCATGCCAAAACCACTGAGCCATTCAGTATGCCAGCAAAACTCTCACAAACCTTCTCTTTCAGGAAAGGTGTAATCAGTGGTGACCCTGTCTACTCACAAGGCCTTTGTCTTGTCAGGATTCATTTCTAATTGATTGTTCCTCATCCACTCACTAATCAGTTAAGGAGTTCAGCATTTGAATTATCTAATTTGATTCAAGGTAGCTCAGAATTTAGCTAGATATCAGTGTATCCGAATCTTTAAAGGATTTCTTGGGCATCAAAAGGGCATCTTTCATCTTCTTGAAGTGAGAGATTCTTAATCGTTGTGCCACTTAGAGCATTACCAGAAAGTGAAAGTCTTGACCTGCTTGGACTTGGTGGGTGTAATATATGTATCTACAAAAAGATATATATCAACTTTCTCACTCAGCAGTTATGCAGCAATAAAGATCCTGTAAAGTTACACTGCAGGTACTCTTCTTGCTTCTTTAGTCCAGCAATTTATATTTCAGAGAGAATTCTAGTGTAACTGTAAGCTTACTTCCCTCCCTCCTACCCAGTTTTGTCTACCACACCATATGCATAACAACCAACCTTTTATACATAACAGACTATTTGTGATTCAGATTTACGATAACAGAATTCTACATTTATATTCTCAACACTCTTAAAGAAGGTGATGAATACAATTCAGCAGACTTTCAGACCTGAAGTAGTGGTTTGTTAATTGTGGTGCGGCAACCCATTTCTACAGCTATATTTTGTGTGCTAAGGAAAATACAGAATATGCTGCAGTTAAACCTGTACCCATTCTATTGAGACTGTTGAATGCTGCTGCTTTTTTCAGTGCTGGTAGGGTGGCAGAAATTATGCTCATGAAGCAATAACAGAACAATATTTTCTTCTGTGCTGGCACCAGGTGCTCTGATCTATGGCTATGCTTTGTGCCCCAGAATGTACATTTGGGCTTAAATGTACTCTGTGAAGTAAAACAGCAAAGCTCTTTTAAAGTTCTCTGACAGCAAGACATGAATGGTAATCACAAGGACATTGGAAAAATATGCATAGCAAGCAAGATCACCAATGCAAATATTATAAATTCTCAAGATGTTATAAATTAGGTACTGGATTGGTCAGAGGGAGTAAAAATATATCTTGCTTTGCAGCTGACCCTTGCTGCTTCTGATAAACTACTTCAAAACTCATAATATGCTTTTACAACATGGATTGTGCTCTAATAGGATTTGTGCAAGTCATGGTGTTGTAAATATGTCCTAAGGGACGTCTGTAAGACATCAACAAGTGTCTGCTTTTCTATGGAGATCTGATTACCATGTTGAAATTACAAGCAGCATTTTAGACATGGTTACAAGCACTCTTTGGATCTGAAATTTCATTTTGGAGCAAGAGGTCCCCAAGGGCTGGTTACATTTATTTAATTATGTTGTACAAGACTTGGGTAATAGTTTTAGATCAAAGTATAAAAATCCACTTTGAGGCAAATTGTCACATAATTCAAAGTGGTAGATTGCCCAGCTTTTCAGCATTTGCTCATCTGGCAAAGTGATATAAAGATAAGTTCTTAATAAAAGTTATATAGATTTCAACAGTATATTAGGTTAATAAATAAGCAGAAAATGTCACTGATTTAATTTTAACTACAGCAGAAAGTGGTATTGCAATGTCATCTGTGAAACATCATTCACAAAGCTTTCTTCATGTACCTTAATCTTTTTGCAAAAATTCAGAAATTCTATAGTTTATTGTGTTTATTATGGATAAGTGTTAATTATTGCACAGCAACACAATTATATATAAACAATTTTGATTTATTTATTATGTTTTGTTTTATTTACTATTCCTTAATCCTGCTATTCGATATAAAGTGTCTTTGATTGTTTTAGGTAATATATTCTTGGGCAGCAACCCTATGAAACATAGCTAGAGATGAGCCTGATTCTCTTGGCTGAGATACTGCTTGTTGCATTTGTACTGGACTTGCTTCTGCTTGCCTAGTTCTTGGGCATTTTTAACTACCAAGAGGGAAAGGGAGAACATAACTGGACCAGCAGCTTTCTCTGAGCATTTCAAGTAGTTAAACTCTGTTTAAAGCACTCATAAAATAAGGTGCTGATAACACCTATTGTATGAACATGTGTTTGTGTTCCTTCTTTTGAAATAATCCATTTCATAATATTTCTAATGTATGTTCTTTAAATAAAACTAAATGAATTTTAGCATTTTTTTCATGTTGCCTAATTAAAAACCAAGAAAATGCCAAATGCTAATATCAAGTTTTCTTTAAAAAACAGTGTTCACCTGGTGTCTTACTAGGAGAAGCAATTGCTCTCTATCTGCAAACAATTTTGTCTCAGGTCTGTCTGTACCCATTCAGTGTTTACCTGGCAATTGACTTGTTAAAAAATCATGCCTCATATTAAAACCTGCCATACGTATCTGCAACAAGCATAGTTTTTAGAATAACCTTAGAATAATAATCTTATTATGGCTGAAAGAGTTGGAAGGGACCCTATGGGTCATCGAGTCCAACCCCTGTCAAGGAGGCACAGTGAGGAATTGAACTCCCAACTTCTGCAGCTGAGCTATCCAGCAGTTCTATGGCTCAGCATAAGACAACACAATGTGGACTCTGAACACCAGCCACACGGATTCTTCACATCAGCTAGAGATGATTACAAATTTAAGAAACATCTCTTTATGCTCACCAGGTTTAAACATGATTTGGACTTTAATTTGGCACAATTGGCTATTTCTACTTGGTGAATAAACCAAATTAGTTTATTATTGTGCTAGAGGCTGCTGTCTTTGTGTCTCTTTGTGGTTTTTCCCCCACCGTCAAAAAGAAACTTGAGTTTCAAAGCAGGCAACGCAAGTGTATATGTGTGTAGGCAATCACAGAGTAATTGGCAACCTTTTGGTCCTAGGAGAGGGATGAAAAATTCCAAACCATGCTGCAAGGATGCTTGAGACAGCAACCTCAAGAGTACTAACATTAACTCTCACAGATATGTACCAACAATTTCTGTACTCTTCTCTACAATTTTCCTGCACTGTTCCTGAAAGGGTTGTGCTAATAAGCCTGAGGAAGTAGCATTTTCTCCACAAAAGCTTGCAATTTGTTTTATTTTTAGTGGTCCAACTAAAAGTATCACCTACTCTTACATTTTTATGTCTTGTTTCTGATGTGGTATGTTTCAACTTGGACTGAGAGTGGGATCACATATAGAAATAGATCACTTTTGGACTGCTTTGTGGAGAAGTAAGATCTTTGTCCTTGCGACCACACGATGTATGGGGAAATGTGCTTCAGTCCAACCTCAATCCATGCCCAAGCTGTCCAGCTGTAGGGCTATTACTTTTGGGGACTAGGCTGGAGCAATTTGCTGGCAGACAGAAAGGTTGCTTTAAGGGACATCATTGCCATTAAAGCAACCCTCTCCAGTGTGATCAGGCATGCACTTTCCCAACTCTCTGTTTTGCACTCCGAGATATTCACAGAGGGCTAAATTGGCTTAGGCTAAGTGGGTATAAGTTACTTTGGGATAAATAATGAGTGTACTCCCCCAATTTCTGTACCTTATTTTTTCACTTGGTCTTTGTGATTTCAACTAGAGATAGACATGATCCTGGATCATTGGATCGTGCACGGATCACACATTCCCTTCTCTACTCATCCAACTCAAGTCCTTCCAAGAGCTGATCTCATATGGAACTGCAGAATGTAAGCAGATGTCTATAGATTTTAGACATCTCCCTACTGCACCCAACCTTTCTTCCAAATGTGAAACAGTAGTGAGATATCTTCCCCTGAGCCATGACCTCTGCCTTCCTTGTTCTTTCCCTCCCCTTTCCCAGCAACTAGAATGTGGAAATAGCAGCATCTTTGCAACAAGAAGACCTGGAATATGTAGTTCTACAAGACTCCTGGGTCTTTAGTATGGGCTTCTTGTGTCTGGAGTACTATTGTTGCAGCATACTAAACAATAGGAAGAGGGTTGGAGGAAAGATAGAAAGAGACAATGTCCCATTACTGATGCGGTCATCTGCTTCTATTCACCTTATTTGGAAGAAAATCAGGGTAGAGAAAGGAAAAGTGGTGAGATTTTGTAGCAGTAGTAATAATGGGCAATTTCACTTCAAGATCATATGAGGCATGTCCCATATTTGGAAGAGTCTGAACTTGTATTGGGGTGATGAATGCCAAAATGAGGGATTTCATATTCCAAATTCTCTGGATGCCAGGCAATTGGACTCTAAAATTAATACCCCTTTACCTCCTAAGCAAAATGAAGGATGTGCTAGTTCTGTCTTGTTTTCCCACCTAGCATCTGCACGCAGGACACCCACTTGAATAAGAGGAAAAATAATCAACAAGTCAAAGCTAAAGAACACTTCCAGAGAACAAACAGCATGTCTCCTCTCCTTTGCAAAATAGCTTGTCAAGCTAATAACCTTTCATTTCCAAAGAGAGACATACAAGAATTTCATACTCTGTTTCAGATTCATAATAGGTACATTTTAATATGCCCATCAAAAATAAATGAAAGTCTAAGCAAATAGACAGGTAGTGAAATTCTTGCAAAGAGTTTGAACAAACCCCCATCAAGGAAATGAATGTGAGCAGACCCCATTAATTTTACCTAATAAAACTGAATCAAGGCTTTTAATGTTTTAAAGAGGCAGATTAATTATGTTTAAAAGGCTAAAGATGAAGTAGTCATATTTTAAATATTATGATAAATCCATAAAGAAAACTGAGAATCTCACCACTACAGCCTCTAAAATACATTTGCCCCAAGCTAAAATTAGTGGACTTCTGTCTAAAAGAAATTATCCTGAAAATAACACATAGTTTTAATACAATGAAAAAAAAAGTCTCTTGGTATATTGGTTGAAATCCAATGGTGAGACAACTAGAGTAGGCCCATTGAATCAGTTGAACTTACAGAGAAATTGACTCACAAATCCCACTGATTCAATTTTAATTGTGGCTTATTAATGAAATTCAGCTAATGTTTTAAACATTCTTTTAAAATTAAGACTTTACTGTACAGAAGACAGAATTATACAAATCAGCCTTCAGTAACTTGTCCCCCAGATGCTGCTAATATTAATTTTTATTTTTTTATTTTCTTGCACTTTTTAAAAAATTAATTTTAGATCTAGATCAGTGAACCACCATATTAATTGTATTGTTATATGAGGTTTTGTGTGGTTCTGAGTTTTTAATTTGTAAACTGCCTATAGTAGTGTTTCCACTAAGGGGTCGGTCAGCCAGCCAGTCAAATAACCAACCAAGCAAAGAAAGAAAGAAACAGTAGTAAGAAGGTTTCACTCTTTTTAAACCATCCAATATTCCACCGCTATCTGAGCTCCACAAAAATGTCTTTTGTACAGAGAGTGTGGACATCTTGTAGATTTTAGAGGCGTATTTGTTGCAGAATAGAATGATGGTGATGGTATTAAGCACCAGACTTTACAGGGTATACTCGTAAATAACAGCCCCCTTCCGCAACAAAATAGATATTGTAGGGTTGGTGTCTTTTTCTAGTGTTTATCATGCTGAGAGTCTAGTAGCTGGGAACTGTGAACAGTGCTGAGTGGCAGTTTCCTTTTTATGCAGAATGTGACAGAAAAATATAAATTATGATCTGTTTTGAATTCTGTTACAAAAGTGGGTCCGGAAACATATAACAGAAAACAAGTCATGAAACTATATTCTTATAGTTCAGGGAGCTGATAGTACTTTTTGTCTTCATTTGCTTGCTTGCTTTTCTTGGTTTTTGACAGAGACAGCTATGTGTTTTTTTTTAAAAAAAGGTTAACTGTTTCCTCCCCCACTTGCTCATGTGGGTGTGTAGGGGGTGTGCTCTCTTTGTTTGGCTGATCATTTAAAATTGTTACTTGATTAGTGTAGTGTGTGTTAATTCTGCTAAAGGTGTATGTTTGGGTGGATTGGGGTGTGTGTTTTGTTTGCTTCTTTGAGTGTGTGGGGGCCAGGGGAGTGGACTACATGACTCTGCCAATGTGTCATTCGACTGTGTGAATGTGACAATATAAACTTGTGCCTGCATAGGTCTGATGATGATTTTTCTTTCTCATGTACTTTTGCTTGCTTTTAGAGTAGATCAATTTTCTGTTGCCTTGTCTTTCCTTTTTCAAAAGTAGTTTTAAGAGTTCTTTAAGGCTTTTTGACTACCAGAAAACACTCGTGGAGAAACACAAATGGGAAACTTGAAAGAGGATTTCCCTTTCATGTAAAAACAAAAGGACTGGTACATGAAAAATATGAAAATGACAGAAAATGAAAGTAGCATCCCCTGAAAGAAACTAAAAGGAAAAGACGTAGGAAACATTTCACCATGCACTTCCCTTGACTCAAATGCCACTGGGATGTTCAGCAGAACCATTGGGAGACCATCCCCCTGTCCAGTTCCCAGTGTCGGTTTATCCATCGGAGTGATTGTCTGGCCCAGAACCAGGGCAAAGCTCAGATTAAAATGGATCCAAGTGATCAGAAAAGCCAGAGTTTTACTTACACAATTTTAAGATTAGATATTGACCTAAATTTTGTCTATAATGTCGGGATCCAGTGAAATTTTTCAGAAGAAGTTTTATAACAGGTTTCTTTAGAGGGTTTGGAACACAACCCTTTTTCATATCCACCACCCAAATGGCCAGCCTTCCTTTAGCAGATTTTGTTAGCCAGGATGGGTTAGGGTTTAAGGAACAAGAGGTTGGTCTCACTTCCTCAAGCTTATTGTCCACATAATCATATTTAACAACTTAGCCATCAAAATGGGAAAAGAGAACCCCTCAATTACCTTTCATGGAGGTGGGATATAAAACACAATGCTATCAGGTTGAACTTATTAGCCAGTTGATTCCAAGCGTCAAAAATATAAGTAAGATGTCCAAAGATGCATCTAAACACTTGCAGATTGAGGACACCATATTCTTCAGCTTTTCCTATTTGCCAGGCTTCTTCATTTGTTCTAGTATATGACCTGGAAAATCACACTCACTATTTCATCCCTGAGAACTGATATTATTCAGTGGCCAAAATTTTACTTACTTACTTACTTACTTACTTACTTACTTACTTACTTACTTACTTACTTACTTACTTACTGCCCCTTTAGTGTAAGCACTACTCTGGGTGGTTTAGAGCAGTGGTTCTTAACCTTTGTTACTCAGGTGTTTTTGAACTGCAACTCCCAGAAACCCCAGCCAGCACAGCTGGTGGTGAAGGCTTCTGGGAGTTGCAGTCCAAAAACACCTGAGTAACAAAGGTTAAGAACCACTGGTTTAGAGGTTAAAAACATAAAGTTACTCTCCGTAATTATAGAAGCAGCTGAGAACAGTTAGAGGTAACACTCCAAATGGATTAAAGTTCTTCTCATTATGCTACAGTCTTCATGTAAACTGCCTTTTGCAACTTTGTTGTTGTGAAAAAGGAATTCATTAAAAATGAACTCATTATTTTTAAGGTCTGTTTTGATCCCGTCCATCCTAGATTTTAGTTTCTGTGAAATTGTTTTCACTGCTCCTGAAACAAGTCCTTGCACTTTTGGTTAGACTTTGGTAGCTTTCAGTGAAATCCACACTTAAAAGATTTCAGCAACTAGACACACTGAAAAAACGGTAATAGTTATGTGCTGTCAAATTATTTGTCACCTATAGCAATACAATCCAGGGTTCTCTATGTATAGACTACGCAGAGGTGGTTTACTATTCCCTTCTTCTGAGGGTGTTCTGGGAGCGTGCAGCTTGTCCAAAGCTACATAGGCTTGCTTTTCTCCTGGGACGCACAGTGTAGAATCGAACTCCCAACCTCTGGCTCTCACTGAGCTATTCAGCCAGCTTTAAAACAAGGTCTAGATCACTAAAATATATATATAAAAAACAGGGAACTCTCAATTTCTGCAGGACTCTATTTCAGTTAAAAGTGGAGGCTGCGAGCTTGTAAAACCAGAAGGTCTAATGGTATCAGGTTCTACTTAGGGGATGCCAATTACCTTCCTCCAGTTTTATAGACAAAGAGATGCCAATTCTTTAGTGAATCCTGTGTTGCTGTTGTTGTTTTATTATTAAAGTGTCTAATTTCTGTTTTCACTGGGGACAGAATAGCAATCCCCATATCAGAATGCTCATCTTGGTACTTTTAACTGCAGATCCTGACGTTTCATTATCTTGCCAGGGTGATTTTTAGACTTTTCTGTTTCTATTTATCCCCACCACAAACACACATCTACAAGCTCATGCTGGAGAAGAGGCATTCAGGATTTGAAATCTCACAGGTTTTCAATGTTTCATTGGTTTATTACAGGTAGTAGTCAAAGTTGTTTTGAATGCTCCATCGTGTGAATAACTGACAATCTGAGAGAGTCCTGAAGGTGGCAACTGCAGGGTGCATTTATAGAAAGAGAAAACATGGGTGGAATTGTATGTAGTGACAGGAAAATTTGCAGGAGCAAAGTTAATTTTGAATATTTTTGGCAAGAAAAATCACTTAAATTGAACCTTTCCTTGCAATATGAGAACATGGTCTGAGTTTGCATTTTAAAGGCTGCATTTTTATTCCTTAAATGTTCCATTTCAAGCAGAAATTTCAGGTATTTCTCGGCAGTAATTGCTTTTTCTGACTATAAAAAGTATGTGGAGGAGGGCAATATAATTTTGCTGTTAAAAATCACAAAGTTAAAAAAAGAGAGTACCTGAACCTTATAAAAGGCCACTACAACCGCATTATATTTTAGCATTTCTGATAGAGTTAATTTTTAAAAACATACACACATACACACACCATTACTCAAAGATAACTTCCTTCTAACAAGCTTCTACTGGAGAACATTTCAATTTGCATTACAGAAAAACTGCAGATAATTTACACCCTCTTTTCTGAATATGCATGATTCAAGTGAAACAGATCACATTAAGAACGTATTGCAACACATATACTTTTGTACACTTTATTTGTGTGTGTGCAAAAAATACTACGTGTGAATATGTCTTGGTGCAAGTGAGGATAAACTGGAACTCCCTGAACCTGATATGGGGAGGAACTACTGGATCCTGCAGACTGTAGACAGGCCCATTTGTTCTTTAGTTGGCGAAGCCCTTGCTTTTGGGGCCAGGAGTTGAGAAGTATGTATGAGAACATTTGAAAGTCCTGCTAGGTCTGTACATTTCTGTGATTGAAAATTATCTGTTTGATTGCATTATGGTTTGGCATGCGTGGAGCCTCGTTGGATCCTTCTAGAGTTTCTGCGATTAAAAAGAAACATGTTAGTATAGCCCCCCCCCCCATATATGTACCTTGGCACCAAGGCTATCCCCTCAGTTTTTTTTTCAACCGCTGCATTGAGAATCTTGTTAATTCTGCCTGTTCAGCTTCTGTGAGTTCATTCCTTTAGGAAAGAGAAAAAGAGACTGTGTCCCCCCCCCCCCCCCGTTATCAGCTCTTTCCAGTTATTAGTTTTCTGTTTGTTTTTCCCTTCTTCCCCAACCTTTGCCTTCTGGCCATGTCCACACACCCCCCCCCCCCTTATAATTCATGGCCTCTACAGGCCCATTTAAACATTGCATCTCTTGCAATAACAAAATTTCCCTCTCCGATGGCCATACTAAGTGTCTTTTATGCCTTGGAGAGGCTCACCAGACAAGCTCCTGCTCTCATTGTAAAAATTTCAGATGTGGTGTCCTTCGTAGCCAGCTTTCCAGGCTTAAACTCCGTCTCTGGGAGGAATCTCTCCAGCCAGGGAAAACTATGGCGCAACCCATCTGTAAATCATTGCCCCAGTTGAAGGTTATGGACAGGGCCGTCTCAGAGACCACAAAACAGCACCCACCGGCCACCTCCTCCCATTCTGAGGATGAAACTGCTTCCTCGACATCAATCTCGGCCCCCGGGCCTCAACCTCCCAAGGCAAAACCCTTAGTGTCAACATTGACAGCCTTCAACCACAAACATTTGACGACCAAGCAAAAGGCGTCAACTGACCAGGCCTCAACTGCAGATTCTTGGCCACCCAAGAAAATAAAACCAAAGCCACTATGGTACCAACCACACACCCTCCCACCGAATCCGAGGACTTCGTTTGTGCGGGATCCCTTTCTGATGATGAGACCCTCCCAGCCCACCAACCATCTCCACATCTCTCCCAGTCTCCAGATTGGGAGCACTGCATGGATCACTTTGCTGCGTTTCCTAGTAGCCCTCCGCAGCTGTCCCAATCCCCTAGCGTGATGTTAGATGTGGGTGCGGCTTACTCATACCCCACTGTCAAAGCGCCTCCACCGCCTCACTCTGCCTTTGGTTTGCTGCCTTTGCCTTTGGTTCACAGTCATTGACACCAACTTTGTCAGTCTTCCTGCTTGCCTCTCTGTGTGGAACCTGGCTATCGCTGACCTTGGCCCTATCACTGGGAGCCCTTTTGCCCAAAGCAGTGCTGCACTGAGGCTTCCCCCTGTTACTACCAGTCAGCCACACTTCCCGGCACATCTCCATCTGAGCATTTCTTTTCCTGAAAGGAACCATTGGCAATGAAGAGGAACCATCATCATCTAGTTCAATCACCTCTGCTCGACACTGACCATCTGCCAGCTCAAAAGAAACCTCGCTGGGCTCCTACTGATTCCTAGGCACTGGGCACTTTCTCCGTAACAACAGCATACTCTTTTCCTCCACCGGCACTGGATACAGGCCAATTTTTGAGATCTACTTTGCCTATCTCAGTCCACTCTCCAGTGCTCCAGTGTTGACCATCAATATCTTTGTTGGCCAGGGACTCCCATCAATATTGACAACATCCAGCCCCTTGATATCAATCTCACTGTCATCACTATTACCCTGAGAGACCCAGTCAATATTGATGACTTCCAACATTAGCTACCTCATATAATGGAGCCTTCCTCGGTGTCGAGGATTCGACACCATCAATGAGCTCTGACACAGCAATGCCATATGGACCCACTCTATGAGTCTGATGTCGATCGACAGTTGGTCGACTTCCCTCCAGGTCCCGAGCTCTCCAAACAGGGCTCTCAACCCCAAATACCATTGGTCCTCCTGACTTTGCCTGAATCTGACCTTGCGGACTCAGACATACCATCCTTGGCTGAGGACTTTCAGACTTTTGTTCAGCTTATGGTTTGTACGGCAAACTCCCTTGAACTGTAGATACATAGACCTACTGCAGAACCGCCGGACCATCCCTTATGACCCCATCTCTACACCAGAACATATATCCATGCTACCTTCACTCTTAAGCACAGCAAAATACTCCTTGACGAAACCAGCTTCTTCCCATACCATCTCCCGCAGGATTGACAACCTCTATAGAGTCCATGATCCCAATGATAGATAGATAGATAGATAGATAGATAGATAGATAGATAGATAGATAGATAGATAGATAGATAGATAGATAGATAGATAGATAGATAGATAGATAGATAGATAGATAGATAGATAGATAGATAGATAATGGGTGGAGGTCCAATTTCCCCCTCCCATTAGTTTAATTTTCCCCTCCCATTTCCATATATTGTAATGGCAGAACGCAGTCAAGGGTAAGGAACAATGATGCTTCTAATAGGAGCTTTTACCTATATTCATTTTAAAAATAGAATCTCAATTTATTCCCCAGACACTACCAATAGTTTTAAGCTGTTGTGATTTCAAGTCTTCTGCTTTTTGCTCATTTAAACTGTTTTTCTATCATTTCATTTCTCCTTGATAAAAAAGTGTTTCTATAAACATAGTTGACAGTAACTTTATAAGATCAATTTCTTTTTAAAATCTCTCTTGAGAGGTAGTTAACATTGGTTTCCAAATAATGTATCACCTTAGAAATTCGAAGACCATATCTATCCATTTTTATTTCCAATTGTTGTAGCTGCCAGAATGCATTTAAATCAATTTGTTTTTGAATGGCACCCATACTGCAAGACTCTTGCAGTGAATGCATGAGGGATAGTTGATGTCCTGTAAAAAGTCAAGGGTGCACTATGTTCTAAGATTCATTTAGAAACAGACTTGTTTGGTGGCATCTGGAGAATGTGTGTCGATAGTTGCTTCCAAGACTTGTCTTTACTTGATAAAGCTTTGGCTGTAGCTTTCACTGGTGAAAGTCAGGTGGTTCTGAAGCCTTGGTATCAACACCAGTCACCCCAAAAGTAACACTGAGAGTGCAACTACATTGTGAAATAGCACACAATATGGTCTGCTTATAAAACGGATGAATTCAAAGTATTTTTTACTGATTGCATGATATAAAGATGTGATTTGAATTAGTCCAGCCCTTCTTGCTCCCAACGTGACTTTTCTTTTCTGCTTCTGAGGGGCAGCTATTTTTTCAAGCTGGAACAATTTGAATGGGCTTTTCCCTGTGTTGTTAGCTGTGATATGTTCTTGTAAAGACGGTGTGTGTGTCTGTAGATGGTGTTTTGCTGACGTAGGCAGCTGGAAGAGGCACTCAAGATCACATTGCAAATATGTGCTGGCTACTGAAGCACACCCAAGAGTTTCAGAAGAATATGACTTTATGCTTTACGCAGTAGACTACAGCAAAGCTTTTGTGAAACTACGGTTTGTTTTGAAAGAAATGGGTGTGCCTCAGCACTTTATTGTCCCGAGGAATAACTTGTACTGTAGATAAGAGGCAGAATGGTTTCCTTTAGGCAAATGTGTCAGACAGAGATGCATTTTATCCTCTTACCTGTTCAGTCTGTACACAGAACATATCGTACAGAAAGCCAGACTGGATTCAGATGAAGGAGGAATGAAAAATGGTGGAAGAAGCATCAATAATTTAATATAGATGACACCATCTTACTGGCAGAAAGCAGCAACGACTTGAAACAACTTTTAGTGAAAGTGAAAGAAGGGAGTGCCAAAGCAGGATTGCAGCTGAATATCAAGAGGACCCAAAAACATGACTACAAAAGAACTACACAACATTAATATAGACAATGAAGAAAATGAAGAAATTAAAATAGTTAGAGATTTTGTATACCTTGGTTCAGTCATCAGTCCAAATAGATATTATAGCCAAGAAATCAGAAGGCTGAGATTCAGAAGGAGAGCAATGAAGGACCTAGAAAAGATCATCAAGTGCAAGGATGTTTCACTGGAGACCAAGACCAAGTTCTCCACACTCTTGTATTCTTGATCACCATATATGGGTATAAACTCTAGACAGTAAAGAAAGCTGACAGGCAAAAAAGAGAGATTTGTTTCAAATGTGGAAAAAGTGGGTTCTAGATCAAATCAAGGCTTTCCTTTTTTGGACACATCATAAGGAGGCAAGATTCTCTGGGAAAAAATAGTGCTGGAAAAGGTGGAAGGCAGCAGGAAAACAGGAAGACCAAATGAGAAATGGATTGACTCCTTAAAAGAAGCCACTGGCTTGAGTTTGCAAGAGCTGAGTCGGGTTGTTGAGAGGAGGACATTTTGGAGATTGATCATTCATGGAGTTGCCATAAGTTGAGGGCAACTTGATGGCACATAACAACAACAGGCAGTTGGAACCTGATGTTCAGAGCGGGGGTGGGTACGTGCAAAAGCAAAGGACTGTAATTTTAATGTGGGGGACTGGGTGCTGAATCTTGTCAGATTGTGTGGTAAGGTCCTTTTGTTAAGCAAAAGCTTAATGCTGCTAACTACTTAATTAATGGTTCTGAAAGTGTCATTGAAGTCACTTCCCCTTCCCATCTGCTACTGGAATGCGACTAACATTGCATCCAATATGGAATGGTGAACTCCTGAATCAATCTGCAGCCCCTGTATGAGCACTGATTGCACCTTCAGACATAACACAGGCTGCTAATCAAATCATAGTGTAGTTGCACCCTCAGTGACAGTTTCTTTGGTGAAGCCATTAGTATAGGCAAAAAGGCTGGTGTCTTGAAACCATCAAAATCATATATCTTGGGAAAGGCTTGGCAATTTGAAGGGCCTTTTCTTACAAAAGGGAAATGGATCTGTAAGATCTGTCATAATTTGGTCAAATGAAAGGATAATCTAAGTATATACAACTGTAAGAGTATGGTTTTCTTCATCAAACTACATTTGCCTACTTTATACTTTAAAAAAAACCTTGAGAAGGTTTGCCAGAAGTTGTACTCAACTTGACGACACACATATATTATTATTACCAACATGATTAATTCTGAGTCCTGTGTTACTGTCTCCTTGACTAATCCATGTTTGAATATTTAGAAGAAATATAGAACAAGAAGTACAAGAAATAAGAGATGAAGTTTTGTGCATATTTATTTATTTATTTATTTATTTATTTATTTATTTATTTATTTATTTATGTACCGTCCATCTGGCAGCCAAGGCCACTCTGGTATATGTTTAATTTTTAAAACATATTGCCATGTTTCATGGTAAGTTGGTAGACCACAAAGAGGATTCATCCTTCAAATTGCAGACATACAGCTCTTCTGGTTTTGGGTGAAACCACCTCTAAAGTTTACTCGTCTTCAGCATTAAAAAAAAAAAACCACACAGCTAGTCTGCCATGTCTATCACATTCTCCAAGTGAGTGAGGAATGGGACTGAAGAGGAGAGGTGAATACGAGAGATTAGGTTGCATGTAGGCTGTATTTGTGTACAACAACCGTAATGCACTGTTTCAGAGGGCGGAAAAAGCTAGAGACCCTTAGGCAATATTTTTACTTTATGATCTGAAGGAGCTCAGTATCTGCAGCAGCAAGTTTGTTTTCAGTAGTGCGAGGCAGAAGATGCCCAACTGAGGGAAAATAGAATCCAAGTGGCAAAGAGAAGAAAGGACTACTGAAATAGAAGGGCCAGAAAGAAAGGGAATGAGAAAGACAGAGCCTCCCATGATAAAATGGAAGAGTAATTGCTCAAAGCCCAGACAAGAACATAAGCCCCTGACACAATCCACACACATTCAGTCCTAAAATAAGTCAAAGTTTATAAAAGCCAGTGCAGAGCTTACCCTAACCTAGCTAGCACTGAGATGAAATTAGCAGAAATGTGGCGCTCGAACAATTTCCCCAAACTCTCAATAATGAAGAATGCTGTAAAAGTGATTTTCATGTGTTGAGATGTGGTAGTTTCAGTCAGTGAAATCCACTTTCCTTCATCATCTCACATAATCTCAGTGTCTTCCTTGTCTAGCCTTTTTATTTGTCCCTTTAGTGTCTGTTTTCTCTTCACTGCTTTTCTATATATATATTTTTTTAGCAGTCTGAATGCCATTTTTTTTTCCTGGAGCAATTTAGACTGGCTAGGTCTATCCACTTTAGCCCAGGCTACATGAAGATTAACATGATACCCCTAGTCTGGCATGGAATTCAGGATTTGACCAAAGCATTTCCCTAAGATTAATTTTTGTATAATACTCTGCAATTTTTTTTTGGCTGACACTTTATTTATAATGCACATATAAAGTACATTTTTAGCTTTCTCCTCAACTATCATACTGTCAAAACGTTTATGCTAACTCCAACCAATTATCATTAGTGTTTTTGTAAAACCTAGTGAAGAGATTCAGTACAGCTTTGTATACATGATGAATTAAATCCAATTCCCAGTTTCAGATTATATCTGGTGATGGAGTAGTTTTGACCTGCTAAATTACCGTACATTCATTTCAGCAGGTCTTCTCTAGTTAGAACTAAAAATGTTTTTTGTCCAGTTATCAACATATTATATTATTTCTCAGATATTTCCCTTCTTCAATATGCTAATAACCTAAATAAAGTTATGCTTGATGTTTATAGTCCAGGATGCATTGCAGCTATGGAAATGAACATATTGTGGCCAGATGCTGCAAACTATTGAGAAATGCACGCAGAAAACTCTGTAATACATATTAATTTAATGTCTGTTGCTTTAATTGAAAATGTATCTGTTTTGTTGTTAGCCTTCTGAATTGGCTTTTATCCAGTAAGTGTTTTCTGTAATCATAAAACATGCTAATTTAATCTATTTGCACCTGAAACCAATTTCAGAATTAGCACCTGTTAAGCATTGCCTGAGGATGTTAAGCAAATAATGCAAAATGAAACTAATTTGCTTTTTAATGAGCAAATAACAGTATGCTTTTATTTGAGTCCATCTTATATTAGTCAAAGGTTGTAGTTAAGTATATATTTAAATGATATGTGTAACTACAGAGACTGGTGTAATCTCTTTTTTATGTGTGCTTGAGTAAGCAAAAGTAAATGAATGTCATTTCAGTGAATTCTTCTTAAACGTCAGAGAAGTTTTTACTGTATACAGACCTATAAATATGAGGTGCTCTCAGGTCCCCAGTGTGCTATAGTGGACAGGGTGCTGGACTAGGACTCAGGAGATTTGGGTTCAAAATCCACTTGGACATAGAAATTCTTATGGGGGGCCGTTTACACTACTCTTATACATAACACACCTTGAAACCTCCGTTAGGGTCTCTATAAGTTGGTTCTGGCTTGACAGCACATAACAGCAGCAGCAGCAGCAACAATAACAATTGTTGAGGGGAGAAATAATATGAGCTACAACAAAACAGTTGTGAGGCATAATTTCCAACTACCATGAAGACAAGAATAACATTTCCCAGCATTAGGGTTCAGCACGATGTCCTTTATTACCTGTCCCAACCTACAATGCAGCAAGGAGTTTGGAGAGATGAATGAATGAGTGAATACATACACACAGTGTAATTCTTGTATTTATGTTACATTCTTCTTCTGAACAATAATCTCTTGTATATTGCTTGAAACAAATGTTCATGCTATTTCAGACTATGTAGGAAGGTTAATGTATTTGTTCTTCGTGCTGTTGACTTCTGGTAGCAACAAATGTCTGGCAGTAGTCATTAATTCAGTCAATTAAACTTAGTAGAAAATGTTATACTGTATTACCATGAAGTAAAAAGTATTTAGGTGGGGACATAGATAGCTCAGTGGTTTAGGTATCTGGCTGTGGAGCCAAAGGTTGGGTGTTCAGTTCCCAACTATGTCTCCTTGACAAGGGGTAGACTTGATGATTCCAGCCCTGTAGTTCTAAGATGATGATGATGATATAGATATAGCAGTAACACAAGATAGTTGCTGCTGCTAAGAGTCTTTTTCTTTATTCTGACTGACACTTGTTGAAAGAGCACAATTTTGTTGTTGTTTAGTCGTTAAGTCGTGTCCGACTCTTCGTGACCCCATGGACCAGAGCACTCCAGGCCCTCCTGTCTTCTACTGCCTCCCGGAGTTGGGTCAATTTCATGTTGGTCGCTTCGATGACACTGTCCAACCATCTCGTCCTCTGTCGTCCCCTTTTCCTCTTGCCCTCACACTTTCCCAACATCAGGGCCTTTTCCAGGGAGTCTTCTCTTCTCATGAGATGGCCAAAGTATTGGAGCCTCAGCTTCAGGATCTGTCCTTCCAGTGAGCAGAATAGACACCCAGCCTTTGGCTCCACAGCCAGATACCTAAGAGCACAATATACATGCCATTAAGAGCCCTTTATGCTGCTTCACTTACGTTGGTGTAAGTAAGTAATCGGATTCTGGCCCTTATGTTTTATGCTGATTTTAAGCTCCTTTGAGCACAATCTAATAGTGGAAAGGCAAGGTATTATTATATTATTAATGGTGTTTCAGGATAACTCTGTAAGGATTGTAGTGAGAGTGATCTCAGGTTCACAGAGAACTACAGTGTTTTGCAATTTGAAATGTAACATTTATTCATTTTCCTACACAGTTTTCAAAGTGCAGTATTTAGATTATTAATAATTTTTGCTTTTAGGGAATTAATTTATGATTTTGGGTTACACATCCATCTGCTCCAATTTATGAATTGTCATTTAAATGATGTATCATGCAACAAAGACAGATGACTGGAGGCACTTGTAAGATGCAGCAGAGAGTTTAAAAATGAACAGTAGAAATTATTGCTTTCTTTAGTGTGATTTTGCTGACTTTTAATTTGGGCTCCAAGTACAGACACCTAAGAACAATTTTTTTTTCTCAAGTCAGTAGTAAGAATTTATTAAATGTTGTCCCAGTTTAGATATGTACTCCACAGATGAAATATGAATTAGAATGGATAAAATAGTTTGATATTTTGCTCTGGGTAGCATATATTGGACTGGGCAAAAATCTCGGTGGCTGAAATCCTATTGCTTATTGTAGTAAACCACCCTAGAGTAGGCCCATTGAATCAGTATGGATTTGGTGAATCAACTTTTCCATAAGTTAATCCTTAATAAAAACAAAACAAAACCCAGTGCTCCATCTCTATTCTCCTCCCCAATTTCTTTCCCTTTCTGACATTAGCAATCATCTTTGGTTTCTTCAGCTTCCTTGCTTCTATTTTCCCAAATATAAAATAGTTCATTTGAATATACAGCCTAAAATATAGTAAGATAAAGGTTCCCCTTGACGTTTAGTCCAGTCATGTCCGACTCTAGGGGGCGGTGCTCATCCCCGTTTCCAAGCCATGGAGCCAGCGTTTGGCCGTAGACAGTTTCCGTGGTCACGTGGCCAGCGCGACTAGACACGGAACGCCGTTACCTTCCCACCAAGGTGGTACCTATTTATCTACTCGCATTTTACATGCTTTCGAACTGCTTGGTTGGCAGGAGCTGGGACAAGCGACGGGAGCTCACTCCGTCACGTGGATTCGATCTTACGACTGCTGGTCTTCCGACCTTGCAGCACAGAGGCTTCTGCGGTTTAACCCGCAGCGCCACCACGTCCCTTCTGCCTAAAATATACCTTAAGTGAAATGGTGATGGAGGAGGACAGCACCAAAAAAGAAAAGAGCAGAAGAGGCTAACCTTAAGCTGGTAGTGAGCATGAGAAGGAAAGAGTTTATTTCAACAAAAGTAGGGATTATAAGAAGCTCAATATGTTTCAGTTTCGCCTTGAGGAACATTTTTGAGCACATAGGATACCCTTTAAATTTCACTCGGTCAACATATACTTTTTTTTTTTCAATTTGAAGCCAATCTCTAATGTTCTTGTGTGCATTACTTTGCTAACACACTCCCCATTATTTATATATAGAAAGTATTTTGTATTTACTTGCAACTGAGGATAGAACCATCTGTGCTGGAAGATTCATTATATGATTTCTCAGTCAAGTGGACAACAGCTGTTTGGTGCTGACAATGAATATAGCAAGAGGGATAAAGTTGAATCCCTTTTCCACTCTTTCCCTCTTCCAGTAAACATTCACCTTCTTTCCAGTTTTCCTTTTCCCTACAGTGCAAAAGACACATGGCAAAGGTAAAAGGACCACTATTCCTTCTCACTTCTGTGATCTTTATTAATCAAGTTTAGGTTCTTTTTTTTGTTTGTTTAGCATTTAAAAATTGGTGGGAAGACTGCTCATAGATCTCCTGATGTCATATCTAGTTAGAACCAAGTTTATCACTTGCTGTGTGTAAAGGGCACAAATTGTAACATTAATCACATACTTTTACTAAATATACTTGAATATGGACTTTTCTATTTGCTTCTTTGGAGTATTTTAAAAGAATATACACCATGTTTTGTGGACATGTGTCTGTCAGATGTTGTAAGAGGCTTGTACACTAAGGGTCAATATCAAAAATGTTCAGTGAGAATCTATTCTAGTTGAACTGAAGAATAGTGGCTTTTCAGTTTGCCAACTGTTGCTAATTTATGTACAAGGAAGAACATGTAGTAGAAAAGGAATTGTGTGTCAGATAAAAAGTGGATATTTGATCTTTCAGACTGAACCAGAAATGTTTTGTGATGTGAATACATTGTCCTAGAATTTGAAAACTGTTCTGGATTTCATTTCTCAACTGCCATAAGATCTTTTCTAAGTTAACCCTCTTGAATGTACCAAAAGTGTCTTTTGTTCTTTAGGAAAAGTAGTTCTGACTTCAGCAGTTTGTTGGAGCCATGATGATTGGTGCAAATCAGCTTCCTTCCAAATCAGGTCCTGTAGATGTTCTGCAATTCAAATCCCCACCAGACATAGCCAGCTGAGTAGTTAGTTGTAGGTCAGAACATTTGGAGAACTAGCTGGGGAAGCCTTGATAATGTTACAAACCTGATATTTCTGCAGATTCCAGTTTGTATATTCAAGAGAGTAAAATATTGTATTAGAAAATAGATAGGTATGCATTGCGAATAATACAATTTGACTAGGAAGATATTACTTCATTGAGGAATAAATAAAGGAAATCTAGACAAAACAATTGCTTGGCTACACTTGACAAAAAGTCCACCAAGTCCAACGTTTCCAAAAGCAACCAGTCTGATATTTCAGGAACGCTTATGGGCAAGATATAAAGGTCCTCACACTAACTTGTTTGATTATCCATTTTATTTTGTTTATTTAAACATTTTTACCTTGCATTTGTCCTTAAAAAGAACCCAAGGTGGCTTATATCATTAAACTATTTAAAAATATTTAAACATTTAAAAGCTAAAAACAGTAAGTATACAAATATACTTACTGAAGAATGAAACAAATACCACACTAAAATGGTAAACAAAAACACCAAAGCAACAGTTTCCAAGGATGAACTGCTTTAATACATGAAGATACCATGATTAACAGAACCAAATACTTATTCAAAAATCTAAGACAATGTTACTTAGAGTGTTCTGGAGCACATAATTCAATGATTATGCACTGCATAGAGACTTCTTCTTTTTTTTTTTGCTGGTCTGAACCTACTGCTGATCAGTTTCGTTGTGTGACTCGTGAAATCCCAACACGCCATTCCTAATTTCCTAAATCCTTCAAATTCCCATTTGAACAATATATTTTCTAAACTAGAACCTCCATTGCTTTGAGTTTTCCTCTCATGGAACATAACTCCAACACTTGATCAGCTTGATACGAATCTATGGAGCAAACACATTAAATACTGTATACAGTTTTGGTCACTCTATCTCAGAAAGCCTATTGTAAAGCAGGGAAAGGTATAGGAAAGAGCAGCCATGCAAGAAAAAGGCATCATGTTCCCAGGTTTTTTGTTTTGTTTGGTTTTTAAAAAAGGAGAATTGGGGGGGGGGCACAATATATGTCTGAATGGACATTAGCTGTCAGTTAGGAACAGGAATGATCAGGTAGAACTCACATGATAGGTAAACTGTACTTTTTGGCTTCTATGGTTCCAAGAAGAAAAGGTCTGGAGTTCAGCTAGAACCCTTTCTTCCTCATGGTCAGGTCTTCCTCATTCTTCCATTCCCTATCCTAAAGTGTGCAAAGCCTCAAAGAGATAATCATTTGCCACTTCTCATATAGCATCTACTTTTAGGTCTCTGGGGATCCCGGGGTACATAATGTGTGGTACCATAACCCAAGGCACTTCAGGCTAAAGGCTTGTTTGGGGGCCCTGGATCTATGTTCAGTGCCTTCACAGCATGCAACACTGTTCCTTCTGACCCAGCTGGCTCCTTTTGTTAAGAGTCTTCAGTGCTTGTCAGGGTGCAGACATGCCATAGGATATTGATGCTTCAAATGGCAGTCTTGGCAGTGAAAGCAGCTCACCCACTCTCAGACTGAAAGAGGTTTGCCTGCATTGTAGCTGTATCTGGAAATGTAGTGCTTTATTTTCTCTCATCAACGGGAGGGGTCACAGTGCTGATTCTGTTTCTAAACCCTCAAAATACCATCCTTTGGAAATCAAGCTGCCTTTTTTCTGTATAGCTCTATATTTGTTTCCACAGAATATTGTGATACTGAGATAGAATATTGCATGCCACAACATACCACGTGTCCATATATTGTAAGAAAAATATGAAAATTTCTACCAAATTAAATAAAATTAAATTTCTGCATGCAAACCACGCGCTAATAGGAATCAGCACAATCAGAGCCACACAATAACATGCCTTCAGTAGTGACTGAAAAGGTCTGTTTTCACTCCCTACACATTGCCAGTATACAAAGCAACAGTGGAGGTATTGGGAAAGAATGTATGCACTTTGCAGGAATTCCTCAAGCTTTATTTTTAAGAACAGAGACATGACCTTTTCCAAGATACTCTTAGGCTTTTCTGGTTGGAAGGGTCTTCTGAGTTCATAGTTCAGATTTCACGTTTTATTAGAAAATATTCTGTTATGATGAAGAAGATTAGTGCAGATCGGGCGATACAAGTCTTGTGTGCCCCATAGTAATTGAAAGACCTCTCTAATCTGATGTTGGAACATGTACTGTGGCATTTGATCCCACTAGAGGACTCAAAATCATTTGCCAAACTCTCCTAGTCCATTTACTGAAAAGTCTTGGAAATGCATGTTGAATCTGATCAAAGGAAGATTTGACTGAATGTCTGATTCACCACCTTTTCCCAAATTGCTTTCCTTGGCTTCCAGAGCAACACATGCAAGCTGAAATGCTTTTGAAGGTTTCCGGCTCTTAATTAACATCATGATTGAAAGTGTGCTGAGGAACAGATAGCATATAACTTTGTAATTTTGTAATAATGTATATTAGACTCTGCTACAAAGAGAGTAATTAAGTGCTGTATTGGCTTGTATATGAGTTTCTATTTGCTACGAAGGAAAAAAAAATCTTCATTCAAATTATTTGCCCCCATAATTTTCTGTATTGCAGACGCAGCCTGCTAGTACTGTAGTCTGCATTTAATTTGTTTCCAGTGAACAATTTATTTCTGGATGCCCCTACCTGAAAGCTGAAAGTAGCTGAGCAAGATGAAAAATCTCTATTCTCTCTGATTACTCACAATAACCTCATTAATGATACAATCAAGAGTAATAACTCGGAGTTCAGAATTAGCCTCATCATTCAGGAAAACAGGATGAGAACTATATCTCCCCCAATGCATAGAGGTAGAGATTTAGTTTTAGTCTTTCCAGGCTACCTACTGGAATTCTGTTTTGGAGTCCAATTTCATATGTGGCAGTTCTGTAGCTTTTTGTATTAAATATTAGTCCTTATTCAAAACCAAAAATCAGGTTTGTTATTTATATCTAAATAGGTCAGTATGTGTCTGAATATCAGGAATTGCTTGAACGGCATATTTCGGCTAGTTCAGTTTTCATATCAAATTGCAAGGTACATTTCATAGTAGCTTAAGCCCATCTGTACTTTGGTATAAAACGCTCATTTTGATTTCAAGAGGTATTCTTATATCCCCCAAAAATGTCTCTCTTCTAGATCTTTGAGCCTGGAACAGAAATGATTGATTGATTTAAAATATTTTTATCCTTGCTTTCTCCTTAAAAAGAACCCAAGGCGGCTTACATAATTAAAAAAGACAATGTGTAGAAGCTAAAAACAGTAGGTATGCAAATTTTAAAAAAGAATTAAACAAATAGTACATGAAAAACAGTAATAAAATCAATACTAGAACATATTTAAAACTACAGAGCACAATCATTCATTTAAAAACTCCGCTCAGACCACCTGTTATTAAGGGAAAGCCTGCCTGAACTGAAAGGTCTTTGCCTGCTTGTGGAAGGACAGCAATGGTGGGGCCAGCCTAGCTTCCCATGGTAGGGAGTTCTAGAGTCTGGGAGCAGCAACAGAGAAGGCCTTCTCCCATGCCCACACCAAGCACAACTGTGATGGTGGCAGGACCAAGAGAAAGGCCTCCCCTGATTATCTTAAAGTCCAGGCAGACCCAAGCCATTTAGGGCTTTATGGGTTAATACTAGCATTTTGAATTGTGCCTAGAAACGGATCGGCAGCAGTGGAGCTGCTGTAACATGGGAGTCACATGATCTCTGGTTGTGTCTTGGTATGCAATCCAGCATGAAATCAGGCATGCAACTGAGATGCACTGGCACTTCATCAATTAACCATGGCAAATTACATAAACATTATGTAGACATTAGTAGGGTTCTGGCCACAGCCTATCTTCAGGCAAAGTGCTCAATTCCATTGGGTCAATTTGGATCCTCTACTGTGGCAGGAACTACAAATATACAGATATCCTGTGAAGTTTTTATTGCAGTTATCTACAAACAGGCACAAAACCGCCCATTTTCCATACCCTGTTTTAATGTGATTCATCACGTTGAAGCATGAAGTGAACCAGTTGCCAGCCTATTAGCTGGCCGGTATTGGGAAGCTTCCTGCTATTACTGATAGTGCCAGGGTCATGGTGACTGCTCACCTGCTTGACATACATCAAAAATGGAACTACTGGAGCTGCCCCCTCTTCCCAGGAAGAAAATTGTCACCACCCAACCAGTGCCAAGAAGCCTACCAACACTTGCAGGGGATGCTCCAGCAATTCCATTTCTGCTGCATGTCAAGCAAACAAGGACTCTGCTGCACGACACTGGTGACTGGCAATGAAAGCCCTGGTGCAGTTTTAAAAAGTGTGCATTGGCATCATTTTGAAACTGCAGCAGGGTTTGGATCATGCGCAGAGACAGTAGTCACTGTGAATTCCCTTTCGGTTTTCTCAAAGATGTAGATACAGCCTGTGTATTCATGATTGGAGAGTGATCTCCATTTAAAAAATGGATCTGCTTCATGCTCTTGCCTGTATGAACTGTTGGTCAGCTATTACTAATATCTGACAAGAAGGGAAAGTGTTCTCTGGTGATCAAGCAATTCTACAATAAAATTGAGTTAGTGCTTTGGAATTAGAAATCATAACTTGTGTGCTTGCTATTCTATGTGCCAAACTTTCCATTCCTTTATCTGGGGAACTGGCATGAAAGTTCTTTATCAAGTACTTTGGTTGATTAATGTGACCATTTTGCCTCCAGATGTAAAGGTGTGTTTGATATATGTATGAAGGAAGGTTAGATACTTAATAACACAATTGTTGTGAGAAAAATAGTCATGATAAGAACAAGAATTCAGAGTTCAGAATGTTTGTGGTTATTATAGCTGTTTCAGACTGGAATCTTGCAGAGAATTTATATGTACATTTTGTTTAATGAACATTAGTACCTGTGGACTAGTTAGTATAACTTATAAATTGCTGATTTAAGCTTAATGTGAAAAACAAAATTGGAGAGAAAAAATAATGGAAGAAAAAAATTCCTGTAGTTTAAATGAATCTTACAGAACAGCAAGGCTTATTATGGATCATTTTGTATTATTTTAAGAATGCTGAAGTGGGTCTGGTAAAATTAAGCTGCTAGATGGCTTGAGTTTGGAGAATTATTTTCTCACTGTGCCACTTGAATTGTAAAGACATTCAAATATCCCAGAAGTTTAGATCAGGAACAGGCAGTCACGCTGGCCTCAAAGTGTTACTGAATTCCCAATTGTTGTCAGCCTAAGTCAAATACTGAGTGATCAGGGATAATTGCAGTTGCCCAACTACCTTGGGGAATAGAAAATTGTCTGCCCTTGAATTAGATTATTAGAATGATCAGTTGAGCCCAATATCATGGATAAGTATACTCAGGGTATGTTAAATAATGTATTAAGGAAAATGTGAATTTTATGCAGTTTTTCATCCTGACTTGCAATTCTGTCAAGACACCATGTCTGAGCAATCAAACTTGCAAGTGAAGCACAGGTAAAGCTCCCAAAGTCTGATGACAAAAAAGACTAATGACAAAATGAAAGTAAGCTAATTTACAGCTTACAGACTGAAGGAAGCTTGTACTAGAGTAAACAGATGTCTTTTTAGGGTGCTTTGCCTGCATGATCTGCTGACTGTATGGTCTAAATTGATTTAAATCAGGTCTAGAGTTAAACATCTTTGTCAGTTAAGAATCCCTGAATTTGACTGACTGAATTTGACTGGGAATTGCTGTGTAAACTATTTCTTTGTCTTGGCAAAGACAGAAGACCAGCTTCTTGGTATTTTTTGACAGTTAGAGGTCTGACTACTGCAAAGTTAATTTCAGCTCACCAGCATCAAATGTAGGCCTCCAATATGCGCCCCACCAAGGTTTTAAGCTGAGATACTGGAGGTCCTAAAACTTCTAGGTTCTCAACCTGATGCCCTCAAGATCTTTTGAGCCCCAGCATGCATGGCAAATGGTCAAGATACTTAATGGTGGTAGCCCAGAAATTCTGAAGGGTACCAGGTTTTTTTTTTGGGAGACGGAGATCTGTTCTAATTGTTGTAGAAGGTTGCACCTTATTTTTCTTGCAGGGAATATAACTGACATATTTTCTTTTTGCACACTAGAATTGTTGTAGTTTTGTTTATTTTTAATTTTTTTTTCCTTATAAGCTAGACAGCAAAAGTGCTCAAAGTTGTTGGTAGCAGCATTTTAACAAGTAAGAATTGTTGGGTGGGATATTGTAGATGATGTATCAGGAAATCGTATGCTAGAGAGGAGAAGATATTGCCAGTGTGGAATTATTTGTCTATTAATTTGGATGTTGATATCAACCAATAAAAATGGCTACAAAGAGATAATTAGGGTAACTGTTTGGTTTGTAGGCATCAGTTTCATTGGATGGCTCAGCTCAATAGTTCCCTAAGAGAGAGAACAAAACAAAACAAAACAAAACAAAACAGAAAAAAGACTAGTGGATTTATTCTGTAACTGCCTTTTATACATGCTGGTAATTCTCAATTATTTGAGAGGACCCAGGGGCAAACTTTACATACTTGCTTATAGGATACAGCATGCAAATTGTTCATAATTAAGTTATATAAAACTTTTATGTCTTTTCCTCCATAGTTCAGAAACATCTGATGTGTAGGCTTTATTTTTTAAAGAAACACATTATTCGGTAGTTTCAAAGAAAAATGTTAGAACCGGAACGTCTTTGATATCAGTGGAATTTTTGCCACAGGCTTCATGAAACCAGAATTCTATTACAGAGTTCACTGAGCCTGGAGCATCTTCTATTTTCCATTATATGACTGCATTCTACATTCTGTTTCAAGGGGACCTTAAAAATTTGAGTTCGCTCATCCTATTGCCCCCTACCCCAGAATAAAGATGCGAGACCAAGATTATGGATTAAACATGGGCCACACTTTATTGAATAAACAATATTGTAAATCCTTTGGCAAAGGGGGGTCCTGCTGTAGTGCAGAATCAGGTTTAAGCATGGAGGTCCCCCCCAGACCCCCTAACAAACCAATGGGCGAGTCCCTGGCCCCAAGTTCTCGCCGCCGTAAAGACAGCGCTAACCCGGCCGGCCTAAATTTGACCACCCCCGGACCTCAAGCCACCCTCTCCTTGTTGACTATTGGTACAGGTGTGGCCCCAGCGCATCTTTCCCCCCAAGCACCGTAATCGCACGATCCGCAATGCTGGGAGTTCAGATGAGCTATACCTTACCTGAGATAGCTATGGGACTCACCAAAAAACCTGTTTTATCTGCATTACCCACCACAGCATAGGGACTAGCCATGCTAAGTCCCATGCCCGCCATCAAGCTTATCAAGCTCCAAAAGCAGGCCTCCCTTGATGTCTTCAAGGAAGACATCCAAACCAGCATCGGACAGATGTACTCCATCTGGCCGAAAAAATTCAGGCCTATCCAAGCAGATCCTCTGGTGACCAATCACCGATCCAAGGCTGCTGCAGACAGCTCTGCAGACCTCCCTATTAACGCTCCTCTGCGCAGTGTTAACGGGCGAAACATTCCGTGCATCCCTCCAAATCAATTGAGGGATGATGGTCGACCAAACGATGCTCAATGCAGGGTACGTGGCCCTCAACCACTTGATATCTCGTAGCACATCAAGAATTAAGGCCTTTCCACCATGCCTAGCCAGATCGTTACCGCCCAGGTGTATGACCAACACATCTGGGGGGTGTTGACCAAAAGCAGCCACTCGACACATCTGGCTCCACAGCATTCCGTGTAAGCCCTTCCATTCAATATGGGCCCTAGCTCCAAGGCTCAGACTACTCCCCCATGGGGATGTAGCAGTGTGGCGTGCCGACCAAAAAATGTAACTATGGCCAACAATCATGATGTGCCTTCTTTCCACCGGCGCCACGGGACCTACAATGAGAGAAACAAGACCAGGCCCCTACCTAGATGTTAGGGAATGTCCTGATGTACCTACGATAATTAGAAGAAGACTACCAACCTATCCGCTTAATGTCATCTGTGTGGTATCCCAATCCCGCTTCAGTAGATGCAGCACCGATTCTAAAAGAGTGTGTGCCAAATTTCAGTCCCTGCACGCCTACCTTATTGAGTGCCAGGTCTGTCAGCCTCCAAAACTGGTACTTCGTCAATGGGGAACTATCCTTATGAATAAAGAAATCTTCCTGCCTGGCTCCCCTAACCCTCAAATATGATGTTATGGCTTTCACTGGGCAAAGATTTTCCACATGGCAACGCCCTAAAGTAAGGTAAACTCTCTTACCATGCTGATCCGCCTTGGATCGGCGGATATGAATCTGAATTGACCCTGCAAGTAAACGAACATCCTGCCACTGCAACACTAATTTGGATGTGTCTCCCTTCCCAGTGGCCACCACCTTGCTGATCCTAAACCCAATCCAAATGTGCCGACAACGAGCAGATCACTTCCCAGCGCGGCTGGGTATCAGAAGTTTAATCCACCCCAGGGGGAACCAAGTCAGCTATGAGGTAGAGCCCCAAAGAGCCGATTGCGCCATGGCGCGGCTCATGTGAGTCGCGCGTTCGCACACACCCCTTTCCCGGTAATAACCAAGACAATAATCAAAGTTACTTAAGTCCCCCAACCCAAGTAAAGAATCACAAAATAATTAATGAAATGAAATTCCCAGCAAACCCAGGGAGGGAGCCAATGTTACCCCCCCCCCATTCCAATCTCTGCTCTGTGCCGATCTCAAAGCCAACAACGCAGTTCAAGTGAACCGAACAGCCGTACTCCTTCTCCCACAGTTGCCATTGAAGGAAGAGGAAGAGGAGAGGGGGGAACGGCCCTTAAATAACCTGCCATTTCCCCCCTCCCAGGAACTGCTGTTGCGAGACTTGAGAGGTCTCGCGATTTCCGGGGACGGAGGCAAAGACGAGCCGCGCCACCGAAGCGTGGCCCAGCTGCGGCTCCAACATTTTTTAAATTTCTACAACTGCTACACCATCTCCTTAGATCTTGAACTCTCTGCTATTTATCCTAGGAGACATTCTATCAAGGATTTCGTAAGTCTGTAACTTGATAATTTTCTTTTCAGGTTCCTATCCGAAGGTTATGCTGCTGTTGCTCCATAGCTCAGGGAGAGAAAAGAGACAATTCAAGTCTAGTCAGTTCAACATGTGTGGATAAGATTGGGGGTACAGGCCACAGAGGAGGTATCTGAGGGTAGTATGTGGCCTGTGGGGTTCTAGATGTGCTGCTGAACAAGCTTCCTGCCAAGGAAACCTAGCAGAATTTCACCAGCATTCATCCGACATAACTGTTCCTACTCTAATTTGTATTAGCACATGATTACTTTGAGCAACTAGCCACTTCGAGTGGACATGGGAAGAAGCTTTGTTTCTTCAGACTTAGGCAGCTGTTCCAGAACAGTGATAAGTACAATCTTGTAAATGTCCACTTGCCTGCTCATGTTGACAGATGAAAAAAGGACCACACAAAACATGTGAAATTATTTCATTTATTGTGACCAGTCTTTTTCTTGTAAATAACAGCTAGATGGGTAAACTCAAATGGAGAATTCGGAGAATTAAAAAAATCCTGCATGGAAGCCATGAAAAGCTGTATGCTCCAGGCCTCCAAAGCTGTACAACCTCCTGAAATAAACTCAAATTCAACCGGTTTTTCAGGCTGTGAACAGGACAATGAAGGGGATACTTCGTATTTTTACAGTTTGCTCCTGTCAGCTGTGAATTTCAAAATAAGAAATCCACGAGGATCCAAAAGCCAGTGTTTAGGTCATATTTTTAAAATCTGGGCTACCAGCAATGAACCAGACTTTACATGTTTACTTGCCTTGTTTGGAAGAATTCTGCTCTTTATCTGAAAAACAAATGTGTTTCTTTTGTCTTTGGAATATTAGTGATGACTGAATATCTTATGCTGCTTTGCAATCTAGTAAACAGGGAATTAAAATTCAGATCTATTGATGTAATTAAACTTTTTAATGGGTTGAAAACAGTTTAATTACAGTCTGAACAGTTTCATAATGGTAACAATACAATTTAAAACAGTTTCATAATGGTAACAGTATTTTCTGCAAATATAAAGGTCCAAGTTAAGCAAAAAAGAATAATCCCTTTAAAATTCACTGTTCATATTCAGCACTCGTCTATGATGAAATTTGTAATATAGTAAACAGAATAATTTATTTATGTTTTAAAACTGTGTGTAATTTCCATATGATATGCATTGTATTTTTAATTTAAAATGTGTTAATATAAATTGAAAATTAAAAATTATTGGTATAGTTTTGTCATCTGCACACATTCTGTATATTTCTAAGGTTATTAGTTCAGCAAAGTTCTGTAAAAAGGAACTGACAAAAATGACAGAGAAAAGGTATAGCTAGGTTTGAGTAACAGATTTAGCACGGAGACTTCATGCATTATAGAATGGCCCTAGGAGGGGCTGTGCTTTAGTGGTAGAGCACAAGCTTTACATAGTCAATGTCCCAGCTTCAGTCCCTAGCATCTCAAAGTAAAGTTAGGAAAAAATTCTGCCTGAGTCTGTGGACAGTCATTTTCATTTGGTGCCTGCATCTAGCCAGTGTCAATGTTTGATGGATTAAAGTTCTGACTCCGTATAAACTAGTGTCCTATGTTCCTCTGTTGGGAACTAGGCATGGCATCTGTTCAGCTTTGTAGTGTAAGTTTGTCTGGTACTTCCAAATACTGCAAATCAAATGTTTGGAAAGGATATGATGTGCCATCTTCCCAAATGATTTGTCTCCTTGAATAGCATTGCATACAACTTTCTTTGAAATGTTCCCAAATTACCAGACTTGTTTACCATGCAGCACAGGGAACTGTGGCTTAGCAAGAGTATTATGCTGCCCTAAAATTGGAGTCCTGTGTATGCTTAACTTGGCAAGTAAGCTGTATTAAATATTTTGGGACTTCTGAGGAAATCTCCATATGATTGTGCTCTAAAATGTAGGCATGCTTCCTGCTGCAAAGAGAATTGGATGGTTGGCTGTTGATATAATGAGGCCAGTTTGCTATCATGTGCAAAATGCCCACTTCACTTTCATTTTGAAAAGTTCATGTACAACTATCTTGTATTCATATCTGACTTATGAATATTTCTGCAGCCAAGGTAAAAACTGAGGATTTGGAGTGCAAAGATTTTAGTTTTGTCTGTTATCTGTAATAAAACAGTCCATGGAAGTACATGTCCAAGTCTCACTATTGCTGTTTTAGATGAAATAATCCAGACAATACTTTCCATCTGTTCAGAATACTAGAGTCAGAGAGGGATCCGATGATTGTGGACCATGTAGTGGCGGTACATTTTGAATGCCAACTTTCATCATCCCAGTGCCAGTACTTATGTCCTCATCAAGAATCTAAGAATGTAAAGCAGGCTTAATTGAGTCTTGATTGCCCGTTCAAGAGCAAGGCATCCTTAAGTACTTACATCATAACAAGGACATCTCAAAACAATATATTGTGCCTGGGAAAATTAATTGTTCCCCACACCACTGCGAGGTGCTCTGAAGATTCCAACTAAGCTCAGAAGGAACGAGGCAGTCTCAGGACCCTGACAGTGTACTCGTCTCTGCTGATTTTGTGCTAGTCCTTTGATGCCCCAAGCTGCCTTGAATCTCTTTATTAGAAAAAAGGTGGGATATAGATAAAATTAGTGATTTTTCTTCTACAAAAGATACAGCTACTTAAAATGGCTACCATGGCAATTTTTGAAAAACATGAGAAATCTTAATGAGCCTATTTTATGATACTATAGTAAAAGAATGATTGGATCCATCTTGTATCTGCTAAGAAAAAAAAGCAGATTGGGTGCGGACACTTTGTGTGGACGATGGTAGAGAAAGTGTTAAACTACTCATACCCTCCCTGCCCCCATCATCTCTGCAATTTGAAACCTTCTGTATCTGCTTTGTGTTATGAAAGAAAACCACTGAAAGAGTGCAGCAGTGGAAACTTGGAGAAGAAAAATGGTCACAATTATGTTTTACTTATGTGTAATTTTAGAGTGGATTTGATAGAATCTCCCAACCCCGGTTGATAGTAAAATCCGGAGAAGAATGTACAGACTTGAAGAAAATTCTGTTGGTGTATTATTATGGACATTCTGTGGTCCAATGCAGGGTAGCTCATCCTTCCACTTGGATGCATTTTATTTTAACAGGTCTAGCTTGTTTTATGTTTCATATAGGGAGAACTAACATGGTAATTATAAGCAAAAACTTGATGAGGACACTCATAAACTTCACTAGATCCTATTCTTAATTTGACAGGGTATTGTGCAGATAAATATTGCTCTATGATATTTCTTCCTGTCTAAGTTGTGTCTTTTTATGATTGAATCTACAGTTCCTGCTTGTGCTTTTCCATCATGGAATCTGGTTACTAGTTTTGATCTACAGGTTGATATAATTTTAAAAATATATCTGACATTTGCACACTATTAAAAACTGTCTCATTCAAACAATTTTTGTAGTTTTATGACCATCTGGTTAAAGACAATGTTGAAAGGCATATTAATCGTGCTGTTCTGAAGAATGTTTTGTTCAAAGCTGCTATCAAAATTCTTTATTTATCCTGAGATATGTCCTGCTGTGATAATCATTTCATCCAGGCTTACTTTTATAACTTTCTAAGGAGAATTTAATGAACTGATTTAATTCTTGTGAACATGAGAAGCAGATGAACATTGCACCAAATATACTGGAGGATATATGAGACAAGTATGTTTGAGATTAGAATTTCAAATACAAGAAAGTGTAAAAATTCTACTGAGCTGGATATGCATCATATGTATCATACAGTCTGATGGTCTGTATACTACTTTTATTAGAAAATGCACAACCCCAGAATCCAACCGCTTGAATACACTGTAGTAAATGTAGTAATAAAGTCCCATTACTTAAGAAAACATTGTTTATATTACTTGTGTGCCAGATATGTGACAACGAAGAATACAAGTTGTGACTTTTTAACTGGTGGTAATTGACCACTGTATTTACACTATTGCTCATATGTGAGTGTGCGTACAAAATAGGATTCTGGCTACAAAGTTCTCAATTGAAGCCAGAGGTTGGGAGTTCAATTTCCCACTGTGCCTCCTTGAGAGGGGTTGGACTTGATGATCTATAAGGTCCCTTCCAGCTCTACAGTTAAAGGTTATTATTATAGTTGTCATCTCCCACTGAAAACATACCAGAGAACAGTAGTATTATTTGTTTCATTTATATCCACAAAGGAGCTCTAACTGGAGTATTTATCTCCTTTTGCAAACACTATAATTTTAACCCTTTGCAATTTATTGTGTATAGCAGCAGTGAGCAACTTTGGTTCATATAGTGGACCTTTGAGGACCTCACAGATCACAAAAAACTCTCTACAAATGATACTAACTAACTAACTAACTAACTAAATAAAGCCAAACTTCTCTTCTCCAAAACAAACAAAAAGATTGGTATTTGGGAATGTTAAGCAGTAGCAAATGAGTGGGGGAGTTGTTGTGACCTGCCAAAAGGTGAATCATTGCTCCTGGAGGTTTCTGGGAGAGGCAATTTTCTTCTTCTTCTCCTCCTCCTCCTCCTCCTGGTGTTTTATGCTCTACAGTGCAGAGTTGCTGATTGCTCTGAAGCCATTTCTTGAACTTTGTGTCCAAGCAATGT
The DNA here is from genome assembly GCA_037013535.1 of Intellagama lesueurii. Taxonomy (NCBI): domain Eukaryota; kingdom Metazoa; phylum Chordata; class Lepidosauria; order Squamata; family Agamidae; genus Intellagama; species Intellagama lesueurii. Next base: position 18,692,520 of record JBAJHW010000012.1, on the reverse strand, counting down.
GAATGTGGGGTTCCACAGTCCTCCATTCTAATTCATACCAATTCAGTTATTTGCAGATTTCATACTGTACAGCTGGAAAAGCTCTCAGAACATCTTGTACGTCAGTCATAATAATGAAAACGACAAGAACATTCCTGCCCTCATGCTGGCACACTAAGAAGACAAAACAAAGGGGACAGAAGTTCTTAATGTTACAAAATTTCTTGGCCTGGGTAAAAAGCTGTTGGGAAGAAGCAAAGCCAAAGACCTAGTGATCCCAGCTTTATAAACCATGGTTTATGAAGCAAGGAAAGAACATTCTTATGAGCAAGACACAGTCACAGAGTAATTAGCCTTTTGTTCTCAAGAGTAGGGATGTAAAAGATCCCAAGATATTCTGTGCAGATGCCTGAGAATGCAACCTAAAGAAAACTGGATTCACTTCTCAGTGATGTAATAATTGTTAGACTCTTTTCTACAATGATTTTTTCTTTTTCTTTCTTTCTTTTTCTTTGCACTCTCCATGAAAGGGTTGTGCTGGAGCCTGAGGAAGTGGGGTTTTCTCCATAAAAGCTTGATATTTGTTTGATCATTCTGGGGTCACACAAAAGGGATCAACCACTCTTGCATTTGTTTAACACTCTTGTAAGTTCCTCTCTTGATGCATTTCTTTCAGCATTTCAACCCTGCTCAAAGAAAACCATATTTCCAAAACTGAAGTTTCTAATAAAGAGTTGAACCCAGGATCAAACCATGGCTTTAGATGCCGGTTAGTAAAGCCATAGTTTGTCCTTTAGGACAAAATTGGAAACTGTAGTTTACTTTAACCACAGTTGAAGCACCAGAAGCCAACATAGGCATGCTGAGAGTAGAGAACATTGTGCAGGTCCTGTGATCATTTGCTTTATCAATGAACTATATTGAATTGAATTTATTATGGTAAAAAGCCAGCACCAAACAAACTGTACAGTATGCAACGAAACAGAACATGTATTATACATTATGCCAAACAATACATCTACAAAGTATGTAAACAAACTATATGAAAATGGGATTCTTTTATCCCAGTGTTCACTACCTACTATATTATGGTGGCTCTAATTTATGTTCCAACTATTCTTGTGAAAACATACATAACAATTCAAGCTATTTCATTATGATTAGTTTTGATAATATTTTTCCTCTCCTGTTTCAGATGATGTTCCACCCTATTTCAAGACAGAACCAGGTTTGCCCCAGATTCATCTAGAAGGGAATCGTCTTGTGCTCACATGCTTGGCAGAAGGAAGCTGGCCGTTGGAATTTAAGTGGCTGCATAATGACATTGAAACCACTGCCTTCTCCAGTGAATACAAGTAAATGACTTCTAGAATGTAGATTTCATTTATAGTATTCAGTACTGTATTGAGATGATATTCTTATTTTTATGTCAGTAAATCACAAAGAACACAGGTGAAATTCCTGTATAATAAAAATGCAGACTGTGGGAGTATCGTACTAGACTCTTTAAGGCATTTTAAGCATTTAGTGTGTTTAGTACAGGCACACTTTTATGAATGAAAAAATTTATTTTTGTACAGTACGGAAAATTATATACTGAAACATTAAAGATGTAGACATGAAGATCTGGATTTCTTAATCAAGATTAAAATTTGGCCCTGAATCAATCAGGGGTCCACCAAATCAGTACAAACTGAATTATGCTGTTTCCAAATAGTGGATCTGAAGGCCAGACAGAATACAATAGCAGTTGGCCTACTCTTATACCTTTAGCTGATTTCAGTTGCTGCCTCCCATGCACATGCCAAGGCATAGTCTAAAGGAAAGGAAACTTAGCTGCTCTTTTAGAATTGCTATTGAGGATGAGAAAGTCAGGAATATGTCCTGGATTGCATAGGAAAGAAGAAATCAGTAGGGTCATTGTACCTGCTTCTTCATTCCTTCTTCAGTGCACAATTTGGTTTCATTGCTGATGAATTGTTGGTGTCTGATTACTTTGAATACTCAAAAAGCACTTAGTATCATGAGTTACATGCTACCGAATGTGGTGTTCTATGTGTGAGATACAGTTATTATTTAAGGAGAAATATTGAAAGGTTTAAATCAGTGATATTAACAGACTTGAGGAGTAGTGGAAGAATTTAGAAGGGCTTGTCCGAGGAAAACTGGAGTTAACAGAAATGTAGAAGGCAAGTATAATAGAAGACAGGAGAGAGATGTTCTCTGCTTGAAGAATTGAATGGAAATTATTATAAATTCAAAAACTTCCATGACATATTACTGCATAATATTTATAATACAAAACCAAACAGTAGTATTATTGCCATCATAGCAAAATATACTTAAATGCTGTTTGACGTAATCACAGTTTGACAAAATATAATACATAAGTTCCTTGGGTCGTGATGAAAAGCATATTTTGTTTATGGTTTGATTAAATTGTTTCGACCCTTGAAACATTTGTTTTCTCACACAGAAAGTGTGTAGAAAGCTAATCAAAATTCACAATAATGTTTGAATAAATATGTTACCATATGAATATTTCAGGTCTATTATTTATTTTTAATTGCATGCCACAAACTAAGATGCACTTGGCATGTTTTTGTATTTATATGCAGGGAATTGCATTTATTCATTGGGATTAAATCATTGCAGACAAAAGTGTGTTTATTTTTGGTTGAAGAATACTGGGCTAAATTCAGCTTGCATTTTGTAGGCAAGCATCCTGGTCAAACATCTGGGTTTTTGCTACAGAAACATAAGATGATGCAAACTCTTGAGCAAGCTAACAGTGCTGGCATTGGCCAAGCTCCAGAGGTGCTCTTTGTTATCAAACCATAATGAATTCAGGACTTTATTTCCCTCATCCTCCTTCTGCAGCCATTTATTGTTCCAATAATCTATAATAGTGAGTTTAATAGGTCTTCAGAACAGTTTTTAAGCTCTGGACTGCAGGAAGAAACACAAGCTCAAATAGAAGCAGTACAATGCAGTAGACATACACCATTGGATCCCACCCTTAAGTGGGAGGTCATCTGCCACCAGGTCCTGTAATTAATAAATGTAATGGTACAGTTAATTTTTAATTACTTTTTCGTGCATGCAAATTACTTATTGCTAACAGATATTAATCAGTCCAGTAATTCATACAGCATGTTGGTGTCACAGAAATCATACCAAAGTCTTTAGTGTTTCATTGTGTTACTCCACACTGATTGATTGATTGATCTGATCTGATTTGTATCCCATCTTTCCCCCAGAAAGTTTACTGTATAACTTAAAAACAAGTACAAATTTAAAAATACATTATAAGTCCATTAATTATCAGTTAATGTAATTAACTTCATTTTTGTGTTTAAAAGCATAATACAGTTGAAAACCACTTACCTGTTGCAGGTAAAGCCCATTAACTTGTTGCAGGTAAAATAATTAGAGATCAGCAGCTGAAAATTAAAACGTTTCTTCAAAACTCCCAACCCTTGGCAGTCAGATAGTTTTCAAAGGCCTGCTAAACAGGAAGCATTTTGTATGCTGGCAAAAGATGAAGAGATGGCCAGTCTAGCCTCCCTATGGAAAGAATTCCATAATCTGGGAGTGGCCATGGGAATAGCCCTTTCTTATGTCCTCACCAAGTGTGCCTGTGAAAGTGGTGGGACTTTGAGATCTGTGGGCCTTTCCCACAGATCTCAAAGTCTAAAGAGGCTTATGTGGGAGAATATAGTCTTCCAGATAACCTGGCCCCAAGTCATATAGGGTTGATAATAAACCAAGCACCAAACTGGACACAACTGATGAACTACATATTTTGGCCAGGTGAGCATAGTCCTTCCTCTAGGTAAAGCAAAAGGTGGCTTTGGGGTGATGCTCAAGCTCTTTGGGTCTGCATTAACTTATCTAGGGTGGAAACCTTTCTTTTATGTCAAGATGCTAAATCTGTGTAGTGATTCCAAATACATACTTCTTTTATCTAAATATTTGTGGAGAAGTTAAAAAGACACATTTTCTCATGGACTGGTAAATATTTGTAGCAATGAGAACAAAACATCAATGGGTTATTGAAATGAAAGTGCCATTCACTTCAAGAATATGCCAGTTGTATGATTCTTCTCTCTCTGTCTTTTATATCATTGCCAAGATTTCCTAGGTGAACAGCAGGTAATTGCTTGCAACTCTTCATTTCTTATGCAAAGGATCACTATCTCCTGCTCTGTACTCATTGTTGAGGGTACTGGTCTAACCCCATAGCTTGTTCCCCATAATTTAGGTTAAAGACACACTACAAAGTTGTGTTTGTCCTACAGACTGTTATCAACAATTGAAGAGGAATAGCTTTTGTGTGTGTTCTTTTCAATTCTTCAGTTCTTTAATTTTCTTGAGGCAAGAAATCAGTACCGTTTAATAGTGTGTTATCGGTGACCTGGGAGGAGAGATGGGGGCAGGCAGTAGAGCTAAGGTAAACTGGGAAACAGAAGATTTTTTTATTATATGTCTTCTTTCATTAACTGTGTAACTGATAAGTGGGAATAGGGTGATGCTTTTATCATAAAAATCCTGAAAAGTTATGGTGAACACTAAATGATGCTGCCTTTATGTTCATTTGTGAATTTACATGAAAGAGAAAAGAAACTTCATCTATCCTTCCATTCCAAAGATTTTACTTGTTGAAGAAACCGACCCCTGGAGAATGACAAATCATACTAATAATAATTGTATGCCATTAAGTCGATCCTGACGTATGATGATGCTTTCCAGGGTTTTTTAGGTAAAAAATATACAAAAGTGGTTCACCATTCCTTTCTTCTGGAGGCACCCTGGGACCATGCAGCTTGCCCATGGCTACACAGGCTGGTTCCTCTCTTAGGAGGCATAGTAGGGAAGCGAACTCCCAACTTATTTAAAGCACTGTGCTATCCAACAGCACAAATCATAAAAGGTAAGAGACAGTGACAAAATAGTGACAGTGATTTATCATGCAAAGAAACCACAAAAATAGGGACAGCTGGAGTGTATGCTCCTGTTTTTATTGTATTTGGGGGTTTCTTTAAAAACATTAGCTACTAAATCTAGCATGGTTATTTTAAGTCACTGAGAGCTTCAGCAGCACAGTGGCTAATAAATAACATAAATAAATGCATTAACATTTTTCTTACATAAAAAGTCACCAGATTTCCTACTCATAGTATTAATATTTGAAAGAAACTTATTTGTAGATGAGTCCTTCTAATAGCAAGTGTTTCCATAAGTTACTTCTGTAGTTTTGGGGATGTGTTCTCACTAAGTTGTGGAAGAGGAAGCTCCTGTGGTTTATATGCTGGTTTCTGCTATGCTTCAATAAGGCAGCCTTATTTTATCTGCTGTGCTGTAGGAGCTGAAGTGATGATAAAGTGGATAGGAGGTGAATATGTCTTGTACCACAAGGAACCAACTTCTAGAATTTAGATTTGGAGGATTTTTTGAGCAATTGAAAGTAACTGGTCACTTACTGTTTCGAGAAACAGGAAATTAAAGCATTACTTTTAAAATATAAGTATAAAATTTATATACTTAAAATTTTAACGGTGACAAATTCTTTTAAAAAGTAACTTTTCATGTCATTCTGCAAATGTACAATGTTGGGAAAACTTATTTCCATGAATTGTATACAATAAAACAGGTGCTTTCTAAATACCAGTTGGACACTAATTTATGAAACACATTCATTTGAACCGGATGTTGGAAATATCTAAATAGTTAGGAAGATAGTTTCATGATTATTCCTGGAGCTTTTGGGAAGTCTTTCCTTCACACCCAGCCTTCAGCTATTGGTGGGAAATAAACAGAAATTTGGGAAATTCAGAGAAGGAGAGAGTCATCTGTGAGCTCTGAAGGCAATGTGGGGTGCTGGAACTCTAGAGATTTGGTCTGCAGCAATGCATTGTCTGCAAGGAATAGTTATGGTTGATTCTATACCCATGCTCCCTTTGTACATTAAGTCAGATATTTCAGAACTCTGATCTTCAAAAATAAAGCCAAACTCTGCTAGCACTGCCCTGTAAAACTGCTCACTCATAAGTAGTAAGTTTGTATAAATATAGATCCTCAGTGCCAAGCTGTAGTGACATTGCTAGTCTTACTAAGTGGTCTGTGGTCCAGTGGTCTGATTAAGGCCATTTCTTATTTATTAATTAAAAATAACACTGGCTATGTTCTCTAAAAAGATTAAACACATTCCTTTTTTTATAATGCCAAAGTCTGAATTTGGCAGCCGTTCTTCAGATCATGAGTTTTGGGGCAAAGGAGGGAAAATGCAAAGATTTCACTGATACTTCCCTTATTGAGATACTATCCATCTTTTCTGTTGAGTTTCTTGAGCAGTTGTTTTCTTTTAGGCTCTTCCACTCCAAACAAAATTGTCAATTTTCCTAAATTACTTGCACAGAACTGCATAAACTTTAAATGTCCTTCTGGCGTTCAGACAATGAAAATATCTCTTTTCCCCTTGCATGCAAAATAATTCCTCAGTTATTGGGAAGACTAGAATTTTTGAAGAAAAGTCATAATTTATTTCATAGAATAACTACACAGAGAGAGAGATATGCATGTGTTACACTGGCATGGAAACTGAATTCAGTAGAGTGACATAAATGTACTGTTAAAAGAAACCAGAAAGTTGTTCTGACTGCTGGCTCTGTTCAGCATACTGATTGGAGTAAAATGAAAATGCACAAATTGTTTTAACTATGGAGCATGGCAAGCTGCAAGAACGAACATAAGAATACAGACCATGGTAGTTTTATAAAAAAAATTCCAGTTCTTCAGCAGTCTTTGTACACTGTTTGGGAAAAGAGGAGAAAAAGTGGAAGACAGAACTGTCTGGATCATGAAAGACTGTTAGAAAAGGACAGCAATAGTCACTGTGATGAATACCTTTTAGTCAGCTCTGCAATATATGATGCATCTTTGTTCATTACTTTCAGTTGATTATGCTATATAACTCCATTTTTAAAATACTTAGAAGTAGAGATCATATTTTACTGAACATCTTTCCAATATCATGATTTAGGTTTCTGTTTTGCCTTTTCTCGCCACAGGGCAAGAATTTGGGTTTCCTGCCTTATAGATGAAGGAATATTGAGTGCTGTAAAATATCCAAATATCTCTATATAATTCTAGGCCAATAAGTAGAATTAATTATATCCATAAAAAGGTTTTAAAGATGCAGTACTAAGTAATTCATCTTAATGTTTCCTGCATACACCATTTCATATCTCACAGCATAGCACTGTTTATAAACGAGAACTGACAATCAAGGGGATAGGAAACAATATGAAAATTAGAATAGGATCGTGAAAAGTTTGAACATGACTTTAGTTTTGAGCAGTTGTTATTGATTCTTTCAAGTGTGAAGAGAACTAGAGAATACGTACTAGAATAAAGTACATATTATAACTGCTGTGTCTCTTTATGTCTTACAGGTATGTTATCCCATCCTTGCAAAGATCTGATGCTGGTTTTTACCAGTGTGTTGTGAGGAACAGAATGGGGGCACTCTTGCAAAGGAAATCAGAAGTTCAAGTGGCATGTATGTGTGAATGGCAATTATTCAGAAATTTCTTAATGAAGTCCCTACTCATGTATGCAAATATTATAACTGCTATTATTTTCATTAGCCCAGATATTTCTATTATCTTTCAAAAGAGAGATGTTCCATATCCTAGACCTAGGGAATCTGTGACCTGTCAGTTCTTGCTAGGCTATAGCTGGCAAAATCCCAGACTAGTTGCCATGCTCTGTAAGAACAGTGGTGCTGGAGTGCAGTATTATTTGAAGGGATAGAGACCCCCTGCATCCTTACTGCAGAATTTGAACTCTAGAGTGTCTTTCACTTGGGATAAATAGGCTCACTCCATCATTATTTGAAATTGCTGGTCTTACTTAGTCACTGTTTCTTTGTAGTGTTGAAATATATAAATGATTAACACAGGTAATTGTTATGTATACAGTTTTGTAAGCTGAAGACCACCAATATGAGTAGTCGTACTTTAGTATGAAGAATTTGAGGAGTTGCTGAACATGAACAACACACCATAAAGGAAATGTCAGGTTAAAATTCAGTTTCTGCACATATGAAAATGAATGGGTTGGTTGGCAGCCAAACCACCATACAATCCAAGTCTCTATGAACAAATGAGACAATCCTTATTAGGGTTGGCATATCCAGACTTCTGATCATTGAAAGCACGAAGTATGACTTCTGGTTAAACACGCAAATTTCACTTAGATCTTTGCATTGAGTTTCTTAATTGCAGATTCCATCATGTGTGTCTTGAATTATAAAATATATCTGTTTCCATAAAAGCTTGTTTACTTTTTTTTAATAGTCTTTGGAAGTGGTTTCCATGTGGTCTTTGAACCAACCAACCAAACATAACATACATCGATATATCAGTGTACATACTTAGGTTGTGAATTTGTTTGTCACGGTTCCTTAAAACCTCTAATAGGTAGAGAATAAATGTTTTAAATAAGATAAATATAATTTATAAATAGTTTCTGCCCACCTCTCTTTCCATGAAGATCATTTAAGATATCTCACAATGTGAATTCTATTCATCTTGCAGAATAGTAAGGTGGAGTCCCTCTTGTCCTCTCTTCTTCTGAACTGCATTGTAACACAAGGCCAGGCTTCACATTTTATGTGAGATCTAGGATATCTTCTTGAAAGTGTATAGAAAGGGTTATGGCTGGAGCAGTGGCACCTGGAGAGGGAGGCATAAGCCTTTATCCTTGTCTGATCTTCATAGTGTTAATCATTTCTCCCAAGCGGATGTTAACCCTGCTGGGGGAAATGGGTAAAGGTTCTCCAAGAGAATTTAGAGCTTTCTTGATTATAAATTAACAACAGCAATAATAAGGATATGCAGTCATGGATCTCCTGATAACATGCAGTTTGAATTTAATCTTTCTTGTCGTGATGCCATTACATACAATGTGATTCTTTGCACTATGTAGCTCTTACGTTTTCTGTGTTTGTTAGGTTAAAACCGAAGAATGTCTCAGTAAGTTGTGCCAGCAATTTGATCGCTCAAGCTTTGGTAATTTTTGTGGCGAAAGGTGCTTAGGCAGCTATAACGTGCTTGAATCTGGTTTACTGCTTTGTTGGTACCTTTTCCATATCATTATCTCTTTGTGTAGAAAATAAATAGAAATCTTTCAAGTAACATGAAGTTTCATTATTTGTTTATACGCTACACGTCTTTGTCTCAGACTTTGGTTATTGTTCCTCAGGGCACTTAACTGGAAGGTCAGCAACAGTGGCTGTCATTTGATAAATGGCAGGAAGATGAAGTGGGTGAATGGAATTCTTGATTAGACATGACCATTTGCAAGGAAGTGATTAAATAGGGAAGAGAGGTATCATGAGGGAAAACGTGCTGGAATTATTTTTCTGCAGCTTAATATTAGCATCAAGAATAATAGTACGTAATGCTGTACAAATTGCCTGAGCAGCTATTAACTCTTCCAGTTAACCATTATTTAATGTCTCTTTTGCAGATATTCTGCAACACCCACTGGCTTAAAAAATTGATTGAATGGTGGAATATTTCAGTGTCTGAATTATTTGACCAACATCAGGCAGGGTTGTTTCAGACATAATTATGTTGTTGTTGTTATGTGCCATCAATCTGCCTCTGACTTATGGCGATCCTGTGAATGAGAGGTCTCCAGCATGTCTTGTCCACAACAGCATTGCTCAACTCTTCCCAGCTTAAGTCAGTGGCTTTGTGGAGACTCTTCTCTTAAGAATTTGCAATGAGGAATATTGAGGGTTTAGGAAGTGTTTTATTTGTGCAGAGACAGTCAGTATATAACAGCAACAGGTGTAAGGAGAATCTAAAGAAACAAGGTATGCATAGTTATATAGGGAAAACACAAAGGGCCATCAATGAGTAAATTAACTTGATATTCCTTTGAAGCTCTTTCCTCAGGATACATCCTAAAGGAAAACATTCCTTTGGGCATCTGGTTGTCTTTCTATGCAATAACTTTGTTTTCTTTCCCCAAGAAAATGTCTGGGTTTAATGCTTTATGGTTTTATGATAGTTTTCTAGAGGTAGGGTTGTACGGATTTTTACCCTTATGAAACAAAGATTGTATCTCATAATGCTCTGAGTAACACACTGAGCTCTGTTGCACTATAGGACATAAGAAAATACAATTATGTAATTGCCGATTGTAACATAGATGGCTATGTTTCGAGTTGCAATGAGGAAGGATCTCCTCAGCTTCCTTTTGGAAGTCAATCCATCTTGTATTTGGTCTTCTTATTTCCCAGCATTATTGTCTTTTCCAGATAATCTCGTCTTCTCATGATGTGCCCAAAGTATGGCAGTCTCAGTTTCATAATTTTTGCCTCCAGAGATAGTTCAGGCTCAGTGTGCTCTAGGGCCCACTTAGTTGTCTTTCTGGCAGTCCAGGGTATCCTCAAAGCTCTCTATAACAGCACTATACCTGAAACTAATCAGTTTTTCCCCTGTTAGCCTTCTTTACTGTCCAGTTTTCATACCCATATATGGTGATCAGGAATAAAAAAATATGGATGATCTTGGTCATGGTCGCCAGTGATGCAACCTTACACTTGATGATCATTTCTAATTCATTGCTACCCTTCTGAGTCTCAGTCTAATTTCTTGGGTGCAGTTTCCATTTGGATTGATGATTGAACTAAGGTATGCAAAATCTATCATTATTTGAATTTCTTCATTGTCTACATTAAAGTTGTATAATTTTTCTGTAGTCATTACTTTTGTCTTCTTATTGTTCAACTGCAGTCCTACTTTGGCACTTTCTTCTTTCTCTTTCACTACAAGTCATTTCATGTCATTGCTGCTTTCTGCCAGTAAGATGATGTCATTTGCATATCTTATTGATGTTTTTCCACCAATTTTCACTCCTCCTTCATGTGAATCTAGTCTGGCTTTCGATATAATATGTTCTGCATTGAGATTGAACTGATAAGGGAATAATATGCACCCTTGTCTGATACCTTTGCCTATAGGAAACCTATCTGTCTCTCCATATTCTCACATAATGGTACCGTGTTTTCCCCAAAATAAGACAGGGTCTTATATTAATTTTTCGCATTAGGGCTTATTTTCAGGGGATGTTTTATTTTTTTAATGTACAACAATCTACGTTTATTCAAATACAGTCATGTTGTCATCTTCTGGTTGCTACACAATGGTGGAGGGCGGGGTTTCACTTAACTGGGGCTTATTTTTGGGCTGGGGCTTATATTACGAGCATCCTGAAAAACCATACTAGGGCTTATTTTCAGGTTAGGGCTTATTTTCGGGAAAACAGGGTAGCTGCTTCTCCACAATACAAGTTACCCATCAGGACAATCAAGTTCTGAGGTACACCTGTTTATTTCATAACAACCCATAGTTTTTCATGATCCTCACAGTCAAAAACTTAGTTGTAGTCTATAAAGCATAGACTAGTCTTCTGATTTGATCTCAAGTGCCTCTTCCTTTTTGGAATGCATCTTGAACCTCAGCCATTTCTCATTCCATATAAGGAAAAAGCCTTTGCTGCAACACCTTTGGCATCACTTTGCTTGCCTGAGAAATTAAAACAATAGTCCTATAGTTACAGCACTCCTTGGCATCTCCTTTCTTGGGGATTGGAATGTATATTGGACATTGCCAGTCTGTGGGCCATTGTTTTGTTTTTTATATTTGTTGGTATATTTTTGTTTGGATTTTGACAGATTTAGTCTTTGTGGCTTGAAATAGTTCTGTTAGCATTCCATCTACCCCTGGTGACTTATTTATTTCTAGAGCTTTCATTTCATTTTCTAGAACTGCAGATTCTTCATCATAGGATTCCTCTTCAAAAGGGTCTGTCATCCATTCATCTCTTCAGTCCATGGTCTCCCACCTCTCTTTATTTTCTCCTGGTCATATAGTGTGCTTCCCTATTGGTCATTCAGTATTCCTAATCTACGCTTAAATTTCCCTTTGATTTCTTGGATCTTATGGAAGAAATAACTTGTTTTCTCCCTTTTGCTGTTCTCTGTTTCTTTGCATTAGTTATCGTAATAGTTTTCTCTGTCTCTACGTGACAGTTGCGGAAAAACTGCATTCAGGGTTCTGACCCTATTTCTATCACCTTTTACTTTTGCTTCTTGACTGTCCTTTACAATTTCAGGTATTTCTTCCATCATCCATCTAGATTTTTCTTTTCTTTTTTACTACAGGAATTGTATTTTTGCATTCTTCCCCAATAATATTTCTGATTTCAGTCCAAAAAGCTATTCATACTTTTCCTTTGCAAATGCAAGGAATATTTTGAGGTTTCAATAAAATTGAGGACAGTTTTTCTAGGTGACAAGAAGAATGATATAATTCCTTGTCTTCACTATGAGCATGAGATGTGAAGATTTACAACCATAGGCTTACCAGTAGGCTCAATCAGGAGTTCCATTTACTTTTAATCTCCTCCTTCTGTATGACAAAGGGGAAGGGGGGTTAAAACATTCCATCCCTGATTTCTCGATGGATTGTACTGATAAACTATAAAGGTCAGATTGGGCTTCTTAGGTAGAAATTTACCACCACTACTCTGTAGCTGGCAGGTTAGCTTGTGCATCATTTACAATGGTCACAGCTACATGTAAGAAACAACTTCAATTGTTCCACAGTTCTTTATCATAGGGCATGCAAGTTGAAGCAAGCAACGTACAGGTTTAAACTGTGTGATGGCAGCCATGTATTAATTTCTTTTAACATCTGGTGATTTGCAATTTCAGGTGTAGTAATTTGCAAATTATTTTGGCTTCAGATTCAAAATATATATGAGAAGCATCACAGAGTTAATTTTTTAGATAACCTTTATAGTAAATAAGTTTATATAGTGAATTGTAAATTAATGCAAACCACAACAGACAGAAGCTGTTATAAAAAGTCTTAATTAGAAAATATCCAAATTGTGAAAGTTATGTAACAACAAGGTTAATTAGAATGACTTGCTTGGTTCAGTTCTTTTTTTTTTTAAGGTAATGTTTTGCATTTATAAACAAAAAGATGTGGGTGGTAATTATTTTATAACATGGAAAAAAGTCATCCTGGTGATTAAAGCCTAAGTTAAAACAGTGGCTTGATTTTCCAGTCCACTTCAGGGTCTGGTTAATTCTTTTGCAGGACCATCGGTTTCTGCTTTCCTCTGCAGCTCAGTCGATGGAGCTGACTCTTTTTATTCCTCATCCCTACCCCCACTTCAATTTCCGTGTTATATAGGACATTACCTGGAATGATGTATACATACAGATTTTTTTCTGAATGACAAATAGGAGTAGTGTCAATATTTTTTCCTTATACAAATGGATTTTAATCAGCTCCTGAATCTTAAACTACTGCTTTCTCTGGTGTAATCAATGGCCACACAGTTCACAATCTTTTCTTTTCACATTCTCTCCAGTTGCTTTACACATCATGTTTCCTAATGTCATATTTTTGGCTCTAGCCCCATTTCCCAATTTCTAATCATGAAACGTGGAACTGACTGACTCTCCTCCCCACCCTCTCCAAGTTTGGCAAATACTAGATTTGAGATATAAGGGTAATAGCCCCCCTGAAACAGGTCCCCCCCTAAAAGTGCCCTTTAGCCAGCAGATGTCCCAAATCCTGTCTTTTCCAGACTTGGAGAGGTGAGGAGGAAAGTCATTGGAAAACTTGCTGTGAATTTGGTGTCTTTAACTCATGTAGGAGCTGTTCTACCACTCCTGGAAATCCCAAATCACATGAACCATAGAATCATAGAAAAGTGAAGTTGGAAGGGGCCTACAAGGCCATCAAGTCCAATCCCCTGCTCAATGCAGGAATACAATCAAAGCACATCTGCCAGGTGATTATCTAAGTTTTTCTTGAATGCCTCCAGTGTTGGAGCACTCACCAACTCCCGAAGTAACTGGTTCCACTGTCATACTGCTCTAACAGTTGGGAAGTTTTTCCTGATACTCAACCGAAATCTGGCTTCCTTTAACTTGAGCCCATTGTTGCGTGTCCTGCACTCTGGGGATGATCGAGAACAGATATTGCCCCTTCTCTGTATGACAGGCTTTCAAATATTTGAAAAGTGCTGTCATATCACCCCTCAGCCTTCTTTTCTCAAGGCTAAACATGCCCAGTTCTTTCAGCCTTTCCTCATAAGGCTTGGTTTCCGCCCCCCTGATCATCCTTGTCGCCCTCTGAATTTGTTCCAGTTTGTTAGCATCCTTCTTGAAGTGTGGTGTCCAAATCACATGAACCATGAAACAGTTCATTTTGTCAGAAAGTTCGTCGTTTGTAATTCATGAATAGTGATGAACCAAAAACCATCATGAACTGCTGCTTTGCTGGTTCATGCCTATCTATATTCACTACCCATATTCTAACCCAAAAATCCACATTTTGACTTTGATGTGCAGTCTGTTATGTGTATTTCGTAATTGAAAGTAGAGACAAGCATGAACTGCTAGTTTGGTGCTTGAGATACACAGATGTTCCCTGGCTTCCTAGCCCTTCCTTCTCTGGTGGGCACCCACTGCAGCTTCCCACTCCTGCCTCCTCTGCCAGGCACCCACACAGAGGCAGTACAGCCACGCCGCTGCCTCTGAGCAAGTGCCCACTGGAGGAGGAAGCAGGGCTGGGAAGCTGCACCACTGCTTCTGAGTGGGTGCCCACCAGAGGAGGCAGGACTAGGGATACAGGAAATCCATGGAACAGCTGTGCGCCTGAATTGCTGAACCGGCACAAACCACCAACCAGCAGTTCGTGCCCATCTCTAACGGAAAGCTCCTTTTGGGGCAGCTTTGTCTTAATACACTGGCTTGACAGATTGTATTAATTATTATAGTACATGGGAGTGGCATTATTAATTAGAACTCACAAATATGATCACATCATACTAATATTGAAAGATCTTCGACGGGTTACCAGTCATTTTTCCTGGGTACAGTTCAGTTGCAAGGTGTTGATGCTTACACCAACTTTCCCGAACTGTTCCCCTCAGGGTGCCTCCCATCATTTCCAGACAGCATGGCCAGCCCTGGAAGGTACCAGACCAGGAAAGACTGGCTGATAAAACTAACCATACCCTTACTTGCCCACATGCAAGAATCAGGCACATTATTAAGGTGTTTGTTTACAGATGCCTTAGGAATCATTTATTCTCTGTTATATAATGTAAAAATACCTTTCGGAAGTTAATATGTTATTCACTATGCCAATTTTCAGTTGGCGAAAAAAGCCAATTGCCAACCCAGAGGAAAGCAAACATGCATGAGTGCTGACACAGACGTTTCTTGGGTGTTCTGGAGTCACTGGGCTTTGCCTCATGCCTCACTACACACCCTCAAACCTGCACTCATCAGCACTACTAAAACGTCTGCTACATCTCATGGCTTAATTATTCCAATCCCAATGACTACTATAAAACATAGTTATTATCCTCTGTGACCCCTAAAAATAACAACATTGCTTAAGAAAGGAAACTTCTGGGTTTCTTAGTGTAACTTTTCTTTGCAGACATGGGGAATTTCCAGGACATGGATCAGAGGAAGACAGTGTCCCAAGGGCAAGCCGCAGTCCTGAACTTCCCATATATCACAAGCAACCCTAGACCACAAGTGACTTGGTTTAGAGATGGGCACAAGATTATCCCAAGCAGCAGAATGTAAGTTAAAATTAATCATTGTTTGAAATATGACTAATTGCTCTTGATAATGCAGCTTACATTTTAAGTACCTAATTAAGGTTTAAAGATAATAAAGTGCACTAATGTGTTCCTTGTTTGAGATAGATGGCTGTTCCAAGGCTGGTTCTAAAACCTTTGGCAAAATAACTTTGGATATGATAATGATTTGATCTGTCCTTGCAGCAGCATCTGGATTCCTGCTTCCTTTTGGCATGTTTTTTAGAAAAACACATTGTTATCCATGGATTGCCTTCCAACACCAGTTGAGAAAAAAAGGAGCAAGAGTGTAATAGATCCATGTTATGCTTTGCGTGTTTTCTTTTAACGTTCAATTAGCCAGTGTGGGAACAGAAAGATGGGCTAAGCAGGCCTTTGTTTTGTTCCCCCATGGCTTTTCTCATACTTCAGGTCTACTTCAGGTTGACATATTGTAGTCGAGGATTTCGCCATATCTTTGTAAAAGTCTGAAAAGTACAATTCTTCGCTCTATTTTTTACTTCTGTACAAATGCCTGCACATATGCAGTTACCCCCATTCTCTGCAACTCATCTCAGCGCTATTTGCAGTCCTACCAATAACTGCCTGATCAAAAACAGGTTTACTCCCAGTTAACACTTGTCAGACTTGCTGTGTTCCTGCTAAAATATGCCAGATGTGAAGATAACAAGGAATTAATATTTATTCCAGATGGGTCTATAACATGTTTCTACATCAATAAAGTATTGTTGCCTTTGTCAAACTACTGTTTCTGCATACTCAGAAATAATTATTATTAGTCAACATTTTGTAATTTTTGGTATCACTGAGTGAATGGAAATTCTAAAATTAAAGAAATGATAACATGGGGAAGTACACTCCTATGTACTGCATGTAGATGTAATTTATGGTTGCAATCTATTATCTATACCTGGAAGTAATTCTTACTATATTTGTCCAGTGTGGTTTGCTGCCAAATAATAGGGTTGCAGTCTTAAACATCAGCATGTTCTCCATTCACTGTCTGATTAGATCTTTATGGGTTGCTCATTTCATTCAACAGTATTTCAGGATTTTTCTATTTGATCAGTATATAATTAATATGCAAGATTAATATATAAACTCCCCTTTCAACTAGAAAGCCTACAGTATGGACATCTGAAACACAAATATGATTTTGGAGCATTTATCTGCTGTTCTTTGCCATACCATGTTGTTACTTTATTTTGCAACAAAAATTAAGCCCTTTCTTTTGCTCCAGTTATAGTGGGGAACCTTTGGTCCATGCTTTGGCCATCTTTCACATAGACCACTGCAATCTCTTTCTCTCTGATCTTCTGTTGTCTCACTTTGAACTCCTCACATCCAGCAGTTTGCCAAAATCATTCACAGTTCATTGCTCTTAGCATATGACTCCCCCCCTGATTTGTACAACAGCTTTGTTTCCTTGACACAGTGCATGTTTTTTGTCAGTGCAAAGCCCTACTTCGGTATTTGTCTCCATACTTCTCCATTCTTATATCTAATTGTTTAGAACAACTTCCCAGAATGCCTGTGTGGTACAACCTCTTTTATTTATCAGATGCTTCAGCATAATCTCTCAGCTCACATGTTCAGAGAATCCAGAATTCCAGCAACTGGTGACTCTAAAGACCTCCTTTCTTCTGGATCAGGTAGACCTCTGAGCCATTTCTTCTGAAATCCCAGGCTACATCTGGACTTGAGAATCTAGAAAGAGACTGGATTCTGGGGGAAGGGATGTAATGAATATTCACAAAATGTCTTGTCCCCTGTGATTTTTTGAGTATTACTATGTAAAGGTTTCTGCCAAGACTCCCTGCTGAGACTTTCTCCTTGAGCAAAATTTTCTGTCTTTTATTGGAAAGGAGACTCTGGACATCTTTCCCTTTATTTTATTTTATTTTATTTTGTTTTATTAACTCTGTTTGACCCTGCTTTTGGTTCACTTTCTCACATTTGGATTGGATTCTACTGACTGAAGTCCTGATTATTTCTCAAATCTGCCTCTAGACCCGTCTAATCAGCTTTACCTACTCACTGGTAGAATATTTCTGCTGTGACCATTAATGTGCCTTTGTCTTTCCCCCTGGGATTTTGCCCTTTCCTGGAAGCCTTCACTTGGTGTGGCAGTCCAGACAAGGCAGATTTATGTGTAGATTTATGTCTGACTTTTTTTCTAGAGGGCTTGCTAAAACCAAAGCTAGACATAGCATCTTCTTTTTTCAGACATGAGGAATTTTTTACATTAACTATGCATTACTACATTTTGTTTCATTGGGTAGATAGGGAGACGTTTCTTTCTGATCAAAATACTAAGTATCAAGCCAGTGGAAATCAGAACAGGGTTATAAAGGTTTCCATTACTGCAGAAACTTAAAGGTTAGCATGAAAATGTATCAAAATATGAAAATATATAATTCTCCAACGGTAAGTATGAAGTTCATGTAATTTGCCCTTTCTGGCAATTCATTGGCACTAACCTTGAAGATTTAAACTAGCTGGAGCTCATTAATTTATATTTCAATCAGTATTTTTAGCAGTTTTTCCTGCTTATGTTTGTCAATGTTTTTGGCTGAGATAGGATGGCCACCTTTATTTCCAATAGGCTCTGTGTCATTAATAGCTCTGAAATAATCATAGACGTGTTATCTCTACTTTCTGTCACATTTTAAATTGCAAATTAGCAACTATAAATTTAGATATTTAACATGCATGTCCTAATCACAGGTGTGGAAACCATGGTAAAAGAAAATGCATCATATATTTTTTCCCATAATTCTTTGTTTTTCTTTACTCTTATGACTACTACTGACAACTTAAGATGGCTTCTAGTTGTACTGGAGACACCCTGAGCTTGTGATAATCAGGGGAAATAGACCAATTTCTTATTAGTGGGTCATTAAGTTAAGAGCTGTCAGTTATTTAGGCTGGAACAAAAAAAATTATGATTCAGTGGAGAGATGACTTTTCACCTTTGTTCACTAGTCAAAAAGCATATTCTGCTGTGTGTATGAAACTGGAGTAACTTTTAAAAGGGAGTTTTCCTCTAGAGGAAAAACAAATAATTTCTTTTGGATGCGCAGAATTGTAAATTAAGTTTTTTAATCACAAAGTTTAGAAATAAACAGCATCAAACCCATAAATGGTTGCCTATGTTTTGGGATAAATACTGACCTCAAATAACCAGCACAATCTCCTTCTCACTCTGATGCTTTCCCCCATCCAAGCTGCAGTTTTAAATGATTTTAAAATCCCAGCGAGAAATAGGCAGTACTAGGTAATGCCATCCTAACTCAAAGCTACGTTGCTTGTAGGGGTTAAAGATTAGACATAAGCCTCTCCTGCAAACTGATCCCCCTTCTGCCAGCTGATTTCAGAGATTTGGTGACAGAAGGATCTACAGGAAGAACTGCTCAGCTGGCTAAAATTTCCAGCAGAAGAAACCCCAAAAAGGGGCATAGAAAAAGGAAGGGCAAAAGAGGATCTGAGTTATGCCTAATCCAAATCTCCTCTAGCCCTGGGCCACAAGCACAATGCCAGCAGATAGGCTAGGACAAGGACAGTCGTAAGTAATTTCCAAAAGCTGTAGGCTGGGATGAGTTTGGCACAGCTTCAGCTAGTCTAGTGTCAACTTAGTTAAATGTGTATTTGGTCAAGAAAGAAAGAGCAAAATCCTGTTTGCATAACTTTGTGCTGCATAACTCAGATTGGGCACTGGAAGCATTTAATTTGAGGTAATAAAAGTTTTCTAAACCCTTCCTTTTAGGTTCCAAGGCTTTCTAGGGCTCCCTTTAATTCGGTGGTATATAAATTAAACAAACAAAATAAATACATTTGAGACCTTTGGGAGAGAGGAGAGCCTTTAATAGTTAAAAAAAAAACACCACCAGATCACATCTAGTCATCCCAATCCTGGTGGCTGTGATCTTGCAGTGACTTTTTACTATTAAGGCTCTCCCCTGCCACCCCCAGGCTTCCAAATGCTTCACCAGGGCAAAGTCTTCTCCAGGAGCATTAGTGACCCTTAGAACCTAAATAGAAGGGGATAGGAAGCTTTCAATTATCTTAAATTAAATGTTTCCAGTGCCCAATTCAGGTTACATGGCGCAAAGTTACACAGCAAGACTTTGCCCAATGTGTCTCAATAAACTCTGCTTGTGACTTCTGTGCTTTTCTATAAATACACTTAAAAACAAACTCTTCCTTAACCATGCAAAACTAAATGCCTTCAGCAAATCAATATGCTACACTGTGGAGGCAAAGTGACTGAAAACAAGCTGCAAATCAAGCTTTTGAATTTATTTAGCAGATTTTGTATTAAACAGTTCTGAAGTACTTATAATTAATTATGCCATCAAGTACCCTTGGTGGTCCTTTCTCTAGGAAGACGTCTCTCACATGAGATCCTTAATAGTTCTTCTGATGCATGCTGTGCTTCAAATGCCGTTGCTCAAGACTCCCTTGGTGCTTGCTGGGGTGGTATTCTGAAGAATGGAGCTCATGTTAACTCTCTTCAATACCTTCTCCAAATGGTATTGGAATTCTGCTGGTGGCTATCGTTAGGTCTAAGGCATACTTTCCATTCCCTTTTGATCTGTCTGCATTAAATGCCATGCACTGCTTTTCTCTTTTTTGTGCTTGTTGATTTTGTTGAGGGTTTTCTGGAACTCTAAAGGTCCAGGTTGCCCTACATTGCGTGGGTCCAGTGGCCAGTGATGGTATTCATGTATGTGAATGGTATGATAACACCTGTCACATACAGTTTGCCATGTATTAGCTCCCAGTCTTTCCCTATCCTGCATACAACACCATGATAATATCATTGACGTATCTTATAAGGCTGCAAGGATTTTCAAGCTAATGTGAAGTTCTTTGAAGTCCTATACAAATTATAAATAGTTCAGTAACTCTTTGTCTTCTCATATTTCTTATCCCACTGCAACCAGTTAAACTATTTTATTTGTGAGCTAGTTTCAGGTTTTATGTAACCATGAAAAGTAATAAATATTATATATGAGGAGTGCTTGCAGAACTAGATATAGTGGAACTAATATTTAGCAGTTGCCCTCATCCTCTGGTAGGGAGCCTTAGTAAGGAAATTCTTACGCTCATATGTCTGTGTTCCATTAAAATCTTTAAAATTGTCTTTTCATGCATTTAATGTTGCTTAGAGTATTGTCCCTTTTTTGTTGTGATAGAGTTGCAAAAACTATAATGTTTATGCTAATAACAACATAGCTATAGTCAATTACCTCTATATGGACAGCAAAAGAGGCAATAAATAAATAAAATTTAAATCTGAAAATTACCTGCTTGGCTATGAAGTGAGGTTGCAGTTTTTGCTTTGATAGCAATAGCTCAGCTTAATGTTCTATGTACTGATTTTTCATCTGAAAACAAACACCACTGTATTGTACATGGACTGAACCAATACCAGTGTAACTCTTCTCGGCAAATATTAGCTTGCCTTACAGCTTATGCTAGTTGCACATAATTGCATTTCACATACACCAGATAATACTTTAATTAAAATTGTGATAATTAGCATGTATTTTTAATGAACAATAAATTCTTAGATTGCCAAGTCAGTGGTGCATTTACTGAATAATGCTTCTGCTTTATTTTTGTTTTTAAATAAAAAAGCTTCTAAATCTGCAAGCTTTACTTTTAGAATGTCAGTATTTATCTATACAAACGTTAAAGCTCGTGTATAGGTTGTTCTCTTGAATTATATGGATAGATTTGTAAGCCTACATAATGAAGTTTTCTTCCCATGGGTAAGGTTTAATTTGGCTAAGTCCTATGAACACTTTTCTCCAAAAGCATCATGCAATTTGTAAAGGCCTATTCAAGTATGCCTTTCTAAGCTGAGGCTGCTGATACTGTACTAATTGTAGTATAGTGTGCTGGCCAAATTTTACAACTTGTTGTTAATACCGTAGGTTCATTCGTATGTTATAAATTTTCCACATCATAAAGACTTGATTGCATGAGTTCATTCATCCTGGCATCCTGTGTGCCCAGCGTACATCTAGGAAGCATCTTTGTATCCCATATAGCTAATTAGGAACATTTGTGACTAAATTGAAAGTTGAAAATACATAATCTACTACAACTAAAGGTATCAAAATAACATATCCATGCTACAGACCATGATGGTAATTGTACCTGCTTTCATATGTTTTCCACACTGTATTTGATGATCTTTGATTTCATATGTGCAAAGGTCCCCTCAAACGGCCATATGGCCTCTGTTGAGAATGACTTTCTTACACCTTCCAAGATATCAAAGCAGCTAAACCAAGATCAGCTTTGAGGATGACAAGACAATTCCTAGGCAGGTTCTTCTTGACACCAGAGCAGAGAAGCATCTCCCATTTGTCACTTTTTCTCATTCTTTGTGGTGATGACCAAATGACTGGTTTTGGAAGTGTCTAACCACATGAGCATGATGCTCCTCATAGATGTGGATCATGACTATTATCTGCACTCTTCAAAAGTTCTGTCTTAAGACTCTTGATATCACAAGATAGAAAAGAACAAAGCTTGCGTTCCAGTACTTCTTAGTAGTCTTATTAGTCTTTTCAGCATATTTATGTGTCACTTTTGTTTCAGTTGACTAGCATAGCTTCTTTGTTTTGAGACTGTGGTTTAGCTATCCTTTATGTTGTGATATAAAGGGACGTGGTGGCATTGCGGGTTAAACCGCAGAAGCCTCTGTGCTGTAAGGTCTGTAGATCTTCAGCTGTAAGATCGAATCCACGTGACGGAGTGAGCTCCCGTCGCTTGTCCCAGCTCCCGCCAACCTAGCGGTTCGAAAGCATGCAAATGCGAGTAGATAAATAGGGACCACCTCGGTGGGAAGGTAACAGCGTTCCGTGTCTAAGTCACACTGGCCATGTGACCACGGAAGATTGTCTTCGGACAAACGCTGGCTCTATGGCTTGGAAACGGGGATGAGCACCGCGCCCTAGAGTCGGACATGACTGGACAAAAATTGTCAAGGGGAACCTTTACCTTTACCTTTATGTTGTGATAAGAAGGCAAAACCCAAGACAAACAGCAGAAGCAGACAGTGTTGTTGGAGATAGATTTTGATATCTGTAACAATGAAAAGAGAGTGCTTGGACAACTATGGGTATAAAACCAATCACTGCCATTTCCTATATCCCTAATAAAAATAACAGATCTGATGGCTGTATGGTATCTGGTATGATGTAACAGCTAGTTGCTCTGCGGAATTTCCTATCTGCATGTCTGATAAGATTTTTTAAAATTTCCCACAGTATCAATAGCATGGGAAGGAGAATATTGCTTTACACTTTGACTCTCCTTGTATGTGGTGTTTAAAGCTTGTCTAGTTAGAGATGAACACAAACCACTGAGTAAATTGTAAAAGTTCCTTGGTCAATTATGTAACATATTGCTATGAATTTTTGCTGCAAGTTTTTGGAGACCTGTTTTATAAACCTTTCTTTTCATAAGATTTATTCATGATTCAGTGAGCAAAACAAGAAACCTTCACATGTTTGGGATGTAGTTTGGCTTTTGCAGCCTGTTAGTATCAGGTCAATTGTGCTGAGCAAAACTCAGCTTGCATTTGAAGAATTTGGTCCATGGCAAGGAATGTGAAGCCAACTTTGCATTAATTAATGCTGGAGAGAAAAGAAGGAACTGGCAGCCTGCCCATGGCTTATCTATGATTCTCCAGTGTGAGTAGAATCTCTAGCAGTTTTGTGTCTGGCGTTTGCCTAACAGATTGCAAATTCATTTAAATAGATCAAAATGGCCTGCTTGAAATTTCATGGGTCTCTTTGATGTGCATAAGAAGCATGGCTTCTGGTTGCAGCAGAACTTTCGGTAACAGGTGTGCAATTAAAAATGGATAGTGGATTTTTAAAACTCTCATCCAAAATATCTGCACAGAAACCATTAGATTAGGCATCCTTCAGTCTCAAGAGACTATAGTAACGTGCTCTGTATGGAGGACTTGGAACAGCGTCTAGTGTGGCTGAGAAGACCAATTCGAGAGTGGCAATCCCTTCCACACTGAAGACAAATACAATCTGTCCCCTGTCCAGCTCCCTGATTTTGCTGGTTTCGGGACTGCCTCTTTGCCTCGGCCTGCTGGACAAGGGTCTCTTCAAAATGGGAGAGGCCATGATGTACCACCTGCCTCCAGGCTGAACGCTCAGATGTCAAGGTTTCCCATCTGTTGAGGTTTCTCTTCAGATCGTATAAATCTGTCGCCTTTTACATCTGTTGAGGTCCATTCCTAAGGCCATGAGTATGTTAAAAATGTCATCTGCTTTGGTCAGAATTCCTAGTTCAATTTGCATGACACAGAATATCTCTTAAAATACATATTGTCTGTTTTGGAGTCAGAATATATATATGGGTCAGACAGGCCAGCCAATAAGTCAAACAATAGACAGAAAGCAGACATTAAATGGCAATACAATGAAACCAATGTGGAAAACATTTTAATCTTTCAGAATATTGTTTAGCGGACTTTAAAGCTGCTATGCCCGAGGGGGGAAAAATAGTTTTACAACAAGATTCCCTCATAAATTTTCTGAAATGGAATTCATTAGGAATTTGACACTGTGGATCCTGTCCTCAATGAATCCTGAAGATGAAACAGAAAGCAGTTCTGCTTCAATGGTTTATTTATATCACCATGCTGTTAGTTATTCTGCTTTTTATGTTGTATTTTATGATGGCTATATTAGAGTTTGTAAGCTTCTCTGGGATAGAAATGATGAGTTATTATAATCACTGATCTTGCTATACCTAGCGATGAGTGAAAAATATATTGCACTTACATTTTAATGTAAGTTCACTGCATTTGTGTATTCTGGTACTGTACAAAGAGTGGAATCTGGGACCAAAGGCCATACTTACTTGAGCCAATAATATGATTAATGAAATAAAACAGCATGCATTTTAAACCTGTGTATGGGGATAAGTGTATCCTTAAAATGTCCACTGTCATACATTTATCAATAGAAATATGTGTACAAAAATATGTCTTGTTAAAATGCACATAATGTTGTGGAGCAAAATATATACAAATTTTGATGTGGACCAAAGTTAGAACAAGCTTGGCAATTGAAAAAAAAATGTGATAAAGAAAGACATTTTCATACATTTTTAACCATTCTATTACAATTAGAGTAGAATGGAATGAGTCACAAACACTGCTTGAATCTTATATTCATTTCTCCGGATTTCCTACATCCAGCTTTGCTTTGAGGTTCTTGTAGTGCTTGACCTTTTGGCTTCACTTTGCAAAATATGCTTTATCCTCTGTGCAGGTAATGGTGTCATGCAGCTAATGAAGTGGCTGCAGCCAACAAAAGCTTACCACACAACATATCCATTCATCTTTTTAAAATGCCAGTGCCACAAAAAATGGCTGTTTCTGCTACAATAGCTACTGCTCTGGAATGTGTTGCTGTGATGTCAATGAGCATGGTTACTGCCTCAAGCCTCTTGTAGATAGGGTTTATTTATGTACTGCATTCTGCACAAGGATATTGTGCTCCAAATGGTTCACCAAACAGACAATCTAAGTATGACAGCACAACAGCCTCAACAACTAAGAATGAACTACAAGGTGACATGGCCAAGTTCACAAGTAAAATTAATTTAACCCATGTGAAAAATTAACAATATCTAATATCATGATTGTGAATATCAATGCTATGCATATATTAAGCAGTTCATTCAGCAGGCCATATTAAGAAACCCACCAATGAAAATAGCATATGCACATCAAATTAAAAGCAAAAGTAGAACAGCATTATGATAACTGTAGCCTTCAGCCAAGTAAACTATATCAATGTACATAAGCAGAGTCTAGATATCCACCTTCAAGTAAATAAAACGGCATGCATTTTAAACCTGTGTATGGGGAAAATTGTCAAGCTAACACTGCCTTCTTATTGACAGTCCAATGGTAGCTCCTATGCAGAAGCAGTCAGAAAAGTAACATTCCATGATGTGTACATTGTAGTAACCATGAGGAGGATTATCCAGTGAGCATCTATTAGATCATCAGTTGATTGTATCCTATAAGACACAGCAATAAATTCAATTACTCTAGATTTTTACATCACTAGTCACATTACAACAGGTTATTATGCTCACTTACTTGAACTTTGTTTATTCCAGATTACAGGAGATTTAATGGCATTTCAACTATTTAATATACTTTTAACAAATGTTCAGGTTGAATAAAGTGCAGATACAACACAATACATTCCAACAGACAGACAAAATCCATTGCTATCAAATCAGATCTTCAATGAAAGATAGCTAGTACTTCAAAATGCTATTAGCTTACAGAGCCCAAACTTGTTCACTGTCTCTGTTAGAGTTCAGTCCTATACAGTTATCTGAATGCTATTAAACCCTTTTTTTTTCAGTAGACAAGCAGAAAAACATACTTTTGGTTTATGGCTCTGCCTCTTCCTTGCCTTTGAGTCAAACTGGCAGTCTATTGTTCTAACTCACAGATACTTTCTCCCACTCTCTCCTATGCTTTTTTTCCTGACTCCATTGACACTGTGCTGTATAAAAACCTCAGTGCCAAATTTACAATACACATACTAAATTTATGTTTTTGTATCTTTTCTTGCAAAAAAGAAAGCAAAGCCTTGTTTCTATTGAAAACTGTTTTCATGGAAGTCTGAGGAGACCCAAACAGTAGTGTCTATGACATCAAGAAACACCTAATTGTTGTTCCTCATGTATTCTTGGTTTTTTGGGGTTTTTTTTGTACCTCCAGTCTTTTTGCTTTATTCGTCTCAGAGCATCGCACAATTTAAAATTATGGACGTATATG
Source organism: Intellagama lesueurii (assembly GCA_037013535.1). Classification (NCBI taxonomy): domain Eukaryota; kingdom Metazoa; phylum Chordata; class Lepidosauria; order Squamata; family Agamidae; genus Intellagama; species Intellagama lesueurii. The sequence goes on along the minus strand of JBAJHW010000012.1, from coordinate 18,665,978 downwards.
AAATAGGGGTAAAATTAAAACCAAATTAAAATGTTAAGACCTGTTTTGACTTAAGGTAGGCTACTTCAATAGTGGTATCACAGCCATTTGCCAGATCAAGTTTTTCTTCTTTATTATTAAAAGCCATTTCCCAAACTTCTAAAAAAAAAAAATTACAGTAGTTGCTGGTTGCCATCTACCATTTATTCTTGTCCTTACTTTCCTTTAGGAATTCTGCTACACTGGATACAGAATGTGAGATGCTCTTAATAATGATCACTGGTTCAAAACACTTATTATTTTAAAACTTCAGGTCACATTTCTGTGCAATCCATCATCTGTTTCCAGGGAAACAAAGATAGGAGTGAGCACACAAAAGCAGAGTTTACTGAGGACCTTATAAATTTAAGTTGTGGCAAGTTGCCAGAACATTTTGAAGTATGTGCAGATATTGGAACCGGCCCAATTCTGAATCTCCAATTCAGATAATTTTGGAACTATATTAATTAAAAATGGCCTCTTAGTTTTTTTACTGGACAAGCTCCACACACACTGAGATCTGATGCTGTATTGAAGGTGAATTTTGCTGTAAGAACACATTCATGAACTATTTCATGAATGTATGTTATCAGCTTATGCGAGAACAATGATGACTGAAAAATACCACATGTAGTATACTCACTTGATGATAGTAGCTTACCAAGCTATTGCTCTGAAAGCAGCGTTTTGTATCAAGGTGACAGCATGCTAACTAGGTCTGATAAGAAGTTCCTTCTGTCTGGCACATAGCCCTCTCCCACCCCCTGCCAGTTTTCCTCTTTATTCCCAGTGTCAACCTTCTAGATTAGTTCTTGGTTTCTTCCATGGCATTATCAAACTTCAGGGGGACATGGAAGGAGCCTCCTCAAACAACATGAGGACTGTGAACACATTTGGGTGTTCCCTGGGTGATGACAGAACCCTGTTAGCTGATCCTGTCACTCCAGAAGCACCACTGAATTGATTCTGACATAAACCACGAATAGGAAGAAGACAAAGCCTCAGATGTTGGGGGGGGGGGTGTCTCTCTAGAGAGAAACTGCCAAAATAAGACAGATGCTGTGTTCAGGAGGAAAGATGAGATGATGAAGAACATATACATGTTTAATAATTAATGATTTCATAGCTGGAGTATTTTTTTTTGTCATTTTTACTCTTGCCCTCTTATTAAACTACGACTGAAAAATTAGTGGTATGTTTTGCATATCACAACATCATATCAAACAATGTACCTTTTTACTGTGAAAATAAGGCAAAATATGGATTTTTATATCTTCATGCATTCAACATTTTGGACATGATATTATTTATTTGGAGAATAAACCATGTGTATCTCAGTCTGCATTTGATTAAATTAGAAACCAAATTGGTGAGAATTTTAATATGGTCAGTGTGTGAGCACTTTGGGAAAAAGCAGGATAGGATTAAACAAACAAACAAAAAACTTTTCCACAAAGTCATCACATACTATATCCAATCCAGACAGAAGTGTAACACTAGAAAAATCTGCCACATAATTTGTTTTTAATATCGACACCTACAAACAGGAAATTCTTTGTAGAATCGCATCATTGCAATCGTTATCTTATGATTCTTACCCACATCTATCTCAGCATACTCTGAAAGTACTTTTTTTCTTCAGGAGAATTATGCATATATATAATGCTGTTAGAAAACATTGTTGTATTGGGGGCATAAACTTGTTACATTGCATCTGTAAATTGTCAGTATCCTGGGTCTATCTCTGTAAGAGTTCATGCCCTGGACTTCTGCAGAATCTGCACTTGTTTTCTTTAATCATTGACCACAGCAGAAGGAAGGCACAGTTGCAGTCTTTTGTTTGAAATTCTGTGAAGTTGGAGTTCTACCCTTAACACAGCTGATTTGTATCCCAGAAATATGAGACCGCAGTAGTGAATCAGGGAGAAAAACATTGTGAATTCAGTTTTTAGTTGGACTTCAGTGCTGCAAGCAATTAAGTATGCATCAGCCCAGTTGATGCTGGAGGACGTGCTGTATTATAATTGGGTCCAGGACTGGAATATAGAGTAAGTGGAAAATGGCACACAAGTCTACCTGGCTGGGTCTATCTGAGTGAACTTGGCTGACAGCTTCCACACGAACACACTCTGAATCATATTAGTGTTTGTAGCCAGGCTGAACTCATTTGGGGAAGTGTTTTCTGTGGGACATGACAACTCCAAATGAGTTTATCAATATCTGCTAAGATCTGGGGAACAAAACAAATGCTATCACTACTATTTCAGTGTGTGATGGGAGTGCAGGGTGTCTCATGACCCCTAGATGTCCTATAGTTGTAAATTTAGACATTTTTTCTGTACTGTTTCAAAGAAAAGTATGTTCTACTCTATTTAAGATCCTGTTTTCATTAGAGAATGGATATATGAGCTTGTAAATAGAGTATTCTTGACATGGTAGTGATTTAGATTTCCATTAGAGTTAAGCTGATACATGGTTGATAATGTAATGGGTTAGTAGTTTGCAAAGAAAATGTTTTTACGGAAGTAAAAAAAAGAAATGAAGGTATAATAGTTTAATGCTTGATAGCTTTTAATCTATAGCTGTCAGTGTTAATTCCACTGCATTTTTAAAAAATGGAAAAGGTTCAGTGCTCTGAGGTTTAGCTAATCAAGATTCATAAAGGTAAAGTATCACTTGTCATTTCCTTGCAGTACATGATAAACCAATTTAATTCAGAAGAAACTCCATGAGAATTTAGAAAAAAGGAGTAAAACCAATAATAGGATTTGAAACTGCACTTGAAAAAACCTTTTTAGGAAGTATTTGAATTTGTCTAATGCAAAGCATCACATCATTTTTGATAATGTAGAATGGAATATCAAGAACAGCTCTTGGACAGTTCTAGTTATTGATCACTGCATGCTCTAGATTTTTATTACCGTTCTCTAAAATATGTTAATGAATTATGAGTCTTTAGAAGTTATACTGTAAGCCTTGTACCTTTGACTTCCCAGTAGGATATTCCCTTAATCTTTTCAAATGAATAGCAGTTTTATACTGGAAGGTGTTAGAGGTTAGCAATTACTAGAACAAAGTACATGTGCTTATTTAATATTTAGCATTATTCTTTTTCCTTGTTCTTAAGCTATATTTTTGTCAGATAATAGACGCAGGCAAATACCACACAATATAATGGGAACAGGTCCTATCTTATGACTGAAAGGTTTAAGTTTTAAAGATGTCATGGCTTGTTGCCAAAGATGTACATATTGCATTAGATCAGTGAAGCAATACAACTGGGGCTAAATTGTTGAAACACGTAGTGAGCCATATAAAAAGATGGATATCTGCCCTGTACTTGTAAATGGGAAATAGAGATCCTTGATTCACTTAGGTACAATTCTTGAATATTTCATTTCATTTCTCCTCTAAAGAGATTTAGCAGACCTAGCACACAAAATTGAAAAGAGTAGTTTATAAAATGTTGAATGGGACAATTACTATATTATAAATGGTTGAACTGGTTTAATAAATGGTTTAAAATGTTTTTGACCTCTGTTATTGATTCCAAAGACATACACTATCTTCCCTTTTTGTGAGTATGTTAGAATTTTGTCTGCTGCAAGATTAGCCTACACTAAAACAGTGTGAGTAATTTTAAATAGTAGCATTCAAACAAAGTGGAGTGAGTAGCAGAGCCAAAATAATTCCCCCCATGAGGTGGGAAGAGAGGTGCCGTGTCCCCCATCGTATTGCTGCCACGGCCCAGCTCAGCTGCCCTCAATCTCCAGTATTTCCCTCTTTTACCAGCTCTAGGACGTCTCCAGCAATGGCCATCAGTGTTCACTCCCCATCTCACTTGTCAAATGGGCCTGTAGAAATTAGCATCAGGCAAGAGTACTACTCTTCACTAAACTGGCTCTTTTCTAAAGGCTGGGCTATGAGAATTTATCAGAGCCTAGTATTGTTGTTGGGTTGTCCAGCAAACTTGCACTTCTGGCAATTTCCCCACAGATCTCATCAGCAAAGCATGGCTGTGACAGGACCTCTGAACCGCTCATTAGGAAACAGCCAGCTCTGAAGAAATGGGTAAAGCAGTTGCATGCCTCTGGAGTATGGGGTCTCATAGGAGAGAGGTATTGAATTGCTGCTCTTGCAGTTTCCCACATGAGAGATGATCACTGAGGGACAGGTGCCATGAGGCTTTGAATAACTCTATAGTTTATTTAAAAAATAGGCATTCTGTTTGTCCTATTTCCAAGTTTTGTGACAGTAAGTTTTTAATTATGTGCTTCGGTGTCCTGTTTGCCCTTACAGTCAGTGCACCAGTCAGTGAATATGAGTCTGAAATTGTATCCAGTTTAAGAATATAAGTTCATGTCACAATACTGGTTGCTAAGGCATACTTGAGAATCAGAAGAATGAACTTCAACAAGTCAGTGGCTGAAATCCTCTTTCACAACTCCATATGCACAACACAAAGCTGGGGGACAAGTTCAGAAAACAGGGCCACAGCAGAAGTATTATTTACAAAGTACTTCTGTATGCATATCATGCAATGGTCATTATGGGAATCTTATGACTGATTGTGCAATTGAATTGCACTGTCCTTTTTGCCTGAGCATAACGTCCAGCGAACATATGCAGACTTAACTTTTCATTACATGAAAACAAGCAGAATATCTTATTTTAGCACATACTTTTCTCTGCAGCCTCCTCAGTTGTGAAGTGAATAGAAGTTTAATCACAGGTTCACATGTTGTTGGGTTGTTTCATCTAAATGTAATAAATCATAGTTTGTGGAGGTTTAGGCACCATAGACGTAAATCCAGTTGGAAGTCCCAGCTTGACTAGACATATTGAGTAGACATATTGAATCAACTGCTGACTGGTGCATCAACACTTCTGTAAACCACACAGATTTAATGGTGGCTTCCCTTGGGGTTGCAAGTTAGATTCAGGAAACACCAAGCAGCAATAAATCAAAAACTGCTGGGGCCATCTTGGAGAAGGAAGGGGATCTTGTGGGCCCAATATTGTTGGTACCTTGTTGTTGTAATGATTTGGCATTGAATATGGCACACTGCACTCTATTAAAATGAACATTCTCCAATCATCTGCTTGTTTCCTCTTTCTTCAATACCTTTTCTCTTCTGTTGAGGGAGTTTTCAGGGTCACAAAGACTGTGAACATGCCAATTGCAACAATTAACCCAAACTTATATAGCTTGTGAGCCACCTAGATAAATGTGGCTCTCAGCTAGGAATATAGGAACACCGGAAGCGGTATTATATGAGCCAGACCATTGATTTATACAGATTGCCCTGGATTGCTTTTTGCATGTTTGATCTTGAGTTATAGAGGCTGCAGTTAACAAGGTTTGGAGAGAGAATGCAAATGCATAACTTTTAGAAGAGAATCTCCATACGTTAACAAATCTCCATAGGCATTATCTGTTGCATGGTGTGTTGTGCAACTCAGTGTACAACAGATAATGCTATGGACATTTCTTAATGTATGGCATTTCTCTTCCAAAAGTTACATCATTTACATAACTGTGAATTACAGGATGGAAATCAGCAATTCCTCTCAAATTCAAGAATGAAGTATTAAAAAGTGAGTCATACATGAGAATGAGAAGCACCAATGAATTGTTTTTGCAGTAAAGTTAGGAAAATGTAGAATAGCTACATTGCTGTATAGCTGTTGCAATTATAAATACATTATTGTCATTACCAGAAAACATTAACCCACCCCACCCCCAATTCCTCTCAATACTTCTTATCTGAAATAAGCGCAGCTTTAACTAAGTTTGAATAATCTCTGGAGGAATTTCCAGCACTTGAGATCATGTGATTGAAGTTCACATCAAAAGAGCTGTGTCAGGCGCACCCAATAGGATTGTGGATTTATGTTGGTGCCATATCCTGAATTGCTTCCTATTTGCCCAGTTGATTTCTGTTGTCATAGGGGAAGAAGCATTAAAAAATACACACACAAAAATTGCTGAGCACGTTTGTTTTGTTTGTTTTTATTCCTAGCCCATTATTCATGCTCATACCCTTTTATAGTTTAAACTGCACCTTCTAGTGCTGGATTAGCTACATTAGTGTAATTGGGGTGTGGATCATATGACCCTTGAGACACTCCTGGACTACAAGTCCTATGAGCTCTAGCCCATATAGCAATGGTAAGAAGTGGTAGGACTAGCAGCTGTGCAGCATCTGGAGGGCTACATGTTCCCCAACTCTGGTCTGCTTGGATTAAACCTAGCAATTCTTATTTGCAATTGCTGTTATTTGTTATGTGAGCAGTGCCTCCAGGCAAACTAAGACAGCATGAATTGAGCAGCTGCCAAGGCCAAATATGTTCAAAGATAAATCACAGGAAACTGGGCATTCAGCTTTGGAGTTAAACAACAACAAAAAACACAGTGCGGACCGTTCAGGCAAACTTTCAGATGGCAGACATTCTTTTTGCCTCCTTGTCTTGATGGATCATAACACTCTATGGCTAGGATGATGGGCATGAACAGATTTTTGCCTGTTTTTAACCAATACTTTAAAGAAAAGGATAATTTTCTATCTTATTTTTAAAGTCACTATAGTTGAAAAGGCAATAAATGTACGTATAATGAATCTATTATTAGTTTTATGCCCTCTTTCTTTCATAAAGATTGTCAAGAAGCTAACAAAAGTAAAACTCCACCAAAGTAATCTCTACTTCTTGTGGTTTCACCCTAGTCAGACATATGGGTATGTGCACGTGAAGATACCCAGCGCCATATTATCCCATGTTATGAAGGCCAGGAACAACTTCATTTCACTAACCATTAGCTAAAGCCTGGAACTCCCACAGTCCCCCAACTAGCATGGCCAATACCTATATGTTCACTGGCCCTGCTAGTTTGAGGACTCTTGGAGTTGAAGTCTAAAATTTAATTTTCTAAGCTTCTGATTTCGACAATATTCGGATACACCTCTCTCTATTCAGAATTTCCTTTATAATGGTTACAATGTTATCCTGAGCTTGTCCACACAGAAGTTGAGTGTGGAGATTATTCCAGCTAGGCTGAAGTCCCACTCACTTACCTGAGAGTAAACTCACTAAACCTAATAGTGTTTACTTCTGAGTAGATGATATACAGAATTATATTGCTAGTCTGCAGTCAAATACAGAATGGGTTGGCATTTTCAGTTGGTCTGGTCTTGAGTGTCAGTTTCTCTCCTGCAGACTCAATGGGACCAGCACTACCTTCTGAAACCTGAAATGCCTGAAAGTCTATTTCAGATTTCACAAAAGCCTTATTTTAGGCAAAACAAGGTACAGTGAAGGAATGTACTTTGCTTAAAATGAGAACTGTGTTTCATTCAAGGAGGATGGTTTTTTTTTTCTTTTTTCTTAGTGAAACCGTTTTTGGTAGTGTGGGGGTCTAGGGGCACAAATGATTGAGGGATCTATGGGACACTTGTTACCCACCTGTGCTATATACATTTAATTGGGAGTAATTCCAGCTCAGCTCTGTAGGAGTTATTTGTTTAATCGATGCTATGCCTGTTAATCTTTTTGCTCCAGAAATACAGCTGTAGGTGGAAATTCTTTTTTCTCTCAATGAAAAACCCATTGGTTTTCAAATGTAATCCTGTTCTTCACAGTTGCACCTACCTAGAGACTGACTTACTTATTTTCTTAGCTATAATCGTTATTTAAGAAATAATTTGATACTAGAATAGCTAGGATCACTTTAAATTAAATGAGGCTTATGGGGAAATATAAAAGCATAGTGGAAACAAATTAGCATTAAATCATTGTGTTACAGGAGTGCATGCAGTAATTTAAAATGTGTATAAGAGCCACAAATACTTTTTCACCAACTTGTGGAATTCTTTGCCCACAAAGTGTGCGACTGAAAAGCTGAAAGGGAATATAAAAATATGACTGGAATTTTCATTGCCAAGAATGACAGTTATCTTGGTGAAAGGTAATATCATCATCACCATCATCTTAGAACTGCAGATGATGGAACGGATAAACCTGATCAAGGTTCACATTTCAAGGCATAGGTAAATATGTACAACTGCCTCACAGGAGTGTGGTGAAGTTTAATGTCTGCCACTATGTTAAATGCTGACTATATTTCATGCTAGTTATTTGTAAAGCTCTGAGAGAAATTGTTCGTTAGCACAATCCTAAGAACTGAAAAGACAAAGGAAGGTTTTTCAGTACCTCTTTGGGGTGTCTCTAACATTGATCTCTGAATTTGTAACGATGAAGTGCTGCCTGTCTCATCTGTCAGTCAAGATCCTGCAGTAGAACCTTTTAGTCAGTGTGAGCAGAAATACTTTAAAATAACTAACATGTTTTTTTCAGGGGTGGATAGAGTTAGGGAGTCAACCAGTGGAACTGGAAGGCTGGTCCAACTCTAGATTTAGTTAGACAACTGAAAGTAAAATATAGTCCATGTAAGAGTAGGAGCAATGTGAAACCAACTTCATTTAATTTTGGAATTGTCTTTATGTATTTCTCCAAGAATTACTTGCTAGGGATTTGTTTTATCATTCACTCCATACTTCCGGTAGTTAACTCCGAGTGTAGTCCCAAGGTGACTGATACCAAAGTACACAATGAAAAAGAGACTGAAGAAATGACTTCAGCTAATTGTCTTGCTTTTTTAAAATAAAAGAATTAAGTTTAATGGTTGGTCTTTACAGTGTCAAAATCTGAAGTGAGCTGAAATTACAAGTAGGATATTTAAGGAGACTTCTGAGACCAATGGCTTGCTCCAAATTAATTTCATTTACCGTTCTGTTTCAGACCATCTTCTCAATAGTGAGTCTTTTCAGCATCTTGAAACTATCAAGTTTGATTTGGCATACACTTGCATGGACTGCAGTTCACTTTCATCAGATGCATGTAAAACTTTTTTTTTTTGCTATAACAGACAAAACTGAACCACCATCTTAAAGTAATCTCAGTAGTGAGGAGTGCAAGAAGCTTTTAAAATTTAATTTTGGGCCAAAACTAGCATCAAAAATGTGCAAAGTCAAGCTCGGGCCTATGAGCTAGTGAAGGGACAACTATGAACCAAAAAGTACACATTTCAACACTTTACAAAATATTATTTTTGTGACTATCTGCTTTTTCTTTTTTTCTAGCCCATGCTGCTCACACAATTACTTTGTTGCAAATGCAAACTACTGTTGTTTTTTAATGCAGAGGCAGCCTATTACGGAGTGGATTTGACTCAAATACGTGATGTCAAAGGCCCTTGAACCCTTCCCTCATGCACTGGTGCTAAGGATGTTAAATCTTCACATTTTTTGTTCTCATTGGTTGAAATTAGAAATGTAATACGTTTTTTCTCTGCAGGCCATTTGTCATATTTTGACACTTTCGTTGTGAAAAAATTTGCAGAACGTTTTTTGTGTAAAAACGTTGTATTCTGCATAAATACTTGCTTTTCCTCCTTAACAACCGAAGTTTTTGTGCAAGAACACCTTCTACTGTTATTTTGTGGGAAAGTGTCAGCATAAGAAAAATGCCCATTAATGCACATAATCTCACTCAGCAGGAAAAAGATGTCTAAGATGTCCCATTTTCTCATGGGATACTCTTTTATTTTAATGGAAAACATTTCTAGTGGCAACTACAGAATATGAGAATTGGTCTTTTTGAGATTTCAAATCCTAGAACATTTATGAATTAGTGGAAATTCTTCCACAGTTATGGTGGTGATGCTGAGCCACCAGATATTACATTCCCCTTCTTGGAGGTCGTTCAACACATTTGTAAAATGTGACAAAACAACGTCCTATCACTTTGTGCCGAAATTTCCAATATTTTGTGGGACTATGATAAGCCATTGTCTCAACACCAACTTTAAAATGATCTTATGAATCATTCTTGTGTTTGGAGCATGTACTGAAACTCAGAAGTGATTCCTCAATGCCAGTAGATAGATCTGGATATCATAAAGCTTGTTGCGTGGTAACAGTGTCACTGCTCAAGCATCTGCAAGATAAAGCATACAATGACAGACTAAAACAAAGCAACTTAGCAAGTGTATATTTTGAAAATAGAAAACCTGAGATGACCAGTACAGACTGATCGGGGGAAGAAATGTTAGCAGCATACACTTCTTCCTTTTCAGTAATTTGAAGCACCCTCTGAACTATACTGCAATCTTCCCATTCTTTACTTTTCAATAGAGATGGGTATGAACCTCAGTTTGGAGGTTCATGCCAGTTCGTAAGCGCAGCTTTGTTCCCTTCCTCCAGCTCCAGTAGGATCCCCTACTCACCAGTTAAGAGAGAACTCCTCTCCTCCTTCTCTTTGGCTGTTCAGCCAGTCTCCAGCAGGAGCATGGGTTTACCTGCCTCACCTCCTTGGCTGATCACCCACTTAGACAAGGAGGTGAGACAGGGAAACCTACGCTCCTGCTGGGGACTGGTCAAATAGCCAAAGAGGAGAGGAGCGTGCAGCGGCTGTTGAGTGAATTGGTCAGGGAGGTGGGGAAAGGGAATGCCCAGCACCTGAGGTGCCATGCCTATGAACCAGCATGAATCTCTGAACTGAGGTTCGTGCCCATCTCTACTTTTCAATGAAAAGCTAACATAAGGTAGCCTGTGAATAGCAATACATGGTAGTATGTATGTATCTATTTCTACTTCAATACCAATGTAGGTATTGAGAACACTCTTTGGGCAGTTCACAACATACAATAAAAAACCAATAAATACAATAAAAGCCCTGTCACTGTCACTAGCAAAACCAATAAACCTACCTTTAAATATAATTACACAAATTAAAACACATTTAAAATATCTCAAGTCAATAGTTCATCACTAGTTAAAGTCAGCTTCATATTATTCTGTCTTGATTAGCTTCTTAAAAATGGAGGAACGACACCTGCTGAACCTCTGTAGGAAGCTTATTCCGGAGGGAAGGGGCCATGACTGAGAAAGCTTGGTTCCTAGTGTTAGCTCTTTAGGCCTCCTTGGTGTCACAACTTCTAAGATCAAGGACTGCAAGGAGTGGGTGGGATGGGTAATTATTTTGTGGGAGAGACATTCGGCCAAGTATCAAGGTCATAAACCATTAAGGATTTTATAAGTCATGACCAGCACCTTGAATTAGGCATGGAAACTACCAGGGAGCCAATGAAGACATGCCAAGATGAGGATATGTATTCATAGCTGCTGGACATGTAATCAGTCTGGGAGTCACATTTTGGATTGACTGAAGTTTCTGTACTGACTTCAAGAGCAGTTCTATGTAGAGGGTGTTACAGTATATTTTAGAGATTATCAACACACAAATCACCGTGGTTGGGTATTTCTTATCCAGGTAGGAGCACAACTGGTCAATCAGCTGAACTTGATAAAGGCACTCTTGGCAACAGTAGATATTTGCACCTCGATGGAGAGAGTTGGGTCCATGAGTACCCCCAAGCTGCAAATTTGATCCTTCAGTGGGAGGGTAATCCCACTGAGGTCAAGTAAATATCCCTCTAACTCAGTGGTTCCCAACCTTGGGTAACCCAGGTGTTTTTGGACTGCAACTCCCAGAAACCCCGACTGACACAGTTAAGGGTTCTAGGAGTTGTAGTCCTGGGTTACCCAAAGTTGAGAACCACTGCTCTAACTGATCCAATGAGCCTCCCAATTTATCCCAATTTAGGATCTCCAATTTATCTGGATTCAATTTCTGTTTATTGGCCCTCATTCAATCCACTGATGCCAGGCAGTGCTCAGGGACCTGGACAGCTTCACCTGCATATGTAGAAACGGGTAGATAGAGCTGTGTGTTATACTGTATATTGATGACAATGAACTCCAAATCTCCATATGACTTTTCTCAGTGGCTTCATATAGATATTAAAAAGCACTGGGGTATCTCGTAGCAGAGTACTATTGATTCACACCTCATACAAAAGACATAATGACAGTTTTGTTCTTATTTTGGTTATCTGGTGGGTTTTTTTTTTAATATGATAGGCAGTGTCCACACCCCCCACACCCCTACTGCTACAGTGAGCTAAAAGGTTTATTGTCCCTAGAAAACATCTGTTGTTGCCTCAATTTCCTGCTGCTCTGTGTATTCTCCCATGGTATATTCACTTAATTATACAGCAGCCAATAATCACACTCTGAGGGAACAGAAACAACTCTTTGGTTCATTTTTAAATTATATTGTATTGCTCCCTTTAAAATAAATGTTGAGAGTAGATCTATTGATGTGTATGTTTTTTTAAAGCTTTACATTTCACTTAGTTCAGATAATTTTAAATGGTCGTTCAGTGAGAATAAATCAATTTTTGTACCATATAACTTTCAATTATAGTCTTTGGAATGAAATAACAGCATGTTTGAAGGAGCTTAAAAGGATCTCAGCAAGATTTCCTTACATAGTCTGCCTGTCTGAAATCTGCCAGAGGTTTTTTTCTCCCTTCCCTTTCTCTTCCAAGGGATATTCCATCTAGTTAGAGGTTTTACAGCCTTGTAAAGCAAGGTACATGATGGAGAGAAACTGATTAAACACCTATCAGACGACTTGTATTCAGTGCACCCAATCTACCTGCTGTATTACTAATTTCTTATACCTTCTGCCTGAGGCTCCAAAGAACCAAGACATTTATACTGTGGTTCTTTTTGATAAAATCCCCTTTTCCTTTTATTTCGTTGCTTCTCCTTATCATCACTTTTCCCTGTCTTCAAAGGAGATTGTCTTCAAGGATCCCAGTCCTCTGTGGAGTTCCTCTAGAAGGGTACTGGGTCCTATGAGAAGGAAGGATTAATGCAAATACACATTATAGTGTTCCTTTCAGGATGTTCAAACATAGGGCACCTTCAGACAAAGTGCTGTACACTGTAAATACAATGGAAGACTACCCTGGTTAATTTCCAGGAATGGCAAAGCAGTGAAATTCTCAATTGCTTACTGTCCCATCCCATGTTTCATTTGCAACATGGAAACCATTGTATCATGTTTGGTTCTTTTGGAAAGAGACCATAAATCAGTGGTAGATCACGTACTTTGAATGCAGAGAACCTTGATGCAACTCTGCCACATCTTCGGTTTTTGCTTAAAAGATCAGATAGCAGTAATGGGTAAGATCTCTAATGGAGAGCTATTCCTACCAGACAGACAGCACAGTCTTTTCTATAATATGATATTCATGCCATGTGGGTAATGTCATATACATTAAACTGTGTTTTACTCCACTTCTTATCCACAAAAGTAAGGTCGAAGGAGTCTTTAAATTGGCAACTGATACCATCTGGGAAGATGAAGAAAAATGCAATTTTTAAAAAATGGAAATCATTTTTTCCCACATTTTATTAGCTTTCAAGAAATACATAACAGGTGAATATAGTGGGATACATCTGGATCCTGTATATGTATCTAGAAGAACAACAAAGAAAAGAAAAGAAAAAAAAGGGGGGGAAGGAAAATGTAAGAAAAAAGAAAGAAAGTGAAGGAAACAGAAATCTAATGATTTCTATGTATCCTTTTTAATTATTATCATGAAGAAACATAAAGAATAATATTGCAGAGATAGAGAAAAATAAGTGTAAAAATTGCTGCTTGCAGTTCTTTCATTGTTCATTTTTTGTTGTTCCTCACATTTTTATTTTCCTTTCCATAACAGGACAGATTAAGAACTGCATTTCACAAGGGTACATAATATCTTATGACATCCAGCTTAAGGAGAACTCATAACTCATGAATGTCATAGCTGTAAAACAGCTGAGTTAAAGGGCCATTTTTAACCTGGGCTAATAAATTGTGCACCAAGACTTCACTTACTGTATTAAAAGGGCACCTTATAGCATTAGACAATGAAGATGTGAGGCTGCTGTGCATTCAGCTGTATTAATAAAGCTCAGGCTCCTGTACATGCCGTCAAAACACAGCCTTTTTCATTTCCTACAAATAATACAAGTTTGGGATTTGCAAAATGAACAAAAGAAAGAAATAGTATGCATTTACAGATCTAATTTGAAATCTAAAATGAGAACATGCATGTGTATGCACAGAGCAGAAGTAGCTTATAATAGGCTGCTTTTGTGCATAGTATAGCTTCCCTATTAAAACGGCAAAAGTTGGCCAGCTTGTTAGGTATTCTAAAATTTCATTAGAAACTTTTTTTCCTTAATATTTAATCCTTATAAAAGATATTTACAATCTGGAGATTTAGAGGCACACATGGAAGAAGAAGAATTGTGTGAAGTTCTTTTGCCCTTCTGGTTCTGAAGCACTACTACAATGAATAAAAATAGAGGAGTGGGAAAGTAAGGGACAACACACAGTTAGCCTTAAAGAGAGGAACACTGGTCTCTTATCCATTGTGTTTCTGCTGGAAGGTAAGACCTTTCTGTTGAGGCAAGCCTTCAGCACCTGATGGTTTGCTAAGTACCAGGGTTAAATAAATGTGCTGTACTTTTGCAGTTTTTATTACTTTCACTGAAGTGCTTTTAAACCACTTTACACTGAATTGATTTTTAATGTAATATCTTGTTCAACAGTGTGGAACATTACAATTCATGCTGTTTTTATTTGTACTGTTTTTAAAATCATGTTGCAAGCCACCTTTGAGTGCCAGTTCCAAGAGAAAGACAGGATATAAATCAAATCAAACCAGATCCATTCTAATGTGGCAGGTGAAATATCTAGTTCTCTTGAATGGCCCCCAGAAAGGGGACTGACAAGCAAACTAGGGATCATTTGTCTTAGGACATCCACTCATTGTGAACCATGTAAGATATATTCTGTACACTCCTAAGAATATTGTGAAACTCTTCTCTAGTCTCTAGAATACCCAGTTATTTGTGTAAACATATAAATTAAAGGAATGTTGAAATAAAAATAGGGTTTTGATAGTTGTTTTTACAATCAAATGAAGGAAAAGTTACAATTTATAAAAGATTAGACAGTCAAGACAGAATTGTAAGTCTATTAGTTTACAAGTTACTTTTATATCCTAATTTTCCTCTATAGTGATAGTGTACACAGATTTGCTCCCCATTTCATCCTCACAGCACCCCTGTGAGATAGATCAGGCTGAGACAGAGAGTGACCTGCCCAAGGTTATCAAGGAGACCCATGGCTTAGTAGATACTAGAACCTGGACTTCTCAATTCCTTCTTCAGATTGTTCCCCCAAATTCCTCTTTTACATTGTTGGTGTAATGCAATAATGGTGAATTGTAAATAAAGAAAATCATACTATTAAACAAATATCAAAAGATTGTTCTATCTCTTGATGTGGCCTTAGGACTTATAGGAATTAGCAAGACTTTTGTGGGGGTTGTAAAATATTGGTATTTGCAACACGCCAAAAGTTTCCTCTCCAAAGCTTTCTGATAAGTTGTTCATGAATAACAATAATGGCATTATCTAGTCTATTTCTGCGTAAATTCTGTATGTGCTTCCAGCAAGAGCTTCACCTTGTAAGTTCTTAGGTCAATCTCATGAAACATGCAGGCACCAAAATCCTTTAGAACAATTTTGCACTTAAAGGTAAAGCTTGCTAATAGAAAAAGTTTTGGTAAGATTAGTGTTCAGCCTGGGTTTCTCCTCCTTTAACTCAACTTTTCATACAATACAGTGGGATCTTGTACCAAAAAGATTGCTCCACCGCAGCCCACTTGTCATCCCTGAAGCTTTGCCTATATGCAAACTCCCCACCCTTTTTTGCACTAAAGAGGTGTTCTCAGCAAAGGATATGTTCATCATCCTCTGTCACTAGTGATGATGTTTACTGTGTGCTTATTCCTTGTCAAGTTTTATACAATAAGAAGAGTGTCTTTCTATCTTTCTTAAAAAGTACTTTATACAGCAGCTGAGAAATTCTGCTGTTAATGCCAATTATTTTGTTTCTGTCCATGTGCCATGACTGCATTTTTTATTATTAAACTTGAATATCCCAGAAAATATAAGATATTCTTTGTGACAGACTTCCACAAGAGGACCAAAACTAGTGGCATAGTCCTTGAGAGCAATCTCTTTTGATAACATAATCAGGCAAAATTGCTTACATTATTACAAGAAGTTACTGTACCTTCCTCCTTGACATGATGTCTCCTGACAGGTGTTATTACAGCACACAATTTGTGTTGCAGCTATTTTTGTTATGCTGCAGGTTATGACTACATATAGGTTCAGTTTATTCCATAGCAGGAGTGGATAAAATAAGATGTTGTTGTACTGTAAGTCTCTAATTTTCTTATTGCTGGCTATGCTAGTTTGGGTTGATGGGCTGCACTCTCCCTGCCCGAGGATACCAGTGGATTTAATTTTAATCCTGGGATTGATTATGGTTAAGGTGCAATTAATTTTCAGTATTTGGATGGTGCAAATAGCACTGTCACAATCATTAGCAATGCAACAACCCATTCTCAAGAGTTTGAGAAACAGCAAAATATAGTCAAATCAGTTTATGACACTGTTCTTCACAGCTCCAAGTACTGTCTTTCAGTTGACAAATATCTTGTTTCTTAGTCTTTACCTTTGAATTTGTTGTGTGCCATCATCAAGTTGCATCTGATTTATGGTAACCCAGGAAAAGTGAGACATTTAAGGAGTGGTTTTACAAGTGCCATTCCCAGGTGAGTTTCTCTCTGCATTACATAGCACTGGCTCTCAATCTTCACCTTAGCTTCATATATTACCTTGCAAATCTGATACCAGTGCTTGTTTCCTACAACACGTCTGTGTATGTCTGGGATCTCTCCTGGTGCCTGTGGTTCCCAGACCAGTCTGGAAATAATGTGGGCATAATACCAATATAAATGTTCTATGATTCTGTCTTCAAACATAGAATAAAATAAAATAATAAAAATGACATGAAATTGCTTGTAACAAAAATGTCCACAGTAACATGCCTTATATATCCGGGATGTTTCTTCTTAGGAACTAAAGAAATGTTGAAAGATATGTCTGATTCAGAAGAGTGGGGCTTCACAACATGAAGTAATTATACAATCTTTGCTTTTTAGTGTTATGACATATTGGGAAAAATGCTGTCTGGCTAAATCCAATGCAGAACAATTGTATTGATTTTTCTCTCTTTTTTGCTGTGACCTTTTCTTTCCAGTCCAAGTATGAATGTGCTTTAGTTAATGTTCTTGCTAGTTAGCCGAATGCTCTTGAAAATGGAGAGAATGTGCAAAAAGCTAATTTAGTCAAAACAAGGCAAACAAATCAACAGCTCACATTTCATAATAGTTCCTAATAAATGATGATGAGCCAAGAATAATATTGGGTTGCAGATGTTTCACACATCTCAGTCTAGCTGGGATTTACAAGCATTATTTAAACTGAATGGGCAGAGATAGAATTGGTTTGTTATCTTAGTTGTCATTATGTAAGATGGCACCTCAGGCCACCAGAAAGCAGAGTTCATAATGAAATTGACTGGAGACAGCTGCTATCTTCCCAGATGCCTTCTGCCTTGGCAAAAAAGATGGTAGGTTTTTGTTTGTATCAGCAGGTCTCATGTTCAGAAAAGTCTTAATTCCAATCATCTCAGGCATATTTTGTGAGTGTGAAGTCTTACTTCTCTAAGCCAGTTTTTGCCTGATCTCACACAGGGAGATGGACATTGCACGACCTCTCTGCATTTGCCTTTCTTTCCCTTTGCCAGCTGTTTCTACAATCATACTTTGGACCTGGAGAAACTTCAGACTGAAACAAGCTGCTTGCCTTGGGCTGAAATCTAGAGGCTCAGCATGACATACAGACACTACTGTTTGCTTGATGCGCTTACCATTGCATATTGGGTGTTATGTCAAAGAAACAGCATAATGGTCTAGGACTATCTGATTTATGGTTAGGAGGATTACAAAAGTCTAAATAATTTCTTCCCTTTCTCTCCATCTCTGAGCAATGAAGGGACTTGTATCAAGTCTCTTTATTGTAGCAATTTACATAGGTTTTCATGGACTGCAGCCCACTTTGCCTGACCCATCTGACTTTTGGTTGCCTGTGCTGCAATACAGAGTAAATAAAGTTAACTCTCCTTGAAACCATAAACTGGATGCTTCTCCTGCAACCTGCCAATAACAGCTCTTATTCACTGAGATGCTCCTTCTGAATGGGAACATTACAGATACAGAACAGGTCATGCAGGCTTCATATCCATTTATGATGGGAAAATAAAGGTCTGCTTAGGAAATTAGCAAAGAGAGACCTTTGCTCCCAATGCAAGAAATATAAAAAAGAAAACAGTATCTTGATCTGAAGACAGCCTTCTCTGTTGCCAGTCCAAGTTTTTGACTGAGTCAGCATCTTGGTGAGGTTACTAAAATGCCAGATAATCCAGCCTCTGGAGGAACTGAAATTGTATCCTCTTCCCTAGAAGAGTAGTACCTGTAGCCTCAATTCCCACACTGCCTACAATGTCTTGCTTAAAGGAAGGCATCTGGAAAGTAAGCTATCCAGGGAGGAAGCTCAGAAGAGTATGGAGAAAAGGGAAGTGGCAGCAAGTAAAAGCAGGTATGATTATTTCTCACGCTGTAAGACAATTTGTGCCACCTCTAAGTGGAATGTCTTTATACAAACATGGTTTTTTAAGTTCAATAAAGCTTTCCGTATAGCTTCATAATATAGCCCTGTATGGTGTGGTCAAACTTTGTGTCTGAAATTTGGTATAAGTGATTGTTATTGTTATATACAATTGTCCTGTTACCAGCTTCCTGTATGCAGTGATGTGTCTGAACCTAAACCATGCTCTTGAGAATAACAGTGCTCTTGAGAATACACCAACAGACATGTGTATATGCTAAATATTTATTCTTATGTGAATTTTAAGTGTGTGTGCGTGTGCGTGTGTAGCTATATTTGCCTGATTATTATTTTCTGATAGCATTTGGTATTAAAGAAGTGCTAATAAAAAATTTGGTGACTTGTTTTATTTTGCCTTCCAACATAATAGATCAGAGTTGGAAGTTCAGGGAATATTTCTGAGGCTCTTGGTTTTATATTCTTTTATGTGCCTGTTGATGTAGCTATTTATTTGTGTTCTGTATTTGTGCAGGCTGTCTTGATTATTGTTGCTGTGAATCAGCCCTGCCTGGGTGTTTGTTTCTCTATTCCTCTAATGCCTGCTCTGTCTGTAAATTGTACAAATCTATCATTGCAAACACATCATAAGATATCATGCTGCTCTCCTCCAGAGGAAATGGGCCCTGCAAATGTTGCCCTGGATTATTTCTGCAGGAAAGAGTGAAAGCAAACAACATGCCTCAGTGTATGAATTGAAATAATAAGGCAGTATCTACAGAGCACTTGTGCAGCTTCTGTTTTTGCATGGCTTACATAGGGACCCCACTTATGTCCCCTTTTTCCCTTGCTTCATGGTTTTTTTTTTCTGTTGGGGACAGAAATTGGAAAGTGTCAGATAAATGCATCTTGAACTTCCCATCTTTCTCTGTTTCCACTAGCATAAGAGTGGTTCTTGTAATGACTTTGGATAAGAGTGAATGCATGGAACATCTTCTATTATAATTCTTGCCTTCACATGTAAAATAACAATTATAAGTCTGGTTGACTCATTGGTTTTAAAATTTCCCATCTGCTCATTAGGTAAAAAAAATCAATATATTGAGATCGGAATGATTGCAATTATTGGTGCTTTCCTAGCACATTGCAATTTACAGTACTTTGGACGTATGTTACTTGCCAAATTTGTCTTGCTGCTTTCTGCTTTGATATGCAATTATTGAACTGATAGAATGTCCTTACCATCAAAGAGCCATGTGCTCATCTAAATCCAAGGTGCTGTAGCAACTGTATAGCTGGACACAAACCAGATAGATGCCAGTTACAGTCTCTGCTTAACTGCAAAGCTTATCCTATGGGCCAAATTCTATCCGCATCTTTGAACACAAAACCAGCAGTTCATTACCTTTATTCCTTCCCCAATAAAACTGGAGATATGCATAGGTGTGAAGAAATAACTATTATCCAGATATAGTGGTCCCAATAATTGCTAAGGATCCTGTCTTCCAACATTGGGCACAATGTCATACAAACATGATGACAGCTGTGCAAGATGATTTTTATTGTTCTCTGCATACATGTCAGCTTGCATTATATACTATTTGTCTGAGAACATCCTTTCCTATATTTAAATATCACACCATCATAATGTTTTAACACACCTATGCCATATATCAAGATAATCTTAGTTCAACACCATATTACTTATCCTTCCAACAGATTTTCCACAGGAACTGACATGATCTCGGCTTTGTATGAATTTTTTCTATAGCAGGCATCTCCTCCCTCTCTTTTCCAAATACCAGCCAACGAAGCTGTACTACTGGAGGAACTAGAGGACTAAAAACTCCACCACTGGTCAGCATTTTTAGTGTTTGCACCATGTGGCTTGACTGGAAAGAGATAAATAAAATAGCATTAAAATCCAGCAAAAGTAGCAGTTTGTTTTCTGAAAGTCACTACTAAATGCACAAGAGAGGGGACAGCAGCTTTTTCAGGTGTTTGGGGGAAAGTACAATTATGTTATGTAATGATATTTACAAGATTTGGGCTATTATTTTACAGACATCAGAGGGTCCAAAAAAAAAAGGCTGTGTGAAACCTTTATTAGACCACTAAAATCTCACGAATAGCTTTCGAGCCCAGCAGGATTGTTCTTCAAGCTGGGCATTGCAGATGTCGTGAGGAGGGGGAGTTGCAGAAAAAAAGAAAAATTCCAAAAATCATGGCCAAATGTAAGGGCCAGACTGTTCTTGCGTAAAGCAGGTTCAAAGTATGTGCACAGTGTGGCTTGGCTGGAAGTCTGCAACATTTTAAAAATCACCTCAGGGCAGCAGATCTGAGGTTTCATCCCAGATGATGTAGATTTAATTGTCCTTCCCAGTTTTGGTGGACATATGATGATTTTGAAAATAACTGGCAAAGAAAAAAACGAATAATGTCTGAAAACTGACCAGGAACATTTTGATTAGTACAAACTGTATATGAATCTGGAAAGACTCCAGAATTTGACCTTCCATATGTAAACATTTCTCAGAAGAAACTTTCAAGGTTACACTTTTATATATTCCAGATTACACTCTTTGATCACTATCTAATCAGATTAGCCTACATTTACACATATGAGGGGGTGAGATTAAGGATTACTGGGGAAAGTCTGAAACTACATTATAATAAGTTTCAATTGTATGTTGTTCACACTAAGTGTTTAAAGCTGGATCATGGAGTAGATTTTTCTTTACTTTCAGTTTCCATTTCTGGTCATAGCACTGTTACTGTAACTCTATGTTAATCTCTACTTTTATTAATTCTGGATTAATCAACTCAAATTAATTCAATATGGGATTAGACTAACATGCTGTAACTACCACGTGGCTCTGATCTCCTAGCAGTGAAATTATTATTTGGAGAAGGTTATAAGTTTTCAAATACTGATCTATGGGAACTTTTTCAACAAGTATAAATTCCTCTCTCTCCTCTGGTACTGGTGTTTTATCATTCTAATGCAGATTAAAGGCATTGTCCTTAAAATTTATTTGGAGGACATTTGCTCTTGCACGCATGTGAGTGTTATTTGTTTTGTCAAACTTTCAGAAGTCTCCCTTTTTGCA
Organism: Intellagama lesueurii; assembly: GCA_037013535.1. NCBI lineage: Eukaryota > Metazoa > Chordata > Lepidosauria > Squamata > Agamidae > Intellagama > Intellagama lesueurii. Next base: position 18,644,365 of record JBAJHW010000012.1, on the reverse strand, counting down.
CTTAAAGTAAGTCACACCCTTCCTGTAGATCTTGTTTACAAGTAGATTTCCATTCCTGAAGCCTCCTTGTAGAGTGCTGATCATATAAACAAATGGCTACGGCAAATATGAAGAAACATGTGATTGCCCCATAGAATAATGTGGGTTTTCACCAATGCACTAGCAACCTCAGTATGGACAAACCCTCTGCTAAGTTGGGTTGAATAGTATTTTTTACAGAATCACTAAATTTTACAAGCAAGAATAGCCTTTCAGCTCTCCAGAAACCTTCAGCAGGCAAAAAACGATATAAAATGTAGGGGTAGGGACCAAACAGTCAAAAAAATTCTGTGTGCTGTCATTTTCTTTTGTTTGATGCCGAGAAGACACAGATTGCTCTTTTTTTAGTGAATCAAGACACTGTATATTTTCTGCTTTATTCATTAGAAATATGGAAGCAGATAAATAATACACAGGAAAACAATACTTGATTGGTATGAATTGAGTAGCAGACATAGTATGGATTGAATAGCTAGTTCTCATTTTTATGAGACCACTCTTGACAATGCTGAAGAAGCTGGCAAAGTAAGTTCAGAGGGTAATATTCTGAGGCCAAACCCTGTATAAATTCTCAAACATTAAAACTAAAATGAGAGAAGAAGAAAAATAAAATTCATTGCCCTTTAAAACAACATTAATAGAATTTTGCAGGTTGGAAGCAAGGTGACACCATAAATGTGGAAAAATAGGAAACCAGTTTCAGTTATAGCTTTTTCCCTCAACCATCCTTGGTCTGTTCTCTCCAGCTCACCTGCTTTCATCATCGTATAGTAGATCTCAGATACCCTTCATAGAGTCTGGAATCTATCTTGACACATAAAAGAAGCTGGCTTGTATTTGTGCATCCTGGTGATCCTCACCACTAAGTAATTTTCTGCTGATTTTCATATAGAAGAAACAATGTCAAACTGGAATGGAGTACAGGAGGAAGCTAACTGATGAGAGTTCATTTTTGTACCCAAACAACATGTAGAACTTCATAAAAATTTGACACTAGTTGTTAGTGCCAATTAGAATATTGCCTTTCAGTGAATAGGACTTATGTATTTGTTGACCAAACAAGTCCCATTCATTCAGTGGGAGTGCACTAGTTGGGATTAATGGTTGTATTTCATACTTTCTTTCCCCACATACCCCAATTTATCTTACTACAGATTTACATTCAACATACACAATCACCAAGAACAGTTCAATATTCTCTTTAGCTTGGTATGTGGTTGAATGCCCAGCCCAAGAAGGAATTTTTGTTGAGGAAGGTTGCAGTATTGAAAAAGAATCAGTAATATTAGCCCCACTGACATCCACACTATTCTGCTCTTGACAAATGTTCCCCCAACCCCAGCAATTTTCAAATTATTTTTTATGGAAATCACAGATGTTTTCTAGAAACAAGAAACTTCTTATTTTTCTGTTGCAATCTTACCTTTGCATATAAGCTTATATGAGTGGGAAAATATTTCTCCCCACTCTCCCCCAGTGTGACCTTCTGTGCTACAATATCAAAATCTTATTAAAACAAAATAGATGGAGAATAATGTTAGGAAACCCCAAGCCTCTCAATTAGCTCAGATTTCCAAGTGATGGCTTGAGGACTCAATGAATGCTAAGACAACCTCTCTTATAGCTCCCTGTGATCCAGAATAATTGCTCATATCATTAGCATTCAATTAACATGAGTTAAATTTTTCTAAGTACTGTTAACTGTGAGACCCTATTTAGTGATGTACTACAATAGATTCCCATAATTTGATGACTACCAGAGATAAGCATTTATGCTAACTGGCCTATAGAAATGAAATTGAAATTTCTATTCCTTGTCTACTAACCCTCCAACAGACACAAGATGAGGAATATTTTACCATGTACTGTATATAGTGAGAGAGATAATTTAAAAATCCAAATTATCTCCTTTGGTTTTAATTTTTCTTTTCGTTTTAAAATCTCTCTGTTGCATTTCAAGCTGTTGGCAACCACTTTTCCTCTGCCTAATAGATCCGAAGGATACAGTTTTCAGTTCCTATTATTACTTTTTAATGTTCTACTTCGATTATGTCATTTTGCTCACTCTCCTTTCCAAGTTGTTGTACTCCCTAAACTAGGGGCAACTTTGTATCTTTTTTGCGAGTACATGTAAAACAGGGCACACTTGGAAAAGTGTCTTGGCACACATATATAGGTGATTCTGTGAAGATTATCAGAACATTGGCTGGACCAGACCTTCGAGTTGAATGTAGATTTTCTCTGCTACAATTATTTTGTTCCAATACATCTTCAATTCTTGTTAAGCCTCCAAACTCCATTCTTGGCAAACAAATACTCCATACTTTATTGTTCTTCTCTTATAAGCCATAGTTTATTTTTATTGCACTACCTACTGGCATTTCTCATATTTGTCATCTGAGGGTATGATATTCAAGCACAGGTTTTCGGTCAAGATGGCAGTGACCTAATTCCAAGCTTTCTTGGATGAACTTTTGGTATGGATTCTCTTTGGATATGGACCTGAGGTAGTTCACAGCATTGTTTTACTGCTGAAGGAAAGGAATTTGACCCTGTAAACTGTTTGGGAGTTGTATGTAAGACACTTAGGGTCTTTAGCATCATTATCTTGAGTGTTTGTTCTGCAACACTCCAGAGTTCTTGTTCCATAGCACTGATTGCAATTAGAAATGGGCCTGAATCAGAAAAATGGTAATTCATTTTGATTCATGATTCATCAAGGTCAACAAATCACAAATTATGAATTTATGATTTTTTTCCAGATGAATCGATGAACAGATTTATCATTTTTTTTTAAATTTAAAACCCTACAAAATGCCACCCCAAGCACTTAGAGACAACAAATTCACAAGGAAGCTTCCCCTAACTCTCCTCTACAAGCTCTGCAAGTTTGGTGAAGTTTGGATTTCAGATGTCTGGGTTATACACCCAAATAAGGCCTCCAAGGAAAGTTCCCCCCAGGCACCTAGAAAGACAAAATGACAGAGAAGCTTCTAATGAATCTCTTCTACAATACCACCACGTTCGGTGAAGATTGGGTTTCAGATATTTAACTTATGCACCCACAAAGTGAGTCCCGCCAGGAAAGTGCTCTTCAGCAGCTGGCTTGGGGAAACCCAATCTTCACCAAAGTCCTACACAGCCTGGGACTCACATACCTACTGGGCTGGTTTTGCTCCTGTAAGCCCCCATACCAGTTGAGGTCATCTGGAACTGCATCTCTAAAGGTTGTAGAAGGGATAGCTGTGTTAGTCTGCACAAGCATTGTAGGTGAAAACAAAGTAAAAATAAAAAGTAACCCCCAAAACATGGTGGCACCATAAACACCTTTATATTTTTTAATGTGAGCTTTCATGGACTGGACTTCATCAGACATAAGAGAAGGAGATATAACATGGCAAATATATGTTCACCTATAAATCCCTAAAGGTGCCAACCATCAAAGTTGTTAGGAGATAATTTAGCAAAATAATAGAATAAGCAACATTCTGAGGTAAATAATCTCCTATAAAATGTAATCCAGCAGGAAAAATGCTGGAAATAAAATTAAAAGAGGCACTTGAACTATGAACTTCCTTTAAGGCAATACAGGTTGGAGATGTTCTGGCGGGCTAAAGGTCACCTTTTGTTTTGTTTTTCATACCACAACAGAGTACCATTTCAGTCTTCTGCACTGCAGTCATGTAATGCTTCTGGATTGTTTCATAACTACGGTAACAGTTGCATGGAAGCAAGTAGTTCTATATCTCCATTTCCAAATGTGTTCATATTTGAAACAACCTACAATATAGCAATTATTATGGGCGTTGGCAGAAATAATAGTGTGTGTCAGGGGAGAAGTGGTGGCCCAAGGCTGTTAATGATATCTATGGCTTGTTGACCTAATTATACATTAAATAAATACTGTTTAGGATCCTGGAGATGGAGCACCCTCCTTTACCCCACAACAATACCCGTATACTACACTTTCTGTCAGATTATTTATTTATTTATTTAACTTATATGCCGCCCACTCTACCCAAAGGTCTCTGGGCAGCTTACAACAATTAAAATACAATAAAAAAGATAAAACAATTAAAATACAATTAAAATATATACTCTAAAAATTGCCATCAGGACCCACAGTTGATATTATTTCAATTAAAAGCCTTCTGGAACAGGAAGGTTTTGACCTGGCGCCGAAATGTTATCAGCGTCGGTGCCAGACGAATCTCAATTGGGATGACGTTCCATAGTCTGGGGGCAGCTGCCGAAAAGGCCCTTTGTCTACAAGCCATCCCTCTTACCTCCTTGGGGGACAGCTCTTTCAAAAGGGCCCCCTGGCTAGATCTTAACTGCCGGGTAGGTTCATATGGAAGGAGGCGGTCCTTCAGGTATCCAGGGCCCAAGCCATTTAGGGCTTTATATGTCAAAACAAGCACTTGGAATTGGGCCCGGGCAGCAACTGGTAGCCAATGTAATTTAAACAGAATCGACTTGATATGTCCCCTAGCGGCCCCACCACTCACCAACCATGCAGCTCGATTCTGGACCAGTTGCAGTCGCCGGACCGTCTTCAAAGGCAGCCCCACGTAGAGCGCATTGCAGTAATCTATGCGAGATGTTACCAGTGCGTGTGTAACTGTCATGAGACTCCGCTCGTCCAGGTAGGGCCATAGCTGGTATAATTTCCGCAGCTGAAGGAAGGCGCCCCTGGCCACCGAGTCCACCTGGGCTTCCAGCGTTAGACTGGGGTCCAGGAGCACCCCCAGGCTGCAGACCCTGTCCCCTAGGGGTGTTTTTTAACATAGTTAAACTGTCCTTCTGCTTGCCAGAAAGAGATTGGAAGGTTGCACTGACATTTTGAGTTAACTAGTTCAGTGTTACATCTGAATCCTCAACTGTGGTCATGTTTAAGCAATGTTCAGTAAAATAAGCCACTGATATTAACTATCAATTTAAAGGTAGTGAATTTCCAACAGAATAAAGGTTAATGACAGTTTATTGTGTTTGGATGAAGCAAGAAGCTATGGTTAATCAAATTACCAACAAAATTTTCGAGTCTCCTCCATGCTGGAAAAGAAGAAAGGGAGAAAAAAATGATCCTAATGCTTCTGCACCTAGTTTCTGTCACAATAACCTTGTGACAGGAACTAGCTGCAGAGACCCTTAAGGTTGTCTCCTTTACCCCCTCCCTTGTTCCGACATGGATTTAGAGGCAACCTGTACTTTATTGTGATGGTTCGTTCTTAACTAGGATCCTGAATGTATTGCTTTAATTCAAACATTATAGCTTTCTTCAGCCTGTTCATATTCATCACCTGTAAAATTTAGAAGCTGAAGTCAGGGTTTTTTCTTCTTTTTTAACGCTCTTTCTATTGAAAAAAGCGAAATACATCTGTGTTGGGTTTCTTCTTCTTCTTTATGATACAACAGTGGACAATTTCCACTTGTTTCCTATTACAGATGAGCCACCTTTGGGTACATAAAAAACAAAAACAAAAAAATCAATGTCTGTAAAACGCCAGTCAGGAGCAGATCAATTTCACAGGCAGAAGGATAATTAAGCTTTGATTAGCAAGCTTGGATATTTCTTCAGCTTATGATACATAAAAAGCCGATGATCCACTTTACCCAATTATTTCAAAACCTTTATTTAGGCAGATTGGTTTTCAGAACTACTCAAGAGTAAGAGCTAGAGCATTATGAATATCTTATGAGATAGGAGCAGTGAGGATGTTTTTTGTTGAGGTGTACACACTATATCATCCAGAACACACAGCTCTGGTTTGATTTCAGAAGCTAAGTAGGCAGGATCAGTACAGTACTTGGATGGAAAGCCACTAGGAATGCCAGCAGTGTATTGGAAGGACACTCTCGAGAGCCATTGCAAGTAGAGTTAACTGTATTGAGTTTGGTGGATCAAAGGTGTGGCTCTACATAAGGCACCTTCCTATTTCCTCCAACGTGCACATCTAGGGAAGTGCTGTAGTGCAGTATTAGAATATCTGCTTTTGGCACAGCTGAATCTGTGTAACCAGTTCAATCCCTGGTATTTCAAAGTAGGACTAGGAAAGAATCCTGCCTAAATGCTAGTGATTTGTTGCCATTCAGTGTCAACAATACTAGATTAGATGGGCCAAGGTTCTTACACAGGATTAAGTAGGTGCCTGTTTGCCTCTGTTTTCTGAAAAGTAGTTGGGGTAAATCATTTGCTGACATTTCTTCAAGCACCTAATGGTTCCCATCCTTAAAGGCTATTGTTGGGTTTTTTTATGTTTCTTTTTCTGTTCTGGCATCATAAATAGACAACCAGGAAGGACACATCGCTCAGTCACTGTTTACATGGCATCTAGTTACATTTAGTTTAAAAGGCAGCCTTGTTGCTGCATTGATTTTATCTGACTTCTGTTTGTTTGTGTCAGTGATCTAATGTTGAATTGGAAGTGCTAAACAGGAAAGACATTCAGTAAGTGTCTTATCACATAGTTTGAAATGACAGCAAAGCTAGGTTTTATTTTGAACACCCCAAAATGCTTTATCCTTTCTGAATTGCCTTCAAATTTTCTTCCCTTCCTACAACTCATGCAATTGCTGTTTATAGTAAATACATTTAGTATGGACAGATTCGCTGAGTCACAAGATAAATAGTTTTTCCTTCATTTTGAAGGTTTATAAAATGCACCCCAAGAAACAGATGAGGCAAAATCATCTTGTGATGACTTGAGTCTCCATGTCAACAACTAGTACAACAGGCCTGCCACTTTGAGAGGTGGTTAACTGGGGCCTCTAGCATCCTTTTGCCACAACGACTCTTCCTCCTACATCTTTAGAAGTATTTTCTTTGTGTTGTAATCTTCCCATTATATGTTCAAGGGTGTGGGTTGCCTCTGCCCAAAATCAATATAACTATTGGTTAAAATTATATCGAAAACAAATAATATAATAATGGTGATACTTGATAGGAGTGTGAAAAGCTGAATATTTACAACCATAGTTAAGGGAAGAGAAGTGACAGGAACAATGATAAGTAATTTACTTTCCTCATATGGAATGGTGGGGTTAGTGCACATTCTCTTGGGCAATTAAGGGGCTGGATTTGGCACTTGGATGTTCATGTATTGATCCTCCTGCAGTCTCTGCATATTAGTTATGAGAGCTTGGTGTTCCCTCTTTCTGTTCCGTTTTGAAATTAGTGTACAGAGATGGACTAGCCTGAAACTACTCAAGCTATACAGGACTAAATAAAAATTCAGTGATTTGAATTTAAAGCCAGCACGCAGTTCATTATGCAGTATGTCATGTTTTATTTAGAGTTCATACTATAAACACAGCTGGTCTTTTCCAGCTGTCTGTGTGCCTCCATTGTTTTTAAAGGAGGTATATTGTCTCAGAATTTCAGTAGAAAAATAAAAGCGAAATATATACCTATAAAGAGTGTGGGTGGTGGGATCCACATAAGGAATCCTGGGATTCTTGTACTCCTGTCTTTAAACATGGTGTGAAAATATTACATATAAACACAGTCTTGATGTATACATACAGTAGAGGAAGGAATATGTCATTTTTAACATGTCTATATCCCTCTTTTTCACTAAAGGTTGTGTCAATAGTTCAAGCTATTGATCATATTCTTATACAGTGAACTACTAAAATGTGAGAGTGATTTTAAACGACAAAGGATTTCAGTGGGAATAAATGAAGACCCCTGCTGGAGAAGACAGTCTATTGTCACATTGTCCTGATGGAACAAGGAAAAATACTGTGTGGTCCCCAAAGATTCCTGTTGTAAGGGTGGGTGGTGCCTTTTATTGCACCACTAGAAATAAAACAATTTGCAAGCTTTTGTGGAGAAAATTCCACTTCTTTAGGCTTAGCACAACCCCTTTAGGGACAGTGCAGAAAAAAGTGCATAAGACTCCAAAAATTGGTGGCTCGTGTTTGTGAAAATTGATGTAAGTCCTCTCAAGGCTGGGTCTCAAGCCTCCCATGGTGTCAACAAAATGCCTCTGGAAAACCTCTAATCAGGACATGAATTGTTTTTCATCCCTTGCTTTTCATCCACAGACAAATAATATTATCTCTTTTGCCCACTATATACTGTCACTGTACATGGAGGCCCCACATTGGAACTGATAGCTGCCCCTAGATATATATAATTTTATCTTTGGAACTCTGTTTTCAGAATACTACACATTTGTAATGGCTGATCAGTTTTAGGAAGAACAAGAAAAGAGTTGAAATTATACCCAATCCATTTGCAGAAACCATGACTTGCTGAACTCTAGACATCTTAAACCGAATGTGTGAAATGAGGAAACATTTTTGCAATAAAGCTTGATAGAATGTACATGTATATACCTACACTGTATACAGTGTAGATATATACTGGAAGGGTTGAGCAATACAAAACTAAAAACTGATCACCAATGTGTTTGAGTGTAAAATGAGTACAAAAAGTAGCAAACTGAGGATGTCTGGAGGAAGCCAGCCAAATCCACTAATAAAATAATTAAAAAATTAACTGTTATTAATGTAATCTGTAAGCTAACACATATCCTAGATTGGTAAGAAAAACTTGGATTGTTTATTTCTACATTATAGGGAGAGTGACCATAATATTACACTGGTAAGTACACTTTGTCCTCCCATGCTCTTAAATGTTTTCTTAATCTGCAGTTGGAGATGCTTTGGAATACTTTTTTAAAAAAAGCATATATCACATTCTACAGATCTTGCCATTTCTCCTCCCCTAGAGTTCCAAATCCAGTAATTAGGAAGTAAGATGAAAACATCACAAAGCAGGTTGTGCAATGGAAGATGCTACTATGGATTGTTTTAGTTAAACTGTGTTTATCTAGCTGTTGATTATGGCAATAATAGTAGTTTTTCGGAACTGTGAAGCTCAATTTCTCAGCACCGAACTCAACCATTGGAATTGGGCCCTACAGGCAAATGGCTACTCCAAAAATGAAATCACAAGAGCCATCAAACCAAGAAAACAACACCAAAGTGAAGAGGAAAAACAGCCACGCACAAATAAAGTATTTCTGCCATACATCAAAGGGGTCACGGACCGCATGGGGAAACTTTTGAAAAAACACAACCTACAAACAGTATTCAAGCCCACCACAAAAATACAACAAATGTTATGGCCAGCAAAGGACAAAAGGGACCCCCTCACCACTGCAGGAGTATATTGGATACCTTGCAGTTGTGGCCAGGTATATATTGGAACCACAAAACGCAGCATCCACACCAGAATCAAAGAACATGAGAGACACTGCAGACTAAAACAACCAGAAAAATCGGCAGTAGCTGAACATGCCCTAAAACAAGCTGGACATGAAATTCTATTTCAAAATACTGAAGTACTGGACAACACCAGCAATCATTTTGTTAGACTGCACAGGGAAGCCATTGAAATTCACAAACACCAGCAGAGCTTCGACAAAAAAGAAGAAAGCTTAAAACTCAACAAAGCTTGGCTCCCAGCACTGAAAAATACAGCCTGCAAAAGGTCAACAAACTCTACCCAGCCACAAAGACTGGTGATCACTGCACACAAAAGACCAGCTAATGACACCCATCAATCACAGTGACAGATCATCTCTCCCCCTTATCACAACAATACACCCACAACAAAAAACACGCTGATCACCATAATCACCCATCTCCTGAAAAGGACAAAAGCTGATCCCACAGCTATAAATACTCAACTATCCAAACAAACTGCAACAGAGCACAGACAGAGTTCTGACTCCTGTCCTCTGAAGATGCCGGCCACAGAGACTGGCGAAACGTTAGGAAGAACAACCTTCAGAACACGGCCAAACAGCCCGAAAAACCCACAACAACCAATAATAGTTTTGTTTGATGCCCCTCTGCCTGCTGCTAGATAGGGATGGCATAAAATGAATTCCCTGTACACCCTGATGTTCTTTTCATGACAGACCTACTTTTATGGTCTTGTATATGCTGGTGCGTTTATGATGCTGTGTTTTGTGCCTGAGTGCAGGGTATGTTTTAATTTGCTCTGTAATTGAGATTCACCTCAGTGTGCATCTTCACAAGGGGAGTTAAGTAGATACAATTTTCCATCTTTTTGTCAACCTGTCATCTTGTTTAGAATAAAATGACAGAAGCCACAGGAATATAAATACCATCATAATTTCATGGTTTCAGATGAACTGAGAAAGGAAAAGCAAGGATTCAGGCAGGCAAATAAAACTTTCCTTGTTAATGTCTTCTGGGATCATGTTACACTTAGGATCAAATGAACAAGAGAGGAGATGAGACTCTGGGTTTTTGAAGAAGATAATCAACAGCTCTACAATGTGCAACGTTGTTTAGATTCCACAAATCAATCAATCAATCAATCAATCAATCAATCAATCATCTATCTATCTATCTATCTATCTATCTATCTATCTATCTATCTATCTATCTATCTATCTATCTATCTATCTATCTATCTATCTATCTATCTATCTATCTATCTATCTTCCTTCCTTCCTTCCTTCCTTCCTTCCTTCCTTCCTTCCTTCCTTCCTTCCTTCCTTTTATACCGCCCACCTGACAGATGGCTACTCTGGGTGGTTTACAATAGTGGCAATAACATAAAATAACACAAACATAATCAAAAGTGTAGTTAAAAGTAAAATAAAAATTAAATTAACATCACAGTAACATTGTCTCTAAAATGAGTTAAAATTGAAATTCTTGCTTATACAAGGGTAGTGAAAATCTTACGTACTAGTAATATTTAAAAGAGGACACACCTGAATTGCTTAGATACATGCAGACTTGTTGGTTTGTGTATGTGTGTGATCAGTCAGGATGTCCCAGGTCCTGACGTTTGGGAAGAGAAGCCAAGTGGTTAGCAGCAGTGCTCTATGGGAATCTCCAAAAGGAAATGTATCAGGAGATTTTGGATTGAAATGCTATACTACCTGCACCTAGGAAAAAGAAACCAAACACACAGTTACAAGATGGGGAATGCTTGGCTCAGCAATACTACAAGCAAGAAGAATCTTGGATCACAAGCTGAATATGAGCCAACAGTGTGATGTGGCTATATAAAAAAGGCAAATGCTATTTTAGGCTGCATTAACAGAAGTATAGTCTCCAAATCCCGTGAGGTACTAGTTTCCCTCTATTCAGCACTGGTTAGGCCTCAACTTGAGTACTGTGTCCAGTTCTGGACGCCACACTTCAAGAGGGATGCCAACAAATTGGAACAAGTTTAGAGGACGGTAACAAGGATGATCAAGGGGACTGGAAGCCAAGCCCTGTGAGGAAAGACTGAAAGAACTGGGCATGTTTAGCTTTGAGAAAAGAAGACTGAGAGGAGATGTACTTTTCAAATACTTGAAAGGCTGTCATACAGAGGAGAGGCAACATCTGTTCTCAATCATCTCTGAGTGCAGGACACACAACAATGGGCTCACGTTATAGGAAGCCAGATTTCGGTTGAATATCAGGAAAAACTTCCTAACTGTTAGAGCAGTATGCCAATAGAATCAATTATCTTGAGAGGTGGTGAGTGCTCCAGCACTGGAGGCATGCAAAAGAAATTTAGAGAACCGACTGGCAGATATCCTTTAATTTGTATTCCTGCACTGAGCCGCAGGTTTGGCTCAATGGCCTTATAGGCTCCTTCCAACTACATGATTCTATGATCTCTCCTTGTTTTTTCCTCTCTCTTCTCTAGGTCCCCCCTCTTATTTTCCCAATTAACCTCCTCCTTCCTTCTCTCTTCCTAGCAATTGTGATATAAAATCCACCCTAACCTTTTTTTTTCCCCTTTGCTTACAAATTGTCACCATAGGGAGAAAAATATCAGAAGACACAGAGAGTCCTGTGTGGAAGAGTTGCCTCGTAGAGGCAAAGGCACAGAACTTGACCTGTCCATAGCATAGAATGTCTAGGGTGGACTGTAATGCATCTTCTCCCATATTTGCTCACAGGTAATTTCTGCTGAACCAAACAGGGCTCGCTTTAATAGATGTACCAAAATTTAGATTAGTGTGAATATTCTCATTCGATGTACAGTGAAACATGTATGGCTTTAATTTCCATTTTCTAAGAATCATTAAGTGGCAACACAGCAGAGAAACACTTTTCCAGTACTATTCCATTAATTAAAAAAAAGAAGGATTGGATTCAACTCCATCCCCCACAAGAGTACTGAAAAACTATTAAATGAAGAACTATTAAGTGTAACATTTTATTTCACTCCTTTGATGTTTTCCCTCTGAAATATTCAACCACAGTAAAAGAGCCATAACATGAAAAGATAGAAATATTGTGCTGCAATATTTCTATCATAATGATAAGATCTTCACCCCAGGATGGTATAGACAATTTCTGGAGCACATTACTATTGATTTTAATAGCTGCATATTGTTACTATTTACTTTCAACAGAGACTCAAATTCTTTCTCCTCTGTACTCCAGAAAACAATGAGGTTGCACTGATCACACCTTTTACTATAAAGGTTTAAGCCTTTAAATATGATTTGCTATTTTTCACTTCTTTACTTTGCATAGCAAGGTCTTGGTAGCCAAGTGTCTCTTGTAGCTCTTGTATCTTTATCTGTTGGGGGAAACCACTAAATGAGTACTTGTTCTGAACAATGCTGATCTTGTAGTCTTTCAAATGTCTTTTATTTCCAGTTGACTGAATGGTGGTCAAAGATGCATGGCAACTCTTAGAAAAAGATATTTTCTTAACTAAAATGAGTGTAGTATAGAAACAGTGAAAGATTGGAATAGAGAATGTTTAATGATGGCAGGAAGGCTTATTGTGTCTGCTCTTTATTGCACACAAACTAAAGGATATAATATTTCATTACACACAATGTTTCTCTTTTTATTTGTATCTACTTTGAAGGTCACCCATTCAAGATCTGGTCTCATGATAGATACTGATGGATCAAGGTTAAATACTTCTTTCTCTAGCATCCTGAATTCCTTGTCAAGGAAGCTGTTAGGATAAAAGAGGTCCATTACATAACATTTTGAATCACTTCAGGGAAACAATGATTGTAGTTGCATCAGTGAGTTCAGTGATTCCAATACTGGAATTCTGGAACGAGAACTTTTCATATGGGTTTTAAGTGCGATGCACATTAACTTCCTGATTTTGTTTTCTGTTGCAGTGAGGCTCACTTTAGCAAAATCCCCTCATTGAAAGATGTGGATGTTGGTCACACTTCTATATATGCAACAGAAACAATCACATAATACCTTCAAAGGGTAAAAGGCGGTATTTGGTTCTATACTTGCCCAAAGCACTTTTGAGTGCCACCTGCAACAGAGATTAGCTTATTCTGCTTCCCATAGTTTACAACATCTGTCTGCAGCTTTGAAGATACATGCAGCTTGGCAGGTACAATCAAGTTCTAACTTGTATATGCATTTCAACATAGTCTCTTTTAAAGTCAATTTCCATCCTTTAAATCATATCAACATCAACAAGGAAAATAGCTGTGGAATCTTATTGTTCTGAACATAAACTTGTAAGTGGACTGCTCGGCTCTTATTCAGTGCATGACAAAATCATTCAAGCTTGAAGCTTTTTTAAGAAGGTGAAAAGGGCAAAATAAATGTGCTTCTTTGACTAGAAAAACATTTAAATTGGTGCTTTTAAATGAACTGCCTCTTCCAATTCAGGCTTTTCCTCAGAAGCAGTTTGTACTAGCCAGAAGAGTTGAGTTGGGGATTTGGTGCAAATGTGCCTAAGCCTTGGTTAGAATTTTTGGAGTTGTCCCATGGAAATGCAAGTTTATCAGGATCTCCCTAATTCCCTTCATGCCATTCTTCAGCAGATCAGTATCCAGGATGATGAAGGTTCTTAGGCTCACTCTCCTCTCTCAAGCTTCCCCAATTCTTCCTATCTTTCCTGTTCCTAATATTCAGGTGAGGAAAGGAGAAGTCAGCAGCAGCGAGAGCAGGAAAAAGTGCTATCACCTCCCCTCTCTGTTCCACATTTGTCCCTCAGCGTATCAGGACTGAGAGCAGTGGCTCATGTGAACTTGAGTCTTTCCAAGGATTTAGTGTGCTTGTGTGGTATGTTTAGGTTTACCTGGTCTTTACTGGTCAGATGCCAGTGGCCTAGTGCTGAGCTTGTAAATAAGTGTAACTTGTCTGGGAAGGGAGGTGTAAGACAAAAAGGAAACTTAACTGTTTATTATCCCAGGAAATCTATGTAGAGGTAGTGCAGGAGCATACAGAATTGCTGAACTCTATTAAAAAACCTCCTAGAAATGCTTGCGGACCTTCCTCTTTAACAAAAAATGAAAAATGGAGTAGCAATCCTGATCCCTCTCTTCATTATGATCATCATAATTGTGGAGAAGTTAGAAGTAGAAAGTGATCTTAAAGAAGAAAGAGGGATCCTGTGGTTAAATTACATGTATATCTAGAAAAGACCAGAGTTAAAAAAAACCACACTTGGGCATATCTGCCCATCTGTAATTACCCCCATTGGCCTAGATTACCCACAACATGGGTTGATGCTCTGTTTCAACAAGTCCCACTTCAAAGTTCCATACACTAATGCCCACTACCAACATCATTCCTGATGCACTTTAGAATGTAGTGCCCAAATCCTTGTTAGTTCTTGACCCAGGTATTTACATGCCTTTGGTCCTAACAGATTGTGTTGTAGCCTGTTGTTTAGTCGTTGTCCTGTCTGACTCTTCGTGACCCCATGGACCAGAGCACGCCAGGCCCCCCTGTCTTCCACTGCCTCCCGGAGTTGGGTCAAATTCATCTTGGTAGCTTCGATGACACTGTCCAACCATCTCGTCCTCTGTCGTCCCCTTCTCCTCTTGCCTTCACGCTTTCCCAACATCAGGGTCTTTTCCAGGGAGTTTTCTCTTCTCATGAGATGGCCAAAGTATTGGAGCCTCAGCTTCAGGATCTGTCCTTCCAGTGAGCACTCGGGGTTGATTTCCTTCAGAATGGCTAGGTTTGATCTCCTTGCAGTCCAGGGGACTCTCAAGAGTCTCCTCCAGCACCGTAGCCTACTGCAGCATAAATCCTTCTGTTTTTCCCCCCCTTGTGACACCTTCTTTCGCTATTCTGTGGTGGCAAGCAAGGTTTGATTATATATGAAGATATCTTGAGCACAGAGGGCTGAGAACAAGAACTGCAGCCAGAGGCAAAATGCTATTTCAATATCTTTCACACTCAGGATCAAGTAATGAAAAATCCTAGGGTCATCTCTGTTTGACCCTTAAATATTAACAACTGCAATTACAAAGTTGTTTACCTCAGGCTAAAGCCCAATAAAGCTGCCTTCATTGCTTAATTTAGTATGAAAGACATTAACATTTAAGCTTTTATGTAGCGGGGTCGTATGGCCTCTAATCTTGGAGTTGAACATGATATTGAATGAGGAGCCTACCACTTTGTGCTCAGTTTAGTGGCTTTGAGATTTAATCACATGTCTCCTTGATTATACTAGTGACATTTTTTTTCTTCTCACAGAATATATACATTTCTTTTTAATAGGGTTCTTAAGGCCCTTCAGAATCAGACAAGCACTTAATTGCTTAATTGCTTGAGTCATCATTATTCTCACACTCCTTTATATTTTGCTAGGCCTACTCAATTGGTGTTTAAGTGAGAGCAGTATATCTAGGAAAAAGAAAGCATGTTTGCTAACTCTAGTGTAACTTGCACTTGATTAACTGTATTTTCCCCCTTTATTTTTCTGTAACAGTAACCACAAAGCACTACAAAAGCCTTTGAGACATAAGTGAACTGAATAGACCCAATGGCATTGATCCATTTAAATATTCCACTGCTCTCACAAATGTGTAAGAGAACCTGAAGTGACATAATAGACTTGAAAGGCTGTTGTACATGTCCCAGGAAGAATCTCATAATGCATCATTAAATTCTAAATCACATCAGTGGAGTATAGTATCTGACAAAGATGGAAACATGCTCAAGTGTACTAAGGATATGCTACAGGCTGCTATATTCCAGAACCTGAAAAACATCAGACTGTCAATCCAAGGTGATTTAAACAGGGACATGATTTAAAACAAACAAGGGGCAAATTCCGTACCAGGCAACAAAGGATCAGAGTTAAACGCATAGTCAGTGGTGAACAGATTGGAGGCAACATTTTTTTGCAATACTGCTTTGACTGGTTTTTTAGTACCACTTGTGCTTTTCATTTCTCAGAATGGCATCTGTTTCTCTTTAATACTTGTATACTTATTATTTTGTAGCTTTAAAGATTTGTAGTCTTTTAAAGATTTAAGCTGCCTTTTTATACTCACTGTCTTTAAATATTGTCTTTCAATGATGTAAGTCGCCTTCAAGGAGAAAGGCAGGGTAAAAATATGTTAAATAAATAAATAAAAAGAAAGAAGCAAAGAAAGAAAGAAAGAAAGAAAGAAAGAAAGAAAGAAAGAAAGTCCAAGGGAAGAGGAGTAAAGCAAAACTGTCATGCTAGAGATAAGCTACTCAACTGTGATGCAAGTTATGAGTTCAAGGTTTTATAGGTCCCAATTATCAGGGATTAATTCTCTTAAATAATCAGCCAATGTTCAGAAATCTTAGCACAAAGGGCTTAAGGGCCAAGGGTTAAAGTGCTGGAGCATGACTCCTGGACTATCTATATGGAGATGCCTGTGGTCTGCCACTTTACAGAGTTTTGTCTCTATATAGAATCATAGAATCATGAAGTTGGAAGGGGCCTACAAGGCCATCAAGTCCAACCCCCTGCTCAATGCAGGAATACAATCAAAGCATATCCGACAGGTGATTATCTAAGTTTTTCTTGAATGCCTCCAGTGTTGGAGAACTCACCAACTCCCAAGGTAACTGGTTCCACTGTCGTACTGCTCTTAACAGTTCGGAAAGTTTTACCTGATATTCAATTGAAATCTGGCTTCCTTTAACTTGAGCCCATTGTTGCGTGTCCTGCACTCAAGGATGATCGAGAACAGATCTTGTCCCTCCTCTGTATGACAGCCTTTCAAATATTTGAAAAGTGCTATCATGTCACCTCTCAGTCTTCTTTTCTCAAGGCTAAATATGCCCGCCCCTTCACAGATTGCTGCCTTGTTGTGGCAAAAGGGCTTGAGTAATTCAGAGAAGCTATGGGCTATGCCGTGCAGGGACACCCAAGATGGACAGGTCATAGTGGAGAGTTCTGACTAAACACGATCCACCTGGAGCAGGAACTGGCAAACCACTCCAGTATCTTTGCCAAGAAAACTCCATGGACAGAAACAAAAGGCTAAAAGATATGACGCTGGAAGATGAGCCCCTCAGGTCGGAAGGTGTCCAACATGCTACTGAGGAAGAGCGGAGGACAAGGACAAGTAGCTCCAGAGCTAATGAAGTGGTTGGGCCAAAGCCGAAAGGACGCTCAGCTGTGGACGCGCCTGGAAGTGAAAGGAAAGTCCGATGCTGCAAAGAAAAATACTGCATAGGAACCTGGAATGTAAGATCTATGAACCTTGGTAAGCTGGATGTGGCCAAACAGGAGATGGCAAGAATAAACATTGACATCCTGGGCATCAGTGAACAAAAATGGACGGGAATGGCGAATTCAATTCAGACGATTATCATATCTACTACTGTGGGCAAGAATCCCATAGAAGAAATGGAGTAGCCCTCATAGTCAACAAAAAAGTGGGAAAAGCTGTACTGGGATACAATCTCAAAAATGATAGAATGATTTCAATACGAATCCAAGGCAGACCTTTCAACATCACAGTAATCCAAGTTTATGCACCAACCACAGAGGCTGAAATTGACCAATTCTATGAAGACTTGCAGCACCTTCTAGAACTGACACCAAAGAAAGATGTTCTTCTCGTTATAGGGGACTGGAATGCTAAAGTAGGGACTCAGATGGCAGAAAGTGAGGAGGAATTAAAGAACCTCTTAATGAGGGTGAAAGAGGAGAGTGCTAAAAATGGTCTGAAACTCAACATCCAAAAAACTAAGATCATGGCCACTGGTCCCATCACCTCCTGGCCAATAGAAGGGGAAGATATGGAGGCAGTGACAGGTTTTACTTTCTTGGGCTCCATGATCGCTGCAGATGGGGACAGCAGTCACGAAATTAAAAGACGCCTGCTTCTTGGGAGGAAAGCGATGACAAACCTAGACAGCATCTTAAAAAGCAGAGACATCACCTTGCCAACAAAGGTCTGCATAGTCAAAGCTATGGTTTTTTCAGTAGCGATGTATGGAAGTGAGAGCTGGACCATAAAGAAGGCTGAGCGCCGAAGAATGGATGCTTTTGAATTGTGGTGCTGGAGGAGACTCTTGAGAGTCCCCTGGACTGCAAAGAGAACAAACCTATCCATTCTGAAGGAAATCAGAATTGTTTCTGATTCTTGTAAGCCGCCCAGAGACCTTTGGGTAGTGTGGGTGGCATATAAGTTAAATAAATAAATAAATAAAATCAATCCTGAGTGCTCACTGGAAGGACAGATCCTGAAGCTGAGGCTCCAATACTTTGGCCATCTCATGAGAAGAGAAGACTCCCTGGAAAAGACCCTGATGTTGGGAAAGTGTGAAGGCAAGAGGAGAAGGGGACAACAGAAGACGAGATGGTTGGACAGTGTCATCGAAGCTACCAAGATGAATTTGACCAAACTCCGGGAGGCAGTGGAAGACAGGAGGGCCTGGCGTGCTCTGGTCCATGGGGTCACGAAGAGTCGGACACGACTTAACGACTAAACAACAACAACAAGAAACATGCCCAATTCTTTCAGCCTTTCCTCATACATTCAAAGGTAGTAGTAAAAATCATGGCTTGTTTGAATTGTTTGTGTGTATACTTTATTATACGTATGTGTCTGGGCATGTAATAATATTAATTGCAACGGGTATGTATGTATTACTATTTTAGTTATTTTTATTATTATTTTTATTTATATTATTTCATTGATTAGCATTAGTGGTAGGTTTATTAATATGTGGACACTTTATTGTGTAATTGAAGGGCAGAAAAGAGTATGTCAGATGGAAAGCAGTTTTGACTTCAGAATGACATAGTAAAATAAAATATGCCGTTGAATGTTTTCTCCAAATATAAATTATGCCCTAGAATCTTGGGGAAACAAAAGAATATAACTAATTATACAATAATGTCATGTTAGTTTTAGGCAATGATTGTAAATAGTTGCAGATAGCATTGTTTTTTCGTTATCACTGTTTTTGCATCTAACTATTCCACCTTATATTGCCTGTTCTGTGGAGAGAGATATTCTTTTATAAGGGCTCTTTCAGTTCTTCTAGAGGAACAGATGACAACCATCTCATAGTGACAGTTTTTTCAGAATGAAATGCCAGAAGTCATGCAAATTCATTTTATAAATGCTAAATAAACTGAAAAATCTTATTTGGCCATTTCTAATTAAGCAATGCAGCAAAACACTGTGACAGTGAATAATTTATTAGTATACGCCTGTTATTCTGCCACCCCATTATGTCTGTCTGAGCAGATGTCCATGTGGGTGTGGGTGTGCAACTTTGATTCCATGGGATGAAGGCAGGTTTACCCCGAAGAATGTATCTTAAAATACAACCCATGGTAAGGCTAATGGTTCTGGGTTTTTATTTGTAGCATTCATAAAAGCTAGTTTATTGCTCTTGCTGCTGCACATGCTGTGCTTGCAGTTTAAATTCGGTGTCTTTCATTGCGGGGGAAAAAAATTAATGACATCAATGACACCATGATCCTGTCAGAAGATTTATTATCTTGGAAATGAGAGACAAAACAAAACTTAATGCAGAAGGAAACAAAATGGGTAATGAGAATATTTTATAGTCCATAGTTTCATTATGCCTCACCTCATGCCTTCATCAAATGGTTTAATGTAAAACTGTGTTGCAAGAAGGTCAGTTGAGAAGGACATCAAAAATCTGAAATAAGGACAGCAGAGAGGTCAAAAATGTGAAAGGTGTAGCCATATTTTAGACTAGTATGGAATCTTCAAGATTATTTCCTCCACTTTATAAGAAGCTAGTTTTAGTATGATTACTTCTCCTCACCCAAAAGATAATGCAAAAGAAGTCAGAAAGATGTGCCAGACAGAGTTAGATTCAGGTGCAAATGCAGCAGAGATAAACAAAAATCTATAAAAGATGTGTTAATTGCATTCTAGAAAACAAGTTGAGAGGAGAAAAGCTCTGAAATTTTCAAGTATCTGCAGCTTCCTTATTCCTTGACAATACCTTACAAATGCTTTTATGTGCATACACATAATAAGTTTGAAAAAAACAATGCCTGGATTCTTTCTCTAAATAAAGTACTATTATTGAAAACAGTAGCTGCAATCCTGTTGCTTTAACTTGCACTGCCTAGGGCTGATGATGTCATCATCTGCAGAGGATTTTTGGAAATAATAAAACAAATACTATTCCAATCATGAAGGTACTAAAGATCCCATGGGTTCCCTTTTATCATTGGGAAACCATTGAGGTCCTGGAGATGGGAAATAACTCTTTCTTTTCAAAACTTGCCACTGCCAGGAAAATCATTCCAGTAGCATGCAGTTATAAAGAATTAAATATTTCTTCCTGTTTTGCATTCCCCAACGGCTTCTTGACAATGAAAGGGAAGCCATAGGAGCCTCAAAGTCTTTGTGGGTGGATTTGGAATCAGAATTTCTGTATTTTTGAAAAACTGCCATGGCTGATGATGCCATCAGTTTTACATGGCATAAATTAAAGCAACAGGATTTCAATCAATATCAAGTAAAAACCAAAGGAGTAATTCTGGAAAGAATAATAATTGGGAAAAAAAACTTATTTTCATTTTATTAATACTTTAAAGCAAAGGCCCTTTACATAACACATTTTCTAACATTAAAGTCAATATTTGTGTCAGGGCTGGGTCTGAATGAAATCTGAAGGTGGAAGAAGGAATCAAAGGAAAAATTTGGGAGATAATCCATATCTGGCCAGTCCAGCATTCATATTGAGACTATCCAACCTATAAATCTCATGCTGCTTTCCAGTAAGAACAGCGAATGTTTTAGGTCCCCTTTGCTTCTGTTGTCCTATTCAGCTCGATAGGCTGTAGCTCCTGAGCTTCCCAATTCCAGTGAATAGTTTTATTTTACTTTTATTTTATTTCATGGGGGCGGAATTGGGCATATAGTGGGAATCTGCTCACACTTGTTATTATCACCACTTTAAAATTCTCAGCAGTCTGTATCTGCTGTTGGCTTTGTTTTTTTTTTAAAGTGCTCCTCCTAGTTTGGACACTTCGTTTACACTGATCCTGCATGTTTTACATGATACCAGAGGAAGTATTTTCTGTTGAACCTCTTGTTTTTACTTGCCTACTTTTGAAAAGGCCTGGGCAGTGCTTTTTCATTTTAGAGAGAAAGCAGTCTCAGAAACTCTCAAATATTATAAAGACTTTTTTTTGCAGCAATTATATTGCTTTAAATAACTTTGTTCTTTGTCTGATTCTTCTTCCCTCCGCTTGCCAGAGGCTTGCTATTTTGACACTGTATTGCTGCCACAAATTATATCACAAGTCTCACACATATAGTGCAACAGATTATTTGTGGTTAAGCATAGAGTTGAATAAGGTTTTCCACTGAAAGAAACTTTGGATAACAGTTTTCAAATCGGTAGCTCTTTTAGTCTGTTCAGCATATATAAGAAATACAACAACAAAAAATTAAAAATGTTTTATGGCACCCTCACTGATTTATGTATATCAGGCAAAATGCTTACACAGACTAACACTGCTACCTCTTATAAAACTACAACTGATTTATGTATGTGAGCTCTCATGGTTCATAGTCTATTTCCTCAGACACATCAATTCATGTATCTGTGGAATTGGATTGTGATCCATGAACGATCACACTACAATAAATCTATTAGTCTATAAGGTGCCACAAATGTATTTTTGCCCTGTGTTTGGATCCCAAGGAACCATTTCACTGGGAAATAAACTTACCATTAAGCAGAATCAGCCTGCTTCGGACAGCATATTGTATTTGACAGACAAAATCTGGTCAACAATTTACTTTACTGTTAGATTCAAATTAAATAGGGATTTCCCCCTCGCTTCAACTTCCTGTGCCATCTCTGAATCCACACACACCTCCACAGCATAAGCATTGCCAGGACCAGTAAAATCCAGGCTCAGATATCTAATCAGCATTGAAGAACACTGGCTGATCTGGGACGATGTCAGCTTGAACTAACTCACAGGGCTGTTTGGAATCTGGATGCAGGAAGAGAGCAATACACAAGATGCTGAACCCCTTGAAGGAAATAGGAATAAAAGTGTGAAAAATAAATAATAATTTGCCTGGCGGCTGCTGTTTAGTGTGTTGCAAAGGTTTAGGTAAAGGTAAAGGTTCCCCTTGACAATTTGTCCAGTCGTGTTCGACTCTAGGGGGCGGTGCTCATCCCCGTTTCCAAGCCATAGAGCCAGCGTTTGTCCGAAGACAATCTTCCGTGGTCACATGGCCAGTGCGACTTAGACACGGAACGCTGTTACCTTCCCACCGAGGTGGTCCCTATTTATCTACTTGCATTTGCATGCTTTCGAACCGCTAGGTTGGCGGGAGCTGGGACAAGCGACGGGTGCTCACTCCGTCACATGGATTCGATCTTACAGCTGCAGATCTATAGACCTTACACAGCACAGAGGCTTCTGCGGTTTAACCCGCAGCGCCACCACGTCCCTACAAAGGTTTAGTTGCCTTCTAAAAGCAGGTCTGAGGTTCCCTAAATACCATAGCGGATTCTGAACATCTCTCACACACACTCAAACACCCGCACACGTTTGTGATAGGAATAAAACTAGAGATTTGCTCTGACAAGGTGGAAAAGGGGAACAAAATGCCTGATGTCCTTAGGCAAATGAAACTTGGTTCATTGCTTGGAGTCTTTAGCGGGTATAGGACATTCTATTTTCCTTGTATGTCATTATTGATAGAGTTTATGAGGCAGTTTACAAGTACCTCATGGTTGAAGGGCTAAAATTGACTTCAGCAGCTTGCCTCCCACAACACTTATTCTGTGTTGCACCGGGTTATAAATTTTTACAATCAATTTACTTAATTAATTTAGTAGATCCATTTACCCTTTGGGTGACTGTATGCCATCAAAATGGTTTTAGATGTCTTTTGAGGAGGGTTATTCTTTCATCGGGTATTTATGTGCAGAGTTCGTTGTTTCTTTCTAGGTCCTGCTCATCTGTTGTTGCTCATCGTCATGCTTGATAGGGAAGGGATGAACATGAGAATACTCTGCCTGTTGAAAGCAAGTCTCTCCCTTGTAATGCAGGTTGGCAGGATGTAGCCCTGCCTTTCTGCATACACAAGCAGGTGCTTAGTGCACCACCTGGCAGGAGGTTCTGGTGCCTGGATTGCAGTTGCTTGGATCTGATGGCAATGCAGTCTGGGCTAGGGATGGCAATCTGGATCTGCTTTTTCCTTGCAAGATAAATGAAAAAGTACAAAATAAACTCAACAATTTCTTGCCAAGACAATTTTGTTGTTTCTTTTAAGTTTAGGATTAGAGATGGGGACAAATTTGTTTTGATCCGTTATTCATCAGGGTTAATGGATCAACGAATACGAATATAAGAATATTATTTGATGAATCAATGGATCGATCCGTCAATTCATCTGCACTTTAAACTGCTATAAAACTGGACCCTAAGCACCTAGAGGCAGCATATTTGCAGAGAAGCTTCCTCAGACACTCTTCTACAACTCCTGAAAGTTTAGTGAACATTGGACCACGGA
Organism: Intellagama lesueurii; assembly: GCA_037013535.1. Taxonomy (NCBI): domain Eukaryota; kingdom Metazoa; phylum Chordata; class Lepidosauria; order Squamata; family Agamidae; genus Intellagama; species Intellagama lesueurii. Next base: position 18,620,576 of record JBAJHW010000012.1, on the reverse strand, counting down.
CCCCCGAGTTATATAGTCACAAAGAGGACCCCCAGGAAAGCTCTCCCCAGCTACTTAGAGACTCTAGAATCACAACGGAGCTTCCTATGTCTTTCCCCAACACGCCTGCCAACTTTGGTGAAGATTGGATATTGGATATCCAAGTTATTCACCCACAAATTGGGTCCCCCCAGGAGAGTTTACCACAGGGCACAGAAGCCCATTCTGCCTACCGGCCGCCGATCAGCTGATCAGAAGCTGATAGGCAGCCACCCCCACACACAGCCAGCCACCCCAACACCCTACCCCCACACCCCCTTCCTTCCCCTACCTTAGCCCCCACCCCACTCCCACCGACACCCCCTTACCTTAATAGCTGCTGCCGAGGTCTCCATCAGGCCTTCGCAGGCACGGCGTGTAAAAAGGGAGAATGGCTGCCCTTTGCAAAGATGGCGGCTGCGGCTTCATTTAGGGTAGGGAAGCTACAGCTGCCATCTTTGCAAAGGGCAGCCTGGATTCCCTTAAGGCAGGCTAAGGGAATCCAGGCTGCCCTTTGCAAAGATGGAAGCTGCAGCTTCCCTACCCTAAATGAAGCTGCAGCCTCCATCTTTGCAAAGGGCAGCCAGTCTCCATTTTTACATGCGTGGCTCCAAGGCCAGAAGACCTCGGCAGCAGCGATTAAGGTAAGAGGGTGTCGGTGGGGTGGCATGGGGCCTAAGGTAGGGAAAAGAAGGGGGTGGGGTAGACTGTGGTATTGGGTGGCTGTGTGGGGTGGTGGCTGCCTTTCTGCAGAATTGTGCAGTAGGCAGAATTGTTTTTTGTTTTGTTTTTAAATACGAAGGACAAATAAAAATGGGTAAATATTCGTCCCTTCGTATTCGTGGGGGTCTCTGGAACCCACAGATACGGATTGACGAATATTTAACAAATCGGCTATATTCGTCGGAAAAAGCGATCCGTTTTTATATTCGTCCCCATCTCTATTTAGGATATATGGAAACTGCTTTGTTATCAATAAACCTAGAGGTTGTATTTTCAGTTAGTTTAACCTAAATGTGCATTCCCCAATAAATGCAATAGAATGGTTTAGTTTGTTTTGAGAAGTGTTCTTTCGAGGGACAATGATGAATGCAGTCCTTAAAGATGTAGAAATGTTGAAAAACAGCAAATGCACATGGTATGCCATTCTTGAAGCTTTTCCAGGGATTCAAGGGTTTAATCTTCTCCCTTGGAAGCAGTTTACACAACTCCCCCTCTCTCTTTTTGTCCTGTCTGCCATTTCCTCTTTTACATGTTATAGCTTATGGTTTCCATAAATGGCTAGTTTTAAACATTAAGGTTGTGGATCTACCTTAGTATTTTATGCACTACCTCGTGATTTCTCTGCTACAATAAATGATTTAAAATAACACCTCTTTCAGTTACTACCTGAGAAGACAGTACTACAAATGGTACCAACTGTCATTGTGAAGGAATCAGGGTTTCTCTGCAGCATTTGCTTTGATATGCACAGAACCTTATATTTGTTTGGTGGACAGCCAATACTGCCACTACAATAATCATCTTGGTCCTAATTGCAGATGTGGTCTGATTTTATTTATGTCAAATGAAGCATAATCACCAACTGTCAGTTCTGCTAGTAGGACGATGAAACGGCTTGGATTTCACAGAGAATTTTAAAATCTTCCTTTAAGTAACAGAATAAATGTATTTTAATATATATGTGAGTTCATATGTTTGCACACATCATTTTTGGCATCCCATTCAATATTTTCACTACCTGCCCCTTTTCATATAAATATATTACTTGCCAAGAAAATATAGCAGTTGTTTCAGAACATGTGTTCCTGATTAACCATTGGTAATGCATTATAAGATCTGTGAAAGCTGTGCTAAAAGAGATATATTTTTATACAACTGAACTGAAACACACTTGAAGGCAAACACTATTACTTTTAAGTAGTTGTCTTGCTTCTGTTCACTCCAGGGATCTGTGTACAGTTCACAATCGAATACTGAACTTAAAAGAAACAAATCCTATATATAAAGTATATTGCTTCCTGCAGCAGATTTTGTTCTATTTTCCTTTTGAGATAACTTTCAAACTGCCTTGAAACAATCTGGCACATATTAATATTCCCCCTCATCTATGGTTTTCTTAAAAATATATATATTTGGTATTTTAAATCAGCAATAACATAATCACAACATTTATAACATTCACTTAGACAGAGGTACATTTGTAACTATTTAATCTATTTTTATTTTGGAAGTCAGCTCTTAGAAAGAAGATAAATTGTGTGGCACTAGCCAAAATTCTGTTGCTTGGCATAACATATTGCACTAAATCAATGGGGATTTAGTGAGTCAAATCTATTGTAAGTTTCATTGATTCAAATGGGTCTACTCTAACTGCAACATATTATGCTAACGTAAGTTGCAGTTAGAGTCGGCTCATTTGAACCATCAGAATGTATGGAGGAGTTAACTCACCAAATCCCCATTGATTCATTGGGCCTACTTTAGTGTGATTTACAACAGGATTTTGGGCATGGTATCCTAATTTATACAAAAGATTAGAAACCAGCCATTTCTGTGCTTTTCATGAAGGAGCTGTGACAGCCTATTGGACAGAAAGAATTTGGAAATATCGGACTCCTCCGCTCTTTTTGTTGTCTGGTGGCAAAGGACAAGAGGACACCACATCCATGTTCCATTTACAGAAGCTGACTGGACAGACAGATGAATCTTAATTCAGTACTGTCGGAATGCCTCAATCCATTTGGACATGTTCTAATGCTCGCAGAATGCAAGCTGTTTATTGACAGAGTCTAACTATAGATGCTGGCATTAAAAAAACAAACACCAAACACATGAAATTAAAATGTATATTAACACATGAAAGACTGCTATTTCCAAAGAAAGAAAGAAAAGTGGGTGGGGAGTGGAATCAAGGAAGCTGAGAAGAAGCCTGAAATCCTTTTGAAACAGATCAGCCCCTTATACCAGTTAAGGGGCAGTTAACTGCTTGCATGCAGCTTTGCAATGACAAGAAAATATAACATAATGTGATCTAAAAGAACAACACACTGGTGAATATCAGAAATTTCTACTTCCTCTTCAGTACTCCCCGCTCCTTAAAGGAGAGGCTTACCTCACAGTCTGAGCACACTAGACTTACGTATAGGCTGAATATTTAAAGTTAGGATTTGGATTCAGGCCATTCTCAATTTCTTGTAATTCCTTGGATACATCTGCCCTCTCCCAAAACATCAGGTTATTCTGGGAGCACTGCAGCTGTATCTGTACGACCTGGTTTCCAGGTAACAAAAAAAAAAAGGCAAAAAAAAAAATCTTGTCAGCTCTAACAATACACAATGAATAACTTCTCGATGATAAAAGCAAGAGAGGCTCGTTAGACAAGATAGCACCTTTTCCCCTGTGAACAGCAAGTGTTGCAATAATGATGGGATGAGGCAGGGGAATACAACAGGTTCAAAGAATATTTTTTTAAAAGAAATTTCATAGTGAATTGCAGCAGAGGGAACCATCCCTACCTTTCTCTTTCAAGATCAGTACTTAACGTCTCTTATTTATCTAGTGGCACAGTTCTGTACTTTTACTCCTGTGTCCAGTCTTTCTTGGCTTTACTACAGTGACTACTATTGGCAAGCACTGATGGTCACTCTTCTGTGAAGCGAGTATATTCCCTTTTACAGAACTTTCTCTAACGGTTTATGCCTTATTATGAATCATATGCAAGACCCCACAAAGAGACGGCAAGTAACAGTTACCAGAATCTAGGTTAACGACCTAAGTGGTGGTAGTGGGTAGGTCTGAAATTATATTGTAGATCATCTTTGAGGATGCTTATGCAAATTTATTCTCACGTAGCCTAGGGTAGCCACATGTACTCTTTTAGGAACGATAGTCCTGCATTGGTTTTGATGGTGTCTAATTGAAGGGATGTCTGACACAGATCTGATTTTGATTTAAAGCTAAAGAATTATTCAGAGGAAGACTGACAAATCCAAGGTGAGAGGGTCCTCTTTCTGAAAAGCCAGCTTGCTCTGCCCGTTCTATATACCTGAGTAGGGGTGGGGAAATAAAAGGGCAGACAGAGAAGGGGAAAGAAATGCAGGGGAAAAGGAAGGGCGGAGAGAGAGAGAGAGGAGAGGGATGGGGAAAAAGATAGTGAGTGAAAGAGTGAAGGACACGTAGAAGGAGAGTAAGAAAAGGGAGAGAATGCTGCTTTGGTCCCATTTTGGGTTTTATGCCAACCACTGGTGATATAGTGGTCCTGAAAACCCATAAGTGACTGTCTGTGACCTTTAAGTCATAGAATGCCCTCAGCCTTGATTTAGGGCACTTGGTACAGTCTGTGAGATGTATCATATTAACATAAACAAAAGAGAAAATGAAAGAAGATTTTACTCTAAAAATTTATCTATGATGTTTTAAAAAGTATTCTTAAGGCAGAGCCACCCCCTGTTAACTTTTCTGCAAAAGCTGCGGATTCTCCCCACCCTTCTCAATTCTTATATTCAAGTTGACATACTTTAATGGATTGTTGTAACTGATGGAGTATCACATTAAAAACAACCACCACCACAACAAACGAATCTAACATTTTGCATTTGTAGCCTGGCACTCAGAATCTTGCAAACTGTAGTGTTGGGTTTCTATACCTAGGGAATGCTAGCACTGTGTAATGTGATCAGATCTGCCTCCGTGTTTCATGTAAAATATGCAAACTAATTCTCCATCCATCTCAGTCTGAATGCTCTGTGAATTCATGCTTCAGTAATCAGATCTATTTTAGACATATAGTCCAAATATCATTACCTGCAAACAACATGTGCTCCCATTCCTTTAACCTGTTGTAGCTGAGAGATTTATGATTAGCGATTTTAGCTGCAGCAGTGGTGGATGTGGTGGTTGGTTTGGGAGGGATATTTATCTGAGTTCCATAATAGATTTCTCCCATAAATGTAATTGATAGCAAGAGGATGCTATCTTTCTTCTCACACTGTGTAATTTGCAACAGGAAAATGCATTAAAGTATTTCAGATCCGTATTCAGATGAACAGAATTAGAAAAAGTGATAGAGGTGTTTTTTGGTGAACATTTCTTGAACCTCATAGCAGAGAAAGAACTGTCAAAATAATGTCCATTTAGCCTGGGTCCCAGTATTTTCTCCCTTCCTCATTTTGCTCAAGTTACCATTTTCTTTTGTTATAACAACAATTAGAAATCTCATGTCTTCATCTCTGCTGATATCGTTTCTCCCGCCTTTATCTAAAGCTAACCCAACTTTGGTTGCCCCTGCCTCCCTTTTTATTACTTCGGTGAGACATCCTCTGCTCCTCCAAATCCTTAAAGACAACCCCCCCCCCCCGCTAGAGGTAAACTAGACAAGGGGTGATGCAGCAGGAATGATTTATGGCAAGGCTAACTCATCATTTGAAGAGACGTTCCCTGTCTTCCCCCTTCGTCTCGCACAGCTGAAGGATTTTGGCAAACTCTCCCCAGAGCTGGACCAAGAGGCTAAGGCACTGGCAGCAGGTTGCCTCTTTCATTCTTTGTCTTTTCTTTTCTTTCTCATTCCCCCCAAAGGATGACCTTCTAGGCAGCTTTGCTGGATTGTAACCTATCAGCCTTGGCGTTGGGCACTCCACAGGTCCTCTCTTTCTACACACTCTTAGTCCTCGGCGGGGGGGGGGGGGGAAAGGAGGTCAGATACTTTCAGTGTTTCCACTTCAGCCTGGCAGGCTTCCCAATCCAGTTCCTCTTTAGCATCTTTCCAGTTGTCCTCCTCTTCTCCCCTCGCCTCCTTCCTCACAGTGTGGTATACCAGTTAAAGTACTGGGCTAGAAGTTGGGAGACCTGGGGTCAAATCTCTACTTTCTCAAAGACTCGCTGGGTGACCATACTCTCCGTCTGAGCTCTTAGGCTTGCTGTGAAGAAAAAGGAGGGGATTTTACTACCATGAGTTTGGGAGAAAAAGTGAGCTATAACAACAACAACAACGGTAATGATGATAATAAGAATAAAATTAAAAATACAGAAAGCAGAACAGTCTTACTGGAAGCTCTTCCACTCCCTGTGGTGCCATCAACAAGATAGTCATGGTTTGCTGCATGTTGGTTCTTTAAAAGGGCCACCCTGCTTGCTTGGCTCTTGCATGCCTCCTGACCTTTCTAGAGATCACATCCTTAGAGGGTTTGACCAATAGTACCCATTTATGTATCTTCTTAAATGACATGTCTTGTTATTTCTGTATCTTTATAGAAGGACAATGCACTTTGCTAATTGTAAAAAGCAATTTGCTGTTCCCTTTCCACTAATATGAGTTCAGAAATTAGAGAAATTATGCAATGGACTGAAGTAGTGATGCAGATTGTGATCTCTGTGTTGTATTTTATAGACTTTATTTTTTCACCTGGAAACATTTTGTATTTAACATGATCTTTCTTAACAGGCATTGTTAGCTTTTGTGCATTGTTTGCTCCCTGCTCTTTCTTGCATTCCGAACCATGTATTTGAGCATCAATACATCTCAGTAATTGTATAAATTGGTCAAATTTTGTTATCAGTAAACATTATTTTTTATTATATTTCTAATTCCTTCAAAGATTAACACTCATGGTGCCTTCCTGAAATACTGGAAATTCTACACTTAAAATGTAAAAAAAAAGAAAGAGGGGGAAACATCCTCTAACTATTTTTTAAATACTACCCAAATTTCCATTCTTGTGATGAAGTCTCAAGTAATTTTCAGCACCGTTGTAAATGTTGACCTATCCCTGTTATTATAGTTTGCAACTTTTACCCTGCCTTGTCTCTTTGAAGATGATACCATATTTACACAGAGCATAAATCTCTGTGCATACAGGATTATTATTCATAAGCAGGAGAACTGTTCTCTGGATAATAAACGAATCAGAGTGTCTGTAAGGATACAGTTTGCCATAGTGACAGTCCTGTTTTTGCAGTTTATTAGCACAGAGATTACTGAAAGTATAGAGACAACAAGAAAAAGAAATATAAAACAAATTCGTGCTCGAACAAAAGATTATATCCCATAAAGCTCTGCAGGGGAAATCTTTAACATTTTCTCACTTAAGAGCTGGATCATGTATTGCATCTTCTCTGAAGGAACATGCTAAGTGCCTTTTGCAGTCTCCCTATAAAGAGAATAAACTATATGAAGAAAAGTGACTTTGTAAAGGTTTTGCATTCATGTTTATATATGACTTTTATTGGGGTATAGGTAGTGTTTCCAGAATCAGAGGCAGCAGAGGTGTATTGATAGCAGTCAGTGAACACTGCCAGAAAAGGAGCAAAAGATAGCAGTTGTAGCCAAGAACAAACTGGTAGAGGGAAATGTAGAGTCCAGAATATCCATATCTTGGGACAGGAAGAAGGAAATCAACAGGATGGGCCATAGTTTGTATACACCCAAAACGAACAGAAACTGATATGGGCCAAATCAAGTATAGAACTGAGTTGGACGAAGGACTCAACAGAATAATGCAGGTGCATAGATCTAGAGAAAACTGTATCTGTGACTGAACTGGTACATTTCTCTGGTATGTGCATAAAAAGAGCACACTACTATTTTAACCATACAACCACTTTTTAACTACTTTTTAAGATGACATATGATAGAACACTTCCCTTTATTAGAATTCCAAATATCTATTCCCCCACCCCAAATAATTAATACCATCCTATCAATATTAAAATCTGGAGTGTGTATCTGATACGAGACTGGAGATTTTAGAACAGCTAATATTTTAAATGGCTAATTTATCCCATATTGTAAAGTATTTACTAATTAAACGGATTTGGGAGACCAGTTTAGTTCTTACATGTCTATCCACCTACAATAACACATTTTTTGCAAGTCATTTTTCTTGCTGTGATATTGAAATAGAATTTTTTTGGTCATGCATGGGAGTTAGTTTACATAATTTGCATAGTAATTTTTTTTCACACTGAGGATTGCTAAGCCTCCACGTCCTTTTTCATTGTGCAGAATCAGAGCCATAAATCTTGCCTCCTGGTATTTCAAATACAGTTAGATAGAATCCCATGCCTTTCATTAGCTGATCATTTATCATTCTAACTTGGATACTCTTCTTAGATGTCCAGGGTGTTTTAATAATTGCTAGAGTGGTGGACTAGGACTTAGAAGACCTGGGTTTGAATCCTCACTTAGCCATGTAGTCTCATGAGTGTGGTGTGGTGCTGGTAAAATCACTTCTCAAATATCGCAATTACCTTGAAATCTCTGTTAGGTTCACTATAAGTCACCCTCTTGTCATCACCTAATTACTTTTGCCATCTTGAATTATATTATTACTGTTGTCTTTATTTTATTATATTGTTTTAACTTTTATGTATTATTGTTAGCCGCCCAGAGTAGACTTCGGTCTAGATGGGCAGGGTATAAATAAATAAATAGTACATAACATAACATAACTCTTACATTAAAAATAGTAATAATTTAGGCAAGGGAAGCATCTGAGCTGCTGAAAGATGACCATAAATGATTCAGTTTTAATTTGTCAATTAATATGGTAAACTATTTGAAAGTAGTAACTGCATTTATACAAATCATACTTAAAAAAAAAAGATATTTATACCCAAATATCTTTAGCAGTTTATCCAGTTATTGTTAACTTTTTCCAGAATGTAATCTTTCATAATTTTCTTGGTGTGTAACCAAGATCCAGTCTTCCAAATATAGCTATGTTGTTATCAAGTTCTTTCATCTAGGTTTTAGGACAGACGATTCTCAAGGTTATATAACTGTTGCATGAACTGCTTCTATTTATTTGGGCAAGATCCAATGTTTTTCATAGTGGAGCTTTGGTAACTGGTTGGTCCTATGGGCAGAAGGGAGATGAGATACTTTTCATAATTTCTACCAAAATCACCCTCTTTCTTGAAAGTCTGCTTGAGAAAGTTACAGAAGGAGTAGCTGTGTTAGTCTGTGCAAGCATTATAGTTGAAAACAAAATACAAAAAAAAAGTAAAAAAAAAAAAGACAAAAATGTGGTAGTTTGATGAAGTGGACTTGTCCATAAAAGCTCACATTAAAAAAAAAAATGTTAGTTTTCAAAGTGCCACTCTGTTTTTGTATTTTTTTTACTCTTTATTTTTATTTTGTTTTCACCTACTATGCTCGCGAACGTTAGGACATTTTCTAAAATGAGGAGGGTGTCAAGGAAGATGAATAAATAACAGAAAATGACCCCTTTCTTCCTGAAGAAGTTCATGAAATAACAGCAGACAAAACAGTAACATTAAAGTGTTCTCAAATCAATATAAATGATGATCCCAGGGCTATAACAAATAAGGGTGCTGATGATGACAGCTTTGTGAAAAGGTAAAAGCTGTTGAGAAGGTGGACAAAATTCTGTTGCTTAGTGTAATAAATCACACTAGACTAGGCCCATTGAATCCATAAGCCTCCTCCTCTATAAGTTCCATTGATTCAAATGGGCCTACTCTGGTTGTGACTTTCTTTACTTAAATAAGTTACAGTTAGAGTAGGCCCACTGGAATGGAACAAATGGAAAGGTTGATTCACCAAATCCCCATTGATTCTGTGGGCCTACTCTAGTGCAATTTACTATGCTAAACCCAGGATTTTGACCGATTTGAGTCAATGTAAAAATGTATTTGAAGGTAATATTGCACACTGACTGTGCCTCAATCATACTTGAACTTTGAGGTGTGGAGCACTGCCTTTAAAAAAAAGCTAGATATACAGCATCCCAGCAGAACATTTCAAATTAACAAATCAAATCAAATCAAATAAAGGATATATTGTTTTCACTCATTGCCTGGGAGAAAGAGCTTCCTGGATGCACGTACGTGGCCAGTGTTGAAAATAGGATGCTGTATTAAATAGTCTGCTACTTTGATCCAAAGAGCAAGTTCTCAACAATCAAGAAAAAAAATGTTCTTTAAAAAAAATAAAATATTGTAAAAGAAGAAATTTATTCAGAATACAGTTGAGAGACAGACATACTGAAATCACATTTCAGACTACAATCACACCTGAAATAAAACTGATGAATACAGAGTTGTTTAACTCAAGCTGCATAAGGTTAAGGAGCCCTTTGGGGCTCATTATTTCTCTGTTTCACTGGTTTCATTTCATAGCCAAAATATTGCTTGTGAAACACTAGTCAGTTGGGATATTTGCTGACAGCATTATAAAGTAGCTAAATGGTCTTAGACGAAGGGATGTGTTAGTTTTGTAGGTTTAACATCCTTGGCACTTAATAGGATTTGGATTTTCATTTTACCAGCTGCTTTTATTATGTGACACTTTAACTGAATGCCTGGGAGTAAAAATGAAATTAACAAAGACAGTGCTAAATTATTGATGTTCCCTCTTTTCCCTTTCCGACAAAGCACTTTGTGGGTTTCCCTTTCTTCTGATAAATTTTCTCTCTGTATTGATTGATGTGAAAATAAACATGCAATCTGAGTACAGTATGTACTGTGGAAAAATTCTATGTAAATTGTCAAAAATCTGGAATGCAGTGGTTGTGTAGCTGAAGTTTGCCAAGTTATCTATCTGTCTAACATGGTGAAAGTCAATTATATAAGAACTGTAGTGATTTGAAAATATTCTGTAATGAATGGCTGTTCCTGTTTGTCATGTGATATTCTGAATTACAAATTATGGCTAGAAGGAAAGGATGGAGAAAGGATCAAGAATCGGAATTAACATGCCTTGAAATGACAAAAATCTTTTATTTTTATCTGTGAAAAATATAGTAATTCTTCAAAGTGCAATAGGTTCTGATCTCATGCTGGTTGCTTCATTCCTTCTTGCCCAATGGCCTTAGAACACTTGTTTTCAAATTATTTTGTAGGCTTCTTCTTTTAAGTTAGTTAAATATTGTTTGAATTTCAACCTTGGAGTGGAAAACACCTGCTTATAATGCCAACTTGGACTCAGAGGCAGATAGATCAACAAGATCAGAATTATAAGCACTATTAGTTGAGTTTATGTTAAGCCTCTTCAAACATGTATAACTATGGATGACGCAGACTTGCTAATGTAGATTAAACACATACAGCATGATAAAGCATTATATACTTGCTGAGTATTATTATATTATGTAGGAAAAAAATAGGAAGTAGACGAAACTATGGAACATACAGGAAGGAGTTGCTAATTTATCTGGCTGAATTCAAGGTCACTATTTCAGCAACAAAGCCATTACTGCCACAGTCAGTAAGATAACTTTCCCCCTCTAAAAAGCTTGCTGCAGCAATCAAACTTCCCTTATTAATTTAACACTTGTGTGAACTTTCTCTTTAACATGCTGTAGTGTATGGCTTCCTGTCAACTCCTTCTCTGCAGAAGATCCCCAATGATGGCTCCTGAGTGCTTTGGGAGCAATAATGTTCCAAGAGGTGTGTAGGAATCCGTCGTCATCCATTACTCTCCAGCTCTGTTACTACAGTTGTTAGCACTAATCAGGAGTAATAGTTCTTTTGAGGAAAAGGTTTGCACAGGCATTATTTTCCCCCACTTAAGAGTTTGGCCTCCTGTAGCACTATGGTTCTGCTCCAGGCATTTTGAAACCACCAGGAGATTTTGTTGAGTTATTTAATTATATATAGTTGTATTGCAATATCACATTAATGGTCCTAGATAGTAAAACTTTGAAGGCTTTTTGTTTTTGTTTTGCATCTGAAATGGCCTCATTTTTTATCGTTTGTATATTAATCTGCTGCTGTTTCATATTTGTTTAGGATGTGCAAAGCACTGCATCCTTAATATCACTACACTGTAAATCTACAACTAGAGATGGTTCTATTATTTGTAGCTTATCTTTACTGAATTCCCACAATTGAGAAACTGAATTGTACGCATTGCTATTACCTCTTTCCAAAGCTACCATCTTTGTGGTTTTCATAACTGTGAACATTCAGAATATACTGACAGTGGAAGATGGAGTAAACATAGGTGCTCTCACTTCTTCTCCCTTCCTTCCCATTGACCATCTCACCTATTATTATTTTTACCTTTAAAAGATAATTTGTGACAGTAATAGTGCCAAAGAAACATACTACAGTTTTTATAAAGCAACTCCTTGTCATTATCAGAAGTCACTAAAATAGTTTATTTCTTATTTACTCCAAAGACAGCTGCAAGCACACTTTTCTCCGGTGAACCTCATTTTGCCTTATCATTTGCAACAGAGCACAAACCAGTTCTTCAGTCCTGTGATACTCCTGCCCTACCATTTAATGGCAGGAAACGCTACATGACATCAAACTTTTGCAGTGTATTTATAATGCAAAGTGATATTTAAGTTGTGAATACAATATAATGTTTAATTTAATTACTAGAAAGGAGAAGTGATTATAACTAGCTAGTTGTAATTAGTAGTCCCTGCCAAGTTCTAGTCATGAGTTCCAGATAAAAGAATGTACAGAATAGTTATAAGTTGTTGCTTGTTGTTGTTGTTGTTTAGTCATTAAGTCATGTCCGACTCTTCGTGACCCCATGGACCAGAGCACGCCAGGCCCTCCTGTCTTCCACTGCCTCCTGGAGTTTGGTCAAATTCATGTTGGTCGCTTCGATGACACTGCCCAACCATCTCGTCCTCTGTCGTCCCCTTCTCCTCTCGCCTTCACACTTTCCCAACATCAGGGTCTTTTCCAGGGAGTCTTCTCTTCACATCAGATGGCCAAAGTATTGGAGCCTCAGCTTCAGGATCTGTCCTTCCAGTGAGCACTCGGGGTTGATTTCCTTCAAAATGGATAGCAGGCAAAGACCTGTTAATGTTCACAAGGTTTTCAGATGTATTTTAAATCCTGCTGCTACTTTTTGTAATTTAATGACTTTAAGCTGCTGCTTCTTCTTTTGTAACTATATTTTACTTATATTATTCATTTTTAAAAATACCTCTGAAGTATAATTAAAGTATAGAATGAACTGGATAGTTCAGCAGTTTAGGTATCTGGGCTGCGGAGCAAGAGGTTGGGAGTTCGATTGCCAACTGTGCCTCATTGACTGGGGCTGGACTCAATGATCCAGAGGGTCCCTTCTAGCCCTGTCGTTCTAAGATTAAGATTATGTTAATAAAATGCTTACAATGAACAGAAGAAAAGGCACACTGTTAAAAAAATTATGAGAATTTGTTTTTTTAAAAACAACTTAGAAAGAAAGAGCAGCAATGAAAACTACAGAGCTGGTGTTATTTCACTGGGAAGTGCCGAGAAGCTGTTGTGTAAAACATCCAGTGTTCAGGGCTCTGCTAAAACTCCTTGATTTCCCCTGTGAAGTAAATTTGAGTGCACTCTTTTTAGCAGTTCATGTAAGAGCACAGGAAACTTAATTTGGAGAATTTCCTCTTGTGGATGCTAGCAAGAGAACAGCAGCATTATTTTCAGCATCTCTGGAATGTCAACCGTCCACTTGACAACAGCATTTTTTGATTTTCAGACATTTTATTGAAAGATCTAGATGCTTGTACAACAACACTTAATTATGCTGAGTTATACAACACAGAATGAGGAGCTCTGCAATGACCTGGTCTGTATAATTGCACAGTAGCAATATGAAGAGTGGCGGCAGAGAGGTCAGGCAGGAGACGAATATGTATGCCCCATATCTAATCTATACTTAACAATCTAATTATTATTCTGTGTTTATAATTTTTACAGTCCAGTTTTGGGCACAAAAACTACACCAATATGTACACAAAAATGCAAAAGTGAGGACTCAATGCATACAATTATGCACATTTTATGGAAAATTGTGGTCGAAGATATATCTGTACTTTTTTTGATGCCCAAAGTGCAGGCTGATGTGGAAGCAGGTCAGAAGTGACAAAACAAAATGAAGATACACAAAACTGAGAGGGGGAAAAAACAGAGTAAGCCATTTATGTGTGTGTGTGTGTGGGGTGTATGTGGGGGTGTAATTAGTTGTGCAACATGACCGAGGCGCAAGGCTGGTGAATGGCAAGCAGTTCCTGGTACAGGCCAATACTGTACCCACGTGAAACACTTTGGCTATCCACTGGCATCACATTTGGACCTCATTGTACAAGGTACCGACGGCCTTGGCTATCTTCAGGTGATGCCTATGTGTAAAGGCTGCAGAGCTCCTTTCACTCTTGGTTGCTGATCAGAAATGCACACATTAAATATTTACTGATTTTGATTCCACCTCCTGGAAATCACTAGTAATATGAAGTATCACTGTGCCCATAAGGTAACAGTGTAACATGAGATTATAGAACAATGGATAGTTGCACGCCTAAGCCAAGTTATCAGGTACATTGGGCATTACATTGAAGCTCACCTCCTATTATTTCTGGCACTAAAGGCATCAGCAGGCATGCCCGATTGCCTGTTGAAGTTGCTCAGCTGTGTCAGCTAGCAGCTAATCAAGATGTTTCTTTTATGGTGTTCACGTTTAGCATCTTGCTTTGACAAAAGTGTCATTGGGCCAGTGCAGATGTAATGCTGCCAGGTGCTTTACCATGGCTATACAATCAAAAGCAGGCTGGAGAGGCCAGGAACTGCTTGGCCTCTCTTTTTCTTTCTACCTGATCTCTTTCAGAATGTGAATTTCTGATGCTTGTAACTGCAATAAATTGTTACATCAACAGTGATGTTAATGCAGTTAAAAATCACTCAACTCTTTCACAATTTTTAACAAAAACTCTCCTGCGAACCCGGGTTCAATCCCAGGTAGCCAGTTCGAGGTTCACTCAGTCTTCTATCCTTCCAAGGTTGGTATCCTTCCAGGTTGTGCACGGTTGCCTTCAACAGCGGGGGCAAGGGCACCAGGACCCAGCCAACAGCATAGAGGGCCAAGCCCAAACTCACACAGACCAACTAGCCAGGATAGGAGCACAGGAGCAGAAACCAGAGCACTGGGACTGAAATTGGGCCACAGGAGTGGGAGCATTGAACAGGAATGCAGGGTCAGGAATACCGGAGTTCGGAGCAGGAGGGCTCAAGAGCACAGGAACAACACAGCCAAAGACCAATGTTGCGGAGGCAGCCTCTGGGAGGGAGAGTCCTTCCTTAAGTAGGCCTTCCCTCAGGACTCCCAGATGGACCTCAT
This sequence comes from Intellagama lesueurii, assembly GCA_037013535.1. Taxonomy (NCBI): domain Eukaryota; kingdom Metazoa; phylum Chordata; class Lepidosauria; order Squamata; family Agamidae; genus Intellagama; species Intellagama lesueurii. The sequence continues at coordinate 18,605,473 of JBAJHW010000012.1, read as the reverse complement.
GAGAGCCCCAGCAGCTGCTGTCCCAACAGGGCTTGATCCTGCAAACGCTGGGCTCTTCCTAGGACCAAGCTGGCCCTGACCTTGCAGCTGCCAGGGCAGTGGTGTAGGGGAAGCCCTGCTGCCATTCAGATCCTGACAGGCAATATGTAAGCAATACACTTTTTTTTTGCTTTTACATGTATATGTATGAGAAAGAGATCCTTTGGAGAGAAAGAAGCATCTCGTTTCTGAGAAGAAATGACCCGTACTATTTTTTTTACAACAAAAGAGATGCCACTGGAAAGATATAATTGGTGCCGTTGTGCAAGAAAGAGATTTTAACTAAGTCAGGAGTGTCTAAAGAAGGGGAGTAAAAGGAGAACTAAGAACTACCTCCTCAAAACAAACTCAAAGGAGGATGAGACAAAAACAGATGGCCCTTCCTTTCTGCAGTGGGTTCAAGGAAAGCTTTGTGCTGGTTTCTGAGGGGCATCCTCTCTTTATGAAGTCTTTGCTCCCTCCCTGGGTACCACAATGTCTTTCTCCCCCCCACCCCCGCCACCGCACCGGTCCATATTTGAAATCCTTTGTCTTCTCTTCTCCCTACTTTTAATCTCCCCCGGCCTGTTCCCTCCCTAGTTTTGAAATGGCAGCAGAGTCAGTGGCAGGAGCAGGAGGAAGGTGAGCAGCAGCAGCAACAATGGTGGGCAGTGATAATGGCGGCCTTTTAATGCAAATGTCGTAGCTTCTTTGTCTATTATAAAAGGGGGTCACAACTCGGAAAAAGGTTGGGAACCACTGCGTTCAGCTGTTGGGGAGCTCTTGTGTGGTTAACTAGGACTTATGGTTTGAAAAACTGGGCCAGGTGGTCCACCGCTTGCTTCCTCATCTCTTTGTCAAAGGAGATCGTTGGCTTTGGGAGCTCCCTTGGGTTCCAAATGGGGAGTGCCTAGGAGCTTGATTTGACCCGTGTTATAGTGGTCAAAATGTTGGATTAGGATTTAGAGGATCTGGTTTAAAATCTTACTTGACTCTGAAACCCACTGGATGATTTTCAGCCAACCTCAGCAGGGTTGTTGTGAGGATTAAATAGGAAGAAAGAGAGCCCTGTATGTAGCTCTGAGGTCACTGAAAGAAAAGCAGAATACAAATAAATAAAATAGATATTTTTAGTTTGCATTAATATGTTAGTGTCTTAAAAATTATTTCCTTTGATTTGTAGTTTTTGCTGCTTTCCCAGAAGACTGAAGAAATTGTGGGTTCATCAAAAAAGTTATCTAATGAAATTAATCATACCCAGTGCAGTCTAGTGGATGCAGTGATGGACCAGAACTCTGGAGACCGGGGTTTGAATCCCCACTCAGCCATGGAAACTTACTGGGGGAGTGGAACTAGTAAAACCAATCCTTAAATACCTCACTTACCTTGAAAACCCTGTTCGGGTTGCTGTAAATTCGTTCTGACTTGACAGCATGTAACAACAACAATGAAATGAATTGTTTCATTGGATTGCTATAATTTGTTTGTCTCTCTCTCTCTCTCTCTCTCATTTAGCTTATTTCAGAGAATTATCATACAGGCAGCAAGCAGTCACGTTTCCAGTGGTGTTATTTAGTAGAAATTTATGGAGGAACAGAATATGTTTCTGTCTGGCTTAAATAAAATATAATTGAAGCTTTCTTTTGCTAACGACAGGACTAATAAAACCAGTCTTTTGACACTTGCAAAGTTTAGTTATGAGGCAATGTGTGTGTATGTGTGTGCACACATACAGTATATAGTTATATTTAACTGGAAATCAATTCCCCTGTTTAAGTTGATATTCCTGCAGCAAAGTGATAAGGACATTTTTAATGTTTCCCAGCATCTGCCTAGGCATTTTCGTGTGTTGCAGGATTAGTGGATAGCTGATGCTGCTGTTACATAAATGTGAGCAAGTAAAGTGAGATCCTCATTACAGAATGAAGTGGATAATACGAATCAGTAACTGAGGGTGATGGAACTGTGTATACTGTCCATTAACTCAGTAATAGCACCTCTTCTTCTCTAGATGAGAGGATTCATGGGCACTGGCATTTTGCTGTGTTGCACAAGCAAATCCCAAAGCATCAGCAGCAGAAATGTCTGCAAGTTGGGAGATAAATATGTGAAGACAGATGCAGTGAAGACTATGTTGGAATTACAGGCATTCAGCTCTTGGCATGGCTATTATCAAAGTCCCCAGCAAGGTGATGATATCAGCGTTCTCTTCACCAAATGGGAAGACACATGGGTAACTCACAGACAAACTCATACTGTATAGGCAAGTTTACTCTACTTTGCATGTGGTTTAACCATTTCTCTTACCTGTTCCTCCCCTTTCCTCTGTTCTCTATCCATGTCTGCCATTCACATGTCTGGGAAACCCCAGGTGCCAATATTGTTAGTTATGGCTCTGTTCCTAGACTTACCTGGAGATGTCACAGACTGAACCCAGGACCTTCTACATTCAAGGCATGCCTTGTACTGCTGAACTGTACCCCCTCCAAATGAGTTTCCTGTGATTTTTATATTCCAACTCCCACGCTAATTTAAAAAAAAAAAGCTATCAGATTTTACTGATATATTAAAAAATATTTCTAGAATTTGTTTATTTTCTCAAAATTGCAATGCATCTTCTAATATCCACTTATTAAGTTTTTAAATATTCCTTGGTTCTCTAATCCTTGTGAATATCATCATTCCTTTTATTTCAATTCATAGGTAGTATTTCTACTTAAATATTGCATTATCTCTAGCTTACACAGTTCTGCAGCTAATGATCTTTAAGCTGTGTCATCTCATTATATTTATATCCAGGATATTGTAGGTAGATGAATGTTTAATTGATTCCAGACTGGCTTTTTATTTAATAGAGAACTTCAAAATTTGTCTTAGCAGTTGTACAGAAACAAGTGCAGAGAATGGAAATAATTCTGGGAAGCTCAGTCGTAGTGTTTTGTGTTCAGTGTGTTTAGTCTTGTTCTCTCTTACCCATGTGATGTAGAAGAAGGATTTTGCAAGTATACTACTTATATAGCATAAAACATTGGGGTGTAAGAAGTCAAGGCTCTGCTCCAAGTAAATGACAATCCAGATGACACCACAAGGGAGACAACAAAGGAACAGGAGTGATAATGAGACAGAGTTAATGGTGGGTGTGCATTTACTTCAAATATATGTAATTAGGCTTAAAGTCAAACTAACAATAGAAATGCCAACAGCAAACACTGGTGTGCAGAACTTGTAAGTTGTATAAATTTTAAAGTGATTTGTGTAAAACAATTTTACTTGATGACATAAAATGGCACTATATTAATAAATAAGTTGTGCCCAATTGAGAGACCAGAAAAAGTGTTAATATACTAAGTTAAAGACAGTCCAGAAAGGATAAAGCCACATTGCTCAATAAGAGTAAAGCAGAATCCAAAATTCACACACAGCTAAAGGGGGGAAGATTTTAAAAGACAGAAGTTTTTCTATAAAATGCCCATGGCAAAAGCAGCATTGGAAAAGTTTTCTGTCAACTTGTCCTCGTTAAGCGTTCTTTGAGCATAATATTCTGCTAGTCCCAGAGCTGCTGAGGAAGAAGCATTTGAAAAGATACTGGGTAAAAATTATTAAGGCTTTAGGACTACAATTATGTGGGGTTTTTTTGCAACTCTCAGAAATAGAAAATGTACACTTCTTGCAAAACTGAAGACAGCTTGCCAAACTGGTTGTTTGTGAAAACTGCCCCATAGTACTGGCTGATACTGCACCCTTAAGCCTTATTGAGCATACTTCGGTAGTATCTCACACTTGTATAGTACTGCTCACTCATACTCAACCAGGCGTCTCTCCAGGCAGCATCTGAAAAATCAGTCTAACCACTGATTTACGAGAGTAATATGGTATGGCCCCTAAGTACACTGATATCAGGTTCTGACGAAGGCCATAATATAAATGTGCTAAATTATGTAATTAATAAATAAAACCTTTTGTTCTTTGGAATGCACATTACAAAAGATGCATGAGTTAAAGAATGGGCTGCCTCCATGGGAGGCTCAGAAATATTCCAGAAACTGGATTTTGCTTGTATGTGCCTTATAACAGAGGTGGATACCTGCAGTCCTTCAAATGTTGTTGGACTGCAATCCCCAATAAGCCCTAGCCAGCGTGGCACCTGCAATCGGAGATGATGGGAGATTTCTTATGAGAATATCAGGAAGGCCACAGGCTCCCCTTGGCTCTCTTAAAACTGTTGGCTGTAACATGAAGGGTTTCATGGGTGCCTTCTAAGATTCCAGTGATGACAGGGAGATATTGTAAAAAGAGCAAGTCCTTGATTTTATGTTAGGGAAGAGGTTCTTGTTCTCAGCCATTCTAGTCCTCCTGATTTTTGGGGCTACAATTTCTATACATCCTTACCACTGATAATACTGGCTGGATCTCTGGGAACTGAAGTTGAAAACATTTGTAGAACAGATGTGTCTTATTCTTAGACAATTAGATTTATTTAGATATACTTTTGCTTAGAATTCTATAGATACGCATTTAAGGCATCCTAGTGTGTTTGCTTTAAGATATTACATTTAAGACACATAGAACCGATTGCTGAACTTGAAAATAATATAGAGAAAAGAACATTTTAGGGAAGGCATGATTATTTGGAGACAAAGATAAATACATCCATTATAGTATGTGTCTACATTTAATGCAAAAATATGTGTGAATTCAAGGGACATGGGGATTGTGATTTGCAATATATTTCAACACAAAGGATTGTTGGGAAACTAGTGTTTGAAACAGAAATACCCACCCACCCACTGTGTGTAATTCAAGTGCTATTAAAGGAATTGAAAATGAACAGGCAAGTAGTGGTTGCCTATTCCCTGCAGTCATAACAGAGTGTCTGACAGGCACACAAAAAGGCATTCGGCAGAAGAGGAGAAATTAAACTATAATAGCAATAATACTAATACTTAAAATTGAGGTAATTCTTTTCAACTTTCTAGTTCTTCACAACTTTTAACTGTTTAGTCACCGGTGTTCATTTCTGAAATAAAATGCCTTATTCTGTGCATGGTTCAATGAATAATGACATGGGGAAGCCCATAACTAAAATCTTGCCTTGTGTATTAAAATCAATAATAGTTAGCCAAAGTCTCAGCTGGAAGGACAGATCCTGAAGCTGAGGCTCCAGTACTTTGGCCATCTCATGAGAAGAGAAGACTCCCTGGAAAAGACCCTGATGTTGGGAAAGTGTGAAGGCAAGAGGAGAAGGGGACGACAGAGGATGAGTTGGTTGGACAGTGTCACTGAAGCTATCAACATGAATCTGACCCAACTCCGGGAGGCAGTGGAAGACAGGAGGGTCTGGTGTGCTCTGGTCCATGGAGTCACGAAGAGTCGGACACGACTTAACGACTAAACAACAACAAAGTCTCAGCTCCAACTGGGACTACAGAGCTGGCAGAAGAGGTGTGCCACATCTCAAAGCTTGTTTTCCTTGGGAATGAAAACACAGAGCCACAATATGGGTAGCTGTGTTTTCCTCAGCAAAGCACATACCAGCCTTGGGGAGATGCATCAGAAAAATGGCATTTGGAGGGTGGTAAGAAAGCTAACCACTCCTACTCAAGTACCTTAAGCTAGGTCTGCCCAGCCTACAAGCTGCCTTTAAGAGGTTTGGTTGTTTGTTTTGATTTATTTTAATTGGGAAGTTCTAATCATGGATTTTCTGTGTCATGCCAAGTTGCTGCTTTCAATCAGTGGTAAGCTAGTTATTCTAAATCTTTATACTTATATTTTAATTGCTTCATTCTTTTTTTTTTAACTGCTCACTATAACTGAAGGGCAGTATAAGAAGATATATATTATGAATAAATATCAGTTAGATAAAAGTGGATGAGGCCATCCCAATGCACTAAGGCACTGATGCAACTAGAATTAAAAAAATGGCTTGTCATAATGACTCATTCCCTGAAAGTGAATGGCACGACATGCACCTAGTTTAATGTTACTGGCAAAGGCAATAAATATGCTATTTAAAAGGCAAATGTTAAAATATATAAATGCAGCGCTGTAAATTTATGTGATAGGATGATGTTCTGTTAGTCTTATCTTCTGCGTTCTTAATAGAAACAGGTTCCACTGCATATGGCTGTAATATACTGACTCTAATATACTTCCTATGTTAGATAGGTAAGCCACCTCTGTGACTGCCCTGTTGCTGGTAAAGGTCAGACCCAGAACAACAGGATCAGGTGGTCATGAAATCTGCCACCCCACATCCTTAGTATCTTGTTGATTTTTTTTCTTTAGCTTTCAAAAATAGAGATATCCCTTAATAAAACATATCCAGAATGACTCAGCTTAAATGAAAAAATAATCTGTTTGGAGAATGTTTTCTTACTAACATATTATTTCAGTGAACTAGGAAACCACTGAGAATCAAACAAAAAAGACTGATTGCAAGTATACTTTGACTATGCTCCAGGGAACCAAACTCTCTTGAGGGGGGCATACAATTTCTACTTTCTCAAAATAATCTTTTAAAATGTTCATGGGTGCTCATAGGTAGAGGTTTTGTAGTGGTTCATAGTGATACCAATCAAACAACATTGTGTATCTCTTTCCTCTTTCTCTCCATGATTTTTCTAAGGTAAGAAAAGTTATGGGAGAAATGTTGAATGAGGAGGCCTAAAAATGAAGAGATTGTTGTCTGGAGCATTGTAAAATTCCACTAATATGGGAGGGCAGTTGTACAACAAAATCCTCAATTGGAAGCAGCCTTTGTTCAATAAAAATATGAAGAAGAAACAGATTTTCAACACAAGAGGAAAGTGTCAAAATGTTTTTGCTAGCTCCAATAGTATGCCATATGTAGCATGATAATATGTTATACTTCCTCTCCCATGTAAAGAGGTGTGACATTACCATATTTCTTAAAATAGAACATGAAGGGATCCATTTGAATTAGAAAACAGTCTTATTGTAACATTATCCAACACAGTACAACACATTTTCAAATCTGAATTCTGTAAACATTGATCTCTTTTTTAAAACTTGGGCATGTTGAATGGCTTTTTCTGCCCAGTATTTTCCATATGTCATGCAAATTTAGGTGCCTCCATGGCTTCTGGAGGCTATAAGAATTTTCTCATGTCTCTGAACCGTTTTTAAAATTATTATGATTATGATGATGATGATGATGATGATGATTATTATTATTATTCCTTCAACACCACATCCTTTGGGCTTCAAACAGCTGTATTTTGTGTCATGTTTCTCTTTCAAAAAGGGAAAGAGATCAAAAAGAGATCTGAGGTTTCTTGGGCTTCACAGTATTGCCTGAATCTAGATGGAATAGAGATTTTCTTGCAGGTTCCTGGAAATGTCATCTTCCATGCAGTGTCCTCTGAGGAGACATGAAAAATACTTACTAAATGTGTTCTTGTGCATTTAGATTGTCTCAACTCACCAAGATGTCTTGCTATTTTTTTTCATGCCACAGTATCTGCAATTTGCCAAACAGTCTCTGTACAAAACTAGTGTTCTTTTCATTTTAAAAGTAAAAAACTACACAGGAAACACAGAATGACTATCTGATTGTTAAAGAGGCATGCTTCTGATCTTTACAAATCCATGCAATAAATAAGCAGACATTATTATTTTGTGTTATCTGTGTTATGACATGTACCCCTCATATGATTTTTTTTTTAATTGTGAAAAATACTGTTCAGGTTGTCATTCTGTTATGTTGTCAAGAGTGCTGCAGTACAGCTTGCTCTTGTACAAGATGAAGAAAATAATTTTGAGTTTCTTTTCCTCACATGTCAGGACAAGCAAAGTTTTGCAAACATTTTTATTTTATTTTATTTCATTTCTTTTATTATATTATATTTTTCCCCATAGAGGACTCAGTGTGGCTCACAACAGTTAAAACATACAGTACTCACAGGTTTAAAATACTATACAAAAATGATATTAAAAACAATTAAAGATTAAAACCAAGATTAAAAACAATTTAATTTTTTTTTAAATGTTCAAAAATCTCTAAAATTAATAAATACAGCATTACCTGGACTGATTGCTTGCCTGAAAATGAAAGTCTTTGCCTGGCAACAGAAGGACAACAGAAGGGAGGGCACCAACCTGTTTTTTTGGGGGGCAACACATTCCAAAACCTGGGAGCAGCCACTGAGAAGGCCCTCTCTCATACCCTCACTAAATGAGCCTGGGAAGGTAATGGAACTGAGAGAAGGGCCTCTCTGGAAGATCTTAACTTCTGGTAGCTCAGTGGTTTAGAGATTGGGAGTTCAATTCCACACTGTGTCTCCATGACAGGGGCTGGACTGGATGATCCATAGGGTCCTTTCCAGCTCTTAATTCTAAGATTATTTTTATTATTAAAAGACAAGAAGGCTCATATGGGGTGATATGGCCCTTCTAGTAGCTGTTATGTGAGTGTTCAAAAGCAGAGTTGATCACAGACTATTCTCAAGGATGACCACTGTTCTCTAAAGAACTGATGAGGGACAAGAGTGTATTTTGACATGCAAACTGACTTCCCATAAGAAATATTAAAAGTGTGGACTATCTTGTATAACTCAGAAACAGATTTGAAACTTTCAGAGGGCGTTCTAAACATGATTTTCATTCAGATTTTCTGGAGTTACTGTAAGCCATCCCTGCTCCAGAGCATGATAGGTCTGCCATGCCATTCATAATTGAGCAGAGGTTTGGCAGAGAGGACAGTAAATCAAGCCAAATACAAATGTAAGTTCTGGCCAAAAGATGTAAGCTTATCGGTCCAAAACAACCGGCTGTTTTACACTTAGTAGTATACTTTACTTTGTTGAGTCATTAGAACTGCTGAACAGAATGAGCATATGTCAGGAGATGATCTTGCTTTCACCTCTAAGACAACAAATGCACTTACTATGTGAGAACTAAGATTCAAGAAGTAAATGCAGCTGTGATGCGGCCAAATGCAGGAATAGAAACAGCAGTGGAATAGCAAGGTTGGCAGTGTCAAAGCTTTTTTTTTTTCAATTTATGGACTAAAGCTAGTGTTCTGTCATTAAAAATTCATCTCTGCCATTGTCACCTCATCCACCATCTGCTCACTATGTTGCCCTATGACAGGGGTGGAGGCACTGCGTTGCTAATTTGCTTTTTGTTCCATGCAGTATTTTTAAGTTGGCTTGTCAGTGGGGGGTGGGAGCATACATCATTTCCAGAGAGGGCTCAGTAAACCATGACTACATCTATAGCATAACATACTCTGATTATGAGATGATCTATCTGAAAGGCATGTGCTTTTTAAATAATGCAAAAGTTTTGTTTCCAGCAGCAGTAGCAACAACAGATAAATATTTTTTGTAAACAAAGAATTCCACTGTACAATGGAACAATTATCTCACACAAAAAATTATTTGAAATCTAGTCATCAAAACATCTAATTCCAATTGACTTTGTGCTTCTCTTAGCAGAGGCACACTGACTTCTCATAAGAAAAGTGTGGACTATCTTGTATAACTCAGAAACTTTTGAAACTTTCAGAGGGCGTTCTAACCATGATTTTCATTCAGATTTGTTTTTCATTCCCTTTGTTTATTAATGACATGGAAATGCTTCTAGCAGTCTCAACGGTCTATAAGTACATGTAACATACATACATAATTTTAATATGTTTTGGTCTAGTGATCACTAGATGTATCCAGGCCCCAAAATGGCATACGCTGGAGGGGGTGGAGTTTCAATGTAGCAGGTCTGTGTATGTATATACAGAGAGTGTGTATTGTTGTATCTGTCTAATACATATAAATTGGGCACTTGAAAATGAAAGGAAGCAAAACAAAAAGAAAATAAAAAACAGTCCAGTTTTCAGAAAAAATAAGGACTTTCTGCTATGTATGTCAGGCAATACATTAAACTAGGGAAGTAGATGAACAAACACATGATGAGAGAGAGAGAGAGAGAGAGAGAGAGAGAGAGAGAGAGAGAGAGAGAGAGGAGAAATTAACAATGCACAGATAGTATATGTGTCAGCTGTTGTAGAGAAGCTGCCAAATGCTTCATGTGATTACATCTAATGCTTTCAAAACATAGTGATCGACTTCAGTGAGTTAATTCATGATTTTGCAATGGAAAAGGTCATAAAAACAAAGTTTTCTTGTGAATTGGTCCATTTATAAAATTCTGGCAACTGAGGTCTATTTGATTAAAATTTTCACACACAAACACACACACATGATATAAAACAGTTAGCAAGTTTTGTAGGTCGGGTATTAAACGAAAACAGAGGAGTGGAACATGGGCTTGGTAGAAATACCAAAGTTATATTTGTTATGGAATAATTTAATAAGGTAGAACATGTGGTTTCAGATAGAAGGTTTTCCTTTCTAACTCATAGAAGTGAAGGAGGTATGGTAAGAAGGGGGAAATTTTGGCCCACCATGTTTTTGGACTACAGTTCGCATAGTCTTTTACCATTGACCATGTTGGGAGGAATGTTTGGACTTGTAGACTACCTTGGAAGTCCAAAGGTTCCCCACTCTTTTATGTATAGGGTAGGATTGTAGATTTTGTGTGTTTAAATAAAATAAGTACCTTGGCATCAATGATACTTTCTATAAAAAGAGAATATATTAGCAGAGAATGCTGATATTTCTTTTGCTGCGCTCCTGTTGTTGGCCGTATTTTATACTTCATATATTAAAGGCTGCATTTGGGAGTTGTGGTGATGTAGGTAAAGAACATCCCAGCATGTGGTGTAGGTAGATAACACTTAAGAGTTTCAATTCATGTACGGCCATTGCAAGTGCTTCTGTCTGCTGGTTTGAATATTTGACTCTTCACTGTTTAAAAATAAAATGAGTGGATTTGGAGTGATAATTGAGCTCCTTTAGAACTGAGGCAAATGTGCAAAGTAACAAAAATTCAACCATTCCCTTCTCTGATCATTTTGATATCTTTCCTGTTTATTCTTAAAAATACTTGTGTCTCAATAGCCTTTCTTGCTCAGAAAAGTGTTCATTGTTCATCTGAATCCTCCTTATATACCCAAAGTACTATACCAGTGGTTGGCAGTCACATATTCATTCATTCTGTTGCAGTTCAGCAATAGAAGGGGGTATTTTCTTCACTGTACTGCAAAAAGGAAAAGAGAGGAAGAGCCACTAATGACCTCTCATGAACATAATTACCTACATAAAATAACTGATCTCAAGAGCATCTGGATGACTCCAAATTTAAGGCTGCCCAAACACCAGCTGTGCTCTTGCATTTTAAGATAGTTTCAGTCCAGGGCTGGAACTGGAAATTTGGGAGAACAGTATGCAGCCTAAATATATTGGCCTAAATTCAGCTGCTACTTTCAACTATGGTAGTCCCGCTGAATGAGTGCAACTTACATTAACAATGGGAATAACCGTTCTCAGTGGCTCTACTCTAGTTAGGGGTAAAAGTGGATTTAGAGCAGTGTGTATTGTATCCATTCATAGGGGGGAAAAGTTTGAATTATACGTTGAAAAAAAAAATCCCCATAGAGGCCAACCTACCATCTATTCCATGGAAGTATAAAGATTTTATTTTAATTATGTATGTGGCATATATTGACATCCAGCGTAGTGTAGTGGACTGAGTGACGGACTAGAATTCTGGATACTTGGGTCTGATTCACCATTCAGCCATAGAAATGCTGTGGAGAGGCGTAGATCTGGTAAAATCAATTCATAAATATCTCACCTTGAAAGCCCTATGAGGGGCTCTAGAAGTCAGTTCCAACCTGACAGCACGTAACAACAACAGTATGTCATATTTATATTGTTGCTGCTGTTGTACACTTTATTGACGTTTTTATTTGAGTCATTTATAAACATTTAAGTAAATACCAAGTGTGAAGACATGTCTGACATGCTATGCAGGTCTTGGTCTTTTCAATGCCTGGATTGAAGTCTGCAGACAAATTCACAGAGGTAAATTCTCTCAGTATCAGCTATGGGAGAGCAATAGTGGGAGCGCGCCATGCCCTTCTTATCCTTTTTCCTCAATAAAGTTGAATTCTGGTTTTGAAAATGCACCATGCTTCTGTTCTAGTTTTGCACTGATGGATGAACGTCAAATAGTAGCATTCTTGTAAGCAACTCTCAGGGTTGAAAGTCCCAGTGGAAGATGGCTGTCATAAAAATTCAAGTTTATAACAGATGAGTGCATGTTTCAGGAAATGTAGAGCAGTCTCATAGTGGATTCTTAAGGTGAAGGCAGAAATTAGTGGGACAATACAATCAACAGGACCATGAAAAATATTTAATTTTAGATGGATTTGTGTTCTATGTCTTCAAATGAAAAGTTTTAATTATAATGTTTTAACTGTTTTAATTATAATGTTTGGTGGAACCCGCCTGGAGCAGACTTTGTCTAAAAGGGCGGGATAGAAATCAAATAAATAAATAAATAAATAAAAGTAATCCAGTGATTAAAAATCTGTCATTCTGAACTTTTAGAGAGAGTGGATGTGTTCCTGTTAGAAGTGATGCTGATTGAAATAACAATTTATAATGTCTGGTCCAGAATACAAATTTGTTAAGGCTGCATTGTTTGACTGTATTATGAAGTCGGCATCATTTAACATGGGAGTTATTCCTAGGTTGATTGATACTTAGTTTTTTAGCACTGTGATTCCTGAAACAGTTGTGGAATTGACTAGCAACAAACATTTCAAGGAACTATAACATGGGGAAAAAATCAGAGTTTTCTGGTACCTTAAATACTAGCAATACTAGTTTACCTGGCATCGGCTTTCGTGAACTGCATTCCACATCATGCATCTGAGGAAGTGGGCTTTGGTACATGAAAGCTTATGATAGTTAAAACGTAATAGTTTTCAAGGTGCCATGAGACTCATTTGGAGTATTCATCTCTTACCTCCATTTACCAAGCCTTTGTTTGTTGTTGTTTAGTCATTTAGTCATGTCCGACTCTTCGTGACCCCATGGACCAGAGCACGCCAGGCCCTCCTGTCTTCCACTGCCTCCCGAAGTTGGGTCAAATTCATGATGGTTGCTTCGATGACACTGTCCAACCATCTCATCCTCTGTCGTCCCCTTCTCCTCTTGCCTTCACACTTTCCCAACATCAGGGTCTTTTCCAGGGAGTCTTCTCTTCTCATGAGATGGCCAAAGTATTGGAGCCTCAGCTTCAGGATCTGTCCTTCCAGTGAGCACTCAGGGTTGATTTCCTTCAAAATGGATAGGTTTGTTCTCCTTGCAGTCCAGGGGACTCTCAAGAGTCTCCTCCAGCACCACAATTCAAAAGCATCAATTCTTCGGCAGTCAACCTTCTTTATAGCCTTTACAGCTTGGTAAATGGATGTAATTTCCATCTTTGCTTTCTGCATATAGAAAGCAATATGTATGAAAGAGAAACTCCTGCACTCATGTAGGCTTTATATATAAGCAAGAACTCCAGTTTTCCTACACATGGAGTTTACACATAAGCAAAAAATGTTTCCATGAGAGATGTGCTGCTTTGAAGAGAGAGAGAGAGAGAGAGAGAGAGAGAGAGAGAGGACTAGTGTGGTGAATACACAACTCCTCATTTTTTCTGTTTTCAAATGTTTTGTGTCCAGCACTTTGTGACTTTACACTACATGAGACTAATTTGCAAGCTGCCTTCCAGAGAAGCTTATCCACTACTACTCATTTTTTTTTATTCAATCACACCTGATAAGCTTCTCATGGTCCCCTAGAATGCAGTTTAAAAGTAGTGCTTTATAAGGGATAGATTAGCAGAAAGCTGGGAAATGTTAAGAGGAAAGTATTAACACGTCTGCAATGAATAATTGCAAAAATGTAACTGGTATATTCTTGTGGCAGGCTCAAGTAAGAATCACTTTGACAACATATGACAATCTTGCTGAGAATCCCTGAGTAAATTACATTGTCATTGCCCTATAATCTCCTCATTTTGTAATAAAATCACTCTCACTAAATTGCCTAAATCCTCCTGTACCAGGATCAGCTCCAGTTATATGTTATAGAAAGTGGAATTTTTAGAAAGCACAGACACAGTTTTCTGTGTCTGGCATTTGATACTGCAGAAAGAGAAGCTTGATGTGTGGATTAGCTATGCACAACCCTAGAAAAGAGGTTATATCTGGGCCCTTTGACCACAACACTTCAGCTCATAGGCAGATGGTTTTCTTTTAAGTATTTGCTAAATCAGGTTATGCTATAGTTTTCCTATAGGGATTTTTTCTACTATGACCCATTAATCTGCTGCTATCTGTTTATCATGCAGTCTGGTTAATAAAAAGCTAGCAAACACTCCTCCAGAAATTGGTCTCTCGGGTTAAAAAAAAGGAAGGAGGAAGCAAAAGCAAAACTTATAGAATCTTATTGTATTATCAGGGTGAATCTTAAGGAGTTTTCTCTTACTCTTTCCCTCTAGTATTTATGTGAGATATGCAAGAGCTGTGGGTGTGGGTCTCTGCCAATCTCCTGAAGACTTGTCATTCGAGTAGTCTTGCTGTCTTAAGAATGCTGAAGCCCAGTCCTCTTAATGAGACCCAATATTAGATTTTTCTCTTTCAGTAAGCATTTGGTCTTAGAGATACTAAGGGATTTTATGGTTATGCTGATATAGGGTAGTTAACATAACCATGCAGCTGCTCCACTGGCATATAATAATATTGATTCAAGGATGCCAGTCTGTGCCCTCTGGGCAGCATCTCAGGAAATTTCTCCAAGATTCCTTTATCTACTTATTACTTAGAATTAATATAGAAGTTATATTAAGAATGTTTTAGAAATCATTTTTAATATTTGCTGACTTGTAGTAGTGGATTCAGCTGTGAGAAGGTTTTTGGCTGGACCTTCAAGACAAGTGAAAAGAAAAGAAAAAATCTCCCTCATTGACCCCTTCTGTCTCTTTCCGTTTATGGGAGGAAGTTTTCTAAAAAAATTTTTATAAGTGATGCACCACGTCTGCACTGCTCTAACAGAGTAATTTTTAAAAACTTCCTCTGCTTCTCCATGAAGGAGCAGAGGAAGTGGTTAATTTGCCAGTATCCTGAAGTATATTAAGCCACTTCATGATATGGCAAATTGACAGCAGAATAAGCCAGATAAAATAGAGGCATTTGAATTCCACTATTGCCTTTTGGATGTAAGGATCACAGCAAATGGCAAACTAGACCTCTGCTTGACCTCAAGTGACCCTGTTTAGCCCACCCCTGCCTGCTCCTAAAAGCCCATGTAGACAAATCATGAGGCTCTTGAGGGCAGTCAGAATAGGCAACATAGGAAAAACAATTTGGCTGCCTAAAAAGGGAACTTCCATGTTGTTGGCATACATCAAAGAATAAAATATGGAAACTTCCATTTGAAATGGATTGCTGATTAAAAATAAACTCTGTAAAATGTTATCCGTATGCCCCCACAACAGCAGTACAATCCATTAATCTGCTTTCTGCTTATTGGTACACCTGATAGAATTAACCTCCTTTAGAAAAACAGATGTGTCCTTTACTGTTTCCTTTTGTTTTTCCTGCTGTCCTTTTAGAGTTTTAATGTCAAAGAAGCAGTAGAATGTATTATTTTGTTGGACTTATGCCCTGTTAGCATATCAATAATGTATGTGAGGTGAAGGCAGGTGTACCATCTGTCAAGAACCAAGTACTATTCCCTGTATGGTGGCTATTGTTCGCTTTATCCTCTTAACCTTCCATTTTATTCCAGAAGTTCTGTTTCAAATCCTCCTCAGAGGTTTCAAATCCTCCTTAGAGGCTTATTTCACCTTCACCTTTGTTCTCCAGAAAAGTCAAGGTGATGAAATATTCATTTGCATGTTGATTTTCAGTTAAATATAGTTTCACCAGGTTTTCTTTCCCTGTATGACAAAAGTAAGTTTTTGACATACTAAAACTAATTTGTTATCCTTGGCTATCCCCTAACCTAAACATTCTAGAGTCCAACACTTGATTAAAAAACATGTGCACTTGCGTAAGTAGGCAGGTACAACTGAAAATGGAAGCAAACATTTTATCAAAGGTAATGGCCAATTTTCAAGAACAATATCATCATAATGAAGAAAATGAAGACGTAGTTTCAAAGCACCTTAATATTAATGCTGCAGATGGGAGCCATAATCCGGGGAGCTGTTTTAAGGAGGACTTCTGATTTTATAACATACACAGCTGAATTCTGCTTTAACTTTCATAATCAGCTGAAGCAGAATTAAAAGTGCTTATGAAATTCCACTGGGTTTAAGAAACAAAATGCCACATAGTACACAGGATTAGCTGCAAGGTTTTCTAGATTGCAGCTGGTGCCTGGAAAAAAAAGTCATTCCTGAGTATGTCAACAGTGAAGTCTAATAGTGCTCAACTACTGGTTTATAAGGGCTGGCAATATAATAATTGATCTGTAAGTTATTTTTTGCTGTGTATAGAACATATATTTTATAGTATTATATTACATTTTATTATCTGTTAAGGATACAAGGAACACAACAATCTCAATATTCTATTGAACCTTGAGGTGTTGCTAGGATATCATCTGTGCTTAAGCTGTGTGAATGAAAGCTGCATTGTGCCAGAATATCACAGTAAAAGAAAAGTGTCTGTGTGTAAGCTGTAGGTCCACTAAAATGTCACAGTCAGGGAAGTGTCAGTCTGATGATCTGATCTGGAGCTGATTGTGTTGCTTGTGAAACACAATCAGCTCCAGGTCTTGTTTTTGCTGACTGTATAGAGCTTCTCCATCTTTGGCTGCAGAGAACATAATCAATCTGATTTCGGTATTGCCCATCTGGTGATGTCCATGTGTAGAGTCGCCTCTTGTGTTGTTGGAAAAGAGTGTTTGTGATGACCAGCTTGTTCTCTTGACAAAACTCTATTAACCTTTGCCCTGCTTCATTTTGAACTCCAAGGCCAAACTTACCTGTTGTTCCTTTTATCTCTTGACTCCCTACTTTAGCATTCCAGTCCCCTATAATGAGAAGAACATATTTCTTTGGTGTCAGTTCTAGAAGGTGTTGTAAGTCTTCATAGAATTGGTCACTTTCAGCCTCTTCAGCATCGGTGATTGGTGCATAAACATGGATTACTGTGATGTTGAAAGGTCTGCCTTGGATTCGTATTGAAATCATTCTATCATTTTTGAGATTGTATCCCAGTACAGCTTTTCCCACTCTTTTGTTGACTATGAGGGCTACTCCATTTCTTCTACGGGATTCTTGCCCACAGTAGTAGATATGATAATCTAATTGAATTCACCCATTCCTGTCCATTTTAGTTCACTGATGCCCAGGATGTCAATGTTTATTCTTGCCATCTCCTGTTTGACCGCATCCAGCTTACCAAGGTTCATAGATCTTACGTTCCAGGTTCCTATGCAGTATTTTTGTTTGCAGCATCGGACTTTCCTTTCACTTCCAGGCACGTCCGCAGCTGAGTGTCCTTTTGGCTTTGGCCCAACCACTTCATTAGCTCTGGAGCTACTTGTACTTGTCCTCCGCTCTTCCTCAGTAGCATGTTGGATGCCTTCCGACCTGAGGGACTCATCTTCCAGCGTCATATCTTTTAGCCTTTTGTTTCTGTCCATGGAGTTTTCTTGGCAAAGATACTGGAGTGGTTTGCCAGTTCCTGCTCCAGGTGGATCGCGTTTAGTCAGAACTCTCCACTATGACCTGTCCGTCTTGGGTGTCCCTGCATGGCATAGCCCATAGCTTCTCTGAATTATTCAAGCCCCTTCGCCATGACAAGGCAGCAATCCGTGAAGGGGTGACATGTTAGGCTTTTGCAATAAACACAACACAGGGTCTTCTGGTATCTTGTGAGACAAGAATACATTAGCCCAAATCTTGTTGCATAGATCTGCCAGCCAAACAGGAGAAATATCACCAGTAGCAGTGTGTTACTGCTAATCAAAGAGTTCTTGGTTTAATTTTGGGATGTGTGCAACTTCGTTTTGTTGCATGTAAGTTGCAAGCAACCCAAAGCAAGACATCTTTAATTAATGCTCATGATGTCACTCCTGTTACACAAATATAGCTGTGAAACTGGAAATGGGCCAGCTCTGTGGCTTAAGTCCCTCTTGAGTCAGCCTTAATTCTCCTGGAGACAGAAGGTAGAACACAAATCTTCCTCCAAAGCCATTATTCTGTTCTGGGGACTCTGTCTTTTGAAGATATGTGCTATTGTTTTTATTTCATTACATCTGTTAATCAATCCATCAATGTGAGATTGATTGTGTTACCACTCAATTTGTATAAGTTTTATGACTCCTATTTGGCCATTTTAATTTATTTGTGATTTTTGTATTTTTATTCCCTCTTGCGCCTCTGTATTGAGCCCTCTACTGACAAGTGTGCATTCTAAACTATTTTCTTATGCTTACTTTGGACAAGTACTTTTTTGTTTTGTTTCGACATACATGCATTAAGCCGCTTATCTAGGCTTCTCAGCTAACAATGACTGCTGAATAACCTTAATGACTATTATTAGGATCATCGTCACTATGCTGGGATCTTTTGCATTTCTATTTCATTTCTTATTAACCCACCCATCCACAACTACATAGTGGCTTTTTAAATTGCTAGTTGTATTGAGTTGACTCCAGCATATGTAATGTTTTGTAGTCACTATGAAAGCAAAACCAATAACACCCCCCCCCCCAAAAAAACACACCTTGACACTATCGCATATTACATGTACTGCATCTCAGTACTACAGGGTAGCCTCTAAGCAATTTGCTGAAGCTTAGAGTCAGTCTTAATTATCCTGGAAGACAGGAGCTAGGACATGGATCTTCTTCCAGAGCCATTATTCTCTTACCAAGACTCTGTGTTTTGAAGATGTATGCTGGAATTATGGAGAACTTTTATCGCAAGATTTAGATCTGTTTAGTAGTGGTTGTAGATTTAATTGAAGACTATATGGTGGTTGCTGAATCAACATATGTTTTCCAATGTTTGCAGGTGAGAACAGAAATAGAACAATTTTAGGAGATGGCTTTTACAGTATTATTTGTTACTTGAAATGGTCAACTTATTTTAGGCACTGACATTTACTGACTCCTGTGAGACTATGCTGCTACTGACTTATGAGAAAGTGCAATTATACCTGTCAATTAGAAGCAGCGTTGCTTTTCCTTCTCTTTATGACTTCTCAGCTGAGTATGTTAATTAGCCATTTGGAACACCTCTTGGTATGTGAAGCTAAGATAACTGAACAGGCCATAAATAGAGAATGTTCACCTCCTGACATTTTGTGTTATTTGATTCTTGAACACATCTCCCCCCCCCCCCAAATGAGTACGTACTATTGTTCTTTTAGCACTGACAGATGGGAGGGGTTTTGCGCATTTTGTGACTTCTTGTCCTAAGCAATTATTTGCTTTTCTGCCCCAAACAGAGCCATCACACTACAGAATCAGCTGGTTATCCTTGCAACATCATCAGCAGATGCTGGCAGCTACTATGTCCAGGCAGTCAATGAAAAAAATGGAGAAAATAAAACAAGCCCATTCATTCACCTGAGTGTGACAAGTGAGTACTACTATTCTGACAAATGTATTCTGAAACAGGTGTCACATACAGTACCGGAATGATGGATTTTTAACTTACAGGAAAGTAGCTTTAGAAGTGTGTTTCATCCACTGTTTTTCCTTAAAAAAACCTGAAAGAAAAGAAATTTAGCTTCCAAATTGTGAGTGAATTCTAAGTAAATTCTAAGTGTGCATTCAGCAAAGAAGGCTCAGTCTCATAGCTTATATCCTTACAGTGATTTACATTTTGGTGCTTTTTGAATGAACTTTATTAGTTCTTTAATCAATACTCTAAAAAGTCTTGCAACCTTTTCTATTTCATACACTGAAATGTTGATGTTAGTATTTTGTTAAGACGTTTATAAGGAGGCTCTCTTAGCAACAAGAAATGTGTGCCTTATATATATTTGGTCCCTATAATTTTATTTGCTTGCTGGGCAGCTTGGTAAGTTAGATCTCTAGCTGCAGAGACAGAGATCAGGAATTTGATTCTGTGGGGTGCTTACCAGGGAAAGAAGGCAGCCTGTGTAGCCTTGGGCCAGCTGCCTAGACCCAGAGCACCCCCAGAAGAAGAGAATGGCAAACTACTTCTGAGTAGTCTGTAACTAGAAAACTCTTTGATGCCTTAAGTTGAACCTGACTTGACAGCATGTTGTTGTTTTTGTATTGTAACTATCTCTGCCTGTAGATGTTGGGTGTGAGAAATTTGCCGTCTGGTCACAGTACCTGATGACTATGCCTGTTGTCCATCCCTACTCTCACCTCTGTTTCCAATTTCTAGCATTGGCTGTTGCTTGCTTGAGCTATCCAGGTGTGCCTTCATTGTACTCCTCATTTGCCTTACACTTCAGCCTTTCTACCAGCAGCAAGTGCTGATCTAGTGTAAAGAGGCAAATACATTAGAGTCAGAAGATACGGTTGTATTGTACTGTTTGTCTCAGAAAATCTTTTGCAAGTATAAATCTGTAAAGAGTTAATACAAACTGTGCCCTCAATCCACTTCCTTTTTCCAGCTAGATTAGACCTGTTGAATTAATTGCTCAGTGGTGAGTAGACACTGCATAAATCTCATAAATGGGTTTATTCTTATAGTGACTAGCAATTGTATTTAGAGAGCTATGATACAGATAATGGATGCCCTACTATACTGAACGCAGTACGGTCTAAATTAGAGCATATGATGCTGTGTATGACAAGAAACTGACTAGACAGGTTATCAGAGTGGTTATATTTAAACAGTCTAATTTCTGATAAATCAAACAGTGTTTCATGCCATTTTTATGTTCAGATGGTACACAGATAATAAGGGAAAAGAAAAGGGGTTTCTATTTGGTCCATCTATTTTTATTTTAAGAAAAGTCGTTAATTGATACAGCTTAAAAGATTATGTACGAGTTTCTGGGGACCAAAATCTTGTGATGTTATGCTAATTCCACATTCAGTAGTGTTAGATCCTTTTTGGGAAGGAACTGTTCAGGATCCTCTGATCAATGAGAACAATTAGAGTTAAATATACAAATGTTTTATTAAACAAATGGGCCAGATGAGCTGGCTTTAAGAAATGCAGGGTTATGAATGGAGGAGAGAAAATGCCAGGAGTTCCCTTTGTTATTCTGGGCCAAAAATGTGTATTGTGATGTGGCTGTTCTGTCACTTGGAATATGAGCATAGGCTATTTGCGCATATCATTGTGCTTCCTGCTTTTGTGTCACAAATCCTTTTTGATGTGGATTTTAAATGGCATAGGGTCTAGTCACAGGTATGTTTTAAAGGCAGAACTGAGGAATTTTGGATGGGGTTCTTGATGTCATATGGTAGCTCTGTACTGTTCATACATTCCTCATGCAAAAATTGGCAGTCATACAGATGTCCCTTTCTTCCTGTCTTAACAGGGGGGAAAAAGGAAGGAAGGAAGATTCCCCAGCTTATCATATACACTGATAAATAGCAGTAATGGATACCTGAATGGGTTCAGAGATATTTTGCCATGTTAGCTAATGAGCTGACCACATAATTTGAGGCCAGACCTAGAATACCTTTCAGGCTTTGCCACACACTCCCTGGTTTACCTTGTAAAATAAGGTTGATAATTACATTCCCTAAATCACTTGAAAAAATCTTGAATAAAACGTGCCATGTAACCTCTGTCTCATTTTTTTTCCTGGCAGCCCAGGAAAAACAGCTATACTTAGAATTTAATGACATTCATTTATAAAGCAGGCTTTAATGTCTGTATTACATAACCACTAATGCACTCTGCAGCTCATTTTCTGATCTTAATTAACATTGGGGAATAGTAAGTCTGTGGCCATGTGAATAAAACATTTACAGTACAAGACCATAGGGGACAAAGAATGGCATGGGCATAAGAGAAGAAAACAAAAACGAAGATAAAATTTTTGGAGGGGTTGAGAAGTTCATGCAGGTCGTCTTTTGAGTAATGGGAAGGATAATAATTAAAACACTTTTTTCTTCTTTTTTTCCCTCTTTCCTCAGCAAAGAGGCAAAGAGGTAGCCAGGCCAGGCAGTCCAGCAGGTATTGTTCACATGACAAATATGTACAGCACAATAGTTGTGTTTGAAGAACTGTTTGAGCAGGCAACTAGCAGGCTCCAGGTAGGGATGTAAATAGTCGTTTGTCTTGACCTCAGTCCCAAGGATGAACAGCTAAGGTATTTTGTGACATTCTTGACAAAAGAATAATGGTTTTGTGCCAACTGAGCAAAATTGTGCAAATTATGTTTTACTGCAAATAATCCTTTAATGAGACTTACACAAAATCACATGAGCTCTTGCTTTGTTACATGGAATGTTAAGGCTTAGAAACCGCTGAAGGATAGTTTGCATCTAGGTGTGTGCTCAGCTTCTCCAAGGAAAAAAATAGTAGTTTTGCCCAGACACAGTTTGTGCAAATTTGGTTTCTCCTTTCTTTTTCTTTTTTCTTTTAATTAGGAGGTGGGTAGGAGGAAATGAAGTACAGTGGTGCCTCGCTAGACAATTGCCTCGCAGGACAAGGAAATCGCTAGACGATGCCTTTTTGCGATCGCTACTGCGCTTCGCAAAACGATGTTTCCCTATGGCGATTTTCGCTAGACGATGAGGTTTCCCCATAGGAATGCGCCGACTAGTGGTGAAAAGCTGTCAGTGCAGCTGTCAGTGCATTCCGACGGGGACCCGCACTCGCTAGACGAGGTTTCCCTATGGGAGATTTTCGCTAGACGACTGCGTTTTCCCTTGGAACGCATTGAAGAGATTTCAATGCATTCCAGTGGGAAAACGTGCTTCGCTAGACGATGTTTTCGCTAGACAGCGATCTTCGCGGAACGGATTAACATTGTCTAGCGAGGCACCACTGTATTGTCACTGAGATGATTCTGAAGTAGATAGACAATTTATCTCTAGACCAAAAGTCTGTTTTCTCAGTCACACGATCTGTTCTACCTTTAGACAATGCAATATTGCACATTTCTTTGTCTTTCTTCAAATATTTTATGAAAAGTTGCAAAGTGTGTAGCTTGAGTGAGTAACTGAAAAGGCAACTTTGCAAAAGGTGAGTATTTGTCAGCTTTTTTGACAGCCTGGGTTATTTTTTCCAACACTAATTATCTGGAACTGCAATTCAGATCTTTGCTGCCAGACTTTCCTGTTCAAGTCGTTTAATATAAAGCTGCATGCCACTGTAGTAAGTATGTTAGTAAATTGGATATAGTAGGTGTGTTAGTAAATTAGATATTCTTCGGCCCAATTCATAATATTAGGCAATACATGTTTTGCAGACTTTGGTATCTTTTCCCCCCGAAAAATGCAAAAGATGATTGATGAAATTTTGAAAAACCTTGCCAGCCAGCAGTTCTGAAGAGTCAGAAGATAATAAAGCCAATTATTATTTAACAAAGATAAATCTACCTCCCAAGCATTGTAACTGTAAAAGAAGGAACTCATAATCCTGTTGATAAAATTAAAGTTTTGAGGGGACTAAAATTAAATTCTTGGCTTGGCCATAGTGCAATTAATTTGAAATATAAGAATGCCATCTTGGCCTGGCCAATTTTCATTTGTAATAACAAGGTGTTTGTCCCAGACTATGAGGAGTTCAAAAACTACGCTACATAGCCCCTTATTCAAATTTGTCTAGTTGTTAAACTAACCCTTTAATCCTAATGAAATTCTCTAGGAGGTAAATATTATGGGTTCAAATTCACTTAATTTTTCTGATGTCTATCCATACCGAGTTCCTAAGGTAGCCCATGGGTTTCACCCAGTGCCAGATTCATGCTCATTTATATGAACATCTGCTTACCCAAACATTTTGAGTGTTCTCCCATGTTGTGATGATAAATGAGGCCTGAACTATATAGAATTATGGGAGAAGGGAAATTATAGAATCACATGAATCTGCATCAGTTAGGTGTACAATTGAAAACACCAGATCTTAATAAATTTCTTCCGTTCTCAAGTTATGTAATATTGACCTATGCCTTTTTCAGAGTCACACCATTGTTCCATATTTATGTATCTAAAACTTGTGACTTCAATGAAACAAACTCCCAAAGCTATTTGCATTCAATCTAAAAAGACACCACAGAACCATTGTAACATTTTATTGGTTAGCCCTACTTTACTAAGTATCACTGTAAGAGTCTGACAGGGACTAGGTAAAAGCCCGGATGGAATGGAATGGGCTAGAATAGGACCTTCTTAATAAAAATTGATGTCAAAAATAGTGGGATGTGATGAGCAGAACAATATTTTAGACCTCAAACCCAATGCATTGCCCCTTTATTGCCACAGCGGAGCACAGTAGCCCAGAACAGCAAGTTCTGAGCAGGATAAACCAACAAAATTCATTAATTGTATATGACTAGATGAGGTAGATGTAGCAAGCCACAAATCATGTGCAGGAACAACATTCCAGTACCCATTCTGGGCAGGAAACTGATACTGAGAAAAACAACCTGGAATGGCAACTTCCTTGTAGGCTAGCCCAACAAAATTCACCCACTCCGACTAGAGGGGACTGATGCAAAAAGCCAAAAAACATCCCCAGGAATAACATTCCAGTACCCATTCCAGACAGAAAATAGATACTGCAAAATTCACCTCCCCATCTGACTGGTTGCATCAATTCCTGCTAGTCAGATGGGACAGATGAATTTCATGGGCTGTCCTACTTTGAAGTTGCATATGTGTCCCACTGTTTTTGGCACCAATTTTTATCAAGAAATCTCCATGCAGCCCATTCTGTCCTGGCTTTTACCTAGTTCTGTCAAAACAGATGTTACATTGAACCTGTCTTTAGAAGTGGAGCTGCCCTAAGGGGTTAAATTTGTTTACATATGTAAACACAAGATTTCCTAGCTCTACAAGCTGCAAAATACCTTGCTTTTCTTTAGTGATTTATTTCTGGGAAGTAAGCAGAGGTCTGAGGTTGCAAACTGATTGTGTAAATTTTGAAGGATCACATGTCTGGAGGAGAAAATTTCTTTTTCATCTTTTAAGGGAGACATAGGTGTTTTCTATAGCTCTGCCTTAAGATGATGAAGGTACCTCAAGTCCAGTGGTCCCTTTTGTGACAGTGATAGCTTTAGAAGGGCCTTCAACCTGTAAGCCTGATCCTTTGTGGGAATTCAATCCCATCCAGAACAAGGTGAAAACCACTCAATATGTATGAGAGGATACTATTGTACTACTATACTTGGGTTCTGCTTGTGACATTCCCTTGTATTTCATTAGCTGCCATGAAAATGCATGCCCGTTGGCATGTTCTTAGATAATATAAGGCATTGGTAGAGTCATATGATCTCTATTAACAAAACGTTCAGATGCCACCTTTTTAAAACCACTCTCTTTCGAAAACAATAGCTCCAAACTGCAGTCCTATTTTATCAACCTCATCACTTGTTAGTTATGTTCCCCCATCCCATATAGCTCATTTTCTTCACTTGTTGTTGTGAAGATAAAAACATTATTGGGTCAAAAATGATGTTTTCCACTCTGAAAGGAAGTCTTGCTAAACAATCATTTCTGTTTGCCATCAAGGCTTCTTGAAAAGTGGAGTGTGTGTGTGTGTGTGTGTGTGTGTGTGTGTGTGTGTGTGTGTGTAAGAAAGAAATTCACTTTCAGATTTTAATGGCAAGGCATCAGAGTCAGCAGATGTTGAGGATATAGACAGGGTGTCTGAAACATATTGTTGCATGAATTTTTGATGGGGGGTTCCTGCGGCTCAAGTGTAGGGAATGGAAAGAGAGCGAGCAAAACAGACCAGATCCTCCAGGGGACAGACATTGCAATGCCAGGGTCATACTTCTCCTAGCTTTATAAACTTGTCAAAGTGCTTTTATGCCAGGGGCGATTTTACACTTGCTTAGCCTCCATGGATCAATTTGACTAAGACAGAATGAATGCTTCTATGTTTGTTTTTGTTTTACATTGATAAAAATAGAAAGGGGAAATTGGATTTCTCTTTTGTGGCAGAACTTTGTATAGTACTAGTTTTCCAAGCAGATATGATGGAAATTCAATGCAACCCCAAGTCAAGAGTTTTGAGTTATGTCACACTTAAATCTGTCTTCAGAATAATGACATTTCATTTTATTCACTTTCTTGATAACCTTTAAGATTTTTTTTTCTGTCAAGCAGAATTCCAGGAAAAACTCAGCAGTGATTTGTTTTGTTTGTGTCTCTCATCAGGCGGACGAATATCTGCTTTATGTTCAGTAATCATTCAATATTCTTTTGTAGTCCAGAAAGGCAATTTCAACTATCTGTACAAGTGTTCAGGAGCTGAGCTAGATCTATATGGATAGCAACACCAGCAGTGCTATTAATAATGCCCTGCAATGTTAAAAATATGGATTTCCACTGTTCTGTTTTTGAAGTCTAAGGAGATTAGTGAACATGGACATTATCCACTGCTGGATAGCTCAGAGGTTGGGGGTTTGATTGTCCACTGTGCCTCCTTGAGAAGGGCTAGATTCAGTGATACATAGGGTTGCTTCCAGCTCTGCAGTCATAAGATTATTAGATTATTATTAAGAGCAGGATGGAAAGGAGGGAGAGAAACTGTAGCCATTGGGTTTCTATTGAAGAAGTGATTCAATAAAGCTAAGTCATAATCAATGCAGGCCTGATTATCAATCTGTCTAGACACATGGTGGTTCTGAGTGAATTGCTCTATGTAACAGATTACACACAATTTAACACCTATGAGACACATCTTTAAGTATTGAACAAAACACAAAGAAGGGTTGCATCTTTGGAAGATTTTTACATCTCTCTTGTTTTTTATTTCAAAAATTGTTATTATTTCTATAAATTCCTTAGGTTCAGACTAGGAATATTTACATTATATTTAGCCATGGAGAACACTGTTACATATCATCCTAGAACTGATCGTAAACATCAGAAGTGGTCTGAGGACGTGAACTATCCTCTCATACTAGTACCACTGGGGTACAGCTGTACCATCAGGACCAGCAAACAGTAAATTTGGCACATCATTGCTTGCACTCTGTGTCTGCAGTGTGTGCTAAGTAGTATGTGGGGAGTTATTTCAGCTCTGATATAGACTGAGATAGGGCACAAACCCAAGCTGAGCACTTCGGCAGATATACGGACTCTTCTTTCATCTGTACAGAGCCTATATGCTAGTGCAGCTAGATTTTTATCATGCTAAAAAGTTTTCAGATAATTTTTTAAGGTGGTTGGGAATTAGAACAGCTTTTGTGCTGCCCTCAGATATCTTATATATATATAAGGAGGAGGGATTTTCTGCTTTTGACAGGATTGTGTGTGAATGTGGAACTAGATCTGAAGTGTTTGTCGACACATGCAAGAATTTGGAAGAAAGAGAACGGCTATAGAATTTACACAAACCCTTGTGTGAGTCTTTACAGAGCATTCCTAAAATATATTTTCCCTTCTGCTCACCGTCTTTTGCAGCAGATTTTTATTTCATATTCATGAATCAAAGTGTACTCTGAGGTATTTTGAAAAAAAACCCCAGTATTTTAAATTTAGTATTTCTAAATATAATCTGTAAATAGCACTTACATATAATCCAAAAACGTATCTATATTTGTTCACACTGTGTTTTAGAAGCCAGTAGGGATCTCTTCCTAACTCTTTTATTTATATCTGACATATGCAATTAATCTTTCTCTATCTCTAATCACTTTTGCTATTACATTCATTGGAGTGATTTGTTTCCTATCTCTGTCACTGCACTGGAGTTGATATGTGGTGATAAGAGCTTCTTAGAGGACACAAACAAAGGAAATAGAAAATTGAATTTACCTTGCAATCATTATATAAGATGTGACTGGCATCAGTTGTGATGCCATTGAGTGAAATGTAGTCTTGAGCAAACTATGCTGACTTGCTGGAAGACTTAAAGATAATCTCTCCTGTGCCCCACCCCCTTGTTTAATGTACAGTGTTTTTTGTGTGTTTCAGTATCTGGACCTTTTCAATATATTAATAAAGAAAACAAATACTCGAATGACATACTGATGCTAAAATAGCATCCTCTTCCATAGAATTACATGAGAATTTAAACATGATACACTTTAGTGCATAAAACAATAGTGAGGTTCATTATCTTTCATAGTTGGGTACTATACTGTATTGAGTACCATTCTTTGAAGAAAGGTCATGTATAATTCCAAAAAATAAAGAATTGCATGAGATTTCTAATCAACCTCCCCCTCAACACACTGTTTGCTGTTTTACTCATGTTTTATTAAAACCTCCAGAGATGATATTCATATGTCAATCCTAGTGTCATCCATTCTGTATCTGTATACATTAACTTCCAAACATTTACTTTTATCTCTGTAGAAAGTTGTTGTGTTGTTTAAGCCCAGTTCTGGATTCTTCCTGCTACCTAGAACATTTATTTCAGTGAAAGCTGGCATTAGTGGATGTAGGTGGTAGGATTATAAAAATAACTTCAGCTGCTGTGAGGTTCTCTATAAAATTACTGCAGTTGCTGGAGTAGTTACAAGGCCACAGTTAAAGGTTAAAAATCTGCAGTAATACATACTATTTACTCTATTATTGGACTAGAAATTTCATTAAAGCTGAATAGTAATGCCCCGCAGTGACCATTTTCTTGGGCTGCTAGATGACTAACCACAAATAACCCATAATAAAGGGCTGTCAATTTCTCCTAGTGCTGCATGCCCACTGAAGTAGTAGATATAAACTAGAATTATTTAGAAGGCCAATAATGAGAAAGATTAATTAGACATATTTAAAATAATATGTGTATTGTGCAAATCTATGCAGACATAACTACATTTTGCTTACGGTTCTACCAGTCTGAATGTTGTTGTTGTTGTTTTTTTTTACAAAGAATAACTGTATTCATATTTGTGTAGAATCTTAAACAAGAAAAGTGTGTGAGTGCTCATTATCAATCTGTTCATTTTCCTATCTTTCCTGCTGATCTTTTGGCCTTCAAACTTCCTTTGTTTTCTGCCTCATAACTTTGAAACAGAAATAATGTGATAGATTTGAAACAGGTTCATTCTAGAATACTCTACTGCCATATCAGAAAATTTCCCCAGAGGGAAGGCAATTCAGAGTAATAAATTGTACACACTTGTACATATGTGTACAAATGTGACAGGTTTTTATTCCACTTCAAAATCCTTCAGTGCTTCTGAGACACCACTCTTCAGTTATTGACAATAAGTGGAATTAAAATCAAGTTTCCAAATGGTACTTGTCATCAGTGATATTTTTTACATTCTTTTGCCAGAGTTTATTTGCCTATTAAGGGGAACGGGACACCAAAATACAGTGGCTAGAAGCTGACTGTGCCTCCCATGTCTATGCACATCAAAATCGACAAAATTGTGCAAACAGTTTCCTACTTAGAGTAATATCTACAAGCAATCCAGAAAGAGGAAGCCCTCCATTTGTAGTAAACAGATACTGTAGAAAAGAGATATCCTATAACTGTTTGGCCACAAAAAATGCTACCTATATACCACCTTCAGCTAGTAAGAAAAGAAATAGACAAAACATGAAATGAATGGACACAGTAAAGCAAGCCACAGCCCTTAGTCTGCAAGAAATGAGTAGGGTTACTACTGACAGAGTTTTCTGGAGATCAATAATTGATAGGACTGCCAAACACCATGATGGTATATGTAACAACAAATATGTCACCATGTTACGGAATTGTTTAAATCATCAGCAGTTGTGTATTTCTCTGTTATGGTAAGTAATATTTTCACTGGCATATGATGTATTCCATGAATGAAACTATGATTTAGAATGATCGTTCTGCAAGTTAGGAAGTCATATCATTCCTTGTGATACTTTGGCTGAAATTTTGTTGCACAACTTTATAATGATTTCATCTGCTGTGGTCATTTTTCAAAAATTAAAAGTTTTTCAATCCTCCCAGAGTTTTTAAAGCTCCCTTGGGATTGCTTTCATCCTGAGGAAGCCTGTGGAGAAGGTAGGACAAGGGGAATTCTTTAATGTTCAAAAGTAGCAGCCACTAGTTGAATCATCCTAAAGATGGCAATTTTCAAACGTTAAAAACTCTGCTCACTACCCCACGGTCTCCAAAAACTTCCCCAGGACAAATGGGATCCGAAGGGGAGCCTCAGAACTTTTGGGAGGATTGGAAACTTTTAATTCCCCAAAAAAGGGCTACAGATGATTAATATCACCATCCTTATGTGACACATAATTGCACAACAGGATTTCAGTCTTTATCTTGGCTCCTCCTCCTGTTCCTGTTCCTTCTCCTCCTTTGTATAAAGATTTTACGCCAGCACTCTTAAGTTCTACAGCATCATTCCTTGCGGAAATATTCCATTTCTCAATGGTAATTGCATCAAGATATCACTATTAAGTGCACTGTTCAGTCCAAGATGTTCTTCTACTCAAGCTGCATTACAATGAAGGAGCTCCACAGGACCATGTTATTGTTTGATGCGTTTCCCATGCCTGTGAGTAGGTCACATACAAAAAGATGTCCTGAAGAGTGAGCCTTCAGTAATATCTTACGCATAATGTCCAAAAATGACATGTTCCATTTGTGAGCAAGATTCATTTTCTTACGTATTGTCCATGATTAACTATCACAAAGCAAATACATTGTGTCAGCAGAATTTGTAGTACTTTATAAACATGTCACTTACTCATTCTCTACATGCTCATTATTTCTTTACAGAGAAACACTTTGCAAAACTACAAGGGGAAAACATTTTATGTTAGCTAAATTCTTCCATTAAAAGGATATATGACAAGTAGCTGAGGCAGCCGTTCTTCAAAAGTAAACACATGCATATAATTTCCCTTTTGGCAAACATCTTAAAAATTTAAACATGCAGAAGTGAAGGGGTTGTAATGTTAATAAGCTTTTTCTACTTTTTTTTTTTTTTTGGTCTTCCTTATATAGCAAGCTGAGGATTGTGCTCTTGCTCTTATGGAAATCAGTAGCAAAATCCCTGTGATTTTAATGGAACAGGATTGCAGATCAAAGTTTTTAGCTGTATGTACTTTTTTAAGTGTTCAGCAAAAGAAAAAAAACAAAAACAAAATTCCTTTGTCTTGCTAAACTTAACTGACAGTGAATAGTATACTGATACGTCAGCTGCCTCATCTGCCACCATTAGAGTATCATTATGAGTGATTAAAATTGTCAACTTAGAAAGAGATGCTGGCCACAATTTTTAAGTGAGCCACTTAAGGTCAACCTAAATAGCTTCCAGTGGTGTACTTGTTCTTTTACAGAAATATGTTCCCTGTATTCTAGACTGTACCACAATGTAGTAGCCCTGCTATTTTCTTGCAAGTAAGGTGTGTGGAGTAGAATGAATATGGCTTTAGTGCTATAGTTTTATTGTTTGTATGGAGGGGGAATTAGATTTCCAGTTTATGTAATGCACAGATGGAATGATTAACAATGCAGGAAGAACTAAAAAATATCCTAATGTGTAAGGATGTGCCGTTTGAGGCCAACATCAAGATCATTCATACTAGAGTATTCAAGGGTAATACATACATGTGGAATCTATCTATTAACGATAAATTAACTTGTGAATTGAAAGTTAAAAAAGAATTATTGAAGGAAAATGGTTTTAATGGGATTTGGAACCCTTATATAGAATACGTATTTACAAAACATAAAGGTTATACCCCAACACAAGAACCATTATATTTATGGAAAGAGACAGGGCACGCGATTTAAATTAATATGAAACACATTGATAAGAATATATATATATATATAAATTTATATTCCTGATGGTGGTGGGTTACACTGTATATTTGAGTTGTGATTCTATTTGTCATTTGTTTTTTTATTATATTTTGTTATATATATATATTTTAAAAGAGTAATACATATAGATTTGAAAGCTGGACAATGAAGCAAGCTGATAGGGAAAAAATCCATTAATTCAAAATGTTGGAGAAAAACTTGACAGGTACCTTGGACTGTGAGAAAGGCAAATATGTGGGTTCTAGATTAAATCAAGTCTAAACTCGCAAGTCCAGAATGCTGATCAGGGCCAGCTACAATCAGCATGAGAATCTTTTGTTACAACAGGTCGACCAGCTATTGATCTGTTTCTAGGCACAATTCAAAGTGCTAGTTAGAATCAATAAGGGCATGCACATCTTGGGACCAGGCTATTAAAAGACCACATTCTCCCTTCAAGCCTGTCTGCGTTTTAAAATCTTAAGGGAAGATCTGGTTCTTGGTCACATGATCCTCACTAGTATAGATGGTGGAGATGAAAGAAAAGTTTTTTTCATTGGCTTCTCCCAGGCTTTGGTGGTCCATGCCTAGAGAATATAGGCAAAAGGTCTGATGAGCTTTACCAGTAAGCTGGGTTTTAACTGTCCAAGAATGAACTGACCACTCAAATTCATATTCCTGTTTTTCTGACTACAAGGCTGTAGAACCAAATAAATTATTCTTTTATTAACTTGTTTTCTGATAACTAAAAAGATCTTACCTTAGGATCTGAGAGACTCTGGTAAAAACATCATTTTTCCTTTTTGAAAAGGTGGTCTGTATTGGAATAGGTACACATGCAATTTCAGTTTTTTTGTTTCTTGGGGAAATTTTTCATATCGTTTGTTTATGAAGATTGATATAATATAGTTCTAAAGCAATTATCCTTAATATACAGACGAGGAAAATGGATACCTTTTAGATCCACTTGGAGCTCTTTTTAATTACCTATATCAGCTATAATAAAGTATTGTTCCCTTTTTCGTTTTTTATACTATACATTCCAAAGAATATCAATACGTAAAACCACAGTGGTGGTTGACTTACTAGATTAAGATGTAATGGTGGCCAAGAATGAGGGAGGATGTAACAGTTCCACCATAAAGATCACAGTTACATTGGCAAATGTTTAACCTTGTCACTTTTAGTAAAATTTCAATCCACTTAAGGCAACAAATAGAACGGCATTGACCAGGGGTCTTCTGACAATGAACATATCTCTTTTAGAGACCTCCCGTTTCAGTTAAGAAACTCAGCAGGTTGCCTTGAGCAACTTTTGATCTCTTACTTCCAACACTAGTGGAACTGGCTTCCACTTCGATCCCTTAGCTGGACGGTGCAGTGAGTTAGGTATCTGGTTCAGAGCCAGAGGTTGGGAGTTTGATTTCCCACTGTGCCTCCAGGGATAAGAGCCAGCCTGTGTGGCGTTGGGCAAGCTACACAATCCCAGGATACCCCCATAAAAAGGGAATGGTAAACCACTTAATTATCATCATCATCATCATTATTGTTAGCATTAGCATTATTTCTTCACCTTTGCCTTCCACAGCAGACCTCTGTGCAGAAAATTAAAATAAAAACATGCCACAGAGCAGGTGGTTGCCATAGGAGGTTGTCGCCTCCTGTTGAGTGAGCTATTAGAGCAAGGGGAAATCGTCAGCTATGATCCAGTAGAATATGGATTATGGCTCAAGTTACAAGAAAGCAATGATTCTTCTATAAAGTAAGTTTCTACAGGCTTTGAATAGATATAATCCTTCAAGAATATGGTAGTGTCTGATTGATAACATGTAGCTGTGGAGACATATGATGTTAAATGCTTTTTTAAATGCATATAATTCAGTCTGCAATATTTTATATGGTCAGAAATGAGGAGTTTGAATGCTTCAGAATGGAAATTAATGCCATGGGCTTTGATGCTAACCACACCCAAATATTGCATTAAATTGGATGGCAAGGACAAGAAGAAAAGGAGACAGACTTTTGATTAAACAGTGAATGAGAGATCAGATACTATACTTATTGATGCAGAGGGCTATTTGCCCTTCAGAAGCAAATGCAGAAGAATATTTTGGGATGTGACAGACCTTTTTGGATTTTATGGTGTCTGTGGAATTCTTCACTCAACTATAATGTAGAATTTCTTTCCAGAAGAGTCCTGAAACATTGAGCATCTTTGTTATAGATTGGAAAGAAGCTGATACATAATAATCAAAATATGTGACATAGATAATTGATCAAGTGGCAGATATACAGTATTTCTGTTCATTGCTTTTCTAAAAAATAGTTATCAGTCAATATAATTTCCAGAAGGAGTCCATACTGGATTCTGAACTATTGTGAATACTGTACTAAGCATAGCTATAGGCTGTGTGAGAGTGTATGCATTCTTAAACTAATGATTGAAAGGGAATGGATGAAAGTTATTTCTTTCTCAGGGAAGGTATTTCATGAACAGAGGTGGATCAAGTGCAGCTTTCCAAACACTTCCTGGCTGCTGCACTCATCTCTCTCTCTCTTTTTGCTGTATTGGTAAGGGCTGTTGAGAGATGCAGTCCAACATCTGGAGGATGGTATGTTGGTCACTATACTACATAGTTATAAAAGAGAGTAATGCTAGATGCTGTGTTTTTACATTACATATTAAGGGCTTGCAACTGGTGAATTGTGTTGGTATATATTTGTGTTCATGAAATACTTTCCCTGAGTTCATTCCCTCCTGCTATTCTTACATCAGTTCCCATCCATGCTACTAACACATGCCATTCAGAGAAGATGCCAAGGACCTGCAGCATGCACTTACAATGCTACTGTTGGCCAAAGCTGCAATGCTGTGTTGTGTGTGCTTACATACCTGTTGATCTGTTATCCAGGGGTATTGGTAGCAGAACTGCTCATCCAATATCTGTAGTAGATTCAAAGATAGAAACCTGAATTTATCTCTTCTTCTTCTTCCTCTTCCTTCTATTTTGTCAGATTTATCTGCTTCTGGTATCTGTTTGCCAAATCAATATTTTCCAACAATCCTACATATTCCATACATATTCAATACCTTAGTAGTTTCTCTGTAAGTATGATGAGCCCTACAGCAATTACATCCATTTTAGGGAAAGGACCATAACTCAGTTCTAGAGTACAAGCTTTGCATGCAGATGGTTCTAGGTTCAATCCATAGCATCTCCAAGTAGAGTTAGGAGGAACTCCGATCTGAAACCAAGGAGAGGCATTGTCAGTTACTGTATCCAATGCCCAGTCAGCATGGGTAATTATTTGACTCTGAATAAAATAACTTATGTTCTCATGTGACATGAAAACGTACAGCTTTGTAAATTTGTTAAATCAGTGAAAAAAATTGAGACCCAGTTGTAGGGTATTGGCCACTTCTGTATGATCACATTAAAAAATATTATTTCTTGATAGGAATGGTTAAAATTTTAATCAGAATGCA
This sequence comes from Intellagama lesueurii, assembly GCA_037013535.1. Taxonomy (NCBI): domain Eukaryota; kingdom Metazoa; phylum Chordata; class Lepidosauria; order Squamata; family Agamidae; genus Intellagama; species Intellagama lesueurii. The sequence goes on along the minus strand of JBAJHW010000012.1, from coordinate 18,570,225 downwards.
TTTTAATTGCTTTCAAACCCACCCTGAGAGAATTTTGAAATGAGTACCACACTGTTCCTTTAAAAACATGTGTTACTGTGAAATCAGATGACTATTGAGTCCCAGAAAAGTAAGATTTTTAATGACCCAGTCATAGTGTTTTATAGTGTGCTATTGGCTGGTAATTCACTTCAGTTTCTTGTTAATAATCTTGTAAGCAATTTTTGTGATTTTCAATTTCTAGCAGCAACATTTGCACCTGCTTCATGATGCAATCTATCAGTAAGGTTGGAAGCGCAAACCTAATCTGTTATAGATATTAGATTTGTCATAAGCAGTTATCTTTAATGAGCTAATATTTTCAACATATTAGTCCCTAGTGAACTACAATTTAGTTAGTAATATTTGTGATGTGAACACTTGCCAATCATATTTTTAATACTAGCCTTCCAGATGTAGCTGGATTAACCTACGAAGCAAGTTATATGATTTTATAGGCTAGTTTATGACTGATTATTCACAGCATACCGGTAAAACCTTTCTTTACAGATAGCACTCATTTACTCCAGAGGGGCTCTTGGAAAGTCTTGGACGACAATGAAATATTTCTACCATTTAGCTCCATTTAGCACCTCAGGCTATGAACCTGCAGAATGTTTAATTTGATAGACTTCCAGATTCATTCTGAGCAGCTAAAACCTGCATTTAAGACACTAAAGCTACTTGACACATTATGTCCAGGTGCTTTTTTTTAAATAACATCACAATGTGCTATGTCGCTGGAAAGCAGTCACAAGACTTACCTCAGTCCATGAAGCTCATTGGGTAATTTAGGTCAGAGACTTATCTGAAGATGCCATAGTGAGGTATGAATGACCTTAGTGCTGGATAGTTTATGAAGGGATGAAATGAGAAGGAAATGTAGTAACCATAGGGAAAGAATAATCAGTGAGTAGACGAAGGTTTTTGCCTTGGCCTCAGATAAGGGGACCATGTATATGCAGTGATTTAAAAGAAAAACTGACCTGACCTACTGATAGAGTAAATGTGGTGAACTAGAGAGAGAGAGAAGAGAGGACAAACAATTAAAATCAGTTGGATGCCTGTATCAATGGATTAAAAAGTATGTATGGGAAAAAGATGAGCAGTTCAGTCTTAGACATACTTGAGTTTTGAGAAAACAAAAAAGCATCCAAGCAGAAATAGCAGCATGCTAGCTCACATTGCTATTTGGAACCCTGCTAATGTGTCACGTGACCAAACTGCCTCATGTACCAGCTGTGCTACACTTGGCAAGCACTTGATCAGCCATCAGTTTGTGCCTTTTGTTACACAGATGGAAAAAAGGGGGATTCTGCAGATGTTGGCCAGAACAATCTACCCCACTCTGGTGTATATGTTACATGACAGCTAGCACCCACAGCTTGTAGTGAAATTCATTTAGGGAGAGGTGACTTTTATCTTGATTTTTTTTAACAGAGTAAAGCAATATTCCTTTTTAAAGAATGGGCAAGTTTTAATGTCCTCTGCAATTTTTTCTGATAGCTTTAATTGTGTTTAAAAAAACCTATAGTTTATACAATGGCCTTTTCCTTTAATTATCAGGGCTAGATGTGTATGATTAAGAGAGAGATAAACATAATCTCCCAGTGGACTATTACTTATCCTTTATATCTTCTTGGAATCAATCAGAATCATTAGCTTGCACAAAACTCATAACCCACTGATCCCCACACATATATTTTACAAATATAGTATGATTCTCTGTTTGATCGTTGAGCAGAATGTTAGTCCAGGCATATGTATCTACCACAGGAAAGGATTCCTGCTATATTCTATCAAAGGTTCAGAAGAAATGCCCAGATCTCTGATGAGTTATAGATCAGTTGCAATAATTGGAAGGAAATGTAATCAACTAACCTCCAAATTATTCAGCTATGGTGATACTTTTTATTGTTTGCTAATGAACAGTAAACAAACTTGTCAGTAGTCATTGATTCTGGGGAAATGTGCTGTATAATTTATTCCAATAAACAGTATCATCTTTACTAACGGGATATGTCTCTTGATAACACTAGGGTTATTAAATACTGTTGAACAAAACCTTCAGTGTAATGAGATTGAAACTGTCTATATGGGGAAACAAAACTTTATTGCGGGAGAGAGAGTGAAGGCTGCCTTATCAGTGTTGACTTTACATTACCAGTGACACCTAATTAAGGGTTCACTATCCAGTTTTGAGGACTAATTAGAATTGCTATTTAATACATTTCAAACAAGAAAGGTTTATAAATAGCTGTTCATGTTCTGGCCTCTGTGTAGAATGTAGTCCCGTAGATTGAGTTTGTGATTTTCCCCCCTGATTTTTAAAATGCTCAGGTTTGTACATGATGGATATTGCAGTATCAGAGTACTGTTTTTTAAAATATTTGTCTTTCAGTAAATCAAATATCGTGGTGGCGCTGTGGGTTAAACCGCAGAAGCCTCTGTGCTGCAGGGTCAGAAGACCAGCAGTCGTAAGATCGAATCCATGCAACGGAGTGAGCTCCCATCGCTTGTCCCAGCTCCTGCCAACCTAACAGTTCGAAAGCATGCAAATGCAAGTAGATAAATAGGTACCACTTCGGTGGGAAGGTAACGGCGTTCCATGTCTAGTCGCGCTGGCCACGTGACCACGGAAACTGTCTTCGGACAAACACTGGCTCTATGGCTTGGAAACGGGGATGAGCACCGCCCCCTAGAGTCGAACACGACTGGACAAAAATTGTCAAGGGGAACCTTTACCTTTACCTTTAAATCAAATATCATGAAGATACCATTGACAGTCCTGATCCACAAAAGCTAGCAGATTGTATGATTCTCTTTTTAAGTCTATAAAGGTATCGCCTACTCTTGCAATTGTATTTTGTAATGACCTACAGCTCCCCTTTATTTCACAAAGATACCAATATACATTTTTGTCATGCAGTCCTGATGTGCTGCTTTTTTTTTTTGGTAGAAGGTGGAAAGCACAGCTTTTACAATGAAATGGATATGCTTTCGAGTTATTAAAAAAATCTTCCATTTTGGCATACTATGAGATGTAATGCTAGAAACCTAACCCAACTTAGCGATAATACGTATGTTGTACCAGCATAATTTTTGCATCATCATGTCTTGTATTTGTTTTGGTATCTAATGTAAAATCTTCCTTTCATCAGCCACTGTAGTGGAAATATCTATGCCTTCGGATTTGCTACCCTAATGTAAATGAGTGACTATGTGAAGTGCACTCATAGAGCTCTTGTTTCTCATTTGGAATGAGGTGAGAATTATTTGTATAGGCCATGTGTTGAGGTCTACTGAAATTGGTTAAAGGCATCTGAGCCTAAAGGTGCACTGATGCTGTTTGCTACCACCCGGGATTGACCCGGGGTTCAATCCCAGGTAGCCGGCTCAAGGTTGACTCAGCCTTCTATCCTTCCGAGGTCGGTAAAATGAGTACCCAGCTTTTTTTTTTAACCATCTGATGAGATCTTTATTACCATTTTTTAAAGGATTCTTCTAATTGGCTGTTCTAATTGTATAGTGCAGTATTAGATGCCAATGGCCAACTTCAGAAATAAGGTAAAAGGTCATAGCCAGGTGGACAATTACTTCTTTCTTGCAATAACCAAATTATTTATTATATAAAATCCACAATAATCAGAAGTGTATCAAGAGTCATATATGGACCACACAACTAAAATTGTCCAGGATGGGGTTTAGCAGGGCTGAAAGTACTAGGAGAATCTATACAAGCACTTATTAAAATAACAGCCCATTGTCTAAGTACTGTAGTATTACAATGATTTTTTGCCCGTTATTCCTTAGCTTCCTTGCTTTATGAATTTAAGGTCAAACTAGGCCCTACTTCTTTCTCCATGGTCTTTCCCTTATGGAGGACAGGAGTCTGTTTTTAAAATCAGAGGTCAATGGATTAAAACACTTTGTATTTTCCTTCTTGAGGGACGTGGTGGCGCTGCGGGTTAAACCGCAGAAGCCTCTGTGCTGTAAGATCTATAGATCTGCAGCTGTAAGATCGAATCCACGCGACGGAGTGAGCGCCCGTCGCTTGTCCCAGCTCCCGCCAACCTAGCGGTTCGAAAGCATGCAAATGCAAGTAGATAAATAGGGACCACCTCGGTGGGAAGGTAACAGCGTTCCGTGTCTAAGTCGCACTGGCCATGTGACCACGGAAGATTGTCTTCGGACAAACGCTGGCTCTATGGCTTGGAAACGGGGATGAGCACCGCCCCCTAGAGTCGAACACGACTGGACAAATTGTCAAGGGGAACCTTTACCTTTACCTTTTATTTTCCTTCTCCATACATGCTTTATCGATTATGGCAATTTCTTCAAGTCAGACTCACTATTTGAAGTGTCTAAAAAATCTGAATTTGGATAGAGAAGAGTTGTGACATACATTTTGGATGGAGCTTTTTCTGCCTCATCTCCTCAGTTTTTTCTGCCTGTGATCTTAATATCAGACTTAATCTGACAGCATATATGAACAGAGAAGACATCTGAACAACAAATTCCAGAGAAATAGCCATGTTAGTCTTCTCGGCATTCTGGCAAGATTAAACAGAAGAGAAACTAAAGGAAAAAGAAAAGATGGGGTAGAAAAACAAGGACAAAATATTGTGACACTTTCAAGATTAACAAATTTGTTTTACTGTGAGCTTGCATGAATCAAAATCCCTTTCTTCTGAAGAAGTGGGTTTTGAACCATGAAAGGCCATACTGAAACAACTTGGTTAGTCCTTGAAATGTTTCTTTAAAAGGCACTGTTTTGTCCTTCTTTTTTCTTTTTCTTTCCCCCTTCTTTCCCTTTTAATTTTGCCAACATGCTGAACAATAAATGGGGCTGCTACCTCAGCACATGGATGGGGCTGATTTGTGTTTGTCTGTTTGTCTGTGTAGCCAAGCAGATCAAGAGCCATGTGCCAGAAGCAGGGTGGCCCTGCCTACATTGGCCTGTGAATGTGCCTTTTGCTACTATGTCTCCCCGAAGTGTTTGCCTGGGGTCAATGTTGACCATGGGTGAAAAACAAAATCCATGCTCCTGAGATAAAGTAGCACATATTCAAACTAATTCCTCTGAAATCAGTAGGATTTCTAAAAAGTGCATGATCTATTGCTATGAGATGGTGAGACTGGGGAAGTCTAAAGAACACCACATGGTCAAGTTTTAATTTGCAGATCTCATCAAAGTTCTGATATTGTACCAAAAAAAGAGATTAAACTCTTATGCAGAAGCAACTCTTAAGAAGTAGATTGTCTTGATCATGTTCTGCTGAATATTAAATACCTTTTATGTATGCTTCTTTCAAAGATTTTAGATTGTGGACACTACATTTACAATGCTTTTTTTTTTAAATGGACACAGATCTGAAGCATTACAACTTAAAAAATAAATTGAAATAAATACATTTTTTGTTTATTCTTATGCTTTTCTGTTCATAACTCGGTATACCCTCAGCATTAAATAAATATAGCTTACAATGATTTACCAGAAGATAAAATCATTTTAGGACTTTTTGTACAATAAAGAGGAATGTGACACTCATAAGGTTAGCCATCTAATCTTAGGGCTATTAGAGTTGTGAAGGACAAAGGTTATTAGCAGTCATTGCAGAATTGAAGTGTGAGGATAAATGACTTGAACTTGGTTTTGATGAGAAATGTCTTCTGCATTTTGTAGCAGTTTAGATTTAGAATGCTGCAGCCTATCATCAAGGAGTATGTTTTACTTAACAGAAGTTCACATTCCCATTTGTTAAGCATTTCTGTGTTGTAATACTATATCAGTAAGAAACATAACAAATATATAATCAAAGGAAATCATATTTGTTTACATTCAACAAATATGCACTCAAAGAATTTTGCCTTAGCATCTCCCCTGAGAAACACTGGATTTCCCACATCATGTGAAACAAAAGAAAACGTGATTGGCTCTCAATGTGTATCTCATTGTTTAAAGATTTCCTGATCCGGTAGGAGAAAACTAAATGTAGTAATGAACCTGAAAGAACTGTTTCAATCACTCCGGTAACCAGGTGCTGTACAAATGAAGAATAGGGTTTTTTTTAAGATACAGGAAGGCCCCAGAAAGACAACAAAAACAAGAACCACTGTCAATCAAGTTGCCTTGCCTGCCTCCAGGTACAGTTGGTGAGGATTCCATACCAGACCTCGAGGGATGGTCAACTGACATGTTCCCTTAGTGGTACGGCTCTTGCTCCTTTCATGTAGTTGGGCCTTCACATGACCATGCGGGCGCCTGAGCAGTGTGGCGTGATGCAGTCACTTCCAATGTGTATGACATACCCAGAGAATGCAGATTCAAATATCCACTTGGTGTTCTGTGAACAGATTTTTCAGCAGCAGCCACTCTTGTGTTAGCTGACACTGAGAGAGACGTTAAGAGGTCTTGCCAATACAGGAATGGAGGGGCATTCTGGGAAAACAACATGAGGTGCTTGGTCAGGAAATGTAAATAAATGACAATTATGCTTCACAGAGATTACTTAGCATTGCAAAAGTAGCAACGTTGCTGGAAACCTCTGTTCCTGATAGGTTTGTAACTCTGCACCTCTGTAGCCCCCACCCTATTTTCTCAGAACAACACAAAAGCTTATTTCTTACTTTCCCAAATCATATTTATGGAGAGAAAATAAGGTTATCCTATGTGTTCTAACTGCAAAATGAATGTTTTCTAACATAATCAAAACTGATATTTTAAATAGGTGACTCCATTATTTTCATGTCACATCAGGAGACTGTGACTAGTCAGTAATGCATTTCTGTAACTTCCTCGGCTTCTATTCATTTATTTTTGCTGTTCATTTTACATTGTCAGAATTAGAGTTGGAGGTGAGAGTGGTAAACAGATGAGATGTTGGAAGGAAATGTGTAGGGAAAATTCTATAAGGCAGGATGATTTGTTATTGAATACTGGTTGTAGTGAAAAGAGCTGAACACGTCTTATTCACCCTTTGTTTCCTCTGCTTTAGCTGCTAATGAAGAAGCTAACATCTAGAGCAAATTGGTCTGTTCCATAAGGAAACATTTTTTTGCATGTATTTAACAGACCAATTGGATTAGACAGCAAGAGGAAGACAGATTGGCTCAAGGACTGTGGGTCTTTAACTGACTTGAAATAATATCTGGTTATGCTGAAAAAATGTATCTTCTACCTTTGTTCTGCCAGTGAAAATTCATCTGGAAGAGTTTCTGGCCCACCTATCTCAAACCCATAGCTGAATGCAGAGTTAGAACTTGTATATCTGGCATGGCCCAATCCCATCAGCAAGAGTGGAAGCATTCTGTGAACGGGTGATTTCTGTTGCAGAGTTTTGAATTTCTGGTAAAATTCTCTTTTTGCTACTCAGCAGAAGTACAGAGATCCAAAGGGGAGAATAGCTTTAAGTTCTCCAGAGTCCACCCCATCTCATTAACTGGCATTTAAAGTCTCAGTAACTAGCTCTGAGACATTTATAGAAGAAAGAATAAAAACATTTCTTTACTTACTGTTGCTTGAAATTACAGTCTTGTGCATACTGCTTTCTTTACTGCATACATACTAGTAACCAACTGAACAGATCAACAGCAACTAGCAACTGCCTCCAGCCAACAAAAGAGAAGGACAGAACACTCTGCAGAGAGGCAGGGCTTTCTTTGGATTCAAAGGCTGGAAGGAACAATTGGTTAGTGCTGGATAGACAGAGAATCACCCCAGGCCAGAAGAGTCACTCCCATTCACTTAAATTACAGACAACATGTGGGGTTGTAAATAAAGCTATAGCAATGTCTCTCCCCTGGAAGGATCTGTCCAGGAGAGACACAGCCAGGATTCAATAGGAGGACAAGGTTACCTTCTGATGTCACTGGTCAAAGTTTGGTAGTCCTGTTCCAGGGGCACAGCTTCCATGGGACAGAGGTGGAATTTTTCAGTCACCTTTATCTGCTTCGTAAGCCTTTGCATCAAGAAGCACAAGCCCAGGATTGTTCAGTCAATACCTCCCAACATTACCTTTGTTGTCTGTGGCTAACATACCATGTTTCTTCTCCCCTCCCCCTTCCCTTCCCTGCCTTTCCTTCTTAAGCAAACACTTCCATGCTTGAAGTGCTTTTTCTGCTTGTAGAAAAGTTATAGCCAGGGATGTAGCAGAATGGTGCTCTGATTAAAGTGATTAAAACTATATACAGTCTGCATAATTAACCTTTGCGCTGGCTGTCACAGGGAGCTGATGTATTTAGCCGATACTGTATCTATCCACAGCAGCCAGATCGTATGCTACATGACCAGTTTTCTCTCCCTTTAAGTATTTTAATCACTTGAGATAAAGCGCCAGGAGAAGGTTGGAGGAAGAGATCAAGGCAGTATTAATCCTTTCAATGGCTTTATAATTTCCCCCACTATTCTGTTGCTCATAATCAAGAAAAAGAATCCTACCTTAATCCTGGATACCAAGGTCAATCATTCTTGAGCCTTTCTGATATTAATGATGTGATATCTGTCAAAAGATTATTTAATGAACATAATGCCCCTTTTCATAACTTGAGGATGAGGTGAGGAGAATGAATGTTTTTAACACTGTTTAGGTTCTGAAAAAAACAATACAATGTGTGTGTGTGTTACTGGGGAGTTGGGGAGAGAACTGTCCTTTTGCTGCAGAGGTTAAGATGTAGAAAATAATGTTGTAACTCTTTAACAGTTGGTCAAGCAGCGGGAAGGCCACATTAGCAAAGACAGACTTGAAAAATGCAGAGGGAAAGCAATACCAGGTGGAACAAGAACCGAGGGTGGATGGGGGAACAGAGGGTAGAGAGGAAATTGGTGTCCCCGATGATTAGCCTGAGTGTAAGAAAATCAAAAGGTCATGGTAGACAGCAAGTAGGAATACAACATTGCTAAACATTAGGTCCCCTTGGTGGAAACCTGCCAAAATGATGCACAGGCAGGCAGACTTTCCTCTAAGTTGGGCACTCCATTATAGAAACATGCTGGGTGATTAGACTTGTGGACTGTATGACCTTTTTAAAGGCATGTGTCTTTTTGAGAGGGCAGCACTGAATCTCTGGCACCTTGCAGCAAAACTGGATTCTCAACTTTGGATGAAAAGCTACGCAAAGTTCTCCTGTCTTGGCTAGACAATTTATGGCTGTTCATTTGTACAGTGCTTTGAAACAACAACCCTGTGGTCTGAATAATGGTAGGACCAACTATACTGTCTGCTGCACTATTTATTTAAGTGCTGTATTACCTGCTGCTATCGCCATCTTCTGAAAAAAATGAAATGAAGAAAAATGAATCTGCCTTAAAAACTGGACATTTTCTTCAGTTGAAAGAGGTGAAAATGTAGGTGTTTGATGAATTCTGAATGTGTACTCATTTCTTAGTAGTCATAGACCACAAATTGGATCAATTCATTAAATATTCAGTTGATACCAGTTTATTTTGTGTTTCTGTCTCTGACTAGATTTCCCACTATAGTGACTAGTGAGAATTGCTCAGTATTTCAGGTTTATCATTTAGAAGCCTGTATGAATTTGTTGCTCATCAAAAGCTTAGGCAATGTGTTAACAGCAGTCCTTTACTGTTATTAAGCCTTTCATACACACCTCATAAAACTATGCCACTTGTACTGACAAGGCGTGCTGCATAAAACGTCTGTAGAAGGCTTTGTAAAAACAAATGAAAGCTGCAACAGTCATAACTGATTCATTTAAGACGTGATATACATATATCTTGCTTTTCATTTATAGTGCTACATACATTGAGAAGTCTGCTTCTAAATTTAGTGGCTTGTGTATGTTGTGTATAAGTGGGTCATGGACAGAGCAGGGGGGCACCTCAGCCTAAAGTCTTGGGATTCCCCCAGTTCTGGCCATGTGCTGCCCATGATATATATAGCAGGCTATGTGTAAAAGGTAAAAACAAATGAAATATCAGAACAGAAACAGTGCGCACAGCAAAACTGTTGAATATGAGGAATAGACAGCTCAGTCTATTTCTGTAAATTACGTAAGTTGTCTATGTTTTTTTAAAATAAAAATGTATGGAGGTCTGTGTTTATGCTCAGATTTGATTATCTCTTTGCTCTCCTTTGATGGATTCTGTATTGCTGAGACAGAAAGCTGTGCCGTGTGAGGTCTCATCTAACCATGGTGTCACAAATAGCGGGACTTATTCTGTGGTGAACATAATTATGCTCCCATTAACTGAATGGTTGCAAAAGAGCAGGGACAGAGGATTTTGATCTAAAGTAGAACGTATCATGCATAGGTACTACAAACCCAAAGTTTATTTGCTGTGGGAGGGATGCGCACTCTGCGACCTTTCAGATGATGTTGGCAATACTGTCTAAGGCTGACGGGAGTTCTGGTTTAAAAATACTTGGAGAGGACATGAATTGCCCGTCCTGTCTTATAAAAAGACCATGTGGTAAACCTTTCCCTACCACTCATGTCATTCAACACTCTTCATTTTCAATAATCTTACTGACTCTGCCCCTTTGACAGTATATCAAAGAGTAGACTTTGGTCTAGATGGGCGGGGTATAAATCTAATAAATAAATAAATAAATAAATAAAATAAATATTTCAGTTCTAAATGCATATTTCCCATGTTTTGAGTGGCAACCTTCCTGAATGTATCAGACCTGACCATGATGACACATACGTTAGTTGCAGACCATTTTGAGTATTGTAATGTACTCTCCATGGGTTTGCCTTTGGCAAGCCAGTCACTGGGCACGATTAAAAACTGTGGCTGGGCAACCAACTGTATTGATTTGGGAGTCACCTGTGCATCTTTATGTTTTCAGGAGCGAGTGTAAGTCCTGAGTCATTAGTGTAGTGGTGACTGATCTGTGATTTTACCTTGCCAAATGAACTATTTATCTACTTGGTCCATGTGGTAACTGAAGAGCATACAGGAAGCACCATATCCCTTCCACCAGCAGGGGTGAGCAGTGTTTAGCCCTCCAGATGTGGTTGGACTATGACTTCCAACATTCTTTGCCATTGCCTATGCTTTGCCAGTAAGATGTGGAGGCCAGCACTTTGCCCACTCCTGCTCTCAAGAATGTCATCTAATGCTGATGAATTGTCACTTTTATGTAATATATTATTAATTTCATCCTTGAAATGTGAAGGTTTCAGGAGTCTTTTCTTTGTTAACATTTAATCATTAGCATTAGCTGTAGCTGCAACATCTCAGCTATTTTCTGTCCTTATACTGACATTCTGAGCTTAGTGTATGCCACAGTCATTTGTTATGACCAACAAAAGCAAATATTCTATCCTATAAATTCTTCAACAGCACTAAAAACAGTTACCCAACTACTAGTCCCCCCCCCCCCTTTTATAACTTTATATACCTGCTCTCTCTATTAAATGCCATAGCCAGGGTTTTTTGCTTTTACTTCCTTATATTCTTTGTTCAGGTCTTCAGTACAACATCCAAGGTCACCTTCTGTTCAATCTTAAACCTGTATTTTTGAAGGCCTTACTTGATGCATTCATTCATATACTTTTTCCTTGTTATTTTCAGGCAATTCTGGGAAAATATTCTCAGTGCCAAAATACTAATCTGGGCCTTTTTATTTTAGACACAGTGGGTTTTCTTCCGTTTTATATATGCAGTCAGAACCAATCATCTAAGGCTATTCATGTTTTGGTTTGAGTACACTGTTTGCCACCCACAATAGAAATCTAACAGCGTAAGCTTAAAATCTCAGTGATGTTCAATTGTGTAATCTGCTTGTACTTTGGATTTCATCCCACTGGTAAACAAAATCTTATATAAAAAGATTTGTTATATGGTCATTGAGAGGGATGCTTTAATAGGCTAGACTGGGGCAAAACCTCTTTCAACCTCTGTTGCTAGTATTATGACATAATATCAGTCTTCTTTCTTATTTAGGCATGCATTGGAGTAAGGAACAGATTTAGTGCAGGGACCAAAAGTTGTAACACAGTTGAAGATCACTATAGCTTCTGGCAAGAATTATCATGACTTTATCATGAAATTATCATTTCAGAATGACAACTAGTCTTGCCCCACATACATGATGTTTGGAAAACCCATTCCACCAAGTTTGAAAAGGGAAAGATGAATGATATGAGTATCCAAAAAATGATGCAACAGTTTAAAAATGTGGATGAATAGCAATGGTAACTAGTGAAAAAGGAATAAGTATCAGCTCTGCAATATCTTGAATCCTGACTGGTTCACTTAGCATGGGTTGCCAGAGAGAATGGTCTGCCAGGGAGAGAGATATAATGGAGGTTGTCTTTCATTCAAGAAAAGGATAATGTTCTCAGAACAAAGAACACATACTTCCAATCACAGTCTTGTGATTGAGCCATCTCTGCTGAAAATGTTGGGGTGAGATGCACTATTCAGTCCAAAACTCACCGGAGCTTCAGAAGAGAATCATCATGCTGCAAGTTCAGGAGCTGAGGAGAGGGCTTCTGTGAAAGGAACCTAAGAGAAAGTGCTAGGCCAGGAAGCCAGCAAACATCATAGCTTCCTGCACAAAGCTGAAAGGCCAGGGCCAGAGAAACGGAAGCAAAGACAAATGAAATGGATACCAGCAGGTCAGGATACTCACTGTTGCTTGGAGAGCTGCACTGCAGAAAGGTAAGTATTAAGTTCTACCATGCCTGTAACCACTACAGCATCTTCATTGCCAGCCTTAATAATCATGGCAGGAACTGATTTCTAGCCATCTAGGAATATGACAGTATCAAACCAAACTCTACTCATGAGGCACCCAAAGAAGCATTTTGTTATGAAAAGGACTTTGAAACCAGAATCTCAGAGAACCTGTATATGTACACAGATGCTTCCTTCCCCAAGCTACCTGCTTCCTTTGGGCATCTCCTTTATTCTTCCATACATTGTGCTGCTCAGTTGAAGTTATTTTGATTTAGACATGCATTTGGCATCTGATTTGACAAAATCTCGCTCATTTAAAAAAACTTTGAATTGGCTGGGGTTTGTGTGATTTTTTGTTTAAATGTGCTCTTACCTTGCTTTCAATAAACTGTTATAAAGCATTGTGGACACTATATGTGGAAAGGTGGGGCATGCATTTCTATAATGAATTCAACTTCTAGGTCACTGGAAGGCAAATTACATATCCATTAATGGAACAGATTCAACTGGATAACGGCCCATTTGTCTCCGGTCATCTATTAGCTTGCGAAGTCGCCTCTATAATTTCACCACCACATCTGTATAAATTGAAATCTTAATGAGCATAGTGCTGTTGCAAGGATACTCAAGGTTCATATTTTAATTGCACCTTAAACGTGTTATAAAAATCATGAATAATAACAATATTGTCGGGATCACATTCTAAAACCCACTTCTTTTCTCCTTGCTTTAATAGCTACACTTGAAGTTATGGTTAAAGCTTTTGATCTAAGAATAAGCAGTCAATGCACCTGCTTTATTTTTTAATTTTATTTCACCATAAAGCATATAATCTGTTTTATTATGAGAACAGAAGTAGATTAATCTGATGAGAAGACAGCTCATATTATCTGTTGCTATCTGAAGGATTACATAGAAAATCTCCAAACGTGATGGAGTTAATACTTTCTTAGGAAAATGCAGGATGAGTACAGCTTTATTAAAAAATGCTTTTCACTCAGGCTTTGGGATAGGCAAAGCATTAGTCGAAATGGTCAAGGCCCTGGTTATTTCCCAGGACCAACTGGAAAAGTTTTGCCTCTGGCTGCCTGTGCCAATTGATCATTAATTCCCAAGAAGTGCCCCAGGTCATGGTTGTCGAAGTTAATCTGATTTATTTGTTTTGTTATTAAACAAAACAAAAGAACTTGTTCCCATTACACTGAATCTTTATTCCTCTTGAGAGCTGCAAGCCCCATTGGTCTGAACTGACCATAGTGTCATAGAAATCTGAGGATTTTACAGATAATTAGTCGGCATTTCCCTCACCCCACAGATTCTCTGTCTTTTCTCAGTTCTGGCCTAAATTGGGGGTTATGATGATTAAGACCTACAATCTCTGGAAGAGTCACAGCATAATGGACTCAGGCTGTTAAATAAAAGTAAGGGTGCAAAGTGGAATTAGGGAGGGCAAACACTTGGAAGAGCAAGAGAAACCAGACATCTTATAACACCTTATTCCAAACACCATGCTACAAGACTTCTGGTTTCCCTTATGCTGCAAGAGATTGACATGGCTACTAACTAGACTGTCTTTTCTACAATGGCAGTTGGATGAGCATTGTTCAACTAAATGATAGGAGCAACACCATTACTTTACGAGAGGCATTGCCATGGACAATGATGATCCATCTCTTGTTGTCAAGTTACTAAAACAGGGAACATTTTGTAGCCCTAGACCAGATGATGGTTCAATTGGCTAGTCACTGGAGTACTGTGTGAAGGGAAATATTTAGTTTTCAGTTTCTCAAATAATATACCACCATCTCTTGCCTCTTACAAACTTCAGCTATGTTTTTGACTCTCTGTTTCTGTCCCTTAGTACTTTATTTTCATTTTCTTGTCTTACAAGTATCATTTCTTGTGGGTTTTATGCCATCAGTCATCCCGTGTATGACCTTACGTAGTTGGCCTCGGAGTTGGTCTTCTGCTGACCTGAGAGTTTGTCTTTACTATCCCAGTAGGCTTTTCTGCATTTTGCTCTCTAGCCTTTTACTCTCTCTTTACTGCCCAAACAGTAATAGATGTTTCCTGTAAAAATAGCAGGACATTAAAAATGATGGTAAACAGCTAGATTGTGAAGTGATTTGAGAATGAGGTGGTGGAAGAGTTTAAACATCATAGAAAAAGCCATAGGAACAATTGAAAAGTTTGGGAAAGAGGAAGAGAGTGTTTTGACAAAGCAGTTTGCACAGTAAATAGATAAGAAGTTAAGTATAGAGCTGAAGAGTATAAATGGTAAGTTAAATTCTATATGCTCTTATGAATAGGATGCAATTTCACTTGTTCATTGAGAATTTATCAAATAAAACATTTAATTTTTTAAAAAATGTTGTTAATCTTTTCATCTTCGAAAAGAGACTCTCAGAGTGACTAATAAGTGTACAGTCCTCAGTTTGGACATCATCAGAAACAGAGCATGGATGTTGATGTGAACACTTGCATGTTAACATTAACTCAGAAATCAATTTGTTAATGTTAACCATTTTATTAACAAATCTTCAAATACTGTGTTCCATTGTACATTACTTTAACATTTAAAATCTATTAAAATTACTAAATAATTACTAAATGTGTAAGTGGTGACCATGTTAACTAACAATCATAGTATAATCAACATTAAGAAAAAAAAAAACTATCCAAGAGCAAGTGCTTTGAGGAAAGGAACAAAAGTTGACTTGAAATAAACCCATGGCCAGGATTCATTACTGTTCTTCCACTGGATGCTGCTGCTTCCATCAGCATTAGCAATTCATCCTTCCTTTTAAAGTCCCTCCTACACCTTGCAAATGAGCTCTAGAAGGCTAGAAACCTTTAGAATAGGTTCATGATGTTATGGAGAGGTAGCAGTGTATATCAAAGTACATTGTTAGTAGGAGCAGATACCTTTTTGAAAGATAGAAATAAGGAAGATGAAACATTTGGTGTAAGAAGTGCAGCACTATTCTGATGCACAGAAAGTAAATTCCACTGGTTTCAAGAGGTTTATTCTGGAGAAAAGCATATATCAATTGTAATTCCATGCACACTTACCCCAGGGTAACATCTTTATCTGAACAAAAGTGCATAAGATGTACTGTTAATATGATAACAGAAAGGAGAAAACAAGATGGGGAAAAGGAAGTTGTTGGAGAGAGGGAGCATTTAGGAAAATTGTTCCTTCTGAGGTAGTGCCAAGTCATCCCAGTGCAAATGAAGAAAGATACACATGTTAGCCTAAACAGCTGAAGAAACAGAATCCTAGTAGGGTGAAGAGAATGACAAAGGAACAGCTACAAACCCATAATTATTATAAATGATGATCACAGATGAAATGGAAACAATTTATAGGTAGCAAAAAAAACTTGTGTGTCTTATTATCCAAAGGGTTTTGAGGGCTAAGCATAGGGTGTCTTATAGAGTAAAGCAGTAATATCTCAGTCAAAGACTATTACTCTCTCCTTCACTCAGCAAAATTGCACGACAATGATACTTTGTCCAGCACATCATTTCAAAACAATAGATGCACTGCCACGCTAGAAATTACTTGGATAAATTATACATGAAAAGGCTGCTTTATTTAGTATGTGGATCTAATTTGAGGGAATCTGTATGCATGGCTACAGACAGGTGCTATTTATGCAGTGTATGCCTCCTAGAAATACTAGCTGAAATGTGTGCTGTAACTAAGCCCTTGGTGCTACACAGCCATAATTTAAAGAATTTCAGATCAAAGGTAAAAAGTGCCGAAATTTTTATATCTTTATAAAAACCAGTTTTAGCTTCATGTGTCTACTCTGAGATAAGGTGAGTTCAATTTACCTTCTCAGTATATGTATATGTATATATAGCAGGGATGTGACCTGGAAGTAGAAGTAATGCAAACAAACACCATATGCTTTGAATATACCTGTTTTTATTCTCTTCTTTATGTGTGGATTTGAAAGTGTTGCACAGCCTACTAAGATACAAAAAAAGTTGCTTAATGTCATGCAGAAAATCTGTTGTATATCATAACACTGAGATTCTGGGTTGCCAGATTGACATAGAGATAGTATTCTGCTGAATCGCTGTTTATGTTTGTTAAGCCATTTTTAATGCTACTTAGTGGTAGAAAAAGCCACATAGTAATTGTGGCGTTTACCCCGTGGCCCCTGCTTGTTTCACCCAACACAGAGCTCACACGAGCATCCCAACACACCCTTTTCCTCGCTGCCACCAGTTGATCTCTTTATCAACCTAGATTTCCTATGAAAGACTGAGGTCCATTCAGTACTGAACTTTTAAACAGAAACAGGTTTATTGATTACAAGTTGTTTTAGGAATAGTTCTTAAGGACATTCTTAAAGTTACACAAAGCTTCAGTATTTTACTTTAACCTCTTCTATCTTAATTAATACAGGTCACGCTCTGACTAATCACTCCCTAAACACTCTCTCTGCCTCAACCCCCCCCAAAATTCGTTTTTCTCGTCTCTGCCTCTGTCTGAACTGACTAGACTCCGACTCACCCCTCCCTTCTCGTTTCTCTGGCTCCGCCTCCCAACAGCTCTCATTGGTACATGCCAATAATCTTCTACCTGAGCCAAAGTAGGGTGATCGCTACAGTAATGTTTTAATTTTGTCCCTGAACATCGAATGCTTTAGCTGTTACCGTTCTAGAGACCTGAGAGAGGCCTCATAAGGCACAAGATTAAACACTCCATTCAGTGTAAATCTGGGAGTAGAATGTCAGTCAGTTAGCACTTTTATAAGAATTGACAAAATTCACATTTCTTCAATCAATATGTGAAGTGGAATATAGTTAATCCTTCATTATTAGCATATTTCAGAATTTTGCAGCACAGTTCTGTGGGGAAAAATGCTTACATTATTCCTATAAAATGCAACCAAAAGTATTGTGTGCAGACTTGAATATATGTGTAGTTGTAACAAAAATACCTGAGGCAATGTTTTAACTATAAATTTTCCTCTGACGTGTGACAATATCCTAGAGTTGGAATATTTTTGTATTTTTCATTTTTCTTGAACATATTTTCCATTTTTTAAACTGGTGTCATCATTAGAGTTACTTACAGTATTTTCTTTTTTTTTAATGCTTAGGAATCCATTTTATAACATTTTATTACTACATCTCTAAATGAAACAGAAAAGAAATTTAATTTTAAAATGGCTTCTGCTTCATGCAGGGAATTGGCATCATTTGCAAGTTACACAATCCAAAATAGAAGTTCCTCTTGATGTTTGTTGTGGAAACTGTCACAGAAAAAACATATGTTTTTGATAGTATTTCTGGTGAACAGCACTTCCTATGTTGATAGAATTCCAAAGATAAAGAATGTTCTCTTTATACAACCACATTTTTAGAAGTGAAGGGTGTATTATCACCATAACCTACTGTGTGCATGTGCATCATAATACGCTTATTGCTATTCATAAGACGTTTTGTCTAGGGTGAATCTTTTGCTGTCCGCAAAGCTACTAAACTGTTTAATAGACCCACCCTCTCTTTTTGAAGTTCGGTTCAGTTATTGTTATTTTTATACTTGCACTGTAAGCTAAAAACCAGTAACCAGCCAAGGGAGTGGAATCAAAAATGTTGATGTGACAGCTAGCTTGAGTAATCAGTAAGAAAAACAAAGGCTCTTATATAGGTCTTTGTTTAGGTAAGATGTATTAAACTGTTGGAGATTATAGCAAACACTGCATATAAAGTTTATTTGTAGACCTGGTAGTAACTGAAGCCAATTAGCTGTGGCTTTTGGGAATGCAGGTGAATGTTGATTCTTGGCTAACCAAAATAGGTGATTGGGACTCTTTAACCATCCATGCTGATGCTTAATGCTGCAGCCATATTAGGAATACACAGTGGCTGCAGAAGCTATCAAGGGTGTCAGGCAGAGACAAATGAGGTGAATAAAAGTCAAGCAGGGTAGTGAGGAATATTCTGGGTTCTGTTATGGCTAGTTCTATTGGGGCCAGAAGGAGGTTGTTTAAAAGCTATTAAAGTGACTAACCAAGAAACACCAATGCACTGTTAGGCGATAACCTTCTGTATCCCCAAATTACCTCTTGCAAACCTATGCTTCTTGCTGCTTTTGTGGCTAGAATGATTTATTGTTTTAATAAATATGCTCACTTTCATTTTCCCTTAGACCTGAGGTCCTGTGACTTTTCATTAAGAGGCCAGAATCATTGCTCTGAGTTGCCCGCTAACAATAATACAATCTCACTTTGTTCAGGGGGCTTTAGAAGCCAGGATTTTGTTTACTATAATAGGCATGTGTACATGGGGAATGTGAGAGGCTAACACATATAATCCAAATAATCTACAACATCTACACCATAGCGGATGGCAGAATGCCTTGCCTACCATGCCAATCAGAAACTTCCAAAACAGAAATTTTCCCGGCATTTCAAAATTGATAAATGTTTGCTAGTTTGTAAATCTTGTTCCCCATCATCCTGCTCTGCCACAAAATATTGAAGACTCTGAAATGCATTGCCAAAATTATTCAATGTGGATTTGTCTAGCTTGTCATAAACATGAAATATGTGAAATTACAATATATCCTGGAACTGCAGTTTGAGCAATTCCTTTTGTGCAAACCAGATCTTGCACAAACAATAATACAGTTTTATTATGTATCTGTTTTTGTTGTTGTTGTTGTTGTTCAGAGGAGCCTGGAACCTAGTCCTGAGCCTGGGACTAAAGGTTTAAGGTATAAACCATGATTCCCAAAGATGGAGATGTGTGCTCATCTAGCGACTCCCCAGAAAACACTTTATCATCTCCTTGGGGGTCATGACCCTGGGTTGGGAACCCATGTGGTAGACAATTTCTTGTTGTAAAGGCTCCATGCGGGGTTATGATCAAAGGGATATACCTCAGCCTAAGACGCAATTTGTATTTCAGAACAGAGAAAAATCTGGGCGGAAAAAATATAATAATATAAAGAACAATAGCAGTAATGTTTGAGAACCTAAACACAAATACATGATAGAAAATATGTTTCTCCTGTAAATGAGCACTCCTATAAATGAGCACCTGTCTTGCTATGTGTTGGTAGATCTAGAGGTGAGAGCTAATCTTTTGAAAATCAACAGAGGTGGAATTATAGCAAGGGATTGGTAGAACATGTGTGTTATAATTTTTTCCTGGCAATGGTAGAATTTAACATATTTCTGATCTATGTTAGCTTTGCATAGTTTTGTCCATAATTGTATTCTGTTTCAGCATTAATCCAAAATTTTATATATTGTAATACGTACATATTTTAATGTGCCCATTTTAAAAAGTAAACCTTTAAAAGCATATTTTGATATATTTAAACTTCTAAGCACTCTGTCACAATATTAGACTAAGTGCAAATTCTGACAGATAACTACGTTTTGATCTGCACCTGATCTGAGAGTCTGGATCAGATAACAGAAATATATAAACACAGAATTCTTTAACAGTTTTCTCTCCCTCCCCCCACATAAGTCTTTGTGTGTCATCTTATCTCTTTATTTGCATTTAAAACATCCTTGTAATATTTTCTCCTGGATAATATTCAATTTAAAGTGTTCTTTTTCCTTCTTTCTTTATTTTTAAAAAAGCTTTGTTCTGGTTGCTGGTGTTGTACATTTTGCTATGTTCTCTTCTACCATTCAGTCAAGTGGACCCTGTAATTATAAACACTTAAAATTACAGAGAGCATGCACTCCCCACACATCAAGTTTCCCTGCAGAATGGCTTGGATTTGCTCAAAGGTTTCCAGAATGGAAGATGCAACCCTCTCATGCCGCAGGATGTTTTCTGTCCACCTATATGGTAAAACAGTGTAAACTTATAAAAGTGTACTGCACTCTTCCTTCAAGCAGCTCACAGCGTTTTGGTCTCACAACAGCCTTGCAGTTAAAAGTAAAATAAGCTTTCCAAGTGCTTCCCAATGATTATGGTGGGAAGCAGAAATGTGGACAAGGCTCACCACATAAAAGCTGACATGTCTAGTGGTTTGGTCTGGGTGCTGCCAAGTAGCTGGACCATGCATGCCAACCAAAAAGCTGGCCAACAGTGGTCAAATTACAAGAGCAGGCTGAAAACAAAGAGGGTTATCTTGATGGTCTCCTCTAAGAAGAAGTGGTTCAAACTGAAGAAATGTGGTGGAGCTTTATAGCAGGCAGGAGTATGAAATCTCCAAAGTCAGGTGGATGCTGGATTTCAGGGATGGTGTTCAAGACAAACATGCTGCGGTGCCACTTTTCTGACCAGCAGTCCTAGTGAAGCTGGAAGCAGGATATTAATACTTTATATATAGGGCTTTTGGTTCAAACACCTGGCTTCATGTCACTGGGTCACTGTGGCTAAAAAGATTTAAAATAAATAAATATAAATAAAGAACAAATAGTAATGGAAGTATGTAACTTTGGCAGCTGAAATGAAGAATCTCTATCATTACTTTTTGGTAGTAACCTGAAATTCTATTGTGATACTAAATTAAATAGATGAATGTGTGAGTTAGCCTTATCAAAACAGGTCAGTATATTTAGGGATATTGTGCCAGAATATATTCTGAGTATGTGACAGTGCAAGATGATTTTGAGAATCTTGACTTTAAAAAAAAAGAAGAAGCACAAGCTTGTGAGTTACTGTTTTGTAAGTCTTGTAAGTGACACAAACCATAGTTTTGATGGAAGTTCTCCACCATTATCACTGAAACACCTGATTACATATTTTTTACACACAGTCCTGACTGCGAACACTCATAGATTAAACAAGACAGCTCTGTTTCTCATTTTACTTCATCTTTGCTGTTTTGGCTCCTGGGGCCATCAGCAGTATATTGCCAAAGATTTAGTGGCAAAGTGAAAAATTGGAGCAGATGAAGAATCTCAGGACAATGCCTCAAGATGCAAGTTATAGAGGGAAAATGGAATGGGTGGTGTGGGAGCTCTGGGACATTGCTAATAATTTACATGCTGGGAGATCAAAGTTTATTGTTGTTGTTCTGGTGTCTATTTGCAAGAGGTTAATACTATACCCACAAATATTTTCTAAGTAGCTTCTCTATGGATTATAGGTAAGCAAAAAACTCATCCCAGTGCTGTGATATTAACAACAGTATTAAGCCTCAGGGCTACAGCAAACTAATGGCATTTTCTGATATAACAAATTGGACAAATGATACAATGTGGTGGCTCTTTAATATCTGTGAAAGGCTTTAGGAAAACTTTATCCTGCCTCCAGTGTGACCCATCTGTAAAATTTCTGGATGTCAAATTTCATTTCTGAGATGTATGTTTTATTTATACATGCTCTTATCGCAAAGAAATGTTTAGGAATAACGTCCATGGAAGATGATATCATTCATTCATTTATTTCTTGCTTTTGTGTTTAGAAAGTTCACAATGTGGCTAACTTGGAATAAAAGATAGTAAAGTTGACAAGTACTACAAAGTGATTGTGATTCCACCACCAGCAACACTGGCAGAGGTGGCCATATCCAGATTGAAAGCAGGATACAAGAAATCAGAAATATGTCATGTGTCCCTTTGGAGGACCAAGGAGCAGTGATAACATCATCATTACTTTATTGGAATAAACACGTATGTGTTTTGACCATCAATGAGCTTGTCAAAAACAACCCCCCCTCTTTTTTCCCTCAAGAACATGAGCTGTTTGAACAAGTGGTAAACATTTGTTACATGTTTTTCAGATCAGTGACTAAGGAGTCCAGTCCATTGGCCACAATGGCAGCTCCTTGCTGGAGAGGCCTGGGAAATAAGCCCAGGGTTTATCCCAATTCATACTGAAGTCCTAGCATATTGAGGACCTGCTGGAACTTTTCTATGGCTGAAAGTAGTCCTCCAGCTGCATTGCTCAGAGCAGATGGAGACCTTTAACTGTAACTGGGAATAGGCAATCACTCTGCCATGTTTGCACTCTCTGATGCCTATATGATCATTTGCTTGATTAGCAAATCCACATGGTGTGACTGTGAAATCAGTTCCAAATTGGTTCTCTTGGTTGGGTTTCTCCAAGGTCGATTTCAGTTCTGCCCAATGAAAACTATTTCCATTGTGTCACGGAGGGAAGCCTGCACCACAGTGGTACTTCAAATCATAGTATTCAGTTTCATTAGGCAGAGGATATGCCCTTTGACAGTAAGCACGTGCAGAGTAGTCACTTGTTTTGTATTTGATGGGTCCAGATAAATTCAGTGCAACTTTTCACACAATATATGCGGTCAGGAGCCTTGGAGGTCCATACCTTATGTTTGCCTGCACCATTTGTGCCCATGTAGATGTACTGTAGGAGTTTGAGGAGAAAATGGGTGCAACTGAAAATGTATGCATTCATCATAATGATTCAGCTAATTGGCACTCAACAATAAAGAACTTGTAACCATAATATTCTAGATGTGGATAACATTAACATTTGTTTTGATACAAGTGTAATAGTAGTAGGATACATGAGCCAGTATGGTGTAGTAGTAGATAGAATGTCATACTAGAACTCAAGACAGCTGGGCTCAAATTTCTCGTCAGCCATGGAAACTAACGAGGGTGGTAGGCAGTGATAAGCCACACCTTGGGCATTTCATACTCCTTGAAAACTTTCCTTATCACTTGTGTGTCTATATACAGAAATGCCATGCTAATTATCTGGGATGACTTTATGGGGAGAAGAGCTGGATAAGCGGTTTTCCTTGGTAGTGGGAATCTGAGAGATATTTACAAGGAAAAGATACATGGGTGCTTTCCTTACTATTTTCTTCCTATTCATATGGGCATGTTATTATTAAGCTATTTTGATTAGACAAAATATTTAATTAACATTTTCCCCATCTGAGTCTATTGTGAAGTCTGTTAATCTATCACGAAGATGCGGTAGATTCAATTAACGACATAGTTTTCATTAGGCAAAACTGGTTACATGACACACACAGTTGTTTTGTAGTATGAATATTGATGTGCATCCAAATCATGCTCCTCTTTTTGCATTTGATCTTGCAAACAAGATGATCAGAACATTGGCAGAAATATGAGGCTTATTAAGATTTCAGTATCCAAGGATCCTCTACTATGCTGTGATTTGCCAGGAGCGCAGATAATTTGCTGGGAGAGCTACATGAAAATGAGCAGTTGTTTTAAATGCATAATAGAAGTAAGATAATGGTCTCTGCAACTTTGTGTTTATGGATATGAAGGCTGGCATCCAAAAAGTAGTTGCATGCCTATTGAAACCACGTCAAGAGACCAAGAAATAGACAGGGGTTTGCAAAGACCATTTTAAACAGTCCTGGCAGAAGTGAGGTTTGTAGGTCTCAGACATGCTGGATGACACTATCTAGTGGTGAGCATTGACATAAGATTTGGCTAAACCTAAGGGTATGTAGATTTGTTTCATGCATAAGAAAAGTACATTCTTCTCCCTCCTCACTCCCTTTCTGATCAATATGTCAGGGCAATACGTGCAAGGATACTTTTTTTTCCATACTACTAAGGCAGCCAAATATCTTGGTATACTCATACTAGTATTGGCTATCCAGGATTTCAGCCAAAGATAATTCCCATCACCTATTTCTTTTTCCTTGCTTTAAAAAATATTAGAACATCCATAAATTCTGAGTTCTTACACCACCTTGAGCAATGAATGTCATTTGCGAGATGTTTGTGCAGATTAAAAGAAAACAGTTTTCTTATGTTGTTGCTGTATACTTGGACTATTCTGCAACTTTGCGGTTGCTTTTTATTGTGTGGCTTTCTTGACTGGTTATAAGTTCGGTACTTTCTGATGAATTTCATTATACTACTAATAATGTCTGCATTAGAAAAGCTGGCAGATGATTAAATTGCAGAACTATTGAAATGAATACATCTAATTCTTTAGTCTTAACCTTACCCAAATGTGCATGTACTATGGATTGAGTATATGCTTCAGCAAGCGAGGGTCTATTACTTTCTTGTTCCTTAATAGGTTTTCTCCCCCTCGATCCCATTAGAAAATAGCTTTCATCATTTACTACCCCATGTGTGTTGTCTTGCTCCATTGTGGCAGGAAATATGCTAAAGAAAATTGCAAAATTGAGCATGTGTTAAGCCGTCCGTCATGGCAGTAATCACTAGGCAACCTTTTGTTAAAAAAAAAATTAATCCCCTGTCCCATGGTCGCTTCCTGCAGCCCACTTCTACATAGCGGAAGCACTGGGACTACTTCGGCTTAGCTTTGCATGCTTACCTTTTCCTATGAACTTCTGTTCTTCTCTGCTAATAGGAAATTATTGTGTGGAATGGACAGAGAAGTGGTTCTCTAGGTGGCAGGGAATAAACATGATACAGATTCTGTGAGTGTCTTCTATCCAAATGGTTCAGTGTTTTTCTCAAGGAGCCTCCTTGAGTTATAGTACCAACCCAGAGCATGAATTTTCTCTTTTGAAATAAGCTGTGCTATCTGGGGAAGATGTACTCCCAAACACAAATCTGCACACCTCTACTAGGAATGCAGAGAAGGCATTATTATGCAAAATACTCCTCAAGGAAATTTCTCTCTCTTCCTACATGGTTTCTTTAAAACCTCATTAAAACATGGTCAAAACCTTGTCTGATATTTGTAATTTATTGCATTAACCTTTTTCTATAAAACACAACCTCTTTAACCCAAGATCAAGCAAGAGACTACAGTTCAGATATGATTTCTGCATATATAATAATGTTTGTTTTAGTGAAATGTAATGTACAATAAAAATGCTTTTTATAGGTTGTATTAATGCATGAAGATTACAGAATTCTACAGTGTGCAATAAAATCTCTCTAGTTATATTTCTTACATGAAATTCCAAATGGTTCATAGATTTATGGAACTCTTATTCTTGTAGAAGATGGAAATTCTGAAAAAAATAAACAGTCACAATTCTTGTTCTTTTTACTATCAGTTTGCATATTTTATTCTGCTTATTCTCAAAGCACTTTTAAAATATCCATCATGTATAAAATCTCAGAACTCTGCTAATTTATGATACACACATATATACACACACCAGAGGATTGTAAAGCAGTGGCTAAATGAATATTTTGTTATACTGTCATTGCAATGCAATGTTAAAATATTATTGTATCTTTTAATATAAAATACTTTCATTATTTTTGTCTATAACATAGCTATTACATAAGGTAGGATCAGTGAAATGGAATATGCAAAGCTATTGCATGGATATCCGAATCTTCATTAATGAACCATGAATTGACAAGGCCCAGGGAAATTTTAAATGAGAGGTTTCTATGTAGCTTTGCATTACCATGGTGATATGACAGCATATGTAGATTTGAAAGTTTTATATTTCAGACTCTGTAATAACAAAGTACATTTAGCTGATATAGGAAAGGTGTGTATGGGTGATGGAACAAGGTGAAGGAATCAGGGAAGATGCACCCAGACAGGTAGTTTAATCTAATAATTCATTTTCCATTACCTTCTGTTTCTTTTCAACAACATTGATATGGTAAAAGGAAAGATACGTTAAGTTCCACTGTGGATCACTTATGCCTGAGTGGGCACCTCACTAGGATTTCTGTTTGTGGTAGTTCTGTGGATTTGTGCTTAGTGTAGTCCTGATGATGATGATCAAGTCAATTCTGACTTATAGCAATTCTTTTCAGGGTTTTCCAGGTAGAGTGTACTCAGACGTGGCTTACCATTCCCTCATTCTGGGACTGTGCAGCTTACCCAAGGCCACACAGGCTGGCTCTACTTACAAGCAGCACAGTTGTTAATCGAACTCCCAACATTTGGCTCCACAGCCAGATACCTCAACTATATTGCATGTTTTCTTTCAGACCTTTTTCACTGAGGATTGTGTTGATGTCTAGAATAGTCTTGTGTTTTTCTTTGTGATGATCCTTGCTTGTCAGTTCCTATATTACCATCTTGCATTGAAGAATTTCTACTTGTCTGTTGCATAAAACCAAGATCAATAAATTCAGGTATTTATTTATTTTATTTAAAATATTTTAACTCTACCTTTGTCCTTAAAAAGGACCAAAGGCGGCTTACGTTATTAAAAGACAGTATTTAAAGCAATGACAGTGAGTATGCAAATATAAAAAGTGTCAAACAAATAACATATTAGAAAACAAAAGCAACATCAACATCAAATTCAATGCAGTAAGATACAACAGTCCATTTAAAACTCCACTCAGGCAGCCAGTCACTCAGGAAAAGCTTGCCAGAAGATAAATGTCTTGCTTCTCGTGGAAGGACAGTAAAGATGGGGCCAGTCTGGCTTCCTGTGAGAGCCCCCCCCCCTTTTTTTAAACTTTCTACATTCTTTCATATTACTCTGTTTTGTTAAAAGTTTGCTCTCCCATTATATTGCAAGTCTATATAAAGGTGTTTTTAATCGGCCCTAAATAACTAGACAGTATGTTTTCTAGTACGCAACTTACTGAGGAGTTGAATAATAGTTATTTGCTTATACTCCTGTTTTTCTTACATATTACACCAATTCTTTCTCCTAAATATTAGAAGCAGCATAGATAGAGCTGTGAGGTGGTTTCTCATCCAGTCACCAGCCAAGTTCAGAGACAGAATGATCCACGAATGCTCTCTGTAAGGAAGTGTGGATTGACTTTAGTGAAGAAATTGATGTGCGTCAAAAATTAGAGGGCAAGTCTTTCAGAAAAAGGAGGATAAAGATAGTGGGG
Organism: Intellagama lesueurii; assembly: GCA_037013535.1. Taxonomy (NCBI): domain Eukaryota; kingdom Metazoa; phylum Chordata; class Lepidosauria; order Squamata; family Agamidae; genus Intellagama; species Intellagama lesueurii. Next base: position 18,542,850 of record JBAJHW010000012.1, on the reverse strand, counting down.
ATTAAAATTATAGTGGTGCCCATATGCAGTGCTGTTATGTTATGACTCAGAGTAGTTTGGTAAAATTACCTAAAAAGGTGAGCCGAGATGAAGGACATCCTCTTTTTCCTCTTCAGGCACATTCACACCAGGGCAGTTGCAATGCAGTGTTTCAAATGTTTTATAGCACCAAAACATCAATAATCACTTATATCTTCTTAAAAGCCATTTTGAAGCACTTATCTTTTCTAGAGCATCTCCCAAGGTGGTTTTGAGTGAGCTGTGTGTTTTTGGTTTTTGGTTTTTTTTGTGGGGAGGGGTTGGTTTTAAATATAAAGCTCTGTATGTTTAGTGTGGTTCATTCGTATGCTTAAAATAGCTATTCCAGGAGGCCCAGAAATCCGAACAGGCATTTAGATCATAAGGTCAATAGTGGTGGAAAGAAACTGTCTGGATGGTGCTGGTTAACTGAAGGTGCCCTCTGTTGCTCTTTGTGAAAGTTTCCTCCGCCCTCCCCACTTGTGTGATTTCATTCCACAATAATAAGAAGCAATGCCATTGTAAGTGGCATAATAACCTACTGCAAATGTGCCTAGGAGGTTCTCTCGGTAGAGTGGTTTTCAGTTTGTCATTTTACTGTGTCTTCATAGATCGGAAAGGAAGCCAAAAGTAGATGCCAAATTGTTTGTGGGGAAGATTGCCTTCCTTCACTAAATCATTTGGTCTCCACATAACTCAACCCCTAAACCTTATTCATTATTTTTAGGCTGTGATTTCAATTAAGCTTCATCTGGCTTTTCCTTCTCACATTCTTGTCTCCTTTCCATCTCTTCTTAATGTAATTAGTGTCCAAGACAGCTCATCTGCTGTAGTTAATGCTTTGAATTAATCCCTTTCTCTTCTGCTTCCTCCATTTCCTTATGTTGATTTGGCTCATGGTCTGTTTTCTAAGCTCTCTGAAGGTTTCTCAGTTCGTTCCTTGTTCCAAAATATTTTGCGATGTTTCTTGTGACAGAGTTCATTAAAGTGAAGAAAGTTAAAAGGACAATATATATGGATACAGATAAGATGCGAGGGCCTAGCAGAAAGGAAACACTCCTCAGTGTAAGATAATGTTTACACTTTTGCTACTCAAGTTATCTTAGATCTAAGGAATAGAGTTACGTCTTCTTTATAAAAGCAATTTAATTTCTTTAGCTATTTATAAAACCAATTTTGTAAAACTTGAAAGCATAACATTTGAAAAAACCAGTACAGCACATGCATGGCAACATCTTTCAAGAATAATTTGATAATGGTTTTTCGTTGTGCATTTGTGGTACATAATTTGACACGATAAAATGTTACTACTCCAAAGGAATTATTATTGTCTATTGGGTAATTAAAAGCTAAATAGAATGCTAAGAATAAATTCATGCAGTTCCTGGTCTTATTTGTTTGTTTGTTTGCTTTAATTTTTATAGCTTTGAGCCACTTAGGATTGCTTTTTTTGTCCTTCCAAATGAGGTTACCATGAAAAAGAATTCGGAATTAGTATTATGACAGACTAGCTGATAGGGAATGCTTGTTTAACTGTCATGTCTTTCCATGTTAATCTTCCATTCCCTTAGTAATAATTCCTCACATTACTGCAATGGGATTTTTCCTGATGTGGGAATGGTGAAATATGACTTGTGACACACATGGGTTTGCCTAGATTGCAACAACAAGAGTATACTAAATAAATAGAGTTAAAGCTGATGGTAAAGTAACCAGAAGTGATATCTTGATATGATTAAGTTTTCAAATAAAAATGACATGTATTAGAGTAGCTAGAAAGCTTGGTAGTTCTGACTCGCTAGCCATGATTTAATTTATTAGCCTTGGCCATATCAGGGAATCCTCTCCGTGTTTAGTGTGACAATGAATTAAAATTCATGGTTTCAGGAGTTTAGCTTCTCTGTGTTGTGTACCTATATAAAATTCACTGTTTAGTAACGTTTAAACCTATAAGGCTCACATATGTACATGTCATAAGTTTATTTCAAGAGATTAATGTTTTTAAACACAGTTTTGTGAAGAGCAGGACAGTAGTTGGCATACAGATGGAAATAGCAGGAGCCTAAAGAAGGAAAAGAGAATTGAGAAAAACACAGAATCTCTACTGTGTTCATCAGTTTTATTTTATCTGTCACTGTCTATTAGCTGGGCCTGAAAAGGCTAGTCCTGCTAATAGACGGCTCATTTCTGTAATTTTGTGAAACATAACCTTAAAAGAAGTTATAACAAACTTTAAAATGATTCCCCTCACTCAGAGAAATATGGTTTATCAATGCAACAAATAAAATAATAAAGTGAAATGAAATAGTAGCAGCCCAGACTATGGAGATTGATTCTGCACTTCTGTGATGAATGTGCATGCACACATGTGCCTGTGCACATATGCACACAAACTTGAAATATAAACTGCCGTGACCACTGTTTGCTTTATCTCTGTTGTTATGTGTCTCCTTCTGGTGCTTAACAGGTGGTGTGACATGAAGGAATGGATATTTTGTGAGCATTACCAAGGATGGTGTAGCTGTGCACCATCAGCCTGTAGTGCTGCTAGAATAGCAAGAATGCAAGAGAGCAGTTGGGTCTGGAAACATATTGATGGCAGTTATAATTTGTACATCTAGATCCCACAACTGTGGAGTACTAAGGCTGTCTTGATCTTTTATATAAATAGCTTAGCTGTAGGTGTTCAGCAACAGTGTTCCAAACAACCCTTAATTGAGCATTTAACATAAAAGATGAGGAGAACAGGAGAGTGCCATCATCAAGATAGTTCTGAGAAATTGATTCTTTTTGAAATAAAACAAAAAGCTTTTAAAACATTAAATCTCCTGCCTTCCTGGTGATTTATCTATCTTCCTTCTCGTTTTTTTTGTTCTTGTTTTTCACCACTACCCTTCCAAACTATGTGCTGAATACTTGGAAATATAGGAAGACAAGAAAACGAGTATTCTTAAATAGAGGAAGGTCAGAAATTTAGAGGAACTGTACCTTTAAGAAATGTTGTTTGTGCAATGGTAGCACAAACTCTCAAGTTCTTCAGAATTCTGTCAGATGTGAAGGACAAAACCAGAGGATGGGGACAACAGAAAAACCTTGTGTGTGTGAGAGAAAAAACAACCCTTGGTGAGTCTGCATTCAAGATCTTGTAGCTACAGAAACACACAACGTGGCCAGAACAACCACTGGATTCATTGTACCTTCATGCCTGACAAAGCATTTGGAAGAACTTGAAAAGGTATTACTCAACTCTGCATTTTCTTCTTAATATGTTAACTCACATTCATTGCAGACTTCACAAACACAAAAATGACAATATCTGATCAGTGTTTCGGCATTGCCATGCTCTGTGCTATGCAGCTCCTCAAGTTAACCCACATCATCTCTATGACCTAACCACATGCACATTACCAGAAAGAAAGATGGAAATGGGGGAAGGGAAGGCTGGTCAGATCCTCAGCAAATTCTCAAATCAGTGTCACTGCTTCAGACAGCAAGAATACTTTGTACCATTCTTATTCTGAATGAAGCATTTTGCCTCAAATACACCCCCACCTTTCACAACAGGGGTCATTCTCTAAGCATGTCTATACTTTCCAAGATTTGTATGTTGTTGACCCCATACTATTGATTCCATTGGCTAATGTTTAATTATCTTTTTCATCTAGTTATTTGCATTTGTAATTATCAGGTATGTTAGCAATTGCGGCATTCTGTTGTGTCTATCATTGATTTTTCTTCCTCTCAGATCACCATTAGAAATCAGCACAGTTGTTTTTCATTTCTTCTTTGTCACTAGTAGTTTTTGTGTTGTGTGTGCATACTTAAACATTACATATATAATAGCGATCTCTGCTCAGGCCTCGCCAACCCCCAGGCCATGGATTCTCCGATGGAGTCGCTCCATCCCATGTCCATCCTGCTCCTCTTCTCCTGCTGCCGCCTTCCACTTTCGCCAGCATCATCTTCTTTTCCAGCCAGCCTTGTCTTCCTGTGGTCTGGCCACGAGAAGACCCATGGAGCCATGGGGTGGCAGAACTGGAAGGGACCCTCAAAGGGCCATCAAACCGTAGCTGAAAGCCCATCCATGGACATCCTATTCAAAATTTGACTGTTTTATGATATGTTTTATTGTAAGCCGCCTTGAGTAGACATTGTCTAGAAGGGCGGGATATAAATCTAATAAATAAATAAATAAATAAATAAATATATGTAAGTGAGCATAAATGTGCAATATTCCATTCACACATATGCATGTGAATGAAAATAATCAACAGGCTGATGAAGACCTTTGGAATCATTAAAATTTTGAAATGTATGGCTATGAATAACATGTGAAACAAGTCAAGATACAATGGATATTACAATCACAAATCCCTAGGTGTGTGATTGTTTTAATGGGGAAAGTGGATCTATTAAAACTTTCTGCCTAGAAATTGCTGCCCATGATGCATAAGCAACATATTCAATAGTGACCTGTTCATTGCTCAAGTTGTTACTGGCAGGGGGCTTGACATTTGAAATTCTGGAGTCATTAAATGTACCTATTGCTATTAATGTCCAGCCTCCCAAGGTAAATGGATTTATTCCTGAAAAACTGGCCACCTAATAATGGCAATTCACTACTTTTCTTCCTTTACATGCATTGTGTCTTGTTGAGGTGGCTGCTCCCATAGAGCACTAATGAGGCAGTGAGAATTGGAGTTGTAACTTTTTATTTTTGATAACGTTTTGAAAAATTATTGACTGTGCCGGACAAGTCAGAGAGTACAGGAAAGCTTCTGAGAATTCTCAGCTTCTTAGTCACTGCATAGGCAGTGCTTTGACTGGACACTACTCTCCACCTGTTAGCTGGAACAAGGATCAAGGAAAATCCCAAGGTCTGTCTGGCTGTACACGAAACAGTTTGCAGCTTCACTCAGCACCAGGCTGAGTCCATTGTTAGGAGTCAGCCACGGATGGGATCTACATTGAAACCCTGGAAGTGAATCTGTGGATTGACATATTTAAGATATTTTCAACTAGAAATCTCTGATCACATCATTAGTCATCCAGATATTTGTCTGATATCACTTAGCAGTCCCCATCACATCTGTCTACACAGAACTCTATTTCAGCTGGAAACTGCAAAAAAACCTACAAGTGTTGTTAAACAGATACCTATCTTATCTGATTCAGCCACTCTTGAGCACGATTTGTAATGAACAATGTGTGATATAAATGTAATAAAGAAATATAACTAAGATAGATCAGAGAATCTAGAATCCATTGTGGACATCTTGCCATATACAATTATTTTTGGTCTGTTTTGCCTGGGATTGTCTTTGTGCCTTCAGGAGTTACTGCTGTTCAAGCCATTTGTCCAGGTTGGTCCTGTGAATATTGAAAAGGTGGTTTTATAGGGTTTTGTACAGCAGCAGCTCCCAACTTGCACCAGAAAGCACAGCCAGGGATTGAACTGGAACCTTTTGCATGCAGTGCATGTGTTCTGCTGCTGAGCTATGGCCCTAACCTTATGTATCTTGTTGCATCTACTTTCTCCCCAGCATATCTATATTCTAGTCCCTTTCATTAGAAAGGTTTCCCTTAGCCCAGTTGAAATGGGATGTGCACCAACAGAAGGAGGCAAGAGCTTAGTGGGGATCAGGCTCAAAATAGTTTTGTGGGATGCTCACTTGTATAAAACTCTGTAGGCACCAGCCACCACTGCCAATTTAATTTTATTTATTTATTTATTAGATTTATACCCCGCCCATCTAGACCAAAGTCTACTCTGGGCGGCTAACAATAAAAATGGAATAAAAACAATATAATAAAGTAAAAAACAACAATAGTAATGTGGCACAAGATGGGGAAAAGCAAGAAAAAAAATTCAAGTACTGTAATGACAGGAGGGAAAGCCTGCCTAAAGAGCCAAGCCATTATTACTTAGGTTCCTGTATCATTCTCAGACTTTACAGCTATTGAAAACGTTGTTTCAAAAGCATGAGCTTCCTAAAAGGGCAGAATGTAAATCTGAAAAATAAATAAAAACTTCTTATAGGCCTTTAATCTAAAACTTAGTGGGGAGGAGGTACTGTATATAAGATCAGAAAGTAGAGGCAGTGACAGGTTCATTGTTGGGGGTTTGTTTACTTTTGTTCATGAGAATTTCATAGAATCTCTTCCTGAATTGAGAAAGAATCTGACACGCTACACAATTTACAAAGAACCTGATCTATTACAATATAGAAATACATGCTTTAGGTTTTTGACAAATTTTGCATACCGTCTTCTGTTATCAAGGAACTTGGTCACAACCTCCATTTAAGGGTAGCCTTAATGCTATTTTGATTCTAGAACAGTGGTTCCCACCTTGGGTATCCCAAGTGTTCTTAGACTACAGTTCCCAGAAACCCTGGCCAGCACAGCTGATGGGAAGACTTCTGGGAATTATAGTCTAAGAACACCAGGGTTACCCAAAGTTGGGAACCATTGCTCTAGAAAATACCATGTGCCTGAATAGGATAGATCAAGCAGAACTGTGAGGACACAAAGATCCATTAATGACTTTGGTGTCCTTAAGCTAGATACAGTATGCTTTGGCTACCTTTGTTTTATTGCATTTATTTATTTATTTATTTATTTATTTATTTATTTATTTATTTATTTATTTATTTATTTGATTTCTATCCCGCCCATCTAGACCAAAGGTCTACTCTGGATGGTTAATTTACTTCTTGTGGCTTATACATGTTTTACAAAGAAGCATGAAAACTCCAGATGAAGTTTCCTGTCTTACTCTCTCAATGTAATTTCTTTACTTGAAGCCACCAGAAAGATACCTGTTTGAGCAGGTCATGGAGAGCTCAAGAGTGTTGATACTTCTCACAGAATCTGTAACAGGTTCTGTTACAGATTACACTCAGCTGCAACCAATAAATTCTGTAGCAAATTACACTCAGCTGCAACCAATAAATTCAAGATTCCATTTGCTACTGCAGTACTAGATGCATTGCATCAGTTTCTGCCACCCTCTCAAACAGTTGTTTGGCAGGCTTGGGGGGAAGTACGATTCACAGTTCATGATTGTAGCGCTGCCACTGTGCAGAGCAGTTGTTGGATGAACTGGTGCTTGTGTGATTAACAAGGAGAAGGAAGGACAGAGTTTGAACACCTAAGTGGGCCACTCTGAAGATCTCCAAGGCTGCATGTAGCAACGTAGGTAAGCCATATGTTCCAACCATGTGGTCTAAATTCTAGACCGTGGATTATCCCCCACTCCTGGTATGAGCAGAAAGGGTGGGCTCCTTATTGTAGGGTAGGTACTGCATTTATATTTTAACATTCTTCTGCATGGAATACACAGAAGGTATTCATTTCTGGATTTGATTATTCTGGATTTGTTTACTTTTTCAAGATGATTGGAAGAATATTCCAGATAAGTAGTATAAAAAGAAGAAAGGGATGGATATTTTGTTATTGCACTCTTTTCTGTTTTATTCAGGATTTGATGGATTAGTACATAGACATGGAAAGATCATATGTACTTTGTTTAATTCTACTTTGTAACAGGGTATGAGTGTCAGATGGAATCAGACATGGTTTTTTTAGGTTAGTGAGGCAGAAAGACATTGTTTAAAACTTCTCTGTGTGTACTGAACAGTAACTTGGTAAAGAGTGATCATACTATAAATAATAAAATCAGCAGTTCTTTTGTAACGGTGGGGGGAACCTATTTAATTTTTAAGAATTAGTGTTTTATGATGTATTGGCTGAAATTCTGCTGCTTAGTATAGTAATTTGCAACTAGAGTAGGCAACTAGAGTAAGTCAACTTCTCCATTTGTTCCATCGATTCAGTGGGCCTAATCTAGTTGTGGTTTAGCATACGTAGCAACAGCATTTCAGCCTTTATATCACATCGCAGAACAATTTGCTGATTTTGCTCTTATACCATTGTAGTTGATTATGTCGAGTGTGTCTGTTTTACTTTATTTTGATTTGTTTTTAATGAACTAGATACTTAGTCCATCTGCTGATCTCTCTGAGAAGCAGTTTCAGAATTTAGTTTAAAAGTTTTGTAAGGAATCTTGTATAATCCGGAGACTGTAGTTGAACATTTGTCTTTTGTCTGTGCAGCATCATTGATTTCCTGTGCTACAACTTTTATTTGTCATTATTTTAGAAAGAGCCTAAATGAGCTTGATAATTGTTAGTGAAATGTTTCACCTCTCTAATAGCACTGCTTTAGGACCAGATTTAAGATGGGATTATCTTGTATGGATTTATTAAGTGGCATTTCACCGTTTAATTTTTGGTTAGTATTAATTTAGAGCAACCTATATTCAAGTTTCCCCCCTTAGGTTACCAGGAAAGATTCTATTGCTGTTTCTATCATCATTATAATTTAATTTACACACTCTGATGTTTGTGATTCCATATGGTGCCTACTGTTTTTGAAACCAATCTAAATCCAAGTGATTGTTATAGCTAACACTGGGGGTCTCACCTGTTACATTTAAAATAAGTTTTAAAAGTGTTAAGATGCACCCAGTAAACCCATTAAACTTTCACTGAGGCACCTGTTTGTATGGATCCTTTTATTGCCCAGATTCATTCTTGATGGCAATCTGAAAGCCATCAATCTGATAACCGGATCTATTTTTTATTTTTTTTTGCAGGTTGTAAAAATAACATGATAGTTTATATTGGGATTAAAATAGTAGTAGTGATCCATTTTTCAACTTCACAAATACTCATGTTATTCTTCTGTTGCTTTTAAAGACTTTTACATTCTCTTCTTACAGACATTATTAATCTGTAAGAAATGTTAGACTTTTATATTTTTACAAATAAGCAACTTGTCCTTCTTAGCATGGGAGTGTGCAACTGTGACAAATTTTAGAGAGTCTTTCAGCATATTACTAGGGCATAGTAAAGGATTACATTTTTCCTGTTTTCTTTAATTTTCATTGATGGGGTTAGGACATATCTGATGGTATTATTTATTTATTTTATGTATTTATACACTACCTTTCCAAAAGGCACCCAAAGCAGTCTATAACTGTAAATTATAAAACAAAACTTATTCTAAACTGTGATATTTGAAGTGGCGTATTCTTAGGCAGTTGTATTTTTCTGGTATATTTATTGCCAAAATGGGCACACACTTTAAATTAGAGGAAGGTGGCCTATTATGGAGCTTATAGAAGACATAGCCATCAGCAGTACATAACAGAACCATGTTCCCACCAGGATTTGGAGTTACGGGAGCAAGACAATTAAACTATGTCCCTATTTTCATCTGGGGCTGGACTTGATGATTCTTAGGGTCTTTTCCAGATCTGCCATGATGAATTTATACCATCCCAAGACAGGATTGCTTGAAGAATCTGATCTTTGCAAATTCAAATACTTCCCCATATATACCAGGTTGAGAATTAAGTTATCTGCTGGCTTTTGGACTTGCCAAAGGATACACCTTTTTAAAAATGACTACGTGAGAAGACTTGGCAAGATTGTGTCTGCTTTAGAAGTACATTTGGAAGAAGAATTCAAAGCTGTCCCATGTTTGAACCAGGCAACCTTAATAGTGTCAGCTGATTATGTCTGCCAAAAAATGGCAAAGAGCTGTTATGTCAGGTTGCTGCAAATGGCATGCAGCTTTTGACAGCTGTGCAGTATACCTTTCACAGAATGCCACACTGTTCAATAGGTGGGGGAGCTGAAGCATGTAAAGGAGATGTCGGCCTTTTCCTCCCAAAGCATTTGGCAAGAATGAAGTGCACATTCTGAGTGCACGCTAGCACATATGCCTCATGAAAGTTATTTTGGTGGGAAGGCCATTGGGAATCCAGAGCAGCATTGGGGTACCTCTGCGGGAGACAGCTCCTATAGATTTACACTCAGCAGATCAAGCCTCCACTCCCACTGAAGCATGATGCTGTTCTTTTGCTTCCCCTGCAAAGTAAGATCGGGTCAAGCTTGCTGAGGTGTACAGCCGAAGTAGCTTCAGCAGCTTTAATGAACTTTGACAAAAGTGCCAGTCAGCACATTGACATGGATCTGAATCGTGTGTATCTGTGCTCGGAGGATCTACAAATGCTAAAGTTTTGCCATTTGGGTCATATTATTTCTGCAGTATCTGCAAGTCATTCTCCAGACTGTTGCCTGCAGGAGACCTTTATCCATTCTATCCCTTAGCCCGCTCACCTGACTCCGCCTCAGCACATGTTACTGGGCTACTGGCAGACCAAAAGCCCATTACTAATGCAGTTGTCAGCCTCTTTTCCCCATTATCTTTGGTCCCTATCTTTCTGCCATGTACGTACTCTGCATATATAAACCTGTGACAAAACTGCTATGCTCCATGTGTCAAAGGAAGTGGATTTTAAGCTCATACTGAAATAAGTCTGTTAGTCTTTCAGGTGCCTTAGCTCTTTCGTCTTTATTTTTGGTATAAATCTTACAGCTACGTATACTACGTATATTTGCCTGTTTCTGTCTTGTATGTCTGTTTTTAAGGACTGCGTACAGAGCCAACACGAAACACAGAAAATAAATCAGTATTATTCTTGAATTGTAGTTGTCTTTTTAATGCCTAGGGTTGATGACCCTGGATTAAGACAAACTTTTAGCCAGGATGATGATGATGCTCATTATGTTTACCAAAAGCTGATGTGAATTCTCTGGCTCTCTGATGGTAATGAATTGTTCCTCTCCCTCTTGTTCTTTTTAAGAATAAGAATAAGGATTCCATGCATAATTAGATTAACTGCTTAAATGTTTAATATTACTACTTGGCTCTATATTGCATGTTCCACATTCCTACAGGTAGGACTTAAAATGAAAAGCGTAGGAAAATGTAAGGTGTTTGAAAATAAACTTGTTTAATTTTTAAGAAACTGTTTTTCTTGATTAGGCTGTCAATAGCTCTTGTCATATGTCTTACTCTTAAGGAGAGGACTATCTATACTTGAAGTTCTCTTTTTGTATCATCTTAATGCATAGAATGGAAACAGCCTAGCTTAAGGGGAGGTGCAACCCTCTGTATTTCCATATGCAAACATTTATAGTCCCACAACTTTATAATGAGATTTAATTAATTAATTACAATTTATATGCCACCACTCTTGACGTTTTGAACTAGAGACAACATGTGAAAGCCAAATGTGGTTTCTCCTAAACAAATTGTACTCTTTAGGAGATGGGAACACACTGTGAACAAATCAGGAAGCAATCATTAAGATGTGTATATAATAATGATATCTTATGCTAATTAAAACCCTTTAAACGTCAACAGTTCATAGGCAAATAACATGATAGTAAGGAAAAGGTAAAGGTTCCCCTTGACAATTTGTCCAGTCGTGTCCGACTCTAGGGGGTGGTGCTCATCCCCATCTCCAAGCTGTAGAGCCAGCGTTTGTCCGTAGACAAATTCCGTGGTCACGTGGCCAGCACGACTAGACACGGAACGCTGTGACCTTCCCACCGAGGTGGTCCCTATTTATCTACTCGCATTTTTACATGCTTTCGAACGGCTAGGTTGGCAGGAGCTGGGACAAGCGACGGGAGCTCACTCCGTCGCGTGGATTCGATCTTACGACAGCTGGTCTTCCGACCTTGCAGCACAGAGGCTTCTGCGGTTTAACCCACAGTGCCACCACGTCCCTTCAATAATAATAATGATAATACAGGTGTCTTAAACAGCATTATTTTTCAATTAAGATGATGTTAAGGGCCGAACTACAAAGAAAGGGCGCACAATCAAGGAAAATGTATTGCAGTTGTGCATGCTATGTGCATTAATTACAGCCACATACCACTCTGCATTTTTTTTAAAAAGGAATGTGTGTAAACTGTGCTTTAGCTGCCACATGAGTGTGTGTGGTTATTGCAGCAGTTTTATGATTGACTCCATCGTTTGCATTGCATTTACAGTTCCTGCTGATGGGGGCTAAATATCTCTTCCTTTTGAAGAGGTCTTTTCAACATTTTGTGGAACTGATAGCCATTGTTTTGCTTTTCCTACCCACGCGGGTTATGTTCTTTGCCTTCTCTCCCTCCTACAGTGCACAGTTTGGGATGTTCAGAGTTTGTCAAGATAATGTAGCAGTTTTAAAATAGGAAAAGTCTGAGATTGAAATAGCTAAATAAATACAATTTCAGTGCCTCAGGCTGACAGATATCCTTCAGAGTGAACTCTGCTTTCAATCTGTAAAATCTGGTTAGCTTTCTACTTCTCATTATGGGTTCCTGTAAAATTTCAAACTGCCTGACATATTTTAATCTGATTCTGAAAGACATTTTTATAGGTATGAAAGTGGTTCATGCTCTTCTACTATTTTAGGTTGCATCAGGTATATAACTACATTTTTAAAGAGACTTGCTTAGACTTTTTTAAAAAAGAAACTGATGCTTTTAATGTTTTTCTCCCTCCTTCCCTCCCATTTAAAAAGCCCTCATTTTCAGTGTAAATGTATTCCCTTTCGCTTAAATACTAGCAAAAAAATGTTCTTAATTCTGTTTCAAATTAAGGTATATCTATTTTGGAGAACTATAAATCTCAAATCTTAAAAGTACAGCTAAACTTATCTGCAAACAGGTTACTTAGGGTTATATCAGACCCCGTCCTGTATTCTTTGAACACTCTATGTTTTATACTCTAAGAGTCATTTTTTTTAATGACAGCTGGGATTGGCAGGCAAATATAGCACACTGCTTTTCTATTTCCTCTGGCTAATCCTTGCAGCCACTCAGGGCTGGTTCCTAAAAGTGAAAGATGATTCTCAGCAAATAGCAACCTCTGGGATATGTGTGCCCATGATAAGAGAGAAAATAACAAAACCAAGTACTCATCTGAATGTCTCTTCTTTCATCCAGTTATCCCTAAGCATGCGGAGTGGAGTGAATAGTGCCTTCCGTCACATGTGTTTTTTGCCAGAAGCACAGATCCACCTTATCCAGTCAGTTTCACAGAAAAAGGCTTGGAATAGATGGGCGTAATCATGACAGAAACCACTGTGTGATTGGCTAAATGGATGCCTATTTAAGTGATCACACAGTGAATTGGCTGGTCAGCATCCAGCGAGCATTTTGTAGCTCACTTTGCTGCAAGCATCAACTTACTTAGGTGGTAACACTTGATTGGATACATTTTTTTCACTTTGTCTTTAAACCTCTGATTTATTTATTTATTTATTAACCATAAGCTTAAAGCAAACAAAATTCTGGTAAACATCACGGAAACCTGCCAAGTATCCCAAGCCATTTGTTTAGGAAGCTGACAAGTTAAGTTGTAGCTACATATCTGACAAAAACCCACTGTCAATATCTTATGATACCTTATGAATGCATAAGATTTAGAATGCATAAGATTTTAAAATAGACAAAAGTGATACACAACGTTGATTTTATTGGTCTTTTAAAAAAATTATTGTCTCTGAATACTTAATATATTTGCCCTTCTCTTATGAATCTTTGGGGTGAGAATTAGGAAATACTTATGGTTAGAAGCGGCTCATTAGCACATACTTCTGTTTTGCTGTTAGTGAAGTGGCCCAATGCTTTCTTCCGGAAGAGTTGTTTCCTTCCACATTGGGAAGTAGTAATAATTATACTTTTTAAAAATCGACATCTGTTTTTAATAGAAAACAGTGTCTAATTCAGATCCAAGAGATACTATACTCTTGAACCATGTTTTATCTGTGAGCACAGGAAAATATTTGTTGTTGCTTGTTGTTTAGTCATTAAGTCATGTCCGACTCTTCGTGACCCCATGGACCAGAGCACGGCAGGCCCTCCTGTCTTCCACTGCCTCCCGGAGTTTGGTCAAAGTCATGTTGGTAGCTTCGATGACACTGTCCATCCATCTCGTCCTCTGTCGTCCCCTTCTCCTCTTGCCGGGAAAATATATCTTGTTTCAATGTGAGCAGGAGTACTAGCCAGGCAAGAGGCATCTGACCATTTGTTTTGAACAATGCCAGTGCTTCCTGAACGACAGAAAATAACCTACAACTAGAACACCGATAGTAATAACTTCTTCCTCGCTTTCCTTTTAAAGGACTTGACTGCATGTGCAGTATATGACTTTACCAACTGTATATAAATAGATAAATACAAAAATACATTGGAGTCCTTATACGAAAAATGCCTTTTTATTGCAGATTTAGAAAATGAAGTGCTTATCCATCTGTGGAATTATATTTGAATGAATAAGTGGGCATAGTTTATTTTGCTGGTCCGTTTTTTGCTGTTGGGGAAAAATCCTTTGTGTTCACCTTTGGCAGCTAAAGTACAGTTGTCTGCATTTTTTTCCTCCCTGCTGAGTTTTGAGGCAATCTTATAACACAAAACATCCGTACAACTGATAATCGCAAAGGCTGTAAAAAGGAAGCCTTAGTTTTGTTTGGAAGAGCATCTATACTTGAATTCTGTATCTTTCTTTTTTTTGTTTGTTTGTTTCTTTTATTTCTTTTATACCCGATGAAGACTCTTGAGTTCTGGTTGTGACAAGGTCCTGTGCATAGCTTTTCCACAATACTCCATTTGCAAATGAAAGAATTCTATTTGCTTCTAGATCTCTTTGACCTGAACAATTCAATTTTAGCTAAATATGTATTCCTACAGAAGCAGAGGAAGAAAAAAGCGCATTTTTGATCAGGTGGGTGGGGAATGCAGCTGATAGACCTGAGGCCTCAATAACCTCTTTCACAATACATTATTGTGACAAGGCATTCCATATGCTTGTTTCTGTTAGTTGTTGGGTAAGGGCTGTAGGGTAACACCTTGCTTTTCGCTTCAGCTCTTGTTATGAGAAAAGCCTCTGAAAACAGCAGCCCTTTGGGATCCAATGTAGCAATCTGAATCTTGAAACATGTTTCACATATAACTATATAAAAAACCCCAACAATAGTTGACCTTGAGCTTAAAATACTGCACTATTGTGTGCTTTGTTAGGTGTTTTCAGAATCCAACAGAAAACCACAACATTCAGTCTGGTTTTCTAGCCATTATTTCTTGTACTTCCCTTGTACAATGAGGAAGAGGAAGAAGACTAAGAGATAGAAGATTATACACACACTTTAAGTATCCGTCCCCCCCCCCCAATTATGAAAGCCTATCAAACACAAATAATAATCTAGAAGAATTAGGAAGTGGACTTTTCATCCTCACTCAGTAAGTAAGATACAAGAAGTAGGTATTGGGTTTAAATGTGCATCTTTGATTAATTTAGAAGATTGCAATACAAAATATATATCACAGAACTAGTTCACTCCACCCTTTATTGGGAGCCTGCATCAGGCCAAAATAAGGAGGTGAAACCCTCATCATAAGCTAAATACTTTGGCCTGGGGGCAATAGCTAGCCATGCCTCTAGCTTCACAGCCCCCCTTTCAAACAACATGACTTAGTTCTGGGGAGATCCCAGCTCAATCACCTCTATATACCCTGTTTCTCCGAAAATAAGACCTAACCTGAAAATAAGCCCTAGTATGATGTTTCAGGATGCTTGTAATGTAAGCTGTACCCCAAAAATAAGCCCCAGTTAAGTGAAACCCCACCCTCCACCATTGTGCAGCATTGTGCAGCAACCAGAAGAAGATGACATGACTGTATTTGAATAAATGTAGATTGTTGTACATGAATAAAATAAAACATCCCCTGAAAATACGCCCTAATGCGTTTTTTGGAGCAAAAATTAATATAAGACCCTGTCTTATTTTCGGGGAAACACGGTAGGTGATCCTATATAGTGTATAAATGATCTCAGACATACCCCAGGTAAAGATTCTGTACTTATCCCTTATAACCAAAAGGTCCTAGAGCATCATGTTAGAAGTTGTACCCTCCGATCAAGGCCTGGATCAACATTCAGCCACGTCTTTAATCTCTTAATTTTCATTGGGCTCCACTTTTAAAGTTGTATCAAAATTCCATAAATTATACATTTAGGTGCCCTGTTATTTGTCCCTGGCACTGACTGTGGAAAGGCCAGTGATACCAGCCTAGACAAACCTGCCCTCACTCTCACCTTGGATTGGAAAGGTATTTCTGAAAAATGTTCAGCTTCAGAAACAAAAGTACAACAACTTATAAGAAATGTAAATACTAATGGTACTTGGCAGGAGCTCAAAAAAGAAACCACAGAAATAAAATTTAAAAGAAATCTGTTTCAATAGTGCCACAAGGCCCTTTTTTGTTTTTGTCACATGTAGTTAAGAAGCTATGTGAACACGCAGATTAATCAATGTTTATATTCTTAGAATATGTCAGTTTTCAGTATCAAGCATATGTCTTTGTTTAACAAACTAAAGTAGCAATTCTAAATATATTTACAGAGGAGTAAGTCCTGCAGAATACAATGGAGTGAACTGCTGTGTAGATAGGCATAGGATTGTGTGTCATATTTGATCTCTTCTCATGGTCCAGATGTCAGAATATAGAGGAATATACATATATTAAGATGGTATACAAATACCCCAGGTTTTGAGAGCAATCCTTTAAAAATTATATACAATTCCTGGTGGATTTTCTTTGTGTCCACTAATATCCTTTGTTTACTAGCAGATGACATTTGCAGGACTTTGACTGTGGAGTGTACTGTGATTCTTTGCTGTTTTATTTCTGCAGCTGAATGAAATCAGCATTAATGCAAGTTAATTTCAGAAGGGTGATTCTTCATAGAAGGGGGAAAGGCAGCATTTTATTTATTGAGGTTGTGCTTCACCACTTTTTCTTTTGAGTTTGCAATTGAACCATTTTAAGAGTTAGTGTCTTTGCAAGAAAGAAAAAGGACCTTGCATCTGTTATTGTATATATACAAACACTGTACAACTGATATAAGCATATGACTTCTGCTGGGCCAGACCAACCAATATGATCTGAATTGATTGGCCATGGCCTAAGGGAATTTGGGGAATGTACAGCCCTCCAGATGTTGGTGGGCTGCAGTTTCTATTTACTGTACCCAACAGAACCACTGGTCAGGAATGATGGACGAATATAGCTCAGCATCTGAATGACCGCATGTTCTGTGTACCTGGTCTATGGTTTTTCTGAACCCTGGTACCCCTAATGATTCTAACTTGGTGGTATAATGGTTGAACTTGATACTTCACACATGCTTGAGGCATAACTGGTCCCCATGCTAATGATACAAAATTATTTTGTCTGCGGTGATGCTTGACATTGGTCGTGTTCAGATGTAAAAATGAGTCAGAATTGCTGAGGATTCTCATTTCTTCATTATGAATTGATTGCCCCTCCTGCTTCCTTCTTTCACCTGGAACAGCTAAATAATTCATAAATTATAAATTATACCCCTCTTTGCAATCTTGCCTTCTTTCTCTCATAATCAAGGAACCAGGATCAAACCCTGACTTCAGACTCTGTCTTGTTAGCACTCATGCATTCACAGTAGAGATGGGGGTATTCGTATACAAATACGAACATCCCCGCACAGGTGGCATTAACGAGGGTCCAGCCCCATGGGGCCGGACGGTCCACTCACCGATCTGACACGAATGCGGACGGTGCGATTCTACCAATGGCTCCGCAGTGCGAGATCCGCTCGCCACTCTTCGACCTTGCAGCGAGGCTTGTCCTCCCGCCTCCTGCCAGGAGTGGCGAGCAGATCTCGCGCTGCAGAGCCATTGGTAGAATCATGCCATTCACGTCAGATCAGTGAGTGGACCATCCGGCCCCATGGGGCTGGACCCTCATTAACACCACCTATGCGGGGATATTTGTATTTGTATACAAATACGAATACCCTCATCTCTAATTCACAGTTCAGTGACTGTTTTGCTTCCTGGTTTGTTCCTGGTTAATTTAACAGGCAGGAGTATTTTGCATGTAAGTGATGGGCAGAATTCTTAGCAGTTGCTTCGTCTCTGTTTCAGATTAGCGAAATTAGCTGAGGCTTGCCCACTGTCACTTAAACCAGCACACAACTTCCAGAATTGTTTGGGCATGAGGCCTAGGCTCCTGTAGTATCTCACAAGGACTGAAAAATTATCATGCAATATCAGGCAAGGAACAAGCTGATGCTAGAACTTAGAAGTTCATTTTTAAAAAGGTGATTAGATACTCTTAACATGGAATCAAAACAGCTGATGTCATAGACAACCATCTTTAAAGAAGCTCTCCACATTTTCATTATTCAAAAGAAACATAAATAGTGGTGTTTGTCTTACTTAAAATACACACACATACCACAGTGCTTTAAGATATTGGACCATGGTACACCACAGCCCTACATTGTGAAACCACCATCTTCATAACAGTGGTAACTGCAACAGTTATATAGAAAAGAAATGAATATATTTTTAGTACAGTACAATTATAATGTAACTTCCTTGTGCCTTAGTTACTCGAAAAAGAAATTAATTGTTACTAATGTCTTATTTGTAAATAGTTACTTCCAAGCTCTGATTGACCCATCCCCAACCATTCTAGTATCGCATCCTTCTGAGACCTCTGGATCTTGAGAAAATCTGAGGAATCGTGGTGGTGTCGTGACTGGTGTCATGAGCAATAAGAAAAGGCTTCCCTTCCTAAGAAAGACTTGTCATGATTAACAGCTGTTAACAATAGCAACTATTTTGTTGCCCCAGTCTTCTTAAATTTTTTGAGAGACTGTGAGGAAAGTATTATAATGAGATCTTCAGACTTCTTCAAAAAGCTGAAACCACAATCAGCATACTGAGAGGATGAGAATAAAGATGCTTTTTCAGTATCCTTATGCTCTCACCTAAAAGAATTACTGCAATTTTACTTGAGTGCTTGGACAGAGATTGCCAACAGCTATGTCATGCCACAAAATATTACACAAGCAGCACAGGCAGATAATCAGCACAGCTGCTCCACGGATGGGTGTTACAGGGTAAGCATGCTGCTGACACATGGTTAGACAATGAAAACATTTTTTACCTGAGCATAGAGATCAGATAGCAGCTGTTGCTCCCACACTTATTCACTGTAGTTAAGCTGCTATGAAGTGCATGCAGTTTATTATGCAATTTTATCCCAAAGTGTCTCTTCACTTTTAAAATGACTTTTTGCAAAGAACAGCAACGATGGTCCTTTCTGCAACTAGCAAATTTTTATTGCCTTCCTTCAAGTTCCCTTGCATTGCAATGGTAAAATAAAGTAAAGGGATAAGGGAGATTAACAGTCCAGCGTACATCTCATATTAAACCAGAATTTTTCCTTAACAGTATTGAGCTCAGTTTATTGCAGAGTGGTTTGGTAAGGTTTTCTCATTTTCAAAATATGGCATGCAATATGTACATTAGTGATACCTAGTAGTGGTGTAGTGGATAGAGTAATGGACTCAGAAGGCCTGGGTGAGAATACGTGCTCAACCATGGAAACTCACTGGGGGAGTGGAACCAATAATACCACTACTTAAATATCTTACTTACCTTGAAAGCCCTGTTAGGTTTGTTATAAGTCAGTTCTGACTCGAAGGCACATAACAAATATGTAGATTAACAGTCTAGAAGCGTAAATGTACAACCTTCTCTTGGTTATGTGGAACTAACCATGTAGTTCTTTGGATTTATGACAGTACATGTGAAACATTCTACCGCTACATAAATATAGAGCATTAGCATAGAATTACTACATTCCAATAAAGGAAATGCCTCAGGTACATTGTTAACTGTATGACTATATCACACGAACTGCAGATTTAGAAGAGAGAATTCTAGCCATTTCACCAGGTTGTAGGCTCTTGATCTTCACCACTTTCATTTATAGAAAGGCACTTTTTAAACAACTTTCCTATGTGATCCCACAAAACCTGCCTGTTTCTTCCTCTTGAGACAATACTTCTTTTATTCACATGGATCAGGATGTTTCTCTTGCTTTAGTGTGTCATAAAAATATATAGCCCTTTTCAGCATCGGTTTCATTGATCAGTTACTTTAAAGTCCTTCTGAAATACAGGCTGTCATATTGCAAATTCCAGCATTAACAGAACAAAAGTAATTTTTGCATTGCAGGTTGGGCAAAAGATGTAAAGTAACTGGTTCCCCCTAGTGGTTGTTCGAGGTGGGATACAGGGCCTGTTGCTCTTTGAATAACTTTGAAGGTCTAACTGAGGGCTGAGAAACCTGTGACCCTTTAGATGCAGCAGAACCCCAGTTCCCATTAGTGTTAGCTAGTTGGCCAGTGGCAACAGATGCTGGGAGTAGTAGTTCATCAGCATCTCTAGGGATGCAGATTCCCCAACCCTAGGCTCACTGGTCCTCTTGCCAGTTATGATGTATCCCCCTTTAACTAATCTTAAATAGGATTATATCCTGCTCTCAGCTGTGTATGTGTATATATCTATATATTTGAAAAATAGCCTGAGTTCTCTTTAGCACTCGGCTATGTAATCCCCCCCCCCCCCGAGTTCAATGCTCTGGTATCTTGGATGCTACATACATTTCTTTACCAAAAGAACCCCACCACTGTGTGTTGGAGGGAAGGTCAGGTCAGTGACAGAGTCTGAAGTCCTAAATTGCTGTTTGAACACAAAGAGTTATCAGAAGGCAAGTTCAGAGGAAAGAACTGAAATCATGACTGCTTTTCAGCTGAATAGCTGGGCTGTAACTAGAAAGCTATACAATAATGTATTGGCTTAATTTCTACAACACTACAATATTTGGAATTTGCTCTGAAATGCTCTTGACCTGGGGGCTTGACTTCAGTGTGGACTGTTTTTCTTTACATGGTCATGGTACAAACTATCACTCTGTTAACAGTAGCACAGAAATGTAGCATAACTCAATTTTGATTCATTTCAAAATAAGAAATCTTCTAGTTTTACATGAGTCTGTAAGGGCAGGCACATAAGTCTTTCCCTCCTCCATCAAACTTCCTTTGTACCTTCCTGTGTGCAACTGGGATGGGTTTCAGACATCCATGTTATACACCCACAAAGTGGGTCCCCCCAGGAAAGTGCTCTTTAGCAGCTGGCTTGGAGAAACCCAATCTTCACCAAACTTGGAGGGATTGTAGAGCAGAGTCAGTAGAAGCTTCTTGGTGACCTTGGTGTCCCTAGGTATCTGGGGGAACATTTCGGGGGGGGGGGCTCTTTGTGTGGGTATAACTCAGATCTCCGAAACTCTTCACCAAACTTGGAGGAATTGTAGAGGAAATACGGGAAAGCTTCCCTGCAATTTTGGTGTCTCTAGGTGCCTGGGGGCCTGTTTTATAGCCCAACAAATGGACAAATAAAAAAAAAATCACTAAAAATTCATTGATTCGTATTCTTCAAGGACATTGATTCGTACGAATATGAATCAATGAATAAGTGAATTTTGAATGAATCTGGTGGTTCATTTTTTAAAATTTGTGTCCATCTCTAGTTAAGTCTCATGTCTCTTTTCTTTAATCAAACACCAGCATCTTGTGGTGGTGAACGTTTTCAAGGCACACAGACATGAAACGTGATAGCGAATGCATTGCCTGCTTAGTTCCTACATATGAGATATTTTCGTCTGCGTGGTTGTTAGAACCCAAGCAGAAGCTTCCAGTTAAATGAAGTAGGCAAGGCATGTGGGCTTGGGTGGCCTATACAGGTCTGCAGCTTGTTTACTAGTCACATCAGGCCCCAAAATAGCCAAGAATAGGCGTTTTTAAAGGGTGGGGAAGGAAATGCCCGAAGAACCATTTCTATTTTGTTTTGGAGGTGGATGGGAGGAACTCTCCAAGGCCTAGAAACAGAAAACTGCTTTTCCTCAGCACCCCTTTTTCATCAAAATAGGCCATTTTTGTTCTAAATATATTTGGAAGGCTCTGGAGTGCCCTGAGATCTATAAAAATGCCCTGGGGGGGAGTACACTTTGTCTCCCCCACTTTAGGGGCTCGAGTCCACACTATGAAAATAAATGGTCACTTGTCTTAGTCTCACAAATGAGGACATTGAACTGCTATGTTCTTTTCCTATCCAAGGAGGATTATGAGGAATTTGCAGAAATTTGTGTAACAGGAGATGTATGCTGCTTTTTTCCCTGAACATTTAAGGATCTGAAGCATTGGATCAGCTGTCTGCATCTTCTCAGTTAACCTGGAGTTCTCTGCTTGCTGCATCTGCAGTTTCCTTCTGGAACAGGGAAGGACTCTTGGTTTATAGAGATACATTTTTGTGTGAATTGCAAATTATGGGAACCTCAACAGATTAAAAGCTCCTTGTCTCGTTCTTGGCTGAAGGAAAGATGGCTTTTGGGACTTTTAAGTGTTTCACTGAGGTGGCTTGCTAAGTTTACACAGTGTAAATCAGAATAAGTGAAAAAACAGCGAGTCTGGACAGCTCCAAGTGGAGCTCATAATGGAGACTTATGCACAGAGCCAGCTGTGGCTGCAGCAGAGAAAGCTTAAAGAGGCCTACAGCTCCATCTTCACTGTGAAAAGGCAGGTGTTGAGCAAGGGACCTGGTTGCTTTAGCAGCTGTTAGCCCTGATAGTGTTGGTAGAATTGCTGCTCTGAAATCCTTGCACCCTGAGGATAATGACCACAGAACTTCCTTGAGCCAGAGCTATGGTGGCAAAATAGGCTCCACCAGAGTAGGCACAATGGTCCAGAATCTAGTCAACATTTTGGAGGAATTAAATGTCACCAAGTTGATTCTGACTAATGGTGACTCTTTTCAGAGTTCTCTACTAGGTATTGTATTGTATTTATTGATTTATTGATTTGACTTCTATACCACCCATCTGGCTGCCAAGGCCACTCTGGGCGGTTTACATGTTAAACAAGAACAATTCAAAACAATAAACATAATAGTTATAAAATCAAAATAAGCACAAATGGTAGACAAATTTAAGTAATAATAATTAACATAATATAAAAGCAAGATGGCAGGACTAATAGTATAAGTGTTAACTATAAGGTATTGAGTACTCACAAGTGGTTTACCATTGCCTTCTTGCCTAAGACTACACAGACTGGATCTTCTCCCAGGAGGCACAGTGGGGAATTGAACTCTCAACCTCTGGCTCAGATGCTTAACTCACTGAGCTGCCCTGGGTTTAGGCCTTCTTATTTGCAAACTCTGATGATTGTATTTTCTATGTTTCCTTGGAAATGTATACTTAACGCATCACCTTTAAAAAAACTAATCAATGATCATTTTACTGTCAAACTCCTATAAGCAGATCCAAGCTTAGTTAGGGATGTGGTCTATAATGAATGGAAATGTAACCAGTTCGCTATGAAAATTACCATTTTTGCTCATAAGAAACTGGTAATACATGGTGTAATTATGGGGCCTTTCCAGAAATGTGAAGTGTTATATATTTGTTACATATTTGTTAATAACTATTTTTTCAATTGGTGTCCTACAGGCCAATCATAAAGCATTTCTGTGAGCTTAATATAATTGAACAATACAGCATATTGTGTGCTATTTAGTAGCGTAAGCACATTAGTCCTCCATTAGATAAAAAGCCAGTGTTATTCTACTGTTATGTCAGCATTCAGAAGAAATATATTAGGTCTTAATCAGCATCATCTTAACCCCACATGTTCAGAAACCATTACCAGATGACTAATTTTTGCTAATAGGCTTCTTCTAGGACATAGTATAAATGAAAATGAAACAAGAATGAATGCTATTCACTATTGTTCTCTTTGCAATTAGTGAGAAATGGCAAATGAAGTCCAGCCTATATCTGCCTCATTGCAGACACCATAAAAGTCACCCAGGCTCCTGGGCTTATCTGTTTACTGCACAAGAGAGGCTGCCTTCCGGACTGAACTGCTAGAGGTCAGCACAATATCCTCATTTGTTCTTTGGTTGCTTTTGAAGCAGCTGAAGAACAGATAAATAGTGTTTCTGGCACTGCAGGTGGAGGTGAACATTAATGCAAAATCTGTACTATGTCCGTTGACCTTTCAGCATGTGCTGCTTCGTTACAATCACTCCACTATTTCAGTGATCTGATGTTAGGTCCCACCAGTTGGAAATAATGAATTGGTCAAGGATATGGCTACTCAGGGCTCACATGGTGAACATGATGTCATCACACCAACAGTATGGAGCTAATCAGATTTGGGTGCATGGTGATGCTTCTGAGGGCAAAACCCCAACCAAGAGTGAACATCTTCTGACACTTGGATAAATCTAGTCAACTGGGTCACATTCCTTTCACTTTACATGGTTTCACAATTTTCCTACATGTATTTGTCCTCCTCTTTTCAACATGATCACTGAAAAAACTTTCGAAGTGGGATTACTTTGTCACCTTGGAAAATGCTTTGTGAACAATGCACTCCTTTTGGCTCACTCAGAATATACTATAAGTTATCTCAAGCCCTTAAGGTATCACGACAAAGAAGATTAAAATAAATGTATTAATTTCCTACTCACTTCTCTGGAAGTATACATTTATTTCATAACTGCATAATAGTGCAATTAAGTCTGTCTTATATATTATTCATAGGCTCAAAGTATAAAACCAGGTTTGTCATTGGTTGCTTCTGTTTATTCCACTTTTGTCCTTAATTAATGTAGAACTCAAAAGCCATGCATATCTTAAACTTTTCTAGACTGTGCCCTGAATCCAATCGTATGCATCCGCTTGATCACACTGCTTCAGTTAGAATAAACAATTTACCCTCTTTGTGATATGGTTGTGGTTGTGGGGAGGAGGAGAGCACTGATTAGCATTGAATAGTGGCAGTTATGTAACTCCACCTGTGACTTGCCCACTTCACAAAGGAGAAAAGATGAGAAACAAAGGATGGGTAAAATCAGATCCCTTACATTCTTCTATTGGTATTTTGTGATCAGATTATTTTTTTATTGAATATGTAGATGTATAGGCATCATTATTCTACTTCACTTTGCCTGGAAAATGGAAAGATTGTAGCTCACATGGGCTTGTAGGGGCAGGGCAGGCTCACAGCTGTGAAAAACTCATATATTAGGCATAGAGATGGGGGTATTCGTATTCGAATATGAATATCCCCGCACAGGTGGCATTAATGAGGGTTCAGCCCCATGGGGCCGGACGGTCCACTCACTGATCGGACGCAGACGGTGCGATTCTACCAATGGCTCCGCAGCGGGCGATCCACTCGCCACTCCTGCCATGGGGCTGGACCCTCGTTAACGCCACCTGTGTGGGGATATTCGTATACGAATACCCCCATCTCTAGGCACCAGACCAGGCAATTTGAGCTTTTGCTGGTCTACTCCTCTTTAGTTACTATGCATGGTCTTAGACAAATGTGGCAAGCATAATCATAGCTGTACCAAAGACCACCGGATAGCTGCATGAACTTTCAAATTCTCAAAAACAATGAGAAAGTAAATATAGAAGTGACCAGAAGTCTACTTTCAGTTTTGAAAGCGGTTGCTTTTTGTGTAACTCTGTATAGAGGCCCTCTGTGACCTATTTAAAAGGTGGATTGCTGCTCCTGTCTTCCCGGACTGGTCATTCACCTTCTTTGTTGATATTTTTTTCAAGGGGCTGGACAAATTGCCTTGGAGTTGCATGCAACCCAAGACGTGTACTTTATCCACCCCTGGGCTTAAGTTTCTGGCAGATACTTCCTTCCTTAGGGATTGCTTGTATTCTTAGAGGGACTTCCAAAGATCAACACAATGGCCAGAATTCTTTGGCCAATGCATGTCAAATTTGCTTTATTAGGGTCAAAGACTAGCAGCAATGTATGCCACCCTAAGCAAAATTATGTGAGTTTTGGCAGCAAAGGCCCTTTTGCATCCAAGGACCGCCACAAGTGCCTCGCCCATATGAACAGTTTGCCACCACGACTTAAGGTGATTTCCCTTACAGAAGCATAAATTAACAATACGATTCTGATCAATGAATTTCACATGCCTTCTGATTGATGATGGGCCTCCACCCTGTTGTTGGCTTGAACAAGGTCGCAGACTTTTTATCCCGTTGTTGTTGTTGACAAATCACCTCTTCTTACGGCAGTCCTATGAATAAATAACCCTCAGAAAATCATGGTCTTAACAGCTCTTCATAGGTCTTGCAAGCTAAAACATCATCCTGGCCATCCCAAAAAATTATTTATGTAATGGAGGGATTGGAAAGCAGTCTGGCATCTGGATCGGCCATAGCAAGTTATGTTCAAAGAGAAAAGTAAAATATTCCGAAAGTTGCACAATAACTATTTGGATTCTCTTCTTTTTATTATGTTCTGTAGTTCATCCTTCAAACTGAGATTGCAGTAAAAGTCCCAGTTCCTTGCTATTTATTATTGTGTGCATTCATTTGCCGGTTTTTCTCATCCATATATCACATTTTAAAGCATTGTTCTGCTGAATGTCTAATGGCACAAAATATGCCACGAATGTTCTTTCCTACCCTCTTCTGTTTCACGATAGATTTTTGTGCTAGTGATTGAAGGATTTGGAACCTACCAGTTGCCAGCTCTAAATTGCATTGACTCATAATGGTGGATTTTATAATGCTAAGCTGCCTTAATGTATAGTGTTTGATGAGCCAGTTTGGATTTTCATTGGTTTAGACATAGTTTAATTTTCTTTTCCCCTGTAACTCTTTTATTGCAATCCTTATTTTTAGCAATCTTTTATTATACTCTTTTTCATGTAGGGGAAAACAATGCTGTGGTTTTTTCCCCAAATGAATAGCTTGAAGCAAAGCAATAACATATTGGTATTTTAATTCACTTATTAAATACATACACTGAATTTGTAAGAAAGAAACAAGCCTAAGATGGCAGCACTTTGCTTCCTTGCTGTTTTTTTTTTCCTGGTGTGTTCTGAGAGTTGCATAAGCTAAATTATTTACAGTTTGTAGACTCACAAAAGAGAAGCAGATTTGGGTTATTTACTTTTCTGATAAGGAAAGAGGATTGAAGTTGCTGTGATATGCTGCTTTGTTAATTTTGTGTTTGTTCCCTGGTGTATAAAAATCTTTTAAAAGAACCCACTCAAGCACTGGCAGACTCTTTTGAAACTGCATGGAAAGAGCAAGATTAAACAAAACATGAAAAGATCTTAAAAATATAAGTCAGCAAATCTTTGATAAAAAATAAAAGTGCTTGGTAGTGGGGAGAAAAATCTCTTTGAGCTCAATTTATTTGTTCTCTGGGAATGGGCCCTCCTGCATCTTACTTGGGAGCAACCCTTATGATCTATTTGCTTCCAGTGATATTAAGCTTCAAGAGCTGGAATAAAAGGAGATTGCTTAGAATAATGAAAGCAACAGGACTGTAGAGCTATTCCCTAATGAGAGGATGAAGGTCTACTCTAAAGTTCCAAATAAAATTTTAGGTTTTGTGGATTTATGCAATTCTTGGTGAATTTCTTATGCACTTATAACACCCCTTTTCAAATAAAGATAAAGCCCCCCAGCCCTTCTAGACATTACTGTATATTGCTAATGGCTGGTTTACTCTGTTTTGTGGACTTGCTTTTGCCTATTCTGCACTGGCTTCTGAATCAAGTGTGTTAATAAACTGACCATAATAAGATCTGCAAGAAGAAGAAGAAAAAGACCAATTTTCATCTCATTTTCATGAATCTGGTTGCACTTGTTTTAAAAATGCCTTTCAGTATTCACTCTCTGGATAGGTAGTTGAAGGACGGATTGCATTTTGTGTCTGGTAACTAGCATAGGTTGTAATTAGAAAGCAAATAGTGATACTCGTTCTTTGGTCTAAATGCTAACCTATAAAAACAGATAACATGTTATTAGAATTGAAATAATGTTAAGTTTTCAATCTGATTTGGATAGAAATCTAGCATGCAGAAAGTGTTCATATGTCTTGAAGACCCATCACAGGACATAAAGAGGTAATTTGCAAACTCTAGGATGTGAGAAAAGCTCTTGTTGTAACTATCACACACAATCAGCACTTAAATAATTCTTCTTGTAATCACAGGCTGCCTGTAATAAATAATTTGGCCCTATGGCCAATGTTAAATTAAAATGGACCCTTCAGTTCAAGATCTGTTTCCCTGTTGCTTGTAGAAAAAGAGCTTCACTGGAGCAGAGCACTAAACTCCTCATCACACTACTAATAGTAGTGTGTGTGTGTGTGTTGGGGGGGAAGAGCCAGCTGTTCCTCCCACTGACAGGCATCAACTGAGCACTCAAGGCTTTCCTAATCACAGGCAGAACTGTCAAGTGCTGAAGGACAAACATCAGTGTTCAAAGGCCTATTAAGGAAGCCATCCACTTGAATTAATATGTCTCCACTCTTGGACTGCTAAAGATCCATGAGCGGTTGGCTAAACATTGATCCTGGGACTGGGTAGTTTGACCCAAGGTTTGTGCAAACATGTAAACGTCAAAGGTCTCAGGTTTGCCTAGCTCCAGATTGTCAAGCCTTGCTAGCAGACGTGCCTCAAATCTGGATGATTATGGGTTTGCTCAGCAGTGGGATCTGGGCCCAACCTTTTTGCTCCAATTTCCTTTCTGCTGGTTCCTAAACTTCCATGCACAGACGATTGCTAGATTCCTGTGTCATGGCAGCTGGTCCATATGCCCAAGGTCATGCCACTGCCAGTAGGATCCCTGCATGTAGTGAATGAGATGGAGAGACTGGGCAGTATTTGAGGTGCCTGTTGCCAGGAGCCTGATCCTAGGTTACACCAAACTTTCAGCTGTAGCCAATAAAAGTTGTGGCCATTTATGCACTCTTCAGTTGCCCCTGCCTCTCTTGGTGGCTGGTAAAAACAGTCACTGTTGGTATGTATGCTGCTGATAAGTCAGAATTGCAAAATGCTTATGTGGAGTTTGTTTTCTTGTGTGTAGGTGCTGACAGCACATCTACCACCGTGGCTCCAGTCATCATAATTCCTCCACGTAATACAAGCGTGGTAGCAGGAAGTAATGAAGCCATCATGGAGTGTGTGGCCAATGGCAGGTAATGTAAATTCAGCTATGGCAAAATGAGAATTCTTTTCAAGGAACATGGGAAGCCTGCAGTAGGATGGAGGACATCTGTTTAATTCACAATGGCTATACACAATATTTTAAATAAATAAATAAAATAAAATAGATCTAGCTAGTTGAATTTTATTAGCATTTGTCACTTCTCTGTGAAAGCAGAAACATTCCTTCTAATAATTTGTACTATTAGAAAACTGCATTACAATGAACATATTTTCCATACAGATCAATCGTAGAGGAGGGTTTTTATTTTACTGTATTTTATTCTAACTGTGTTACATGTTGCTTCTTGTCTTAGGGGAGGAAGGGCAAGTTAGAAAAATAATAGTCATTATTTATACAGAACTAGAGAACTCAGAAAGTCAAAGTTGTGTAATTCATCTCGGGTACTGTTCTGACAAGTGTCTACTATGCCATCAGTTTTAAAATTTTATCATGGCAATGTTAATTATACTACTTCTTATACACTTGTCATCTTGACCTCATCAGTGAATAATGAATGGATTCAAATACTGAGAACCTGAATGCTTTTCCTTATTAGTGGTTCATAATTTTTGCTGTGAATATCATGGTAAGAAAGGCACATTGCTGGATATAGTAAAAGATCACAAATATTCTGAGAGCCAATTGATTGTTTCAACCTGGTGAAAGCAGAGGCAGTCATGATAATGGTTAGTGATTCTCCCAAAATGAAAGTACCTCTGCTACATCTGTTTCCCCATGTTTATTCTTAGCATTCTTTGCTTGGGCAAACCAAATCATTGCCACTTAAAAGCTCCATTGCTATTGCAATTAGCCATGGTTGTTTGATGGCCCTCAAGTAGCTCTGCTTCTGCTTCCCTGATGTATCCTCCTGCTTAAGACCTTGGATCTGCATCTGGATTTATTTCCAAATGTCCAGTACTCAATGTGCCTGCAGTCCTGGAAGAGTTAGGTGAGTCATATGTTCAGTGTGTGTTATTACTGCAGGTAACATAATTCACAGTAATAATTGGCATGACTTTTACCCTCACAGGCCCTCTGAGAAATTAAGCATAGCCTGGAAGAGGAATGGAATCAAAATAACCACCGGAGTTAGCAGTTTTGGGAGACGTGTCACTATTTCCAACCCAACCTCTGCTGACATTGGAATGTACATCTGTGAGGCACAGTTGAAAGACAGCGCTATTGAGCCAGAGAGAGCAAAAGCTTTCCTGTCTATCCTGGGTAATTCTGCTTTTTTGTAACATGAGCCTTGAATGAAAGAATAATAGGAAATAGATATTGCTATTATAATATTTCACTGATCTTACAGTTGAACTTCTCCACAGTGAAAGGAACAGAAGAGGTGAAGTAGGGTTTATCTTTAAAATTAATTCATCCATTTTTCTTGTGAATACAAATTCATTAAGGATATTCTGTGCCTTAACACAGATGCTATATGGAATACAATGTGACTCTGAAACTGCTCATGAGACTGAAAACACACACACACACATTTTGTACAGTTCAACTTGTCATGATGTCCAGCTGTACACACTTCCATATTTACTACTAGATTGTTTTTGGAGGAGGCTTTAGTATTTGTATACAGCCTTCTACTTGTAAATTTTTACAGGGTAGCACTGTTAGTCTATCACAGCAAAAAAAAAAAACCTATAAAGAGTCTCAAATCTTGAGTAATTTGCAAGTCTGATGGCTTGATTTTGCCATATGGCTTTGTGAACCTGTGTTCCACTTCATCAGAAGCAGGAAGTGTTATGCTACTTGACAGGTATATATATACACACACATAGTTATGGAGACTGTAAATAGTGAGATGAATAGGAAATGAAATGCAAAATGTATAAACAGTGACAATTTTGTTATTAATATAAACATTTCTTGCTGAACCACCATCTCCAGGTTGAAGTGGCATGTCTGTTGTTTCGCCATATGATTTTACACTTTTCTGCAGACCAGAGATAAATCCCTTGACTATGTCATCAAGCTGACTATTGCAAATGAATATGTGACCCAAATGGGCAAATCTGAACCTGGTATTTCTATTTCTGTATAATACAGAAGTCCCAAGATGAAATATTTGTGAGTCAGAGCAGAACAGAGATGATCCTTTCTCTTCTGCTGCCTTGCTAGTTGACGTCTCTAATCTCCTTTGTAGAGCAGTGCAGTAAATATTTATTCAAGCAATATTTTAAATATATTGCTCAGAATGCAATTGAATGTTTATGCTGAGTATTTCAGCAATGAGCTACCACTAATTAAGAAATCTATGCTCCTAATTCTTGAAATGCACCAATTCACATGACTGGTGTTTAGCAGGAAACAGAACTATATTGACTTCTTACCTAGCAACAGTTCATTACTGAATTGTACACCAGTTAACTTAATGCTGGCAGGCATTAGGTAGTAGGATTCTGGCCCTTGTGTTTTAAAGTCATGGCTGTAATTTATACTTCTGCCCATTGATATCATTATTTTCTACGTTGACTTTTTGTTCTGTGATTTTTGTAAACCACCTGAAGTTGTTTTCAGTTTAGAAAGTGTTACAGAAATATCTCAAAGAATAAAATAAATTCATGAAGGACTGGGAGTGGGGAAGAAATAAGAAATGAATGGTTCCTGAGGTATGGAAGCCATATTTGCTTCCCCTGACCAAACTCCCTGCAGGAAACACTACATCTTATATTGTAGCCTCTTCATGACACCTTCTGATGGTGAGGACTGAAATTTATATTAGACTCTCTGAAAATGCAGTAAGGTTAAAATGCCCTTTAATATATATAGATGCTTTGAAACTTTTATATGTGAAAGAGCATTTATTTTTCCTCCTCCTGAAAAGTAGTCTTATATTTTTATCATTATCCTCTTTCATTTAAAAAAAATATAATGTATGAAGTTTGCTTTTACGCCTCTTCCTTTTTCGCTATTTTATTTCTTCAAATTATTATCTCCTAGTTCCTTTTCTTTTAAGATAGCAGGAGCGCTTTTCAATTATTTATGATTTTGATTTAAGCCCTTCTTTATTCCCACAATTTTATTGTGACTAATTTAATCTTGCTGCTGTGCTGTCAGGTCTTGCCTATTGCAGTATTTCAAATGCAATTCCTACTAGAGCAAACACTACTTAAGTAGAACTCGGATAAAATAGAAGAACAAATACTGAGGAAAAGATCTTAAAAGTCATAATGATAACTTTGATTAGTAGCCTGTATACACTTGTTTACAATGTTTTATTTATTTATAATAACAGTTTTATAGGGTTGCTGGCAAACACAAGGTTATGAAAAAAGCTCATGATATGAACAAGGAGATGAAAAGAGATTAGTTAAAAATTGGTTATCAGTTACTTTTATTGCATATTTTGTGAAGCAAACCATTGTCAACTTGATTATTTACTCCTAGTGTCAGCTTGCTGTGCTACATTTTAGCATGTTGAATTTGTAGGCCAGCAGAAGGGTCTCTAAAAGGAAGTTAATATAACCCAGTGATAAAGTGATAGAATAATTCATGGTAAAGTCTACAGCTCTGAAACAGAACAGAGCCATTTCAAAATTAGCAAGGGAACAGGAGAAAGTGTGGACAAGAATAAAAAAGAGTAGACAAGATAATACTGTCTCAGTTTCCTTGAAGGTGGAAACTGTACACCTTACATTATTAAAAGGTATTTTTTTTAGTAGCACTTAAGGACTCAATTATGCTTGTCCATTTGTGCGCATGAAATATTTGTAGGGAACACAAGTATATAACACCACATAGGGTTGTGCATGTCTTGGCATGAGGTACAAAAAAGGATTTGGGAGCCTGCTTCATGCAAAACGTTGCATCAGAGGAGCAGTCCAAGATGGCCAATAGCAGATCTTTGGAGCAGGAATTTCAACCACATTGAGTGTAGCAGGGGTGGACTTCTTTCCAGATTACAAAAAAACTGAGAACTGACCAGAAATGTAAATGATAGTAGGTTTCAAGTGCGCACTTATGTTTGGGGGTTTAAATTGGTTGAACCGTAATAGGAGCAATCTGTAATCTGTAAAAAGGGATTATGACAAGTGTTGAATAGGCCAGTTGTCAGAAACAATAGTTTAAAGCAAACTAAGAATAAATATGGATGAGTATGAGATAAAATGGAGAAAGGCAGTGATTATTATGTAGAAGGGTATATTCGTTTCTTAAAACGTCTGGGGAAAAAATGAGTAGCCAAATGCTTTTGACTGCAGTGCTGCAGTTTAACCACTGTGCCTCAAGGCTCTCATGACAGAACAGGCCATTGTTAATTGTACTAACTATGTGCTTGGATGCTAAAAGTTTACAAACACCTAATTGGCAGACACTTATGAAAAGAATGGAGTAAAACAACCAATGTAATGAATGAGCCCTAAGTAGTTATTCTTCCACATTCAGGCCACATGACCTTTGCATAATGCGCGGCTGGCCAATGACATCACCTGCAGTGACGTGACCTGGAATCCAAGCAGGAAACTCTTTTATTAGCAGCTGGGTGAAGTGAGGGATTATTTGTTGTTGTTTAGTCGTTAAGTCTTGTCCGACTCTTCGTGACCCCATGGACCAGAGCACGCCAGGCCCTGCTGTCTTCCACTGCCTCCCGGAGTTGGGTCAAATTCATGTTGGTAGCTTCGATGACACTGTCCAGCCATCTCGTCCTCTGTCATCCCCTTCTCCTCTTGCCTTCACACTTTCCCAACATCAGGGTCTTTTCCAGGGAGTCTTCTCCTCTCATGAGATGACCAAAGTATTGAAGCCTCAACTTCAGGATCTGTCCTTCCAGTAACCACTCAGTGAGGGATTATGGTGGGGGCTAATTAGCAACTGCAAATTAAAGTTGCCTGCTTGGATTCTGGGTTGCACTGCTACAGGTGGCATCATTTGCCTTACACTATGTTAATTTACTCAAGAGGATTTAGGCAACACGCTATAGTGAACAAGTCCTATGGCTAGCAAAGAGCTGAAAGAAGGAGAGGCTAGTTAAGGTTTAATAAATTGCAAATGGCTTCAATTTATCATTCAATTAACTACATGAAGGATGTAGAGTATTAATTGTGCTGTCTCATAAACCAGCATGACAAGTAGACATACTCTGATGATGCTTTGACATCATGTTGATCATCAGTACCCATTTCTGTTATGTAAATACAAAATCTGTAGCATACAATTCATGTGTTGTGCTTATGCCACACTCTTGACCTAAGTTCTGTCTACATTTACTTCAACAGGAAAAAAGGGACTTGTACTTTCACAGAAACATCTGTCAGCACCCTAGAGCCATATTATTCAAAAAGCCCCATAAAAATGTTTCCAGTCTGAACATTTAGTGAGTTGTACCCGTAGCGCATCAAGAAGTAAAATGTGTTACTAACCTATAGTTTCATTGCACTTTTCCAAGTGGAGTGACAAAGCTTCGCTTGAGGTCTTCATATGGTCCCAGCAAAGATAAACTGAGGAGTTTCCAAGTTCTAGTTTTATTAGCTGCAGTTCTTATAAATTTTTAAAGGGTGTCGTGTTCCTAAACTAGCACAGCGGTGGTTTGGAGGAAAAATGTAGCAGATTAGATACGAGCATATTTGTTATGCTACTAGCCATCCAAAGATTAATTGTGGCCATCACAATTATTATGAGAACAGGACTCATTTAGAAAACAAAACCACAATGTTTTTCTCTTGTTCTCAGAGGTCCTTTAGTATAACGGCTATAACCAGTTATTTTTATATTGCCATTTCAGTGGGAGTTTATGAAATCCTGCCACTACATAACATGAACTCTAAAGTAGATGGTATGGCTAAAAATAAAACTTGATGAAAGAATAAAAGAAGGAGAAAGGAAGCAAAGGTACAGAAACATCAAGAGTCTCATGGGAGAGAATAGCAGTGTGAAGCCACAATCCCTCATTGTTTGGGATAGAAAGAATAGTTGTTATATTCCTAATTCTCATCTGTTTTTCCTGTCTAGACACAATGACAAGGTATTTTTAAGCCCTGGGAGATTCTTCCCTAGAAGTCAAGGGGTGACACAAAAATCCAGGTTTTGTGTGAAAACTGGCACATTTTTCAGCAAAACATTGTTCTCACCAGTGTGAGAACTCTGTTGAAACCCTCAGGAATTTCCTTACTATCCTTGCTGGTTGGTATTTGGAGTTGCTTGTTCTTGCCTGCCCAGACTTCCATCATTGCTTGCTTCCAATGTCCACTTCGTAAGAGCAGGAAGAAGAGGGAGAAAAAGCAGATGGCACAACAGGGAATCCCCCTTTGCTATCTTAAGCTTTAAAAAACAATCCTCACACATTTCATTCAGAGATTGAAACAAGGGGGCTGGGACATGGAAAATCCTTTTATCATAATGTTGTGATCCACGGTCTACAAGGAATGTCTAAGAGATCTGTAGATTTTTGCTGTAAGATTCTGATTTATAGACCTATAGAAGTTCTGCTCATCTGAAGAGCTGAGTTAGTTGCAGGATACAATTAAGGTAGATCTGGGATTCCTAAGTGCTGTCAACTTGCAGAGAAAATTTGGAGGGGAAAAAATTGAGCTGTGTGTTTTCTCGGTGTGTTGTGCTGATACAGTTTTTCTTGAATTCTCTCCTTAGCTATTAAATGAGCAAAGTGGAATAAAGCAGTTATTTCATACTAGAATTGATATGTAGAATTCCAAGATGTCCATGATCCAAGCCTTTCTGAAATAAGAGTTTTTTGAAACAGAAGTGGAATTCCAGCATCATTAAAAAAAAAACTTCTAGGTGAAGATCAGTTATGGGGAACTTTTGGTATATGGAAGCTGTGGGCATATGCTAGAATCGGTTGTAAGCTATCAGGCAGGAGGCACGGTAGTTGATGGACCTATGGGAGATTTTTGTCCAAAATAAAAAATTACTTGTATGCAGCCCTGAACTTTCTCATACATCACTACAAATACGCAATGTAAAATTGGGAGTGGTGCAGAAATTACTCTGATTAATTTTTATTCTTATTTTTTCAAGACCACAAAGCTTTTTTATGGCCTTCGGCCAGCCATACCTTTGGAGCATGACCTACCTCACTGTGAGGTTAAAGTAGGGAGAAGAACCATGATTATTGGATCTAAATTACTACGAAGAGTCATAATCAGAGCAATAAGCATACAACACCCTCTCAGTCTTCAGCTGTCTTACAATGCAATCCTAAACAAGTTGCCAATTCACAGGGAGAGATCCTCTAATCTCCACCAACACTCTCACACCAACACATAGCATCCCCTGGAGGGGCTTTGATTGAGGTGCCTTGACTCCAGGAATAGCTGAATGGATGTCATTATTTTTTGTATGCTGGATGTATTTTCTTCCATTAGAAACAAATTGTGTTATAAGGTAGAAACACAGCAAGGGGCAGTACTGTGTGTCTCTCCGATCTGATCTCTTTGGTGGAATCTGACTTAAAACTAAACAGGATGAAAATGGACAGCGTTTTTGAAACAGAGGCTAAGAGAATCTTTGAGAATGTAGGTATAAAAGGGGAGCAGAGAAGGGTATTTTTTGCTGGACACATAGGGGAACTGTAAAGGAAGATGACCTGCTCTTTTGGAGATGGCAGAAGGGTTTCAGCTTATAAATAGCATGGTCAAGTTTTTGAGTGTGGACAAGAATACTGTTGAATTGCAGCTACTTTTTCCTTACAAAACATTCACTAATAAATGAACTTCAAGAAAACAAGCCCAGCTTTAT
This sequence comes from Intellagama lesueurii, assembly GCA_037013535.1. Lineage (NCBI taxonomy): Eukaryota > Metazoa > Chordata > Lepidosauria > Squamata > Agamidae > Intellagama > Intellagama lesueurii. The sequence continues at coordinate 18,506,273 of JBAJHW010000012.1, read as the reverse complement.
TTCCTAGCAAGTTCATGAGTTCAGCTAGACGTGTTACACCAAGGCACTGTGTTTTTTCTCAAATCTTGAGGTCTGCTTTTTGGGGGTCTGTATATGGATGGCCTTTAGTGGGGATGGCCTTTAGTGGCACTGCAGTGGGAGAGAGACCGGGGTGTGTGTGTGGTTGTCCAGCTTCTTGACTTTGCAGCACACAGCAGGCCATCTTAGTGTGCTGCATGTCTATGTTGCCTATTGGGAATAGACCCCCTGATCCAACCAGATTGGCTGGCAGGGACAAGTCTACTAGAAGTGGTGGTATCACCTCTCCAGTCCACTTGTGGGGCTTACGTTTAGGTGCTCTTTTCTATCTCTTTGTAAATCTTTTCAGTATGTAGAGTGTTTTGGAATGTTTCCTGGAACCTGGATGATGCTAACCAAATTGTTTAGAAAGCTCAAGACTGTTGGTGGACTATGAAATTCTAAATGGCTTTCGGTAGAGACTATTTTTCAAATAAATATAAGAGCAACTTATTATTATTCAATAACTGTTTCATTACCTTTGATTTCCTGTCTTGGCTTCTTAATTTACTGTGCAATTCTAAACACACTTACTAAACAGCAAACACCACTAAGTTCACTAAGAGTTACTTCTGAGTAAATGTGCTAAGCACTCAGGTAATATATTATCTGAATTGAGGTATCACCTGATGGCTGCTTTGGCTCCTCTTCGGAGATTAGATTAGATTGTTAGATTTGTACTCAAAGCAGCTCACGAGAGGCAAACAAATGTAGTGGGAATATGTGAATAAACCATTCTAATCTATAAGCCTAATAATACATCATGTACAATTCTGAAACAATGGATTCAGTAAGTATAACAAATTTTGCCCATTAGAAATATCAATAAGCCTAATGTTAAAAATGTATTAGCATAATTTCAGCTGTACTAATAATAAATTAAAACAAATTTCAGAGACCAGCTTAAAAACAAGCAAACATTGTGAGATAAAAAATGAAGCAACAAACAAATAAATAATACAATGCATGTAAGAGCAAATGCATCTCAGTTTCCGTGGCTGAAAGACATGACTCAGAAATGACTCATTCTGGCAGGCAACCACGCTGCTCACTCCCAGCTCTTAGCTAAGCAGGAAAGTAAATCCAAGAGGTGTGGATCAAATCAGTGTGGATCAGAAAGCATAAAGTCAAATTCCTCAAGTATCCCTCGGGTGTCTTCTCACAATGCTTGCTAAGGATTCTGAGCAGCAGCAGAGTTTATAGCTGGAGTCAATCAGAAGGTTCTTGGGTTGGGTCCAGACTTGCTCATGCAACTGGGAGAGAATCTGTGGAATTTGATCAGCTATGATTTCAGTGTCTTTATGCTAAGCGTGGCTGTGTTTGGATCCATCCCTGTGTGGATGGGTGGCTTGTGGCCTCTTGGGGGAAGAAGATCACTCCTGAAGTCTGGCATGCTCTGCTCAAGAGCTGCCTGTGCCTATGCAACCAACTGTATGGTGCTTAGAGATGGTCAGCTGGCAGTCTGCAGGCTGAACCTAGCCCCCAAATCAAGAGCTCACCCTAGCAGAATTGATTACTTCTACTGTAATGAATATCTTGTTCTTCTAGCCTTAACGATAGTGGTGATTTCATGTACATCATTTAATGTCATCCCATAAAACAACTGCCATCATCACCCCTATAGTGTAAAGACTCATTTCATGTGAACTGGGGTAGTTCTGCAACAGCCCCCACCATGCCTGTTGTGCCAGAAATGCAGCATCCTCCCATTTATCTGAACCGTTTGGATTTGCCTGTTGTGCAATCTCAGTCTGTCATTATTTCATGCCTCTCCAATGCACTGTACATTCAGAGAGAATTAGAATGTCCTTTTAGAGCAGCGTTTGGTCCGTTAAAACATTGTCAGGGATGATTTTGTTGTGAAATAGATGCCTCGAGAGGGAGGTAATGGGTTATAGCAGCACTTTGCCCCATCTTAGGTCACCCATTTGGACTTGGGCCTTGGTGATTAATAACAGATAATCATGTCCAAGGAACAGCTGTTCTTCATTTACTTGTGGCAAATGACACTCTGATCCCAGTCCCTGAAGCAAGGCAAGCACAGATCACTCCAGCTGGTGATCAGCAGAAAGGCCTCGCTTTACTTTAGCAAAGAGGATAAAATAGCAGAATTATACATTTGTTTTTCTTCCCTAGTTCTTTGATGCTTCATCTCAAATACTTCCATTAACTTTTGAATTAATTGGTGGCAGTACACCTCAATCTCATAGTCCACTTTACCTGGCAATTGAGTTAGTTCTCTATGTTGTGACTTCTGTTATTTTCCTTCACTGCTTTATAAGGTCGAAACACCACATTTTTTTCTCTGTGTGTAAGGTACTGAGATGTTTTCTGTCAGTCTTGATCTGCAGAGCCATAATAACTATCCATTTTGGCAATCAGGGTAAATGGAACAGTCTTAGTCCCAGTCTGCTGTGAGGCACAGGCATGGGTCACCAATTAAAAAGGAGGAGAAGGAAAGTGTAGTGTCCCTCCCAGAGAAAGAAAAGGTTTATGCTTTCGAAAATGGAAAGCAAGAAAATATAAGAAAAAAAGGGGACAAGGAGGAAGTTAAGTTGTTTATTTTCTGAAGCACTTCCCAGTATCTCTAGATTTTGATCCCCTCTGCATGTTGGGGCCAAGTTTTGCTCCACCATAGATACAGACATGCTGATATGGGAAGCTTCCCCTGACTCTCCTCTACAATCCCTCCAAGTTTGGTGAAGATTGGGTTGCCCCAAGCCAGCTGCTAAATGGTACTTTCCTGGGGTGGTCCACTTTGTGGGTGTATAACTTGGATGTCTGAAACCCAGTCTTCACCAAACTTGGTGGGATTGTAGAGGAGAGTCAGGGAAAGCTTCTCTGTGATTTTGATATCTTTAGGTGCCTGGGGGGCAATTTTCCTGGAGGAAGCTCTTTGTGGGTGTATAACTCAGACATCCAAAACCCAAACTTCACCAAAGTTGCAGGGCTTGTAGAAGAGAGGGGAAGTGTCCCTGGGATTTTGGTGTCTCTAGGTGCTGGGAGGGGGCTGTTTTATAGGATTTTAAAGTAAAAAAAAATGATTCAACAAATTGATTCGTCAATTTGTCAGAAAAAAAATAAATTATTTGTGATTCGTCAACCTCGATGAATCATGAATCGAAATGAATCACCATTTTTTCCTGATTTGTGCCCATCTCTACTCACAACGTGTGGTGTTCTAGCACTATTTATGATATATCCTGATGTCAGACTGAGAAGAAGGTGCCTTGAGCCGTCAGTGCTAGAACAAGCAGAACTGTGTGCTGTCCATTTTGTATACCATCAAAACTATTAACTTTGAGGCGAAGGGAAAGAGAATCTAGGACAACCGTGGAGGGTGGAGGAAGGGAAATGATGATATTTAAGCTTCCCTATTGTGACTAAAATAGCCACTAAAGGGCTACAGTGCCCTTCCAATGCTACTTCTCTCTGCCTGAAATCTCAGTTTCTTTTATTAGGTGTTCCACAACCAGTGCAAAAGTTGCAGGATACTTTAGAGTTCCTGTTCCCTGAAATTTCTCCTGTTTCCTCTTCCTATTTCTACGCTGCATTGCTACTCACTAGTCTAGCTAACTGTTTAAGGCTACCTCTGTACTGCTTGTGCTATGGCTGTGGCACCTTTCTGAGTCAGGACCAGAAACTCATCAATGCAAATCAAGCCAACTCTGTTCACCATGCTATTCCAGTGATTTCTAGCTTTTCAGTTTATTTTTCCAATAAATACATGATTTCATACACCTACATGTTATTTCCGTTAATAACCATCATCTGCTTAGGCGCTGCAAATCAATAATGCCTGTAGATTATATTATTAGAAAGCTACAGATTGTATAAACAACTCTAGCCTCCTTCATTTTACTCTGTAGGTTAAATTTTCTAAGATGTTCTGCTTTCTGAGGCTTCTGTTGTTAAGAAAACAGATAGTGAGCCTTACCTAATCAGCACATATACCATTGCTTACTGCATTGCAATTTGTATTGGGCTTTGCAGCTGCATACAGGGCTGCTCTGCCATGCAGTGCTCAGGAGAAAAGGAAGGACAAATGAGTTTATATTAGTTTGTAGTAGCTAGTACTGACACAAGGAAAAAACATTTCTCCTTCTGATCCTGCTCTTTGTGTGCTATGGAAGAGGGAAATTCAGTAGATTTATTGGGCCATGTTAGGTGCTGGCAAATTGAATGCTCTTGAACATTTCACAGAATTTGTTTGACGAATTCTGTGTGCATCAGAAGCTTGCATATTTCTACACCATTCTAAGTTAGTCCAGTAATTGATATTCTGTTACTTACTTTGAACTTCCTACTTGCAAATAAAGCATGATGAAGTCTATTTACAACTACCTTGTTAAGATGCTTGTAAAAACTGCTGTGTTATTTTCTCTGACGTAGATTTATTCTCATGCTGTGGTGCTTTATATTTGCAGCTACATGGGATTGTATTTAGATACTCAGTCAGTCGTCCCTTCTATAAAATGTGTTGCTGTAAATAAAAAAACTTTATGGACCTCCCGGGATATCCTTTCTAAGCTGAGAATTAAAATATCCTCTGATTCACGCGTGTAAAATGGAAAGCGCCCTCTGCTCTGATGCTAATTTACAGTGTAAAACTCTAAATATAAATTGGCAGTTGCTCTTTGAAATTCATATTCATCATCATATATAATTGTTGAGTTTTTTTTCTTTTTTATGAGAAATCGCTTAAAGGAAACCATAAACCCAAAATAGAAGTCAAACTAGGGCATTTGTAACACTGTATTAAACACATTTTTTCCACTCTAGAGATAGCTTGTAAGCAAGACTTTGGATCTCAGCACTGAAATAATAATGGAGATTGCTGTTCACCTTTGAGCGTTAGAAGTGAAATCCATGTCTTAATCCCAAGTAAAGTAGACCTGTCAAATGAATGGGACTGGAAAGTGAACCCATAAGAAAGTGCAGACTTAGCCCAATGTTCATGCTAAACTAATATGCTCTCTCACACTGTTCTGGTTTCTTTGTTTTAAGAGCCGCCGTATTTTACCACTGAACCAGAAAGCCGCATTTTGGCTGAAGTGGAGAAAAGTGTGCATATCCAGTGTCAGGGAATGGGTAAGTTGTGCGTCAATATGTAACAGTTGGCTGTTTCCCTAGCTTGTGCTCTGTTTTTCGCTTGCTCTTTGGTACAATAGGAAGCAACTGCATTGGGGGGGGGGGAAGGGCATGATTTATTTATGAGCCACCGTATAAAATACAGTTCTGTAAGTGACATGCGTGGTATGAAGCAAAATTAAAATAATTTTTTTAAAAATCCAACAATTAACATTTATGAATGCAAATGGTGACTGTCTGCCAGGCACATTGCCTCATCTTCCTTCCCCCCCCTTTTTCCCCCCCTCCCTGTTTTCTTCTTCTTCTTTACGCTTCTGGTCTGAAAGGATGTATTGAACAAGTGCGGTTGGCTTAAAAAAGATTAGTGTCTTGAGCCGGGTAAAATAATGGAAGTAAAGCAGTGGCTCCAAGACCCGTAACACAGGCTGTGGAAAGACAATCAATAATTACAATAGTTAAGGCTCCTTGTTTCTTAAAATTATGGCGCTTTCACAGTAGGAAGAAAATGTCAAGTGTAGTTACCTTTTGGTGGGAGCCATCTTTCATTCCAATTTTAATTTGAAGGTGTTTGAATATCACTGAAACATAGTGCTCAAATCATAAATAAAATATACCCACCAGTTCAATGATGAGGAACAACGTAATGATGAGTCCAGACGGTCTGTTTATTGCTGGGAGCTACCAGTCTTTAACATGAGCCTGGCTGACAAAAGGAAACATGTGCTGTTTTACATGCTTCTCACCTATGGTACACCCTGTCCAGCTTTGTGCTCCATTTCTAAGTTTTTCACTGTCAACATTATTAGGTGTACAATAAGTACTAACTTTGCTCCTGTTTGTGATAAGCAGCGCTTGGTGGAACCTGATGCCTCAGAGAGGACATAAAATGAAATGGGAGCGCCAACCCAGGTGCCTGAGTAATAGTCTTGGGAGCATAACAGAGCCATTCTCTGCTCTGACCATAAAGAGCCAGGAAGTCTCAATTTGTCACAACTCCTATGGGGTTCTTTGGCACAAAACCCATTTATTCTATCTTTGTGCGCCGTGAGTGTGAGAGACAAAGATTAAATCTACCATTTTATGTTCCTTTGTGAGAACCGACGTTACAAGTATTTAAAATTCACTTTTTTTTTAATGCTTATTACTTGTCGGCAATTGGGGAGGGGGTTAAAAGTTTTTTTAAAATCAATTGGGCTGAAATTCTGCCCTGCGAGGGGAAAAAAAAGAGAGGTTTAGTTGACCCAAATAAGTGACCGAGAAAATGTTTGTTGTTAAAACAAAACAAAAATGTTGAAAGCCTTACAAGGTCCTTTTGGCTCTGTTTGTTGTTGTTGTTCTGTGGTGTCAAGTCGGAAACAACTGACAGCGACCCTAACAGGGTTTTCAAGGTACGTGAGATATTTAAGGAGTCGTTTTACCAGTTCCTCTCCTTCAGTCCGTTTTCATGGCTGAGTGGGGATTCGAACCTTGTTCTCCAGAGTCCTAGTCTGTCAATCTATCCACTACACCTCACTGGGAACTCTGTATGGCTCTGTATGTAGGTATTATTCACAGCAAGTAACAATTTTACCCATGTCACCTGAGTGGTAAGAAAGATTCAGTTCAGTGGGACTGGCACCCAGTGTAAGGGTGAGGAGAATTACAGCCAACCATGGCTGGTGACCAGCTGAGCTGACCCAAGTGCCAAACTCCTTCCCAGACTTCGAATTCTAGGACTTCCTCCACCTCAGCCCAGTTTTGTGCCCCCATAGTGATTGCCTCCCTGCTCTAGATGAGTCCTGGATCGGGCATAACTCTCTTATGCCACACTTTCTCTGGCCCTTTTTTATTTCTTCTGCTGGCTGATCTTAGCCACCCCAGCAGCTTCATTGGCAGGTCTCTGAGACAACTAGCACAGTGATATTTTTGTTTCCTGACATAAGGCAGTTGTGCTGGAAGACGAGGCTTCTGACCATTTCAAACCCATATCTTTCTGTTATGATTGAACAGTTAATTACATTAGCCATGAGCAAAGTCTGAGTTTTCACTGCTATGATCTTCTTAGCAAAACGTTGGCTCAGAAATCAAACATTAAGGAACAGATGAGCAAAAGCTACCACAGATTTAAATGAATGTCTTCGTCATGTATCTTCTTGAGAAATAAAAGCTTTAAAGATACATTTTGCAGTGATGTTGGGGTCAGAAGTTTAAGAATTATGGGCTGGTAAAGCGTATCCCTTCAATGTTATAAATTTGATTTCTTGCTGTTATAATTTCTCTTGGCCTGATACTTCCCATGTGATGCTCAGAGGAGAGCTGGGATCCCCATCACTGATGCATTCTTTTCCAGCACAAGAAGCATGCTCCCAAACATTGTAGAAGAGGTTATTGTAGGCCAGAGGTGTAAAACTCAATTTCTTCTTGGGCTGCATCGGCATTATGGTTGCCCTCAAAGGGCCGGTTGTATCTATAAAACTGTATAAATGTATCTACTCTTTATCATATTAAATATAATCCTCCTTATTCAATTATCACTTTCTGACTCTTAGCTGCTTGGAATGCTGGGATTAGAAGTCCCGCTGGGCGGATTCCTAGCATCCTTGTGGAGCATTATGGGTGACCGAGTAAGCACCTGCGTATTGTATACTGCACAGTAGCAGGCAACACTGCGAGGGCCACATGAAATGGCCCGGCGGGCCGGATTCGGCCCACGGGCCTTGAGTTTGACACATGTGTTGTAGGCACAGGGGATCTGCAGTGGAGACAGGGGTTATCTTTATTCAAATCCACCATTTAAAACTAAATAGGTGCCTCTTAACACTCTCACAAGTATTTTATTTATTGCATTCCAGTGGAGAGACTGAGTTGCTTATCATTCTTGTGCAAGATCAGGATAAAAATATAAAGCAGCTTGCAGTGGACTACGTTGGGTGTTTTTTCACATGTGAAATGAAATGTGTAGCTACTTGCTTTTTTAAAATCCAGATGAGCTGCATAAATCGACAAAGTTAAATTTCACAGTTTTGAATAAGTTGCATAGTATGAATAGCTGACATCATGATTTGAGTTTTATTCAGGCTATTAATACACAAGTAATTATCTGAAATAAAATTTTGCAGTGCAGTGCTTGTGTTTGTTTGTTCAGTCAAACAATCATGTGCTCCTCCTGGATACTTCTATTCAGTTTCTCTCCTATCACTCCATTAAAAAAAAAATTAAAAAGCACCATTGCGGAGGAAAAAGAAATTGAATCATTTAGAAAACCAAAACTCTTGATGCGAAGCTGCCTCTAGTGGATCCATTTGTGAGTTCCTGTAGCTATCTCAAGCATCTTTTACTGTATAATTTTAAACTTCACTCATGTATTATACACCTAGCCTGACAAAAAAAGACTTCTTCTCTGGTGTCTTTCCAAAAAAAAAAATGTTGAAAAAAGCACTCTCTCTACTTTTGATGATGTGAGTTTCCCATCAAAAGCATCAGAATCTTTTGAGGCTTCTTAAAATATTACAAGGAAAACGTTGTGTATAGATTTTCCATTGACTGCTGTGCTCAGAAAAGCACAGTGGGTCAGAACAGCATTTGATGCTTTTTTCATGGCTTTCTTTGGGAGGACAATTAAAGCATTTTAATATTCCTGTGAAGATTCAGAATGCTTAGAATGTGTTGCCACTTTGCAGAAGGTTTCAAAACATAAGAAAAATGGGAAGAAACAATATTGTTTTGTCAGTTTGGTTAGTTAGAAGGATGGGTCTCCTGTTGATAAATGAATAATGATAATATGCCGTCAAGTCAATTCTGACTTATGGTGATCCTTTTCAGGGTTTTCCAGGTAGAGAATTCTCAGAAGTGGTTTACTGTTCCCTTCCTCTAGGGGGCAACCTTGGGACTGTGCAGCTTGCCCAAGGCCACACAGGCTGGCTCTACCCACAGGAGGCACATTGGGGAATTGAACTACCAACCTCTGTAGCCAGATACTGAAACTGCTAGCCAGCCAGCTGTCAGGCTGGTAGTCTGATTAAAAATTTGTCAAAATTATTAAATGGTCAAAAGGGATTTGAGGAATATTGTCAAATGCCAGCTTTTGCTACCTTGTGTTTCCTCAATTGTTATTTTTAAAGCTTCAACCAATTTGCAATGCTCTTTGTCTAGAATACTATTTCTTGTTTGTATCATCTGTTCTTCGTTACTCAGTGGTAATTTGTATTTGCTTTGGGGGATTTCATGAGATTAATAACATTTGCAGGAAGAATTCTGACAATCAGGCTGTGCACAAATTCTATAGATGGGTTTTTGCTGTGAAATTTAAATTGTGCTTATTTCACAATGGTACACTGCATCTATTTTGCGTCAAACAACACACAAAAGATGATGCTCTAAGGCAATAAGTAGCTTTATTATTCAAGCAAAATGGAAACTTCAAATGTGATTTCAACAACTGATTACATCCTTGTACAGAAATATAATTTCATGACTGCTCAGATATTCCCCTTTCCTTTAAAAAAAACCCGTTTTCTCATTTGTTGCTGTGTTCTTGAAGGAAATAATGCATCTTTCATTCTCCCACAAAAGGATAGGTAATGTGTTGCATAGTATTTGTCGCATTTTCCTTTTCGAGCTGTTCACATTGCATTGATTTTTAAATTTTAGTTTTGAATGCTAGATATGGCCGGCATTGGCTTACAGTGCTCAGATAAAAGAATGGTCTTCATTCTCCATATGGTTTTGAAAGCTTGCTGGTACTCTTGGTGATCCAACAGAAGTTGCTCCCCTTGATCCAGAAATCCATAAACATTCAGACTTTGAAAGCAGATATAAACATTATCCTAGCAATAAGTCATTCCTTGCACACACAGCTGTGTGTGTATATGAATCTCTCCCTAAAATTAATAGGCAAGCCATGCTCTTTGGAATACTCAGATCCATTTCCAGTGTAATAAATTATATGGAGCTTTTCCTGATCTACATTTCTCAACCCATTCTTTGATCCATCCCACTTCTCTGTTGAAGTGACTAGATTTGTTCTATCTAGCTTCAGAATAGGAGAATAAGGTTATTGAGGATAACACAGAGGTGTGTCCTAAACTGTTATGGTCATATATAACAAGTCTTGGCTTGGCAGTAGAATGTGAGAGAACATCCCTTCCTTCTAATTTAACTCACAGCTGTTTAGGAGTAATGTCAGGAAAATAGTATGTTTGCCCTCACCCGTCAAAAGATCAGTTACTGTTCCATATGTGTGCCCCTAACTAACTAAGATTATGGCCACTGGCCCCATCACCTCCTGGCAAATAGAAGGGGAAGATATGGAGGCAGTGACAGATTTTACTTTCTTGGGCTCCATGATCACTGTAGATGGTGACAGCAGCCACGAAATTAAAAGACTCCTGCTTCTGGGGAGGAAAGCGATGAGAAACCTAGACAGCATCTTAAAAAGCAGAGACATCACCTTGCCAACAAAGGTCCGCATAGTCAAAGCTATGGTTTTTCCAGTAGTGATGTATGGAAGTGAGAGCTGGACCATGAAGAAGGCTGACCGCCGAAGAATTGATGCTTTTGAATTGTGGTGCTGGAGGAGAGTCTTGAGAGTCCCCTGGACTGCAAGGAGAACAAACCTATCCACTCTGAAGGAAATCAACCCTGAGTGCTCACTGGAAGGACAGATCCTGAAGCTGAGGCTCCAATACTTTGGCCATCTCATGAGAAGAGAAGACTCCCTGGAAAAGACCCTGATGTTGGGAAAGTGTGAAGGCAAGAGGAGAAGGGGACGACAGAGGACAAGATGGATGGACAGTGTCATCGAAGCTACCAACATGAATTTGACCCAACTCCGGGAGGCAGTGGAAGACAGGAGGGCCTGGCGTGCTCTGGTCCATGGGGTCACGAAGAGTTGGACACGACTTAACGACTAAACAACAACAACAATGTGTGCCCCGGAAGTATTAATTACCATGGGAACTCTTAGATTATGGCCTCAGCAGCAAGAAAGACATGCTGTCAAGGATTCTTGAAAATTAATTGGCAAATACCATGAAATTAATAATTCAAATAAAAATATTTTCTGTTTCACAGCCACCTAACTATTCCACTGCCATGGCAATTCAAGCTGATCAGCCTCAGTTTCCCATCTGTCTCAACACAGAGATTATTCACAGAAGCTGCGGTGCTCTGGGTGCTCAAAACCTTGCTCATTTTGCATGAAGTCAAATTCAGAAGACTATAACTCTTAGTCAGGGTGCACAGAATTGCAGTGCAAGTCTTTAAAATATTACAAATAGTCACTGCCTTGTCATCTGGCCTTTCCAGGGCTCACTTGACATGATTAACTGAAACCCCTAGCTGAACAGTTCAACCTGAGGCTTTTCTAATTCTGGCATGTAATTTCATTATGACAAATAAAGGACATAAAAGTTGTAATTCTTCAAAGATGTGGAATGGCTTGCCATTATGCTTTCTAGATTTTTTTCTCTTTGAACATGTTATAGTCCAGCAGTTATTTACTGAATGCTTTATCTGTATAAAATCCCATAAGGGGCCATGGGAGATTAGCACAGAGCAATGAGTTAGTGTACACTGAGAGTTTTCACCCTCTCTGTCTTCTGCAGGAGTCCCACTTCCTAATCTCGTATGGTATAAAGATGCCATGCCTGTCCATAAACTTCTGAATCCTCGATACAAAGTTCTGGTTAATGGGAGTCTCCAGATCCAAGGACTTAAGCCTGATGATTCTGGGATATTTCAGTGTTTTGCAAGGAATGAGGTTGGGGAGATGCAGATTCATACTTTCCTGGATGTTACAAGTAAGTGCAAACATTCTCATAACCAGTCAGAATGTGGAAGAGGCAGAGGAAAGTTTCTGAGACATAGCCTGCATTCCTGCATGTGTTACTTGGAAGTAAGGGAAAAGAGTAACAGATGGGAGGGGAAGGTAGTGAACCCTGTTACGGAATTATTCTGATTTGTGAATTTTGATGTATTTTGCAAAATTACTGTGCAAACATTTGATGGTCTGTACTGTAAGTCTGCTAAGTATTGTTCCATGTTATTTTTATATAGAAAAGTTTTTGAGAAATACAGTAGTCTGAAGCTTCAAATGAGAAAGCAGCTTCACAGAGAACCATAAAAGGATCGGCAGAGGTGGAGCCAGAGGAAGGAAGGAAGGAAGGAAGGAAGGAAGGAAGGAAGGAAGGAAGGAAGGAAGGAAGAAGAAAGAAAGAAAGAAAGAAAGAAAGAAAGAAAGAAAGAAAGAAAGAAAGAAAGAAAGAAAGAAAGAAAGAAAGAAAGAAAGGGGGAGAGATGTGAGCTGGAATGTGACTCACATCCAGTATGAAGGATAAACTCCTGAATCAATCCACAGCCCCTGTGTGAGCACTTATTGCAATTTCAAATGTAGTGCAAGTTGCAAATCAAATCACTTTTCAGTGTAATCACACCTTTACTAGCTAGAGAAAAGGGTTTCTACTAGGCTAGAAAGATACAGACTGGATGGATGCTTGGCCATAGCATCTCCAGTGACTGGCATGAGGCTCCCTTGTTAGATCTTTGCTAGGCTTACCTCTGAACACATATGGTGCTCTTATAATGCCTGATATTATTTCTGGGCTAGAGATAATAAGGCTGCTCCTGTTTGATCTGTCCATTTGGCAGTTGAAAGAATGTGGCATGATCAGATGTAATGGCAGGGAAAGATGGGTAGAAACACCTTGGATGAGAATCAGATGGAAACTTTTTTTGGCTGACATTTAGCTTTGCAAACTAAAGTCAGACATGAGTTGCTTTTCATCTTAAAGAAACAGGCTAGGACAATGAAAATTCCATTTATTTCAGTTCTTTCACTTTCTTCCAAACTCTCATTTTTAAACCCTTTTGCTTTCTCTCGAAGCCTGTTGCTTGTACTTTTACGAGTGCCACTAGGATTTTATTTTATTCATTTAACCAATAATCCAACTTGGAGAATTCCCAGGTGGTAAATAAAGAAAGGTTACTATCTCTTCTGAAAGGTTTTCATGTTATTACCATGTGCTTGTCCATTACTAGTGGGATAAAAATAGATAAAAATTCCACAAGGAATTTAGAGAGCTTTCAAAGTGTTAATGTAGTTAAATTGTTTTTTATTCCAGATGTTGCACCCATTTTTTCCAAACCACCAGCAGATACCGTTGTTACAGAAGGAATGAGTGCAGTTTTAAGATGCGATGTTTTAGGAGCTCCAAAGCCTGCCATTGCTTGGAAGAAGGGTAAAAACTTATTATTCTGTTGAGAAATCATTCTAATTACTACTGTTTGCCAGGAGGAATTAGTATAGGATTAGCTTCTTCATGCATTACAAGTCAGAAAAATGAACCTATTCTCACATGCTGTATTTCAGGCAACCAGATTTTGGCCAGTGGTTCTGTTCAGATCCCCAGGTTCTTCCTTCTTGAGTCTGGAGGCCTCCAGATAACACCTGTTTTTCTTCAAGATGCTGGCAACTATACCTGCTGTGCAGTCAATGCTGAAGGAACCCTAAATGCTTCTGCTGCTCTCACTGTGTGGAGTAAGGACCTTGTTTATTTTACACTTTAATATTAATCAAGGCCCAAGGAGCTATCATTATGCCCTTAGGAAACTATTTTCCAAAATCTCCATGTCGTAGTGGGTGGATAGGAATTGAATAATTTAGCGGGAATAATCAGTGTGGCTTTTAGAGATGACTTAAATAATTCTACAAGAGTGGGTGGAAATTACGCATTTTTAAAAAAGAAGTGACTAGGATATTTTTGAGAGCTTAAATCTAGCGATATGAAGAAAATTTATTAATCTGTCCTATTTATGATTGAGACAGGATTTCTCAATTGAGCACAGCAGTTTGCTGAAATTTCTCAAATTTCTGTGAGAAATCATATCTCCAGTGTAAGTCGACTAGCACCATTTTGATCACGGTTTCCACAATCTGTGCAAAATGACATTCGGGTCTTATACCCACACACCAAGTACAAAACGATAGATTGATCACCCTAGGCAGAGGCAAGCAGCCCATGTAGTATGTCTGTTTTTAATGGTCCAAGGAAAACGGCAGCAGTTATCATTGTTTTAAATTTTGTGCATTTACAGAAATGTTTAAAGATTAGTCCTGCAAATGAGAAAATTCTTTCTGAGACTGGTAAAACCCTTTTACTGTTTTGTTGCAAGGAAATAAAATTTTTGCAGCTCCTAATTTTGTGTAGGAGAAATCACAAAGTTAGGATGTACATCCCTGCTTCCGTGTGAATCCTTTCGTTGAATAGTTCTTCCAAGTTCCTTGCTTTTGCTCTTTAATGTTTTGTGATTGTTTTTAGACATTCAAACCAATATTTGCCATCTAAGTCACAAGCTGAAGGACTAACCCAAGGCATTTCGGACAGCAACAACTAGCATCCATGCTCATGTTGGCTGGAGACTTCTAGGAGCTCTGACACGGGCCATTAAGGGCAGAATTCCTTTTAATACCTTCACAGATAGTCAACAGTCTAGGATTTAATATTTTTCTTCTGTCACTGGCTATGAAATGTGACCAACAGTCTGATTTTTTTCCTGGCAGTACTATTTGCATATTTGACATCTCTGTATTGCAAATTCCCTGTTACGTTACGCTAAAGCCATCCCAATGTGACACTCTTAGAGGTATGTGCAGATTATTTGATCAGGTCATGTACTCAGAGGCCTGGCTATCACATGGATGTTGACTTAGCACCTTCCTAATGCTGTGTGGGATACAGGCTGTTCTTTACCAAAGTGTAGGTTCATGGGGTGTGAGTGAAAATAATCTCCATTCAGAATCAGATTCAATATCCTTTATACACATGCACAGGTTGCTCATTCATTTTGAGGGCCTACTGAAACTTTTACATTTGAGTTGATTTAATTTAATCACACATTCTATGGGCATCAGTCTGAATGACTCTGTTATATAACCTAAAAGGCAGAGTAGAAATTTTCAACACTCTTGGACATAGTTCTTAATGGTGTCCCATGTTCATGCTTCACATTCGAATCTTGCTCTTTGTATGCAAATCTTTTAGGGGTTTTATTCTGTCTGGTGGGGGGAAGGGGGACCTACTTCCCATTTTGCATTTTTCTTGCTTTCTTGCACTTCAGTTCAGATGATATACTCTGCAGCAGCCCTTCCATTTATGTGTGTGGTTTTTTGTGTGTGTGTGGTTTTTTTTTTTTTTTGCACGCCTACTGCTTACTTCAATGAACTTCATTTCTTGGGTGTGTTTGAATGAAAATACTTTAATAACTCTCAGGCATTAATTATCACCTCTTATATGTATGGAATATTATAGAGTGACCCCTCTGTAGCTCAGTGATAGAAAGCTTGCTTTGCATACAGAATATCTCGGGTTTAATTCTAGGCATCTCCAAGGCAGGTATGGAAAAGTGCTGGCATGAAACTCTGAAAAGCATCTCTCAGTCATTGTTGACAATACAGGGCTAGCTGGACACATGCATCTTCCTGTGTTTTTAAAAATAGTTCACATCCTTTAGTGACTTTGATTCTAACACACACACACACACACACACACAGGGTTGTCTTCTTAAATCATGGTGTTCTTCAAAAACCACTTTAAACTTCTCTTGGAAACCTTGTCTCATGGGCAACCCCGGTTAATGTAAAGTGTGCATAAGATCACCGCCACCATTTCCCTGCACTGTGGTTAAGATGCAAGATGATCTACACTAGTGAGAGTGTTAAGGTCTTTACTATCTCCTGATTTCTTGATTATATTCAAGAATGTTTCATGCTCTTTAACACTACCCTTAATTCATTAAAAAAAAAAACTTAGTTGGTAAAATCAGACTTGCTTTTCTAATGATTGGTGTTCTTCCGCAGTTGGAATCCCATGAGAAATTAAAGATGGGAAGAGGACATGATTGCTTATGAAACCTTTCCAGTAATCAGCGGCCATACCAAACTTTGTATTTTCACATGTCTGCTGGATGCAGGGGCCAGGGGAGCAAAAATGTTTTGATCTGGAATGACAAATAACATGGTTTACTATCTTGGGAGGGCAAACACCCAAGTCAAGATGGAAGTTGGCAATTTTACCTGAACTATGGGTCATGTTCTTTTCAGATCGCACTTTTATCGTTCGCCCTCCCGAGGACAGCACTGTTATTAAGGGAACCACAGCGATGCTGCAGTGTGAGGCTGCTCATGACCCCAGAATTTCAATCAGGTTGGTGATGTTTGCAGTTATTTGAGCAGTTTATTTGAACTTAATTTGTCAGTCCACCAGTTGTTGTGTTCGGCTAGCTTTTTCTGGGCCCCAGGCTTTATGCTGGTATTCCCAGTGACAGTGTCCAAAGGTTGTAGGTTGTGCCATTAATCACATCAAGTCCTTTTTATTTTCTACTTCAAACTTATATATTATTTACAATGAACTAGTTCTACTTCATGACTTCAGTGCAACTTCCCATGATTTTCTGTCAAGGTTAATACAATATCAGTAAAACTGACTTGTCAAAAGCTGATATTTAATGAGAATCAAACCCAAAGTGATTTAAAGGGGCTATAGGAATATTTATAGAGAGGGTCTTGAAAATTCTTGAAAGCATCCCTACTGTTTCTGAGAAAATAGCAAAGAGCCAGTTTATGTCCTGCAGAATAGAAAGTATTGTGTGTCTTTAAACTGTCAGATTCTGTGAGCAGGAATAAGAGGAATTCCCTCTCTATTTCTTTGACACGATGAACATGTACAGAAAAGAAAAGTACCACAGATTAAAAATGGAAAAGCCAGTTAAGCATGCCACATATCCTTTTGGAAAATGTTAAACAATGCCAGTTGTGTTAAAGAAAAAGGAAAGGAATCTAGATTTGTATAATGGGAGCAGCAATGTCTTAGAAGATTTCTTCTTCTTCTAAATGCTGGTAGTATTGTGACTATGAATCCCACTATTAATGGTGTAAAGTAGTTTTTCTTAAGAAATCATAATATTGAAAGTGCGGGCATGAAAAAAAAGGAATGGATGATGATTTTAAAAATGAGGAAAACTGAATGCTAAGTGTAATTATCATTTATGGTATGGAAAGCTTTCACATACATTACCTCAGTAGTATTTGCAGCAGCATCTTACGGTAAGCTACAATCTATTCTTTGACAGGTATAGCAAAATATTATTCAAACTTCCTCCCTCCCTCCCTGTTTAAAATCTATCCCAGAGCAGTTCATTGTCCTTTATTACGAATGCCCAACCTAAATCTAGAAATGGCATTTGTGACACAATGGTCTATGAGCTGAGGCCAATCTGTATTAGGATGGAGGGATGCAAGCAGAGCCCAGAATGGGTGCTGGACCTGGTGGTCTGGAGTTGTTCCCTGAGGTTTCTAGAGATGCTGGAATTATTAATTGAGCGAGCCATGAAAGTTATATATTCATTTAATGACCAAAACATTTGAAAAAAGGAAATACAATAAAACAAGCTGAGGAGAAGTATGTCCTTGCTCCTTTGCATTTCTGAAAACTGAAATCAAAACACAGACAAATACAACCTGGCTCAGATTGGCCATTCTAGCTTCAAGCTTACCTTGCTAAAAATCAATGGGAATGTTTCCATTGATTTCTAACGAGTAGGACTGCACCCTTCATCTTGAACTATAGTATGTTTTATTAGTCTTGTAGTCTAGACAGACATTCACTGCATTCAAATGAGCCCTTGGAAGATTACAAGCAAGCATCACTCTTCTACATAATTATTTAGTTCTGTTTTTACCATATAATTTCAGCACTTGATATTTCATCATTTTTAACGAAATAGACCACTGACTTTAACCGTCTGAAATACTGTGACAATCAGGTATGTTTGGAAGAAGGACAACGTTGTCATAAATCCATCTAGCAGCTCCCGAATCACTATTGAGAAAGATGGCACCCTCATCATTAGCCAAACATGGTCCGGTGACATTGGAGATTACACATGTGAAGTGACTTCCTTTGGAGGAAATGATTCCAGGGTGGCTCGCATGGAAGTGATGTGAGTATTCCCCTAACAAATTACAGAGGATGATTTTCCACTTAGCTTGTTCCACTCTTTAAAACTTTGGTTTTCTATTTGTTATAAGAAACAAAGTCGCTTCTTTATTCTACTACATTTGTGTCTAGAAGCATTTAAAGCATAGAATAGATTTGTGACACATAATGAATCTAACAAAACTGACTAGACTTCACTGAATCAGTGGGACTGACTGACCCAAGTGAAATATCTTGTGACTGCTAGAGGTGTAACTAGCTAATTCTGGGTCCAAGGCAAGAAGATAACATTGCACACCCACCCTCTGCAACTCTTAAACCCTTTCAACACTTTCCAAGAAGAAGGTAGTTAGTGAGGAATCAGACAGTGTTGGAACCACACAAGTCCATGATGTTACATGAAGGTTAAAATCCTAATACTTGATTCAGTTTGAATGTTTTAAGTCCATAGCAGTTGTCTCCTATGTGACTAAACTCACCATGCATAGAAGAAAGTGGACATCTTGGTTCCCTGCTGTTGCTTTCTATGGCTGAAGCCCTGTTGCTTAGCATAGTACCTTATGTACTAGAGTTAGGTCCATTGAATCAGTGGGGATTTGGTGAGTCAGTTTCTCCACAAGCTCCATTGATTCAAGCGGGCCTACTCTAGTTGTGACTTTTGTTATCCAAGACTGAATTTTTAATGCATTCCTAATCAGTTAGGATATTTGAACCTTGACCTCTGATTGACTCTTGCTTTCCATACATTTAGTTTTCTTTTGTTACGTTATTTTAATGTTGTGATGGCATTCATATTCACTATAAACAAAGTATAGAATCTCTTGATCTTTCAGTAGATTCATATAAAATGTATTCATTTATACAAAGATGTTTATATAAGTGCAGAGATATTCTTCTAGATGTTAAAGACCAGAATCCATATCCATTCATAGCAAGGTTTCAGCTGAATGCTTTCAAAGTCTGCTTCAGCTATAAACCAGATGAAGTAAAGGCCATTTATGATGCAAGTCAGGAGCATTGATGCAAGTCTAGAACAATTGTGCAACAATAGATAGTAGGAGAAGACCAGGCTCCTAGCATCTATTTCGAAACCATCTATTTGAGGCCTAGGCAAGACTAAGATTTTATGCTGCTATCAGTTGTATACACCAGTGTCGCACACATTTCTTTCTTTGCTGAAGGAAGTTCTTGATGAAACCCAGTGGAGTCTGAGGTAAAATGCCATATCCAAGCAGGCTGGTGGTTTGGATCCCATGAGTAAGCAGATACCACTTCAACCCAACAAGCCAGAGAGGTGGAAAATGTAGATAAGGATGAACCAGTAGGCAGTCCCAGGTCGGATGAATTGAGACTAAGGTTAGCCCTTTGTCTCACGAGTGACTGTGTAGACTCCCTTTCCCAAACCAGAGAGACAAGCTGGGGAGAAAGCTTATATAAAGCCAGCAGGTCTACTATTGGCTGCCTGGATCATCTGACTTGATTTTCTCTTGAGCAGATGGGATTCCTTGGAAGAAAGGATTTCCTTTTCTGCTGGTGTCTAGGAACATAGCAGAGCAACAAGGAATAGGCCTGGCAGTCTTCCTTCTTGTAGTACCACCTGGATGACAAGAGAATGAAGGCTCAGCTGCCATGTTCTGTGGTCTGAGCTTTGTTTAGGCACCTTACATCTTCATGGCCTGATTGCAATGGCTCAAGTAGCTCATCAGGCTGGACAAAGATGTGCAACATTTGTTTTTGGACTACAGCTCCCCGCAGGCAGTGTGGACAGTGGCCATCCTGGCTGTGGGTTCATTTAGGTTTTAGTCCAAAAAAACAAGCAATTTCTGTGATATGGACCCAGGTGCAGACCAAGAGCTTTCTGGCTCAGACACTAGACTGCTGCATCCTCTTCATTAAGTGTGACACTTTATGACGGTTGGTCATATTAAATGCCCTGATGATGCATACAAGTGTGAGAAGTGACTATATTGCTTGTTCTTCCTTGGTTGCACTGATCTCTAAGCTCTAATGGAAGTGGAATGTAAGAGACAGGCAGTTTTAGAGAACAAGAGATGGTGGTATTAGAATACACTTGTGTAGTAATGTTTCTTTTTCCCCAAATAGAATAAGTTTCTGCTGGCTGGTCACACCTAATCCTCTCTTGGAGAAGATGCCTGAGGCGGCTTCTTCAACCCTGCAGTATAATGTGTTCATTTTGGAGATTTTGTTGCATTCAACTTGGTTTTATTACAGCATCACATTTCCAGTGCCAAGCCCTGATTGAATTCTGTATGAAAACCGTCAGTTTTTACATTCCCTCCTTCAGTGCTTCTCCTGCAGTGCATTCACACTCCTGGTTGAAATCCAGTGCTAAGATGACAATTCCCATCAGAGTGTTGTTTCCTGTGCTTAATTTTTTTAAAAAATCCTCTCTGCCTCTGTATTTGATTTTAGAAATAGGCTGGGGGCAATTTCATAACCTCGGCATTAAAGCCAAACATCCAGCATGCGTTGATGCGCTGTTCATTTAGAAAGCTTTAAAAGTGTAAATCTCCCCAAATCTTGCACTCTTACAATATGTTGTAATCTAACGCTCATCGTCAGGTGTAAGAAGCCTTTAGCAGTTGTGCTGCCAATGATTATACTACCTGGAGATGTCAGGAATCAAATCTGGAACCTTCTGCATTTAAAAAAATGCTTTGATCAGTAGGCTGTGATCTGTGCCCAGTGAATCTAGACTTGAAAATCACTGTGTAACATGGTCTGTAGTGTACCCTAACATCCCAAATGTAAAATAAGTCACATGGCAGAAACCATTCTGAAATGTTGCACAAACGCTCGCTGTGTGTGCAAAATGCAGGGCCATGAGAAAGCAGAGGTCCATGTGCGAATGCAGTCTTGACAGTGTAAACTAAGCCAGTTTGAATTTTTCCATTATTAAGTGAAAGATAATAACAGGGACTCTCACAGATGTATAGTAACAAAACACCAAATGACACCCTGTTAAAAAGCCATCTTGCTCTGGGTACCAGCTCCATATATTTCTCCAATTTCTTTGACTGCCTCTTGCCATTTTTACTCTTTTTATTCTGCATGCTTCATCTAAGTGAGAACAATCAGGAAGAAGTGAGGCAGAAAGCAGATTATCTTTTCCACACAATAGAGGAGGTTTTTGGTAATTTCTAGCCTCTAGTGAGCTATTATCCAGCAAAGAAAAATTACTGCTGCATCTAAATTCACCTGCAGTGGTGGGAAAACACAACCACACACACACATTTCCCAAATGCATGTCCTCATTTCAGCCTATGTCTAAAGAAAAATCAGCTTCTACTATTTTCCTCCTCCCCACAGAGGGCCTTCAAAGTCAAAAGTACTATCCTATAAGTGAAATGGGTAAATGACTTCTCTCGAGTAAGATCACATTGCTTTGAAATGAAACACAACTCTCACAAGTGGTCCAATTCTGATGAGAAATTGTTGCTGTTACTACAGAGTGAAAAATCTATAATGGAGTCATACCTCAGCAACAGAGCAGTGTTTTTGCATGCAGAAGACTCCAGGTTCAATCCCCAGACTTGTGGGTAGGCCTACGAGACACCTCTTTCGAAAATGCTAGAAAACTGTTGTCAGTCACTGTAAATGATACAGAATGAGACAAAAAGAAAAGAAAAGAAAACCACAGTCTGACCTGGTATAAAGAAGCTTCCAATGATGTGCAGTACAAAGGAGACCTAAGGATGTCCTTTTGAAACCTTTCCAATCAGACTTGGCACTCAAACCCATGTTTACCTTCCAGTGATGAATCACACAACAAAGCATGTTGGAATGTAAGACACAGAGGTGAAGAAAAGCATGTGTTATGGCAACTAGCTGGCTTCCACCACTTGAGGGAAGTACTCCTTCTAAATACATGCTCTGCATGTCACCTGATTTTATCCTCTCTGTTGCCCAGGTGGTTTCTTCACAGAAAATCACACTGTCCATCCCACTTGCAGTGATTGAAGAGCAACTTGGGTTCTCACATGTGAATCTGTCACTGAACATCTAGTTCAGCCTTGAATCCTAAGTATTGGTTTGTTTATATGTGTGTGTGTTGTGCCTTGCATTTCTTCCTGCAGCTAAGCCACTTAACCATAAGTGAAACTTCATGGCAGACTTAACTTGGGAAGTCTTTTGTGGCCAAGAAAGAAAGCTTTCTCTTTTCTTTTTTTAAAAAAAGTAAATTGACGAGGAGGCTTGCTTAATCTTCCTCGCCTTCTTGGTAATCCTCTCTTCAGTCACAGTCTCTCTAATTACCTGCTGTTGGGCTCTGCTTCCCCCCCCCCCCCCCCACTGAGAAGTCTTTCCAAAAAATATGCCTGGTTTATTTCCCTTAGCAAATAGCTTGCTTTTAGCTAATTTTGTAAGTTACTCTGTGGGTGTTTGCCGAGTAAATTTTTCCGCTGCCCTCTGGCAATTATGAACTGTTTCTTAAACACTGGGGTATTCATGTCTATCATGTATCTTCTTTGAAAAACTATCCTTATTATCCAGCCTTAAGGTTCTGACAAAACAGTTCTCTCTTGTTTGCATATTCAGGAAAACGGGAAATTTGTCAAATCTCAGAAGGTGCCACTTCTAGATTACATCCTTGTAATCAGACATTCACTATCTGAGAATGAGATCTTAGACATGCACTGAACCAAATGGGAAGCAAGAAAAATGTGCACTTCACAACCATTTTCATCCATGCATCTGTTTTGGGTGGGGAGAGGCATGGTTTCTCAGTACTAGCTAGGTCCAATACTAGCTGTGTGGACTGTAATTTTGAAACTGGATCAGCAAACACCTGTACAGGGTTCAAAGACACCATATCTACCCTTTGACAATTCTGTTCTTGTGTTTTGCCACAGAAAATAGCCTAGTATAGATTTGCTGTAGTCCGAGATCCATTAATGAGTAAATTATTGCATGGAATGTTAAGAATATGACTCTGAAATTTTGCAGAGAGGAAGCAGATAACATTTGTGGGTTACTGTTTACAATGGTGGTGGTAGCTAATTACTCGTCCTCTTGGCTCTCGCTATTTTCCATACTCCTTTATATGACACGGAACCATTTGTTCAAGTGAGATTAATAACTGTTAATCTCCACTTGTGTTTACAATTGAGAGACCTAATACATTTCCCCACTCAAGAGTTCCCCTTCGGTTTAAATGATGGTTTCTGGTGAAGGATGTTTCTTGCATGCTTGTTCCCTTGGCCCACAAGGACTTTGGTGAGCAACCATTTTCTGTTGCTATTGGTTGCAGATTTCAGAAGGCAAGAGTTCATTGCAGTTACCTTTTATGGAAAGGAACATTATTGCGGAAGGCTGCTTTACCAAAAAGACAAGTTCATTATTTACCCTCGCTGATGTTGGCTCAAGGTTATTGCTTATGCCATCCATTGGCTAGAAGAGACCAAATAGGTTTGCAACAAGATATCAATTTAAATGAGCACGCCATGTACTAATTGAGAGTAGCATAGACTGAGAACTTCAAATTGATTGATGATCTAGCATATTAATATGAAAATTTGCAGGAAGGCTTGCAGAGATAATCAACTGAAACCAAACCCTAAGCTGGAACTTGCATTTAAACTCAGAATAACCCGAGAGGAACATGAATGTGTACAGTGTTTCCCCAAACAGGGATCAAAACTGTTTTCCTAATGAGTGTAGACACGTTGACATTCAGCATTTCAGATGTCAAGGAGTTTCCACTGAAGACCAGTATTTGAAATAGGTGGAGACAATTCGCTTCTTTATTCACATTTTACTTAAGCAAAGTCACAGAAAGCTTGACCCACCTTGCTGACAACTGTAAAATAAGTCTGTATGAATGCCTTTGGATAACTGACCTAACTAGTAAATACATGAACTGGATTGACTTGTAGTGGAAAGTTGCAGGCCTGTTTCCTTGGTGTGTCCCTCACATCCACAATTGGATATTGCACTTTTGTATAATAAGGCTGTTTTAAACTGCAAGACTGTCCCCCCTTTTCTGAAAACAAACAAACAAAACCACCAGTTCTTCCTAAAAGGCTGGCTGTGACTGGCAAAGCTGGTCTTGGCAATTTAATCCTTTCACCTCGGCTCTTTGGACCATTCTGCAGTAGGCAGAAAAACTCCTTTTCCAAACATTCTTAGGTGCAGGTCCAGCATAAGAGTATGAGGACTCTGTCCAGAGAACTTTAGTCTTTTTTATTTTTTATTTCTAGGGTTACAGATTAGACCTGAAACAAAAATAGGAGGCTTTTTTGCAAAAGTGTTCAGTATAATTAAAATGCCCCGCCTCTTCACCTTGGTTTTCCATCTGTTTTGCAGAGATACAAAAAGGTACTGAAATGTTTTACCCCATCAGGAAGCTTTCCCTGAGCAGGCCTACTTTGCTCCCAGTGATGTCATAAATTAAGTATGAGTTTCCCAATTGATTAGGATTGCCAAGGAATCCAAGATTTGTCCCGTTAGATCTCAGTTTAATTTGTTCTCAGTAATGTCATTATATAGTCAAATATGATTGGGTTATTAATATTATGTGACATCATTACAGAGAGTGAGGAATGACTCTAGGAAGGAGGAAGGAAAGCTCTAATGATCTAGAAAAATTTGGGGTGAAAGAACAGCAGATATGGAAATCATGTGGCTTCAAATAGCTGAACACTTGCACATTTTATGTATGGGATGAAACTATTTTTGCTCCAAAAATCAAAATGGCAGGCTTATGGTGCAACACCAAAGGGCTTAAAATAACTGTACGCTTGCAGTTGAGAGAGTGTGGTGGTGTTGCATTCTCAGATTTTATTTTATTGCATCAGGCCACAGAATTTGTAAGGTCATGTCCACGACTTTTTGTTCTTTTCAGAATTTCTCCAGAGCATCTTTTTGTTTTGTTCTACAGAAGGTTAGCTCTTTCGATTTGAAGCTTAAGAAACAGTATCAGAACAGCCCTTTCCCTTTTCTGCAGTCAGTTTCACTGTCTCAAACATAATTTTGTTTTTCTCAGTTCCTGTTATGCAGCCTGCTTTGTATTATAATAGATTATGAACCGTGATTCAGAGTTAATGCAAAATTAAATTCATTTTTCTTCGCTTCACCTCAACTGCAGGGAGGGATCTTAAATTAAGAGCATGTTTTTACATCTCTGATTTAAAACCACATCCCTGGGCTGGAATTGCCCTTGTTTATGATGGTGACCTTACTGCGGTTTTAGATAGCACTAAGTGTGCATCAGCTTAATAAATTATGAAAAGAAATTAGTATATGTTTTTTTAAAATTAAAGCATCCCACGTACAATTACTACTTTTCAGTCTGACTAGCAAGGGTCAGCAATAATTGATATTGAGAGAGACAACTTCCAGTGAGTAGTCAGTGAGCAATTGCTAGGCTGGTTGCAACTCTGCTTTCTTTTGTGGAAAAGACTGAGGCCCCATGCTTTGATTTGGATTACCAAGAAAAACCTCCAGGAAGGGCAGAAAGACACTTGTCAGCAACTCTGGAGAGCCACTGACAGTCAGTATGAGTAATGCCGCCCTGCTTCAATCTAAAGCAACTCTTACATTCCTAAAAGCTACCGCAGGCAGCATTTCTCTGGTCTAGTCCATATTCCATATCTATAAGTTAAAAAGAAGAAGAAGCTTTCCAGATGTTTTTCAACTGAAAGTAATCTGTGTTGCAGTCATAGATCTGGACATTTTTCGTAATCTTTGCGTGGGAGGGGAGAATTATTTCATAATTCACATGTATTTTTAGACATTCCATGCCTGTGCTTTGTTTGTTTGTTTCTAAAACATTCCATTTAGTGTTGGTATTTTTTACTTGTTCTACTTTGATGTTTTCCAAAAGAAAACAAACCCTATTATGTTAGGGATCTATCAGTGGGTCTGCACACTGTCGAGTGAATTTAAAATCGTAGTAACCTAAAAGCCTGTACAGTAATTTTGACTGGGGACTCTGCATGGATGACAGCAATGCCTCTTGCTTGCCTAAGTATGAAAAATTCCACTTTAAATCACCTCCTCTCTTCCTTCCACTCTGCCTTGGGTCTCCTGTTCATATGTTTTACAGCTATTCCATTACTAAGAACTCGCTGTAAAAAGAATTTATAGATCAAGTTGTCTCAATTAAAAAAAACAAATTTGAAAATTGGCTTTTTTCCCACATTAAGTAACAGTGCCATTAGCTATTTAAGTGTCAACCTTAGGAATTTCTACGTAAATCACCCTTTGGGAACCAGAGGAAAACCTCCACTCCATTCAGAAGGCTTTGTTTTTATTTCACGTGCACTTTTTAAGCTGGAGTGTTTGGGTGCATCATAGTGCCTATATGGGGTCTTAAATGCTCGTGAATTCCCTACAGAATCATGCAGGAGCTTAGGAACCTGCCTTTCCCTGAATGACATCACTGGTCCATGAGTCCAGTAATGACTGCCACTCATTTCCCAGGGCTTCAGTTAGGATTTCCCTGATGTTCTCTGGTTCTCCCATCCAAGTATGAAACCAGGCTGACCCCCTGTTTAGCTTCTAAATCAGACAGGGTCACTGTGTTCAGAGTGACATGAAGGTGTCCAGTTGGAGGTGGGTGGGGCTGAATTCTCACAGTGGTAGGTTTTCTTCTGTTTTTCCATTCCCGTCACTTGTACTTTTTCCTTTTCTTTTATCCCCGTTTTAGAGAACTGCCTCATCCTCCACAGAACCTTCTGGCCACCTTGAACTCTTCCTTCAGCCGTAGCGTGATCCTCTCCTGGGTGCGTCCCTTTGATGGAAACAGTCCTGTCCTTCACTACATTGTGGAGCTCTCTGAGAACAGTAAGTTCAACAATCACTTACGAAGACTTGATTTCAAATTGTTCTTGTCCACTCACCCCACTTTTTTTTTTTTGCTCTCCTGATACCTTTTGGTGAGGCACAAGAGACACATCCAGCTGTCCTGTGTATCCACTCCCTTTTTTGCAAATACGAGTTATTGTTTAAAAAAAATATATTATTTTCTCAGTGAATAATTTCTTGTTCTGCAACAGTGGGGATTCTAATTGGGAGCTTCCTTTAGCCACAGCTGCTTTTCAGGTGGCTGCAGGTGGTGTTATGTGCCAGGCTTGACTGCCTTGATGCTCCCTACTCCAGAGTGCAATTACACAGCCCTGGAACAGGACTGAATTTAGGGTTGTGTCTGTTCTCATGGAAATCAGTACTGCAAAGGGCCTCCTTAGCACCAGGGCCTGATTAAAGATTCAAAGCACTGACCTGTCTGCCTTTCTTTACTGTCTGTACATCTTCCATTGGAAGACTTGTCTTTTCTCTTCCCTTCATTTAGCAGTGGAATTCAGTGGCACACACACTTCCAGGTGCGTGGTAGGGTACACCTTGGGTTCATGACAGCTTGCAGTGTGGAGATAACTCTCTTTGACCTTTACATCTGCAGCTACCAGCCAAGAGATGACATGGCAATAGCTTCCCTTTTCACTAATTCCCTCTGCTCTGGTCCTTTTCCTTATCTTCTTCCAAACTTCTGCGTGATCTGGAGTCTCATTCCCAGTAGCAGGTAGAGGAGAGAGTGAACCAAAAGGAGAAAAAAAAGTGGATGATAATAGGCTGGAAAAGTCACAGTTACTTTATTTCCCAGTAAATTAAGGTGGAACATTCTTCATACCATTGCACTTTCCTCTGACCTTTTCATCTTTACATACTCCCTCAAACACTCTCACTCTCTGCTACCACAACAACCTGGTTACTTCTGATGCAGTTTTTGCTTCTGTTGCTTTTTCACAGAACCAAAGTGGGTGAGATAGAAAAGCAGAGAAGCCCGGTGCTGTCTGGGTTTATGTGTGCATGCACACAGATACTTGCACACATCCAAAACACACATACATATGTGGCAATTTTCCACATTCACGTGTGCAGAGTTCCAAAGTACATGGAAGGTCTAAACAACAACAACCCTGCACATATTGTAGATCTTAAGGTTTGGCCCACTGCAGTCTACCTTTTTAGCTAAGTACCATCTACTTTAGTAACTGTGATGTTTCTCTGGCCATGCTTTGCAGGCACACTCCAGAATATATGGTAAATACACTGGGCTATTCAATTTCTAGAAGGTGGGTTTGAACACACAGTTTTGAGCTTCAGATATCATCCAGAATCTCAGGCTTTGCAGGAATCTGTTCTGGAAACAGGGATAGCACTGACAACTGGAAAATATAGTAATTCACCTCTAAAAATCTGTAAGAAGCTCAACAGAGATCTGATAACATCCTACAGAAATTGCTTCGATAATCCTGGAGAGCATGAAGGGATTTTCTGAACTCTCACACGCTGTCAGACAAATCCGATGATTTTAGCTGATGGCGTTGTAATCTACCACTGGCAAGGTCTCAATGCATATCAGATACATGTACTTCACTAATCTTTGTGTCTGTAAGCTTACAAACAAAAAGGAGAGACATCCCCAGGAGTGAAGCTGCAGTCGGAGAACATTGTATCTGGTTAGAAAGTCTAATTGTTTGAGGGACACCCTTTTGAGTGACCTGAAGCCCATGACCCAAAGTCTGGACTCTCCTTCTAGATTGCCCTTTGACTTATTCAGTAGTTTTGTGCCAGCTGTCACAGCTTATGTCTGGCATATCTGGAGTAAAAATGACTGCATGTTATACATCACAGAGCGGTTGTAAAAATCAGTGAAGTGAAAAGTACAAAATACTTTTATACTTGGTCCATGACTAGCTTTAAATGGAAAACAGTGTTTTGAGGATGCTTTCTGTGCAGTGAAGACCATGGTCTCTGCTCAGATCCTGTAGGCATTTGAATGGATGGAAAATAATATGGATCACATCCTCCTTGACACAGGATGTGGTAATGACATCTCACCTAGATGCCTTTAAAAGGGGATTGAACAGATTCCTGGAGGAAAAGTCCATCACAGGTTATAAGCCATGATGGGGATGTATAATCTCCAGGTTTAAAAGGAAGGTGCCTTAAAATGCCAGATGCAGAGGAGGGGTATCAGGAGACAGGTATCTAGTTGTCTTGTGTGCTCCCAGAGACATCTGGTGGGGTCACTTGTGAGATACAGGAAGCTGGACCAGATAGGTCCATGGCTTGATCCAGCAGGGCTTTTCTTATGTTCTTACGTATGTGGCCAATTTTACTTAGCATCTAGGATGTGTGAATGTCATCATGGGTCAGGCAGGACACTATCATCCTGTTAAAACAGGAGACCCACAGTCCTGACTCACAGATGGTCTCTAAAGCCACCCAGGCTCTTACAGCACTGTAGCCTTTACTAGAGGACATAACTACAGTCTGAAATTCCCCTGAGATGTGCAGCTTCCTCAGAGTATGAGGAATGAAGGAGCCTTCCAACAACTTGAATACTATGCAAAATGACCACCATCTGTGGAAAGCTGTGCCACAGAACAAATAGAAAAAGATGGCAGAGCTCTGGTAGTTCAGATAGCAGAGGGGGTCATATTGTTGCATGCTCCTTCGCCATTAAGAAAAGCCCGCTAACAACAATTCATTGCATTAAGACATTGAACTGGCATATCAGGCTGTGCTAAAGCTTTCTCTGTGATAACATTGTCCCTGTATACTACGCACAGGCATTTTTAACAGGAGGAAGCATTTAAGAATAGAAGCCACACTCCAGTTCTGAAGTAGACCAGTCCAAGTCCCTATCCTTTTGGTCCAAGTTTAAGCAGTGTGTGGATTGACTCTTAAAGTGCCTAAGGCTAAAGGCACCGAACACTGCTAATCAGAGGAAACAGACCAGTCAAATAGTGTGTTTATGGTATAGATTCAGAGGGTAGATTATGATACCTTATGTGGTTTGGCATTTGGGATCGTGAAAAGAAAGCTCTTAGTTTCCTGCTGCCATCCCAAATTTTCCTCATTGCATTTAAATATTAATCCTTTCCTGCTATTAAAAGTCCAACCAACTCTAGTAATATGTGAGCACTTCCCTTCTGTTTGTCTTCGGTCATGATCTGAAGAGGAACCGGTGTCAGAAGAAAATACGTAGAGAAGTGTGCGTGTAAAACCTTTGGAAGCATGCAATTTACGAGTGGAACCACAGCTTTCAATTTTTTGTTTGCTGTTATGGATTTTCTGTCTCCTGTGCTTCAAGTCAGCTGTCGTGTCAGGTTTTCCTTGCTAGCATTTCTGCATGGAGTCGGTAATTTCTGTGCATTTTTTCCCTGCATGCACAATTTCCCCCTCCTTTCACCATAAATGTTTGCTTCCATTGTCTCCTCCTTGTGTGTTGTTGTCATGTTTGTTTCCTTCAGTCACACGGGGGTGGGTGAGTGGGTTTGCCTTTATTTACTCTGTCACTAATTTTACACATGCTTTCCATGAACTCATTTCATTGTCTTTGTAGTTTTTTAAACTGTCTGCAGTGATATAATATGTGTCAGGCATTCTAATCCCTGTTTGCTGTTATGCAGATAAAGCCTATATGTGATTCCCCCTCCCCCCCCGCTGCCAAGGGTATATTTGGAGATGTGATGTTGTGGAGTTTTAATATTGTTTGGGTTTTTCATCAAGAAGTCTAATGGAACCTTGATTTTATAACATGACTGTTGCTAAATGGTATCTTTTGTTTGTTCATTGTTTTCCCCCGTTCGATTGTTGAGGATTGAATGCCTGCCTAAGAATTGTAGCGTATACTGCACATATTAAAAGTGTGTGCATTTTGAGACTTCATAAGAAAGTCAACATTTATAGGGACCAGTTACTTGCCTCCCAGACAGGCTAATCACTCAATTTGACATAGATTAAAATGGCTTTTCTTCAATAACAATCTGTTAAGAAAAACAAAACAAAACATAACGTTGTGGGATGAGGCAATAGCAAAGCAAAGTGTACCGCTTATATATCTCCCCACACTGCTTAAATCACTCTCTGGGCACTTCACAATTTAATTATGTAAGCTACACTTTACCCCACCCCCCACAGCAAGTTGGACACTCAATTTACTGACCTCAGAAGGATGGAAGGCTGAGTGATCCTCAAGCCAGCTACCTAGGATTGAACTCAGGCCATGAGCAGGGGGTTGGCTGCAGTACTCCAGTTTAACCACTGTGCAATGAGCAGTGTCCCAGAGCACAGATGAACAAGAGAATCCCAGGTATTAAAAACAGTAATCCCGTGTATTTGCTTTAGTGACCATTAGCTATCACTGGCATAATCCCATGGGACTATCTCTTTCTGAAGTGCCATTTAAACAACCTCACAAACATAAAGGCCTTTGCTGTGTATGTCCCCCAAGAACCCATGAGTGTTTCCATGCCCACTGCTAAAACAGGTGAGAATAAGAGGTTAAGAAAGCACAACAAAATTATAGTGTAGCTCGAGTACTGGACAGGGACTTGGAAAATCCAAGTTCTAGCCCCGATTGAAGCATGAGATTGAGCCAGAGCTCACTGGAAGAGAGGTGGAATATAAATAGAAGGAAGGACTGAAGCACATCACAGTATTGACACATACTGTCTGCTTTCACCTGTTGTATTTTGTATTTCAAGTCCCGGAGAGATGTATTCTGTGACCATGTATCCTCACATTCCATCAGAGGAACAAGTGCTTCTAGGGTCTTGACCTTTCTTTATTTTTAATTGAATAATGTCCTGTGATAGCAGGCCGTTACCATTTTGAAAACCGGCAAGTGCAAATGAAAGTCATTTCAGACACTGCCAGTTGTGGCAAACGAGAGACCAAGCAAAACCTGAGAGTGAATTCCAGGGTAAACCTGAAAGAGAAATACTATCTGTTCAGTGTAATAGAGGCTCATTTAATAGCATGTCCGAATGCTTCTGTTGTCATTACTATGGAACATCTCCAGGTTCTCTGTGTCTAGCAAGTGACCATAATCCCCAAAGGAAAGGGAAATTGGTGTTGTTAACATTTTTGTGGAATCCCTTATATTCTGGAAGCAAAGTAGAAAAGGGAGACAAAAAATGGTCAAACATACGGAACTTTCTTGTCCTTTCTATATTGTGCAATGAGCTACTTTGGGGGTCAGCTTCCCCCCTTTCCCATGTCTGTCTGTCTCTGTGTTTATATATCTGCTTAAGGGAGGAGCAGGCTTTGTAAAGGTTTAGTTTGATTGTCAAGAGAAGACTTGCTATTTAAATTTTAAAGGTACTCTATGAACTTGCTGAAGCCTCAGCTTCATGAGGAAGCAAATCTTCCCCCTCAATCCCCTTTTTTTCTGTGCAAAGCGGAATGCCCAGGAGATGAATAGGGTTCGTTTATATTAGTTTTCAGTTTAATCTCTCTTCCTGCCAGATCTTTTATCTTCTACCAAGAAAAGGGGAAAAGAATAAATAAAGTATTCTACAGATGCAGTGTATAAACAGAGCACAACCCTAAGCTGGTGGAGAGATTAATAGGCTCAGTTGTTGAATCAAACTGTTCACTAGATCGAACGGCTTGGGTTAAGCACTCTCGAGCGGTGTTTATACTTGCGGTAAACAAATGAAACAGAATTGCTCCAGGAAACAGACTGGTGACAATTCGTTCATTTATGGACATCCAGAGTTCTAGTTAGTGTCTGCTCTTCCATTTTCTTGATTAAACCCCTTCAGGCTGCTTATTAATTCAGCCCAGCCTTCGTTTCTTGCTTCCCATTCATTTTTGTTATGTACTTTGCACACCGGCAAAACAAATGCTCTTTTGATTCATAACCAAACATCTGTAAAAAGCAAATAAATAATGGTGTAAGGGGCAATCTCCACTTTATAAAGTGAAAAGGGATATGAATGTCTTTGCTTTATTCCAGCCATATATCACATAGTGTTTTCATCATCCAGATCAGTGTCTCATGGTGCTTTGGGAAACCGCCCCCACCTCCATTGCATTCATTGAAAAGTATGTTTGTTTAAGACTTAAGGTTAGCCACATTTTAATAATCATTGTAATACTTGCAATTTACATAACTGCTTAAGACTTCCGTCCAAGTGATATATCTCATCAGAATAGTAACATTTGGTATTAAGAACTACTTGGTCCCAGTAACATGAGTGCTCATGTTTTTCGCTCTTGTTTCTACAATTTGGTGTGCCCATCACTGGACAAGTGCAGCATAAAATGACTGTATGAATGTATGAGAGAGAATACAACAGATGGAACTTTAATTTCCCTGTGCATGATACTTCCCAGTGGAGCCCGTTCTTCCATCCAGCTGCCGGCCATCAAGTACAGCAGTGATGTGCACGCCTGTATGAAGGAGCACAAGGCTTGGAACTGTGGCCATCACAATAAGAGAAAATCCAATGTGTGCCCTGGTGGAAGTAGGGAACACTCAGCAAGAAGGATGCTGCAGAATCAAGGAGAGAAGCAGCTGAACAGTTTCATAGAACTGAGTTATATTTAGAGAGCATTGGCTGAAAATGTATAAAACATTCAGTTGACAATTATCCATACACCAGTTTGGGTTGGCAGTTATGACTGAACCAGTTTTGTTTATTGACACCCACTTAGGTTAGTTCTGACATTACCATGGCAGAGACTCCAGCCTGCATTCATTCATGCACAGATATCTCTGTTTATTAGATGGTGTATCTTTCAGCAGTTTTCCAGGGGTTTTAAGAAAAGACATTTTTGAGTTTAGTAGTGTGATTTACTGGAAGTAGAGAGGAAACTTCAGTCCAATAATTCTGTATGGGTATATGCAAACACTCAGGCTTTATGGAATACTTGCCCAAGCACTTAGACTATCTTGCTAACATTCCTGTATTTCGCTCTGTCTGAAATCAGGCTTTTTCTCTGTCTCTAACAATATTATGTTGAGTATCTAAAAGATGTAGCCATTCTAGATTAGCTAGTAGAATGTTCCCAGAGGATGTTAATTTGAGCTAGCCAGTAACCTACTGAAGTGGTGATCATTTTTTATTGTGAAGTTTCCCAGATAATTGGACATTTTGGGGTAGTTTCTTCTACTTCCTGCATAGTTAGTAGGTTTATTATACTGACCACAAAGGTACAGATAGAGTTAGATGCTAGAATGTAATGCCATTTTCTCTTGATAGCACTTCTAAAGTTGTTGCATCATTTGAGAGCAGAACATGACAAGAGCTAGTAACACTGCTATCTTCCACAAAAAACAAACACAGTTTCATATTTACAAAAATCAACATGGTGCCAGAGTTCCACCAAATGCTGCTATACTGACCTATCTTTTGAAGACTAACATTTGTTCACAGCTTTGGTTTGCATGGGTTGCTGCTGCTGGAGACCCCTCACTGCTCTATCACTATCACCAATTAATTTAAGTCCCCCCCTCTTTGTTATTTCAACCAATCAAGGAGAATGTGCTGAATGTGGTATATTGCAACAAAGGCACCCAGCTACTCATTGTGATGGAATTATGGCTTATGGAGTTGACCTCAGGATGGTAACATCTGTAAGGTGGTCAAAGGGTTAATTAACATCAAGTTGGTAAAATCTGTAAAATGTTCCTGCTGACCAGCCTAGGCATGAATGTTTTGGGAGAAGTGGAGCACTGGAGGGCCATTCTGAGATAAGCAAGTTGAAGAGAACATCCTTACCTTGGTATGGGTGGGGTAAATGGAGTTTTGTTAATGATTAGCAGTTGCACCTAGAATGTGGTTAATTGGCCTTGACTGGTACAGCTGAAACCAATTAAAAGCTGTCTGCTGATTGGTGGACACTTACAACAGAACTGCAGGATGATGGAATTTAACGAAGATGGTTAGTTAATTCAGTTTCATCCTTCATCTTGGATCATCACAATGATTTAATAATGCTATTGGCTATGAAGAACTCTACATGCTTGTAAGTATAGCTTAGAAAGTTAACTTTTCTTTGTTTTCTGTGGGGATAGCCTCATTATGTTTTGAGCTCTGTAAAGTTGCTTTTGCTACCAAAGGATAGATTTTGTAATCACTGCTGAATTGGAACTTTTGTCTTGCTACTGTTGCTTTTAGTAAAATATAAAATTTTACCTAAACTGTGGGTTGTTTAGATAGCTAAAGGGGTTGACGGTACTCTTCCCTGTGTCTGAGGACACTTTGAGATTTTATAGTAGTTTGGGTTACTTAAGTTCTGTGCAGGGTTGATTTGCAACCAGAAGCAACAACCTGCTTGTGTGTGTTTGTCCCTTGAGCACCCGAGAGTAGGAGACTCAGAGTGTGCTAAGGAAGGCAAAGGCCCTCAGGAGGCTTTTCCCAACCATTAGTGCACTGGCCTTCGGGATCTAACCCAGCCAGGCAAAGCAGGCAGTGTGACTGAAGGGTCAGCCGATCACCTCTGAGTAACCCCTGGGTAAATAAAAGTTTTCCCCACACTCAGTTTTGACAAGTTGGTGACACTGCTAAGGCTAAAGAAAGTTAATTTGGAATCAACAGAGCTCTGCTTCCTGGACGAGGCTCATTGTGATCTAGCCAGTTAGGAGGGTGAACCTGAACAAAGCCTTGTGCAGCCAATTACAAAAGAAACAACAAAATGGTTTATGCTATCTTAAAAGCTAACAAGGTTTTTCTGGATTGTCGCCCATGTCCTCAGATGCCACAGTGGACTATACAAAAGCTTATATCAAATAAGACTTGTTATTCTGTAAGGTGGCACAGAACTCCTGTTTTTAAATTACCGAATATAGACTAATAAAGTTATTCCTTGGAAATGTCTCCTTTAGTTAATGTTACCCAAATAGGAAATCACTTTCTTTCCTTTTGCAAAGATCCTAAAATGTGGAGAGTGCCTTCTGATGCTGATCTAAAAAATGACCTCCCCCCCAACCGAGACACTGGCTCTCTTAGCAACAATAATAACCCCATCTTTGAACAGAAAGGTAGAAGGGTGTTCTCTTGAGATGCTTCTCATGTTTTCACTCCTTGGCGTAGTTGCTAGTAAGATGCAGGCAGTAAGGAAACTCAGTATGGGGAAAAACACACGCTGACAGCAGGATAGCTTACAGCATTGCCACCAATGCTATTTTACTTTGGAGAATTCACTGTTGGAAATGTTCAGACTCAACAACTTTTTCAACCTAAGTAACACATCCAGGCACATACACACATCCAGGCACAGCAGAATATTTTTTTGAGGCTTGCAGCGATGAGTTGATTTGTGCTCAGAAAGCCGCTCATCCGTACCTGCCTGAAAGCTGAGGGAAGGTGATATTCCAGCCTATCTGTGAATTTCATTAGATCCCTTCAGCCAGAGCTACTCATGGGTGTGGTGTCATAAATGGACTGCCAAACAGATGGGTTGAGAAATACACAGCCCATCTGTCTTTATCATGCTCATTTCCTCCTTTATTAAAATGTTAATGAATATAGTTTTTATTTATTATGCAGTGACATGTGCACCGTCCCTTTTCAGTGAAGAAATGTTCAATCTGATAAATCCTCTGAACAGATAAGGGAGTGTTCTTCCTTTCCCCTATGGAAACATAGCTTGTAAAGTCTTCTCCTATAACTGCCCATAAGTTAAAATGACTTTTATACCTGGTGGTTTTTATGTTTGGATTTAATAAGTGGCTTTTTAATAATACAGAAAGTATTGCCATCACTTTTGTGTCAGTTCTAGAGAACCTACAATCCCACTCATCTAATTATTTTGGAGTTCCTTGTTTTAGCATGTGAGGATGAGACAAGAAAGTATTGATGTACCTAGTGGTGTCAGAAGGATGATAGGCCCACCAGGGTGAGATTTTCAGGCTGAACTGGGGAGCCTTGTGGACTAGATTGCACCTACACTTTAGGTCCACTTGCTTGACCGGTTGATTCAATCCAAAATACACAGCAGAGCTAAATTAGTATACATAGTCCCTAACAAATTGACAGAAGATTTGCACCCTGCCATACCTATAATCCATCCTCCAGGTATTCCACAGACAGCCACATCCCTTTCCCCTGGATTTCTTCCTTTCTAAAATATAGAAATGCCTCTACTAAGACTTAGTTATGGTTGCTGAGCATTAAAACAAAACATGCTGGTATTTCTTGACCCCTGATTTTGCACTGGGCCCCACCCACTGCTCGAACATGCCTCCTCCAGAACATGTTTGGAATTGAAATTGGTCCTTGGGGTGAAAGCAGTTCCTCACCCTCCATGCAGATCACCAAAAATAACATACCACCCTTCAGTCATATTGCCACAGTGGAAAGGATTCTGTTCAAAGTATGAATAAAGTAAATGGAGCTACAGGGGCAGAGGAGGGCTAAAGAAGCTATGCCAAAGGCTTCAAGAAAGAAGGGATTTTGATCTGGAATTTGTAATAAGGGAGTGGTATTATATATATTCTGGGAGTGAGACGGCAACGTTAAGAAACAAATTGAGAAGTGAGATTTTAGAGAAAGATTAAAAACTGCTAGAGGACCTGGGTATTTCTCACAAAAGGAGATTTTGAAGGTTATGAGATTATTTCACACTTTTGAACAATTCAAGTATCCCCTCATGACACGCATGTACAGTATGTGGGAAACCAAATAAGCATTGCTTGGTTATGCAGGCTCAAGTTGTTGTGTATGTAAATCTGTCTGTAGAGCAGTATGTTCTTTCTTTTTAACTCAGAGTGGTCAAAATTGCATCATAGGCTAATAGATGAAGGACTTATCCTTGGTCTTTAGGAAGGGGCATTCCTTGGTAAAGAAAGTGCAATTATTATATAGGTGTCTCCCTTCAGGGAGAGAAACAGTTAATTTATGAACCTCTTTTGTAGTAAACAAACAGATAAATGAACAACCTATGTCACCTCCATTATCAACTGCATTCAGACAGGGTAGGACTTGAGGAAGAACACTCATAGTTTAAAGTGGTAATGTCAGAAAACAGCCTTAAGAAGATTAAGGTTCTTCAACTTAGAAAAGGATAGCTGAGGAAGGATGTGACATGGGCATGCAAAACAATTACAAGGTGGATTAAAAACTGAATTTTAATTTGGTTTTAATCAGTTTCTTTATGAAAAGGTTTCATTGCTGATGATGACATTGTAGTAAACATTGTTGTCCAAGTGAAGAAAAGATAATTTTTCCGAAGAATAAATGGTGCCTATGTTATTAAAACAATTCCTTCATTAAGTATCACAGAGTATCCTCTTTGCTGAGCTGCTTCCACATTTATTTTAATCAGCTAAGCAGTTGATTAATTGGTTGAAAGAAAGACTGTTAATTGACTAACATCCCAATCCTAAGAACATTTGCTTGCAATTGAGGGCCATTGATTTGAATTGAGCTTTCTTCTTCTCAGTAAATGTGTTTAGTATTGGGGTGTAACAGCTCTGTCTCCTTTGTAATTAAACTAGAGCCAATGAGGCTAAATCAGTTTGCCAAGTTCCCTGCCTTAATGGGTTTATGGATTGACTTGTAAGAAACTGTTGATCTGTGGATAGCCCTAATTTGGAAATATCAAATAGGAAAGCACTGTTTCACTTTGAATACTTTTATGCCTTCCCCTGTGGGATTTAGTGCTGCACAAAATGATGGTGAGGCTGAAATATAAGCTTTAGAATATTGCAGGGACATAGAAATAGTGCCTGCCAATGACTTCCAGTGGGTCATCCAACTCTGGCCACAT
The DNA here is from genome assembly GCA_037013535.1 of Intellagama lesueurii. NCBI lineage: Eukaryota > Metazoa > Chordata > Lepidosauria > Squamata > Agamidae > Intellagama > Intellagama lesueurii. The sequence continues at coordinate 18,467,625 of JBAJHW010000012.1, read as the reverse complement.
AATAATTCTGTTCCTCTTAAAGGAGTTGCAATGCTATTTGTCATCTTGCAGACAGAAGGTGCTTGATTGGTCACACTCTGATGGCATTTTTATTATCCAAATTTTATTTCTCTCCACCAGATTCTCCCTGGAAAGTGCACCTCTCCGACATTGATCCAAAGATGACCAGTATTACTGTGAGTGGCTTAACACCGGCCCGAACGTACCAGTTTCGAGTGTGTGCAGTTAACCAAGTGGGCAAGGGCCAGTACAGCACAGAAACTAGCAGGTACAGTTAAACAAAGCCCCTGTGCTCTGTGACTATCAGTTGACTACACTTCTCTGGCTACAAGTTTATGAAACCAATGGGCCTCATCGCTTCATAATAACAGCTGTGTGCCGTCAAGTGGATTCTGAGTTATGGCAACCCTTCCCAGGGTTTCCTGCATAGAAAGTCGTGGTTTAACAATCCATCTTTGGGGGCATTCTGAGACTGTGTAGCTTGCCCAAGACCACACAGCCTGACTTGGATTACAAACCACCCTGGATTATTCCAGATGCTCCAACTCATGAGCTATCCAGCCATCTCCAGTACTATGTACCATTAGCAAATGTTCATTTTCCTAGAAATTCCCCTTCAAAAGCCATCAGAAACTGTGGCCAGCAATCTATATTTCATTATCAGAGTAGTTTGAGTGCAAGGAATTATTTTGTTGCAGTTTGTCTATGTGTGTGAGAAACAGAGAAAGAAAGAGAGATTATGGAGAGTTGGTAAGGTAAAGGTAAAGGTTCCCCTTGACAATTTGTCCAGTCGTGTTCGACTCTAGGGGGCGGTGCTCATCCCCGTTTCCAAGCCATAGAGCCAGCGTTTGTCCAAAGACAATCTTCCGTGGTCACATGGCCAGTGCGACTTAGACACGGAACGCTGTTACCTTCCCACCGAGGTGGTCCCTATTTATCTACTTGCATTTGCATGCTTTCGAACCACTGGGTTGGCGGGAGCTGGGACAAGCGACGGGCACTCACTCCGTCGCGTGGATTCGATCTTACAGCTGCAGATCTATAGATCTTACAGCACAGAGGCTTCTGCGGTTTAACCCGCAGCGCCACCCACGTCCCTCATGGAGAGTTGGAAGGGCCAATAAATATGTTGCGTAAACACAAATTAAGAGAGATACGATAGATACAGATCCATTCTGTTGATTCTGGAAGCTTAAACCCAATGTTTTAAAAAACATCTTAAACTAGCAGTCAGATTTTTTGTTCTTACACAGTCTCTGCTGTATTATTCTTTCAACTCTAGTACACTCTTGGGAATGTAAGGCATATCTATGTCAGAATGAGTGTGTGGTACGAGTGAGTATCCACAAAATTGTTTTCCCTCCATTTTTTGATCATCTGTTCAATGGCTGTAAAATATCCTTCAGGTATTGATCTGCCCCTGTGTGGAATCCCTATGCATAGCTTCCTGGGGACTTGGCACCATATACGTAGGTCCTGAGATCTAGATAGTTGTTTGGAAGGCAAGTTGGGAAACATGGGCATCTTAATTTTCTGAGGTGCATGGAAAGAGCTGAAGGAAACAATCTGAATAGCATTACAGATTCTGGGCCAGTGTGTGGATTCACTGAGGCTTGCAGATGTTTCAACAGAACGTGGCAAGCTGGAAGATTCAGATAGAATAAGCTTACCACAGCAGCTGTCTTCCCTGTTGCTTGCTTAACTGATTTTCTATTATGTTGATTTGTTACAACTATTTCAAGCATGTCTACAGTAACTGAGCCATGTTTCTTTCTAGTTAGACCCCTGTAAACAAAGCTAAATTGCCTTTAAGTAAAGATGTAGGCAGAAGTCTCTTTACCATTTTCCTTCATGTCTGCCTGCACCTAGGCTGATGTTACCAGAAGAGCCACCAAGTGCTCCACCTAAAAATATCGTGGCTAGTGGGCGGACAAATCAGTCTATTATGGTTCAGTGGCAACCTCCTCCTGAAAGTGAACATAATGGTGTTCTCCATGGCTACATCCTACGGTAAGTGGCTTTCACCTACCCCTAAAAGTGAGAAATCTGGCACGAAGGCTAAGAATAGAGTTCAAGCATCACATATTGTTCTTTACAAGTCTGCAGAAAGTACATTATTAAATGAACCATTTCCTGTTTCCTCCAATGTACTATAATCAGACTCGTTCTGGAATTTCCCGTGAGCTTGTCTTGAAAGCAAGTTCCTGGATTCTTAAAATCTCTTAAGGTATTTCATGTTTTAAAGGCAGTCTCTTTCTTCACCTTGGGTCTATACTGAGGTTGCAGAAGTGTTCTTGACCTTTGTGCAGCTTGATGGCACTCAAGGTAGCAGCTGGAGGGCTAGAACAAAGGAATATAGGAAGCTGCCTTCTATGAGTCCAACCACTGGTTTTTCTAGCCCAGTATTGTCTACATTGTTTGACAGTTTTTCCCTCCAGATATTCAGCCAGGATTCCTTCCTTGCCCTGCCTAGCGAGTCCTGGTATTCTCCTATGGCTTTCCATCCAAGTACTAACCAGACTGGACCCTGCTTAGCTTAACTTCTGAAAACAGGCATGACTGTAAGTGTTCAAGGATCTAAGGTGGACAAAGAGAAGTGAATAGTTCTTGAAAAAACAACCAGGTCACAATGCTACATTTTCAGGGTGGGTCTGGATGTATTCTGGGAAAGATCTGGCATGTTTCCTATTTTTAACACGGCTGTTAATTTCTGGATAACTCTAAGAAGACCCCAGTGACAGCCATTACTACTGATCACTAAATTACTGCACAGTATATAAGCTCCACACTATATTCCACAGCCAGTATGGCATAGGGATTGGATAAAATGTTGGATCTGAGATAGAATGGGCCATATTTTTGAATCTCTGTTCAGCTGCAAAGATCAGTGAGTGATTTTAAGCCAATCATTCTCTCTCAGCTTAACCTACACCACTATTGCTAACCTACCAACCTACTGCTCTTGGTAAACAAGATGAAAAGAGACAGCACTGCACAGAGTTGCTTATTACTGTCATTACCAGGATAGATTTTTTTTCTTTAGAAAAATGTGTTGTTGATTGAATAGGAACGATATTAAAATGTTTTTGTGAAACTGAAAATGCTAGGCACTAATTAACCATTTTATTTCAAGTGTAGGAAGAATGAATGCGTTCACTGAGTCATGCAGTCTGCTGCAGTGTCACTCAAAACAGCACGCCCAAATATCATGAATACATAGTTAGAATGGTTCCCGATAACACACTGATGATGGAAATCAAAGCTTTTCCCAGTTTGACCACCATAACTGGGACAGATTCAGTGTGTTTAGTGGCAGTGATATATAACAATTTATCTTAACCACTGTTTCAAGTTGTCAGATAATAACCACAATGGGCACTTGTATGATTTAATAAATGCACTCAAACTGTTTTCACACTGAAGGTAAAAACAGTTCGAGAGAACATTACAAAGATCTAGCTAGCTTTTTCACTCTGTCTTAATTAAGCATGGATTTCTAATGAGCCATCTTGTGCCTGTCTTTTGAATGCTAGGAAATAGGGCATGCAAATAGCATGTGGCAATTCTGAGTTGCTTATCTGACAGTGCTGCATGTTAATGACACACAAAATGACTGTACCTTAAGTTCTGACAGTGTCATAGGTTGAAATACAGATAGACAGCATCAGGCAGCTACTCTGACAGATTTCCACTTAGGCAGTACCTGTAATACAAGACAACTGTTCTGAAGCCAGTTTTGTTAGAGTGTGTACTGCCCTTGCAATGCTCACCAGGCAAGTTAGCTTTGTGGCAAGCCAGGGAGCTATGTTAGGCCATTGTGAAATGTTATACCAGGGTGATGTGGTCGATGGGAGCATGCTCGGAACATAAAATAGACAGCATGCCTTGCCTCAGGATTAGATGGTTCTGAATTACTGTTATCCAAATAGAGTCGTTCTCTCTGCTGAGAGTGTCGCAGGCCTTGTTTGTTTGCTTTTTGAAATTAAAACTTTACTCTTCGTCACTCTAAGCCTGACCTTGAAAGACACATTGCAGATAAGCAGCGCCTGTTATTGAACCAAGCTTTGCTGATGAAGGAGCAGGCTCCCAAAATCTGCTTTCATTTCAGCTCGAGCGGTAAGGCTGTGAGCTGCTTGTTGGTTTCTGGTGGCATCAACTGTCAGCAGCCGTTTTTCTTTTCCCAACTTTGCTCTTCACTGAAGCATGCAACTGAGAGTTGACACACAGTAGCTGCATATTTAAAGCAAGAGACGAGCAAGTATCTTGTGCCTGTCAGGCACAGATCTCATCAGACTCAGAAGTAGACCACCTTTCTGTTGTCCAACTGCCGCAACACCTGAAGCTGTACTGAACCTTCAGCTACAATCCTTGTCAAAGCACACAGTGGGGCGGGAGAAACACCGCAAAAGGACATGACATTTTCAAACTGGTCATCACCTGCTCCCCTTCTTCCCTACAGGGAGAGGTAGTATTTATAGGACCAGGATCTCACTAAGCCAGCAGCACAGACACACTAGAGCTTCCCACCCTTTGTGTGCTTTGAGTGAGACACACAGGCAGAGAACAACATGGTGCACAGCACTTGCCGGTGCCTTCGGCCAAATCATACCTTTGGTCCAACCCGTCCGGCATTGCCAAAACGGGAATGGTAGTAGCTCTCCAGGCTCTAGTTTCCTCTGCTTTCTGGTCATTTTTATAAAAGAGGGAGAAAGAAAAGAGGGAGACCAAACCTGGTACCTTCAAGCATATGGTCAGAAAGGAGAAGAGAGTGCGTTTGGGAGGTAGAGGGAAATGTTGAATTTTTGTCTAGACTTAGGACTTCCACTTTCAGGTCTTAGCGGACCAGTCATATTAGTCTGTGGTGTCTTGCAGCAAAACAAGTAAAGAATCTCGTGGTGCCTTAAAGACTAGCAAGTTTATTATTATTATTATTATTATTTGTGTGTGGGGGGGTGCTTTTGTGGATTGCAGCCTCTTATTCTGATGAAGGGCTCTCCATGCATGTGAAGAAATGGGCTACAGTCCATGGAAGCTGATGCTGAATAAAACATGCTAGTTTGTAAGACACCATCAGACTCTTTACTTGTTTTGTTTCTTTTATGGTTTTATTGTAATAAATACCCAACCCATGTGTATTGTAAACTGACACATGCACCCTTTTAAACACCTAGTTCAAGTTGAATAATCAAGTCAAGTCAAATCAAAGTGTGCTGCTTATATTTCACCCTGTAGCACTGAAAGCACACTGTGTGTGGTTTACAATTTAATTTTGCAGGCTACACGTTGCCCCCTGCCCCCATTGAGCTGGGTATTCGATTTACTGACCTTGGAAGGATGGAAGGCTGAGTCAACCTTGAGCTGGCTACCAGAGCCTGTCAGGATCAAACTCAGGCTGAGAGTAGAGTCTTGGCTGCAGTTCTGCAGTTTAATTACTGCACCACAAGTCTTCTTAACCTGTGTAGTGATATCTCTGGGAGTTGTAATATCCTGTTTGCAAGTCAGACTGCTGTTTAGTCTACTTATTTCTCATATGAGGATTAGCATATTCTGAGCAGCTGTATTACAGCTTGTTTCCTGTAGACAAAAGAACAAACACCACTTCCCTCTTATACCCATACCCACATTCTCAAACTTCCAGTGGTTGCTTCATCAATTTTCAGGCACAAAATGGTGACTTTATAAGTGGCCTTGCTGCTCCACTCCTTGCTACCAAATCAGAACACGATGGTTCTAGCATTCCCCTCCTGAACGGTGGTTGTTACTGGTTTATTGGTTTCGTTTATTCCCTACCTTTCTTCCAGTCAGCTCAAGGCAATGAGCATGGCTCCTCTTCTTCTCCTCCCAACAACCCTGTGAGGTAGGACAGGCATAGAAACGGTGACTGGCCTAAGTCATCAAGTGAGTTTCATGGTCAAGGGAGAATTTGAACCCAGGCGTTTTGTAGCCCAAAACGTAAAGCAGTGCAAGACACTGGCTCCTTTGGACTACATCTGTTGGATAAGTCTGAGGGATGGGAAGGCTTGCTCCTGTACGGCCATTGTACGGTCTAGTCTGGGCCACTGCTGAGGCCCACTACCACCTCTGCTTAAAATATTTTACCTTGCTTTTCTTCTTAAAAGGACCCAAGGTGGCTTACATTATTAAAAAGACAATATTTAAAAGCTAAAAGCAGTAAGTATATAAATATTGAAAAGAATTAAACATTATAGAAAAACGGTAATTAAAATCAATACTACTAAAAAGACATTTAAAAGCAGCAGAGTATACCAGTCCATTCAAAACTGATATTAGCCCTGAAGGTCTCATAGCAATCGAGGTGCATTGGATCTACCAAATCTGCAGCCTCCCCGGGGAATGCTTTCTGGGGCGAAGATGGTGGGAGCAGAGTGTTTGTCTGTTTTCACTGACTTCCTTAAGTTCCACATGTACTAAACCAGGCATTCTCAATGGGGGCCATATGACTCCCTGGGGGAACCCAGGTACCTTTGAAGGGGGCCACAGACTGGAAGCAATTCTTCACACACCACCTTATAGGGCTTGTTATGCAAATTATACAATGCTAATTTGGCCTATATTTCTTTCATATTGTGTTTATGGCTGTGGCCAAAAAAGTTTGAGAACAGCTGTACTAAGCCAACCATGGGGATCTTTTTCTCCATGGAGATTCTGACGAATTCTGGGCTGGCAAAGGGGAAGATGCAGGGGAAGAAAAGAATTCGTTTTTCGAAAAGAACTTGTTTTGGTAGCCAGTTGCATTTCGATAACTAAATTTATTCAGCTGGCTGCAATGATTGTCTGTCTGTCTAGGTATCGCCTGGCAGGTCTCCCTGGAGAGTACCAGTACAAGAACATCACGAGTGCAGAGATTAACTACTGCTTGATAAAAGACCTGATCATCTGGACCCAATATGAAATCCAGGTGGCATCTTACAATGGAGCTGGCCTGGGATCTTTCAGCAGGGCTGTTACCGAATACACTTTGCAGGGAGGTGAGCTTTGGTCTGAATCCCTTCTAGTCTGTGATTTTGAAATGGTTTTGGCCGTTTGCAGGTGGGATATTTTCTGAATGTTCATGGGCTTACGCTGCCTCTGGCCAGACTGCAGAATTGGATGAAGTTAAATATGGGCAGGGAGGGAAATGGGAGATGATAATGGGCTGTTTTCTCACAAGGATGTGAAAAACATAATCTGCGCCACTCGCAACTTACCATACCCTGTGTACCATGCCGAACAGTTGATGTTTGCTGCTTAAAGAACCACTGTGATATTTTTGTGCAGCCTTTTGCTTTTTTCGATCATTCTATCTTGTTTGATCATTCCCCATTTGTACCTTCTATGTGACTGCCAATACATTCAGATACAAAGGCAAAGTTATATTCTGGACCAGCTATGATTGGTATAGAAACACAACAAGTTTTCAGAATTCTTCACGAAGAACAGTTTGGCTAATTAAGAATACTATGGAACACGAAACTCTGCACATTCATACATAGGTGATCTTACTGGGAGGATTCAAAAGTGCTGGATTCACCTTAGAATAGGCCAAATGAACATTAAAAAAACTTAAATGACTACATTTCCACAGTTTTAATGGGCCTTACTCTAAGCAGACTATGCCTGAATCCAGAACTAGCATTCTTCTATTTCAGCCTTAATTCCTTAGGTCAATAGATTAACCAGTGAGAGTGTTTTAAATACATGTACTGTTTTAATTAACTAAAAGTGTCTCAAATCCGGAAGCCGCATTATTGCACTAGAGACCAGAAGCTGTTATCTCTACCATCCACTTCCTGGGCCATTGTGTTGTTCACCATGTTTTTCACAACGACTTGTAGAAGCCAGAGATGAACTGAGAGAGAGGCTCACACATACACACCGTTCCTCATGAATTTTAAAGCAGTAACCAAAATGCAAGGTGGCTGTACTAGGTCGAGGATGGAAGGGCGGAGCCCTAAGCAATAGTCAGAAGTGAGCTAAGGATTGAACCAGGAATTGGACCATGTCTGTGGTTAAACACGAGAAGCACACAGAAACATGCCAGAATTATGAGCTCAAACGATGGTAACAACATCACACAATAGCAAACAAACTGCATTAGAGCAAATTGCTGAATGTGTTGTAGTTGGCTGTGGCTGGATAGTTGAAGTCTATTTTTATCTTAGTGCTTCAGAATGGGCTCAAAAAAAAAGGTCAAGCCCGAACGGGAAATCTTGTTGAACCCTTCCTGACAAGAAAGCCTTGGTGCTCAGAACCACTCTAAACCTTGAGAATGCCTGAAAGGTTCCACATTGCTGTTCTGATGGTGCACAGTACAGGGCAGACACTAGTAAAGGGTCATTTCCTCTTGTTTTGGAATATTTTCATCTTTCAGGTAAAATGGTTGCCAAAATCTAGCTTAGTGACTCCAAAGTTTGGTGTCCTTTTTGACCTCATTGCTCTAGGATACCTCCTAGACTTCATCTCTGAAAACCTCTTGCTACTTAAAAGGAAGCTTGCCACTCTTTCTGGGAATCCCCCCGAATTGCAGGCCACTGCTGAATTTTGAGCAGTAGGCAGCGTCATGGCCTTTACTTTAGGGGGTTGTAAAATGCAAGACAGCTATTAAAACCTTCCATTTGGGATACAGTACATCAGTTCCTTCACAATCAGTTACGGTTTTGCAATGCTGACTGGGAATAAGTGAGCAATATTATTGCATGATAAAATACAGTTTACCTTGAGAGAAGGCTTTTGTTTCTCTATTTTGGAAAGAGATGAGAGAAGAAACACAAGAGCCATGCGATGGATTAGTGAACTGCTGACTCTTCTGGGTAGCTTTCAAAGCACTTACTTAGGTACAAGATCAGCTTAAAATTAACTAGAGAGGAGTTGCTGTTGTTGTACATGCAGAGTAAACAATATGAATGGATAGAATAGTGTTTGATGGTGGCTGACTGAGGGCATTTGCTTGCTGATGCCCCAAAGTATTTTGGTCTACAGTGGTCCAGCAGAGGATGTTAACAGGAAGGATATAAATCAATGTTTGTCTCACCCTTGCAAACCAAGGAAGCGGAACCACAATATCATTCTCCTGTCTCTATAAGAGGGCAAGGTATATTGTGGAGTTCGATAAGAGAAAAAAACAAACATTTTTGCACAAATTAATCAAAATGGCACAAGTAATAGATTAGAAATACTGGTATGGAAGTCTGTCTTTCTCACTCTCTCTCTCTCTCATTCCCCATAATTAGCCATCCTGTGCTTGCTCTGTGTATCTGTGCTATTCTTTGCAAAAGTAAAGGGCACTAGTTTGGGGAAAAAACAGGTTTTATTTTTCCATACAATTACAGAAATGATGTCAAGAAGAAAAACTAGCACTCTGTTGTGCTGTCTCTTACAGGCAGGGAATCCTGCAGGGCTTGAAAATTCCTCACTGAGGTTTCTCATCCAGTGGAGACAGACAAAATAGATGCATTTAGGAAAAAACTTTACCTCCCCCGTTGACAGTGGCATACTACCATCATTAATGACAACTGCAACAATAGCAATGATTCAGTACATCAGTTCTGCTTCTGATTTTCCTAGAGGCATCAGGTTGCCTACTGTAGGAAGTAAATGCATGGCTAAATGAATGTTTGTTCTGGCCCTGGCACAGATTTTTCTTATTTTCTTTATACCATATAGCAATGTAACATCTCTGGTCTGGTCTTGTATACTGCATTGGAAGTACAGTACGGTAGGATACACAGGGCAAGCATATAGTGGATTTACTTATAGAATGATTCTTCTTAAAGTACACACACAGAGACACATATATACACACTCTTACACAAACTCAGGATTGCCTACAATTAAAAAAATTAAAAGACAGTGCTGCTGTTCTGAAGAGAGCCTTCCATAGATGGAGCCAAGAAGTTCTCCTTCCCAGTTGCCAGAAAGCAGAAGGGCCTAAAGGTGAACCTCTGATGATGACTTCAATGATCAGCAGATCAATATGGTGGTTGGCAGTCAATCTGTCAAGTAGCTGGCCCTCATGTCACGCTTTTGAGGTAAGCTCCAGCCCTTTGAATGGCAAATAGAGGGGCAGCAGAGAGGTTTGAGCACTGATGAGATGTGAGGCCAACACCCATTTCCAGTCCATGGCTTAGAAGCTGTTCTTTGAACTAACCGCACTTCACGAATCATTTTCAACACTCTGCAATAGTCCAACCTATTTTCCCCGTGTGCTGCATGAATAAGAAAGGAAAGATCAAAACTGAATACTTCTGCCTAATCCTTGGCTTAATCTTTTTAAAAGTAGGTGTGGAATTATATATTAAAATTCCTTGGAAATCAAAGCTTTCCAGATATTTGCCATGTTTTCTTAAATTAACCGAAATAAACAGAACACTGAGTTTCTTTCTGGTGTTCCATTTATTCTGCTTCTACATAGTCGTTAGATAGTTTCCCCCAATGTAGTATTTGAAATCCACTGGGAATGATTCATTAATCTATGGCCTATGGAACTGCCCTTGGCCACTGCTCCCCACCCACCCGCTTTTGGTGCCACCTTCTCTTTTTTCTTGAGCAGGAAAGATCAGCCTACAAAAATTAAGACATTTGCCTACTGTAATGTTCCTTTCCTGCTTTAATTTGAACCATATTCTTCCTCTGATCTCTAAGACGTGACATTCCCGTCCTTTTGATGTTTCCTGTGGTCCCACCACCTTAACTATTTCCTTCAGCATCTCAGACCTTTGGTTCCTTTTCCTTAACGCCAGCCATGGGCTCCACTGCAGGTTACCTGATATTGTGTGACGTTGTTATCATCCTTTATTGACCAGCTGTCTGTAGTAATTTATATAAATTCAGAGTTATAAACTGAAAGTGGTCTATTCTGCATTAAGAGATTGACAGAGAAGGGTGTTTAAAATGCAAGGGAGTGCAAAGGACCCTTCACGTTCCTGGGCAAGGATCTTTAACTGTTTGATAGATAGTAGTAGGCTGTAGATTAAAAGCTGGACATTTGTAGTCTGTTTTTATGTGAGTGCTCCTTAATGTGGATGGATGGCTCCAATATGGGCCTTACTGTGTGCTAATGAGGGCTTTATTGAATGGTCTATGATTAGGCTTTCTTCTCCAAAGCCTTCTGTATTTGATGTGGAAAGGGGCCAGCCAAGGAGCAAGCCGCTGGGACCTAGTCTCATTTGAGAGATTATTAATGCCCGCATCTCACAGTGAAATGATGGGCTTCCCTTTATTGCTTTGTAGTTGGAAACTGTCCAGGCCATTGCTGGTTGTGACCATTTTCCAGTTCTAAGTACAACAAACAATGCTGTAACTCAGGATGAGAGTATGAGAGAGAGAATTTGGTAAGAGGGGTGAAAGGCAAAGAAGCCACAAGGTACTGCGGATACATTGTGGAGTAGAAGCGTGGGGCAATTTCACCTTTCTGGCTTTCTTTTTGCATTGTCATACTTGTAATTAGAAGATGCGGAGATGCTTCTAGAGGCTCTTTTACTGCCTCTGTTCTCCATTGGACTGTTGTCATGCTGGAAAGGATTCCTATTGCCTGCTGTCAAATCCTTTTTAACAGAAGGTGCTGCAAACTGAGGCTGTAACCTTCTGCATACAAGATGCACGCTCCCTGGAAGGAAGTCTCTGAGATCAGAAACATTGCTCTTTTTTTTACTACCTCTCTCAGAGTCCCCAGTCAGTCATGGTAGCTGGGGGATCATGGGAGGTATAGTCCATAAAATTTATGTTTTAGGGCTTGGAGACCATCTAAAGCAGTGGTCCCCAACCTTGGGCCTCCAGATGTTCTTGGCCTTCAACTCCCAGAAATCCTGGCCAGCAGAGGTGGTGGTGAAGGCTTCTGGGAGCTGTAGTCCAAGAACATCTGGTGGCCCAAGGTTGGGGACCACTGATCTAAAGGGGTTGCCATACCATGGAATGTTCAGGAAGACAGAACCTCTCGCCAAAAAGGTGGCCACTGATGCTGTTAGTTATTCAGTGCCAACACTATGTTGTCAGTTACTTTCCTTGCAGAGGCTTGTTGGCACAGCATTAAAGCAGTCTGCTCCTGAGTTAGAGGAGGTTACTGTCTCTGAATCTAGAAAGCTTTCTCGGAATTGTGTTCAGCACAACTCTTTGACCTTACAAGTATTTGCTGCAGTTCATTAAGGCTTTTAACAGCTTCCTTTTGATATTTCCTGAGACTGATACTTTGTACATGTCCTTGGCATATAGAACAGTGTGACCATGGTATGTGGTAAACTCCATTCGGGTCTTAGATCACACTCTCACATGAGGTTTGTCCAGGGAGATGTTTGAATGTTGCACTAGGAAAGCATAGCGATCCTTTTCCAACTGTGGTGTGTGGATGGTTTCCCCTCACTGTACATTTGTGGACTTCTGGTGTTGAAGCAAATTTGGATCTTTGTGTGTCATCAAAATCGGTTTGTGGAACCATCTTTGCTTCACATCTAGTTTATATGGGATAGCAGTAGATGAGGACAGAGCTATCAGTTCCAAAGTCATTTTTTCCTGGAATATTTGCCTACTTTGGAAAACCTGTCAGGAACCAAGCACGACAAAAAGCACTGGAATCCTGATGTCGCCACATAAGCAATAGTCATGTGAGCCATCCCGTAGAAAGCTGTTCAGATAAAGTTGATAAAACTGTATGGGCAATAAGCAATGTCCTGTTCGTATTATGGCTCACAGCTCAAGGTGATCAGAAGCTAAGCTGCAAGGCTTATCTGTTACACTTCAGAGCAACTTTGCTAAAAGGATTGTCTTCTACAACTTTACAACTTTATCATGGTGCAGGTGACCAAATCTTCCTCTTCTCCCTGGCTTGGTCTACAGTACTATGACTGGTTTTCAAAGGCTTCTGGAACAAAAATTGTTTAACATAGTATGGTCCATGTCCTGTTGGCTCTTGTGGTCATCTGTTTCATCAGTTCTCCATTGGAAAGCGAATGATTTCAGCTCTTTTTGTATTTCTAGCTATGAAGAATCTTAAACCAACTTTATAGTGACTTCAGTGTAGCTTTCCCAAAGAGGTCTCAGAAATCAGAGTTTTGTTTAGTTAGTATACTGAAACATTTGCTAGAGGGCAGGGGCAGGCAATTTTTGGCCAGTATTATTTGGATTATTATTTTTATTATTATTTGGATTAACTCCATTGACTGTGCTGGCAAAGGCTGATGGAGTCCAGAGTTTCAGATGCACTCCAATACTATCTGGAGGGCCCAAGATTTCTTACCCCTGTTGCGAACCTTCCAATACTCCTAAAAAAAAATATTCTTAGATTCTGGAGAGAGGGCAGGTGATGTCAAATACTGTAGATCAGTGGTCCCCAATCTTGGGCCTCCAGATGTTCTTGGACTTCAACTCCCAGAAATCCTGGCCAGCAGAGGTGGTGGTGAAGGCTTCTGGGAGTTGTAGTCCAAGAACATCTGGAGGCCCACGGTTAGGGACCACTGATGTAGATTATTTGAGTTTGTAGTACAGAAACCCATATACAAGTTCTGCAGTGATCTTCTGAATGGCAGAAATTTCAAATTACTTTTAAATTACACAACAGAAGGAACTGGCTTAGGTCGTACACACAATGTTACTTTGCCGCTGACCCAAAGAGATGACCTGGAAAGCAGACTTCTGTTTATAGTTGTGCACTTTTAAGCTTGCATTCTTAATAAGTATCCTGGTTTGAAAGGAAATTATGTCCAAGTCCCTTGAATCCATGAAATTGATGTGGTTAAAACTGAGGTGTAAAGTACTACCATATTAAATTTTACATTAAGGCCTTGGGGTTTGGGAGAAAGGAATCCACAGAAGGTGGCACACCTGCACTCTGCCGTGCTTAAAAGAAGATTCTGACATCCTAAGAAGTGAAAAGCTCATTTGAAGGCCTTTCAAGCTTTCAGGAAGCTTCTATCTATAAAACTGCTCTTCTGACTCTCTGCATATTCACAAGTAGCAAGGCACAGACGTGGCATGCTTAACTTAAATTCTTTCTCGTTTTCCCATTACCTTGCTGCCTGAGTCCATTTAATGGCTCTTATTCACTCTGCCTTCCTGACCTTTTCTGTTAAAAGCAGTTTTAGAATGCTACATATTAACTTGCCGTTTGAGCAGCTGGGTTTTAATGCATTTCCAGCTAAGTGAACTTTACCAAGAAGAATGTAAAAGTTGGTTCTGTTATGCCAACATTGCTGTTAAATTTGAGGAATTCCTCAAACTTGTCACAAGATATTGAATGTCACACACATCCAGAGAAAGTTTTCTCATTTGGTAGAATGTGAAAATCCTATACTATGGTTGGAAAGACCACATTTTCCAGCAGTGCAAAAGTAGGCACCGTCATGTGCCATGTACACAGAATATTGGCTTGCCAATTGGCATATTTAAATTTATTTGTAACTGTAACATGCCACAGATTCTATATGGTAGTTGCTGGTCAATCATTTAATACAGATTTTTGTACTCTTGCATGCAAAAGAAGTTTCTGTACATTAGCCCGTTGGTTTTATCCACTTTTTAAATGTATGCATTGAGATTCAGAAGTTGATTTTCTCTACAGAAATCATCTAAGCTGTGAACTATGACTTCAGTGGGTTCATTCCTTTTCAATCAAAATTCCATAATTTCCCCATTCTTGCAATAGTATCTTCTATTATTTATCCTGGCTTCAGACCCTTTCGCTGTATGTTTTCTCTTTTAAAATACATAAAAATGGCACTGAATGTGCTATATTACTGTGAGCACTGCAAATAAGTACTTCTGGATCTTTCTCTGGACTTCGTAAAAGCTTCCAAAACGAAGGGTTATATGCAGAAGCTCCTCTCTTTGCATATGACACCCTTTTAAGATATTCTGAGGTCTCTTACAAGTGTCAGTCCCTAAGGGTAGAGCTCCCTTTTCCTCAAAGTCCTTCAGATTTTTCAAAGAAGGTGATAACTCAAAGAGGTGCAGTGTGCCAGCAGCAGGAAAATGTTTAAGAATGACTTCTGTAGGGAAACACGGTGTGAAATGCTTTCAGAGTGCTCAGCCTAGCATTTGCTGGAAAGCCATCATTCTTTTAAAAGTGTGAGACAGGCCTCCCCATGGAGGCAAAACTTCTCACAGTCACCTCCTACCAGAGGGTTTACTTCCCCATAACTGGCACTGTCATGTTTCCTACTTAACAAATGTACTCTGTGCAGCAGAAGTGGCAAGAACCGGGCAACATTAATGGTGTCTCAGCAGGAGGCAGATCTGAACCCTGGGCAGAAATCCCAGGAAAGTTTTCTTGTACAGTACATGCTCCCCTGAAATGAAACTGAGTTGCACAAGGGTAATGATTCCCATTCATTTCAAGGGGCGCAAAAGAGCTTCCCCTTTGATTAATGTAAATCAATTCAATTTGTGTAACTTAAATTATGCAAATCAGGGTTACAGTTCTGTCTACATGTATCTGAGAGTAAGTCCCATTTAGCACAGTGATATTTGCTTTAAGTAGACACGTTTAGGACTGGGCTGATAATGGTCCAATTGTGTTGATGATTATTTCCACCTCACGTATTGAAAATCACTCTGTGTGACTTATTTTATACCCTCCTCACAACACATAGACACACACAGAGAGACACATTCCACTTTTATTTTATTTTTTTATTTACAAGATTTTTTAGCCGCGCCATTACCAGTGGTCTCTGAGTGGCGTACAACAATATTAAAACTTTAAAAACATTAAAAACATTAAAAATAGGCAATATTATAATAATATCCTATATTAAAAACAATCATTAAAACATTAATATTAATAAATCCTGCTGCTCATATGGCCAGCTAAAGAATACTATTTAATTAAAATGCTGGCGAAACAGAAAGGTCTTTGCCTGGCGCCGAAAAGCCAAAAGTGTTGGAGCCAGGTGGATCTCTATAGGGAGGGCATTCCAAAGTTGGGGGGCAACAGCCGAGAAGGCCCTATTTCGGCATGCCATCCCCCTCACCTCTTTCAGGGATGGCACCTTCAGAAGGGCCTCCTGGCCTGATCTTAGAGGACTTGCATTGATTGGTTGATTTTATCAAGAAAATATCCTCCTAGTACTCAAGATCTGTTGTCTTCTCACTGAAATATCAGGGAAGTTGTGTCATGCCTTAGGTTGCAACTCTCAGGGTTCTCACTTTCTTTGCACAAGTTGCATGAATTGTCAAAATTGTGCAAAGGGCGAGGCCATGTCTGCCTCCTCAGAGGAAAGAGGGCTGAAAGGTCCCACATCCTATTGCCATCCAAGGCTGGGAACTTTGATGGTCTCCCCACTTGCAGAGGATGGGGAGGTCAGAAACAACAACAACAAAAGATTTTTAAAAAAATCTAGAAGACTAGGAAGATGTTTGCTTTATAAAGGGATATCCAGCTTCAATCAGCTCTTGAAAACCATGAGGAACGTTTTATGTCAACAGCTTACCATTATTAATATTTCAACCTAGTTCTAAAGACATCCTCAGGATGATGTACCCCATTAAGTATGTGAGTTGCACAGGAAGGCTTGTAATGCCCCGAAGTGTTGTGATTAATCATACGTGTCGTGAGTTGGGGAATCAGTTTCGGGCGGTAGAACTGAAGTGATAAATGACTTCTGTTACTCCAATCTTGTATATACATAGCTCACTCTCACTTTAACAATGCAGATGACCAACGGGAGAGGTGTTATCTGGCTGAGAAATCTTTACCAATTATAGGATACAGGTTATCATCAGTTTTCCTCTTAGAAGTTGTTTATGCTAGATATGGGCAGACACAGAAAATGGATATTCATAATATTCTGGTTCTTTCATTGTTTCTTCTCATAGATTCTTGGACAATGAAAGTTAGCGGTCTAAGTGCACCACGTAAAGTCACTTGGGGACACAGTTTGCCAAGAACTGTTCTGGTTATTCACCATTGGTTTGCATGATGTGTCTACTGTGCTTAATAAATCGCAGCCACATTTTGTTGTTGGTTTAAATCATGAGTAGACAATAAGTTGGTACTCGATGTGATGTAGTAGATAGAGTAATGGATTAGGACTCTGGAGATCACAGTTCAAGTGTCCACTTGAGCATGGAAACCCACTGAAGAAGTGGAACTGGACAAAAACACTCCTTAAATATCTCACTTACCTTGAAAGCCCTGTTAGGGTCACTGTAAGTCAGTTCCAACTTGACGCCATGTATATAAGCAGATAGTAGGTTAACTTGGATATTTTAACCATGCTTAAAATACTTTATTTTTTCTTTTCTTCAATGACTCTTATAGTGAACAAATAAAGTACTTTATGAAACGTGATATTAACGGTGAAGTATCTATAACGACATAAATTTATACTGTGGAGGCAGTTTAAAATGGAGAGGAAATCAACTCTTTTTTTTTCATGAATCTAATAGAAATGTCTGCTGATTCCTCCTCCCCCCCCATTACATCTTAAAACTGCAAATTCCACCAGTTAATAACAATTCTTTATTTTTCTCCTAACTTGTATCTTGTAACATCTTGACTGATGAAGAGATCCAGAAATCTTAAACTTTTCATATTTTTGT
Organism: Intellagama lesueurii; assembly: GCA_037013535.1. Classification (NCBI taxonomy): domain Eukaryota; kingdom Metazoa; phylum Chordata; class Lepidosauria; order Squamata; family Agamidae; genus Intellagama; species Intellagama lesueurii. Next base: position 18,450,096 of record JBAJHW010000012.1, on the reverse strand, counting down.
GATCTTCTGGTGGGCCTAATATAGGTATTAAGCTATTGTGGATTTTTTTATTTTTCTCATGACAGCATATCTCTCTTTACTTTCTTGCACCTGTGTTATTTGTTTGAAGCTGTATAATTTAGACTGCAATCTTAAGCACTTTTATTTGGAAGTAAGCATCACTGGACTTACTGCTAAGTGGACATGCAGACAGGTTCTGACTTTTATCTGATACTGTGGTGTCATAGTCCTGCTATTATTATTTTTAAAAAAGCAAAGAAAAGTGCTGCAATTCAACTATGAACATACAATAAATTGCTTGTGTACTGAAAAAGGTTGTGAAGTTGCTTTGAGAGTTTCCTCTTGAAGCTAGAGATTCCCATTATAGCATTATAATTTGATGATATGTAGTCATCCATCATCCTCATCATCTTAGGTTTGGGGGAAAGCTCATCTGTAGAATAGTAAGCCAAAAGAGCCATTTAAGGAATCTCCAACAGAAAATGAGAAATAACCCAATTAAGCACCTTTTAAAGTCACTACCAGGTATCAGAAACATAAATCACAGGTCTCCTTTCAGACCACTGTTATTTCCTTTGAATTGTGAACGACAGCTAAAGGTTTCTTCTCTTTCACCTCTTTTCTTCCATTTCTTATCCCTGCCTGCAATCAATTTTATTTGTCGTCTTTCTGCCTGGTATTACACAGTACCTACTGCACCTCCACAGAATGTCCAAACAGAAGCTGTGAACTCAACCACCATCCACTTCTGGTGGAATCCTCCTCCTCAGCAGTTCATCAACGGGATCAATCAAGGATACAAGGTTTGGATTAATGCATTCTAAACTGTTTTGCATATCAAAATGCACTTATAGTGGTATAATTATGCAGATTTTAAGAGTATGTGATTTTAAGACTATCTCCACTCATGAGACTTGGCTTTCAAACAAACAAATTAAAATTCTGTGCTATCATGTTGATTTATGATGACCCCTTCCATGGCTTTCTAGCCATAAAGTCCTTAGAAGTGGTTTGTCAGCCCCTTATTTTGGTGGTTCTGTGGCACTGTGCAACATGCACTTAATTCCAGTAGCCACACAAACTGTGGTTGATGTCGATTACCCCTTTTCCTGGGAGACATGGGATTAAAACCCCAGAACCCTGGGAACTCCAATCCACAGCTGGGCATTCAAACTTCAGATAACTGAGGCCATGCCATGCATTCCCTTGTCTCCAGACATGGGGCAGTGGTAGTAAGGAATATGATGAAGAGGAGCTTTTCATATTTCTACCACCTCTCCTATGGAATGCCCACATGGTCCCTCCACTGAAAATCTTCAAGCAAAATGTGAAAATGAAAAGAATCCCCATTTTTTGCCAAGATGTATTTGGTGCTCTGTGAACTTGCTTAAGGAATGATTTGATATTCTTAACATTTGAGTTTTGTTTTGTACATTGAATTGTAACCTGTTTGAAGAGTCTAAAAACTGAAGGATGGGGTTAAAATACTTATAGTAATAACAAGATAGTTGCAGGTTCTTTGGGAGACTGCAGCAAGTCATTGCTGTAGTTCAGCTCTTTCCACAGTTGTTGATGTACTTTTGTGGGGTGGTGAAGTGGCAGAGATTTCCCCCATCTCTCATATAATCCTATAGCATATTTGTCTAACCCAGTGTCCTCCAGATGCTTTAAATAACAACTTCCATCAGCCTTAATCACCACGACAATTATCTGGGCAATCTATCCCAAAGTAAGAACTTATAATAATGTATGACATGACATTGGTACATGCAGCCACCCTAGTGGGAATAATCCTTCTTTTTCCTCCTCTCCTGCCATGCTTTATGCCATATATGTAGCATTTTATGGGCACAGTCAGGGAGCAGTGTACCCACCATACAAAGCCACTGTCATCCACAGACACAGCTGAAATGCACCAGAGACTTTCAAGGCTCTCTGCCCGATGCACCATGAAAACCATACTGATGGGTTTTAGAAAGGTCCTAGTTAAGAAAGTCCAAGGAGCTCCAAAAATCCAGCTGCTTAGTGCTGTATCACCCAAATCATTAACTGCAAAAATGATTTACTCTAACCTCATGAAGAGTATGCCAGAGTAAACCCCTTCAGACTTAAGGCCAGGATATCATTTCTGTAATGGGTTTTAGTCTTAGAAACAATGAAGTTCAAATCATTTATTAGGCTGGTTTTTAAACCTTGCTTTTATACCCACTCCGTTGTTTAATCTGCACTTTCCTAAAAAATGTATAAAGGCTGATTCACGCTTGCCAAGAGATAGTAATATCCTTGCTTTTAACTGTCAACATTTTTTCTTTCTTTTGCTTCCTCTTTAATCCCTGTAGACCAAAATGGCTATGCAGCTCATATTTCTCTTACAGGATTTTTTTTAAAACTGTAACATGGAAAATGTGGGAAGGACATTTCTATCATATTTTTCTTGTACTACATAATTTGTATAATGATTTATAAATTACCAGTAGTCAATTTTTTGCTTGCCAAGTGGGTTGTTCCACCCATTGCACGTTTCTATGGTAAATGCACTCAGCTGTATTTTGAGGTCCTGAGCAATGCTAAACTCTTGGGAAGCAAAGAAACATAACACAGTTATTGACATGCGAACGTTCCCACTGTATTTCAGATATGTGATTTAGGAAAGAGAAGCAAGGCTGCCTGTTTGCCTTTATGAAATTGTTTCTGTTGAAATATGCTCAAATTCCAGTGAATCTTTCAGCACCTTGAGTAAGACAAGGGGGTAGGAACAATCTGCGTTCCCTTGAACTGCCAAGAAACCACTTCTGAGTGCCTATGGCTTGAGTACATTGGATTGACATCTGAATGTTATGACACTGCTGGTCAGGCTTCTGTCCGCATTACCCATGATCTTGGAGGCCATAAGTACTGTGGAAAATAGCATCTATACTCTTCCACAATCTCATCTAAAATATGCAAACCTCTGTATGTGTGTGTGTGAGAGAGAGAGGGAGGGAGGGAGGGAGGGAGAGAGAGAGACCCTGTGAATTTTGTCTTTTGCGTCCTTGGAGAGACCATAAGATTTTATATTTCTAGTAACAGACCTGCATATCTACATGATTGGGGGGCTGTGGGTAAAGTATAGCAGATAGCTCCCTCAGGTAGCCACCGACAGACATTTAGACCCAGCTTTAACCCATCTGAGCAAACCCAACAGTACATGCCCTGTGGAACAATTGTTGCTTGTTTGTTTGTTTTGAGGGGAACATCATCATATCATCATAGGCATCCTTCAGTCTCGAGAGACTATGGTAACGTGCTCTGTATGGAGGACTTGGAACAGTGTCTAGTGTTTTGACGCTGTACGCGAAGCTGGAGTGTCCTCTCCAGAGCACGAAGCCTGGGTAAAATAATATGGAGGATAGTCTGTTACCCAAGCAGCAAATCCCCCCTCTCCACGTCACTGAAATAGTCCAATGGAAAGGCAAGAGCCAATACAACTGGTTCCAGCGACGTCGCAGGAGTTGACAGAATGACACGAACTGCCTCCGGGACTCCGGCTCCGGCTTCCCCTCAAGCAAAAACTGAGGGGAACACCCTAGTTTTATATATGGATCCCCAGTAGACAGCAAAACGGGTGTGCCTTTGCCCTGAGTAAACAGCACTCCTCTTTCCCCTTTAGGCTTTGTTTACCTGTTCTTTGGATCATTTAGCATCAATTAACAGCAATTAAAAGGCCACATTGGGCTGTTTGCTACTGCTGTGCGATAAAAGTAATCAGAGTACCAATTTCTAATGGGCCTGACAGATCATTCTTCTTCCTGCTCGACTTGAGTTCAAATAGCAAGGATCCTGTGCTGAATCATGGTTTAAAAGTAGCATGTTTTGCATGGCAACTGAAGCATTTTTCTCCCTGGGTAGGGTCAGCTCCAGATTTTTTGTTACCAGAAGCAGAGCAGCAAGGGCTTTTGTCAGTTTGTGTGACATTGTTTTGTGTAAAAAAAAGAGAGAGAGAGAGAGAGAGAGATTCTTATTCTCTTGTCATGAGCATCACAAACTTTCTGTGTTTTTGTGGTTCCCTGTCCTGTGCTCCCATGCACTAATGTGACTAGTAGGAATTTACATCCATAGTGCAGAGCAACACAGAAGACTTTGTCTGTGTTGGTTACCTCTGCCTCCAGGACCTTTCCCAATGGCATCATTTTCAATGTGTCGTCAGCCTGGGCTGGCTATAATCACAGAAACATCACCACCATGAAGAGGCATGTGGATCTGGCTTTCCTCTTTCTCACATGTCTGTTGTTCCCGGATCTCTTGCACCTGAAACTCTCTGGAAAAGTGACTTACTGACTTTTCTCTAACACTGAGCTGAATTCACATTGCTGGTATAGGCTTTTATTTTCACAATCTTGTTCATGTGATCATTCATCCCTTTGGAAGCAGGAGGGGTGGTGCTTTGACACCGTTATGTAAATCATTAAATCTTTAAGCAGTTAACATTTACCATAGATTTTTTTAAACACTCATTGCAATACATACTTTGAAGATTCACTGTCTGTAGCTGGAGGTAATGTGCAAGTCCTTCCAGCTAGCACAGTAACAAAGATTAAGTCTATAGATATACCCATGCTGGTGACAATTCTGTGTTTTGAAAATTGGCCATACAAGACTCTGGTGGTAGAATGTATTGCACTGTGAAGGGACCATCTTTAAAGTGGTTTCAATTCCTTTTAAATCAACTCTCCTCCTCCCCCTTTCTAGCTCCTGGCCTGGCCGACAGATGCACCAGAAACTATGACCACAGTCACCATTACTCCAGACTTTCATGGGGTTCACAGTGGCTACATAACCAACTTGAAGAAGTTTACTGCTTACTACACCTCAATTCTCTGCTTCACCACCCCAGGCGATGGGCCACGAAGTCCACTGCAGCTAATCAAGACTCATGAAGACAGTAAGTATAGGGTATCCCTTGTCCACTAAAAGATTTCGACTCAGCTGAGCATTGTTGACATTTGGTTCAAACTCATGTTCAGTAATGATTTATCACAAGCCCACTGATAGCTGAGCAAGCTCTGATTGAACACTTCCATTGTGAGTGAGTGAGACCACCTCCCCTCTCTCTTTGGTCACTGGTTCTGTTATTGATGTGTATGTACTGTGAAGATGTTTAAATGTTTGCCCTAAAGTTCCTGTAATTTAAGCCCATTAATCCTATCTCAGTCCTTTGGGGAGAGCAGAGACCAGGCCTTTGCCCCTTTTCATCTGATGATCCTTCAGGTCCTTTACAAACATCCTTCTGTTACCTCTCAGATGTCTCTTCTGTAGACTATATGTTTCCAGCTCCTTCAGCCTTCCTTTAAACAACAGTCTTCAGTCACTGAGCACCTTGATTGCTCTGAAGCAATTCCAGTTTTCTCCATAACAGCTGGTGTGTGAATGAACTAAGTCCATGTACCCCCCCCCCAAAGCCTTCCCAATTAATCTGGACCTATTCATGAATCAATTAACCAATGCAAATAATCACCACAGCCCCCAAATTTGTATTTTCAGTGCAATCTATCTGTGCTGGAAGGGTATTCAGTGCATAGTTATAAACAATTTCTAGTTCTCTCATGGGGTAGTTATGTCCTTTGGACAACTGAGCCCCAGTAAGTGCTTGCTTCTTAAAAACTGTTTCTAATGAATCAACTGTTATTATATTACTGTATTATATTAATCAGCTAACTCAGCCATTCTCCACCTTTTTTTTGGCCATGGTCCTTTTAGGAGCTCTTCTGAGGTTCCAGGGCCCCTGCCAAACAAGGAAAGCCTTGGGCTATGTGCAAACAAGGATACAACATGAGCAGATGAATCTGTGGCCCTCTTCGAAGGTGCCAGGGTCCCCCAGGGGGCCATATGGCTCCCACTGAGAATGCCTGAGCTGACTGATTGATAGATACAAGCAACGTTGCACAATACAGAAAAGAGGAGTATGTGTCTGTCCAAGTATCTACATGGTGAGACATCATAAAATGGGCAGTGGAGATTCTTATCTGAAAATGTGTGATTAATATACACCCAGGAGTAAGGAAGTAGATTGTTATTTGTCTTTCTTGCACAACAGCAAGGAACTGCAAAATTTTGTGGAGCAGTTGACTAGACTTTCAGAATAGGATGATTTTCTGCCGAAATTAAGCAAATTTTGTAGAATGAATGCTTTAAGGCAACTAACACATTAATATTAATAATGCAAACTGTGCAAAACTGTAACGAAGCTGCTTGCTTACATGGCCTTTGGTGGGTAAGAAGCATCACACGAGTTGTTTGCTTGAGTTTTAACATTCAGGTAGTTTTTCTGTTCTTGCTCTGTGTGTGCATGCTTTTCTTCTCAAAAAGAAAAGACGCTAATTTTGTGCAGAGACAGCTTGCACAAATTAAGCAGATGTGGATAAGAAAAAGAAATAGCTCTTTTTCTCATGATTAGCTGGAGGCAAGGAACCTACCTTCAGGGGCACAAAAATTCCTTGCCAAAATATTACCTCACACTGAGTCAACCAAAATCAGTGAAAACAAAGAATTTAGTGTGTTTTCTTTATACTCCTACTTGGCGACCGGGATTGCCAGCTGATTGTTTTCCATTTATTGTCAGCTCTGCATCTCCTGTTTATACATTATGATGCTCAGTGGCATGCCTAACCCAAAATCTAATACATCTTTCTGATAAATACATAGTCAAGCTTCAGTGAAAAGAACACTGAAAAATGTACACCTCTTAATTACATCCCCTGGCCGAAATTAAAAAGTACCTATTGAAGCAAGCTTGCTAAGGTTCAGGAGGTCTTGGTCTGCCCAGGACTTGGATGGCATGTAGGTTAAGAATCCATGCTATGCTTCCTTGAGTGCAGCTGGAAGAAATATGGATATACTGTGAATATCCGTAACGTCTTCCATGTGGGTAGCTGCTACACCGATGCAGATTGCAGCAATTCCACACTGTTGTTGCTTGACTGATTTCTGCCAGTTGAACAGGGAGAGGTATCAGACACCACAAATAAGGTATCAACAGAAGATGCAACTCCTCCACATGTCTGAATTTGTAGAGATTGCTATGAGGATTAGGCTGTGTCACTCAGGTGTGGATGCCATGGCAACAAGGTGTCTCCAGGGTCGGTGCATGGAGTCCTAGCGCCGGCCGGTCCACACTGGACAATAGCAGTGCTTCAGGCGGCACTTAATGAATTGGATTTCACACACACACCCAAATACACCCTGCATATTTCAAAAACCTTCCTTTTTGTGCTTTTTTTTTAATGATTCCCCCCCCCCCTTCTTCTTTTTCTGCTGCATTCCTAGCACAATAGACTTGCCGCCTGCCAGTGGAAGAATCCTGGGAGGGTGACACGCAGCCAACTTGCCTGGGCATACATATATCTTATTTTATTTCAGAGAGGTTGGAAGATACAGAACTTTGGCAGAAAGAACCATGCTGTCTGCCTGTCAACACAGGGAAGATTTGTAGTCGTAGCAGGCATAATTCCCAGCGACAGTCTTCCGCACAAGCTTCAGTGAAGATTGTAATCCACTTTCTCATTCATTCATTCATTCATTCATTTGGGGAAGGGATGATTAGCATCCTACTCCTCCGTCTTCAAAGAGACCCCCTGTGTAGTTTACTAAGAGGTTTTAAGGTATATAAATAAAACAAGTAAGCAAACAAAAACAATACATAGGAACCAAAGAAGAACAGGATAGGTAAAGGTAAATAAAATAAAATAAAACTAGGCCAGAAGATCAAGAAAGCCTAGAAATGTAAAAGGCCTTTGCTACTTCCTTTTTTTTCTTTCATTTTTCATTTTACTTGGCTCTTAGGGATATCATTCCAAATGCAGGGCGCCACCACCGAAACAGTTCTGTCTACCTCTCTTACTTCTGGTGATAAAGGGGAGGACACAAGGAAGGCTGAGCACCTTCTTCCTAAATAATTCCCTACTCTCAGAATATTTATCTTCTCAACTTTGTACTTTAGCTCATGGAAAATGTGCAAATTTCTCTTCTGAGGTTTTCATTTCGTGCAACAGGGCATGCGCCAGAGAACATCTTTCTGGCCGATGCCCAACGGTAGCTGGTGGCAGGGGATTTCCAATCTTTCGCTATCTTGCAATTTTACAACATTTTGGATGTACAAGGTTGCACTTGTGCAGCACAAACTAGGGCCAGAATATTTAGTGCTGCTGGACTAAATCATTAACGTTCCAAGCCAAACTCCATTCAAAGCCGTATTTTCATTTATTAATGTGTTTTCAGTGCATTGATTAGCGTATTTCTAAATTTAAAAAAAAGCAAGCATGTCCAATTTGTAATTTTGTGTGTTCACATTTGTTTTTGCATGGATGTGTCATTTTCCTGGGCTTAACTTGCAGCAGGAAGAAGCCTTTTGCTTTGGTGTGCGGTACAAATACTCTTCACTTCAATTCCCCACTTCCCATTTGAAATCTCACCCCTGCTTCTGTAGAAAGGAACCCAGACTATGAGGGAGATTGGGACGGCTTCTGGGTGTGGTGGTTTCCTGTCCCCCATGCCTCAAGAATAGCCATCTGTTCATCAGCCTTGCTGCAAAGAGAAATCTTAGAGACAGCCTCAGTGTTAAAGAGGTCTGATTCCAAGTGCTGACAAATTGGCCATGGGAGAAGCTCCCTGGAAAAGAGGCGGGTGACATCTCTCCACCCATAGAGCAAATTTTCTGCCATCAGAACCTTTCCATGTTAAGCAGACTGCAGACTATCTACTGGATGTCTGCAAAGCTGCTTAACTTTAAATGTGTTTATTTAAAACCTGAGCGGCAAGGCAGAACTGTTGCTTGGATTATTTACTTAAGAAGTAATCTGATTTTGTAAGGCTTTGAAAAAAAAATGCTATTGACACACATTAAACCAGCACAATTGATCTGGTATTTGTTAAGTACATCCGTCCATCATAGCTCCAGGCCACTTGTTTTTTGGTGCTCCTGCTGCTTTTTTTTATTTTTTATCCTCTTTTGCCAGCTGTTCGAGGGATTATTCTTGCATTCTTGCATCCTTTCCTAAAAGGAAGAAGGGAAGGGCCATCACATGGAGGCGGATCAGCCCCATTGCCTGCAGAAGACCCATGTGCCATCCTGGGTATCTCTGCTTCAAGGGAGGTGATGAGAAAGATCTTCAGCTGCAATGCTGGAGAGCAGCAAGTCAGCCAGAGCTGATCATATTGAGTGAGTGAGCTAGTAAGCTAGTTTGACTTCTCTTAAAGCAGCTTCTTAACTTCCTATGACACCTGCTTCTTGTTGGATTAGATTGAGGTGTGCTAGACAAGATCATTCCAACTCAACAGTTCCAGCTAGATATGGACACTTTCCTCTTTTCCTCCTGTAGCTCTCTCTGCTGGGCTGTTTCTTTCTGCAAGGCACATGGTGGTACAGAAAAGGCTCCACATTCATCATTCTCTCCATTTTGGTTAGGAAAGATTTTATGCTCGCAGCCAGCCCACAGAGCAGCAAAAGAAATGCTTAGCTTCTCTCACACTGCAGGGCAACCTGAGTCACGTTTGCTGCCTGAAAAGGGAGAAGATAAACAGGCCCTGCCTGGAAGCTGCAGGAGACCCAGCCAAGTCCTTGTTGCAGACCAACTGGAGAAACCCCAGGGCTCTGGACATTTGGTTGGAATTTCCTGGATATGGATCTCTGAGATGGTTATTTGAACAAGTGACTATTTTACCCAAAAGCTATCTGTGTGATAGTCTCAGAAATATAAATATTGAAATGGGGGTGGAGGCAGGTTTGTCTAGAACTGAGTAAATTTTCTTCATCAGAGCTGGAGGGGAATTATGGCTTGGGCAAAAGTGCTGATGGAGTAGGAGAACAAAATATGAATTGCCAGCTGGGGTCAGCAAAGCAGGAATGTAACCCTTCTTTAGGTATCAGAAGCAAGCACAAAATGAGCAAAACCTTTTCTCCTAATGTATCTTTTAAGGAGAGGGAAACCAGAAGTATCACAAATCTGTCTAGAAGCCTTCATTGAGCATCAGTATTGAACAAAGACAGCATGTCTGTTACCAAAAAGCACACACATTGTTCTATTTTACATATTTCCATTACCTACTTGGGAATACTGTTTTAAGAACAGTTGAACTCCAACTGTTTTTTTAAAAAAATCCTTAGGAAATTCTGTAGCATGTGCTTCCTGAAGATCATTACTGTGCAGCTGGTATTTTGAAATTGCTCTTTGGGAATCTGTATCTCCCAAGGGCTGGGCAAATATATCTGACATTCATGTGCTCTGGCAAAATTACAAGGTCCCTACCCAAATGAATATGACTCTTACAGAGAGAGAGAGAGAATCAGTTCAGCATCAGTAAAGGACACAGGGGGGAAAAAGCTGCAGGCTTATGGCAACAGCAGAGGCTGTAACTTTTCACAATTCAGCCCACCTGCCTTTCCTTGATTAAATTAATTAATTAAATTAGGCCAGGCAGAGAGACTGCAAAAGTGTGGCTAAGGCTGCAGTCCTTTACATATCTGCCAAGGGTAAGTTCCACTGAACTCAGTAAGGCATACTTCTAAGGAGAAGCATCTATCAGTCTGCACTAGAAAACTCTTCCTGACAATCTCTCGTCCTTTGAATAGCTTGGATGAAGATGGTGGGGGGTTAACCCTCCCCTCAATGATAATAATAATGGCTACACATGGTAGCTAGAATGCTCTATAATGTCTTGATTGTTCTTGAGGTGCTTCTGTGTTAGCCCTCCCTGGATGTTTGATTCTGCCAGCCCTCACACCACGAACCTGAATCAGATCCAAAGTAAATGGGGCCTCTCCTGTTAACAGATTTCCCTTTCTGATTGCCAGGGCCAGGAGCTGTGGGACATCTGAGTTTCACTGAGATTCTGGACACATCGCTCAAGGTCAGCTGGCAAGAACCCATAGAGAAGAATGGCATCATTACAGGCAAGTATCAGCGAGTCACCATCAAAAGAATACCTTGCAAAAAATGGGGACAGGAATGTGAGGGCAAGGAAAGGTTAGGGGGCGGCCAGACGCATTACATTGCGGTGATCAATAAGGCCAGCTTTTATCGAGAAGCTCTGGCTGAGAAGTCAAGCTTGCTGCGACTCCTTTTCCAAAGACGAAAAGCCAACAAAGGCACATTGCAAGAGTTACAGAGCCAATTACTTGCAGCACACAACAGTGGCCTCTTTTTTTTTTTTTTAAAGAAATCTGTCTGTGGAAGATGGCGGCTCCTCAGTACCCCCTTTGTGCTTGTTAAGTTTATGTTGCTTCCCCATCTCCTCACCCCACATTTTAGTTTCTGCTTGTCCACAGGAACCCTATCCCCCCAAATTCAAAGAACATTTGTCCCCAGGCATCAAGATGCCAAACTTACAACTGTGACATGATGACCTACAAAGATATCAGTGATTCAAACAGGAAAAGAGCTGGATTATTAGTTCCTGATTAATTAATTAATTAGATTTTTATCCCACCCATCTAGACCAAGGGTCTACTCTTAACCAAGCAAATCATCTCTATCATTTGTTTTGCTTGATATCCTACTTTGCTCAGACATCAGCAATTTGCAAATGCATTTAAATAAATAAATAAATAATCAGATGGGATCTTGGCGAGCATCCCATGCTGCTACCAAAGTGTGTCAGAGAGACCCATGAGTGGAAAAGAGGGACCATCCTACAGGCCTTTTCCCGCACAAATCCTGTGCTCGCCTAGAAATTGGAGGAGTGCAGTAGTAGTTTGCTCCACAGCTAGGTAGAATGATTTAAAAAGTACTGGAGGGGGAAAAAAAGGCCCTTGTATTTATGAGAAAATGCAGGCGTAAAGATGTGTCAGGCAAACTTTATAAGGAAGGAAAAGTTCCCTTGTTATGGCAAACATTTCAGATAAGGTGGTGAGATGGGAGGTGACAAAATCATTCATTTCCCTTGAATGGTTCAGCACCTTATACAATGCTGCTTAGAAATCTTAGAGTGCTTGGAAGGCTTCTACTTCATCACTCCTGTGCATGGATGTCATTTATTGTGACTTGGTTTTTAATTCCAGCACACAGAATGAGAGGAAGGCGCAAAGAGCATTAGGAGGGAGCAAGCCAGCTTTGGTAAATTGCCCATTGCTCTCATTGTAAGTTTCAGTATCTTCCTCTCTCCCTCGGTAAACTCTGATTTATGAGGGCCTGGATGCAGACAGACAGTTTGTGATTGGATGTACTGCTCTCTCATACAGAATTTACTCCAGATCCACAGAAAATTATTTCTGAAACTCTTCTGGTCATTAGTTTCAGTTAAGCTGCAGATTTTGGAGAAGGTGCTAATGACAGCCTGTAAGGGACATTTCTTCTCCTGCCTTAGACCTGAGTCAAATGAAACTTACTCCTTTCTACCTTTTTGGTTATTTGGAGCACTTACCTGATACAGTTTGTGTCTTTTAAAGTTAGAAGCCATTTTTAATGACAACAAGATCTTTTCATTCATCTTTCGCTTTGGACTTCCGGTTTCTGAATGTTCAGTTCCTTTCTGGCAGCATTGAGTCTTAGTTAGTACTTTATTTTTGTCCGGTTTAATGGGTTCTCCTTCTACTAGTACGACATGTGGTGTGTTATCTGGGAGTTGGCTACTCAGAGCCTGTTTATGTGCTCATTTTGATCTTGAATTTTCTTATGGAAGGAAGCTTTGATGTTGTAATTGTGCCATCATATCATGAGATTGGACTGTGGTTCCCTGGCAAATTTGAATTTATCTCAAGTTAAAATGTGAATGAAATACATAGCCCAGCACATTCATATCACCTACCATAGACAGCAGGGAAAAGATTATGAAGGTCTGCTCCAAACTTGTGTTTCTTCTGTTCATCTTAGAACTTCCTTTTAACAAGCAAATACTGTACTTCATTATGTGTTTTGCCCTGAGAAGGAAGAAGCTTTTACTGGGAGGATCACTAAACCTCTCTAGAGTGTATTGGCTTTCTTTGTGCATCAGTGTAAAGCAGTCTGCACAGGAACCACAAGTTCAAGAATGCTTTTGTTGGTTTTTAAATTCGCCTTGAAATTTTAGTGTTGTAGGAGAGATTAAGATGAGTAAAACCCAAACTGTACATTACAGGCAGCCTATCATTAGAGTGGAAATCACATTAATGTTCCAGAGAAATAATCTTGTCTGAGAAATTTGTCTTACAAATGACGTTAGCTTCCAAACTACAGATGATAAAAAATTCTTCTGCAGCAATCAGATCCTTTAAAGCACTTAAAGAATCCCCTCTTCTAATGACAAGTTGCCTTTAAAATCTAGTTCAGCCTTTACTGACTGAATCAGTGAACTCTGAAAGATCTGTGTGCAAGTAGTTTTTCCTTCAGCACTGTCATGTAATAGACTGTGACAAGAAAGAAGCTCAAGCCAAGAGTGGCTGGTGAATTCCAGACTGAGCTAGACCCAAGAATATATCTAGACTTGAGGACAAGACCTGAAGACCGGAAGGAAGCCTGCATTCATAGTTTTGGTAGAGCTATTATAGCTGAAAAGATTTAATAATTATTATTATGATCAATAATCATAATCTTAGAACTGCAAAACCGGAAGGGACCTTATGGATCACTGAGTCCCACCCCTGTCAAAGAGGTACAGTGGGAAATCAGATTCCCAACCTCTGGCTCTGCGGCTGGAGACCTAAACCACTGAGCTATCCAGCACTGTAGTAAAATATTAGGAACTGAAGACCCCATTTTTCAAATGTGGGTTAAAACCTAAAATATCTGTCCTGTGAACACAGTTGTACAGCCTTGCACAATTCCACAGCGCCTGCATATTTTCCCATTACAAGAATTTGTCTTAGAATGTTAGTGCCCAAATCAGTTGGCCAAATGATACACTTTATGGGGCCTTCGGGGGGAAACAAATGTACAGAATAAAATGTTTTGCCATAATAAAGTGGCCTCATTGTAGCCATGTTGGGGGATGTCAGCAGAAAAAGGCTAGTAAGTCTGTACAAAACCCAGAAAATATGAGATACAAGCCAAGCAAGGAAAAGCAGTGATTAGCTGCATGGCATAAAATGAATTCCATATTTCATATTGAGAAGGTGCCCTTATAGGCCAACCAAAAAGGCACAGAAAAGCACACAAAGGTGCACCAAGGTTAAAGAGCTCAATAATATCTTCTGTTCATCACATGAGATGTTAAAAGGAAGCAGAGGGAGGGACAGAAGTTGAAGTGGGAGAAGGCTGGTCTTAGCTCCTTGTTGCCTGCATGTTGTTTGAGGACGTAGGAGGGATGATGCAGAAAAAGAAATGTGTCTTAGGTGATAGAGTGGTGTTATATTTCACTTGAGGTAGCCCATAGACTCACAGAGAGCTGGAAATTCGGGAATTCTGAGGGCTCAATTTTAGACAATAGTATGAGTCCCTCGCAATGCAATCAAAGATTCAGTGTCTTGTCTAAGCACAGAGCCTTTTTGGTTGTAGAAAACAAAGGCAAGGACCCGTCTTTACATAGTCCATCGTAGTGTTAATGTTCAGTGATGGATTCAATACAGAAAGTCAATGTAGTCAAATTAAGTATGTTGGCACCATAATTAGTATACAGTGGTACCTCGATTTACGAACTTAATCCGTATTGGAACGGCGTTCGTACGTCGAAAAGTTCGTAAGTCGAGGCAAACTTTTCCATAGGAATGCATTGAAAACCATTTAATCCGTACCTGCTGTTTTTCGTTCGTATGTCGAGGCGCTCGTAGGTAGAGGCATTAATTCCCATAGGAACTAATGCAAAGCCGGTTAATCCGTACTCTACCACTAGGGAGAGAATTTTTTTTTATTTTTTCTTCTTTTGACCTAAGATGAACTTAGGTCAAAAAAAGGGCAGGAAAGGTTTTTTTTCGGGTTTTTTTTTTCGTTCGTAAGTCGAGGCGCTGTTCGCAAGTCGAAGCAACATTTTGCGAACGGAGCCGTTCGTAACTCGAAAAGTTCGCAAGTGGAGACGTTCGTAAGTCGAGGTACCACTGTACTGCCTGCACCCCTTTGTGTGCCTTTTTCATTGACCTATCAAGTTATAACCTTAATATGAAACTAGACGAAGTGCCATTTTATTTGGCAATCTGATGCTGAAGGAAAATGCTTTTATGATCGGAATGTGCTGTTTCCTTATCTGGTTTGGGTCTCCAGTCCTAGGGCCACAAGGAAAGAACAGATTAGCCCAGCAGGGGCACTCCCCATCATTCTAGGACAGTGGTTCCCAGCTTTGGGTCCCCAGACGTTCTTGGACTAAAACTCCCAAAAGCCTTCACCACTAGCTGTGCTGGGCAGGATTTCTGGGAGTTGTAGTCCAAGAACATCTGGGGACCCAAGGTAAGGAACCACTGTTCTAAGATGACCCTTCCCCCTCCCCACGGAGTACATCACCACCGGTGAGTGTATAATACAGTGTAATAGAGTGAGAAACACTGAGTAGTTTAAATGAAAAAAGAGCAAAAATCATTTTTGATAATGTTTTTTCTCACAGGTTGAACAGGATTAAGGAGATGTGGGGCCACGAGAATTGCTCTGGGGAGCCCAACCTATTCATTCATTCATTCATTCATTCATTGATCCCAACTTTTTCCTTAAAAAGAACGCAAGGCGGCTTTTCCACCCCTGATCTATGCAGTATACGAAGCACTCATTCTTTTTGGCTCTGCTGAATTTCCACTGCTCAACTTCATTGGATGATCCCAGGTTTTAGTATGACTGAGGGAGAATCTACCTCATCCATAATTTTATACAAATCATTTAAAAATTAAAATTAAAAATCTACGTTGCTCCCCGCCCCCCACCTAAAAAGCTCCCAACCCAACTTTATAACCATTGCTTGCAATGAGGGTTGCTCGAGCACCTTGATTGTTTGGGATGCCCTTTTCAGCACTTTGCTTCAAGGAGGCAAGTGCCGTTCTGCCCTGATCCTAATCACCAGGGAGTTTGCAATCAAGCAAACTTGCCCAACTGGCTCTCCAGAGACTGCAACAAGAAAGGTTCACAAATGTGCTCCTGAGTGAATGAAGTTGACACAAGGGGTTCAGAGGAGGGAGAGGAGAACAAGCAAAATCAGAAGCAAAACTTAAAAAAAAATACCAGGTTATAGAAACTCAAGGGAAGTTGTGGAAGGCAGGCAGAAATAAAAAGGACAAAGCCATGAAGGCCTTAACAGGCAGTGTAGAATAGAAAAGTGAGGTGGAAGGTCAGGTGTTGTACAGATGAGGACAATGGATTGGTTGTACAGGGCTTTAAAAGCAAGATAAAATGATTCACCTTGCTTCGAAGTCTTTGCATTCAGCTACAGAGAACAGAAGTCCCCCACCTTCCATTCTTTTCAAATTCTCAACATGTTCCTCCAGGTTGATTACCATCCCATTTGTACGTTTTGCCTCCGTTCTCTTTGGTGACAGTGGCTCTTGCCAGCTATAGAGGCAGCTCATTCATAAGTACGTGGAGATAATATTTTTTTTCTGTCTTGTTCAAACGTTTTCAGGCAAGGCTACATTTTATTTTATTTCATTTTATAAACGGCTTCATTTTATACTGCAGTCTAGAAGTATACTTTGGAGTTACGCTCATTATTTGGGCATGAATTTATTTCCTACTGCACTTGGAGAATGGACAATTCAATTGGTAAACCAGTATAAATGTCCCTCCTCTTCTTTTCCTTTATTCAAAACACTTCTTTCCCACCTTTCAGAAAAGCCCTTACAATTATCAATAATGTTTTATGAGGGCTTTCCCCTAAACGCTGGCATTAAAGTCTTACAAATAAATAATCAGATATATGAATGTATGATAGGAAAAATATGGGAGAGCCACTTATTCCAATTAAACCGTTGCCCAGTTGTACATTGTGACAGTTGTCCATTGTCATAAAAGTATCTGGTTCAACGTGTTTCTACAAGAACATTCTGTACTATAGATGCTTAGGTATGCTTAACACATCTATATAAGCTTATGTTAGAGATGTGTAAACATTGGAGAGTCAGTGTGGCGTTGTGCATAGGTAAGGTAAAGGTTCCCCTTGACAATTTGTCCAGTTGTGTCCGACTCGAGGGGGCGGTGCTCATCTCCGTATCCAACGCATAGAGCTAGCATTTGTCCGAAGACAATCTTCCGTGGTCACGTGGCCAGAGTGACTAGACACGGAACGCTGTTACCTTCCCACCGTGGTGGTACCTATTTATCTACTTGCATTTGCATGCTTTCGAACCGCTAGGTTGGCGGGAGCTGGGACAAGCGACGGGCGCTCACTCCATCGCGTGGATTTGATCTTACAGCTGCAGATCTATAGATCTTACAGCACAGAGGCTTCTGCGGTTTAACCCGCAGCGCCACCACGTCCCTGTTGTGCATAGAGTAAGGTTAAATCCCCACTTGGCCATGGAATCTCACAAGGAATTGTAGTGGTGAAACCTCTCCTTAAATCTTTATTTAGCCCTACTAGGATCAGCATCGATCTGATGCGACTTGATAGCGCATAACACACAGAGATGAGCATTTACCTGTGTTGTTCAGGAACGAGTAGTGGGTAGAGTCGGCAGTGCTTTTATCCAAGCCTTCACTCAATTCAGGATGCAGCTCCTGTGGAAAATCAATCAGCAAGCCAGGCTTTGAGAGCAACAACAGCGGTTGCTCGTCTGGGATGGATAAGGTGAAAGACTAATGAGGAGGATTTGTAGAAGGATGTGGGTTAGTGCAAAATGTGAACGTATGATCAGGTATGATACAGGGGTACATTTTTAAAAATTGGCAATTAAGTCAGAACAGTATAATAGTTGAAGGGAAAGAAGGGACAGAAATAAGATAAAGACCTAGGTACACATTATAATGCAAGAAAGGAAAAGAGAGAAGTGTTTATTTAGATACTTGTATATTACTCTCCAAAACAAATTTCCTGGTCAGCTTTAAAAACAAGGTAAAATCAATAACGGCATAATAAAGCAGAGCCTTGTCAAGAGACAACAGAAATCTAAGAAGCCTGGGAAAATAAAAGGGATTTTGTTTAACACTGAACAGAGAGCACAGTGGGGAAGCAGACAAACATCTCTGGGAAGCACTGTTAGGGGTGCTCCCCCCAGCTCCCTGTAGTGCTCTTCTGCCATACTTCCAGTGATGGCTGGATCTGGGAAACAGGCCTCAGAGGCAGATGCTGAGGTGTGGGTGCGCTAAAGCAGAGCCGTACCTTCCCAATGCAATGGTTTCTTGGGTCGGAGTGGAGCGCCGTCTAAAAAGGCATCAAGTCCTTCCTCTAGAGAGGCTGATATAGTTGCATAAACACACTGGACAGTTATGGCCCCCGTGAAAGAAGAGCTGAGCTTTATGTGTATTTTTACTTATGCCAGCCCTCTATTCCAGTCATGAGGTGGAAGAGGTGGACCTTCCAACCTGCAAGCTGGACCCAGGTGCGTGGGAACATAATCGGGAGCATGCATAGCCACTGGTGAGAACAGCAGAGAGCTAAAAAGTAGGAGGCTTCGTGAAGCCATTCAGTAATTCAGTTCATTTTTAATGAGCATTATCTAGCTTTTACAGATTTCTTCATATTCAGAATGGAAAGAATTTGAGAGAGAAAGAATTCAAATTCATCTGTGTAGATCTTTCCCTCAAATTCATATATATATAAAAATATAGGAGAAAGCAAAGGTGACCTCCAGGTTCTGAAAATTCTGGTTTTAAATCCCTCTGCACTAAACTGTGGTAGTCCTGACTGAGGGCTCTCCCTCTGTTTTCTTCTAAGAAACTCAGCATTTTTCATGCCTGTGTGACAGGCAATTACGAGATGGTCTCCTCAGTGCTTGGGAGTACCTGTACTTGTTAAATTTCTCCAGAGCAGATGGGTGAGAAATTGAGTGGGTTCATTTTTGAAAATTTTACCCAAACGCACAACAGAAAATAACTAGAAGTTTGCAAGGAACAGGCTCTGTCAGGCTGGTGAGGCAGAAGTGAATTTTTCTGTGCAATAACTAGCCTCCGATTACCCAGCAGATCATGCTTTTAAGAAAGTGCTTTTCTCTTTAAAAAGAAATAGAAGTATGTGACTAGCCCTTCATTCAAGTCCATGAGCCATTCTTTGAATAGATTTTTGAGCCTGCAGAAGAATCCTTCGTAGAAGACACCTCTGATAATATCTGTCTGAATTTGTTACTGGTTTTTTCCCCCCTCCAGGCTATCAGATCTCCTGGGAAGTATACAGCAAGAATGAATCCCGTCTTGCTCGCACTCTTGCTAACACAACCCTTGAGTACAAAATTACAGGCTTGTCATCCCTCACCACTTACACAATAGAGGTAGCAGCTATGACAGCAAAGGGGACTGGATTGGTCACTTCATCTACAATTTCATCAGGTGTTCCCCCAGGTCAGTATAAACAGAATTGCCAGAAAAATATTGGTGTGATGTTTAAGGAATCATTCAGGATCACAGAAGCTACTTAGAAAGGTTAAGTGAAACATGGATATGCAGTAGTTGTATCTTGAGAAGCACTGATTCAAGGAAGATTAGGAAGTTATCTCAACACATGGCAATGGAGGCCCTTTGCAGTATGTAATAAAATGGGGCAAGTTCCCGTTCAGTTAAAGGAATCCAGGTATATTAGGGATGGGAACATGTGTCCCTCCTGTACTACCGCTGCTGTTGAGCCTTGCCGTAAGACTGATCAGATTTGAAGTTCAACCATGTCTGGTGGGCTGCAAGTTCTCTACTTCTGTGGTAGATCAATGTCATGTAGTTAATTCTGATATCTTTGCCTCAAGAGAAGAAAGACAGCCTAGAAATCTGTGCTCATACAGGCTGAATAGGAACAAAAGACAAGGTATGCAGAGGCTGGGCTGGAATACTCTCCCCTCTTCCTTTCCGATCCTGTCTTGTCCTGTCCACACAAGATGGGGAAGAGGGTCTCAGTGGCAGGCAAAGTGAGAGTCTTGTCAATCTATCCCTCCATTCCCTCCTCTTCACATATCCCTGTGGAGTGTTTGTGCCTCTTTCATACATAAAAAAAGCAAGATCACACAATTGTGCATTAATTACCAGGTTTTCCAAAACTGTGTGCTTGCAATTTCTTATGTTGTTGGGAATCTAGTTTCTAACAAAGAGCCACCTATCTGTGGTCAAATGCATGTAGATCAACCTAACAATCAAATCACTTAACAAAGAATTATTAGCTTTGAGAGTTTCTGTGCAATTTCAAAGTTCAACATGCAACTTCCTGGTTCAAAGGCAGGATGCATTTGGGTACCGATTGCTATGGAACAGCAACATAAAAAATATTTATTATATTCTTTGTTCTCATTGATTTAGGCTGTCTTGACTCAAGACACGCCTCAACAAAGAATTTTCAAGCTTTGTGACATTTGTTACCTCTAGATGAAGCGAGTATGGAACAAACACTGTTCTTTCCCACAAGGTCTTTGCACAGAACTAAAGTTCTTTCCCTTTGAGGAGCAAAGCACATTGACAGAGCCACTGGCTGATTGTTCCTTTTCTTTTTCTTTTTTAAAGATGCAAAGATTCCCTCTCCTGGAACATTTCTGTTCATAGAATTCCATGCAACAAAACAGCAGCCGTTGCCACTTTGTGCCGTTTCCATTTTTGTGTGTTAAAGAATCATTTATTAAATTTTGGTTCAAAGCCCACCCGCCCTTCCACCTGCATTCTTGTTCTCTTTTCAATGTTGAGAATGCCCCAAATACTTTGGCCTTTCATAGAGTGAGGAGAATAATTTTGTGGTTCCTTGCCCGTGCATAGAAGGATGAAATAAGTACGAATTTATGCCCTTGCTAGAGAGGAAAAAAAATATTAATAATGGGAAGAGAACATTGCCCTTCATGTGCTGCCTGTCAATTTCCTGGAGGCAGCTGATTGGCCACTGTGGGAAGTAGGGGGTTGGACTAGATAGGACCTTCAACACGTTGTTCTTCAGGTCTGTAACGGCAAAATAATACATCTGCACAAGCTGTTGAAATATTGAGTAATATATTTGCACCCTGACCATGTACTTCTCTCCCTTTTCTTTTGGTGCATTTTCCTTTACAGAGCTTCCCGGTGCACCATCCAATTTAGTGATCTCAAACATCAGCCCCCGCTCCGCCACACTCCAATTCCGGCCTGGCTATGATGGAAAAACATCTGTATCCAAATGGATAGTTGAGGGCCAGGTATGCAGAATATCTCCAGATAGCTTTTTTAAATCACTGTAACAGTTAAGTGCCTCTGATGAATTAATTTGCAACCAGCTTTGATGTGAAATACTGCAGCCTGCCCACTGGATACAAATAGTTACGGCTTAGTTTCTAGAGGAAGAAAAGCCAGTGTTTACAGGGTTAGAAGAACTCTGTAAGCTGCTCATGAGATGTTAGGGATGCTACCTTTGCACATGTGGAAAAGTATTTCCTATGTAGTTGTCTTTTTAAACACCCATTATAAGAATTTTATTTAAAATACAATTTGCCTTTTGTGGCCAGAATCTTGTTGCTTATGTATGCCACCGTAAGTGCAACGGTGTAGACTGCAAGGATAAATTGCTACTAGTTAAAGTGTCACCAGTTGTATTCCATATTACACAACTGGTGATTCTTTTACTAGTGGCAATTCACTGTCACAGTTTATGCTGTTGCATGTATGCCAAATAATCAATAGTCTTCTTGCCTATATAAAATAAAATCGGGATTTTCTTACATACGAATCTAGAATTCTTGGCTGAAAAGTGCCTGTGTTTATTGGTATATTTTCAGTGGTAGCAAAATATCATTTCTGTGTAGAAACGTCATAGTTTTCTGGTTTGTTTCTGGGCTGTGTTTGAGGTGCTACTCTTTGCCTTTGAATTGCTTCAGAATCTGGGAGAACAAGGATGCTTGAAGGCATGTCTTCCCTCTAGTTTACCTCTTGGGGCTTTGAAATCATGACAGGAGAACTGTCTGATGGTTCCTTCTCATTGGTGATTACTGCAGAGTGTCCATTCTCTGTAGGGGTCCCCAGACTGAGAGACACTCCAAGTTGCTCATTTCAGAGAAGAGCAGGAAAGACATGTTAGAGCAGTTCAAAAATGGAACCAGTGACCTCGGGAGGTGGTGAGCACTCCGATGCTGGAGGCATTCGAGAGAAAATAGGACAGCCATCTGTCAGATCTGCTCTGCTTTGGATTCCTGCCTTGAGCAGGAGGTTGGACTCAATTGCCTTATAGGTCCCTTCCAACTCCATTATTCTATAGCCCTTTGGTCTGAGGATGCCTTTGATGTTCTCTGCTTTTGGATAGTGTGTTTGTTCTTTTAGATCGGGGTAGGAGCACCCCCTTCTGAGACGTCCCAGGTATCCAGAGATTGCCCCAAAGCCCACCCTTTCTCTCTCTCTCTCTCTCTCTCTCTCTGTGTGTGTGTGTGTGTGTGTGTGAGTGAGTGAGTGAGTGAGAGAGAGAGAGATAAGTAGTTTTTTATTCTTAGAATAGCATCTTTTGGAATGGAAGGGTCACACACCCCATGCCCACAGAAAACTCCCAAATAAGCAGTCAGATTCAGCAGTGGACACAGGCGCACTTTCTGTTTAGATATCTTGGGGGTGGGGCTTTTTTGTTCATTTCTTGGCTTCCTGTAACCCATAGGGAGTGTTGTCCTCCGAACCTCACCCAAGTTGCTGCCCCTCTTTTAGGTAGAAAACTTATGTTACAAATGTGTTAGTCTCCTAAAATGCTCCAACAGTGTTTGTTTTGGTTGAAATGAGCTAAAGGTGTGCCTGCAGATACACATTTGCATGATATAGTTAAATCAATTTGTCATTGCTTTAACTGTTGTGGCTCCTGGGGTGTGTAGTTTGGTGTGGCCCTTCCTTTTTTTTCAGCTCTTGTTTGGGGAATGCATGAACACTGTCTAGCAGAGAATTCTACATACAGTCCCTAAACTGTGAATCTTAGAATGGGACTAGGAAAGTTGAAGTGGTATTAGAGTGATGTAATTGTGAAGTACAGATATACCTTAGCAGTGTAACCGACTGCAAAGTAATGCTTTGCAAAGCCTTGGATGGATTAGAGCAAATGTACCAAATGAGCACAGTTAGTAAATGAACAAATGGATTTGCATGCTTTGCTGAAGAGGTAAAAGGTTGGCTTTTCTGCTCCAGGAAGGTCTGCTTCAACAACAGGATGCTTGTTGAAAAGAGGACAAATGTTTTCTCCATTAATGGAGAACACAAGCAAAGAACAAGGCTAGTCTTCAGTCTCGTTCGGAGAAGAGGGCCAAAGGTGCAAACATTTACAAATGCCTTTAGATCTACCCACCTGCTAATTAGTGTGTGCAAGCTATTAGCTTTGCAAATGTCAGTGCTAAGGGAAAATTTTAGGTAGAAGCCATTTTTGCAGTGGCAGTTAGAAGGAGAAATAACAGAGCATTCACTAGATTTCCCTGCACAGTTGCATTGAGGTTTGAGTGCTGGATTAAGGGTTCACGCATTGTCAAGACATTTCCATTTAGTTCGGGAGTGGGCAAAGTTCAACTCTCAGAACAGTTTTAGACTGCATCATCCAGCACTTGTAAGCTCACTACTGATCATTAGTTGTGAGGGTTGGGGTTGATATGTCTTGTAGTACACCAAATGTGCAGGGACATGCAATTTAGATTCAGGGTCTTAATATGTGCCTCAACTTTAGTTGGCTTCGGGAATATTGGACTCTTTCATGGTGCATAGGTCTGTTAATTGCTCTCAGCTATGACAAACTGGATGGACACTCCGTTTGTTGATGTTATATGCCATAAAGTCAGAACTGGTTTATAGTGATTATACGAGGTAAGTAAGATATTTACAGAGTGGTTTTACCAGTCCCAATCCTCCACCACCCCATATATTTCCATAGCTGAACCAGAGAATCAACCCAGATCTTCTGAGTCCTAGTTCATTACTTTATTCACTTCACCACATTGGATACCCCTGAGCTGTCAATGGGTGAAGTCAAAATACCTCTGATTGCTGCAGGTGTGGCCAGTAAAAAGGATCTTGGCTTATATTACCTCATGCCTTCCCTGCCTTTGAGCATCTTAAGGCATCCAACTGGGCACCATTAGAGACTGGATGCTATACTGGATGTGCCCTTGATTTAATGCAACAACGCAGTTTTAATTTAAAAGCTTTTATGCATGGGGTATGGCCAGATTTGTAAAACAGATGCAAGGTTGTTTGGACCCTATAGGCCCCTTCGAAATCCATTATTTTATGTTTCTGTGACCTCCAATGGAACCTAGAGGGGAGTCACTCTAGGTCCCCGAATCCTTCAAATCCACTGCTTTCATTAAAATGTAAGTTTCAGGTCCTCTTAGGTCAGGAAATGTGGGGAATGCTATGGAAAGTATGTTTTTTATTCTCGCATATCTATGCTGCTCTTTAGTCTCTCTTCTCTGTCCCTTACATTTTCTCTCCAGGCTTAGTATAATTGTGCTTCTTTTCCCTTAGTTTTAATGTTTATTTCTGTAGTGCTGCAATGGTTAAAGAAGTGGGCTTTTATCATTTGGAATAAATGACTTCAGCGTAGGAAGGTAACAAGCATCATGCCAACGAATGCTGTCTCTTTGTTGCTTATTTGTTTAAGTGCTAAAAATCGCTGGCTGGTATATCATTAAAAAGAAGCAGATCATACTACACTGTTGCAGTATGAATCCCACCAACCATATGAATCCATTTCTGTGTGTTTATGTGTAGAAGTAATATCTATATAGTAGATAGGAGTTCAACAGGTATGGCTTTCTCTGCCTGGAAGATACAGTGAGAAAGAAGGCTATGCCTTGTGTAATTTTGTGTCTTTAATGTTTCTCACCCAGAACAGTGATCCCACCCCAATAGTACAGCATCTGGGAATTCTCCATCCTTAATCTGTTTTTTATGCACAGTTGAAGTATCTGCTCATCAGAGATATAAAACCAAAACAATCCCAGCTATAAAGCAGTCAGTGGGATTGAAAGCTGGCTTCTGTGCTTTTTATTTCCTAGGCTCTTCATTTTTACATTTTATTTAATAAAATTTTAATTTTATTTCTGTGTGTGCATGTGGCTGTAGGTATAGTGCAGCTCAGTAAAGGAAATGGTGAAATAATTGGAAGGCTTTCTTGCTGGGTTCTTAGCCTAAGATGTTTCATAATATATATGTAGAAATCGTCTCCTCTAAATAATTCACCGAGATCTTTGTGTGTGTTCAGGAGAAAGCAAGGTGCAACATAAATTGCAATAGGCACTGTATCTGAAGTCCAGCTCACTCGTGAATTTATTTCATTCCCCATGGAGAAATCTGATTTTAGATTCTATTACATAGAGTATCTATGCTAAGCAGAATGGCTGGGGTGGATTAAATTATATGGCACTAGGGGGCAGTGCAAGGTGATTTGCCTTTTACAATATCCTTCTAATCATTCATGTGCCAGACCTGGTTGTTACCCTGTAATGAAATGCTCTGGAGTTTTCCCATCCGAAGTCTCTAAGTGTGACTCAGAGAAATATTCTTCTCTGGCTTGTTACCGTGTCCCTCTTTGTTTCTGTCATTCTGTCCTAGAGAAAATAGCCATTCCTCATTTATTCTCCTGTCAGGCAAATTGTGCGGCTTCCTTCCCACATGGGGATCTCTATAAATAATATTTGGTACGTTTAAGATCAAATGTTGAGTTCCTGAAACTGGCTTCCACTGCTCTTCATGCCTGGATACAGACCATTCCCCTGTCAGTGAGGCTGCTTCCAGCTGTTTGGTGATTTTGAAGTGATGTGTGCGAGCATTATGTTTAACCTCTATCCCGGTGTGTGATTGCTGAATGGTACCCATGTCCTGTGGCATCACACTGATATTGTTAGGCATGCATCTCACAGAAAGTACTTAAACCCCGGTGTACCACTGTGCGTTGCTGAAACAGCATTGCCTTCCCTTCCTGGAACAATTGTTAGATCCACAAGATGCAAACCTCTGTCCACCACCCACATGTGCTGTGCATAATCTGACTGTCAGAACATGACAGGGTGGAGAATATTTTTCTTCTGCACATATAACAGCTGACTACCCTCCTACCAAGAGGTAGGGTAGTGATGGTGGTCAACTTCCCATGGCTTTAATGGGATTGGATGAAATGATGGAGGTTGGGGTGGTCAGTGGAGACTAGCCAGGATGTCTGTAGAGTAGGAAGGAACCCCAAGGATCATGTAGTCGAACCCACCGGCTGATACAGAAAATCCACAGATAGTACATCCCTGATAGATGGCTATTCAACATCTGTTTATAAACTTTCCATGAAGAAAAGCCCACCGCTGTGACAGGTGATTCATTCCATATTTAAACAGTTCTTACCATCAAGGCACCCTTCTTAATGTTTAGCTGGAATTTTCTTTCTTGTACCTTTGAATCTGTTGGTTTAGGTCCTGCCTTGTGGAACAGAAGAAAACTAGCTTGCTCAATCTTTTACATGACAGCCTTTATTACCACTTCTCCATCTTCTCTTTGCGGGCTAAACATACCACCTATACATCACCTGTAGTACCAAAGACAGTTTGTCTCTGTTTATCATTTGCTGGTGAATGTAAAATGCAGGGTTCAGGTACTCGGAAATCCTGCTGCTTGGCTTCTTGTAGACAACTGGTCAGCCACTGTGAGAGCTCAGTGTTGAACCTGATAGATCACTGGTCTGAACCAGTGTGACTTTTCTTGTGTTCCTAGCGACAGGTAGGCGATTAAGATCATTACACAAGTTTGTGCAATCCCTTCTCCCCTCCTTCCCTCTCCCATATCCTCCTCTTTCTATCACAAGCCAGTTCCCCCTGGAAACTAATTGTGCTCCTCACCCCTTCCTTTGTCAGGTGAGAAAGTCTGATGCCTGAACATATCCTAAGAGCCTTACAGAACTTTATAGACCTCTAGGGAAAAATCAGAATCCTGTGTTCATCACAGATGGCGTTTATCCCATTTAAGGTTAAATCTGGCATGAAATCAGATAAGCACTGCCGGTTATATCAGAATTCATCTGAGTATCAAGGTAAAAGTTACTCCATTGTTGCAATAATAACAAGCGGCGTCAGCTTGCCTATTCCTACAAGCTCTATTTATCAACATTGCTTCTATGTTCCACATGCAACTTGCTTTAGGATACAGGAAACAATGATCGTATGTTCTGGTGAGTGTCACTCAGCTCACAGAATGCTCCCCCCAGCAAAAAGAGGAGCCAGGCAATTTTCACCAATGCGGTCCCCTATGCCTCCCCCCAATGTGCTCCAAACCGGACTCACCTGTACTATGCAGAAAGTGGCTCTAGCACTTGTTTCATATGTACAGAAATACTTCAAAGCTCCCATAGCACACTCGCAAAGTATGGTTATGTGTTTAAGGATAGCTCAGTGGTTTAGGTCTCTGGCTGCGGAGCCAGAGGTTGGAAATTCAATTCCCCGCTGTGCTTCCTAGACTCGGATTTATATTTATTTATTTATTTATTTCATTTATACCCCGCCTATCTGGTCAATTATGACCACTCTAGGCGGCTCTAGATGATCTAGAGGGTCCCTTCCAGCTCTGCAGTTCTGAGATGATGATGATGATGATGAAGTAAGCTTATATCTGCTCAATTCCAGAGGAGAGAGTGGGAGCAGTCCCCCCCTCTTTTCTGCCTTGCATCATATTTAAACTGTGGAGGAACACAGGGAGGAACAAAAGAAGACCATCATTTAAAAAAAAAAATCCAGATAAGTGATGTGCTAGTGAAACATCCAAGGTTGAGAGTCAGTTCCATGTCAAGCTCATTCTAAGTAATCACAATTGGTTTGTGGAGTGGTTCAACATTACATCCTCTGGGAGCAATCATCCGCCTCTCAGTTGATTGAGCTCTCTCATCCTATTTCAGCTGTAATGTTTCCATACTGGCAACAGATTTTTCTTTCCTCTATTGTCATTCAAAGTCTTGAATGCTTATCACAGTCTGTGGAGTAAGAGAGAGTTTCAGATATTGCTTGGTTTGGAGGATGGAACAATATTGCAGTAATATTACAATATCACTTTGTTTTCAAGAATAAGGAAACATTTATCAGCAGAATTCTGGGATGTTTGCTCCTTCCTTCACTTACTCGGCTGCATCTTTTTAATAGAATTAGTTTTGCATTTTGCTTCCAAATAAGATACTTTTATAGTAAGGCGCATCATTCTTACATTGGCAAAAGCAAGATTTGTCTGATTATTGAGAGTCTTGTGTAACCATAAGACACAGAAACAATTGCCAGAATATTATAGTTGATAACCCAAGCCAAACTTTCTTTACCCATCAGCTCTGGCATTTTTACAACTGTAAGTCAATTATTTGTAGCTTCACATTTTAACTTTGCATCTTTAGAGTTTGTTTCTTCATTCGTTATTCTAAATCATCCTAAATCTGGAGTATACTTGGATAAAGCTAGTGGTTTGCAAATTGAAAGCTTTTACTATGCTTCATTAGGCAGAATCAGAAATGGCATCTGGTTATGTGTATGTGTGTATATGTTTTAAATTTACACTAGCACAATATTCTTCTAAGTGCTCACTGGCATAGATCTCTCTCAGTCTCGATCTCTCGTCTTTTTCTATAGTGTTTTGCCTGTATATACTGATGAATGCTGAACAAAATGAATCCTGGAGCAATCATACATATTATCACATTGCAAGTCCTTTTTCAGTGTATTTTATCAGTGTATGTGTTGTTGTTGTTACATGTCGGCGGCAAGTCACCTCTGACTTACGGTGACCCTATGGATGAGTGATCTCCAGAATGTCCTGTCCCCAATACCCCTGCTCAGATCTTGCAAACTCAAACCTGTGGCATTCTTTAGGGAGTCAGTCCATCTCACATTTGGTCTTCCTCTTTTCCTGCTGCCTTCCACCTTTCCCATCATTATTATCTTTTCTCGAGAATCCTCCCTTCTCATGATGTGCCCAAAGTAGGACAAGCCTCAATTCCAACATTGTTTGCCTCCAGAGATGGTTCAGGCTTGATACGGCCCAGGACCCACTTGTTTGTCTTTCTAGCAGTCCAGGGTAACTGCAAAGCTCCCCTCCAGCACCACATTTCAAATGGGGCCATTTTTTCCCCCTGTCAGCTTTCTTCAACATTGAATTTTCACACTTGTACATAGTGATCACGGAATACAAGAGGGTGGATGATCTTGGTCTTGGTCTCCAGTGGCACATCCATACACTTGATGATCTTTTCTAATTCCTTCAATGCTGCCCTTCCTAGTCTCAGATGTCTTCTGATTTCTTGGCCGCAGTCTCCATTTGGATTGATGGTTGCGTATTGTAGAGAAACGGAGGGGGAAGGTGCTTAGTGAATTCAAGGAACTGAGAGCTGTGCGGATAGTAGAGGCTTCAGTTCCAAAATCTATTTTAGAAAATTTCCTCGTTAAACCAGCCCGGCACTGGGAAAATGACTGAGATAGCCTTTGCAGAATGACTTGACTCCTTCAGTACACTTGAAATAGCAGCGGTACATCAGTCCTGTCTCTGAGTGCTTCTCCCACCCACCCCCTTGATAGGAAAGTACAAGAATACCTTTTCAACTTTGTTAAGCAGCCTTTTATCAACTGCAAATGAATCCACTGCTTTTGAGATGACAGATGGCACTTGGCAAGTGTAACTTGGATAAGGATCAGAATTCAAGGTCTCTAAGGTGACACACAAGGCTTTGCTACTCAGCATCAGCTAAGTGAAAGCCAGAGATAGAAAATGTTACATTTTAGGACTGGGGCTCCCGAAATAACGTAGCCAGCATGCCCACCATGGTATTCTGGAAGGCGTAGACCACAAAAGTATTTTTTTCTTATTTCCACTGAAACCTTTATGCTTTTGTTAGGTTTTAAGGTCATAGTAGAATCTTTCATTACTCCAAAAGTGTTCTCCTATTCTATTCTATTCTATTCCATTTCATTTCATTTCGGTATTCACCCATTTGTGCAAGCATTACTTTGGGTGGTTTACAGGTTAAAATGTAAGCCCCAGATAACCCCACATAAGTACAAAATAGTACAGGCCCAATTTTAACTGCCAAAATGGAAATCCAACCATGCTACAAATGTTCAGAGTAATCACTGAAACAGGTAACGGAGCCAACAAATATCTGTTTCCTCCTCAGTAGTCTACAGCAGTGGTCCCCAACCTTGGGCCTCCCGATGTTCTTGGACTACAACTCCCAGAAACCTTCACCATCACCTCTGCTGGCCAGGATTTCTGGGAGTTGAAGTCCAAGAACATCTGGAGGCCCAAGGTTGGGGACCACTGGTCTACAGAGTCTGCTGCTGTTCTTCGGTGTCATTGCTCTGGAAAGTTACTTGGCCTGCCTTTCTCTGTGTTCTCTCTCTCTCCACCCCCCACTTCTCAGTTCATTTTGCTGATGTTTGCACCAGTCGTTTCCTCAGACATCTTCTGACAACTCAGTGTCTAGGGTGGCAACTTCTGTTTGTTAACACATCCTCTAGCAAAAGGCTAATGTGACTCTCAAAACTAGCCTCATCCCCCACAGATATATTGGGCAATATTGTACCTCTCTCCCTGAATCTCTACCCTTGAATATGTTATTTCACCCTTAGGCAAAATATAGAGGAAAACCAAACAGGTTTGGATAAAAACTGGTGACATTTCTCATTATTGTTACTGTTACTCTGCCCTGGAAAAGTAATTCATTGTGCTGTGCATTATCGTCATACTCGTAATCTTCGAAATGCAGAGCTGAAAGGGGTCCTACGGATCATCCAGTCCAGCCCGTGTCAAGGAGGCACAGTGGGGGAATCAAACTCCCAACCAAGCTCCTGAGCTGTCCTGCGGTTCTCAAAAGTGAACCATTATGTTGTCCGTTTTGGCAGCCAGAAAAATTCAGGAAAGTACTCTATGGTTCCTTTCCAAGACCAATTCTGTTGTTGCACCTTGAATATACATACTGTATTTTATTTGGAAGGGTGGAAGGGATGTGGTGGCGCTGCGGGTTAAATCGCAGAAGCCTCTGTGCTGCAAGGTCAGAAGACCTGCAGTCGTAAGATCGAATCCACGTGACGGAGTGAGCTCCCGTTGCTTGTCCCAGCTCCCGCCAACCTAGCGGTTTGAAAGCATGCAAAATGCGAGTAGATAAATAGGTACCACCACGGTGGGAAGGTAACGGCGTTCTGTGTCTAGTCGCGCTGGCCACGTGACCACGGAAGATTGTCTTCAGACAAACGCTAGCTCTATGGGTTGGAAACGGAGTTGAGCACCGCCCCCTAGAGTCAGACACGACTGGACAAATGGTCAAGGGGAACCTTTACCTTTTTACCTATTTTATTTGGTAATGGCACTTCTTTCATCCGGCAGGTCCTTGCCATTTAAAACTGGTCAGAGAGTGGAATGAGACTTGAAAGAGTCCTGTCAATATACCTTAAAATTCCCCATTTTAAAAGTGACATTTGAAAGTAAATGAGAAGATTGTGCTGGAAAGAAACTTTGTGGGTATTTGTTATGTTACTTTTCAGATACAACTTAGTCATATACTCATTGCCCCAAAGTAACTAGTTATGGGTAACAGCCTTGCTTCTAGCTAGTCACTTCCAAGTTCTGGGGGGATGATGATGGGAGAAAGTGACATGGTCCCATTCTCTGCTTAAAACAACTGTGCCCAATACTGGAAATTCTGTTTTCTTTCCTCTTGGTTTAAAGGAAATTGTGCTTGGAAAGCACCTCAGCCTGGCTTCCATATGAAAAACCTGCTCTCTTGCATTAATTAAGCTTTCCAAGAACATTACCTTTGGGAACATTAAATAAATAAAAGGACTGTAGTAATGGCAAACATAGGTCTTCCCAAAGGAAATAAATCCTTGATTTGTAGTCATCGTAGAATTTTCAGGGGGGGAACACAACCATGGTAAGGTATGCAGTATTGTTCTGTATAGAGAACCCGCTAGTGGTCAGTGAATTATTCCTTACCTTGCTAGCTGGAACTCTGTCGGTCAAAATTCTGACATTTAAAGGTCCATAAACTCCTAATAATGAAGGAGATCGTGCATGTTACTATAGAAAGGCTACTGAGAAAAGGGCTTGCAATGAGTGCACGCTGGACTTTCTTGCTGACACGCATTTAAATCACTTTTAATCCAACTGCATTTTAATGCTATCACAATTTTTATTCTGTTTGTATCTGGTTTTTAATCTTCTCATGAGTCACCTTGAGTGCTGGGTTTGGGAGAAAAGCAGGACATAAATCTACAAGAAGAAGAATAAATAGTAAACATTATCTCAGTGTGAATGGTGGCCAGCCTCTGTTTAGAACATAGTGGTGATACCGGGCCCAATCCACTGGGAAGTTCTCCTCATAAATTCAACAGATGCAATAGGCATTGTACAAAAATGTGGTGGTTGAAATCTTATGAACCTCCCAGTCATTTCTGTGGGGTTTCCACAGGAAAAGAAATCTCCAGGAATTATAACTGTCATGTTTGCTGGGAAACAGTGCATAATCTTCCAAATATCACATTCATTTAAAAAAAACAAAACCCATATGTCCATAAACCCACATCTTATTTATTTTTAAATGTGTAAACCTCTGTGTTCTCCAAAATCAGCCTCTTTGTTTTTCTTTATGTCAATGGGTGCCTTATATGAAAGAAGATTCAGGATCTTCATTTCTTACCTTATGGAGGTTAAGATGTTCTTGACCTTGTAATCCCATCATCCTGATTTATGGATGTGCCATATGACTTACTTCTTAAGAGGTCTATTAAAATTTATTAGTACTAATTTTTCATCTCTCTCAGACTGTACGCCTGAACCCAGCATAATAAAACAAAGCTGGATTTAAAAGCAGGCACGTCTCGTCTTTAAAAAAATGAAGAATTTGCACAATTTGTTGGAAAAACCATTTCCAGGATATATAATCTTGGATAGGCCACAAAGCTTTGGATGTCAAATTTGGAAATGCTTGTTGAAACTGTTCCAAATGATGTGCAGTGCAGTAGCTCACTTTTTGTTCTGGCGCTGAAATCACACCCCATTTATGTCAATAAATTCTTTGTTGCCATGCAGTGCCATACAGTACCCGTCTGGTCCAAGGTGAGTCTTCACAGTTTGTGACATCCTCCAATGCGTATAGTCCTCCATCCACCCCCAGCCATTAATGGTGGACTGTAAGAAACCTCAGAGTTGTCCCTACCTTCATCTTTTTGGCAATCCTAGACTTGCCATGTATCATTGGTGGTCTTCATTTTTTTGGTAGGGCAAATGATGAGGCGTTTCTCATCCTTTCTAACCTGCCTGATGACACTTGAGGACATGTTTATTAACCTACCACAGAGGTTCTGAAGAGATACTGATGATGATTCCACATGGGCCTGACATCTACTCAGAGACCACCAGCTGTATGGCCTTTAATGATGCATCAGGTCTTGTCCTATAGAGCATCCTTCTAGCTGAATTTAGGTGTGTGTCTACAATAGTTTGTTTTCAATCCATGTGAAAACTTTTCTTTCTAGAGAAGCCTTTCTTGACCAATAAATTCTAGCCGCTGTTTTACTAAACATTTAAACAGTTTCTTTTGTTTTAATGGATACTACTCTGAAACCTTTGCTATGGAGCAGTTTATAAGCCTCATAGATAGGTTGTGATGCTTCTTTTCTTTCTGCAGTTTTTAATTACAGTGTTGTTGTTCTCTATTTTGGACTCTATGCTTATCTGGGCAAGATCTGTTTTTTTAAAATGCATTCTCTGTGGCACCTAGTCTTTCAAGACACTTGGCAAATGATAAATATTGTCTCTGTGTTTGAAAATGCCATGAAATGTGACGGGTGTGTTTTGCCACAGAAGCACATTGTATAAGACTTTATTGGCAAACTTCTCTACGAGTTTCTGCTGCTCCGTGGGTTTTAAGTCAGATTTCCAATGTCAACAGAGCTATTAGGATTCATCCATTGTATAAGGCACTCTTTTTGATGCCATTCTCACTTTAAAGCTTGGTAAATAAAGTGCCCGAGACTGACAATTTTATGCTTTTGCCGATCTTTAAATCAAAAACAGCTGAATCGATTTAAGTACTCTTTTGTAAGGGGGAAAAATTGCATCCAGGCTGACAAGTGAGTGTACCAAATTTCATCCCAAAGTGATTTCAAATGACTGAGTTATAAACCTCCATAATGAAAGCACTGACATAGCCTGAACTATTGCAGAACACGGGATGTCCATGTAACAATACAGAAGCATTGTGTTCCCATTGAAGGTGACTGGTAGCTGATAGCCATTTCCAGGTTTGGAAATATTTCAAACCTTTTCTATTATTGTTTTTCTTGAGAGCAAGAAAGGTGGCGATCTCATTTTTCACTTCAATCTATATTTACCTTTAGACAAAATTATTTCTCCTTCAAAATTTGATTTAAAAAAATTTCAAGGATTGTTGTGCCTTGTATACGTAGCCAGCGACTTTCCTTGAACAGGGTTATGGTGTTCATGAAGGCTGATAGTAACGTGAAGGCTCAAGGTTTATTCATGCCAGGTTGGCTCTTGGCATTGTTACGCATCTGGTTAAAATTTGCCAACACATGAAAAGCTGTGAATTAAGTCTTAATTTGCACAGTATAAGGATCTTAGAACTGCAGAGCTGGAAGCCCCTCTGGATCATCGAGTCTGGCCCTTTTAAGGAGGCAAAGTGGGAAATCAGACTCCCAACCTCTGGCTCCACAGTCAAATGCCTAAACCACTGAGCTATCCAGCAACTGTGTGACAGCTCAGAATCCTTCTCTTCCAGTCTCCAGGTTTCGTATGCTTCGTATAGTGACCTTTTATATATCTGTGTCAAAATCGATTTCTGCTTCTTAACACTACAAACAGTTGTGAAAGACAACTTCATTTCCATATCTTGGCATAGTTCAAACCTGAAGAACCAAACCAAGCTAGGTACATTTTCTACACATATCTTAACAGAAAAAAGAATGAACACCACACACACACAGTTGCATGCAACATTATCTGTAACGCAATATATACACATGTGGGGCAGCAATGGATAGTCATTGTCTCTCATTGTATCTTTTCTGCAGGAAATAAATATGTGAAAATCGTATATACCATACACTCTTTTTCCTGCATTGATGTAAACAATCTCATCACATTTCAGCAAACTATTTGTTCATGTGTAGGTTCCTTAACCACCAAAACCAGGATCAAAATATATCTGTGTCAATGAAAGATAACAAACGACTGAACCTTTGGTAGCGTTTCTTCTCTGATGGAGAAAGAGAGCACAAACCAACCCTTAAAAGTAACATGTTAAAAGTAGCAACATTACCTGCAGCACATTACTATTAAGGCTAACAAGAGCATAATAAATTTCCTTTTGAAAAAATTATATAATGAGAGGTTGTGGCATCTTTTGTGATGAAACAAACCGTGTTTACTTGTTACTTTTTCTCACTACTTTAGGGGAACAGAAATTCTTTTTGGAAGCATTTTGAAGGGAACCCCCCCCCCCCCCAAAAAAAATCAGATTTTAGGAAGTTTCATTTTGGCAGGATAATTTTTTAAAAAAACAAAAAAGTAAAACATGAACTTAACAATGGCAATTGCATTAAGTTGCTCTTTGAGTGAGGTCTGTAATGAGTTAGGTAATAAACTGCTTTCTAAAAGTATCTTTCGAAGTTCATCTGAAGGCTATATGCTAGAATCGCAGATCAGTGTATCTGTTAGAAGTACAGTCTAAATAAGGCACTGTGGAACTTACATGTAGTATCTCAAAACTTCCTTATGCTTTGATACAGAAAAGTTTCTATAGCGGGAAAAACTTGTACACTCACCAGAATTATTTATCCTGATAAAACAGTGCAATTGACTTTCTCAGGCCATCTTTTCTATATTTGTTGGCCGCCATGGCAATAACCTCCCTACTCCTGACTTTAAACTTTATTCCTTTCCTATCCCATCCTCGTCAAAGAATTGATGATCAAGATAGATTGGATGTACCACCGATAAGCCAAGCAGACTAGGAAGCATATATAAGGGTGTTCTCTTGGACATTTACTGCGTCCTTGCAAAACCGTCATGAAAATTTACCAATGCAAGCACAAGTGGGCAGGTTGAATTTTTCAAGGTCGATTTACCGTATTGTGAACACAAGTTACTTCAGATTCAAGTGAGGTTTCACACATCTGGTGTAAAAGAAATGTCTTTATAAATTTTCCAAGGGAGAGAATGCTTTTAGCTTACATGAAACTTCTCATTGATTTTTATAAAGATCTTTACCTACAGCTGCAGTTATTGTAGCCAGGAAAGAAATGATCATGTTTTATATGTCGTGTTCTTGTGTTTGAAAAACATCTTATATATTGTGAGTTTTGCCATAAGCTGAACATTTATTTCCAGGTGAATCCATTTGGTATGAAATTGTTCCTAAAGAATTTGGAGACCATGGGGTCTAGAATAGGAATGCTTTCTTATAAGAATGGATGGTTAGATTACGTCTTGCATCTTATACTCTTCTACTTTCTCTTTGCTGTATCTTAAGCAAAATAAGATGCCAACCTTATCACATAAGTTTTGAAGATGAGCAGGTGATTTTTACAGAACTGATACGTTGGATCATTTCTGATTGTAGACGGCGATGATACCACGGCAGGCCGTGGGAGCCAAGTCAACAGTAGGCGAGGCTAACTCATTTTGGCTTCTTTTTTTCACCTACCCCAGCTCCTAATAAAGAGAAAAGACACCTGTGGTGGGTAGGAACACAACTTTATTTAATATTTAAAAGATAACTTCTCCAGTTCCTACAGTGAGGCCTCCCATAATGCGGCAACCTGGGTCAGGAGCCAGAGGTCCCTCCTGCCCTGACATGGTGTCCTCTTCCAACAGTGCATCCCTGGCCATTGAAGACTAGGTTCCCCTCTCTTGCCGCTCCCCCAGGCCTCGTGACCTTAGGTGAAGGACGGCTAGGGCTGCCCTGCTGCACATCTTCCACCCTGGGAAGGAAATTTCGGGATCCCATTGCTAGGATACTGGGTGGGCTAGCACCCGCTCCCCCAGGTGCCCCTTCGGAACTCACCACTAATCAAATCCCATTCCGCACTACCCATCATTGCGACCTATTTAAACATCCCACCCCCTACTCTGCCCTTAAAGGTCCTGTGAACAAACCCGTGCGGGATAGGCAAAAACCAAAACCACCCTGCTCACCTCTCTAAAGATGAAGCAAGTCGGGCCAAAAATTCCTTTCCCATCCTGAAATTACCTGCTGGTCTCACACTGGACCCCTGGCCGAGTGGGCAAGTCAAACCTTCCTTAGACAAGGCTGGAGTGAGGGTGGGGAAGCCCAATATAAGGCTTATCATAACCCTGCCCCCCACTTCAGCAATTATGGGGAAAGGGAACCTCGTTTCCCCGCTGATTGTCCCTTCCTGGTCGGGAGTAGGGGGCAAAGAATCCCCGCATCAGGAGCTCTGTCCTTCCATGGAGCCAGACCTTCTGCATGGCAGGACAACCCATAAACATCTCACATTGTTTTGAACTTAAGAAGGGCCTCTTAGATTGGTTTAGTACACTTCCATGTATTTTATTCATTGGTGGGCAAAAAAAGAAAAGAAGAAACAAATTTGAGCCCCCTTCCTTCCACTGACAGTCAAAGTGTGGGTGCCAAACACATGAGCTTTAAGCTCTTTAGAGGCTCTCCGTTGCACTTTTGGGGTACGGCTGTAGCTCAGTGAGAGAGAGACTGCTTTGTGTTTGACGAACAGACTCTTGATCGTCTCTCATCTGAAACCCTGGAGAGTCGCTGCCAACCAGTGCCGACAGTACTGATCTATGGGGACCAATGGCCAGCATAGGACAGCTTCCCATGTCCACTTCTACAGTGTGCTGTGGAAACGGCTGACTCATCCTCCAGATGGACGGGGTGCTGTTCGCACACTGCAGCAGTCTATCAAGTGAGTAGTGGAGTTGTGCAGAACGAAGGAGCAAAATTTCTGCCACTTTCCACACTGGAGATGAGTGGCATGGAGCGCTCTTTCCCATCAATGTGCATCATAAAAATGAGATTTGGGGGGTTCACTCAGAGCCCAGATGATACCCACTCTTAATCTGGTGCCAACACTCCACGTCTTCACTGTGCTGAACACTTACTTCACCTGTTTAGCTTTTGCTGTGGGTGCTTGCTTGGCATTTCTACTGAGAGCAAATGCATTTTCTTCTCCCCTTCCCACTGCGAAAGCACAACTTTCTGCCATTTCCAGGTGCACGAGAGATAATTATTGTCTCTGGACTGCAGCCATCCTGTCAATGGCCTCCCAGGCCCCAAAGCAGGTAGCTCACCACCTGTCATCCAGCTGGCTTCTCAAGGCAGAGTCTTCCCGCATTCCAGACGGGTCCTGAGTCATCTCTCCCCTCAGAGACTGTATCAATCATCTTCTCTAATGAGAAAATGCTGTGCTCTGGTTTGAACATTCACCTGGGATATCCTTTCATGGTGCTTTCCAGTGTTGTTCCTTTTGCTACTCCAGAAGTAAAACCCTTTAGGAGGAGGAAAAAATAAATCAAACGTCCCTGCATTACTTCCCCTTTGCCCCTTTAGTTTCTTCTCTGTAGACCAGCTGTTCCCAACCTTTTATGAGTCACAACCGCCTTTTAGAATAGCCAAGTAACCTGCAACCCACCCACCCCACCACGTTTGCATAAAAAGGCATTTTTAACTGGGTAAAGTAATCCCTTCTCAGAAAGCAGAGGCTTTTTCCTCCCCAAAGGGCCTGTTTCTCAAACATACACGCTAACTTTAATATCGCACTCTGAAAGGCCAAAGAAGAAATTATTAAACAAGGGCTGCGACACATATAAGGTGCCCCACAGCCCCCCTCAGAAAACACTTTGCAACCCCCCCAGATTTGGAAACACTGCTGTGGACCATAAGCCTCTCACTACATTATATATTGATAGACATCCTTTAGGGCTGGAAATGCATATTTGCATCATTACATTTATACTCTGCTTGAAGGATAGAGTGCCCTGCATGGTTCCTCTTCTCTGCGGAAAAAAAGTATAGTCCCCCTAACAACCCTGTGAGGCTGGCCAGGTGTGGGAGAGCAATGGGCCAAATGTTACCAAGTGAGATTCATGACTGAAGGAAGGTTTGAGTCTTGGCCCATCACCTATTAACTAACACCTGCACTAATGCTGCCTGTGTATCATTCATAACTAATAACTGTACAATAAGTACAGATGTTCCACCTGGAAGTAAACTGTTCAACTGATCATTCCATGCCAGTTGTTTACCTCTCTCTGTCCCCTGCTGTCGGAAAAGGTCTTGTATTTAGTGCCGGAAACTCGGATCACCCTGTTGGTTGCGCACTTTTGCTGCAGTGGAACAAGCATGGTGGGATTCCTGTGTTCTCGCCGCAGTACGTTCATGATCATCGTTTCTACTCCTCTGAGTTTGTAGCCCACCATGGCCTTCCTGTTATTTCTTTCAGGCCTCCTCCTCCTTTGCTGTGTTCATTCTGCTGCTTCTGCCTTGAGAACTGCCAGCGCTCTCCCTGAACAGTGGCATGGGAGAAGAAAGGTTTTTAATCCACATTAATGTTCTGACCCTGCTGGCCCAGTTCTTGCAGATGTGTGGTGCTGAGCTGGCTGTTGGCCACTTACAATGGCTAATTAATACAAAGCACTGCGTAGTCTCCACGCTGCTTAGCCAGCAGGGATATCTAAAGTGCCTTTGTTCTTTTTCCTTTGTTCCATTTCAGATCTTTGCACTGAAGCGTGCTTCTTCCAAAACCGTGAACTCTAAGAATCGATTCAAGTTTGTTCACTCAGCAGAGTGAAAAACAGAACAGCCAGATTCTAAGCAAGATCCTGGGAATCTTTGCGTCCGGAGTTTTTTTTAATAAAGAAGATACAATGCCCAAGTAGTCTTAGCTAAACCATTTAGTTAGAAATACATAGATATTTCCTTTAAATGCTAGCGAAGGTAGTCTAGGTCTGCTCAGCTTTACCGACTGGCTTCGTCTCACTCTGGTTTTCTCCGGGTCCAATCCTGTACTTCCCCAGCTCCTAAGGATCCAGGTTACCATAAAAACTTACAAGTTTGTTGTACCATCTCTGGCTTGCTTAAGGGCAGCCGGTCGTGGTGCAGGAGTAACCTACTTAGGCTCTGGCTCTTATGGGGAAAGTTGAGAGACAGTGTAGTGTAGTGGCTAGAGTGCTGAACTAGGACTCAGGAGATCAGGATTCAAATCCTCACTCAGGCATGCAAGTTTATTTATTTATTTATTTATTTATTCAAAATATTTGAAAAAGGACTGGGCTGGGTAACCTTGGGGGTCAGTAAAGTGGGAACAAAGAGACTTATCTGCTGCCTTGAAATCACTGAAGGAAAGATGGGCTGTAAATTTATCAAATAAGTACTAAAAAGCAATAAGTGAATGATAAAGGTTCTTTCTAGCGCAAAGAAGAGGGAAATACGGTCCCAGCTGCTGTTCCTTTTCTGGCTAACGTTTGCATGACCTATCTCTTTAAAACTACGGAGACTCACATCAGCAAACCGTTTTCACCCATGATGTATGTAGCCGTGCTTCTACCTCTTTGGGCACTTAGCTGATGGCTCCTCTGGGCTGCATGGATGAAACCATGCAACTTATTCAGTCTTCCTAGGCAGAAGTAGCTGGGAACAGTACTTTTTTTTTTTTTTTTTTTAAAGCAGAATTTAGAGACTCTCTTCTTTCAAACAGTACTTTTGAAACTTTTATATTGTTCAAGTTTAAAGACCAAATTTTTCTACTTTCCACCTCTCTGCAATAACACTGGGTAGAACTGAACACCTTTGCTTTGCTTGATGAGCCCCATTTGATGGTCTGCATAGGCTTCCTTCTCCATAAAATTTCAAGATGCTGTGCAAACTACCAGGCCTTAAGATCAAGCCTTCCCCTCTTTCCCACCCACTTCTATGATCTCTTTATGTTTTTCATCTTGTAACCTACGTTGAACGTGTATACTTGAAAGGCCAGATAGACACATTTCAGATTTTATTTATTTATTTATTTATTTGAAACAATAATACGCTGCTTTTTCCCTTCAAGAGGACCCAAATTAAACTAGAATTCAAATTAAGAGGAATGGGTCCCTGTCCCAAATGTTTTTCAATTTGTAATTTGATACAAAGGAAAGGAGAGGAAGGGGGCAGTGGTGAACGGGTACAGGATGTGTGATTGTATTCCAACTAGACATCCTGAACAGGGCCAGGAAGCAGTAGTGCTTGGAGTGCTGGAGCAAAACTAGGAACATCCAGGAAAAATCAGGAACAGGCCTCATGGTTGTGTGTTGTATTGGTTCTAGGAATATCCAGTTTCTAATTCCCATGCAGCCATGAAACTCACTGGGTGGTCTTGAATCTCCCATGGTGTCCTTGTGAGGATAATTCTGGGAAGAGAAGACCAATATATGCATCTTTGGCCCATTCAAGGAAGGGTGAGGAACATATGCAATTAATAAACAACAACAGCAACAATAAATACATATATTACATGGCAAATTGCGTGATCTTAAGGCATCTTTCCAGCGTCTGATGCTGTCTAAACAAAAGCCGTTGTTTCTTGCTTTTTCTCTCTAGGTTGGTGTCATAGGAGAGGAAGAGGAGTGGGTAACGTTGTGTGAGGTGGAGAAAGAATCAGATGCTCAGATGTTAGAAATCCCAAACCTCACGCCTTATACACACTACAGGTGAGAACAGCTGGTCATTCATTGTGGTATCAGTTTTGGTGGCAA
Organism: Intellagama lesueurii; assembly: GCA_037013535.1. Taxonomy (NCBI): domain Eukaryota; kingdom Metazoa; phylum Chordata; class Lepidosauria; order Squamata; family Agamidae; genus Intellagama; species Intellagama lesueurii. Next base: position 18,408,403 of record JBAJHW010000012.1, on the reverse strand, counting down.
GAAAGGGGCACCACCCTGTAGGCAAAAAGCAGCTGGTCAAAGGCATTGTGGAGGAAGGCTTTAAATTTACCTCCTAGAAGAGCGTGTACTTAAACAGCTCTGCTTGATGCATTTTAATTGTCATGGTAAAATAATTAATCAGTCTAGAAATGAGAGCAAGGCATAAAGCGCACTGCTAAAAAATGCTGCTGAGTAACATAACGTGTCCTGCTACAGAGCGTTTGTCTAAAATAAGAGTTGCACTGGTTTAATTAAAATTGATCTTGCTTCATTTGTGGGAAAACTGCACTAAAATTGGCCGAACACTCCTTATATCACTTTCACTTAATTCACTAAGTTAAGTGAGTATATTTCCTTTTCTTCCCTTCGTCATACTTGGTGAACTCAGTAATGTTATAGAATTAAGCTACAACAAATGCCCGCCTATGTGAGGGGCATCTTGCTTCCAGATTAATTGTAAAACTCAGTTGCTTTATTGGCTTTGTCAATTCTACCAGTTTACTTCCTTCAAATACTTTATAGATAGATCACTCAGGACTATGACATGGCAATCTAGGTAGATGAGAATTTGCTTGGACAGAACCTAGACGTAGAAGATGCCCACAGGTAGTCAACATTATACCCTGAGCAAACATTGTTCCTTGCATAGCAGGACCTGAAGATGCTCATGGCCAAGTTGCTCATGGATTTAGGCTGTTTCAATCCTAGAAGACACATCAGCAAGGAATGTGAAAGCCCCTCAAAAGTTCCTTACCTCCAGCGAGAGTAAGAGAGGAAGGTTTCCCTTACCTTATGGTCCCTGTAACTTGTTAGGAGTATATCTCTGCAAAACTATTGATTCTTCCCTTTGAGAAACAAAGGCTTCCTCACAGGACGCACAAAGGGATCGACTGATTGTTAAGACAGATGCATGGGGGCGAAAAACCCCCACCTCCTTTCCTGCTTCAGATTCTTTAATGTCTCTGAAACAAAGCTGCAGTCAATCTGGTCTTATGCTGATTGCAGTTTACATAAATTGTGCCATTTTGTGCAAAAACCTGGGCAATTTTCACAACCATTATTCTTGCCTCTGTGTGCACAGTCTTGTCTGTACACACTCCTCATTTTCATTACCAAGGACAACAAGGGGGCAGCGCCTTCTCCTTATGAATGAGCCTCACTTTAGGAAAATTTGCATGACAGAATATGAGTCCCTGAAGGGTTAATTGTGGATGACCTCTGGTCCCATGAAGAGAGAAGAGTGCAGCCTTTAATAGCAGCAGGAGTCACAGAAACTAAACATGCTTTTCCTTGCCATTTATGCGGCCAAAAGCTTTACCTGCTTCATTTCTAACCGTCTGCTTTGTGGCACAGCCAGTTAAGAAAAAAAGCTGGCATCAGTATCCTACTCGTTACTTAGTAAGAAGTGCATCAAATGATTCTAGCTGGCTTAGGTGAAGAAGAACTTGCTGTTATGTCTCTATAAATGGCTCTCCAAAGTGAATTTGGGTTTCCATTTCTTGGGACTCCCCTGAAGCCATTGTACAGTTGTCCTTGCGGTGATAAAATGAGATTTCTCTGGTGCCACTTGGGCTTATTGGCTCCATCATTTTGGTTGATCTTGACACGGCAGTCGGACATGATGAAAAGGAGAGTGGGGGAATAGAAAGCACAAATTATTGGACTTAAACTGCATCTTTGTCAAGCGTGCTCCTTTCCTTATGTGTGCTGTCAGTGTTTGGGAAATTAATGGGGTTGTTTTGCTTAATGCATTTTCCTTTAATGCACTTCCTTAACGAGATTTGAGCAGATAGACTAATGGCATTACATAAGCTTGCCCAAGCTCCTCTCAGTTCCCAGTCTTTTAAAACCAGAAATCCAGCATTTAGCAGGGACGAGTTGACGCTAACATGTTAACACAAGAAAGCTTTAGCAAAAGGCCTCTCCCTTCCTTCTGTGACTTTGTGTAGGCATCTCTAATTATCAGTATCTAATGCCTTTAGCACATGTTATCTTCCCCTGAACTGGAAGTCACTTTCTCCCACACCGTTGCCCTCCGTAGGCAAACTCCATCTGCAAAGGAGATGAGTTGGAACAACACAGTGGACTGATTTCCACCCAGATGTTCATGTTTATAAATTTGTGATGCCCAAAAGGAAGGAAGCAGATTGTTCTCTATTACCTGCCTTTGAGGTGACTGTTGTGAAAAGGTCTGGGAAGAGATATAGCCCAGAAATAATTAAATAATTCTTTCTGGAGCAACGTGGCACGTCAGCAACTTTAGCAAAAAGCAGAGTTGCAACTTTGAATTGATTCCATCAGTGTTTGTCTAATGAGAACCTGTTTTCATCGTAGGGGCCAATGGGAACCTTCCTGGTTTGATTTCTTCCTTGTCTGATCTCAATGGATCCCTTGTCTGATCTATTAGACAATCAGGAGAGCAGAAAATGTAGTAAGAGTATATGAGATAATGACAGCTTTAATTGTTGCAACTTGCTACATACCACTGTCATCAACCATGATGAGCTGAGAATCTCAAACAGATTTTCTCCTTCTCACTAATGCTAGAACTGAAGGTCCTTCACTGAGTGAGGAAGGAGGAGGTTTTAGTTCTCCAAAATGCCTCATAAGCCTCACAGATGCAGGTGAATCAAGGTTTGTTTGGTGTGGAAAGGCTACTCTCTGTCTATGCCCCAAAGTAGCAGTTATTGTGTTTTACGTTTTGTGGCTTTGCAGAAATGTACAAAAACCAGTCTCACAAATGGACAAACTTCTCTCTTATCCTCCTGCAGTGCTGAGAAATACTCCTGTGCCTTCTTCTTTAGCAAGTGAGATGGACTCGGATTTGCATCCCCTGGTTTTTCATGGCTTTTTATTGTCTTAGAAGAAAAAAGATTTCCCAGTGGTTCCAGTTCGAGCACACTTGCCCTTTGAAACTTTTCAGTATTGTATGTGTGTGCCCTTGTCTGTCTTCCAGGTTCCGGATGAGACAGGTGAACGTTGTTGGACAAAGCCCACTGAGTCAGCCATCTCGGGTTATCCAAACCCTCCAGGCACCACCAGACATGGCACCAGGGAGTGTGACTGTAAGAACGGCCAGTGAGACCAGCCTTTGGGTCCGTTGGGTGGTAAGTTGATGGTAACTGAACGGTGTAGAAAGCAGAATGACATTTTAAGTTTTCCCGTATGCAAGATGTCATAGCTCAGAACTGATTTCTCAAGGTACCAAAGGTAAAGCCAGCTTTTGGGATTATTGCTGTCTTTGGACAACGGCTTCCACAATGTCTGATGGGGATTCTGGGAGTTGTAGTCTGAAACCTTACATTTCCAAGCTCCCATTAAGAGTCCTCTTCCCCACACTCCAGCGTTTTTCCTGACCTATGGCTATTTCATATCTCTCCTCTGCCGGTATTGAATCAAAGCACATCTCTAGTTTAAATCTCCAGCCAGGATGAGCTCTTTAATGGAGCCAATAATAGAAACACAATTTTTTTGTTGTTATAAGCTTGATATCATGGGAGTTGATCAGACCCCTGCCTCTCTGTTTATGGCAATGCTTTCCTAAAGCAAGGAGACTGAGTTCACCACAAGTTACTAAAAGTTTTAAATGGCACCGAGTTGTTGTTGCTTTTCACCTAGGAAAACAGTTCCGCTGTGGAGGTTATATCAATGTGATAGATTACAGAGCTAAGTGATTAACTCTGGAATCGGGTGATAAATTGCCGGGCCACTGATAAATGAATTTATCATGTGCCTTTGACTGTTGTGCCCACCCCATCTGGCTGGAATTCGTTCACATCTTTCAATTTCCTCTTCTATGCCACTTTGGACAGACACTCCCCAATATAATTTCTTCCCATTTCTCTCTGGAAAGCACAAAATATGTGCCCCAAATTCCCTTGGGTAAAATTTAATCTGCAGTACCTTTTCTCCCTAGCAGTGGAGAGGAAAACATTTCCAAAATACTGGAACTCCTGTATTTTATTATTATTATTATTATTATTATTATTATTATTATTATTATTATTATTATTATTATTATTATTATTATTATTATTATTATTATTATTATTATTATTATTATTATTATTATTATTATGCTGACGGGGCATTCCTGCGTCAACAGGGAAATAATTTCGTCTCTTGTTTGGTATATGCTGTGGGAGTCTCCTGCTCAAGGGAAAACAAGCCACCAGTCCCAGCAGATACACCCAGGTCCTGGGTGTCTGTCTAAAGTCGCTCTTTGGATCCCAGTAAAAGGGGCAGGATGTTATTGCAAGCAAGAAAGATGGTTTAAATCAGCAGAGAGGCAGGCAAGGGTGAAAGGCAGGTAGCATGTGACTTTGCAATTAACTGCATTAACGTTGCTGCTACCCAAAGTGAGGTATGCTTGTAAGCCTTTAATAATAGCTCAGAAAAGGAAGCACCACCTCTGAAAGAAGCCTTTATTTATTGGCCCAGAGAATACTCCGGTGTTGGGGCAAAGGCCGATTGACTTCTATCCAGCATACTTACCGGTTGTGGGAACGCCTCACTCTCCATTCGGCAGAGTTGGCCTTAGACAAAGGATTTCCTATATTGTCCCTTCTACCAAAGTGGGACAAACTGAATGTAGACATTTTTGTTTCCGTCTCAAGGGTGCCCACTTCCTTGACTGCTTCGTCATTCACATCAATGCAACCCGGTACCAAGGTCATGTAGGAATCAGGTGTGCAGAAAAGTCCTGTAATGTGGATGTTGCTGTTCGGGAGACCAGTTCTTTCCACTCCCAGTTTGATCACCAGCAATTTTAATACCCCTTCCAGGAACGGCTCAGTGTCCTGTGGCCCCTGACCCTCCTCAGTCTTCACTGAGCTGTTTCTGGGATTTCTCTGTGGCTAGGTTTTGATACACCTGTCCATGCAAATCTTGAGCCAAGGCTGCTGGTACCTCCCTCTTGTGCCTCTCTTTGCCACATAAGGATCTAACACTCTAAAATCAATATGCAACTAGAACTTAAGATTTTCTTCACCTCTGTGTTGTTATTGTTATAGGAGTAAAAGGTCTAAAATTGCTTTCTGGGGCAAGGCCTCCTCAGAGCAGTTGTCCCAGTAAAATCATAAAACAGCAGCATGAAAAATGCAAGGAACTATGCAGCATTTAAAACAGCAGCATCAGTAAAAGCTTCAAGTTATAATATAAAGGTTGGCATCCATTTGTTTAAGGTGTGAAAGCAGACTAGAATTGCTCAATCTTTAAGGGGCATTTAAAACAGAGAAGACACCACACGTCCTATGGTGGGGTATTCCATAAGGAATGCCAGCTCTTTGTCAACTGAAACATTGCTCTTTATAAAAATTATGTAATAAATTTATAATGTTAACTTATAAAATATTATAAAATAACAGGACACGAGCCGTTCTTGAAACATCACAGATGACCCATCTCTCACCAGTAACCTCCTTTCCCCCCCTGTGCCCAGCCCTTGCCTGACACTCAATATAATGGGAACCCCGAGTCGGTAGGTTACAGGATCAAATACTGGTGTGTGGACGTGCTGTCTTCTGTGCTGACTAAAGTCATCAGTGATCGGCTGGAGAGGGAACACACCATTGAGAATCTACAAGAGTGGACAGAATATGAGCTGCAAATCCAGGCCTTCAACGCCATTGGGGCAGGGCCTTGGAGTGATGTGGTGCGAGGTCGGACCCGGGAGTCTGGTAAGCTGTCTCACTAATCACTGAATTTTGTTTTGTTTTTGCAAATTTTCTTCTGTCTTTTGACATTCTGTTGCAGGCTTGCACGCTAGAAACCATTCTGCAGAAGTGCAATTATTGAGTACGTATCTGTCTGTCAGAGAGATACAGTAAGTCTTCAAGGTGCTGGGCACAAAAGACTCAAATCAAAATGGAACTTAGCATTTCTGTTGTAGAGAGTTGTTTGAAAACTTAATGAAATGAGAATAATAAGAGAGAATTAGATAAATTCATGGGACTGTTGCCCTCATATCCTTGTGGACCTCAATAGATGTCTGCTTCACCCCTGTAGGAAAGAAGAAAGTAGAGTAGATGAGCAGAGAAGTAGATGAACCAGACTATAGAATTACATGTACTAGAATGCTCCCCTACCATGAGCTTGGCCATAGGGAGGTTCTGGGAGTTGCAGTCTGAGAAGCAGATTTTCCAGGTTTGGGGACAAACAGTTCCCAGAGGGCCCTTTTTTAAGCTGAAGGCTGGTTTTCCCTTTGTCTTCAGCGTTTCAGTTGCTTTTTTTTACTTTTGCTCAGTGATCCCAGTGGGAAAGAGGCTACCCAGAGCAATGAGCCCTATAGAGATACAGTGGGTGAACACCTCTGATGTGTAGAATCATACACACCCATCATTGGGCCATTCATTAATTCCAAACACAAGGGGCATTTGAGCTCCCAGTCTTATTGGCGCTGATCGCCAGAAGGCTGGTGGAAAGGAAGCCTGCCTGGAGTCTTTAGCAATGGTTTCTTTCTTTCCATGGGTTAGCACCCCATGCTCCCCAGTCATAGAGGTCTGAGTGACATGGCACAGCAGAACTCTCTTAAGAATTAAAAGACAGCTGCTTATCCTGCCATGAGCTTTCCTCACTCTGCATGTTTCAAATCAGCTTGCTTTTGATTCCTCTTTGGCCATCAGGAGGAAAGTATGGGCCTTAAACATGGTAGGATACATGTTTGATGGTTCAGGCATGGAGCTTTGAAGGATTTCCCATCTTAAGGAAAATGCTGTAGAAATGGGAAATATATATTTCCCTCTGAGTGGAATTTGGAGGTGCCTGGTCAAATTTCCTCCAGCTGTTAGTCAGTAGAAACACAGGCACTGAAGCAAGTTTCAAAACATGTTTGCTCTTTTGCTCTTCAGCACCTCATGAGTACCTACCTAGCATAAAAACCTGTAATTATATACTTGTAATCTGTCCATGTCCTTAGCTGGTTGGTCAGGATTTTGCAAGGGCAGCTCTCTGCAAGGTAAGCTCTATGACTCTAGCTGCCAGGAGAAAACAAGCCTTCGCAGCAGAGTGCCATGGCTAGAATAATCGCCGGTAGCTCATTAGCATCTACAGAAAGTAGTTATTAAGCTGTTATCTAGATAACTTCAAACAAGGCTCCTTTCTCAGCTTCCATCCCATGCACATCTGACGTAATTTACCTTTCTGCTGTGGGTGAATAATTGAGCGGTGTGACCTTTCTTGAATTAAGTATTCAACAGAGAAAGTAAATCACCATTGTAGCTAACTTGCACAATGAGCAGCGGTTCCATTTGCCATTTGTCTCCATAATCATACAAGGGATGGCTGTGGCTACACGGTTAAGGCTGGGCCCCATTTGTCACCTTAAATGGGATTTCTCCCCCTTCCGCATCTTATAAATGGCTCGGCATCCTCAGATTTGAATGCGTTCATTACTGTTGGAGGAAGGGATCAATTAAAGCCAAAGAAGCCGGAGTAGGACCCGTCTTCTCAAGCAGAGGGAAGAGTGGGTTGGCAAAGGTAATTATGATAATACATATGATGTACTTGCGGCCTGCTTTGCAGAATTCCTGCACTCTTCAAACTCATCCAGATGTTTCACGGCATCCCCATAGGACTGGTAGAAATGATTCAAAATAAGTTTGACCATTTTTTCCCCAATGCTACCCTTGAACTGACTTGTAGCATAAAACTAAGTAGTGAATGGCTGTATCTGATCTTCCAAATGATAGCTCAAGGTCTTTCTCATCTGCAACAAGAAAGACTTTAGTGGAGCTTGGAAATCACAGACTAGTTTTTGGGGTGTCACCACCTCCCTGATCTTGGCTTGGAAATGCTGGGAAAAAAAGCTATTTCTGCAAGTTTTACTTGAAGACAACATCTTTTTGAAGCCCTGAAAGCTTTAGTTGGAGTTCTACCATGAGTCTCAGGCGGTGGTTCTCGATAAAAGCACTTGGTTTATTCAGCTTTCCCACAGTTTTCCCTAGAGTTCCTTATCTGTCTGGCAGGTGATGTGGCAGAGAGAAGAGGAGGGGCAATGTAATCATCCCACACTCTTGTTCTATTCTAAGAACTTTTAGTGTGATCACTGGGACCTATTTGTTGGCAAACGCTGGTTGGATTCCAGCATTAGGTTAGTGAATGTGACAAATCTCCATGATTGTGAGAGCCATACATAGTAGACTCCACTTCTTGAGGAGTTTATATGATGTGTTTCCCTGTAGGCTTTCATAGTGAGAGAGACTACTCTCGGGATGGTTTAGACAGAGGATCCCGTTTGAAGGCACAGCCTTGTGCTTGATCATCCACTGTGCTGCTCCCTATTGCTGTGGCTCTTCGCAAGCAGAACTGCCATTGCCCTTTGTTAAAAAGAAACTGTCAACATAGACACTCAGGGTGGAGGTAGCTGAGCTTCTGAAAATGCACATTCCAATCATTGTAAACTAAAACAGCACCCATTTCAAATGTGCAGCCCTCTTTGTTCCAAAGAGGGCACTCCATGAGAGTGCCGGATAGCTCAGTCATGTAGGCATCTGGCTGCGGAGCCAGAGGTTGGGAGTTTGATTCCCCTACTGGGCATTCATGACAGAGGCTGGACTTGATGATCTATGGGGTCCCTTCCAGCTCTGCAGTTCTAAGATGATTATAGAAAATGTTTTTGGAATGACTGTAATCGCACAACCGAGATTCTGGGAGTTGTTATCCCAAAGACAAACATTACTGATCCCTGCTCTGTAAATCCAGAGTGTGCCAGGGCTGCTGTATTTAAAGAGTGAAGGAGAAACTATGTTCAGAGGAGATAGTTCACTCTGGGTTAGGAAAAAAGGTGACAAGACAGTCACTGCACTAGCATGTCCTTGGTACAGAATACTTCTTAAAAAGAAAAATAACAGGCAAGTACCTCTGTTTTGACAGTTACTCATTTCAGCTCTGTTCTGCCCCTGTTGCCCTCACAGATATTTTTAGGCTGGCATTGGTCTCCAGAACGTGAGCGGCCATAGAGACTTAGCTGTAAAGCCAACTGTTACATAATCATGCCCACACTGATAGGTGAGGGTCAAGCTTTTTGGAGCCAGACATTTGGGAAACGGCTCAGGTGCCATGCTAAGGAACTGCTTTGCTGCAGTAATGAGGGCAGGGGGTAATGGGCAGCAGTCAATGGGAGTCCAGCAAATCTGCCTGAAGTCATCATCCCATCCCATTATGTGACAGGAATATGTTTCACTGTTATTAGGTATGTCTTTTGGGCTGAATATGGGAACGGATGATGGTGGCGTTTTTGCTTTGGCAGCAGAACCACCCCAGATCATTATGTACAGCGTGAGGCAGTCCAAACTGAGGGAAATCCCCCCTCCCCCCCTTTAAAACCCTACCAGGTGCCTTTCCTACAGACCTTTTTGTTGTCAGCTCTTTGACCACTTCTTAGTCACTGGGTGCACTACCCTCTCCCCGCACTTTCTTACACCCACCAGTCCAACTGTGTATACCCTGAACCCCCCATGACCAGGATTTGGCTGAGCTCCATTCCCTTCAGGTCATCTCACTTTCCGTTTTGAAGGGAACAATATTCTGAAGACCATTAAGGGGGCGAACAAGTCTGCTGAAGGCTGATCTGACAAGTCCCCCACGACAACGCGTGCTCTTGTCCTGTTCTCCTAGATGTTCTCGAGCTCTGGAACAAGAGCAGCATTACAATCATACATCTACACTACACAAAACCAGATGAGTTTCATAGCAGTACACCTACCGAGATGCTAGGGAAGTATCGTTTGGTGAGGATGCTGAGAATTCTTTTTTTCACTTTACTACCCACTTCCCTTTGCAGAAGGGGGGGGGGGGAGACACACCTATGAAACTGATTTATTTTTGGTGTTGCCCCTAAAGCAGCTTTAGTTTCCCTGCAAAAGGCAACTAGATTTTACAACGCTTTAATCTGTTCTATAGATAATGAGAGTTTATAGTAAAGGATCGCTATTATCTGCAGAGTTTGGGTCTCTTCTCTTGAACGAAAACATTTTATTAAAAAAAAAAGTTTCTATGCGTGGCCTTGCCTTGGCTTTCTGTACCTTTTCTTCTTTGCACATAAAAGCTTTCACGTCGAGACAGCCGCTATGTTAATTTCAAAGGTGCTCATTTGTGGGAAAAGTTGACTGACCCTTTTCTGCTCCCCGTTTCCAAATAACAACGCTGAGATGAAGACAATCAGAATAGCATTTGTGCTGCTACTCCTGAAATGCTTGGTGAGAGGAGCGGTGCACTTGGGCTGCATTTATATTACAGGGCTGTGTTGAGGTCAACGAGGTCAGGGCAGGGGTGTCTCTTTCTCCGGAGCAAGGTGGCTCGCAAATAAAGCACAGAGCAAGGTTAAAATAATAACGATGCTTCATAATGGAGGGGAGGACCAGTGGACTTTTTTCCTGTTCTTATTCTGGGTTGTTGTGAGAGGAATTAAGCTCTCATATTTGTACCTGCTGTTTGTCCCTGCTTTCCTCTCCTCACAAGTTCTGTGGGTGCCTTTGTTCTTGTGACCCTTTGAGCTTTCTTCCTTGGACTTGCTTTCTACCTGTCATTCTCCTCGTCATGATAGCCCACTCTAATGTGCTAACCCTCCCTCATTTTGGGGAGCTTACAGGCTCTCCCGGCATCATCACATACAGTTTTGGCCTCTAATTGAAGGACAAAGTGCATTTTTGAACTAGCTGCAGACCAGACTAGTAGAAGGTTATCCAAGTACTGCATTCAGAGGGAGTTTACTTAGTAGCTGAATGGTGGAAGAGAGAGAGAGAGACTTTCCCCGCAGATTTGCAGCCTCTACTGGAGAGTATCAAAGGCTGCAGGGCTGAAGCAACTTGGCACAATGGTAGGGCACATGCCTTATGTGCAGACGTTCCCAAATTCTATCCCGGAAAACCTAGTAAAAAGGATCAAAGCATACGCCAAGTGGATATTGTCTCTTTGTCTGATACCCTGGACACCCACACCTGGTCAGAGTGAACAACGGTGGGTTAGATGGAATCCAACCTTGGTATAAAGACGCCTGCATGAGTTCCTATGAAAAGAAACCTTGCTTCATTGCCTTTAGTGACAAAGAAACTAATGCAGAGAATTGAGCTGGAAAGTTTTTATTAAACCATGCAACAGATTTTGGTGACCCATGCAATATGTAGTGGGAAACAAATATAGGTTTAGACCACAGGTGGGCAATGTATGGTCATCCAGATGTTACACATCAGCCCTATCTGGCAAAGCCAATGGTGAAGGGTGATGGGAGATCGAGTCTAACAACATCTGGAGGGTCATACAGTGCGACCCTTGTTTTAAGCAGGTGTCTCCTAATGATACCAATTCAAGTAAGCTGTGTAGCTGTTTCATCTTTTCTCCTTTAATTGACAGTTTAAAACACAGGGAGAGTGGCAAATACCTCCCTCTCTCGTTTCCACCTTTCGGGATCCCAGCAGACCCTATGTAATATAGAAAGACTTCAACAACAAAGAACTCGGCTGGTAGGCTTAGGCTTGCCCTGTGGGGCTCATTGAATTTAATCAACGGCAGCTTCTGTCACTGGATGATGGCACTAAACAAAAGTACTGACGGATTTGCAACTTCTGTAGATTTACTTGCAAATCTGAAAAGACCCTAAGCAACGTTCCCTCTAATTTTCAGCCCCGCTGGTTGGGGCTCCACCCCTCGTGTACACAACTCCACTCCCTCCCTTCGCATGTGACTCCACCACCGCCCCACTTGGGGTTCCGTCATAAGTGGAACCAAAGGGGCTGGAAACAATCACTGTGGATGCATGGAGGAGAGGAGGAGCCCTATGTGGATGGGAGCAGAGTCTCACATGCTCACAGAGCTGTGCACGTTAGAGGGAACCTTGAACCTATGTCTATTCTTGTTAAAAAGGGAAGTATGTGCTGATGTTTGTCCTCCCTGTCTTCTTCATCATCTCCTCTTTGTTAATCTTGAACTAAGCCATTCTTGAAAGAGACCAGGTCCAAGACGTATTTCAACAGAATGCTAGTATGCTGAAAACGTTCAAGCATTTTTAGCATCTTCCTGGCACACATTGGCAAACTTCAAATCTCAGACAACCTTGGCCATTGCTGGGAGTTAAGAAAAATGCACACTGTTCATTGTTAGGCTGAGACTGTCCCTAGCAGCAGTTTCCATTATATACCTTGGGTTTTGCTTCTTCTTCTTCTTTTTGACAAAGAAATGAAGACACCTTCAGTCTTAGTCTCCCTCCCTGTTGGTGTCAGGGGAGAGATGTGGGGATCAGAGAAATTTGTTGGCTTCCCAATTAAAGAAGCCATCTGAAAGAATATATATAAAGAAATATCTTCTAAATTCAAACAGGTGAATCTATGAATAAGCATGGCTTGGAAACCACTGGCGTTCTTCACCCTGAAATCTGACACACCACTATTTTAGTGTGCTGTCTTTCCAAGAGAAAAGTGATTCATGTGGGAGCCACTCTTTGTGAAGATCTATGAATAAAGCCTTGGCAGCCGTCCAAAGACACTCGTGGCTCCCGGCGATCTATATTCCTTTAACATAATTATATCCTTGTGGGGGATAAATCTTGGAGGAGATGAACAAAAAAAATAACCCAGGTGGGAGAAGCACAGGGTGGGTGGGGGAGAATCCCTGTTTATTTTTAAAATATTGGAGTTCTGTTTCTCATGTCCCTGCTAACTCGTCACATGGAAATTACAATAGTGACTGTCCTTGGAGCACATGTGTGTTTTCCTTGTGAATGTTTGTGTATGATTCAGCTGCAGGATCCCCTTCTGTCAAACTCCTTGTGCCACAGACCATAACGTGGGAGTATGTTGGCAATAACGCTTGCGCACGCATGCATCCAGTAGCTTGTTCCACAAGCAGAAGTGCCGTGTGCTCAAATGACAGTCTCAGCTTCTGCAAGAGGTCCAGCATTAACTGCACTCATGGGGCTTTTCTGCTCCACTGCAGTTGACAAGATCCTAGACATAGATTCTTTGCAGAGAGAGTTGAATTGGGGCCTCTGTGTCATGAGAACTCGAGAATGTGCTTGCTTCTCTCTATCTATCTATCTATCCCTGGGTGTGTGTTTTGCTTCTCAAAAGCAACGGCAGTCAGTTCTATGTAGAGATGTTTTCTATGAGTTAGGGAGACCTTGAGAGGAAAAGAAAAGTTGTCTTGGTTTCCTGCTAGAAACCAGAAGTCTTCTGCAGCTTAAAAAATTCCCCATCAACATGTCTCCTCCCTTGATGAAAACAAGGAATGTAGTGAGCATTTATCACATCCCTCATGTATGCACTTTAAAAACAATAAGTGTTAATTTTCACCCATGTGCAAATCTCTACACAAGAGCAGAACACATGCTCCCTGTCACAAGCCCCACCTCCATCCCATGGCTAGATGGTCGAACTACTGCTGCTTGGTCTTGGCTAATGTCACATGTTCACTCAGAGTAACAGGCCTTACCCAAACTGCCCTTATCTCCTCAAGAAGATTCCAGAAGGGTCTCTTCCTCCTTGGAACGCTCTTTGAAATCTTGGCAGGCACCTGGCCATTTTTGAGAAGGTGCACCCTTAGAGATCACATCCTTACATGTGGAAGCAGAGAGGGGAGGCACAAGCAAAAACAGTAACTAAATACAATCTCTTCCAGGACCTTTAAAGCTGCCTCTAAATCAAATCATGTGAACTGGGTGGTGTTAGATTTGCCTAAAGGAGCTGAGTGACATGGGATTGCAGGGGTAATGCAATGAAAATATGTTGGATTTCTCCCTGTCAAGTGAAGCTTAGTGACAGTAATTCTACGGTGACCTTTCAGTTACAGCCTTCACTTTAAAAGGGGGCATTTTGTTTTGTCCTCTTTTTAAAAATTGCATGTGAAAACTTTCTTCAGCATTCAAGTCTGGGCTTAATTGGATGCCCCCTGGCTTAAATGGCATTTTAAAATGGATGAAGTAAGACACCAGGTAACACCACAGCCTGCTGCTCCAGCACATGTCTGGAATTAATATGGTGATGTTGATATGGTGGATGCTTTCGCAGAATCCCAGAAAAGATAAGGGAAAAGAGATTTGCCTTAAAATTGGTCTGGGTGATCTGTATCTAACGTACTTATCCTGCTAGGGTTTTAATGGCCCCTGCTCTTCTTTCCAATGGTTCTTTATCTCTAAACAGAACTTGGAGCAAGTAGCTGCTGGTGATCCGAGGAGAGGGAGTGATTCTTCCTCTTCAGTTCAGGAATATTGGGATATATTAAAGTTATTCACAAGGATGTTGGCAAGTCTTTGGCTTCAAGTTCCAAGTCTGAGTCTTTGGTACCCAAGTCCTGAGTCCCTATTAAAAATGAGCTTTCTTTCACAGAAAGGAGGAGGGGTTGGGTGGGTTCTGAGTCATGAGTCGAATCCAAGTCATTGGGAAAAACAACAATGAGTTGAGTCCAAGTCATTGGTGCGACTTAAGTCTGACTTAACAGCGAGTCCCGCGACTCAATCCCCATCCCTTGTTATTTGCTTATCCAAAAAAAATACATAGATTAATCTTTGAGGCAGTTCTAACAGTACTAGAAACTATATTTACGAAACAATTGGATCCATGAAAACAGCATAAAGGACCAAATAAAACAGCAGCAGGTATGACAGCAGAAAATTGTCATATTGAAGTGCAAAGTGAGCATTTTCAGACAGCCTCCTGTTGGCGCTGTGGTGAGTGTGTCATGGTGTTTAAACTCTTTATGTTATCATGAAAAAGACTGCCTCTCCAGTTTCCACCCACCTCCCCAAAGTGTACCCGGTCTCAGTTTTGGGTTCTTCTGATTTCAAACCAATCCACCTGGGACATCTCCACTTTTATCCATCACAGGGTTTAAGTCCAACTCTTGCTGACTTTTCTGCAGGGGTTACAGACTCCCCAAACATGCCTGATCTCCCCACCCCACCCCCACCAGCCAGCATGGCCACTATCCACACTTACTGATGATTGTGGAAATTGTAGTCCCAAAAGTAACTCTTCCATGCCCTGAGGCCCTTTTAATGTTTTCTGGGTTTCAATTTTTTAATTTATGTTCTATTTGTCCCCCCCACTTTGTTTCTAACTTTTTTGCGGTAGTTATAATTTTGTATATGTTTTGCTTATGTGCAAGTGCCTGTATGCCTTTATGAAGCATGTGTGTGTGATTCTAGAACACAAAGGGGAATCGATTGATTTTCCAGCTTTTAATTTTTTGGCATTTGCAGTTCCTTCAGCTCCACCAGAGAATGTGTCGGCTGAAGCTGTGAGCTCTACTCAGATCCTCTTGATTTGGGCAGCTGTGCCAGAACCTGAGCAGAATGGACTTATTCTTGGCTACAAGGTATACAGCTACCCAGATGTTCTCTTTTACTTTCTGTGTAAGAATATTTTAAGCTAATCTTGTCATTATTTATGTATCATGTAAGAACATGTGTGTGCTGAGTTTTGGGAGATTGAACTAAATGACTCTACAGTATAATTCCAGGAGTACAATCCTGTATGAGAGTCAATATGGTATAGTGGGTAGAATGATGGTTTAGGATTTAAGATATCTGGGTTCAAATCTCTGCTTGGCTATAGAAACTCACTGGGTGTGTGTGTGTGACACTAGTCAAACTACTCTTTGGATATCTTACATACTTTGAAACATCCATTAGGGTTACCATAAATTTGAAATGACGGCACATTAGAACAGTCTTATATCTGGTTTTTTGTATTTCAAGCAAAATGTGTCTTAAGGAGTATTGTTGTTTGTTGTTTAGTCGTTAAGTCGTGTCCGACTCTTTGTGACCCCATGGACCAGAGCACGCCAGGCCCGCCTGTCTTCCACTGCCTCCCAGAGTTTGGTCAAATTCATGTTGGTCGCTTCGATGACACTGTCCATCTGTCTCGTCCTCTGTCGTCCCCTTCTCCTCTTGCCTTCACACTTTCCCAACATCAGGGTCTTTTCCAGGGAGTCTTCTCTTCTCACGAGATGGCCAAAGTATTGGAGCCTCAGCTTCAGGATCTGTCCTTCCAGTGAGCACTCAGGGTTGATTTCCTTCAGAATGGATAGGTTTGTTCTCCTTGCAGTCCAGGGGACTCTCAAGAGTCTCCTCCAGCACCACAATTCAAAAGCATCAATTCTTCAGTGGTCAGCCTTCTTTATGGTCCAGCTCTCACTTCCATACATCGCTACTGGAAAAACCATAGCTTTGACTATGCGGACCTTTGTCAGCAAGGTGATGTCTCTGCTTTTTAAGATGCTGTCTAGGTTTGTCATCGCTTTCCTCCCAAGAAGCAGGTGTCTTTTAATTTCGTGGCTGCTGTCACCGTCTGCAGTGATCATGGAGCCCAAGAAAGTAAAATCTGTCACTGCCTCCATATCTTCCCCTTCTATTTGCCAGGAGGTGATGGGACCAGTGGCCATGATCTTAGTTTTTTTGATGTTGAGCATCAGACCATTTTTGGCGCTCTCTTTCACCCTCATTAAGAGGTTCTTTAATTCCTCCTCACCTTCTGCCATTAGAGTGGTATCATCTGCATATCTGACATTGTTGATATTCCTCCCAGCAGTCTTAATTCCGGCTTGGGATTCATCCAGTCCAGCCTTTCGCATGATGTATTCTGCATATAAGTTAAATAAGCAGGGAGACAATATACAGCCTTGTTGTACTCCTTTCCCAATTTTGAACCAATCAGTTGTTCCATATCCAGTTCTAACTGTTGCTTCCTGTCCCACATAGAGATTTCTCAGGAGATAGATAAGGTGGTCAGGCACTCCCATTTCTTTAAGAACCTGCCATAGTTTGTTGTGGTAGATGTTTTTCTGGAATTCACTGGCTTTCTCCATAATCCAGCGCATGTTGGCAATTTGGTCTCTAGTTCCTCTGCCCCTTCGAAATCCAGCTTGTACTTCTGGGAGTTCTCGGTCCGCATACTGCTGAAGCCTACCTTGTAGGATTTTGAGCATAACCTTGCTAGCGTGTGAAATGAGTGCAATTGTACGGTAGTTGGAACATTCTTTGGCACTGCCCTTCTTTGGGATTGGGATGTAGACTGATCTTTTCCAATCCTCTGGCCAGTGCTGAGTTTTCCAAACTTGCTGGCATATTGAGTGTAGCACCTTAACAGCGTAACCTTTTAAGATTTTAAATAGTTCGACTGGAATGCCATCACCTCCACTGGCCTTGTTGTTAGCCATGCTTTCTAAGGCCCACTTGACTTCACTCTCCAGGATGTGTGGCTCAAGGTCAGCAACCACACTATCTGGGTTGTCCGGGACATCCATATCTTTCTGGTATAATTCCTCTGTGTATTCTTGTTCAGCTTGAACATACAATTGGAAAAAAAAACTATATATTGCATGAATTTCTGGGATGTACCAGTTAAGAAGCCAAGAGGAAAAAGTCTCTCTCTTCATGTAAGAAATTAAGAGAAACAAAATTTCCCTTTTCGCTGTAGGTTATGCTTCTTGTTACTCAGAAGATTGTAGTTTGAAAATGCAGCAATATATTCAAAGTGTAGATGAAAATCAAAACTTTTTAATAGCCCTCAGCTGTCATTATGTATCTCTCTTATTTATTGTTTAGCTACTCACGTTAGGTGTTTCCCTAACATGTATTGAGGACTATAAAATGTCTTTGTCTTGGCTGATCTCTAGCTACTGGATAAGACATAGCTTTGTTGTTGGGATGTGAGTGGTTTTCTCCTCTACATATCTGGTTAAAGAGAGGAACTGTGGATTTAGAAATGGAATGCAACCAGTGGAAGAGACCACATGGAGGACTCAACGGGCATGTTGTTTTAGGGGAAAATGAGATTGCAGATCAGCATGAGCTGTTTAGGAACATGTCTCTTTTTATCTGTTTCCACTGATAAATAATACAGAAATGTCTTCGTTGCATGCATGGAACGTACTGTTTTAGCTACCTAAGGACCAGAACCCGGAGAATGAGCTTGATGTTAATGTACATGATTTTAAAAAAAACCAGCATTGATTGTCCGTACTCTATATTTACAACAGAAATGGTCTGTAAAACTATTGTTCTTGAATTATCTTCATACTTAGGGAAGCCTAGGATGGACCTTTTCCATATATTTTTATCATGTCATCTTCTGCTTGCAGGTTTTGTTCAGGGCCAAAGATGTGGAAAGCAAGTTAAGCAGCCAAGTAGTGCGAGGAAACCACACCCTTTCCGTCCTTCTAGCTGGCTTACGGAAGTATGTGCTTTATGAGATTCAAGTCCTGGCATTCACACGCATTGGTGATGGGGTTCCCAGCAGTCCTCCGGCTATCGAACGAACCAAAGATGATGGTGAGTGTGTGTGTGCGTGCGTGCGTGCGCCCGTGTGTTTCACTGAAACCTAGTTTTTTCAAGAGAACTACTCACATTATGCACACTTTAAGGTGAGAATATATTAACAGTCTCTTGGCTTGATTACATTTTTAATCTTAAAGAGCCAGATCCTCCCCTAATGTAAACAGCCCCAGTCCCATTAGCTTCTTGCTGAGAATCTGCTCCCCAAATCACCATCTTTTCCCCCCATCCTAGTAATTGACAAAAAGACTGTTTCACTCTAAAACCTTATATTTTATAGCCAGTTCCAGCCTGAAGCAAATTTTTACAGCCCAATTATGAACTCCTACAGAAATCCAATCATAGCAATAAAAAAAAAAAGCTGTGGCATAATGGGATGTGATAAACAAACCTTGCTGTGATTGAATGTGAGAAAGACGTGGTGTTTCCAATCCCAGGAGTGTGCCTAATACCAGCCATGAACAAAAGAATAAGAAAATGACCTTTGCAAAAAATTAGTGCATAAACATTATTTTGTACAATTTTCAAACACTTTCTCTAAGGCTGAGGCTTCTCATTTAGGCGTTGACATATTGAAAGAACGGGCCTTGCATGGAATCATGTGTATTCATTAGCCACACCAATGTTGAGATGATGCATGGCTGTGGGGCTTGTCCCTAGGTTTCTGTTCGTTTTTCACTCTCGATATGTGCATTGCTTTTCTTAACCCTCATATTCAAGAAGTTTTTAAAAAACACATGGAGTGAGTTCTAACTGGGGCCAGCCATCTGCCAGCCAGGCTATATGTGTCACTTCTATTTCTCAACATCACAGACACGAAAAAATTGATATGGAGCACATTACGTTGGCTGGCCCTCAACTGTACCCCAATGGGAAAGAAGCAATACATTTGTCAGAACAGTTTTGCTCTAGCTGTTTTTTAAAATCTGTTACATATAGAGACACAGCCAGTGACTGGAACTCAATGACATTGTAAGCAACAATGTCGTAGAATACCTCCCTTTTAGGTCTAGTTCTGTGTCAATACTGCCACAAAAGATCACTGTAGGGGATTTAAATGTCCCCTCCTGATGCATAAAGGTTAAACAGATTGCTCAAAGGAGCGCATAATGAGTGAAAATAAATATGGCAAAGTAACAGATCAGCAAATCCAGAAGTAGCAATGAAATCATAACACCTGATTTCTTAAAATAAAGAAAGGAAGCCAGTGTGTTTATTTGGGATAGGGAAGAAGGGCGGGGAGAGACTGTAGGTTGGTGCTACTGCTTTGCATACCAAAGATCACAGATTCAGTCCCCAGCGTGCCCTGATGTGGCTGGCAAAACCTCAGCTTCAAAGCCCTGGCCTGCCACTCAGTGTCCTCGGTTGCTGGGATAGATGGGCAGAAGTGGACAGAATCAGCATTTAGGTTCTCTTTGCTGGCCAGACAGTGTTCGAGCTTGGAATTCAAGAAGCTTGCCACCCAAAGGTGCCTTCCCTAAATCTATGGGATCCTGCTTCTTGCCCCAGTACCTCTATACAGTGATGCCTCGCAAGACGAATGCCTCGCGCAACGAAAAACTCGCAAGACGAAACCGTTTTGCGATTTTTTTGGTGACTCGCAAGACAAATTTTTCTATGGCCGTGCTTCGCAAGATGAATTTTTTTGCATTTTTTTTAAAACTTAAATTTCAATGCATTCCTATGGGAAACCGCGCTTCGCAAGACGAAATTTTCGCAATACGAAACGCATCGCGGAACGAATTATTTTCATCTTGCGAGGCATCACTGTATATAAAAATCCTGTTCTCTGGAAAACAAATGGGCTGGATAAACAGATGTGTAGACTAAGCACAATGGAACAAGGTGTGGTTTGGTTGGTGTTTGAAAAAAAAATGCCCCTCTCCTTTTCCTTCCTGCAGCACCTGTTGACACATGGTGCTGTTATTTCTTGTGCTCCCCCTGCTCCTGACTTAAGCCTGCTAGAGTTCTCCTTGATCAATCTAATTAAAAGCATCATAGGTGAGAGTAGAGGTGGGATCTAAGCTTAAGGAGAATATCAGTGCCTCTAGATTTGGAAATTAGCATTCAGTGATCCCCATCTGAGTAATTCAGCTGCCTGTCTGCCATCTGTGGTAGCATACACCTGCTTCCCCTCTGATGCTCACGGCTGTGGTCAGCCTGTGCATGTGAAATGAGAAGGCAATTCAGACTGGCCATTAGCAATGTGGTTGAAGAATATTCAAGCACAGCAGCCCTGGTTAGGATGCTGTGGAGTCACATGGGAAATAGCCTCTCCCTCTCAAGGTAAGTTAACACCTCCCTAGCATATGATATATTGTAAAATAACCAGAGTTATGAAATGACTTTACAAGCTGTTTCCCCACTAGGTTCCCCCTATGATCATTCCCACCGAGGTTAAATCTTGTTTGTCAGAACAGCATTGTAAATATTTTATCAGTACTGTAAAATATCTGAATCTGTAGCTGAAATGTTAGAAGAATTTGTAGTTGTGTTGATCTCAGAAGATTGCTAGGCTTTTGTTGTGATGGTTGCACAAAATTCATTGCTCTCAGTTACGGTTCAAAAACTTCCTCTTCTGATTTATCGTAGCCATTAGTCCATGGTACCAGTGTGGAACCTTGGCCTCAATCCGATGGTTAACCCCAACCCAAGTTGACCCAAGGAAATCACTGAGATTTAGATAGGTGTTGACTTACCATTTAGCAATGGCTTAAATGCCCATATTGGTTTATCTCTTTCTTCTTTCAGCTCCAGGTCCCCCTGTGCGACTTGTATTTCCCGAGGTGAGGCTGACATCCGTCCGTGTTGTGTGGCAACCACCTGAACAGCCCAATGGGATTATCCTTGGTAAGCAAAAACAAGCAGAAGAACAGTGAAGGACAGAGCTATGAAATGGCCAGCCATAGAAGATCTCTATTACCTTATTTTTCTTGGCAGTCAGAGGATTTTTTTAAAAAAAAGTAGATCAGGGTATTAGTACAGTCAAGTCATACGTTCATCTGATAGCCATCCTGAACCTTCAGCCATTCTCATGTGGGACACTGTGATGAAATACTGCTTTGACTGTTACAAAATTCTTTACAACCAACCAGGAATTTGAGGATCTTATAGAACAGCCATTCTTAACGGGGGCCATATGGCCCCCCTGGGGGACACGGGCACATTTGAAGGGGGCCACAGACTGGAAACAATTCATCACATAGCACCTTATAAGTTTTTTAATGTGACGTACACAATCCTGATTTCAGCCTATATTTCTTTCATATTGTGTTTATGGCCATGGCCAAAAAAAAGTTGAGAATGTCTGCTATAAAATATTGTGATTTTTTGCTGCCCTCCTTGAGCCTTGCCTAGCTTTCTCTTTGCCATCCTGACATCACCCCGATCAAGTAGCCCTACTACTACATCCATGGACTACTAAAAGTTCAGGAAGACCATGGCTTCAGGTGAACAAACCCAATTGTTTACCTGTTAAAATAAAATTTAAAAATCCAATGCAAGGAAACAAAGGACACTTCTGTTTGGACATTGGCCAGTATGCTGTTCCATAACCCTTTCGGTGTGTTGGGAAAGATGTTGCTGACAGTGGCAGATTGCCACTAATTAAAGAGTTCTTCCTTTAATTTCTCATTGCCTGAGACTCTATCTCAATGAGACAAAGTTATGTGCAATCAAAAAACAAAACAAGAACCCTTTCATTCACAGGAACGTGCCGCTACTGGGGACATCTCTCCAGCTGTGTTGGCATTGCTATGGAACAGGATGGGGGTCATTGGCTTATTTCACAAACTACAGTATTCTCATTGGAAGCCCCCCCCCCCCAGGGCAGTGTAGTTAGCACTGTAGTCCATGAAAACAAGGCAAGAGGAGGAAAGAACCTGCACATCAGACAACTGAGAGAAGGATGAAGTGTGCACACGATGGTTGCACATTGTCCATTATCCAGAAACCCCCATTTACTTCCTGATCCTCTTTAAATACCCAGTGGCATCCACCCAGTGATGTCAGAAAACAGAGTTCTGGCACTCTGGGAGGTAGTGATAGGACTCAAGAAGGGAGCTGTAACATGCCATCATGTAAGCATTTTCCCCCTCCTGCCAGCTTTGGGCACCCAGTCTCACACGGACTGCACAGTCTGGCACATGGCTGGTTATGCAAATAATAGCACAAAAGGGAGGCACAGGAGGGGGGAAACAGCTGTTTGGTTGCCTTACATGTGTGTGTTTTCTCCTGTTGGATTTTTGCCAGTGTCTTTTGATTCACCCCTAAAATAATGAAAAATGAAGTATTTCTGATTAACGAGAATGTAAGAATGCAAGGGTCTCCAAACATATACATTTTTTTCTGCTGTGTATTCCTTGCTTTTATCATAGCTTGGTACCAAATATGGTGTAGTGTATAGAGTGACAGACTAGGACTCAAGAGACCTGGGTTCAAATCCCCACTTCACAATGGAAGCTCAGGGGAGAGTGGAACTGGTAAACCCCCTCCTTAAACATCTCACTTACCTTGAAAGCTCTATTAGGGTCGTTTTTGATTTGACAGCATGTAACACATACCAGTGTTATATTACAACTCTTTCCTGGCAAATCTAGCAAACCTAGAATGCTAAAATGCTAAATCAAAGACGAAAGAAAAGTAAGACTGCCCCCCTTCCCTGGTCTTACATTTATTTAATGCTAAAAATCTTCAGAATTTTTCCAGCTGGTCCTCCTAGGAGTACAGGGTACAGTGCTTTTAAGGCAGTCCTGCTCATTAGCTTTTCTAATGCTGTCTCCTTCAATGGTGAGCTCCTTTTCTGGCTTTGTGTTAAGTAAAGTTTGAAATCACTCAGTGTAAACAGCATTGACTCGGATGGTGTACCACAGCCCAAAAGACTTTGCTGATGTTTAATAGGGCCCACAAGGTGGTTAGAGTTTCATTAGATGTGATCTGAAAGCAGCTGTTCCAGAATCTTTTGCCTACAATACGGGAGGTAAGAAGAAATGGTTTGAAGTCCTAGCTTCATTTGGCTGCCACTGGGAGAATCCTGCCGTGTATACCTGGCACTTGAATTGCTTATATTGTCTTAAAGGGAACTCTGTGGCTTGTGCTCTTATTAGCAAATTAAAATCAGAAGCTGAAGCACAAGAGTGATATATAAGGGAGGTTCCGTCCACTTGACACAGTCTGGAAAATAGCAAAGAAATGTGTGCCTTTGTTACATGGCATGTACTTGGCACTGGATGGGTTTTGCCTGATTTAGCTATAGCCCTGCCTTTGAATATGAAGAGATACTGGGTGAGGCTGCCATGAGATCTGGAGCCATTTTTCAAAGTGTTAAATTCTTAACTTGGAATTCCATCTAACCAGTAAAGTGCGAATCTTAAAAATCCACCTCTCTACTCTCAGGCCAAGCCAGAAAGGAAGAAAAAGCTCACCTATGGGTTTGTGGCCACTTGATCAAATCAAATCAAATCAAATAAATCAAATACATTTATTGTCATTGTAAGTATATACATAGTATACACATACAACGAAATTCACACAGACACCCAGAGACCAGACCCACATGCACACACATAAAAAATCCCCAAACACTCCCCCCCACTAAAAATCCCCCACTAAGAATACAGACATCTACACCGCAGGCCAAGTAACACTGTCCAACTATTCAGTACTTGATGTTCTTACATGAAACTTCATGTTATTCTGTGGGGTCACCTTTATAGGTTGCTCATTACAGAAGATGAGACATTGCATGGGTAAAGAGAAGGCACTTGCCATCTTTCATTTGCACATTACAAGGAGACTGTGGTGTGCCAGTAGGTCTGTAGGATGGTGAATGGCTTTATCCAGTTTAGGGAGGTAAATTCTTGCTTGGCTGTTCTTTGCACATAAGGAGGAGCAGCAGCAAGATCATAATTTCCACCTGGAGAGGGCAAGCTATTCTGTGGCACTCTCGATAAGGGAAGAGAACTAGAAAGGGAATTGAGTTAATTAAACAAAACGGCACCAAGTGATGGTTTAAATCTAATACACCAAATGTCATTTGTCGCTGCTCTGTTGCCTGTACTTCTAAAAGCAGAAATATCGCAGAGGGTGTTAGAGTCTCTCTGAGCAATCTGCCATGGTTCTATCCTGTCTTCATTTGTTTGTGCCTGAGTCTGAGTAAAGAACAACTTTAGTCAAGATACTTTGTGGATGTCGTGGAGACCTTGGCAAGAATAAAAATAGCACTCTGTCTCTCTCTCTCACGGGGAGAAAAGAATCTCACAGAGGTCAGCCCAATCCAGAAATGGGTGGTTGATGCTTTTTTGGGCTATAACTCCCCAAGTACCCAAGCCAGTAAGGCCAGTGGCCATACTGGCTGTAGTGTTCAGAGTGTTCCTCTCCAAAAGGGGTAAACTTTTCCCATCTCTAATTATTTCTGGGTGAAATCAAGGGTTTTATCCTGCTATTTTCTTTTTGTTTGGGAGAGACAACTTTCATCTAATTTCCCTGCAAGCCTGCCGTCGCGCCTCGGGAGAGAAGAACACAGAGAGAGAACGGGTGTAGAAGTAGCATTGGCTTGTAGTATGGATCGATTCTAAGACCTGGTGTGCGTGGAACATAGTTTACAGCAGTGACCTGTAAAACAGCCTGTGAATTGTGAATTTGAGGTGACTCACTTAACCTGCTTCTTGCTATTTGAGGTGGAGTTCAGGGCGATTGCTAGTTCTCTCTAACTCCTGTTCCACAGATTGCTATGGGAAACCCATTGCTGGCCATTCTTTTCAGTACTGCAGCTCTTCATCTGAATACACGTTACTCCTTACAATGTGACTAAAAAGAAATGGGCCATTACTAACAGTTCATCTTTCTCACCTCTATCATCTCACCTCTTTCAAACTCTCATCCTCCTTGATGATTGTCCCTCTCTCCTCTTGATGTCTACCGGAGTTCTTGAAATAACTGTGTGCCAGAAGAACCCCCATCAAGAATCAGGCTCAGAATGGAACACAGCCCAAGTTTGCAAACTGGTGTTTTGATCTCCTATTGTGTTTGTGTACACCGTCAGCCTTTGAAATGCTAAGTGAAGGGGGAGGAGGAGGATCAGCAAAACTGCACCAAAATAACTTTAATCTCTCCATATTTATGCATCACCCACCTACCTCTCAGCAGTTCTACAGCAAATTAAGGCCTGTGCGTTCAAATGTGCTGCAGCTTCCCCAGGCTGATGCTGCTGGTTCTGAAGGTTTTGTGTGGTGATGAGCATAAAAACCGCATTAGTATGCAGAGTGCAAAGACACGCTCCTGCCCATTTGCTTTGGGGGGAAGAAAGTACTTGCTTGTAGAATGACCTAACATTTAACAGATGCATTAATCTGTCGCCTTTTCTTGGGTTCAGAAAAAGTGCTACCATGCCAAAGTCTTGAGCTTTTGAAGCAAAAATATTTGAAACCCCAATTGAGTGCTTTCTGCTGGGAACAAACAACAGAAAAGCAGTTTTACCTTTGCATCTTGTGAACTTTCCAGGGCATCTGAATGCCTCATGTTAGAATTAGGATGCTGGGAAGATCTGTTCCAGAGGACTGTTCCTTTGTTCTTGTTTACACTGCCTAACTTGATAGCACACCTCTGGATGTTCACCGTTGCCCTTGAGAACATCCCCTTGATCTGTCCTCTCATTACCCTTGATTTTATGGTATGTATCATCCCATCATCCAAATGTACCATGTTACCAGCTCATCAAAACACATGCTCAGTGCTTCTGTTAAGCACCTTGCTGCATCTCAATTTCTTTTCAGTTAGGTCAATGATTAGGAAATGGCAGTGTTTGTTCTTGAAATCTTTCCCTATGAAACCTACAAGGTCAGAAGACAGCTCTGGATCAGGACAATAACCCTATGAATCAGGATAGATTAAATAGATCTCTTCTTGTGGGGGTATTTCAAAGTCCTTTGAATTATTAATTTTCCCTTGTAAGATGTTCTTAACCAGCATCATTTCCAAGTGTTACCTTCTTCCCAAGACTTGACAAATAGTCTTGCAATCTCTCTCTCCCTCCCTCTCCCTCCCTCCCTCTCTGACTTTCTTTACTGTGTTCAGCAATCTTTCTGAGTTCTGTTTTAAACTTACTTTCTATTCTTCATATCTTAATGGCCTTTAAAGTGCCTACTGCATTTATTGCTACGTTGGTTCTATAGCCCCAGGGCATACATTAATTTCTCTTTGAACACTTTCCATTTACCTCTATTGATTTCTCTTGTTTGATTTCACCCAGCATTTCCCTCTGGTCTTTTCTTTTTTTGTTGTAGAAGTTTCACATTTCAGTATTTTCCCATGGCACAATTTCACTTTTAGCTTGCCACCGGTGGGAGTACTTCTTGGGCTCATGTTAAGTCAGTGTCTCCAGCTGTTTCATGGGCCAAATGGGATAGGTATTTGTTTTGTACCCTTTTTTTTTTTTGGTCAGGGCAGGCTATCAGATTGGCTTGGAAGAAGGCCTGCCCTTGATTAGTAACATCCAGAAGGTTTAAGCAGTGGAGAGTGGGTCTTCCTTGGGGGGGATCCTCTGTCCCCAATACGGAGCCCTGGCCTGGAGTGTGTGTGTATGTGTGCATGGATGGTGCCGCTTATTCCATTAATACCTGAAGGAGTTTATAACCAATCTTTGAAAGCACAAGTAGCTGAATGTGCAATTTTCTAAATCCTACAGAAGCTAGAGTGACGTTGCTGTTAACGGGGAGCAGAGCAAGAGATGAAATCAGTTGAGACTGACCTGGTCTTGAGAACAAGCTCACTCTTTAATAATTCTGCAGCAGACCAGGATATGTCTCCTCTTGCATTTCCCCCCTCCAATCTGTTGTTTTGATCCAAATGCTTATTTTAATGTAATTTTCAGCTTTTGGATTCATCAGGGCTCCTCGCTCGTTACAGGATGCCTTGCTTCTCCATTCTTCTCCTCTGCTGTGTTTCCCCACTGATTCTTACTGGGGCTTTGGTTCTGCTTTCTGCACATGTACAGAAACTGGAAAAGGTCAAAGCGCACCTCTTCTTCAGTGTATCATTCGATGCACTCTCTTTCCCGGGCTTTAAAAATAGTTAAATAAAATGTGGTAGCATATATTAAATCAGGCCTAGATTTCACAATGTGTGAAGTGAGATATCTATCTGGGCAGGCTACATAACATTTGTAAAGGGTAAAGCTCAATATATTCAAAATTGGGTCTCTCTTTCTCTCTCCGGCTCTGCTTTCTGTATGAGCTGTGGGTAGTTAATGATCTCTGAAGATTAGACTCTTTTTAATGTGAACGCCTTACAGCACCCAGCTGGCACTGTGGCTTTTTTTTTTTAAATGTTCCTCTTAAAATGTTGCAGATTCCAAACAGATCAAAGAATGAGATTGATCCTTTCACTCCTCTCTACGTCACCCACAAACCTTGTACAAAGATGTAGAGCCAGCAGTATTCTCCGTTATACAAATAATATGGAAATGAGAAAGTATCTAGGTTGTCAGTCCACTCACAAGGAGATTTCCAGGGATCTGTGCTCCTTGTCTTAGCAAAATAAGTGCACGTTTGCTCAAATCTTTGGCCCTGTCTATCCCTTTCTGAAACCTCAAAGACATTCCCAGGTTTTTATTTGTTTCGGTTTTTATTTGTGCTATTTTTATTGTAGGCATGTTCCATCATTCTACTGTGCATAACATTTATGTTTTTAAGTTGCCTTGTGCAGTGATCCCTCAAAGTAAATTAGAACAAAATTATATATAAGTATGTGAAAAAAACTTTAATGTGTAAGTAGTGACTGAGCTTTTGAGACACCTCCAGTTTTATGAAAACCACTTCTGATCTTCTGATAAATTGTTCAGATTTCTCTTTGCCCCTTAATCTTAATCTTAGCAGGGCACAGCTGGAAAGGACCCTCTGGATCATCGAGTCCCTCTCAAGGAGCCTCAGTGGGGGAATCCAACTCCCAACCTCTGGCTCTACAGCCAAAGACCTAAACCATTGAGCTGTCCAGCAGTTCTTGTTTTTAGTCACATGCACATCTACCGATGAGCAGCTACACCAGCAGTTTGAAGCCTATCATCTCAGAGCTCCTCCTGGCACCTGTGTACTATGGTGCAGATGCTGTGGCAGAACTGCACAACAAGTTACTCAATTGTGTGGAGCCAAGTTTGAAAAAAATGTATGGCCCTTCTAATCTCTCGTCTCCGTATATCCCTGTTCCAAGACGGGCCTCAGCAACTGGGCTCACTCTCAAGTCTTGTCTGTTGTAATTTGAGTACCCGTGACACACCAGCCTTTCCTCTGGCATTTCAGGTGCAGCAAAGTATAGGAGATGTGACTTGCAAAGACACAATGAGTGGAGAAACAAAAGAACCAGCCACTTTCCCATTCGGCTGTTGCAAATCATCTTAGATCCTCCATGGTAGGCGAAAAGAAAATGATGCACAGGGAAAAGACAGGTTATCTGTAAAAACATCACTAGCCACTCTGCGCTCAGTTACCAACATTTTTGGCCAATTAAAATCCAAAGACCGCAAGCAAATTCATAGCAAGCACCAAACTGGCTATATATATATATATATACCCAAATCCCCCTGCCTTCCCCCCCCCTTTTGCCTTGCTTATACATCTGGTACTTTGTGCTCCCGTTCAGCAGGAGATGAATGTGTTCCATCCAGTCTCATAGCCTCCCTGTCAGCAGCACCCTTGTGCTTTTCTCCATCCATAGATCTTGCCCAATTGTTTTCACGTCCTCTTCCTGGTGGCTGCCCAGACTGCAGCAGGGATACAAACTGGTTGGAGAGGTAATAGTAGAAGACTATCTGTGCAGAAGCGTTTGGAGTTCGAAGGATGGTGAGACGGCAACCAGATGCCTTTCACTACCAAGTTCAGATGCTTTTGTTTTGAATTTATTTGGCAGTCCTCCTCTGTGCTCCCTGCCATGTAACTTGATGGAGCATTTAACAGTGCTCGCTGCAAGCAAAGCCCTCCCTGCTATCTCTGATAGAAATTGATTTTGGAGTTTAGCAGCTGGACTGGGCAGGGGGTCGCAAGCTCCAGAAAAAGGCAAGCCCAGTGTGTTGGCAGGCACTTGCAGGAAGAGTTTGAACAGTTGGTGCCTGATCCGGGGGACAAGAAGCCTTGGATGGCTCACATAGACTTGGGTGCCCAGCAATGCCCATTGGAAAGGTTTATAGGGAGGTCAAATTATTCTCTGCTTCTCTCTGGCTCCATCCACCCTCCCTTGTCCCAGGGAATGATCTACACTACATGATGTAGCTGTCTCGATAAAGCCAAGCGGATCTGAGTCTGGCCGTTGCCTGCATGAGAGACCAAATGGCACCTTATTATGTGCTGCCTTGTATTCCATGCTGAAAGGAAAATTGGATTACGAGGGCACCAAGGAAATGAATGAAATGTCCTTCACCCTGTGTGAATTGTCCTGTATGAGGTGTGAGAGAGAGCAGGAATTCTTCCAGTCACTCTGGAAAGTACCATGGGACCTTCCTCACTAACTGGAACCTTCTTGAAAGCTGCCTGTGTCTATTGGAGTTTCATTTCCAAGAGCCATTGTTTATTTGTGCATGATGCTCTTTCTTTTTAAAAAGAGAGGTGCCTGAGATCAAGGATTTCCATTAGATTTATTATGTTTATTCTGCCTGTCTGTTCCAAGGACACACAAAGTGGCGTACCAAATTAAAAGAGCAACCAAACAATTAAAATCTAAATACACAATCATCATAAAGCCAAAGCAATTGGAAGTGGCAGAAGACGAGAACTTGGTCCAAAACAGCAGGTGGAAGAGCCAAAAGCAGCAGAATGGGAGGAAACTCCCCAACCAAAGGCACACTGGAGGCAAAAACAAGCAATACAAACATGCATATACATACACAGCAATCCTGTATCTTCAACAAGTATCTGAATGTAAATAGGGAAAGATCCTGATGCACCTTCATTGGGGGTGGGGTGGGGGTCTTCACCTGGTGCGCTGTCTGAGGAATGCTAGGAGCAGTAGCTGGAAAAAAGTCAATTTTCCAAGTTCTCTTCTGAAAAGCCCTATGGAAGGCATCCCTCCGCAGATCTCAGATGGAAAAAGCGCAGTAGGAGAACCTTGAATGCTGATTCCAAGGGGTAGGTCAGCCCCTAGGGAAGCAGATGGTATGATGTTTCTAACAGGAAATACACCCCTTTCCCCCCATTGTCTCCATCCCTTGGGCATGAGGCCACCAGAGGATATCTGGAAACAAAGGAGAATGTTTTCCAGTGTTATTACCACTGCTTTTAGTGTTGTTTCTTCCCTTGAAGGGCAATGGCAACTTGCACAACTGGCTTCCCTTTTGACCTTCCTGTCTAAAGCACTGTGAGCCCTCCATGTCCTCCTTGGCAGCTTTCCAGAAGCACCTCACTGCGGACCCTTGACCACTCCTGGCATCTGTCGGCCAGGACAGGCTACCTGGTGCATTCGGGGTGGGGTGGGGGTGCAGCTCAAAAAGAGAGCTCTACTTTGTGTGGCCACTGTTGAAGCCAAGCTGCCGGACTAGATGGACTTTTGGGCTCATCTAGTAGAGCAGTTCTTACATCTGCTGAAGGTTGTGGAGCCTCTAGAAGTCAGATTGTCTATTATTCCCCTAAATCTGTGTGACATCTTCAGATGCTATCAAAATATTTGAACATATATAAACATATAATGTGTTTCTTAAGCGAGATGTCTTACCAGGCATGGGGAGGAAAGGGACACTAAACTTTGAGACAGATTCAGAGCTACGTGTATCACCCTGCGCTCCCACCCTTGGTTTCCTCTTTCTATGTGTTGGGTTGCCAAGTCTCCAAGCACCAGCTAAAGTTTCAGGGAACTGTGCTTCTTTGGGTCTGCAGGGGAGGGAACACATCTTAAGCAGAGTGGCAGTGGAAGTGAAGGTTTGGTTTTGTGTATGGGAAACACAGCCGGCCTGTCTCCTTCCCACTCGGCAGCGGACCTCCATGGCTCATCACAATGATGTCTGCTTGTGGGTTGTGCTTCTTATGGTTCCTATATATTGTATATAACTATTTAGGAGGTGGTACATAAAATAACATTCTCTTTTTCTGTGCCTGCAACTATCCCTTACACACACACACACACACGGGATGCAATGTCATCCTGCAATGGAATGAACTCCACCTGCTTTGCTCTAGGTTGTGCTCACTGCCATTCCCCATGGATCACCTTTTCTTCTTGAGAAAAAATTTCCCTATGATCTGAGGCCAGCTGCGATCCTGCCCAAAAATACGAGCTCGGTGATAGTACAACCAAAGGCCCAATGAAGAAATAGTAGGATGCCACCTCCCCATCTGCAGAGTTTGGCCTCTGATTGAGTTTGGTCTCAAAATAATATGGGATCCATTGTTTGAAAAAAAGGATCAGCAGCACCACTCCATTTCGCAGCCCTCCTGGTCTCATTTGTGAGGCGGGCCAAGATGTTGGACTGATACATTTCTGGCTGGCCTTGCCTTGTCAAAATCAACTCAGCTGTATATACTTTTCTTTGGCATCTGTCACATTTCCACAGCCCATCAATATGCTCCAGGAAGATGAGACTGCTCTGGTATCTCGTTCTTTTAAAGAATGAAATGCGAAACAAATTTCATGGTGGATTATCGCTCGGAAGGCCTTTCCCATTCATCACATAGTCAGTAATTTCCCAGATAATGCATTGCTTCAGAATTGAGGCTGGGGAGATGCTATTCCAGCTCAGCTGGTAACCCCTAAAAAAAAGCAAATTACATTGTTTTCCCTTCAAATAAGTAAGTAATTAGGATGCACTAATAGTCTTGGCGCTTTTCCTGCACTACAAAATCTAGAAAAACCGAAACTCACCAATCCTCTAATTTTTTGTCTCTGTGTGTGTGTGTCCTTCTGAATCCAGGATATCAAATTGCCTACCGCTTGGCAACCAGGAGCCCGAACAAGTTCACCACGGTGGAAGTTGGCTCCACAGTCAGACAATTTGTGGCTACAGATCTCCTCCCCGAATCAGCGTACGTCTTCCGAGCATCTGCCAAAACCCGACAGGGCTGGGGGCAGCCCTTGGAAGCCACTGTCATTACCACGGAAAAGAGAGGTAATTCTATTTTTGCAAGATTAATCAGTGTTGTCATTGCCCCAAGAGAGAATAGGGATATATTTCTTGAACTTGGATCCTGCCTTCCTGACAGAAATGGTGCTTAGGGTAGCCTCTTTGCTGGGATGTTATTATTATTATTATTTTCTTATTCTGTTGGCTACGCTTGCTTTCAACAACATTTCTCGTTCGTGTACTTAAAAAAGGAAAAAGACTGCCAGCCTCAGGAAGAGAAGGAAAATCCATTGCACTAGCTTGCAAAGTGAGGCCTGCAAACTGTGTGCATCCTCCATTTCCAAGAAAGCTTATTCCTGCTCCCGAGAAGCTTCTCGAGGGAGCAAAACCTTGTGCCTTGTTTTGCCTTTCAAAATCTCTTCTGAACCTGGAAGCGGTCATCCAGCCACTTCTATGCTGGATTTTTTTCAGGGTGTGTGTATCTATTTTCCTCTGCCTTTGGGGGTGCAGTGGTGATATATGGTGGGTCCTGGGACATTTAAATTTAAACATCACCTCTCCATTGGGGAGCTGCCATTTTAATCTCCCACAATGCCCTCTGTCAGCTCTACGTTACCTTTCTCCTCAAGCCTTCCTCGCAGGTTCATTCTTAATTTACACGATGCTTTGCTATTGCACGCAATTGACTTGTTGAGGCCCTAGGACAGGGAACAAGACGAGAAGGTAAGCCTGGCGGGCACTCACGAGGTGTAATCAAGGCTTTGTGTACAGTTCCGGCTTACTCATCAACTCAGCTGAACTGTGAATGTGGCCACTCATGAGTGACTGATGCTTAATCCCGCACAATCTCTCGCAGTCCATGTCTATACCTTCTCTCAGCGAAGCCCAAAGAGAACTGAGTACAGAGCTTTTGGTCTCCTTAGGGTGGGAGCATCATCCGTCCTCTTCAGGCATTGACCCATTTCATGCCTTCCGCATCCCAAAGCAGTTACAGGTTTGAGAGCTACTTTTCATTGTGTTGGCTGAGGTCTGAATAGAAAGTACTTGAGATTTATGATGCCTTTTATCATAAAATGTTTGTTTACAAATGTACAGTGAGCAGATGGAAGCAAACTGATTCACAAACACTGACAGCACGGCCCATAACACTGTAACATGCAGAAGGGGACACATACTTCAAAACATGTCTCGCACAAGCTAAGTTGGCTGGTGTTCCAGGCCTGGAAAATATTTGCTTCTGCATATGCCTGCAACACCAAAGCACTTGTGTGATTAGGGAGGTGAGGAGCGAAAGAATGGAGCATTGTTGCAGCTTTCATAGTTGTGAAGAAGAGGGAATTTCAGCAGATTTAGGATGTATGAGAAGTCGAGGTGGGAAGTCTTGACAAAAATAGAAATATTTGTACCTCTCAAGACTCACGTCAAGCAGCTTGGCTCCCAGTTATGAGAGACATTGCGGTTAGAGTTTTGGACTAAAAAAAAAAGGAGATATCTGGGTTCAGATTCCCACAGATTTGGGCATCAAAGTCATGGGGCGGCCATGGGCCAAACGCACCACCTCAGTCTGACCAACATCACAGCATTGTTGTGTGGATAAAGCGGAGAGGAGGAGGGCCAGGACAGCTACTTCGAAGAAAAGAGGGTATACAAATGTAACAATGAAACAAACAGTTTGTGAGCTTTACAAGGCACTGCAGAGGAACAAAGTACACACAAAAGGATGTGCAGGTTTTAAAATGCAAGCACGGAAATGTGTACAATGGAAAAATTTGCACAAGCATTCTTTAGTCAATGGAGGGAACTGTTAAGTTAGGTAAAATACATATATATATATATGTATATAAATGTGCACTTGAGGAAAAAATAACATCAAAATATGCATTAATTTCGAAGTAGAATAGGAAAAATACAAAAAGTGTACTGCTTATATACAGCCCCATAGTGCTTAAAGCGCTCTCTGGGTGGTTTACAATTTAATTATGCAGGCTACACATTGCTCCGTTCCCCCGTGAGCTGGGTACTCAGTTTACCAACCTCAGAAAGATGGAAGGTTAAGTCAGCCTTGAGCCAGCTTCCTGAGCCTGTGTGGATCAAACTTAGGTCATGAGCAGAGTCTTCACTGCAGTACTGCCGTTTATCCACTGCACCACAAGGCTCCTTCTAACAATCTCATCTGTTGTTGTTTAGTCGTTAAGTCGTGTCCAACTCTTCGTGACCCCATGGACCAGTAGGCTGGAGCATGGGACCAGGAGTTCAGTTCTTCCCCAGTGGGGAGTTCAATGTCCCACTGCTGCACGGTCCATGAGTGCCACCAGGAGGAAGGCCTGGCAAACCACTACTAAGAATTTTATACCTAAAAGGTCCTTGGAAAGGTTGCCGTAAATCAGAATCACTTGACGGCACATAATTAATTAATAAGTTTAATAATAATAAGGTAGACCTGCTGAAATTCTGCATGGTATTTAAAGATTCAGGGCCACTGTTCTTTTGCATCTGACCATCCAACCAGTAACACTGGGGAAATACCATGACCTTTCAGAATATTAAAAACTGCACACAACAAACTGTTAAGTATCCATCAATGACCGGCATCATGTTCTTTCCAAGTATATCGATGAGAGCTTTCCTGCCCACCAACCCTAAAATAGACAATGCTCCATAAGTTTAGAGAAACAGGAATCTCAGTTGTCTGGAAAGCCTTCCCCCTCCGCTCCCCGCTCAGGCTATGATAAAGTCAAATAGACAAGACTATGTGGGAGATACTGCTGGCCATATAATGGCTGCATTACACAATTTCATTTTCTCGCTCTGCATTAACGATAGATCCCATTGTTATTCAGCAATTTAGGGACTACTTTGAATACAGGAACTACAATATAAAGCACAAGGAATGACCCCAGCATATAGATGTATGTCTCACCCATGTCATGTCTTGCTGAGCAGAGAGAGAGAGAGAGAAGACTAGAAAAGTTCCTAGCAACCAGGTGGCAGAACATACAACAGAAATCCTGTAATTTCAGCTGATTTGCACCTCATCTGTGCTCCTGTTTGCAGCCAACGGTATTCTAATGCCCAACCCCAGGAACAGTGGCATGAAGGGTTGTGATACCAAGGGGTGGTCTAGAAGCAACTGATTCCAATGCCACTTTGTTGATGCTAGAACACACCTGATGAGGACCTGGAGGGGAGATCAGTGGAAGCCCTCTGTAAGGCACTCTGATGGGATAGAAGGGTATTAAATCTTGTTTGTTCAAGCTCTTTGCTGCAGCAGGTGGCACAGCACTTACTGGCTAACAAAGCAAATCAATAAATGGGTGGTGCTTTCTTCATGCCAAATGGAGAAAGATTGGTTGATCAATTGAGTGTAATCTAGAAGTGCTCCCTTGAGACTGACCTTCTCTTCCAGAAGGGGCAGGAAATTTTGGCTCTCCAGACATTGTTGGGATACAACTCCCATCCTACCTGACCATTGGCTCGAGTGGCAGGGGCTGGTAGGACTCCAGCAGCATCAAGAAGGGCATGGTGCCCACCCTGTTTTGCAGAGGCAGCGCATTGATCCCCTTTGGAGGCCTTTAGGTTGGTTCTAATCAAGCTAATATCCAGCTTGATGTTGGTTATTTGGTTATTTTGCTTTGTTTCCCATGGAGAGGGAGAGGCACCATTATCTTTGGGGACAGGGGTGTTTGTTGTATTTGAACATTTGCCCAGGATTCAACTGTGTTGTTGTTGTTTTAACTTATGGAAAAAGAGAATTCCTTTCCTAGATAGCACTGTAGCTTGTTCTGGCAGCTATGTGGAGGTGTGTGTGTGTGATGTGCCACCAAGTCGGAAACAAATTTGTTGTTGTTTAGTCGTTAAGTCGTGTCCGACTCTTCGTGACCCCATGGACCAGAGCACGCCAGGCCCTCCTGTCTTCCACTGCCTCCCGGAGTTTGGTCAAAGTCATGTTGGTAGCTTCGATGACACTGTCCAGCCATCTCGTCCTCTGTCGTCCCCTTCTCCTCTTGCCTTCACACTTTCCCAACATCAGGGTCTTTTCCAGGGAGTCTTCTCTTCTCATGAGATGGCCAAAGTATTGGAGCCTCAGCTTCAGGATCTGTCCTTCCAGTGAGCACTCAGGGTTGATTTCCTTCAAAATGGATAGGTTTGTTCTCTTTGCAGTCCAGGGGACTCTCAAGAGTCTCCTCCAGCACCACAATTCAAAAGCATCAATTCTTCGGCGGTCAGCCTTCTTTATGGTCCAGCTCTCACTTCCATACATCGCTACTGGAAAAACCATAGCTTTGACTATGCGGACCTTTGTCGGCAAGGTGATGTCTCTGCTTTTTAAGATGCTGTCTAGGTTTGTCATCACTTTCCTCCCAAGAAGCAGGCATCTTTTAATTTCGTGGCTGCTGTCACCATCTGCAGTGATCATGGAGCCCAAGAAAGTAAAATCTGTCACTGCCTCCATATCTTTCCCTTCTTCTATTTGCCAGGAGGGAAACAAATTACACTGACCCTAATAGGGCTTTCAAGATATGTGAGCTATTTAAGGAGTGGCTTTACCAGTGAGTTTCCATGCCGAAGTGGGGATTTGAACACAGGTCTCTTGACTCCTAGCTCATAACACTGGGTACCCTGTGTGGAGTTACTGACATGTATTTATTATTTTCTGGGAAGTCATTAGCTTCTAGCTTCTAGTGATTCAGCTACCATTCTGACCCTCAACCTCATGGCCCACAACATCTCTTTTAATTTTTTTCTAAATAGATGTACATTGTCACACTTTATAGTGGAGCATACTCTCACAATGCTTTTCAGAACATCAAAGCCTAGGGAAGCTGTAATGCTTCTTTAATGCCTTCTGGACATTCCCTCTCTCCTTTGCTTGGATGCATTTTAAAAAAACATGGACCAGACATATTTAGAGTATTTTTGTTCAACACAGTATTGATACTTATACCGCATCAAGCAAGTGCACTGCTTTGATTGTGCTAGGAACAGGCATGGAAAAGAATGTTACTGGTTTTTCCAGTCAGGATAAAAGCAGTGTTTTCACTTTTTCTGGAAAGAAACACAGATCAGCCTTGAGAATTCACACATTGCCATACTTGCAGGGTGTTTCAAAGACATAGACATTCTAAAAGGCTGGTGGGAGTTGGAGAAACACAGCAGAGCTGAGACTGGGAGAGTTTCTTATCCCTAGTTGGGAATGTCCTTAATCCTGATCTTCTGAAAGTATGTTGTTGTTATTATGTACCATTCAGTGAGGTCTGACTTATGGCAACCCTATGAGTGGGTGGTCTCCAGAAAGTCCTCTTGTCAACAGCCCTGCGCACTGTTTCAAACTCAAATCTTTTTTTTTAATTGTGTCACTCCATGTCTTATTTAGTCTTCCTCTTTCCCTGTTGTCTTCAACTTTTCCTAGCATTATTGCCTTTCCTGCTAAGTCTTCATTATGTGTCCAAAGTACAATAGCTTCAGTTTCGTCATTTTTACTTCTAGGGACTATTCAGGCTCGATTTGATCCAGGAGCTTTTTGTTTGTCTCTCTGTTGTCTCTCTTTGTTTGTCTCTCTTTGCTGTCCACAAAGCTCTTTTCCAACAGCAATTTTCAAATGAATCATTTTTTTCCCATTTCAGTTTTCTTCACTATCCAGCTTTCATATCTATAAATCCCCACCTTAGGCATCCTTCAGTCTCGAGAGACTATGGTAACGTGCTCTGTATGGAGGACTTGGAACAGCGTCTAGTGTGGCTGAGAAGGCCAATGCGAGAGTGACCATCCCTTCCACAGTATCTATAAATAGTAATGGGAAATACCATAGTACAGTGACACATTCTTACACTTAACCATTCCCAGTCTTCTGATTGCTTGGCTGCAGTCTCCATTTGGATTGATGAATGAACCAAGGTGTAGGGAATTTGAAGATGTAGAAACACAGCCATTTCTCTATGCTAGAAAAAGGGCACAGCCACCTATTATGAGACTAAACAGGGCAGTAGCAGAATTGCTACTCAGAAATGGTACCCTGTTCCCCCGAAAATAAGACCTAACCTGAAAATAAGCCCTAGTGCCCTAGTGTGGTTTTTCAGGATGCTCGTAATATAAGCCCTACCCCAAAAATAAGCCTTAGTTACGTGAAACTCCACCCTTGTGCAGCAACCAGAAGATGACATGACTGTAAAATAAAACATCCCCTGAAAATAAGCCCTAATGCGTTTTTCGGAGCAAAAATTAATATAAGACCCTGTCTTATTTTCAGGGAAACACGGTATTCAGAGCAACAGATGTGATCCATGTGGCACAAGCCACTGGGAAGTTTAGTGCAAGTCTTGTTAAATGGAACCAAGACTTCATGAACAAGGATGTGGTGGCATGCGAGGAAACTGTTTAGATTTTCTACCTCAGGCTCCAAATGGTTTTGGATGATTTCCTAAAGAAAATCTGAAAGGATCCAGGAAAATATTTCTTTTGTTCTGGCCACCATATAGCCCTGTGGCTAAACGTTCTGGGTCCAAAAATGAGCAATAATGATGTGATTTTGGATCCAGGATCTTCACATTGGCAGAACTAGGTTTGTAGGCATAAGTCACATTGTTCAAACAGTGGATAGGGTGTCACTGTCCTCTTTTCCATATAGAGGAAAGTGGTTCTCACTGTACCACTGAACAATGTCAATGATAGGACTACTCCTCCCTAAATGGCAGTCTTCCAACATTTAGTCAAGGGAAATGTGCGACAAAGAATGTGTGTGTTCAGTTTCCTTTTTCCTTTCCACATTGACAGGCCCTGCAAGGGGAAGGCATGGAGATGGGAGAACACACATGTGAAAAAAAAAATCATCTCTCGCTTTCCCCTTAGAAGGAATCAAGGGGGAACTGGTTGCAACTATCCTCTGATCCATGTCACTTCTATTCCCCACAAGACCAAAGGTTTTTTGGAAAAGCACTTGGGCGTTAGCCACTCAGATTTAAATTTCATTCACACTGAATGAGAATTGGGCACCTCAATAATCCCTTAAGCTTCTTTAGAAACGTGTGTATGTCAAACGGGTATGTAGAAATACAAAGCTTGTCCTGAGCTCCTTATTGCCAGGTGCACTTGTTAAAACCGGAGCAGCTCTGCATTTCTATAATCCTTTGGATTTTCAACGTTAGGATGCTCCGTAGTCTTTTGATACACTTTGGCCGGAGCAGAGTGATATGATTCTTCACTGCAGTTCCTGCTAACAAGAAACGCTTTCCCTATCCTCATCTCTCCCTGTGCACATTTAAAGGGGCAACAAAGCCCGATCTCCTTCAAAATGGAGGAAAAGCGATTCCCTTTTAGTGATCGAACATCATCTGTTCAAACAGAGGACTCCAAGTTCAATCCCTGTCATCGGCAGCCAAAATTGGGGTGTCTCCATTTAAAATATTTCTTTATTGCCCTTCTTCACACAAGTGTTTTAAATCTTGTTTGTAGGACCTCTCGGGTGTAGCAGGTCCTGATTGGCTAACAAAGCAAGTTGCTAATCAGAGCAATAAATGAGCAGTGCTTTCTTTTTGCAGAATGAAGACATATTGCTTCATCATTTGAGTGTAATCCACAAATGTTCCCTTGAGGTTGAGTTTCTCTTTCAGAAGGGGTAGGAAACCTTGGCCCTCCAGACATGGTTGGGCTACAGCTACCAGATGTAGAGCATATTAGCCCTTCAACAAACTAAATAATTGAAATTATTTAGTTTGTTGAAGGGCTAATTATTATTAATCATGAATTATTAATAAAATTAATATCCAATGACCATGATAGATGGCTGTGAATAGAAGGTTAGGAGGATAGGGTTCTGCGATGCAGTGAGAGAGATAGCTGATCCGCCTCTTCCCAGAACGGCGCTGTCTGAGCCGTGGACGTTCTCCAGAGTTTGAGGCAAGATTCTTCCTCGCCGTACCCAGGGAGCCCTGGTGGTCTGTCAGCCATGTGGAAACCAAGCATTGCACTGCTCCGTTTCCAAGATCAGCTGCGATCAGCGGCATGCCGCGTGGTAGGGTGATCATTAGTTCCCTTGCCCTCCACATGATTCTCTGCTGAGTCCCTCACACCATCCCTCCTATTTGCCTTTTGTGCCAGACATAATTGCTTTTGGAATTGTCTAAGCTCCAGAAGCCCAGCAGAAACAGTATCCTACATGCAGACAGGGAGTTTGTGCGGCAGGAAAGGAGACCTTTGAAATCATTAGGAAGAAACAGACTAAAACTCTGCCACAAGAGAGAGAGAGAGCAAATACCAGATGCAATCCACCACCTGTCTTAGGCGAACACCTCTGATGAAAGCATGCAATCCCCCAGGGCTGCCAACAAGCGCGTTTTGCCTCCAACGGAATGACGCTAAGTGCTCTAGTAGCGACCTTTGCATTGTCTCTCATATAACCGGCGCGGTTGTTGTCGAGGCCTCTCTGAGGCTAATGGCTGACAATTCTTTGGGTACCATCAAGCGAGCGCCAACTGCTGAGAGATGGCGGACCATAAAGCAAATTTTTTTCAGAGAAGCTTGAGGGAGGGGAGAAGAAAAACCCCAAATAAAAATTGTTCTTTGTAGAAAGCCGTCAGAGCGTTCGGAAGCGCGAGGTGTATTTTGAGGGAAACAGGTGCTGCTGACGGAGGCAAATCCAGTGGGTTTCTCAAAGGCAAGTCACTGCAGTGTGGCTAATCAATGTTTGCTTTATTACATGCCACACATTTTAATCAGAATCAATAATCTCCATGATAAACAATTAAACAATTATTCCTCACACTATTGAGTTTTCTGCTGAAATCGATGGGAGCTCAGAGCCAGAGCCAGGTGAGAGTTCTGTATTCAGACATCAGTGGGGCTGGCATTTTCATTCACATGTCATCCAAGAAGATTAACCATCCTCTGGCCTCTGGGATCTCCCTGCTGGCCCTGTGGTATTGATGGATTTATTTTGCTCTCATAATTCAGAGTAATAATGGAGTGGAAGAAGGGGGATTCAGAGGGAGTGGGTGCTGTTTGACTTACCACCTTTGCTCTAAAAGGGAGTATAATGACAGTCGAGGGATTAAAAAACATGCAGGGATTAAAAAAAACATTGCATACGAGAGATGGAAAGAATAAAAACCTCATTCTCATTGATTTAGGCTGTGTCAAGATGATGAGACACTGTGATAAGAAATTTCAAACCCCTGTGAGATTCTTTGTCTTGTTTTCCACCATCAAAGGATCATTAGTTTGCACAAAATGCCTCTCCTGTTCTTCTCCTTTGAGAAACTAAGTGTGCCTGTGCCCGTCACACACACAGTGGGCACAGAAGTACTGGGTGATGGTTTAAAAAGATGCGAGAAAACCATCTGGTGCTTTAGATTCTTAAACAAAATCCACTTTAATCCTAGCTTGGGGTAGTTCATGCCAATGAGCAGTTTTGTGAAAAAATGAGCAGGGTATC
Organism: Intellagama lesueurii; assembly: GCA_037013535.1. Taxonomy (NCBI): domain Eukaryota; kingdom Metazoa; phylum Chordata; class Lepidosauria; order Squamata; family Agamidae; genus Intellagama; species Intellagama lesueurii. Next base: position 18,366,679 of record JBAJHW010000012.1, on the reverse strand, counting down.
AACTCTATTGAGAGTGGGAGGAAATTCCTCTTCTGGGTCCACCTTAGCTCTGGCGGGGTAACAATGGTGAAGGTGACCTATTTCCACCTGACCTATTTCACAGAAATGCCCTGATTACAGGGGACATGATAGACCTCCTGCGCTAGGTAAGCTCTTTGGGGAAAGGAAGGATTAAAGAAAGTAATAAATAAGGATTGTCTCATCCTCTTTTCACACACTGTCCATGTTTTTGTTTCATTTTTCCTTTCTAAAGTGAGAGATAGAGAAATAGAACAATTCCGTATGTTCTTTATGCTGAATTCTAATGCTATAACTGGAATGTCATATATGGAATGAGTACGTCAAAGAGCTTTTGTGTGCTATATTCTATGATGTAAGCTTTCTGTTCATAGTGTGGACTTGACGCAACAGGGAGTCCAGGTGCCAGAATGCAGCAGAGATTAATGGGAATGGTGAAACAGGGCAGACCTGGATGAGTAGCCATCAGCACAGATCAGAAAACAGGAGTGGAGTAGGGAGAGATTGCAGGCTGGTATTCTTCAGTTCACATCAGAGTATGGATCTTTTCTCAGCATCTGTTTGATTTTCAGCCTCAGCTTCATATTGATTCCACTTTGAAAGGAAACTTTGGGTGTTCTCTAACCTCGGTGACATTTGAAACACACCAGTTGCAAAGGCTGCTCTTGGCCTCTTGGCCCCTTGACCTCCTCTGCTCAGAGGTCTGAGGAAAGTAAGGGCAGAGCAAAAGGGCATCCTTCCACAACGTTGCAGCAACAAGCAAGAACAGCTGGCTCAAGTTTGCCAGATCAGTAAGCCTGTGCAGTGGTTGGATGTCTCTGGGAATTGTAGTCTCACCATGTAATATTTTCACCCTCTGATTTTGAATAGCTTGCATTATCTCTGAGTATCATAAAGATGTCACTTTTGATTTCAGAGCGGCCTGCCCCTCCTAGAAAACTGAGCATCCCCCAGTCTGAAGTGACCTCCCGAAGCCTGCAGCTGCACTGGGTTCCTGGAAGCGATGGGTCATCGCCAATACGCTACTTCACGGTGCAAATGAAAGAGCTGCCAGGCGGTGACTGGCAAACATATTCATCATCTATCAGCCATGAAGCTACCTCCTGCACAATTGACAGGTACCACACAGAGGCTCACAGCAGGAAGGGGCAGGAAGAATGACACACTTTGACACAGTGAGCATCGTCTAGCCTCAAAGCACCAAGCAGACTTCTCTTTCATTATAGGAGAAGGAGGAAGACAAAGGCACGGTGTCAAAAGCGCCCAGGAGAGGTGAATGTGGATGTGTGGGATGTGATGCTAAGGCTCGCTCCCTCCAGTATCTCAAGAGCACCCTCATTTTAAGCAGTTGCTGGTGTTCCTGGGAACTCGCCCAGAAAAATTGAAACATACTTGTAGCGCCCCATTCAAGAACCCCAAAGCCTCTGGGTTCTTCAGCATGCTTAGAGGGGAACACCTAGGCCAGCCCCTCCTTCATCACTTTGCTCACATGAGCAACAATGAATATGAAGAACGGGGAGGGTTTACACTAACACAGGAACTTCTCCTGCTCAGACAAAGTTGCTAACATGTGCATAGCTAAGGACTCCCTTCTAAATATGTTTGGGAACCCACAGGCTATAATGACTGAACGGATCTTTTGTCTAGGATTTATGCGCAAGGTTCTAGTCCTGGTGCAAATTTGGCAGCAATGTGACTCTGTCCCAAAGCCATTGTGCAAAGTCACTACGAAGGTCCAATGGGCTCGCCCACTTTTCCCTTTCTCTCTTTTTACTGTGAAATTGCCCAAAACAAGGTGAAAAGAAAATAACAATGGAAATGCCCTCACGCCAAGTGGGGAATGAGCACTGAGTCAATAAGATGCAGCAAAAAGGGTGTTTGTCAGTCATGTTGCTGCCATGATGAACTGGAGGCAGTAAAGGGGTCAGAAGCTGCAAAAATGAAGCCGTTCCTTCACATGGCAGGTGAAAGAGGATCATTGCTTGGTAAACTTTGTAGGGAAGGAGCTTGGTCTCAGCAGTGGAGGCTGGCATCTCTGATATCAGCTGCTTTGGATTTTATTCTTAACCTTGTGGGAGCTATCCATGGTGCTGACCCAGACTCTCCCAAATAGGTATCAGCACCATGGATAGTTCCTTCGCCACTCAAGGCAGATAAACCCTGGAGCAGGTTTGCTGAAGCCACAGACCACAGAAGCTGCCAGCCTCCACTGGGTCATGGAGGATGATGCGAGTCCCTGCTGTGACATATAAAACCACTGCTTGACTCCTTTATCCAGCTGATGGCAGAAAAGCAGCGTGTGGAAACAACAAGTGTTTGTTTCCCTCCCACAAGAAAAAAAAAAGGCTTCAGGAAAGAGCTGTCGATACTGGAATGAGACAATAAGATTCTGAAAACCGAAGAGCTTCTGGCAGCTCTGTATTTTGCCTCAGTGGGTATGTAGTCTGAGGCCCGCCTGCTTTTTCCCTTGTACTACGATGAGGAAGGAGCAGCACGGGCTCCCAGTGCTTTTTATGGGGAAATACTTTCTCAAAAAGGAGGGCAGGATTTTAACCTCAGACAAAGGGTTTCCCAATTGTTTTCACATAAGCTAATTGGGTAGCCCTCATTCTTTCTCTCAACCACCTCTCTAGCACGGCAGAAAAAATCCTAGGTCTTGCCAAGCCCGCCCCCCCTCTTTTTTTTTTTGCACTGACTGTTGAAATTCATTCCCAGCCGTGCACAGATTCTGACTCTGTGAGTTCCTTATCTTGTTTTCAGATGAAATGAGGGCAATTTTATCTGTGTTGCCATACTGAGGAATAGAGCGATAACATCACCCTGTTTAAACGGCATTATCCAGCCTTCATTAGATTGTGCAGGAATTAAAATTCCTGTGGCAGAACCACCCTGTACCTACAAGGAGACTTGCCAGTTGCTGTTTGTCTCTTCTGCCAATCCAAATCTGCTGAAGGCAGTAAGGCTCTTTTCACAGTGAAGAAGGTTGGGTGAAGAAATGCATTTCGGCACCAAACTGAAAACGATCAAGGCAGATTGATGCATTTTTTAAAAATCCACAAATGTAAGGAGTGGCTTTGTCTGGGGATAATTTCCACAAGCCAGATGGGTTGCAAGGCATAGAACAGATGAGATGGTCTCCCGTCTGTTTTCACAGCAAACCTCTCCACCCCCTCCCCCGTATGACTTGGTCCTGTTCTCTTTCATTATCAATAACTGGTTTCTTAAAAGTTTGTTTCAATAGATGACTTCTAAGTTTTAGCGTGCACTGCATATCTGTTTCCCTTACTTCCTCTATACTTGTGTGTGTGCATGTTTGTGTACTTCCCTGAGTTGGGGCTGGCTGTGGAGCCAAAGGTTGGGAGTTCAATTCCCCACTGTGCATTCCAGACGAGCCAGCCTGGGTGGCCTTGGGCAAGCTGCACAGTCCCGGGGCGCCCTTAGAAGAAGGGAAGGGTCAACCACCTCTGTGTATCCTCTACCTAAAAAACCCTGGAAAGGATTGCTGCAAGTCAGAATTGATTTGATGGCATGTAGTTATTGGAAAGCTTAGTAATTCAGGTCTCTGGCTGTGGAGCCAGAAGCTGGGAGTTCAATTCCCCACAGTGCCTCCTGAGAGAAGAGCCAGCCTGGGTGGCCTTGGGCAAGCTGCACAGTCCCAGGGCACCCCTAGTGGAAGGAAATGGGAAACCACCTTTGCCTATCCTGTACTTAGAAAACCCTGGAAAAAGATTGCCAGCATTTGAATGTGTACCTGTTTGTATTGTTCACTTCTTCTAAAAGGTAGTGAGGCAGCAAGAGTAAAACCTCTCAATTTTTAAAAATATATATAAAGAACCACAACATATGGACCATAGAACTCTGATTCATAGATTGAGCAGAAGATGGGAAGTTGTAATTCAAAACCCCTTAGAGACAAAAAAAAAAGTCTCCCCAGTCTACCATCACCATCATATATTGCACACGCATTTGCTTTTCTCCCCTCTGTGTAGTCCTTCAGTCTTTTTTTTTTATTCAGAAATACGGTGTATGAACCCAAGAAATGTCCTCCTACGGCATTTTTTTAAGGATCATACCGGCTCCAAAACATGCACGTGTGAAGCATCCGAGCCTTTATTCTCTGGGATTAAGGGAGAAAGATGACTTGCCCCTTTCCTAACAGGATATTTCCTGAGAGGTTCCCTCAGAGCAATTTAACATGCTGTCCATCATCCAAGCATTTTATCCCGCCGTGTTTAATCATTCATCCCCAGCAGTTTTATCTGTATTGCTAGTTGGCCCTACAGGATGGAAGACCTGGACTGGCTTTAACCGATTAATTAGCTAAGCCTATTATATGCGACTCTGAACTCCTGCAGACCTTGTTAGCTACTCAAAAGAGAGCCTCCCACTAGCAACACTGGAAGCACTGCTGAAGTAACCTCAGCTGGAAGTCAGCCTTTGCATATCTTAAAGTCACTGAGTACATAGAAAACCTGCAGGGAATCCCCTGTCACTGTCTGTGTTAAATAAACTGAGTAACAGTATAAGTTGGAAATACAGCAGCGATGAAAAATAACATCCCCACAGCACTGCCTAGGAGATTAACTGAGAAGCTTGTGCCCAGGAAGCCCACGCCAGCTGTCTCTCTGGTGCTGGTTGCCCTTGGAGAAGCCTGCCCATGTTTCACATGCAGGTGGTGATGGCAGATGAGATTTGACCACTGCAAAAGGTGTTGCACAGCTTCACTGAGAAATATACACATAACACTCGAAATGACTGAACTCCAGTAGGCATATGTGTTTGAGTTTCTGCTCTTAATTTTCACCTCCTGGCCATATTCTGTGGGACAACCTGTGGAAACTGATACATGCTTTGGTCAGCTTAAGCTCATGTGGATGACAACTCAAGTGAGCTGCAGTCCCTGAGTGCTTTTGCTAAATAAAGCATGTTATTGTTCAAGATGTCACGAGAGTCTTTGTTGGTTTTTCTGCCATCAACTTGCACAGCTAGCTGGACACTGGCACTGAGGACTGTGGTTGGTAAAACTGGGTAGTGTTCTGAAACCTATTGGCAGCAGCCCCAAGGTATTTTCATGCCTGGAATAGCTAACCCAACTGGTATAGCTTCTGGTAATAAAACGTCTGTTCCCTTTTCTTTGGTCTCCCCAAATGTCCTCATGGTTAGATGCTGAGTGTGAGTGGCAGGCACAAATACAGGAGGAAGACTCCATTATTGGCCTCCACTGATTGTCTCCATCGGTTGGGTGTTGGTTTTTCCTCATTTACATTCAGTGGTGGTGCCACAGATGATCAAACGGATCCTCTATTATAATCAGTAATTTGCCCTTCAGGAGATGTGTCCAGGGATCCAAAAACAAAACAAAACGAACAAGCAAGCAAAAAAAACCCCTCTCCTCCTGCTTTTAAACATGGCTTCAACTACATCGAAGATGTCCTGGACCTTGGGCTGGTATTTTACCCAAAGACTGCATGAGAAAACGTGGAGGGGTTTAATTCCTGCTCTGTTTATGGTTCCATCTTGCAGGCTGAATCCATTTACCTCCTACAAGCTGCGTCTCAAAGCCACCAATGACATTGGAGACAGCGACTTTAGCGCCGAGACAGAAGCAGTCACTACTCTGCAGGATGGTAAGGGCCAGATCAGCTAGCCACTGAGGACACACTTGTTGCCTGCATATAACAGTAATTCAGAAACTGTATTGTTCAGTTCATTCATTCCCAGTGCTGCTTGTTGAGTATAGAGGACAGGAACACAAATACAATCATTTAAAGCCCACTGGTAAGGTACTGTTCACAAAGTTTAGCCTCCTCCATCATCAACTATCCTGCAGTGTCTTCAGATAATGAATCTTGCCAGAAGCCTCCAAACTGAATTAAACCCAGTATGAATCCATGTTCTGTGCTAACAAGCCATTATCTTGCCTGAAATTGAATAATTTACGGAGCAACATTAAAAATGAATGTAGAATTGAGCGCATGTTTGGCGAACTTTCTTCAATTGTTTTCTCTTCAAATCCACTTCTAGGCTGCAGAAGTGCTAAACGGTTGAATAAGAGGGAGAAGCGTGTCCATGTCCAGCAAGCATAAACATTTTAGCTCAGTAATTGGGGTGGGCAAAAAACAATTCATACCATGTGCATTTTGTGCCACACAGAAACTACTGGCAGGTTGTTGTAGGTTGAGGAGGACATTAACGAAGCACAATAATTGTTCTACTATACCCTGGTATCTTCTATAGAGACACAGCCCCCCCTGTGCAATGCGCTACAGCAGTGGTTCCCAACCTTGGGTCCCCAAATGTTCTTGGACAAAAATTCCCAGAAGCCTTCACCACGAGCTGCACTGGCCAGGATTTCTGGAAGAACATCTGGGGACCCAAAGTTGGGAACCACTGCACTACAGGCACGTCAGAAATTTAAGCCTGTTCAGATATTGCTTGTTGGATTTGACTTATGGAGAGCAGAGTGCCATCCTCAGCTTCCTCTTGCAAAAGGGATGGTTTGAGGAGGAAGGATTCCCATTTTGTGTGGAAGCGCCACCTATAACCAAGACCCCTGAAAAAGGAGATGGAACAGGGCGGTGTGGTCACCAGATAAGCACTGTGGGGATGCGGGGAGAAATGGCTGTAGGCCTTGAGCTCACACATGATGCACGTTGGTATACTGGTTAGTTGGTCGGCAGAGAAGTGAGCGCTCAATCGGATAGAAGTCAGATCCTTACTGAAGACCAGGGTTGCTTGCACATTTGGAAAAATTCTGAGGCCAGGAAGCTCACCACTAAGGCCTCCTGGAGTCGTTTTGGTCATTGACCTTCCCATCTCGTCTTTTACATGTGGAAAGGAGGAGTGGGGTGGGTCTTTCAGGGAAGGAGAGGCTCTCCATCCAGTGGCAGACCTACATTTTGGGGGCCCTGAAGCTTGAACTGTGATGGGGGACCCTTTGCAAGCAGCCACAAGGTCTGGGTAACCACGGCTATCTTCTTCAATGGGGTCGTTCCGCGACAGATCACACTTTAAAAAACAAAACCATGGATGAAAGCCTCCTGGAAGCTCAAGCTTCATTGGTTTCATAGTAGATCCACCCCGTCTGCTTCTCTTATTTAGACTTGTGAGCACTCTCTCTTACAGTTTGCAGTCAGTAGCAGACTCAGAGAGCCCTGCAGGTAGTTCAGAAGCACTTCTTTGATGTAGAGACATCTTCAGTAGGCCTTGTGTTGTTTTGCATTGTGTCGCTGTCCAGACAACAGACCTTCGGCCATTCCACCTAAAAGCTCTGCACTTGCCTTGATTATGACTGAAGCGGCATGCAGGCACTGGGGGAGGAGGGTGGATATTTCTGTGAATTGGCCCTTACCGTTGCAAAGAACTCTGGAATTACTGCCTTCGGAGATAAAATGTCTCATTCCGACCAGAGTGTGCCAATTAGGATGCAATCCAAAGGGACAAGCAACGAGTCTCCTTTCTCTCTTAATCAAGCCCCACAGTTGCCTGGGAGCTGGCAAGGAGTGGCATTTTGGAAGCGGTTTGTTACACGTCGTGGCATCTGCAGCAGAGAATCTGCTGCTCAATAAAACAAAACAAAAAGGCAAAGGAAAAATCCACCCCCGGTGCTCCCACGTCCCTGGATGTGCAAAAAGTTTGAATCCCAGCTTTATCTTTAAGGTGCCACTGTTTGTCTCATCTCTGTTTGAGCAGACGAACATGGCTGATGGTCTGGAACTCGGTTTGATGAATTTTTAAGTTTCTCCTGCCCCCCTCCCTAAAAACAACAACACACTTTGGGCTGAGTTTTAAAGGACCCGGAACACCCCCTGGCCCCCGTACAACAAAAGTGATTAACTGTAAAAAGCTTCTCACCTCCTCGGCAAGCTCAGAGGATTTATTTTGCTGAGCAAAAGCCCGGTGCTGCTAGTGGAGCGTTTTAGTGTGGAGAGCTGGGAGCACCTGATAAGCGTCCTCAGCTTTGTCCCTGACACATCCTGCGCATTTACTGAACAGGTAGGATAGACATGGAAAGCAGGCTTAGGTGGCTGGGCCTCTCCTGGTGGTGGGAGAGGGGAGGGAAGGGAATGGGGGGGGGAGGCACTCACCCGGTCCTTTTCAATTGGACAACACAGCTGTGGCTCAGCACCAACACACAGAAGGAATGTTTACTGACAAAATGAAATATATATATTTTTGGCCTTCTTCTAACTTCTTTCTTTCTTTTTCTTTCAGTTCCAGGGGAACCCCCAAGTTCTGTGTCTGTGACCCCCCACACAACATCTTCGGTCCTTGTCCAGTGGCAGGTTGGTAGAATATAAAATACTTTGTGAGCCCAAATGATTCTGCTCTTTGGACTAGAAGAAAAGGGGGGGGGGGGAGAGGAGACCAGTTTCTTGGCTTAGGACAGAAAAGTGGGGAAAGGAAACAGCCTTGGACAGACTATTGGAGGATCATCCACCCTGGGACTATCTGAATAGCAGGGTCCATGACATGACCTGCCATCTGCCTCAGACTTCGCCTTTGAACTTAGCTGCAATCCTCACAATAGCCAGGAGAGACATGGATTTTCTAAACAGTAGTATATTGTCATTGCAGTGCAAAATATTTGAGAACGGTTTGGTCTTGAATGAGCAATGAAGAATCATTAACTTTACAAAAGATGTGCTCTTTGTTGATATGGACCAATTCAGCTGCCTGCATTTCTGCATTCTTCTCATGCGAGGCAGATTGTTATGAGGAACACTTCCAAATTTACCAGCGCACCACTGATAGTCGACTCTGACAGGAAGTACGTAGTGGCTTCCTATACAGGGTACAGGTATAGATAAGCATAGGTAGCTGCCTCAGCCAGCCCTGCCGAATCAGAACACGTTTGCTGGCTGAACGTGGTACGATCTCCAGTCTAACAGATCCGAAGGTCCCCAGGCTGGGAGTGGCTGCTCTTAAGAACTAAAAGAGACACTACAGATAAGCCATTAGTGCTGAAATCATCTGAGTGTTCCAGGGAAGTAATCTAGGCAAATTTTCTTGTCTGAGGAATCAGGAGGGCAAATGAAGAAGGTGCTTACATCTTGACAACCAACCGCAAAGGGAAAGCAAGCTAATTTGCAAACTGGGGGAGGTGAGAAAAGCTTGTGTGAAGTTCACACAGAATCAACACTCAAGGAGTCTGTTGTGTGTCATTTGGCCTTCGGCTAAGACCCTGCATCACATTAAAATTGGCTCGGAAACCAAACCACACAGACTCCCTTCAGGTTGGAACAATTTCGCATTAAGATATATTCTACAGTTGCTGCCATATCACAAAGTGTATCTCAGACGTTGAGTCTGTCCCTTATGGAGAGGCTTAGTCTGCACAAAAGTGCTCAAAAGACCTGCCTCACATAGTAATAAGGCAAAGCGTGCTGCTTATATACCGCCCCATAGCACTTAAAGCACTCTCTGGGTGGTTTACAAGTTAATGATGCAGGTTACACATTGACCCCCCAATGAGCTGGGCACTCGGAAGGATCAAAGGCTGAGTCAACCTTGAGCCGGCTACCTGGGATTGAACCCCAGGTTCTGAGCACAGTTTTGGCTGCAGTCTGGCAGTTTAACCACTGCGCCACGAGGCTCAATAACTCTCTGTTACAACACACAGAACACATGAGAGGCAAGGTGACTGTATCACGAGGAACTCTGCATAGGTGTGAATCGGTAATCCATCCTCCAGGGATGGAATTTGAGGCAGAATACAATGAAGCAGTGCATGTAGGAAACAAAGGTTGATCCCGTTGATGGATATCAGGTGAATAATGAATGTGAAATAGGTAGTAGTTTAGATAATTGGGTGCTTTTTATTTTATGAAACCATAATGGGATAGGTGCACCTGAGCCACGTCAAGAGAATTGAAGGCAATTACATGTCATTACTACGCTTCTGTTATTTGGATACTCAGCAGTTTAGACATGCCGTAGTTTTCAAATGTAAAATGTAAAATAAACTCACAATCCAGCTCAATGCTGTGAAAACACAAGCAGAACAAAGGTTGCATTCCCCGTGTAGGATGATATTTTAATGGTTTCCTAGTAAACGTACAAAGTGCAATTAGATGCTGATGCTTTAAGCTTTTCTGGGGATTGTTGGAAACCCGGTGTTTTTTGATAAGGCAGTGGTTCTGTGGATTGATTTCTAAAATCCTATTGGTAGTAAAGCTAACTGGAATGAAGCATTCCAGTTAGCTTTACTACCAATAGGATTTTAGAAATCAATCCACAGAACCACTGCCTTATCAAAAAACACCGGGTTTCCAACAATCCCCAGAAAAGCTTAAAGCATCAGCATCTAATTGCACTTTGTACGTTTACTAGGAAACCATTAAAATATCATCCTACACGGGGAATGCAACCTTTGTTCTGCTTGTGTTTTCACAGCATTGAGCTGGATTGTGAGTTTATTTTACATTTTACATTTGAAAACTACGGCATGTAGTTTTCTACTGGAATGCTTCATTCCAGTTTGTTGCCTCCAGTGATTTTTTTTTAAAAAAGGTTCACCTTGTACAATATAAACAAATTCTTGTTATTGTTTTTCTAAACCTCACCGGGTGCCACTCGTCATCATCACTTTAGATCCCCCGCTTGCCAGTCTTAGAACAAGACAGAAAATCCTAAATAATCCATTACATCAAATGCTGAGTTCTGTCCAGGAGACAGATAAGAGCAGGAGGCCCTGACCTTTCAACAGAATACATTTGCCAAGGCAGAAGTATGATTATCAAGGCAAAGAGGAAAGATCATCCCATGCCATTTATCTCCTCGGCCTCTTTATGCCAGGTATCTTAATAGCTTTTGATTCTGTTATAAGATCTGAGCTCTGGAGAGAACCCTACTTGCTCTCTTTTTAATGGGGACCTGATATGAATCTGGAAGCTTTTATAAAGGAGAGGAAAAGAAAGAAATGGGGAGGGGGAGTTGCTGTGGGACCCTTAGTATCAGGATGCTGATTATCTAAAATGACTAGTTAATTGAACTGGCTGCATGTACCCGCATAGATTTTGATCAAGACAGCTCCATGCAAACAGCCTTCATTCTTATTCAGATTTCTAATTAACTGAATGTTGAGGATGTTGCTCCAGGCTGTTCAGAAACTTAGTCTCCAGCAAAATTCATAGCGCTGGACTGAAAGGCATTATTCACCAGACTCCGTGACACCTTAAAAAGTACTTTAAAAACAAGAAGCTCCCTGGCTTCTGAATTATGGGGAAATTAAATTATTTTAATTAATGATTTCAAGCATTGAGGTTCATCAGAATGAGAGAAGATTCCATAACTGGTTGTGACAGTCAGAGTCATATTTATTCTGGAGTCAAGTTAATATGCTGGGGACATGGAAGAGATTGCCAACAGTGTAGACCTGCTTGTTTTATACATCAAGCAAAGACTTACCATGTAGACCCATTTGTTCATAGCTGGGTCATCTGTGTAGCTTCTTCATGGTAGCAAGGAAATACCACTGTGTAGCATCTATCCTGAGGGCTCATTAAACCCTCCATGGAATGATATGATAGTTCCACTTGAGAATATGATTCAATCATGATTGTCATTAACACCTCTTTGTGTGCGGGAGTAACACAAGAAAATGTTCATGAGATCTTTATGGAAAAAAAGGTTCTCCCTCAATCCCCTGTCTCAAAGAATACAATGCTCACATTTGAAACTGATGGGAGAATGGGTGATGGGATGGCATATTAAGTCTCTGAAGTTTGGGTTGAAACTGTTTACCTGGATCTGTATATCAAATGGGCTTATATCTGAGGTTTTGGTGTGAAAACACCCTTTATCACTCTGTGATGTACACCTGCCCTTCCAAATTTACCACTGCACCACTAATCGTCAACTCTGTCTGGAAGTAGCAATAAACTTCTCATGCCTGTAGAAAGAAACTCGGATAGATAACAGCATGAGCAGAATGCTTGATCTTCTTGTTTCCCCAGCAACTGCCAGTAGCTTCAGTTATCAGGGGCTGCTTTAGTCTTCTAGACCAATGGTTCCCAACCTTGGGTAACCCAGGTGTTCTTGGACTGCAACTCCCAGAAACCCTGGCCAGCACAGCTGATGGTGAAGGCTTCTGGGAATTGCAGGTTGAGAATGGCTGGGGTAGATCCATACGGCTTCAAAACAAATCTAGACATGCATGCATTGTACCCATAACTCTAATGTATTGTTTCATGGGAACTTCTTACAGGCTCCAAAGGCAGAGAGCTTGAATGGCCTTCTCTTGGGATACCGCATTTATTATCGGGAGTTGGAATATGAAAGCACAGGATCAGGATCAGAGTCCAAGATAATTAAGAACCCATCAGCTTTACGAGCAGAGCTTACACGTGAGTAGCTAGTGCTTTCTGTCCTCCTGCTCTTAATCCAGTACAGCTATTCATCATCCCCAGTATTCAGTAGTGAGGGCATTAGAAAGGAGGCTGAATTATCTGACGCTTGCGTGAAGCTAGGACAGATGTTAACTGTAGCTAATGAGAAGAAAGATTTGTATGTGCTCTGCGGTTCTCTATTCTAGGTGCTCTATTGACTCGCTGATAGGTTTACAGTGTTTCCAAAGGCAGACATTTTTTTCCTCTTTTCTCTCCGCTGATCTACCCCATCCTCAATTACTCCCTGCTTTCTGCTCTTTCCATCTTGTGGCTATCCTGCTAGTAAATCAGGTGTCCAAAACTCACTTCCCTAGTCTATCAAATTAAGGGCTTTATCGATCGAGAAGGGAGAATAAAGGGATGAGGGGGAAACAGAAAGCCTTATCCAAACCGTGGAGTTATGACGTCTCATGCTGTGCCAAGAGCGGTGCTGTTCTCCAGCCATATTACAGCCTTCCATGAAAAAGAAATAAAACCAACACAAGTAATTTCAGGGTTCCTCCTGTGTATGTGTGTGTTTTCGTCAGTTCTAAGTATGTAGTTTCTATAACAAATTCACTACACATTCAAACTTGGAGAGCATAGAAGAATCTTGGGGAATAATCCTTTCTCCAGGGCAGGCTTCCCTGATGCTTGTTGGCTCAAACACTTCTAATTGCATTTTACATTCCCTTATATTGCCATTCGTGTGCCTTTTCTTTATGGGTGGGGAAACTGGGCAAGCCTTCATGACTGATGGTCTCTTGGCATGTTATCGAGAAAGTGATGTGGCTTTTATTGCCTGTCAAGGTACCGTCCTCGAGCTTAAAGCTGTCTCTGTGTGTACCGCATCATTTCCCTCTGCCTGCGCTGTATATCATCTGCAATAACGGTTTTCCTTGCACTCTAACAATTTTCTGCTTTGCTTACCCCGAATAGCCCAAAGCAGCTTCAAGACAGTGAACAGCAGCTCTGTGTTAACAACATGTGAATTAACACGTAAGTGTCTGCGTACAGACGTGGTGTGTTGTGAGAGGCAGCTCTTCATAATTCTTTAATATGCAGGTTCCTAGTGATCCTTTGGTTCTCCCAGGATGGACTGCTGCTAGTGGTTCAGATTTCCCTGGTGATGGAACAAGAGAATTCTATATTTTCTTAGCAATTCTTATCTGGTGGAGCCATGCTGATTCTCATAAATTGATCGGTCTAATGGCAAAACCTGTGCAGCAGTTTAACTTGCTCCATATTTCCCAGACCATTGGGAAAGTTTTATGTAACTCATCAATATTTCCTTTATCTAATTGCCAAGAATGACTGGGTATCTCTGCTAGCACAGGGCTAAGTCAGAAGAGAGATGGATAAGGTTTGCACACCGCTCAAGGATGTGTCCTCTTGGAAATAAACCTGATGGGCTTAGTTAGTTCAAAGGCTACTTGGTTTGTGATAAGAATGGGTTTTCTGAATACACTTTGCCACTTAGAGTAAAGCTGAGAAAGTCACTAATGGTTTTTGACCACCCAAATCTCGATTCCTTTTATCCTTGCCACCAAGTCAGCTACATGTGGGTCTCTGTGAATCTTTGATCTTTGATAGTAAAGTGTAACACAGGATTTGGGGGCTTCTGGCTAAAATGTCTGACATTCTCCAGTTACCCTTGGCCTTTTGTGTCCAAGGTAGGTTATCTGCAGACGGGGTTCCAACTCTCTCACATCAGTGCATCATGCACTATAGCTACTTTTAAAGAACGAACCACTGGACGGTGGTGACTATAGCGATGATCCTTTTGTCAAAAAAGCAGCTTACAAAACTAAGCAACAAAATTAAAATATCATCAATCCCTTAACTAATGTAAAATGTAGTAGGGACACAATAAGGAAAATGTTTTTAGTTCCCAGTGGCTGGAAATCACTCCTGAAGAGTGTGCAAGATTGCTGGTCTCTTGCATCGTGATATGCCATGAGATGTGACAAATTGAACTGGATCTGGTTTTGAACATCGGATCCACTGATCTACCACCTTTGATTTCCTTTCCCCAGAGGTCTCTAGCAGGCGCACATAAAATGTAGAGGTCTTCTCATGCTGTCATTAGGGGATTGCTTTCCTCCATTGTAAAACATTGCCCCACTTCAAACTCAGAACTTCTGTTCGTCCTCCTCACTAAATATACTAAATTCCCAGCCCCTATGAACTTTTCATGAATTCATTCCAGTGTCTAGGTGGTTCTGCTTCAGCAATACCCCTCTCTTCCATATTGCCTTGACAAAGTATCATCCCTTGCAGCAGAAGGGGAAAAAAGGCTCTCTTGTATGAACTGGCAGGGGTTTCACACCCCATAAAAATGCTACTTTCCTACAATATATCAGAGACATTTTTATTTATTACGTCGGTGAAATGTAAGCAGTAAATCAGATACCATCAGCTGTCTGTCTACCTGAAACCGGCAGGCAACAACACAGTGTTTTGTAGACTCAAATACGTGGGCAGAATACATGTAAATAGTTCAGGAAATCTGAAATTAGAAGGGTTTGTTATTAATCTCATGGCAACTTTCCTGGGCTGAAGGCTTTCAGTGAACCGTGGTGCTGCTGAGGCTGAAGGGTAACTCACATGTACCAGGTAAACTGATTTGCAAGTAAAGAACCTGAAAATTTCACAATCTTTCCTCCCTAGCTGTCAGTCTGCTATTTTGCTTGCAGCCTCTCCCAGATAGGCTAACCTTGTAAAATACGTAGATGGCCTCAATTTAAATATGTAGATCCTAGAGTCGCAAGCATCTATGGGCCTCTGAGATGGCACATAGATGCAGGTGTTTCTCTTTCCTGTCATGCTTTTGGTTATTCATTACAAAAATGCAGTTCTTTTCATACACACCCCTCTTTCCATGCATCTCCTCCCTGACTTCTTACTGCTGTCATTTCTTCTCTACATTGCTCGTTGATAAATCCCCGCATCACAGTTCACAAAGCAGTTGCCTGTGGCCAGATTGACGATTTTAAATGCTGTTCTCAAGTTTGTGTGTTCAGGCTACAATCCTGGTGGAGGGACAGGGGGTCTTTCCCTTCCCCTCCAGCTTCCTAACCTTCCAGGAATCTTAAAATCATTGAGCAGCCCTAGATTCCAGAGGCAAACTAGTCCAATGTCTGGCGACTGTGGGAAACCCACCACCGCAGCATCCCTGCATCTGAATCTCAAGCGGGACTTACAGGCAATAGCTCCCTTCTTCCTGCTGACAGCAGCTGAGGGCGCAACTGTACCTTGTCGATAACCTGTCAGTAGAAGATGGAATTCCTTAACTGGAGGAGCTTTTCTTACTTCCCCAAATTTGAAATTTATTGCTTTGTCCTGTGATTGATCATCAAGCTCTAACATCTTCTGATTTCTCGGACATGCAAGCCTGCCTCAGTTACATCCTTTGAACACTAATGGGAGTTTAGCACCAATAATAAGTTATCTATAATGTAAAGCTTGGCTCAGGTACACAGTGGGAACTGTCTCTGAACATACAGCTCCATTCCAGTTGGCCATCATAATTACTAGCTGCTGATAAACGTTCTCTTCTTTCTCCATGAATGTGTCCAATTTCCTTTTAAAACTGATGGTAGCCCACATCATCTTCCGTGCCAGAAAACTTCATAAATGATGTAGGTGCGGTGGGAAGAAGACATTTGACTTTCATGTCCTGGATGAACCCATTCCAGTGGATTAACTTGCCTTCTGGTATTACTTTCCTTGTCCAGTTTCCACCCCTCTGCATCATTTTCTGAATCTCTTATCATGCTCCCCCTTACTCTCCTTCTCCCAGCCAAGAAAACTAAAAAAAGCTCCAGAAGCTTTAGCATTATCTTCCTCCCAAAGAAACTGTTCCAACCATGTCATCGTTTTAGTTCTCCTGTTCTGCCCCTAAAGAAACTCTGTGTACTGTAGTCTTTTGAGAAGATCTATAGATCTCTATGCAACGATTCTCAGCTGCTTTGCCGCGTTGTACAGTTTCCCATATTCTCTGGAGGAAAACTCTGACAGTTACCGTGTTTCCCCGAAAATAAGACCGGGTCTTATATTAATTTTTGCTCCAAAAAACGCATTAGGGCTTATTTTCAGGGGATGTTTTATTTTATTTTCATGTACAACCATCTACATTTATTCATATACAGTCCTGTCATCTTCTTCTGGTTGCTGCACAAGGGTGGAGGGCTCGGTTTCACTTAACTAGGGCTTTAATTTGGGGGGTAGGGCTTACATTACGAACATCCTGAAAAATCATACTAGGTCTTATTTTCAGGTTAGGTCTTATTTTCGGGGGAACAGGGTATTATTAAACTGGTATGAAAACAAAATAATTGTGCCTCATGTCGGCCCAGCACCTGCATGTCGGCCACCCTGATTGGATATTTCACAGTTGATTTGCCTTATCCTTCGGGTCTATTGAGGATTTTTAAAGGCAACATTAAAGATGATGCAGGCTTGTAACCCAATTATTTGCATTTCCAGAGCTGAAAAAGTACAAGCGGTATGAAGTTGTAATGACAGCGTATAACATCATTGGGGAGAGCCCTGCCAGTGCCCCCGTGGAAGTCTTTGTCGGTGAAGCAGGTAAGGAAATCAGCTGCTCGTGTCCTATAAGGTAGATCTGAATACATCTCCCAGCCATGAATCCTATCAGATTGTTAGAACCCAGATGGCAATCTAGGGTGAATTTGCCTGCACCAAAACATTCCCCGTGTCATCTAAGCAGCCACTCCTCAAAGCCAATTTCCCACTGCAGGGCTCTCGTATATCCAAAACACATGGGATGTAAGAAGCTGCCTTCTACTACCTGCTGATCTGCCTAGCCCAGTACTCCATCCCTGGTTGGCATCAGCTCTCCAGGATTTCAGTCTGTTTTCCCCCCAGCTCAACCTGGAGAGCCCTTGCGTTGTTGAATGGCCTTGTGTCCCAGACTAATCAGGCCTGGTCCTGCTTAACTTCTGATCACAGGCAAGGTGGGTGCGATCAGGCTGTTAGGGTGATGTGAAGACAGCGGGTGAAGGGTGCGATATTTAAGACCGAGCATAAAAAGGTCCTCTTTTTCCTTTCTTTTTTTACGATAGCTCCCAAAATGCCCCTAGTCATGCGGATTGATGGATTCTGGGAACTGTAATCCCAATTGATTTCTCCAAGCTGTGATTTAAGGCTGCACAAAGGAAGCACAGAATGAAGGGCAGGGTATGGTGTTCAGGTTTTGCAGTCTCATTTTTCATGTTGTTATAAAAGCACAATTCTTGTGGTTGCAAAACCGAACTTCAGTTTCTTGCTTGGCCAACTCCTTGATTTTTGCAGTCCCCGTCAGTCAGGGAACAACACCCCACCCCTTAGGCCACTGACCCCCTCCTGGACAGCTGAGTCCAATGAGGATGGTCTGTTGTGAAAGCTGACGCAACTCTTAATTTCAACATGTTAGTGAGGTTTCTGGATGTGGGCTCCTGTATCATCGCCTTGCTTTACACTCAGCCTTTCCCTGTTGAAGAAGGGGCGCTGAGTTAGATTTGACCTCTGCTCCCAGTTAGTACAACTCAATTTTCCTTCACTGCAGTTACCCTCTTATTTCATATTTAACATGCAAAGGTTTCATTTCAAATTCTAGAATTATTTTCATTACCGTTTCATTAAATTCATGATGTCTTGGGTCTTGGACAAGCTATTAGCTCTTCCTGACCTTTTCATTTCAAACATTGCTGTAATCTTCTGTTATCTTTCACTACAACTTCATAAATTTATCAGAAAAGCTGTGCTCCGAGGTGGTTCTTACTATTGCAGTGTCATTAGTATATTATTCTCCTTCTGGTCTATCGCCCACTTGTGAAAGAGAACAAGAAGGGGGGGAAAAAAGGAAAATGAAATAAAATGTAGATATAATTCTACATATAGCAAGCAGTGATCTACTTGATCTGTAAGCTTCATGAAGATCAAGAAGGCCAAAGACAGATAATGTGGCTTAATAGCCAAATTCCAGAGCTGATAGTCAAGGAGGGGAGGCAACCCATGCCATGCCAACCCATGCCATACCCTAAGGTATCCATTTAGCAAGTTCCTCTGAGGGGCAGATTGCTTGGACTGAGAGGCCTCTGACCATTCTATGGGTGGAGCTGCCACACAACAGAGAGACGACCGAGAAGCCCTCCTGCCAGAGAGGGGTCAAAGGGGGACGAGGAGTAAAGCTTTTCAGACCTGCTGCCAGAGTCCCTTAGTTCAAGACCCAAGTGCCATACAAGCTGGTAGAGTAAGGTCCTAATAGCATGGTGAATGAAATGTGCTGGACCATGTGTGGGGTGCTGAGTCAGAACCCACCTCTTGGAGCTCCATCAGCATTGAGGGGTTACACGAAGAGGTGAGTACCGTGAGCGGGCAATTGCATGGATGGGACCAAAGAGGCAAAAACTAAGCCTGCAGTTGCTTATCTCCTAGAGAGACCTGCTTCGTGGTCTAAAAGCTATGGGGGCCTCTAAGATGCTACTCATGTTCAACGTTTACCTCTTTACTTTGACTAGCAAGCAGCAGGGCCATTAAACACTTCCAAGGGATTCTGAAGGGAGCCAGTTGTACCATATTTGGTGGCCCCTGTTTGTTTTCCTTAAGGGTTCAGTGCTTTGCACACCTCAGCTTCTTGGGCTGCAGGGTTGATTGCAATAGTGCTGTGCACTCAGTGACATCTTGGGTTACTGGTGTGTTGCTTGGGATTCTCACTCCTCGGTTTCCAGAGGCAGCCTTTTCTTGGGTGAGAGGGAGCCCCTGGCTTTCCAGGTGCATCACTTTGTCGCTGCCGGACTGTGACACTGCACACACACGCACGCACACACACACACACGCACCAGAATCCACAGACCTGGAGTTCACATTTTATTTGGGAAGGTGACTAAGAGAAAACGGCAGCGCATCCTCTAACACTGATCAACTCCCACACTCTGCTGGTTCTCTGTCGCCTTTTCTGGAAATACAGTGGATTGCCTAATGAATAATGTTTGTGTAAAGTGAAAGAAAGAGGTAAAACATGCAGAGAAATAATAACCTTTTTTTAAAAAACAAAAGTGATAAATCCCCTGGTTTGAAGGAGACAGCGGGAATGACATGTATCACTATAATTGACAGCGAGACTGACAACCTTCACACTTCACAGGAGCAGGGAAATGTGTCTGCTTCGGTCCCCTTCCACCCGCCCCCCCTTTACATTTTTGAAAAGCAAATATAATGAGCTTTGATAATCACCCCCTTCTTGAGAAGGAGCTCTGAAAGGCAGCAGCCGTGAGAAGAACCAGGATCCTTTTCCGATCTCTACTGCTGACTGTCCTGCTTTCTTTGGACAAAGCCGACGTCCTGTCTGGGCAAGGGGGAACCTGCGCGGGGCTTCACGAGGGAAGGCAGGCAGAAGTTGCATCGTGGAGGGACAGCTGGTTTGGGTCCCCTGCCTGGGACCTGAATCTTCTTCTGTCATATTTTGAATGAGCCCCAAACTGTCCTACTGTTAACGGTAATTATTTCCCATCGCCGCCTCCTTGCTGGCACCAACCGCACAGGCCCCCAGGAGTGACTGAAGCTATTATTTCCCATCAGCTGTTTTCCCACTTGTGTTGGAAACATTGCCTGCAGGTCCCAAAAGGCTCTGCTTTTCTGACAGCTGTAGCTGGAGGAACGGCCCCGTATTTCAGAAGCAGCGTCCAGGTCTTTATAGGCAAGTGAAGAACAGGCAGGAAGGTGCTCTGAGGGCACGGGCTACCCACTGAGACAGAAAGTAAACAAAATTTCTGGCTGAAAGAGAAAGTGTAAAGATGGAAACCAAGTCTGGGAAAGACACCAGGTCTGTTTAACCAGCTGGAAGCTTTTTGCGATCTTTGCTTTGTATGCTGCAATGCTTTCCTCTCCATCTGCCAAGGGATCTGTGTGTGCAGGTCCTCTAGATCCTGTTTTTCTGTGATTCCTTGCCTTTTTTTAAAAAAAAAAAACATTCTTGGAGGAAGCCTGAAGAATAGGGTGGGAATTCTAGAAACCAATCGGGGTATTTACCAAAGATGCCATGATTCCATCTGTGAGGGCCAACTCCTTCTGTGTTCTACCACACACTCTGTCTCTCCCAGTTGGCTCAGCAAGGATCCTTGGCTGCAGTCTGACAAACAAGCCACTCAAATCCTTGGAAAGCAAGCGTGGAAGTAGATTGCACCCCCTTTGCCGACATGCAGTTTCTTCTGCTTCACTTGTTGCCAAAAAGGCTCTGAATTCTGTGCAAAAGCCAGTGCTGCCATCATTGCAAAAGCCATGCATGTGAAATGAATTTATACCTATCTGAGCACACAATTTCAGCTTCATGAGTACACAAGAAAAAGAGCAACCTTCTCCAGACCGTTGCTAAATTCAAAACATAGGAATATATATGCAAAGCTGTTGTGCTGCTTTGAACCTTGGGACAGTATATGTTAGAACATATTTTCTTTATGTTTTGGTACTGTGCTCTACTGTGGTGGCAGTGCGGGTTAAACCGCAGAAGCCTCTGTGCTGCAAGGTCAGAAGACCAGCCGTCGTAAGATCGAATCCACGCAACGGAGTGAGCTCCCGTCGCTTGTCCCAGCTCCTGCCAACCTAGCCATTCGAAAGCATGTAAAAATGCGAGTAGATAAATAGGTACCACCTCGGTGGGAAGGTAACGGCGTTCCGTGTCTAGTCGCGCTGGCCACGTGACCACGGAAACTGTCTATGGACAAACACTGGCTCTATGGCTTGGAAACGGGGATGAGCACCGCGCCCTAGAGTCGGACACGACTGGACTAAATGTCAAGGGGAACCTTTACCTTTACCTTACTGTGCTCTATAGACAGTATTTATTTATTTAGTTAGTTGTATCTTGCACCTTTTGCACCTTGATTTCTTGCTATATATCAGTTCAGTTAGTTATAGCAAGAAATAAAGATAAATAATCAATTCGAAGCTGTTCCCCCCCCCCCCAACATTATATATATATAATGTTGGGGGGGGGGAAACAGCTTCAAATTGATTATTTATCTTTATTTCTTGCTACAACTAATATATATTGCTTTGCCTTGTTTGGCATAATCTTTCCTATCTGTCGTCCATTTGAAAGAAGGAAAGAAAAGTTCCAGGCATTCAAATAGACAACACAGAAGCTATGGTTCTGCCTGTGATGCCATAATTGTGGTGAGATGGTCCATGGCTTCACTCTACTGCAGCTTTTGCAGGTCTCTGAATCTGAACTAGAATCCATTAGAAAAGGGACTAGCTAAAGTGGAGAATAGTAATGTTTTAAAAATTCCACTTTCTACAGTAAGACCAATTTGTTCTTGCAAACACAGAATAGATTCTTTAAACTATTTGCTGAGAAATAATGTCCAGATTGAGACATATGCAGGATAGGTTTATCTGCCACCCTTAATTCTCTGCTGGGAAGGCAGAAAATACAGGGAGATAATTTGTGCCGGTTTCATACTGTATGCTGAAGCAGCTGACTGAGTGCCTCATTAACAGCTCATTAAGCTGTTAATATTACTCATAAGCAGTGCTCCGTATGACTCAATATGTTGCATGGAGCAGCAGCAACTCCTTGTTTAACTCTGAGCAAAGAGTCTTGTTTTGTCATGTTGCGAAGTTGGAAGGGGAGGCAAGGGTTTAACAGAAAATGCAGATTCTTTATCTCCCGTTGGGCTGGACCATTTCTTGGGAAAACTCAGCCATTTCAAGATAGATCATTTTAAGCTTTTTCAGTGTTGTATGGGGAATCTCCCTCTGTTACTTGTTGTGACTAAGACTAGTCAGGCAGAGTGAAGCAATAGCCCCCCGCAACAGACTGTGGGTGTCGTGAAAAGGCAGTAAGACATTCTGAGCTGGCCTTCAGTCCATCCCTCTTGATCCTTGACATGGTTGATGTGGCTGTGTGTTTCTTCATCCCTTTCACTGTTGATGTCTCCTGAAGTTATGAAATCTGTGAGGCAGTTTGTCAGCACTGAGACGAAGAGAGTTGAAACACCACACCAAACCCCATTTCCACAGAAGAAGCAGGGCAGCTTGAGAGAATCCTACCACCAGGCCGTTTGGTGGCCTCCAGAAACCACCTGTGACTCCAGTCTGAGAACCCTAATCTTGTGGCTCTTCACAGCACAAACAACCGAAGGCCAGATCGGGAACTCAGGGCTATCGTTGAAATGCCCGCATGGATCCAGGAGACCCTTTCATCCAGGAGCTGATGAAAAGCAAGGATCTATGTTGACTCTAATACAGGTGCAAAACCAGGAAGACAGCTGGCTGATAGTCTGGATAAAAGCTCTTCATCTTCACCTACACCTTTACTGGGTTGGTAGCTCTTTGCTTTGGCACCATCCAGCCTGGCTTCTGTTAAAACGGAAACTCTTAACTCCAGCTCCAGCTGTCACAAGAGAGGTGGGCCATAGGTAGGGTGTTACCCAACAAACCCAGCATGTCTGGCTGCAGTTCTATCCTGCCATGAACTATGGGGCACACAATCACCCTTCAAGACCAGACTTTGCAGCCCTCTGCTTTTACTCATGCTCCTTAGACTCCCACACAAAGACCTTGTGATATACAGGTCTTTGGAAGAAGCAGGTTGAAAGCAGCCCCCCTCCCCCAAAACAGACACACACAGAGAGAGAGAGAGAGAGAGAGAGAGAGAGAGAGAGAGAGACCATGATATATTTTCTGAGCAACTTTGAGCCTTTTGGGGAGCTCCAGATACAGATAATGGAAATTTTCAAACCAGCCCATTGAAGGCTGGTTTAAACACCATTTCCTGGAATCTATTTTTGGGTTGCCTTCTGAGAGAGTGAGTGTGTGCATTTGCCCTGGGCAAGGCTGTGCAGATAGGATACATGTACAGATGGTTCTGCACGACTTGTTTCAAGTTTCCTAAGACATTGCAAATGAGCCTGCAGTTTGGAGCATGTCCCTGCCAGAAACAGACCACCTCTCCCTCTCTTGTGACATGTCATCTACCCTCTTGATTGAGCGCTTCTTTTCCCAGTTCTGTTTTCTTGCTTTCTCTCCCTCGGTGAGATGCTTGGAAATGAAGAGGGTGATGGAAGGAGGCTTTCATTAGAAAGGGCAAAGGGGGAAAAGAGCGTAAAACTAGCAATTTGGAATGCATGTATTGCCGCAGTTTAATAGAACAATTGTATGCTAATTTCCCATTGATTTCATGGGAAGAAGCGCTCTGGGGATGTTGAGTTTGCAGTAGCTTTAGCTCCCCCTAGTGGCCATTGGAGATGATCTCTGACTCCCTGCCAAAGGAAATCAAGAAAGAATAGCAGGCTTTCTTTGCTTAAACAAAAGGAATTAGGGCTATAATCAACAGTAATTTAATGAGAAGGTATACTATTATTAGGTCTCCTTATGCGTTCTGACCTTTCTGAAGATATCAAATGAGTCTCTGATAAAGAAAGGCATGGCACAAATCTTGACAACAAATTGGAGAAGTAAAAAGCAAGCTGTAAGCTGCCTGCGTAGGTGGGTGCTTATTGATGTACAGCACGTAGCAGATCATTACGGGAGAAGTTGAGAAGTCAACAGGTTTCTGAGGAAGCATGCAGGAAGTTGTTGGACAACTATGGAGGGCATGGTTATTATCACTGATCATTAAGATTTATTCAGACCTAGACACACACAGCCAGCATATTGTCATTCTTGAAAGAGTGGTATAAATCTAGCTAAAGCATAAAAACAAGCCAACCAGAGAAAACCCAAAGAAGCAATCAGAATAAAACAGGTCAACAGTGTTTTCAAAACTCTGGCAAAAATTTTTAAAAAGCTCTTTGCCTGGCCCTGGAGAATTGCCAGAAAGGCGCTAGGTGAGATCCTCCAAAGGGATTTTTGCCAGACAGGGTCTCGCCACTGAAAAGACCCCTCTTAGAAGGTGGCTGGGACATATGGAAGCAAGTGATCCCCCTCTGGTATCTTGGCTTAAAGCTGCCAAGGGAAAGTTGAGACTGTCACTCTGAACTGGCTTGGACTAAATAAGGGGAATGAGGAATAAATGTCAGGCAACCAGCTGCACAGTCAAATGAAGACATAAGGCAGACCTTGTCTCAGCAGCCGCTCCTGAGCAACAAGGAAGGCAACCTGCCAGCAGTAAAGCAAGCTTCTGCCTCTCGTCACCATTTTTTTCAGCTGTCAGTAGATATGAAAGCACCTCATCCAGACTTTTAATTGCCCAGAAATATTGGATAGTCACAGGCTTTTGGAATAAATGAGCGTGCATTTACTTTAATATTCCCTGTTTTGCTCTTCAGTGACAGATAATGGCTACAAACGAAATGGGCACTCGCAGATCCTTTACAGCTTCCGCCCCCCTTTGTAAAAAAAAATGTAATATTGGTGTTCTTGATGGGTTCTACAACCTGCAGGAGGAAAGGAAAGCAGTCAATCTCCATATGCTGCACTAGGTGAAGTATAAGAGGGCAGGCGGGCTGGTTTCCAGGACAGGACGTTGCGGCGCAAAGCAGACGTGCCTGCTGGTGGGGAGGCCCACGGTGGCTCCCCCTCTCCCGCTTCAGAGGACCAGACTGCTCCCTTGCCCCCGGCGTTCCCACCTTGGGAGCAAGCAAAGGCTCACCTGCAGAGATCTGCGACGTAGCTCTGCTGTTTGACAGTGCAGCGCATGCCGAGGATTTGTCTGGGAGGACAGTCATAATGGGCCCAATACTGCCCAGGTTAAGCACTTTTCAGCTCCATTTGGTTTAATGAGATGTTTAAGCACGTGATTAACTCCACAGTTGCCATCCATTCGTAATTGTGTGGACTGCTTGTAATTCAGGAGCATAGCAAGCAGACCATGTCTTCCAGACAGAGTTTGTCCATTTTCCTGCAAAGTAATAATTGTGCGTGTGAGCAAACATCCATCACCACTGCCTCTCGCTTGAAAAAAATGTTTGTTTGCAAGGCGAAAGAGGCAACCAAAAACAACAGTAGTTCTGTTCTTAAAACACCAGTGAATGGGCAAGGCTAAATTGTTTTTCTAGACATATAGCTCATGCTGGAATGTAGTTTGTCACCCCCCTTTGAAAACTAGAAGACCTACAGCTTAAATCAAGATAATGAGGGGCTTTCATGATCTTTAGCCTTCGGTGCCTGACTTTCCAACTCCATGTATAAATGATTAAAATAAGATGGTGATTCTAGATAGTCATTATAGGCCCCTTGATGTCCTTCGCTCTTTGTCTCACTTATGTGGGGAACAGCTGGACTCTGTGTGTGTGTGCATTTGCACCCAAGTGTCTCACATATTTTCATGGGGCTCTGCATCAATTTTCTTTAAAGGAAAGATATTTACTGTTTGGGTTTTCCTTCTGTGTAGCCTACCTTTTTTCAACTGTGTAAAATCCTATGATTCAGAATTTCCTTTTTTAAAAAAAACTATCCAGGCTCCCTTAGGCGAAGATCAAGAGTTCTTGTAGAAGATACTAGCAAATTACCCTGGGATTTCCTTGTTGTGTCGGTAGGTCACGGCGACGTGATCTCACTCTGCCCTTTTAATCACTGTCTGATTAATAGCCTTTGATACCAAAATCTGTTCCCTGAAGGAGAGGGCAACCGTGTTAAACTGCTCAGGTGAAATGAGTCAGTTAGCTAATTGCATTGATTCTAACTCTTCAAGCCTAGTGTGTGTTATACCTAAGTTGCTGTTTGCTTGAAAGGCTATTTCCATATAATTTCAACTATTACTTGGTTGTTCCTCTGTAAGAATATGTGAATGGGCCAGTATGCACCAAAGCTTTTGTGGTCGATCTTTCTGGTTGCAACAGTCGCCAGCCAAAGTCACCTGAGAAGCAGATACAGAAGCCATAAAAGTGCCCTGGCATCTATCAGTGTTTTTTCCCAACATGGATGGAGCAGAGATGTACATGATCCTTTATTACCATCAACCAGTTTCCCCCATGTCACATTTTAAAATTGTCAAATTTCCTGGCCGGGAGTGAGGGTGGGGTGTGTGTGCTTTTTTGTATCCTAAGCTGTGTGCACTGATAGCATTGAATGGTTATAATCATCTAAACCTGCAGACACCATCACCACATCTTATTGTAATTGATTTGGAAAACACACTGTATGTTTTTAAATAATTGTCTTCCTATGAAATGAAAATTGTTACTTTCCTGTTCACCACGTGTGCAAAAAGAACCCTTCAAGTAAGTCCTTACTGTTCCTAGTTGAAAAGCAAGCTCAGGAATTTCAGTTCTTTGAGAAGTTGGAATAAAACTAGACAAAAAAGAATTTTCTTTTTCAAAAAAAAAGGGGGGGGACAAATGTTCTTGCACAATAGAGACCCAATTGGGTGACAATTGTCAAACTGAAAAGATTTCATTTGGAAAATAAGCCATCAATTCAAATCTCTTTGAATTGTTCACTCATTCATTGACTGGCTCTTGGCTGTCAATCAAGATAGCAAGCTGTAGAACCTTCCCTCACTTTTCCATGGAAATGACTCATCATCTGGAATCCTTTCATTAAATTGAGAAAGACTTCACCAATAGCACTTGTTTGAGAACATTGGAGCGAAAATGCTTATTTCTCAACACTTGCTCATCAGGTGCCCCGCTAATCTTTAAACACGTTGCCTATCATCCCTTTTATGTATGAGGGTCTCTGGTGGACAGTCTGTTATTACTAGTTAGAATTCTCTTTAAATTGGGTGGCTGTCTGTATGCTAGCATGGGTTGCCTCCCCAGACCTCCCAGAGAAATTGCTATATTTCCCTGCCCTTGCATCTTGGAAAAGTTACTTTAGGACTATACTTCTCAGAACTCCCCCAGTCCACATGGCCTTTGGCTGGGAGGGGGCAAGAGATTGTGAGAGTTGTAGTAAAAAAGCAATTTTTCTAAATGCTAACTGTAGCTAAATGTTGCTGGGGAAGATTAGTAAGAATGATAAGTGAAACGTCTTTCAATGATGTATTTGTTGGTGGTGATCTACGCAAATTGGAACAAGTTCAGAGGAGGGCAACAAGGATGATCGGAGCAGGAAACCAAGCTCTATGAAGAAAGACTGAAAGAATTGGGCATGTTTAGCCTTGAGCAAAGAAGACTGAGGGGAGATAGGATAGCACTTTTGAATGGCTGTCATACAGAGGAGGGGCAGGATATGTTCTCAATCATCCCAGAGTGCAGGACACATAACAATGGGCTCAAGTTACAGGAAGCCAGATTTCAGTTGAATATCAGGAAAAACTTCCTAACTGTTAGAGCAGTACGGCAATGGAACCCAGGACCTCGAGAGGGGGTGAACACTCCAACGCTGGAGGCAATCAAGGGAAACTTAGACAACCACCTGGCATATATCCTTTGGTTTTTATTCTTTCATCTAGCAGGGAATTGGACTTGGTGGCCTTATAGGCCCCTTCCAACTTCACCATTCTATGATTCTATGAGGGGTTTTCTTAGACAGTTTCCAGGAAAACCCAGGATTCCTCAAAAACGCTGTGTGTAATCATTCACTCTGTTACCAGAGTTCAGAGGCGAGTCCGGATCCTCATGCAGCCAAAATATCAACACCAGAGCAGACATTAGCAGGATGGGGGAACCCCAAGGCCTACAGAAGTATCTCCCCCTCCCAACAAAATCTTTAGGAAAAGAGCTCTTATGAAACAGGAGGGACCCCAAATCGAGCCATTGTAAACTTGGCATCCTCCTTGACCTCTTGACTGTTGGGACCGCAGGAAGGGAGACAAAAAAAGCCTTTAGAAGTGCAAGTGAAATGGAGTAGTCAGGAAGAGGGCATGGCTGGCAGATTTGAAAACATCCTTGACTGCATCCTTTTGGTCTTAGTCTCTGTTGTCTGCTGCTATTAACCATTTTATTTCACCCTGCCCTTTCTAGAGTTTGTTCACTTCTGTTGATGGATGCCTTTTCTTTTCCATAAGTTTTAAGGTACATCCATCATGTGTGTATGACCGTTTTCTGTGCCGCCTCCTCCTCCTCCTCCTCCATAGACAGTACAGATTTGTCCCACAAAGCTCATTCTGCATCTGAGCCTGTGACCGGCAGAGTCCTTTCTGGGCACTTGCTCGTGATTTTGGCCAAGGCTTTCTGAACGGCACCACTACTTGGTCATGATGATGATTTTTTAAATCAATTGATTCTACAGTTTGCTGCATGCATGATGTTTACTGCAGGGGGTGTAGCGTTTCCCTCCGAGTGATTCTTCAAAGGAGTTGCTGGAACAGGCTGGAAAGCAAAGCAAAACCCTCTTTAAACTAGACTAGCAACCGTAAGACAAAAGCTGCAGTAGATCCTGAAGTAGAACTCAAGCACTTTCTTTAAAACGACAAGTAGAAAGCGGGTTGGTGGGGAGGGGTAGCACATTCCTTTGCTTGCCAAGAATGTGGTTTGGGTCATGAAGGTTCTTTGGTACACCTGTTACTCTTGATAACATCACTAGCATCGAAAGCCATGGGGGAAATGCCATTCTCCGACTCTTTTATGCATCAGCGATGGGGAGGGATTATGGGAGGGCAACACTACATGGGATTTTCTTTTGGAGACAAAAGACCTGGAATTCCATCTCAGAGGTCGTTATACCTGTACTTCTGCATTTTCCCATCTTCAATCCATACTAAAAACTTTTTTTAACTCTCTTTTCTCTTTCTCTTTGTGTGTTTTAAGCACACTTTCAGCTTAATAGAAATTGCTGCTTCTCTATAATCTTCTACAAATACACATTTTTCCACTTTCATGGTAGATCCACTACTGTGGTGGTTTTCAGCTGATGTGTTATGACCCACAGCTCAGTTATGGCCTGATCTTTGCTGGATTGCAATGATGATACTACAGTCATAATAGCTGTATAGATGCTCCTGATTCGGAGACAGTATACCACTGAAGCCCATTGCTGATGGGGCAGTGGTGGAAGAGAGCTGTAGCCTTCACGGCCTGGTATGTAGGTTTCCTGAAAGCATTTGGTGACTGTCCAGTGCTGAAAACAAGATGTTGGCTTGAACAGACATTGGGCTCTTACCGGATTATGGTTGCCTCGTGTTTAACTCTTCCCAAACTTTGACAACAATTGTGGGGGCAAAGTCTGGGAGAGCGGGGGAACCTATACAGATCACGAGAGCAGGGAGCGGAAAGAAAACATCTAAAATTTCTGGCATGGTTAGAATGAAAGTCCTAGTTAAGTTGCCCACAAAATCCTTTCCGTAAATTATGATCATTGTGTTCATCCACATAATCCTGTTTTCAAGGGTCCCCTGATCCCGAGAGTCCGAAAGTGGTAGCAAGAAAGAGAGCTTTCTCCGTGGCAGCCCCTGGGTTCTTGAAGGCTCTCCCAGAGAGGAAGCTCACCTGACGCCAACTCTGCTTCCTTTTTAGCACAAAGTTAAGGCTTTCTCTTCTCTGAGGATTGAAAAGTATTTTACTCTTTTTAATGTTTGGTCCCTGTAGAGTGATTTTAACTCTTGCATTGGTGGTTTGGGTTGTTAAACCCATGTGGTGCATAGGTGTGTCTGCTGGTTTTATATTGTGCTATTGTTTTGTTGTGATTATTATTATTTTCACTATGTTGTTACCTCTTACAGTGCAGTGGACAGAGAAATACATGTTGTGAGATTATTTAAAAAACTGCAGGAACTCAGACAGAGAAAAGTTGTAAAAGAAAGTTAAAACAAATAAATGAAGATGGCATGTTGGAGACTTGGATTAAATGTAGATCTCAGTCTGGAAAAGCAGAGAATTACTGTACCAGAACCAGAGAGAGAGAGACCGGTATTTTCAAAAAGCAGTTAGAGACTACACGTTATGAAAATCAAACCAGCTTCTCAGATATGTTTACTGCCTGCTCCTGACTGTTTTCTACCAAAGTAAATCCCAGTGTGGCTTTTCAAAGAGTATGTGTTTAATACTAGTTTCGGTTCGCATAATCCTTCCTACAGAACCGACTTTATCACATTAGGAAACTTTTGAAGTCTTTTTGGCAAGGGCTGTTGCACAGCGGACAGTGTGAGGAGGAATAATGGCTTGCAAGCTGGTCCTGCTAGCCAGAGGTGGCAAATCAGAATTTCAAAAACGGGATATTTTTGTAGAGAAGTGGCACTGACTTCTGTGGGTTTTCTGATGAGCTAAAACAGGATGTACGTGTGATACTCTATGCAACTGGGGTGAGCCTGATTTACAGACAGTGCTTTAAATATAGAACTTGCCTGAAAAATTGAGTAATCTATCAAGCGCTCTATTATTTCCACAGGCAGGAGTTATGCTTAGCCAGCCCACTTCTAATGCCTACCTCAGCCCACGCCTTTAATTTGTTTTTCCCTGGCCCAGTATTGATCACCTGAGTCTAGCCATCACTTTAATTTACCACAAATCCCCCTCGTGTCACTCCAGAACTCTGAAAGAATGTTATAACTAGTTTCCAGTATGGTACATTTATGCCACATTGCACTTGCATCTTAATGGGGGACAACTTCACTTGTCTTGTTATGTAATGGTAACTGTTTAGTTATTCTTATTGTTACCTAGATCTAGCCTTGCTGAACAAGGAACAGAGAATATCTCATGACTCAGGTGCTGGCTCATAATACGTATGTGCTGTATTATGGGGTTGAGGGGACAAAGATATAGTCAAAAGTAAAGTGTGCTTTTGTTTCACAGGCCAGTGGCCTTTAGCATTTGGAATTGTTTTCCCAAAGTGACAAGAGAACTAACTATTTGCTTACTCCTGAGGCACAGGAAAATGAAGAATTGCTTTTTAAAAATATTGTTTTCCCTTGGTGCCCATAATTGTAACTAATTACTTTTTAAAATTAACTTTCCAGGTTTGGTGTCACTTGGGGAAATGATAGAAATATAAATGGTGATGAGATCAAACCTGGAGTTGGCTGTATGCTGGAGAGAAGCATGCTGTTGCTAGGATTAAAACATACAAGCAAATTAACCGTGGCCACCATTCCCTGTGCATTTCTCCAGCGTGAACTCTGCTGAAATACATGTGCAAAGAACCCATAGATGGTTTCCTTTAGATCATGGATTTTGTCTTACCCTTCCATCACCCTTAGTGGAGCTCCACTGATCAAGGGTGTCCACAGAAATAATTCAGGAGGGTGGGATGGCAAAATCTATTAACAATACCTGTGGATTGTTGATTTGACCATAATTTTTACCTGCCTACATTCTGAGGCACCCTCCCTAGCCTCCCACATCTAATTGAAGCAGCCAGATCTAATATCTCCGGGCCCCTCTGCCCAAGTGTTCTCCTAGAGACAGGGGCTGGCTCCGACAGCAGGCTGTTTTGCAGTCTCTACTCCGAATCCTGCTGGAATTGAGGCATGCAGAGTCCCAAGGCACCAGAATATACGCACACTTTTCATGGATTTGATCAAGAAAACCATGCATATAGAGAAAGCAAACGATCAGAGCTGGCAAGCCGAACACTGCGCGAGGGAAATTGGATTGCACCAAACAAACAAAAAACCCAAACGCAAAGCAAAAAAAAAAGGCAGATTAATTTGCAGGAAAACCTAGATGTGGAGAATAAGGTTTCGAGCTCCTCACCCAACCCTCTGCTGTAATTTCTCTTCTCCCCCCCCCCCCCAATTGCTCCCAGCGGGAATGGTGCCAGCGAGTCTCCATCTGTGGGCATGCTTAGTGTCAACAAGCTTATGGTGCTTTAATCATTGTGTTGTCTGGATTGGCTCAGGAACAAGGCTGGCTGATGCACTGGTGGAAAATGTTGGCCTCTTCAGTCACTGATGAGAAGTATCACTGTTTATCTGTGCGCCACCCCGTGGAAGAGGATTTGGAAGATAAAAATCTTTCCTATCTATAGCTGTCGCACACAACTGATATTTAATGCAATCTGTCATCCCATCCTATATGTGTGCATATATAGAGCATACCTCTTAGGACTCTATAGGTGCCTAGTAGGACCATGGAGCAGCTGCCTGCCCATCCACTTGGTGGAGGATGGAGGCCCTGCATCTGCTTTAGAGCTGGGATCGAGCCCAGCCTGAAATCCCTTGCTCTCCCTTGTCATTGGTCCTTGCATGACTGTTTTCAGTCGTAGCTGTGTGTGCATTCAGTGGGGGAGGCCTGATCCAGATGAAGACTGTAGCTCAAGAGGGGCTTGGAATCACCAGTGAACAGCCTTTCCAAATGTTTTTTTTTTAAATGCTACAGAAATTTCATCTAGAAGAAACATTGAAATGAATTGTGGGCTTTCTTTCCTCAAGGAAAAATATTTTGAAAAAAATCTAAAGGGAATCAAAAGAAATTCATTAACTCCCCTTCATCTCCTTAGTGAGGTTTCATCTCTTGTCATGATCCACGCCAGAGACTGGCTAGTCTGGGGATTAATTTGCAACGTACTTTAGTCAGGGTGCCTGGATTAGGGTGCTTGTACAATTGTTGGAAAATTCAAAGCAAGACTGAGAGATCTTGCCTCTAGAACGATGACAGCTGTTTTCAGATATTAATACGTGCTTATATGGAATTCTCATTTGTGTGAGGCAGGAAAACAGCACTCGTGTCAGTGGATATAAAACCAGTGAAATCCACAGCAGAGTTTTCTGGGCAGATGGAGTCTTTTCGCCTTTTCACTTATGCTGTGGCCTGACTTAGTCACTGGACTTAAAAAGACAACAGGCGCAATAATAATAATGACTGTGAATAAATGATGGTTCAGTCATCTGTTATAATAAAATAAAATATTTTTGCATTTCGTTTTTCATTTGTACACTAATAATTCTGCAAAGCACTGGCCAATAACGAACACAAAAACTCATAGACTTAATTTATGCTTGGGATTATGAATGCAGCTCTTAAAACTCTTCCTGTTAGTTTTGATTGAATTGTTTTTTATTCTTTATTTCTTTTTTTCTTCCCCCCCCCCTTTTTTTTTTTTTTTTTCCTTTTGGGTGTGTGTTTCTGTCGTTTAATGGAGCGGTAAATAAGAATTTCTGATAATGAGCCCAAGCATCTGTCACAACAACCTGGCGCTGGTTATTAACATTTCCATTAACGGCAGGGTGGGCAGCGATAATATGGAAACAGCACAGTTAGAACAAAATAAATAGTTGGTGTCAGGCTGAGTGGGTGTTAATTACTATTTTATTTTATAACCCCAGAGAGCAAGAGTGCAAAAAACATATATAAATATATTGTTATAATAATGCGGCTCGTGAAGGTTAGCGCCTGGAAAGAAAGCACCTACAGGAGGAACAAATACCCAGGGTTGTATCGTCATTGGGTGGCAAAGATTTTATGGTTTCTATTTGCAGTCTGTTAAGTGGGCATACAGCAATGAGGCTGCACACGAAAGCACGGTGGGCAGAGGTTATGACAATACCAGCTGCAGGCAAGAAAGGAGGGCGGTTGTTACTCGATGTTCTGTTTGAGCAATCCCCGTAGAAGTTGGCTGCCTGCTTCGAGCAGGAAGTCATTCAAAGCTGATACAGAATGTCGGCTGCTGCTGTTCATCCGCTGACAAACACGGGGGATGATGCACTGACCAGCTAGCTCCTCTTTTGAAAAGCAAATTGATCCTCCAGGAAGCAGCTGCTTTGTGTTTGCACTCTTAGAGATGTCCCACAAATACTACCCCTGAGCAGTATTATATCTCACTCAGGATTGAAATGAGTTTCTTTCTAAATATACTTGTCAATAAACCAAGGATGGATGAACTGGCATCCTTCAGGCAAACCGAATTTAAAATATTGGACTGGTAGCTCTTGCTGTGGTTGGCACTGGTGCCTGATATAACCTGGAGAGCATCCAAGGCTTAATGCTTGGGGAGATTTTTCATGTGCACTAGGCTAACTTCCATTGAAAGGAACTAAAGCATCACTCTTACAGGTTTGAGATTACACTATTTTGTGGGGCTTCTGAGCAGTGCTCTTGCTTTGCTTCATCATTCATGGATTTTTTCCCCCCAGGTATTTTCCAGACATTGCCATTGGCTTCCACTGATAACCCTTCTATGTTTTCCCACTATATCTTCCACCTTTTCTTCCTGCCACAGAAAATCCATGAAGACAAAATGCCTACACAATGCCTTTCTGCCTGTCTGTCTGTTTACGTGCCAACTGTCTTCATGGGACAGAACCCAAGACAGCTTATAATGTAGTTTAAAAACAGTACCGCTAAATCCAATTCTTAGCTCTGGCAGGAGTCAACCCATTGAACCCATGGGTGTCTGATAAGACAACACTTAAGAAAGTTCCACTGATTCAGTGTGTCCATCCCGACAACTGGATTTAGACCAGTGTCTTCTGTTTGATTGTACTAGGAGTTGTCCATGTAGGGGCAGCCTCAAGGTGGAGATGTGAGTTGTCATGGCGGAAGGCGCCCCCCCCCCCCCCCCATAGAGAAACAATCTCTTGCACAGAAAATGAATGTGTCGGGAAAAAGCTTTGGTTAGAACACCTTTCTCTCATGTACTGTCTTTTTATACAAGTGTTTTTGCAAGTTTATGTTAAAGTAATTTGTTGTCAGAAGCAAAGAGATGAAGAGCAGAGCAGTGGATCAGTAGGAAAGATTGCAAGGGCAAGTATGGGTCTCCCACCAAGGGCTTTGGAGAATGAAGTGTTCTTGTCAAGGATGTAACAAAGTAGGCAACAAGAACGTAACAAAAACAGAAGGGTCAGGTCAGATGATTCTCATCACCTCTGACACACAATTCCTGAGCAGCTTATTATGGGGAGGGGGAAGGCAAGTATCCCTGCCGTTCTCCCCATGTGGCTTACAGAGCCAATGCAGATGAGGAAATTAGGCTGGGTTGTGCTCTCACCCATGGAGTGACTGGACTGGGGGCAAAGGTGTCCAGACACATCCAATGCAAATAAAATGCCCGGTCAAACTAAGATTGTCCCACATGGGATGAACTCCGGAGCACTGATCTTTTAGAAAAAGTTGATAGGATTGTTCCAAAAGTTGAGGGTATCCCTTGGAACATGCCCTTGAATTTATTGACTCCTGGTTCTAAAGTAATTCTGTAAGAACTCTTATTTTTTTGCTTTCAGTCTGTTGACTTCTAGAAGCAGTAGGAGTTTCGTGCTGCTCCCAGCCAGTGAGCAAGCGGGGTATCCTTTTGAAAAGAGCGATAGCTGCTCCCTATGACCTGAAGCCATAGAAGGTGGCAGGAGATGGGGAATAAGGAAGAGGGAAGGGAGAGCATTTAAAAATCCAATTCCTGTGTTCCGGCCAATCCCTTTATTTGCCTTACGCCTTTTTATACCTGCTCACAGTGGTGGATTTTGGTTTCTCTCTTCATTCTCTCCCGGTGTTCTCCTTCTTTCCAGCACCAGCGAAGCCCCCACTGAACATCCAGATCAATGCGCTCTCTGCAAGTCAGTTGGAAGTCATCTGGGACCCTCCTCCTTCAGACAGCCAGAATGGAAACATCCAAGGCTACAAGGCAAGTGGGCGTGCATGCGTGTCTACGTGTACATGTCAGGGTGCAAGTCCTCTATGACGACAGCTCTTTGAAATGAACAT
Source organism: Intellagama lesueurii (assembly GCA_037013535.1). NCBI lineage: Eukaryota > Metazoa > Chordata > Lepidosauria > Squamata > Agamidae > Intellagama > Intellagama lesueurii. The sequence continues at coordinate 18,330,831 of JBAJHW010000012.1, read as the reverse complement.
AGCAACAAAAATTGGAGCCAGGTACGTTTCACAGCTGAGGACCTCTTCACAGAGAATGTTGCATAGGCGTGAGGGATGCAGACATGTACGTGTGCATGTGTGAACATGATGCAGGCATACCTAGCTTGTGACTGGGATGGCATATGCCCCCAAAATTCAGGGTGAGGCCCCCACTCCAGTCTACTTGCATGCATCCCTAGTTAAGCTGTGGTTATCAATCCATGTGCAGACATTCATATCTGATGGCATCTAGGAAAAACAGGAAGTTCAGACTAGTCTCACTTGGTCAGACCAGAAGGTCCAAACTAGATCCCAATGAGACGTCTCTGGGGGTCTTAGAGAAGACAGGACAGCAACAGTCCTTCCCTGCAGTCCTCCCCCCAGCACATTGGTATTCAGTGAATTCATTGAATTAGGTCTCTGGCTGCAGAGCCAGAGGGTGGGAGTTCAATTCCCCTCTGGGCCTCCTTGACAGGGGCTGGACTCGATGATCCAGAGGGGTCCCTTCCAGCTCTGCAGTTCTCAGATGATGAGGATGATTGCCTCTAAATCTGGAAATACCTTGAATAAAGTGGCCCTAAGAAGAGAAGGCATATCAACATTTCCAGGAGTGAATCAAGGCTGGAATCTTTCAGTAACAGGGATTGTTTCCCAAAGGAGAGAGCTGAGACGGGAAATAGAACAGTCGTTAGAAGGAGGTGGGGGATTGGCTCCAACCCTTCAGTGAAGGTCTTGGCAGCTCAATGACAATGGTTTGCGTTTCTACACTGATGTTCTGCATCATCAGAACGTTCTTCTACTCTAGCCGCCTAGAGTGGTCATAATTGACCAGATAGGCGGGGTATAAATGAAATAAATAAATAAATAAATAAATATCTGTCAGACTCTCTGAGTGAGACAAAAGTTGACTGACTTGAAGATCGCACAAGTCCATCAAGAAAAAATGTAGTTCCAATTTTGAGTTCTCATGAACCTTACTTATTTCCTTATTTAATTATGCACATATATTCTGGCTGTCAATCAAAAGGGACTCACCAGTTGGCCTGTGGTGGCATATACTATCATCCAGTATCAAAAAGATAAAGGAAAGACTAATCAATATCTGACAACCAGCATCATCGATATGCAATATGAGTACAACAAGCCTTAGGCTTTCTCAGTCCATTAACTCAAAGACTCGTGTTTTAAACAAAGGCTAAATCTGATTTTAATCCCAAGTAAGCCATACCCATTGGAATGAATGGGATTTACTAGCCCAGAGAACAAACTACCATTGATTATAATGTCTCTGAGCCAGTTGGTACTAAAATTGGATTTAATCCAAAGTTGCAGCAGGGAGAGAGCAAACGGAGGTAGCCACCACGCCTTATAGGGCTGAGAAACAGGACGCAACACAAGCAAAGATGATGGGTCTCCTGTGGGAAGAGGCTGAGGCTATGCCCTGAGGATATTGCAGAGCTTTAAAGATCAGAAGCCTACCTTGACATGTTGCCAGAAACCACCCAGGAGAGCACAAGTAGACGTTGGTGTTCCGAGTGATCCACTCCCGCTAACAGACTAGCAGCCACATGACAAGTTTCATTTCCCAAGTGCTCTTCAAAAATGGCCCTGCATAGACTGTGTTATAGTAATCTGTGCTGGATCCAGCCAGAGCACTAAGAAACCGCGGCCAGGCCCTTCTTCCCCAGCTGGTGCACTCGCACGACCTGTAGAAAAGCATCCCAGGACACGGAGCGTCACCACCAACACCAGCGGCAGGTCCCGCCCAAGATGAGACTCAGCCAAGAGTTTATTGCAGGTTTACATCCAAAATGGGGAAGGATGTTAGGAGGACAGTAACTATAAGGCCTGCAGGCTGGCTTTTGTCAATGCCTTGGCTTTACCTCGGTCTGCATGTTAGAGGCACAAATAGGGAAAGCCCGAGCCAATGAAAATAATCTGGCATTACTGCTTGGCAGAAGCACGCTCCCTGCTATAGCAATCTGTGTATTTTCTCTTTTGTTTGTGTGCAGGCTGTTCTAATAGCTTGGCTTGTAACACCAGTGCAGACTTTTGGCTGGACTCAGAGGTCAGACTCCTGGCTTCCCTCGGCTGGGGATTGATTAACTATTACACTCATTAGTGGCTAACTCACAGCCAAGCTGCTAGGGGAATGATCAGGCTTAGGAGAGGGCCTTTGCACTGGCCATAGGACCAGTAGTATCTGCCTAGAGTCATAAAATCATAAGAAACACACTGTTGGGTCAGATCAAAGGAGCCTGCCCTTGGCCAATGAGATGCTTTTCCAAAGGCCAAAAGCCAGCTTGAAGGCACTAAGCTACCCTTTCTTTTTTCTTTCTCTACTTCAGTAACTGACTGCCTCTGTACTGCCTTTGTGGCTAGCAGCCACTGATAGCCCTATGAATTTACTTAATCTTTTTTTTTAGGGTGGCCATCACTGTATCTTCAGGCAGTGGATTCCACAAATTAAGGATCTGCTGCCTGCAGGAATCCCTTCACGGGTTTGTCCTGATTCTGCCGCCAGCCAATTTTACTTGCTGACCCCAAGTTCTTGACTTATTTGGGAGGGAGAAGAGTGCTCCTCTTTGGGTGAGGAGATTTGCTTATTTGCTTCCTCTGCAGAGCTTAATCCACATGGTTTTAGCAGGGAAATAGAGAATGGGTTCAGGAATTGTTAACTTGTGAACCATTGTTGGGATCAGTTTAGCAAGATCATCATCAGCAAAGAAGACATTATAGAAATGGATGGGCTAAAAATATCCAGACAAATTAACCACTTTCCTTCCAATTAGGTATATTACTGGGAGGAGTACAGCCAGAATGACACTGAAAAAGTGAAGGTTCTTTTCCTACCAGAGACGAGCGTCCGCCTGAAGAACCTGACCAGCTATTCCAAATACCTGGTCTGTATCTCTGCTTTCAATGCAGCAGGAGATGGACCAAAGAGCGGCCCCAGGCAGGGCAGGACGCACCAGGCAGGTAAGGATTAAGTCTCCCTTGGGAAGGCATTGCTAAGCATGGCGACTTCTCTTGAGACTTGTAAGCTTGTGCTTCCCTTTTGATGTGTGAAATCGAGAAGTGCCAGAGAATCACGTCATTGGGATTTCAGGCCAACTGATCACAAGCATGAAGTCTGTGCCTAATAAATAATCAGAACATTTTCCAAAATATGTAGCCAGGTTCCAATTGTGTGCTTGATCCCCCAGGTTTATTTAGAACTGGAGTCCCTCCTTCCTCCTGCAACCCTCCATTCACCCTATGAGCTCTGAAGGGTTGGGAAGTCCTCTGGAGCAGGGGAGTGGGGGACTTCAAAAGGTTGCAGTAGTAGAAACAGAGGAAGAAGGTTCTTATTTGTTAGTGTTGGATATTGACATACTCTGTTCGGTCTTGACCTTTGTGCGTCACACCCAGTTCCAAACGTTCTGGCATGGTGAAGATGTGCATTTATGGCCATTTTTCCAGCTGCTTCCCTGTGATACCATCAAGCCCTGGGCAAGTGTGCCGTTTTCCAGCCTATATGCAGTGATAAGGTTCAAGATCACACCAGCCTGTTCTACTTGATCTCTGCCCACTGGATGTCATGTCCCAGTAAGGGCTTACTCTTGCAGAGCTGATCATAACCTCTGTGCTGTTTGAAGTTAACACTCACTGTGCATCAGTGCCATCAAAGGCATCATCTAGCGTGCACAGCCAACTGAGCCAAGGCAATCCCAGTCATTCACCACACATGGCTTCTGTTAGGTCAGAGTCATCTCTACAGAGGCTCCTCTATATGTCCTTTGTAATCCAGGGGTGGTCCTCTAGATCAGTGGTCCCCAACCTTGGCCCTCCAGATGTTCTTGGACTACAACTCCCAGAAACCTTCACCACTTCTGCTGGCCAGGATTTCTGGGAGTTGAAGTCCAAGAACGGAAGCCCAAAGTTGGGGACCACTGCTCTAGATGTTGTTGAATTGCAACTCCCATTCACCCCCACTGGGATCTGGAGGCCACAAGTTAACTGCCTGTTTTCAAGTATCCACATTTAGAAGTTTAAAAAAGAGGAGTATGATTTTTAGATGAAAAGCCCTAGATTATTTCAAGGTAGTTTTGGTTAGCAAATAAAAGTATTTTTTTCCAAATGAAACTCTGGGAAGGAATCTATCTGCAAAAGGCAATGGTGCAGAATAGGAAGAAAACTTCTGCTGCAAGGCTACAGCTCCAGGCATGTGAGCTAACACGCTGGGAAGCAATTGCATGGATTAAGGATTTATGATTCTCATGGTACCAGGCCTTCCTCCTCCTTATTTAGTGGGTTCTTACCTCTTTCAGCTCCAAGTGCCCCCAGCTTCTTGGCTTTTTCTGAAATCACTTGCTCTACACTCAACGTCTCCTGGGGGGAGCCTACGGCAGCCAATGGTATTCTGCAGGGGTATCGAGTGATCTACGAGCCTTTGGCCCCAGTTCAAGGTAAGAGTGCCCAGAAAGAATTGTTAAATCCATGCTGGGAGGAGGTCAATACAACCGTAACGTGTGTTTGATTTTTCTTTATGTTTACCAATTATTATCTCCGTTTTTTAGTATAGGAACACTCCACTAGATATAGAGACATCTCTGCAAAACCAGTTCAGTGGAGTTTACATGAGAAAAATGTGTCTTTCCTCACATGTTCCCAATGCAAAAATTGGGATGCATTCCACTTTTTCTTACAAAAGCCATTATAGACCAAACCTTGCAAAAATGTGTATGTTTGCATTTAGGATTTTTTAGGTACAGAGGAAATTGATTTTTCTAGCTTGAGATTCAGAAGACAGATTTCCTTCTCCTTATACTAAATGCCACCAGTGCCTCTTACTTTCCTTATTCACCATGGGAGTGTTTCTTAACTCTAGAAAGTTGGGTATAAATCTATTAAATACAGTAAATGCATTAGATAAACTGATTCAAATGTTCTTGAGAAGAAGGGTTATCAAGGAGGCTGGCTTCACTCACCGACACAATCTATTAACCACATTCTTCTCTAGATATGATGATCCCAGGTTTTATTTCAGCTTCATTCATACTTTCTTCGCTCTCTGGTAGCAATTTTAATCTAACCTGGCTTTAATCTTTCCCTTATTGACTGGGAGCCTAAATAGTGTGATTAATTTTCTAGAATAATAGCAGAGGAAGAATTTATAATCTGTCTGCAAATGAATGTAAAATCGTTCCAAAGGTAAATTTGAAAAAGATTAAAAGGTTTTTGCTGGGCAAGTTATTTAATGTTTATTTTATATTTCTGGCAGATTGCCAGGGGTCCAATCAGGTCTTCAGCTTCAGCTAATTCCTACTGATTCAAACGAATGAGGGGAGCAATCAATAGTATTGTTTGGGCTCTTTTTCTCTCTCCTATTCCTACGGTGAGGAAGAAGCTGCCTTTACAGCTTGCATTTCTATGCCTGGTGTGCTGAAAAGCTGTGTTCCTAAATGGAAGCAAGAGAACAAAAGGGCTCTGCCATTTACTCCCGGCAAAGAGGTTCAGCGTGAAGCCCTAGCGCTGGGGGGAAAAAAGTGTGTAATTTTAATCAGCGAACATGAGGAGAGACTGCAAGAGGTTGAGATATTTTGGGATACTTCTGCTGTGTGATCTGTCCTACTAAACCTACAAAGTATTAATCTTTTGCATTGGAGGAATGTGTGTGTGTGTGTTCAGCTATTATCAGTTGTAGTTGGAACAAGCTCTTGAGTCGGAATTGTCTTGAGGAGTCCAGAGCCCACCTCATGTTTCAGGATACATACTTAGTCATCCAGAGGGACCTGGAGGGGATTCTGCCTGCCTCTCTGAACACCTGACACTTTGGCCCAATGGACTAGGGCTCCCATGCCCCCGGCTTCAGGTTGAAGCCCCTGCTGAAAAGAGGGATAACAGTTTTAGATGAACCCTTTCTCCTTCTGAAGGTGAAACACAGCAGTAGCAAGATACAGTGGAATTTATCATACCTGGCATCCCACTAGGTGGACCTTGGGCCTTAGTTATTACGCACGAAAGCAAGTTTAAAGGTACCAAAATGTCCTTCTTTGGGGACCTGCAAGAAAACTCCAGTGTGATTGGAAGTGGATGGCAGGCTTCTTCATATGATTGTTGAGAAATATGAAGAATTGCAGAGGCGTTGCTGACCCTTCTGGGAGTTAACCTAGCATGACAGCTGAGCTGGGAAAAGGAGCTTCCCATTTCAGATCTCAGCCATGAACTCACGAGGTAGCCCTAGGCAAGCCTGCTGTTCTTTCAGCTTTAGACCTATATATGTATGGTGGGATAAAAGTACAGGGATTTAAAGTATACTTAAATTCTTAGCGCTCATCAGTTTAGGTTTTCTTAAATGGAAGAGACACTTCAGTAAGGAATTTTCAAGCCCTGTAAATTCCTTGCCTCCAGGCAGAGCATGATAAAAAGGGCTGGGAGGTTTTCTCATCAAGGTCTCTGTAATATGTGTTAACTGTCTGCACAATACTGTTCTCCTTTCCTTTAGAGGAAACAAAACTACACATATACAGCAAGCACAGAATGAATGGCTGATTGTTTTAAAAGATGAAAGGAGCCCTTCCTGTGTGTTAAATCCTTGGAATCCATGTTTTAAAAAAAGCAACATCATTTCAGGCAATTTGTGCTAAAGTGTTTTTTGCCCAATTTAGGTTTTTTTGTTCTTTCCTAATCTCTTTGCACGCCACCGTTCCCCCCCCCCCCCGGCGCCATCCAGCACACCACAAAACACCTTATCCTGTCATGGGGCAACAGTTGTCATCGTGTGCAAGGAGTCATTCCTTATAAAAACGCTACCTCGCTTCTCAGTTCTGAGGATTGCAGAGATTAACAGTACAGGCTAATATTTTAATTGCTGATAGTTCATCTTGGTGAAGCAGGAGATAATTCTGTCCGACTGCAGATGGTGGGGCTTGCATGTGTGCTACACCCCCCCCCTTTCACACATTTCCAAAATCATTCCTAAGTCACCCAGTCCTTAAGGCCAAATACTATGAGAAAAATGTGTGCTGAGTTTCACTTATCTTGTTAAAAGGAGGGGGGGAAAGAGCAGAAAAAGCAGCCACAGCAGAGCAGGACTGGGACTTGCAATGCACAGAGAGGGAGAAATATCCTTTCGGGGTCTCTATGTGCCCTACTCTGCAGAGGACAGTTCTCTGTCTGAGAGGGCCCTCGGTTTGAAAGTCCAGGTCTGTGTAAAGGTAACGAATCATGCCATCTGAGTTCAGGAGCCTTGAGGTTGCTCATCCACAGTCATATATTTTAGACAGTAGACTGAGCAGTGACCACACAGTCACTTTGGGTCTCACTAGGCAAGACCGTCTTCGGCCTTCGTTTTTTTGACTGGTCAGTTTTGAGACACTCAGTTTTGTTAATGTGTGATGTCTCAGGCAATTAGCACTGCAAGATTTACATTGCCCTGCAGGATAACATTATTAGAAGAGGAAAAAGCTTTTGCCTTAAAGTATAATCTGACCCAGATCCAGAGTTATCTCTACTAGGGTAAGGAGAATTGTACCACCTTTCTATTTAAATGATGGTAAATATTTTCAAACACACAGCTAAACATGTAAATTAGTAGATGCCAAACTGTGCCTCCTTTTGTCCATATTTATGGACAATTTGTAATTGGTTATCTTCTTAATCCCCTCCCCATGCAGCAGCCTTCCCCTCAAAGAGTATCTGTTCTTCTCAAGAGGAGCACTGTAATTGCTAGGAGGGGTCAGACCACCTTTGTCTGCTGCAACAAAAACAACAGAGTCTTTTGACACCTGGCGAACTTAAACTAACTTTGCCTGGCGCCAGTTTTTGTAACCCATTTGTGACAAATGTGATGAAGTGGGTTACAGTCCATGAAAACTTCTATCAGATAAAACATATTAATCTTCAATGTGGCAGAAGACTCTTCATAATTATACCTCTACTGACCTTCAGACGTCATGTCTGAATACAATGGGAAGAGCCCCAGTGGATGGTGGGGAGAGAGGAATTGAGAAAGTGTTTTATTTAGAAGCTTGTATGCAGCACCCAGGGAGGTTTTTATTCTAAGCCCTTCTTAATGTCATTTCACCTTTCTCTGTAAGTTTCTGCTTCATGTTTGCAATGGCTCCTCATTTCCAGAGCTTCTGTGCTGTCCTCCACAGACTTGGATCCACCATGAAGTCTTCTCTTGTCATTTCTTCCTTGGGTGTCAAGTACTTGGAAGTTGCTTTTTAAAGATTCTTGAATTTATATGAGTCGCTCCTCCTTCCACTAATAATAGATGTGGAACTAACCCTGGAGCTGTTTTCCACAACTCACTTAAAACAACAGTCTTGGTTGTTTGAGGATTTTCATGGTCTCCAGGTTTCTCTCTGCGAAATTAAATGACCTCCCAAGGGACAATGGATGCCATCGAATGAGATTTTCCTCCGTTGGGTCTTTTCTGCATTGATCAGCAGTCTCTGAACTAAAACAGGCATTGGAAGGAAGCCTTGAATCAAAACTGCTTTGGGAACTTTTTCTTTTAGTTCAGCCAATAAAAGCTGAGATAAATATCTTTAATATACCTTAGTAATAAACTAAAAAGATGGATGATAGCATGGCAGACAATGGAAGGGACTCCGAAAAGTTTAGTCCTTTGGGTTCTAATGGAATCGCCCAGGGAGGAGATTTGAGAGGCTTTCATCTCTGTAAACAGCACTTTAATTTAGGATAAGTAGAGCATGGAATGCCTTCTGACACCTCCCCCCCCCCTTGCCTGCTTACAGCTTTCCTACTATGAATAGTATTAATATGATGTCTAGCACACACATGGTGTCTAGCACACCCACTCCCAATCTGATGTCCACCAGATGTGTTGTGGTGCCACTTCCATCATCCACAGCTAGTGTGGATAATGGCAGGCACACCTTCTCATGCCATGTCAAAATAAAACAACATTCTGCTGGATAGCTCAGAGGTTGGGAGTTCGATACCCCACTGCGCCTCCTTGACAGGGGCTGGACTTGACAATCCACAGGGTCCCTTCCAGCTCTGCAGTTCTAAGGTTGCTGATATTATTCTGTTGGTTTTCCTCTAGAGCAAAGGACATTAAACTGCAAAATGCTTTTTTTTTTTGCAATTAATATCTGATCCGTAGAACTGGGGTGGGGTGTGAGTGGGGTGTTGGATACTTGTTCTCCCCTCCCCCCATCTCCAATAGCACACTAATCAAACACTAGGTTACAGAGCGACGAGTGCCTGGTAAAGCCAGCCCTAAGCATAAAGGTGAAAGTAATATCTGACAGTATTATACAAGAAAGAGAAATCCATTGCTAGGCTACTGCTTAAATTCCCTTTCTAAAACTCCAGGTACTTTTGTGGGTCTCCCTCTGCAGAATGCCATGACCAAATGAGAAACATTGAGCAGAAAAGGGGATTGGGGAACAGAAGACCTACAGCAGAGCTGCTTCCAGATGCAGACTGCAAAATCTAAGCCCTCGGGCTTGAAATTGGAAAGACTAAACATAGCAGGGAAGAACAGGTGGTTTCACAGAGAAGCAGAATGTTTGCCCATATCCTCACATGGACCGTAGGAGAGTGAAGGACACGTGCATGTATACATCTTAATACCGATTCATTAATGTTAAAGAAATAATATTATTGTTAACACCAATAATACTGTTGTTAAGGCAGTAATGCTTTGGAATATTCAACATACAGAAGCTTGCCTAGTACTTACCTTGGTTTTTTTCTTTTCTTTTTGGAGAGAGAGAGAGTTGTTTCTTTAAGGTCTCTCTACTGTCTCTTGTGTGGTTTGGACTCCTGTCTCTTTTCAACCATCATGTCAAGAGCTACTAGCCTTAATAGCTAAAGGCTATTTAAAAACAGAATGGTTTTGAATGTATCCACTCTTTCTTTCAATTAATGGAAGCATTTTTTGCTCCAGTCTGCTACTGAAAGGGCTTCTAGTGCGACATATGTTAAGACTAATAACATGCAAATATCCCTTCCCTGGGGCTTACCGTCAGAGGACCTCAGGACACCTGATGCTAACGGGAATCACCCCACTGCTTTTTAAAAATGCGCCCATGGGAGGCTCTTCCTCCTAACGTTGATTTCCACATCTGGGGGAAGGTGATTTTTACTGAAATCTCTGCTGGGGAGGACAGGTCAAAATCTCTCTTCCAGGGCTAGAGACACAAATAAGTTAAGTGAGGCAGCTGCTACCTCTGACTTGGTGGAGCAAATGGCACCCACTGCCCATCACCACCCAGTGAGTCCTCCCAGCATCTCTAGGACAGCCTCCTGCCTTCGCCGGATTCATTTTACCACCAGGGTCTCCTCCCTGCTTCTTTGCTTGCTCCATCGGCATTGGGCGCTGTTCTTCTGGCGGCGGCGGCGGCTGCCCCCTCTCCTGCTCACTCCGTGGCTGTGGGCAGCAGCTCTCCTTCACATCTTCATCCCAGTTGCTGGCCATCTGTCTCTCTTGCAACAGGCCAGCTGCTTTCTGCAGCTTCTGCTTCTGCTGACAAACAGTGAAAACAGCAGTGCTGAGAAGCAGCCATTGGCGGGGAGGGGAACGGAGGCACAGTGGCAGCATGCATGGGGTGGTGAGAACTGTGAAACAGCAGCATTCATTCCACTTCAAATGATGGGAAAGCTTGGGCCACCATTGCTTCTCTCTCCGCTTGCGGCAGAATTAGTGACTGTTCCTCCCCCAGCACCTAATATGTAACTTTTTAAACACCCAACAGGCATGGCTGCTGATCATATTAGTGTTACAGGCAGTTAGAACCTAAAAGACACAACCACAAAGACGTGTGGCAGAAAGAGGAAAGTAAGCAATCTGGACTTAGATGGATTTAATATAATTCAAGAGCATCTGTCAGTGAAAATGTTAACAGAATTGAATTATGGGGAAAGACATTTTATTTCTTCACAAGGAAATTCAAGCAAGGATAGCGGTCTCCTTGAGAATAGCTGTCTCTACAGCCTTTTTTTCCACCTGTCTGGTGTCCATTCACCTTCTTCGCGCTCACATTTTTCAAGAAGTTAATCTAATCCAAAATGTTAAAAGATTTACACTCGTGTTGTTTTGCCATAAATGGATGAGACATTGGTCAATAGAGACTTGGCTCAGTGGGTTTTTTCCCCCCGGAGCGATTTGACAGAATGACAAGCACCAAAGCACCTTGAGGAGACGGGTTGGGTGGAGGAGGAAAAGCTACAGTATGCAAACCCACCACCCCCACCCCCGGTTCGCTCACTATTCACCTCCATCCCGGTGCAATTAGAAAGGTCGTCTTCAGCTTCTTGGTAATTTCCCAATAGTGCTGTATGGTTCCTTCCCCACCCCACCCCTGCCGTCAGTACCCACTTATCAAGCTTAAAGTCTAATTACACTTATCTGTGCTGAAAACTGGCCATTATCACCGTTTAAATTCCCACTAATTGTAAGAAATACTTCCTTAGCAAACTGCTCGATAATTTTACTGGTAATGTCGACTGGATAAGCTCTGCTGCTCCGCTGCTTGCTTGCTTTCTGAAATATTAACACCGTCTCTTATTTGTCATCTGGCCGGGTCTGTTCCAGGGGTGAGCAAAGTGGTGACTGTGGACATCAAGGGGAATTGGCAGCGCTGGCTAAAGGTCAGAGACCTCACCAAGGGAATGACTTACTTGTTCCGAGTACAGGCCAAGACCATCACCTACGGACCTGAACTGCAAGCCAATATCACAGCTGGGCCAGCAGAGGGTAAGGGGAAGGCAACGGACATGCCAAAATACAAAACAAAGATGTGGACTCAATTGCATTAACTCAACATCCAATGGGAGAGGGAGAGAGACTCGCCATGCATTTTCTAGCCAAGAGAGAATTAAGTCATGAAGCATGATTTATGGGCATTTTTAACAGCCAGTGACAGTTGCCAGATCTCTCTGCATATGAGGCTTAGGGCCATGGCTGCATGTTCTACAAACCTATATAGATCGATCTTCTAAAATAACCCACCAAACCTTCACAAAAATCACTGCTAGATGTTACGATCCTATGGGAGGAAATCCACCTGCCAAAGTTAAGTAATGTCTTTATTTGACACATTGGTTGGGCATATGACTTGTTGTAATCTTTGGCTTTTCCCTACCTTATTAAAAAACAACAACAAAATACACTGAACTTCACATCTGGTATAAACAGGGCTGGTTTTGCATTAATTTGGCATTACTATGTGTGTGTGTGTGTGTGTGTTGGTTTTTTTAAATCCAGAATTTATTCTCGTTTTGCTAGTTGTGGGGATGGGCAGACCAGACCAGCCCTATTTGTTGCAGTACACAGTGGGGGCTCTTTATGTTATATTTTTGTTTTTTTAAAAAATGGAAAGAACCTCCTGTTTTTCAAAAAAAAAGCTGTGATTTGTAGCAACTCTATTTTACCCAATACCATATTTGGCACATTTATGAAATTGCAACAATCATCCAGCCCCGTTTATGAAATCTATAATATAGACAGGCAAACAGCTCTGTCTCAGGCAGTAGATCCAGCCTTAACAATTGATAACTACCTGGCAAATTGTCCTCCTTTTAGTTGTTTCGTTGTTGTTTTAGAAAAAGCGATACCCAAAGACATCAATCAAGGACCTATTTTCTCTAGGGGTGGCATGAGCAAAACGTGACAAGAGCCTGTTTTTGAGTGCCTTCCAAACTGTTCACAGGCAGCTTCTTGACTGTGGTTCTCCATGGTGCTTGGCGTGGGTTGTCTCTGCATGGGAAATGGGGTGGGGGGTGAGGGGGAGCAGCCAGACCCCTGTTTGGAATGCAAACGGACCAAAGCTGAGTCTCCCATCCAGGATAGCCGTGGTTAGTTGAGACTTCTGCTTAGGAACCTCAGGAAACAGTGACAGTCACAGCTGAAGCAGTTAACAGATTAAGATCTCTTGTGCTTTTAATTTTCCTTTCAAATACTGAATGGAAACAATATCAGTTTTCAGATGGGTAGGAGGGTGGTTCTTCTCCTGTGCCACTGACCCACGGAGAATCCCTTGCTAAAGGTGTAATTTGAGCATGTGAATCTCACCTTCCCATCACATCACTGTCCCAACTGAGATTTCTTCACCTGGGGCTCATATTTAAAAAAGAAGCAGAAATGAACACTGAGATGTTTACATCAAAGACATAAATCCTTGCTTGTTCTTCTAAAGACAAATGAGAATATGCACGATTTTCTTCCCTGCCAGCAAGATGGCACCATTTTTGTCAATTTCACAAAAAGGGTTCTCAGATTCCCAGTACTGTGTATGTTTCTGCAAATTCCTCAAATACATAGCTAGATTGCAATTAACTAATGGCTTGTTTTGAAAACTGGAGGCATTGAATGGCTTGCTTGCATCTTTTTTGATCAATCCACAATGGGAAAAGATGCTCGTTTTATGCAGAGATATTTTGCACACATTTCAGAATGGATGGGAAAATGTGCTGATTCTAACACTTGGATGCAAGAAATCTTAAATGGGGGCAAGCTATTTCTTTCCAGAGTATTTTGGTATGTGCAACTTCACAAAATGCCTTCTCGTTCCTAATTTAACATTATGTCTAATTCAGTCCTAAGAATAGTTTGGACAACTATTGATCAATATACTAAGTACCCTTGCCCAACCTCTTTATGTTGGGAATTAGAGCCATCTACGACCCTGCCAGAAAAAAAGAGCAGAGAGAGCACAGATCTTTACACCAGCCCTGTAAAATGCATCTGCTGCCTGCCGTGACAGCAGAGCTGTCTCAAGGAAGAAAATCCATTTCGTATTCCTGATTGCATGCTTCAGCCCTAGATTGGAAGTAGGATGAGGGTGGGGTGGGGTGGGGTGGGAGAGCAGTCTGAAGGTTCACTAGGTAGTTTTTCTAAAGTAGCCTTTGAAGTAGACCGGCACCTCTGGTGTGCTGCATTTTGTGTGTCTTAATCTGTAGGCAGTGGAGAAACTGAGGGGCGGTGCCTCGCTTTTCAAAGGATGCCGCCTTTTGCCAGGGGCTTGCTGATTTTGGCTTTCTCCCCTCTCAAGTAATTAGAGAGCATTGCATGAATAATGGTTTCTTCCACTGTTGCCTCACCTTTGCTCTTCCTGTTTCACTTCCACAGGATCTCCTGGTTCCCCTCAGCATGTTCTCGTTTCAAAAACAGCCTCTGGACTTACTTTGTACTGGACTGAGGGACTCTCGGGAGACAAGCCCACCACCGGCTACATCATAGAAACCAGACCTTCAGGTAGGTCATAGCCTCTGAAAAACAGAAAAGGGAAATCAACTGACCCAGAAAATGCAGCAGTGGGGTCAACAGAACAAAGACAAGAAATAGAGAGATTTCGCAGGGGGAAGGGGAGAGCTTCATCTTATTTCTAAGCATTCAAAAAAAAAAGTGTGTGTTGGGGGGAAAGCACCTAGATGCTTCCCCCCCCCCCTCTCATTCTTTGTCAGCTCCCAGCCTCACCAAGCTGCCAGAATGAGCATTACCTTGGCTTGTCTTCTTTCCTGGATTATATTCATCTTACTGGACTTGATTGGACTCTATAAAGTAAGGGTCAAAAAAAGAGGGAGGGGGAGAGAGAATTAATAGTGTGGATTCGTGGCAATGTTGAGAGAGTATGTTTGCATCTTAGCCAGAGGTAATAGTGAATCCTTCCTCCCTGTGGCCTACATGAACTTAAGCCAAAAGGTGGTCCCAGCTTGGTTTATGGAGAACAAGACAGAAGAGCTAAAAGCCCACATGTTCAGGACTGTTCACTAAACCTTCCCTAAGGCTGATGCAGTGTTAACTGTTACATGCAGCTTCTCATACAGTGCACCTATGTTCGCTCATACACCAGCTATCTCACGAGTAGTGTTGCAGCTGCTGGCTCCTGTGATTCATGGCATGGATTTCTCAAAATGAAGAGATGACACACATGAAAACTAGATGGTACATTTATCATGTTATGCAGATCTGCTCCTCCAAATTGTGAAAGCAATCTATCTCTGCTTTGACATCTGCAGAGATTTTCTTCACCTACATATCTTGAATTTAACAAGGTTACTGGAAGTTAAAACCTCAGGCTAATTTGCAGATTTGCTTGCCTGAAGGTACAGATCTCTGAAGAAATTCCATTGTGGAAGCCAGGTCAGTCCTAGGGAATTACGCATTCTCCCTAATGCCGAGTTTGACTCTGACATAGCTTAGTACTGTTTGTTCACTTCTACATCCTAGCTCACACCCGTGCCAAAGGTTATAGCCTGCACTGTCTGGATGAACCTATCTTTCAGTGCCCCTTTTCTTGAAGCAGCCCCTGTTTCCTCAGAGGGAAGGAGGAAGATGGCGGCGCAAGCATTTGCAGCGGCTTGGCACCCCAGAGATTGGTATCTTTTAATTAATATTTTGATTGTGTACTCGTTATTATGGACTCTGCATGCCCAGGCACAAGTAATTTACAGACGACAAGAATTATTAACTATTGGCAGAGAAGGCTGCAACTTTGAACCGAGGGTTTCAACTTACAATATTCCAGCTGAGCTGTTTAGACTGCCTGCATATCCGTGGGTTACTCCCCCTGTCAGGAAGAAAAGCACACGGAGAAAACGCAAGCAGAAAAGAGGTTGCAGGGCTGGATTACGAGTGAGGCTAGGCAAAAATTCTCACAGGCCTGCATCGCCAAGTCTTTTTGTTTCAAATGTTAGATCTCTACCCAACAAGATTGAGGAGTTGGAACTTACTATCTCCCTGCAGAATAATATTCGGGACTGTTGTGTTATGATCTTTATAGAGAAGTGGCTTGACTCTTTCATCCCAGGGGAGGTAATAGAACTACAAGGACGCAGAGTACATTGAGCAGACAGGACTATTGAATCTGGGAAGAGCAGAGGTGGAGGGGTTTGTGTTTACACTAACAATAACTGGAGCACGGATGTTAAAATAATGGATATTCACTGTTCTCCTGATTTTGGAGTATTTGGCAGTGAAATGCCGCCCCTTCTACCTGCCTCGTGAGTTTAATGTTGTTATAATAACTGCAATATATATACCTCCTGATGCTAACATAACCACAGCTATGAGTTGTTTGTTAACTGCTATCAGCAAACAGCAGCAGGCCTACCCAGATGGAGTGCTGGTGGTAGCAGGTGATTTCAATCAAGTCAATTTAAAGACTGTCCTCCCTAAGTTTTATCAGTACGTAGACTGTCCCACTAGAGGGGAAAATACCTTGGATCAGGTATATAGTAACATCATGCATGGATATAAGATGAAGCCATTGCCTAGTTTGGGACAGTCAAATCATATATCTCTGTTTTTGATTCCATCATACAGACCTCTTGTTAACAGAATCAGACCATCAACTAGAGAAATACAAGTGTGGCCAGTGGGTGCATCTGAGCAACTTCAAGATTGCTTTAGGAGCACTGAATGGACACTGTTTGAGGAGGACAATGTTGATACTTATACCTCGACAGTACTGTTTTATATCAAAAGCTGCATCGATGTTGTTACTACCACCAGACAAGTACAAGTGTTTTCTAATAACAAGCCTTGGCTAAATAGAGAAGTGCGCCTTTTACTAAAAGCCAGAAATGCTGCTTTTCATTCTGGTGATGTGCTACAGTATAGAGAGACCAGAGCTAAATTGAAAAGGGGTATTAGGGATGCCAAAGCTATGTACAGTCAGAGGATTGAGCAACATCTTGAGAGCTCTGACACTCGTCGGGTATGGCATGGCCTGTGACAAATCACGGGGCAGAGTAACAAAAACAGTCTGTTTAGCAGCAGTGATTTTTTGGCTGAGCAGTTAAATCAATTCTTCAGCCGTTTTGAGGTGGAAACAGGAACAACCATTATTCCAGCACCTACTATCTATAGTACATCACTAGAATCTACCATCGACAGACAACCTACTGCAGATTTCAGATGTGAGACGCGCTTTCCAGAATATTAACGTTTGAAAAGCAGCTGGACCAGATGGAACCATGGGACGAGTTGTTAGGGGCTGTGCTGCAGAATTAGCTGGAGTTTTTACGAATATTTTCAATCTATCCTTGTCGCAGTGTTCTGTCCCCACTTGCCTGAAGACATCTATTATAGTGCCAGTCCCCAAGCAGTCAGCTGTGGTATCTCTCAATGATTATAGACCAGTAGCTTTAACATCTGTTATTATGAAATGTTTTGAGAGATTGGTGCTGGATTACATTAAGGCTAGTCTTCCACCTTCTTTGGACCCATGGCAATTTGCATACAGGAGAAATAGATCTACTGATGATGCTGTGTCCATTGTTCTCCATACTGTATTGAGTCACTTAGAACAAGAGGGAACTTATGCGAGGCTGTTGTTTGTGGATTATAGCTCTGCTTTTAATACCATTCTACCCAATAGGTTTTTAAAAAGATCAACCTGGGATTACCTCAGAAGATTTGTGTGTGGGTAAAGGACTTTCTGACAGATAGGCCACAGTCAGTAAGGATGGGATCTCACCATTCTTCTACCTTGGTACTAAGTACAGGAGCTCCCCAGGGCTGTGTGCTAAGTCCCTTCCTCTATTCCCTGTACACACATGATTGCACCCCACTGTATAACACCAACACAATTATTAAATTTGCGGATGATACAACAGTGGTGGGGCTCATAAATAAGAACAATGAGTCTGCTTACAGAAAGGAAGTACAAGGGTTGATACTGTGGTGTAAAGAAAATAATCTTACACTTAACATCAAAAAAACTAAAGAACTCATAATTGATTTTAGGAGGAAGAGAAATGTACATTTACTATTGTACATAAATGGCGAGGAAGTGGAGAGGGTTGGTAGTTTTAAATTTCTGGGCACTTCTATCTCAGAGGACCTCTCATGGACTATAAATGCCAACATGCTAGTGAAGAAGGCACAGAAGAGGCTGTATTTCCTGAGAATGCTCGGGAAGTTAAATTTATCTCAGCATTTACTTCTGTCCTACTATCGTGGCACCATTGATAGTGTCCTAACCTATGGCATTCTGGTATGGTTTGGGAGCAGCTCTGTAGTGGACAAAAAAGCTCTACAGAGAACCATTAAAATTGCCCAGAATATCACCGGGCTCCAGCTATTAACCCTGGATGACATCTTCACATCCCACTGTCTGAGGAAGTCACACAACATCCTTAGAGACTTTTCCCATCCTGCTCACAACTTTTTTGAACTGTTGCCGTCTGCAAGAAGATACAGAACAGTTAAGACTCGGACCACACGTTTTCTGAATAGTTTTTATCCCAGAGCTATAATTGCACTTAATAATGAACTTAAAAGACCACCAGCAGTGAACAGTTGGACAGTGTTATATAACCTGTGGTGCAGATGTTTGTGTTCTTAGTGGGGGATTTTTAGTGGGTGGGGAGTGTTTGGGGATTTTTTATGTGTGTGCATGTGGGTCTGGTCTCTGGGTGTCTGTGTGAATTTCGTTGTATGTGTATACTATGTATATACTTACAATGACAATATTATTTGATTTATTTGAAATACTCCTCTGATCTTCCATCATCAGGGAAGAATGGGGACAAGCATGGGAAAGGATCAAAGCTGGGTCTCTGTATAAGACTTACTGGTCCAAGACTCCTTGTTTCCCGTAGCCTGGCATGACTGGAGCAGAAGATTCAATTTTTGGTGCTTGCTCTTTCTTTGGGCCTAACTAGAGATAGACATGAGTTTCCAAAGTTTTGTTTATGGAAAGAGGACACTAATCATGAAGTGCACCTCACTTGTCTGAATCCCTAGGAGACCTATTTTTCATCTCTCTGCCCCCGGGTATCACTAAAACTCCCTGTTAACTGCCATGGATTGAGCCTTCTGCAGTGTATTGAATGTTTCCCCTGTTTCTTAACTCATTTAGTCAAATGAGCTCCTAAGGCGACAAGTTCCCACTACTGCTGAGGACAGAAGTTTTTCCATTCCAGTGCTCATCTTTGTTACTCCATTACCTTACTCTAATTTCCTCAATGCAGCTCTGATAACAATTTTCACAACAAAGCTAATGAAATGTGCTTATCTTTCAAGGATCACTGTCTCCAAGTGTGGTGGGAAGGGCCATTATTGCTTCTAACCAACTTTTCCGTCCATTAATTATGTGAATGAAACAAAAAAGATTATCATTGGGGCATCAATCAACAAATTAAGGAAAGCTAGATTTTAAACACACACACACATTTACATGCACACATGCGGGTACTGTGCTCTTGTACAGCTAAAATTTGTGCAGAACAGCCTAGTGGAATGTGCCCCTTGTTGATTAGCATATGTGAGACTTGTACTGTTTTTGCTGTCCAAGAAATCTTGTGCTGACTGTGGCTATACCAGTGCCTTCTTAAAGTCATTTGTAAATGGGAAGGTCATGCAGGTGTGGACATATCTGGAGCTTTTTTCCTATTTCAGGCAGGGATTCAGGTGATCTAAATGTTAAGTGAGGCTATAGATTTATCATGCTTTTTTACAGACAGGCTCCCAAAGCCATGAGAGATGCCTGTCACAGCATATGACTGTTGTCATCTATGTACCCTGCATTTAACATGCTTTGTTTTCTGATTGTTATTACAAGGTAAACCTGAACTTAATGTACAAGGCCAACCACTGTGACAGGTATCTGAGGAAATCCTGTTGTGGGAGGGGAAATGGGTTAATCCATGGGAATTCTTACCGCCCCCTAATGTCCAGTTCAACCCTGAGATCCAGCTGCAAAGCATCATGAGGTTTGGGGCAAGAGAGAAAGGGAGAGGGAGACCTCTTGCCACTTCTGCTCCCAGGCTCTAAAAAATGAGTTGTTTAATTTTTGCACAGATTATTTTAATCCTATTCATGCCATCATAATAAAACAACCAGGGCCATTTGTGTGCTAGGACTCCTCTTCTTCGTTGGAGCAGAATCTGCAGAGAGCATGAAATGTGATCCAGGGAGGAGAGTAATTGGAATGCTGGCTTATTTCATGCACGCTTCAGTTTCATTAAAACACTCTGTATCTTGCTCAATTTTATTGCTCCGGCATTTTGGAGAGCGTTGCTCTCTGGATTTTGCCAGGGAGCATGAGAGTGTTGTTCTCCTGACTCACTGTTTCCATCTACGGATGGAGATGATGCAACTGCCTTTTCCTGCTGGACAGTGATGTGCTGTTACTGCCCTGTTGCTGACCTTTTGAAAAGTGAGTGGTTGACCCCAGCAGCTGACTTCATGTCCAGTTCTAATGGAGGGCAAGGGGAGATCACCATGTCTCTGTAGCCCCAACTGAGGCATCTTAACAAGCAAATGAAAAGTGTTACCACTTTGCCAATATTAAAACAACTTACAATTACCTTAGGGTTTTGCATCTCAGCTGTCATCTATTACAGGCCTCATTAACCTAAACGTTAGATGCCGTATTCTCTCTTTCCACCCTCCCCTCACTGCTGCTGTAGCTCTTAGCCAGGGCATTTTAAAAATGCCACCATGAACCACCTCTTGGTCACTACCTACCTTCCTTCTGCCTGCAGTCATTCCGTGCATGTCTCAGATTCAGAGGGGTTCTTCTGTTTACCATTTTTAAATACCTTCCAGCTATGCCTGTTTGTTTATTGAGAGACTCCAGCTGGGCCACAATATTTTTTAAAAGAGATAAAATAGTCAGATTAATAGATTTTAAAAAAAATTAAGTGTCAATGCCTCCATCAGCCTGACTTCCTGCTACCAACTGCCTGCAGCACAAACAAGAAAACCTTATGATCGGGATCAGCAACTGGGCTCCCCAAGGCCAAAGCCAACCCCCTGAGGAACGCCAGTTGCCTCTGTCACAGTTTACTAATTCTGTTCAAAGAACTAAAATGTAAAGTATCGGAACAAGAACCAGCTTTTATTATAAAACAGCCAGTATTCCCTCCAGCTGCCAAACTAGAAGGAAAAGTGGCTGGGTGAATAGGATGCAATGACATTGGTCCTGTTGCTTGAGTGGAAATACGGAACTGGACACTGGCCAGTAGTTTTCAGTGAACCAGCTTATCCTTTTGGCCAACTCAGTAGTAGAGCACATACGTTGTATGCAGAGCATCCCAGGATCAATTCCTTGCACCTCGAATTAGAGCTGAAAAAGACTCCTGCCTGGAAAATCTTTGACACCATACTAGTTGGTATTGAACTTTAAGTGAGCTAGAGAAATATGAAATATAAACAGCCAGCTGGCTCAGTGAGGAAGCTGTAGTCTCGCCCATCATAACAAGCTTTTAGAAGGCTCCTGGGATGATGTGTTCCATGTAGAAATTAGTGGTAATTATAATGATGGAGTACAGCAGGCTAATTAGGTGAGCCTATGCCTATGAATTTGGAGAAACGACTCGGGATGCTCATGGTAAAACAAAAGGAAAGAACTTACGTTTATGATTCCAATAAATCCATTAGGATAAAACATAGACTTGAGCATGAGGCTGCTGCAACTGGCTTCTTGGTGTACAGGAGTGCTGAAGGCCAGCAGAAAGGCACCCTAACAGCTGGCTTTCAACGCTTGAAGACTGAAGAGAACACAGGAATTAAACTATTTCTTTAAAGATGGGGGGGGGGGGGAGAGAATGACCTAACTAAGTAGTGGCCAGGGATCATAGATTTCAACATAGGCAAGACACCCAAGCTCACCTGGCTACGTGTGGGTCCGTAAGTACAAGATTGTTGCCCTTCTTCTAACACTCTTTCTCAGCAATGCAATGCTTGCATAAAAGTCCACAGGATTCATCTTGGGTCTCTGGAAAAGTGGTCTTGTGAGGACATCTGCAGTCACGTATCTTGGTGGTTAGTACTCCATGTGGATAAGACTCTTCCTCTCACTTGCCTCTCAAGAGTTGATGCCCTCATATCAGTTGTGCTTGGTGCAGCACCTCCAAATTCACTTGAATCAGGGAAAAAAATATTCTTAACATTCCCTAACATCCCAATGAGGATCAAAACGTACAAGTCCTTCCAGTATCCTGAACTTTACTTTCCAAAGTGATCAGTAAAGCTGTGGCCTGAGGGTGAAAGCATGGCAAGTAACAATTTAGACATTTTTTTCCCCAAATGCAGGTTTATTTATTTATTTATTTGTAGGGAGGGGATCCTATTTTTTCATTCGCCTCACAGACTTACAAGGAGCAATGCCAACTCTTCTGCTCTCTTGGGTAGCATTTTTATCACTTCTCTGTATTCCATCTTGAACACAGACACAAACCGGTGAAAGTCAGTCAATCCAAAGTGAAGTCCGTAGCTGCCCAGCCAGCGCTTGCCACGGGGGGCTTTGTTCTGTCCTCTGAACGTTAGGCAGCACCGACAGTTTGTCAGGCTTCACTTTGCATTGCCTTCCTTGTTCTTTTGTTAGTCTGTGCCGCAACCTCAACCTTTTCTCCTTAAAAATAAATTAACATTTTAATTTGGTTCTTGTTGGGCCCCGCTTGGGAAAAGCCTCTGAATGCTTCACCGCCTGTGTTGACTGGCATGTGATTAGGGCAAAGTTTTATAGCATAAACTCTCCCCTCCGCCTCCAGCTGTACAGGGCAGAGAACTGCTGGTGGTGGCTCGGAGAAGTAGACGTGGCAGGTTTCCATCCAGCTCCGGCAGCAGGCATTTGTTAGTGGCCTTGGCACCAGCAGGTCTAGAAAGCCTCTGTCGGTTGACTGACAGTTTGATGCAGCCCAGCGCACCTGATTAATTGTCCGTGAAATCGCACTCTTGTGTTGGTGCAGCGTCTGTTCTAACACCTGCAGCTCACAGTGCTGTTCAGTCCCTCAGAAGGATAAAATGTGAACGCAAATCAGGAGTACTTTGGAGCCTCAAGAGAAATGATGCCAGGTAGGAGCCATTATATTCTTCTCTGGCAATGCTTGTGCGCACTCCAGAATCTGATGAAAGGCTCTGAGCAGTTAAACAAAGATGTAACTTTCCAGGCCCCCACCCAGCTCTGTCCTTAGAGGCAATAAGAATGAGGCTAAGAGGCAGTGAGGCATTTATAACAACAGGATGCTCTCTCTCCCCCCCCCCCCTCCCCAAAGGAATAATTTCCCATTTAGGGGGATTCCCCCCCTTCTTCTGCAAATGCATGTGCCCAATCAAGGCAGTAGGGATGGAAGAGAATGGACAGATGTTTCTGAAGCAAAAAGCAATTGCGATCAATCCTCTTGTAACCCTGTAGCCAGCTGGGCTGCATCTCACAGTACATTAACCAAGAATTGATGGGGAGTAACTCTGCTCTTTAGGGTTGTGGGATTTAGCGTGGCAAACTTTTGCCCCTTGCATTAATAATAATCCATATATTTATTAGTAGTAGTAACAGTAGTACATAAATGCTCCCCTCCCCCATCAAGAAATGAGAAGAAGAAGCATCCATCATCATCCACAAAGCAATCTCAGTGGAATGCAAAAAGCAGCCTCTCTGTCTCTCTCTCTCTGGATCCTGTTAATGAAATTCCCTTTTCCAGATGCATGTTCTGACATTTTTGAACAAACATTTTGGAGGAGAGGAAATTGTTGTAATAGTTTTCAATTATAAAAAGTAATACTGCATTATAATCCGAGTGTTCTCCACTGATACGGGGGGGGGGGGGGGGAGAGTTGGAGTACCTTTCTTTGAAATCAGCAAAATTAAGGGTAATTGGCCACATATCCCAGATGTGTAGGTTGTCCATGCAAATTGGAGGAGAAGAGGTGCCCTAAAACATCATTGTAGAAGAAAGAATAGGAAGTTATGGGCAAAATGGTCCACAGTGGTCTGGTGGTAGGGATAGTCTAGCATTTTATTTGATATGCATCTGAAAGCGAATTAATGTGGTTTGTACATCCCAGGCTAATTTGTAGGCTTGGAACTAAGGTTACCAGGCCAGCAGCCCCATTTTTAATACTTTACAGCACACAAGATAATAGGGGGAAAGCCATTTCTAAACTGAACATGTCTAAATAGTGTGTTCTGAATTCAAAATAATGTAGCCTACAATCCCGGGCTGCCAGGTCCATGAAGTTGCAGTTCGAAGTCTGAGATGCAGAGAAGAGACCCAAAACTGTGAGTCTCACAGTCAAAACCTGAGAATCAGCAACTCTTTCTCAATCCACACCTTTGAATTTTATGATATAAATTTCAGATTTTAAAATGCACTAAAAAGGGCATGAAATATGCATTGTACCATAAAATGTGTGCAGAAATTTTCATATGGATTATAGGCAATGCAGAAAGAAATGGGACAGAACAAATTTATGAATAAACACATGCAAAACAGACATAAACCCTTATCCATCTGCCCTTATTTCACAGCCTAGGTAAGTCTGATGATTTAATATGAAAGGAAAAGAAGTCATAATTAACTCAGTGGAGCATGTATTTTGTATGTGCACAAAGACCTGTGATTCAGCAAAAGTGTTCTGCTTATATACCGCCCCATAGCACTTAAAGCACTCTCTGGGGAGTTTACAAGTTAATTATGCAGGGTATACATTCCCCCCCCTCCCGTAAGCTGGGTAGTCATTTTACCCACCTCCTAAAGATGGAAGGCTGAGTCAACCTTGAACTGGCTACCTAGGATTGAACCCCAGGTCGCCAGCAGAGTTTTGGTTGCAGTCCAGCAGTTTAACCATTGTGCCACGAGACTCCTGTGACATTTTGACCTCAAGGGGCTTAGTTGATAGGAAAGGAGACCCTAGAGAGATGCTCCTTCTCCTCAAAGTAGAGCTAACTGAGCTAGATGGAGCAAGGTTCTCTGGCTCAGTTTACAGAAGCATCCTGGGTGTATGTATAACCTGCTAAGGACTGGACCTGAATCATACAGGAAGGGGACCTGAACAAGTTTACACTCTTCTGACAGTCTTAAATTGTTTCCAGAGAGATCTGAAGAGAGTAGAAGCTTCAGGTCAAGAGGGAGGCCAGCTGCAAGTAGAACTGAGAGATTTTCCCAGACAATTGAATTATTTTCCTTACTGCAGACAAGTGACTGTTGCTAACTATGGGAAAGGGCCCTAGTTTTGCACTACTGCTGATTCCCAACATGCTTTACTAATAGGGTCCGCCAATAGAATTTTGTCTTTACAGGAGAGAGGACAACCGTGCTCACACAGGAAGCTACCACACAGACAGGCCCTAAATTGAAATTCTCCTCAGTATTTAGTAACTCAGACAGTCCCATCTATTACAAGGACGCTGTACCAAATAAAATGAAGCTTTTATTTGTTTTTACGTACTCCAGGCTAGCTTCTGTATTGCTGTATATCTACGCTCTGTCTCTTTTGAGTAAATAAAACTCTAGGTCTTCCTTATTACATTGTAAAATTATTGTTTATAAGACAGTCATTTATTTCACACTTTATATTCTTTACAGAAATATATCCTGAAACATAAATGGTAGTATTTCATTGAATCATTATCCATTCAGGCAAATAATGCTCTGCATTTCTCATTGAAAAAAATTACCTGCTTCTTAATCATCTTGCATTCCTAAAATACAACTGAAGCGGTAACATTCTGTCCACCAAAGATCTGGCAACCGCCTTGATAAGCAAACAAGCACTGGGGAACCTGTCAGTCACTGTAACTGGCAGAAAGCCCACAGATCCTAATAAATTGCTCTCCTGAAATACACTGGCAACATAACTTAGCCCGGGTCAAGGAGCCGGAAGGTCTTTCCAGATCACCCTTGTACCAGATGTAAGCCCCTATTTCAAGGGGTCATCGAGCAGATATTCTTCTGCTGCCAGCGAAGGATGAAGGAACAGAGCAAGTGTTTTAATCCAAACAGAGAGAAATGTTACAAAGTGTTTCAAGGACGTATGGTCCCGTTTCAAGCTATGAGTCCTGCCAAAGTGATGGAAACACTGGCCCCTTCCTTCATTCACACAGAACAGAGCCCCTGCTCATCCCGACAATGCATTGTTCAAGGATATTGGTTTGCGATCTGCCTATGAGATCAGGCTGTTTGTCCATCTATTCCACTCTTGTCTATTTCTTAACTGTTTGTGGCTATCCAGGGGTTTAAGCAGAATCCGGTCTTTTCCATCATTTGATCACTAAACCTCCAAAGCACAACCAGAGGTGGTGAGGGTTGAACTGGTAAAACTTGAGCAGCCCTCTGCAATCCATTCTGGGGACAAGCATGGAGGAAGGTACCTTATGCCTGTTTAGATGATCTAGTCATGTGCAGTTTTGGCTATCTGGACTGACAGCGGCTCTCCAGAAGAGGTTCAACTGCAACCTGTTCCTTCTAAGGGAAAATGCAAGAGCAAGAAACCGGTCTTCTGCATGCAAAGCATCTTTGCTACCATGTGGCTACAGTTCTTGGTGCTGCATTTTCACAGAGGGAAGGAACTATTTAAAAAAATGGGATTCCTAGTGTTGCCCACTGGAATCTCCATTAATATTCTGGTTGTAAATTTCAGCTCCGCAGTTGGCATGCATGTGTGAAAGGATCAAGAATGTTTATTGAACTCTTTCTCTTTTCTTTCCCCCCTGCCTCTCAGATGAAGGACTGTGGGACTTGTTCGTGAAGGATATTCCTCGCAGCGCCACTTCTTACACAGTCAGCCTGGACAAGCTGAAACAGGGAGTGAGCTATGAGTTCAGGGTAGTAGCAGTGAATGAGTTTGGATATGGAGAGCCCAGCAGTCCCTCGGTGGCCGTCTCAGGTTGGTAAACTGCATGAAGTGCTTATCTGGAGACAAAACGTTTACTTGTGAGTTTACACCATGTATGATCTTTAACTTGTTACTGCTTTTTTAACCTAAGGAGGCTGCAAGACATATTACGATGGGATATATAACTTCATGTATTTGTGTATTGACAACTAGGCCATGTCACTGTCTATATAGGCATGTTCTCTTCTCACACTCATACACATTTAAAAGGTTGATTCATGGGCCTCTCTTCTCCACGGCCTGGTGTCCATTTTCCCTTGCCCACTGCCATGGTAGTTGGACTTTGATGAGAAAACATGGCCGTCGGGTTGTTCTCACCCAGATGAATTGTGAAAAGGGCCAGCACTGTTCTTGATGCCTGTCCCAGCTTCTGATTGCCCTTCCCCTCCCCAACCATGGGATCTCTACCTTTCTAGCCTCTTACATCAATGCATCCACTTTGGGCAGCATTTGGTTTTTCCACCTCTCCTTTGCTTTTGTCTTCAGGCTTGTGGCCATTGTTATTCCGAACATGGATAAGGCGCACATACCTTAGTTAATTTCCTAGCTACTTCTTCGTACAAATCCTATCTGTGTCCTTTTGGGGCTAGATCAGAAGGATCGTAACTCAGAATACAGCACTTGCACTGAATGCAGAAGTTCCCAGACTTGTTCTCATGAATCTCCAGGATGCCTTCCAAAGCCCTGAAGATCCACTGATTATTAGGATAGACGTCTCTGAACTAATTACACTAACAGTATAGAACAGTCCTTTATATTCTTTTTTATGGACAGACCGTATCGTGTCCCGTTCACATGAGATGTGTGATTCACAGCAAACAGTTTCACAGATGTTTCAGCTGACGGGCCATAGCTTAATGGCAGAACATATGCCCTGCAGGATAGTTACAGATTCAGTCTTGGCCTCTCAAAGTTGGATTGAGAAGCACCTAAGTTCTGAGGTTTTGGAGAGCCCTACCTATTAGCAAGTGTGTAGAAAACATTCCATTGATAAGGAATCTATATTCTGGCTCATTACAAAGCAGCTTCTGATATTCCAAGCACCTGTGTGTTCAGACAGTAGACCTCAGCATTGTAGTGAACCTCCTTTTCTTGGCGTCTCTCTACCTCCTGCAGAATATTTGAAAAAATGCTCCCCTACTTCCAGATTGCAACTGAAAAGCCAGGGCTGGTTATTCCAAAAAAC
This sequence comes from Intellagama lesueurii, assembly GCA_037013535.1. Lineage (NCBI taxonomy): Eukaryota > Metazoa > Chordata > Lepidosauria > Squamata > Agamidae > Intellagama > Intellagama lesueurii. The sequence continues at coordinate 18,303,058 of JBAJHW010000012.1, read as the reverse complement.
GGGCAAAGCAAAATGTGGTTTCTTAAACTTTAGTACGAGACTCGTAAATCACAGTGGTTCAAACCTTGCTCTGTGCTTGCTGAAAGTCTCACTTTGATTTGCTTCGGGGAGCAATTTCTCAGATCACTTTTGCAGTTTCAGCAAAAGGGGGAGCTAGAAAAATTAATTATTTTTTTTAAAAAAGTCTTCATAGTTCAAAAGTGTGATACCTGAGGGGGGAACTCAAACTGTTCTGTGGGCCCAATACTGTTCTCTGTTTTTTAAAAAATAATAATTCTCCTTTTTTGCTTCTGGTGTGAACCAGTCAAGCACAATTTATCAGAAGTATAATCAAAAGTGGAAATAAAATGCAATCATCACCACTATTGTCTTCATTGCTGACTCTGTCTCTGCACGGCTAAACTTCTGACCCCTAAGAATTGAGGGCAGCTCAAATCCCAGAGCCCGGCTCTTTCCCTACCTCCCCCAGAAGGAAAGTAGGGGCTTTAATGCCGGGAGAGCAGTTTCTTTGGGTTCCACCAGTTCAAGCTTTTTGCAAAAGGACACGTTACCAGCAGCTGCTGCAACAGCCTCCGTGGTTCTTGGAGCGGCATATGTTGCCTCACAGGTATATGTGGAACTCCTTGTAAATAAATCGCTTGTTTGTGTGTTCTCCACTTGATCAGAAACATTTAATCCATTTCCTGGTGATGCTCTAATGCGTACTTTGGATTGGCCAGAAAAAAGAAAAGACATTTTCTGTGGGGAGCTACAGGAATAAAAAATGCAAAGCACTGCAGGCTCCTGTCACTCAGGCTGATGATCTGTGGCCTGTGTGTCTCTGTAATTAATTAAACCAAATCTCAGTGTTGCCCATAGTTTCTATTGCTACCACTGAGCTTAGCTGCTTCTCTTCTGATGATGTTTTACTTCTTGTCCAATTCCCTGCAGATATAAATAATCTCTTTCAGGGACTTCAGACATTATATCTTGCAGAAGAAACAGAAGCATGAGTGATTTGTGCTTCCTGTTCTCAGTGCATATTTGTAGTATCCAAAATAGAATTCGAGTATCTCTGCCGTACTGGGATATGCAAATTGCCTCTGTGTCAGGATCAAGCGTTTTTCTACATAGGAAGATGCAAGATGGCAAGGAAACCCCAATCACTTTTATTTCTCTTGATTCTCTTTCTGACCTGAAAACACTGTGTGTATTTCTGCTCTTCATGTTCCACCATGCTGAGGAAAAGGTTATATCACCAATGCCATGAGCCTGGTGAAGGTATAATAGGATACCATGGCTCCCTGTTGTGTGAATGAACTTGCTATGTGTTCTATCCTCCCCTCTTTTGAGGATAAAATATGTTTGCTTTTGTGGAATACAGGTTTAAATAAACCATGGTTGCTTGAATGTAAATGTAACAGAAAACTATGGTCAGCTTAATAAAGAAAGAAGCAATGCATGTTAAACCATGATAAGCTGAGAACAATTGGAAACAAGTCAGATTTCAAATTTTGGTTTGTTCTTAAATGGGTGAACATTTCCATCTGCCTTACTTAAGCCTTTCAAACCTGAAGCCTCATTAATTTAACCTGTTTCTGTGAAGACAGTGTTGCAATAATACTGAAAGCTTTGGAGCTTGAATCTCTGCCTCACCTGGCGATACCTAGGAATGGACTGAGATTGGAGATGCTGGTGAGAGCCAGAAACTTCTACAAGTGAGAGATGCAGCTGCCAACTATTTCTAAAGTTTGGAGAACTCCACATGCCCTTTATGGATTTGGCATTTACTTGACCTCATGTATAACGTGTCCTTAGTTCTGTGTTAGTGGTTATTCTCTCTCCTGGTTAGTACTAAACTCTTGGGTTAGGTCAATGCTAATACACTGTTTTACTCTAAGGATTGCCATACTTTCATCAGGTACTTGCATACTTCCACTGTGTTCATTTCTAAGTGCTCCTATTACATTTTCTAAATTGTTATATTTGTGGCTACTCCTTTAGTATTTTGCAAGCTGCTTTTTAGCACAATTGTGTGGAAAATCAGAATATAAACAAAACAGATGAGATTGAAACTGTGGCTAGTTTCAAATCAGAAGTAGAAAGTTTGAGATGTTCCTCTAGCACATCTGAACAGAGTTCTCATATTGAAAGAGATGAGGGAATGATATTAAGTCATATCTTTCTTGACCTTCAGAATAAATAACACTTTCTTCAAAGGAAAGAAATGACAATGGGTTAGTAATGTGCCACTGAATGACTTTTTTTCCCAATGCTGATTCCTAAACAACTTGTTGGTCCTCCTCTTCCTGCTTTCAGCTCACACAGAGTCTCCTTTCTATGAAGAGTGGTGGTTCCTGCTTGTGATGGCTCTCTGCAGCCTCATCCTCATTTTGCTGGTGGTGTTTGCACTGATCTTGCATGGCCAGACCAAAAAATACCGGAACTGCAATGCAGGTGAGATGGCCTTTCCGTTGCAGTCCACTGTGCCTTTCTGCCTGTTGAACCAACCCGAAAGGAATATTATCTAGGAGCATCAGAGGCTGCCGTGTAATCAGCTGTGCCCTTGCATCAGTTTTCTGCTCGAAGATATGAGCTGTAGGTTGCTGAAGAGATCCAAAGGACTGCATCACCCATAGTGTGAGCGCGATGGATACAACTGCAGAACCTTCCCTGGTGAAAAAACAAGTGCATTTCGTCCAGCCTTCTATGCTTGCTTTCTGTTTGCATGGGGGCTTGAAGATAGGAAAGCATAAAAGGTTATCCTTCCTCTTGCAGTCTGAAATGGTGCCTCGCTTTCTGCCAGCTCATTCTGCTGTGTGTATAGTTGACCAAATCTAAGGGCCTCCTTTCCAAACAGTAGCCTCTAATAGGAGATATGCTGCTCCTCACACCATACAACACGCCTTCATAAAATAATCAGGTGAAATTCTGGGCTGCTATCTGGGAGATAACACCTGATCCTCAATGCCCACATTAGCTTTGCTGCAAGGCTTGCTTCTAACTTTGGTTCCCCACAGTGAGTTCTCATCCCTTGGATTCTTACGGCGCCCTTCACAATGCTTGCTGTTCCTTCTCCTTGGAATGCTGGGCTCTTCCTCTGTGACAGGGGATGTTTCAATAGTCAACACTTAAAACCTGCTCTCTTCTTCTAGAGCTTCCCATATCATTGTGCCCCCCCACCACCACCACTTTTCCTCCTGAGACAGAGAGATCTGTCAAGTGCTGTCACTGAAGATGCTGCTTGAGTAACCTGTGTGTATCTGTGACAGACACATTAACTCTTTGATGCTGGGAGGCTGGGTTTCCCCTGAAACATGGAGCAGGGAGTGAGGCCATCCTCCTGGCATCTGTGATTGCCCGTTGTGTAGTTAATACAACAGTTTGTGCAAAGGGAGGGAGGGGTGAATAAGTACCCACCAGGGAAAGTTGCTGCTTCCTTTCTTTTTTAGAAGACTCAGCAATTCAGCACTCAAAGAAAGGATTTATAATCTTCCTCCCCCCCTCCCCCTATATAAATTCACTTCTAACAAGTGTTAGTAAATCAGATTTCACTCCCCTGGGATTTGAAATGTATGAATGCCATGGCATTTTACCAAGCTAATGCTATTACAGATTCCTGTGCACTGCGCATAGACAAATCTTCTCATCTCCCTCGTCACGCTCTCTGTCTGGAGGACAGACATGAAAAGGCAGATCTGACCTGTACCTTCTGTGAAGCTTTAATGCAGCCTTGCAGTCGAAGCTGGAAATAAATGACCTGCCTGAAACAGAGGAAATTTATGGCAGGCCAAGGGGTGGGGGAATGTTTATTAAAATACTTAGAGCTGTGGCACACCAGTCCTTTGGGGTTATACTGCAGCGACAGTGAGCAAATATCTCAGGCAAGTCTCTAGGTTGATGGGGATCTGAGCAGGCCATTGAGATCAGCCTGATACTGTGGCTGGTGTGCTGGGTTAGATCTGGGAAGACCCAGATTCATAGCTACAAATGAAACCCGTGGTAAACATGGGCCCCTTACCATCTCTCAGCCTAACCCACCTCAGAGTTGTTGTAAGGAAGAAAGGAATGTGCTGGATAAAAGCCCCTGACCTCATCCAAGACGCTTTTCAGTGGGCTGGTGCAATATGCAAGTTAGAGACAGCTGGAGAGCCACGTATGTTGGTAAAGCAGGCACCTAACCCATTTCCAGCTTTTGATGCTTGCCATGGCATAATTCCAGTTGTTAGTCCCAGCCAAGTACACCCACTAAATCAGAGGGTGCCACATAAGTACTTATTTTCTGAAGACCCAGATTTTTTAAAAAGGAAGTAGGGGGAGCCAAGGATGCTGGCAGGACCTCCAAAATATGGCAGAGTTGCCCCCTACTCCCCCACAGGGCAGAAGAGGACTTCCTTGGCACACACAGACACACACATAAAACAGGTAGGGGCTGGGGACCCTTGGAGGTCTGCGCTTGTTCTATGGGCTGCCTGTTGCCCACCTCATCCTATATCACACCTGTTGTACCTTCAGCATATTTGGATGGCCAACCTTTGGGACACTGACCCTTGTGTATAATCTGTGGATGTCTGATTAATGACAATATGTACACTGGATATTGGAATCACTAGCTGATGTTTATGAATTACTTTGGAAACTTTGTATTCCAACGTATGATCAAATGAGGCATTTCTAAAGAAAGACAGAGAGAATGAAATAATTTGCTGGCCAGTATGCCAGCTTTCTACTTAGGAGACAAATATTTCTTGCTTTTCCTCCTGATTCTTCTTTAAAAGCCTTGGCACAAGAATTCTGTTTTCTGTTCTCCATCATATACCAGTTGATTCTACACAACGTATACAGAATGAAAAGCAGAAATGCATATACAGTAATTATACAATGTGGTTATGCTATCATGCACATGCTTATTTGGGCATAAGGCCCAGTGAAATCAAGTGACAAGTTCCAAAAAGGGGGTGCAGAATGAGCTCAGATGTCATCTCTGGCAGCCTGGATTAGAATGCTACCACCTCTGAGTTCATTCTGCAACCCCCATTTTCAAATTTGCTTTCAACAAGAAAACAGGGACTGCACATCAAACCCATGGATTCTGGAACTTTTATGCCCAACCTAAGGAAAACTCTGTAGAGTCAAAAGCTAGCTTCTGCTTGTAGCATTGTACTGGTCTAAATAGAGATATCACCTCTCCTTTTGTCTGAGCCAGGTACAAGGGTTACATGCCTTCCCCCCCTCCTTTTGATTGTTGAGACTTGCTCTTATGCATAGTGCATGGTGCTATAGAGTGATAGTGTTACATACAATAACTAGGGAGGGCAGTCATGTCTACACATACAGCAAACGGGATGGTGCTATTCTGAGGTGGTTGATTGGACCACAGGACTTCAGGCTGGAAGTGGAAGAGGAATGTATGTTAATATATATATCAGGGGAATTTCTATGAAGTTTAAACACAATAAAGCACAGGAGAAAAATTCTAGCACAGTTTGTACTGTGCTAAATTTCTAGTTACAGGGAGGTTTGTGCAAAGGAAAATAATCCCTCCTTTTGCTGCTTGCCATGGCATCAATCCAAGAATATAATTCTGTTCTTCCCGTCTGCAATGATAGGGTCTGCTGTCACTTCAGAATGCCATTACGTCTTTCCTACCTTATTTCGCTTAGACCTCAAAGCCTAACAAATTCACTGGAAATAATTTCCCTGTAAACACAGACAGAATTAGGTTGTAAAGGTGTAATCCTAAACATATTTCCTTGGGAATAAATCCCATTGAAATCAATGGAGCTTTACTTTTAAGATAACTTGGATAAGATTGGGGTTGCATGGCTTGAAAGCATCCTTTGTGTGGTCAGGCCATACAGGTGAGATGAGTTGCTAAGCCTGGAAACAAAAAAATCACTTAATCCTGTTTGCTTTAAATTTTGTTCCAGCCACATATGCTTGATGAAGGAACCTGTGTATTATTGGAAAGCTTGCTGTCCATACCAAGAAAAGAAAAAAACCCTTGTAAAAGCAGAAAATGTAACCTACTGGAGTTTGCGTAGTAAAAGATATTATCTTAGGATGTTATCTGTAAAAACAAAAAAACAAAAAAGGAAGTGGAGTAAAAAAAATGCCCTTTGTGGTAGAAGTACAGTAATAAGGGAACAGGACAAAATCCCTATGACAAATTTTCTTATCCTCTAATAAAGACCTTGTTCAAAAGGAAGGATGACTATCTGAAAGTGGTGGTTCTCTCTCTGTCTTCATGCAGAGCCAAGGCAGGGCCTTTGCCTGCGCTCATTCTGTCGCCGTTTGTCCCCAGGAAAAAGCATTTCCAATGTGGAGGAGTCTGTCACTCTGGATAATGGGGGGTTTACGGCCCTGGAGCTCAATAGCCGGCACCTCCATGTCAAAAACACTTTCTCCAAGAAGAATGGAACAAGGTAAGCCAACTCCATGCTCTTAGGATAAGTGGCCTTCAGCCACTTCAGTATAACTGACCAGATGCAGAAAATGCGGAGAATGGCCATGGCAATGAGAAAGTTTTGCCATATCCTTAGTTATTCCCATTTCAAGTCCATCCCAGCCTAAGAGCTAGGAGTATGTCACAGTACATTTCATCATGCATTTAAAATGTCCTTTTGAAACAGGACAAAAACAATGGCACACATCAGCAGTTTAGCCTGGAGTTAATTCATTTTGCAAATTCTGTGTTTCCTGTCCCCTTTGTACTGTTATGCTCTCCCTTTTTTCTGAGTGGTTAGAAGTCCAGTACATGGCGTGTTTGTCTATGAAAGCAAGAGCCCTGGAGGAATTAATAAAATCATCATCATAATCTGTTACTTCACCAGTGTTATGAGTTGAGCAAGTATTATGGGCGGCGGGGGGGGGGGAATGGAATACAGGGAAGAAATGTGCTGTTGCCCATTCAGTATTTTTCCAGCGTTTTGAAATCTTAAAACAATCATTCAACTACATGTATAATTGCTTTTCTTGTGAGAACATCTTCTGCCTGTGCTAGAGGGGGTAAAAGGGGCTAGTGCTGAGCTGATGGCTGAAGAATAACTACTCCAGAAACTTATAATCAGACAAAAAAATACAAAACTTACATTCATTTCTTCAGGAAATCCATTCAGAGGAGGAAAGAGTCTTAAAGCTTTTGCTGGCTTCAGATGGGGGGGGCATGCAAGTAGCCATGTTGATGGAGAGGCCCACTTGATAACAATTTCTAACAAAGAGGGAAAAGAACTACTCTGACTTTTGAGAAGGAAGTAAAGCATGAGAGTAGCAATTTGCATATCAATAAGTGGCTACTTAGAAAACAGAAGAGGTGGGAAAAAGATACTTGAGCCTGGTTGATTATCTACCTGGCTGATTCAGGCTACTAGGTCCATGCCTCTGTGCTTCTAACTTCCACCACTTCTCACATGAATACACCTTCTTCACTTCCAACATGTGTTGGCCAGATTTGATAACTCACATGCCAGGTAAGTGAAGCAGCCAAATGACTGCAAATGTGCCAGGGTCCTGTCCTGGGATGGCATGAGAGGGGAGATGTTGCAATATATTCTGCCCAAGCTGTTCTCAGAAGGAGGTGTGCATTCTATGCTGTCAAATCGGAACTGACTTATAATGACCCTAATGGGGTTTTGAAGGCAAGTATGATATTTGAGGAGTGGTTTTACCAGTTCCACTCCCACAGTGAGATTCGAACCCTGTTCTCCAGAGTCCTTGTCCACCACTCTATCTACTACATCGCACTCAGAATCCCATAACAGAAGTGCCTCTGGAAAACGCTAAGACATCCTTTTAGAAGTCAGCTACGTTCTATTAATAGCAAGGATATGATTATTTTCTTTTTAAAATATATATTTTTCTTCTTGCTTGCCTCTTTGGATTTGATCCTTTAATATTTTTTCATTATTTTTTACAATTTCTTACTGTGAAACTATTTAAGCATGCAACTACATAGTTAGGAAACAAAAAAAAAACAATAACCTGTGAGGCACATTAAATGGTTCACAGGTATTTCCTACACACAGATGCACACCCCTTACACCGACACAAAGATTACAGTACGTGTGTTCTGTCTGACAGAGAACAAAACTGCCATGTGCCTTACTTTATTCCTTTGATGTATCCAGATCTCCTCCTCGCCCAAGCCCTGGAGGCCTGCACTATTCAGATGAGGACATCTGTAACAAGTATAATGGAGCAGTGCTGACAGAAAGTGTCGCCCTCAATGAGAAACCTTTGGATGCTTCAGAATCGGAGGTGAGTTTAGATCTCAGTAGCTACATGAACTGCATTAGAATGGAACAGCAGGTAATCTGGGTTGGTTGCTAGTCTTAGGCAAATGGCATCAGGGGGAGGACCAGGGATTCTAGTTTCAGTGCAATGGGAGGGTAGACGTACTGGGGATAAGCAAAAGAAGAAGAGGAAGGTAGAGAGAAGGTGTGTCCAGTTGCATTTTGAGAAATACCCCTCAAGAACAGCCATCAATTAGTGTTAGAGTAGAGCTTCAAATAAGAGCAAAAGAGAATTTATGAAACTAAATTACCTGGATTTACCGGAAGGGAGTAGCCAGAAAAATTTTGCTGTTGCAGCTAGGTAAGTTGTGCATTTAGGTTTAACAAATCAGCGTATTAGATTCTTTGCCAGCATCTATTGTCAATTTCACACTGGTAGGCTTGCTAAAACAACTATCTGAAACTCTCCAGCCTAAGAGCCTGAAATTGACAAAAGCAGCAAAAGATACAAAAATCCTACTGAGAATATTTCAGGCATAAGAAGTACAAGACTGTCAAATTTATCTTGGCAGGAAGTTAGTGAGGGCAGGGACATAAGTAGATATCTGAAGATTGACAAATAATCCGTAAATTCCATGGCTGCTGCCAGCAGTTGGGGACACACAGCCAACCAATCATTCCATTTTACAATGCCACCAAAAGATTTTCTTCAGGAACCTATGTGAATGGTTCACTCATGGGGGTATTCCTGGCCTAGCTTTGCTACACAGGTAGTGGTAACTTCCACCATCTCCCTGCTTCTTTCATCCCAATCAGGCATTGTCTTCATACAGTGACTTTCCATGTTTGAAGCTTTGTTTTAGTCTCCTTCCCACTCTCAACTTCAGTCCATTTTTCTGTGCAGCAGTACCGTATAATCTTGAAAGCCTTAAGTTGTCAAGCCTCAGTGACCCCTCCCCTCCAGACACAATGCATGTGTTTATCTCTGAATCTGAAATGTCATGGTATCAAACGCAAATACAATCAATCAAAGCGAACGTCAGCAACATATTGATTAGGTACCTCCCGCTATGCTCTCCAGCTATTACAGTAGTTTCATTCCTTCAGTGACTGGGAAGAATGCTTTGACAGTTCAGGACATAACCAGCTCCTTGTGACCCTATCTCAGTGGAGATTCAATCTGAAGAAACCTGTGTGTCACTGAAGGATGATTCAAATTTAGCACTGGGTCCATGGCTTCCCAGATAATGGCCTTATTCTGTGGCTGTTGCCAGTAATATTCAGCAAAGCTGCCCCTGTTATTAACAATCTTGTTTCTTAGGGTGAGGAATATCATAGGTTTTAGTTTGAACTCAGCTATAGAGTTGAATTAGCAATATGTTCCCCTGTGTCTGTCACACAAAAAGCAACCTGGCTCTGGCTGTTTAGAGGTTTCCTTCTATAGTCAAAAGAGTCTGATCGGTGTGTGTTTGTTTATGTTCACCTCTTCCTTTTTCCCTTTGCTCCCTGGGAAATAGCATCCTACCTGGGCCATGCAGATTTTTTTCTCCCTGCTAGGTCTCACAGCTAATCTCACCTAGCAATTAGTAAGGGAAGGAACTGGGAGGATTAAGCCACCACCTACCAGGACTTTAATTCATTCCAGTTTTCTTTGCCTTCAGGGAAACTTTAGCATTCTGGGAAAGCTCAGACAAGCTGCTTTTGACATGACAAAAGGATGCATCCACTAGGCAACCAGGGTTCAAGACTCAGGGGAATAGTCTTTAAAATATGCCACTGTAGTATCTTAAGACAGGCTTTCACATTGTTTAGATTTTTAAAAAATCACTATCTTCCAAAGTGTGGTTTATCTAGAGATCCAAGATAACACCAGAGAATATGAAAAGATGTTCAATTTTGAGGTCCAATGGACTCCTGGAAAGTGGAAGCTAGAGCAGAAAGAGAAGTAGAGAAGATCCATTTCTCTGGGCCTAAATTGTCCATTTAGACCTTGTTCCAAAGCACAAGTCCCATAAAGGATTTTTAAAAGTAGAACAGCTATGTAGTCTTTTTGCAAAATCCAAAATTGGGTGGGCACTACTTTTATTAGACAGCTAAATATGACTGAAAGGCAAGCTTTTCCAAGCAGGACTCAGAAGCTTACCTTTTTATTTTCTTTTGTAAGGTCAATAAATGTGCCACACATCTCTTACTTCGAGAAAGGGGTGCACTGACTTGAGTTGTATCCTCAAACTATGTACTTCTTCCTACCACCTCATCCCTGAAGTTCATCTGGGAACAATGTGGTATCGTTCATTAGGACATAGTGGGATGAACACAGCAATGAATATAGAGGTAGACTCAACGTTACGATTTTAAAACCCTCTTGTATACAGAGAAATGATGATAGGAGTAGAACTCACTATAACCCCTTCCTTTCTGTGACAGGATTTATTTATTTATTTATTTATTGGGTCCCTCCAGCTATCTTCTCAGTTTCCCAGATGTTCTTGAACATCTGCTCCTGCCTAATCCAATAGGGGATTAATAGAGATAAATTGAGAGTGAAAATGCTTGAGAAATGTAACCAAAAATAAAGCTCTCAGACTCATATCAGGTTTTCACCACCTTCTATGGCTTTCACAAAATAATTCTGTGTTGGAAATATAGCACATTGTATGTCCTTTACTTTCTCTGTCATGTGCTTTTAATGCTGACATTTGTAATTGCAGGTCCTTGCTAATAAATGAGATTTAGAAGGGGCATTTGTGAGAGTGTGGGGACAAAAAAAAAAAAAAAAAAAGGAAATGTCTGTTGTGAACTTGGCTAACAGAAAAGGGAAAGCAGCAGGCCCTTTAATATTAAAAGCTTGACTGTTTAACAAGAAGAATTCAGGAAGTACCAGGATCAGCAAATGGGGCGGGGAGAAGGTAATAGTTTCTGTTGCTTTTTTGTAGACTTTCTCTTCTCCTCACCAGCCTTTCACCTCTTGTTAATTACCTTGGGCAACTTGCTGCTTTGTGTTGCCCTCTGACCAACCTGCAGGGGAGACAACTTTCCTTATTGCACCATCCCAGCCATTGCTTGTGATGTACACACATTATCTTGAGATTACACTCACAGTGGCTCTGCTCTTCTCTCTGTGACAACCTGGAATTAAACTTGCCATTAGCAGAGCGTGCTGGGCATAAATATGAATTTTGCTGTGCTGCTTTTTGTTATTCATGTCAGGAGTTCCACATGCCGGTTCCTGATAGTGCATAATGACCATCTCCTGCCTGAGGCAACTTCTGCATGCAGATACAGTATAGGCAAAGGTCACCAGAGTCCATCTATTCTCTTGTTACACTCTTTCCTTGGCCTTGATGTCAAGGTATACAGAATCTAAAGTTCCATTTGGCATAGTCATAGCCCTGTTTCTGTGACAAACAGAATAAGGCTCCCATTTTCCTTCAAAACTTTGATATCTACTCAGTCTCCATTGGCCCTTTGATGCCTGTGTGTTTTGAGTCCTTCGCTTATTCTTGGAGAAAATACTCACAGACATCCAGCAGAGTTAGCAGTACAGGCTGCAGTCTCTTTTGATCATTCTGGAAAAGTAGTTTTATCATACCATTATTGTCTCCTTTCTTTTAAAAAAAAATCAACTGCATCTGTTTTGTCTTGTCATGCTCTGCCGTTCTGTGCTGTTTTAGGGTGGTATTCCCCCACCCCTGATCCGCTTCAGGGTCTGCTATCAAAAGCTTTCAGGGAAAATGAGCTTTTCCTTAACCAAGAATTTCAGCTACTCCATCTTTATGAAGAAAAGATGTCATGAGGGATGTGGGGACTAACCAACATTTCCAGGAGAGCTTGGCTAGATGCTATTCATTGTGCAGCTGAACCTATCTGAGCATGTCATCGTGCTATTTTTCCTTTGATTGAAGTTCCTGTGTACAGCATGTGATCAAGTGCCAGAACAGCCAAGGCCAAAATCATCTTGATCCATATTTTCCTCTAAAATTTTAGCCTCATACTTTTAGATGTTGCAGCTGTACTCATGATGGAAAGGTGAGCTGCTTTTACACAACCCATTTGACTTATGTTATGGTTGGAATAGTCTGGCTCCAAAGAGTGAGGGCAGCTGTTCACATATTGTTGGTCTGAACACTGCAATATTTCACTTCAGTGACCAGCCCTAGCCTAACATTGACGGTGGAGGTGAGAGCAGTAATCCAATTCTTTTATGTGCATTCCCCATCTCAGCCCTGCATTGTTCAAGTACTAGCTCTATGAAAACAAAAGCAATAAGAGGTAGGGAAGGAAAGTGGGGAGGCTCTTACAGGATGGCCCCGTACTGTGGTGGGATTAAAAATGGTCTTTAAAAATCCCCAAAATGGCTCCACTTGAAAGCAATGTTTTAGCAGTAGTGAGTAAACACGACTTGGGTGCCTTCCAGCCCTGCAGTTCTAAGATGATGATGATTATTAAAAGTAACGATTTTGCCAATTTTTTCTTTTTAAAAAATAACTTTGTTACATCCTCATTGCCCCAATGAATAACATGTAACAAGTAATACATTACCCATAGCCTCCAAAGGCTCCTTAAAAACAGTCTTGAAGTACAATGCAAACAGATATTTATAAACGATTTCACTGAAAATTTAGTTGTCCTCAGGCATTCCATTTCAGGATACAGTGAACATGTGAAGCGTTTCCATCACCATCTATAGACAGGAAAGACTTTCTACACAACCATTCTAACACTGGAGGGCCTTTAAGTCCCTTTGTCCGCTATTGGAATAGCTGTCTCCTTCAGAAATTCTCCACCTGGAGGCTACCACACTCTCCCTCCACACTTGTTTACTATATCCTGCAGTAGAAGGATTCTTCCTTCCATCTTCCTTCTCAAATGAACTAATGAACTAACGAATCTTGCTTGTCTGAAAGCAGATGGACACCTTCTATGTCAGATCTGGGATTTTTGCATGGGGAGGCAGCACTGAAGAAATTGCAGCCAAAGGGTGCTTAACCTTCCCCATGTTCTCTACTGTTGTGCCAATCTGTTGTTGTTTTGTCGTGTCCGACTCTTCATGACCCCATGGACCAGAGCATGCCAGGCCCTCCTGTCTTCCACTGCCTCCCTTTTTAATCTCTGCCCTCCCTAGCTGGACATGGACACCTAAAGCGATCTCAATTTACTGGCAAATGTTCAGGGTGTGGGCAGTATTCAGCATATCCTTGCCTGTCTGTTCTCCCATCCCAATCTTCCCCTACCAACACACTTGCATTACTTGGGCTAACCTTGTGCTGAGAAACCATATTTGCTGAAGTAAACACATATACGTCTGCCTTGAACCAACTGTTGACCCCGTCAGAGAAGTTGCACTGCTGTTAAGGCTTGATGGTCAGAAAGCTTTGGATGCCCTCCAACATAAATAAAGAATTTTAATGAGGTTAAGCGACTCACATAAATAATGTTTACTTCTAGCAGTCAGAAAGAGAAAATTGCTAGGCCAGAGAGGTGTGAAAGAGATCTGCTTAATATGATCACCGAAAGCTGTTTGCTGCTTCACTGCCATGTGTTTGTCCTGTTGTAAATGCACACAGTGCAACAACCTTGGCCCCCAACACTACAAGCCAGCTTCAGCCAAGGAGAAAGAGCTCTTCCCTCTGTGCTTTTTCCTCCATTCCTTCGTGCCCAGAGAATCTAAGGGTGTTTGCAAAGCTTATAGGTTTACAGGAACCACAAAACTCTTTCTTATTTGTGCTCCTGACAGAACACGCAGGGGAATTTCTCACCACTGGAATGGAGACGGTCTAGAGGGAACTGAGGCCAGAAAAGAGAAAGGGTGGTGGTGGCAGATATTGAGGAAGTGGCAACCCTTTCCCATGGTGGTTGAAGAGGACAAGAAGGCTGGACCACTGTAGTCTTTTGAAAAAAGACAAATATCCTCCCACCCCCTAGTTATAAATAAATGTACACAATTCCCTTTCTCCAGCCTTTTCAAAAAGAAATTTGACAGCCAGAACAGGGTTTTTTTTTAAATTCCCTCTAATGCCAGCCTTAAACTAAACTAGCCCACTAGTCCCTAATTTGTTCCCTAATAGCATTTGTTTCTTTCATCTCACCAATAAAAAATACTTTAAATTGTCAAGCATTTTCTCTTATGTTGTTGCTTTGCAGGCTTCTGTGCACCTTTGCTTGTCAATTTCTAATCTAGCAGGACACCCAATCAAATGCCAGGCTGCTGCTGTTGCCTCGGCAACCAGCCTGCAATTGCGGTAAAGGGGCTGGCTGCACAGCAGAGACGAAAACGGCCCTGCAGCATTTCCATCTAGTCAATAGTTTTTGAATCATTAAAAATAATACAGCCACTCTAAAATATAATCCAGTTGTAGGTACAATTTGGATAATAACAGAGGAGAGAGGGACGAATGAAACTTCAAGAGTTCCTGGGTTAACAGCACTGGGATCTGAGTTCCCAGAATCTATTGAGTTCCAGATGGCACACTGGGCAAATGCTCAGTCATCCAGGACGATATTTTTCCGTACATGAGAGGAGGCGGCTGCAGATCTCTCTGTGCTAGATTCACGCCGAGGATCTTCAGCTCCAGCTCTTTGCCTGCCCTTTGGCTCCTGCACCTGCTGCCGCCGGCCACACCAGATAAACGTTAAGCTCCTGGTAATCACCTTTTTCACACCGTAGGTCTCCATGTTTTAAACAGAGTGTGAATTTCTTTGTTTTTGAAAGAGAAGCCTTTAGTATTCTTGCTTACCAGGGCTCACGTACAGATGGCCATTGACCAAATGGTAACATGCTACGATTTCAAAACCATGGATAGGATTCTCTGGAAAAGACAATAAAGCTGGGGAAAGTGTAAGGCAGCAGGAAAATAGGAAAAGCAAACAGGAGACGGACTGACTCCCTAAAGAAAGCCACAGGTTTGTATTTATAAGAGCAGAGCAGGGCTGTTCAGGACAGGACATTTTGGAGATGGTTCTTTCACAGGGTTGCCATCAATTGAGACTGACTTGATAGCACAGAACAACAACAAAGTTCTCGCGTTCTAGGTCAATTCGACAGCTGTGGTGGTTCGTTTTCTCATGATCCTTCATTTTCTGAAGATATTTAAATGCTCTAAAACACGGTATGTTAACAGTTGCAAGAACCAGCAGCTCATTAATGTGATCAGGTACTCTCATAGTTTGCTTGAATATGGAGTAGAAAACTTATGCAAAATCAGTCAGCTATTGTATCCTTATTTTTTCTTGATGAATGACATCTACACATTACCTAACATTTCTACTAGTTTCACTGTTATACATATTATCAGCTCCCTTATTTTTTTTGTGAGTCCATGTTTTCATAAACAGCTCTTTAAGAATATAAGGCTGCAGCCCAAATAAACAATTGTGCATTTAGAGTAAATTCCATTGAATTCAGTAAGATTTAATTCTGAATAAACATGCACAACATGTCCTTTCATTCTACAATTCTTTACTGAACAGAATGTTGCTTTTTAAAAAAAAACGTTTTTGACACTTTTTCCTTAGCTACATTCAGACAGCTACAATTCCTTCATAATCTCTTTATTTATTTAAAATATCATTACCCCGCCTTTCTCCTTAAAAGGACCCCAAGGCAGCTTACATCATTAAAATTATGTAATAATCTACAGTGCGAGTACCCATATTTCTTCTCCTCCCATATTTTGCTGTGCCTTGTTCTGCAAATTTTCTGTATAGTGCACACAGGTAAATGCTGCTTGTTGAACAGAGCACCTAAAACTACTGCTGAAAGCCAGACATGGGGTTTCTTTTTTTACAGGGAGCTACAATGTCAAAACAGATTTTCTGGATTGTATGTTGTGTCTGGTAGGCAGAGCCTTACAAACTGAAAAACTCTATCCTCCACAATAAAGATCTATACCCAAAGGTGTAGTCAAGAAGACATGTGAGGTTGCCACAGGAAGAGAGTTGGTTCCGTTAAATTGACAGAATGATAGACTGCCAATCTAAGTTACTGGGCACAAGCTTCAGGAAATTTCTCCTCCTCATATAGATGTGAGAATAGAGGTTTTTAAAATTGGGAGAGGGTTTTATTTAAATTTAAATTTCACTCTGTCCAAGGACAATACACATTATGCAAAGCAAAATTGAACTACAGAAGCAGCAAGGAAGTAGATAAAGAAAAAGAGAGAGACCAGAGTACCAGACCCATCAAGCATGAGCAAAAACAGTTTGAAACACGTAATGGAAAACAAAGGGGGGTGGATGTGAAAGAGTGGGAAAGAATACTATTTCACAAGACATGTGAGGTCCAGAGTGGGGGAATCACACATGTTCCTACTGATGGTAGCATTACATGGGAACAAGGCACCGTGTTTAACAGGTTCCCCTGGCCAGTCTGTTCCAATGGGTCAGTCTCAAGACTTGTGTAGCAGTTTTGTAAACAAACAAAGAAGCATACAACAGTGATTCCCAACCTTGGATCCCCAGAGGTTCTTGAACTAAAACTCCCAGAAGCCTTCCTCACCTGGCCAGGATTTCTGGGTGTTACAGTCCAAGAATAGTTGGGACCCAAGGTTGGGAGAGCCACTGATATAGAATATGCTAATAGAGTACATCTCTGTCCTGACAACTACTGGCAAATCCATGGAGAACAAAAGACAATGTGGTTCGAGCTATAATGATAGGCTTGTAAGGGGGGGATGGGCATTCCTTTAAACAGAAAGGTCTAATACTAAGAGACCCTAAGATAAAACTACAACCTCATGTGGAATAAAGAAAGCACCTTTTTCCTTGAGCTCTGCCATTACTGTGATGAAAACAAGGCAGGAGGCATCTATGGTAGCTGGAAAGAACATTGAAACATGTCATTGTGCATACACATACAGATACTATACAGGCTGAACACCTGGCAACTAAGAGGTTGCTGCCTGTACACAGAGACCTCCTTCTCATGCAGACTGAGGCTGTCTTCGTCGTATTTATGGAGCAATGTAGAGCAGTATACGCTGTTCCACGGACATGTGGCTGAAAATCACCATCATGCAAATGCTAACGGACCTTTTTATCTCCAAATCTACAGGCGAGCGATTCGGACTATGAGGATGAGTTGCCAAAGCACTCTTTTGTCAACCATTACATGAGTGACCCAACGTACTACAACTCTTGGAAACGGCAGCAAAAGGGCACAAAGCATCCAGCACCATACAGATATGAGGAGTGTGTGGCAAGCGAGACGGAACCTTATTTCCAGACTGTCATCACAACACAGAGCTCAGGGGGGGTGTACACTCCAACAGGACAACCTGCTCCAGGTTCAAGGACTCCAGTGACAGGCTTCTCCTCCTTTGTCTGACATCAGGAGAAAGAACAAGGACGTAAGCTCAGTAACCTGCCAAGTTTAAAAGAACCACCACCCAAGCAGAGGACTGTAAGCCTGATAGGTGCAGTGAACTGTGGGTAAATTTCTCTTATCAGGGTAGACTGGATGTAAATGTGAATGTTTTTTTTCCAAGACAATCAACTCTATAAGATACAGAGCTGACCTAGTTGAATTTGCTTTGATTTTTTTTTCTAAAAATCCACAAACGATAAAAAACAACTGATAATGTTGACCACTTTGGAATATGATTTAAGGGGATTTTTTAAAAATTAAACACACACACACATGCTTTTCTAATGCTGCTTTGGGAAGAAGCCTATTCCAAGGTTCCTTCTCTTCTCAAGCCAAGGAGGTGACTTCCATTTTTGTGGATTAAGTAGCCCTGTTGTGATGCAACTGAAGGTGAAAGCATGGTCTCCCAAACACTCTTCCCCTTATCCTAGGAACCAGATTAAGCAGGAAAACACAGGAGAGATGGAAGAAACTTTAAGAATGGTTGTCTCCCTGAATTTCTCTTTCTCCTAGCTGCTTCTGCCTTCAAAACGCCAGCTGGATCACTTGGTCTCAATATTGTGTCTCTCCTGCTGGCTACAGTGAACACTCCTGGTGGTTTCTGATCAACTATCTCTTGCTGTCTTTTCTAGCCTTTTCTAACCAAGCTTGTTGTGATCCTTAAGGAAATTCCCTCCCTAGGTTTCTGTTAGACATGTCAGCATAAAAACACAGTAGAAAGCATTAGGTGAAACAGTGGAAGAAAGATGCTGAAAAGGTGTCAGTTTTGCTCTTATTGTGGGTCTGATTCCTCCTTTGTAGAGTGCATGTGCCAATGTCCATTTTAAATCTAAAAGAAGAAGAAATACCCAGCAAGAAGGGTCCTTTGAAAGAAGGTGGTGTTTATGAATTGTTGGGGAAGAACACACAAGTTGGAAAAAAAAACACTTTTATGGTTTTCAAAGGGGTCGTGTAAAGGAAACGAACCCCCTCCCCTTGTTTGCTTTACCAAGTGGGATGCTATTTCCAGCTCTGTTTAAAAAAAAAAGTACATGTTAACACCAGATTTGTTTGATTTTTTTTAAAAGATGTATATTTTTAATGATTTTTTTTAAAATACAAAGACACATCATACTCTACTGGGTGATCTTTTTTGGTGTCCACAGGTGTCTTTTTGTGACAGTTCAGCTGTTTACACAAGAAGAGCAGCCCTGGGGCTCTGAATGATGCTCAAACAGTTTTAGAAACCATAGGATCACAAATTACCTCACACATACATGTTTCCAAGCTACTGCTGTGCTGGAGCACTGGGCTGTTTTGTTGTTCTCCCTGTTGCATGGTGCCCTGTCTTTGACCCAAAAGGATGCAGCCAGCTCCTTTCTGCCAAAGCCCATTATATGTTTATTGCTGGGTCGTGTATTGGAAGGGAAGCTGCTGATCCACTCCAGGCATCAGTCTCAGCAGGAGCCATGCAAGAACCATGGGGGAACAGAAAAGACAGTTGTAAACAGATTCTGTCTTTGGTACTACTACTACTGTCCCTGGAACAAGGGCTTAGCTGATTCCTGCATCTTGCCTGTGAACGCCTTCCTAGAGAATCCACCAGTCCAGCATTAAGACTGTTCCTGCTTGCGTTCTCAGAGCTGTGTTGTCCTACTAGCCTTGCTTGGTTTTACATTGCCCCATACAGGAAGGCTGGGGGGAGTTCTGGCTCATTCCCATCCACATCCATTCAAGATAGTAAGAAACAACACAGGAATAGCCTTCTATGTTTCACCATGTTTGGGTTGTTTCACTACTGCTGAACCCAATCATCAATGCCGACATTAACTTCTGTCAAGCAAAAAGTCGTGCTTGCTAAGACTTTAATGGCAGATGAAGTAAGTGTTCTTTTCACTGCACACACACAGATTAGACAGCTATTACATTAACCTCCTCTTTAGTAATGTATGAAGGGTCCCTCAGTGTCTTCTAGAAAGAAGACTTGGTGCCAATATGTTGTACTGTGAGAACAAAGGTGATCCTGTTCAATTTGCTTTCTGGTTAAGCAAAAGAAAACAGCATTGAGTTCTATAATGGTCATATTGCCACTCACATTTCTAAATTATTCACATTTTAAAAATTCATTTCAAAATTTTTGAGTTTCACTGCATGAGGCCTGTGCACAAAATCTAAACTTGAAATGTGCAGGAACTTGGATGTCAATCAATCTAGGGATTTAGAGTGCCAAGCTAAAAAAAAAAGTATTCAAAATTTATTTTCTCTTGAATGCAAATCAACTTCATACCTCAGCTTGTAAGTTCAAGCCTCTGAGTCAACTTCAAAATTATATTACCAGCCATCTCCAAATAATTATGAATTTTGTTTCATGATCACATATATTTGCATTGTCTTAGAAACAGCAACACAAACGTGAATATATTTGACTTTTTACCAGTCTCTCAATCAGCTTATATATATTTCAGATGAAACTGTAAACCACTGAGTATGCAATGCATTTGCCCTTGAAATACTATTGCCATTTAGAGGTAGTAACTACATTGGGGCTTTGTGGTATTTATTTGTTGAAGGAGCCCAACAGGTGCAACACAATGGTGGAAGAGAGACAGAAAGAAATTCTGTTTAGAACTGAAGGCTAAGATGTCCCTGAGCATACAATGTGGCTCAGAAATTTGGTTTTGGTACCGGAACTGAGCCCATGTCATCACAAATCAATCTATTCATGCCTGACAGCCTAATTTAGAGTGGGGAAAGAAGCCTGCAGTCACTATTGCTGAAAATGTGAGCGTCAGAAAACATCACTGCTCTTTTGCAAGCCACCCCAACCATCAACCAACCTATCATGATCTAACTGTTGCCAAGCCCTGTTCTAAACTGTAAGCCATAGCCCAGAAGATATCAGGCTTAAAAAAAAAATCAACATACATTGATCTGCAATGGGACAATTGTACCCTGATCTTCCAGTGTTTCTGCTAAAATGAGCAAGAATATTGTACAAACAGAAAAATTGCCTTTCCTACATGAGACCAAGGGCTAGCTAGCCCACTCTTATATCTCAAAAATAGCCAGGCATATCTTGCTGACATAGAAATGAAAATAATGGGAACACCCTGTTGTTTAATTCTAGCCTCTGGCACTGAGGTATACTGTTTCTGAGTACAGAACCCCTAATGAACAACAAAGGGTGAACTACTGACACAGGTACGATTCTCTTCTGTATGCAGCACCATTGCTTACATGGCCAGAGTAGGACCACCAACATATATGAAGGAAGATGTTAGCAGACTCTTTACTCCAAGATCCTCAGGTGTTTTTTTTCTAGTGGTGAGAACCCCACAACATAGTCCAGTAGAGACTGTTCAAGCTTTATGGCCACTGAATGCTGACTTAAGGAGAGGGAACAGAAAATCAGATGGGAGGGAGAATGGATTAGAGTAATATGGGAAAGGTTATGGCTGGCTTGAATAGCAGACAGGAACTTTTGATAATATAGCATGTTATCTGCTACTCAGCAGAGCATTCTTGAGAGGTGATGATGCTGCCTAGAGACCTAGCAGAGCAGATCTTAAAGTTAGCTCTGCTATCAGAAAGCCTTCCTGTCGGATTCTTTAGGTAAGTGGCTTGGAAAGAATGATGTACAAAGGAAAATGGACTTTTAACAACCACAATTCCCTCTAAGCAAGAACTTATAACAGAAGAAAGCTGTTACTCTTTCCTAAGGGAGTCTTCCAAAAGTAAGAGGTATTAGCTTTATAAAATGCTCACTCCTTCCATTTGCCTTTCAAATGGAAGATATCAAGGATGATTCTTTTAAGATCTGTTGACACTAGCAGGGTAATTTCTGCTCTCCCAATCCACATCCATCTCCATAATCATATTTGTATTGGCTGTGTTTATTTAGTTACAACTGAGTCCAGAGAGGGTGTGCAACTGAAACACACAGAACTGGGTATCCTCAAGACACAGGAATTGAATTATCCCTCACTTCTCTCATTATCATGTATTGCAGACCTGACAATGCTTGGCCTCTGTATGCAGCCTTAACAAAAGAATTAATCACAAGAGTCTTTTATTACTATTTATCATAGATATAGGATAAACTGGTGGCTCTGTCAAGAAGGCTTTCCTCTATAGCTAAAAATATTGAGAATCAATTTCTTTTTCGAACCATAGCCTTTTAAAAGCATGACATCTTATTATGCAATATTTCAATCAAGAGAGCCCAGGATATGCACATAGTGCACCATTTATGTCTTATAGCCAAGCCACATTTTCATTTCCACTCATATTTTTTGAATGCTCTAGAAACTCTATTTTAAAAAGTCATCTGCTCTAAGAAGTCAACAGATGGAACAAACCTTGGTGTCCTATCTGGGGACGAGCAGAAGGCAGCAGAGTTCTACTCTGAAAGGTTATGGGAGCTGTCCTGAAAGAAATATTGCATGTGCTTCTATTCACATTGAAGACTGGATTGCAGAATCCAGAATGGATGCTACCCAGTCTAGTCTAAGTTCATGGCCTAGCATTGATTGCATCTCAAAGTGGACCCACAAAGACCGGCCAGGGACTTGAGGATTCCTCAGCCATGTGCCATGGCTTTCACACGTGTGATAAAGCCAAGACATTGTCTGGAAACCCTCTGTGCTCCCAAGTGAGCTGGGTTTCTGTTTCAGATGAAGTGCCAGATTCTGCTAAAGAAACTGGCATAACTGGAATTAGGAGAGCCTTTCCTAGAGATGTCTTTGACAGACATTTCCAAAGTGGTAGCTGTGGTAGTCTGTTTCAGCATGTTTAACAAAAACAAAAATGTTGTGGCACCTTTACAATTAATAAAATTATTTCAGTTCATGTTTACATGGGTTACAAAAGAATTATAATACACAAAAATTTACACTGAAATAAATTTGTTAATTTTAAAGATACGACAGTACTGTTGGTTTTATGTTTTGTTTTCTGATAGCAAAACATTGTTGATATACTAAATCACAGTGGGTAGGTGGAAGAAATGTGGGGTCTACTTTTTTCTTTCTTTTACTGGAATCTATCAACCAGATTGGGGTAAAAACAGCAAGTAAGAAAGATTAATGTTTGACCTAGAATGGAATGATAGGTTGCTTCTGCGCAAGTTTTTTTTTTAACAGGACCAGAACTAAGCCC
Organism: Intellagama lesueurii; assembly: GCA_037013535.1. Taxonomy (NCBI): domain Eukaryota; kingdom Metazoa; phylum Chordata; class Lepidosauria; order Squamata; family Agamidae; genus Intellagama; species Intellagama lesueurii. The sequence goes on along the minus strand of JBAJHW010000012.1, from coordinate 18,280,348 downwards.
ACAGTCCTGTTGCACAGAAACCCATTCTCAGTTCAATTGCCTCAGCTTCCCTAGTTTCAGCAGCCTAATTTGGAACCAAGGAAAAAAGGATGCTCTGATCACCCATACATGGACTAGAACATCAAGATCTACCTCTGCCCACTGCTATATTAGTATTCAAAACAGCAGCTCAGAAGTTATTGGACTTACTTACCTGCCTGTCTGTTTTGCTGGTCTGCACCCAGTTCTAAAGCACATCTCAGCAGTGGCAACACACTATCCTCCGTGCTCCAAATTAGCAGCACAGGGCTAATTTTGTTTATGACAAAGTTAAGAAGAGGCTAGGAGCAAAGGTGAAAAAACCTCTTTTACCTTGTGGGAAGAATTGTGGCAGCTTTAAGCTGTAATGCAGATAGAGAAAAGCAGCCCTTGTCAAGGTTCTCTCTTTCCCTTGGAAATGCCCTCTCCAAAGGGCTTCCAGAGGTTGATGGACTGCAACTCTCATCAGCTGGAGGCAGCACACCCTATGTGAGGAATGCTCTGAGTTACAGTCCAACAATATATCCAGAATGGCTCTTGGTCCACACCTGACCCATGATTTTCATCCTGTTTTCCTCTCTAGAAGGAAGAATAGTGTGTGTGTTTTTGAGCTCTGGAAACAGCTCTACAAACCATATAACATTCCTTCTAGAACCTTAATATATACATTCAGTTTTCCTTTTTTTAAAAAATGTACACGGTAACAAAGCAAAATGCTGCTTGACATCAACCTAACCTACGGCAAAACCTTCAAAGGCAGTGTTCTTTATCCTGTTACAAGTGAAAAGCCCATCCGCTCTTGAGACTCAACTTCGTAACATATCACCAATTTCCACATGTTTATACTCTCCGCAGACACCAGCACATTTTCAGGAAGAGAGCTCTCTTAATTTGACACCTCTACTGTACAGGGCAGCCAAGCAGCAAAACCTCGGACTGTTGCACTATTGAGGAAGAGACAGCAGAGGGCACTGCTTTGCTTCAGTCCTTTTACAAGGCCTACGAATTACCAAAATTCGCAGTGCCTGTTGGAAAGGTTTTGCGGAAGAGACTCTGTTGAAGGAGGAGTAAAAAAGAAAAATAGCAATGGATCAATGTGCATAGTCACCCCAGTGTGGTCTGACTGGCAGACCCAATCTCTGAAGGAAGATGCCACATTATATTCTGAATGCCCACCCTATTCAAAACTTGCCCTGCTAATAGAAGATTAGCATGTCAGACGGAAGTGTTCAGCTGAAGCTCTTCCACTGTACTGCACAAGGGATTTTATCAAACCTGGGGGATTAGCTGGCAAAAGGCTATTTCAGGTCCTGACTCTTCTACAAGTACAGCTAAGTCAGAGACTGGTTAGGCAGACAAAAATTAGAGGGAAACGTGTGATTTCTTTTCAGACAGGTAGCCCTGTTACTCTGTCTCAGGATGGATAAAAGAAACAAAGAAAAAGGACTGTGGCAACTTGAAGAATAATGGAGTTGCTTCAGAGTGAGCTCTCTTCTTCAGACACCAAAAGGAGAATACTGAAGTTCCATGTTTATATACACAGTGTACATGATCGTGTGGGTGGGGACGAAGTAAAATGTGATGCAGGAAGTAACAATTACATTATTAACACTGGTAATAAACTTTGAAGTGTTGATTACACAAACATCCTGACAAAACATTAAATAACTAGCTAAACCCTAAAATCTGTTGGTTAATCCACAGTGATTAAGCCTTAGTCTTTGAACTGCTAAAGCAATGGGTTATGTTCTTGAAAAGTGTTAGCTGTGCTGAAATTAGAGTTTTGCTGGAGAAAGCAACTTTTGGTTATACACAACACTGTAGTGAAAAAACAGTTATAAATATATATATTAATATATATTATTCTTTATATTATATATCAATAGTGTGTGTGTGTGTAGAAAGAGAGAGTGCACAAGCTAAAAAAAAGACCAGTCTCTGTTTATACCTCAAGAACCTAGAGACATGCTTGAATATATGGATATATCCAACTTCAACTGTTTCTCTCCCAAGTATCCATTTAAAATTCCTCAAACCCCCCCCCCAACCATGTATACTGTTTATATAAACTTTTTGCCTCAATGTGTCTGAAGAAGTGAAGTGTAGTTCATAAAAGCTCACACTCAAATAAACCTCCTGGGACTTCCTCTCCCCCCCTTTTCTTTACAGAGATCAGGCACCAGATGAAGCCAGGTATCTGTACAGCTATTAATGTCCAAGATCAGCTTTTACCTTCAGGGACTGGTACTACAGTTAAATGGCACAGCAATACACAGTCATCCCATCTGTGTCAGGGGCCAGAAGGAAAGGCACTGAATTTTGGGGTCCCCTTGGCTTGCAAATTATACCCCTATAATGAAGCATTAAAACTTCCAGTATGACAATCCCTACAGCATCCAGAATGGTACCACTTGATTCTGCTGAATATATAAATAATGGAACCCCTACATTAGGTGGATAATATTTCTTCAAATGTCTGTTTGGCTACCCAAAAGGAAAAGAAGTAATTCTTCTTTAGTCCCTGCAGGCAAATCCCAGTCTACACACTTCATTACTTTTCTATCCATACCTGGAAAGAGTTAATAGATGCATTTATCATCATTTTCTTCAGGAAGTTATGCCAGGCTAGTGTTGAGATGAATGGAAGTAATCCCATTAGTTATTTCTTGGACACCTTTAAACTGTTGTTGGATAAATCATGCAAAATGTGTAGAGCTGCATAAATAGACATGCTGAGCTGTTGGTTTTCCCAAAGAAGTTCGCTACCAGATGCACAGATTCCAGCATCTACCATCTCCACCAGTCTGGCTGCCCAACATACCTGGAAGGCATCAAGTTAGAGAAGTCTGGTATACAGTATATGAACTTAAGCAAATCTACCTCAAAAGGTTAGGGAAGGCACCTTCCCTAGTCTGCTGATTTGTGGGGGAGGCGGCTTCACCTGAGTTTAGTTTAGTTCTCTCTCACAGAGAACTGTGTACAAAGCTGCTTACAACAAGCATCAACAAATCAATTGCCCAGTAAACATGGCACATCTTGAATATCGCAGTAAAGTAGCCTAGACTTGACGCAAACATGCTGCATAGCTCAGTGGCTTAGGCATCTGGTTGTGGAGCCACAGGCTGGGAGTTTGCCTCCTTCACAAGGGCTGCACTTAATGATCCATAGGGTCCCTTCCGTCTCTGCAGTTCTAAGATTATTATGATTATACAAAGCAAAATCAACATTCGCAAGATAAAAATCATTTCCCCTCAAACTGTCACCTGACAATGTTAATTACAGTTTTGCTTCGCTTCCAAATGGCCCCAGCAGTATGGTTCTAGGTTTTCAGTTGGAAAAGTCTTCTTGCCCAACTAAATGGCTCATAGTCTCTATTCCAAAAAAAGCTAGCAGCAGCAAGAAAGAAATATTGTGCAATTAAAAGGGTAGTAAGCCCTCTTTCTTAACCCTTCTGTGAGTTCTGGCTGCTAGGGCTGATCTTAATACAGTTTCCAGGGTTGGAGCAGGGAGCAGAGGAAATTATAATGAATTTGAAAAAAAAAACATCTGTGTGATTCGTTTATTTTAAAAATAAACCTTGCATCCTGCCTTTCTGCTGTTACACACCAATAGAGTGGCAAGAAGAATAAAAACCAATAATGAAATGCAACGAAATTACAAAACTGCAATAACTAAAATTAATAATAATTGCATGCAATCAAGGCAGTTCCAACTTATGGTAATCCTTTTTCCAGGTAAATAAAACTCATGGAAGGATGTATATAAATGGGGAAAACATAACCAACATCATGTGAGAATAACTTGCTAAGTACTTGGAAAGTCCACAGGTAGTTGCAAATCAGAGGATGCTAGAGTTGGAAATGAAGAACTGGAAAAACTAACAAAATACTGGGATCTGGCGATCGAAACATCTCACTTCTGGATGAAACACACTTCAGTGGTCCCCATCATCATCAGGGCTTTGGCAACAATATCAAGAAATTTCACACAGTATTATAAGCATTTGCAGATCTCAGAAATAGCACCATCAGAGCTACAAAAAATGGCAGTATTAGGAACAGCATATATACTGTGCCGAAATTTAGCAGATACTTAGGTTTTGGGTTAAAACTTGTATCTGTTATATAACACCAGTCAATGTTTTTATAATTTTGATTGACTGTGTCTGGTATTTTTGAATAATATTAATAATACTAGAACTGCGCAGCTGGAAAGGACACTATGGATCATTGAGTCCAGCCTCTATCAAGGAGACACAGTGGCGAATCAAACAAACTCCTAGCCTCTGGGACTGCAGTGAGATATCTAAATCATTGAGCTATCCAGCAGTTTGATATAGAACCAGAGAACAACACTGAAAAATAGTTAGAGTTTAGAGTGCAAGAGCCTAGTCACACAGCCAAAAACCTGAAATTTGACCTGTTTTAAAAACTGTGCTGAGTTTCACGTCACACAATGAATTTCAAAGTGTGTATTTATTTTGCTCTGACTCAGTTTATTTTCTTAGGAAGCGAGTTAAAATACATGGCCAGCAGAAGGTCGTTTATTTTAGCACACTGCTTTCTCAATCAAGCCCATTATGAACCTTACAGCCAGTTTTAAAAGGGAGCCTCTCCATGCATACCTGATTTAAGAAAACAAGCTGAAAATATATAATCTCCCAAAGTGGTACATTAACAGAAGATGATACGCATTTCAATTACTTAGCAGGAACACAGGAAATGACTAAAAAAACATATGATTTGAGTTGGCTAAAATTACAATGCTACATATTGTGGGTTTTTTTTTTTTTTGTTTTCTTTTTTGAGAAATGTAGACAGGCCCTCAGACTAAGGGGAGAACTAAATCCCATTGGCTAACTGCAAGCTGGTCACTATCTCTCAGCCTTATTTAGCAAACTGGGTTGTTGTAAGGATAAAGTACACCACTTTGACCACTCTGAAGGAAAGCTGTTTATGTTTAAAATATACCAGATCATCACCAATAATCCAGTGTTTATGAAGCAAGTCAAAAGATCTTCACTGAAAGTGAGGCATTGAAAAATGCCCATCTCTTACAAAGAGAAAATTAAGTACAGGATTCTTGCTTGGGACTCATGAAAGCCTGAGAGAAAGAATGTGTTGAGGACCATAGGAAACAATGATTTCAAATGGAAGTCCTATATCCCCCCTCCCCTGAGCATAGCCTTTTTGTTCACAGAAGAAATTGCCACTAGGTTTGATATGAGGATTGATCTGGAAACCATGAGGACTAGTACAGTGTTTCATCATCATCTTTCTAAAAATAAAATTCTTAAGAATCCAAACATTTTGTCAAGAACACTGTTTATTCACATATGAAGAATCACAGTAAGCAAAGTGTTTGTGAACTGGAGGAAGAGTTCTAACAACTGAGCCTACAATCTGAATTATCTGGTGAGTGGCAGAAAGTGTTTTGTTCTACTTTGCTATTTTTAAAAATGCTTTTCTTTAGACATAATTCACTCTCTATCCTAGATTGATAAGTACAACCATATATGAGCTAAAAATATCTGCCGTTTTGAAGAGAAAACATGGTCAAAAATAGTAATAGTGGCAAATGGGCATAGATATAAGAGAAGGTAACAGCACAGTACCAAAAAACTCTGCTGCTTCTAACTTCTTCCTGTTTGCACCACTGCTTATGGATATCAAGTCTAAATTCTCAAGCAGCAAAAAGTGAGTATTGTTCAACACTCAGCTTAATCTTTCACAGTGTCTGCTGTCAGCTTAGAATACAGAATCAACATGGCATGCCACTTTAGAAGGATAATCTCTTCAGCACTATCATGGTGAAGAGGTCCCAGATTTTAGCTATGGGCTGTAAATGTTCTGGAGATATTGTGCTACCATATATTGTTAAATTCTGCCCTCATTATTTATATGAGGAAAATCTCTCTTATCTGCTCTCCCCCCCCCCTTTTTTTTTTTAACTTGCAAGTTTTGCTTCTAATAAATCATTATATTTTCTCCTCTGGAAAACCCAGCAATATTCGTTTCACTTTTAAAAGAAATATATCCTAGAGAATCTTGCCAAATCCAGTCTTGACTGACCAGCTCAAAAAAGTGATGTAACTTAAGTGGAAATCCAAGCCTGTGATATCTGGACTGTAAGATCTTAGCACTACCCATTGCTATTCAGTTCACGTGATTGTGACATGTTTTGAGAAGCAAAAAATTCAATCGGTTTTAAACCTACTGTTATAACACCTACCATTCCTATGTTTTTCCTGATACATTAAAACAGGGCAGCGTATCCTTTTCAGTATTGTGGGCTAAAACAATAATCCTTTATATTTATATGGCAATTTTGGGGTGGACAAAAGCATTTCCCAGACATCAACTCCATAATCCTCACAACAGCCTTTTGTAGTAGGATGATTTGTTAGCAACAGAGTCAGAGAGCAGTGTATGTGTGTGCATGGAGACTCACAATGTGATGGCTTCCCTTCAAGCATGGGTTTCAGCCAGGATTCAAACAAGGGCCCTCCTGGTCTCTGTCTTGGTTCCTCTTACAGTGAACCACACAAGAGTGCCTGGGGACAGAAAGAGAAGTAGCATCGCCTGTCTACAAGCCTGTCTCCTCAATACATGGAATAAATAAGAAGAACAGTAGGCATTGCATGACATGTTACAGATGTACTGATCTAAGCATGCTATTTTATGGTTTTGCATGAGAGAAATAATTGTGCTGTACAACCAAGTAGTGAAGTCCACTACAGGTGTCATTATTCAAAACTCTTTGAATCCTACTTTCTCTTTATTCAAGCTCTGGATAGCTACCCAACAAATGCTGATGAGCGATGGATGGTGTGGAGACCTTAAGAGTCCAGAAATAACAGTCTGGGATTGTTACCTTTTTACAGTCCTCTGCTCCACAATCAAAAGTGCATGTTTATGCCCAACACATGGCCTTCAAAAACCACAGTGATGATTAATCTACAGTCCCTGAATAAACCCTTTGCCCTGTTTCAGAATATTGATTGTAAAATGATCGTGCTGTGGTGGAAGACATATGGTGTAGCAGCTGTATGTTTGGCCTCTCTTCATCCACCTGCATCAGAACTTAGGTAGAGAAAACCCTTTGTAGGCAGCTGAACTAAGATATAGTCTGAAAGCATGCAAAGGGATCAGACTGCAGCCTGAAACTGTTGAGAAATTGACCTTCCCATGAGTTCACATTTGCTTATTCATAATTGGATTATCTTGCATAGGCTTTACTGGAAGGTAATCAGCACATCTGAACATACATACCACCTAGTTTATTGCCTCTTCAGCAAGGTAGGAAGTTTCTAGAGGCTTAGAGCCTTTTCCAAACCTGTAATTAGAGACTCTTTTCTACTGGAGATGCTGCTGTTTAAAATTAATCCCTTCCCCATGCAAAATATGTATGTGTGCTACCTCTTAACAAAATACTTTGATGTTCCCGGTTATGTAGCCATTTCTTTTTAGAGTAAATTCAGCATAATCTTTGGATCCCCTTTAAAATGGGAGTAGACAATTAAAATCTAAGCTTTAATTCAGGCACAGAAAAAGCAGACCCAGGCTCCCGGCCAGTATAAAATCAGCATCATTTTCAAATCAATACAACTACGTTGGTGAACAGCAGCTGCGGGAACACTATACCAGGCCAAGTGAGTACAGAATCATTTTGTCTACAAGGCTGTGGCTAAGAAGTAGGGGAGAGAGGGACAAATAAATCAATATTTGTTTGTTTTTAAGTGGAGAGAAAACACACCACCTACAATTCCTGAAAGGCATGTTGCATTATATACATATCATACAACAGGGGATGAATGAAGGGTATCTATGCTTCTGGCTAGCTGGCAGTTTGAAAAGAAGCCAGACATATCAACATGACATTCTCATTCTAAAAATGGAGATCCCTTCATTCTTCTCCATTAATAAAGACCTATCAATGCATTCCATTGAGGAAAAATAAAACAATGCATGGTGAGAGTGGGGAGAAGGCACTTAGATATCATGAAAAAGGTTGGGCAGGCACACAGATCAACAGGTCTCAATCCCTCCCCCCACTATAGTAAAATCATTTCTATTTCCCACTATAATAAAATCATTTCTATTTAAAATATAGTAATTTTTTCAAAATTATCTATAGATATAAATTGGCATGGGCAAACTCAGTAATTGGTTTCTCCCCCCCCCCCCCCCAACAATATAGTCAGGGGCTGACCTAGCAGTATTAAGCAACTGCCTTAGAAGAGGCAGTAGTCCACCACATAGAAAAGGTGCAGCTGAACCTCAAAGATCCCACTTCCCTGACCCTGTTTAACTTTTGATGGTAAGAAGTGAATCTGGGATCTGCTACCCTCAAAACAAGTACTCTGCTGCTAAGCTATAGCTAAAGGAAGACGTGTTGGATCAACCCAAAGAACAGCTACTAGAGTGTCTTTTCAAATCCAGCAAGCTAGTATATACTAAGGCAGACTATCTGGGTCAATGATTTTAGTAGCAGATGCTTTCTAGTATCACAAAGAGGTGTTTTCTCCAAACTCTGATCCCTGATCAGAGTGCACAAAATGCACAGACTGAATGTGGGGGCTTTTGTATGCAACATATCTGCAAGCGTCTCCACCTGTTCCTCATGGCTCTGTCTTCTTTGTAACAAAGAGGCTGAAATGCAGTAGTAAGCCACAACCACAGTAGGCCCATTGAATCAACAAGGATCTGGTGAGTCAACTCCTCCCTAAGTTCCACTGATTCGATGGCTCTACTCTAGTTATCACTTACTATTCGATTTCACCTAGCGTGTTTTAAGCAGGTGTGGGTTTTCTATGAAGGCATACCCATGTCTGGAAAGCTAAGCTATTTTTTGTTGCTAATAGTGGTTTCCCAATTACTTCCTAAGAACACCTAGTTTTAGCATTATAATTGTAGGAGGCAAGGGCTCTCAGCAGGTGAGCAAGCCGACTGAGGAAGGAGAAAATAACAAGAATATTCCATTGTCCTTTTGTGAATTGAGTAATTAGTTTGCCTGAAAAATTCTTCTCCTGCACTAGTAAAGCAAAGCAGTTGACTGCAGGAGAAAGAGCTTCCCATTCCCCCTATACCGGGCTGTTTGTTTCTGGCTGGTAAGTGACTTTTATGAGCTTATTTACAGACAGTCTTAAATGTTTGTTGCTTAGAATGTTAGCAAATGGCACATCCTTGTCCTTCTAGCAACATATATGGAGGCTAACAGTGAGAATAGGAGATCTCATAATCAATCATATAAAAGCAGCAATAAACGTCATTGTAGCAGGATAGAAATACAAAACAATCAGTTTTAGAGATTTAGGGAAATAGAACTGTCTTTAGACAGGGTCAAAAAAAGGCATAAGATCTGACACAAGAACCAGTCTTCACTGGTAAGGGCATTCTAAAAGTAGCATGCCAGACATAAGAGGAAAGGACTTTTTGAAACGGAATAGGACTACATGGCTAATATTTGAAGGCAGGGATATTTTAACAGCATCTGCAAAGAAAATCTGAGCGCATAGGAGGCACATTCACATGGGGAAAGGTATGGTTTTCTTTTTAATTTAGATGATTGTTGTTTTATTTATGTATATACATGGTTTATCTCTTAGGATATTTTTTGTGATTTATTTTATATTTATATTGCGTAGAATGTAAACCATCCAGAGTAGCACCCATCACTAATTGGTGTGGTCTACAAGTGCAAGGAAGCAAGGAAGGAAGGAAGTTCATATTTTGGGGAACATAGTACAGCACAAGATAATTTCTGCATATTTTGCATAAATTACCACTTCCAAAACCCACAACCAAGTTGTCTTTTGCTGCGATAGTTCTGCCTATATGAGAAGCAGCCAACACCAACACTGCCTCACAATGCCATTGAGTCACCATTCCCTCTTCTCTGCCTTTTTCATCCATCCTTCCTTCTTGCCCCCTATGTGTAACCTCCTCCCTCTGCCCAAAATGTGTATGGAACACTTGATTTGGGAGTTCAAGCAATGCAACCATTCTTAAGGCACTTCACAAAATATCTACAAAGTGTCTAGCTGATTCACTTCAAACAATTTCAGAGTTTATGCTAATCCCCTAACAAAAAACAAAGAGTTAGCACAGAGAATCGTTTTTTTAAAGAGCATTCCTCACATATTTCAAAAAGTTGGTTTCAAAGACAGGTGGTTTCCAAAGAAGATACAGGTGCTTCCCTTTTCAAAGCCCGAGTTTGGAAGCTGTCAAAGATAGCACTAATATCCAACCTCAAAAACAAAATAAAGCCAAAGCCATCAAACAAAATATTCTTTTCACAAGCTGTTTTTCCCAGGTTTTTCAAAGAGTTTATGTCAAAAACAACAAATTTCCAAATGAGCTTGAGACTCATGTCAAGTGTTGAGATCCCAATTAGTCAATGATCCCATTAAAAAAGAAAAGAAAAGCAGGAGAGACAAGAAACAAAAGGGTTTGGTTATGCCAGATCTCACTGGTCACATCATGAACTGTGACAGAAAATGCACCTTGCAAAGGGTACAATAATCACCAATAACTTTGTATGATATCATACAGTACCAACACAAAGTTGTGTGAAACCCATTGCAATAACAGCAACCCCATACATGCCAGCTGAACAAAAAGAACCAAAAGGCACACCAAAAAAAACCTCATCTGTAATTGGTACAATGAGGTCATTAGAGAAAACAGTGATACCGCCCATGCAGGACCTGGACTAAGAGCAGTACAGAAGCCAGTGTGAGCCTTAAAATGTGATATGATGGCTATTTTAAAATACTTGAAAATCAGTGCTGCCACACCTACATGAGGAAGCCAAATAGTATACCTTCCAATAATATTTTTTTGGGGGGAACTGTCCCCCATAATATTTGTCTGCTTGTTTATAGAATATATTTATATTTTTATATAATGTTTTTATGTGATTAAGTAATTTGTTTTTATTGATTAACTGCATCCTTCAGAGATCCAGAGCTGGCTGAATAGCTCAGTGGTTTAGAAATCTAGCTCTGGAGCCAGAGGTATGGAGTTCAATTCTCCAGGGAGAAGAGCCAGACTGTGAGGCCTTGGGCAAGCTGCACTGTCCCAGGGCACCCTTAGGAGAAGGGAGTGGCAAACTACTTCTGAGTATTCTCTATGTAGGAAACCCTGGAAAGGGTCATCATCACCATAAGTTGGAATCAACTTGATGGCACGCAATACATATATCAGTGATCCAGAAAAATCTTGATGGAGATGCTGTTCAGCTCTCTCTCTCTCACACACACACAGACAGACAGACAGACAGACAGACAGACACACACACACACACACACAGAGAGAGAGTTAATCACTAAAATGTGTGTTTATAAGAGTGAATCACTAAAATGTATGTTTATAAGAGTGAATAACAAATAGAAGTATTTTAGCAATATGGTATACGATGCAATCAGTCAGTGATATAAATTTGCTGGCCTGAGGAGGCTATGAAAGCCTTAGGAAGGGGATTTGCCTGCCTTATCAAAAACTGGTCTGCCAGCATAACGTGCTGCTTCCTGCTTATTTTTCAGGCCTTATTACCTACAAACAGATTACAGGGTGAAGCAATGGGAGTGACAGATTTGCAGCCTCCTCCACACTAAGTGTGTGATAGACTGAAAACTGTCTAGCAGGAGGAATAAATTGTCCCTTCTAATGGAAGTAAGCCAACGTGAAAAGGATCAACAGTCTGAGGCAGATATTGAGGCCAACTGAGAAAGACAGAGCAGAGAATCAAGTTTGGACTGTAAGCATCATAGGTTAGCAGCCGTCTCCTTATTAATCATTTATTTATTTCACTGCTATATTGCCTGCCCGCCCATGTAGCCACTCGAGTTAGCTCACATATTATTACAAAACAGATACAACTAAAACACATTAAATTGTAACATTAAAAGTCTAATAAAAACATATAGGCCAATATCCATATAATTGCATTGTCAGTGTAACTTAATCAGCATAAATCTTGACAAGTGAATGCCTCAAGTTAAGAAGTCGGAATGAGTGTTTACTGATGTGTGCCAGTTTTGTGGCTCACCAAATGCCTATGCTGACAACTTTGCAACTTGTAACAATTTGCCATCAGTTGTGCTGTGCTGACATAAAAATGTAATACGATTCTGGTCATTGCATTAAAGAAATTACCAAGTTAAAATACTTAAAACATTTTTTAAAAATGACAAAGCAATAAAATGTACAGCATTCCACATTAAAATTCCTTTCTCACCTGTCTGATTCAGCTGCTAAAACCCTACTTTAAAAAGGAAGTTCTTTGTAGAAGGAAGAATGGAAGGGCAAGCCTGGTTTCTTGTAACATGGAGTTCCACAAGCTGAGAGTAACCACCTCTCTTGAATCTCCCCACATGTGTCTCTGAGGACAGCAGAGAAGAGAAGGATCTCCTTTCGAAGATGCTAAAAGCTGGGCAGGTTCGTATATGGGAAGACACAGTCTTTGAGACAGTCTGGACCCCTGTCAAATGGAGCTTTATAGGTCACAACCAGCACTTTGAACTGATCCTGCAAATGGACCAGCAGCCAGCGGACTTGTTACAGTGGAGTTACATGTTCCTCATAACTTCTCTCAGATCCTCCTAGATATAGGAGCAATGGATTTTGGTTCTGTGTTGCAAGTGTTCAAGCATTAGTGGAAAAATAGCTTAATATGTATATCTGCAACTAAATGCAAATTGCCTATGGCCACCAAAAGCCTTCCAGAAAAATCTCAGAAAATCTGTATAGTGTAATAGACAGAGTGTCAGTAAAGGACTTGGGAGACTGGAGTTCACATCTCTGCTCAGCATGGAAACGGTGACAGTCATAAACTCTTCCTCGAACATCTCACCTACCTTGAAAACTGTAGAATTTTGGGACTGTTGCATGCTAGAGAGACTGTGACCCTCTCCTTGGAGGTCTGAGAACAGGAAATCCAAAGTTCTGGCACACATTAGCAGTCCAAAAGAAGACAAACTTGTTCTCCAGGTTCAGTTTAGTCACACAGAAAAGTGAGCCACCTGTTTGCCCCTCTGACATGGCATTTGAAGGCATGGAGAGCAGACTAGCACTTCAAAACCAAACTGCCCTTTGTTCACTTAATAAAAGGGCTCAGAATTGCAGCTTTGGCGATGGAACATTTCCCTTTCCTTGCTAAGAAGTTACAGAGTGTGGAGGGGAACAGATGGGTTGGAAGGGACAATGGAGCTGAGCTGGCAGTGCTTCAGCAGCAGCAACTTAACTAATTCAGGTAGGTTAAAACATGTTGCTCTACTAAAATCTTCTGGACTTTTGCACTGAGCTTTACAAGTAAACACCAAAGCAGTTCTGAGGTGCGATGAGTTTTAGATCTGTAACCCTCTGCCTGGAAAAACATATTCCCGCTAATTCCTCAGGGGTGGACTGCCCAGTGCTCTGTAGGTCCCAGACATTACACAAACAGCATTGTGGTCTTCAAAACTAGATGACCTCATAATGGTTGCCATTATTTCCTTTTGTTTAAGTGACAAGCTGCATTTCTCCTAAAACAACTGTTTTGCAGTTTTAATGCTATTGATTTCCCCCCTCTTTCTTTCCCTCTTGTAAACAGGCAACATGCTTGCTTTTTCCTTTTATTATCTGTTATTTCCCCAGGCTTAATTATGCTTAAGTGATAAAATAATTGCTAGTGGCTTAGTAAATTTTTATGTAATCAAATTCCCTTTTAATCCTTAAGAAGGACTAGTGGCAATTTGCTGGAGAAGGGTCACCAGCTCTAGCCACAGATATCAGCTTTTCCCTCCAGGCATGCGTGCACACAGAGATAGAAAGCAATGCTGGAATGCAGTGGTTAAGAGCAAAAACAATAAATAAGTAGAATTTCAGTAGCATTTATGCTGTTGGACAAAAACACTGTTAGGTCTGTTTCATACACAGCTTTCTCCCAAATTGAGTGGAATCTATTTTTCAAGTTCAGAGCTAAAACTGGATTTGCAGGATACTGCTTATCCAGTTCTCAAATCTTTAATGTAAGAAATACACCCCAGTTCTGATAACCCAAACTAAGAACAACACTAAATGGCTTAACCAACGTGTGAGTCACAGAGTAATGCCTCCTCTATTGGAGCAGACTGCAGTGGTTAAAATCCAGTAGCAAATCACAACTAGAGTAGGCCGATTGAATCAGTGCAGATGTGGTGAGTCAACCCCACAATAAGTTCCATTGATTCAATGGGCCTATCCTAGTTGTGATATACTAGTGGATTTCAGCCCATGTTTAGATTAAACTTTGAGCTTAAATATATTTTAAAAATACAGAGCAAACATCAGAGCAGATCAACATGCTTGTGGGAGCAGATAAAATGACAACAGAGCATCCATTTAGCATTCAGCAGACCCCAAGTACAATTCCTGGCATCTCCTGGTAAAAAGGGCTGGAAATTCCCTTTCTTAAAATCCTGGACAGCCACTGCCAGGGCAGATGATATTGGGCTAGATCAGGGGTTCCCAACCTTGCATAACCCAGGTGTTCTTGGACTGCAACTCCCAGAAGCTTTCACCACTAGCTGTGCTGGCCAGGGTTTCTGGGAATTGCACTCCAAGAATGTCTGGGTTACCCAAGGTTGGGAACCACTGGAATAGATCATGGATGAGCAATGTCTGTGACAGAGGGATTGTATTACCCTCCAAATATACTGGGGACAACAGCTACACCCCTGCTTCCACTGATTTTGATGCCCTGCTGTTGAATGTTGATGATGCACCAGCAAAACAAACTGCAAGAGTCTATGCATTTCTTTAACTATGCTCTCTGTAGGTTTTGTTTTAAATGAAAAACTTCCTACTGGTTTGTTTTGTTTTTTAACTAGAATCGCTCTTCGGGGAAGCTTTCCTAGAATGCCATTAGACTTTGAGGGGAAAAGCACATACCAGTGTCTGGTTCTGCCGGCATCCAGGAGCGCAACAGCAAATTGAGGGACAGGGGCTATAGACATGGAACACACGGACAAAGAGTTTGACCTGCTATGGGGCAGCATCCTGTGTTTTTAAGAGACGTCTCGGTTCTAATCCAGAAAATATACAGATGCCAACAGGGGATGGAAACAAGTTCCACATATGTGCATGCGCGTGCGCACGCGCGCACACACACAGTGAAACTTTGTCATTTCTTGTATTACATAAATATCTCACATATTTGAATAGTCTTGTGAAAAGTAATTTTTCTTTTGTTTTAATTAAGGCATCATGGGAGGGAATCAGAAAGGAAAATTCACAGCAACATTCAGAGGATTGGTGATCAAGAGCGTACAAAAGTTATGTGACTTTAATAGTATGCATTTTTAGCACTGTATAATATCCATAGCAATGTCATCAACACAGTTCACAGATTTTTTTTTTAATAAGACCGTTAACACCCTTGTCCCTTCATTAAACAGTTAACCCCCTCCCGCTCCAAATCTAAAAACACACACATTAGAATGCCAGAAACTAGTGATTTGGCCAGATCAACATTAGGCCTGGTGTACAGTGGGGACTGACATCCCCATACCCCCCCAAGTGTCTTAAAATTTCTCTTTGCAGAACTTTTCCCACCAATAGGGCATAAACTTATTACATACTTCCTAGGATACTTAAACAGTAAGAATCCTAAACAAATATACAAATTGCACTTACTGTCTTCATTTCAGATCCAGTGTGTTCACTCACCTTTTTAGGACAAATGCCTCATGGGAAGAATGTCCAGGCATGACATCTGGATATAAAAGAAAGAGAGAGTTTGAGTCCATATATCAGGATGAGCTCTGTCACCCTTTCATAACTTTGAACTACGTTAGCAGACAGAGAATAACCTTTTAAACATACATCTGCACTTAATGAGCAGTAAGTGTAATTAGAACACTCATATGTCAATTTTCTTTCCAAGCTGCTTCCAGTCATTTAAATGAGCTTTAACATAAAGCATAAACAACAATATGAACTCACAACAACATAAGGTAGAACGAGACCAGATGCTCCAATTAGACAGTGACAAACTGTTGTCCTTTTAGAGATGCACTTCTTCAAAGCTGCCATAGCTGACCAATCACACATATAAAGGAAGCCTGTGTTGACCTTCTAAAATGTGGATTTGAACCCAGGTCTTCTGCGTCCTAGCCCATCACACTGTTCACTACACCACACTGGGTATCCTTGACCCATAGAAGCCATCAAAGAAAACAATATTGGAAACTTTATTATCTACTGAAAATTTAACGTGTGGGTTATACTTCACACAGAAACATCCCTTCCATTAAAAAGAAAAAAGAATAATAATGAGGGGCAATTGTTATAAAAGATAGATAACTGATTATAAATAAGTACTCTGTCTCATCCCAATTAGAAAGAACTGAGTAAGATCATAGCCATATAGGCATAAATGTGAACCACCAAACAAGACTGCTGTGAACCTTCTTTGACACGTGTAGTAGCTCCTTGGAGCAAAGGAGGGCATTGAGAGACAGGCAGATTTACATGGTGGAGTATAAAGTGGCCAAAACCCTATTGTGAAATACAATGCACAAAAAAGCAATGCTTTTCAAATTGGCCAGCTGCCAGGCACGCACCCAGTTGTGCATCTGGTTACACATCCCACTGCATAACTAGAGACTATGGGGCATGTGACAGATAGCTGGAAAAAATGTCTCCTGTTCCTTGCCCAGTTACTACTACAAGTTATAAAATGGTTCTGTCTAGTAAAATTTTCCATCTTTACAGATTCCAGTCTGGATAGACACAGGAATACAAACCCCAGTATCTTGAAACTAGCAGAACTGCTAGGCATTTTCTTTCATTCATGCAAGATAAAACCAATCGTTCCATGGGTCTCAAACAATATTTTTGGAACACTGGAAGTTTTCCACAGATGCTAGGAGCCACAGTTCATAAAACCATGGGTGACACTCTTTGCATGTGACACTGATGACTTTGCTAGTCTCTTGTAAAACATTTGCCCCAGGCAGTGGATCAATCTGAGATTATTATCATGAAGGTTTTTTTTTTAAAAAAAAACACAAGTGTTTTTGCAGATTGTAATCATGAAGGTTAAAAAAATGTTTTTGTAGATCATAATCATGAAGGTTTTTTAAAAATGCTTTTGCATGGAGCTATAATTTCTGGTTATAGGAGTGCCTGAGATGACTTAAAATCCTAGCTCCAAGGCAACTATAGTCCATAGCCATTCAAGGTGAAATGAAGGTTATAGCCCTATTACCAACCATGTCCATTGCAAATACCGTGTTTCCCCGAAAATAAGACAGGGTCTTATATTAATTTTTGCTCCAAAAAATGCATTAGGGCTTATTTTCAGGGGTTATTAGGGCTTATTAGGGCTTATTTTCAGGGGATGTTTTATTTTCTTTCATGTATCTTCTTCACAATGGCGGAAGGCAGGGTTTCACTTAACTGGGGCTTATTTTGGGGGTAGGGCTTATATTATGAGCATCCTGAAAAATCATACTAGGGCTTATTTTCAGGTTAGGTCTTATTTTCAGGTAAACAGGGTAGATAAAGTCTTACTAAGATGGCCAAATGCAAAAAAAAGGACCTGATTATCCCAGCACATATGGCTGTCTGGGTTCAAACAAAACAATGCAACATTGGCAACACAGCATACTGTCCTTCACTGCCTGCAGCTAATCTAGGAGGTGCAAAACTAGCCACGTGCACACCATTCTGCCCTCCAACAGAGAGTGAGAAATGACCAAATGACTCCAGAGAAATGGAGGAATGCCTGGCACACCTGTCCTCCCATCTCTGTTATCAAACTACCAAATGATAGGGATGGCACTGGGGCTGCCACACTTGGAACAGGAAATTCCAGAAGATTTCACTTGTCCTGAAAGGTGTAGCAGCTGAAATTCCCCTTTAAATGTTTTAGAAGAGTTAATCTGTGTTAGTCTGTGCAAGCGTATCATGCAAAAAACAAAAGAAAACAACAACAACAATAATAAAAGATAAAAATGTTGTGGCACCTTAAAGACTATTATATTTTAATATAAACTTTCATGGAACTTCTTAGCCTACTTTGTCAGACATATGAGGCAGAAAACAGGGATTAACTTCAAAATGTGTAAATGTGTAGGAGTCCTGCCTCCTTTTTCCTTTGGCCGCTCTAGCAGAAATTTTTGGCAAAATCAGATGACTAAAATTTTCAGATTCACTCCATGCCCACCCTGATTACTTTATGTTCTCTCTGTTTTGTTTCATTCTCCTCACGAATCTTATTTTCAATCATCCTTGGGCAAAAAGAATCTTTTCCAAAGTTACAAAATGAGGACATCAGTGTATTCCACTATAAATCATATATTTTTCACTCTCCGCTTTTAATATTTGTTCACAGGGGTTTTGATCCTAGAAATTCACAGAAGGAACGTCTTTTATCCCTATCAACGCCTTCATCTTTAAAAACTCATCTGGATAGTGGAATTATTTAGGATGTGTCCCAGAGAGATTACAGGGAATCCGATAAAACATCGCCAAATCAAGTGAATCTCTGCTTAATTTTGGGATAGCTTTCCTTTCTAGCAACCCCTCCATCCTATTCTGTGTTTACTCATAAAAGATTTGGAAGCTGTTATGAATCCAAACCCTTTTCCAAACTCACCTGTGTTTTCTGACTTATGCAAAGCAGCAAAGGAGATTTTAACATATTTGAGCGCAGTTATGTACCACGTTGCAAGGTTTTGTAAGGGTGACTTAAATAGGGTAAACAGGAAACTTCTATGTTACCTCCAGGCCTTTCAACAAAAGGAAGGACATAAACATTACAGATCAACATAAGGCCGTACATATTGTAAGAATTGCCAACATTAGCAACAGAACGTGAAATGTTGCAAAACTTCTAAACATTCCTTTAAGGTTCAAAGAAAACCCAATTTCCCCCTCCTCTTGTAACAAATTTTTCCTGCATTTGTCTCCTTCCATCTACAAATGCTGGAAACCCCAGTCCATAAAAGAAGAGGTAGCATACTCCTCATGTTCCAGACTTATCTCTTCTGAAATGTTCATTTCATGGAATATTACTGCTACTCACCTTTCCAGGAAAAAAAGATAAGAAAACTGAGCCCTCATTACTCCCAGGCGACAACATGGAGGGTTTCTATCAGGTGAAAACATGCAAACATAATTGTAAATTATACTTGTATGTCAAATGTACTTCCTGGAGTAACGACACACCGCTCAAGGGGAAGTCAAAGTTATTTGTCTCTAGCTGCAGGTCCAATAGTTTGAACCACCTACACGGGAAAAGGGGGTCAAGAGCAAATAAAATAAAATAAAATAAAGGCGGGTCTCATACCTAGGAGAGGGGATTTCAGCACTTGCAAGTCTAATTTTGTAAAACAATTAAGAATATTCAGAAACCATGCAACTCTGTGAAGGCAGCTCTTCTTCCCTGTTGCAAACCTGATAAATCTGGTAAAATGCAACAGGTGAAGCTGCTAACATGATGGAGATGCCATCAGCAAGACCGCAGCACCTGCGTCTTCTTTTTTTATCCATGCCTGCCTGCCTGTGTCCTGTTCAGACAACCTTCTTTGGTGTGTTCAAGTGAACACATGGGGAGAAAGCAACAGGACACCCATCAGCCACGCCAGAAAACGGCATAGTCCATGAAGCACACCCCAAAAGAAGGGAAGTGGGATGGTTGGACCAAGGAGCACACCTTAAATGTGCTCCGTTGGCACTGGGAACTCGCAACACGTATTCACACAAATGCCAGCCCTGTGGGGCAGGATTACCACAGGATGGGTACCGGATCCCATGCTCCCCTGCATATTCCATGAAAACATTGTGCGGCAGTATTAATATGGATATATTTAAGGAACAAGGTGGCTGGCAAATAAATAAATAAATAAATAAATAAATAAATAAATAAATAAATAAATAAATAAAGGCAAGTGTCAATTAGGAGGCAATAGAATGGGGGGGGGAGTCCACTCTTTTAAGTTATATATTACATTTTTCTCTTTAAATTTATTTATTACATTTTTAGCCTACTGCCTTTCCATTAAAAAAAGAGAAGAAGCAGTGTTTAAGGCAGCTCATAAACATCACTAACGCAAACTATAAAATTATACTGGGCAGAACCCTGTTGGGGAATCCTGTTAGCGTTGATTGCATTCATTGCAAATTGCGGCTAATTAACACATTCCTGCTCGCATCCCTGCGCTAAGAAAGGGAGGGAAAAGTTATCCATTAAGAGGCCATCGTTTATGCCATTAGGGCGATGCCCGCCTCCATCTATAACTGGTTTCGTGCTGCTCTTGGGTCAATAAACTTCGAAACAGGGTTAAAAGGCCAGACTGAAAAGCAGTGGCAGTCCCATCCCTTCTCCGAGGAAGGGAATAAATTATGTCAATTTCCACAAAATAGCTTTTAAAGCCTGAAGGCCGGCGTGAGGGAGAAGGCCCACCGAAATGGCGCCTGAGGGGAACCGGAGAGGCAGCCCCTTCCCCCTCCCCCAATCTCCCTGAGGCAATTTAAGACTTCTGTGGCCTGAGGGAAGATTAAAACAAACAAACAAATAAAGCATGGCCAGCTTTATTTATTCAATTTTTTAAAAATCTCGAAATGGGACTTAGGCGAAGGATAGGAAGGAAAGGACAGCTAAGCAGCAGTAAATAAATGAAATAAATAAATACCAAACATGAAACCTAGACGGTTGAATCGTTGGTGGCGCCTTATTGCTTGGAATGTGCTTTCTGGTGTAGCTTTTGTTTACTTTTGTGTGTGTGTGTGTGTGTGTTTGGTCTTGGTTAGATCTTTTAAATATTTGTAAACTTGCTGCTTTCAGCTTTTAAAGATTGTCTTTTAATTATATAAGCCACCTTTTGAAGGGGGAAGGCGAGGTAAACATATTTTCAGTATATAAACCGCAACGCCTCAGGATGGGGCAGGAAAAGCTGTGTGGGCATTTTGCTATAAGAACATTTTTTTTCTTTTTTTAAAAAGGCAAAAATATGGCCTTTTGGTCAAAAAGCAGTATATAAATATACACGAAGGGTTCATTAAATAAACTTTACACAGGATAAGTCAATCAATAAACTTTGCACAGGATAAACCAGTCATAAATCACTGAATGGCTCTACCCAAAATGGGAAAAGGAAAACTTTTCCATGGAGGGGGGAAGAGAAAGTGAACTTGGATTTAGAAGTTAAAGATTTATTATTGACATCAGGCACCAAAAAGAAACAGGATTGCACAGTGCTTTCGGGAAGGAAATATAACTTCTTCTTCTTTTTTTTTTTTTTACCACAACTACCAGAATTCCTCGGGCCACACTAGCTGGATTTTTTAAAGGAAGTATAATTTTTTAAAAAAGGCTGCCAAATTCTGCAGTTTCCACCTTTTTCACTCCCTCTAGCTTTAGCAAAACCTCTGTATTTGTAACACGGCATGGCAGAAATGGTTGCCTGCGTGTGATGTTTTGTACAGAAGTGGTACGGATCAAACAAACAAACAAAAATGGGGCAATAATGATAATTTTAACAAGTCTTAAGCTCCTCCATCCAAAATAATATCCCCAAAGCCTGAGATTTGCCTCTGTTGGCATTCTTAACCAAGACATAAACCAACAGATTGCTTTATGATGACGTTTACTACTAATACTACTAATAATTTTATGTATTATTGTTAGCCGCCCAGAGTAGACTTCGGTCTAGATGGGTGGGGTATAAATTGAATAAATAAATAAATAAATAAATTACTGATTCTATAGAATGTGTGGGCTGTTCTTAGCTATAGGCATTGCCAGATAGCTATGTGTCCTACCATTCATTTTATAAATTTTCATGACATTTTTAATGAAGTAGTGGTATGACAGGCAGATGGGCAGAATTGCCTAAAATAATAGCCCTGGTTACTATGATTGATTTGTCAACCATTTTTCCCTCTCTCTCTCTCTCTCTTCCTTTCATCTCTCCACTCCACTACTTGCTTGTAGTTCAGCCACATTTTAAACTGATGAATATGCAAATCCTACTAGCCCAGGATATGTGTGTGTGTGTGTGTTTAATATACTTCAAATTTAATCTGGAAACAAAATAATAGCTGTGTGTCATATGATGTGAGAGCTATAACTTTGTTCTCTGGGAAGCTTAAAAGAGCTGTCCATGCCGGAAATTGTCAGATGAACCATATATGACAGATTAAATGTGATTTTGAAACATATACTATATGAATGAATGAATTTATTATGGTCAAAGACCAACACCAAAGAAGTTGAACAATACAAAACAACACAAAGCATGCAACATACATTGTAAAGAGCAATGCATCCCGAGGTGCATAAAATTTATGTCAGAATTTATGCTAGAATTGTCCAAAACCGGGGAGGGAGGTTCACTATGTTATCAAGTCACTGTGGCAGGCTACAGCTGCTGCACAAAATTTGTCTACTTGATTAGTATATCAGAAAGTAACAGAAAGATATAAAATTCATCTATTCTACCAAGGACTTTTTGAACAATAGATAAAAGAAATTCTTTACAAAGGTCCCAGTAGAAGGAATACTGTAAAAGAACATGCGCTACAGTTTCCACTTCCTGACTATTGCAGGACATAAACAACATTGATAAGCTACTCTCTGATATCTCTCCTCCAAAAGCGCAGGAAGCAACACTTTAAATTAGGCTACTGCAAAAGCTTTCCTGAATTTGGGGAAAGCTAAATTAGTCAAGTACGTAGAGGGCAAAAAGATCTTATTTCCTAAGGCACTAAATTTACACAGTAAACTGTGAAATGTTCTTGTAATTCTATGTTCCAGATTCTCTGTTTAACAACTGATTTGCCTTTAGAGTAACCAAGCACTAATTGGGAGAAAATCCCAAAGATAATTCTTTAGACGGGTGCCTTTTCCATTTAGATCGAAAGGTGTCCAACAATGTTAATGGTGCATGTGCAATACCATATGCATTGCCACAATTAATTCATCTTTGATTATTACCAACTGCTTCTTTACAAGCTTGGTTTGCACAATTTCATTTTCCTCTTTTATTTGCTTACTGCATGTCTGCACCTCTCACTGACAAAGAGATCTTGACATAGGCCCTGATCTTAATTTTTGCTGGCTATGGTACCACTAGCAATAGCCCCTTGGCTCCCTGTCTTACTGCCTGGCCACCCATCCAGACATTCGGAAGCTGCAGGAAAAGATTGATGAGGCACTTCCCAAACAGGTAAGTATCTCTACTGCATTCACTGTGGCTTATGTTAATTGAGAATGGACTGGCTGTTCTGCAGCATATACAAGAGGATATAAAGGAAACTATTTAATCCTGGTGGTTTAGTGAGATAAACTTGAAAGGATGATGACAATGTGTGCCTAGAGGGCTTAAACTGCAGAAGGAGAATAGAAAAAGAAATGAGAGGTTGAAGTTATCTAGTGAACTTTACTGACACATATTTAAGAGACTGCTTTATACCCCAGTAGGTGAATAGAATTACTGTAGTGTTACTTCATAAAATGGATGGCATTAGCACAGCCACCTTGAATCATAATAGACTAGCAAGGTTGCCACACTTGAGGAAATGTGAATGAATTCAATACATTTTGGTCATGAAAGCCCATAGCTAAACTGGGAGTTAATCAATAAATCGGTGGACATAAGGATAGAGATGTTAGAACTACAGAACTGGTGTTAGGCTTATTCAACAGGAATCTGGGTGAATTTTAATAAATGTGCATTTGTCTCTAAATACTCCTAAAGAACCAGTGTAGTGTAATGATAGAGTGTCACACTAAGATTTGGAAGACCTGGCTCAAATGCCTGTTCAGCCATGGACATGGGGTGGAGGGGAGAGGAGACTGGTAAAATCACTCCTTAAATGCCATACATACATCCAAATGCAGCGCAAAGGTAGGCTAGAAATGTAGGACACTAATGACAACTAAAACCATACTGACAACTGAAGAGACCCAAGCTGAGATTCCCATTCAGCCATGGCTGTGTAACTCACAGGGTTGGAGTATTTGGTTGTGGAGCCAGGGGTCAGGAATTCAATTCCTCCATGTGTCTTGGAGGAGAAAAACCAGCTTGCAAAACATGGTTCAAGAGCACCCCTAGAAGAAGGTGAACCACTGCTGAGTGCTTAGTGGCTGAAATCCTATTCCTCAGTGTAGTTAAGTCACACTAGAATAGGCCCACTTGAATCAATGGGACCTACAGAAGAGGGCCAACTCTAGTGTGACATCTGATGCTAAGTAACAGGATTTATGCCCTAAAAGCCCTTGATAAAGTTTGTCAGAAGTTGGAGTCAACCCGATGGCATGCAGTTATGAGGATGTCCCTTATTGTGTATCATGAGGATAAGTTCTATTTCTTTATGTCACCTATATCCCAGGATTTGTTGTGAAGTTAAAGAGTGTACTTGAGACCCTGCTGAGAGCACCTTCTTTGAAGTAAAGACAGGAGATAAACACAAGAAGATACACAGAAACATGCTTACTAAGAAGAAAATCTAACTCGTACCAGTGAGGCTTACTCCCTTGTAAATGCATGAGACATAGTGAGTAACACAGCATTGCTAAAATTCTTGAGCGAATCTAAAAGACTTTGTTCATACAACCAAGTGTAAGCAGACCCATGGACATTCAGAATGCTGCTCTAAAAGGAATGGGGCTTACTCCTGAGTAAAGAAGAATAGAATTGAACTGTTTGTCTCAAAGGTAACTCTGTCCTAGCCAATGAAAGTTTCTGCCATTTGGCCTGAATAGAAGAGTAATTAGTACACAACCCAGAGCTGCCTTCCAAGAGGTACGGGTTATCTGGATGTCAGGCTGATAAGTCAGGGAGCAGGCAAAGACCATGTCTATAAAGCGGACGTGTGAAGCTGCTGAGTCAGTCAACTCTTTCACGGACTGCTAAGGAAGGGGATCCCAAAATAAAAGTGGAACTAGTAATCCAGTGGTTCACTATTGGTGAGGTATCAGGTTTTGAGTTGTTCTAGGATGGGTTTGAGTGGTTGGCAAAATGAATGGCAGGGACAATGTACTGGAACCAGCAATGACAGTAGATGGTTTTGGTTTGCTTGGGGCAATTTGTCCTTTCTGTACGTGGCAGGTTGGGAAGATGAACTTTGAAGACATACCCATCATGGGGAGAGGGGTACAGTGCCTGGTCTTTATTCGCCGTGACTAGCCTTGCAAGGAGGCAAAGCTAACTGTATGATTTCTCTCCTTCTCTTTTCAGCTATGGACTCTGGCCATACAAGTTCTTTAAGAAGCTTTGGAACTCCTGGGCTAAGACCTTTGCCTTTTCTTGGAACTTTCCTCAAAAACTGACATGTAAATATTTGGAGATGGGAAAACCCTACATTCCTCTGAGACTGTTTCAGTGTCACACCTATGGTCTGTGCAACTGCTGGCTTAGATTGTTTTCTGTTTTCTCGCTCCGTGCCTCTCTATGACGTCTTTTTAAAATTTACTCCAGCAGGGGGATATTGATTATAACTTTCTTTCCCCTTCAGCTGTCTTTCCTTTCCTCACATCAGTTCTGGAGAACCTAAACTTCTCCCTGCTACCTTCTTCTGTGCTGAATTTCTTCGGGGCTGTGGTGTAAAAAATTAAGAACAACCAACAAAAGAATAAGCATACAGTCAGTTCAACCCGCTGTGTGGTCTTCTAATGATTCATAGTCAAGATAATGTGTGACTCCTTCTTTCTTTAAAAGGAAATAAATATTCACCATCAAGATCAACTCCTCTAAACCATATTGAGCAGCTTCTTGATTCTTAAATACCTCATTGGTCTGCAGGAACAATGAGGCATGTGTTGGGCCTTTTTGCTAACCAAGAACTCTCTCTGTTTCATTGCAGGAGCTCATTGACTTTCTACAGCTAATGCTGGACTTGCAGATTTAAGGGCGCATCTCTGATGGGGCAAATTCATATAAAGGTAAATATATGTGTAGGTCACAATGGTGTAGTTCTATATTAGACAGCAGTAGAATAAAATTTTCACCTCCTCCCTTTTTCACCACACCTCTCTGAGACAGCATAAAACTCTTTCAAGGGGTTTTCCAGCCTTTTGTAGGAAGCTTTTTAGTTGTGTATGGTGCTGCTGAAGAAAGGTAGACCACCGGTTTTGAAGGAAACAGTGTGGTCCCACAGAATTATGGGCCACTGTATCCTTGCCAATGAATCCCATTTGAACAGGGCTCCTTAGGGATATTGCTAGGATAGGCAAGTTTAAGGTAAAAATCAGTGAATTCCTTCCAGTTCTGCAGCATATTTGGAATGACTCATTCCAGGATTCCATACTTGTTTTAATTTTCCTTAATATGATTCCAGTTTACACACTATAGATCCCTTGCTTATTCCTCCAGCTCTCTTCCTTCTTCCCTCTATGATCTCTGCCCTGTTGCCACCCTTGGAAGGAGTATGGACAAGCCCTGCCCTTTTATGGGCCATGAGGAAGGGAGGGATCCCTTCCAGAACTCTAAAGGGCAGAGAAGGGAGGGAAAGATGCAGGAAACAGAGAAAGGAGCTTAGAGCTGTTACCTTTTTTTTCTTCCCCTTTGAGGGTAAAACAATGTCATATTGATCCTGCCAGCATGAAGCAGAGAGTAAGAGGCAGCCATGCTGGGGAGAAAATCCCCATTCCTCCATTTAGAGAGTCAGTAAGTCCACCTCTCTGTTGATTAAGAACACTCCTAAAGATGACATCACAGGTGATGCCAAAAGAGTTCTAATTGTATATTTCCCCATGAGAATATGTTTGAGATAAGGAAAGAGACAGGGATCACAGATCTAGAAGAACCTGAGCTGCAAAACAAAACAAAACAAAACAAACTCAGTTCTCAAAGGAGAGATGAATATTTTATATATGCAGATCACTTCTACCACCTACAAAAGAGTCACTCTGAAAAATCTATTTTCAGTGGTGGCCCCCACTGTCTAGAGCAAGTTACCAACTGAGATACACCCTCCTTATGTTCAGGAAAACTGCAAATTGAAATTATTTAAAGCTTCCTAAAGCTTGAATTATTCAAATCAATTAATCAATCAATACGGGGCTTCACACTCTTTCAGCCACAACTACAAAGTCTCAAAGTCTGTTACTGAGAATTTAGTGCCAGTTCATGAGAGAGGGATGGACTCTTGGGAACTTGGAGCTATTCTCCTCTGTAGATCTGTGCACTTCTACTGTGTAGCAAAAAGAGAATTTTACCAGAAATTCAAAACTCTGCAACAGAGCGATGCACCATGCTCCATGATTCTGGTCCAGTTAGTATGCCTCCCGCACACAGCACTTCACAGGCTCCTCCCACCGATGATGCGATCCTTCAGATGGACTCTCCTGACATGGTGGTCATTGAAACCCTCAGGCTGTACCCTCCCAGAGAAGGATTGAAAGGGTTTGCAAAACCCCATGGAGTTCAGTGGGGTGACCATCCCCAAAGGAACTACAGTCATTGTGCCTGCATTGGTCCTGCAGTTTCTTCCAGAATACTGGCTAAAGCCAAAATAATTCAGATTTCAAATTCAGCTAGCAATCCCACATAGGTCCTCCCTCAAAACTGGTCATTTTCACTCCCAGAAGCTAACTAAAATACACCTGTTGAATCCATGGGATTTATATGACTGTTGAT
Source organism: Intellagama lesueurii (assembly GCA_037013535.1). Lineage (NCBI taxonomy): Eukaryota > Metazoa > Chordata > Lepidosauria > Squamata > Agamidae > Intellagama > Intellagama lesueurii. The sequence goes on along the minus strand of JBAJHW010000012.1, from coordinate 18,252,720 downwards.
GTACCATTTAGAAATTCGGTCATTTGATCTACTCTCTATTTGGAACAAACAATAGGTCATGGTATCAAGCCCAAGAGACCCTTATTTGGTGGGAGATTCCATTACGCCTTTATTAACCATTTCTGAAGCAGTGGGAGTCACTGTAGGAGGAAGAATGCTAGTTGCTTCAGCCTTTAATGGGGTCCCGCAAAGCACTTCTCCTTTTGTTTTCGCCGATCCAATGCAACTTTGCAACTGATAAGCAATCAGCGGACCCCCTGCTGCAGTCATCAATGGCAGATTTATGTAGCTTACCTTTGTAGAAAGAGAGGTACATTTGGCAAGAACTTCAACTCTGGGAATTCTGCTTGTGGTCAACCCCTGGTACGTTGCCAACTCTGTCAAAATGTCCCCTGCATTGTGCTTATGCGTTCCCATAACCAGGCTCATACCCCGCCCCCAAACATCCGCTTTGGATCTGCCGTTAGATTAGGGATCTGACAAAAATGAGATCCTTTTGCAGATAATAATTCTCAGATAACCAGCTCGGCTCCCCTGTCGCCTCCAGCGATGAAGGACCAAAGGTGTGCCTTGCTTCCTCATTCCCTAGACTCATTTTTCCGATCCTTGTTTTCTCTCTCTGGAGTTGCACATGGGTTTATAAAGACATGAAAGGAGCCATAGACTCGTAAGTGTTTCTGCTCTCTGGAGCAGGTCCCCTGGTTTTGAAAGCGGCCAAGGTGGCCCTGCTGGACCTGCAAAGAGACACTAAACTGTGATTTATTTTTTAACCTAAATGCTCTTGGACTGAACAATTTACATGAAATTGTTCATGAAAAACGAATGGCTAATTCCAATCCTCTATGCGCATCACTTTCCCAAGCTCTACTTCTTCTTTTTTTTGCACTATTTGCTCCCACTTATTGCAGAGCAAAAGTTAAATCTTTCTGGCCACAGAAAGTAAAAAAACATGGTAAGGAGGTTGATAGTAGCCTCATTGCCTCTGACTCTTAAATATAATGGGCATCCTCTCTGGATAAGCAGCACGCTTTGGGTGAGATCCTGCAACCTTAAGCACCACCATCTTGCTTCTTCAGAATTCTTCAGACTGGTAACAAAACAAGTTTGAAAAAGCTTTGCGGGGATGTTGTATTACATTTCCCAGGGACCAAGCTGCCTGTTTTGACCAAGCTCCGGGAGGCAGTGGACGGGGGGGCTGGTGTGCTCTGGTCTATGGGGTCACGAAGAGTCGGACACGACTTAACGACTAAACAACAACAACAAAAGCTGCCTGTGGACTATGAGAGTTGTAGTACAGAACAGCAACTATGAACAACTGAGAAATTGCTGGCATTAAGCAATTACCTCGGGAGGTGGTGAGCACTCCAATACTGGAGGCATAGAATAGAAAACTGGACAACCATCTATCTGTCAGATCTGCTTTAACTTGGATTCCTGCCTTGAGCAGGGGGTTGAACTCGATGGCCTTAGAGGCCCATTCCAACTCCATTATTCTCTGATTCTATGACCTCACACCAATTGAGTGGTAAGCATGTACATTTGGATGCTTCTTTCTACCTTAGGCTAGGATTCGTGTGCAAAAATACAATGAAATTCCCATTTGCCATGAAACTCACTGCATGACCCTGGGCCAGTCACACTTTTTCAGTAGAATCTACATCACAGGAGTGTTGTGAGAAAATCAACCATGTCTGCAGACTTCAGCTGTTCAGAGGAAAGGTGGGATAATACTGTAGGACACTAATGACAACTAAAACCATAGGAAAAGCAAACGTAGGTTGGATGACAACTGAAGAGACCCAAGTTGAGATTCCCATTCAGCCATGTTTGTGTAGCTTATTGAGTTGGAGTACCTGGTTGTGGAGCCTAGAGTCAGGATTTCAATTCCACCATGGACCTTGTAAGAGATGAGCCAGCATGTGTGGCCTTGGGCAAACAACATGGTCCCAGAGTAACCCCAGAAAAAAAGCGAATGGTAAACCACAACTGATTGTTTAGTGGCTCAAATCTTATTGCTTAGTGTAGTTAAGTCACACTAGAGTAGGCCAACTTGAATCAATGGAACATATAGAAGAGGGGCTACTCTAGTGTAACTTCCTAAGTTGAGTAATAAGATTTCAGCCAATGCCTGGAAGCCATTGGCAAAGGTTACTGCAAGTTGGAATAAACTCCATGGCATGCAATTAGAATTATGATGATCATGGTACTGCTGCTGCTGCTGAACTCCTGAGCATGTTTAAGGGACTTTGTGCATAAGACCAAATTTAAGCCGACCTACTGCACTTTCCCTATCCTTCACTAAATGCAATGGGGCCTACTCCTGCGTAAGAAAGTTGTCTCAAACCAGGCAGAGTTTCTGCTGCTTGGACTGGATGGAAGAGCCAATGAACTAGAGCTGTCGTCCAAGATGTCCCAGTTTTCACTGGCCAGGATGCCAGTTGGATGAGTCAGGAATATGCAAAGACCATACCTATAAAACGGCAATGTGAAGAGGGCGAGTTAGTCAACTCCTTCGTGAGATGAGCAAGGAAGAGCTCGTGACGAATCCAAAGTGGTAGTGGCCGAATCCAGCAGGAGTGCCTTTTGCTCATCTGCTCAGCAACGGAGACGGGAGCAAGGGGAGGGGGAGGGGGAGGGAAGGAAGGCGTTTTATGCTGTGGTCATCAGAATGAACTTCTTTCCCTGCTTCTCCCTCGAAACGTGGGTGTTCCTCCTTGTCTTCTTGGTGCTTCTTCTTCTGTAAGTATGTGGAGGGCGGGTGGGTGGGAGGTGGGAAGGGAGAACCCACTGCTTTCAGAGGAAATCTCTGGGAAAGGAGGACAAGATCTACTAATGCTATACAATCCTGGCCCATTGGCCAGTTGATTGGAAGAGGTAATGTTTTGTCGGGACAGCTGGTAAGGGCAGGAAACGGTAAGGGAGGATGCAATATGTGAAACAATCAAGTCTTTCAAACATTGAACTAAGCTTCTTGAAAAAATTTCACTTCTGCTCAACACAGCTATTTCAAAGGACCAGAAATGGTCCCCATCTGTCTCTAGATTTTATTGTTCTTATTAATTGCCCTGGCTGAGAATATGAGGGGACCCAGGCTTTTCCACTGGGAAGTGTCCAAAGTTTTCTATTTCCTTTTTCATTCTTCATGCTTACCAGACAGGAACATATCTAGAATCACCCTAGTCCTTTTCCAGAAACCCTCTCCTCCCCTGGTTTGCAGGAATGAACTAGCAAAACAGAGCCTTTCTGAAGGCCTACAGGCAGAAATTCAACAGGCGTGGCTTCCTGCAGCTGTAGAATCCTGTGTAGGAAAGGTGACACCCCTTCAGTTTCTGCTGGATTTTATAGCCCACTGTGCCAGCCTGTGTAGTCAACCGGCAAGTTGCACAGTCCCAGTACACCCCCAGAAAGATGGCATAGTAAACCACTTCTGTGTATTCTGTACCTAGCAAATCCTTGAAGAGGCCACCATAAGTTGGAACTGCCTTGACAGCAGAAAACACAAACGAGGGTAGAGGTTTTGAGTTCTAATCATTGTTCCAGGATGGGTTTGAGTGGCTGGCATAATGGCATAGTGTAATGTACTAGAACCAGCGATGACACTAGATGGTTTTGTTTTACTAGGGGCAACTTGCCCTTCCTGCACATGGCAGGTTGGGAAGATGAATTCAGAAGACATGCCCATCATGGGAAGTGGGGGGAGAGTGCCCGGTATTTATCCACAGAGGCCGGGACCAGCCTTGCCAGGAGATGAGGCCGGCTGAATGATTTCTCTCCTTGTCTTTTCAGCTATGGAATCTGGCCCTACAATTTCTTTAAGAAGCTGGGGATTCCTGGGCCCAGGCCTCTGCCCTTTGTCGGGACTTTCCTCGAATACCGACATGTAAGTATTTGGGGACAGGAAGACTCTGCGTTCCTCCGAGACGCTTTCAGTGTCCCATCCGTGGTCAGTGCAGGTGCTGGCTTAGATAGTTCTCTGTTTCCTTGCTCCGTCCTTCTCTGACATCTCTTTTTATTAACTCTGGCAGGGTGTGGTCCATTTTGACATGAAGTGTCATCAGAAGTATGGGAAAATCTGGGGGTGAGTCTCCCACAGAATGATACACCATCAAAAAGGATGGATTAGTTAAAATGTGGTTTTGGGGATGTCTGAATATTGCTCAGATGTTAACCTCCCTGATTTCTGTCCACAACAGACATGCAAAGGCATGTCAGATTGAGCTCGGAGACCCAGGCTCTCACCTTCCATTTGCTACCTGGATGTAGTTTGAGGGTTAACTGGAAATTGATTTGCTCCTAGTGGGTGAGTCCGACTACAGGTCATCCAGGCACTGAATGGGAAGGAGGAATTTTTAATTGCTTTTTATATATTGTTTTTAATGCTTGGTCCTTCTAAATGATTTGTGTCCTCTTTGAGTCCCATTATTGGGCTGAGGATGGCAGTAAAAGAAATGCAGTAAATGAATAAATAAAATTTATTTTGCTTCTTTATTGACACTAGATTTTTCGATGGCCGACAGCCCATGCTGGCTATTCTGGATCCTGCCATGATCAAGACCATCTTTGTGAAACAATTCTATACCCATTTCACCAACCACCATGTAAGTACCCACTATGGATTTTTCCCTGATAAGCCTATGTGTATGTGTGTACTTATATATGAATGTGTACCCAGTGCAGTGCAGTGGACAGAGTGGCAGATTAGGACTCTAGAGATCAGGGTTCAAGTCCCCACTCAGTCCTGATAAGTCACTGGGGGTGTGGAACTTGTAAAGCCACACTTTAAATATCTCAGTTAACTTGAAAGGCCTATTCGTGTCATTATAACTTAATGGCTTAAACTCATACACACACACAAACATCCCTCAAGATTCATTTAGATCATCATCAGTCACCATCTTAGAACTGCAGAGCTGGAAGGGACCCTATGAATCCTTGAGTCCATCCAGCCCCTGTCAAGAAAGCATGGTGGGTCTTGAACTCCCAACCTCTAGCTCTGCAGTCAAGAGAGCTAAATGATATTGTAAAGAGAGAATCCAAATTACAGAACTCCTGGCTCATTCTTATTTTCTTTTATGTTTTGCATTACTAAGGGCTTTGGTTTGTATGGAGAGTTGGACACATCTATAGCCCTGGTCTCAGATGAGCAGTGGAGAAGGATCCGCACCGTTCTCTCTCCCACCTTCACCTGTAGTAGACTGAAGGAAGTAAGTCATGAAGGCCATCTCTCCTGGCTATCATGCTGCCTAAGCAATATTTTAGTCAGTCTGTTTCATCTTTTTTCACTAATGCTAAAGCAGCTGAACTCCAAACAAAGCAAATTCATCATGAGTTTAGAACTGCTGTCATACAAATAGTTTGGGATTGTCATCCTAGAAGGAAGGACTCAGTTTCCTTTAATTCCTGTGTGAAGGAATGGTACAGTATTAATAGTATCTGGCTTTTTGCTCAAGCCATATCTCATGAAATGCACCAGATCCTTGGGGGAGGCCCTTCTCTCGGCCCTGCTGTGTTTCTAAAAGCTGGACCACCCAACAATATGAAGCTGCCAGCAAAGCCAATGCAAACGGCTTGTTGATGGTAACTCCATTTAATGGATGGCATCTCAGGCTTTGATCTGTGTTCCAGATGATGCTTATAATCAACCATTATGGGGAAATGCTGGTGAAGAACTTCCAGAAGAGAGTGGAAAACACTGAATCCATAGACACAAAAGTGTGAGTAGTCTTAGGGGGCTACAACAGCCTTTTTAAAGTGTAGGTCCAAATAACAAAGAAGTTCATGAAGGATCTCAGAGGAAGACATGCTACCATTTTGTAACCCTCTGTTTGATTTTTGGATGGATTCTTTTCACAATAGCATGTGGCACAGACACTTCTGGAGCAGGTTCCTCAGACTGCAGATGGGGGGATGCAGGATTGTAGAATTCATAGCTCTGTGCATTCTGGATGGGGGGGGGGCTTAGTGGATGGGGGGCTGGATGGGCCACCACATGGCCCATTTCGGTTCTGCTTCCCCTGTCAGTTATTAATTAATGTAGGTCTCTCTGTTCAGAAATAGATGCACAGAGAACTGAGAACTCAAGTAAAATTTTCAGACTCAATATGGAGGATTTTGTGTGATAGATCCTGTTACATGTGCAGGCTAGTTCCTTTAGTTTTCATAGTGCCTGGGAAGACCTCAACCACACGATTCTGGTGGACTTGTAGTTTGAGTAAATGTCTCTGAAAAATCAAGGTGTGCTTGTTAATATGGAAGGCTATACCTTGAAAAAACGCCATGTGTCATACATTGTTATCACTTGAAATGTGTTTGTGTTTTCCTCCAGTATTTTCGGGGCCTATACTATGGATGTGTTGACCAGCACTTCACTCAGCATTGATGTAGACTCCATAAACAACTCCAGAGATCCTTTTGTAAAGAAGGTCCAGAAGCTATTCAAGTCAAGTCTTGTAAATCCACTGCTAATCTTGACTGGTATGAGGAATCACGTCCTAAAGCATTTTGACCCCTTACTTTGTTGAAAAAAATGCAGTGGATTGGAAGGTGGTGAGCTTTCCCTTATGGATTGCCACTCTGTTTACCCAGCTCTTGCCTATCCTGTGATGGTCATTATGGGCCCTCACAAACCTTCAAGGCAAAACACCACAGCCCTCCTTCATTTCCCCTTTCCCCTTTTTACTCAATGGAGGGAAAATCCTTCGGAGAAAAATATCTCCTCAAGTCTCATGTTTCAGGTTCTCCTGCCAAGAAAGTGATGGGATGTGACAAGTATCTCATCATTTCTCTTAGAAAGACCTCAGTGGGACACCTTGGTGGGTTTTTTCCCCCTCAAAGGCCACTTTGTTTTTCTCTTCAGTTGTCTTTCCGTTCCTCACACCTTTGCTGGAGAAACTAAACTTCACCCTGATACCTTCTTCTGTGGTAAATTACTTCATGGTCGTGGTGAAAAAAATCAAGAACAACCGGCAAAAGGATAAGCATATGGTTAGTTCAACCCATTGTGCGGTCTTCTACATATTCCTAGTCAAAATAATGTGTGACTCCTTCTTTCTTTAAAAAGATATGAATATTCTGGTGCCAGTACTTCTGCCCTAAACCATGCTGAACAACTTTTTGATTCTTAAACACCTCTTTGGTCTGCAGGAACAGTGAAGCATACGTTTGTCCCTTCTGCTAACCATGAACTCTCTCTGTTTCATTGCAGGAGCGTGTTGACTTTCTACAGCTATTGGTCAAGTCACAGATTTCAGGGGACATCTCTGATGGGGCAAATTTCTATAAAGGTAAACATAAAGGCTGTGATGGTAGAGCTCTGCATTAGATAGTAGTGGAATAGGAATTTCACTCCCTCTCCATTTCACCACACTCTTCTGTGCTAGCATAAACTGCTCGAAGGGGTTTCCCAATCTTCTATAGCAAGTTTTAAACTTGTATATATGGTGCTGCAAAAGAAAGGTAGACCTCTGGTTTTGGAGGAAACAGTGGTGCCCTGCAGAATTCAACCACTGCATCTTTACCACTGATTCCCATTTGAACAAAGGCTCCTTGGAGATATTGCTAGGATAGGCAAGTTTAAGATGAAAATCAGTGAATGCTATAGAATTGAAGGACTTCCATTTCTGTGGCACGTGGGGCTGTCCACAAGCCTCATGCACAGCTCTTCCACATGTGGTATGTGGCTCAGTTTTACGTGGGCTGGAAATGTGATCCCTTTCCCCATGGATCAGCAATGATGGAGATGCTCCAACTGTTTTAAATCTTATGTTTTCTGCACTGGGGTGCCAACAGGGAAGAAAACCCTGTTGTTGACTTCCAATGGAAAGCTGCTCAGTTTGCAGGTCATAATTAAAATCTCTTTTTGCACTGTACATAAGCTTTTATCTGTTGATGACTGTGTTCTTAATGAAACCACACTTCTGGATACAACTGGAAGTCTTAATCTCTTTTCCTCTACCTGTAACTATTTTGGCCTGAAGATCAATACTAATAAAACAGTCCAAATGTATACCAACAAGCCCTTTCTGCAATGGGCAAGTCCACATATCACTTGGTTGTATTGGCTCCTGCTGTGTTCTCAGTAACAATGAAGTGATCTAAGGAATCTCTAAAGCCAACACCGCCTTTGGAAAACTGCAGTCCTCTGTGTGGAATCGATGTGGAGTCAATCTTTCTGTTAATTTGAAGATGTACAAAGCTGTTGTTCTGCTCTCTCTACATGATGGAGTGGAAATTTGGACTGTTTTTCCATTTTGAATTCAGTAATTTTCCTCTTACCTGTCATGGGAGAATTCTCAGCATCGAACAGCAGGATACAGCCTCTGATCCTGAAGTCTTAGACAATGGTAAAACTGCTTGTCATCTGTTGTTTCTCTAACAACAACTACTTCAGAGTCATCAGAATGTTGGAGAAGCATCTCTATTTTCTATGGAGAGGTTGTTGCAGCTGCTGAACTGCATCCTGGGCAAGAGAAATGATTCAAGGATACACTGAAGACAACATTGAAAGATTATAATATTGACCATGTCAGTTGGGAAGCTCTCACTGCCTTGAGAACTGTTATCAAGCAAGGGGCAAAAGAAATTGAATAAAAAGAATCAAGGATGTAGAAAAGAAGAGAGAAGTGAGAAAACGAGAATGTAACTTCTTGACAGCTCAACATGCCCAGGATCAGCTAATCTGTTGTTTGCCACTGTATCCTTATCTTCTAGGCTTGTATTGAGCTAATTAGTCATCTGTGTGTCCATCAATGTGCTACTATTCAAGTTAAGCACTCATTCCTTCCCTTTCCTGAGCTTAATGATGGATTTGATGGAGATGGTGATATCTGAAATTGAAGAAGAAGTTGCTGTTGTTCTAATATTTGGAATGACTCACTCCAGTCTTCCATACATGTTTTAATTTTCCTTTTAATTTTCATTTTCTGCACTGTATGTCTCCTGTTTCCTTCAACCCCAGTTCCCTGTCTTGTCTCCATTCTTTCCAGAACTCTAAAGTCCTCAATGTGGGGATCCCTTCCAGAACCCTAAAAGACAGGAACTAAAAGGAAAAAAATGTAGGAAATGGAGAAGGGAAGCTTAGAGTTGTTAGCTCTTTTTTTTTTCCTTCCAGAGTGTCATATTGATCCAGCTAGCACAAAGCAGAGAGCAAGAAGGAGCCGTGCTGGGGAGAAAATCCCAATTCCTCTATTTAGAGAGTCAGCAAGATTCAGTCCTCCAACTCCTTGTTGATTAAGAACATTCCCACAGATGAAATCACAGGTTAGAGACAAGAGAGGAGGAGGGATAACAGATCTGGAAGGATTTGAGTTGCAAAACAAGACAAAACATAACCCAGTTCTCAAGAGAGAGAAAGCAATCCAGAAGTAGAAGACTAAAAGATTGTTTCAAGTCTCAGCTGAAGTCATGTAGATCTGTTAAACTAATCCAGATCAGTGGGTGAATGAACCACCACTTCAATGGGATCAAATTGGATGTGTGGATGGTCTCTCAATTCATTACATAAAACCTGCAAAGGTTACTTTTTTGAAGGTCAACTCCCACCATTACTGTTATTCCCTGATTCTATGTTGCATTCATTTACTTTTGCATTTTTTCTCCTCATTTATTTTCAGCTTTGACTGATAAGGAGATTTTGACACAGGCCATTACCTTTATTTTTTCTGGTTATGAGTCCACAAGCACTAGCCTTAATTATCTGTCTTACTGCTTGGCCACCCACCCAGATGTTCAGCAGAAACTCCAGGAAGAAATTGACAAGATACTTCCCAACCAGGTAAAGGCCTCAATTATCATCATAATGTCTCATGTTACAGACAATAGGTTAAGTGATGTGGATTGTATGGAACATTATTTGCGGCAGGATTAAAAAAGGTAAGTGCCTAGTTCTTGATTAGTGAGGCAATCTTGAAAACATGATGCTACTGTATCTCGAAGACTTAAGTGTGAGAAGGTGGACAGAAGAAGAATTTGAGATAGAAGCCATTTGGGGATCTCTTTGAAATGATCAGTCCTGATTCCTACTCACAGAATAGAGGTACAATACTGAAGAGTTTAATCATCCTGGATGGGGGATTCTGCAAACTGGGGGCCAAAACATTTACTGTGGAACTCATTGCCTATTGATATATACCAGGGTCCCATTCAGAGAAAATGAGAATAAATTCAAGATGGTGGCATCCATGCCACTGCTTTAGTCAGGAACAACCACAAGAAAATTGTGGATTCAAAACAAGTCTGTCAAATCGAATCTACAGAACCAAAGTGTAGATTAACTTAGCGGAATCTTGAAGACTACTAGCGATTCCTGTCTGAAGGAGTTTATTAAATATTTGCTTTGCAAACGTTGGATTTGAAAATAGGAATGGAGAATATGGGGTTTTTTAGTCCAAAATTTCCAGAAATGTCACCCATCCAAGCAAGGGCCTCATTTCTACCTCTTTCCCACCCCCTAAATTCAGTCATTTAAGAAGCAATTAAACCTCTCTGTGCCAGAATTCATGACTGCTTGTGAAAAATTTGGAGGGGAGCACTCTCCTGCTCAAAATTCTCCATAGAAGGAGGACTCTCTCCTTCATGGCTAACATGGAAATGAGAAACTAGCTCTTTTAGGAATCTCAGAAACTTCACAGGTGCACTATGTTCCATGATTCCAGTCCATTTAGTGTTGGAGTTTTATTTATCTCTTGTTTACAACCTTGCATGCTGTCTGAGTCACTGGGAGGAACTTTTCTTGTCAACCCACAAGAGATTCCTTCACCAATAGAAGCTGTACTAGTTTTAAATCAAAAGAACAAAGGGACTGTAGAAAAGATGTAGAGCCTGACTGAGAAACAAAAGAAAATGCTAGAAAGGGATTTAAACAGACAGCATGCATGAGCTATAATTGTGAACAGAAATCAAATTACCGGATCATTGACTCAGGGTGCACCAGTCATCGTGAACACCAGAGAGATTTCTTTATATGTGTGTATGAAGGATCCAGAGGAAATATTTAAGTTGCAAATGGTGATTCCATGACAATTGAAGGAAAGGGGACCTGCATTTTGCAGTGCAAAATAAGTGAAATATTGTTTGTTTCTGAGCTACAATACATCCCCTTTGGATGATAAAGGTTTTTCTATACATTATGAAAATGGACAGTGTGAAGTAATGAAAGATGGTGAAATATATTTCCAAGTAGTTAAAACCAATGCTGCCAATAAACTGAGTCTTTTAGATGAACAGCTGTTCGATTCGAACTGTGTGGGGACTTAATGTCCCATCATGGAACATAGTAAATGTATTCTAAATATCTGTGGTTGATATTAGGATGATGCAATCATGACAGCAACAGAACAGATTGCCCACCAAAGGCAGCACGAAAACACCATTTGATCTATGGCACGACACAGTGCCACGCGTAGAACATATCAAAGTTTTGGAAACCCTGGCATACGCTTATCTACCAAAACAGAGAAGGCACAAACTGGAGTCTAGAACTGAACATATGACTATGCTTAGCTCTGCTCCTGGCAGCAAAGAATAGAAAGTGACACACTTAAAAACAGGAGCGGTCTGTGTAAGGCATGTGGTTCATTTTGATGAACGAAAGAAAGCCAACAAAAGACGAATAGAGACTAGTATTTTGAACCTCTTGTAGTTGGAGCTCTGCCAATCCCTCCACAACCTGAGCAAGAAGGCGATGACACACCAAGAGAAGGGGACACAGATGGAGATGTTGAGGCTGTTGAACTGGAAGGGGGACCTATGGCACAAGATGCTCTTTAACCAATCCTTAGAAACTCATCACACCCCAAGAAAGCCATCTCCTCCCTATCCTATCTTGCAAAATGGTCATAGGTAGAGCCAGCAACCTGGGAGATGGTTGAGCCAATGCTGGCAGCTGAAGCCAATAGAGGGTGAAAAGCTGCAAAGGAAGAGACAGAAGCATTGCACAAAATGAGACATGTGCACGGACTAAGCTACCACGAAGCAAGAAAGCCTTCGGGTGCAAGTGGGTATTCAACCTGAAACAAGGTGTAAATGGAGAAGTGGAGCATTGCAAGGCACGATTGGTTGTAAACAGATTCTACAAATGCATGGAGAAGACTTCAATGAAGCTTTCACTCCTGTTGCCAAGCATAGCACAATAAGAACACTCCTGAGTGTTGCAGCCTCCAGTAAGATGCAAGCCAAGCACTCAGAATGTCAAGACTGCATTTTTACATGGAGAGATTGAAGAGGAGTTGTACACAGAGCCGCCACTGGGCTTCATCAACCAGAAACATCCTGATTTTGTATGCCAACAAAAGAAAGGCTTGCATGAACTGAAGCAAGCTTCTCGGGCCTGGAATGAGAAACTGAAGAAGATTCTACTGCAGGCCTAGGAAGACGTTACCCGTGGATATACACCAGGCTCCCTTCCTTCCAGGCCTGAGAATATGTTATCTGTGGATATACGCCAGGCTCCCTCTCTTCTGCTCTTTAGGAAGGCGGCAAAAATTGTGTTGTTTGTAGAGGCCTTTAGAAACAACTGGCCCCTTTGAGATCCTTATGGATCCATGAATTGGATATTGATCTGGATTTGCCATTGCCTCTAGGTTTATTTTATAGTTTAGGTTATTACTACTTTGGTCTGGATTTCATTGTCTTCATGGGCTGGGATGAGTAGTTGTGGTTTTAACTGTTGTTAGCTACCCAGAGTAGTGCTTGAGCACTAGATGTGCAGGATATAAATCCAACCAACCAACCAACCAACCAACCAACCAACCAACCAACCAATCAATGCTTGTATACCAGAAGTCAAAATAGACATTTATCCAGTATCCTTAAATATGTTTATAACTTAATGGTAGCTTCTCAAAGGAAACAAGAGTAAAAAGAGATTGTGCACTATCTTAACAAAGAGGGAGAAATCAAAAATTTAGGGGATACAACATATTATTTGGGCATTAAAATTGAAAGGAAGGTAGATGGATCATATTTGCTCAATCAAAAACAAACGGTAGTTGAGCTTCTGGAACCATTAGACCTTCAAGTTGCCAGTCGTGTTACAACACCCTAAACAAGAAGGAAAGTGAATCTTTACCAAATAATAGTTAATACAGAATAGCTACAGATAAGCTTTTATACTTCACAACCACTACTAGCCCAGTTGTAGCTACTGCCATAGGAATACAAAGCAGAAGAGAATTCACCAACACAGGATGATTGGACAGCTGTGTATGGTGATAGCCCTGTTTCATGGGCTAGTCACAAACAAGAGGTTGGAGCTTTGTCTTTTACCGAGTCTGAATTCATTGTTCCAGCTGAAGCCTGCAGAGAGCGGCTCTGCCTGGATCAGGGGCTGAATGACTTTGGGATAAACAAAGAGATGCCAGTCCAGTTGATGGAAGACAACTAGAGAGGCATCAGGCTTTTTCAAATTGAGAAAACGAAGGCATGCACCAAACACATGGGCATGAGATACCACTTGCTGCATTACCAAACCGAGAAAGGGGTCATCGAGATGATCTACTGCCACACCACAGAGACCTCTTCTGATAGACTGCTTCCAGAACTTGCATAGCAAGAATGGACATGAAAGGGCAGCTGCATGCAAGTTTGAGAAGGGGTGTCGCAGGTTTTCACCATGCATGCTATCTGTATTTTTAGTAAATGGGAAGGACTTTTCTGGGCTGAGATGATTGTCTATTTATGCAACACTGACCAATCACTCCTTCCAGCGCTTGAAATTTAAATGGAGCTCCCTGCTCTCTGCTGAGTGTTCTATCCATCTCTTTTGACAATGGGTGGCTGTTGCTGTTAATCTGTTCAGTTCGTTGCAGTATGTGTGTAGTAAAAAGTAGTCTATAATTTCAAACAACTGTAAGTAAAGAAGTAATTTAAAATATTTCTCCTACAAATGTCTCAAAGTCAGTTATTGAGACTTTAAGTGAGGAAGGGGTGAACTCTTGGGAACTATTCTCCTCTGTGGATCTGTGCACGTCTACTGTGTAACAAAAAAAGAATTTCACAAAAAAATTAGAACTCAGTGCTCCACATTCCATGATTCTGATTCACTTAGTATTTCTAGAATGCCTCCCCCAAACAGCACGTTCTATCCTTTACAGGCTCCTCCCACTTATGATGCAATCCTTCAGATGGAGTATCTTGACATGGTGGTGAATGAAAACTTAAGGCTATATCCTCCAGCGGGAAGGGTTGATAGGATTTGCAAAAACACCGTGGATATCCATGGGGTGACCATCCCCAAAGGAACTGTGGTCATGATCCCGGCTTTTGTTCTGCAACATCTCCCAGAATACTGGCCAGAGCCGGAAGAATTCAGACCTGAGAGGTAGGTTGCAGGCAATTCTGCTTATGTACTCTCTCAGAATTGTTAATTTCCACTCCCAGAATCCAACTAGAAAAGGCCCATGGAATCAATTGGATCTATTGAAGTGTTGACATACCATTCTGAAAATCAGTCATTTGATCTACCAGTTCCTTCCAGAGAGGAAGGATCAAAGGTGTTCCTTCCTCTCTCCCAGGACTTGCTTTCCCCCTCCTAGCTATTTTCTCTCTCTCTCTGGATTTGCACACAGGTTCAGTAAAGAGAACAAGGAAACCCTTGACCCTTACACTTTCCTGCCCTTTGGAGCGGGTCCCAGGAACTGCATTGGGATGCGCTTTGCTGTCCTGGTTATAAAAGTGGCCGTGGTGATCCTGCTGCAGAATTTTTTCTTCCGGACCTGCAAAGAGACACCGGTAAATTGCGAAGGTTTTGTTTAGCAATATAGTATCTATCTATCTATCTATCTATCTATCTATCTATCTATCTATCTATCTATCTATCTATCTATCTATCTATCTATCTATCTATCTATCTATCTATCTATCTATCTATCTATCTATCATCTATCTATCTATCTATCTATCTATCTATCTATCTATCTATCTATCTATCTATCTATCTATCTATCTATCTATCTATCTATCTATCTATCTACCAACCACAAATGTTTGTATATATGTGTATACCTGCAATCTCTCTCTCTCTGTACCTCTCATACAACAAACACAACACAGAGAAATATACAGAGAGAGAGAGAATATTTTTATGACACCTATTTCTCTAAAAAAGGATCCAAGGTAGGTTACATCAGTAAAGGACAATATTTAAATGATAAATACCATCACATACAAATATTTTAAAAGAACCAAACAATTACCAGACTAAAATAGTAAACAAAATCAAAACCAAAAACACATTCAAAGCAACCAGGCACAACAATCCATTTAGAAACTTCTTTCAGACTGACAGTCACTAAAGGAATATCTGCCTGAAGAGAAAAGTATTCATCTGCTTGTAGAAGGACAGCAAAGATGGGGCCAGCCTAGCTTCCAGTGGGAGGGAGTTCCAGAGTCTGGGAATAGCAGCAGAGAAGATTCTCTCCTATGTCCCCATTCAATGCATCTGTGAAGGTGGTGGGACCAAGAGTAAGCCCCACCCTGATGAGCTTAATACCTGGGCAAGCTCATAAAGGGAGACATTGCTCCTGGAGATATTTTGGGGCCAAGCTGTAGAAACATAGAGAGAGAGAGAGAGAGACAGACAGACAGACACACACAGAGAGAGAGACAAAGAAACATACACGCACATATATATACATACAAGAGCAACGGATCTACTAGACTGAAGTGCTTACATGTAACTGCTCACAAAAAGCAAATAGCCAGTTCCAATCCTGTCTGTGCATTTCTACTTGATTGTCTTGTGCCATTTGCTCCCAATCATTGCTTAAATCTTGCATGAAAGCATGGTCAGGAGGAGAAGGGGAAGACTTGTAGCAGCCACATTGCCTCTGACTATTTCATGATACGGGGCTTCACCTCTGGATGAGATCCTGCAACCTTTAGCACCACCGTCTTGCTTTCTGTGGAATTCTTGAGACTGGCAACATAACAAGTTTGGAAAAGCTTTGTGGCGGAGGGGTGCATGACACCTCACAGGTGACCATGCTGCCTGTGGATTGTGTAAGTTGTAGTACAGAACAGAAACTAGAAAGAACTGAGTTGCAGTTTCTGAAAAATCCTCAAATGGCTGAAGTTTTAGCAGTCATTACCCAAGAATGGTCGAGTTCAGAGTTCCACTCAGAGTGAGCCTTGCAATCAAGTTACCAAGTAAAAGCACTTGGATCTTTCCTCCTGCCTTTATTAGATCCATCAGAAGGGTTGTGAGGAGAGAAAGATGGAAACGCAAAACAATAGGAATAAGAAAGGCATATATTTCGAGTTTCCTGTCAATTAGCTGTTGAATCTTCTTTTTAAACCACTCTCTAATAATTTTTCTTTTCTGTCTCTCCCTCCACACCATATACCTTTTTGTCTCTTGCTCCTGACAAAGATACCTTTGGAACTTAAGAGCCAGGTCTGCATGCAACCAAAGAAGCCGATCAAACTGAGGTTCGTCCCCAGAAAGGCTGCTGGATCTGAGGAACAGAGAGATAAGAAACTTCAAAGAAGCTAATGTGACGGCTCTCCTTCTGCCCCACAACCCATGGAATGAGTAACTTGCGTGAACAGCAGAACTGAAGACTGCCAATGGGACACCATGTTGATGAATGTTCTCCTTCATATCACTCAGGACTAGCGACTTGAAGCATCAGAGTAGAAGACAGTGCATTATAATTTTTAATCTCAAGAATATCACTGAAATGTTATCCTCCAAGTTTAAGTGTATAACTCTCTGCTGAGATTTAAACCTATTAAATTAAACAGCACTTACGCTGTATAGGATTACAACCTTTATGAGCTTAGTTTATATGTATATGGTAAAGGAAATGTAAAGGTGCAGGAATAAGACTTAGAATGAGTGTTTACATTTTAAATTAAACTTTATCCTAAAAAGAGGACAGTCTGTTTTTAATTCTGCTTTTTAATTTATTGTTTTATCTATTTAAAATGTTTTCTATCCTGCCTTCCTCCTAAAAAAAGGACTCAAGGTGGCCTACATAATCAAAAACCACAATATTAAATGCTAAAAATATAAAGAAGAAATTAGTAACATATATTAAAATGTTAAGCAAAAGCATTACTAAAAAAAAAAAGATTTAGGAGCAACAAAATATAAACCATCCTGTTTATTGTCTCCTAGACAGTCAGTCACTAAGGAAAAGCCTGCCTGAAAAGAAAGATAGATGTGGCCTTTAAGATAGCTTGGACCCATAGTTGGCCTGGAAGATTGACTATAAGCTAGTATTGGTCTACCACCAAGGGCTTGGGAGAGTGAAGTATTCTTGTCAAGGATGGGCTGGATATCACTTATGATGCGTGTGAGTAGTCTCAGTTGTGGAATGAAAGTGACAACTAGCTGTGCTCTGTCATTTTGTCTTCTGAGTCTGTCTTGCAATAAGTTACTTCTACGTATGCATCTTGCTCCGTTGATTTGTTCCTTAATCATACTGGGTGGGTATTGTAGTCTGAGGAATGAATCTTGTAGATCCTTGAGTCTGGAGTCTGCGTCTTGTGGGTCTGAGCAGATGCGATTGTATCTGAGGTTTTGACTGTAAACAATGAATTTTCTTGTGTGTTCAGGATGGAAGCTGAAAGTAGGTATATCGATTGGTGGATTTTTGATACCGTGTGGTGATGAAATGTCCATGTTGTATTTTTACAGTGGTGTTTATAAAATGTACCTGTTGTGTAGGGTGCGGCTGATGTTGGGTGAAAGCTACTGAAATCTTGGTGGAATTTATCTAGAGATTCCTTTTCATGGGTCCAGATTAGACCCTGTACCTCAAGTTATATGAGCCTCATACACCTGTCTCGAACTTATATAAGGATCTACCCTCATTGTGCCTATGTCCAGCTTTGACCCATCAAATATTGCATGATGACTCCAGTTCCTTTGGGGGTTGTCACCCATTGATCTCCACACTATTTTTGCAAACCCTATCAGTCCTTTCCCCCAGAGGGTACAGCCTGAGGGTTTCATTTAACACCATGTCAAGATGAGTACTGACACACAATGGACAACACAACACTGACACAGAGATGGGAACAAGCCCTGCTACAAACCCACATACCAGCTCTACTCCCACATCTATTTGGGCAACACAATTACTGGACCTCACAACGTCACACACAATATCAAAGGTACTTTACTTGTTCCTCTACCCATGTTATTTATGCCATCTTTTGCCAACAATGCCCATGCACCAAAACATGGTGGAGAAATAAATTTGATATTAAATGTTCTGCTTGTCATTTCCTGCAACCAGGATCATAACGGCATTTGTTTCTCTGATGTATGTGACCTTGGTATCTGTCCTTAGATCTGTCATTTTGCCAGCATTGTTTCTACAGATAATAATTCTCAGATAACCAGTTTGGGTCACCTGTTGCTTCGAGCAGCGAAGGATCACAAGTGTACATTGATTCCTCGTTCTGTAGATTTGCTTTTCCACTCTTAGTTTTCTCTCTCTGGATTTGCACACAGGTTCAGTAAAGAGAACAACAAAACCCTAGATCTATACATCTTCATGCCCTTCAGAGCCGGTCCCAGAAGCTGCATTGGGATAAACTTTGCTCTCCTGGTTTTGAACGTAGCGTGGTGGTCCTCCTGCAGTGTCTCCTTCCGGACCTGCAAAGAGACTCCAGTAAACTGAGAAGGATGCTGTTTTTGTTTTATCCATATATATATACAGATCAACTCTTGGACTGAACTCCTTACATGCAGTTGTTTACAAACAGCCAGTGGCCAGCTCCAATCCTGTATACATCTCACTGTCCCAAACTCTTACTTCATTCTTCTGCGTGATTTGTTTCCGGTCATTATGGAGCAAGAGTAAAATCCTGTTGGTCACAGAAAGCAGGAAAACATGTTCAGGGAGAGAAGGTGAGGATTCATAATAGTATAGGTTGTCAAAGAAGAACACATAGATGTCTCTTTGTGCCTTAGGCCTGGATTTGAGGGTAAAAAAACAGATTCAAATTTCTCTTTCCCGTAAAACTCACTGAGTGACCTTGGGCCAGGCTCATGATTTCAGCCTTACTTGCATCACAGGAGTGTTGCAAGGAAATCGGCCATGTGTGTAGCCTTGACCTCACTGGGGGAAATGTTGCATAGAAACGTAGTATACTAATGACAACTAAAACTCTGGGGACCAGAAAGGTAGGTTGAATGACAACTAAAGAGGCCCATATTGAGATTCTCATTCAGCCGTAGCTGGGTAGCTCACTGGATTGGAGTACCTGGTTATGGAGCCCCGTGTCAGGAGTTCAGTTCTTCCATGTGCCTTGTAAGAGATGAGCCAGCATGTGTGGCCTTGGGCAAACACAACGGTCCCAGCATTCCCCTAGAAGAAGAGGAATGGTAAACCTCTGCTGAGTGTTAAGTGGCTGAAATCCTGTTGCTTAGTTAGTCACACTAGAGTAGGGCTAATTGAATCAATGGAACCTACAGAAGAGGTTCTGAGTGACCGGATTTCAGCCTATCCTTAGATGTCTTTGACAAAGGTTACTATAGATTGGAATCAACTCAATGGCATGCAGTGATGATGATGGTAGTGATGCTGATCATGTCCCTTACTAGGTTTCATGTGAATAATTTCTACTTCTTCATGTGACCTACCTACCTACTGTGAAGTTAGAGTCCTTGAGACCCTGCAGTGAACTCCTTCTTTGGAGAAAAGACAGGTAACAAACACAATAAGATACAGAAACATCTTTACCAAGATGAAATTTTAACTGGTAAAAGTCAGGCTTAATTCCACTATGAAACATAGTGAGTAACACAGCATTGCTACAACTCTTGAGTGTGTCTAAAGGAATTTTGGTCCATACAACCAAATTTAAGCAGACACAGGACCATTCAGTATGCTTCGCAAAATGCAACGGGGCTTACTCCTGAGTAACGAATAGAATTGAACGGTGTGTCTGAAAACAGACATCCTTGCCAATAAGAGTTTCTGTCATTTGACCTGAATAGTAGAGTAATTGGAAAATAACCCAGAGCTGTCTTCCCAGAAGTTCCTGTTTCCACAGGCCTGGCTGCCAGGATGAGTCAGGAGTGACTATAAAGCAGTCCTCTGAAGAGGTCACGTTAGTCAACTCTTTCATACGACTTGCCAAGGAGGAGCTCCCAAATGAAAAGTACAAGTGGCTGAAGCGAGCAGAAACATCCTCTTCTCATCACCTCGGAGAGGAACACAGAAGCGAGCAAGCCCAGGAGGGAAGGAAGGCATTTTTACGGCTTGGTCGTCAGAATGGGCTTCTTTCCCTGCTTCTCCCTCGAAACCTGGGCAATCATGGTCATCCTCTGGGTCCTTCTTCTGCTGTGAGTGTGGGAAGGGACGGAGGGAGGCGGGAGGGGGCTGTGGGAAGGGATCACCGGCTTCTTTGGTGAAAAATCTCTGCGGAAAGGAAGATGTTTTGATGCTTTAAAAACTCTGCCCGGTGGCCGGTTGTTTGGAAAAGATGTTGTTCTGTCGGGAGACCTTGTGGTGAAACGATCAAGCCTTTGAAATCTGGAACTAGGCTGCTTAAAAATTCTGCTGTTTCTAGGTCTTATTATTCTTATTAGTTGTCCTTGCTGAGAATATGATGGGACTTGGGTTCTGCCTTTTTGCACTGGAAACTCTCCTAAGCTTTCCGTATCCCTGTTCCTTCTTCATGCTTACCAGACATGAGCAGGTCTGGAAACAACCTGGTCTTTTCCCGGAAACTCTGCCCTCCCCATGTTTGCAGGAATGAACTACCAAAACAGAGCTTTTTTGAAAGTCTACAGGCAGAAATTCAACAGTTGTGGCTTCCTGCAGCTGGAGATTTCTGTGTGGGAAAGATGATGCCCGTTCAGTTTCTGCTAGATTTTATAGCCCATTGTGCCTCCTGAGATAAAAGCCAGACTGTGTAGTTACCCGACAACCTGCGCAGTCCCAGGGCAACTCCAGAAGGAGGGAATGGTAAAATGCTCCTATGTATTCTGTACCTAGAAAACCCTGCAAAAAGGGATAGAGGTTTTGAATTCTTATCATTGTTCAAGAATAGGTTTGAGTGGCTGGCTGAACAGATGGCAGGGGCAACATACAGGACCCACCAATGACATCAGATTGTGTTGGTTTCCCTTCCTGCACATGGCAGGTTGGGAAGATGAACTCAGAAGACATGCCCATCTACAAACAGAGGTTGGGGAGAGTGCCCGGCCTTTATCCACAGAGGCTGGGACCAGCCTTGCCAGGAGATGAGGCCGGCTGAATGATTTCTCTCTTTGTCTTTTCAGCTACGGAATCTGGCCCTACAATTTCTTTAAGAAGCTGGGGATTCCTGGGCCCAGGCCTCTGCCCTTTGTTGGGACTTTCCTCGAATACCGAAAGGTAGGTATTTGGGGACAGGAAGACCCTGCATCCCTCCGAGACTGTTTCAGTGTCCCATCCGTGGTCAGTGCAAGGGCTGGCTTACTGGGTTCTCTGTTTGCTTTCTCTTTGCTTCCCTTAAGCCGTTTTTTATTATTTACTCTGGCAGGGGATTATCGAATTTGACATGAAGTGTCATCAGAAGTATGGCAAAATCTGGGGGTAAGTATCCAACAGAATGAACCCCTTCCGCCACCAAGAGAGATCTTGAAAATGTGGTTTTGGAGGTGTCTGAATATTGCTCAGATGTTAACCTCCCTGATTTCTGTCCACAACAGACATGCAGAGGCATGTCAGGTTGAGCTCGGAGACCCAGGCTCTCACCTTCCATTTGCTACCTGGATGTAGTTTGAGGGTTAACTGGAAATTGATTTGCTCCTAGAGGGTGAGACTGAGTATAGCTCATCCAGGCACTGAATGGGAAGGAGGATTTTTTTAAACGTCTAATAACTTTTTCTAACTTGTTTTTAATTCTTGGTCTTTTTTCATAAATTGTGAGCTCTCTTGAGTCCCACTACTGGTTGAAAACTGGCAAAGAAATACAATCAATCAGTCAGTCAGTCAATCAATGAGTCAATTAATCAATATATCAATCAATCAATCTGTAAAATTACTATGGCTTTTTTGTTGCAATTAGAATTTTTGATGGCCGACAGCCAGTTCTGGCTGTTCTCGATCCTACCATGATCAAGACCATCTTAGTGAAAGAATTCTACACCCATTTCACCAACCACCGTGTAAGTACCCACAATGGATGTTTCTCTGATAAGCTTACGTGTATGTAAGTCCTTGTATCCCAATGGGTACCCAGTGAGGTGTAGTGGATAGAGCGACAGCTTAGGTCTCCAGAGACCAGGGAGCAAGTCCCTGCTCAGAACTAGCTGGGGATGTGGAACTTGTAAAGTCATTCTTTAAATATCTCACTTACCTTGAAAGGCCTATTAGGTTCGTTATAATTTAATATAATATTAACTTATAAACACATGCATGCACCAACACCCCTGAAAGTTCATTTAGATTGTTATGAGGCAAAAGCCTTATAAAACGAATGGCATTCTTGTTTTTCCTTTCTACGTGCTTATCAAAAAGCAAAGTTAAAGTAGCATTCATCTTCCCCCCCCTTTTTTTTTTTTACAGTTATGTAAAAGCATTCTTTTGTACAATAGAGGGTTATTCTCATTAGTTTCCACATCTATTTCTTTGTTAAGCAACATTTTAGGCAAACGTAACTCAAGTGGCAAAACAAACAGCACTCCATTTTTTTTCTTTGTTACTGTCTGTTCACATAACATAAGCATCATTTTTCACCTTCACGAAACTCAATGAACTTGCTACTGACATCTTATCTTTCTAGTTCTCTTTGTACCAAAACTAACCGGCGGTGTTTTGGTTTTATAATAAACTTATATCTCCACTGTGGTTGGTTTTAAAAATTACTTTCACTCTTAGGCACCTCTCTGAGGCCCTTTTCTTTTTTAAAAAAGGACTTTTCAAATTTTTAGGGGTACACTTTTGCACTCCACTCAAATTATATATATTATATACATTATAAATCACACACACACACACACACACACACACACACACACACACACACCCTGTTTTCCTGAAAATAAGACCTAACCTGAAAATAAGCCCTAGTATGATTTTTAGGATGCTCGTAATATAAGCCCTACCCAAAAAATAAGCCCCAGTTAAGTGAAACCCTGCTTTCCACCCTTGTACAGCAACCAGAAGATGACATGACTGTAAAATAAAACATCCCCTGAAAATAAGCCCTAATGCGTTTTTTGGAGCAAAAATTAATATAAGACCCTGTCTTATTTCTGGGGAAACACGGTATATATATATTCTGCCACATATTTCTATTAAAAATCCAGATGGCCCCCGGCAGAGAAAATGTGGTGGCAGCGGTGGGATATTATTTTTTATGAGGCAAAAGCCTTATAAAACGAACAGCATTCTTGTTTTTCCTTTCTACGTGCTTATCAAACAGCAAAGATAAAGTTGCATTCCATATATTTTTTATTGCCACATATTTCTATAAAGAAATCCAGAATTGACAAGATAATAATCAACATTTTAGGAATGCAGAGCTGGAAGGGACCTCACAGATCTTTGAGTCCAGCCCCTGTCAAGAAAGCACAGAGGGGAATTGAACTCCCAACCTCTAGCTTTGCAGTCAGAGACCTATACAATATACAATAATGTAAAAGAGAGGGTATGAATTACAGACACAACTCAATGCTCATTATTATTTTCTCTTATGGCTTGCATTACTAAGAACTATGGTTTGAATGGAGACTTAGAAGCATCTGTATTCTCGGCCCCAGATGACAAGTGGAAGAGGATTCGCACAGTCCTGTCTCCCACCTTCACCAGTGGGAGACTGAAGGAAGTAAGTTATGAAGTCCGTCTCTCTTGGATATCATGCTGCCTAAGGAGTATTTTGGCCAGTCTGTTTCATAGATTCTCAGCAATCATAAAACAGCTGAACTCCTAACAAAGCAAATCCCTCTTGAGTTTAGCATTCTGTCATAGAAATAGTTTTGGACTGTCATCGTAGAAGGAAGGGCTTGGTTGCTTTTAAATTCTGTGTGAAGGGATGTATTAACTGTATCTCACTTTTTGCTCCATCCGTATCTCACTAAATGCACCAGATCCTTGGGGGAGGCCCTTCTTTCAGTGCTGTTGTGTTTCCAAAAGCTGGATCATCAGAACAATGTGAGGCTGACTGCAGATCCACTGCAAATAGCTTGTTGGTGGCAGTGCCATTTAATCAAAGGGATCTTAGGTTTTGATCTGTGTTCCAGATGATGCCTATAGTCCTCCATTATGGGGAACTCTTGGTGAGGAACATCCAGAAGAGAGTGGAGAACAATGAACTCGTAGACGCAAAAGCGTGAGTAATCTTATGAGGCTATGGCTGCCTGTTTTAGAGGGGAAGCAAATCACAGAGAAGTTCATGAAAGATCTCAGGAGAAGAATGTTTGCCATTTTGTATCCCTCTGTTTGCTTTCTGGATGGAGCTATGCTTTTCACAAAAGCATCTTGCATGGACGTTTCTGGAGTGGGTTTCTCAGATTATAAATGGGGGGCTGAAGGATTGTAGTATTCACAAAATCCTTTAGCTTTGTGCATTCTAGATGGGGTTTAGGGAGTTGTAGATGAAAACACCACATGTCCCATTTGGGTTCTGCATCCCCTGTAAGTTATTAATTAATTTAGGTCTCTCTGTGCAGAAACGAGATCAAAAGGAAACTGAGAAGTCAAGTAAAAAATTTGGGCTCTATATAAATACGGAGGATTAATTTGAGAGATCCTCTTACATGTGCAGAGTAATTCCTTTATTTACTCTCTGGGAAGGCTTCTACCATTTGATTCTCTTGAACGTGTACTTTGAGTAAATGTCTCTGAGAAATAAAGGCATGCTTGTTAATACAAAAGTCTGTTTCTCAAAAGGCTCTGCTTGAAATACATTGTCATCACATGAAATATGTTTGTGTTTTCTACATCTCTTCTTTCCAGTATTTTTGGCGCCTACAGTATGGACGTGGTGTCCAGCACTGCCTTCGGCATTGACGTAGACTCCATAAACAACCCCGGCGATCCTTTTGTCAAGAAGGTCCAGAAGCTATGCACGTCAAGTCTTGTAAATCCACTGCTAATCTTGACTGGTATGAAGAGCCACGTCCTAAAGCATTTTGACCCCTTACTCTGTTGAAAAAAAATGCAGTGGATTGGAAGGTGGTGACTGAGCTTTCCTTTATGGATTGCCACTCTGTTTACCCAGCTCTTGCCTATCCCTTGATGGTCATTATGGGCCCTCACAAACCTTCAAGGCAAAACACCACAACCCTCCTTCTTTTCCATTTTTCCCAAGATGGAGGGGAAATCCTTCAGAGAAAAATATCTCCTCACGTCTCATGTTTCATGTTCTCCTGCCAAGAAAGTGATGGGATGTGACAAGTATCTCATCATTTCTCTTAAAAAGAGCTAAGCGGGACTTCATGGCGGGCTTTCCTCTCTAAACAATCATTTTGTTTTTCTCTCCAGCTGTGTTTCCATTCCTCGTACCATTGTTGGAGAAACTAAACTTCACCATCCTATCTTCTTCTGTGGTGAATTTCCTCATGTCCATAGTGAAAAAAATCAAAAACCAGCGGCAAATGAGTAAGCATATGGTCAGTTCAACCTCTTGTGTGGTCTGCTACAGATTCATCATTAAAATGAATTTCTTAATTTAATTTCTTTAAAAAGAAATGAATATCCTGCCTGATTACCATCTGCCCTAAACTATGCTGAACAACTTTTTGATTCTTAAATACCTCTTTGATTTTCAGGAACAGTGAAGCATGTATCTGCTCATTCTGCTAACCATGAACTCTCTCTGTTCCTCTGCAGGGGCGGGTTGACCTTCTACAGCTAATGGTGGACTCCCAGATTTCAGGAGACATCTCTGATGGGGCAAATTCATATAAAGGTAAACAGAAAGGCTGCAATGGTAGCTTGTTGCAGGTGCTCGTTTCACAAAAGACAACACTGAAAGATTTTGACGTTGGCCATGTCAATTGAGAAGCTCTCACTCAATCTCAAGAGTTGTTCTCAAATGGGGGGCAATAGTATTTGAAATACAAAGAATCAAAAATGCAGAGTGGAAGAGAGAAGTGAGAAAGCGAGTATTCCATTTCCACTCTTTCCAGAACTGTAAAGTTCCTCACCTTGGGAATACCATCCAGAACTCTAAAGCACAGGAAATAAAAGGAGAAGTGCAGGAAACAGAGAAGAGGAGACAGAGGTGCTGTTTCTTTCTTACAAAGTAGAATAATGTGCCATATTGATCCTGCCAGCATGAAGCAGAGAGCAAGAGGCAGCCGTGATGAGGAAAACATCTCCATTCCTCCATTTAGAAAATCAGGAAGAGTCATTCCTTCTCCTTGTTGATTAAGAGCAGCCCCACAGATGACATCACAGGTTTGAGAGAAAGGAAGAGACAGGGATAAGAGATGTGGAAGGACCAGAGCTTCAAAAAGAAAACAACAACATAACCCCCCTGTTCTCAAAGGAGAACTAATCCTGATCCATGGGTGTCTGAACCACCTCTTAAACAAGAAAAATAGGATCTATAGGTGGGCTCTCAATTTATTACACAGAGCATGCAAATGTTGAATTTTTGTTATTGCCTGATTCCATGTAGAATCGATTTACCTCTGCATTTTTTCTCCTTATTAATTTTCAGCTCTGACTGACGAGGAGGTTTTGGCGCAGGCCATTCTTTTTATTATTGCCGGTTATGAATCCACTAGCAATGTCCTTACCTACCTGTGTTACTCCCTGGCCACCCACCCCGATGTTCAGCAGAAGCTACAGGAGGAAATTGACAACCAGGTAATAGTAGTAGGCATCCTTCCGTCTCGAGAGACTAGGGTCACGTGCTCTGTCTTGGAACAGCATCTAGTGTGGCTGAGGAGGCCAATTCGAGAGTGACCATCCCTTCCACACTGAAGACAATACAATCTGTCCCCTGTCCAGCTCCCTGATTTGGCTGGTTTCGGGACCAGGTAAAGGCCTCAATTATCATCATCATGTCTCATATTGTGGACAATAGGTTAAGTGATCTGAATTTTATAGAACACAGTTTTGCAATTTTTTTCTAAATAAACAAGTCAGTGCCTTGATCTTGATTAGTGAGATAATCTTGAAAGCATTAGGCTACTCTGTCTCAAAGACCTAAGTATGATAGAAGAAGAATTTGAGATAAAAGCCATCTGGGAAATCTCTTTGAAATGATTTGTCCTAATGCCTACTCACAGAGTAGAAGTAAAATAGAATTTAGTGAAGAGTTTAGTAAATCTGAACAGGAGATTCTGCAAACAGGGGGCCAAAAAATTTACTTTGGAACTCACTGCCTGTCCTTCAGGAAGCACTTTAAAACAGGGATGTTTACTAGCATCCTCCCCATATGAGAGATTTCCTGACCTATCATGTGTGATTTTATTTGATTTAGTTTTCGCACTCAGGAATGTTGATGTTATTGTTATTTTGTTTTGTTATTGTTATTTATACTTTTGGATTCGATGTTGAGGGCATGTGCCTAACATTTCTAACCTGCTGGAAACAGTGGCTTGCCACTAGATGGGCAGTATATGAATGCCACCAATAGAAAGCCAAAAAATAAAGAAAAAAGTTTAAAAAACACAAACTTTTCCAAGTTGTGTAGCACTGGTACATGGTGAGGCTAATGGCATTAATGCCTTGAGCCCCTTGAATCACATTGTGGAAACATGGTTGCCATTTAAAGAAAATGAGAACAAATTCAAGATGGCAGCATACGAACCACTGCTTTAGTGAGAAACAACCACAAGAAAATTCTGGATTCAAAACAAGTCAGTCACATCTAATCTACAAAACCAAAGTGCAGATTATTTTAGTGGAATCTTGCAGACAGCTAGAGATTTCTGTCTGAAGGAGTCTGTCGAATAAGTGCACTGTGAATGTTGGATTTGAAAACTCAAAAGGTTGCACAAATCAAATGCTACGAATTAGAGAAGCGGTGATACTTTTTCTGATATGAATGACTTCTTGTTTGTTATCCTTGTTAAAACTTGAGAAGCTGAGTGGATGAAGATTACTGAACACTGCTAAAACAGTAGAATGAAATTTTCCGTGGGTTATTTTGGGCTACAAAACCCATAACTCTCCTTTTTACCTGACAAACACCTTACAGGCAGCAAAATGTGGATCACCTGGGAGAAAGGTTTCAGTAAGGCATGTGGTTCATTTTGATGAATAAAAGAAAGCTGACAAAAGACGAATAGAGACTAGTATTTTGAACCTCTTGTAGTTGGAGCTCTGCCAATCCCTCCACAACCTGAGCAAGAAGGCGATGAGACACCAAGAGAAAAGGGGACATAGATGGAGATGTCGAGGCTTTTGAACGGAGGCAAGATTGGTTGTAAATGGGTTCCTACAAAAATATGGGAAGACGTCAATGAAACCTTTGCTCCTCTTGTCTAGCATAGCACAATAAAAACACTCCTGAGTGTTGCAGCCTCCAGTAAGATGCAAGTCAAGTACCTAGATGTCAAGACTGCATTTCTACATGAAGAAATTGCAGAGGAGTTGTACATGGAGCCGCCACTGGGCTTCATCAACCAGAAACATCCTGATTTTGTATGTAAACAAAAGAAAGGCTTGCATGGGCTGAAGCAAGCTGCTGATGCCTGGAAGGAGAAATTGAAGAAGATGCATCTACTACCATAGGAATAAACACAGAAAAGTTAATTAACTAGCACAGAATCATTGGACAGCTGTGAAGAGAGTAGGAAGCTATCTGAAAAGGATGATAGATTTTAGGTGAAGAATGCCAGTTATTCAAAACCCATAGCTTGCAGGCTACACTGATGCAGGCTGGGAAGAGGACAGGATGGACCACAGTCCCACTAGTGGTCCACTGGTGGTTTCCTGTTCATGTATGGGGCTGGTCATACTTTAATGGACTAGTCACAAACAAGAGGTTGGAGTTTGCCTTCCACCAAGTCTGATTTCATTGTTCCAGCTGAAGCATGCAGAAAGCGGCTCTGCCTGGATCAGGGGCTGAAGACTTTGGGATAAACGAAGAGATGCCAGTCCAGTTGATGGAAGACAACCAGAGAGGCATCAGGCTTTTTCAAATTGAGAAAACGAAGGCATGCACCAAACACATGGGCATGAGATAACACTTGCTGCATTACCTAACCGAGAAAGGGGTCATCGAGATGATCTACTGCCACACCACAGAGAGGACAGCAAGCATCTTCCTGACCAAACCTCTTCTGAGAGACTGCTTCCACAACCTGCGTAGCAAGAAAGGACTTCAAGAGGGCCTCCGCATGCAAGTTTGAGAAGGGGCATTGCAGATTTATTTATAACAGCACATGCTAGCTGTAGTTTGAGTAAATGGGAGGGACTTATGGGACTCAGGTGATTGTCTATGTATGCAACATGAACCAATAATTCTTTC
Organism: Intellagama lesueurii; assembly: GCA_037013535.1. Taxonomy (NCBI): domain Eukaryota; kingdom Metazoa; phylum Chordata; class Lepidosauria; order Squamata; family Agamidae; genus Intellagama; species Intellagama lesueurii. The sequence continues at coordinate 18,223,344 of JBAJHW010000012.1, read as the reverse complement.
CCGTTTTTATAATTTACAGGGAGCTCTCTCCTCTCTATGTGTTTCATCCATCCCTTTTGTCACTTGGTGGCTGTTGTTTCTTCCTATTGACCTGTTCAGTTGGTTGCTAGAATGTGTGTAGTAAAGAAAATACTCTACACAAGTCTGTAATTTCAAACACATGCAAGTAAAGAAACATTTTTAATTTTTTCTCCTACAAACGTCACAAAGTCAGTTTTTGAGAATTTAAGTGAGGAACGGGGGGACTCTTGGAACCTGAAGCTATTCTCCGCTGTGGACCTGTGCCCTTGTACTGTGTAGCAAAAAGAGAATTTTACCCAAAATGTAACAGATTGATGTTCCATGTTCCATGATTCTGGTCTGGTTAATATTTCTAGAATGCCTCTGAAACGCGGCACTTTCTGTCCTTCACAGACTCCTCCCACCTATGATGCAATTCTTCAGATGGAGTATCTTGACATGGTGGTAAATGAAACGCTCAGGCTGTACCCTCCAGGGGTGAGGATTGATAGGGTTTGCCAAAACACCGTAGATATCCATGGGGTGACGATTCCCAAAGGAACTGTGGTCATCATCCCTGCTTTTGTTCTGCAACGTCTCCCAGAATATTGGCCAGAGCCAGAAGAATTCAGACCCGAGAGGTGGGTGGCAAGCAATCCTATGAATGTCCTCAATGAAAATTGGTAATTTCCACTCCTCAAATTCAACTAGAGCAGGCCCGTTGGATCAATGGGATGAATAGAACTGTAGATGTACCATTCCAAAAATTCACTCTCTATTTGGAACAAACTATTTAGGCACAAGAGACCATTATATGGCGGGGGATTCGGTCATGCCCTCAGCCAGCAATCCTGAAGGTGGGCACGGTAGGAGGAAGAATGCTGGTTGCTTCTGCCTTTCGTGAGGTCCAGCAAATCACTTCTCCCATGCAACTCTGCCATTGCTAAGCAAGAGATGGACTCAAGGGACCTCCTGCCATGGTCCTGAAGGACAGATGTACATAGGTTGTTCTTACAGTGAAGGAGAGGCAAATGTGGTAATAAACGTGGTGCTTGTGGTATTCCGCAACCAGGATCAGAACTGTGTTTATTTATCTGAAGAACTCAGCCTTTGGATCTGCCCTTAGATCAGTCATCTGACCAAAATCAGTTCCTTCCTCAGGTGATCATTCTCAGATAACCAGCTTCGCTCACCAGTTCCTTCAAGCAGTGAAGGATCAAAAGTGTTGCTTCCTTCTCTCCAGGGATTTGCTTTTCCCCTCCTAGCTATTTTCTTGCTCTCTCTGGATTTGCACACAGGTTCAGTAAAGAGAACAAGGAAACCCTTGATCCATACACTTTCCTGCCCTTCGGAGCGGGTCCCAGGAACTGCATAGGGACGCGCTTTGCTCTTCTGGTTTTAAAAGTGGCCGTGGTGGTCCTGCTGCAGAAGTTCTCCTTCCGGACCTGCAAAGAGACGCCGGTAAACTACAAAGGCTTCTGTCTGTCTGTCTGTCTATCACAAATGTGTGTGCACATATATATATATTTAGAGAGATAGAGAGACAGAGAGAGAGAGACTGATGGACAGAGTGACAGTCAGACTATATTTTTATGCTGCCTTTCTCCTGAAGATGGTCCCAAGGCAGGTTGCTTCAGGAAAAAACAATGTTTAAAAGCTAAAAACAGTAAGTGTTACTGTTTTAATGTGGTAATTGTTAGATTCTTGAAAAGAATCTAACAATTACCACATTAAAACAGTAAACAAAATCAATACGAAAACCACCATCAAAGCAGAATGGCACAACCATCCTCACTCAGGCAGCCGGTCACTAAAAGAAAGTCTGCCTGATGAGAAAGGCCTTTGTTTGCTTGTGGAGACACAGCCAAGATGGGGCCAGCTTGGCCTTCCCTGAGAGGGAGTTTCAGAGTCTGGGAACAGCGGCCGGGAAGGTTGTCTCCTACATCCACATCAAACACACCTGTAAGGATAGTGGGACCAAGAAAAAGGCCCCGCCCTGATTATCTTTAACACCTTGGCAGTTTCAGAAAGGGAAACGTGGTCCTTGAGATATCTTGGATCCAAGCTGTATGCACACACTGAGAGAGGGAGAGAGAGAGAGAGAGAGAGAGAAATACACACACACGTACATACGAGAGCCACAGCTCTGCTGGACAGCTTACATGTAATTGTTCACAAAAAGCAAATGTTGTTGTTGTTGTTCAGTCATTAAGTCGTGTCCGACTCTTCGTGACCCCATGGACCAGAGCACGCCAGGCCCTCCTGTCTTCTACTGCCTCCCGGAGTTGGGTCAGATTCATGTTGGTCCCTTCGATGACACTGTCCAACTATCTTGTCCTCTGTCGTCCCCTTCTCCTCTTGCCTTCACAATTTCCCAACATCAGCAAATAGCCAGTTCCAATCCTGGATGTGTATCTCTACTTGATTCTTTTGCATCATTTGCTCCCAGTCCTTGGGGAGCACAAGTTAAATCTTGCTGGTCAATTAGCTGTTCAATCTTCCTTTTAAACCATTCTGTAATCATTTCCCCCCCATTTCTCAACTCCATATACCTTTTTTCCCCCGTTGTTCTTGGCAAAGATTGCCTTGGAACTTAACAGCCAGCTCTTCGTGCAACCAAAGAACCCGATCAAACTGAAGTTCGTTCCCCGAAAGGCTGCTGGATCTGAGGACTAGAGAAATAGGAAACTGCAAGGCGGCTGATGCCACAGCCCTCCTTCTGCCTCACATCCTTGGGTCACCCGCATGAACAGAAGGACCAAAGTCTGCAAATGGGACACCATGTTTTCCAATGCTCCCCTTCACATCACTCAGGACTAGTAACTTGAAGCAGCGGAATTGAAAACAGGACATTGTTATTTTTAATTTCAAGAATATCACTGAAATCTTATCCTCATAGTTTAAATGCATAACTCTCTGCTGAGATGTAAACCTATTTAATTAGAAAAACACACAGATAGCCTGTATAGAATTGTAACCTTTATGAACTTAGTTTATATACATATGGTAAAGGAAATGTATAGGTGAAGGATTAAGACTTAGAATGAGTGGTTACATTTTAAATTAAACTTAATCCCACCAAATTGACATAGTGTTTGTTTTTAATTCGTCTTATTTATTTATTTAACTATTTAACCAATGAAAGACCCAATGCTACTTACATCATTAAAAACACAACAGTGGAGGCTAAAAACAGACTATTATTCAAACGTCAAGGAGAAATTTATAACATTACGTTTAAAACATGAAGTAAAAAATGTGGCGGAACCCCCACGTCACGCCTGTCCATCATGGGAAGCTCAAGGGCAGGAGCCTATGAGAGGACAGGAGGGGCGGAACCAAGGAGGACAGTTAGACAGTTAGTTAGTTAGGGGTGGAGTTGGAGAAAAGAGGTTGGAGATAGAGAATTGCAGAGAGAGAGAGTTAGGAGATTGAATTGAGAACGTAAAGACAGAGATTGGAAAGTTGGAATGCTAGAAAGAATAGGAAAGAGTTCAAATGCATAGAGAATAAATAGATAGTCAAGGAATATTGTAAAAGTGAATAAGAACACCTACAAACCAAAGTGAAATCAAATGATATATAATGAATAATCCTAAACATCTGTGATTTTCTCCTGTGATTTGCATAACATCTATAATATCAATAAATCTGTTGTATTGGCAGCACGTGACTAAGATCTATCTATTTGGTATTGAGTGAATAATACCTGGTGGCAGCGTGAAGTGAGGAAACGCATCCAGAGGGTGTACTTGGGTTTAGTGAAAATAAACCAAGGACACTGGGTGTACGTCATGGTAAATGAAATGTATAGGTGAAGGATTAAGACTTAGAATGAGTGGTTGCATTTTAAATTAAACTTAATCCCACCAAGTTGACATAGTGTTTGTTTTTAATTCGTCTTATTTATTTATTTAACGATTTAACCAATGAAAGACCCAATGCTACTTACATCATTAAAAACACAACAGTGGAGGCTAAAAACAGAATATTATTCAAATGTAAAAGAGAAATTTATAACATGACGTTTAAACCATGAGGTAAAACGTTTCTAAAAACAGATTTAGGAGCAACAAAATATGAACCATCCTGTTTATCATCTCCTAGAGAGTCAGTCACAAAGGAGAAAGGTCTTCACCTGATTGTGGAAGGACAGGAAAGATGGGGCCACCATCCCCTTGACCACGATTCCTTGAGGGAGTGGCGGGCACTGTAGGAGGAAGAATTCTGGTTGCTTCAGCCTTTAACGAGGTCTAGCAAATATCTTACCCTGTTTGTTTCTGCCCATTCCATGCAACTTTCTCATTCATAAGTCACAGATAGACTCGAAGGGCCTCTTGCTGTGGTCTTCAGTGACAGGTTTATGTAGCTTATCCTTGTCAGAAGGAGAGGTATATTTGGTAATAAATGTCCCCTGCCTTGAGCTTGCGTGTTCCCACAACCAGGCTCATAGCTGTATTTATTTATCTCCTTAGAAACCATTCTCTTTGGATCTGCCGTTGGATCAATGATCTGACAAACCTGAGATCCTTCTGCAGATAATCATTCTCAGAGAACCAGCTTGGCTCCCCTGTCCCCTTGAGCAGTGAAGGGTCAAAGGAGTATGTTGCTTCCTCCTTCCCAGGACTCACTTTTCCAGTTCTTGTGTTCTCTTTCGTGAGCTGCACACAGGTTCAAGGTTTCCCATCTCTTGAGGTCCATTCCTAAGGCCTTCAGATCCCGCTTGCAGATATCCTTGTATCGCAGCTGTGGTCTCCCTCTGGGGCGATTTCCCTGCACTAATTCTCCATACAGGAGATCTTTTAATCCGATGTAGGACACTAATGACAACTAAAACCACGGGAAGTACAAAATTAGATTGGACAACAACTGAAGAGAACCAAGTTCAGATTTCCAATCAGCCATGGCTGTGTAAGCTCATTGAGTTGGAGTATCTGGTTGTGGAGCCAGGGAGCAGGAGTTCAATTCCACTATGGGCCTTGTAAGAGATGAGCCAGTTTGTGTGGCTTTGGACAAATAACATGGTTCCAGAGCAACTCCAGCAGAAACGGAATGGTAAACCTCTGCTGAGTGTTGAGTGGCTGAAATCCTGTTGCTAGTCACACTTAGTTTAGTTTAGGCATCCTTCAGTCTCGAAAGACTATGGTAACGTGCTCTGTATGGAGGACTTGGAACAGCGTCTAGTGTGGCTGAGAAGGCCAATTCGAGAGTGACAATCCCTTCCACACTGCTAGTCACACTAGAGTAGGGCTAATTGAATCAATGGAACCCACAGAAGAGGTTCTGAGTGACCGGATTTCAGCCTGTTCCTACATGCCCTTGACAAGGGTTACTAACAAACAGCTGCCTTCCAAGAGGTTCTGGTTATCACCGGCCTGGATACAAGGATGAGTCAGGAGGAGCACGCAAACACCTATAAACTGGCCATGTGACGGGGGCCAGTCCATCAGCTCTTTCATGTGACTTGCCAAGGAGGAGCTTTCAAATTAAAAGTGCAAGTGGCTGAAGGGAACAGGAGCATCTTCTGCTCATCAGCTTGGAAACCAACACAGGAGGGTAACGGGTGTAGAAGGAAAGGAAGGCATTTAATTGCGTGGTCCTCAGAATGAACTTTCATCCCTGCTTCTCTCTAGAAACCTGGGCACTCGTCGTTGCTCTCTTGGTCCTCCTTCTACTGTAAGTGCCAGGAGAGAGGGAGCCATTAGAGTTCCCTGGAAAGAGAGAACCAGCTTCTTTGGGGTGGGGGTTGATCTCTGGGGAAAGGTGGATATACGAATGGCTGAATAGCTCTGCCTGGAGGTCAGTTGGTTGGAAAAGGTGTTGTTTTGATGGGAGACCTTGTGGTGAAAATTCAATGTGAAAGGTTATTGGCTAACTCAATGGACCAGAACCATTTTCCTGCTGTTTCTCGGTTTCCTTATTCTTATTAATTGCCCTGGCTGAGAACATGATGGGACCCAAGCTTTGTCTTCTGACACGGGGAGCTCTCCAACGTTTTTGGTGTCCTTCTATCTTCTTCATGCTTATCAGACAAGCACACCTCTGGAAACACCCTGAGCATTACCCAGAAACCCTCTATGCACCTTAGTTACAGAAAAGAACTACCAAAATAGAGTCTGTTGGAAGACAGATATTCAAGAGATGCAGAGTACTGGAACCAGAAATGACCATAGATTGTGTGGATTTGCTTGGGACAATGTGCCCTTTCTGTACACGGCAGGTTGGGAAGATGAACTCAGAAGACATGCTTTTCATGGGGAGGTTGGAGAGAGTGCCCGGCGTTTATCCACTGAGGACAAGACTAGCCTTGCCAGGAGAAGGCAATTCTCCTTGTCTGATTTCTCTCCTTGTTTTTTCAGCTACGGAATCTGGCCCTACAATTTCTTTAAGAAGCTGGGGATTCCTGGGCCCAGGCCTCTGCCCTTTGTCGGGACTTTCCTCGAATACCGAAAGGTAGGTATTTGGGGACAGGACGACCCTGAGTTCCTCCGAGACGCTTTCGGTGTCCCATCCGTGGTCAGTGCAAGGGCTGGCTTAGATAGTTTTCTGTTTTCTTGCTCCGTCCTTCTCTGACATCTCTTTTTATTATTTACTCTGGCAGGGGGTTATCGAATTTGACATGAAGTGTCATCAGAAGTATGGGAAAATCTGGGGGTAAGTATCCAACAGAATGAACCCCTTCCCCCACCAGGAGAGATCTTGAAAATGTGGTTTTGGAGGTGTCTGAATATTGCTCAGATGTTAACCTCCCTGATTTCTGTCCACAACAGACATGCAGAGGCGTGTCAGGTTGAGCTCGGAGACCCAGGCTCTCACCTTCCATTTGCTACCTGGATGTAGTTTGTGGGTTAACTGGAAATTGATTTGCTCCTAGAGGGTGAGACTGAGTACAGGTCATCCAGGCACTGAATGGGAAGGAGGATTTTTTTTAAAAACGTCTAATAACTTTTTCTAACTTGTTTTTAATTCTTGGTCTTTTTTCATAAATTGTGAGCTCTCTTGAGTCCCACTACTGGTTGAAAGCTGGAAAAGCAATACAACCAATCAATCAACCAATCAGTCAGTCAGTCAATCAATGAGTCCATCAATGAGTCCATCAATGAATGAATGAATCAATCAATAACATTACTATGGCTTTTTTGTTGCAATTAGAATTTTTGATGGCCGACAGCCAGTTCTGGCTGTTCTCGATCCTACCATGATCAAGAACATCTTAGTGAAAGAATTCTACACCCATTTCACCAACCACCGTGTAAGTACCCACAATGGATGTTTCTCTGATAAGCTTACGTGTCTGTAAGTCCTTGTATCCCAATGGGTACCCAGTGAGGTGTAGTGGATAGAGTGACAGCTTAGGTCTCCAGAGACCAGGGAGCAAGTCCCTGCTCAGAACTAGCTGGGGATGTGGAACTTGTAAAGCCATTCTTTAAATATCTCACTTACCTTGAAAGGCCTATTAGGTTTGTTATAATTTAATATAATATTAACTTATACACACATGCATGCACCAACACCCTTCAAAGTTCATTTAGATTGTTATGAGGCAAAAGCTTTATAAAACGAATGGCATTCTTGTTTTTTCCTTTCTATGTGCTTATCAAAAAGCAAAGTTAAAATAGCATTCCTCTCCCCCCCCCCCCCTTTTACCCTGTTATGTAGAAGTATTCTTTTGTACAATATATGGTTATTCTCATTAGTTTCCACATCTGTTTCTTTGTTAAGCAACATTTTAGGCAAACGTAACTCAGGCAGCAAAACAAACGGCACTCCAATTTTTTTTCTTTGTTATTGTCTGTTCACATAACATAAGCATCATTTTTCACCTTCACAAAACTTAATGAACTTGCTACTACCATCTTATCTTATTAGTTGTCTTTGTACCAAAACTAACTGGCAGTGTTTTTGGTTTTATAATAAACTTATATCTCCACTGTGGTTGGTTTTAAAAATTACTTTCACTCTTAGGCACCTCTCTGAGGCCCTTTTCTTTTTTAAAAAAGGATTTTTCAAACTTTTAGGGGTACACTTTTGCACTCCAAATTATATATATATACTCTGTTTCCCTGAAAATAAGACCTAACCTGAAAATGAGCCCCAGTATGATTTTTCAGGATGCTCATCATATAAGCCCTACCCCAAAAATAAGCCCCAGTTAAGTGAAACCCTGCTTTCCACCCTTGTACAGCAACCAGAAGATGACATGACTGTAAGATAAAACATCCCCTGAAAATAAGCCCTAATGCGTTTTTTGGAGCAAAAATTAATATAAGACCCTGTCTTATTTTTGGGGAAACACGGTATATATATATATTCTGCCACATATTTCTTTTAAAAATCCAGATGCCCCCAGCAGAGAAAATGTGGTGGCAGCGGTGGGATATTATTTTTTATGAGGCAAAAGCCTTATAAAACGAACAGCATTCTTGTTTTTCCTTTCTACGTGCTTATCAAACAGCAAAGATAAAGTTGCATTCCATATATTTTTTATTGCCACATATTTCTATAAAGAAATCCAGAATTGACAAGATAATAATCAACATTTTAGAAATGCAGAGCTGGAAGGGACCTCACAGATCTTTGAGTCCAGCCCCTGTCAAGAAAGCACAGTGGGGAATTGAACTCCCAACCTCTAGCTTTGCAGTCAGAGACCTATACAATATACAATAATGTAAAAGAGAGGGTATGAATTACAGACACAACTCAATGCTCATTATTATTTTCTCTTATGGCTTGCATTACTAAGAACTATGGTTTGAATGGAGACTTAGAAGCATCTGTATTCTCGGCCCCAGATGACAAGTGGAAGAGGATTCGCACAGTCCTGTCTCCCACCTTCACCAGTGGGAGACTGAAGGAAGTAAGTAAGTTATGAAGTCCGTCTCTCTTGGATATCATGCTGCCTAAGGAGTATTTTGGCCAGTCTCTTTCATAGATTCTCAGCAATCATAAAACAGCTGAACTCCTAACAAAGCAAATCCATCTTGAGTTTAGCATTCTGTCATAGAAATAGTTTTGGACTGTCATCGTAGAAGGAAGGGCTTGGTTGCTTTTAAATTCTGTGTGAAGGGATGTATTAACCGTATTTCACTTTTTGCTCCATCCGTATCTCACTAAATGCACCAGATCCTTGGGGGAGGCCCTTCTCTCAGTGCTGTTGTGTTTCCAAAAGCTGGATCATCAGAACAATGTGAGGCTGACTGCAGATCCACTGCAAATAGCTTGTTGGTGGCAGTGCCATTTAATCAATGGGATCTTAGGTTTTGATCTGTGTTCCAGATGATGCCTATAATCCTCCATTATGGGGATCTCTTGGTGAGGAACATCCAGAAGAGAGTGGAGAACAATGAACTCATAGACACAAAAGCGTGAGTAATCTTATGAGGCTATGGCTGCCTGTTTTAGAGGGGAAGCAAATCACAGAGAAGTTCATGAAAGATCTCAGAAGAAGAATGGCTGCCATTTTGTATCCCTCTGTTTGCTTTCTGGATGGAGCTATGCTTTTCACAAAAGCGTCTTGCATGGACGTTTCTGGAGTGGGTTTCTCAGATTATAAATGGGGGGCTGAAAGACTGTAGCATTCACAAAATCCTTTAGCTTTGTGCATTCTGGATGGGGTTTAGGGGATTGTAGATGAAAACACCACATGTCCCATTTGGGTTCTGCATCCCCTGTAAGTTATTAATTAATTTAGGTCTCTTTATGCAGAAAAGAGATAAGAGGAAACTGAGAAATCAAGTAAAAAATTTGGGCTCTATATAAATACGGAAGATTAATTTGAGAGATCCTCTTACATGTGCAGAGTAATTCCTTTACTTACTCTCTGGGAAGGCTTCTGCCATTTGATTCTCCTGAACGTGTACTTTGAGTAAATGTCTCTGAGAAATAAAGGCATGCTTGTTAATACAAAAGTTTGTTTCTCAAAAGGCTCTGTTTGAAATACATTGTCATCACATGAAATATGTTTGTGTTTTCTTCATCTCTTCTTTCCAGTATTTTTGGCGCCTACAGTATGGACGTGGTGTCCAGCACTGCCTTCGGCATTGACGTAGACTCCATAAACAACCCCAGTGATCCTTTTGTCAAGAAGGTCCAGGAGCTATTCAAGTCAAGTATTGTAAATCCACTGCTAATCTTGACTGGTATGAAGAACCACGTCCTAAAGCATTTTGACCCCTTACTCTGTTGAAAAAAATGCAGTGGATTGGAAGGTGGTGACTGAGCTTTCCTTTATGGATTGCCACTCTGTTTACCCAGCTCTTGCCTATCCCTTGATGGTCATTATGAGCCCTCACAAACCTTCAAGGCAAAACACCACAACCCTCCTTCTTTTCCACTTTTCCCTTTTTACCCAAGATGGAGGGGAAATCCTTCAGAGAAAAATATCTCCTCAAGTTTCATGTTTCAGGTTCTCCTGCCAAGAAAGTGATGGGATGTGACCAGTATCTTACTATTTCTCTTAAAAAGAGCTGAGTGGGACTTCATGGCGGGCTTTCCTCTCTAAACAATCACTTTGTTTTTCTCTCCAGCTGTGTTTCCATTCCTCGTACCATTGCTGGAGAAACTAAACTTCACCATCCTATCTTCTTCTGTGGTGAATTTCCTCATGTCCATAGTGAAAAAAATCAAAAACCAGCGGCAAATGAGTAAGCATATGGTCAGTTCAACCTCTTGTGTGGTCTGCTACAGATTCATCATTAAAATGAATTTCTTAATTTCTTAATTTAATTTCTTTAAAAAGAAATGAATATCCTGCCTGATTACCATCTGCTGAACAACTTTTTGATTCTTAAATACTTATTTGATTTCCAGGAACAGTGAAGCATGTATCTGCTCATTCTGCTAACCACGAACTCTCTCTATTCCTCTGCAGGGGCGGGTTGACCTTCTACAGCTAATGGTGGACTCCCAGATTTCAGGAGACATCTCTGATGGGGCAAATTCATATAAAGGTAAACAGAAAGGATGCAATGGTAGCTTGTTGCAGGTGCTCAACTGCATCCTGGACAACAAAAATGATTCAAGGTTCACAAAAGACAACACTGAAAGATTTTGACATTCACCATGTCAATTGAGAAGCTCTCACTCAATCTCGAGAGTTGTTCTCAAACGGGGGGCAATAGTATTTGAAATACAAAGAATAAAAAAATGCAGAGTGGAAGAGAGAAGTGAGAAAGCGAGGATTCCATTTCCACTCTTTCCAGAACTCTAAAGTTCCTCACCTTGGGAATACCATCCAGAACTCTAAAGCACAGGAAATAAAAGGAGAAGTGCAGGAAACAGAGAAGAGGAGACAGAGGTGCTGTTTCTTTCTTACAAAGTAGAACAATGTGCCATATTGATCCTGCCAGCATGAAGCAGAGAGCAAGAGGCAGCCGTGCTGAGGAAAGCATCTCCATTCCTCCATTTAGAAAATCAGGAAGAGTCATTCCTTCTCCTTGTTGATTAAGAGCAGCCCCACAGATGACATCACAGGTTTGAGAGAAAGGAAGAGACAGGGATAAGAGATGTGGAAGGACCAGAGCTTCAAATAGAAAACAACAACATAACCCCCCTGTTCTCAAAGGAGAACTAATCCTGATCCATGGGTGTCTGAACCACCTCTTAAACAAGAAAAATAGGATCTATAGGTGGGCTCTCAATTTATTGCAGGAAAGCGATGACAAACCTAAACAGCATCTTAAAAAGCAGAGACACCACCTTGCCGACAAAGGTCTGCAGAGTCAAAGCTATGGTTTTTCCAGTAGCGATGTATGGAAGTGGGAGCTGGACCATAAAGAAGGCTGACCGCCGAAGAATTGATGCTTTTGAACTGTGGTGCTGGAGGAGACTCTTGAGAGTCCCCTGGACTGCAAGGAGAACAAACCTATCCATTTTGAAGGAAATCAACCCTGAGTGTTCACTGGAAGGACAGATCCTGAAGCTGAGGCTCCAATACTTTGGCCATCTCATGAGAAGAGAAGACTCCCTGGAAAAGACCCTGATGTCGGGAAAGTGTGAAGGCAAGAGGAGAAGGGGACGACAGAGGACGAGATGGCTGGACAGTGTCATCGAAGCGACCAACATGAATTTGACCCAACTCCGGGAGGCAGTGGAAGACAGGAGGGCCTGGCGTGCTCTGGTCCATGGGGTCACAAAGAGTCGGACATGACTAAACGACTAAACAACAACAACAAATGCAAATGTTGAATTTTTGTTATTGCCTGATTCCATGCAGAATTGATTTACCTCTGCATTTTTTCTCCTTATTAATTTTCAGCTCTGACTGACGAGGAGATTTTGGCACAGGCCATTCTTTTTATTATTGCCGGTTATGAATCCACTAGCAATGTCCTTACCTACCTGTGTTACTCCCTGGCCACCCACCCCGATGTTCAGCAGAAGCTACAGGAGGAAATTGACAACCAGGTAATAGTAGTAGGCATCCTTCCGTCTCGAGAGACTAGGGTCACGTACTCTGAATGGAGGTCTTGGAACAGCGTCTAGTGTGGCTGAGGAGGCCAATTCGAGAGTGACCATCCCTTCCACACTGAAGACAATACAATCTGTCCCCTGTCCAGCTCCCTGATTTGGCTGGTTTCGGGACCAGGTAAAGGCCTCAATTATCATCATCATGTCTCATATTGTGGACAATAGGTTAAGTGATCTGAATTTTATAGAACACAGTTTTGCAATTTTTTTCTAAATAAACAAGTCAGTGCCTTGATCTTGATTAGTGAGATAATCTTGAAAGCATTAGGCTACTCTATCTCAAAGACCTAAGTATGATAGAAGAAGAATTTGAGATAAAAGCCATCTGGGAAATCTCTTTGAAATGATTTGTCCTAATGCCTACTCACAGAGTAGAAGTAAAATAGAGTTTAGTGAAGAGTTTAGTAAATCTGGACAGGAGATTCTGCAAACTGGGGGCCAAAACATTTACTTTGGAACTCACTGCCTGTCCTTCAGGAAGCACTTTAAAACAGGGATGTTTACTAGCATCCTCCCCATGTGAGAGATTTCCTGACCTATCATGTGTGACTTTATATGATTTAATTTTCGCACTCAGGAGTGTTGATGTTATATTATGCTTATGTTTTGTTTTGTTATTGTTATTTATACTTTTGGATTCGATGTTGAGGGCATGTGCCTAACATTTCTAACCTGCCAAAAACAGTGGCTTGCCACTAGATGGGCAGTATATGAATGCCACCAATAGAAAGCCAAAAAATAAAGAAAAAAGTTTAAAAAACAAAAACTTTTCCAAGTTGTGTAGCACTGGTACATGGTGAGACTAATGGCATTAATGCCTTGAGCCCCTTGAATCACATTGTGGAAACATGGTTGCCAATTAAAGAAAATGAGAACAAATTCAAGATGGCAGCATACACGCCACTGCTTTAGTGAGAAACAACCACAAGAAAATTCTGGATTCAAAACAAGTCAGTCACATCTAATCTACAAAACCAAAGTGCAGATTATTTTAGTGGAATCTTGCAGACTGCTAGAGATTTCTGTCTGAAGGAGTTTGTTAAATAAGTGCATTGTGAATGTTGGATTTGAAAACTCAAATAGTTTGTGCAAATCAAATGCTACTAATTAGAGATGGCTACCATTAGAAAAGGGACCTGCATTTTGTAAACTGCCTGATGTAAGAAATGAGAATACTAGAAGTGAAATATTGTTTGTTCCTAAACTACAATACATCCCCTTTGGATGATAAAGGTTTTTCTATACATTATGAAAATGGACAGTGTGAAGTAATGAAAGATGGTGAAATATATTTTCAAGCAGTTAAATCTAATGCATCCAGTAAGATGCAAGTTAAATCTATAAACTGAGTCTTTTAGATGAACAGCAACGGATCAACAAAGTGCAAGGTAAGATGGCAATAGCATGTAACTGTGGCAACACCGCTTTACACACAGAGATCAGAAAACGATTTGGGAGCTTCAGAATCAAACACCTGTGATAGGTATCAAGAGAAATGCACATACGCAACGAAATACAAACAGGTGTGAAAGGTCTATGAGAGAAAAGAGTATTAGGCTCTCATTCCTGCTATGGACAGGGAGAAGAAGCACCCAGGTGTTCGATTCGAACTGTGCGGGACTTAATGTCCCATCGTGGGGCATAGTAGATTTATTCTAAATATCTGTGGATGATATTAGGATGATGCAATCATGACAACAACAGAACAGATTGCCAACCAAAGGAAGCATGAAAACACCGTTTGATCTATGGCACGACACAGTGCCACGCGTAGAACATATCAGAGTTTTGGAACCCCTTGGATACGCTCATCTACCAAAATAAAAGATGCACAACCTGGGGTCTAGAACTGAACAGATGACTTTGCTTCACTCTGCTCCTGGCAGCAAAGAATATAAAGTGACACACTTAAAAACAGGAGCGGTCTGTGTAAGGCATGTAGTTCATTTTGATGAATGAAAGAAAGCCGACGAAAGACAAATAGAGACTAGTATTTTGAACCTCTTGTAGTTGGAGCTCTGCCAATCCCTCCACAAGCTGAGCAAGAAGGTGATGAGACACCAAGAGAAAAGGGCGCGGATGGAGATGTTGAGGCTGTTGAACGGAGGCAAGATTGGTTGTAAATGGGTTCCTACAAAAATATGGGAAGACGTCAATGAAACCTTTGCTCCTCTTGTCTAGCATAGCACAATAAAAACACTCCTGAGTGTTGCAGCCTCCAGTAAGATGCAAGTCAAGTACCTAGATGTCAAGACTGCATTTCTACATGAAGAAATTGCAGAGGAGTTGTACATGGAGCCGCCACTGGGCTTCATCAACCAGAAACATCCTGATTTTGTATGTAAACAAAAGAAAGGCTTGCATGGGCTGAAGCAAGCTGCTGATGCCTGGAAGGAGAAATTGAAGAAGATGCATCTACTACCATAGGAATAAACACAGAAAAGTTAATTAACTAGCACAGAATCATTGGACAGCTGTGAAGAGAGTAGGAATCTATCTGAAAAGGATGATAGATTTTAGGTGAAGAATGCCAGTTATTCAAAACCCATAGCTTGCAGGCTACACTGATGCAGGCTGGGAAGAGGACAGGATGGACCACAGTCCCACTAGTGGTCCACTGGTGGTTTCCTGTTCATGTATGGGGCTGGCCCTACTTTAATGGACTAGTCACAAACAAGAGGTTGGAGTTTGCCTTCCACCAAGTCTGAATTCATTGTTCCAGCTGAAGCATGCAGAGAGCGGCTCTGCCTGGATCAGGGGCTGAATGACTTTGGGATAAACAAAGAGATGCCAGTCTATGTATGCAATATGAACCAATAATTCTTTCCCGTTTTTATAATTTACAGGGAGCTCTCTCCTCTCTATGTGTTTCATCCATCCCTTTTGTCACTTGGTGGCTGTTGTTTCTTCCTATTGACCTGTTCAGTTGGTTGCTAGAACGTGTGCAGTAAATACTCTACACAAGTCTGTAATTTCAAACACATGCAAGTAAAGAAACATTTTTTAATTTTTTCTCCTACAAACGTCACATAGTCAGTTTTTGAGAATTTAAGTGAGGAACGGGGGGACTTTTGGGAACCTGAAGCTATTCTCCACTGTGGATCTGTGCCCTTGTACTGTGTAGCAAAAAGAAAATTTTACCCAAAATGTAACAGATTGATGTTCCATGTTCCATGATTCTGGTCTGGTTAATATTTCTAGAATGCCTCTGAAACGCGGCACTTTCTGTCCTTCACAGACTCCTCCCACCTATGATGAAATTCTTCAGATGGAGTATCTTGACATGGTGGTAAATGAAACGCTCAGGCTGTACCCTCCAGGGGTGAGGATTGATAGGGTTTGCCAAAACACCATAGATATCCATGGGGTGACGATTCCCAAAGGAACTGTGGTCATCATCCCTGCTTTTGTTCTGCAACGTCTCCCAGAATATTGGCCAGAGCCAGAAGAATTCAGACCTGAGAGGTAGGTTGCATGCAATCCTATGAATGTCCTCAATGAAAATTGGTAATTTCCACTCCTCAAATTCAACTAGAGTAGGCCCGTTGGATCAATGGGATGAATAGAACTGTAGATGTACCATTCCAAAAATTCACTCTCTATTTGGAACAAACAATTTAGGCACAAGAGACCATTATATGGCGGGGGATTTGGTCATGCCCTCAGCCAGCAATCCTGAAGGTGGGCACGGTAGGAGGAAGAATGCTGGTTGCTTCTGCCTTTCGTGAGGTCCAGCAAATCACTTCTCCTGTTTCTTTCTGCCCATCCTGTGCAACTCTGCCATTCCTAAGCAAAAGATGGACTCAAAGGACCTCCTGCCATGGTCCGGAAGGACAGATGTACGTAGCTTGTTCTTACAGTGAAGGAGAGACAAATTTTGTAATAAACGTGGTGCTTGTGGTATTCTGCAACCAGGATCAGAGCTGCATTTATTTATCTGAAGAACTCAGCCTTAGGATCTGCCCTTAGATCAGTCATCTGACCAAAATCAGTTCCTTCCTCAGGAAATCATTCTCAGATAACCAGCTTCGCTCACCGGTTCCTCCCAGCAGTGAAGGATCAAAGGTGTTGCTTCCTCTCTCCCAGGATTCGCTTTTCCCCTCCTAGCTATTTTTCTCTCTCTCTGGATTTGCACACAGGTTCAGTAAAGAGAACAAGGAAACCCTTGATCCGTACACCTTCCTGCCCTTTGGAGCAGGTCCCAGGAACTGCATTGGGATGCGCTTTGCTCTCCTGAATTTAAAAGTGGCCGTGGTGATCCTGCTGCAGAAGTTCTCCTTCCGGACCTGCGAAGAGACGCCGGTAAACTCTCTACTTGATTGTTTTGCATCATTTGCTCCCAGTCCTTGGGGAGCACAAGTTAAATCTTGCTGGTCAATTAGCTGTTCAATCTTCCTTTTAAACCATTCTGTAGTCATTTTCTCCCCATTTCTCAACTCCATATACCTTTTTTTTTCCCCGTTGTTCTTGGCAAAGATTCCCTTGGAACTTAAGAGCCAGCTCTTCATGCAACCAAAGAACCCGATCAAACTGAAGTTCGTTCCCCGAAAGGCTGCTGGATCTGAGGACTAGAGAAATAGGAAATGGCAAGGCGGCTGATGCCACAGCCCTCCTTCTGCCTCACATCCTTGGGTCACCCGCATGAACAGAAGGACCAAAGTCTGCAAATGGGACACCATGTTTTCCAATGCTCCCCTTCACATCACTCAGGACTAGTAACTTGAAGCAGCGGAATTGAAAACAGGACGTTGTTATTTTTAATTTCAAGAATATCACTGAAATCTTATCCTCATAGTTTAAATGCATAACTCTCTGCTGAGATGTAAACCTATTTAATTAGAAAAACACAGAGATAGACTGTATAGAATTGTAACCTTTATGAACTTAGTTTATATACATATGGTAAAGGAAATGTATAGGTGAAGGATTAAGATTTAGAATGAGTTTTTACATTTTGAATTAAACTTAATCCCACAAAGATGACATACTGTTTGTTTTTAATTCTTTTTTTTTTATTTATTTTTTATTTTATCTATTTAAAATACTTTCTATCCGGACGTCCTCCTTAAAAAAGACCTGAGGTGGCTCAGATCATTAAAAACACAATATTAAAAGCCAAACACAGCAGATTATTCAAATCTAAAGAAGAAATTCATAACATTATGTTAAAAATGTCAAATCAAGGTGTTACTAAAAACAGATTTAGGGGCAAGAAAATATGAACCATCCTGTTAATAATGATAGTCCTAGATTGTCAGTCACTAAGGGAAAGTCCTCCTAAAGCGGCAAGTCTTCATCGGCTTGCAGAAGGACACCAAATATGTGGCCAGCCTGACCTCCAGTGGGAGGGAGTTCCAGAGTCTGCGAATAGTGGCAGAGAAAGCCCTCTTCCATGTCCCCATCAAGTACACTTGTGACTGGGGTGCGACCAAGGGAAAGGCCTCTCCTGATGATCTTGACACCCAGGCAGTGGAGATACAGTTTTTGAGATCGCTTGGACCCAAGCTGTTCAGGGCTTTATAGGTTAACATCAACACTTTGAATTGGGCCCAGAACCACACCAGCAGCCAGTGGAGCTGCTGCAACACAGGAGTTATGTGATCTCTGTAACCAGCCACAGTGAATAATCTAGCTGTAGTGTTTTGGACCCACTGAAGTTTCAGAGCACTTTCCAAAAGCAGCGTTCAGAGTGTACAGTGTGTTCTTCATCTGCACGTGTACTTCCTCACATCAATAAAGGACTGGATGACACCCCATAAACTGAAATCGAATGGTCTCTCTCTCCCTCTCTATTGGCCAGTTCTGGTAACTTCACCATTAGACATCTATATTTCTGGGAATTTTTATTTTTTAATATTTTTAATACTCTCAGACTGTAGATAAGTGAATCAGCAGATACTGATCCCGTGGATATGGGGGTCTTACTGTAAATAAGTGAAATCTTCTTTGCCTGTATTATTTCTTCACTACAGTCAACTTTTGTGGGATCTTCAGCAAAAACTTGCATTTCCAGAGATGAATGGTTTCTTGGCAATATAGAACAGGTCTTTCTTGATTCTGCCCGTGCCCCTGTTTGGTACCAATATCTTTGGCATTTAGGTGCCATGTTAAAATGCTTTACACAGGTAATCTTTACTTACATCTTCATTGGAAACATTACAATTAGATAATGGAAAGGCAATCCAAGGCTAATTGTTTAATGGCTGCAATCCTGTTGCTTAGTTAGCCACACTAGAGTAGGGATAATCGAATCAATGGAACCTACAGCTTATTCCTAGATACTCTGGACAAGAATTACTATACATTTTTCTGAACAAAGGGATTGTCTGTCTATGCAACACTAACCAATCATTACTCCCAACTTTTAAAATTCAAAGGGACATTCCCTCTCCCTCTGCTATGCTATCTGTCACTTTTGTCAGCTGGTTGCTGTTGTTTGTTGCTATTGATCTGGTTGGTTAGTTGCTAGTATGTGTGCAGTAAAGAAAGTAGTCTACACAAGGCTGTAATTTCAAGCAACTGTAAGTTAAGAAATATTTTATTCTTTCTCCTACAAATGTCTCAAAGTCTGTTACTGAGACTTTAGCGCCAGTTTTTACTCGCGGAAGCTAACTAAAGTATGCCTGTTGAATCAATGTGATTCATATAACTATTCACATACCATTCCAAAATTCAGTCAATGGCTCTCTGCTCTCCATTTGGAACAAGCAATTTGATTTAGGCCATCATATCAAGCCCAAGAGACAATTATGAGGTGGGGGATTCTGCCGTGGCCTTCACAAGCATTTTCAGAGCAGTGGGAGTCACTGCAAGAGGAAGAATGCCAATGGCTTCAGCCTTTAATGGGGTCCCGCAAGACACTTCTTGTGTTTGTTTTCGCCCATCCAATGCAACTTGGCAGCTGATAAGCAATCAAAGGACCTCCTGCTGCAGTTATCAATGGCAGATTTATGTAGCTTACCTTTGTAGGAAGAAGAGGTACAGTTGGTAATAAATGTCATCTGCATTGTGCTTGTGTGTTTCCACAACCAAGTACTTACCAGATTTTGCATGCACACAGAGACACACACACACACATCCACTTTGGATCTGCCGTTAGATTAGGGATCTGACAAAAATGAGATCCTTTTGCAGATAATAATTCTCACAGAACCAGCTCGGCTCCCCTGTTTCCTCCAGCAGCAAAGGACCAAAGGTGTGTCTTGCTTCCTCATTCCCGAGATTCATTTTTCCGATCCTTGTTTTCTCTCTCTGGAGTTGCACACGGGTTTATAAAGACATGAAAGGAGCCATAGACTCGTAAGCGTTTCTGCTCTCTGGAGCAGGTCTCTCTGGACCTGCAAAGAGACACTGTAAACTGTGATATTTGTTTTTAACCGAAATACTCTTGGACTGGACAGTTTACAGAAAATTGTTCATGAACAACGAATGGCTAATTCCAACCCTCTATGCCCGTCTATTTCCCAAGCTCTACCTCTTTCTTCTGCACTATTTGCTCCCGCTTATTGTGGAACAAAAGTCAAATCTTGCTGGTCACAGAAAGTAGGAAAACATAATAAGGAGGAGGAGGCACAGATTGACAGTAGCCTCATTGCCTCTGACTCTTAAATGAAATGGGTGTCCTCTCTGAATGAGATCCTGCAACCTTAAGCACCACCATCTTGCTTCTTTAGAATTCTTCAGACTGGTCACAAAACACGTGGATGCTTCTTTGTGCCTAAGACTAGAATTTGTGTGAAAAGAACATGTTGAAATTCCTATTCCCTGTGAATCTCATTGCATGATCCTGGGCTCGTCATCACAGGAGTGATGTCACACTAGAGTAAGCCCACTTGAATCAATGGGACCTATAGAGCAGGGCTGACTGTAGTGTGACTTCCTAAGCTGAATAACAGGATTTCAGCCTATGCCTGGAAGCTTACCGCAAGTTGAAATAAACTCCATGGCATGCAATTATAATTATGATCATGGTGATGGTGATCATGTCCCTTGCTGGATGTACAGCCACTGCTGCTCTTCCTCCCAGGAGTGTTGTGAAGTTAAAGAGGGTACGTGAGACCCCGCGGTGAGCTCCTGCCTTGCAGAAAAGACAGGTTACAAGCACTGTAGATACAGAACTAAGTAGAAAATCTAAATGCTACCAGTGGGGCTTACTCTCATACAAATACATGGAACATAGTGTGTAACACAGCATTGCTATAACTCCTGAGCACGTCCAAAGGGCTTTGTGCATAAGATCAAATTCAAGCCGACCCACTGCTCATTCAGCATTCTTCACAAAGTGCAATGAGGCTTACTCTTGAGTAACGAAGAACAGAATTGAATGGTTTGTCTCAAACCAGGCAGAGTTTCTGCTGCTTGGACTGGATGGAAGAGCCAATGAACTAGAGCTGTCGTCCAAGATGTCCCAGTTATCACCGGCTAGGATGCCAGGTGGATGAGTCAGGAGTATGCAAAGACCATACCTATAAAGCGGCAATGTGAAGAGGGTGAGTTAGTCAACTCCTTCGTGAGATGAGCAAGGAAGAGCTCATGACGAATCCAAAGTGGTAGTGGCCGAATCCAGCAGGAGTGCCTTTCGCTCATCTGCTCAGAAACGGACACGGGAGCAAGGGGAGGGAAGGAAGGCGTTTTATGCCGTGGTCATCAGAATGAGCTTCTTTCCCTGCTTCTCCCTCGAAACATGGGTGTTCCTCCTTGTCTTCTTGGTGCTTCTTCTTCTGTAAGTATGTGGAGGGTGGGTGGGAGGGAGGGAGGTGGGAAGGGAGAACCCACTGCTTTAAGAGGAAATCTCTGGGAAAGGAGGACAAGATGTTTAATACTTTAAAACCTTTGCCCGGTGGCCAGTCATTTGGAAGAGGTGTCATTTTTTCCAGGCCGCTTGAAAGGACAGATAAAGGCAAGAGAGGATGCAAATAGGTGGAACAACCCAGGCTTTCAAACACTGAACAAGGTTTCTTGAAATTTCCCCCCACTCTGCTCAGCACAGCTATTTCAAAGGACCAGAACAGCACTCTTGCTGTTTCCAGGTTTCATGGTTCTTAATTGGCCTTGCTGAGGATATTATGCGACCCAGGCATTGTCTTTTAACACGGGGAGCTCTCCAATGTCTTCCCTATCTTTCTTCACGTTTACCAGACAGGAACATATCTGGAATCACCCTGGTCCTTTTCCCTCCCTTTGTTTGTAGGGTGGAGGTTTTAAGTTCTAACTCATGTTCCACAATGGCCTAGAGTGGTTGGCCAAACAGATGGCAGGGGCAACACACAGGAGCCACCAATGACACCCGATTGTGTTGGTTTGCCCTTTCTGCACATGGCAGGTTGGGAAGATGAACTCAGAAGACATGCCCATCATGGGAAGTGTGGGGAGAGTGCCCGGTGTTTATCCACAGAGGCCGGGACCAGCCTTGCCAGGAGAAGAGGCTGGCTGAATCATTTCTCTCCTTGTCTTTTCAGCTACGGAATCTGGCCCTACAATTTCTTTAAGAAGCTGGGGATCCCTGGGCCCAGGCCTCTGCCCTTTGTCGGGACTTTCCTCGAATACCGACATGTAAGTATTTGGGGACAGGAAGACTCTGCGTTCCTCCGAGACGCTTTCAGTGTCCCATCCGTGGTCAGTGCAGGTGCTGGCTTAGATAGTTCTCTGTTTCCTTGCTCCGTCCTTCTCTGACATCTCTTTTTATTAACTCTGGCAGGGTGTGGTCCATTTTGACATGAAGTGTCATCAGAAGTATGGCAAAATCTGGGGGTAAGTATCCAACAGAATGAACCCCTTCCCCCACCAAGAGAGATCTTGAAAATGTGGTTCTGGGGGTGTCTGAATATTGCTCAGATGTTAACCTCCCTGATTTCTGTCCACAACAGACATGCAGAGGCATGTCAATCTGAGCTCAGAGACCCAGGCTCTCACCTTCCATTTGCTACCTGGATGTAGTTTGTGGGTTAACTGGAAATTGATTTGCTCCTAGAGGGTGAGACTGAGTACAGGTCATCCAGGCACTGAATGGAAAGGAGGAATTTTTAATTTTTAATTATTTGTGATACATTGTTTTTATTGCTGATTTGTGTCCTCTTTGAGTCCCACTATTGGGCCAAAGATGGCAGTAAAAGAAATGCAGTAAATGAATAAATAAAATTTCTTTTGCTTCTTTATTGACACTAGATTTTTCGATGGCCGACAGCCCGTGCTGGCTATTCTGGATCCTGCCATGATCAAGACCATCTTTGTGAAACAATTCTATACCCATTTCACGAACCACCGTGTAAGTACCCACTATGGATTTTTCCCTGATAAGCCTATGTGTATGTGTGTACTTATATATGAATGTGTACCCAGTGCAGTGCAGTGGACTGAGTGGCAGATTAGGACTCTAGAGATCAGGGTTCAAGTCCCCACTCAGTCCTGATAAGTCACTGGGGGTGTGGAACTTGTAAAGCCACACTTTAAATATCTCAGTTAACTTGAAAGGCCTATTCGTGTCATTATAACTTAATGGCATAAACTCATACACACACACACACAAACATCCCTCAGGATTCATTTAGATCATCATCAGTCACCATCTTAGAACTGCAGAGCTGGAAGGGACCCTATGAATCCTTGAGTCCATCCAGCCCCTGAACTCCCAGCCTCCAGCTCTGCAGTCAAGAGACCTAAACGATATTGTAAAAGAGAGGATCCAAATTACAGAACTCCTGGCTCATTCTTATTTTCTTTTATGTCTTGCATTACTAAGGTCTTTGGTTTGAATTGAGAGTTAGAAGCATCTCTAGGTGTCGTCTCAGATGAGCAGTGGAGAAGGATCCGCACCGTTCTCTCTCCCAACTTTACCAGTGGGAGATTAAAGGAAGTAAGTCATGAAGGCCGTCTCTCCTGGCTATCATGCTGCCTAAGCAATATTTTGGTCTTTGTGTTTCATCTTTTTTCACTAATGCTAAAGTAGCTGAACAAAGCAAATCCATCATGAGTTTAGAACTGCTGTCATACAAATAGTTTGGGATTGTCATCATAGAAGGAAGGACTCAGTTTCCTTTAATTTCTGTGTGAAGGGATGGTACAGTATTAATCGTATCTGGCTTTTTGCTCAAGCCGTATCTCACGAAATGCACCAGATCCTTGGGGGAGGCCCTTCTCTTGGCCCTGCTGTGTTTCTAAAAGCTGGATCACCCAACAATGTGAAGCTGCCAGCAAAGCCAATGCAAACAGCTCGTTGATGGTAACTCCATTTAATGGATGGCATCTCAGGCTTTGATCTGTGTTCCAGATGATGCCTATAATCAACCATTATGGGGAAATGCTGGTGAAGAACTTCCAGAAGAGAATGGAGAACAATGAATCCATAGACACAAAAGCGTGAGTAATCTTATGGGGCCACAGCTTCCTTTTTTTTTTTTTTTTTTTAGAGAGGGAGTAAATTACAGAGAATTTCATGAAGAATCTCTGAGGAAGGAAGATGTGCTGCCATTTTATGTCCCTCTGGATTGAGCTATACTCTTCACAAAACAATGTGGCATGGACATTTCTGGAGTGCAGCTTTCAGACTGCAGATGGAGGATGCAGGATTGTGCAATATCCACAATATGATAACTTTGTGCATTCTGGAAGGAACTTAGGAATTTGTAGATCAAAACACCACAAGTTCCATTTGGGTTCTTCTTCCCATGTAAGTTATTAATTGATTTAGCTCTCTCTATGCAGAAAAGAGATGTACAGCGAACTGAGAACTCAAGTAAAAACCTCTGAGTATAAATATGGAAGATTCATTTGATAGATCCTCTTATATGTGGAGGGTAATTCCTTTAACTTTCATACTCTAGGAAGGCTTCTACCATTTGATTCTCCTGAACATTTGAGTAAATGTCTCTGAGAAATCAAGGCATGCTAGTTAATACAAAAAGCTGTTTCTCAAAAGTCTCTATTTGGAGTACATTGTCAGCACGTGAAATGTGTTTGTGTTTTCTTTGTCTCTTCCCTCCAGTGTTTTTGGGGCCTATACTATGGATGTCCTGGCCAGCACTTCACTCAGCATTGACACAGACTCCATAAACAACTCCAGAGATCCTTTTGTCAAGAAGGTCCAGGAGCTATTCAACTTGAGCCTTATAAATCCACTGCATATCCTGACTGGTATGAGGAGCCACGTCATAAACCATTTTGACTCCTTTTTCTGCTTAAATAAATGCAGGGCTGGGATTCAAACATGGTGAGATTTCCTTTACGGACTGCCAGTCTCTCTGTCCTGCTCTTTCCTGTCCGTTCATGATCAATATGAGCCCTCACAAACCTTCAAGGCGAAACCCCAGAGTCCCTCCTTCCTTTCCCCTTCTCACTTTTTACCCTGGGAGTAAAAGATTTCCCCATGTCCCATGTTTCAAGTCCTCCTGCCAAGAAGGTGATGGAATGTGACAGATATCTTATTATTTCCCTTCAAAAGAGCTGAAAGTGCTTTTCTCTTTAAACAATCACTTTGTTCTTTTCTTCAGTTGTCTTTCCGTTCCTCAAACCATTGCTGGATATATTAAACTTCACCTTGCTACCTTCTTCTGTGATGACTTTCTTTATGGCTGTGGTGAAAAACATCAAGAAAGACCGGCAAAAGAATAAGCATATGGTCAGTTCAATTTGTTGTGTGGTCTGCTACAGATCCATCATCAAGATAATGTGTGACAACTTCTTTCTTTAACAAGAAATTAATGTTCTGCCCTGAATCACCTGCCCTAAACCATGCTGAGCAGCTTCTTGATTGTTAAATACCTTTTTGGTCTTCAACTCTCTCTGTTTCCCTGCAGGACCGCGTTGACTTTCTGCAGCTAATGGTGGACTCCCAGATTGCAGGGGATATCTCTGATGGGACAAATTCATATAAAGGTAAACAGAAAGGCTACGATGGTATGGCTGTGCATTAGTTAACCGTGGAATACGAATTTTATCCCTTCTCGATTTCACCACACCCCTTTGTAACACGGAAAAACTGCTCCAGGGGGATTCCCAGCTTTGTAGAGCAAGCCTTTAAGTTGTGTATGGGGCTATAGAAGAAGGGTAGACCATTGATTTTGGAGGAAGCAGTGGGATCCAACAGAATTAGACCATAGATTTCTATTTCCACAGGGGCTCCTTGGGGATATTGCTAGGGTAGGCAGTGAATGGTGTACAATTAAAGGACCTTCCAGTTCTGTGGCACATGGGCTTCCCATCCACTTCCCACATAAGTGGATGGCTCAGTTTGATGTGGTTGGAACTGTGATCGCCTCCCCACAAAATATCTGGAATGATTGAGAAGCTCCAATTGTTTTCAGTCGTATGTATTCTGCAAAGTACTGGGGTGCCTACAGGAAAGAAAACACAGTTGTTGATCTGTTCCTCTCCACTTGAAATTATTTTTGCCTGAAAATCAGTACTGACCAGACAGTCCAGAGGTATATCAACACCGCTTTACTGCAATGGATAAGTTCACATATATCTGTAGCACTGTCTCGTGCTGTGTTCTCAGTAACTATGAAATGACCTCACGAATCTCTAAAGCCAAGACTACCTTTGGAAGACTGCAGTTCTCTGTTTGGAATTCACACTGAATTGATCTATGTCATCAGTATGTTGGACAAACATCTCAATTTTCTGTGGAGATCTTACCGCAGGTGCTCAGCTGCATGATGGACAAAAGAGATGATTTAAGGATACACTGGAGACAACATTAATATTGACCATGTCAAATGGGAAGCTCTCGCTCAAACTGGAGTGCCTTGAGAACTGTTATCAAACAGGGGACAAAAAAAATTGAAATAAAAATAATCAAGGATGCACAAAGGAATGAGAGAAGTGAGGATGGAACTTCTTGACAGCTCAACAATCCCAGGATTAACTAATGTGCTATTTACCACTGTTTCTGTATATTTCAGGTTTGTATTAGGCTAATGATCACCCATGTGTCCATCAATGTGCTACAGTTCAATTTAACCACTCACTTCTCCCCTTTCCTCCTAAATTATGGATTTGATGGGATTATTCTTTTCTGAAATTGAAGAACAAGCTGCTGTTGTTGCTGTTACTGTTGCTGTAGGAATGACTCATTCAAGACCTGTTTTAATTTTCATTTTAATTTTAAGTTTCCACACAATATGTTCCCTGATTCATCCTCCAGTTCTCCACCTCCTTCCCTCCCTGTTCCCTGCCCTGTCTCCACTCCTTCCAGCCCTCTACAGTACCTCAATCTGGAAATCCCACCTAGAACTTTTTTTAAAGAAAATAAAAGGGAAAATGCACAAAATGGAGAAGAGAAGCTTAGAGCTGTTAGCTCTTTTTTTCCTTCCAGATTAAAATAGTGTGTCATATTGATCTTGCCAGCATGAAGCAGAGAGCGAGAGGCTGCTGTGCTGAGGAAATAAATCTACATTTATCCTCCATTTAGAGAGTCTACAAAAGTAAGTCCTCCTCTCTGTTGATTAAGAACACTCCCACATATGAAATCGCAGGTTTGAGAAAAGGGAAAAGAGAGGGATAACAGCTCTGGAAGAACCTGCACCAGACAACCAAAACAAAGCATAAGAAACCCAGTTCTCAAGAGAGAAAAGGTATTCCAGAAGTAGAAGAGAGGACTAAAGGATTGATTGATTCAAGTCTCAACTGAAATCATGTAGATCTGTTGTTAAACTAATCCAGATCAATGGGTGAATGAACCACGTCTTAAACAGGAACAAATAGGATGTGAGGATGGGCTGTAAATTCATTACACAGCACTTGCAAAGGTTACTTTTTTGAAGTTTAACTCCTACCAGTACTGTTATTGCTTGATTCTATGTTGTATTGATTTACTTTTGAATTTTTTTTCTCCTCATTTATTTTCAGCTCTGAGTGATAAGGAGATTTTGACACAGGCCATTACCTTTATTTTTGCCGGTTATGATTCCATTAGCAATACCCTTGGCTATCTGTCTTATTCCTTGGCCACCCACCCAGATGTTCAGCAGAAGCTGCAGGAGGAAATTGACAAGATGCTTCCAAACCAGGTAGAGGCCTCTATTATCACCATGGTGTCTCATGTTACAGACAATAGGTTAAGTGATCTGCCTTGTATGGAACGTTATTTGCAGGAGGATAAAAAAAAAAGGTAAGTGTCTAGTTCTTGATTATTTAAGTGTGAGAAGGTGGATTCTTGATTAATGAGATAATCCTGAAAGCACAATGCTACTGTATCTTGAAGACTTAAGTGTGAGAAGGTGGACAGAAGAAGACTTTGAGATAGAAGCCATTTGGGGATCTCTTTGAAATGATCAGTCCTGATTCCTACTCGCAGAATAGAGGTACAATAGTGAAGAGTTTAATCATCCTGGTTGGAGGATTCTGAAAACTGGCGGCCAAAAAATTTACTGTGGAACTTGCTTGCCTCTTGATATATGCTAAGCTCCTTTCGTTCTGTCCTTCAGGAAGCATGTTAAAGCAGAGTTAGTCAAAGAGGTGTTCAGGAACATCCTCCCCATTGTTATTTATATTTTTGGATTTAATGTTTGAGGTACGTGCCTGACATTTCTAAACTGCTCAAAGTAGTGGCTTGTCACTAGATAGGCAGTATATAAATGCCACAAATAAAAAACAAAACAATAAAGAAATAAAATAAACTTTTCCAACCTGTGTAGCACTGTGAGTCGGTGAGACTAATGGTATTACTGCCTTGACCCCCTTAAATCATATTGTGCCAGCGTGGTTGCCCTTCAGAGGAACGATTAATAAATTCAAGATGGCGGCATCCGCTCCACTGCTTTAGTCAGGAACAACCGCAAGAAAATTCTGGATTCCAACCAAGTCAGTCAAATCGAATCTACAAAACCAAAGTGTAGATTAACTTAACAGAGTCTTGAAGACCGATAGATATTCCTGGCTGAAGGAGTTAGTTAAATAAGTCCACTGTGAATATTGGATTTCACAACTACAAATATGTGTGCAAATCAAATGTTACCAATTAGGGAAGTGGTGATATTTTTTCAGATATGATGTCTTCTTTTTTGTTATTTTTGTTATTTTGAGTGTTGCAGCCTCCAGTAAGATGCACGTCAAGCACTTAGGTGTCAAAACTGCATTTTTATATGGAGAGATTGAAGAGGAGTTGTACACGGAGCAGCCACTGGGCTTCATCAACCAGAAACATCCTGATTTTGTATGCAAACAAAAGAAAGGCTTGCATGGGCTGAAGCAAGCTGCTCAAGCCTGGAATGAGAAACTGAAGAAGATGCTGCTGCAGGCCTGAGAAGATGTTACCCGTGGATATATGCCAGAGTCCACTAATCTTAAATACATCCAGATACAATCAAAAACAGCTGGATGGACATTCAGACCAAACCCAGGCAGATTAACATTGAAGATCCTGTCCCCTACATTGGCCAGCAGCATAAGGGTCACCTGCCACGTCTATCCAGCTTACAAAACAAAGGCTTCCAGCAAGCACTAAAAGACTGTTCTGTCCATCTCCTTTGTCACTTGGTGGCTGTTGTTTCTTCCCATTGAACTGTTCAGTTGGTTACTAGTATGTGTGCAGTAAAGAAAATACTCTACACAAGTCTGCAATTTCAATCAATTGCAAGTCAAGAACATTTTTAGTTTTTTCTCCTACAAATGTCAGAAAGTCAGACTTTAAGTGAGGAACGGGGGGGACTCTTAGGAATTTGAACCTATTCTCCTCTGTGGATTGGTGCACTTCTACTGTGTAGCAAAGGAGGGATTTAAAACGCTGCAACAGATTGATGATCCATTCTCTATGATTCTGGTCTGGTTAGTATATCTAGAATGCCTCCCACAAACAGCACTTTCTCTTTTTCACAGGCTCCTCCCACCTATGATGTGATCTTTCAGATGGAGTATCTTGACATGGTGGTAAATGAAAACCTCAGGATATACCCGATAGGGGGAAGGGTTGATAGGATTTGCAAAAAGACAGTGGAGATCCATGGGGTGACCATCCCCAAAGGAACTGCGATCATCGTCCCAGTTTTTGTTCTGCAACGTCTCCCAGAATATTGGCCAGAGCCGGAAGAATTCCGACCTGAGAGGTAGGTTGCAGGCAATCCTGCAAATGTCCTCCCCCAGAATAGTTAATTTCCACTTCCAGAATCCAACTAGATAAGGGCCATTGAATCAATGGGATCTGTTGATCTGTTCATGTACTGTTCTGAAAATCAGTCAAAGGATCTAAGGTGTATATTGCTTCCTCTCTCCCAGGATTCGCTTTTCCCCTTCTAGTTCTCTCTCTCTCTCTCTCTCTGGATTTGCACACAGGTTCAGTAAAGAGAACAAGGAAACCCTTGACCCTTACACTTTCCTGCCCTTCGGAGCCGGTCCCAGGAACTGCATTGGGATGCGCTTTGCGCTCCTGGCTGTAAAAGTGGCCGTGGTGATCCTGCTGCAGAAGTTCTCCTTCCAGACCTGCAAAGAGACACCGGTAAACTGAGAACTTTTTTTTTTGTAATCTCTCTCTCTCTCTCTCTCTCTTATTCTACACACACACACACATATATACAGTGTGTGTGGAGAGATAGATAGATCGATCTATACACACACAGAGAGAGAGAGAGAGAGAGAGAGAGAGATGTTCTATCCAGTTGTAGAATTATTAGTTTAGATTATTAGTCTGGCTGCAGAGCCAGATGTTGGGAGTTCGATTTCCCACTGTGCCTCCTTTACCGGGGCTGGACTCGACGATCCATAGGGTTCCTTCGAGATCTGCAGTTCTAAAATGATAATTATCTAATGAACCTCTCTCTGTGTGTGTGTGCGTGCACATGTGTGTGTTGTATGTGAGTATCAGAGAGAGAGAGAGAGAGAGAATATTTTTACTACCACCTTTCTCTTAAAAAAAGAACCCAGGGGAGCTTACATCAGTAAAGCTATTAAAAGCTGAAAGCAGTAAGGATACAAATATTAAAAAAGAATCAAACAATAAATAAACACTGAAACAGTAAGCAAAATCACCACCAACACCACATTCAAAGCAACAAGGCACAACAATCCATTTAAGTAGCTCTCTCAGACAGACAGTCACTATGGGAAAGCCTGCCTGAAGACAAAGGTCTTTGCCTGCATCTAGAAGGACAACAGCCTGGCCTCCAGTGGGAGGGAGTTCCAGAGTCTGGGAGCAGCCACAGAGAAGGCCCTCTCCCATGTCCCCATCAGGCACACTTGTGATGATGGCAGGACAGAGAGAAAGGCCTCCCTTGATGATCTTAACAACTGGGCAATTTCATAAAGGGAGACATGGCCCTTGAGATAACTTGGCCCTAAGCAGAAAAACAGAGAGAGAGAGAGACAGAGAAATATACAAATATATATACATATAATTGGAGGGCAAAACTGAAATCTTGCTGGTCACAGAGAGCAGGAAAACATGGTCAGGAGGAGAAGGGGAAGATTTGTAGCAGCCTCATTGCCTCTGACGATTTCATCACACTGGCATCACCTCTGGATGAGATCCTGCAACCTTTGGCCCCACCGTCTTGTTTTCTGTGGAATTCAAGAGTCACAAAACAAGTTTGGAAAAGCTGTGTGGGGGAGGGGGTGCATGACACCTCCCAGTGTCTCTAGCCAAGTGACCTGTGGATCATGGACATTGTCGTGTCAAACAGTAACTACAAACAACTGAACTGCTGTTTTTGAAACACTGTCAGATTGCTGGAGAGTAAGCAGTCAGCATCCAAGAACGGCTGAGCTCACACTTCAGCTCAGAGCGAGCCTTGCAATGGAGTTACCAAGCAAAAGCACTTGGACTTTTCCTCCTGCCTTTATTAATTAAATCCATCAGAAGGTTTGTGGGGAGAGTAAGAGGGAAACTCTAAACAGTAGAAATGGGGGGGGGGGCATATCTTTCCAGTTGTTTCCTCCCAATTAGCTGCTGAATTTTGCATTTAACCCATTTTCTAATCATTTTTCTTTCTGTCTCTCCCACCGTATACGCTTTCCCCCCTTTCTGTTGGCCAAGATTCCCTTGGAACTTAACAGCCAGATCATCATTGAACCAAAGCAGCCGATCAAAGTGAAGTTCATGCCCAGAAAGGCTGCTGGATCTGAGGAATAGAGAAATAGGAAACTGGAAAGAGGTTGATGCAACAGTCATCTTTCTGCCTCACATCCTATGGAATTAATAACTTGAGTGAGTCATAGGACTGAAGACTACAAATGGGACACCGTGTTTATGAATGCTCCCCTTCACATCACTCAGGACTAGCACCTTGAAGCAGCAGAATTGAAAACAGGACGTTGTAGTTTTTAATCTCAAGAATATCACTGAAATTGTCATAGTTGTTGTTGTTGTTTGGTCGTTAAATCGTGTCCGACTCTTCGTGACCCCATGGACCAGAGCACGCCAGGCCCTCCTGTCTTCCACTGCCTCCCGGAGTTGGGTCAGATTCATGTTGGTCGCTTCGATGACACTGTCCAGCCATCTCGTCCTCTGTCGTCCCCTTCTCCTCTTGCCTTCACACTTTCCCAACCTCAGGGTCTTTTCCAGGGAGTCTTCTCTTCTCATGAGATGGCCAAAGGATTGGAGCCTCAGCTTCAGGATCTGTCCTTCCAGTGAGCACTCAGGGTTGATTTCCTTCAAAATGGATAGGTTTGTTCTCTTTGCAGTCCAGGGGACTCTCAAGAGTCTCCTCCAGCACCACAATTCAAAAGCATCAATTCTTCAGCGGTCAGCCTTCTTTATGGTCCAGCTCTCACTTCCATACATTGCTACTGGAAAAACCATAGCTTTGTCTATGCGGACCTTTGTCGGCAAGGTGTAGGTTTGTCATCGCTTTCCTCCCAAGAAGCAGGCGTCTTTTAATTTTGTGGCTGCTGTCCCCATCTGCAGTGATCATGGAGCCCAAGAAAGTAAAATCTGTCACTGCCTCCATATCTTCCCCTTCTTGCACATGTTCGCAATTTGGTCTCTAGTTCCTCTGCCCCTTCGAAATCCAGCTTGTACTTCTGGGAGTTCTCGGTCCACATACTGCTGAAGCCTACCTTGTAGGATTTTGAGCATAACCTTGCTAGCGTGTGAAATGAGTGCAATTGTACGGTAGTTGGTAGTTATAGGTGTATAAATCTCTGCTGAGATATAAACCTATTAAATTAAACAGTACTTACACAGGGAGAGAACGGTATATGATTACTACCTTTATGCACATACAGTAACGGAAATGTAAAGATGAAGGAATAAAAGTTAGAATGAGTGTTTACATTTTAAATTAAACTTTATCCTACAAAGAGGACATGCTGTTTGATTTTTAATTCTGCTTTTTAATTTTTTAAAAATCTATTTAAAATATTTTCTACCCTGCCTTTCTCCTAAAAATGAAGCCAAGGTGCTTTCCATAATTCAGAACACAATATTAAAAGCTAAAAACAGCAAATGGTTCAAATCAAAAGAAGAAATTAATAACATTATGTTCAAAATGTTAAGTCAAAGCGTTACTAAAAACAGATTTAGGAGCAGCAAAATATGAACCATCCTGTTTATTGTCTCCTAGATAGTAAGTCAATAAAGGAAAAGCCTTCCTGAAGAGAAAGGTGTTTGCCAGGTTGTGAAAAGAAAGCAATGATGGTTGATTCCTGTGTGTTTTGTTTCTGGGTGGAGCTATGCTTTTCACAAAAGCACGTGGCATGGACATTTCTGGAATGGGTTTCTCAGACTGCAGATGGGGGATGCAGGAATGTAGGGTTCTTGCGGTCCTTCAGCTTTTTATGTTCTGGATGGGCCTTGGGGAACTGTAGATCAAAACACCACCTGTTCCATTTGGGTCAAGACTTTCTTAAGTCAAAAGCAATTAATTTAGAGCTCTGTATGCAGCAAACAGAGGTGAGAACTTTAAGCTCCATAACATTATATCTGGAGGGTACATTTGATAGATCCTCTTGTTCAGGCTAGTTTCTTCAGTTTTCATCCTGTCTGAGAAGCCTTCTACCGCATGATTCTGCTGAAAAGTAGTTATAATTCTCAGAGAACCAGCTCGGCTCCCCTGTCGCCTCCAGCGATGAAGGACCAAAGGTGTACCTTGCTTCCTCATTCCCTAGACTCACTTTTCCGATCCTTGTTTTCTCTCTCTGGATTTGCACACGGGTTTATAAAGACATGAAAGGAGCCATAGACTCATAAGCGTTTCTGCTCTCTGGAGCAGGTCTCCTGGTTTTGAAAGCAGCCAAGGTGGCCCTGCTGGAAAATGTTTCCTTCGGGACCTGCAAAGAGACACTGTAAACTGTGATTGTATTTTTAAACAAAGGGGGGGGGGGATTCAAAGATTACTGCTCTTGGACTGAACAACTTAAATGAAATTGTTCATGAAAAGCAAATGGCTAATTCCAATCCTCTAGGCTCGTCTATTTCCCAAGCGCCACCTCTTTTTTCTGCACTATTTGCTCCCGCTTATTGTGGAACAAAAGTCCAATCTTGCTGGTCACAGAAAGTAGGAAAACATGATCAGGAGGAGAAGGCACAGATTGACAGTAGCCTCATTGCCTCTGACTCTTAAATGAAATGGATGAGATCCTGCAACCTTAAGCACCACCATCTTGCTTCTTTAGTATTCTTCAGGCTGGTCACAAAACAAGTTTGGAAAAGCTTTGTGGGAATGGAGTATTACATCCCCCCCCCCCATGACCAAGCTGCCTGAGGATTGTGGGAGTCGTAGTACAGAACAGCAACTTTGAACAACTGAGAAATTGCTGGCATTAAACAATTTCTCAGTTCTAAGTCTAATTTCTAAGTCATTACACCCTGCCTAGATGGTTGCTCTTTAGCAAAAGATGTTAAAAGTGAGGTTGGGTTGATTCCAACTTACGGTGCGTAGCTCACTGGGTTGGAGTACCTGGTTGTGGAGCCAGGGGTCAGGAATTCAATTCCCCCATGGACCTTAGAGGAGAAGAGCCAGCATGTGAGACCTTGCCATTCCCTCCTTCTGGGGGCACCTTGGGACTGTACAGCTTGGTGGTTGACTACACAGGGAGGGGTGGCCTTTATCACAGGAGACACAGATTTTCTATACCTAGAAAATCCTGGGAAGAGTTACCATAAGTTGGAATTGCCTTGACAGCACACAACACACATGAGGGTGGAGATTTTAAGTTCTAATCATTGTTCCAGAATAGGTTTGAGTGGTTGACCAAAAGGAAGGCAGGGGCAACATACAGGACCCACCAATGACATCAGATTGTGTTGGTTTGCCCTTCCTGCACATGGCGAGTTGGGAAGATGAACTCAGAAGACATGCCTATCTGGGGGTGGGGAGAGAGTGCCTAGTGTTTATCCACAGACGCCTGGACCAGAGAGAGCAACAAAACCCTAGATCTATACATCTTCATGCCCTTCAGAGCTGGTCTCAGAAGCTGCATTGGTCTCCTGGTTTTGCTCTCCTGGTTTTGAACATGGATTTGAACACCTGCAAAGAGACTCCAGTAAACTGAGAAGGATTCTGTTTTTGTTTTATCTATATATATACAGGGCAACTCTTGGAATGAACTCCTTACATGCAGTTGTTTACAAAAAGCCAGTGGCCAGCTCCAATCCTGTATACATCTCAATGTCCCAAACTCTTACTTCATTCTTCTGCGTGATTTGTTTCAGGTCATTATGGAGCAAGAGTAAAATCCTGTTGGTCACAGAAAGCAGGAAAACATGTTCAAGGGGAGAAGGTGGGGATTCATAATAGTATAGGTTGTCAAGGAAAAACACGTAGATGTCTCTTTGTGACCTTAGGCTAGGATATAGGGGTAAAAAAACAAGTTCAAATTTCTCTTTGTCATGAAACCCACTGAGTGACTTTGGGCCAGGCTCATGCTTTCAGCTAAACCTGTGTCCCAGGAGCATTGTAAGGATATCAGCTATGTAGGTAGCTTTGAGCTGGTTGGAAAAAAGGTTGGATAGAAATGTAGGACACTAATGACAACTAAACCATGAGAACCACAGAAGTAGGAGTTTAATTCTCCTGTGTGCCTTATAAAAGAAGAGCCAGCATGTGTGGCTTTGGGCAAGCAACATGATTCCAGGGCACCTCCAGAAGAAGGAAATGCTCAACCATGGTTGAGTATTGAGTGGCTGAAATCCCGTTGCTTAGTTAGTAACGCTAGAGTAGGGCTAATTGAATCAATGGAATCTATAAGGGAGGTTTCAGCCTATTCCTAAATGCCCTTAACAAGGGTTACTACTATAGTTAGAATCAACTCAGTGGCATGCAATGATGAGGCTGATATTGGTAGTGATGTTGATCACATCCCTTACTAGGTTTCATGTGAATAATTTCTACTTCTCCATGTCACCTACCTATGAGGATTGTAGTGAAGTTAAAGAGAATCTGTGAGACCCTGCAGTAAGCTCCTTCTTTGGAGAAAAGACAGGCAACAAACACAATAAGATACAGAAACATGCTTGCTACGAATAAAGTTTAACTGGTACCAGTGGGGCTTAATGGATGAAACACAAAGAGTAACACAGCATTGCTACAACTCTTGAGCAGGTTGAAAGAACTTTGTCCATACAACCACATGTAAGCAGACTCACGGACATTCATTCCGAATGCTTCAATAAATCAGTGGGACTTACTGCTGAGTAAAGAAGAATTGAATTGAACTGTGTTCCTGAAAACAGGCATCCTAGCCAATGAGAGTTTCTGCCATTTGGCCTAGATTGTAGAGTAATTAGAAAATAACCCAGACCTGTTTTCCAAGAGGTTTCAGTTACTAGTGGCCTGAAGGCCAGGATGCGTCAAGACGGAGCATGCAAGGACCGGACACATAAAGCGGCCGGGTGAAGGGGGTGAGTCAGTCAACTCTTTCATACAACTTGCCAAGGAGGAGCTCCCAAATGAAAAGGGCAAGTGGCTGAAGCGAGCAGAAACATCCTCTTCTCATCACCTCGGAGAGGAACACAGAAGTGAGCAAGCACAGGAGGAAAGGAAGGCGTTTTTACGGCTTGGTCGTCAGAATGGGCTTCTTTCCCTGCTTCTCCCTCGAAACCTGGGCAATCATGGTCATCCTCTGGGTCCTTCTTCTGCTGTGAGTGTGGGAAGGGACGGAGGGAGGCGGGAGGGGGCTGTGGGAAGGGAGCACCGGCTTCTTTGAGGAAAACTCTCAGGGAAAAGGAGAAGAAGATTTACCAATGCCTTAAAAGCTCTGCGCAGTGGCCGGACGGTTGGAACATGTGTCGTTTTGTTGGGACACCTTACAATGAAACAATCAAGCCTTTGAAACACAGAACTGGGCTTCTTCAGCATCCTGAAACATTGACAATTCGATGTGAAAAGTTGATGGCTTTTCCACCTCTGCTCAACAAAGCTTATTTAATGTAACAGAACCCTTCTCCTGTTGTTTGTAGGTCTTATTATTCTTATTAATTGCCCTGGCTGAGAATAGGATGGGACTCAGGCTTTGTCTTTGCCCACTGGGAGCTCTCCAAAATTTTCCGTATCCTTCTTCCTTCTTCACGCTTACCAGACATGATCAGGTCCGGAAACACCCTGGTCATTTCAAGGAAACCCTCCGCTCCCCATGTTTGCAGGAACAAACTAGCAAAACAGAGGCTTTTTGAAGGTGTACAGGCAGGAATTCAAGAGGTGTAGCTTCTTGCAGCAGGAGATTTCTGTGTGGGAAAAATGACGCCAGTTCAGTTTCTGCTGGATTTTATAACCCACTGTGCCTCGTGTGATAAAAAGCCAGCCTGTGTAGTCAACAGGGAAGTCGCACAGTCCCTGAGGCATCCCAAGAAGAAGGGAACAAAATAGCAACTCAGAGCCTTTTTGAAGGCAGATATTCAACAGGTGCAGCATACTGGAACCAGAAATGACAATAGATTGTGTTCATTTCTTTGGGGCAACTTGCCCTTTCTGTACAAGGCAGGTTGGGAAGATGAACTTAGAAGACATGCCCATCATGGGAAGTGTGGGGAGAGTGCCCGGTATTTATCCACAGAAGCCGGGACCAGCCTTGCCAGGAGACGAGGCCGGCTGAATGATTTCTCTCCTTGTCTTTTCAGCTACGGAATCTGGCCCTACAATTTCTTTAAGAAGCTGGGGATTCCTGGGCCCAGGCCTCTGCCCTTTGTTGGGACTTTCCTCGAATACCGAAAGGTAGGTATTTGGGGACAGGAAGACCCTGCGTTCCTCCGAGACACTTTCGGTGTCCCATCCGTGGTCAGTGCAAGGGCTGGCTTAGATAGTTTTCTGTTTTCTTGCTCCGTCCTTCTCTGACATCTCTTTTTATCAACTCCGGCAGGGTGTGGTCCATTTTGACATGAAGTGTCATCAGAAGTATGGGAAGATCTGGGGGTGAGTCTCCCACAGAATGATACACCATTGAAAAGGATGGATTAATTAAAATGTGGTTTTGGGGATGTCTGAATATTGCTCAGATGTTAACCTCCCTGATTTATGTCCACAACAGACATGCAAAGGCATGTCAGATTGAGCTCGGAGACCCAGACTCTCACCTTCCATTTGCTACCTGGATGTAGTTTGTGGGTTAACTGGAAGTTGATTTGCTCCTAGTGGGTGAGTCCGACTACAGGTCATCCAGGCACTGAATGGGAATGAGGAATTTTTAATTGCTTTTTATATATTGTTTTTAATGCTTGGTCCTTCTAAATGATTTGTGTCCTCTTTGAGTCCCATTATTGGGCCGAAGATGACAGTAAAAGAAATGCAGTAAATGAATAAATAAAATTTCTTTTGCTTCTTTGTTGGCACTAGATTTTTTGATGGCCGACAGCCCATGCTTGCTATACTGGAACCTGCCATCTTCAAAACCATCTTTGTGAAGCAATTCTATACACATTTCACGAACCGCCATGTAAGTACTCACTCTGATTTTTTCTTTGGTAAGATACACTGTAAAGCTTACATGTATGTGTGTGTTGTTGTTTAGTCGTTTAGTCGTGTCCGACTCTTCGTGACCCCATGGACCAGAGCACGCCAGGCCCTCCTGTCTTCCACTGCCTCCCGGAGTTGGGTCAAATTCATGTTGGTCGCTTCGATGACACTGTCCAACCATCTCATCCTCTGTCGTCCCCTTCTCTTCTTGCCTTCACACTTTCCCGACATCAGGGTCTTTTCCAGGGAGTCTTCTCTTCTCATGAGATGGCCAAAGTATTGGAGCCTCAGCTTCAGGATCTGTCCTTCCAGTGAGCACTCAGGGTTGATTTCCTTCAGAATGGATAGGTTTGTTCTCCTTGCAGTCCAGGGGACTCTCAAGAGTCTCCTCCAGCACCACAATTCAAAAGCATCAATTCTTCGGTGGTCAGCCTTCTTTATGGTCCAGCTCTCACTTCCATACATCACTACTGGAAAAACCATAGCTTTGACTCTGCGGACCTTTGTCGGCAAGGTGATGTCTCTGCTTTTTAAGATGCTGTCTAGGTTTGTCATCGCTTTCCTCCCCAGAAGCAGGCGTCTTTTAATTTCGTGGCTGCTGTCACCCTCTGCAGTGATCGTGGAGCCCAGGAAGGTAAACTCTGTCACTGCCTCCATATCTTCCCCTTCTATTTGCCAGGAGGTGATGGGGCCCGTGGCCATGATCTTAGTTTTTTTGATGTTGAGCTTCAGACCATTTTTTGCGCTCTCCTCTTTCACTCTCATTAAGAGGTTCTTTAATTCCTCCTCACTTTCTGCCACCAGAGTGGTATCATCTGCATATCTGAGGTTGTTGATATTTCTTCCGGCAATCTTAATTCCAGTTTGGGATTCATCCAGTCCAGCCTTTCGCATGAAAGCCTTTCGTACGTGTGTACTTCTACAGTAATGGATACTCAGTGTGGTGTAGTGGACAGAGGAACAGGGCAGGACTCTGGAGCCCAGGGCTCAATTCCTGTTCAGAACTCACTGAGGGTGAGAAACTTGTAAAGCCACTTTTTAAATACCTCATTTAGCTTGAAAGGTCTATTGTTGTTGCTGTTGTGTGCTGTCAAGTCATTTCTGACTCATGGTGATGCTATGAATGAGAACACTTCAAAATGTCCTGTCCTCCACAGCTCTGCTTAGCTCTTGCAAACTCAACCCTGTGGCTTCCCTTAGGGAGTCAGTCCATCTTGTATTTGGTCTTCCTCTTCTCCTGCTGCCTTCCACCTCTCCCAGCATCCTGCCTTCTCATGATGTGCCCAAAGTAGGACAGCTTCAGTTTCAACATTTTTGCCTCCAGGGATAGTTCAGGCTTGATTTGATCTAGGACCCACTTGTTCATCTTTCTAGCAATGCCGTATATCTGGAAAGCTCTCCTCCAGCACCACATTTCAAATGAATCAATGTTTTTCTTAACTGCTTTCTTAACCGTCCAGCTTTCACATCCACACAACGGTGATCAGCGATACAAGAGTGTGAATGATCTTGGTCTTGGTCTCTCCAGTGACACATCCTTACACTTGATCGATCTTTTCTAGTTCTTTCATTGCTGCCCTTCCTAGTCCATGTCTTCTTCTGATTTATTGGCTGCACTCTCCATTTGTATTGATGATTGAACCAAGGTATGCAAAATCTGTAACTATTTCAATTTCTTCATTGTCAGTGCTAAAGTTGTGTAGTTCTTCTGTAGTCATAATTTTTGTCTTCTTAATATTCAGCTACAATCCTGCTTTGGCACTTTCTTTCACTTTCCCTAACATTTCAAGTCACTGCTGTTTTCTATCAGTAAAAGCATGTCATCTGCATAGCTTACGTTATTGATGTTTCTTCCACCAATGTTCACTTCTCCTTCATCTGAATCCAGTCCGGCTTTCTGAATGATACGTTCTGCCTTCAGATGGAGCAGATCATGTGATAAAATGCATCCTTGTCTGACAATTTTGCCTATTGGAAACCATTCTATTACTCCATATTCTTTCTAACAGTGTATTAGGATTGTTATAAGTTGGTTCTTACTTGATGGCACAAACTCTCTCTCTCACACACACACACACACATGCCTTTGAAGGTTCATCTAGATAATTATCATCCTTTTAGAACTGTAGAACTGGAAGGGTTCCTATGGATCACTGAGTCCAGCCCTGTCGAGAAAGCACGATGGGGAATTGGACTCCCAACCTCTGGCTCTGCAGTCAAGAGACCTAAAGGAGAATGTAAAAGAGACGATACAAATTACAGGCACGACTCAACATTGTTGTCTTCTTTTATGTCCTGCATTACTAAGGACCTTGGTTTCACTGGAGACTTAGAAGCATCTGTGTTCATAGCCCTAGATGAGGAGTGGAAGAGGATCCGCACCGTTCTCTCTCCCACTTTCACCAGTGGGAGATTAAAGGAAGTAAGTTGTGAAAGCCATCCCTCTTGGATACCATGCTGCCTAAGGAATATTTTGGTCAGTGTGTTTGATCTCTTTTCTCCAATGCTAAAGCAGCTGAACTCCTAACAAAGCAAATCCATCTTGAGTTTAGCATTGCTGCCCTACAAATAGTTTGGGATTGTCATCACAGAAGGAAGGACTCGGTTTCCTTTAATTTCTGTGTGAAGGGATGGTACAGTATTAACCGTATCTGACTTTTTGCTCAAGCCGTATCACACGAAATGCACCAGATCCTTGGGGGAGGCCCTTCTCTTGGCCCTGCGGTGTTTCTAAAAGCTGGATCACCTGAATGATGTGAGGCTGATTGCAAAGCCACTGCAAATATTTTGTAGATGGCAACCCCATTTAATGGATGGCATCTCAGGCTTTGATCTGTGTTCCAGATGATGCCTATAATCAACCATTACGGGAAAGTGCTGGTGGAGACCATCCAGAAGAGAGTGGAGAACAATGAATCCATGGACATGAAAGCGTGAGTGATCTTATAGGGCTACAGCAGCCTAGTGTGACCATATAAGTCCATGAAGAATCTCAGAGGAATCGCTGCCATTTTGTGCCATTTTGTCTCCCTCTGTTTGATTTCTGGTTGGAGCTACGCTTTTCACGAAACCATCTGGCATGGACATTTCTGGACTGCAGATCTCAGACTGCAGGATGGTAGAATTCACATAGTCCTTCAGCTTTGTGCATTCTGGATGTGGCTGATGGGAGATTAAAACATCGCATGTCCCATTTTGGATGCCTTCTCAGGCCATTAATTAATTAATTAAGTGCTCAGTATGCAGAAAATAGGGGGACGTGGTGGCGCTGCGGGTTAAACCGCAGAAGCCTCCGTGCTGCAAGGTCGGAAGACCAGCCGTCGTAAGATCGAATCCACGCGACCGAGTGAGCTCCCGTCGCTTGTCCCAGCTCCTGCCAACCTAGCCGTTCGAAAGCATGTAAATGTGAGTAGATAAATAGGTACCACCACGGTGGGAAGGTAACGGCGTTCCGTGTCTAGTCGCGCTGGCCACGTGACCACGGAAACTGTCTACGGACAAACGCTGGCTCTACAGCTTGGAGACGGGATGAGCACCGCGCCCTAGAGTCGGACATGACTGGACTAAATGTCATGGGAAACCTTTACCTTTACCTATGCAGAAAATAGATGAACAGGGAACTGAGAACCCAAGTAAAAACTTCAGACCCCAAATAAATATGGAGGATTCACGTGATAGATCCTCCCGCATGTGCACGGTAGTTTCTTCAGTCTTCATACTACCCAGGAAGACTTCCACAGCAGGATTCTGCTGAACTTGTAGTTTGAGTAAATGTTTCTGAAAAATCAAGGTGTGCTTGTTACTATGGAAGGCTGTTCCTTGAAATAATGCCATGGGCCATACAGTGTCATTACATGAAATGTCTTTGTGTTTTCTTCCTCTCTTTTCTCCAGTGTTTTTGGGACCTACAGTTTGGATGTGGTGGCTAGCACTTCCTTCAGCATCGACATAGACTCCCTAAACAACCCCAGCGATCCTTTTGTCATAAATCTCAAGAATCTGGCCACATTCGACTTTGTAAATCCACTGCTGGTCCTGGCTGGTATGAGGTCCCCATCTACTAAAGCTTTTTGACCCTTTTCTCTGCTGAAAAAAAAAAGCAGTGAATTGGAAGGTGGCAAGCTTTCCTTTATGCTGCTCTGTCTGTTCATCCCTTCATAGCTTCACAAACCTTCAGGGCTGAACACCAGGGTTCCTCCTTTCTTCCCCCTTCCCCCTTTTTACCCAGGAGAGAGGAGAAACCCCTGGGAGTGAAAAATCTCCCCAAGTCCCATGTTGCAGGTTCTCCTGCCAAGAATGGGATGCGATGTGACCAGTTTTTTACAATTTCCCTTTGAAAGAGCTGAGTGGGACTTCTTCATGGACTGTTCTTCCTCAAACACCATGTTGTTTTTCTCTTCAGTTGTCTTTCCGTTCCTTCAACCATTGCTGGAGAAACTAAAGTTCACCTTGATACCTTGTTCTGTGTTGGATTTCTTCACGGCCGTGGTGAAAAAAATCAAGAATGATCGGCAACAAAATCAGTGTAAGGTCAGTTCAACCCGTTGTCTGGTCTTCTACAGATTCATAGTCAAGATAATGTGCGACAACTTCTTTCTTTAAAAGAAAATAATTATTCTGCATCAAGATCAACTGCTGTAAACCACGCTGAGCAGTTTCTTGATTCGTAAATTCTTCGTTGGTCTGTTTGCACTTTCTGCTAACCACGAACCATTTCTGTTCCCTTGCAGGAGCGCGTTGACTTTCTACACCTAATGTTGGAGGCCCAAAATTCAGGAGACGTCTCTGATGGCACAAATTCATATAAAGGTAAATATATAAAGAAGCAATGGTATGGCTCTGTATCAGATGGTCGTGGAATAGGAATTTCACCCCCTCCTCGTTTCACCACAACCCTGTGTGACAGCATAAAACTCTTCCAAGGGTTTCCTAACCTTCTATAGCAAGCCTTTCAATTTCGTATGGAGCTGTAGAAGAAGGGTAGACCACTGGTTTTGGAGGAAGCAGTGGGGGGTCCAGCAGAATTAGACCACAGATTTCCATTTGAACAGGGGCTCCTTGGGGATATTGCTTAGATAAGCAGGTTTAAGACGAAAATCAGTGAAGGCTATAGAATTAATGGACCTTCCACTTCTATGGCACGTGGGCTGCCCATAGGCACACTCAGAGCTCATCCACCTCAAATGTGTGGTTCAGAGTGATGTGGATTGGAACTGTGATTCCTTCCTCCGTTATATCTGGAATGATGAGAGAAGCTCCAACTGTTTTCAATCTTACGTTTTCTGCAACGCACTGGGATGCCTACAGGGAAGAAAACGCTGGTGTTGGCCCCCTATATTGCAACAATGGAAAGATGTTCAATTTCAGGTCATAATTAAAATCTCATTTTGCACTGGGTGTGAGCTTTCATCTGCTGAGGACTGAGCTCTTAATGCAACCACACTTCTGGATACGCATTGATCTGTTCCCTTCCACCTGTAACTATTTTGGCTTGAAGATCAATGCTAAGAAGACAGTCTGAAGGCATACCAACAGCCCCTTACTGCAAAGTTCACATCTCTTGGCAGCAGTCTTCTGCTGTGTTCTCAGTAACAATGAAGTGACCTCAGGAAGCCCACACTGTCTTTGGAAGACTGCACTCTCCATGTGGAATTGATGCAGAATCAATCTTTATGTTAATCTGAGCATGTTCAAAGCTGTAGTTCAAGCCTCTCTGCTTCATGGAGCTGAATTCTGGACTGTCTTTCAACACCAAAGCTCTGGCACTTTCCTCTTTCCTCTTTTGCAAGACCTCTCAGCATGAAACAGCAGGATAAAATCCCTAACCCTGAAGTCTTTGAGAAACAACAGATGACAAACGGTTTTACTAAATTGTAATGACAAATGGACGTGGTGGCGCTGCGGGTTAAACCGCAGAAGCCTCTGTGCTGCAGGGTCAGAAGACCAGCAGTCGTAAGATCGAATCCACGTGACGGAGTGAGCCCCCGTCACTTGTCCCAGCTCCTGCAAACCTAGCGGTTCGAAAGCATGCACAATGCAAAATGTGAGTAGATAAATAGGTACCACCACGGTGGGAAGGTAACGGCGTTCCGTGTCTAGTCGCGCTGGCCACGTGACCACGGAAACTGTCTTCGGACAAACGCTAGCTCTATGGGTTGGAAACGGAGATGAGCACCGCCCCCTAGAGTCGGACACGACTAGACAAATTGTCAAGGGGAACCTTTACCTTTACCTAATGACAAATACTTCAGTGGTCCGGCCATGTCATCAGGACGTCGGGCAAG
This sequence comes from Intellagama lesueurii, assembly GCA_037013535.1. Taxonomy (NCBI): domain Eukaryota; kingdom Metazoa; phylum Chordata; class Lepidosauria; order Squamata; family Agamidae; genus Intellagama; species Intellagama lesueurii. The sequence goes on along the minus strand of JBAJHW010000012.1, from coordinate 18,178,778 downwards.
CTTCTTCATTTTCTATGGAGAACTTGTTCCAGGTGTTCAACTGCATCCTAAACAAGAGAAATGATTCAAGGATATACTGAAGACAACCCTGAAAGGTTTTAATATTGACCATCTCACTCACACTGGAATGCCTTGAGAACCTGTATTAAGCAAGGGGCAAAAGAATTTGAAATAATAAAAAAGTCAAGAAGGCACAGTAGAAATGAGAGAAGTGAGAAAGCGAGGATGTAACTTCTCGATAGCTCAACAATTCCAGGATCAGCTAATGTGCTGTTTACCACTGTTTCCATATTTTCTGGGCTCATATTGGGCTAGTTAATCATCTGAGGGTCCATCAACATGCTACTGCTCAGCTTTAACCCCTCACTTCTCCCCTTTTCCCTTCTAAATGATGAATTGCGAACCTGATCCTTCAGGGAGAGTGTTGCCCCGTCTAGTCCAAGTAGGCAGCCTAGCCTAGGTGGGGGTCACACTCCCCCTGCAGGCCAAGTCAACATCCTGGCAAAAGATGCAGGAAACATAGAAGGGGAGCTTAGAGTTCTTAGGTTTTTTTTCCCATTCCAAGTATGTCATATTGATGCTGCCAGCATGAAGCAGACAGCAAGAGGCAGCCGTGCTGGGGAGAAAAATCCCCATTCCTCCATTGAGTCAGCTCTCCCCCTTGTTGATTAAGAACACTCCTGCAGATGACATCACTGGTGATGCCAGAAGTGTTCGAATCATATATGACCAGTAGGAATTGGCCTTATTTGAGATAAGGGAAGAGACAAGGATAACAGATCTGGAAGGACATGAGCTGCAAAAACAAAACATAACATAACCCACTTCTCCAGGGAGAGAAAGTAATCCAGAAGAAGAAAACAAGACTAAAGGATTGATTCAAGTCTCAACTGTAGTCATGTAGATCTGTTAAACTAATTCAAATCAATGGGAAACTGAACGACCCATTCAGTTCTTCTTAGACAGGAACAAACAGGATGTGTGGATGGACTGTGAGTTCACTACACAGGACTTGCAAATGTTACCTTTTCAAGAATAATTCCTATTATTATTGTTATTGCCTGATTCTATGTAGTACTGATTTCCTTTCTGTGTTTTACTCCTCATTTATTTTCAGCTCTGACTGACAAGGAGATTTCAATGCAGGCTGTAACCTTTATTTTCGGTAGTTTTGAGACCATCAGCAATACCCTTAGCTATCTGTCGTACTCCTTGGCCACCCACCCAGATGTTCAGCAGAAGCTGCAGGATGAAATTGACAAGATGCTTCCCAACCAGGTAGAGGCCTTTATTATCATCATCGTGTCTCATGTTACAGACAATAGGTTAAGTGATGTGGATTGTATGGGACATTATTTGCAGGAGCATATAAAAAAGGTAAGTGCCTAGTTCTTGGCTAGTGAAATAATCTTGAAAGCATGATGCGACTGTACCTAGAAGATTTAAGTGTGAGAAAGTGGATAGAAGAAGAATTCGAGATAGAAGCCATTGGGAATCTCTGTTCGATTATTGTCCTAATTCCTATCCTCAAAATAAAGGTACGATATTGAAGAGTTTAGTCATTCTGGATGGGGGAATTCTGCAAAATGCAGGCCAAAATATAAAATGTGGAGCTTGCTACGTGTTGATATATGCTACATTTCCTCCCTTTGGTCCTTCAGTAAGCATGTGACAACAGACATGTTTAGGAACATCCTCCTCATGTGAGATATTATGGGTAATTTTTTTAAAAAATTGAACTGTAGCCGTTGGGGGAGAGTTGTGTTATATTATGTTTATGTTTGTTTGGTTTAGTTATGATTAGATATATTTTTGGATCGTATGTCGGAGGTTTTATATGTGCCTAATATTTCTAACCCACCTAAAGTAGTGGCTTGCCACTAGATGGGCAGCATATAAATGCCACAGAGAAACAAAGAAACAAAGAAAGAAGTAAATTAAACTTTTTCCAAGCTGTGTACCTTTGTTACTTGGTGAGACAATAGGGACTATTGCCTTGACCCCCTTCAATCTTCAGCATCATCACCCTTTAGAGTAAAGGGGAACAAATTCAAGATGGCGGCTTCTACTCCAATGCTTTAGCCAGGAACACATTTAGCCACATTTAAGTCATCTGTTTGTCAGGCAGAATTCTCCCAAAATGAAGAATTTGGAATTTTGTAGTCAAAGAACTTCAAAATTTCCATCCCTCTAAGCCAGGGCTTTGATTCCATTATTTTTGTCCTATTTCAACAAATTAAGCAGCTATCAGATCTTTCTGTGCCAAGAGAACTCTCCAAATTTTCCACGAAAGGGGGGGGGATACTCTCCTTCATCGGTACCATGAAGATGACAAACTAGTGCTTTTAGGAATCTGAGAAAATTGATAGTGTTGGAGTTTTATTTACAACTTTGCATGGTGTCTCTAGTTCGAGTAACTGGGAAGCACTTTTCTGGGCTGGGATGATATCTATGCAACACTAACCATTCCTTCCTTCCAACTTTTGAAATTCAATATGTTCTTATTGATCTGTTCAGTTGGTTGCTAGTATGTGTGCAGTAATGAAATTAGTATACACAAGTCTGTAATTTAAGAAACTGTAAGTAAAGATATGATTTTTATTCTTTCTTCTACAAATGTCCCAAACTCAGTTATTGAGTGTTTAAGAGCCAGTTAATGAGAAAGGAGTGGACTGTTGGGAACTTGTAGGTATTCTCTTCTGTGGGTCTCTGTTTTTGTGTAGCAAAAAGAGAATTTAGCAGAAATTCAAAACTCTGCAATGGATAAACGCCCAATGCACCACGATCCTGATCCAATAAGTATTTCTTGAATGCCTCCCACATGCAGTACTTTCTATCCTTCACAGGCTCCTCCCACCTATGATGTGATCTTTCAGATGGAGTATCTTGACATGGTGATAAATGAAAACCTCAGGATATATCCCCCAGCAGGAAGGATTGATAGGGTTTGCAAAAACACAGTGGAGATCCATGGGGTGACCATCCCCAAAGGAACTGTGGTCCTGCTCCCGGCTTTTGTCCTGCACCGTCTCCCAGAATACTGGCCAGAGCCAGAAGAATTCAGACCTGAGAGGTAGGTTGCAAGAAATCCTGCATACATCCTCTAAAATTGGAAATTTGCACTGCCAGAAGCTAACTAGAGTAGACCCACTCAATCAATGGGATCTATAGAACTGTTAACGTACCATTCTGGAATTCAGTCAATGTCTCTACTCTCTATTTAGAACTACTAGTTGGATTTAGGCCATCGTATCAAGCACAAGAGACATTGATTAGGCGGGGGATTCCACCATGCCCTTCATCCACATTGATGAAGCAGTGATTGGCAATGTGGGAGGAAGAATGCTGACTACTTCAGCCTTTCATGAGGTCCATTGAGGCACTTCCCCTGTTTGTTCCTGCCCATCCCATGCAACTTTGCAAGTGATAAGCCATAGATGTTCTCAAAGGGCCACCTGCCATGGTCGTTAATAGCAGATGTATGCTGCTTATCCTTGTAGAAAGGAGAACTACATTTGTTAATCACATGGTTATAGTTTCCCACAACCAGAATCACAGTTTCATTTCTTACTCTGAAGTACATGTTCTTTGGATCTGCCCTTCGATCAGTTATGTGACCAAAATGAGTTCCTTCAGCACACAATAATTCTCAAATAACCAGCTTGGCTCAGCTGTCCCTCCCAGTAGTGGAAGATCCAAGGTGTATGTTGCTTCCTATTTCCAGGAATTGCTTTTCCTCTCCTAGTTCCTTCTCTCTCTTTGGATTTGCACACAGGTTCAGTAAAGAGAACAAGGAAAACATAGACCCGTACACTTTCCTGCCCTTCGGAGTGGGTCCCAGGAACTGCATTGGGATGCGCTTTGCTCTCCTGGTTTTAAAATTCTCCGTGGTGATCCTCCTTCAGAAATTCTCCTTCCGGACCTGCGAAGAGACACCGGTAAACTGAGAAGAGTTTTGTTGCTGTTGTTTTTATCTATATACTGTACATAAAGGGCAAAGGCTGTTGAAGTGAACTGCTGACGTGTAACTCATCACCAAAACCAAATAGGCAAATTCAATCCTATATTCACATTGCCCTCCCAAAATCGTACTTCATTCTTCTGCCTCATTTGCTTCCAATCATTGTGGAGCAAAAGTTAACTCTTCCTAGTCACAGAAAGCAGGAAAACATGGTAAAGAGGAAAAGGCAAAGATTTATAGTAGGCTTATTGCTTCTGGCTATTTAATAATATGGGCCTCACTTCTGGATGAGGTCCTGCAACCTTTAGCACCACCGTCTTGCTTTCTGGTGACAAAAGACATGTGGAAAAGCTCTGTGGGAATTTTGTATTACATCTCACAGGGTCTCTAGCCAGTGACCAAACTGTCTGTGGGTTATGGGAGCTTTAGTACCAAACAGGGACTACAAACAACTGAATTGCTGATTTTGAAAAACCCTCAAATGACTGAAGTTTAAGCAGCACTCAAGAATGGCTGAGCTCACACTTCAGCAATTGAGTTACCAAGCAAAAGTGCTTTAACATTTCCTTTAGTAAATCCATCAGAAGATGTGTGGGGAAAATAAGAGGGACTCTCAAAACAATAGAAATGAGAGAAGCATATATCTCTGATTTCCTGCCAATTAGCTGCCGAATCTCCCTTTTAACCCATTTTCTAATCATTTTTCATTTCTGTTTCTTCCTCCACACCATATACCTATACCTCTTGATTTTGGCAAAGATTCCCTTGGAACTTAGGAGCCAACTCTTCATGCGACCAAAGAAGCCGATCAAACTGAAGTGTGTACCCCGAAAGGCTGCTGGATCTGAGGACTAGATAAATAGGAAACTGCAAGGCGGCTGATGCCACAGCCCTCCTTCTGCCTCACATCCTTGGGTCACCCACATGAACAGCAGGACCAAAGTCTGCAAATGGGACACCATGTTTTCAAATGCTCCCCTTCACATCACTCAGGACTAGTAACTTGAAGCAGCGGAATTGAAAACAGGACATTGTAATTTTTAATCTCAAGGATATCACTGAAATCTTATCCTCATAGTTTAAATGCATAACTCTTTGCTGAGATGTAAACCTATTTAATTATGAAAAACACCCAGATAGACTGTATAGAATTGTAACCTTTATAAACTTAGTTTATATACATATGGTAAATGAAATGTATAGGTGAAGGATTAAGACTTAGAATGAGTGGTTACATTTTAAATTAAACTTAATCCCACCAAGTTGACATAGTGTTTGTTTTTAATTCGGCTTATTTATTTATTTAACGATTTAACCAATGAAAGACCCAATGCTACTTACATCATTAAAAACACAACAGTGGAGGCTAAAAACAGACTATTATTCAAACGTCAAGGAGAAATTTATAACATGACGTTTAAACCATGAGGTAAAACGTTTCTAAAAACAGATTTAGGAGCAACAAAATATGAACCATCCTGTTTATCATCTCCTAGAGAGTCAGTCACAAAGGAGAAAGGTCTTCACCTGATTGTGGAAGGACAGGAAAGATGGGGCCACCATCCCCTTGACCACGATTCCTTGAGGGAGTGGCGGGCACTGTAGGAGGAAGAATTCTGGTTGCTTCAGCCTTTAACGAGGTCTAGCAAATATCTTACCCTGTTTGTTTCTGCCCATTCCATGCAACTTTCTCATTCATAAGTCACAGATAGACTCGAAGGGCCTCTTGCTGTGGTCTTCAGTGACAGGTTTATGTAGCTTATCCTTGTCAGAAGGAGAGGTATATTTGGTAATAAATGTCCCCTGCCTTGAGCTTGCGTGTTCCCACAACCAGGCTCATAGCTGTATTTATTTATCTCCTTAGAAACCATTCTCTTTGGATCTGCCGTTGGATCAATGATCTGACAAACCTGAGATCCTTCTGCAGATAATCATTCTCAGAGAACTAGCTTGGCTCCCCTGTCCCCTTGAGCAGTGAAAGGTCAAAGGGGTACGTTGCTTCCTTATTCCCAGGACTCACTTTTCCAGTTCTCGTGTTCTCTTTCGTGAGCTGCACATGTGTTCAATGAAAAAAAAAACTCATGCATCTTCCTGCCCTATGGAGTTGGTCTCAGAAGTGGCATTGGGACGCGCTTTGCTCTCCTGGTTTTAAAAGCCGCCGTGGTGGTCCTCCTGCAGAAATTCTCCTTCCGGACCTGCAAAGAGACTCCGGTAAACTGAGAAGGATTCTGTTTTTGTTTTATCTAGATAGATAAAGGGCAACTATCCTTGAACTGAACTTCTTACATGCACTTGTTTATAAAAAGCCAGTGGCCAGTTCCAATCCTGTATACGCATCACCGTCCAAAATTCTTATTTCATTCATCGGCATCATTGGCTCCCAGTCATTGTGGAGCAAAAGCAAAATCTTGCTGGTTTCAGAAAGAAGGAAAACAGGGTAAGGGGGAGAATGTAAAGATTTATAGTCGTAAAAGATGTCAAGCAAGAACACTTAGATGTCTTTTTGTGTCTTCGGGTAGGATATCAGGGTAAAAGAACAGGATCCAATTCCTGTTCGCCATGAAACTCACTGAGTGACCTCGGGGCCAGGCACACTGTTTCAGCCTTATTTATGTCCCAGGAGTGTTGTAAGGAAATCAGCTACGTATGCAGACCTGAGCTCCTTGGACGGAAGGTGGAATTGAAATGTAGGACACCAGATTAGATTAGGCATCCTTCAGTCTCGAGAGACTAGGGTAACGTGCTCTGAACAGAGGACTTGGAACAGCATCTAGTGTGGCTGAGAAGGCCAATTCGAGAGTGACAATCCCTTCCACACTGAAGACAAATACAATCTGTCCCCTGTCCAGCTCCCTGATTTTGCTGCTTCCATGACTGCCTATTTGCCTCGGTCTGCTGGACAAGGGTCTCTTCAAAATGGGAGAGGCCGTGATGCACCACCTGCCTCCAGGCTGAACGCTCAGATGTCAAGGTTTCCCATCTGTTGAGGTCCATTCCTAAGGCCTTCAGATCCCGCTTGCAGATGTCCTTGTATCGCAGCTGTGGTCTCCCTCTGGGGCGATTTCCCTGCACTAATTCTCCATACAGGAGATCTTTTGGAATCCAATGTAGGACACTAATGACAACTAGAACCACAGGAAGTACAAAATTAGATTGGACAACAACTGAAGAGAACCAAGTTCAGATTTCCATTCAGCCATGGCTGTGTAAGCTCATTGAGTTGGAGTACCTGGTTGTGGAGCCAGGGAGCAGGAGTTCAATTCCACTATGGGCCTTGTAAGAGATGAGCCAGTTTGTGTGGCTTTGGACAAATAACATGGTTCCAGAGCAACTCCAGCAGAAACGGAATGGTAAACCTCTGCTGAGTGTTGAGTGGCTGAAATCCTGTTGCTTAGTTAGTCACACTAGAGTAGGGCTAATTGAATCAATGGAACCCACAGAAGAGGTTCTGAGTGACCGGATTTCAGCCTGTTCCTACATGCCCTTGACAAAGGTTACTAACAAACAGCTGCCTTCCAAGAGGTTCTGGTTATCACCAGCCTGGATACAAGGATGAGTCAGGAGGAGCACGCAAACACCTATAAACTGGCCATGCGAAGGGGGCCAGTCCGTCAGCTCTTTCATGTGACTTGCCAAGGAGGAGCTTTCAAATTAAAAGTACAAGTGGCCGAAGGGAACAGGAGCATCTTCTGCTCATCAGCTTGGAAACCAACACAGGAGGGTGACAGAAGGAAAGGAAGGCATTTCATTGCGTGGTCCTCAGAATGAACTTTCATCCCTGCTTCTCTCTAGAAACCTGGGCACTCGTCGTTGTTCTCTTGGTCCTCCTTCTACTGTAAGTGCCAGGAGAGAGGGAGCCATTAGAGTTCCCTGGAAAGAGAGAACCAGCTTCTTTGGGGTGGGGTGGGGGGTTGATCTCTGGGGAAAGGTAGATATACGAATGCCTGAATAGCTCTGCCTGGAGGTCAGTCGGTTGGAAAAGTTGTTGTTTTGTTGGGAGACCTTGTTGAATGTGAAAGTTATTGGCTATCTCAATGGACCAGAACCATTTTCCTGCTGTTTCTCGGTTTCCTTATTCTTATTAATTGCCCTGGCTGAGAACATGATGGGAGCCAAGCTTTGTCTTCTGACACTGGGAGCTCTCCAATGTTTTTGGTGTCCTTCTATCTTCTTCATGCTTATTAGACAAGCACACCTCTGGAAACACCCTGAGCATTACTCAGAAACCCTCTATGCGCCTTAGTTACAGAAAAGAACTAGCAAAATAGAGCCTGTTGGAAGACAGATATTCAAGAGATGCAGAGTACTGGAACCAGAAATGACAGTAGATTGTGTAGAATTGCTTGGGACAATGTGCCCTTTCTGTACACGGCAGGTTGGGAAGATGAACTCAGAAGACATGCTCATCATGGGAAGTGTGGGGAGAGAGCCCGGTGTTTATCCACTGAGGCCAAGACCAGCCTTGCCAGGAGAAGAGGCCGGCTGAATGATTTCTCTCCTTGTCTTTTCAGCTACGGAATCTGGCCCTACAATTTCTTTAAGAAGCTGGGGATTCCTGGGCCCAGGCCCCTGCCCTTTGTCGGGACGTTCCTCGAATACCGACACGTAAGTATTTGGGGACAGAAAGACCCTGCGTTCCTCCGAGACTCTTTCAGTGTCCCATCCATGGTCAGTGCAAGGGCTGGCTTAGATTGTTTTCTGTTTTCTTGCTCTGTGCTTCTCTGACATCTCTCTTTATTATTATTAATTCTGGCAGGGGGTTATCCATTTTGATGTGAAGTGTCATCAGAAGTATGGCAAGATCTGGGGGTGAGTCTCCCATAGAATGAACCCCTTCCCCCACCAGGAGAGATGGTTAAAATGTGGTTTTTAACCATCAACCTCCTTGATTTGTGTCTACAACAGACATGCAAATGCATGTTAGACTGAGTTCGGAGACCCAGTCTCTCACCTTCCTCTGCTACTTGGATATAGTTTGTGGGTGATCTGGAAATTGATTGCTACTAAGGAGTGTGGCCAAGACACTGAATGGAAAGGAGGACTTTATTTTAATTTTTAATTGCTTTTTAAATGTCCGTGTTTGGTCTTTTTTCATGATTTGTGAGCTGCCTTGAGTCCCGTTACTGAGTAAAAACTTGGCAAAGAAACAGAGTAAATAAATAAATGAAATTAGTTTTGCTTATGTATTTGAACTAGGATTTTTGATGGCCGACAGCCACTGCTGGCTATTCTGGATCCTGTCACCATCAAAACAATCTTAGTGAAAGAATTCTACACCAATTTTACCAACCGCCGGGTAAGTACCCACTGATTTTTTTTCTGATAAGATACATTGTAATGCTTACATTTATGTATGTATTTATAAATTAATGGGTACCCAGTTTGGTACAGTGGATAGAGTGACAGATTAGGACTATGGAGAAGAAATCCCTGTTCAGAACTCACTGAGGGTGAGAAACTTGTAAAGCCACTTTTTAAATACCTCATTTAGCTTGAAAGGTCTATTGTTGTTGCTGTTGTGTGCTGTCAAGTCATCTCTGACTCATGGTGATGCTATGAATGAGAACACTTCAAAATGTCCTGTCCTCCACAGCTCTGCTTAGGTCTTGCAAACTCAACCCTGTGGCTTCCCTTAGGGAGTCAGTCCATTTTGTATTTGGTCTTCCTCTTCTCCTGCTGCCTTCCACCTCTCCCAGCATCTTGCCTTCTCATGATGTGCCCAAAGTAGGCCAGCTTCAGTTTCAACATTTGTGCCTCCAGGGATAGTTCAGGCTTGATTTGATCTAGGACCCACTTGTTCATCTTTCTAGCAATCCAGGGTATCTTCAAAGCTCTCCTCCAGCACCACATTTCAAATGAATCAATGTTTTTCTTAACTGCTTTCTTAACCGTCCAGCTTTCACACCCACACAATGGTGATCAGCGATACAAGAGTGTGGATGATCTTGGTCTCTCCAGTGACACATCCTTACACTTGATCGATCTTTTCTAGTTCTTTCATTGCTGCTCTTCCTAGTCCATGTCTTCTTCTGATTTATTGGCTGCACTCTCCATTTGTATTGATGATTGAACCAAGGTATGCAAAATCTCTAACTATGTCAATGTCTAATATAAAAATTGTGTAGTTCTTCTGTAGTCATGATTGTTGTCGTCTTAGCATACAGCTGCAATCCTGCTTTGGCTCTTCTTTCACTTTCACTAAAAGTTTTTTCAAGTCGTTGTTGCTTTCTGCCTGTAAGACGGTGTTATCTGCATGTCTTAAATTACTGATGTTTCTTCCACCAGTTTTCAGTTCTCCTTCATCTGAATCCAGTCTGGCTTTCCGTATATGATCTGCATACAGACTGAACAGATAAGGGAATACAATGCACTTTTGACTGACATATTTGCATATAGGAGACCATTCTGTCTCTTCATAATCTGCCCTAATGTCTATTAGGGTCATTATAAGTCAGATCCGACTTGATGGCACAAACTCATATACAGAAAGAGAGAGACCTGAAGGTTCATTGAGATCTTCATCATCATCTTAGAACTGGAGAGCTGGAAGGGACCTTATGGGATCATCCAGTCCAGCCCCTGTGAAGGAGACACAATGGGGAATCGAACTCCCAACCTCTGCTCTGCAGTCAGATACCTAAACGGTAATGTAAAAGACAGGATACGAATTCCAGCGACAACTCAATGCTCATTATTATTTTCTTTTATGTCTTGTATTACTAAGAACAATGGTTTGACTGGAGACTTAGAAGCATCTGTATTCTTGGCCCCAGATGACAAGTGGAAGAGGATTCGCACAGTCCTCTCTCCCACCTTCACCAGTGGGAGATTAAAGGAAGTAAGTTGTGAAAGCCATCACTCTTGGATAACATGCTGGCTAAGGAATATTTTGGTCGGTGTGTTTGATCTCTTTTCTCCAATGCTAAAGCAGCTGAACTCCTAACAAAGCAAATCCGTCTCGAGTTTGAAATTGTTGCCATACAAATAGTTTGGGATTGTCATCCTAGAAAGAAAGACTCTGCTTTCATTCCTCTGTGAAGGGATAGAACAGCATCGAGCACATCTCATGAAATGCTCCAGATCTTTGGGGGAGGCCCTTCTCTCCGTCCTGCTGTGTTTCTGAAAGTTGGATTATAGGACAACGCGAGGCTAATTGCAAAATCATTGCAAGCGGCTTGTTGAGGGTGATGCCATTTAAAGAATGGCAGCTCAGGCTTTGATCTGTGTTCCAGATGCTGCCCATAATCAACCATTATGGGGAGATATTGGTGAAGAACATCCAGAAGAAAGTGGAGAACAATGAGCCCATAGACATGAAAGCGTGAGTCATCTTGTGGGGCTACCGCAGCCCAGTTACTGTAGGCCATGATCAAAGAAGTTCATGAAGGATCTCAGAGGAAGACATGCTGCCATTTTGTGTCTCTCTGTTAGATGTCCACATGAAGCTGTACTTTTCGTGAAAGCCTGTGGCATGCACATTTCTGGAGTGTGGCTCTCAGACCACAGATGGGGGATGCAGGATTGAAACATTCCCACATTCCTTTAGCTTTGTGTCTTCTGGATGGGTCTGGCGGGAGATGTAGATTAAAATATCACATGTTCCATTTTGGCTAATGCTTTGTATGATTCTGCCGAACTTGCAGTTGAGCAAATGTCTTTGAAAAATCAAGGTGTGCTTGTTACTATGGGAGGCTGTTCCTTGAAAAAAACGCCATGGGGCATACATTGTCATCACATGAAATGTCTTTGTGTTTTCTTCCCTCTAGCCTTTTTGGGGTCTACAGTTTGGATGCGATGACCAGCATTTCCTTCAGCATTGACATAGACTCCATAAACCACTCCAATGATCCTTTCGTCATGAACCTCAAGAAGCTGGCCACAGTCACTTTTGAAAATCCACTGCTACTACTGGCTGGTATGAGGCCCCCATGTGGTAAAGCTTTTTGACCCTTTTCTCTGTTAAAAATAAGCAGTGGATTGGAAGTTGGTGAGGTTTCCTTTATGGACTGTCTCTCTGTTTCTCCAGCTCTTGCCCATAACTTCTTGACCACTGTGTGCCCTCACAAACCTCCAAGGCTAAACACCAGGGTCCCTCCTTCTTTTCCCTCCACCCAGTATGGAGGGAAACCCCACAAAGTAAGAGATCTCCCTAAATCCCATGTTCCAGTGTCTCCTGCCAAGAGGTGATGGGATGTGACAGGTTTCTTATATTCCCCTTAGAAAGAGTAGGACTTCTTGGTGAGCTTTTCTCCCTCAAAGACCACTTTGTTCTTCTCTTCAGTTGTATTTCCATTCCTTACACCGTTACTGGAGAAACTAAACATCACCCTGATACCTTCTTCTGTGTTGGATTTCTTCACGGCTGTGGTGAAAAAAATCAAGAACGACCGGGAAAAGAATAAGCATACGGTCAGTTCAAGCCATTGTGTGGTCTTCTAATGATTCATAGTTAAGATAATGTGTGACTCCTTCTTTCTTTAAAAGGAAATAAATATTCAGCCCCAAGACCATCTGCACTAAATCATACTGAGCAGCTTCTTGATTCGTAAATACCGCTTTGGTCTGCAGGAAAAGTGAGGCATGCTTTTGTCTCTTCTGCTAACCACAAGCCATCTCTGTTCCCCTGCAGGAGCGCATTGACTTTCTACACCTAATGTTGGAGGCCCAAAATTCAGGAGACGTCTCTGATGGCACAAATTCATATAAAGGTAAATAGATAAAGCCACAATGGTATAGCTCTGTATCAGATGGTAGTGGAATAGGAATTTCACCACACCACTCCGTAACACCATAACAATGATCCAGGGGATTTCAGAGCCTTCTAAAACAAGCCTTTCAATTTCGTATGGAGCTGTAGAAGAAGGGTAGACCACTGGCTTTGGAGGAAGCAGAATTAGACCACAGATTTCCATTTGAACGGGCTCCTTGGGGATATTGCTAGGATAGGCAGGTTTATGGCAAAAATCAGTGAATGCTATAGAATTAAAGGACCATAGGCTCATCCACAGGAGGTGTGTGGTTCAGAGTGATATGTGTTGGAACTGTGGTCCCTTCCACTCATATATCTGGAATGATGAGATAAGCTGGTGTTTACCTCCTATATTGCAACAATGGAAAGCTGTTCAATTTCAGGTCATAATTAAAATCTCATTTTGCACTGTGTGTGAGCTTTCATCTGCTGAGGACTGAGCTCTTAATGCAACCACACTTCTGGATACGCATTGATCTGTTCCCTTCCACCTGTAACTATTTTGGCTTGAAGATCAATGCTAAGAAGACGGTCCAAAGGTATACCAACAACCCCTTACTGTAAACGGTAAGTTCACATCTCTTGGCAGCACTGTCTTCTGCTGTGATCTCAGTAACAATGAAGTGACCTCAAGAATCTCTAAAGCCAACACCATCTTTGGAAGACTGCAGTTCTCTGTATGGAATTGACATAGAATCAGTCTTTCTGTTAGTCAGAGCATGTACAAAGCTGTTATTCTAGTTAATGGAGTCCAAATCTGGACTGTCTTTCAATGCCAAAGCTTTGTCATTTTCATCTTTCCTGTCTTGGATAACTTCTCAGCATGAAACTTAAGGATAAAATCCCTGACCCCTAAAGTCTTGGAGAAAAATCAGATGACAAGCAGTGTTACCATCTTCTAGCAACAACTACTTCGGTGGGCTGGCCATGTCATTAGGATGTCGGGCAAGCTTCTTCATTTTCTATGGAGAACTTGTTCCAGGTGTTCAACTACATCCTGGAAAAGAGAAATGATTCAAGGATACACTGAAGACAACATTGAAAGGTTTTAATGTTGACCATGTCACTTGGGAAGCTCTCATTTGATTTGGACTGCCTTGAGAACTGTTATCAAATAGGAGTAAAAGAATTTTTAATAAAAAGAATCAAGGAGGCACAAAGGAATGAGAGCAGTGAGGAAGCAAAGATGTAACTTCTCGACAGCTCAACAATCTCAGGATCAGCTCATGTGCTGTTTACCTTGTATTAGGCATCCTTCAGTCTCGAGAGACTATGGTAACATGCTCTGTATGGAGGACTTCGAACAGCATCTAGTGTGGCTGAGAAGGCCAATTCGAGAGTGACCATCCCTTCCACACTGAAGACAAATCCAATCTGTCCCCTGTCCAGCTCCCTGATTTTGCTGCTTCCGTGACTGCCTATTTGCCTCGGTCTGCTGGACAAGGGTCTCTTCAAATTGGGAGAGGCCATGATGCCCTGCCTGCCTCCAGGCTGAACGCTCAGATGTCAGGGTTTCCCATCTGTTGAGGTCCATTCCTAAGGCCTTCAGATCCCGCTTGCAGATGTCCTTGTATCGCAGCTGTGGTCTCCCTCTGGGGCGATTTCCCTGCACTAATTCTCCATACAGGAGATCTTTCGGAATCCGACCATCAGCCATTCTCACGACATGCCCAAGCCAACGTAGACGTCGCTGTTTCAGTAATGTATACATGCTAAAAATTCCAGCTCGTTCTAGGACTACTCTATTTGGAACTTTGTCCTGCCAGGTGATACCAAAAATGCGTCGGAGACAACGCATATGGAAGGTGTTCAGCTTCCTCTCCTGCCGTGCACAAAGGGTCCAGGACTCACTGCAGGACAGGAGTGTGCTCAGGACACAGGCTCTATAGACCTGGATCTTGGTATATGTCGTCAGCTTCTTATTGAGCCATACTCTCTTTGTGAGTCTAGAGAATGTGGTAGCTGCTTTGCCAATGCATTTATCCAGCTCGACATCTAGGGAGAGAGTGTCAGAGATCGTTGAGCCAAGGTACACAAAGTCATGAACAACCTCCAATTCTTGCGTGGAGATGGTAATAGAGGGAGGTGAGTCCACGCCCTGGCCCATGACTTGTGTTTTCTTCAGGCTGATTGTTAGTCCAAAGTCTTGGCAGGCCTTGCTAAAACGATTCATGAGTTGTTGGAGGTCTTCAGCAGAGTGGGCAACAATGGCTGCATCATCAGCAAAGAGGAAGTCCCGCATGCATTTCAGCTGAAATGCTGTTTACCACTGTTTCCATATTTACTGGGCTCATATTGTGCTAGTTAATCGTCTGAGTCTCCATCCACGTGCCGCTGCTCAGCTTTAACCCCTCACTTCTCCCCTTTTCCCTTCTAAACGATGAATTTGATGGAGGTGGTGATATCTGAAAGCCAAGAACAAGTTACTATCCCTCCGCCAACTCTCTCCACCCGTTCCTTCTCCACACCTTGGAAGGAAGATGGGCGAGTCCTGCCCTTTTATGGACCATGAAGGAGGGTGAAATCCCTTCCAGAAATCTAAAGAGCAGGAAATGGAAGGAAACGCTATTTGTTTGTTTGTTTGTTTGTTTGTTTGTTTGTTTGTTTGTTTATTTATTTATTTATTTATTTATTTATTTATTTATTTATTTATTTAAATTTTCAACCTGCCCATCTAGTGGCTTGGCCACGACACGAGGCAGCTGAGAATATCTCACTCTTAACGTAATTATAATTCACTCATAAAATTGAAGAGGACAAAAATAGGATGCATGGAAAGGGCTGTCCGTTCACTGCGCAGGGTTTGCAAATGTTACTTTTTCAGAGAATAACTGCCCCTATTATTGTTATTGGCTGATTCCATGTAGCATTGATTTACCTTTGTATTCCCCCCCCCCTTCTCATTTATTTTCAGCTCTGACTGACAAGGAGATTTCGATGCAGGCCGTAACCTTTATTTTTGGTAGTTTTGAGACCATCAGCAATGCCCTTAACTTTCTGTCTTACTCCTTGGCCACCCACCCAGATGTTCAGCAGAAGCTGCAGGATGAAATTGACAAGATACTTCCCAACCAGGTAGAGACCTAAATTATCATTATCGTGTGTCAGATGACAGATAATAGCTTAAGTGATCTGCAATATATGCAACATCATTTGCAGTAGAATTTAAAAAGGTAACTTTGCGATAGATGTCCGATGCTTCCTGATTCTGGTCATTTAGTATTTCTAGAATGCCTCCAACTAACAGTACTTTCTATCCTTCACAGGCTCCTCCCACCTATGATGCAATCATTCAGATGGAATATCTTGACATGGTGATAAATGAAAACCTCAGGCTGTATCCCCCAGCAGGAAGAATTGACAGGGTTTGCAAAAACACCGTCGAGATCAATGGCATGACCATCCCCAAAGGAACTGTGGTCATGATCCCGGGTTTTGTCCTGCACCGTCTCCCAGAATACTGGCCAGAGCCAGAAGAATTCAGACCTGAGAGGTAGGTTGCAAGAAACCCTTCATATCTCCTCCAAAATTGGAAATTTCCACTCCCAGAAGCTAACTAACTGCCCAGAGTAGACCTTTGGTCTAGATGGGCAGGATAGAAATCTAATAAATAAATAAATAAATAAATAGAGTAGGCCATTGAATCATTGGGACTTATAGGACTGTTGAGTTACTGTACAAAAATTTAGTCAGTGGCTCTACTCTCTTTTTGAACAAGCAATTGGATTCTGGCCATAAGCACAAGATCCATCGGGTCCCTTCCAGTTCTGCAGTTCTAAGATGAGGATGAAGACACAGTTATGTGGTGGGGGATTCCGCCATGCCCTGGACCAGCATTCCTAAAGCCGTGGTGGGCACTTTAGGAGGAAGAAAGCTGGTTGCTTCAGCCTTTAATTAGGTCCAGCAAAGCGCTTCTCTTGTTTGTTTCTGCCCATCCCATGCAACTCTGCCATTCATAAGCAATTGAAGGACTCAAAGGATGAATCAAGAGACCCAAATGACCTCCTTCCACAGGTAAGAATTCTCAGATAACCAGCTTGGCTCACCTGTTTCTTTCAGCAGTGAAGGATCAAAGGGGTACGTTGCTCCTGATTTCCAGGACTTGCTTTCCCCCTCCTAGCTATTTTTTCTCTCTCTTTGGATTTGCACACAGGTTCAGTAAAGAGAACAAGGAAAACATAGACCCGTACATCTTCCTGCCCTTCGGAGCGGGTCCCAGAATCTGCATTGGGATGCGGTTTGCTCTTCTGGCTTTAAAAGTGGCCGTGGTGGTCCTCCTGCAGAAATTCTCCTTCCGGACCTGCGAAGAGACACCGGTAAACTGAGAAGAGTTTTGTTGCTGTTGTTTTACCTAAATACAATGCATAAAGGGCAAATGCCCTTCGACTGAACTGCTGACATGTCATTGTTTACTAAAAACGAATGGCCAGTTCCAACCCTATATACATATCACCATCCCAAACTCTACTTCATTCTTCTGCATGATTTGCTTCCAATCATGGTGGAGCAAAAGTTAAGTCTTGCTCATCATAGCAAGCAGGAAAACATAGTAAGAAGGAAAAGGCGAAGAT
Organism: Intellagama lesueurii; assembly: GCA_037013535.1. Lineage (NCBI taxonomy): Eukaryota > Metazoa > Chordata > Lepidosauria > Squamata > Agamidae > Intellagama > Intellagama lesueurii. The sequence continues at coordinate 18,161,497 of JBAJHW010000012.1, read as the reverse complement.
TTACAATAGCCTTATTGCCTCTGACTATTTAATAATATGAGCATCACCTCCTGCAACCTTTAGCCCAGTCATTTTGCTTTCTGGTAAGAAAAGACCTTTGGAGAAGGTTTGTGGGAATGGTGAATTACACCTCTAGCCAGTGACCAAACTGCCTGTGGACTGTGGGAGTTTTAGTACTAAACAGTAACTACTAAGAACAGAGTTGCCATTTCTGAAACACCCAGTTAAACAGTTTAAGCAGTCAAGAACCACTGGATGACTGAGTTCACACTTCAGCTCAGAGTGAGCCTCGCAATTCAGATACCAAGGAAAGTGCTTAGATATTTCCTCGTGACTTTTAGATCCATCATAAAGATTGTGGGGAGAGTAAGAGGGGAAATTCCATACCATAGAAATAATGGAGGCATATCTTTCGAGTTTCCTGTCATTTAGCTGTTGAATCTCCCTTTTAAACCACTCTCTAATCATTTTTCTTTTCTGTTTCTCCCTCCACACCATATACTTTTCCCCCTCTTGCTTCTGACAAAGATACCTTTGGAATTTATCAGCCAGGTCTTCTTGATACCAAAGAAGCCAATCAAATTGAAGTTCATGCCCAGAACGGTTGCTGGATCTGAGGAATAGAAAAATGGGAAACCGCAAAGAGGCCAATATGACAACTCTCCCTGTGCCCCACATCCCATGGAGACAGTTGATTAAGTCAACAGCAGGACTGAGCACTTACAATGGGACACCATGTTCATGAATTCTCTCTTTCACATCACTCAGGACTAGTGACTTGAAGCATCTGAACAGAAGAGAGGCTATTGTAATTTTTAATCTTAAGAATATCACTAAAATGCTACCTTCCTTCTTTAAGTATATACGTACGTCTCTATTCAGATGTAAACCTATTGAATTTAACAGCACTTACATACAGATTAGATTGTATAGGATTGCAACCTTTGTTTACTTAGTTTTATGTATTTGGTGAAGGAAATGTAAAGTGGGACAAAAAAGACTTAGAATACTTTTTTTGTTTGTTTTAAATTACAATTTATCCTACACAGAGGACGTGTTTGGTTTTAATTTAGATTATTTATTTCCTTAATTGACTCTTAAAAAAAAAAACCCCGAGGCTGCTTACGTAACAAAAAACACAATATTGAAAGCTAAAAACAGCAACTCATTCAAATGTGAAGAAGAAATTAATAACATTGTGTTTAAAATGTTAGGTAAAAGCATTTCTAAAAACACATTTAGGAGCAACAAAATATAAACCATCTTATTCATTGTTTCCTACACAGTCAGTCACTAAGGAGAAGCCTATCTGAAGAGAACGGTCTTCACCTGATTGTGGAAGGACAGCAAATATGAGACCACCTGGCCTCCAGTGGGAGGGAGTTCCAGAGTCTGGGAATAGCAACAGGGATGGTCCTTTATTGTGTCTTCACCAAGCACAGCTGTGAGGGTGGTGGGACGTAGAGAAAGGTCTTCCCTTATGATAATAAAACCTAGATAGGCTCATAGAGGGAGATACTGTTTCTGAGATGACTTGGACCCAAGATGTTTAGGGCTTGATAGATTAAAACCAGCACTTTGAATTGTTCCCAGTGAAACAGATCAACAGCCCGCGGAGCTGTTAGAACAGGAACAGAGATAGGCATGAACCAGCAGAAGGACAAACTGGGGTGGTTCATGGCTAACAACGAACTACTAACAAACCTGGAAAACATGAACTGGTTCGTGGTTCTTTTTTTTTTAATGGTTTGTGCCTGGTGGAGGGGAACCTAATGCCTCTCCCTCTCTTCTCCATGCCCGCCCCCTTCTCACTGCCTCCATCGCCTTCCAACCTGGTCCTCTCGCCTCCCCCTCTTCGCCCTCCACGGCTGCCATCTTTTGAGATAGTGGCCCGGATTCCCTTCTGGAAGCTGGGCCAGCTGTCTCTAAAGAGGGTTGAGGTGAAGAACCAGGAGGAGGAGGTGGCTGGACCAGGCTGGGAGGCAATGGGGCTAGCAGGAGGAAGGGGGAGGGGGGAGATTTCGGTGCTTCAGTTTTGTTTCAGCAAAACAGGATCCCCGAACCAAACGATGAACCGAACCACCAACCAGCCCAGTTTGTGAGTTGTTTTGGTTCGAGCCCATCTCTAAATGGAAGGGCTACATGATGCCTGGAACCAGTCCCAGTTAACAATTTGGCTGCAGTGTTTTGGACCTGCTCAAGTTTCCAAGTCCTTTCCAAAAGCAGGCCAATGTAGAACATTTTACAGTAATCCAACCAACTCAATACAGTATAGATAGGAAGATGACTTGAAATCATGGCAGGCAAATCTCTACTCCATGGACATTATCTCCTGTTATAGGTGAGCAGTATAGTTTCAGTTAGTAAGACCTGAGGATTTAGACGAGGCACTTGCATGATACAAAGCTACTACCTCTATAGCTCTTTGCCTGTCTTGGCTACTAAAACCTCCCAAGGATACAGTGGTAGAATGGGCCACCCATGGAATCCATGCATCTCTTTGGGAAGGCCATGTGCCCTCATCTTTAAAACAAATCTAAGGGCCATTCCAAGGAAGCAAATTTGCTGATGGAGGATTTGAACAACTACAGACCTGTTTCAAATATTCTGGTTTTTTGACAAGTTGATTGAGAGGGTGGCAACTGACCAGTTGCAGGCATTCTTGGAAGAAACAGATGCTCAGGATCCATTTCAATCAGAGTTTTGGGCCACAGCATTGTCACCCTGAAAGACAATCTCCTGAGACACAGGCTGACGGGGGAGTATAGCCCCATTGGTCCTCCTGGACATTTCTACACCCTTTGATACCATTGACCACAGTATCCTTCTGGGAAGGCTATCAAGTGTAGGGATTGGGGCTCTGTTCTCCACTGGTTCTGGTCCTTGGCTGATCCCAGATGGTACAGCTTGAGGTTGCCATCTCCACCCACTGGGATCTCTGCTATAGGGTCCCGTATTAAATGATGTTTAATATGTACATAAAGTCACTGGAAGATTTCATACGGAGATTTGGGGTTCACTGTCACCAGTATGCCAATAGCATGCAGCTCTGTCTCTCTTTTTTTTTCATCTGCAGGTGGTGTTATCGGGCACTTGGGCACTGCTTAACGTTGATAATCAACTGCGGGAGGGCAATAAACTAAAACTGAATCCAAATCAGATAGAAATCCTAATGTCAGGAGGATTGTTGGACCAGTTAGGGGAATTTACCCGGCCTTGATGGGCTTAAACTGAAGAACTGGATTCACAGCTTGGGGGTACTCCCTGACCCAACACTTTCTATGGAGGCACAAATGTCTACTATGGACAAGAATGCCTTTTATTGGCTGCACACATATACAGTATTCCTCAGTAAATGTCATGGAGCTTACTCCTGAGTAAAGATGAATAAAACTGAACAGTGTGTCTCAAAACAGGCAGCGCCATCCTATCCAATGGGAGTTCCTTCCATTTTTGCCTGGATAGAAGAGTAATTAGTAAATAACCCGGAGCTGTCTTCTAAGAGGTTCTGGTTATCACCGACCTTTTCCTGCTTCTCCCTAGACGCCTTGTCTTCCAGGTCCTTTTTCTGCTGTAAGTGTGGGGGGAGAGGGAGGGTGATCTGGAATGGGGGAAACTGACTGTTTTGGGGAAAAAAATCTGGGAAAAGGAGGGCAAGATTTACGAAAGCTTTAAAAACTCTGCCCGGTGGCCAGTCGTTTTGAAAAGGTGTTTTTATGTCCAGATCGCTTGTAAGGACAGGGAACTGCAAGACAGGATGCAAGTCCGTAAAACAGTAAAGCTTTTGGAACACTGAACGAGGCTTCTTAAAACTTTTGAGCCAGGAAAGTTCAATGTGACAAGTTGGTGGCTTTTCGCACTCTGCTCAACACAGCTATTTCAAGGTACCAGACCATTCTCCTTCTGTTTCTAGGTTTTATGGTTAGTATTAATTGCCCTGGCTGAGAATTTGATCGGACCCAGGAGTTGTCTCTTTCCACTGGGAGCTCTCCAAAGTTTTCCAGATACTTCTGCCAATTTCTTCATGCTTCTCAGACAGGCAGAGGTCTGGAATCACCCTGGTCCATTTTGCTCCCTCTGCTTGTCTGCAGGAACAAAGCAGCAAAACAGAACAAACTAGCAAAACAAGGGTGGCATCATGCGGCTGTACATTTCCATGCAGGAAAGACGAGTTCAGTTTCTCCCAGAAGGATGCAGATTTTGAATTCTAGTCCTTGTTCCGGGATGGGTTCAAGCGGTTGGCAAAATGGATGGGAGGTGGTCGGTCTAAGAGAGGAATTTTCCTGTTTGTTTCATCCCATCCCATTGAAATGGATCAATAATAGATGGACTCAAGGAGCCTCCTGCCATGGTAATCAATAACAGATTTATGTAGCTTATCTTTGTAGAGACGACAAATACATTTGGTAATAAATGTGGTGCTTGTGGTGTTCTACAACCAGAATCATAGCAGCATTTCTTTCTCTGAAGAACTTGCCCTTTGCCTCTGCCCTTAGATCACTCATCGGACCAAAATGAGTTCCTTCTGCAGGTAATAATTCTCAGATAACCATCTTGGCTCACCTTTCTTGTCCAGAGATGAAGGATCAAAAGTGCACATTGGTTCCTCTTTCCCAGGGCTCACTTTTCCCCTCCTAGTTTTTCTCTCTCTCTAGATTTGCACACAGGTCTAGTAAAGAGAACAAGGAAACCTTTGACCCCATACACTTTCCTGCCCTTCGGAGCGGGTCCCAGGAACTGCATTAGGGACGCACTTTGCTCTCCTGATTTTAAAAGTGGCCGTGGTGGTCCTCCTGCAGAAATTCTCCTTCTGGACCTGCAAAGAGACATCAGTTTAAAAAAAGAGAGAAGGTTGTTTGTTTGTTTTATTTATATATATAAAGGACGGCTTACATGCAGTTATTTACAAAAAGTCAATGGCCACTTCTAAGCCTATTTACACATCACCGTGGCAAACTCTTACTTCGTTCTTCTGCATCATTTGCTCCCAATCATTTTGGAGCCTCCTCGTCCCTCTAGCCAAGTGACCATGCTGCCTGTGGATTGTGGGAGTTGTAGTATAGAACAGAAACTAGAAAGAACTGAATTGCAGTTTCTGAAATACCCTCGGATTGCTGGAGATTAAACAGTCATTACCCCCGGAAAGCTCAGTTCACACTTCAGCTAGGAGTGATCCTTGTGGTTAAGATGTCGAGCAAAAATGCTCAGATGTTTCCTAATGCCTTTATTAATTCCATCACAAACTTCGTGGGGAGAGAAAGAGAGAAATTCCATACAATAGAAACCAGGGAGGCGTATCTTTCCATTTATTTCCTGCGAATTAGCAATGGAACATCCCTTTTAACCCATTCTCTGATCATTTTTATTTCCTGTTTTTCCTGGCACGCCCGATAACTCTTCTCCGATTCTTGTCCAAGACTCCCCTCGAACCTGACAGCAGGGGTTTCGTGAAACCCAAGAAGCCGATCAAACTAAAGTTCATCCCCAGAAAGGCGGCTGGATCTGAGGAAGAACGAAATAGGAAATTGCAAAGAACTTGATGCAACAACCCAAGAACTTCTGCCCCACAACCCATGGAAGTTTTAAAATGAATTTTAGATTTTGAAGTTGTTTATCACAGTATTGGGCAAAGCCGAAGCCCCGTGGAGCCGCCTTTTCCGGGTTTCCCGTCTTCCGACCGAGCGGTCCCGATGCAAAACCGAAAGGGATGCCAAGTCGAAAGTCCCCCGGGGTGTGAGTCCACCCTTCCGGGTTCCTCCCCCTGCCTTGCCAAGCAGGCGCCCCCGGATCCGAGGTGCCAGGGGCAGAGGCGAGCGGGAGGCAGCGTCCCTCTCGATCTGGGCACGGGAGCCAGCGAGTGAGCGGAGGAGGGAAGGAAGGCGGCCGGCCCCGAGGTCGAGAGAATGAGCTTTCTGCCTTACTTCGCCTTGGAAACCTGGGCGCTCCTCCTTCTCCTCTCGGCCCTTCTTGTCCTGTAAGTGTGGGCAGGGAGGGAGGGAGGGAGGCGGGGGGGAGGGCGATCTGGGAAGGGGGTACCTCCTGCTTTTTTTGGGGGGGGGGGAAACAATCTCTGGGAAAAGGAAGACAAGTTTTACGCACGGCGCACAAACTCTGCCCGGGGGCCGGTCGATTGGAAGAGGTGCGCTTGGGTCCAGAAGCCTTGGAAGGACCGGGGAGGGCCAGAGAGGAGCCAAGGACGTGGGAAGAAAGTTCAACGGGACGAGGCGGTGGCTTCCCCCCCCTCTCCCCCCCCCCCAGCTCGACTCAGCCCTCCGGAACCCTTCGCCTCCTTCCCTAGCAAAGTGTGGTTGCGTTATGAATGATCGGTTGGCCTGGCTGAGAAAACGAGGGGAGCCCGGCCTCGCCTTGGGCCGCTGGGAGCTGTCCAAAGATTTCCCCTCTGCTTCGCCTTTCTTCGTGGTTACCAAACAGCAGAGAAGTCTGGAAACAGGCCGGGCATTTCCTGGAAACGCTCCCCTCCCTTGCCTTGGAGGGAGACAACTAGGAAAATGAAAGCTGCCGGGCAGAAATGGAACAGCTGTGCGGGAAAGGTGGCACTTCTGAAGCTCGTGTTGGATTTTGCGGCTCCTAAAGGTGTAGGTTTTGAGTTCTAGTTGTTCCAGGAACATCTCAGAAGACATGCCCATCATGGGAAGTGTGGGGAGAGAGCCCGGCGTTTATCCACAGAGGCCGGGACCAGCCTTGCCAGGAGACGAGGCCGGCTGAATGATTTCTGTCCTTGTCTTTTCAGCTATGGAATCTGGCCCTACAATTTCTTTAAGAAGCTGGGGATCCCTGGGCCCAGGCCTCTGCCCTTTGTCGGGACTTTCCTCGAATACCGACACGTAAGTATTTGGGGACAGGAAGACCTTGCCTTCCACTGAGACACTTTTGGTGTCCCATCCGTGGTCAGTGCAAGGGCTGGCTTAGATAGTTTTCTGTTTTCTTGCTCTGTGCTTCTCTGACATCTCTTTTTTATTATTAATTCTTTCAGGGGCTCCTCGATTTTGATGTGAAGTGTCATCAGAAGTATGGCAAGATCTGGGGGTGAGTAATCACAGAATTTACCCCTGCCCCCAAGAGGGGCAGTTAAAATGTGGTTTTGGGGGTGTCTGAATATCTCTAAGATGTTAACCTCCCTGACTTCTGTCCACCACAGACATGCAGAGGCATGTCAGACGGAGCTCAGAGATCCAGGCTCTGACTTTCCATCTGCTACCCGGATGTAGTTTGTGGGTGATCTGGAAATTGATTTGCTCTTAGAGAGTGAGGCCAAGTATATGCAATGCAGGCATTGACTAAGAGGAGCAGGAATTGCTACACCATTCTACCCTGTTTCCCCGAAAATAAGACCTAACCTGAAAATAAGCCCTAGTATGGTTTTTCAGGATGCTCGTAATATAAGCCCTACCCCAAAAATAAGCCCTAGTTAAGTGAAACCCCACCCTCCACCATTGTGCAGCAACCAGAAGATGACATGACTATAAAATAAATCATCCCCTGAAAATAAGCCCTAATGCGTTTTTTGGAGCAAAAACTAATATAAGACCCTGTCTTATTTTCGGGGAAACATGGTATGTGGCTGAGATCAGCTGCCACTCCCTTTCTGGCCAGCCTTGATCAGGTCTAGTTCGAACCCTGAAGCAGAAAGCAACGCCTGCTTCCCTATTTCACAGACAGAAAGAGAACAGGTTTGCAGCCAAGGCCCACTTCAGCATGGCCAATGGGATAATTACTTTAAGATTATAACTTGAATAGGGAATAAGAGTATTTTGTTACATGTACTACTTGTTATTTCTACTGAATTCTCTGCTGAACTGAAGCTCCACCCAAATCTCGGCTCTTATTCACAAATGAATCTTTGTATTCAAGTAAAACTGTAAAAATATTGCTCAGAATTTCCTCCCTTACACCAGCTGCACTGACTACCGGTCTGTTTCCAAGCCCGGTTCAAAGTGGCACATATTACATAAGGAGACCTAGACAGCTTGAATCGAGGCTATCTGACAGACCCTAGAACTCCCTTTTAACTCTCCTTGGACCTTAAGCCCCTCCTCTCGGTCCTGTCGTTTTTACAGATGTGTTTGACAGAGACCTGAGAGTGGGCCTTCTCGGTGGTTGCCCCCAGGTTATGGCCTGCCTTCCCCTGTGGGGCAAAGCTGGCCCCCTCTCTCCTCTCTTCTTGGTGGCAAGGGAAAACATCTTTATTCCAACAGGCTTTTGGTGTTTAGCATCAGATAATTTTCCTATATTCACTACCAGCATGTCCTTCTAATCTAATCTTCTAATCTAAATGTGTTTGTATTAATTAATTAGTGCTTATATAGTATGATGCTTTTAATTTTTGCTTGCTTAGTACTTTTACAATTGTTTATAATTTGTTATTCTTGTTCTTGTTTAATTATTTCTGAGCAGCCTTGAGTCCCAGTGCCAGGAGAAGGGAAGCAAATAGATAAACAAATAGATAAATAAACAAAATTTCTCTTCCTTCTTTGTCGCAACTAGAATCTTTGATGGCCGACAGCCACTGCTGGGTATTCTGGATCCTTCCATCATCAAAGCCATCTTAGTGAAAGAATTCTACACCCATTTCACCAACCGCCGGGTAAGTTCACCCTTTTTTTTGATAAGATACACTGTAAAGTTGACATGCATGTATGTATTTATATATTAATGGGTACCCAATGTGGGGAAGTGGATAAAGTGAGTCATGACTAAGATTCAGGAGGCTTGGGTTCAAATCCCTGCTCAGCCATGAAAACTCACTGGTGGTGTAGAACTGGTAAAACCAGTCCTTAAATACCCTACTTAGCTTGAAAGCCTTATTAGCATTCCTTTATGTCCATTCTGACTTGATGGCACATAACAACAAAGTAATACACACCCAGACATACACGTCTCAAGGTTCAATTAGATAATGCTGATCCTATGTTGAACAGAGGTTCAGAATTAGAGATACAACTCAATGCCCATTATTGTTTTCTTTTATGTCTTGCATTACTAAGGACTTTGGTTTGAATGGAGATCTAGACACATCCATAGTCATTGTTGCAGACGAACAGTGGAAGAGGATCCGCACGGTTCTCTCTCCCACCTTCACCAGTGGGAGACTGAAGGAAGTAAGTCATGAAGGCCGTCCTACTTGGGTATCATGCTACCTGAGAAGTATTTTGGCCAGTGTGTTTCATCTGTTCTCAGCAATTCTAAAGCAACTGAACTCCTAACAAAGCAAATCCGTCTTCTGTTTGGAATTGCTGTCATAGAAATCGTTTGGGATTGTTGTCGTAGAAGGAAGGAGTCAGTTTCTTTTCAATCCTGTGGGAAGGGATACTAATTGTATCTCACTTTTTGCTCCAGCCACATCTCACTTAAATGCTCCAGATTTGGGGTAGTGGTGGTGGTGGACAAGGAGGCCTTCTCTTGGTCCTGCTGTGTTTCCAAAATCTGGATCATCTGAACAATGTGAGGTGAAGCCACTGCAAGTGGCTTGTTGATGCTAACCCCATTTAATCAATGGCACCTCAGGCTTTGATCTGTGTTCCAGATGATGCCTATAATCAACCGTTATGGGGAAATCTTGGTGAAGACCATCCAGAAGAAGGTGGAGAACAATGAATCCATAGACACGAAGGCGTGAGTAAGATTGCAAGGCTATGGCTGCTTATCTTAGAGTGGGACTAAATAACAGAGAAGTTCATGAAGGATCTCAGAGGAAGACATGCTACCATTTTGTCTCCCTCTGTTTGATTTCTGGATGGAGCTATGCTTTTCACAATAGCATGTGGCATGGACATTTCTGAATGCTGCTCTCAGACTGTTTTAGATTTCTTGAAAATACATCACGTGCCATACATGGTCATCACGTGAAATGTGTTTGTGTTTTCTCCCTCTCTTCCCGCCAGCATTTTTGGGGCCTATAGTATGGATGTGGTGGCCAGCACTTCCTTCAGCATTGACATTGACTCCATAAACAACCCCAACGATCCTTTTGTCCTGAACATCAAGAAGCTAATGAAGTTCAACTTTGTAAATCCACTATTAATCCTGATTGGTACGAAGTTCCGATGTGCATTTTGACTCCCTTCTCTGCTGAAAAAAACATGCAGGTGGGGTGGAATAGGAAGGTGGTGAGATTTCTTTTATGGACTGCCACTTTGTCTGTCCTGCTCTTGCCTATTCATTCATGGTAATTATCGACCTTCACAAACCTTCAAGGCAAAACCCCAGGGTCCCTCCTTCCTTTCTCCTTCCCACTTTTGACCCAGGATGGAGGGGAAACCCCAGGGCATAAAAGATCTCCTCAAGTCCCATGTTTCAGGTTCTCCTGAAAAGAAGATGACAGGTCCCTTACTGTTTCCCTTAGAGAGAGCTGAGTGAGACACCTTTGTGGGCTTTTCTCACTCAAAGACCATGTTGTTTTTCTCTTCAGTTGTCTTTCCGTCCCTCAAACCATTGCTGGAGAAACTAAACTTTGCCCTCCTACCTTCTTCTGTGGTGAAATTCTTCACGGCTGTGCTGAAAAAGATCAAGAACAACCGGCAAAAGAATAAGCATATGGTCAGTTCAACCCCTTGTGTGGTCTTCTAGAGAGCCATAGTCAAGATAATGTGTGACTCCTTCTTTCTTTAAAAGGAAATATTCTGCCCCAAGATCATCTACCCTAAACCATACTGAGCAGCTTCTTGATTCTTAAATACCTCATTGGTCATCAGGAACAGTGAGATATGTGTATGGCCTTTCTGCTAACCACGAACTCTCTCTCTTCCCCTGCAGGAGCGCGTTGACTTTCTACAGCTAATGGTGGACTCCCAGATTTCAGGGGATGTCTCTGATGGGGCAAATACATATAAAGGTAAATATATATATGTAGGTCACAATGGTACAGCTCTATATTAGACAGTAGTGAAATAAGAATTTTACCACCTCCCTTTTTCACCACACTCCTCTGTGACAGCATTTAACTGGTCAAAAGGGTTTCCCAGCCTTCTATAGCAAACTTTTAAGTTGTGTATGGTGCTGTAGAAGAAGGGTAGATCACTGGTTTTGGAGGAGGCAGTGGGTCCAGCAGAATTAGAATTTCCATTTGAACAGGGGCTCCTTGGGGATATTGCTAGGATAGGCAGGTTGAAGATGAAAATCAGTGACTGTTGTAGATTAAAGGACCTTCCAGTTCTGTGGCACACACAGCTGCCCCTAGGCATCGCTCAGAGCTCATCCACAGGAGGTGTATGACTCAAAGTAATGTGGGTTGGAACTGTAATCCTTTTCCTCCATATATCTGGAATGATGGAGATGCTCCAACTGTTTTCAGTCTTACACTTTCTGCAATGCACTGGGATGCCTACAGGGAAGAAAACACTGGAGTTGACCTCCTATGTTGCACCAACGGGAAGCTGTTCAATTTCAGGTCATATAATTAAAATCTCATTTTGCACTGTGTGTGAGCTTTCATCTGCTGAGGACTGAGCTCTTAATGCAACCACACTTCTGGATACGCATAGAAGTCTAGATCTGTTCCCTTCCACCTGTAACTATTTTGGCTTGAGGATCAATGCTAAGAAGACAGTCCGAAGGTATACCAACAGCCCCTTACTGCAAAGGATAAGTTCACATCTCTTGGCAGCACGGTCTTCTGCTGTGTTCTCAGTAACAATGAAGTGACCTCAGGAATCTACAAAGCTGTTGTTCTGCCCTCTACTTGAGGGAGTGGAAATCTGGATCATCTTTCCATTCTGAATTCAGTCATTTTCCTCGTACCTGTCATGGGAGAATTCTCAGCATTAAAGAGCAGGATAAAATCCCTGACCCTGAAGTCAGAGAAACAAGAGATGACAAGCAGTTTTACCATCTCTTAACAACAACTACTTCAGTGGGTTGGCCATGTTGTGAGGATGTTGGACAAGCTTCTTCATTTCCTATGGAGAGCTTATTGCCGGTGCCCAGGTGGACGCTGGGCAAAAGAGATGATTCGACACACTGAATATAACATTGAAAGGTTTTAATATTGCCCATGTCAATTGGGAAGCTCTCACTCCAACCAGAGTGCCTAACAAAATAAAAGATGACCTATCATCATTGTTATCCTTGACATCATCATCATCATTATTATATCTGGAATGACTCATTCCAGGCTTTGATACCTGTTTTAATTTTTCCCTAATTTGAATTGAGTTTCCACACTATACATCCCCTGCCTTCCTCTACCAACTGTTCCCCCGTCCCTTTCTGTTATCTGCCCTGTCTTCCCCTCCCTCCCTTGGAAGGAATATGCACAAGCCATGCCCTTTTATGGACAATAAAGAAGGGAGGAATCCCTTCTAGAACTCAATGGACAAGTAATGCATGGTAAAATGCAGGAAACAGAGAAGGAGAGCTTAGAGCTATTAGCTCTTTTTTTCACACAGTATGTTATATTGATCTTGGTAGCATGAAGCAGAGTGCAAGAGGCAGCTGTGCTGGGGAGAACACCAGAACTTCCTATTCCTGTTTAGAGAGTCTGCACGAGTCAGTTGTTGATAAGAACACTGCCACAGATGACATCACGTATGATGTCAGTAGAGTTCTAATTGTTTATGCCCCCATAAGGATTTGGTTTGTTTGAAACAAGGGAAAAGACAGATATAACAGAACTGGGAAGACATTGACTGTGAAAGAAAACAACACAAAACAAAACAAAGGCAGTTTTGAAAGGAGAGAAAGTAATCTAGAAATGGGAGGGATTGATTTATGTATCTACTGGAGTTTATTAAACTATCTAAATCAATGGCTGGCTGAACTACCTCTTAAACAGGAACAAATAGGATGTGTGGATAAGTTCAGTACACCAAGCTTGCAAAAATTACTTATTTAGAGTACTATTCCCACCATTATTGCTACTGGCTGCTTCTTTGTAGCATTGATTCACCTTTGTATTTTCTCTCATTTATTTTCAGCTCTGACTGACAAGGAGATTTTGACACAAGCCATTATCTTTATTTTTGCTGGTTATGAGACCACCAGCAATACCCTTAACTATCTGTCTTACTTCTTGGCCATCCACCCAGATGTTCAACAGAAGCTGCAAGAAGAAATCGACAAGATGCTTCCCGAACAGGTAAAGGGCTCTGTTATTGCCATCATATCTCATGTTATGGACAGTTGGTTAAATGATCTGCTTTGTATGGAACATGATCTTTCAGGAGGATATAAAAAATGTACGCGCTTAGTTCTTGGCTAGTGTGATCGTTTTGTAAGTATGATGTTACTGTATCTAGAAGACTTAACAGTGAGTAGGTAGAGAGAAGAAGAAATACAGATAGAAGCCAAATGGGGATCTCAGTCAGATGAATGTCCGAATTCAGAGTAGAGGTATGGTAGTGAAAAGTTTGGTCATTCTGGATATGGAAATTCTGCAAACTCTGGGCCAAAAAAGTAATTTTCCCATGCTGTGTAGTAGTGTTACTTGGCGAGACTAAATAGTATTAGTGCCTTGACCTCCTTGAGTCATATTGTGCAAGCATGGTTGCCATTCAGAAAAAAATGTGAACAAATTCAAGATGGCAGCATCTACTCCACTGATTTAGTCAGGAATAGCCACAGGGATAAAAGGAATTCAAATCTAGTTTGTCAAATCTAATCCACAGAACCAAAGTGTAAACTGATTTAACTCCTTCTTCAGTTTGCTTAAGAAGGGAGTCTGTCAAATAAATGGACTGAAAATGCTAGATTAGGGAACGCAAAATGTGTGTGAAAAACAAATACTACCTATTAAGGAAGTGATTATTTTTTAAAGATATGAACAACTTCTTTGTTGTTCTTGTTAAAATATTAATATATCTGGAATGTTGAAGTAATGGAGATCACTGAACATTGCTAAAACAGTGGGGATGAAGTTTTTCAGATTTTTTTGGACTGCAAAAGCCATAATTCTCCTTTCTGGGAGTTCTACCTGACAGCCATCTTATAGACAGCAAAATGTCGACCACCTGGAAGAAAGGTTTCCATCAAAAAGCTTTGAGGCTTAGCTACCGCAAAACTTATTTTTTTTTCTGCCTCAGTGCTAGCTGGGAGCTTTCTTTCTGAACAGGAAGCTACTATAATTTTGGTCCAAATTCAGTCATTTAAGAATCCATTAAACCATTCTGTGCCCACATTCACGACAGCTTGTGGAAAATTTGGAGGGGGACAGTCTCCTGCTCCTGTCATGAGCTGCTCATGGCCACCATGAAGGCAAGAAACTAGCTCCTTTAGGAATCTCAGAGGCTTCACAGATGCTCCAAGTTCCATGCTTCTGGACCAGTTAGCATTTCTAGAATGGCTCCCACACCCAGAGCTTTCTCTGCTTCACAGGCTCCTCCCACCTACGATGTGATCCTTCAGATGGAGTATCTTGACATGGTGGTAAATGAAACCCTCAGGCTGTACCCTCCGGGGGGAAGGCTTGAACGGGTTTGCAAAAACACCGTGGAGATCAATGGGGTGACCATTCCCAAAGGAACTGTAGTGATGATCCCAGTTTTTGTCCTGCACCGTCTCCCAGAATATTGGCCAGAGCCGGAAGAATTCAGACCCGAGAGGTAGGTTGCTAGCAATCCTGCATATCTCCTCCTCCTCCCAAAATTGGCGATTTCCGGAAGCCAACTAGAGTAGGACCACTCAATCCATGAGATTTCTATAACTGTTGACGTACCATTTAGAAATACATACAAGGGCTCTCCACTCTATTTGCAACAAACAATTGGATTCCGACCATAGTATGAAGCATTTATGTGGTGGGGGATTCCACCATGCCCTTCACAAGCATTGCTGAAGCAGTGATGGGCTATGTAGAAGGAAAAATTGGCAATTTCTGCTCCCAGAAGCTAGCTAGAGTAGGCCCAGTGATCAAATCTGATCTATAGAGTTGTTGACTTAGTGTACCAAAATTTGGTCAATGTCTCTAATCTCTATTTAGAACTAGCAGTTGGATTGAGACTGTAGTATAAAGCCTGAAAGACAGTTATGTAGTGTGGGATTCAGTCATGCCCTCAGCCAGCATTTCTGAAGGTGGGCACGGTAGGAGGAAGAATGCTAGTTGCTTCTGCCTTTTGTGAGGTCCAGCAAATCACTTCTCTTGTTTCTTTCTGCCCATCCCGTGCAACTCTGCCATTCCTAAGCAAGAGATGGACTCAAGGGACCTCCTGCCATGGTCCTGAAGGACAGATGTATGTAGCTTGTTCTTACAGTGAAGGAGAGGCAAATGTGGTAATAAACGTGTTGCTTGTGGTATTCCGCAACCAGGATCAGAACTGCGTTTATTTATCTGAAGAACTCAGCCTTTGGATCTGCCCTTAGATCAGTCATCTGACCAAAATCAGTTCCTTCCTCAGGTAATAATTCTCAGATAACCAGCTTCGCTCACCGGTTCCTCCCAGCAGTGAAGGATCAAAGGTGTTGCTTCCTCTCTCCCAGGATTCGCTTTTCCCCTTCTAGTTCTCTCTCTCTCTCTCTCTGGATTTGCACACAGGTTCAGTAAAGAGAACAAGGAAACCCTTGATCCGTACACTTTCCTGCCCTTTGGAGCAGGTCCCAGGAACTGCATTGGGATGCGTTTTGCTCTCCTGGTTGTAAAAATGGCCATGGTGGTCCTGCTGCAGAAGTTCTCCTTCCGGACCTGCAAAGAGACGCCGGTAAACTGTGAAGGTTTTTTTGTTTTGTTTTCTTTTGTCTATATATATAAAGGGCAAATGCTCTTTGACTGAACCGCTTACATGACATTGTTTACAAAAAGCCAATGGCCACTTCCAAGCCTATATACACATAACTGTTCCAAACTCGACTTGTTACTTCTGGATCATTGGCTCCCAATCATTTTGGAGCCAAAGTTAGATCTTGCTGGTCACAGAGAGCAGGAAAACAGGGTGAGGAGGAGAAGGCGAAGTTTTGTAGTCGCCTCATTGCCTCTAAGTATTTCATCCTATGGGTATCACCTCTGGATGAGATCCTGCAACCTTTAGCACCACCATCTTGCTTCTGTGGAAGTCATAAAATGGATAACAAAACATGTTTGGAAAAACTTGGTGTGGGCGGGATGCATTTCAGCTCGGACTGTCTCTAGCCAGTAACTAGGTTGCCTGTGGATTGTGGGAGTTGTCGTACAAAAAAAAATGAGTTGCAATTTCTGAAACACCCTCAAATGGCAGACATTTCAGCAGTTTTTACCCCCCGAATGGCTGAGTTCACACTTCAGCTCAGAAGTGAGCCTCACAATCAAATTACCAAGAAAAACCTCTTAGATCTTTCCTCGTGCCTTTATTAAATCTATCAGAATGAGACTAAGAGGGAAATACAAAACTATAGAAATAAGGGGGGGGGGCATATCTTTCCAATTATTTTCTGTGAATTAGCAACTGAAGCTCCCTTTTAACCCTTTCTCTAATCATTTTTTCTTTTCTCTCTCTCCCTCCACACCATCTTATTTCTCTTACTCTTGGCAAAGATTCCCCTGGAACTTGACAGCAAGGGCTTCATGCAGCCGAAAAAGCCGATCAGACTGAAGTTGGTCCACAGACAGGTTGCTGGATCTGAGGAATAGAGTAAAAGGAGACTGGAATCAGAAAGATGAATCCACCCTCTTTCCACTGGACATCCAATGGAATTTGTGCTTGAGGGAAGAGCAGAACTGAAGACTCCAAATGGGCCACTCACTGCTCTCCCTCACATCACTGAGGACTAGCCACTTGAAACATCAGAAGTGAAGAGAGAATGTTGTAGTTTTCAATCTCAAGAGGGTCATTAAAATGTTATCTTTAAAATGTAATTGTATCTTCGCTCAGATCTCTATCTTATTGAGTTCAATGGCACTTACTCCCAGAAAAGTGTGTATAGGATTGCAGCCTTACTTTCCCTATTTCAGTCTTACAAGCAGAGGTAAAAACATAAGACTTAGAAATAAGTGTTAACCATCTTAAGCAGTGATTAAATAATAATTGCTTTTTATGCTGTTTCTTTTGGCCAAGGGTTCCCAAAACAGCAGTGGCATTGTTGAAAACTACAATAATATCAACTGTGGGTCCTGATGGCAATTTTTAGAGTATATATTTTAATTGTTTTATCTTTTTTTTTTTTTTTTTACTGTATTTTAATTGTTGTAAGCCGCCCAGAGACCTTTGGGTAGTGTGGGCGGCATATAAGTTAAATAAATAAATAAATAAATAAATAAATAAATAAATAAATCTATTTCCAAGTGAGATTTGGTGAATCACAACTCACAGACTCTCCAATCTGTGGAAGTGTGCACTGAAATAAATGTGTTGGTCTCCAAAATGCCATCAACCTCCTAAAACATTTATTATAAATATTTTATGCTCTCACCTGTTTGGCTGTTTATTTTGAAATTGGGTTATTTGTGTGACATTATCACGCATCTGTTGCATCTTAATGATTTGTTCTGTGTGCCCCTGGGCACCTTTCTAGATCGTCTATCAAGTTAAGAGAGGTTTCAGAAACCATGGTCTAATGGGTGACATGCCAAATAAAATTCGCTTGTGCGCTTAATGCCAGGGATTGCTCATCATCTCACTTTCCCAGCTTCACGCACTTATCTTGGGCAGCGACTTGGGCAGGAAATAAAAACCTCTGAGGCTTCGTGACGTCATGTAGGGCCTCAGGTGACCTGCAGGAACCTTCGGCTTGTGTGGACTTGTTCTCAAAAAATGCAGTTACTCAAAGAAACAACTCCCTGAACTTTCTTGGAGGTAGTGTGCACTCCAAGACTTTTTTTTGCCCTTCCCAAGGAGGAGACAGGTGAGTCAACAGGACTCTAAAGCTATATACAAAAAAAGCTTGTGTGTGTGTGTGTATACAAGGATAAAGCCATTGCCGTAAAGCAACTGTCATGCCCGCCTCTGTGTGAGGTCTGTGCGTGTGTTCATGACTGTTCACATTTGGCTGTGGTTCCATCCATCGTGAGCTGCTTGCACCTTCTGCCCACGAAGTACCACAGGCACCAGCTGCCACTACTAGAGTAACCTTCCACTCCCATCGTTCGAAGGACAAACATGGTATACTGACAGCCAGCAAAGGGAAGATCAACCTCCACGTTTGTAGGAAAAAGCTAGGAAAGCATCCTCGCTTGTTCCGCTCAAGCAGTAGTTCCCAAACTTGAGTCCCCAGCTGTTCTTGGACTCAAACTCCCAGAAGCTTTCACCCCTCGCGGCGCCAGCCAGGGTTTCTGGGAGTTGTAGTCCAAGAACAGCTGGGGACCCAAGGTTGGGAGCCAGTGCCCTGGAGCAAAACCTGATAAAACATCACACAAATACAAACATACATTTTCTCCCAAGTTCTACGAGAACTTGTTTTTTTGCTTCCTGCCGCTGCTACTGTTGTGCTTCACATGTTTGCATTTTTTTTTTTAACAAGCCTCCTTTGGAAGACTACATGAAAGAGGATGGGACCAATGGGGTTGAGTCGTGTTTTATTTCCTGATATCAATTGTTTGGAAGGAGCTCTCTGCTACAAGAGGCAGTGCTCCTAGGAAAACGAGAAAAAGACACCCAACCCATCCAGATCTCTTTAAAGGCTATTCTTTAACGAATTCTTTAAAGGCTATTCACAGCCTTCTCGGGAGAGATGGCAAGCATTTGTCTCCAAAGAGAAGAGGGCTGGCACCACAATGAGCCGAGGAGGAGCAACAGCAGCCCAAATCCGTTTCACTATAAAGCCAAGACGGAGGCAAAGTGTGGGTTGCAGCTGCCATCAGTTCTGCCTAGCATAGCCAACGGTCAGGAATGGTGAGAATTTTAGTCTGACATCTTCAGGAGGAATATACTTTGCACACCTCAGTTCTTGTTGCAAGAGTTTTGAATTTCTGGCACAATTCACTTTTGCTGTCCAGTAGAAGTACAGAGACCCACAGAGGAGACTAGCTACACGTTCCCCAGAGTCCACCCCTCTCTCATGAACTGGAACTCAAAGTCTCAGTCACTCACTCTGAGACATTTGCAGTCAGAAGAATAAAAAACATTTCTTCTAGTCGCTTGAAGTTACCAACTTGTATATGCTGCTTTTTTCTTTTTACTGTCCTCGTACTTAGCACCCAACCGAACAGATCAAGGGCAAACAAACAACTGCCACCAGCCAAGAAGAGAGAGGGGGGGGGAAAACACTCAGCAGAGAGGCGGGGCTCTCTTTGAATTCAAAGGCTGGAAAGAACAATTGGTTAGTGCTGGATGGATGGACAGTCACCCCAGCCCAGAAAAGTCCCTCCCAGTAACACCAACCAGAGACAGCATGCAAGGTTGCAAATAAAACTCCAACAGGTCTAAAGTGAAAGTGCAAGCAAAACAAAAAGCCAGCCACAATCCAAATTTCCAGAGTCAGGAGGGAAAAAGACAGTTTTGCCAAGGCTCAAACTGGGGTTTCTCCCCAAGCCTTTCCTTCTACTACAAAGATTCCTGGAGGGCTTCGTGACTCACCCCCTCTTAAACAGATGATAAGCCCCCCCAACCTGATCTTATTTAACATTGCCACACAGACATTTTCCAAAACTGGAAGTGGAACCTTATGGTTTCTTCTCCTCTTCCTCCATCTTGTCCTCCTCCCTCTCATTTCATGGATTTTTGACCATTTGTTCCGCACCGTGACCTGGAATATTAACTGACATCCAAAGAATGGAGGCTGGAAATGTAGACAGCAAAGAAAAGAGGCTTCTTCCAGCGCTGAAACTGACAAATAAATTTTGTAACTACAGGAGAATGAAGTCAAGGAGCAAATGTGATTGTTATAATGCCTAAATAATGCATTTATCATTCTTTGACATCCGCCGTCTGCAAGCGCACGGAGGATCTTTTTATGATCTCCATCTATAAACTGTGCATGGCATTTAATTAACTGTATTGCAGAAAATGACACCTGAGATGGCTTGAGCAACTGAAACATTGGCCTGGTTTTTATGTCCAGCTAATAAAAAGAGAGCTGGAGGGCAACTGGCACAAAGCCGCAAAAATGCCCCATGGAAGCGTTGTGTGATGTTTGCGGGAAATTAAATTTAATCTTCCAAGTTCTCTGTCTTGAAAGTTTCCACTTGGTCTCTAAGATGAGGTACCTGATGAAAAAAAGCAGGATGGATGGTATAGAGAGAAAGATCACCTTACTTTCAGCTCTTGGGCACCACCCCTTAAGACACTCCCCCACACAGGCGCCTCTTTAAGGGAATGGAGATCTGCACAAGAAAATAGCCGAGGCATGATTGTTACTCAGGGTCAAGCAAGACAATATGATTAGAACTTAATTTAAAAAGATACTCTTCATTTTCAGATGCTCCGTTAGAAATCAGGCATTTATTTATTTGTTTGTTTGTTTGTTTGTTTAAAATATCCCCCTCCCACCTTTCTCCCCCAAAAGAAACCATGGCAGCTTACATCCTTGAAAGACAATATTCAAAGCTGAAAACCATGACTATACACCGGTGGTTTACATCACTAAAAGGCAATAGTTAAAGCTAAGAACAATGAGGATAAAGAGGCAGCTTACATCATAGAATAGAAGAGAATCATGAACTTGGAAGGGGCCTATAAGGCCATCAAGTCCAACCCCCTGCTCAGTGCAGGAATACAAATCAAAGGATATCTGCCAGGTGGTTGTCTAAATTTCTCTTGAGTGCCTCCAGTGTTGGAGCACTCACCTACTTCCGAGGTAACTGGTTCCACTGTCGTACGGCTCTAACAGTTACGACGTTTTTTCCTGATATTCAACCGAAATCTGGCTTCTTGTAACTTGAGCCCATTGTTGCATGTCCTGCACTTTGGGATGATCAAGAACAGATCCTGCCCCTCCTTTCAAGTATTTGAAAAGTGCTCTCCTATCTCCCCTCAGTCTTCTTTTCCCAAGGCTAAACATGCCGAGTTTTTTCAGCCTTTCCTCATAAGGCTTGGTTTCCAGCCCCCTGATCATCCTTGCTGCCCTCCTCTGAATTTGCTCCAATTTGTCATCATCCTTCTTGAAGTGTGGTGTCCAGAACTGGACACAATACTCAAGGTGAGGCCTAACCAGTGCTGAATAGAGGGAAACTAGGGATTTGGAGACTATATTTCTGTTAATGCAGGCTAAAATAGCATTCGCCTTTTTTTATAGCCACATCACACTGTTGGCTCATATTCAGCTTGTGCTCTACAGCAGTTCCAAGATCCTTCTCGCTTGTAGTATTGCTGAGCAGGTATCCCCATCTTGTAACCGTGTGTTTGGTTTCTTTGTCCTAGATGCAATACTTTGCACTTACCCCTGTTGAATTTCATTCTGTGGTTTTCAGCCCTGCGCTCAAGCCTATCCAGATAACTTTCAATTTTGTTTCTGTCTTCTAGGCATTAGCCATTCCACCCAATTTTGTGTTATCCACAAATCTGATTAGCATTCCCTGCACTTTCTGATCCAGGCCATTAATAAAAATGTTGAAGGGCCCAGGGCCCAGGACTGAGCCTTGGGGTACCCCACTTGTTACCTCCTCATTAAAGGACAAATTAAAGCTAAAACAACAAGCATGCAAATACTAAAAAGGAACAAGCAAATTCCACTCTGGTAAACACAAGTAGTACCAAAGACCCAGTCGAAGCAGTAATGCATAACAAACCATCTAAAACTCACTCATGTAGCCAGCCATGTAGCCAGTCATTGAGAAAAAGCTTGCCTGAAGAGAAAAGTATTTCATGCAAATGAGTGGCCTGTTTTTGCCCTCTACCAACCAATCAAAAAGCAAAGCACTCTGGAAGGCAAGCTTCTACTAATAAAAGGATCCTCTTAATTTATCTGGCTCATTTATCTGGCATTGGTCTCTCTCTCTCTCTCTCTCTCTCTCTCTCTTTGTGTTTTTTTTTCTTCCCCCAAGCAAGCTTTCCTAATTTTACCTTTTCAGTGTTCCAGTCATGCAGATTTCATCAAAAGCTTGAAAGCAACCTCCCTCCCCTCCCTCCCCTTTTTGCCTTGCTCAGAAATGTAGTTTGTTTTGGGAAACCCCCTACAAGGGCTGATCCTTGGAGGTGATAAAATCTGCTAATGAGGCTATTATTGCTTCTCCCAGTCTTACGACCTGGAACCGGTGAGTGAAGGTTTGTGCCAGGATATTGTACAGAAGATGTGTGTGTGGGTTTTTTTCTTTTCTTTCCTTTTTGTTGTTTCTTTCTGGGCACAGCTTTGTATGTCTTGGCAAGCATTCTCCCTCTCGCCCTCTCTCTTGTTGTTTGCCTGCCTGCCTGATTTTCGGGAAGGATATATACAGTATGAGAGTTGGCTGGATAGCCCAGGGGGTTAGGTATCTGGTTGGGAGTTGGATTCCCCCACTGGGCCTCCCGGGAGAAGAGCCAGCCTGGGTCGCCTTGGGCAAGCTGCACAGTCCAAGAGCACCCCTAGAGGAAGAGAATGGTAATGCACTTCTGAGTATTCTCTAGCTGAAAAACCCTGAAAAGGGTTGCCAGAAGTCAAAATTGGCTTGATGGCACATGATGATGATGATGATGATCAACACACACACATTGTTACTGAAACTAACCAGGCTGGCAATTTTATTTGCCAGTGGCCAGCAGGTATCAGCTCATATAGGTGAGCAAGGAAGACTGGATGCTCTTCTCCTCCATCATCTTCTCCTAGTTCCTGCACCTGATGCCGATTACAGGCAGCAGCCACCTCGCTCTGCCTAATGGCATCAACCGCCTGGGCATTTCTCTGCTGATCCCGACTTGAACGACCTCATAAAATGAGGGTAATTTGTCTCCACCTATTTCAGGGAGGAAGAGAAAATAGGACACAGAAAAGCTGTTCGGGATGGTCACCTTGTAAGGTGTCCTTCTGCCCGGAGGCCCGAATGACGTCCACTGTGCCTTCTGATGTTGTTTTAAACACTTTGGAAACTGGCCCTTGTTTTCCTTGCCAAACAAAAATGAGAATACTCTCTTCGCAGGCCCTCCTGCTGATTCAGCTCATCCGGTTTAAAAATCCTCGGTGAAGCCAAGCGGAGAAACAGTTGTAACTTTGGCAGCCCTCCAGAACTTCTCCGGATGCATCAGGATTGAGATTCGTCTGATCTAGTGGCTAAATACACTGTTCTTTCAACAGGTGACCTTCAAGAGTTGTCTTCTTGAATGGCCACCCTGCTTGCAAGAGGCCCCCTGCGAAGTAGTTGCTTGTTTACACCACACCCTGGAGAAAACAGTGGGTTAGGATTTGGTAGGCGCCACACCGCAAGGAGGCCCTTTAGAGAGAAACCTCAGGTGTGATCACATAGGGAAACAGATCACAATTTGGACTGCTTAGGAAGCATTCTGGTGCAATCTATTTCCTCGTGATCGCACAACAGGGGGAAATGCACTCCAGCTGGACTCTAGTCTGTGCCAAAGATGGACCTTTTTGGTCCAGCCATGGGGCTTCTACTTTTAGAGACTGGGCTGGATCGAATCCCTGGCAGACAGAAAGAATTTCTGCTTTAAGGCAGTGGATCTCAACCTTGGGTCCCCAGATGTTCTTGGACTACAACTCCCAGAAGCCTTCACTACTTCACTGTGCTGGCCAGGATTTCTGGGAATTGTAGTCCAAGAACATCTGGCGACCCAAGCTTGGCAAACACTGCTTTAAAGGGGGTATTGAGCCCTTTAAAGGCTTAGCCCTGACAGAAGGGAATATTTTTTTTCTTCCAACAAATGGATGTGGTTGTTCTATTGTCTAAGATGATCCCGTTTCTATAAGCCATGACAGGATCTCTTCAAGGTAGATTTCAAATCTTGAGAAAGGGCCTTATGTTCCAGTTTATAAGACAGCTTTATTACCAAAAGCTATTTTATCTGGCACCTGTCACAGCTCTTGCGTGCATATAAAAGATTGTGTTGTAATAAATAAAAGGTTCCCCGAAGCTGATTTATCCGATAGACAAGCATACCGTAGCTAGATAAGGTCAGTAATAACCTGAGCTAGCAGTTTGCTGGATTAAAATGCAGCCATTTCTGATCAGGTTGAAGGCAGACTTCGGAGCAAAAATCAGCTGGGATTGTTTGGACCCATGAGGGTGACACAATCTCGCATCAGAAATGGCTAAGGGGAATACTATCTCTTAGGGCTGCTTCAACTATTCTCAAGTCTTGATTCGGGGGGTGAGAACAGGATTTTCAGTGGGAACGAAAAGCAAATATTCACATGGTAAGGCTGTTCATTTCTAGCATTTGTCTGTGCAGTGTTGGCTACTTCAGCACAAGCTCCTCCTCCCCTTTCTACATCTGTCAGATTAATAATATCAGTAACACAATTAGCAGAAGGACAGCATGATGCTGGATGGCTAATCATACTTGGGTATATAGGGAGCCAGTGCTTTCTAGATTAGCCACATATGTGATCCCTGCCAATCAGGGACCACACAGTAAATGAGCATAGCCAATCGAATTTTATAGGAACATTGCTGTATATACAGACCATCTAATATTCCCCTTGGCAGGTCTGGACACAGTGCAACCTGCAGAACACGAGTCTTCCCGAGGGCTCAATTGTGGTTCCCAGAACAGCTCAGAATAGCCACCTCAGGCAGAATTGCTACCTGAAGACACTAGCAGGTACAAGGAAGCATTTTTAATGGAGTTGCAGAAGCAGGTGTGACTTCCAAGATCTAGGGGTGGACATCTGTGCCTCCTCTTGGCCACTGAAAGCTGCTCATCCCGGTCAACACTGACCAGCTATGACCCTTCGCACAAGAGTTCTCCTGATCCTACCTACAGATGGATAACTCGGTGGTTGAGGTATCTGACTACAGGCCAGAGGCTGGGATTTTGATTCCCCACTGTGCCTGCTTGACAGGGGCTAGACCTCATGACCCAGAGGATGTCTTCCAGCTCTGCAGTTCTAAGATGATTAAATGATTCCTCCATGCAAAGCAGATGGCCCACCTACTGAGCTGCAGGTCTTCCCCAGTTTCAAGATGGCTTAGTGTTTCCTCCTCAGAGAACATCTTGGCTTGATTTTCTGCCAGTGTTACAGCAGTTGTCTTACAGTCCCTGACCATAGATATACTGTACCACTGATGTACCCCCACCCCACCCCTGCTCAGTGCAGGAATCCAAGTCAAAACAGATCCGATAGATGGTTTTCCGATTTTATCTTGAATGCCTCCAGCATTGGAGCGTTCACCCCCTCCCAAGGTCATGGGTTCCATTGTCGTACTGCTCTAACAGTTAAGAAGATTTTCCAGATATTCAGCGTAAATTTGATTTATTGGTGTCCTTAGGTTTTATAATTTAATTTTCATCCGAGTGGTTTTTCTTTTCTACTTAATTATACTATTGGGAATTGTGGGGGCTGGCATATTGTTTAGGTTTATGTCTGTTGTTAGCTATCGCGAGTAGTGCTTTGCACTAAGTCGGGCAGTTACAAATGTATGTAAATAAATAAATAAAACTGGAACAGGTTTACTACTCCTGTAAAACTGGGGTCCGCAGTTTTGTTGACCTCACTGCCCCACCAAGTTGTTGAGATGTCTCCAAAATGGGAGGGGCCAAGAAAACAACTTTGTGCTCATTGGACCAAAGGCAGCATATCTGAGTAACTCAAAAATAAATCACCCCGCTGGCATTCCCAGTCTCTCCCATACGAACCTGACTGGACTTGACTTAAGTGCTATGCATCTGTTCCCTGGGGTACATTTCGGAGTTAAACTACAAGAAGGTGGAATGAAGGTGAGGCTTCTGGAAACCCATTTTGAATATGCAGGAGGCAGCTCCATTGTGTGCTCACCACACCATTGTGGATATCATTTTCAAATTAGATGTTTTGCTGCCAAACCATTATTGATCTAATTTTCTCTGCAGAATACTTATTAATGTTATCTTGTTACCCCTTGATGCATATGGCTTCGTCGAGCTGAAATGGCAGCCTGTAATTGTCCCTCGGCAGAGAATTATTCATCTCTCCCTATCTTGAAAAGAATGAGCACCATATGCAGTTACACTAATGACTTCGTTCCTGAAGTCTTCATGCACCGTGTATGGGGTGTTCTTAACGTCTTATGGCTAGATTAACAATCATTCATTTTAAATATCCCATTTCAAAATGCATGTTTTGCTAGCTAAATGTCACAGATTCTCTCTTTCCCTCCCTCTCTGTTCTTTTCACGTTGCTAAAAATAAGACCTGCGTGCACTTTTTACTCCTGCTGCAAATATTTTGCTGTTACTAGATTTTTATTCTTATATCTTTTTATTTAACTGCCTCTAGAGGATGCTGGCTGCATAAACGGGAAGGAGATAAGAGAGGAAAAGAAGCCCCCCCCCCAAAAGGGGGAGGGGATGCAGTTTTTGTAATGTGACTTGATTTTTTAAAAAAGCAAGATAACGTAAACTGGATGTTCAGGATTAATCCCTGGGGTGAGGGATTGTTTTAAATCCAAAAGTAAGGCTAGAATGAGACACTTTTTAAAAAAATACCGGGTTTCCCTGAAAATAAGACAGGGTCTTATATTAATTTTTGCTCCAAAAAATGCATTAGGGCTTATTTTCAGGGGTTGTTTTATTTTTTTCATGTACAACCATCTACATTTATTCATATACAGTCATGTCTTCTTCTTCTGGTTGCTGCACAAGGGTGAAGGGCGGGGTTTCACTTAACTAGGGCTTATTTTGGAGGTAGGGCTTATATTACGAGCATCCTGAAAAATCATACTAGGGCTTATTTTCGGGTTAGGTCTTATTTTTGGGGAAACAGGGTAGTGGTTTAAGAGCAGTGTTGATGCGTACAGTGTTCACAAATGCTCCTGCCATGTGTCTCCTGAAAACAGTTCTTGCAGGTTTTCCAAAACAATGCAAAATCCTGCAATACCTATTGACCGAGCTGAAGACAGATTGCATGTGTAGACATCACAGAGTTTGGGGGAGTTACTTTTTGGAGGCTCAAACCACCCCAGCCAGCATAGCCACTGCTACATAGCAAATTCTTGGAATTGTATCTTTTCCACTTTCCTATCTACACCGCCGCCAGCGGTCTTTCCTCCAAGCAGCCTTCAAGCCCCCTGTTACTACAGCACCAAGGAATGGTGATGGTCTCAAACTATATTTTCCAGCAACGAGAAGGGGGCTGCCCCAAGACATGTTGCTGCCTGAGGCCAAGTGCCCATCAAGGTGGAAGGTTCATCATATTCCACTCACCGTTCAGACCAGTTCATGCAGAGACATGACAAGGTCACGGACAAGCATGAAACATGCATTTTCAAATGTTAGTAAAATTACATTTTATTTGTGTTTCTTGCAACTAGCACCTTTTAAACTACCTACATTAGATACTTCTGGTCTTTCTGCAGTGCTTATAATAATCTAATAATCTTAGAACGGCAGAGCTGGAAGGGACCCATCAAGTCCAGGCTCCCTCCAGGAGGCCCAGTGGGGAATCGAACTCCCAACCTCTGGTTCCGCAGCCAGATGCCTACACCACTAAGCTGTCTACCAGTTCCTGTGCCCACATACTCATGCATTGTTATACACACACATCACAAAATATTTTGCTGATGTACTTGTCTTTGATATCACACACATTTGCTGGTGAAGGATATTAGTCTGGAATCCGGTGTAACTAAATTCACCCGTAAATGTGTATGTAAGTAAAATTTATCATGGGGGGGGGGGGGGGAATGGCATGGAAAGTCCTATAAATTTCCTACCTATATCATTTTCCTCTCTGCCAGTGCACCCATAGGTAACATTGAATCAACACAAATGGAATTACTTGCTAACTGCTAATAACAAGTGCATGACACATCCATGATGCCAAAGGACAAACAGCTCCCTGCTAAACAAGTAGATGGCTTTTCACCCATGCCTTCACGTACTTTTTTCCCACTTCTGTGCACCTCAGCATATCTTCTGGTATCACCACTGGCATGAAAATACTGCCGCTGCACAGTTGTCCACCTGTTTCTTAATACTTTACCACTTTTAGGAGGGAGAGCTAAAAACCATTCTCTAAAACAGTGGTTCCCAGTCTTGGGTAGCTCAGTTTTTTCTTGGACTGCAATTCCCAGAAACCCTGGCTAGCATAACTGGTGGTGAAGGCTTCTGGGAATTGCAGTCCAAGAACACCTGGTTACCCAAGGGTGGGAACCACTGCTATAAAACATCCCTGAAGCCAGATCACCTTTTTGTATTGATGTTCTATTAATCCTGCCCCGTATCTGTTGCTATAACATCAAATGTTGCTGCCACTGCTGTTCTTGTTTAAGACCTCTTTCTTCATAAACTAATCCTAGCTGATCAGGGACTCTTCTAGCAAATTAGCTTTTATTATACATTTATCATGCTAAAGTAAACTAGCATCACTGCCTGGGTGATTCACATGAGTGATTGTAGCTACATTTTTTATATTTGTCAACAGGGGTGAGCATAGCCAATCAGGGATGTGAGGGCCAGCCTAGCCTATCAAGGACAGTGTTCCCTTAATAGATTGACTTTCTTCTATGATCACTGACACTGTTGGTCTATCACCCAAGTAATGAAACAAACATATTTATATATTTGCAGAAAATGAAGCAAACGTGGCCCCATCTTCTTAAAAAATAAGATAACGGGCTTTACAGATCTAGAGACCTGTGATTTATATACAAATGAATGGTTTACAGTGGCAATACGCTAGTGGTAAGTTTCACCACACCACTGAAATAATGTTCCTTTAGGAACACTTAGAAGCTTCACCGGAAAAGCTTTGCTACTGTTGTGGTGGCTCTGGGAATTGCTCTCAAGATGATGGGCTTTTTGGGTCTTATCAGTTCTGCTGAGTTTATCACCAGTGGGATCTGCACCATGAGAGTAGGAGAAGCAATTGCATTTAAATTGGACTAAAATGCCAGAGAAGAAAATGCAGAAAGATTTCAGAAAAAAGGAGAGACAGAGGTTTAATGACTTCTTTTTAAAAAATATGACATCTCGGATATTTTGAACTTCAGTGTTCATGACTGATCACAAGGATATTAGAGTCTGAAGCACCAGAATATTTTCCCACCACATCCAGCTGACTTGCAATCATTATAATATCTCACAATAACCTCTCAGCCTCATTGTGCTTTAGAGAGAAAAAAACACTTTTCATGCAAAAGCCTCTTGATACATGAGAAGAAAAGCAGGCTGTTATTGCACAGAAGTATGGATTCACATGTTTGTAGAAAGAGCGGACTACGACTCCCATCATCCTCAGCTAGCACGGCCACAATGGGAGTTGTGATCCAATACATCCAGAAGGAGCCAGGTTGGGGAAAACAGTGTATATTAACTGAATTGCAATTGTTATTAAGTGAACACTGTTGATGGGGGGTGGTCCATCATGGTAAGTAATTCTTGACAAAGTAACAGAGACAAAAATCAGATTTATGCTCCCAGGAGTCTGCAGTAATAAACTTCATCTTAAGGAACACTATGGGCCCCTGCTGAGCTATAGTTGACAGCAGCTAATTGAGTGTTGCCAATCAGGGACATAGTCTACACAGATGTGCGTTGTTGTGCACATTACGCATGAGGATACATCACAAGATGTACGTGAGCGATCCATATCCCTCACCTATATTTCTTTGCAGGGTTCAAAGGTGAAATTTTTAATCAGGACGGCAATGGCAGCCTTCAGGGTAAGTCGAGAAAACCTCATCCCGAGGCAGTTCCTGGGGACCGTGCCAAAAGGCAAGTAAACATCTGGGTTTGGACCTTCTTTGTTCTCTTTACTGAATCTGTTAACAGAGGAAAAGAAGAAGATGTTTTGTTAACCGCCACTAAAGATGGGGTTTTGGGATTTTTCTGTACTATAAATACCATAATTCTCCATTCTCAGTGCTCTACCTACCTCGCAGACACCGTACAGACACCTAAATGTGGCTCACATTGGGTGGCCAACTCGTAAATCAGGAAGCAGGGTGCTCTCGTATCCCGCAAATATGAATATAATTGCCTGTGCCATAATCTATTCGTCGGTCAAAGCTACACAGAGAAAGCGAAGTCAAGTTGGAGGCTGGCTCTCTGGCCCAGGCACTGCCCATGGTATGTAACTACACCGCCAACAGGCATAGGAAGAGTTGGTCTGTTTCCAAGTCCTACAGGCAAGGCTAGAGGGTGGAATTTCAACACAAATCCTTGGCACTGTTCATGATGGCTTACGGCAAACAAAATAAAACCTTCTTTCCAAGGTTGTTTTATTTGCTGTGGGGGTGGCATCGGATATTGGCAGAGGGCCTCCCCCTCCCCCACCACGGTGCAGACCCCTGGAAATTACCTATGCTCAACTTACACAGCATTTGATGCTCCGTTTCATCCCATCTCCGCAAAGAAGCGTATAATTCTAAGGATGGCTTTTCTGAAGCTTGTTGTTGTTTAGTCGTTAAGTCATGTCCGACTCTTCGTGACCCCATGGACCAGAGCATGCCAGGCCCTCCTGTCTTCCACTGCCTCCCGGAGTTGGGTCAAATTCATCTTGGTCGCTTTGATGACACTGTCCAACTATCTCGTCCTCTGTCGTCCCCTTCTCCTCTTGCCTTCACGCTCTCCCAACATCAGGGTCTTTTCCAGGGATTTCTGAAGCTACATATCCATAATTTAGTTCATGCGGCTGGATCAAACAGATGGCAGAGCATCGTTTCGTCTTGACTAAATGGTGCTCCCCTGCACGCATGCACAATTGCACAGTTATTGCTTCGCATTGTCCCTTATTCAGCCTTGATAATGAAAACTGATTCTGGTCTGCATCTCAGTTTAAATGAAGTCCGGACATGAGCAGCTGATTTCAGGCCATTAGAAGTACTACTTAGGCCAGGCTTCCACCTTCCTTTCTCCTGCCCTCACTCAGAGTGTTGTATTGGGGGAGCTGTGGCCAGTGGCCAGTACATCAAGGAAGCCATGAGTTGAAAAAGTTTGGAAACCACTAGTTTACACTCTCTTAGAAATGCATGAGGCCAGTAGAGTTTTGTACTAGAATGGGTGACAACATCCAGCAGTCTCTCTCCACTGTGATTCTCACAACATTGGTTCTACTCCACACTATACAAGGTTTTATGGCCTTTTATGACATAACCCTTTGGGTAGGCAAAATGAAGCCCACAGGCTGCTTTCCAGACCTTAGCTGGCCAAACATGCCTCACTGAACCCTTGGTGGGGCCCACTCAATCCTCACACACTCCATTTCCCCTCCAATTTTTAAAATATCAAATGCACCTGTTCTTTAGTGTTCTAACCTAGAGACCTCAAAAGTTGGAGCAGTCACTCACTGTTTATTCGAGAGAGTATGAAATAATTTAATTGCAATTTAATAAACTAAAATTGCTAGTCATTGCCAACCGAAGTGTGCCTTCAATACCATTTTGAAGAAAATACAACGCACCAGAACGAAAAGGACTTCTAAAGATAGCCAAGTCAAGTGCAACCACCTTTTACATCTTGGTGAAAAGATACTTTCCCCATTAATCAATGTGTGTTTTGATTTCTCAGGCTATCAATCAATTTGACTGAAATCTGAACCTAAGTTGAAAAGAAGTCCATACTTACCCCCAGACTTTTCCATATTTTTTAAAACACCCTTGATCAAATTCCACAAATTCCTGTAATGGATATTTTTATACTCCATTTTAAAATGCTGTTCAACATTCGGAATGTCTGAAATCTATTTTTATTTGTTGGCAAAATAAATAAATAAATAAATATATAAAATCAACAAATAGACCATAAAGGCAAGCAATGGGGCTGGTGACTCTGGTTTAGCAAGGCAGTGAACTTGTCCAACTTTCAGTCTGAACTTTAGAGCAGATCCAAGGGGCTCAACCTAATTGGGAGGAGGAGTTAGAATTCAGCACCTTGGATAGCTGCTGTAAAGTTCAGAGTAAAACCCAGAAAATATTTGCTGCCCCGCAAAACTGGGGTCACCAGACAAGGGCTATTTTTGGCAGATCAAAGCCCGGACAGTACACCAAGGATGCTCCATAAGGATTCCCACCCTCTTGCCAGATGATGCTGAGTTACCCTTGGCAAACATAAGCACCGTGTGATTTGCAAATATTTTTTGTCGTCTGATATGACCTTCTTGCGAAAGCTGGAATAAATGAACTGACAGTTGCTTTGCAGTGAGACATCTGTTTATTCAGTCAGGTTAGATAACAGGGTTCTCCTGCCTCATCTCCACCCCACCCCAAGAGTTTTCCAGAGCAAAAGGTCAATACTAGCCACTCTCGGCTGAGGGCAGCACTGCCTGGTTTTAATTCTGCATTTCATGCCCTCTGCAAAGATGTCTTATTCCACCTATCAAGAGCCCAGTTCAGATATATGAGGAAATCCTTCTACATGGACAAGCTGGCCTGAGCCTCATGTTGGTGAGTTCCCTTCTAGAGGGAGAAATTTAAAGCTTCTTCTGTTCAACTGATCTGTGCATTATGCACAAAACTTTATTATTAGTGTTGTTATTATTGTTGTTATGTGCCATCAATTTGATTCCTCTGAACTAGTGATCTCTGGGAGGTCCTGTTATTAACCGCCCTGCTCAGGTCTTGCAAAGAAAAGTCTGGGGGTTCTTCAGGTGAGCCAACCCATCTTGTCTCCTCCTCTTCTGTTGCTGCCTTCAACTTTGCCTAGTATTATTGTCTTTTCTAATGAGTTTCACCCTCTCTTGATACATCCAAAGCACAACGGCCTCAATTTAGTCATTTTCCGTTCTAAAGAGGTCATTATTATTATTACTTATTAACTTCCTTTGTAGCCACCAAGGCTGAATGGTGTAATGAGATTACCATTAAGCCAGGAGTGGTGGGAAGGGAGAGGGGAGAGGACAAGGGGGCAGAGATGCCCAGAATTAGAGCAGGGCGATTGGAGTTTTGGCTCAGGGCCCTGACATTTAAAGGTTGCAAACATTTATCATGGCAGAAATGTGTCTGACCTAAGTTCGTATAATGTTTCCAGTTGCTCCGCTGTGGACAGAATGGAACCCAAACCAAGTGGGCTGAGCATGGAACCAAAAAGACAGATGCATTCTCATACCAAGTCCTTCTTCCACTTCTTCCATCCTCTTGTTGCACATGCCAGTCCGATGAGACCCAAGCGGCACCGATAGAGCATCAGAAATTGGTACATATGCCTCTGCCAGTGAGCACATGGACCTGGATCCATTGTGCCATTTAGAGCGAAATGCATGCACAGACATCTTACCCGGGGAGCTGTGATGCTGGCTGGGAATGGTTAGAGATGGGTGCCCAAACTTTAAAATCATGCAGCACTAAAAAATCAAGCATCCTTCTCCACCAGTCCCACTTGTCTGGAAATTTGTATCCAGAACAAAGAGCCAGAGATGCTTATCAACTTCTTGAGATGTCAGCCAGCACCTAGAAACCTCGCACGCAACTAGAAATGGGACCTTTGGATTTTTTTTGGACTACAAATCTCATAATTCTCCATTCTGGGAGTCCGACCTACAGACAGCTTACAGACACCTAAAAGTGGCTCGCCTGGGAGAAGGGCTCTGAAGCCTAGCTAGGCCTAGCAGCACCCAAGCTTCCTGTTCCTACCCAAGAGCTAGCTTTCCATTTTAGGCCTTTCTCCCAGGTAAGCCACATTTCGTGCTGGAGGAGACTCTTGAGAGTCCCCTGGACTGCAAAGAGAACAAACCTATCCATTTTGAAGGAAATCAACCCTGAGTGCTCACTGGAAGGACAGATCCTGAAGCTGAGGCTCCAATACTTTGGCCATCTCATGAGAAGAGAAGACTCCCTGGAAAAGACCCTGATGTTGGGAAAGTGTGAAGGCAAAAGGCGAAGGGGACGACAGAGGACGAGATAGATGGACAGTGTCATCGAAGCGACCAACATGAATTTGACCCAACTCCAGGAGGCAGTGGAAGACAGGAGGGCCTGGCGTGCTCTGGTCCATGGGGTCACGAAGAGTCGGACACGACTTAACGACTAAACAAAAACAACAACAACAAGCCACATTTAGGTATTTGTAAAGTGTCTGTCTGTCAGGTAGAATTCCCAAAATGGAGTATGATGGGATCTGTAGTCCAAAAAATCCAGAAATCCCATCCCTAAAGGCAACCCATTCATCATAAACAAATCAAAATTTCCTTGAATTAAGCCCTCAAGAAAACAGTTGCTAGTATAAAGGTAGACGTTTCTGTTCTCCCCCAACCCCAGTGTACGAAAGGAAGGCAAATGGAGAAAAAATGCCCTTGAACCAAGGTCCAGGTAGCTTGTTAAATGCCCCCATGGCTAATAATAAGGCATGGCTTTGCAAACTTATGTTGTGGTGGGATAAGGCAGTGCTGATGAAAAGAAGAGGAGATGGCCCAGGAATTCCCATCTTTTTGAAGACACTGTGAGGCTAGGTGCCATGCCTGTAAAACAGTGGGGGAAAAGGAATATATCTTATTCGAGATGGGCACGAATCGATTCGGCCCGGTTCGTACGAATCAGTGCTGCGGCATCACATGTGCCACACATATCCTCTCCCCTCCCTCCAGGCCAGCTTCCCCACTCACAATTCAGTGCGCGCTGGCTGGGTCCTCCACCGTTGCTCCAGTCGGGGCTGGAGCATGGGCTTCCATTTCCCGCCTCTCCCAGCAGCCCAGGGAGAGAAGAGGACACGCGTGGGACCTGTGGTGCCACGCCACCGATTCGTACAAACTGGGCCAAACTGATCTGTGCCCATCTCTCCATTTTATATATTTTGTAAAGATCAGGAAGAGCTCAGTGTTGTCCTACAGTGAAGGTCGATGGGCCTGTGGAGACAAAGATCATCAGTACGTCAAGCCTTGGGGACAAACAACTGGCAGACAAACCCATGGGATCCATGGCTGAATGGTAGGCCAAGGTTTACACTAATCCCCTCAAAAGATCTGCTGTAGCTGGAGCTGGCAACGGGATTTAGACCATTGAGTTGTATGGACCTGTTCACACATGCATGTCCATCACTCAGCAGCTTGCAAGTGAGAAGGAGGCAGTCTAGATCAAACGCCATGTACATTTCCCCTCCTTTTTTCCAAGGAAGCTAGTTCATTTGTTCCGCAATTAATCATGCAGAATCGACTAATCAAGTGGGGTACATAGTCTTATGAACTGGTCCTTGAGGAACAAAGATGATCCAGTGCTAGCTAGGTGATGATCAGGAAACTCCAAACCCTGGGCAAGTGAAGATAGAAGTCCAGTGCTGAGACACATAGCCAGCCCTACCATTAAGTAGAGTGAGGCAACCCCAGATATCGAGAAACAGTGTTGTATTCCAGCCAGTCCCCTCCTTAAAAGACAGAGCCCTGTGTCCTATGCAGCTTGTCCTGCACTCTCTAAACAATCCTGCTGCCCCCAGCTCTGGTAAAAAAAAAAACACTATTCCATCTCCAGTGTTAAAGCTCAACTGTCAGTTTGCTCAGTACAGACCAGAAGAGGTGCCAGCTTAACCCGGTCCTTCAGATCCAAAATGTCCCGGGCTGATCCTGCTCTGGCATGTAATGAGATCAAAAACATCTGAACCATGTGGAAGGAAGCATTAAAAGTCACTCTGGGAAGATGGCAACCTCGGAAGACGGCAAATATAGCTCCTTGTGGTGGCTTGTAGCTATGATTAAAGAGGGTGGCCAAGACTGGAGCAGAAGGAGCAATGCACGACCTCCCCCATATTGGAAAGGAAGTATTATACTACTGAGGTGAAAGACAAAACCAGACTTCTGGTGGCTGCTGATAAAAAGAGAAAGTTATGTTCCATTTAAATGAAATTAGCTTAGCTGTTCAAAACGCCGACACTTCAGCCCTTAATAAATAGAACACAATGTTGGGATGAAAGATCTTCAAAACCCTTCCTGGAGGCAGTCGAGTTGTTAATGTTAACTCAGGAATTAAGCATTTACTCCAGGTGAAAAATATATATATATATATATATGGGCATGCAACACTTCTCTGGTCCCTCCCCCTCCCATGTCTGCAATAACTACTTTGTAAGGTTGTTTAATAAGCACAGCCATTGATAAAGTGCGGAGGCCTGCTGCCTCGGCAGAAATCTTCAGAGAGAGATAACCCTGAGGTAAAAGCAATCATTTCATAAAGGAATAGGTGGCCCAGTGGAAAACAGGGGCCTTAAAAGCCCGAGAGGGAGGGAGAGGGAGAGGGAGGGAGAGCCTTCTCTCCGGGCTCCTTGCCAGCTCAAGGCAAACAGAGAGAAAACGAGAGCAAGAAGGAAAGAAAATAAAAATGCTGCTAACACATATTTATTGCTGAGAAATCAAAGCAGAACTAGACGTTAGGGCCTGAACCGGCTTTTCATCACAGAACGTCTTTGGTTAGAGTTTGCATTTTGCTCCTTGATTGATTGAATATTTCTGGGCTGCAAGAACATCTCTTTTTTTCATTATTTTTCCCTTTTTGTTTTAAGGGAATCGCTCCCAATTTTATCTACAGGAAAACTATTCTCCTCCCCTGAGTGATTGCCTGGCCGTATTTTATGAGGACTTTCAGTTAGGCAAAAAAAATGTTTAAATCTTGTGCACCCCAGGGAGAGGTGATGATAATCTCTCTAGCGCACCCTTGGCATCATCTCCAGTTCTTGGGAAACTCTCTTTTGATATAGTTCAAGGCACAGGGGATGAGGAAATTGTCTGAGCTGAGAAAAGCCAGTGCTAATCCATCCTATGGAGCCAGAAGACTAGCGGAGTACTGTGGTAGGATTGTTGGAAGTCCTACAGAAGAAGGTGTGAATGTACACCTTGAATTATACTCCTTAGCTGTGGGAGAAGGAGATGGAAAAATCCATGGTCAGCCGAAAACATTTTGCTGCCCAAGGTAAAGGGCAACATGACTTCTTTCTTCCATTTAATCAGTGCTGAAATATGTGCAAGGAAAGAAGACTTAGGAGGGGCCATCCATCATCCAGAGGAAACAAGAAAGAAGACCTCTTTTAAGATTGGTTGTACTTATCTGGAAGTTGAGTCATGGCAAATGGGCTTCTCTCTTGTTCAGTTGAAAGGTTTTGCTATTCATCCAAGTAGCTTCTTCAGTCTCCGAATACAGAATACAATATTCGAGAATACAAGAAAGAAGGCCATTTGCCATGACTCAACTTCCAGATAACCACACCCGGATGACTGAGAATCTTCACAGACCCACGACAATGGGTGGAGAAGGACTGCAGAAGTGGGATTATCTCTCCCCACCCACCCACCCCGGTCCACTGTCCATCTAACAAGCCTATTCAGACCAAGGGGGAGTGAAACCAGCATGGAGGATATATCCAGGGGTCTCCTACCAACTCTTCTCAGACTGAAGAAGCTACTTGGATGAGTAGCGAAACCTTTCAACCTAACAAGAAAGACGCCCAGTGGCCATGACTCAACTTCCAGATAACTTCACCTGGATGACTGAGAATCTTCACAGATATATTGGTTGTACTTAGAGAATCTGGCCTTCACTAGCATTTCATACTACAACCGTTTCTATTAATTTCCCTCAAATTGATGGCTTTCCTTGCTACAAACCAGAGAGCAGTACTAACTTTCTATTACAAAAGTACAGAAGTTGATTCATCTGATGGGTGAATCTCCAGCAAAGATGATGAGACAGTGATCTACAGTGGGTTTGCCCCCATATTTATATCTTCGCCCCAAATGCGTATTGCTCATTTTCTCTAAAAATTACCCAACATCCAAATATTAATTTGTTTCATAAGTATAGAAAAATATGCAATATCTAATGTGTTGGTTCAGGGTTAGGTGATGTCATTTGGAAAAAAGCAAACCAGAGAGAGAGAGAGAGAAATGTATGAATAGCTGAGTTCCAGGATGTATAACAAAATAAACAATTGAATGATTATTCGTAAACAAGCCTATATGTATTTTCTCTTTGTGGTGTATTTTTGGAGCTGAGAACTATTTAATGTGAAAGATCTTCAAGACTTATTATAGCAAGTAACCAGCCAATATTAGAGGTCCCCAGAGACCAGGGTTCGAATCCCCGCTCAGCCATGGAAATTCACTGAAGGAGTGGAACTGGTAAAACTGCTCCTTAACGATCTCACCTACCTTGAAAGCCCTATAAGTTGGTTCTCACTCGGTGGCACATAATGACAAAACAACAGAAAGCACATGAGTGGTAAGTTGCAGGGCGTCTGTTAGTCAAAAACACAGAAAAAGAACAGGTAGAGAGAAAAAATCCACAAATGTGTTGGAGTGGACGAACGTGAAGGTGATTGAGTGATATGTTAAAGTTGATTTACAGTATCAAGAGACCTACGAAGACGATCAGAAGAGCCCATGTCTCAGTGAAGAAATATGGAAGAAGATCCATTCTTGTCATTTCTATTTTTCCCTTCTCTTTGCCTTGTGTCTCTTCTTTTTACCTTCAAAAAATGCTGGCCTTCAAGGAGGAGGGAAAAAACGGAGAAAAATGCTGTGGGATATTGAGCTTAATCTGTCTGCTGATGCTTGTGTTGGTTGAGATTAAGCTAGCTTGATGACCCAGCATGAGGAGAGATGAGCCTTTAT
The DNA here is from genome assembly GCA_037013535.1 of Intellagama lesueurii. NCBI lineage: Eukaryota > Metazoa > Chordata > Lepidosauria > Squamata > Agamidae > Intellagama > Intellagama lesueurii. Next base: position 18,123,056 of record JBAJHW010000012.1, on the reverse strand, counting down.
TACTGGTGAGGGGGTGGTTCAGTGCCTAGTGAGGTGGAAATGAACTGACCTGTACAGGTTTGTGTAATAACTGGAGGTGAAAGTGTCTTGAACAATTGATCTATCAGTAAGAAAAAGTGAGCAGTTGGTTCTTTTGTGTTTTAATTTGAGAAAGCCAAGAGTTCTAATGTTAGTTCTAATGTTGCATAAGCTTCTTTTGACTATTGCATGGTCCATATAGAAAGCAACCCGTTGTGCCTAACCTTTTATGAGGAAGCCAAAGTCTTCATTGCATATCATTTATTCAGGTTTTTTATGGTGTTGTGGAATTACTGCCACCCTGCACATTGGACATAATTTCTTCAACATTCTTTCCTCATTCCACTTGCATCTTTCAGTTTGATGCTGGAGTGTGCAAGCGTACTCTCTCTCTCTCTCTCTCTCTCTCTCTCTCTCACACACACACACACACACACACACACACAGAGTGCTTATACAACCCCAGACCTGCAAAGTTATTTCAGTATCAGAGACAGAAGGTTCAAAAATCTGCCCCCCTCTCTCTCCCAGGTAAAAATGGAACTATAATAAATTAATATCTTATAATTCATTGCCTTTTCAGGACACCAGAACTCTGGCTCTCCCTCTCCCGGCTACTACACAGGCCAAATCAAGTGTTTTGATGTGCTGCTCTTTTTAGTCGGACCATTCCTGGGAAAAGATTGTTAGACTAGGACACGGCCAGTGTTTATTCCAGCAAGATTCTTCTTGGGTTATTCCAAGAAGTTAGCACATGTTTTTTCCTCGCCCACAGAAAACAATACCGACACAAAATGCTTCATTTTTCCCAGAGGCTGTTCTTAAATTTCAAGGTCTTTTGAGGACAGGGGTGTGTCTGGGAGCTTACGTTGTCCCTTGGTACATCAAACAAAGGAGCAGCTGTGGGTTGGCGCTGGTCCAGCCTCTCGTTTTGTACCACACTGTGAAAAGCACACTGTTTTAAAAATACCTTTAACCATGCATGCCCATGCATGCCCATGGGCATAAGCCTCATTAAGCCCCCCCCCCACAGCTAGTTATATAAGCTGAAATAATTAATAAATATAGTTACATTGTTTTACAACCTGGCATCAAATCTTGGAAAGTTAGAAATAACATAGTTATCTGAAACTAGTTACTTTTTATGGGAGGGTCAATGGGATTACAAAAGTAATTGAAACAGGTAAGAGCGATGTTACTTTATTATTATAGCAAGTGACACAAGTTACTTTTAAAAAGAATTTTAAAGCAGTTGAAAGAGACAGTTTGACAGAATTTTTTCCAGTTTTATATGGATTTCGTAACAATCCTAAATCATCCCCAAAAGAGACAGAAAGTAACCAACAGTTCAACAAAGTACTAATGAGTTACTTCTTCAGGTCTGTAATGAGCAACATGAACAGGATGCTGTCAGACACTGCATTGTGTTACTTCCCAAAACTAGTACCCCAGGCTCTGGTATCTCTTGGTGCAGTTTTACTGGCAATAAGAACAGTAGTTAAATCGGTTTAATCATTACTTAAATTGATTTATAAAATCTCATTTTCATGACGCACGGGTGAAATCGATTTTGGGGGGGCTGCAAAGTAAGTTTTTTTCGACTGGCCAGCAGGGGCTTTTAAAAATATCTCACTTCTAAATGGATTTCATTCCATTCGATTTGGTGGCTGTAGATGGTTCTGTTGATTTACTTTGTGCTCCGGTTGAATGTCAGCGGCATTGGCACCATGGTTTTTCCTCTCCTGGGTTTTATTTTTTAAATTTCTTATAGAAATGTTTAGTGATGCATCGCTTAGTGCACGGTCACTGTGAACATTTTTTTGGTCAAGTGAATGCAGCCATCAATTTATCGCTGTATCACTTTTTAAAAAAAAAAACCCAAACAGTTTACAAAAAGCGTGCTCCAAAAGGAGAAAGGAAATGAGCTGATTTCACCAGTGCAGCTGCCAAAACTTGTTTTAATTACCAGAAATAAATTTATTTAATTTCAGTCAAAGTGAATGCAGGTACCTATTTATAGATCACATGACTTGAACCCAATATTTAAAAAGTCAGAACAGGAATTGATTCAAATTGCCAGTGGAACCTGCACCCTCTCTCCTTCTGCCTGTCTCTCTCTTCTCTTATCCATTATAGACACAGATAGATATAAATATTTTAATAAACTGAAAAATAAAGATCAGCAGTATTGATCTGTAGCTTTTCATCTTTTCTGGGCTGAGCGTCGGTTGCTGGGCCAACATCCAGTCTATCACTACATCATCTCTGATATGTGGAAGACTGAACTGGGGCTTTCTGCGTGGAAAGCATATGTTCTCCTCTTGAACTATGGACCATCTGCCTTGTCTGGATTAAGTTTTCATTTATTGGCCTGCCTCCAGCCCTTCAGCAGAGGATTTCAACAGCTTTCCTGGAATCCCAGAGAAGGGAGAAATAACGCAGGGTCATTGCCATTGTCAACGGCATGTCAATGACCATGGTAGAATGAGGACAGCCAGATGTCCTCTTTAAGTCAAGACATCTGACACCAGTTCATGTCTGGTTTAAAGACAAAAAAGAAAAAGAAAAAAGAAAGAAAAAAGGAGGGAGGTCAGAGACCTTGAAGTTCCCCATCATCCACAGGTAGTGGCACCTGGTCAGCAGCAGCAGGCTCAGCATTCACACATGCTACCTGGTCTCTATCTTCCCCACTCAGGTGAGATGCATGATAATTAAAGCACAATAACTATTTTTTGTTTTTCCATTGGTGCATGTACATTCATCATCATCATCATGTGCCATCAAGTCAATTCTGATTTATGGCAACCCTTTGCAGGGTTTTCCAGGCAGAGAATACTCAGACGTGATTTACCATTTCCTTCTTCTGGGGACACCCTGGGACTGTGCAGCTTGCCCAAGGCCACCCAGACTGGCTCTACTTCAAAGGGGACTCAGTGGAGAATCAAACTCCCAACCTTTGACTTTGTAGCCAGAGACCTAAACCACTGTGTTATCCAGGCAGCTGCATAAGCATTAGGAGAAGCAAGCTGTGGACTTGTTTTGCCTTCCTTTCAGGTGATGGATATCCTCCTTTTTTGGTGACATATGGCTACCCCAATTGCACACATGGGGGAATGTGTTTCCCCCTGCCTCAGTCACTCTTGGACTGGAACTCCCATGATCCTTGACTATGCTGAGTAAAGACATGCTACCCAGTATATCTGGACAAATTCCCTACTGTGTTTTAGAAGACCGTGGGCATTCATAGCTCAGTGGTTTAGGTCTCTGGTTGTGGAGCCAGAAGTTGGGAGTTTGAATCCCTCCTGTGCCTCCTTGACAGGAGCTGGACTCCATGACCTGGAGGGTCCCTTACAACTCTGCCATTCTAAGGTATCTGCAATTCTAAGATAGTAATGCTTGTACTCAACATGGACATTAGCAGAATTGTCAATGGTTCTGGCCCTTTATGTCAGTCTCATTTTCAATAGATAAGCATGATATTCCTTGCTTCCTAGCTAATATTTCCTTGGTTTACCCTTTCCTAGCAGGAAGGACTGCTCATAGCATCTGGGAGCCTGCTAAGTGTAACACAGGTAAGCAGCCATGTGCAGACCTCAACTACGGGAGCTGGTGATACTGATTTCGTAAGGGCAAGGTATCTGTTCTGGGTTTCAGTTCAAACCCTCCCTCCCTCCCTCCCTCCCTCTCTCTCTCTCTCTCTCTCTCTCTCTCACACACACACACACACACACACACACCAACCTCCACTAGGCTGCAACATACGTTCATACCAGTTATCATGATTTTTCCAATAGTTTTGCTTTTCTCCTTATGTCATTACCGTGCTAATGATGTCCATGGTGTGTCTCTGTGGACTTGGCTTCTTTCTCAAGCACCCTGATAAGAATGTTCCTATGCTGGCTTTTTTCGTGGCGTTTGCTTCCTTAAAGCTAGGTAGAGCAGCTGCTCCAGGTCTCTGCTCCCTCCCAGCTTTTCTTTCCAGCAGTTTATTAAACAAAGAGGGAGACCCCGTTTATAAAATCCACTTTAGTCTGCTTGGCTTCAGCCCTCTTTTAAAGGCAAGGAGCCGAGCGAAGTGCTCAGGAAGGGCTGCTCCACCGGCAATGATGCTTTGACATCTCGAAGGATGCTCATTTTCTCTTGTTTGAAAATTAGCATCCATGGCATCCACAGAACATCGCACTTTTCAAGAAACTTTACACGACAGCAGTGGTTTTTGTTCCTAGTCAAGCATTTCAGCGACTGTTTACATGAAGGCCTGGCTCACATCTTCAAACCAAGACATGCTGCCGATGGACAATGTACAGGGGCAAGTAACTTGGAAGTCAAACTCACTTTCAAAAATTGCAAAGTTTGAGACTGCATAGATGGGAGAACATCACTAAATCTGCTCAATGCTCTTGTTGCAGGGTAAGCGCACTAAAGCATTGACTGGAGTTTACTGCTAGGGGTTGCCGAAGTCGATGGAAAATTAACTTTGGATGCAATTAACAGATCCCTTATCTAACATGAATTTGTGTTCCAGCAACCAACTTCCATTGATAGACGTAGGCTGATTTTTCTGGCTGATGAACCAGGGCTCTGCCTAACAAATTCATGTAGACAGGATATGCCAACATCAAAAGATTGGCCCTCTAGCACTGATACACCTGAGGTGCCCAGCAGTTTGAAGCGGGTGGGTCCCAGTCAAACTTTGATGAAACAGTGATGGGCGAAGAGGGGTAATGGTACAACCTCCTGCTCTCTTCCTCCTCCTAACTTTTACTTCCAGCAGTTCCTAACACAGAGGGGGACCCTCTATACTCACTGACTTTCTACTGGACATGAGACCTTTCCCCTGCCCCGTGTCACAAAGGAATTCTCACAAAATACCCCACAATGTGAGTTCTTACCTTAGTGCACGGATTTTTTAAAGAAAGGAACAAAAAAAATGAAGATGTTTTAAAATTGGAACTGTAATGTAACTAACTACTTTTGGAACTATAACTGTAACTAATTACAGTTAAAAAAACCCCACAACAACCATTGTAACCAATTACTTTTAAAAAATAACTCACTGAGCTTGTAGTATGGAGAAGTATGACCATCCTTGTAAGATTCGAGGTTACCTGGCGTTCTGAAAGATGGGCAGAAGAAATAACTGTTTTGCTTGTTTACTTCTTCAAATGTGGTGTTGTGAATACAGTGTTGGATTAAGACTCAGGAGACATGGGTTCAAATCCCACCTTGGCCATGTAAAGTCACAGGGGTGTCAATGGTCAACCCCTTCTTGAACATTTCACACACCTCAGAAATCCTCTTAGGGTTGCTACAAGTCAGAAGCAACTTGGTGGCCCAGCATAACAATATCTTGCTCAGAGCGGCATGGAGGGGAAAGCAAGGAATATATTTTAATTAAAAGAGTTGCAAAGCACTTGCGATCAAGATGAGGCACCGTCAGAAGAGGTGAAAAACAGTTCAGACTGGTTCATTCCATGGCATTTCCACTGGGACATTTTTGCGGTGGGTTTAGAACATCAGACAGAATATTCTGCTGTGCATGACGTAAAGAGGTGATGAACTGATAACTGATCCATGAATTCATTTCCCCTCATCATTAGCTAGCAATCCTTTGGCCTGCAGATGGAAAATTAATGATCTTCCAGAGCCAAACTCCTATTGTTGAGACATTTCCTCTGAGGCAAGCCTGTCTTCTTCCTCACATGCTGAGGGAGAGAACCATGGCCTAGTTGCCACCTCCCAGATTGGTTTTGTTGTTCTTATGTGCCATCAAGTCACCTCAGACTCACAGAGACCCTATGAATGAGCGATCTCCACAATGTTCTGTCCTCAGCTGCCTTGCCCAGCTCTTGCAAACTCAAGCCTGTGTCTTCCTTTTGGGCGCCAGTCCAGTTTGGCTCGGTATTTCCTATTCAGAAGATCGATGCAAGAGCCTAAGACAACGAGCAATGAGAAAGCCAGCTTCAAAAACTAGGGCAGTGCAAAGCAGAGCCTAGGAAAAGCTATTTTTGTGGACTACAACAGACAAAATCCTCTAGCTGGGGCTGTACTAGGTTGGGGCAGCCCAGGGTTTGCCCCCTGCCTGCTAAGCTATAATGGGTACCAAAATCTAAATGCGAATCTACTGGTAAGTGATAGAGAGATAAACACTCCCCTCTCTGTTTTTAAGCAGAAACTTTATATTTTTGGGGGCGAGGAGGAACTACATTCTGTTCCTCCTCTTTTCCTGTGTGGCATCCTGCCCATGTCTCAGGTATATGTAGACACTGGAAGAACCGTGCTGGATCTGGCCCAATTTCTAGCCTAATCCTGCCTTGCATTTGAAAAGAGTTTAACCAGATACCTCGGGGAAGGCAATCAGCAGGAAAAGAATGCAAGAACACCTCCATCTCATGTTCTCTAAACATGTCACAGTCAAATAGATGCCCCCCCCCCGCCTTGTGTCATTGTTATCATCTGCCATCAAGTCCATTCTGATTGATGGTGACCCTTTCCTGGGTTATCCAGGTAGAGAATGCTCAGAAGTGCTTTACCCTTCCCTTCCTCTAGGGGGCAACCTTGGGATGGCGCAGCTTGCCCAAGGCCACCCAGGCTGGCTCTTCTCCTGGGAGGCAGAGTGGGGAATTGAATTCCCAGCCTCTCTTAAACCACAGAGCTATCCAGCTAGCTCCATTCTATCCAGCCAGCAAATTTGTATACATTTAAATATTTTGTAACTGAGGACAGCTTGAAAAGTGGAGTCGGGATGCTCATCAGAGTTCGGGAGAAGATTATCCATCAGCGTCCTTGTTGCATGCAACGTCAACACAATTATGTAATATTTCCACTTTCTCCCTGCCCTTTAACTCCCGTTGATGGGCAAAAGTTAAGATAAGGACAGAGTCCATTGAAGGTGAAGCATTCCTGCTCGGTGCCTGGAGCAGGTTTTTGTCAACATGTTTGTGGAAAGACAGAGGTGACCAAAGTTCAGTTAAGAGAGGAAGGAGGTGATTGGAGGATGCAATAAAAAAAATCGGCATCTCCAGAACCATGTGCAAAGTCCAGTCAGAGCCGTAGCTAGAGGGTGGCTTCAGGCGGGCTGGCTTCTTGGCGAAAGTCTAGATAAAAAAGTCCAAAAGCAGCAGAATGCCACAGAATACAAAGTAGGTGTTGCATTGTCTACACAGACTGTTGCTCCCGTGTGTTGAAACTATTATGTCACCTATTGCAGAAGGTGTGCGAAAGCTCTGGGTGGCTGAGATGCTGGGATGGCTGAATCCTAAAAATGGAATCAAGAGCCTGACCCTTTAGCATCCCTAGTATAGAGTCTGTACTGTCACTAGCAGGGGCGCTAGGTCTACAGGGGTACAGGGGTGCCTCTCCACCTCCTGAGTAGCATACTCCCACTACCTGCCTCCTTACCTAGGGCAGAGGATCAGGTCGTACCTGGTTGTCCTGGGCTGCTGAGTTCACCGTACCATGCTCTGTGACGTGCGAGAGAGGAATGATTGACAAATGAAGATAAGAGCACGAATGTTAGCTGATTGCAGGTAAACAACAGCAAGTAGAAACGTTGCTCATTTGAGAGCAAGGTGTGCTTTTCTGGTCTTCGGATGGGTTGAGAAGTCAAGGAACAAGATGAGGCGGAGGAAATGAGAAGATGGCAGCCAGCCTGCTCTTCTGTCCAGGTTTATGTGCAAATTTGGCTCAGCTGTGAATATGTCCTTCTGTGTGTTTCTACCCACTGTCCACTACTGTGCCTTCTCTCCCATTGATCACAATGGTCAACAGCTGCCTTCTGGCACTTAATGTCTCTATAGGCAGCCTTGTCTATTGACTGATTGGTTACACTTCCATTTCACCTTTTCTCCTAAGGGACAAAGAGAGCATTCCTAATCCCTCTTTATCCCCCATAACCACCCCACAACGAAGTTCAGGCCAAGAGACTGAGGCTGTGGTCACACCAGCAAAATGTTTCTGAATCACTCATGAATTTCAACCCTGTTTTGGGAGGCTCAGATGACACAAGGCCATTATTGATTCTTTTGTTCCCCCTCTGTGCTACTTCCGTATCAAATCCAGCGCTCTGTGAGGCTACTACTATATTTGCTCCACATTTTCATCACGCAGTACAACTGACATCCCATTGAGAGTGCACTCCAAAACCGATTCATTTCCTATGCATCTGGTGTGCTGTCCCACCTCCATCAGCCACTGTCGTTCAGCTCCCTTAATTCATTTTCAAACGGGAATGTCAGCACATTGGTATACTTCTGTCAAATATGGAGCATCAGTCCTCCTTCTGTCTTTTGACCGCCAGTGCAGTGTGCTATGGGTTCTCCTCCATAGAGGGTAACAAAGCATGGAAATAGGAAGAAATGGCCCAGATCAGTACGTGGCCATTTTGCTGACAAAGCAATCTACCCACACAATTTTTTTTAAAGAGCAGGGGGCAGAGAAGGGCACAAGAAATGGAAGAGGATATGTCCTGCTCGAGGAGGGTGGACAAATGTACCACATCTAATTCACCCCCCAAAAAACAGAATGTTTAAAAATGTATGAACCACTATCACAGGATATATACCATGTGCCCACAATGTGTGACTATTCAGGAAGAAGAAGATGTGAGAAAGAAGGGGAGGCATTTCTCTAGTGTGACTGCAGCCTGAGATTGGCACTATGTCTTGAGACCTGTGTCCAAGTAGGGACTGGAATCCAGGTCTCCTGAGTCCTAGTCTACACCCTGACAGTTCCATCACCCAGAGCTCTCTGTGTGTTTCCATTTCAAAGTGTTATTGGCACAGAATTAGCACAAGGCAGTAGCTCAGCAGGCTGTTAGTTGTTTTGAAGATTGAACCTGCACTTCATCATCATCTAAACCACACCAGATCTTGTTTTTCTCCAGATAATCAATGTAGTACTTAAATCAAGTTTATGGCCTCTGTCTCTGTGGAAAATTATTTCATTTGTGTCCTCCTCATGCTTTGAAAGAATGAGGCGCATTTATGCTAAGGCCTTCTCACTTTCTGCTACTTCACCTTCCTGCACAAGAGCAATTTATAATGCATTTTCATTGACTGACTAACAACTGCTTCTTCTGAGTAAAATAGCACATTTTGAACGTTTGGGCCTTGAGAATCCATTGATTGCTTGCCTTCTCTTTTGAAGCTATTAATTAACCTGCTAGTAATTTTATCCTGGAGCTAGACTGCTCTCTTTAATTGAGATAGTGTCTAACCTGACTCGGTTACAGATGGAGCAGGCGTTGGTGGGGAACGTTTTCCTTTTAGTAGTGCCAGTCTTCCGCTTTGGTCCTCCAGGGCCATCGTTTGAGCAATTAGGCTTTGTGTATGACATTGAGATAAATATTGGATTGACTTATGCTACACTAGAGGGAAAAGATGTCGGAGGAGAAACATCTAGAGCAGTGGTTCCCAACCTTGGGTCCTCAGATGTTCTTGGACTACAATACCCAGACACTCCAGCCAGCACAGCTAGTGGTGAAGGCTTCTGAGAATTGCAGTCCAAGAACATCTGGGGACCTAAGGTTGGGAACCTCTGATCTAGAGCAGCCATTGTTACAGCCCAATAACATCTGGGTTCCCCAAGGTTGAGAATGCCTGATCTAGAGGATGTCACACCTGCAAAGATATAGGTAAGGTTGCATGCTTTGGCTTGTATCCAATTGCTAGACACAACCAAAGTACTGCCCCACCCTGACTCAACTGCTGAAGAGTAAGTCAACACTTATGGAAGATCCATAGACTCAATGGGCATACTCTAATCAAGACAAACAGTTGGATTCAGACTTTAGCTTTCTGCTAATTAGCCTAGTGAATAGTGTTTACCGTACCAATTTGTGTTTTTGTATTTATTATATTAATGCATGGTGTATTGATTGGATTTAGAATCCAAGAATTGGATTGGAGAGTCCAGCTCTCTGGGTAGATCTAGCCATTGTCTTCAGGATGCACAGTTGTCTGGAGAGATTCTGACTATGAACAAAGTCTGTATCCTGCATCCGCTGCAGGGCTGACAAGGGCTCACATAGCTTGAGACACATGGTGGCCTTTCTTAGGAAGCATCTCGTGGGACTAACTTCAGAACGATGGGCTTCTCTGGTGTTGAAAATGGACTAGGGCTCATCTTCAGGGGAATCTACAGAAAAGTGGAAGGAGAAAGAAGGAACCGTTAGCCAATTGGCCCAGCTTACAGCAGGCGCCCAGATCCACTGTGTAGTCCCAGCTGGAATCCATACATCTCATTGATTCAATGGGTCTGCTCTTGGTGGGATGGCATTTCAGCTTGACAAGCTTGTTAGGAAAAGTCACTTTACTGAACCACGACTCCCAGCATCATCTCTTTCTTCCAGAATTTCTACAAAGGGAATGTGGATCATTTAAACCAGTGGTTCCCAACCTTGGATCCCCAGACATTCTTGGACTACAACTCCCAGAGATCCTGGCCAGCACAGGTAGGGGGTGAAGATTTCTGGGAGCTGCAGTCAAAGAACATCTGGGGACCCAAGGTTGGGAAGCAGTGACCGAAACCAAAGGTTTCTTAGAAGTCAACAGGGCTTCCTTCTGCACTCCCTCTTCCCTTCTTTACTCCCCACCATGCATGCACTTCATCCTTTCCTGCTCTCTCACCGGAGTTTCTTTGCAGACTCTGAAGGAGAAGCGCTGCAGGAGGACTGTGATCGCCACCTTCATGGTCACGAGAGCAAACCTCATCCCGATGCAGTTCCGTGGCCCAGCTCCAAAGGGCAGGAATGTGTAAGGGTCTATTTTGTCTTTGTTCTCTTTGCTGAACCTGGCAAAGACATGGAAAAAAACAGGAGTTGGTGGACAGGAAAATGGAAGCAGGTAGACAACAAAACCGTTGCCGTCTCTCAGTGTGTGATCTGTCAAAGGCAAAAATCAAAACACTCGTGGGGGAGCCTGTTCTGGACATAACTCAGCACCACCCTGTTCACTGTTGCTCATGTGAAGTCATAATGCTGATATCTATGGTGCTTGTCTGTTGCATAAATGATCGGCCAGGCTGAGGGATGTAGTTCACGGCTGCTTAGGTGGCTTCTTTCACTGTGATCTGTGAAATATGTCTGTGCTCTGCCATTTAAAAAAAGGAAATTACATACATGTCCTTTCGCCTAGTAACAAGGAAAACCTAAAATTGCATATTTGAACACTGAATTCTGTGTGTCCAGTAACACTGAAACTTTAGCTTTTACAAGTAATTCATTCTTGATAGCAATCCTAAAGAGGTAGTTGACTTTTATTCCTCAGAGAGGAATGAGCTAAGAAAAGAACTTACTACATTAATCACAATATTTCTTTAGGAAGGGTTAGAGAGTGCCATAATACCTGGAATGAAAATTTGACACAGTTTATCTAAAATCTATATTTAAAGGTAACTTTAGAGAGTAAAAAGACAATGTTGCTTCCCCACCCCCTTTTTATTTTTATTTTTATTTTTTGCACCAACAGAATAGAGTGCTCCCACATGCTACTTTATCTTTGGAATGTAACTTGGTAGCATCTCAAGTATAAAAACAGAAAACCCAAAAAGAACAGCTTGTTATGTGGATTGTAACTAGTCCTTTCCAAGCTCTGGGTTGCTTACATGCTGAATCTCGGCCATGCCTGACCTTCGTCATTATGTGTGGCTACTATGTAACCCTGCTGTGTTAAGGCTTCTGAGTAGGCAGCTGACGCCAGGGACAAAAATGCTGAGGACAAACCTCAAATGGAGTTAGTTGAATTGCATGTCATTGCATACAAAGCCCTGAACTGGTCTCTGAACTGAAGAAGAGAGGGACCTGTGCACAGGCTTAACTGAGACGGCATGACACCAGGTCAGTTCCTGGCTCTGGGACTGTAAGGCTGTAGCTCAGCAGCAGAACACCTTCTTTGTATGGAAAAGGTACCATGTTCCCAGGTTGCTGCAAACCCCCTTCAAGACTTTGCAGAGTGGCTGCCAACAGTCAGTGTCCACAAAACCAGCTAGCTCTACCATCAAGGCCCACTTATCTAAAGGGCCAATGATTAAAGTAATTTGCTCAACAGGCGGGAGCGTATTCATGATGTTTTTACTTTCTCTTCCACCGTAATGTGTTCTTGAGGTTTCCCACATTCATTTCGTTGGGTATAAGAACCTAAGTGGTGACTGGTATGGGTGACTGAGCCACCATGTGGCTCAATACAACATCCCTATATTCTCCTTCCAATTCAGGTGCCCTGCTTTGTCAGCCAGTGCCAGGTCCTCAAACTAAGAAGCTATGCCATGATGGGCATCTGTTGGGAAGATCAGCCTTCTTTTTTGATCTAGCTATGAATGCATTTCCTATCGTTGAGCAAGAAGGACACACACACACCTTTCTGGTCTGAACTCCTCCGGTTCCGGCCAGAATTCTGGATCCCGGTGGAGAAGATAGGGTGACGTCGACACCACTGTGCCTTTTGGAATGGTCACCCCATTGATCTCAACATCTTTCTTGCAAGCCCTTTCAATCCGGCCGCCAAAAGGGTAAAGTCTTTGTGTCTCACTCATCACCATGTCAAGATACTCCAACTGCATGACAGCATCATATGTGAGAGGGGCCTAGAGGTGAAGGAAAGGCAAAAGATGATTATACATACTAGAGTATCCTGTTTTGCATTTCTCATGCTGATATCACCTTGTGTGAATGAGCAACCTGGTACAACCTTCATGAAACATACATATAATTTTTAAAAGCCTGTTGGCTGCAGGGTTTTGAACCATCCTGAGTAATCCTAAAACATTAACACTTAACTGGAAATAACAAGAAGTAATTGAATGAATCATGTTTTAAAGAAAGGATCAATTAAAATACCTAAATACAAAGAAATAAAATTAAAAAATAAAACAAATAAAGAATCCCGTTGACACTTTAAATCAGAGGTCTCCAACCCCCGGTCTGCAGCCTGGTGCCGGTCCGTGGCCTGAGCCGGACCGGGCCGTGGAAACAGACCTCCCGCCCCGCCCCCCCCCCACTCACTCACCCTCTGCACAGCTGATTCATGCATGTGCGCACGCTCCAGCATGCCTGTGTGAGCGCCGCGCCGCCGTTTGCGCATGCACATGAGCACATGCGTGCCCGCACAAGCGCTGCGCCATCGTGCGCATGCGCACGAGCGCTCTCTCATTTGTGCGAGAGAGAGCGTGTGCTTGTTCGCGCAGCTGCGCATGAGCGCCGGGGGGTGCCCCGCCTTCCCCAGCCGGTCCGCGGGGGTGAAAAAGGTTGGGGACCCCTGCTTTAAATGATCATACATGGTGGAGAGTCCCTTTCTGCATTTCCCATGCTGATGGCAGCTTGTGTGAATGATTAACGCCCCCTATTATCATTCTAAATTAACATAAAGCCTTACTCAAACCATAACATTCTGTAATGTTTATCAAAACCAAGATGTTTAAAATGGTGTTGACATTCTGGTGCCTTGGGTCCTTTTAAGGAGAAAGGCAGGGTAAAAATATTTTAAATTTAAAATAGCAACATATTCATGGTCAACCAAACCAAAGAAGTGACCATGATACTCCGTCTCAGCGTGTTAGCAAAATTAAAGAGGAAAAGGGAGAAAGGGAGAAAGGGAGAAAAAAGGCAAAGCATTATGGCTGGAAATGCTGCTCTTTTTGAACAACAACTCCCAGAATCCCTGCCACCATTATGGAAGTTGTAGTCTAAAAAGGTAACATTTGAAAACTTGGAACTGGCATAAAGATGGATGAATGAATGTCTATATTTCTATATTGGTGGGAAGGTGTGCCAGAGAGAGAAAGAGCATGATGGCCTTCTTAAACTTACTCTCTCCTCTTCCCCCTAGTTCAGTGGCTCCCACCCTTGTGCCCTCAGACGTTTTTGGACTAAAACACCCAGAAACCTTCACCACTAACTATGCTGGGCAGGATAGCTGGAAGTTGTAGTCCAAGAATATCTGGGGACTCAAGGTTGGGAAGCACAGCTCTACTTAGTTTCAAAATTTCATTGTTCCACAAAGGGAATGGATCTTCTGGGCCAAAAATGTGTCCTTCCCCCTCGTTTAGGTGAAGATCACAGCAAGCCAGCCATCCTCCCTGTCCATCCAGCACTCTCTTACCTTGTTAGGTAGAACAGAGTCTATCTCGTCGTGAACTTTCTGTTGAACATCCGGGTGAGTGGCTAAAGCGTAGGCCAAGAAACAGAGGGAATTACTGGTGGCTTCATAGCCAGCAAAAATAAAGACGAGGGCTTGGGCAAGGATTTCCTCATCAGTCAACCCTACAAACAAACAAAGGGGGAAGGATAAAGCTTTAAGCTGTACAATGTGTAGACCAGAAATATCATCTGACCTATAGAGAAGGCAAGTATTTTTTTGTAGGCTAGGCCTCTGATTTATATTCCACTCTCTTAAGAAATCACTCTCTAATTCTTTGAAGAGAAACATGCCAAATTCCCTAGATTTTATTTTCTGCCAGAGCCACAACTATGGCTGATGCAACCTTTGTAAGAAGGGGGGGGGGGGGGGAAATAGCACAAAATGTTTTAAAGAAATATCAATGTGGTTCTTCCTTTGCCTCTTCTTGATGTTTTTCAAGCCATGAGTCTGCAGGTAAACCAGAGCTTCTCTGGTTGCTTTTTTTAATGTGCTCTTATCATAAACCACAGAAAACCGCGCCTTGCACCATGTTGACTTTGGCAGCATTCGCTGTTCTATCAACTGGGTTCAAGAGTTCACCAAAAAAATGACTCACCCACCATGCTCAGAGGTTATCACCAACAGTGAAGTCTTCAAAGATGCATATTAAACTTTTTAAAAGGGGAGATATCCATGGGAAGTTTGTAAATTACCAAACAATGGGATAACACAGAAGGGGTATGATGAGCTAGAGCAGTGGTTCCCAACCTTGGTCACCCAGATGTTCTTGGACCAAAACTCACAGAAGCTTTCACCACTAACTGTGCTGGCCAGGATCTCCGGGAGTTATAGTCCAAGAATGTCTGGGGATCCAAGGTTGGGAACCACTGGTTTAAGTGATCTACGTTCCCTTTGTAGAAATTCTGGAAGAAAGAGATGATGCTGGGGGTCATGGTTCAGTAAAGTGACTTTTCCTAACAAGCTTTTCAAGCTGAGATGTCATCCTAGCAAGAGCAGACCCATTGAATCAATGAGATGTATGGATCCGAGCTGGGACTACACAGTGGATCTGGGCCCCTGCTGTAAGCTGGGTCAATTGGCTAACGGTTCCTTCTTTCTCCTCCCACTTTGCTGTAGATTCCCCTCAAGATGAAGGCTAGTCCATTTTTAATGCCGGAGAAGCCCATCATTCTGAAGTTAGTCCCACAAGAGGCTTCCTAAGAAAGGCCATCATGTGAGTCATGGTCAGCCCTGCAGCGGATGCAGGATACAGACTTTGTTCATAGTCACAATCTTTTCAGACAACTGTGCATCCTGAAGACAATGGCTAGATCTACCCAGAGAGTTTGATGGAAAACCTGCTGTTAGCTGCCCCAAATGCTTTTGAAGTTGTCCGTTACTTGGCAAAAATTATCCGATATATGAATGAATTGGACAGTGGTGCTTCTGATGCAAGCAAGGAAGCAAAGAAGAAGGATTCCTGGATGTAAAAGGCTTTCACAACTTTCTGGGAGTTGTAGTCCAAGAACATCTGGGGACCCAAGGTGAGGACTACAGAGCTAGAGCTTGGGAAGTCAAGAGAGCCATGTTTAGGGCCAGTGCTGGATGTTCTCTCTCTCCAGGTCTGGCTTTGAATCCCGCAGAAACTCAACAAGGCATGGCTTTACCTTTGTATCCATGACTGACCCCATTGCTCTGGTGGCTGCCATTGGAAACTTGGGAGTCGATCATCAGCTGCAGGAAGTCGACTCGGCTCTGGAAATGAATTAAATAGATCAGCAGAAGTAGAGAGAAACCAGCAGGTAGGTCACAATAAGTTGAACAACAGGAAATATGAAATTAGGTCCCCTGTTTTTTGTTGTTGCCATTTTTTATGGAGTAATGTTCAGTTCAGATTATAAGCTTTGCAATTCTCCTTTTTTCCCTAATGCAGACAATGACAAGCAAATAGCAGTTGGGGTGCTGTCATTCCGCTCGGTGGATGGGTTGATTCTGCAGGCTTTTGACCCTTATTCCAATTGGGAAGAAGTGCCGCCTGTATTCGGTGCTGCATCAAACAAGCATGGGAGCCTTCTTCATGGATCTGCCACTATTTCACTTGGTTTGGCCCTTCAAAGGTCCTGAACTGCAAGTCCCATTACATCAGTATTGGAATCCTAATGAGATGCTTGGCTTTATGCAGACGCATGATATGCCGGTGCAGAAGAGTCAAGCAGAAAAGCGTGTGAGTCAGAGAACATTTTTAACATGCCTATGGTTTTCATAGTTTTTGGGAAAGTAATTTAAACAAAAATTTAATGGTTCTCATTCCAAACAGAGCTTGGCAAAATTCATGTTTTGGGCCACTGTTCCCAGAATCCCACTGCAGCATCGCTGACGGCCCCATCTGCTGTTTTATTCCGAGAGCTGTAGTTTCCGAGCTCTGGACCCAACAAGCTGGAAAGGCTGAAGTCCTGAGGAAATGGAGAACTTGGGTCCTTTTGACCCAAAGACCCTCACCCCAAACCTCCAACGCAGCCCTACCGCTTACCGCTTGGCCTTCTTTCAAGCGAGCTGCCTTGATTTTCTCAAAGGCTTTTGTGAAGAACTCCACTGATTCTCTGGGAAACATTTGCACATTCAAGGCTTTATAGACAGGGACGAGGAATGGGAAACTAACTGTAAAGGAGAGAAAAATTCGTTGAAGACAAAGGAATATTCCTGGAGCAAACCTTTGCTTCTTCCCTGTGCCCTGTATTTGTAGGGACCCGTGAATCAATTTTAACCAGGTTTACGATCATTAAAGGTCATTTTGCCAGACTCGGTGTGTCCATCTATTGAGCTTCTCCAGGCTATTAATCATCATGGGCCCCCATGCAGTCTTCATGTATAAAAAAGGCATGAGAAACTTGTGTACAGAGAAGGGGAATCCTCTCATCCCAAACTGGGGAGGATGCCAGCTACCATTTCACTCCACCCAATAAAAGTCCTCCCCATAGGAACTGGCCTGTGATCATGAACTGGATTTCACCAAAAATCAGAGGCAATCTTACACATCAGAACGAACTTTATAGTGATCGTCTGAAAAGGCTTGGTGAGCTCCTTAATCTCCTTGATAAAACGGTCATTGGGGTTGTTCATGGAGTTGACATCCACCCCAAAAGAAGTGCTGGTGATCACATCCATGCTGTAGGGCCCGAAGATGCTGAAGAGTGAGGAAAAACATCAAACATTCAGATTGGGCACTTAAATATGATTGAGAAGAAGAACTTTAAAGAAAATGGTTCCTAGCTGATCGATTCATAAAAGGTAAGGGCCAAATCAAGCAAGCTGCATGGCTTGCTGGTCTGTTAAGATGTCCGGATGGACAAGGGTTAGGGTCATGAAGCTAAAGGAAGGTTCCTTGTATGAGATCAGAGAAATGGTTCATCTGTTGTGGCCAAGTGAAAATGGAATGGTACGTGTTCTGCCCCTGTACAGAAGAAGCCATTTTTAGCAGAGGTAAATTCAGAAGATTATGAAACACCCCTCTTCTACGTAATTGTGGAAATTTGCAGACACCTGCTCTCTTTCACAGCTGGCTATTCTTTATCTATCACTCTTAATAAGATTATCTGCACAGTTGAAGAAGAACATAAGCAGTGATGGTGAACCTTTTTGAGCCTGAGTGCCCAAACTGCCAACACAAAACCAACTTATTTATTTCAAAGTGCCAACACTGCAATTAAACCTGAATACTGAGGTTTTAGTTTAGAAAAAAAAAACAACTGCCCTTGCACTGCAAGGGTTAAATACTTGTGTTTTTTCTAGGGGAGGTATTAACAGATAAATATTTACCGGTCCTCCAATCCCCCATTGGGCTAGACCGGTAATGACCGCCATTGCACCCCTCCGCTGGACCACTGCACCAGCAGAGGGGAGTGCCGAAATCCGGGATCGAAGGATGGGGAAGTATTTCTCAATGGTGACTATGGCTCACGTGCCCAAAGAGAGGGCTCTGCGTGCCAGCTGTGGCACTCGTGCCATAGGTTCGCCATTGCTGGCCTAGAGGCTAAATCTGTCCTTAGGAATGTTGGAATGTGACCTGCAGCATCTCCCCAAGGTCTGTTCCTTGTAATACAGATGGAGTAAGAAGAGACGTTTCTCTTGTTTTCCGCAATTAGTGCTTGGAAATAACAACAGGGGGCTGCTTGTCTACTGGTCTGCTTCCCAATATCTGGGGTCTCCAGAAAAACTCACTCCCAACCCTAGCTGGAGATGATGGGACTTGTCGGGGGACTCCTTACATGCAAGGGACCCCAGAAATGGCCTTATATTGAGATAGCTTTATATTGAGTCAGAAGATTTTTCCTTCTTAGTCCACTGTCCTATCATTCAGTCCACACCTTGCGGCCTGGGGTTGGCACCGCATTTCGTTGGCCTGTATTGCATGGGTTTCTGGCAAGTCAAAATTGGATATCCAACCAGACCCCAGAAGGCAGTCCCTGTAGCTCCTAATTCACACTTTAAAAGTGCCTTTCATCATCAATTTGATTTCTCCTCAACTTGTGCAACTTACTCTTTCATCACCATGGGCTCATCCATTTCCACCTTCTTCTGAACATGTTGCGCCAAAAGCTCCCCATAATGTTTTATGATGGGAAACATCTGAAATACAAATCAGGGGATGCACCTTGAAACACATACAGATGGTTTTCCTCCTTAGCTGCAAATGATTCCAAAAAGCCAGTAGGTGATTCACGAAGGAGTGCAAACAATTAATTCCAAACGGGGGACATTTTATTTCAGTATTTATTTCACTTAATTTCATTTTGCTAGAACACTTTTCTCTTCACCAGGGGACTCTTGGAGGGCAATGGACTGCTCTGAAAATATGTGTATTTTAGTGTGTTAATACAGGAGTCACCCATCAATCAAGGTCAATATTATCATCATCCATTTTTGACTTAGGTGACCTGACTCTTTTTTATAGGGTTGCCAGCTAGAGAATACACTGAAGTGGTTTCCCCTTCCCCTTTTCAGGAGGCTTTCTGGAACTGTGCAGCTTGCCCAAGGCCACCCAGACTGGCTCTTCTCCCAGGAGGCACAGTGCGGAATTGAACTCCCAACCTCTGGCTCCACAGCCAGATACTCAAAACAATGAACTGTTCAGACACCAAATAATAATAATGTGCCATCAAATTTATTCTGACTTATAATGGCCCTTTTCAGAGTTCCCAATGTAGAGACTACTCAGGACTGATTTAAATTTCCTTCTTCTGTGAATGTCCTGGGACTGTGCAGCTTGCCCAAGGTCACACAGGTTGGCTCTATTTCCAAGTGACATAGTGGGGAATCGAACTCCCAACTTATCACTCCACAGCCAGATACCTAACCAATGGGTTATTGAGCCAGCTCATCCATAGGGTCACCATAAGTCGGAGGTAACTAGATGACACATGGGAACAACAAAAACATTGC
Source organism: Intellagama lesueurii (assembly GCA_037013535.1). NCBI lineage: Eukaryota > Metazoa > Chordata > Lepidosauria > Squamata > Agamidae > Intellagama > Intellagama lesueurii. The sequence continues at coordinate 18,103,485 of JBAJHW010000012.1, read as the reverse complement.
AGATGAAAACTATCTCCTGAAGGCTTCCAGATAATACACAGACTATAGAAACAGATTCTGCTTCCAATAAGGCATAATTTTCTATGAATGCAAACTCTTTCACAAAAAATTGGGATTTGGCTCCTTATATTTTGCTGCTCAGTCAAGTACTGAAGCACCAGTGTTTAGAATCATCACAGAGATAATGCCATCACGTTGGGTTGGATTGAGATGAAATTAGATTCTGAGCAGGTCCACTGAAATCAATGGAAGTTTTGTTAGCCAGGATAAAGTCTAATAAAATCAATGGGCTTATCCTAAATAGGAGGGAGTCTGAGTCCTCCATTATCTGTATAGTCTTCACATCATATTAAAAAGGGGAGAGGGGGGTGGAGAAATGGTGCATTAGCTAAAAATTGACAGCAGGGTTGAAAAGTGAACCTTCATGCCCATGTCCATGATAGCTGTAGCAACCCTGACCATGAAGACAGATTGTTGTTATTGTTTAGTCGTGAAGTCGTGTCCAACTCTTCGTGACCCCATGGACCAGAGCACGCCAGGCCCTCCTGTCTTCCACTGCCTCCTGGAGTTTGGTCAAATTCATGTTGGTTGCTTCGATGACACTGTCCAACCATCTCGTCCTCTGTTGTCCCCTTCTCCTCTTGCCCTCACACTTTCCCAACATCAGGGTCTTTTCCAGGGAGTCCTCTCTTCTCATGAGATGGCCAAAGTATTGGAACCTCAGCTTCAGGATCTGTCCTTCCATGAAGACAGATAGCTGTCTTTAATACTGCATACCCTGCATGAATTGCATGCTCAAGGTATAGGGGTAAACCAATGGGACACTGAATTATCCATCATCCGAGTTACTCAAGTTTATGATTTTTTTTCTTACTTCCTTCAGCTTCCCACTGGTGAACGTTGGAGAGAGCAAAGTCCGTAGCTTCTTCCATTGTTCATCCTGCGCCATGGAGATTGCTGTCTTAAATATCCCAGCTACACGAATGTCCTAGAGGCAACACAGGAAACACCGTTGACTATCGGAGATCAGAAGATTGTTTGGTCAAATCATCAGACTTGTTTGCATCAGCCTGATCAGACATTGTGGTTCCTCATGTCCTTGCTATAATTTGCACAGACGACCCCTCCTTTCTCTTGAGCAGCATGGCAGGTGCCCACATCATACCCACCCACCGAGCAATCATGAAAGGACTGGCTGGTTGCTAAGAAAGAAGCCGTGAACCCATCTAGTGCTTCCAAATCTTAAATAAAGGAGCACCCATCCTAATTTGGGGCAAAATTATAGTCTGAGAATTTAGGGACAGCTTTGCCCAAAAATGAGCCATCTTGTGAAAAAATTGATATTTTGGTGCAAAAGATTTTTCTCATCAATGCAAGAGTTTTCTCAAGATCCCCAATAAAGTCCTCATTAGGAAGAAGAAGTAGGTAGCAAGGCCTTACCCTTACCTGTAAGGATAAGAGAGGGTTAGGTAATTCTACTTGAGCCATGAATTGCTGGGCGACCTTTGGCTCGTCTCAAGCAAACCTACCCACAGGGGTGTTGGGAGATCATTGTAGAAAGTCAGGAAAAATATGTAAATAAGAAGCAGGTTCTCACCCGGCGGTTGGTAAAGGTAGTGTAGCATTCTTTCACTAGCATGGTTTTAATAATGGCTGGATCCATCACAACTAGCACAGGTAGTCGGCCATCATAGAGCCTACGTTCAGACAGAACAAAGATGCAAAGGCACTTTCTCACAGTTCTTTTTAAGAACAAAAGGCATATTTTCAAGGGCTTGCAACAGTAATTGTTGTGAATCCCCTAACGAGGATTGGCTGTGAGTCATGGAAGGAATGCTTGGAAGTCACATGGTATAGTGTTACTGGTGGCATGCGACTTTGGGGGGATAACAAGAGGTTGTGGGTGGTAATGTCATTATCCCTTCCAGTTGGTCACCCCAAAATATTGCTTCTGGAAAAGCCAGGAGTGTGGGTGGTAGGATGTTTAATAGTTTTGTAAACCTTCTTTTTAATCTTTCCCTCCATTAAAAAAAAAAAAGATTTCAAAAAGTTACCAGAAATAATGTAGCCGTCTTAAAATAACAAGCAACACCCAAGGCTAAAAGGGTAGTTTGAAAAGATAACAAGCAATGGTTAACAAACTACTTTTTAAAAATTATGTTACAGGCTAAGCATAAGGAAGGGTGGAGCATCTTCGGTTACTGATTGGGTAAGCTAAGTTTTGTTGCTAAGCAACAGACACATGCTTCCTTCCTACCCTTCTTCCAGATGCTATGGGAAAGTACAAGGACATTAAAGCCAGTTTGGACCAGGTTAGGATTCATCTTCTTTTCCTTGCCTCAGCCTGGGGAGCCTAAAGTGACTTTATACACAGGATGGGCCAACCTTCTCTAACTTGATGTCCTCCATATCTTTTGAACTATAACTCCCATCACCTGGAGTCTGGCATGCCTTAAGAGGCTGCCTCCAGCATGGTAAGGACTATTCCATCAATAGGCTAAACTATTACATTTAATACAGTTAAAAACAGCCATGCCACAAAGACTTAAAAAAGGGATAGGGGAGTATCAGGGAAAAGCTCCAGAATATAGGAATTATTGCTGGCCAACTGGGAATTTGGACCCAAAGAGACCTCGGCTGAGTCATTCAATTGCCAATTAAGGTGGTGTTGGTTTGCAGGGGAAAAGGTTGATTTCATGGGTTTCTGCACACATTTTGCTTTGCTTTGTTTTGTTTGTTTGTTTTCTCTTTAGGATGTGTTTATGGGTTTGGGCTCTACCAAGGAATTCCAGCTTGTAAGGAAAAAAAACACTCACCCCCAGATTTTCCCATATTTCTTGTAGCACATGGTATCAACTTTTATAAAACCCTAAAGAGGGGAAGAGAAAGACATTCAAGAACATGGATTGTCTTGCCAGATCCTATTAAGGGAGGTGCCTCAGGAAAGGCCACCAAGAAGGTAGCAGCTGATTTCCAGATACTCACTTTACGGATTACCCATAAAGTTCCAATGAAAGGTAGTGGGGTCGGGCCAGGAATCCCAAGTTTCCAGAACACGCGATAGGGCCAGATTCCATACCTGGTTTTGGTAAAAGGGAGAAGATTGAAAGACTAATACACACATCATGGGCAGTGAAGCAGAGGCTGGAAAATTGTGGCTGTGTCTCCAGAAGCCATTGCTAGCTTTATTTGGTGTGGTGACTGGAGACTGATAACAAGGTGAAAAAAGAGAACCCTAATGTTTGTTGGTTTTTTAATGAGAATATCAGTTGAAGGATGGCATAGGAGGAAAAAGCAAGACTAAACCCGGTTACAGAAGCCTCCAGACTGAAGTCCTGTGCACGCAGGATCTTAACTTATCCAACAAGGAGAGGGAAAAGCAGGAAATGAAGGAGAGAGCATCAATCTTCCTGCACATCTAGAAAAGCCAACAGGGGACATGGCATTAGGCTTTTTATCAGCCTACTCTCCACCCTGCCAAATTCCAATCACTTGCTATAGACATTGATGCTCTACTTCAACATCATCACCATCAGCCAACCTGGTCCATGGTCTCTGGGAATGGAGACATAGCCCAAGAGCATCTAGGGAAGATATGAGATTCCCACCCCAGGGTAATGAAAGCTACTATCTAATTTTCCAATTCCCAATTAGGAAACAGACCCACAAAAGGAAAATAGAAGGACAATACATACAGCATGAAAAGTCCCAGCAGAGCTATAAGCAAGGACCAGGTCTCAATGGAAAAGCCTGGGAGGAGATCCATCTTGCCTTTTTCCTGTTAATCTTTCTCTGAACTTGACTGGGTGAGGTTGCTTGATATTTATACTCTTCATGCGTGATCAGGGTTGGAGCAAAGGGCAAACATTTCACAACTGCTTTATAATCGTCATTCATATTATAACACGAGGACTTTATTGAGCGGGCCTTGGTTCTGGCAGGGCTTGTTTACTGCAGGGTTTGGACTCAGCGTTCCGTGGTGGGGAACAAGGCCAGACCGAAGAAGTTGGGAGCCTGTACACCACCGGATGAAACAGCTGTCTAGCCTCAGCTTCTCACATGGTTTCATAATGTGCTAGTCCTGTTTCCCCTGATCATCTTTGCTGCTCTCCTTGGAACTTGCTCCAGCTTGTTGACATCCTTCTTAAAGTGTGGTGTCCAGAACTGGACACAGGACTCTGAATGAGGACTAAACAGTGCTACAGTGAGAGGAAGTAGTGCCTCATGGGATTTGAAGGCTATGCTTCTCTTAATGCATCGCATTTGCCTTTTTTGCGGCCACATTGCTCTGTTGGCTCATATTCACCTTTTGATCTACAACTCCAAGATCCTGCTCATTTGTAATACTTGGTGAGCCAAGTATCCCCCATCTTGAGAAAGCGGGAGGATGAGAACAAGCTGAACCCCCTATTGTAAGGATCCAACCCATTTGGGGACACAGACGGCGGTTCTCTTTGCTGTTAAAGCAGCCTCTCTCGGGAAGAACGAAGAAGAAAAACGTGCCTCTTCAGATGAGTCGTGTCTTGTTTTTTAATCTCTAGTGAGGTGTTACTGGAATGTCAGAAGTTTATTTTATTACGACAACTTTTCTAACTAAATAGCATATATAAGTTCGTATTTTACAATTTTCACCCTTTGCAAGCTGAATGTGTGTTGTTGTTTTTGTTCTTAGCTTGTGTTTATTTGACATGCTCCGAAGACGTCTTGAGTAAAGGACCTGCTGCTGCGTTTGCCCCATTCCAATCTTTGGGAATCTTCTGGAAAATGATGGAAAGATAAACAGCCGTGTCTGCAAACCATATTCACCCCTCTCTCTTTTTAATCTTTTTTGGGGTGTGGGAGAGGAACTACATTCTGCTCCTCCTTTTTCCCCTGTGGGGCATCTGGCCCATGTCTCAGGGTATATTCAGGCACTGGAAGAGCCATGCTGGATCTGGCCCAAATCCTAGCCTAATTCTGCCTTCTGTTTGAAAGCGGGTTCACCCGATCCCTCGGGGAAAGGCAACCAGCAGGGAAAGAAGGCAAGAACACCTGCATCTCATCTTCCCTGCAGCTGGGGGTCAAGAGGAAGAGGGCTTCTCATCAAACAAATCATATCCGTAGTTTATGAACAAATGGGTGGGGAAACAGATCTACCCTTGTATAATAATCGTCATCGTCATCATCTGCTGTCAAGTCAACTCCAATGTATGGTGACCCTTTTCAGGGTTTTCCAGGTAGAGAATACTCAGAAGTGGCTGACCCTTCCCTTCTTCTCAGCGCACGATGGGACTGTGCAGCTTGCCCAAGGCTACACAGTCTGGTTCTCCATTGTTAGGTGACATTTACGGTATACCGCTATACTCAACAGCTCTACTGTAGTCAAGAGAAGGTTGGATTTAGACCTTAGCTTTCTGCCAATCAGACTACTGAATAGTATTTACCATATTCATTTCTATTTTGGTATTTATTATATTATTATATTAATTCATGGTGTATGATTGGGTTTATAATCTAGCAATTTTAAAGAGAAGTTTCCAACAACAAATTACATAATATTTATTTCTTTATTCAGGAGAGAGATGCCAATCAATCTTAAACCAACAAAACAACAGCTCGGATGACTGGGATATCTTTATGACATGACAGTTAGGAAAGCTTTTTTGCAGCCACGAGTGTTTCTTCTTTGCTTCCTTGCTTGCATCAGAAGCACCACCATCCAATTCATTCATATACGTATCGCATAATTTTTGCCAAGTAACGGACAACATCAAAAGCATTTGGGGCAACTAACAGCAGGTTTTCCATCAAGCTCTCTGGGTAGATCTAGCCATTGTCTTCAGGATGCAAAGTTGTCCGGAGAGATTGTGACTATGAACAAAGTCTGTATCCTGCATCCGCTGCAGGGCTGACCATGACTTACATGATGGCCTTTCTTAGGAAGCATCTCGTGGGACTAACTTCAGAACGATGGGCTTCTCCGGCGTTGAAAATGGACTAGCCTTCATCTTGAGGGGAATCTACAGCAAAGTGGGAGGAGAAAGAAGGAACTGTTAGCCAATTGGCCCAGCTTACAGCAGGGGCCCAGATCCAATGTGTAGTCCCAGCTCGGATCCATACATCTCATTGATTCAATACGTCTACTCTTGCTAGGATGACATCTCAGCTTGACAAGCTTGTTAGGAAAAGTCGCTTTACTGAACCATGACCCCCAGCATCATCTCCTTCTTCCAGAATTTCTACAAAGGGAATGTGGATCAATTAAACCAGTTGCATCCCCAGACATTCTTGGACTACAACTCCCAGAGATCCTGGCCAGCACAGGTAGGGGAGAAGGTTTCTGGGAGCTGCAGTCCAAGAACATTTGGGGACCCAAGATTGGGAACCAGTGACCAAAGGTTTCTTAGAAGTCAAAAGGGCTTCCTTCTGTACTCCCTCTTCCCTTCTTTACTCCCCACCATGCATGGACTTCATCCTTTCCTGCTTTCTCACCGGAGTTTCTTTGCAGACTCTGAAGGAGAAGTGCTGGAGGAGGACTGTGATCGCCACCTTCATGGTCACGAGAGCAAACCTCATCCCTATGCAGTTCCGTGGCCCAGCTCCGAAGGGCATGAATGTGTAAGGGTCTATTTTGTCTTTGTTTTCTTTGCTGAACCTGGCAAAGACATGGGAAAAAATGAGTGTTGGTGGACAGGTAAATGGAAGCAGGTAGACAACAGAACCATTGCTGTCTCTCAGTGTGTGATCTGTCAAAGGCAAAAAATGATACCAGGTCAGTTACTGGCTCTGTAACTCAGTGATGCCATAGCTCTGAAAGTTTTCCATTCCTTCTTAGTATGGAAAAGACACCGTGTTCCCAGATCCCTACACACTCCCTGCAAGACTTGGCAGAGCTGCTGCTGCCAGTCAGTGCCCACAAAAACACAGCTCAGTCCACCATCAAAGCCCACTTTCTAGAGGGCCAATCATCAAACTACTTTGCTCAATAGGTGGGAGCATATCTATGGAGTTATTACTTTTCCTTCCACCGTAATGTGTCCTTGAGGTTTTCCACATTCATTTTCCCAACTGTTGCCTATAAGAACCTAAGTGGTGACTGGTATGTGTGACCGAGTCACCATGTGGCTCAGTGCATCATCCCTATATTCTCCTTCCGATTCAGGTGCCCTGCTTTGTCAGCCAGTGCCAGGTCATCAAAGTAAGAAGCTATGCCATGATGGGCATCTGTTGGGTAGATCAGCCTTCTTTTTTGATCTAGCTATGAATGCATTTCCTATCGTTGAGCACCAAGGACACACACACACCTTTCTGGTCTGAACTCCTCCGGTTCCGGCCAGAATTCTGGATCCCGTTGGAGAATATAGGGTGAGGTCATCACCACTGCGCCTTTTGGAATGGTCACCCCATTGATCTCAACATCTTTTTTGCAGACCCTTTCAATCCGGCCTCCTAAGGGGTAAAATCTTTGTGACTCACTCATCACCATGTCAAGATACTCCAACTGCATGACAGCATCATATGTCAGAGGGGCCTAGAGGTGAAGGAAAGGGGAAAGATGATCAGACATACTGGAGTATTCCATTCTGCACTTCTTCTGCTCAGGTCACCTTGTGTGAATGAGCAACTTCGTGCAACTTTCACCAAACATACATATAACGTTCAAAAGACTTTTGTTTGCAGGGTTTGGAACCATTCCAATTAATGATAATAACAGTCTTTGAACTGCAGAGCTGAAGGGATCTTATGGAATATCGAGTCCAGTCCTTCTCAAGGAGGCACAATAATAAATTTAATTCCCAACTTCAGTCTCCACAGCCAGAGCCCTAAGCTGCTGAGCTCACTAGTAGTTCATGATAAGGCACTGACACTTAACTGGAAATAACAAGAAGTAATTGAATGAGTTATACTTTGTATGACAGCTTTAAAGAAAGGATCAATTAAAATATCTAAAGAGGAAAACAAAAACAAAAAAAAGGACAAGCAGCCCTAAACTAACATCCTCCAAAAACATTTTAATTGAAAACATTACTCAACCTGTAAAATTTCGGTGTTTAACTATGAAAACCAAGAAGGTTAAAATTGGTGCTGATATTTTGATGCTTTAGGAATGACACATTCATGGTCACTCCAAAGAAGTGGCCGTGCTAGCCTGTCTCAGCATGTTAGCGAAACTGAAGAGGAAAAGAGAAAAGAAGAGAAAGAGAGGGAGAAAAACAAGCCAATTTATTATGGACTAAAATGCTACAGTTTTTGCACAAAGACTCTTTAAATGCCAACTGAAAACCTGGCTGTTTAAGCAAGCCTTCCCTCCACCCACCGTCTGAATTTTTGTTATTTTGTGTTTTCTCCCATCTTGGATCATTGTTTATTTAGTAATATATTGTTATGATTTTAAATTGTTAAATTGTTTCATCATATGTTGTTACCCGCCCAGAGTAGTCTATATGACTAGATGGGCGGGCTATAAATGTAATAAATAAATAAATAAAAAAGAATCCCTGCCACCATTATGGAGGTTGTAATCTAAAAAGGTAACATTGGAAAACTTGGAAACTGGACATATAGATGGATGAATGAATGGGTGTTTGTTCTATATGGGTGGCTACGTATTCCAAAGAAAAAGAGAAGGAGCATGATAGCCTTGTTAATCTCACTCAGATCTCTTCTTTCTAGTTCAGTATTTCACAACCTTGAGTTTTCAGATGTTTTGGACTAAAACTCCCAGAAACCTTCACCACTAGTTGTGCTGGGCAGGATTTCTGGAAGCTGTAGTCCAAGAATATCTGGGGACCGAAGGGTGGGAAGCACTGCCTTAGTTAGTTTCAAACTTTTGGAGTTTCCAGAAAGGAATAGATCTTGTGGGCCAAAAATGTGTCCTTCCCCCCTCATTTAGGTGAAGTTCACAGCATGCCAACCATCTTCCCTGTCCATCCAACGCTTTCGTACCTTGTTAGGTAGAACAGAGTCTATCTCATCTTGAACTTTCTGTTGAACGTCCGGGTGAGTGGCTAAAGCGTAGGCCAAGAAACAGAGGGCATTACTGGTGGGTTCATAGCCAGCGAAGACAAACATGATGGATTGGGCAAGGATTTCCTCATCGGTCAAGCCTACAAACAAAGGGGAGAAGGATAAAACCCAAAGCTGTACAACTTGTACACAAGAAACATAATCTGACTTTGCACCATATATAGATTTTTGTACTTTAGGATTCCTTTCTCTTGGGATATTGTTATAGTGTTAGGTACAATGTGTACGGCTGAAGCATCATCTTACTTTGCACTATATATAGAATGCAAGAATATTTTCTGCATTGGCCTCAGATCTGGATTCTACTCCATTAGGAAATCACTCCCTAGTTGTTTGACTGTAGAGAAACATGCCAAATTCCCTAGATTTTTCTTTCCAGCAGAGCCACAACTATGGCTGAAGCAAGCTTTATAAGAAGAAGAAAATAACACAAAACATTTTAAACCAATACCAATATGGTTCTTGTTTTGCTTCCAGGACTCTGTGCAGGAAAAAAAGAACTTCTCCAATTGAGTTTGTATGTGCTGTTTTCAGCCTGTGTTTGCAAGACGTACAGCAAAGAAAACCACGTCTTATGCAATGTTGGCTTTGGCAGTATTCGTCATTCTATCAACCAGGTTCAAGAGTTCACAACAACAGGAACCTTCGACCATTCTTTCTATAGTTTCTGCCCATAGAAAGGGCGGTGCAGGCTGTTTGATAAGCAGTCTCCCTTAGTCCAAGGACTCTATGATGACCCTAGTAATTTTGGCAATTATCCATGGCAAGGATAAAAAGGGGTCGCATTCACCTGACAGATGCATAGAGTTTTAGGAAAGCTTCTCAGGGGTCATTTGACCATGATGGGTGGGGCTGAGAGCAAAAGAAGGGGGTCAAAAATTAGAAGCACATTTTGGCTAGAAATTCTTCTTGCCAAAAGCTAGTAAGTCTTCAAAGAGTCATATTAAACTTTTAGAAAGGGAAGAACTCCACAGTGTTGATAAATGGTCAAAGAATGATGCACTACAGCAGTGCTTCCCAAACATGAATCTTCAGCTGTTCTTCAACTAAAACTCCCAGAAGCCTTCACCACTAGCTGTGCTGGCCAGGATTTCTGGGAGTTGTAGTATAAGAACATCTGGGGACCCAAGGTTGGGAAGCACAGTGCCAGAGCCAGGAAAGTCAAGAAAGTCATGTGTAGGTCCTGTGTTGAATGTTCTCTCTCACCAGGTCTAAAACTCAGCGCTACTGCAAACTGAGCAAAGCGAGAAACCTCTCTAATTGCTTCCCCTTCCCTTTCTTGGCAATTCTGTCAGAATGATGGCTCTTAGTCTTCCAAAAGTTCTTGGTCTCCTGACAAATACCAATTGACCACCACCCTCCATTCTCCTCCTCCTCCTTCTCCTTGTTCTTTTTCCCTTTGGCATAAATTGTGAGATTAAGGGCAGCCACACTGTCTACCCAGATAAGGAAGAGCCATCTCGTCTGTGGACTCCAGGACATGCAATGGGACCCACTGGTTTTTTATCTCAATGTCAAGAAGGCATAGCTTTACCTTTGTGTCCATGGTTGACCTCATTGCTCTGGTGGCTGCCATTGGAAACTTGGGAGTTCATCATTAGCTGCAGGAAGTCGACTCGGCTCTGGAAATGAAATGAGTGGATCAGCAGGAGGAGAGAGAAACTAACAGGGAGGTTGCAGTTAGATTAACAATGAGAGATATGGAATGAGTCCCCCTATTTTTGTTGTTGTTTAATGGAGTAATGAACCAACGACATGCCCCATTCAGATTACAGGCTTGGCAATTTCCCAATTTCCCGCCCCCCCAATCCAGACATTCAGAAGCAAATAACAGCTGCAGTACAGTAATTCTGCTCAGGAAAATGACGCTGGTGGAAAAATTAATTCTGCAGTTCAGCAGAAAAGTGTGTGATTCAGAGAACATTCTTATCATGCCTTTGTTTTTCATACTCAATGCATTTTTTAAAAAAAATTCAAAAATTAAAATATGGCTCTCATTCCAATCAGAGTGAGGAAAGAAATCATGGCTTGGAAGTGGGTTCCCACAATCTCACTGCAGCATCGCCAGTGGCCCTGTCTGTTATTTTATTCTGAGAGCTGTCGTTTCCAAGCTCTGGACCCAACAAGCTGGAAAGGCTGGAAAGGCTGAAGGCCTGAGGAATTGAAGAACCTGGGCCAAAGACCCTCACCCCAAACCCCCAACACAGCCCTACCGCTTACCGCTTGGCCTTCTTTCAAGCGAGCTGCCTTGATTTTCTCAAAGGATTTTATGAAGAAATCCACCGATTCTTTGGGAAACAGTTGTATATTCAAGGAATTAAAGACAGGGACGAGGAAAGGGAATGTCACTGTAAAGGAGAGAAAAATTCGTTGAAGACAAAGGAATATTCCTGGAGCAAACCTTTGCTTCTTCCTTGTGCCCTGTATTTGTAGGGACCCGTGAATTAAATTTAACCAGGTTTACGATCATTAACGGTCATTTTGCCAGACTCATTGTGTCCATCTATTGAGCTTCTCCAGGCTATTAATCATCATGGGCCCCCATGCAGTCTTCATGTATGAACAGGCATGAGAGGTTTGTGGAAAGAGAAGGGGGATCCTCTCATCCCAAACTGGGGAGGATGCCAGCTACCATTTCACTCCACCCAATTAAGAGTCCTCTCTGTAGGAACTGGCCTACAACCAGGATTTCGTGAGAATCAGAAGCAACCTTACACATCCATGTAATATTTGCAGGGACTCATGAATCAATTTAACCAGGTTGACCCTGCCAAATGAGAAGCATGTGGACAGAGAAGAAGGGCACTATCATCCCAAACCAAGGAAGCTGCCAGATACCATTTCACTCCACCCAATTAAGAGTCCTCTCCATAGGAACTGGCCTACAACCATAAGCCAGATTTCCCAAAAATCAGAAGCAACCTTACACATCAGAGCGAACTTTACACTGACAGACTGAAAAGGCTTGGTGAATTCCTTCATCTCCTTGATAAAACGGTCATTGGGGTTTTCCATGGAGTTGACTTCCACCCCAAAAGAAGTGCTGGTGACCACATCTATGCTGTAGGGCCCGAAGATGCTGAAGGGTGGGGAGAAAGATTGAAGCATTTTTGGGTTGGGAATTTAGGATTCACTTGAAGGATTAACAAAAGGTAAGGACTAAATCGAGAATGCTTCATGGCTTGTTGGCCTGCTAGGGTGCCCAGGTAGACAAGGAAGGTGCCTTTTACAAGATGAGAGAAATGGTTCATCTAGTGTGGCCAACTGAAAATGAAATGGCACACTTTCTGTAGCTGGGCAGAAGAGGCTATTTTTAGTAGAGGTAAATTCAGAAGATTACAAAACACCCTTCTTCTGTATACCTGTGAAGATTTGTGGAAACCTGCTCTCTTTGACAGGGGAGCATCCTTGATCCATCACTCTCAATATTGTCTGCACAGCTGAAGGAAAACCTAAGGCCTGGAGACTCGATCTGGCCTGAGGAATGTTGGAGTGTCCCCCACAGCATCTCCCCAAGGTCTGTTCTTTGTAAGACAGATGGACCGAGAAGAGGAATTTCCTCCATTCTCTGCCATTAGTGATTGGGGATAGCAACAAGGGACTCCCCATCCACTTTTCTGCTTCCCGGTATGTGAGATCTCCATGAGGGATCATTCCCAACCCTATCTGGAGATGTTGGGATTTGTCCATGGGCCATGTGACACACAAGGGGCAGCAGCAATGACCTTGTCCTGAGTCAGAACATGTCTCTTTGTAGCTCACCACACTATGATTCATTGCACACCTTGTGGGCTGATGCTGGCACAGCATTTTGTAGGCCTGCATTGCATGGGTTTCTGGCCAGTCAACCTAGAAAGTAGCCCCAGTATCTTACCAGCCTCTAGAAAGCAGCCCCTGTTATTTATAACGCATTGTTTAAAAGTGCCTTTCATCAGCATTTGATATCTCTTCGACTTGCAGGACTTACTCTTTCATCACCATGGGTTCATCTCTTTCTGCTTTCTTCTGAACATGTTGCACCAAAACCTCCCCGTAATGTTTTACAATGGGAAACATCTGAAATAAAAAAAATATAAATCAGAGGATGCACAATAGGTGATTTACGAATGATTGCAAATCATTAATTCTGAGTAGGTGACATTTTCTGTTTTGCTATTTCATTTTGTTATACTGCTTTTGTCCTTGCCATTCGGACTCCCGTAATGCTTTGAAAAATGTGTACTTTGCCATGTTAAACAGTATAGGATTTACTCATCAATCATCATCGTCACTGTCCACTATCAAGTCAATTCTGACTTACATGACCCTTTTTATAGGGTTTTCCATGTAGAGAATATTCAAAAGTAGTTTACCATGTCACAACAAGAAGAAACAGTGCTAATAAAATAATTATCATCTGAAGGCTTCCAAATAATAGACATGCTCACACAAACCATAGAAACAAGACTTTTTTATTCCCATGTAGAGAATATTCAAAAGTAGTTTACCATTCCCTTCTTCAGAAGGCTCTCTGGAACTGTGAAGCTTGCCCAAGGCCATCCAGGCTGGCTCTATTCTCAGGAGGCTCAGTGGGGGAATCAAACTCCCAACTTCTGGCTCTACAGTCAGATACCTAATCAATGAGCTATCTAGCAAGCACATCCATAGGGTCACCATAATTCGGAGGTGACTTGACAACATGTAAGAACAACAGCAAACAATGCGAATAAAAAAAATTATCTTCTGAAGGCTTCTAAATAATAGACATGCTCACACAAACCATAGAAACAAGACTCCATTTCCAACAAGGCACAATTTTCTATGAATGCAATTGCAAACTCTTTCACTGAAAATCAGGATTGGGCTCCTTAAATTCTCCTGCTCACTCAAGCACTGAAGAACCAGTTTTTTTGAATCATCACAGAGATCATACCATGATGTTGGGTTGGGTTGAGATGAAATAAGATTCTGAGCAGGTCTACTGAAATCAAAAGGAGCTTTGTTTGCCTGGGTAAAATCCAGTAAAACCAATGGGCCTACTCTAAATAGGACAGAGCCTCATATTCCCATTTCTTCTGCAATCTCTGCATCATATTTAAGATGGGAAATAGAAATGGGGAAGGAGTACATTAGCTAAAAACTGACAGAAGGGATGAAATTTGAACCTTCTGGCCCAGGTCCATCATGGCTTCAGCCACCCTCACTGGTTTTGTTCCACACTGCAGAGTCTCCATGGATTGTTCTCAAGCTATAAAGAAACCAATGGGAACAGTGAATGATCCATCTCCCTAGTTAGTCAAGTTGAGGATCTTTTCTTACCTCCTTTAGCTTCCCACTGGTGAAAGCTGGCGAGAGCGCCGTGCGCAGATTTTTCCAGTGCTCATCCTCCACTGAGGACACTGCAGATCTCAAGATACCGGCTGCAGGGAAGGGCTAGAGGCAACACAGGAAACACTGTTAACCATCAGGGATCAGAAGTTAGCTTGGTGGAATCACCAGATTTGCTTGCCTTGGTATGACCAGATTACCTGGGTCCCTCATGTCCAGGTGAGGAGAAGACAAGGAGATCTTTTCTCCCCTTCCCTACCAGCTTGCTCTAATTTGCACAACTACCTCTGATGATTTTTCTCATCCCTGCAAGAGCCCCAATAAATCCCTCATCAGGAAGGAGGAGTAGGTAGCAAGGCCTTGCCCTTACCTGTAAGGATAAGACAGGGTTGGGTTTACAATCGTAGTCACAATGCCAAGCCTACGGACCTCTATCAATGATAAGTTAACTTGTAACTTAAAGGTTAAGAAAGGAGAGATGAAAAAGAATAATTTCTATGATATATGGGGCAGATTTCTTGAATATGTGCTAACAAGAGGAAAAGGGAAAGCTCCAAATCAAGAATCAATGGAGTTCTGGAGAAGAGGACAATAAAGGAAGAAGAAGAATAAAGATAAAGGAAGAAGAAGACTACTGTAAGAGGTCCCGACTAGGGTGGTGGGGAACACAGTCGATTTGTATTTTGGTTCATGTATTTTATGTTTATGTTTATGTTGTAGTTTAAGAAAAAAAATTTAAAAGGAAGAAAAAAAAAGAGGCTTATTTATCCAATAAGTCACTGTTCAGAGCGAAACGACGGACTAAATAAATGACTTTTTCAAACAGCGTCATCCATCTGCCTGCCTCCCACTTACACCCCAACTTAGCCTCAAGATGCTAAAGCTTCCCTTATTTTGCAAGATCCAGGTTCAATTCTCCCTGAGCCATGAATCTCTCGGTGACCCATTTCAGGCAAAGCTACCCTACAAGGGGATTGAGAGATCATTCGGGAAAGTTAGGAGAGAGAGGTAAGGCAAGTTCTCACCCGGCGGTTGGTAAAGGTGGTGTAGCATTCTTTCACCAGAATCGTTTTAACAATCTGGGGATCCATCACGGCGAGCACAGGCTGTCGGCCATCATAGATCCTACATTCAGACGGAAGAAAGAAACAAGGGGACTTGTTTTAAGAACAAAAGGCATATTTTCCAGGGTTTGCAACAATGATTATTCTGAATGCCCTAACAAGGATAGGCTGTGGGTCACTGAAGAAGTGCTTGGAAGTCACACGGTCTAAGTTTCAAAAAGTTACCAGAAATAATGTAGTGGTCTTAAAATAACAAGGAAAAACCTAAGGCTAAAAGAGTAGTTTGAAAAAGTAACTAGCAATGGGTAATAAAACTACCATCATTCAGTCTGTTTTTCAAATACAGGATGGGCTTGCTGGTGGGAGACCTACACCAACCTCCGTATATTTTGGCTTGCAACCGCCATCACTCGCAGCTCAGCATGCCTTAAGAGGACATCTCCACCCTGGTTAGAACTATTCCATCAACAGGCTAAACTATTACATTTAATAAAGTTGAAAGGAGGCATGCCACAAAGACTCAAAAAGGGATAGGGGAGTATCAGGGGAAAGCTCCAGAATATAGGAATTATTCCTGGTCAACTGGGACATTTCAACACAAATATACCTCGGCTGAATCTTTGAACTGCCAATTAAGGTGGTGATTATGTGTGATTATGGGCTTGGACTCTGCCAAGGAATGTCGGCTGGTAAGAAAAGATCACTCACCCCCAGACTTTCCCATATTTCTCATAGCACATGGCATCAAACTTCATAAAACCCTGGAGAGGGGAGGAGAAAGGCATTCAAGAACATGGATTGTCTTGCCAGATCTCATTAAGGCAGGTGCCTCAGGAAAGGCCACCGAGAAGGTAGCAGCCGATTTCCAGATACTCACTCTACTGAATTGCCATAAAGTTCCAATGAAAGGTAGTGGGGTCGGGCCGGGAATCCCCAGTTTCCAGAACACACGATAGGGCCAAATTCCATACCTGGTTTTGGTAAAAGGGGGAAAGGGGAACAATTAATTCACACATGAAAGGCATTCAAGCAGAGGTTGGAAAATTGGGGCTGAGTCTCCAGAAACTATTGCTAGGTTTATTTAATGTAGTGACCTAATGCAGAGCTTCTGACTCCTGAAGACTCATCATCGCCCTGGAAAGTGATAACAAGGGGAAAGAAGAGAACCCTGGTATTTGTTTGTTCATTTGTTTAATGAGAATATCAATTGGAAGGTGGCATGCAGGGTCTTAGCTTGACTAAAAAGAGAGAGAACAGTTAGGAAACAGACCCACAAAAGGAAAAATTGCAGGAAAATACATACAGCATGAGAAGTCCCAGCAGAACTATAAGCAAGGACCACGTCTCAATGGAAAAGCCTGGGAGGAGATCCATCTTGCCTTTTCCTGTTAATCTTTCTCTGAACTTGACTGGGTGAGGTTGCTTGATATTTATACTCTTCCTGCGTGATCAGGGTTGGAGCAAAGGGCAAAGATTTCACAACTGCTTTGTGATAGTTACTTATATTGTAACACAAGGACTTTATTGGGCAGGGCTTGGTTCTGGCAGGGCTTGTTTACTGCAGGGTTTGGACTCAGCGTTCTGTGGTGGGGAACAAGGCCAGTCTGAAGAAGTTGGGAGACTGTACACCACCTGGTGAAACAGCTGTGAAACAGCTGGTGAAACCTCAACTTCTCACATGGTTTCATAATGTGCTAGTCCTGTTTCCCCTGATCATCTTTGCTGCTCTCCTTGGAACTTGCTCCAGCTTGTTGACATCCTTCTTAAAATGTGGTGTCCAGAACTGGACACAGGACTCTGAATGAGGACTAAACAGTGCTACAGTGAGAGGAAGTAGTGCCTCATGGGATTTGAAGGCTATGCTTCTCTTAATGCATCGCATTTGCCTTTTTTGCGGCCACATTGCTCTGTTGGCTCATATTCACCTTTTGATCTACAACACTTCCAAGATCCTGCTCATTTGTAATATTGCTGAGCCAAGTATCCCCCATCTTGAGAAAGCAGGAGGATGAGAACAAGCTGAACCCCCTATTGTAAGGATCCGACCCATTTGGGGACACAGATGGCGGCTCTCTTTGCTGTTAAAGCAGCCTCTCTCGGGAAGAACGAAGAAGAAAAACGTGCCTCTTCAGATGAGTCGTGTCTTGTTTTTTAATCTCTAGTGAGGTGTTACTGGAATGTCAGAAGTTTATTTTATTATGACAACTTTTCTAACTAAATAGTATATATAAATTCGTATTTTAAAATTTTCACCCTTTCCAAGCTGAATGTGTGTTGTTGTTTTTGTTCTTAGCTTGTGTTTATTTGACATGATCTGAAGACTTCTTGAGTAAAGGACCTGCTGCTGCGTTTGCCCCATTCCAATCTTTGGGATTCTTCTGGAAAATGATGGAAAGATAAACAGCCGTGTCTGCAAACCATATTCACCCCTCTCTCTTTTTAATCTTTTTTGGGGTGTGGGAGAGGAACTACATTCTGCTCCTCCTTTTTCCCCTGTGGGGCATCTGGCCCATGTCTCAGGGTATATTCAGGCACTGGAAGAGCCATGCTGGATCTGGCCCAAATCCTAGCCTAATTCTGCCTTCTGCTTGAAAGTGGGTTCACCCGATCCCTCGGGGAAAGGCAACCAGCAGGGTAAGAAGGCAAGAACACCTGCATCTCATCTTCCCTGCAGCTGGGGGTCAAGAGGAAGAGGGCTTCTCATCAAACAAATCATATCCGTAGTTTATGAACAAATGGGTGGGGAAACAGATCTACCCTTGTATAATAATCGTCGTCGTCATCATCTGCTGTCAAGTCAATTCCAATGTACGGTGACCCTTTTCAGGTTTTTCCAGGTACTCAGAAGTGGTTGACCCTTCCCTTCTTCTAAGCGCACGATGGGACTGTGCAGCTTGCCCAAGGCTACACAGGCTGGCTCTCCATCGTAAGGTGACATTTACGGTATACCGCTATACTCAACAGCTCTACTGTAGTCAAGAGAAAAGGTTGGATTTAGACCTTAGCTTTCTGCCAATCGGGACGTGGTGGCGCTGCGGGTTAAACCACAGGAGCCTCTGTGCTGCAAGGTCAGAAGACCAGCAGTCATAAGATCGAATCCACATGACGCAGTGAGCTCCTGTCACTTGTCCCATCTCCTGCTAACCTAGCAGTTCGAAAGCATGTAAAAATGCAAGTAGATAAATAGGTACCACCTCGGTGGGAAGGTAACGGCGTTCCGTGTCTAGTCGTACTGGCCACGTGACCACGGAAACGGTCTACGGACAAACGCTGGCTCTACGGCTTGGAGACGGGGATGAGCACCGCGCCCTAGAGTCGGACACGACTGGACTAAATGTCAAGGGGAACCTTTACCTTTTCTGCCAATCAGCCTAGTAAATAGTATTTACCACACTAATGTGTATTTTTTGTCTTTATTATATTATTCTATTAATGTATGGTATACTGATTACATTTATAATCCAGGAACTTTCAAGAGATATTTACAACCAAAAATATACAATTTTTATTTATTTATTCAGGAGAGGGACACCAATCAATCTTAAACCAATAAAGCAGGAGCTCCTTAGACGAGGACATAAAAGTTATGAAAACCTTTCACACTCAGGAATCCTTCTTCTTTGCTTCCTTGCTTGCATCAGAAGCACCACTGTCCAATTCATTCATATATCTGATAGGTTTTGCCAAGTAACGGACAACATCAAAAGCATTTGGGGCAGCTAACAGCAGGTTTTCCATCAAGCTCTCTGGGTAGATCTAGCCATTGTCTTCAGGATGGAAAGTTGTCCGGAGAGATTGTGACTCTGAACAAAGTCTGTATCCTGCATCCGCTGCAGGGCTGACCGTGACTCACATGATGGCCTTTCTTAGGAAGCATCTCGTGGGACTAACTTCAGAACGATGGGTTTCTCCGGCATTAAAAATGCACTAGCCCTCATCTTCAGGGGAATCTACAGCAAAGTGGAAGGAGAAAGAAAGAACCGTTAGCCAATTGACCCAGCTTACCGCAGCGATCCAGATCCACTGTGTAGTCGCAGCTGGAATCCATACATCTCATTGATTCTATGGGTCTACTCTTGCTGGGATGACATTTCAGCTGGACAAGCTTTTTAAGAAAAGTCACCTTACTGAACCATGACCCCCAGTATCATCTCCTTCTTACAGAATTTCTACAAAGGGAATGTGGGTCATTTAAACCAGTGGTTCCCAACCTTGCATCCCCAGACATTCTTGGACTACAACTCCCGGAGATCCTAGCCAGCACAGGTAGGGGAGAAGGTTTCTGGCAGCTGCAGTCCAAGAACATTTGGGGACCCAAGATTGGGAACCAGTGACCAAAACCAAAGGTTTCTTAGAAGTCAACAGGGCTTCCTTCTGTACTCTCTTTCCCCTTCTTTACTCCCCACCATGCATGGACTTCATCCTTTCCTGCTCTCTCACCGGAGTTTCTTTGCAGACTCTGAAGGAGAAGCGCTGCAGGAGGACTGTGATCGCCACCTTCATGGTCACGAGAGCAAACCTCATCCCGATGCAGTTCCGTGGCCCAGCTCCGAAGGGCAGGAATGTGTAAGGGTCTATTTTGTCTTTGTTTTCTTTGCTGAACCTGGCAAAGACATGGAAAAAAAAACAGGAGTTGGTGGACAGGAAAATGGGAGCAGGTAGACCACAGAACCATTGCTGTCTCTCAGTGTGTGATAAGTCAAAGGCAAAAAATGATACCAGGTCAGTTACCAGCTCTGTAACTCAGTGATAAGGCCATAGCTCTGAAGGTTTTCCATTCCTTCTTAGTATGGAAAAGGCACCGTGTTCCCAGATCCCTACACACTCCCTGCAAGACTTGGCAGAGCTGCTGCTGCCAGTCAGTGCCCACAAAAACAGCTCAGTCCACCATCAAAGCCCACTTTCTAGAGGGCCAATCATCAAACTACTTTGCTCAATAGGTGGGAGCATATCTATGGAGTTATTACTTTTCATCCCACCATAATGTGTCCTTGAGGTTTTCCACATTCATTTTCCCAACTGTTGCCTATAAGAACCTAAGTGGTGACTGGTATGTGTGACCGAACCACCATGTGGCTCATTGTATCATCCCTATATTCTCCTTCCAATTCAGGTGCCCTGCTTTGTCAGCCAGTGCCAGGTCATCAAAGTAAGAAGCTACGCCATGATGGGCATCTGCCGGGTAGATCATTCAGCATTCTGTTCTCTTGATCCAACAACTACTGTGTTTCTATTGTTGAGCACCAAGGACACACACACACCTTTCTGGTCTGAACTCCTCCGGTTCCGGCCACACGTCTGGATCCCGATGGAGAACATAAGGTGAGATCATCACCACTACGTCTTTTGGAATGGTCACCCCATTGATCTCAACATCTTTTTTGCAGACCCTTTCAATCCGGCCTCCTAAGGGGTAAAGTCTTTGTGATTCACTCATCACCATGTCAAGATACTCCAACTGCATGACAGCATCATATGTCAGAGGGGCCTAGAGGTGAAGGAAAGGGGAAAGATGATCTTACATACTGGAGTATCTCATTCTGCATTTCTCGTGCTGTTGACACTTAGGTACATGAGCAACTTGGTGTTGGTTCCAGGGTTTCAATCCATTCCGTTTAATGCTAAAACATTAATACACAACTAGAAATAAAAAGTAATTGACTGAGTTATGTTTCGTATGACAGCTGTAAAGAAAAGATCAATTAAAATATCTAAGCAGTCCTAAACTAACAGCCTCCAATAACGTTTTAATTGAAGTAGCGAACCTCCCTTTTCTGGGCAAGGTGTTGGAACATGTGGTGGCTGAGCAGCTCCAGGCTCTCCTGGATGAAACGGATTATCTAGATCCATTTCAATCGGGTTTCAGGCCGGGTTATGGGACGGAGACTGCCTTGGTCGCCCTGATTGACTACCTTTGCTGGGAGAAAGACAGGGGGAATGCATCCCTGTTGATTCTCCTGGACCTCTCAGTGGCTTTCGACACCATCGACCATGGTGTCCTTCTGGGCAGATTGGCTGGGATGGGAATGGGAGGCACCGTTTTATGATGGTTCCGCTCCTACCTGGCTGATCGAGTCCAGAAGGTGGTGCTGGGGGACAGTAGCTCTGATCCATGGCGGTTGCGTCATGGGGTTCCTCAGGGCTCTATACTGTCCCCCATGCTATTCAATATCTACATGAAACCACTGGGGGAGGTCGTTAGGAGGTTTGGGCTGAGGAGTCAGCAATATGCTGACGACACCCAGCTCTGCCTCTCATTCTCTACCAATCCAGGTGTGGCAGTCGCCGTTCTGAACTCGTGCCTGGACTCGATAATAGACTGGATGAGGGCCAATAAACTGAGGCTCAATCCAGACAAGTCGGAAGTGCTGCTGGTAGGTGCTCCGCCAGATAGGTTAAAGGGCCATTTCCCTGCCTTAGACGGGGTTACACTCCCCCTAAAGGACAGGGTCCGCAGCTTGGGGGTGCTCCTTGACCCGGGTCTGACCTTGGAAGCCCAGGTGGACTCGGTGTCCAGGGGTGCCTTCTTACAGCTGCGGAGAATATATCAACTTTGCCCTTACCTGGATGAGCGGAGCCTGGCAACAGTCACACATGCACTGGTAACAACCAGACTGGACTACTGCAATGCGCTATACGTGGGGCAGCCTTTGAAGACGGTCCGGTGACTGCAACTGGCACAAAACCGGGCTGTGCGGCTGGTAAGTGGTGCTGCCACACGGATTCATATCACGCACGTTCTGAAAAATCTACACTGGCTGCCAGTTGCTGCTCGGGCCCAATTCAAAGTGCTTACTTTGACATGTAAAGCCCTAAATGGCTTAGGACCTGGTTACCTAAAGGACCGCCTTCTTCCATACGAGCCTGCCCGTCCTCTAAGATCAGGCCAGAAGGCCCTTCTGAAGGTGCCATCCCTGAAAGAGGTGAGGGGGGGATGGCATGTCGAAATAGGGCCTTCTTGGCTGTTGCCCCCCAACTTTGGAACACCCTCCCTATAGAGATCCGCCTGGCTCCAACACTTTTGGCTTTTCAGCGCCAGGCAAAGACCTTTCTGTTTAGCCAGCATTTTAATTAAATTGTATCCTTTAGCTGGCCGTATGAGCAGCAGGATTTATTAATATTAATGTTTTAATGATTGTTTTTAATATAGGATATTATTATAATATTGCCTACTTTTAATGGTTTTAATGTTTTTAAAGTTTTAATATTGTTGCACGCCGCTCAGAGACCACTGGTAATGACGTGGCTAAAAAATCTTGTAAATAAATAAATAAAATAATAAATAAAACATTACTCAACCCATAACATTGCCGGCATTTAAGTATGAAAACCGAGAAGGTTAAAATTGGTGCTGACGTTTTGGTGCTTTAGGAATGACACATTCATGGTCACTCCACAGAAGTGGCCATGCTAGCCTGTCTCAGCATGTTAGCAAAACTGAAGAGGAAAAGAGAAAAGAACAGAAAGAGAGGGAGAAAAACAAGGCAATTTATTATGGACTAAAATGCTACAGTTTTTGCACAAAGACTTCCAGAATCCCTGCCACCATTATGGAAGATGTAGTCTAAAAAAGGCAATATATGAAAACTTTGAAACTGGGCATATTGATGGATGAATGAATGTTTATATGTTCTGTATGGCTGGGTGGATATGCCAGAAAGAGAAGGAGCATGATGGCTTTGTTAGTTAATCTCACTCATTTCTCTTCCCTCTAGTTCAGTACATCCCAACCATATGCTTTTGGACTAAAACTCAAAGAAACCTTCACCACTAGCTGTGCTGGGCAGGATTTCTGGAAGTTGTAGTCCAAGAACATCTGGGGACCCAAGGATGGGAACCACTGCCTTAGTTATTTTCAAACTTTTGGAGTTTCCAAAAAGGAATGGATCTTGTGTAGGCCAAAAATGTTTCCTTCCCCCTCATTTAGGTGAAGATCACAGCACATCAACCATCTTCCCTGTCCATCCAATGCTCTCTTACCTTGTTAGGTAGAACGGAGTCTATCTCATCTTGAACTTTCTGTTGAACATCCGGGTGAGTGGCTAAAGCGTAGGCCAAGAAACTGAGGGCATTACTGGTGGGTTCGTAGCCAGCAAAAACAAAAATGGTGGCTTGTGCGAGGATTTCCTCATCGGTCAACTCTACAAACAAACAAAGGGGAGAAGGATAAAGACTTCAGCTGTACAATGTGTATGGCAGAAACATCATATAACTTTGCACTGTATATAGAATGCAAGAATATTTTCTGCATTGGCCTCAGATCTGGATTCCACTCCGTTAGGAAATCACTCCCTACTTGTTTGACTGTAGAGAAGTATTCCAGACTCCCTAGATTTTTCTTTCCAGCTGAGTCACAACTATGGCTGATGCAACCTTTGTAAGAAGAACAAAATAACACAAAACATTTTAAACCAATACCAATATGGTTCTTGTTTTCCTTCTAGGAGTTTGTGCAGGAAAAAAAGAGCTTCTCCGATTGAGTTTGTATGTGATATTTTCAGCTGGAGTTTGCAAGACGTACAGCAAAGAAAACCATGTCTTGTGCAATGTTGGCTTTGGCAGTATTTGTCGTTCTGTCCACCGTGTTCAAGAGTTCAGAAAATTGGAAACTCCCACCATTCTTTCTATAGTTTCTTCCCATAGAAAGGGCGGTGCAGGCTGTCATCTGAATTTGGCAAGCTATCTCATCCAATCCAAGGGCTGTAGCATGGCCCTAGTAATTTTGGCAATTATCCATGGCAAGGATAAGAAAGGGTCACTTTCAGCTTGATGGATGCATAAAGTTTTCAAAAAGTTTTTCAGGAACCGTTTGACCGTGGTGGGTGGGGATGAGTGCCAAAGGCTGGGTCAAAAAAATACTAGCATATTTTAGTTGGAAATTCTTCTTGCCAAAGACTAAGTCTTCAAAGAGACATAGTAAACTCAGAAAGTGAAAAACTCCATATTAAGTTGATAAATTATCAAACAATGGACGGGGTATGAAGGGTTATGATGCATTACAGCAGTGCTTCCCAAACATGGATCTTCAGATGTTCTTCAACTAAAACTTCCAGAAGCCTTCATCACTCGCTGTGCTGGCCAGGATTTCTGGGAGTTGTAGTATAAGAACATCTCGGGACAAAAGGATGGGAACCACCTTGCTAGAGCCGGGAAAGTCAAGAAAGCCATATGTAAGCCCAGTGCTGGATGTTCTCTCTCTCCAGGTCTAAGGTTCAACGCTATTCCAAAATGAACAACGCGAGAAACCTCTCCAATTGCTTCCCCTTCCCTTTCTTGTCAGTTCTGTCAAAGTGGTGGCTGTTAATATTTATTTATTTATTTATTTTATTTATTACATTTTTAGCCCGCCCATCTAGTCATATAGACTACTCTGGGCGGGTAACAATATAATATATAACAATTTACAATTTAAAATAGCAATATATTACTAAAAACACAATAATCCAAGATGGAAAGAACACAAGAAACAAAAAAATCAGACAGTGGGTGGAGGGAAGGCTTGCTTGAACAACCAGGTCTTCAATTGGCATTTAAAAATGCCCAGGGAAGGGGCCATGCGAATCTCAGGAGGGAGATTGTTCCAGAGACGAGGAGCCACTGCTGAGAAGGCCCGGTTTCTTGTTTTTTTCCTTCCGGGCCTCCCTCGGCGTTAGGCTCCTCAGTCTCACCTCCTGGCTAGATCAGGTGATGCGGGTAGATCTAGGTGGGAGAAGGCGTTCCGTCAGGTAACGAGGCCCTAAACCGTTTAAATGTTCTTGGTCTCCTGACATATACCAATTTACCTCCCCCTCCATTATTTTATTTTATTTATTTATTTATTTATTCGATTTCCATCCCGCCCTTTTAGACAAAGTCTACTCTGGGCGGGTATCTCCATCCTCCTAATTTTCCTTCCTTTGGCACAACTTATGGGATTGAGGGCTGCCATGTTGTCCACCCAGAAAAGGAAGAGCCATCTCTTGTAAAGACTCCAGGAGACATAATGGGACTCACTGGTTTTGCATCCCGGGCAAAGTCAAAATGACATTATTTTACCTTTGTACTTGTTTTTGACCCCATTGCTCTGGTGGCTGCCATTGGAAACTTGGGAGTCAATCATCAGCTGCAGGAAGTCGACTCGGCTCTGGAAATGAATTAAATAGATCAGCAGAAGGAGAGAGAAACTAGTGGGTCACAATTAGACAATGAGAGCTATGAAAATAGCTCTGCCATTTTGTTTTTGTTGCTTTTTAAATGAAGTCATGCAGCTACAACATGCTCAGTTCAGAGCACACCATATGTGGGGACTTGGCAATTCCTCACTTTTTCCCCCCAATCCAGACAATCAGAAGCAAATACGAGTTGCAGTGTGGTACTTCAGCTCAGGAAAATAACACTAAGGGAAGAGTTAATTCTGCAGTCAAGCAGAAAAGTGTGTGATCCAGAGAACATTCTTAGGATGCCTTTGGTTTTCATACTCAATGATTTAAACAAAAAAAAACAACAAACTAAAAATATGGCTCTCATTCCAAACAAAGCAAGGAAAGAAATCATGCTTTGAATGACGGTTCCCAGAATCCCACTGCAGCATCGCCAACGGTACCACCTGCTGCTTCATTCTGAGAGCTGTAGTTCCCAAGCTCTGGACCAAACAAGCTGGAAAAGCTGGAAAGGCTGAAGTCCTGAGGAAATGAAGAATGTGGGCCTCCTTCAATCCAAAGACCCTCACCTCAAACCTCCAACACAGCCCTACCGCTTACCGCTTGGCCTTCTTTCAAGCGAGCTGCCTTGATTTTCTCAAAGGATTTTATGAAGAACTCCACTGATTCTCTGGGAAACAGTTGTATATTCAAGGCACTAAAGACGGGCTGGAGGAATGGGAAAGTAACTGTAAAGGAGAGAAAAATTCGTTGAAGACAAAGGAATATTCCTGGAGCAAACCTTTGCTTCTTCTTTGTGCCCTGTATTTGTAGGGACCCGTGAATTAATTTTAACCAGGTTTACGATCATTAAAGGTCATTTTGCCAGACTCATTGTGTCCATCTATTGAGCTTCTCCAGGCTATTAATCATCATGGGCCCCCATGCAGTCTTCATGTATGAACAGGCATGAGAGGTTTGTGGAAAGGGAAGGGGGATCCTCTCATCCCACACTGGGGAGGATGCCAGCTACCATTTCACTCCACCCAGTTCAGAGTCCTCCCCACAGGAACTGGCCTACAACCAGGATTTCCTGAGAATCAGAAGCAACCTTACACATCAGAACGAATTTTGGATTTAAAGACTGAAAAGGCCTGGTGAATTCCTTCATCTCGTTGACAAAACGGTCCTTGGGGTTTTCCATGGAGTTGACTTCCACCCCAAAAGAAGTGCTGGTGACCACATCCATGCTGTAGGGCCCGAAGATGCTGAAGAGTGGGGGAAAACACCAAACATTCAGATTGGGCACTGAAATATGATTGAGAAGAAGAACTTTAAATAAAATGGTTCCTAGCTGATCGATTCATAAAAGGTAAGGGCTAAATCAAGTATGCTGCATGGCTTGCTGGTGTGTTAGGATGTCTGGATGGACAAGGAATACGGTCACGAAACTAAGGGAAGGTACCTTGTATGAGATCAGAGAAATGGTTCATCCGTTGTGGCCAAGTGAAAATCGAATGGCAGAGCTTCCACAGTTGTGTAGAAAGGGCTACAGTATTTTTAGTAGAGGCAAATTCAGAAGATTATGAAACACGCCTCTTCTAGAAGCCTCATGACACAGTGGTTACACTGCAGTACTGCAGCCAAAACTCTACTCACAACCTGGGGTTCAATCCCAGAGAGCCTGCATAATTCAATTGTGAACCACCTAGAGAGTGCTTTAACTCAATATATAAGCAACACTTTGTTTTTTTGCTTTGCTTCTACTTAACTGTGAACATTTGCAGAAACCTGCCTTCTTTCACAGCTGGCTATTTTGATACATCACTCTTAAGATTGTGTGCACTTTTGGGGGAAAACATAAGGCCTGGAGGCTAGATCTGGCCTTAGGAATGTTGATGTGTCACCCAAAACATCTCCCCTAGGTCCATTCCTTGTAAGACAGATGAAACAAGAAGAGAAATTTCCTTGGTTTTCTGCAATTAGTGCTTGGAGGTAACAACAGGGGGCTCCCTGTCCACTTATCTGCTTCCCAATATCTAGGAGTCTATCCGGAGATGATGGGGGACTCCTTACATGCAAGGGACCCCAGAGATGGCTTTATATCAAGATGGCTTTATATTGAGTCAGAGCATTTTTCCTTCTTAGTCCACTGTCCTATCATTCAGTCCACACCTTGTGGCCTGGGATTGGCACCGCATTTTGTGGGCCTGTATTGCGTGGGTTTCTGGCCAGTCAAAATTGGATATCCAACCAGACCCCAGAAGGCAGTCCCTGTAGCTCCTAATTCACACTTTAAAAGTGCCTTTCATCATCATTTGATATCTCTTTGACTTGCAGGACTTACTCTTTCATCACCATGGGCTCATCTCTTTCCGCTTTCTTCTGAACATGTTGCGCAAAAACCTCTCCATAATGTTTTATGATGGGAAACATCTGAAATACAAATCAGAGGATGCACCTTGAAACACCTACAGATGGTTTTCCTCCTTAGCTGCAAATGATTCCAAAAAGCCAGTAGGTGATTCACGAAGGAGTGCAAACAATTAATTCCAATCAGGGGACATATTGTTTCAGTATTTATTTCACTTCATTTCATTTTGCTAGAACACTTTTCTCTTCTCCCGGGGGACTCCTGGAGTGCAATGGACTGCTCTGAAAAAATTTGTATTTTAGTGTGTTAAACAGTACAGGAGTCACCCATCAATCATCATCATCAGCTGTCATTTTTTACTTAGGTGAGCCTTTTTAATAGGGTTTTCAAAGTACATTCAGAAGTGGTTTCCCCTTCCCCTTTTCAGGAGGCTCTCTGCAGCTGTTCCGCTTGCCCAAGGCCACCCAGGCTGGCTCTTCTCCCAGGAGGCACAGTGGGGAATTGAACTCCCAACCTCTGGCTCCACAGCCGGATACCCAAAACAATGAACTGTTCAGACACCAAATAATAACAATGTGTCATCAAATTAATTCTGACTTATAATGGCCCTTTCCAAAGTTCCCAAGGTAGAGACTACTCAGGAGTGGTCTAAATTTCCTTCTTCTGTGAATGTCCTGGGACTGTGCAGCTTGCCCAAGGTCACACAGGTTGGCTCTATTCCCAACACAGTGTGGAATCCAACTCCCAACTTCTGGCTCTGCAGCCAGATATCTAACCAATGAGCAACTGAGTCAACTCATCCATCGAGTCACCATAAGTCGGAGGCAACTAGATGACACATAAGAACAACAAAAAAAACATGGCAGATGAAAACTATCTCCTGAAGGCTTCCAGATTATACATGGACCATAGAAATAGATACCGCTTCCAGCAAGGAATAATTTTCTATGAATGCAAACTCTTTCATTAAAATTGGGATTTGGCTCCTTAAATTTTGCTGCTCAGTCAAGCACTGACGCTCCAGTTTTTTATATCGTCACAGAGATAAAGCTATGACATTGGGTTGGACTGAGATGAAATTAGATCCTGAGAAGGTCCACTGAAATCAATGGGAACCTTGTTAGCCAGGATAAAGCCCAGTAAAAGCATATTTAAAAGGTGCAATAGAAATGGAGAAGGAGTACATTAGCTAAAAACTGACGGCAGGGATGAAATTTGAACCTTCTTGCCCAGGTCCATCATGGCTTCAGCCACCCTCACCAAGAAGGGAGATAATTCCAAATCAAAATGCATAGCCTGCATACTATCTTCCTAGTTATTCAACTTTAGGATCTTTTCTTACCTCCTTCAGCTTCCCACTGGTGAACGTTGGAGAGAGCAAAGTCCGTAGCTTCTTCCAATGTTCGTCCTGGACTACAGAGACTGCTAACCTCAATATCCCAGCTGCACCAAACACCTAGAGAAAACACAGGAAATATCATGAACCATCAGGGATCAGAAGATGGCTTGGTGGAATCAGATAACCAGATAACCTGGGTCCCTCATGTCCAGATGAGAAGAAGACAAGGAGATCTTTCTCCCCTTCCCTTCCAGCTTGCTCTAATTTGCACGATTACCGCTGATGACCTTTCTCTTGAGAAGGATGGCATATGCAAGTGCACAAGGACTGGCTGATTGCTCAGAAAGATGCCAGCAACCCATCTACTGCTTCCAATTCTTAAATGAAGAAAGAGGAGTCCTAATTTGGGGCAATGGAGGCACTTAGAGAATTGTGCCAACTTTGCACAAAACCGAATCCTCTTGCAAAACATGTGATATTTTTCTGCAAAATATTTTTCTCATCCATGCAAGCACTGCCAGCACCTCTAACAGAGGCTTATTTATCCAATACGTCACTGTTCAAAGTGAAATGATGGACTGAATAAATGACGTTTGCAGACAGCGTCATCCATCTGCCTGCCTCCCACTTACACCCCAACTTAGCCTCAAGATGCTAAAGCTTCCCTTATTTTGCAAGATCCAGGTTCAATTCTCCCTGAGCCATGAATCTCTGGGTGACCCATTACAGGCAAAGCTACCCTACAAGGGGATTGAGAGATCGTTTGGGAAAGTTAGATGTAAGGCAGGTTCTCACCCGGCGGTTAGTAAAGGTGGTGTAGCATTCTTTCACCAGAATCGTTTTAATAATCTGGGGATCCATCACGGCAATTACAGGCTGTCGGCCATCATAGATCCTACATTCAGACGGAAGAAAGAAACAAGGGGACTTGTTTTAAGAACAAAAGGCATATTTTCCAGGGTTTGCAACAATGATTATTCTGAATGCCCTAACAAGGATAGGCTGTGGGTCACTGAAGAAGTGCTTGGAAGTCACACGGTCTAAGTTTCAAAAAGTTGCCAAAAATAATGTAGTGGTCTTAAAATAACAAGGAAAAACCTATAGTTTGAAAAAGTAACTAGCAATAGGTAATAAAACTACCATCATCCAGCCTGTTTTACAAATACAGGATGGGCTTGCTGGTGGGAGACCTACACCAACCTCCATATATTTTTTTTATTTATTTATTTATTTATTTATTTATTTATTTATTTATTTATTTATTGAACTTGTATGCCGCCCATCTAGACATAGTCTACTCTGGGCGGCTCACAGAACACAAAGTAAAACAATAGAAATAAAATAGCAATTAACAGCACTTAGATAATAATTCAAGATGGAGAGAATAAAGAAAATTAAATAGTGCCTGGAGGGAAGGCCTGTCTGAATAACCAGGTCTTCAGTTGGTTTTTAAAAATGCCCAGCGAGGGGGCCAAACGGATCTCGGAGGGGAGTTTGTTCCAGAGACAGGGAGCCACAGCCGAGAAGGCCCGGTGTCTCGTTCTTTCTTTCCGGACCTCCCTCGGCGTTAGGCTCCTCAGTTGCCCCTCCTGACTAGATCGGGTGATACGAGTAGATCTAGGTGGGAGGAGGCGTTCCGCCAAGTATCGAGGTCCTAAACCGTTTAGGGCTTTGTATGTAAAGCTTGGCTTGCAACCGCCATCACTCGCAGCTCAGCATGCCTTAAGAGGCCCTCTCCACCCTGGTTAGGACTATTCCATCAACAGGCTAAACTATTACTTTTAATAAAGTTGAAAGGAGGCATGCCACAAAGACTCAAAAAGGGATAGGGGAGTAGCAGTGAAAAAGTCCAAAATATAGGAATTGTTCCTGGTCAACTGGGACATTTGGACCCAAAGAGACCTTGGCTGAGTCATTCAACTGCCGATTAAGGTGGTGTTGGTTTGCAGGGGGAAAGGTTGAAAAGTGTGCACACCTTTTGCTTTGTTTTCCTGCGTCTTTTTGAGAACATCTCTTTAGGGTGTGATTATGGGCTTGGGCTCTGCCAAGGAATGTCAGCTGGTAAGAAAAGATCACTCACCCCCAGACTTTCCCGTATTTCTCGTAGCACATGGTATCAAACTTCACAAATCCCTGGAGAGGGGAGGAGAATGACATTCAAGAACATGAATTGTCTTGCCGGATCCCATTAAGGCAGGTGCCTCAGGAAAGGCCACCAATAATGTAGCAGCAGATTACCAAATAGTACTCACTTTACTGAATTGCCATAAAGTTCCAATGAAAGGTAGTGGGGTCGGGCCGGGAACCCCCAGTTTCCAGAACACACGATAGGGCCAAATTCCATACCTGGTTTTGGTTTTAAAAAGAGAGAGGGGAGGGTGAAAGACTACTACACACATCATGGGCACCAAAGGAGAGTTTCATGAGCACCTCAACAGCATCTGGGCCGCTCATGAGATTCCCACCCCTACACACCTCGGGTTCTGAAAGCTACTATTTTCTTATTGCTCTCAGACCAATTAGTGATGGGCTAGGAATATACCTATTCCCAGTTAGGAAACAGACCCATAAAAGATAAATAGAAGGAAAATACATACAGCATGAGAAGTCCCAGCAGAGCTATAAGCAAGGACCACGTCTCAATGGAAAAGCCTGGGAGGAGATCCATCTTGCCTTTTCCTGTTAATCTTTCTCTGAACTTGACTAGGTGAGGTTGCTTGATATTTATACTCTTCCTGCGTGATCAGGGTTGGAGCAAAGGGCAAAGATTTCACAACTGCTTTGTGATGGTTATTTATATTATAACACAAGGACTTTATTGGGCGGGGCTTGGTTCTGGCAGGGCTTGTTTACTGCAGGGTTTGGACTCAGCGTTCCGTGGTGAGGAACAAGGCCAGTCCGAAGAAGTTGTGAGCCTGTACACCACCTGGTGAAACAACTGTCTAACCTCAACTTCTGTCATGGTTTCATAATATATTAGTACTGCTTTGCGTGTCTTCTTTTGACCTGGACAACTCATACACACACAGTAACAACAAGCACAAAGAATTGCAAATGTCCTGTTACCAGCAAAGCTTAGTTTTAAAAGGAAAGAGTTGCCTTATTCTTTAATTGGAGGCAGTGGGATGACCATTAATTTACTTCTATTTTTTCTGGCCTATTAGTGAAATGCAAAGCATTAATGATGCTACATACGTCTATCAATAGCTTATTTATTATATATAATCATGCTGTCTTATGCCATAACATAGAAGTTATGGCTTTTGAAATACAACTTAGTTACCCCTGAATTATACAACAAGTAACTAGTTACAGTTAACGATGTGGTTTGTGACTTCCAGTCTTGGACCAGTGGGGACCTGTTTCTGAACTGGTTTGTCAATTCAGGACCTTCCGTGAATTGCAGAGACATCCTGGAACATTTTACAGCACCCACTCAGAGCATGTGGTCTGTAGACAAGGCCATTGGGCCAGACCATCAGCTCACATAAATCAAGGTGGCTCCCTAAGACAAGTTCCTACTAGCACTATTAGAATAACAGTGTACGTTGGAAGGCTACGACTCAATTTTGTAGAATAAAGAAGATGGATACCAAATGCAACAGCGTTTACAGCAGTGGGGGCTGGTGACTCCCATGTAAAGGACGGCGGCGGATCTACTTCAGCTTTCAATCTGAACTTTAACGAGCTATCCAAGCGGCTGAACATATTTTCAGGGAAGGAATCAGCACCCCGGATAGCTCCTGTAACGGTTGTAGTAGAACCTGGAACAGTTCCACTGTTCCCGAGCAGTGACTCGCATACTACATTTTAAAGTAATTCACTCTAAAATTATCGAAAAGGAGGACCGTGAGTTCAGAATCTAAAGGGATCCAGCACGATTGCTTCTTATTTAAGCTGTGTGATCCGGGAAATGCAGTATCTGATCGTGAGAAGGCTTGGGATAGGAAGACCATTGACTGATTGCATGCAAGGCTTTAGAAAGCATCATGATTTATAGCATGTGGCCTTAACCTAGCAAGACCTCCCATCCTTCTCCCCTTCTCCTGGACTTTTTTGTGACCTTCAGGTACAAATCAATCAGAAAATTAATCTGGAATAACAAGGATCTCCCAAAGCGATGCTGCCACACAACTTGATAGCAAAGGTTAGGCCGCATTTGGATGTCGGCTTCCTTAGTGACGTGAGCTGAGAACCCCAAACAGAAGGAGGACACAGGAATCCCTTAGGAAAGGGATGTAGCTCTACTGCAGAGCACATGTTTACATACCATACACAGAAAGTCCAGCGTCAGAAGGTGGGGGAAAAGAAGAGCGCCTTCAGCCCTGGAAAGACGTAGTCAGTGAGAACAGAAAGGATGGAATAGTGGTTCGATTCAGTAGAAGGCAACTTTGTATGATCCTCAGGCAAGTTCTTTACTTTTGTGATGGGAAGCATCTTCAGCTTGCAGAAGGTTCTGGGTTCTTGATCTTTCCAGACGGAGCTGTGAAGAATCCTAGAGCAGCAGCTACTGGTGATGTACAGGCCACGTTTTTGGTCTCTCCTGAACTTCCACATTTAGAAAGGAGACTGCCTCCCTGTAACTAACATCAGCCTCTGTGGTCCAAGATAATGCCCTAAAACAGCCCAACGCACATCTCCATTTGGAAGCCAATGTGCCCTCTAAATGTAATTTTAATCCCACTGGCAATCTTTAAGCCAGAAAAGGCCTTTATATCATCTTTCTCCCAAAAGGCCAGGGGGAAATTCCATTTTGGGGTCAAACGTCACCCGCCCCTGCCAGCTCCTACTGCTGTTCATCCAGAATGCAGGCTCCATATGATTTGTAACTGCATAGGGCACTGTCTTGTGTGTCAAGCATAGGATCGCTCAGGCTGGAGTTCGCTCTTACAGCCTTCGACGGCTCTCCAAAAACTCCGGCAGAATCTCTCTTGTAGCCGTGCAACAGCATCTTAAACTGCCGTTGTGAGGTGGCGGCCATGGACAGAGTGGACCATCCTAGTCCCAGACAGGGACCCTCCCTGCTTTGAACTGGTCAGCAGAAGGCGAAGCTAGGCCTCTGTTTGCCCCTGAAATAAGCCCTACGCTCCTTGGGATGTCATTCTTACTTAATGACATTAATTGCACTGGACTTTAATGCCCAAATACAAAGTCTTTGTAGAACTGTTTATCAGTTGTTGTTTTTTAAATAATAGAAGCAGCAGCAAACATTGCAACCATGAAGCTCCCCACATTGTTCCTTCTAAACCAAAAGTATATAATTTTTATCCTGTTATTCTATTCCCCTGCCTCCCCCCCCCCCCTTTATTTGTGCTAAAGGTATTGTATCTCCAGGTAATTCCATACTCTGAAGTGGCATATTTTTACTGACTAATCCAGTGTGAGAACTAACCAAAGCCCTTTGGCTTAACTGAAAAAGTTTCCCAAGTAGAAGAAAGAAAGCGTTTCCTGTCTGTCCTTTTAGGAGTTGTTCCCGGGTTATAAATGGCTGATGTAATCGCATGCAAGCTGTGGAAGCAGAGGGGGAAGAGTGATTTAATATTGCATCTCCAGCCACAATACTAGCTGCAATCAAGCATCAGGGAATGCCCCATAGAGGATGTAATATCCAAATGGGACACTCAACAGGAAGATGATTCATTGACACATGTAGAGACTACCAACCCTGAATGCTACATCGGATGGAGTAAGAGGGTGGCATTTGGGTTACTGCAAAACTAAGGCATTGGCTGACAACCCTCCAGGGTGTTCCTGTGTGAGGGGGTAAGGAAGGTGTGCCATCAGCCCTCATCCAAAACAGCCGCTCCTTTCATATGAGCGATGGAGCCAAGATAGAACTGAGTATACCACCTGGCGAGCCATATGCAATCCAGCCAGGATTATGGATGGACCCTTGTGGTATTTCTCTTCAGACAAGCTTTCTCTCAGTGACTGCCTACATGAGTGACTGGACGCATGGTTGGCTACATGAGTGACTTTTAGATGGAGTGTTATGCATTACTGCTCCGACTGGGTCTTTGGTACCATCTCTCAGAGTGGTATCCATTTGTTCCTTTTTAGTATTGGCACACTTATTGTTTTGGCTTTAGTATTGTCTTTCCATTTTCCACCTATCCATTTTGAAGGAAATCAACCCTGAGTGTTCACTGGAAGGACAGATCCTGAAGCTGAGGCTCCAATACTTTGGCCATCTCATGAGAAGAGAAGACTCCCTGGAAAAGACCCTGATGTTGGGAAAGTGTGAAGGCAAGAGGAGAAGGGGACGACAGAGGACGAGATGGTTGGACAGTGTCATCGAAGCGACCAACATGAATTTGACCAAACTCTGGGAGGCAGTGGAAGACAGGAGGGCCTGGCGTGCTCTGGTCCATGGGGTCACGAAGAGTCGGACACGACTTAACGACTGAACAACAACAACAAATTGTCTTTCAATGATGGGATCTGCCTCTATACTCATTGTTCTTAGCTTTAAATATTGTCTTTTAATGATGCAAACCACCGTTGTACACTCATTGTATACTCTTTCAACGATGTAAGTCACCTCGGGTCCTTTTTAAGGAGAAAGGCGGGGTAAAAATGTTTTAAATGAATAAATAAAATAAATCTGGCAGACTATAGGGGATTCCCAACTTCAAACGCAGCCTGCAAGATGATGGGTTTAGTGACCCGTCCAGGATGAAAAAGTCACAAGGGGGAATCATGAAGATGCAGCACTGGGAGACCAAGCAGCCTCAGGCGGGGCTGCCAGAGATGGTGGTACCTCCATCAACCCAGAGAAAAGGGTACAGAGATTGAGTGAGCTGAGAAAGCCTTTGTAGGAATCTCTGACAGGCTGAGCAAGGGAAGGGCCATGGCTTTGCAGGAAGAGGTTCTGGGGCTCAAGGGAGTCCCCCCCCCCCATTTAAGGTTGAGGTGCCCTTCTTGTTGGGCTTATGAGCGGCCCCTGTTCTGGTGGCGATTGTGAGCAAACCACAAGTTGGAGGGTCTCAGAGCACCCCACAGAGGGAGGGGCTGGGAAACCACTTCTGATGACACCCGATCTGGAAGACGTGAGTGCATTACCATGAGTCAGAATTAATTGGACGGCAGACCCTGAGGAGGAGGATGGAAGCTTTGCTCTCTTTTTTTGGACTATGCAGACAGGGGCTTCCGGGGGCTAAAATCCTGAACATCGGGAGTGCTCCCCATGGCTTGACCAAAGAAGACTGGATTTCCTTGCAGGACTCGGCAGTTCTCCCGCCCACCCTGCGGGAACACTTCCATTCTCTCACACCCTTTCCATCCATTTCCGACCATCTTGGTCAATAGACCTTCCTGGCAAGAAATGCTTATCTCCCAGTTTCTTCCGACCACAAAGTTTGGAGCCTGCTTCCTTCTCCAAAAAGGGATGGTGAGCCTGGCCCCAAAAGACAGGGAAAGACAGTTCAGGGTTTCAAAGAGGTTGCTTGGCTTTTCCAAATGGAGATTCAAATAGTACTCATTCTTATTGCCGTTCCTCTGCCTAGCCAGCCTAGGCAGTTCATGTGCCTAATTCAACACCCATCTGAGCACCTACCAGCCATGCCTGAAACCACGGATAGCAGAGAACCCTGTTTACAACATACAAGGGGGCAGGACATAGGCCACAAGGCCCACTCCCTTGTATGTTGTATATAGGGCTACAGTAAACTGTGGATAACTGAAACCGCTGATACTGATCCTGCAAATACGGGGACTCTACTGAATTTCCAATATTGCCTTTATTCTTTTTGTTGCTCTGATCACACAAGTAATTCATTGCTCTCAGGAAGTACAGAATAATCCTTTCTGGTTCCCACTAGTGGCCATTTGGGATATCACACCTATAAAATATCTATTAAAATGCCAGCATTAAAAACCACTTTGGACGGAGAAGAAAATGGCCTAAAGTCTTAACAAATTACAATACAATATCTCTAAGAATACCTTTAAAAGTAACTTTTGGAAACAACTACATTTGCTCATTATAGCTAAGTAACTCATGTGTTTGTTACATCAACAAGTAGCTTTGTAATTATAGTTACATTACTCACTGTCCCAACATAATGAATCACAAGCAACTAGGTAAAGGTAAAGGTTCCCCTTGACATTTAGTCCAGTCGTGTCCGACTCTAGGGCGCGGTGCTCATCCCCGTTTCCAAGCCGTAGAGCCAGCGTTTGTCCGAAGACAATCTTCCGTGGTCACGTGGCCAGCGCGACTAGACACGGAACGCCATGACCTTCCCACTGAGGTGGTACCTATTTATCTATTTGCATTTGCATGCTTTCGAACTGCTAGGTTGGCAGGAGCTGGGACAAGCGACGGGAGCTCACTCCGTCGCGTGGATTCGATCTTATGACTGCAGGTCTTCTGACCTTGCAGCACAGAGGCTTCTGCGGTTTAACCCGCAGCGCCACCACGTCCCTCAGCATTTAACCCGCAGCATCCCTCAGTGGTTTAACCCGCAGCGCCACCACGCTCCACAAGCAACTAAGTTACTTTTAATTACTGACCTCCAAGCTGTGACAATCACAACATGGATATGGGAAAATCTACCTTGCTTTCCTACAGGCTTCTTGTTAGGGTAGAAATGGGAGATGATTCTCAATTTCTAATAAGCTTTTTTTCCCCTCCCTCATTGAAACAATAAGAATAATAATTTGATTCTACATTCTTACCTTTTACAGTATAGCTCTGGAAGTTTCAGTGGGCTTTCTGTTTTTGGATGGCAGGAGCTGTGAATTAATACTGCCCCCTCCTGGATGAAAGGAGGATTATTATATTTAAAGATGTGCAGCCTTGTTAGTTGGAACAGGGGCAAATAAGCCATAAATGTACTTAACCACAAGAGAGAATGTTTCTTATAGCACGGCCATAAAGAGCGATGGTGTGTTTTGATGCTGATAGCGGCTGAATGCATCCTTCGCCACCATGGTGTGTAATTTGCCCGGTAGCAATGAATCTGTTGCATAGAGTTTCCCCATTATTGGCATGATTTTAAAAACTCATCGGCTGCAGAGAAGAGACACAATTACTATGTAAATCAAGCCTTGACAAATATATATATATATATTTAGCTTCTTCGTGACAGGATGCCTCTTGAGCCATCTTGAGCAGGAAGGGTCGTTCCAGAGTTGGGGAATGAATTTTGGAAGAAAGGAAAGGAACAGCTTTCCCACACACAAAGATTTCAAGCGACTCGACTTCAGTAGAGAAAATGGAAACCGTGCTCAAAAAGGCAAGCTGGGTGAAAAACAAACAGCATAAATGTGTTTTTCAGACCAATGTTTGGGTCCAGTGTTAGACACCAGATTATATGCAAAGATTTGATACACATCAAAAGTTCAGCTACACTGACATGCAATGGCATTTAAACTACAGAGAGGAGCTGCAAGATGACCTGCAGCGGGGCTTAGGATTTGACTGTTCATATGCAATTACTGGCAGTTTCGTAAGTGCCAGGACCGAAAGCTGTCGGATAGGTCTCTGGTTTAGGCATCTGGCTGCGGAGCCAGAGGTGTTGGCAGTTCGATTCCCCGCTATGCCTCCTTGACAGGGGCTGGACTTGATGATCCAGAGGGTCCCTTCCAGCTCTGCCGTTCTAAGATGAAAGCCAACACCGCTAAATAAACTGGCAACTCAACACTTCCAGCGATTGCATAGACTCAGTGAGTCTGCTGTAGTTGGGATTATCAATTAGATTTAGGATATAATTCCTCATCATGGCTGCAGCCATAAAACCAAGCCAAGGGAAAATGTAGGACTGGTCTTGTGGGAGGAAGTCTTCGGTAGAGTTTCAGTTCTATTCTATTCTATTCTATTCTACCAGTGCTCTTACACAGTATATAGCTTTAAACATGACAAGATAAGCATTTACATGCTATCTTGTTCCCAAGAGGTTCAAGGCAGTACACATGACTCACCTCCTCCCTCAGTGTTACCTTCGCAACTATGAAGTCAGCCAAGTTCAGAGATAATGGCTGGCCCGTGGTCACCTGGGAAGTTTCATGGCTGAGAGGACATGAACAATGCCCCCAGTCCTACTCCAGCAATCCGACCTTTGTGCCTTGCTGGTTGCCTCTGTGAAATGTCTTCATAAGTACTAGATCAAGCCACAGGGGCATCATTCTAGCTCATGATTGTCTTCCCCGGCTGTTAAGAGCTCCTGTTCCTTGGTTTTGGGCCTACGATTCCCATCAGCCTTAGCCAGGATAGCCAAGGGAGAAGTATCATGGGAGTCATGGTCCAGAAACATCTGGGGGACCACAGGTGTTCCTTCCGAGTCATATACCGTCTGCAGCATCAGAGGCAAAAGTATTTCCCACATCCACCTGACGATGAGAAGAACTCAGCCAGAACTTGACTGTACTGCTGAGCTACAGTCAGTCCTTCCTGGAATGGGGGATTCTGGGATGTATAGTTCAGAAATGTAAAATCTATGAACTTTAGTCCTTCTGCCTTGTATGGATTAAGTTTCAGTTTGTTGACCAGACCATAACATCCCTTCCTCTCTCAGTCAAATTACTATATGTTAAAGACAGACCGAATTATATGCCACAAATAGCTGAAATCCTTTAGTGTTAGATGTGTGATTCAGGCAGACCTTTCTAGCTGAGCAATCATAATAAACCCTGTGCTTATTTCCCAGTCCAGTGAAGGCTGATAACTCCAGTTTCGCAGTGGCAATGAATCCACTCTGGGTCTTCATTGGAACATTTCAGGAGCTATCTGTGGTGCTGAACTCTATTGTTCAGCATTTTGGATAGTTCCTGTTACGCTCGGACAAAAACCACAAGTGTATTCACTGCCCACTGCCAATCAGAACCTACCCTTCAATTGCAAAACGAACTTGGCTTGTTTGCAAAATACAGGAGGCATGAAAAGCTGTGACAATCCGACGCTCTCAGCACTCAAGGAAACTCTCTTCTCTAATTAAGATGCCCCTCCAACAAGGGTTTATGATTAAGGGAGATAGAATGCTGCTATTTGGTCTGTTGAAGGCCTCCTGAGCAGAGCACAAGTGACAAATATACAGCCCTCCAGGGGTTGTTAGACTGCAGCTTCCATGATCCTTTGCCACTGGTTATGCTGCCTAAGATTGATGGGAATTGTAGCCCAACAGCATCTGGTGGGCTACATACCCACCACACCCCGTTAGGGAATGATGGAGTTTGGTGTTACCGATCCACAGTGGACCACACTGTGATGCATCTCAGAACGTGGCATTGGGCACAACCTGAAGTTCCTTTTAAAAAAAAAACAACCTGGAAATTATTGCTTAGCATGGCAAGTAAAGGATTATGTCATCTGGGGTTGGGGGGAACTATTTATTTTTTTTGCTCATTTGGGGTTGTGAGCCCAAGAGGGAATGTTCCCCAAGCTGCCGGCAGAGATTTGAGGCATTTTCAACCCTCAGATAACTTTCTGAGGAAAAAAAACATCCATTTCCCTTTATTACTTCCTTAGTCGGCTGCAGAGATTTATGAATGTGTTTACAAATTGGGCTCCTCCTGGAGGAGTCTGCGGGGGCTCCGGGGCAAGTTCAGAGGGTGAGCAGAGTTTATTGGTGTAGGTCAGGAAGGTTTGCACTCTTTATGGCTTTACATTTAGAAGGCAAACACAGGGAACCGTGATAAGAGCGAAAACAGGCCAGGTCTCACTGTCTGCCTTCGAAATGTAACACCATAAGAGGACACCAAGTACCGTGATCTACAGCGATAAACTCTGTTCACCCTTCGAACTTCTCTGCTCTCCGCTTGGCTCCAGTTTCTGCTTACTGCTGGTGGTTACCCCTTGGAGCCAAGAAAAAGAAGGGTGTTCGTGGGGACAATACACCCAGCACGGTTAGGTGGAGTCAAATGCCTCTTTCCTTCTTCATTTTTCTTTCTTTGTTTCCTTTTTTATAGCAGAAACGCCGGAACAGATGGAAATACTGCAGATGGGTTTCTCCTGGAAGCGTTATGAGAATCCAGCAATGATGCCTTTCCAAGCCCACCATGTTGTTCTCAGCGATCGGTCTTGAAACGGTGCAGCGTGGCATGGAATTAATTTTCAAACCCTGCAGATTATGATGGTTGCTTTTTTCCGACAGGTTCTCAAAATACGTTTCTCTCTCTTTCCCCCTCCACTCTCTCTCTCTCTCTCACACACACACACAAGCACTGTTTTTTTTTTTTTCCCTTCTCTCTCTCTCTGCTTTGACTGTTTCATCTTGTCGGTTTGTAGAAAGCAGGGCTGTCTCTTGGAGGCTTCACCCCAGAGCACCAAAATTTACAGGCCAGAGAAATCTAGCAGTCAATTTAGGGATAAGCAGAATAAACAGCAACCATTCCTGGCCTTTTTCACTTTCATTTTTAGGAAAGCAGACCCTTTTTTG
The DNA here is from genome assembly GCA_037013535.1 of Intellagama lesueurii. NCBI lineage: Eukaryota > Metazoa > Chordata > Lepidosauria > Squamata > Agamidae > Intellagama > Intellagama lesueurii. The sequence goes on along the minus strand of JBAJHW010000012.1, from coordinate 18,061,903 downwards.
GGGGGGGGGACTCTGAATTCACCTCCTTTCTTACTGGGGGGGGGGCTCATGCCCTACCTCAGGGCAGGATGGGTGCCAGGTAGCGCTCTTTGCCCGACCCGTCCAAATGGCACGTTATGGCTATGGGAGAGAGGAATTTGCAGAATTCAGCTGGAACAAGAAGGGGTTCTTTACGGCAGTGGAAACTCCGGTAGTTAGCTTTGTACAGAGGGTTGTTCTGTTCTGAGCCAGAGTACACACAAGCTTCAAACAAGCTGCCTCTCTCTTTTCCAAGAAGGATGATGCACTGATTACATTAATCCCCTCCTCTCTTTCATGCAGGTAGACAGACAGATGCACAGAGTTCACAAATCACGATCATCCTCTGTGTGTGAGAGAGAGAGAGAAAGGGGGGAGAGAGGGAGAGATCCTTCACATCTTCGGGGGATACAGCTGTTCCTTCAAGAAGAAAGAATCTGCCTCTGCAAACCTGAACTTATGTTCTACCCCCTCGTGGGTTCAAAGACGTTTTCCGCAGTTCAAGTCGTTTAAAGGGAAGTACTCTTCGGGGGGGGGGAAGACTTTTTGGTCTCTCACGAGAGCACAGTAGAGCTTCCGATGCCTGGAGCTTCAGGCGTACACTCTTTAGAATCCCTGCCCTTCCAAACACTTCCCAAAAACCCACCGCACTGCTTCCTGCATGTAGGAGAAGGAGATGACACTGAAAAGTTGCAGCACAAGTCACAGATTGTAGGACCAGATGAAATCATAATGAAACTAAAAGCTGTATTTAAAAGAGAGAGAGAAAAATATTCCTGTTTTGAGGATGAGTGGCCTTCAGTTTCTTCTGATTTAAGGGGTCAAACTAGACAATGCTCTTGCTATGGTTTCGGCGGAGAAGTACTCCACCTTGTGGTCAAAGTGATCTGTTTGTCATAGCATATGATTTTCCTCACCTCTGTATCTTGCATTCAGCGGGTCACTGGTCACTGGAAGGTCAACACAGGCCCAACTTTGAAGTCTGATTGAGGAAACATTTTAAGAGCAGAAATGTGTTTGTTGTACAAAAGATATGCTCTCTTTAATGTCTCATTTGACCTGTCTGTGTGTCAGGGCAATGCTCGTAACGGCAAAGTCCGGGATAAGAATCAGTGCGGGTGGGATGAAAGAAACCGAAGTAGAGACAGGGCTGGGTCTGTCATTAGGCAGAGTGTGGCTACTGCTATGGGGGCAGACATTTGTAGGGCGGTGAAGGAAACCTCCCAGCTGTTGTTGCTTCGGCTACCTCTTCACCAGTGCCGAAGGGCAGTTCAGCTACCAGCCCCATCTGGTCTTTTGTCTCAGGTAGCAAAATGTCTTGGGATGGCCCTCAATAGAGATGCCAGGAAAAGTTGCTGTTCTTGTAAGCAGGGAAGGGGCCGCGCAGTCACTCTTGAGTCCGACTCAAGTCACCCTGACAACTTGACTCGGACTCGATTCGGGGGGTTCTGGGGAGACTCACCACTCGACTCGTGACTCGGACCCATTTGCCTGAGCGGCATAGTCAAAGCCCTACGAGTCCACCCCCACCGTTGGCCTACCTGCCGCATCTTCAAAGGCAGCACAAGTCAAGGGCCCCCCGCCACCACCCACTAACCCAGACAGGCCCTCTCAAACAGGAGGAGTGCTCTAGTATGGAGAGCATCCGTCGGCCTTTCATGGTGATGCTGTCGTCCGAGGGTAGGCTCTCTGGACCGCCGCTTCCTGTAAATTGCCCTGCACATGTGCCAGCCTATCAGATGGGCAGCGCATGAGCAGTCTGAGTCCCAAGCCTTGTGGGGCGGGGTCAAAGTCTCGGACTTGGGGATTGGGACTTGAGCCCCGAGACTCCTACTTGGGACTCGGTCCTGAAGACTCACCAACATTCCCCTCCTGTAAACAAGTTGGCCACCCCTTCCACATCCCAGAGCACACTGAACGGGTAGGTGAGTCCTTCTGAAACCTTTCAGACGGACAAGCTTCCCCAGCTGCACCTGGATGAGGGGACTCAGAGCAAGCCCTGGGGCTGTGGGGTTTCTCTTGGTCTTTTCCAACCCTTTGCTGTGGGCCATGTTCCGTGTCGCGTTCTTCTGCCCAATGACAGGATTTCATTTCCACCTGGAAACTCGAGGTGAGGCAAGCACCGGACGCCACCGTCTTCTTCCTGGTTGCAGCTTTTGACCCAGATTGGAAGAGGAAGCCGCTTCCGTCTCAGCCCCGCTTTAAAATGCAGCTTCTGAGAAACCAGGGACAAAGCAGGGACAAATGTTCAGCCCTCAGAGGCAGAGATGGGGACATCAGTACGTTTTATTCACTGCAGCTGACCTTGAAAAGCCAACCTGTTTACAATAGCGTTTGGCGGAGGAAATGTTTAACCCGTCGAGTGGTCGTTTATGTTCATCACTGACGTTCATGTAAGAAATCGCAGGGCAAGGGAGAAAACGGCATAATTAGACCATGGCTGCCAGTCATGACTCAAGGGACATATTCTGTGGCTGTTCTGCTTCAGAAGTGCTGTTTCAGCAGTTTAAGTTGCTTCCTCCAATCTAGCGTGTTCCAGATGGCCACCAATCTTACCGTTTGATTGGTGACTTGGGACAAAGGGATCCGTAGCCAAGCGTGCCCAGAAACTGCCCAGCTGAAGAAAGTAATCCTTAAAGCATGGTGTCTAACCATCTATGCAATCGGGTTTTTACACTGATCTGCTCTGTCCACTCCTATATCCTCTTGGTGACACGTCTACAGGTCACTCTCCCTTGAACACTAGGAATGGTGTGAACCTTGATAAAACTTCTTTAAAATTGCTTCTAAAATGCCCTTTAAAAAATAACTCTAAAAAGTAGCTTTCTTAACCCAAACATGCAATTATCCCATTATCAGAAAACTAACTTGTTGCAAGTAACTGAGTTAACTTAGTTCCCTACTTCCGTCTTTTCAAAAGAAGGAACCTTAGTGCAAAGGTTCCCGTAATGTGGTGGACTTTTCTTGATCTCCATTTCAGTTACGGATTCCCTTGGGTGCAGAGGTGAGAAGGAAACTCACTTTAGGGAACCCTCTTACCATGCAAACAAATGGGCTTAGTTTCCTCTCTTGCCCCAAAATAGAAGACAGAGTTAGCACATCATTAGAAGCCAAGTTCCCTGAAGTGATAAAACACATCTGATTGTCCTAGCACGAGTTTGCCTTGCTCTATTTTTTTTAATTGTGTGCTTTTCTTTGGCAATTGGCCATAGAGAGGAAGCTCTATTTGCAAGTCTGATGGTACTCTGAAATAATTGCATGCCTGGAAGGAAAACACTGGAATAGAAGGAAGTATGCAATGTCCCCAGTTTTCTCGGGGGGGGGGGGGGTTCTTTCAAAACAGCCTGTATACAAACTGATGTGAACTGTTGTTTGGGATCTCAAGGGTACGGATCCCATCGGTTTGGCAATGAATGCTGATGTGAGTGATAATTTCCATCGATGCCTTCAAATCCCTCTTGCAAGAAAGCCAAGGTATAAATAAAATAAAATAAAATAAATAAACACCTGTCCAAACCAATCTGATATGAAGAGGAAGAGAGCTAATCCGTCTTCATGCAGGAGTTGCAAGAGGTAAATGTGGAAAGAGGGTGAAAGAAGCTTTCTTTTCTGCTTCCAGCTCCAAACAACAGCATCAGTATGTCAAAAATGACTCCCTCTCCTTTATTTCAACAGAAATCAATAGCTGCAAGTTCCCATTATAACCACGTTACAAATTAACTTGGATGGCAGTGCCGGAGAAGGCTTTAAGCAGAGCAGTAGAATATTTTTCTGGTTCATATTTTGAAAAGCAATTTTACCAAGTTTTAAGGGGGGGGGGGAACCCAGGGAAGAAGGAAACTGAATTTCTAATCAGCTCCTCAGGTAAATCCACACAAAACCTGACTTAAAAGGGATTATGTTTACACTTCTAGCACTGATAAAGAGTTTATGCTTTTAGCATACAGCAAGTCTTTCTATTAGAAACCGCAAAAAGGCAAGTATTAGAAACCAAGAAAAAAAAATGTAAGCCAGTCGTTTTTTGAAACAATGCCACCTACGGTCCAAATGCAGAAGGTGCAGCCACTTCATGGGAAATTTGTTTGAAATGTGGTGCTGGAAGAGAGCTTTGTGGATATCCTAGATTGCCAGAAAGACCAACAAGTGGGTCCTAGATCAAATCAAGCCTGAACTGTCTCTGGAGGCAAAAATGTTGAAACTGAGACTGTTTTGGGCACATCTTAGGAAGGAAGAATTCTCTGGAAAACACAACGATGTCGGGAAAGGTGGAAGGCAGCAGGAAAAGAGGAAGACCAAATACGAGATGGACTGACTCCCTAAAGGAAGCCACATGCTTGCTTTTACAAGAGGGCTGTTGAGGATGGGACATTTTGGAGAGTACTTATTCATAGGGTCACCATTATTCGGAGTTGACTTGACAGCACAGAACAACAACAACCCTATTGTGGAGTTGTCATAGGTCTAGGACAGCCACGTACACATCGTCCCAAAGGAGGACTTGCCATCAGCAAGAACAAGGAGAAACTATGACAGTGATTTCCATAAACTTGCACATTGATGATTTATATGTGCAGATACAAAATTGGCTTTAAAATATAATTTAGGTGGAATTCTACCGTACGCCACTTGCCTGGAGCAAACAGTGACCGGGGGGCTTACTTTCCTGATGTGTCTGCTCTCTAGGTACTACTGAACGCCTGGGCAATGTCAAGGTCCCTGATCTCCCTCCTTGTGTTTGTTGATCTTTAAAGTTGACCCGAACACTCTTTCAAAGAGAGGAAAATCCTCAAAAAGAGGATTGTTCACCTGGACAACTGCCCTCCCTAAAAGAGGCCATCAGACCTTACTAAAGTCCGACACACCTGGAAGGCAGCAGGCTGAAGAAACTGACATCTGTGCATCCCCGTGGTGTTGCTACAGAAAAAAAAAACGTCTGTGTTGAAGCTTCACATTCTGCCCGGGTGACAAGTCCACTCTGTGGTCCTCTGCAACCTCACATCATGGTGGAACCTCTCAACCTTGTGCTGCTTTTAAGCCAGTGGTTCCCCAACCTTGAGTCCCCATATGTTCTTGGACTACAACTGCCAGAAATCCTGGCCAACACAGCTAATGCTGAAGGCTTCTGGGAGTTTTCGTCCAAGAACATCTGGGGACCCAAGGTTGAGAACCACTGTTTTAAGGGCACTCCCTTTCCCCATGAAAGAAATCCATTGTGGTCTTCCTTCCTTCTCCTTCCCAAGGTTAGGGAACCCATCATACTGTTTATCTCAAGTAAATAGATCCCTATATGATCCAGCTGAGTTGGCATGGCCCATTTGTGCTGAGTTACAGCTCTGGGGTGTACTGTCTAGATTTTCTGCAGAATACAATTTGCTTTCCCTCTCTGTGGTGCTGAATTTGATATAGGATTTCTCCAGTGGAGCTTCAGTGGAGCTTCAGGTCAAGGCGATTGACGGTCTGCAGACAGCTTGGTGGTAATCAGGACAGCTGCTTCTGCTAATAGACAGCCTGGCTAAAAAATGGATACTCAGCTCGTGGCTCCCGAATATTTCTGTACGTTTCGTTTTTTCTTTTCTTTTCTTTTTCAGAATGTGGTCCAATTAAAATATAAACCCATCACCTTGCTGATCCCTGTGTAGATGCTGAATGCTTGGCCTTGTCATGACTCAAGATGGAGAACAAAACACACAAACACACACACACAGCTACATACTAGAAAAATAATGTTAACCTGGGTGGAGGGAATGGGGGTTGTCATCTGTCTCCCCAAACCTTCCAACCAGAGAAACGTACGATATGAGGATAAGAAAAATTATTGGTCCATCTTATAGGGTCTTCGGAAGGACTGCAAAAAGAAAATGATGATGAAATTCTGCGAATATTGCTGTTATCGCACCGTATAGTTTTGAAAGAACCTTCGGAAGAAGGAAGAAGACCGACGGTTCTAAAAGTTGGAGTCCAAAAAAAGTAACTTTCTCAAGCTCTGAGAAAAAGCACTAAAAGTATTAAGGCACAGGGCGGAATGGTTGCGTTGATGGGATAATAAACACAGAGCACCACAGGTTCATTATTATGATTCTTAGATGTTGGGGTTACAGCCAAGAAGCTGTCAAGTCATCGCAAGATACAATTTCCCCCCACACCGCAAACAATGCTTTGTGGGCTTGAATTGTGGCAATAGTCGTGGCAAGGAAACAGAGGGAAATAAAACCCACAGCATCAGGGTGAAGAGTGTTAAACAAGAACGTACGCAGAGAGACGCATTGCCGTGCATAGGTGGTCTTTGTTACCTTGTCATCGGCGAGGGCATATTCAAAGCAGGGGGTGTCTAGTGATTTCGTGGAAGCATAAGATAGGGTTGTAAGAGCAAAACCTGGAATCCTGGGACAATCAGTTTTCATTTCGAAAAATAAGTTGGTTAGAAATACCTGTCTGAAGCACAGGAGGCCTGCAGGAGAGAGAGAAAACGAGGTAATTGCCTAATTAGAAGTTTAATGCCACGCTGATTTCACCAGTATTCTTTTCTGAATCTTCCCTCGTTTTACTTCGTGGTGGTACAGTTTGTCCTAGACAACATGTGACCTGCAGTTCCATTTCCTTTGATCAGACATGCTCTGGGATAACTTGAAAGCAATTTGCTTATACACAAATGTTACAATTTGGAACCCCGTGTTTCTGCCAGGGTTTCATTGGCAGCGGCGGCAAGAAGAAAGATGTCAAAGATCTCTTATCTCATTTAAAAGATTCACTTTTGTTCCAAAACATCATGACTCTGTTGTAGAGTTTTGAATTTTTTTGGTTAAATTTCTCTAGCTGTGCAGCAGAAGTCCAAGGATTCACAGAGCAGAATAGTTTCACATTCCCCAGAATGGACCACCCCTTTTCTCATTAACTGGCACTTACAGTCTCAATAAAGCACTATGAGACATTAGCTGGACAAAGATTTTTTTACATTACTTACAAGTGAACAGATCAAACAGCAAACTGATGATACGTGACTTCTTTGGCAACGGACTTCAACAGACTCTAGAGAGGGAAAAAGCACGGAGCTATGAAACATCATGCCCAGTTGACTTCGTCATGGAGGGGGCAGACACAGCCTCCCTTGGAGGGGAAATTCCAAAGCCTGATGGTTCAAAAACTTTCCCGAGTTTCCAAATCTTCAAATGCCAAAATGAAGGCAAACACTTCTACAAATTATTCCTTAAGGCCTTGATGATGGCCTATGGAAGATCAGCAGCTGCATCCATGAGGTCCTGCAGCCTCAGCAACACAGCATAACTTAGCCTTTCTTTGGATTTGCATTTTTCTTTCCTTTTTATACAACAGGATGGAAGGAGAAATTTAAAACACACACATACACACACAACCCACTCATTTTACAGATCTGGGAGCTTTCTTGACAGCTGAACAGAGTGATGGATGTGTGGGACCATCAATTCATCACAACAATGAAGGCAGGCGTTGCCCTTGCCATTCATGACGGTTCCCTTGACATGCGCGATTGCGCTCGAATCCTGTAGCCGTATTGCTCCATGGGTGTCTGTCTCAAGAGAAGGAGCCTCCGCCAGTTCATCCATCCAGCTTAGGAATCCAGGAAGTAGAGACGGAGCTGTCAACCGATCTGTTTGTTCAAGCAGCAGGGTGGGGACTTGGAACTGTGCACGTCACTGTTTTTAGTGAATCAAAACTGTGTACAAAAATACACAGGAAAGACAGACAATATGAGGTGGGGCTGACTCTCTGTGGCTTTCTCAAACACATGCTGAAGTTTATGCTTCGTGCTGTGATTTATTCCTGTCCTGCACTTGGATCAGTGAAGCCTCAGTTGGGCTTGTGTGAAGTTACAGACTGTTCACAAGCATTCCAACAATACAGATGCAAAGGGATACGTTTCCACTTCTGCACAGGAAGGGAAAGTTAGCAGTTTGCTAGCTGAACTCTCACTCGGGCCCTGTCTGAGAAGGGAAAAGTGAAGGTATGGAAAGGAAGAGACCCTAAGAACGGACCAGCCCAGATGAGATAGAAATGATTTGAGAGTTTTGTGAAAGTTTGAATCAGAAAATGGTGGGGCAATTTAATGTGTGCATCTGAGTGTCTCACTGACTTTTACATTTTGCTAACTAAATATACAGTAGGAACCCATATTGATTCACTTATCTGTGGTCTGAAAATATTAAAAATAACTAAAAAATCCTAGAAATATATATTTCTAACTATGAAGTTACTAGAACAAGCCACTAGAGGAAGGTAGAGCCCATGCTATGTATTTATCAGCATTTTTCAGGATCTGTCTTGGAACTGAACCCCTGCAGATCCAGGGGTCCTGCTGTATGTCACATTGGTTTTGTGTACTGTATAGCTATCTGGAAAGTTTTTCCAGCAGCCAGCAGGATGTGGTCCTCCCCCAGAAATTACTAGCATGATTGCCAGTGCAATTTTTACATTTTGAGCACTGAACTATCCATGGTACTGAATCTCTTTCAAGAGCCCGGGGGGGGGGGGGGTTTCAGCACCGTGGATAGCTCCCATAAAGTTTGAGCTAAAACCCAAAGTTTGGAAAGTTCCTGTAAAGTTTGCAGTAAATCTCAGACAGCTCCTGTAAGGTTTGGACCAGAAATTGGACATCAGAGTCACAAGCTGTCACTGTAATCTGGATCCTGGCTTGTTTTCATGGAGATGCATAGATATGTTGAGACTTGATGACTCAGTGGTATACTTTTTCTTAACATCACTTACATTTTCAGGGGGGGGGGGAATGACTGTATTGAATACAATTTTCACATAATAATCATGAAAATGAAAAAGGAAAAAACAAACGCCTAAAGATATGTGCTGGTCCCCACGGAAAACGATGTTTATGGTTGCACTGGCCTGTTATTTAGAACAACCGAACTGCAGTTAGGATTTTAAAATCCTAATTTTAGCATGCCCAAGGACCTCTGTGCACAAGTCCACGCGCTTCTTAGGAGCAGTCACCTGGAAACAAAAAGTTAATTGCAAGGTTGGTTTTAGATTTGACTGGTATTGTATCCAGCCCCGTGGCCCAATTTGACTTTTATTGTACTTGCCCATTATGTTGCTAATTCGTTTTATGAAATGAGGCATTTATAATAGTGGAAACTTTTCCTGTGGAAAAATAATAGCAGCAACTTTTCCACCCTCCGTCACCGGGTGCTGGTTTCAGGTATTGAGTTGAAGAAAGCAACCGTGGGCTGGCTGTGGGAAAAGATGACAATACTAATTATCATGTGTCTGCAATGCTATTCAGAGTCACACAACCGAGTGCAGGTTGCAGTTCAGGAAGTAATCTAAATTTCAGCCATGGGGTTTCTTCCAGATGCATGGCTTCTAATGGGAGCAAAGAACAGAGTGTTGCTGTTTTGCTTTCTCTTAACAGGATTTTTCAGTGGGAAGGGAAAGGACACGGAAACAGCAGTGGGAAAACCACAGGAAGGAGAGGTACTAACATCTTTCTTAACCCCTTGCAAAGATTCAAAGTTTTGGCAGGGCAACATAATGAACCATGGGTGAGATGACGAAGTTTGTGTGAGGGTGAAGAACAAAGAAGAAAAGTAGCAAAAGAAAAGGAATGGTTGCAATGAGTTCTAGGATGAGATTTTTTTTAAAAATTGGAATACAGAGCCCATAATTTTCCATTCTGGGAGTTCTAACTGACAGACGGACACCTAAATGTGGCTCACCTGGGAGAAAGGCCTAAGTTGGAAGGCTCTGAGGCCTAGCTAACCTAGCTCTCATCAAGCTTCCTGTTTCCGCCCTAGGGCTAGCTGGGCACTTCCTTTTGGAACAGGAAGTTAGGGGAGACTAGGCCTAGCTAGGCTTCAAAGCCTTCCAGTTTAGGCTTTTCTCCTAGGTGAGCCACATTTAAGTGTTTGTCTATCAGGCAGAAGTCCAGAATGGAGAATTATGGGATCTGTCATCTGAAAAATCAAAAAATCTCATCGGTAATGAGTTCTACGGACTTTATGCAGCCCATCAAGGAATTTTTTGCAGTTGGGCCATGAAATTCTGTTGTGTGTGTGGGGGGGGGGGGAGTCTGAAGTAGAGATCATGGTTTGTTTTGCACAAAGAGGAAAGAGCAGCCTTTCCCACATCTTGTTTCCTTCCAATCCCAAAAACTGAAAAAGAAAGTAGACATCTTGTCCATTTCTCATCTCCCCCATCTTTGGGAGAGAGTGGTACATCCATAGTTAGTTCCTGAAAGTGAAAAATCACCCACCCCTCCAAGTTCCAGAATTTGCCAACCCTTGCAAAAAAAAGCACAGCTTGGAGTACCTGGGCATCATTTCGGTGGTGTGAGGGGAGAAGGAGGGTGGAACCGCTGGATAGCTCAGGGGTTGAGGTCTCCGGCTGTGGAGCCAGAAGTTGGGGGTTTGATTCCCCCACTGTGCCTGCCTGACAGGGGCTGAACCCGGTGATCCATAGGGTCCCTTCCAGCTCTGCAGTTCTAAGATGATGATGATGATGATGAAACAAAGGCATGAAGCCCCCAGATCAAAAATAAGGAAGTGGACTTGAGAAAAATATGGAGAAGTTAGGGGGCACAGTAACCCAGGTGGTCATGTCGTTTTGCCACAGGAGATCGGAAATCCTGTAAACCACCTCATCCGATGCTTGCCAGTAAAATAACACATTAAATCACTGTAAACATGCTTCCCTTTTTTTGTGTGTGGCACCAAAAACCTGCGGGGCCACCTCCCTCTACCTTAATGTAGGCCCAGAACTCAACACAGGGGTCTAGAAAGTGAAGGTTTAATTCAGACATAGAAACACACGCACCAGTACGCACATGGAGAGCAGCCGTGGGGAGATCAGGACGAGACTAGCACCCATCACAACCACAAGTCCCATCACAACGTTGGCGCAAGACACTTCAGATGGCACAGATGCCAATGTGGAACAAAAATGACACAAAATAAAGGTTGGCTTGCGCATACCCCTTTTTTAGATAACACATCTCATGGAAAGGAGTGAGAATCCTCAAATTGTTCTCCAACTGGGATCCTGTACTGCCACCTAGGGCCCAAAACCTGGTTGCATAAAATAAGCCAAGACTGCAAGACTACAACAGGTGAGGTCCTAAGTAGGCAGATTCCCAAGGACTTTTCACAGACCCGTGAAATTAAGATTGCATTTCTGTTCCTAAGACATCTGATGTAGGGTAGCTTAGATCAACGTGGTTCTTAACCAAGGGTATGATGCGCCACCTCCTACTGGCCCTGTTTTTGTCGTCATGTGTTGTCTAGCCAGGTTCAACCTAGGTTGCTGTTGTTGTTCTTATGTGCCAACAAGTCGCTTCCGATTTATGGAGACCCTATGAATGAGCGATCTCCAAAATGGCCCGTCCTCAACAGCCCTGCTCAGCTCCTGCAGACTCAAGACTGTGACTTCCTTTAGGGAGTCAGTCCATCTCATATTTGGTCTTCCTCTTTTCCTGCTGCCTTCCACCTTTCCCAGCATTATTGTCTTTCCTGGAAAATCCCGTCTTCTCGAGATTTGCTCAAAGTAGGACAGCCTCAATTTCATCATTTTTCCTCCAGAGAGAGTTCAGGTGATTTGATCTAAGACCCACTTGTTCATTCATAAAGCTCTCCTCCAGCACCACCTTTCAAATGAATCAATTACCGTCAGGGGTCGGACTAAAGCCCAGAGTGGACTCAACACGTGGACGAAACCATAGCTGCCAGGCTCTGCCAGTATAGACAACAGAGAGTGAGACCAAGTGCCAAGCTTTTTCCTCATCCCTAAAGAAACTGGGAACCAGGCTGGTTCTGAACTTCCTCGTGACATCGGCCATTCTGTAGCCTCTCACCCTGTTGCAAGCTTCATTTCTCCGCATTTAATGTTTCTTTCAGTAACCGAACATGCCAGAATGCACTTGGGTACAATTGTAAACATCTAATTTTGTTACTTCACAATCAAAAGTTCGTCCCTGATGAATCAACGAAAGCACTGCCTTCAGTTCTCCAGGCGAGGATGTGCACACGCCAAATTAGATGCATTAAGTCATATTTATTTTCCCCCCCCACCTTCTGAATCAGATGAGCAAAAATAAAGGGGAAAGGAGGGGGGGATCCACGTTGTTTTCCCTCCTTTCCCTAAACCAGATGTTATTTTCATGCTCCGATAACTCAGAAATAGCTGAATGGATTTTCTTCAAACTCCTTGCACATAAAAATAAATCATCTATGGGTTGAGAACAAGCATGAGAGATTACAGCACAAAGGAGAAACAGGAATAGATTAGCACTGGCAAAAATGTTTTAAGGATCTGATAGAAGCTGCGAATCGAATTCAGCTGCTGTTAAGGCCAGCATCATGTTGGCATTAATGATGATTTCTCGAAGGCCTGTGTCGCAAACTCTGCCCTATTTCCAACACAGCTTGGAACTGGTTGGATATGGCTAGATGTTCAATTAGAACAGGAGCAGACAGAGCTTTCTTGATGTGTCGGCTGTAATAAGTCCCATCATCCCCAGCCAGCAGGGCCAATGGTTAAGGAATTTGTGGAGTCATCATTTAAAACATCTGGAAGGCCTAAGCGTGGGCATGTAGCTTGTTGGGATTACAACTCCCAGAATCCCCTAGCGGGGGATTTGGGAAATCGTAGTCTAAAAAGTGAGTGTTTCAACTTCTGCAGAATGCTAAAGCTGCCCCATTATAACCTATATAAATTGTTATATTTTCACAGAGCTGTGCTGCTCATAAGATTGAAAAGTGATTTTAGAAAATGTTTTCAAAAAGAAAGGAGAGGAAAGTTCAGCTTCGTTCGTTCGTTCGTTCGTTCGTTCCTTCGTTCCTTCCTTCCCTTCACCTTCTCAGACCTCCTTCCTGTTCAATGCACGTCTTTCATCCTCTGTTTTGCCGAGTCGCCTTGCAATCTTTACAACACTGAAAAAAGACCCTGTCCCACCAGCCCATAATTCCACTTGGAAGCTTAGAGATTGTAAGCAGAGAGGGGGCCTCGGAGAAGACAACATCAATCTGCTCCGGTCCTTGTTGGGAGCCACGGGAAATAAAATATGAAATAATGATGATGGACATGCAACGACCCTCCCTCCAAATTGGATTTCTGAGCGCTGGCAGAAATGTGAGCAGCTGCAGGCCTTGTTTTCTCTGCCTAGAAATCAAAAAGGCTGGCCTGACAAATATTTGCCTGGGAGTTGAGGCTCAGAAACTAAATTCCAAACAAAAGCAGGCAGGGTTGATTGAAACAGCCCAGCAAACTGCTGGATGTTCAACATTTGCCCTGCGAGTTCTGAGCGAAACGGATTTAAATAATTTTTTTTTAAAAAAGCTTGCTAAAAAGAGATTGCAGGCATAATGACTCAGGAAGGAATTAATCATTCAAGCCAGAGGGTCTCGGGGCAACAAATAATAGCCGTACGAATCTGCATCGTATTTACAGGAAGCACTGGTGGAAAACCAGGCTTGAAGGAAGAGTCTGGTGCAGTGAATCAGACATAACGACAAGACCCCTGCAGCAAACTGGCGTCTGCCAGATCAGTCCAGGAGTCTCCGTCGCCTTCACTGCTGGCCGTGAAACACAGAGTGTCTAAGTCTCCTTCAGCAGCCCCTGTTGCAGGAATTATTTCAAATGGAGATCAGAGGCACCAATTTAACTGAGAAGTTAAAGACAAAAAAATCACTGATGTCCGTGAAATAGCATGAGATTTGGGGCAAGTTGTCGGAACGGGTAGCTGATGGGGATCTCCATAAATATTTGAACTGGTAACTACAACTAATTTTTATAATTATAATCATGTGCCATCATGTCTGTTTTGACTTATGGCAGCCCTTTTCAGGGTTTTCCAAATAGAGAATATGCAGAAGTGGTTTATTTTTCTGTACATATAAATTACCATATGCATGTTTGATGTATTTCAGCATACCGCCACCGTAAAAAAAAAAAGCTATGCATTTCCATCTATTCATTCATTTGTAAAGCCAGATTTTGGCTGAATATCAGGCGGAATACTGCTCTTAACTGTTAGAGCAGTATGACAGTGGAGCCAGTGACCTAGACGGGTGGTGAGCACTCCAACGCTGGAGGCATTCAAGAGAAGATTGGAAAACCATCTGTCAGTTCTGCTTTGATCTGGATTCCTGCCTTGAGAAGGGGGTTGGACTCAATGACCTTACAGGACCCTTCCAACTCCATTATTCTATGAAAGCAGCTATTTAAAAACAAGTGGTCTAACATTAGCCAGAGATTGGGAAAGTTAGTACATAAGTAAGCCTCCCAGAAGGTCTGAACTACACTTCCCAGAATACTTTGACACCATGTGGCCACAAACAAGGCTGGCTCAATTCTTTTTGGGAGGTGTGGTCCAAAGAAGTAACTGTAAAGGATTCTTGGGGTCTGGGGTCCAGGCTGTTACGGCTGGGGAGAGGGAAACCCAGCAGCCCCCTTTTCAAATCCCAGTCCCAAGGCTACTATCTCTTTGAATTTTCGGTACAGCCGCCACCACCCTCTCAAAAAGAAAAGGACAAATTATTTCCGGTAGCTTGGGACAAGAACGGCGAGACACCTGGACTTAGATTTTAAACCAAAGGTAGTTCTGCAAGAGACAGAAACCTCCACGCTACAAACGGACTGTTTCTAAAGGCTTAACTTTATTAAAGTTAAAACAGGTAAAACATTGTCAGAGGAGCAAAGCAGTAAAGTTACACAGACTGCTTCCACCATCTCCTAGGCAAAGCACAAACTAGCAACAGGCAATTGACATAATGCAGCTCTTCTAATTAACTAAGTTCCCTATCTAAGCCTGGCGATGCTACTCACTTGTGTATAGAGCATGTTGATTCTCCAGCCCGAGAATCTATCATCTGTAGTGGCCACATCTCTCCATCTTTGGGAAGGCAGGAGACGATGACCCTGTATTCGGCTCTGGCCGCAATACTTAAGCGTTCCAGCCCTTTGTGTCTTCCTGGGAGTTCGTGGCCAAAAGGTACTTCAAAAGGGCTTTGATCTAGGCACTTGGTTAATCCTCCTCTCAGGTAGAGGCGAGCTCTTTTCCTGCACGTATTTGCATACAAAGGAGTTCAGGCCAGCTTACCTTCCTGCACCAAAGGGTTTTTTCCACAAGTCCGTGCAGAAACAAGAACACGTCATCCTCAAAAGAAACTTCGAAATGCGTGTTTGCCATCTGCTGGAAAACTTTTCCTAAAAGGTGTGACTTTGATAATATCTTTGATACTTTAATTATGGCTCCGTCATCCTGACCGCGGGTCCCCCCCCCCATATCTTTACAGTCATTTCCCCCCATCTCTGCCTCGCTGGCGGTGGCATAGCTCCTTCACCCTCCTCCACAGGTTGGCGCTTCAGTTGCATTTAAATAATGGCACAGATAGACTGTTGCTGTCTCTCAGATGGGCAGGACACAGAGCCAAAAAAGCGATGGGCAAACGCATGTCACAACAAAGCAACATGCTTTTGCTTGCAGGTCTCTGAACAGGCCTTATTTTTTTCTTTTTCTGAAGGTAAAGAAATCTGTTGGCACCATACGATTTTTGCAGCTGGTGCCAAGCTGTTCCTATGGTGCATCACCCTTACAGTGTTTGTAGGGGTTGCCAGCGTTGCTAATGATTTTATTTTTGCAGGGAGAATTCCCGAGATCTTCCCATGCCTACTGGTTTCACTTTAACGTACTTTAGTTGCCTTTTATTCACCTAATCAGAGTAAATCAACAGCAGTAAACAGAGTTCTTTCTTGAACCCACCCAGCCTGCCACCACTTTTCTGCTCAACTTCTGAAGATTTCTCTCCTCTCCTCTCTATTACTAGAAAGCTAATATATATTCACTAAGAAAATAAAACAAAGAAGTACAGGGGGCTGGAATATTGGCATGGAAACCAAGTCTCTGTAGTAATCTAGGTTCTGAATGCATTGGTTCCCGTCTGTTTGTTTTTCTTTCCATTTTAAACAGACTTCACTTTGATAATATATCATTGATGCATAAGAACTAAAACTCAAACATTACAGCTCTTCCAAGCAGCAAAACCTAAAACTGCAAGAGGGAGTTATTTAGACAACAGACTGTAGAAACAAAAGCAGAGGTAGCACCGTTAGCCTAACATAAAATCCAATATCCATCCTGGGATAATACCTTTAATTTTTGTTGTTATGTGCAGTCAAGTCATCTCTGATTTATGACGACCCTACGACTCAGTGACCTCAAAAATGTCCCATCCTCAACAGCCCGGCTGAGCTCAAACCTGTGGCTTCCTTTAGGGAGTCAATCCGTCTCATATTTGGTCTTCCTTTTCCTACTGCCTTCAGCCCTTCCCAACATTATTGTCTTTCCCAGAGAATCCTGCCTTCTCGCGATGCGCCCAAAGTTGGACAGCCTCACTATTCTCATTTTTGTTTCCAGAGAAAGTTCAGGCTTGATTTCATCTAGGACCCACTCATCTTCCCAGCAGTCCAGGCTGTCTGCAAAGCTTTCTTCTACGAGCACTTTTCAAACGAATCAGTCAGCTTTCTTCAATGTCCAATGGTCACATCTATAGCGAGTAGTTAGGAATACAATAGTGTGGATGATCTTGACCTTAGACTCCTGGGACATATCCATACGCTTGGTGATCTTTTCTACTTCCTTCCTTGCTCTCCTTCTTTCCTTAAATGTGCAAGACTCTTCTCCAGGCAAGATGCTCCAAAGCTTAACAGGGTGGTGGGAAGGAACGAAAACCATCTTAAATTTGTGTACTCTGCGAAGTATTATGAGTAATGGAGAAGAAGACTTCACAAACATTCAAATGTGATGCAACAAAAATGTATAGGGTACTGAAATCTAGAGGAAACGTCTTCTGAAGGACACCATATTCTCTTCTTCTTGGTGGTGAGGAAGAAGGTTGTGCTCCCAGTTCAAAGCGGTGTTGTCCCAGTTGCAATACTGAAGGATGCCTACACACACGTCCCAGTCACTGGCAGGACTACTTATGGCTCTGCAGAGACCTTTTCTCAAGCCAGAGAGGCAGAAAAGTTATGCCCTCATCTCAGATGTGAGAAAGTCCCCGACCAAACTCCAAGTGGGATCCTGTCCTTCCACCTTCCTTCGTGGGTGGAAAACGGAGAGCAACTGGGTCGTCTTTAGATTATCAAGGCTAGAGACCGTTTGGGACACTGAATCAGGTAAAGCAAGCCAACGGAGATCAAATCGGGTACCTTCAGCTCCTTCCGTCAACCAACGTAGAACAGAACATGGTGGTGTCTTTTTTTATATATAAAAGGGACGCCTTTCCTTCCTGCTCCCTCCTGAGTCAAGCGGCGTTCTTAGGCTTGCTTGCCTAATCAGTGTCCAATGTCTTGTCCAACGAGTCGTGCATCCTGCATCTGAACCGAACTTTCTCATGCATTGGCCTCAGTGAAGACTTCTGTCCACCCTTTATTTCTTTAAACCCCCCCCCCACGCTGGAGGAAGGGAGATTTAGGGGGAAAGGGGCTTACAGAGAGGGTTAGATCTCACTTTCCTGTCTGATGCCCTGTCTCCACATTTATATTCTACGCGTCCCATCGGCACCTTGTTTCATTTTTTGTCGGAGGTGCCGCAAAGGAGTTTGAAAATAAAGGGACACCTAATTCCCGACTTCACCTGGAAACAGCATTAGAACAGAGCCGCGGAGCTAACCGACCACGGGCCACTTCATTCCTGCTAGGAAGGTGTTTGTTTGACCTAGGCAGACACCCTGTCACTGAGCAGGAGAGAGAAATGGGTCTCTCTCTTTTTTTATCGCTTTCCCCACAAAACCCTTCTATTTGTGTAATAGGGTGAGAGGAGGCCCAGGATAGTAAGTCAACACAGTACAATATGGCGCACGTCACCCTCCACAAGGGACGGCTCAGGGCAAGGTTTCAACTCCGTTTGGCCAGCGATGGGAGTTTGGACTTACTTTTTGCACCTGTTATGTGATATGGGCCACAAAGTTGCATCCAGAACTTATAGGGACCCTAAATGAAACCCATTTAGGATTTCCTGTAAGTTCTGGATGCAACTCAAGGTAGGATATTTAAAGAGGAGTTTAAATACTGCCGCCGCCACCTCCAGGGAGTTTCCATGGCCAAGCAGGGATTCAAACCGAGGTCTTTTGAGTCCTAGTTAGACATGGGTTATTCGCATTCGTATCCCTGGGGATACGAATACGAATCGCGGCACCACGGAGGCCCATTCCCTCTCCCCAGAACCGGCCAGTCCACTTACCTTTCACCGCGCAGTGGTTGCCCCTGGCCGGCTTTTTCCCACCTCCCTGTATAGCCAACCACTTTGTGATATTTTCAAGTCCATCCATAAGACCAGGAAGCACACACTCTCCAAATATACATAAGCAGTAAACACAGTGTCAAGAAAACCAAACTGTACATCCAGAGAGCTGTTATGCCGGTAGCAGCCAAATGCAGCTGTGGGTTTTGCAGTCTATTAAAGACTGGACACATTTATTACAGCTTCGCAATGAATCTGATGAAGCAGACTTGAGTCCACAAAAGTTTACGCTGCAATATATATTGTATTTTTTTAATCCTGAAGGTGTTTGTTGGTTTTTCGCTCCAAATTCAGTTTATTAAGGTTTGTCAGACAGAAGCAGGGGTGAAAATAAATCTGCTGGCCCAAGGATGCTGTCCATGGAGAAACATCCTTGGACTAACTTCTAAATAAGCAAGGCTAGAATGAGGCCACACATAATTCAATTTAGGCAACTTCCACGCCAGGTTAACCTTGCTTTTTCGTTTTTGCAAGAAATAAAGTCACACACCGGTTTTTCCCTCCTCCACTCATTTTGGCACAGGCACACAAACATATTCTGGCCCAACTTATTTGGAAGTTAGCTACACTGTTTTTAAATGGATTTTATCCCAGATCAGTGTACTTGGGACTGAGGGTTTTTGTTGTTGATTTCCAGAGAAGGATCCTGACCAGAGTTTTTGGCAATATTTCAGAGGCTCTGAGATTCCTTGTTTTGGTGGCTTAATGACATGTGTTCTCCAAAATGGAAGGGGTCACCCGGAAACCTCAAGAGCTTCAGGACAGAAGTCAGGTTTAATTTCCAAAAAAAAAAAAAAAAAAAAACCCACTGCCACTGATGACATCATCCACCTTATGTGGCCTAAAAAGTCAGTGGTCCCCAACCTTTACCGAACCGCAGACCAGTTGGGGGGCAGGGCAGGGGGGGGGTGTCAGTGTGTGGGGCACCTGTGTGAGCGCATGCGGGTGGGCGGAGCATTTGTGCACGTGTGCGCAGATGGGCAGGGCACCCATGCGTGCGTGTGCAGGTGGGTGGGGCACCCGTGCGTGCATGTGGGGAGCCTTGTGTGCGTGCGTGGAGGGGGATGTGCAGGGGGATGTGAGATCTGTCTCCGCGGCCCGGTCCTGCCAAGGCCATGGCCCGGTACAGGGCCACGGACCAGGGGCTGGGGACCCCAGGCCTAAGTTACTGCAATAGGCTTTCAGCTAAAGCCCACATGTCTGGAGTACAGCTTCGAGGGAGAGAGTAACACGCATGCCTGCTCAGAATACGGCATCTCATGACATGGGCTGCAGTCCACTAAATGCGAGAAAGAATTTCGTCTGATCCTGCTGGAAAGGGTCACGTCGTTCGGCGTGAGCTCACTTGAAGCAACGTTTCTGTGCATATAGGAACAGATCCAGCCCAGCTCCAAAAAAAGCCCAGCTTGGGCACGGAGCAGAAGTCAAGGTGGTTCCTAATCCCTTGTGCGTTGTGCAAGTGCCAGAAAACAGCTCGCACCAGGCCGCGCCACAAGTGGTCCAACATGTGAGCTATTTCTGTGTCCAATCATACCTTTAAACCAAATCAAACTTTTCGGTCCTAAACGTACCACACGGCTCATTCTCATTCTGGACCAGGAAGACTAACATGGCTACAACTCTAGAAACGTTTGGAGCCTTGTCCTTTCACTTACAACCATGTGATTCTAAACACAGAGCCACCTTTCCGTGCAAGAGTGTTTATGCGCACACCCTAACTACCCCTGTCGTTATGGTATTTACACACACAGTATTATGTGTATGTGCAAATATACCCGTGGGGTGCATCCACAAGATAGGAGCCTCACTGCTTTCGATTGCAACTCCAGCTGTTTTTAATTTCTTTTCTGAAGGGATTGAATTCGAACCACAGCTTGCAAAGGAAGACGTTTAGACTACAATTCCCAGAATCCCAGTGGCCACGCTGGTAGTGGAGGGGAATCCCGTGTTTTCATCCCCCCCCCCAAAAAAAGTAGCGTTACGAAGATCTGAAGCGTGTCCACTTATCTCAGATCTCTTCAAACTTATCTTCAAACGAAGGTCGGTATTCAAGGGGGAAAGGAAAGCACAGAAAGACGTGTTCACATTAAGACACGCACCTCCTTCTGCATTTCAACGCTAGGTGCTGCAGAAGAGCAGACACGTGTTTCCGCTGCCCCCACACGGTTCCACGCCTTCCCGTGCCAAAGGCCAAAGCGCCCTACGCCTCTCCACGGCTAGGGGGCGGGCGCCGCCCGCATTCACACGACACGCCCTTCCCTCGCCTCCCTTTCTGCCAGGATCGGTGTCTGGACGGGGGTGGGGAAGGGTTTGCTCGTGTGCCTTTGCCCCCCCCCCCCAGGTCAACCCGGAAGCCCAAAACAACAACAACAACAACACCAAATCGAGTTGTGTCCATGTTCCCCTTTTTTTTTTTAAATCTCCGCCTGAGTTTCCCCGTACGGTGATTTCCCCAGGGGTGCGTTCATTTCAAAAAATCCCCCCTTCCCACCCGTGCTGCGCAGTCTTCCGCGGCACGTGCGGACGCGCAGACACGTGTCGCGCCCGGAGAAGGGCAAAGAGCACGAAACACAGGGGGGGGCGGTGTGTGTGTGTGTGTGTGTGTGTGTAAAGAAACAAAAGGGCTCTCGGGGCCTGTGCGGGTGTGTGTCGTGTGGAAGGGGAAGCGGGCCGGGCCGGGCCGTCCTTCTCCGCCCGCCCCGCCCCGGAGAGGCTGCCGCCGCTGCCGCCGCTGCACGCTGGCGGTCGGGCGGAGGGGGGAAGATGGCCGAAGCGGGCGAGGACCGGAGCGGGGCGCGGGCCTTGCTGGCGCTGCGCTCGGCCCCCTGCAGCCCCGCCGCCGTCCCGCCGCTCCCTTCGGAGGCCGGGGCCCCGCGGGGGGCGGCCATGGCGGCGGCGGCCATGGCCTCGGAGGCGCCTCCGCTGGCCCGGCTCCAGGGCCGGGACTTCGAGTTCCTGATGCGGCGGGCGGCGGTGACCGTCGGGCGGCACTCCTCGCAGGGCGCGGTGGACGTGCACATGGGCCCGTCCAGCTTCATCTCGCGCCGCCACCTCGAGCTGGCCTTCCGGGCCCCGCACTTCTACCTCCGCTGCCTGGGCAAGAACGGCGTCTTCGTCGACGGCGCCTTCCAGCGGAGGGACGCGCCGGCCCTCCAGCTGCCCCCCCAGTGAGTAAGGGCCGAAGGCGCACGTGGGGACGCGGGCCCGGGTGACACGTGGAGGGAGAGCCGGGAGCAGCGCCCGGGAAAGGGGTGGGGGTGCGGGGGGGAAAGGCACCCTTCTCGACGCCTGTTATGGGGGCCCGCCCCTTTTCAAACGTCGGGGACTACACTGCCCATCATCCTTGCCCACGGGTAGGCAGCGGCCGCCCTCCTCCTCCTCCTCCTCCTCCTCTCCCGCCGAGCGAGCGGGAGGCGCCGTCCAGCCAGAAAACGGCCCTGTTGGGGGGGGGGGGTGTTGTGCGCTACCATTCCTCCTGGGGGACTACAGTTCCCATCAGCCTTCCCTGTAGGGTCGATAGGAGTTGCCACCCGGCTGGCCACACACCTGGGAGACAAAGCCTCCCTTCTCCCCAATGTGCTTAGAAGGCCTGTCATTTTCCCCTGTGTGGGTGGAGAGTATCAGTTCCCATCATCCTTGCCATGGGCCTGCTGAGAGTTGCAACCCAGCAAAACCCAGAGGGCTTCGGACTCACCCTGCTTGGTGGACTACACTTCCTGTCCTCCTTTGCCATTGGCAGGTGACAGTGCCCGCCACTGCATTCTGTAGGGCTGATGGGAACTGTAGTCCAGCAACCCAGGTTTAACAGGTTTTCCGAATGCGGCGGCCACCCCCCTACTTATAGGGGGCGGTGGGGTTTTGACAGGGGAAATCCGAGCGTGGCTTGGTGGGGCCGAGAAGGGCCGGGGGCTGAGACGGAAAGGGGCCTGACTCAAGAGGAAGCACGCCTGTGGGCTGGATGATGATGGTCTTTGGAAGAGCTCCCACGTGGGCTTGGTGGGTCTTTGTGACCCACTTGGTGTGGGGGCGCCTGGGGGGGGGGGGTGCTGGAAACCCACACCTGCAGAGTGGCAGAGCCACCGGTGGCTGCAGCAAAGGGAGTCCCGGCAAGATCCCCGGATCTTAAGAACGGCTTGCCCGACAGCCACCACGTAGGGTTTGGTGGTGGGGCAGACCCTTTGAGACGCCGAGCACGTGGCTTGAACCGGGCTGAGAAAAAGTGGAGCCCAGACGGAGGGCGCACCGGCAAGGATGCTGGGGTTTCCTGTGTGGGCGGGGAAACGAGTGTTATATTGAGCCAGGAATACCCCTATGGGGGGGGTTGAAGGATCATGCCCCCAGATGGGGCAAACCCACACAGATGTAGCTCACGTGGATTTGTGAAGATGCAGACACGCCTCCTTGGCGTGTATGTGTGCGGAAATCTTGTGTGGGCCTTTATGGGTCTGGAGAAAGGGATCCCAATCAGAAGGAAGCTGGCGTTTGGGTGTTGTGTACCCTAAAACTGATGCTGGTCCTCAAGGGAACCCCATAGACTTGTGTTTTGTAGGCTTTTTGGCAGGGAAGATTCACACCCATTACGAAGGGGTGGGACTCCGTTGGGTTGGGGGGGTCTTTGAAGATGGACCCGGGAATGAAACGTATGCCGGAGAAGGAACCCCTGGCGGGGTGTTTAGCTTTCTTTCCATCCCACCACCTTCACAAGTGTGTCTGATGGGGACACGAGAGAGTAGGGCCTTCTCTGTGGCTGCTCCCAGACGGTGGAACTCCCTCCCACTGGAGGCCAGTCCGGGCCCCATCTTTGCTGTCCTTCTGCAAGCAGGCCAAGACCTTCCCCTTCAGGCAAGTCTTAAATGATTTGTTGACCAACGGGATTTTTTTTTCCTTGAGCTTCCCATATTGCTCTTATTTATGAGTCTGAATATGATCTCTGTTTAATGCTTTTTTTAAAAAAAAAATGCTGTAATCATGTATTATTTAGCTTTAAACTTTGTTTCTTTTCATGCTGCCAGCCGCCTTGGATCCATAAATATTTTAAATAAATAAAAGAAGTCATATTTGGGAGCGGCTGGGAGAAAACGAGGCAAACTCCCAACTTTGAAAGTGGAAAAATTAAATCTTTTAAGGGGTGACATGAAGGTGTGTGTCTTAAAAGCGCAGTCTGACCGAGGAGGAGCAGGATGAGATCCCAGTTGCTAGAAAATGAATATCTTGGAGCACTTTTTGTCTTGGTCTGATTTCTCGTTCAAAGTCATCTGTTAATTAATCAAATAAAACGGGTCCCGGAGCTCAAGTTTTTGGCTCCCTAACAGCTCAGCTTTCTCACCTCTCGGAGCAGCATAAATAAGTAGTGGAGCTTTTAGGTGCGATGACTCAATGGTGACAGATTCAGAGGTCCCCTGGGAAGAAGTGGAAAATTGCCATTATTGGCTACTGCATTAAACCTTCCTGTATTGTTGTTGTTGTTGTTTGATTGATTTTTTTTTTATGCAAGAGCCAAAACAAAACAAGAGTATTGTGCCAACATACAGACTAATAACACGCTTATTTCAGTGTCCGCTTTCTTGAGCGTCTCCGATTTCAGGCATCTTTTTAATGCCTCTGGAGCATCACCGGGCCTGGTGCCCACAGTTGGCCCGTCTCAGCTGTGCTTCCTCCTGCCTTTTGTGCATGCTCCAGAGCACTCTTTCCCCCTTCCCGACCCACGTTCTGGGCCTTGATTGCAGCTGGAAAAAAAAAAACAGAGAGGGGTAGAAACCTCCCCCACCCGTGCACGAAAAGCAACATGTGCTTAGAACAACTCTGATTACGAAGTGGACACCCTTAGTTATAGTTTTTTGCTTGCCGTTAATTGTTTGCAAGAATTTGTGGGAGGGGAAGGGCTGGTGGAAATTATGCCTATGTGAATAGTCTTGTGGGGGGGTGTCTGTATGTGTAATTGTTGTTGCTAAGCACTGCTTAACATTTTGGAAATCTTTAGACACTCAATCTTGCTTTAATTAGGGGTCTCTCCACTCTGAGGTGCGTGGGGCTGTTGGTGGTTATTCTATATATGGAGAGACTTGGTCTTGCCGAGTGAAATTGTTCCATTCTGTTTTGGGTTTCTTTCTTCTTCATTTTAAAAGCTTGCTTCGAAGGTTTACTTGAGCAGAATTAATGGCAAGCACTCTTGAGTAGTAGCAAAAGTGGCATCCTTAAGTTAACTCACATATTTTCTGGCTTTGGGCAGAGCTATGGAAGTTTCCTTCTTTCACACTGTGGCTCCCAAGGTGCCCCAGCCAGGGGAATTCTGGGAGATGTAGTTTCCAAGCACCGACTCAATCTCAGGTGTTTCAGATGTTAGCAGGTCAGCTTCTGATCCAGTTACAATCTTTGATAAGAGGAATGGTCCATGAAAGAAGGAGAAGGATGTAAACTATCCTGTCCCGAGAGGAGGGAGAAAATATGGGAGGTGGGAATTGTAAAGTGGGAAATGGATGCAGTGAGAGCTTGAGAATTTTTCTTTTTAGAAGAAAACAATTCCTAGAATCTTTTCAAGACTGCTTGAGAGATGGAAAATTATACAAATAAAGCTAAATTGAATAAATTCAGACCACACCACTGCGCTGGATGTCGAGCTTATAGGAAGATGGAGAGAGAAGGTAAAAATCAGTCACAGTTAGAAATAAATGAAGTTACACAGTTGTTATCAGAACTGTGTTATCAGTTTCATTGACAGGAGGAGTCGGAAGGAGATGGTTTTTCATCAGAACTGATTGAAGGGACCTGGTTTTGTGTGTGCTTTAAAAAAAAAATATCTCTCCCTTTCCTGCATTTTGATGGCATGGGAACCGCATGAATTTGGAAAGAGAAAGGATTCCTGTGGAAGATGCGGGGGAACCATTTCTTCCTTAACCCCGCAGAGCATTATTGGTTTAAAGGACTAGAATAGGCTTCCCCCCCCCCCCCAGGTCGTGTGGTCGTCCGGGATCCCTCCGGCTCCTTGGGGAATATAGGCCAGTCTGTTGTGGAAAGAGGCATTCCTGCGGCTTGTCAGGTTGTGTGGGAGGAGAGAAGGCATCCCGCAGACGGAAGGGGAGCGACAGCTGCTCAACTATCTTGAGGCTGCCGTTTTGCAGAGGATAAAGAGAGACGGAGACCCTGTCCGTCGCTGGAAGGGGACTACGGAAGAGCGTGGGCCGCCTTCTCTGATCTCGTGGAGAAAGTCCATTTGGCGTGCGAGAATCAGCCATCCCTGGGTTGTTTTTCTTTCCCCTAGTAGGGTTGGGTTGCCAGGTCCACCTGTCTGGTCAGAAATCTCTGCAGCGCCTGGTGCTTCTTGCTCTCTGTCGGGTCTCCTTGCGTATCTTCCTTCCTTTCCTTTCTGTTGAGGATCTTCCTGCCTCTGGCGGCTTGAAGAAGAGGGGGTCCCTGGTGAAAGCAAAGGAAAGGGGCTTTTCTTTGGTGCCCCATAATGGTCACGCTGCCCCATTAGGGAAAGCAGCCCAACCAGGCCCCTATTTACCTTTTTTTCCCCCTTCCAGCCATGCTGTGCTCTTCTCATTAAATGTTCACAATCAGCATCCCATTACAATGCTGGCCTATTGCAGTGGCTTTTTAAAATAATTGTTAAGGTTACTTCTTCTGTCCACTAGGAACAGATAGTTAGTCTTAAGCGGCGGTGAACAATAATCATTAAAAAAAAAAAGAACCTGATAGTGTAATAGATAGCTAGTTAAGGTACCCAAATCCAGTTGCGTTCAAACAAGGGCTTGGCAGAGGCTAACGGCAGTTAAAGCCTGTTCAAAAAATGGCTGAAATAGAGTTTTCCAACATTGAAGTCGAGCTAAAGGAGGTTCAGATGCTCACCATTGCTTAATCATCATCATCATCTTAGAACTGCAGAGCTGGAAGGGACTCTGTGCATCATAAGAGTTCAGCCCCTGACAAGGATTCCCCAGTGGGGAATCGAACTCCCAACCTCTGGCTTCACAGCCGGATGCCTAAACCGCTGAGCCCTCCAGCAGATGAAGATGAGGAAAAGAAAACGTGCGTCTGTAAAGCAGTCTTCTTCTGCGCCATCATTTGTAGCCCAAATATTGTAGTGGGTAGAGTGTCAAACTAGGACTTGCAAGGTCTGAGTTCAAATCTCTGCTCAGCCATGGAAATTTATGGGGGCGGGTGGGGGTGGCAAGGGTACCCCATTCTTGAAACACCTCACATAGTATGAAGGGCTCCTGTCAGTTTGCCATAAGTCGGAAGCAATTTTAATGCACGAACGTCACTCTGCGGATAGTTTCTTACAATACCGTAGAACACCCTGCGGTTTAGAGATACCGCATTCCAATTGTAAAATTTGTCAATTGAAGGTGAGACGGAGGGTCTAACACAGAGCATCTTTTATCACCTACGGGTGTCCCTCTTTTAGGCCCAACCTGTTTTGCTCATCGGTTTCCTCTTTTACAGAAGCATTTATTTTCCCCAGTCATGTTTTCTCTGCAGGCTGTTTTCCTGCGTTTGGTAATTTAGCGGTGAATTCCCCAGCTGCTTGCTTTCTCTCCGGCATACGGGCTTTGAAAAACTTCTTTTTAGTAGGCGATATACCCTTGGACTGTGGCGGAGTAATTAATTTCTCCTTGTAAAACCAGCCCACTCCCTTCTTCCCCCTTATTCCTCGGAGCCTGGTGGCTGCGTGCCTGTCCTTCTCCCATAAGCTCTCGGTTTAGTTTTGTGTACATTTTTCCCCCTCCTGGGCCTACGAGTTGCTTCCTTTACTGAGCCGTCAGCCATGGAAATAAAAGAGGACAAAACCAGAAGCCTCTGCTTTTTTTTCCTTCTTCTTTTTTTAAGGTAGAAAGAGATCCTTTCTCCTTTTCAGTCTTTTAAAGAGGAGAGGTTCATTTGCTGATTTCTGCGCTGCTCGGAGCCCCGGAACAATAAAAATGCTTTCTCAACTCCTGCTTGTGACCGGAGTAAATAAACTCCCCGACCCTCCCTTTCGGAGTTGTGAAACTCCTCCCCAGTCTCTTTCTCTCCCCTTCCAGAAATGGAATTTGTCCTCTAGTTTTCTTCCAGGTAAACAGTTCCAGATTTTCTTGCTTTCTTTACGGCCATACCAGGCAGGGTTCAGGCCTCCAACAGAGACATGTACACGGCTGGCTGTAGGTTAATCCATCCAGAGACGGTGCTTTTTTAAAAGGAAGTTTTTTGTTATTTGTCTTCCCCGAGAGAAGGGAGCGCATGGAAAGTATGGCTTGAGCGTTGCGTTTACATGCAGCGTTGTAGCAACATGGACTGTTTTTCTAACCTATTTAGAAGGAGAAATACCGAAGAAAAGACTCCACTTCTTTCCATGTTATAGGTTCACCAAAGATATCTTTCTCTGTGTTGGTTTGGTTTGATTTTGTTTTGTTGTGAAAGTAACGCACCATAAAGTCTTGTCCTTTTGGCAGGATCGTGGAATGTTTTGCTTTTATGCTCAGCTTGCAAACTTTATAGAAACCTTTGGCTGGTAGCTGTAGGAAGCAGGATGTTGAGTTAAGCATGTTCAGAGGGTGATCTAGCTGGACTTTTCCTGTGCTTGTACTCTGTCCCTGTCTGATCGAGCAGAAATTGAATCCAAAGTTTGTATAAAAATTAAAAATAAAAAAGTACATTCTTGTTTTCGGTCTTCGATTTTCCATCCTGGTGTTCTTTTCCTCGAGGGGACTCTAAATAAGTAGTTTTGCGACATCTTAAAGACTACTGGTTGTTAATCTGACACAGATTTGATGGTCTGTAGCTCACCTCTGCAAGTTCTTAAAGAAATGGGAGTGCCTGACCACCTTATCCATCTCCTGAGAAATCTATATGTGGGACAGGAAGCAACAGTTAGAACTGGATATGGAACAACTGATTGGTTCAAAATTGGGAAAGGAGTACGACAAGGCTGTATATTGTCTCCCTGCTTATTTAACTTATATGCAGAATACATCATGCGGAAGGCTGGACTGGATGAATCCCAAACCGGAATTAAGATTGCCGGAAGAAATATCAACAACCTCAGATATGCAGATGATACCACTCTGATGGCAGAAAGTGAGGAGGAATTAAAGAACCTCTTAATGAGAGTGAAAGAGGAGAGCGCAAAAAATGGTCTGAAGCTCAACATCAAAAAAACTAAGATCATGGCCACGGGCCCCATCACCTCCTGGCAAATAGAAGGGGAAGATATGGAGGCAGTGACAGAGTTTACCTTCCTGGGCTCCATGATCACTGCAGATGGTGACAGCAGCCACGAAATTAAAAGACGCCTGCTTCTTGGGAGGAAAGTGATGACAAACCTTGACAGCATCTTAAAAAGCAGAGACATCACCTTGCCGACAAAGGTCCGCATTGTCAAAGCAATGGTTTTTCCAGTAGTGATGTATGGAAGTGAGAGCTGGACCATAAAGAAGGCTGACCGCCGAAGAATTGATGCTTTTGAATTGTGGTGCTGGAGGAGACTCTTGAGAGTCCCCTGGACTGCAAGGAGAACAAACCTATCCATTTTGAAGGAAATCAACCCTGAGTGTTCACTGGAAGGACAGATCCTGAAGCTGAGGCTCCAATACTTTGGCCATCTCATGAGAAGAGAAGACTCCCTGGAAAAGACCCTGATGTTGGGAAAGTGTGAAGGCAAGAGGAGAAGAGGACGACAGAGGATGAGATGGATGGACAGTGTCATCGAAGCAACCAACATGAATTTGACCAAACTCCGGGAGGCAGTGGAAGACAGGAGGGCCTGGCGTGCTCTGGTCCATGGGGTCACGAAGAGTCGGACACGACTAAACGACTAAACAACAACAACAAGCTCACCTCTGATACCCAGTATGGTTTTAGTGGATAGAGTGACGGACTACAACTCAGGCCTGGGTTCGAATTCCTGCTCAACCGTGGAAACTCACTGGGGGTACGAAACTGGTAAAACCACTCCTTAAATAACTCACTTACCTGGAAAGCCCTATTAGGGTCACTAGAAGTCAGATCCAACTTGATGGCACAAAACAGCATCAAAGCCCACTTGGAATAGGTTGCCAACTATGGAAACGCAGGCCATATCTAATTTGACTCTTATTTTTGCTGGAACAGACTTAACACAGTTACTATCTAGGAAATTTCTGGCACAATCTTATTGTGCAGATGAGCTGGGATAGAAGAATGACAATCACAAAGGTAGACAAAAACTGCATCACATTTCTCCAGAGGGATCCTGGCTACTCTTTCTTGAGTCGACTAATGCAAACAGCCCGTCTCTTCTGCTTATCTGGGGGGGATGATTGCACATCCCCTGGATTTTACTCACCACGGAAGACTTCACATTGCATCCAAACCGAGACACTTGCTTGTCTCTTCTCAAACAAGCTCAGCTATAAAGCTAGTTTGCTGCTGGATACTGGCTAGATTGAATAGAAGATTTAGAAATAACACTAAGCTTTCAATGGTTGTTATATCCTGGTTATTATGTAGCCGCTCCTGCTTGCAGGAAGATCCGTACAGGAGTAATGGGGTACCTTGTGCTTATATGCAGAGTCATTATCAGTAAAATAGAATGATCATCAGCAGAGTGGATTTGATTTAAATTTTCAAAAATGGATTTTTTTTTGACGATTGAAATCAAGACATCAATTTTTATCATGTAAATCAATTTGATTTTTAAAATTCATTCATTTTTATCCACCCTGATCAGTTCTAGTTTGCTTTTTGATTCCAAATGACTGGCTAAGTATATTTTGTTTACCTTTTAAAAAACATATATATGATACACTTATTGGCATCTTTCAGATGCTATGACTTTGTATGCTTGCTGTGGTAGACGATACTATGGTCAATCAACTTCTTTTTAAAATAGGATTCCTGTTTTGAGGTGGTCCTTGAAAATCTCTGAGCAAGTTACAATTTGCTGAACGCCAGGAACTAGGGTGTGAAAGAGCCTTTTCTTTTGCCTTGCTGGATGTGAAATATACACAGACTACTGTAAAAAAATGCCAATTTTTGGTGGTGCACTTGTGTTCCATGATCCTTCTTTACCAGAAGGAATGTACCTCAGGATATTTCAGAATTTAGATAGGATAATGGGACCTTAGCAGGCCGTGTTTCTCTGTTCCCATAAGCCATGGAGGCATATGGTTTGTTTTGGATCACACGTCACTAAGTACTTCAAACTTCCTTTCCTTTCGCTAAATGTGTAGGTCTGGATTATAGACTTTTCTTGGATTGTCTGTTCCCATGGAGAAACCTGAGTATTGACAGCAATAACCTGGGTTTCTTTTATGCCAGATTTGATGGGGTGTCTGTGCATAAACAACCCAGTCTTCCTGAAGGGCAGTGTTTTTCTTTCACTAAAGTAAGCATCATCCTCTCTTGAGTGATGCCATTCAACGTGCAGCGTATTGAGTCATTGAAGCTTTTATGAGGGATTCTAGAGGATCCAGGTAAGACAGAAGGCCTGTTTTGAAACTCTCATGGAGGTGAGCAAAATCCATTTCTGTTTCTATGTTGTTTGAGTTTTAAAAGGATGTCTATGACAAATCCAGAATAACCAACCATCACCTTGGAAGGTGCCAGGCTTAGTATAGTGGTTCGAAGGCATGCTTTGACATGACTTCTGCTTTGTTGTGTTTTGATGACCTCACTTGGACTCTCTCTCCTTGCGGTTAAAAAGATATTATCAGGATGTGTATGTGTGCTCAGAGAGAACAGTAGACTCTATTCTCTGAGGAAGTACACTGACAGTACATAACCCATAACCACGACACAAAACCAATGCTGTTTCTAAAATGCTCTCTACCGACCTGCTTTTTCATGGTTTGCTTTTCGTGTTGTGTTTTATCACTAGCTGCACAGGATACGCCCAACTGGAGGAATGAAAAGATCAGATGGACTATCGTTGCTTATTTTAAGATTGTTCTGGGTATTCTTTTTGTGGCTAAGCATCACATCCAGGAAAACCAAAGTGTTGCATGATTTAGGCAGGGTTTCTTTTCCTCCAGGTGACTGGACAGCTCAGTTTCTAGCTTCCGAGCAAGTAGTTGGGAGTTCAGTTCCCAGCCTATGTAGCCTTGGGCAAGCTGCACAGTCCCAGGGCACCCCAGAAGAAGAGAATGGTGAACCGCTTCTGACCATTCTCTATCTAGAAAACTTTGAAAGTCAGAATTGACTAGACCAGTGGTTCTCAAACTTGGGTCCCCAGATGTTCTTGGACGGCAACTCCCGGAAATCCTGGCCAGCGTGGCAAGTGGTGAAGGCTTATGGGAACTGTAGTCCAAGAACATCTGGGGACCACAATTTGAGAACACAGCACACAATTCTTATTACTATATTACTCCATAGTTTTCAGTCACCTTCGTCAGCCTCTTCCGTGATGTTAGTGAAACACCATAAGTGCTTACCTTTGGTTGGATTGTGTCTTAAAAGATTCAACCCATTTAAGCTTCTTCGTCTTTTTTTGTATTTGCATTTGGTCTGTATCAATTATTACTTGTTAATTCTCAGAATAATACTTCACCGATGCAGTGGTGCTTTATAGAGCCACATAAACAAAGAAGGCAGATCTCTGCCCTAAGGAACGTACAATGTGATCTTCAGGCAGGGTAGGTAGGAAGAAACTACCCAATTGTTTTTAAACTGTATTAGAAGAGTTATTTCTATTCAGAGATAAACCGAGGGAGCTGATAGTTCATTGCAGAGTTTATACTTAAGAAATACATGTTTATCCAAACAGAAATTCTAGTTGTTTACAATTGCATCTAGAAGTTTCCTATAATTTCATTATCTCTTTGCTTGACAATATCCCACACCCATTTTATTTTAATATTTTTTAAAAATAAAGCTGAGGATCGGTCTAAGGCTGCAGCAGATCACTTACATAAGTCCTTCAAAAGTCGTGACTCAGAGAAATCAGAAATACATTTAAAAAAATTAAAAGGCACTGGTCGCTGTGTTGGTTGTAAGAACAACTCTGAAATCTATATGAGGGCAGTAATTTTTATTAGGCCAGTCAACGTAGTGTTCACATAGCTTGCTAACTTCTTGTGTTGGGTGTCGGTTTGTTTGCTTAAAACTGTTTTAAATTGGTTGGGTTTGTTTGAAACTCCTTGGCTTGTTTCAGGTTCTTTGGCTGTGATTTGAGATCTGTAGATACAAAGCAGGTTAGAAATGATTTAATAAATAAGCCAATATGTGGTCCTAGTCCCTAAAATTCATGACTGTTCAGCAACAGTGATTTGAGAAAGCTCCACTTTTTATTGATGGGGACCAGGTGGGGTTGGAATAGATTGCCCAGCAACTGTATCCTCTCTGACCAAATAAAGTTTCTTCCAGGTTGTAAAATGTGTGCAGATATGTTTTTCGACTATTGCCTACTAAGTTGTTATTTTTTAAAAAAGTGTGTTTGTAGAACTGGGAATTCTTTAAAAGAAAGAACCCTTCAGATGATATAACAGCTTGAGGGATTAATTGTCAATTCCTCTTAGTTAGAATAACATCAAGGAACATCCATTTCAAGTTGTAGTCTGTCTCTGAATAGACAGCAAGAGAAGGTGCCTGCCAGGTTGCTTCTGAGTAGCATCTGCCTGGCCCTCCACCAAGAAATAATATTCTGATTTGAATAAAAGTTTTGGCCCAGTCTAGTGGGGACTCTGGCTATGTTCCTTGTTCACGGTTGCTGGAAACGACAAGGATTAAAGAAGCCAGCTTTTGGAAGATGCTGTGGGGTGGGAGGAAGGAGGCCCTTAGCTTGTGGTTGACTCGTTTTTGGGAACTGGGCAGCCATTTCTGGCTGGTTTTGTTTATGCTGGGATGGGTCCCTCCAGATGCCCAGCGCCACATCCAACCACC
Organism: Intellagama lesueurii; assembly: GCA_037013535.1. Taxonomy (NCBI): domain Eukaryota; kingdom Metazoa; phylum Chordata; class Lepidosauria; order Squamata; family Agamidae; genus Intellagama; species Intellagama lesueurii. Next base: position 18,028,770 of record JBAJHW010000012.1, on the reverse strand, counting down.
TGATGGGTGCGCTGGCCAACTTCTGGTCCTTCCTGCCAAGTCTTTGAGCCAGCAGGATCTGCGTGGTCTGTGTTTGCAGAGCCCAAGGGGTGCCATGTGTGCCTTTTGAGATTTCCCAACACAACCCTCCTTGTTTGGCCCAGGGCTGCACCGAGGTAGAACAGCCAGCTTCCCGTCTCTGGTTCAGAGTGGAAATGTGGCATCTGTGGTTTGGGAAACTCAACATGTGAGCTGGGGAGCATCAGGAAAGTTTCCCTTCTCCGCCTTCTTTATGGCTTGTCTATTGGACAAGGGAACGCCAGGAAGCTGCTGTTGGGGGGGGGGTCCCATTGAAATCAATGGAATTGCCCAGTTAATATGAGCTGGAAAGAGCCCCCCGGGGGGTGATTCCTTTCCCCCAACCTTCAGTAACCTTTTGTAGAAATCCCTAACAGGCTACTGTTAGAGATTTCTAGAAAATCAATAAATAACGAGAAATCAAGCAGTAATAATCATAATAAAGCTACAAAAGTGAAGCTGATTTGGGATTTTTATGAAGGTGCCCTATTGCTTTTAATGTGTTTTTGGTCTTGCTTTTGTTTCCTGTCTTTTAGTGTGGTATTTGTTTGATCCTTTTTAGTATTTACTTACTTACTGTTTTTAGCTCGAAACACTGTCTTTCGACCGATGTAAGCTACCTCGAGACCTCCTGAAGGAGCAAGGCGGGGCAAACATATTTTAAATAAAATAAATGAAAATGGTTTCCTTCCAGCCCTGTAATTCTCTGAGTCTAAAATGCAACTGGATTTAGGGTTTGCTTTTTAAATCCGTGATGACTGAGTTGAACAAGCCAACCAGGGTGTCTCAGGATTACTTATCAAGACAATAACGTGAAATAGATCAATATTCCTAAAGGGGAAAATGTCCAGCCTGTCTGATTCATTACCTGCTTCCCCAGTTGGCAACCACAGGGCAATTTGGATATATTCTGGTATGAATTCCCCATTGATGTGGGACAGTATTCAGACTCAACATGAATGGAGATGGTTATCTGAGATTCCCAGGTCTTTTCTGTGCTCGGAGCAGGAATTCCATGGAAAAGAGACGGTCCCTCGGAATATAGGGAACCTGAGTACCCTTGTCTTGATGCTTTATGACTTTAGCCCACTGTGCGTTAAACTAGCACGACGAGAAAGCTTCAGATTTATGTTGGTGTCTGGCCCACTGCAATGCTGCAAGTCAATACCGCATGTAAACGTCTTTCTTGTTGGATTTGAACGCGTGCCTTGGTGTCGGTTTGCTTGCCGGTTGTGTTGGCTTAAAACTCTGCCTTCAAGCCTGGGGTGAGCTTTTATGATTGTTCGTTTTCTATTACCCGTGAACACGTCTGTTCATCAATCTCCTTTTTAAAGACGGCGTTTGGAACAGTTCATCGAGGTGTGCTGGCACATTCCTTATGGCAGTTAATTTTGCATGAAACACATGCTTTTATTAGGCATTAAAATGTTTTTAAGACCCGAACAGAGTAATTAATGTGTAGGGTGGCTGCTAAGTTATTGTTTCAGTAGGCTGTCTTGTGTATAATGCCATTAAACCTCTGTTGGAGGCCCCGATTGATTTTTATCCCAGGTCAAGTCTTGGTGGAGGTGTTCGAGGCAAAATGGAAGCACGCCATATATTTGTGAATCCCATTAAAATTCAGAGACTTAGAAGCATATTCTACAATGAATATTCCAGTGTTGCTACCAAAGAAAAAAGAGTTGCATTGAATGTGCTGTTCTTAGATTACAACTCCCATCAGTTCTAAGCAGTATAGGTAATTGTGAGAATTGCTGGGACTTGGAGTCCGGAAAGCATCTGGAGGGTGGTGCTTTCCCTACTGCTGCTCTAGAGGAGAATCTCTTTTTTAAAAAACCCTCCCCAGAAATATTCACAGGGCTCCCCTTCCCTAAAGTGTTTAGGACGTGGAGTTGTCTCCCATAATTTTTAGACCGTTGAGGAGGGCAGAAGGGGGAATAGTGGCTGGAGGATGTTGGGGGCTGTGAAAACAGTCTTGGGAGGGCCACATGTTGCCCACCCATGCCTGTTGTCCTAGAGAGAATGACATTTCCAGAAGTTTTATTGAGAGTGCTATCTAGTGCTTCTTAGACAACAGCAGTTCATAGAATCATAAGAAAATAGAGTTGGAAGGGGCCTGTAAGACCATCAAATCCACTCCCTCTGATCAATGCAGGAATCCAAATCAAAGCAGATCGGACAGACGGTTCTCCAATTTTCTCTTGAATGCCTCCAGCATTGGAGAGCTCACCACTTCCCAAGGTAACGGTTTCCATTGTTGTACAGCTCTAACAGTTAAGAAGTTTTTCCTGATATTCGGCCTAAATCTGGCTTCCTGTAGCTGGAGCCCATTATTGTATGTCCTGCTCTCTGGGATGATTGAGAAGAGAGCCTTCCCCTCCTCTGTAGGACTACCTTTCAAGAATTTGAAAAGTACTATCCTATCTCTCCTCAGTCTTCTTTTCTCAAGGCTAAACCTGCCCCGTTCCTTTAGTCTCTCCTCCGAGTTCTTGGTTTTCATCCTTGCTGCCCTCCTGTGAACCTGTTCCAGTTTGTTGGCATCCTTCTTGAAGTGTGGTGTCCAGAACAGGGCATAAGACACTAACCAGTGCTGAACAGAGGAACGCTAGTACCCCACAGGATTTGGAGACTATACTTCTCTTAATGCAGCCTCAAATAGCACTGGCCTTTTTTGCAGCCACATCACCCTGTTGGCTCATATTCAGCTTGTGCTCTACAGCAGTTCCACAATCCTTCTTGCTCGTAGTGTTATAGAGCCAAGTATCTGCCATCTGGTAACTGTGCATTTGAGGGTTGTTTTTTTAATGGTTATGGGATTAGGTTTCCTGTGAGGTTGACTCTCCTGCTCTGCCCTGCCCTGCCCTGCCCTGCAGGTGAAGGCTTTACGATGAGACAAAGAGAAAAGGGCATTTCCACCGTCTAGACTTCCGTCAGCACTGTGTAGTGATGAAGCTTTCAGATCTGTGGCTGGCAGCCAGTCTGGAGCCCAACATCTCTATAACGCAGCAGAGGAAAGCTTTTGGGCAGGTAGCAAGGAGATGTTCCTTCTCCTCTCCTTTGCTTCTAGGTCTTAGAATCTTTTTGTCACCCTCAGTGATCCCAAAACAGGGCTACAAGGCAACTCCTACAGCAGAGGTACACCTGTTTTTGTTTTTGCTTGGAAAACAGCTCTTTTGCAGTCTCAAAGGGTGTGTTCCTCCCCAGATAGCCTTAAAACAGAGAATCGTGTCTCCTGGGGTATACTTGGGATGCAAACAACCCATCCAGTGCTTCAACTTGTTAAATAAAGCACGAGTCATCCCAATTTTGGACAACTGAATTCCAAGAATTACCTAATTTAGACTTGAGGCCTAAACCTAGTTATTAATTCAAACTTAGGTAGACTCATTAAAATCAACCGCTGGATTAGCACTCAAGAAACCATTGATTCCTGAATTCCGTACCCTCTTCTAAATCCTATGCTTTTTGGTTTCTGTGTTGTAGTTGACTAGTTTTGTGGAGGAAACGTTTGTGCCTGCCTATGCTTGCAAATAAATAGAGATTGCCTTAATTTAGATTGGTTATACCCTGTCCAGAATTAGGATCCCCTCCGTGCAAAATAGCGAGGTGTGTTCAGGTGGTTCAGAGTAACTGACCTGTGACTGTTCAGCAAACTGGTAATCCATTTAATGGTTAGTTAACTTCATTCCAGGCCTAGAAGGAGCAGAATGGGTTTGCGAATTTGAGAGATTTCTCTATCCGTTATTTTAGTTCAGGGTAATTCTGCAGTTTTTGTGTGTTTTGGTTTTTTTTCTTCTCCTTCTTCCCGAAACTTTGGAGAGACCTCTGAGAGAGAGCAGCTGGCTCCTTCAAAGAAAACTTTGGGATGATGAATGGCCCATTAAGAGAAAGTTGATGGCGTAGCAAGTGTGATTTACATAACAATTAAACAGGTCTGCTGTATCCCACAAAGATGTCAACACAGTCAATCTCCTTTGGAGATTTTGCTGTTACGTTACTTCACAAAGTAGACTCTAGACAGGGTTGCCTTTTGCTATTCCACCGGGCCCGAAGACTGGCAGAGACGAGTGAGTAGATTCCTCCGCCTAAGTCATTAGAAGTACTGTGTCTGGCGATTAAGGCATGTGTCTTGTTTCAAAGAACTCATACTTTGTTCTTCAACCGGAAAGACTCATCTTTTTGTTATGCCTTCTGTGGAAATGGAACGATTAGATGACACCCGGTCATTGTTTGTTCTTGTCTAATAGATAAGGACTGTAGACAACAGGCATGGGATTTTGGGTTTTGTTTTTTTTTCCACCATTGCTTCCAGAATTCCACAAAATTCCCCCATCTAGAATTCTGATAGTTTTAGCCAGAAGAATCCAAATTGAGGCATTTCGGGACATATACCCAGTCTTTGCCAAGGTGGTTTCTGCAGAAGGCCATTAAAGCGTGAACAAGGATGAAGCTTTCTAAGCTCCATGGGAACAACAAAGCATTAAGGGAGTGGAGACACTCTAGAGGGCCTGATGAACAGAAAGACTACCAGACTGTAGTGCTTTGTTGTTCCCATGGAGCGTCAAAATCTCACTTCACTGAAACCTTCAAATCTGGCTTCCAGCAAGGAAAGATTGGCATGTCATAGGAACACCTCTTAGGCATTGAGTGGTTTGACATGTTCCTTCTGACATTGCTGTCTTTACGAATCTGGCTGCTAAATCTGGACCTGTTTACATACATTAATGGCAGATTTTTAAAAAAATTTAAATTGCGATTTAAATCAGTTTGATTTAAGTCAAATCCACCTTGCTTGCCAGTCAAAAATCTGAGAGTGTTCAGCTTAAACGGTGTGTAAGAACAGGAAAGAATGGGGCGGAAAGATGCCTCTTATGTGCATGCACACAAACATATTCAACGCTGTCATCTGCATTTTTAAGAGACAGAGGACACCAGAGCATTGTAGCATGGAAAGGGGCAATCCCCCCTCTCCAGATTTCATGGGGGAATTAGGGTTCATGATACTTCATTTAAAGTTCCTACCATATATTAGACCACCCAAGCACTACACTGCTCCCCCCCCCTTCGTTGAGAGCCATTCATCCTTTACTCTTCTCAGGCTTGTTTAAATCTGTTTATTATTAAACTTTGTTCAAACAATGCAAGCTAAGACATATTGACATAGTGCAGTTTGGAAGGCACTGATAGAAAGTGCTGCTGGTCACAGTACTGCCCCCTTCCTTGTTTTGAGATGAATAGATATTTGTTGGTTTACTGAAGGGCTGGGGTGGATCCTGCTACTTCCCTTTTCAAATCGTGGTCTGTCTTGACCTCCTATGGTGGATCGTCTTCCAACCTCTGCTAAAGTGAAAGGTGTGTTGGGTATGACCAGAGCTGCTACTGGAGCAGCTGAGATAATACGTGTGTAAAATCTTTCAGTCTCCATTTTGGTACACGGGGGAAGGAGGGGCTCAAATAAAATATAGCCCTACTTCAGAAAATGAAGAAGAGGTGTAAACTTTAAAATGATGGCACTGTCAGTTATTCCTGGAGTCTACTGTTGAATAAGTCAAAGAAACAACTTACTCCAAATGGCAATGCCTAGCTCAATGCAATATTTGCTGGGGTGCCATAACAAAGAACACTCTTGGTAGGTCCCATGTTATACTTTAAGATGAGCCATTTATGGAGGTCTTAAGATGGAAATCCTCTTAAAATCATAAGAGGAATTCTGCATATCGTAAGAAGGAAATCTTCAAAGATGGTGCAATATGTGTAGTAGTAGTAACAACAAGAAGAGTAATAATAATTGCATGCCATCAAGTCAATTCTGATTTATCATGACCCTTTCCAGGATTTTCTCGGTAGAGAATAAACAGAAGTGGTTTTACCCTTCCCTGGGTGCCCTGGGACTGTGCAGCTTGCCCAAGGCTACCCAGGCTAGCTCTTCTGCTGGGATATGTAGTGGGGGATGGATCTCCCAACCTCTGGCTCTGCAGACAGACCAATATATGACCAAGCTTCCTAGGCAGTTATAATTACACTTTTATCCCATTCCATCTCTGTTGTCTCATCTCAAAGTATTGTCATAAGGAGTGGAAACAGCTGCTGGGGGTGTAGCCAACAGGCATTCTTTGGTTCAGAAACTCCTCTTGTCCAAGCCCTGAAATTGGCATAGTTTGTCATCCTCCAAGGTATTCTTCAAGGCTCATTTACTGTCCTTCTCCACAAGGAACAGGGAGGGTCTAGGTAGAAATTGCCAATAATATTTGGTGTGTGTATAGATGCCGGGGTTAAGATGGATAGCCATTCTGTGTGCGCATGTGCATGCCTTAGGAAAGGATGCTGTTTTCAACAAGGCAGAGGATGGCATCATCATTCATGACACAAGACGTGTAAATATCATCTACTGGTAGGCTGATGAAAAGGAAATGGGTCAGCCAAACCCAGGTTGTATGGGATCCAGTATTTGCAATGCAAAAACTCTGGTGGAATTTGGGTTCTGTAATTCCCATGTACTGTTCACTTTTGTTTTATTATTATTATGCATGCACTTGTACTCTTAAATTTGCTGTTTGTTACCTGAGGTTGCTCCCTACATAAGCATTTAGGAGTATTAAGGATAGCCATGCTGGATCTGACTGAGGGCTTATCCAGTGTACAGGCCAATGTCCAATGTGTACGTCTGCTGGATCCTGCTGCTGCTTCTACCATCAGTGAACTATCCTTCTCCCCAAAAGCCAAGCCCAGGGCAGTTTCCCCCCCCCCAAAAAAAAACTGCTTTGGGGAGGGGGTGATGAGCTGGGAAACCATCTGCACCTGGTTTTTGGTTCTCCAGAGTGCCATAATGAGAGGGGATAGGGAAGAAGCCTTAGCTAGCATTGGCTACCCAAGTATGCTGTTGGATCTTGGCCTTCACCTTTAAAAACAGAAGCCCTGGTCACGTGGAACAATGATGAAAATTCCTTGTCTCTGTTTGCGTATGTCTTCTTAGTGAGCATCCATGCAATGAACATCCTCTGTTATTCAGACTGTTTAGATGTCTGGCTATATGGGAGCTTGTCTTCCTCTCTTTTCCTTGTCTGCGGCTCTTTCTGCCCCTAAGTGTGTCCTGCAGAAGTCTTCTGTGGCTGCAGTATGAGGAACCAGGAAGCTAAACCAGAAGGAAGTTTGATGCATCTTTGAAACCATCAGTACACCATGAGGATTATGAACAAACATGCAGTTTTACAGCCACCACCTTTGTATAGCTCCTGTGCCTGGTTTATCTTTGTTTCAGTCACTTTTCCTCCGCTATTTTGAACATCAAATGCTCACCCAGCAAGCGTATTTTTACGCCTCGCTCTTGGCTAATACCAACAAATTTTGTCCACCGGAAAACCCACAAACACATATCAGAGTTGTGAATGAATGAAATGTTGAGAAATTGGCTTGGTTGTCTTGAAACCGGATATAATCCTCTGATGCAATTACAGCATTTCCTCTTTTGTTCCCTTGCATTGCCATTGATGGATGAGCACCAGATCACGGCCAAATTATGATGATGTGTGTCTTTCAAAGAGCGATTGTTGTAACGGTCTTAGCTGAGTCATCCGCCCACAGTGCAAATGTTCCATCTTGAGAACTGCAGAAATCAAACGAATGTTCCCACCTCTGTTTGTTTTGGAAAATGTTGAAAGCTGGACCTAGACTTCCAACTTCGTTTCTGCTTTTGGGTAATTTGAGTCCACCTTTTGCCATTCTTTATTATTCACTATTTACAAGTAGAGATGTGCATTTTGGATTTCTTTTTTGACTACACATCCCATAATTCTCCTTTCTAAGAGTCTAACCTGCAGGACCTTACAGACATCTAAATTGTGCTCACCTGGAGGCCCATCCGATAGGCCTCATGCCTTGGATAGGCCTAACTTCCTGTTTAAAAAGAAGCTGCCCCAGTCATTGCTAGGAAGCTTCCTTTTCAAACAGGAAGTTAGGTCTATCCAAGGCATGAGGCCTGCCAGATGGGCCTCTAGGTGAGCACAATTTAAGTGCCTGCAAAGTCTGGGCCCTGCAAGTGTGAATCCCAGAAAGGAGAGTTATGGGATTTTTAGTCCAAAAAAAATCCAAAATGTATATCCCTATTTATGAATATTTTTATATGACCTCTCAGCCCTGTTGTGGTCAGATTTGTGGAAGGGGGAGATGCTGATGGTTACGAGAAGAATGGAAACCTTCTTCTGTATAAGTTTGCTATTTTGAGATCATTTTCCAGCCTTTCCTCCATGGGGTTTACCAAGATAAATGAGCCTGCTAGGGAATGTATTTCCTTCTTTTCTTTTTTTTCTGGCTGGTAAAAATACATGTTTTGGATGAAGAAGGTTCAACACCTTTGAAGTCTGAATTCAGAACCCCCTTTCTTTTTATGGGCCATCAAATTGCTTCCAATTTATGATGGCTCTGTGAATTAGTGACCTCCAGAATCCAGTTTGGTTTCTCTCACCTTTCCACTTTCTGCATTTTGGAAAAATCTAGACCCCCCAAAAAAATTGAACTGTATCAAAATTCTCACCCATTCCAAGCATCCATAGACAGAACTGTGCTGGGGAAATTCCTTGATGGTCTGCTTTGTCGCTGATTTATTAACCCACTGCACCCTACTACCAAAACCTCAATTCAATGTTCCCTTTAATGTTTTGCTTTGCATTCCCGGCCACCCTTTTCTAGCCAGAACTGAGAAAAGGCACAAAGCAAGAAATAAACGTACCCGTAAATCAGCCCAAGCCTTTAATGTATTTATTGATTGACCCCCTTTTGAAGCCCACGGCGCCTTGTTCTGCTTGGTCTCGCTTTGCTGCTCCTTTTCTCCCTTGGCTAACATCTGAAGAAATCAGAGTTTACTCATAGGGAGCTGCCGTACTGAGAACACAGTATGAGAAGGAAGCTGGCTTGGGTGGGTTTGGAGCAGATCTCATGGGAAGGAATCCTGACGTGTACGTGAAGCGGGTGACCGAAAAGCAAAAACCACCCCCAAACAAACAAGTCAGATTTTTACAAAGCAAAATTAAAAGGTCCCCCACCCGTTCGTAACCCAGCCCAATGCCTGAGAAGCCACTTGGATGTGCAACCTCAAGGAGGAGATATGCCTAGAATGGGATGGTTAGGAGGAAACAGCTTTGTTTTGTAAAACCGTACATGGCTTAGGACTGCATATCTCCCTATGAGTCTCCTTGGGTTTAAAGATTTTCTCTCTCTCTGCGTTTGAACATCCTCATGGGGCACATCTGGTGAATCCATGAAAAAAGGCCTTTTTAGTAATGGCGCCCAGCCTGTCAAGTGAGGCCAGTTTGGGTCCCTGCCTCTTGTTTTTCCCTCATTGGCTTCTAATTCAAGGCAGCTTTTGGTTCCTGAGGAAAGAGTTTTTGTTGATGAATATTTTAATTATTACCCTTCCTGGCGTACTTTTAAGTTGTTTTGACAGGGGTAGCTGCGTTAGTCTGTTTCAACAGAAACAACGGCACCGTGGCCTCTTGAATTTATTTTGGTGTGAGCTCTTCTGCATTACGATTTTCTTCTTCATGGTTCTGAACCTGTGGACTGTAACTCGCAAAATCTCACACTGCAATGAATATATTAAATCTTGATGGTGACACAATCCCTTTACTTCTAAATGCATAAAAAAAAATTCTTTGTTTTGTTTTTGAGTTGTTTTGACGCAGTGGTTGTATACACAAAATTGCATTTTTGTCTTAATTTTTCTTGGTTTCAGCAGAATTTGCTTGTAATATTTTGTCAGGCGCCTTGTGTCCCTATATTAGGAGAAAAGCAGGAAATAACACACACATACACATACACGCAATATATATACACACACACACACACCCCCCTACATACATACATACATACATACATACATACATACATACATACATACATACATACATACATACATACATACATACATACATACATACATACATACATACATACATACTCTATGGAGCAATGGTTTCCAACCTTGAGTCTCCAGATGTTCTTGAACTACAACTCCCAGAAATTCCAGCCAGCACAGCTAGTGGTGAAGGCTTCTGGGAGCTTTATTCCAAGAACATCTGGGGACCCAAGGTTGGGAACCAGTGATGTAGATGGTGGCATAGAAGCAAGCTATTTGAAGACCACATATTCCCTGAATGCTTCACAGTGATACTTGGAACGTCATGCTCATAATCAGCCTTTTTGTTTAAGTCTGCCCCGAAGTTGGCTTCTGACATCTGAGTACCAATCATGGTTTATGGATCCATGAGAGCTTCACACAAGCCATCATATCATACTGGTTTCATGCTAGATTGAAGCAGCTAGCTTCTAATAAAGTGACTTTTCTGTCCTGGCTTATGCAAACATTTGAACTCTCAAATATTTGAGAAAGCTTTTTAGTAAACTTGGGTGGGAATTGTTTATTGCCTCTAACTTAAATGGCATTTAGAGAAGCGTGGTGGTGGTGGTGGGAACACAGTCCTTAATTAGAGTTTAGGAAATCAGAACTCTGAGGTCTTCATACAAATATATTCACAGCTTTATAGAAGATACCTAAGCTGTACACAGTAACATGCTGTGTGTTTGGGATAACCAAAAAGATGGAAAGGGTTAAATCTGGGGGGGGGGGAATCACGGCTCCTAAAATCTCACAACCAGTATTGACCACTGACTCTGGTGGTTTGGGAATTCATCGTCATTCCCCTCTCTCCTACCAAAAAATAAAAATAAAATAAAATTTCCAAGTTCTAGTTTTGTGTGTTTGGGGTGAAAGAGTGGGGTCTTGTGTGTGTGTCCCCATCACGGCAAGAGAGGGCGATATGAGGAATTTGAGAACAAGTTCTTCAGGTACTCCCGTGGTACTTGGCAGAGGGGTTGTGTGTTCCGAGTTTTATGTTGTCTCTCCCTCCTCACTGCAGGAGGTGGATTCGCAAACATGGTGACTTGTGGGGCATTCTGTGCTTATGTAGCCCGCAGGATTAGTGCCTCAAATGGAACTGCGTGTGATGGCGCTCACATTCCTTGCAAACAGAATAGCAAGGGTTGCTAAGGCAGGATGATGAAGGGGGCTAAGGCAGGCAGAAAATACAGCTTCGTTTTTGCTTTGTGTGTGTGTGTGTGTGTGTGTGTTAGGGAGGAGATAACAGAAGATGGAAGGATGGTACCATTGTGCACAGAAATCAAGGTGTATTTGATTTAAATCAAATTGCTTTAATAATTTAAATAAAAAAAGATTTTTTGACAATTTGAATTAAACAAATCAGAGTCATTCATTATTCATCCATTCCTTTATTCAACCATTCATTCGATTTCTATACCACCCGTCTGACTAATGGCCTTTCTGAGCGGTGTACAGCAATGGCAAATAACCCACAATACCACAAATACAATTAAAAGTAAAAATTATAATTATATTAAGTTGTGATTTAAATGAATTCGATTTAAAAAAAAAAAATCATTGATTTTTTTTTAAAATTCACCCTGCACAGAATACAACACAATGCAGGTTCCAGCAGGACATGTTGCTAACTCAACATGACTTGCCTTTGATTTAAAAAAAAAACAACTATAATATTGACAGCTTAGCCATAGGTACAAACTGGACCATTTAAAGCCATGTCGGTGGGGTTACCTTGCATGCAATGGAAATTGAGGAGACTGGCGCAGCAACTTCTCAAGTTGCTGCTGTGTGTCCAGTAGCATGCAACACAACCAACCGGGCAGCTTGCCAAATCGTTATCCACAACCTTTCCTTCCACACGGATATTCATGCGCAAGAGCGGTTTCGGAAAAGGAAGCCGTGCTCCCCTATTTCAGCACGTCTGCTTTGTTAAGAATGAAAAGGTCTTCAGGCAAATATTTATTTATTTATTCATTCATTCATTTAAAATATTTTTACCCCGCCTTTCTTCTTAAAAAGGATTCAAGGCGGCCGACATCATTAAAAGACACAATGTAAAAGCTAAAAACAGTAGGTGTGCAAATATTAAGAAAGATCAAACATTTTCCGCCCTAAAAACAGGAACAGATTTATTTCCTTGTGGGTTTTTGTGGATTTCGAAGTTGGCCTTTTTTTGTCCTTGACCCAGAAGGGTGGCTGAAGGTCTCAACCAACCTCAGAGGGAAGCTTTGCTCCGATACAGGCTGTTAACTAGAAACAACATTGTTTTGGTTTTGGTTGCATTATCTCCCGGAAGTTGAGACTGTTTGCTTTGTGTGTGTGTGTGTGTGTGTGTTTGGGTCTGATATAGTTGGCTCCACAACACTGTTATGACTTGTTTGGCTCCAGAGTAATATGAAACCAGAGTGAGTTGATGCAGCGTTTCAGGAAGACAGTACAGTATTATTAAATTCCTTTCCTTGCAAAATCTTGCATTTCCAATAACGAGGAGCCACAGCGGAGTGGCAGCCACTGGAAAGGTCTCACGCTCTCCCATGGCTAAATATGGAATTGTGGCACTTTTCCAACCCACTCTCACCTTTTCATGTTCCTTTCCTTACCTAATATCCCAGGAATGCCGAGTGCGGTTGGGTATGGCAGCAACAACTCTCTCTCAAGACCAGCTTCATAGGAGACACTTAATAGGAAACGCTTCAGGTGATATTACAGGGAACCTGAGAAAGGAGCGTCACACCCATTTTTCATTGTCATGGTGCGCCTGAAATTCATTTTGAAAAATAAAAGGATTGGGGGATGTTTTAAGGCAACTCAATGGAAAATTTTATTGACTTCATTTAAAAAAACACACACTCTCCTGTTAAGTTTTCTCAAGAGTGACTCAACGGTATTGTTTTTGTCTTTTTTCCACTGCAATTTTGACATCTTCTTTAATACCTGCAGACACTCCTTCAGGCCATCACAAGGACGATGTTGAAATGATGCTAGTTTTGCACTTATTTGGGGCTTGTTGGCTTTTTATTCTTCCATTTTCAGTCCACGAGGCTTTTCCTACATTCTCAGATTCGTTATGTAGATAACGGTGGTGCTGTTGGTTAGATTATGTCTCTTAATAGTTTAATTTGCTTGGCATAGTTGTTTGCTTGGTAACGCTATGTTACCAAGCAAAAGCTGCAAAAGCATTATTTTTGGGGGGGGGGGGGCGCGGAATCTTGCTATTTCAATCTGTGTGAGGTTTGGCTGAATTCGTCTTTTCAGCCAGAATGCCTAATTTATTTATTTATTTATTTGCCTTCTTTTCTTTTCTTTTCTTGAAACTCAGAAGAGACAAAATGCGCTTTGTGTTGTCGAATGTGTTTGGTGTCATGTGCTCTCACAGAAGGCCGTGTGCCGTTTCCCAACGCTCTGAAGAGGATAATGAGATTGTTTTTGATTTGTCAGCTGATATGTGGCATCAGCATGATTTCCCTTCCGTATCGATGGAATCATCGTCTTAACATTGAGTTTGATTCAATGCAGAACTAGGTGATGTAGTTCCTGGTGGAATGTGGAAATCTTTGTCTCATTCAGATCGATTTTCAGAAGCTGTCAATGTGAATTCATTTGCTTATTCTTCAGAGTTCGTATTTTTTGTTCAATACAGTCTTTCTAATATGTTGCACTTGTCCTCTGTCTTGCCAAAGCTTTGCCAGTAAATAAGAACACCCTTACATCAAATAGTGGCTGGATAGCTCAGTGATTTAGGCATCTGGGTGCAGAGCCAGAGGTTGGGAGTTTGATTCCTCAATGTGTCACCCTGACAGGGGCAGGACTTGATGGTCTATAGCAGCGGTCCCCAACCTTGGGCTTCCAGATGTTCTTGGACTACAACTCCCAGAAGCCTTCACCACCGCCTCTGCTGGCCATGATTTTTGGGAGTTGAAGTCCAAGAACATCTGGAGGCCCAAGGTTGGGGACCACTGGTCTATAGGGTTCCTTCCAGCTCTGCAGTTGAAAGAATAGACTCTACAAGTGTGTGAGCTAAGAAAATTGGAAGAACATTGGCCCAGATCCCGTTGCCTAGCATAGTAAATCACACTAGGTTAGGCCTGTTGAATCAATGGGGTTTTGGTGAGTTAGCTCCTCCGTAAGCTCCATGGATTCAATTAGGCCTGCTCTAACTGTGATTTAATTATACTAAAATAAGTCACTGTTAGAGTAGGCCCATTTGAATCCATGGAGCTTACATGATGTTGACTCGCCAGATCCCTGTTGATTCAGTAGACCTGTTCTAGTGCAATTTACTAAGCTAAGCGACAGGATTTTGGCCAGTGTTCTTCTAATTTCATCAGCTCATGTGCTTGTTCCACGTACTGTCTATTCCTTCACTTATGAAGGAGTAAACCCACCAAATTCCCATTAATGGACCTACCCTAGTGCAATTCACTAAGCTAAGCAACAGGATTTTGGCTACTGTGTGAATGCCCAGGACCAGCCAGAGAAGGGGCGTCTTTTGAACACCCCAGCACTTTACTGGTGTGTGTATTAAGGATTCATCCCTTGATAGATCTCCAGCTGAGATCGCTATCCCTGAAATGGGACTCTAAATCCTTACAGGCTCTCTCGGTGCAAATATTTTTAAGGCTTGAATAATGGGAGATGTCTCTGGTGATCTATAGATGCCTTCTTATTTATATAGTTCTCTTTACAGTACATAGTGCCAAATGTGCTTTTAAAAAATGGGGGAAGCAAAATAGATTCCCCCCCCCCTTCTGTTTTCTCTCCGGTTTCGTCTTCTCTGCGATGGTTATTTTAAAAATAATACCTTCTTCAATTCCTTTTGATCCTCGGCTATATTCTCCATTACAGCTTTTTCTTGTTGGGTTTTGCATGTACTGTATGTCTTGCAGGTGTTGAATTTTGCATGGCCCTCAGAAGGGATTCACAAAGAAACCTTTATTTGCTTGCTTGCTTGCTTGCTTATCTAGCTAGCTAGACAGCTAGCTATTTATTTATGCCGTTCTCTTTTATTAAAGTTGTTTGGGGATACTGTACAGTCTTTTGCCACTGGAACAGCTGAAACTAAATAACTTTGGGAGGTGGGGGGAAATGCATTTATTTAGAAATTTTTAAAAAGTGACTTCTAAAGAAAAAAACCCAGTAGTCTGATTATTTTTAATAGTGTTGTTCTGATGTTGGATCTTACATTTTTGTGGATTTTTAATCGAGGACTCTCTGGTTGAAACGGTTATGCTTGTCTTTCACTGTTTTGCCACATGTTGGGCTCCTTTCATTAATTTATGTATAAGGCTGTAAAATGCACTTGCTACTTGTGAAATCTTTCTCTCGCTCTGTGTGTGTGTGTTTAGTGATAGGGCATACAAGTTCACAGCGCAGGGGGAAGTCTGCAACTAGCAAATGTGAAATCAAGGCGGGATCAAATATAACCATTGGTATCTATGCCCTCTGATGGCTTGCACTGGCATAGACATTGGTCTGAACGACCCTTGTGAATCCTTCCACCTCTAAAATTCTACAATACTAGTTTAATGTGTGGATTGGAATGGAGGTGTGCTCTGGATTTTGCACTGCTTTTATGTTGTCATACATCACTGCTGGCTAGGGATGGGATGTCCACATTTTTTTTTGGATTACAGATACCTAAATTCTTCATTCCAAGATTTCTACTAACCTTACAGATACTTTAAAAACATCTAAATGAGGCTCACATGGGAGAAAGTCTTTGAGGCTTAGTTAGCTCGACCTAGCTCCACCCACGTTTCCTGTTCCTGCCCGGATGCTGGGCGGAGCTTTCTGAGCAGGAAGTTAGGCAGAGCTAGGCCTAGCTAAGTCTTAGAGCCTTCCAGGTTGGGCCTTTTTTCCCAGGTGAGCCACAATTAAATATTTATAAGGTATCTGGAAGGGAGGTAGAACTCCCTGAATGGGGAATTAGGGTATCCATAGTCCAGAAAAATCTGAAAATCCCACCCTAGTGCTGGCCCGTTGTCCTCACTGGGCTTTTGCTACCTAAAGGTCCCTGGGAGATACTGCCTACATTTTGGCTGGAGTTGGCTTATGTGATGAGTAAACTAAATTTTACCCCAAGTTCTCTGCTATGGGATTTGTAACATTTACGTGCGCCTCTGTACCCAGCCCAGAAGAAACCATGGATTGTGATAGAAGGCAGTCAAGTTGCTAAGTGACCCTCAGCTCTTTGTCTAACAAGTTTAGGAAGACTATTCCAATCCACGTCGCCAGCGGTGGAATCTGAAACCTCTGAACTAATTCTGCCCTCCCATTTTGGAATTTGCTTTCAGCAAATAAACCTACCCATCAGGTTGTGGATTTTGGACCTTCCATGTTTCTACTCCACCAGCCCTAGCGCTGTAACATCCAGCCTGATGAAGACTCCTGCTGAGTCGAAAAGCTAGCATGTGTTTGTGAGATTTCAGATAATACACCCAACCTTTGTCCTCAAATGGTGTCTCAAGACCGCATGGCTGTTTTCTTTCATTTAGGGGTGGAGAGCATGTGTGCCTAGAAGGCTTGTTATAATTTTTTTTTTCTGCTTGTAATTTGATTCTTGCAAAACAGTCCTATATTCTGTGTAGCAATTAGAATAATTAACTTGAGATTGCTTAACAGGAAAGGATTGTGTGTCTTGAAAAAAATTTGAGTTTTGCCCCTGGCATTCTTATCAGCAAGAAATTGGTCGGTCTACCCTTCCCCTTGGCTGCCGTCACCCGAAAGCTCTCACAACTGGAATTTCAACCACGACATTCTTTTTCAGCGCTTACCATTGGAGCGATGTCATAACCTTGGCAACCCTGGAGCGCAAAATGTATGGAAAATTGACTCACCGGCTGTAACGTCCACCATAACTGTCCGTACTTAAAGCATGTTTGCTGATGGTGTGGCTGGTTACAGCCAGACGTAACTGCTGATGGAGACGAAATGGAGCAGGCCCAGACATTTCCTTGAAGGAAACTGCAGAGGGCTTGTTTTGATTTGATTCGCTTTGTTTTGTTTTCATTCGGGGTAAGAGTGCCTTTGGCAGGACGGATGGAATTTAGAAACCAGGAATCTACCCGGCCTGAGGCGCCTTGTGTAATTTGAAAACACTTAAAACTCAGGGCTTGCCTTGCTTTGCTTCTGGAAAATACCTAGAAGTGCTCAAAAGTTGCAATCATGTTGAATTTTCCTATCACTTCTCACTTAATGAATACAGGTCTGTGCCTCCCAAACAGAAAAATGCTGTTGGATCAATTCGCAAATATAAAAATAAAGATTTTACAAATCCTGATTGATAAAACTATGGAGTTTATCATCAAAACAAGTCATTGTCATCATCTTAGAATGGCAGAGCTGGAAGGGACCCTGTGGATCATCCAGTCCAGCCTCTGTCAAGGAGGCCTGGCGGGGAATCGAACTGCCAACACCTCTGGCTCCGCAGCCAAAGGCCTAACCCGCTGAGCTATCCAGTGAATGTATTATTATTATTTATTTTTATTTACAGTATTTTACCCCACCTTGTGTAATTTCCTTCAGAAGGACCCAAAGTGGCTTGTATCATTAAAAGACAGTCTTGAAGAGAGTGAGAAACGGGATCTAAATCTGAACACATAGGAGGGGAAGAGTTGAGGTATTAAACACAAAGATAAAAAATAAAAATCTGACCCAGTCCAGGGGTTGTGGGTTTAGGCTAAAAGGAAAAAGAGTTGATAGGTTGTGAGCATTCACAAAATGGAGATAGGCCATGAATGGTGAATTCCTCAGGGGTGCAACCTGACAGCACCACACCTCAAGCTGTGTGCAACCACACCACATTTGTAGCCTCCCATTTGGGATTGTAAGTCAATGTGGTTCCCATCCCTATAACATCTGGACAGGGTGAAGGTTGAAGTGTTCTGTTTCTTGAATAGAAATCAAGACGGAATACCTGAAAGAACAGGCGTCGTCTGGTATTTACATGTTACTAACAAGTGATGTACGTATGGGTGTGAAAGCTGGGTAGTGAAGAAAGCTGACAGGGGGAAAAAATGGATCCATTTGAAATGTGGTGCTGGAGGAGAGCTTTGCCAATACCTTGGACTGCCAGAGAAACAAATTAAGCCTGAACTCTCTCTGGAGGCAAAAATGATGAAACTGAGTCTGTCCTACTTTGGGCACATGATGAGAAGGGAGGATTCTCTGGAAAAGACAATAATTTCTAGGAAAAGTTGGAGGCAGCAGGAAAAGAGGAAGGCCAAATATGAGATGGACTGACTCCCTAAAGGAAGTCACAAGCTTGAGTTTGCAAGAGCTGAGCAGGGCTGTTGAGGACAGGACATTTTGGAGCATGCTTATACATGGGGTTGCCATAAGTCAAGGGCAACTTGACAGCACGTAACAACAAACCACAAGTGATACCAAGTTGGGTCTGTCTTGTGAGATGACTTTTTACCAGAAGTGTGCTCTAGAATGCTGTGTCTCTGGTAGGCAACTGTCCCACCATTGTGGGCACCGACATCTGAAGAAGATGCCCTTCCTCATGGGCCATGCACTTGATGATGGCACAGTTCTGGGATATGGGACAGGTGCCTCGTTGGCTAGACTGGCCTTCCATTGTTTAGGGATTGAAAGAATAGCAGCCAAGCTTCCAGTTGGTCCTGGAAGCTGAGTAGTGCATGCCACATCAAAACAACCCAACAGAGTTGTGTTTTCCAACAGAGAGGCAGATCTGCGCTTCTTTCAGAATTATTTTCAAACAGCTCTCTCTTTGCTTATGGGACCATCGCGCAGAGGAGAGCTCAGTATCCCACAAACAAGCGGTTTCCTGGCTTAGAAGCTTTGTTAGTGATGCTCAGTGTGGTTTATGAAATGTTTTGCTTTCTGGGAGGGGAAGCCGTGATGGCGCACATAGGAAATTTACAAACATGCACGTCAATCCTGCCACAGTGTGTCGTTCCCACTGTGCTGCCACTTCAAAGCTGACGTCCAGTTGCTCCTGTTTGCAGTGGTTAATCTCCGATCCCTGTCTTTTATGCCTGTAAACAGGCAGGCATCGTGAACAGAATCCTTCCTTGGGGGTAAATTTCTGTTCCCCGGCCAATGTACCAAGCAAGGGTTTTGATGTCTACAGACCACTGATTCCCTTCTCTCTGTCTGTCTTTCTTCAGGTGTACTTTGCGATTCCCTAGCACGGTCATCAAGATTCAGTTCACGTCGCTCTACCGTAGAGAGGAAGTGAACGAGGAAGCTTCATCGCCTCCGCTTCGGCCACTCTATCCTCGGATCTCACCCCTTAAGATACACATTCCGGAGCCGGATCTCCGGAGCTTGGTCAGTCCCCTGCCTTCCCCCACTGGCACCATCAGGTAACGATCTTTGGGCAACCTGTCTGTATCTGTCATTGCTGTTTCCAGAACTGAACAAAACAAACACACCATCATATTTTGATCTGTCACTCAGTGGGCATATTTGCACATCATGATAAGCCATGGTTAACCATGCATTAACCATAGTTGGGGCATGCATAAGCCATAAATTGCATTAACCATGGTTGGGGCATGCATAAGCCCTGAATTGCATTAACCATGGTTGGGGCATGCATAAGCCCTGAATTGCATTAACCATAGTTGGGGCGTGCATAAGCCATAAATTGCATTAACCATGGTTGGGGCATGCATAAGCCCTGAATTGCATTAACCATGGTTGGGGCATGCATAAGCCATAAATTGCATGGCAGGCAGCCCAACAAACCATTAATGATCATCCCCATTTCTCCTTTGCCTCTCACCCAACCCTCTTTGCTGTCTCCTGTTTCAATATGAGCAAGTGGGTTGAGAAGCCAGCATCAAGCCATAGGATTCAGTTGTCACAACAAGCCATGGTTTAAGCCAGTGGTTCTCAGTCTTCCACATGTTCCATCCCACCAACCGCTCTTTTAGAAAATCTGAATTCCTATTATGAAACGAAACCCACTTGCCTTTGACAATATACGGTATGTCCTTTATGTTAAGTTGATGATGCGGGGTAATGTGAAATCAAGAGACATATACAACTTTACAGTCACTTACTGGCATGCTGAAAGCTTACAGATGGAAGAGTGTTAGTAAAGTTGGCAGAAGGAGGCACCTTACACTTCCAGAAGGATAAGTAGATAGAAGGAAAAGTGAATCCTTAGCCGTTGTGAGGATTGCATCCCACGCGGATTCTTTTTGGGGTCCCCACCAGTGTTATGTCTGCCACTGAACCACTGGTTTAAATAGGTTAAGCCCAGGTAAAATATTCGGATTACAACCTGTGGCAAACCATTGCATGTTTGCAGAGGCTGGGGCGTACCCACCACATCAAACCAGATTTCTAGAAACCACACCTGTGGCTTCTCATGTTCTGTGGATGCAGGAAATGTATTTTGATGCACGGAGCCAGCAGAATGCTTGTCCTCAGGCTGGCAGTGGGGGGACGGTACAAAGTGGCAGCATGCATTAAATGTACTTAAGGAGGGGAATGGGGAAGGTGCACACCTAATTCCTGGCCTGCCATGCCTCCCTCCTTTCTCATGGTTTTGGGGGTGGCATGCTCCCCGGTCTTACAGCCATTTCCCCCATGAACATAACATTTAATTTCACTCCTTCATTCATTCCTCACGAGAGTGAATAACAACCATATGTTTAGATGGGGGGGAAGTAAATGGGTGTGTGTGTGTGTTTTGCTGTTAATGATTGAACTTGCACTGCTGAACCCAAACTCTTGGCTGCTGCATCTCATTTGCCATTTGCCTGCAGAAATTAACGAGGCCCATCACAGATCATTACTTTGTCTTTACCCTTTGGTTGTATTTTTAATGTCACAAAGTCATGGCTTCATTTCTTTGTCTGTTTTCTAAACCAGGCCCTCCCTTACATGGAAGGGACGTATTTGGTTGGAATGCACAGGTTTTATACGGAGAGGTTTGACTTTAAATCACACTATGTATTAAACACTGCTTTTTAGTTGTTTGTCCCAGGGCAGGGTTAGGGTTTCCAGAATCACTGTGAGATGGAATTTAGTAGCCTTGGCGGGTGATCTGTCTGCCAGTGAAATATTTTTTGGGATAGTGTGGTATAACAACTAGATTGTTCAAACTGGGCTGGAGGGACCTGAGTTCGGATGTTACTGCAATGCATAAATGAAGTCTTATGCAGCACTTTCTGCCGGGAGGGAGGGTTTTACTTTGCATGGGATTTCTCTGTTTTGAAAAATAATATCTCGGGACGGGTAAGACAGTGGTGAACACCTGAACGATTCCACTCAAAATGCCAGCAAAAATCTCCTTTAAAGACGTGGTGGAAAAAGTAACGTTGAGAGAGGCAAAGAGGTCTCCAGCAGGACTTGAACCTTATCGTTGTGGCCCCATCTTTGCAGAATGGGCTCCCGCTTGAGATTTGTCAGGCCTCCTCCCTCCCTCCCTTCCTTTAATAAGATGCTGAAGACCAAACTTTTAAAGGAAGTGTTTAAAGACATCGTAGCTGCGGGATTCAGATTCACCCTCTACCACCATGATCTGGTTTGGGACTATTTGTTGAGTTCTTAATTATTCATTTTTATTTATGAGTTTCATTTATTAAGGGGTGTTTCTTTTGGTTTTGTGGTTGGTTTGGGGTAGTTTTATATTTACTGTATTCTCGAAGGCTTTCACGGCCAGGATCCAATGGTTGTTGTAGGTTTTTCAGGCTGTCTGGCCGTGTTCTTGAGGTTTTTCTTCCTAATGTTTCGCCAGTCTCTGTGGCCGGCCTCTTCAGTGGACAGGAGTCAGAACTCTGTCTGTGCTCTGATGCAGTTTGTGGGATAGTTTGTGGGACTATCCCACAAACTGCACCAGAGCACAGACAGAGTTTATATTTACTGTTTAACCACCTGGAGTATTGCATGCTATTAAGTCGGGCAGTATAAAAATGACTGAATAAATAAATAAAGTTTATCCCCTTCGCCCCACAAACGTGCATTACATGCATCCATTATGATGGTTTTTCCTCCTGTTCCATTGTGTGGCTATTGAAATGCCGTCTCCAGCATCTTGTGGTTGCCTGGATGGGGATATTGGACCACCGGTATATAAGGCCACTTCTGATGTTTACTCTGTCACTGCTTTAGCAGGTGGGTTTGAATTATGCAGAAACCGAAAGTGGAAGGTGCCTATTATTCTTTCAAAGGTTGGGCACAAAGTTTAGTCAAAACAGGAAAAAAAATGAGAGGAAGTTCTATTTTCAGTTTCTTTGAATGGTTGTGTTTGTGGTTTTGCTCACACTCACAACATGCTCTTTTTATTTATTTTATTATTAATTGATTGATTTGATTTGTATCCTGCCTTTCTCTCCTAGTGGCGATCCAAGGCGGCATAAAAAAAAGATCAAATGTCAGTTAAAACAAATGAATTAAGATGAAAAACTATAACATGTACATATTTAAAACCTTTTTTTAAAATGCTACATTTTAAAAGACAGCCATTTAGGATGGGATTTTCAGATAGAATTTACAGAATGAAGAATTATGGGATTTGTAGGCCAGGAAATCCAAAAATCTCATTCCGTCATGGCCACAATGCAATTCCTACCTTGCAGAATTGGGTTTTTATGTGATGCTGCATACAAAAGGGGGAAGAAACAGAAGTTTAGAGTAGTCGTTTATCTGCACTACAGTTCCCAAAATCCACCAGCCAACACAATCAGATTCCAGAACCTATAGTCCAGAAAAAAAGCTACTTTTTTTAAGGCCTGGGGAAAGACATTGCCTTCAAATCCTGTTTTTCCTGCACACCTCTGATTGGCAGCTGTTTGAAACAGTAGATCATAGCTTGGAAGTAATGGGTTACAAGAAAGTTATATTTTGACGTACTGAGATTAACGAAGATCCATTTCAAAAGTAATGTACTTCTGTTACTTTCAAAAATATAGTGTAGAAATAGCAAAAGTAACCCAGTGAATATGAGTAACATGCATTTTGAAAGTAAGATCACGGATTTGGGAAATGGGTCATATGGGCGATGTCTTGTCGTTATTATTTCTATCTGCTTTTAAAAGACTGTGATTCTCTTTGGAGTGGAATTTTGCCATTTTTCTCCAAAACATGGCCACAAAATGAAAAACTAGACCTTCGTAACCAGTGAGGCCACGAGTGATGGGAAGCAAACTCGCTGAGCTTCCCAAGGGGCTGCTGGATCAGATGGAATTTGGGGGTCTGACCCAGGTTTTCGACCACAACTCCCACCATCCCCAGCCGTCCTGCTTGGGAGAACGTTAAGAAAGTCCCTCTCCCACCCTCTGCACGGATCCAACAAGGCCCGTTTTATTCTCTCCTAAAGCCCAGGCGCTCTCGCTGCTTCGTCTCTGACCCCCATCGCCGAAAACCTTGGCTTTCCACCAGGGCTGACTTTCTCCCAGGCAAACTGGTTACACAGCCTTTTCCTGTCTCTTTGAGGAATGTCAACAATCCTTCCTCAGAAACGGGGTGGGGGCGGGTGGGAGGAGAGACAGCGGAGGGTTTATCAACCCTTCCCCTCTCTTCCCCGACTCCCTTGGTGGGTCGGGAGGCTTGGTTTCCCGTGGTCTTGGTTTCCTCCCCTTGCATGTCTCTCTCTTTCTCTCCACCCTTCGGTGGCTTTCACTCGCCTAATTTGGTGTGGGCTTTGCCTTGCTTTTCCCTGATAGGCCTGTCCTGGGAGGCCAGCTTTGTAGAGAGGCCCCAAATTAATTTCCTTTCTGGAAACCGGAGCCTGCTCTGCCCCTCGGTGGCTCCCCAGCTTTTCTGCTTTTGCAGGGCCGGTTTCGCCGGTGCAAACAGGCGCCTGCAGAGCAAGGCCCGGGCCCGGGCTCAAAACAAGCGGTCCCAGCCCGGCCCTGTTGACCCCCTGCTCCTCCTCTCCCAGCCAGCCTCTCTGTTGACTTCCCTGCTTGCTTCCTGCCAGCTTCTCTCTCACTCACACACACACAAACACAGAGACACATTTATTTTGGTTTCTTTTCTCCGCCGCTTGCTTTTTTTCTTCACACACACCCCCCCCCCCCCCGGTCGGTCGATTTCTTGTGTTTGGTTCTCAGAAAAGTTCATGCCCAGAGAAGGGTTGAGCATGAACGCAATCCAATAAAACCGACCCCCTTCGCCGGGTTGCGCCGTGCAGAAGTGTACCCAAAGACGTTCTGCTTTTTGGAATGATTAGCCTCTTTCTCTTCCCCCCCCCCCTCTCTGCCCCGTTTGCAATGTTTACAAAATCCCTCGTTGCTGTTTTCCAGCAGGAACGGACGAGAAAGGGAAGGAAAAACACAAGAATAAGCAGCTCCAGCCACACTTGGTGAAAAGTCGCAGTGCAAACATTCAAGCCTTGTTTTGGATTCGACTTTTTTTTTTTCTTTTAAGTGCACTCTAAACTTTCCCTGCTTATACAATAGGGAGGGAGATGGCCCTGGGCCATGTGTGGAAAGCCAGTAGAAACATCCTGCCTCTGAGCTCGCGTTTGACGAATACCACCAAAATAAGTCGCCCATTTCGACAAGCCAAACATTTGTGGAGAATGTGATGTTGGGGGGTGGGCTGCAAAGTTTGAGAAGCTACCTTTTTTTTAAAAGAAAAAAAATCTACAGATCCTTGAATCCCCCAGTAAGCCTTCCGGAGGTCTGTAGTTTAGGACAAGTAACATTTTCAAGCTATGGCTGACTGTAAAGCTTTGGCTTACTCCCCTTCCTATGCAAACCCTCGAGGGAGAAATTGAGGAACTGGTCCAAGGAGGGATTTCATCACACAGCCCTTAACTTCATGGACAGAAGATCAGAGTAACAGCTGCCGGTATGGACAGCTTTGAAAGGGAATTGGGGGCAAATTTGTGGAAGAGAAGGTGGTCCTGCAGCTACCGTCCATCATGGCTGTGTGTTATCAGAGGCTGGGATACTAGCAAGGTGAGCAAGACACCACCAAGGCGCTTGGATTCACCTCTTCTCGGCTTCCCATAGGTTTCTGATTGTCTTTTCCAATGGACTAGATTGTTCTTGGGTCTGAGGTAGCACGCCTCTTATGTTCTTGAACAGTGGTTCCCAACCTTGGGTCCCCAGATGTTCTTGGACTACAACTCCCAGAAATCCTGGCCAGCCCATCTCATGGTGAAGGACATTTTTAAGCCAAGAACACCTAGTTCTCAGCCAACCTTCTTGCCAGCTGTCCTGAATGGGGGGAATTCGGGGGCCCGTCTCCCAAAGCCTAACGGTTCCAGCCCAGCTTGGCAGCATCTCTACAGTGTTCCAGGAACAAAGCCACCTTTAGGGCCAGGAAGCTGAGAGGCTTTAATGTCAAGAGGTGAACCCTCCCAAAATCAGCTAATGGATGGACAACAGCATCACCCCCACCATGCCTGCCTTCTCCTTGGAGCATCAGGTGGCAGTAAGAAGGAGATGGTCAGATCCCACAGTGGAAGAACTGATCGTACCCTCTTTGGGCTGCCAGAATGGTAGTGTGTGTATGTGTGTTTTTGCTTCCCTGCAAATGCATTTGCCAGCCACAAGCAGCATGAGAGATGGGATGCTCCTCCTTCCTTTCCCCTTCTTGTTCCTTTCTTGCAGGAGGTTGGACGTTATTATAACTGTTTTAACTGGACGTGGCTGCTCTAAACTGAAGCTGCATGGCTTCCAAACCACGTGAGTTCAAGGAAGTGTTCTTGAATAGGAGCAATCCACATGGTCGGAGTTGAACCTGATTGCACAAAAAGGGTGATAATTACGGCTTGCAAACCAGAAAGGCTAGGAAGTGAGCGGGAATGGTCTCTAAGTTTTCCAAATTCGTTTGTTTCTCTCTTCAAGGCACTAAATTGTCTCCCGTTTACATGGGAACAGTGTGTGGTTAGGGTAAGAGCCGTGCTGCTTGCCATGAAATATAGCATGCTGTTCCAGCAGAATTCATGAATTATATGGACTCTCTTTGACGCAGGGCATTCTTGCTTTTGAATCAGAATTCACATCCTTTTAATCACGCTTTGTATCATGACTGCAGTCTTTAAATTCCCTTCCCTCTCTGTTGTGAGGTCTGCTTCCCCCTAACTAAATGTTCAAACTGCAGTTTCCAGACATATGGACTCATTCTTTTTCCTAACTCTTTTCTTTTCCCCATAATCTCCTGTTAACTAAAAGGCATAGTGCCGGGGTTCCCAACCTTGGGTCCCCAGATGTTCTTGGACTGCAACTCCCAGAAGCCCTTGCCAGCACAGCTAGTGGTGAAGGCTTCTGGGAGTTGCAGTCCAAGAACATCTGGAGACCCAGCAGGGTTGGGAACCGCTGCCATAGAGGATATTCTATCACTGGCTGGCAGCATTCGATTGCCCCTGAAAAAGAATCCCTCTTTTGGTTCCTTGCTGCTTCAACTTTGTCTTATTGTACACAAGTTGTGCACAAGCAGGAGTCAAAGAGGGGAGTCTTTAGTTATTGGCAATTTGCCTCTGCATAGGGACATTATTTCCCCTATGCTAGCCTAAATTACAGAATTGGATTTGGGTTGATTATGCTGCTTAAGGGACTCCTGGCGGCTCGTATATCAGTAAAACAAACGTACTGAAACAAAATACATAAACCATGAAAGAGTTGTTTGTAGTTATTCTAAATTAGATTGTTTTTTTAAAAAAACTGTTCCAATGGAACTCTGTCTTGCTCTCAGTCCCTGAAGGAAGCCACAGACTGTGTCTGCGGAAGCTAAGCAGGGCATAACAAGTTGGAGATGGCTCGTTTATAGGGTCACTATAATATCAGAGGTGACTTGACCGCACAGGACAACAACAGTAAGTAATGCGAGCCAGTTTAGGGATACAGATGCCCCAAACTAGCTGTTCATTACGATTTTTTGATCCAACATAAACACATCATTTGTCATTAAATGAATGGAGCGATTTGTGGTAAGCTGGAATTCTGTGTTACCCACTCTGAAGCCATGACTGTGGCTGAGAATAATTCACAGAGGGACTGTCCCCGTGTTGTAGCAGCAGCTGTATAAAACATCTGGATGTGCCCCGTGTAGACCATGGAGGATGTCTGCTTCGCCGGCACATGAGAAATAGGAAAACGAAACTCTGCAGAGGCTCACTGCAAACAGAAGTGAGTGACGCAGACATAGAGCGTGAAAAGTAGAAAATGAGTTTAAATCCAATCAGTTTCAATTCTGAGCCCAGGCAACAACAAAGCAGATATGAATTTTGTTCTCTTGTGTTCAGGAGGGTTTTTTTTTTTAATGTATATGCTTTGTCTCCAGAGGGGTGCTGAATTTTCTTTTCCAAAGGGTTTAGGTATCTGTTTGCAATTTTGACTGTACGTATGCTGTTTTTCATAATGCATGCCCAAATTCGATGCAGCCCTAATTAGAAACAGTATGTTTTGATGGAAACAGCACGGGAGTAGAGCTGCTTCGATTTTCTTTGTGGCTTTTTAAAAAAATTGTTCCGCAAAGCTGCTAAGAGACCCAGCCGTTCTGTGGCTGGTGTGTGGCATGGCCTCCGGGTTTGGGTCTCTGACTGAAACTTTCTGGTGGTCTTGGGTTGGCCATGATTCTGTATATTGTCATGTGCTGAAGCATGCTTCCTTCTGTGCGGTAATGTGGCTGTTGTCCTTCAGCCTCAGTCTTTCATCTTGAAAGTGGGAATAACAACGGTGAGAGGCGGGAGGTGAAAACTTAAATTTTTAGCACTTGTGAGCAGAAATCTGAAATTCGAGCACCTTCTCTAATTCGCTGTGTGTGTCGGAGAGGGTGTTGGTGGATGTACATGTGTGTCTGCATGAGTATAGAATAGTGTCCTAATTAAAAGCTTCTAATCAGGAGGCTTCTGAAGGCCTTAGGAATGGACCTCAACAGATGGGAAACCTTGACATCTGAGCGTTCAGCCTGGAGGCAGGCAGTGCATCACGGCCTCTCCCAATTTGAAGAGACCCTTGTCCAGCAGGCCGAGGCGAAGAGGCAGTCTCGAAAGCAGCAAAATCAGGGAGCTGGACAGGGGACAGATTGGATTTGTCTTCCGTGTGGAAGGGATGGTCACTCTCGAATTGGCCTTCTCAGCCACACTAGCCGCTGTTCCAAGACCTCCATACAGAGCACGTTACCATAGTCTCTCGAGACTGAAGGATGCCTACTGTGAGGCAGTGAACTCTGCAAGAGGCGTAGGAAACCCCATAGTCTAAACTCTGCCCTCAGGAACAAACCCTCAGAACAAAATAAACCATACAGGCAGCAGGCACAAAAAGACACTCGAAGGCGTGGACTCTGTCACTGTTGTTACCGAGACAAACATTATATCATGTGGAAGGCTGTAAAAAAATTACTGGAACAATCCATGCGAAACAAGAAACCTTTTCGGGAACAAATGGTGCCTGTGAATGAGCTGTTATTTCAGCTGCTCAAGGAAAGCTTGAAAAACGAAAGAGCACATTTGTTTGCAACCTATTAAAGAATAGGGGTCTTATCTTTTGTGTGTGTGTGTGTCTCCCTCCTCGGTCATAATTTGATTTCTACTGAGGGAATTCAATTATTTGATGTTTGAGCAAGCCTCATTTTATCTTCGAAGAAGATCTGAACTGTCAGTAAAGACTGGCCATGTTGGCTAGGTTAATTCTGGAAACTAGTCCGACATGGGATTTTCCCATGCCTTGAGAGTAGTTGCTCTCTCTTCCAAATTATTCAATTCCATTTCCAACCCTCAGTTTTCTTGGGTTCTCTGCCACCACCTAGTAGTCTTCATGCTGAGAGTATTCAGCTCTCAGTGAGCTGGTTTGGGGTTGCCTTTCTCTATTTTAGGGCCCTTCTCTTGTGCCTTTCATGAGTTCGTTATGATTCTGCAAATTTACGGAGAACCAGTTTGGTTTTGGTGTTGTCGGTATGTGCTGTCAAATTGCCTCTGACTTATGGCAACCTTTGGGGTGAATGATCTCCAGAAGGTCCTGGTCGTCAACAGCCCTGCTCAGCTCTTCTAAACCCAAGTCTGTGGCTTCCTTTAGGAAGTTGATCCATCTTGTATTTGGTCTTCCTCTTTTTTTTACTGCTTTCCGCCTGTCTCAGCATGATTGCTTTTTCCAGAGAATCTTGCCTTGTTGTGTTTTGCCCAAAGTTTGCTTTTAATATTAGGATTATTTATCAAAGTTACGTCTTTCTTGCTTGCTCCATCCCCCCTTCCTTCCCCCTCTTCCATTTTCTGATGTTCTGCTCATATGGCAGGCTTGTTACCTGTAGGATTTATTGAGAAAATCACAACAGGATTATGAGAAAATCTCTCCTCGTTTTTCGGTATTATTGGAGGCCGCATGACTTCGACGATTTGTGGTGTCGGAAAAAAAGGCAGCGTGAGTGCGTATGTTTGTGTTTCAGGGAAAGCATTATCTGTATACACATACAATTCTTGGTCTAGGATAAACAGACACCCACAGAGATAATCTAATCCCAGCTGCCTAAGTGTGTGGTCAAATCTCCTGAGGGAATTCTTGCTGCTTCTTTTTTTTTTGACAATACAAATTTCCAAGGAAAATTGTGCATTCAATTCCCCCCGTGACCACCTATTTCTCCCGCTCAGAGCTGGCTTCAGAGCCTGCATAATGGGTTTAACCTCCGAATCGATGGATAGATGTAACTGTACTATTTTAATACTATTCCAAGTGTTACTTGGTTTTGTTGTTCGGTTTTTTTTAACAATTCATGAGCTGCCTCGAGTCCCTTCACTGTGACTCCTTTTCAGCAGTTAGGAAGGAGGAAGATGTGTCGCATCTGGCAGAAAAGTGGCATCAAATCGAAAATAAGGAAATAACCCTAGAGGTGGGCTGGCATTTATTTTGGGGCGCAAAGGTCTGTGCCGTGTGTGTTGTACGAAGCGCTGGTTAACCAGGAATCCGTTCTCACCTCACATCAGCTAGCCAGAACCTTCTTGGGATTGGTGGCGAGATTCACCTCCGTTCACATCATCCATCCTCCCTTTTGCCCATCCCTGGCATGGTACACCTGGTCCGTGGGTCAATTTTGGTGATTCCGTGGCAATACATGGATTTGAGGCAGCAGCAAGTGGGGCCCCCAGAAGCGTGGCAACCCCAGGACCTCCTCGGAGACCCCACGCGCCGCAGGAAATGAAACTGAAATGAGGCAGAAGCACACTTCTGGTTTTAAACTATTCCTGTGGGGGGTTTGTGGAGGGTGGGGTGGGCAGAAGGCAAGGTCCACCGGGGAGTATACTTTGTTTTAAGGCCCGGTCGCTGCTCCTGGAAGTCGCTAGGTGGGGTCAACCTTTTTGGCCAGAAGGGAAGACCGTGGTGCTGGCGAGGGGTTCAGGAGGGGGCTCGAAAAGCCAAAAGCCCCTAAGGGACTACCGTGGATCACGGTGCGCCTGTTGCTGACCCCTATTATGGGGACTTTGACCGTGCGGCATGCGGAGTCCCAGTTAGGAACTGATCCGATTGTTTTCCCAGTTGCTTCAGCCGTGATGCTCTTGACAGGCGCCCCACAAGTAGAAGGCCAGGCCAGCCCCCCGACAGGTGACCCACCACCAGCCTGCCCAGAGAGGATTCGTCTTCTTGAGCCTGTCTGTATGCCAGCCTTGATTCTCTTATTAATCCTCCTGCACCCTAGCTTACTCCAGTTTGCCCTGGGAGATGTGGTGGTTCAAGCAATCATTCATTATTTTCTGTTTCGTTGCTTGGCCTTGTGTGGCATTCCCCCCCCCCCCTTCCTTTAACTAGCTCGTGCCATGAGTGCCATCTTGTGGCACTTCCCTGATCATCATTTTTTTTCTTTCCCCATCATCCGCCTCACGTGATACTGCCGAAACACAGCCAGCACACTGAGGGAAGTTACTGGACATTGCGTCAGTCACCCTAATTCTCCTGGGGTGGGCTGTAGGACTAAGAGATGGGTGTCTCTTTAGCCGGGTGGTTTTCAGACTTTGTAAACACACATTTCCATTTCTCTGGCTTTGCCGACAGCATCTGTATGTACTGGAGAGGATTTCGGCGCCTATTCTAAAGCAGCAATCTTGAACTTTTCTCTTTCCGAGTAATGGCTGAAATCCTGTTGCTTTCACTTATGCCGTGTAAGGCGGATGACATCATCAGCTACAGCAATTTTTAAAAATTAAACATTTCTGATCTCAAAGTTCTCGAGGCTTCCTTGGGGTCTCTTTGATTGGGGAGAAATCACAGTGGAGGAGTCTTTCATTTCAAAACAATCACCATGGCTGATGACATCGTCAGCCTTATGCAGCGTGAGTTGCACAACAGGATTCAGCCCATGTCGAACTTCAGCTCTTAGAAGCCCCAGTCATCAGGGGCAACAGTCTGGAATTCTGGGGGTTGAAGTCCAAAACGTACTTTATGTTTTAATCCACCTGCCTGAGACATGTTAGGTGTTTAACAGGAAGAGCTAATGTATGAAAATGGAATGTATTCCGTTATTCGTGTCTTGCAGTGATGCGGAACTGACCCTGTCTGTCTCTTCTCTCTCCTTCTCCTGCAGCGTCCCCAACTCCTGCCCGGCCAGTCCTCGCGGGGCTGGTTCCTCAGGTTACCGCTTTACTCAGAATATTACCTCGGACCTACAGCTGGCAGCAGAATATGCGGCAAAGGCTACTTCAGAGCAGCAGGCAGATGTGTCTGGCAGAGACAGCCCGAAGGTAGGTAGCAAGAGAGACTCCACCTGCAAAGCACCAGACTGGCATTGACAGCACCTCTGCCCCCGTGCGTCTGCTAGACTGCTCTAAAGAGGTGATGGAAGAGATGAGGCTGATGTTGTTGCTTTGGCATGTCAACACTGGTGAGCCAGCCTCTCTGCCCCTTATAAAGACTATCAGCTTCCGAATATCCTTAAAGATGGCTTGGTACTAGAAGGTATTAGGGCTTCAGCCAGGCCACCTTGGGGAACCAGAATTTGGGAGAGAGCCTCGTTTGGACTACAGCTCCCCTAATCCCTGCTAGGTTTTTGCATGAGTACAGTGCAGCTGGCTGGATAGCTCAGTGGTTTAGGTGGCTGGCTGCGGAGCCAGAGGTTGGGAGTTCAATTCCCCCACTGGGCCTCCTGGGAGAAGAGCCAGCCTGGGTGGCCTTGAGCCAGCTGCACCGTCCCAGAAGTACCACCAGAGGAAGGGAAGGGGAAACCACTTCTGAGTATTCTGTACCTGGGAAACTCTGGAAAGGGTTGTCATCAATCAAAATTGACTTGACAGCACATGGCAGCTATCCATGCCGCTGTTGTACATCTCGGCAGCAAATTGTGGCTAGTTAAGAAGTCAGCATGGGCGTCTGCTGTTGTGCATTGAGTTGCACAACTTTGTGTCCTGAGTTACACAATGCTGTGTGTCACAGAAGAATGCTTACGTTGATGTCCTGACGCTGCATTTTGCTGCCAAGATTCACATCATTGTTGTTATTAAAGATTGGCTTCATCCTTGGCTTTTCGGTTTCAAGTTTGGGTTAAGGACCATTCTGATTAGGCCCCAAAGGCAGAGAGAATCAGACAGACCATTTTCACAGGGAGAGAGAGAGATGGGGGAAAGAGTGTTGTGTTCGTTTTTTGTTTTTTTTTAAGTTAGGGGCAATCCGACCTTGTTCAACAAACTCTAGCCTCAAACGATGAATGAACGGTGAAGCTTCTCAAAACTCCTTTGTGTGTCTGACTTTGTGATGGTTTGCCTGCAGGACGACTCGAAGCCGCCCTATTCGTATGCCCAGCTCATCGTTCAAGCCATCTCCTCAGCTCAAGACAAGCAGTTAACACTAAGTGGGATCTACGCCCACATCACCAAGCATTATCCGTATTACAGGACAGCTGATAAAGGCTGGCAGGTGAGTGGCTGGCGTGAAGAACGGCGACCGGAACACCTCTCCTTTCTCTCTCAAACTTGGGCTTTGGGGGTAACCCTTTTCCTGCCTCTCCCCCCCCCCCCTTGCAGAATTCCATCCGGCACAACCTGTCCCTGAACCGTTATTTTATTAAAGTCCCGCGTTCTCAAGAGGAGCCTGGCAAAGGGTCCTTCTGGCGAATCGATCCTCCTTCGGAGAGCAAACTGGTGGAGCAGGCCTTCCGAAAGCGGAGACAAAGGGGGGTGTCTTGCTTCCGGACCCCCTTCGGGCCTCTCTCTTCCCGGTGAGTCTCAGGGTGGGGTGGCAACGAAATTGGGATTTGTGGCTCAGCTGTGTTTTAGCTGCAAAAACAAAGCGCGCGCACACACACGGCCCATGTTCCATTTGGCGGCCCCAAATATTTTGCCGCCCGAGGAGGAAATCAAGTGAGCACCTTCTGCTGCTTTATGGGCAAAGGGGGAGTGTTTCCACCCTAGAGGCAGCGGAGGGCATACGACAAGTGGGGTCACCCACAGTTGCACTCTTTGGCTTCTTAGCTTCTTCCTCCTGAGCCGAGCGCCTGATTCTGGAAGGGTGGTGTAGTGGTTAGAGTCATGGTTCCCCCAACCTTGGGTCCCCAGCTGTTCTTGGATTCAGACTCCCAGAAGAACTTCATCCCTCGCTGGGCTGGACAGGATTTCTGGGAGTTGCCGTCCAAGAACCTCTGAGGACCCCAGGTTGGGAAAACCCCTGGCTTACAGTGTTGGACTAAGGCTCGAGAAAACGATGTTTCAATCCCCACTCAGTCCCATAAGGGACTGGATGACTTTCAACCCGTCATACCTTGTGGTCTTTGGAGGAAAGGTGCGAGATGGAATTTTTTTAAAAATGAAAAATAAAATAACGGAAGGGCCAACTCTCACTGTTCAAGAGCACTGTGTACAAGTGTATTGGGGGCTGTATTTCAACTTCAGTTGTAACCTTAATTTTTAACTTTCTTAATGAACATATAAACCTCCTCCCCTGTAACTAGAGATCTCAGGGCAGAGGATACTGATGAGAATACAATGTAAAGCCACTGTCAACTGAGCCCCAAAGGGGAAGGGCTTTCCACAGCCGAGGTGCCAGAGCAGACAAGTCCCCGTCTTCCGTTGGATGTGTAGTCAGGGTGTATTTTGAAAGGGGAGATGCTAACAGAATTTGGTTAAAGGGAGAGTCGCTTGAAAATCAGGAACCTACTTTGGGAACATAGAGTTGACTCCGTCCTTTTGTCGTCTTGAGCGGGTTGGATAGCTCAGTGGTTTCGGTATCTGGCTGCGGAGACAGAGGTTAGGAGTTCGATTCCCCGCTATGTCTCCTGGGAGAAGAGCCAGCCTGGGTGACTTTGGGCCAGCGGCACAGTCCCACAGCGCCCCTAGTGGAAGGGAAGGGTAAACCACTTCCGTGTACTCTCTGTACCTAGTAAACACTGGAAAGGGTTGCCATAAGTCAGAATTGACTTGATGGCACATGATTATTATTTTGTCTTCTTCAATACGATCTAGTATTACATCTGTATCAACTCAGACTATGGCTTCCCTTAGTTCTGTCTTTCGAAAAGGTCTACGAACCCTCCTCAAGCAGGAACCAGGTAAGCATCAGCCGTGGCTTCCAGCAGTTGCAGACGCAGTATGAATGAATGAAAACGGCAGTACCACATCTGGATTGGGAAGATTAAAAAGAGATATTGGAGAAAAGTTTTAAATTTTAACATCCCAGCTTCTTCTGGATAATTATGCTTGTAGCTCGAACGAAAGACAGATTATAGCTATAACATTACTTTAGCAAAGAGGGATAGCTTTGGCTGTCATGAGGACTAGAAACTTGACTTCATAAAGGTGAGGTTCTTGGGCTTCAGTGAACATTGCAGCGCTCCACAGTGGAACACGAATGACATGATCCACCTCCTGCTCCCACCTGTGCAGAAATGCTGGCTCCTTTTCCCCTCATTTTCGGTGACGTGTGCGCTGCGAATGTGATTTTCCCCTCACTTGAGTCTTTGCCTTTCAGGAGCGCCCCGGCCTCTCCCACACATCCTGGCCTGTTGTCTCCTCCCACAAGCGGCCTACAGACTCCAGAGTGCCTCTCCAGGGAGGGTTCGCCCATTCCACACGACCATGACTTCGGCTCAAAATTAGCCTCTGTTCCAGAGTATCGGTATTCACAAAGTGCACCCGGTAAGCCCCTTGTCTGCAAATAAGAAGAGGACTGGGAGAGCTTCACGGAAGCATCTGGAGTTCGGTCCCCCTTTACGCACCCTCTGGGCTTTCGAAATCCTTGACCCACATTGAAACGACCATATCAAGACACCCGAAGAGCAGAAGACTTGCAGCATTTTCAAAAACAAAGAGCAGAGGATGGCAAAACCAAACTCTCAGTGGTCCTCCCAGCCAACGCTGGAGTACAGATGTTTGAACGGGTCTTCTCAAAGGCAGTAATGATCAGCTGAGCTCCCTTGGGCCACACGTTTCATAGGGAGGATGGCATTTTAGGCAGAGTCCAGGGATCTGTCTGATCCTGCCAAACCAGTGGCCACAAAGGAAAGGATCATGAATCACGACTATGCCTGGTTTTTGCAGACAGCATGGTTGGAAGTGGCCTGTAGGCTGCATGCATGTCCTCCATGAGATCACACCATGCTCCTACCTCCTATTATGATTATTGCTGTTGTTGCTGCTGCTGCTGTTGTTATTAACATTTTTAAAACCCTTTGTAGAATCATAGAATCATGGAGTTGGGAGGGGGCTATAAGGCCATCCAGTCCCAACCTCCTGCTCAGTGCAGGAATCCAAATCAAAGTAGACCTAACAGAGGGTTGTCCAATTTTTTCTCGAAGGCTCCAGCGTTGGAGCGCTCACCGCTTCCTGAGGTCATGGGTTCCGTTGTCGTACTGCTCTAACGGTTAAGAAGTTTTTCCTGATATTCAGCCGAAATCTGGCTTCCTGTAACTTGAGCCCATTGTTACGTGTCCTGCACTCTGGGATGATTGAGAACAGATCCTGCCCCTCCTCTGTAGGACTGCCTTTCAAGTATTTGAAAAGTGTTACCATGTCTTCACTCAAGTCTTATTTTCTCAAGCCCAAACATCCCCAGATCTTTCAGTCTTTCTGAAACAAGGCGTTGCTGCAGAACGTTTTCAGTGTTTCCCATCTGTTTTAGACTTTGAAGGGGGCCTTTTTTCAAAATACATGGGCCGTCCAGGCCAAAAAAAAAGGGGGGGGTTTCCCCTCCCTGCTTTTATGTGAATGAATGCTGGGCATCTTTGAGAGGAAGCGTCTGTCCTGCCAGTGATGGTTAACCCCTTTTCCCTTCCTTTCAGGCTCGCCCGTAAGTGCCCAGCCAGTCATCATGGCGGTCCCTCCTCGTCCATCTGCCCTCATCACCAAGCCAGTGGCTTACATGCCGGCCTCCCTGGTAACCTCTCAGCCGCCTTCGGCTCACGCCATTCATGTCGTACAACAAGCCCCGACTGTAACCATGGTCCGGGTTGTGACCACCTCCGCAAGCTCAGCAAACGGATACATCCTGACCAACCAGGGGCCGGCCAGCGGTGTCCACGAAGCAACCGGAGCTGTCTTAGATTTGGCCGGTGAGCCTCGAGTTAGTTCTAGCCATGGGAAGACGTCAATATTATAATCTTTTTAATTTATTTATTATTATTATTTATATACTTCCTTTCTCCCCAGAGGGGACCTAAGGGGGCTCACAGCAGATAAAACGACGGATTTAAAAACACGGCACAAGTATCACATTTTAAAAAGCACTTGAACACATATTAAGATTTTAAAAACAGTAAACAAAGCAACACCAAAAGCACATTCAAAGCAATCATAAGGCACAACAATCCATTTAAAAATCTCACTCAGACAGCCAGTCACCGAGGGAAGGCTTGCCTGAAGAGAGAGGTCTTGGCCTGCTTGCGGAAGGACAGCAAAGAGGGGGCCAGGCTGGCCTCCAGTGGGAGGGAGTTCCAGAGTCTGGGGGCGGCCACAGAGAAGGCCCTTTCCCGGGTCCCCACCTTGTTTTAGCCCAGTGCCCAGGATCCATTTGGTGTTCCTGTAAAGTCTGCACGACGTGTCTTGACAATTTGAGGTGCTAGGGTGTGTCATGCTCGTGTGCCCGGTTGCACAACCACGGCCCATCTCAGCGCTTCTTCCGTTAGCAGCAGCATGTCGTGCAAACCTTATGCAAGCATCGGTCGGATTCTGGCCACAGTTTTTAAAAAACTGAAAGTGTTTGGGGTTGGTTTGTTTTTTGACCAGAAGCAAGTTTCAGATTTTGGCTGAGAGCAGCTGGTGTGGCCTGAAGTATGTTAGTGGGGTGAGAAATGCCCCCCAGGCAATCTGACGTTGCCTGTCTGAGTCATCATCCTGTAGGTCTAGAAGGGCTGTTTCTTTCAGCCACACTTCAACAAAGAATCCTGCCACCAGGTGTACATCTGTGAAAAAAAGGGAAGCTGTGGTCTTTCTAAAATACTCAAGAGTTTTAGAAATTGAAGTTTCAGACAATCCGCTTATGGCAACCAATGCGATATGTTTTCTGTTACAATTGGTAGTAATGTGTTGTTTTTTGTTGTTGATGGGTTTTTTGGCCATACAGTCAACCCTCGACTTACAAACTTAATCCGTTCCGGAAGGAAGTTTGTAAGTCGAAAAGTTTGTAAGTTGAATCAGCATTTCCCATAGGAATGCATTGAAAACCAATTAATCCGTTCCGGCTGTTTTTGGTTCTTAGGTCAAGGGGCGGTTTGTAACTCGAATCATTAGTTCCCATAGGAACTAATGCAAAGCCGGTTAATCCGTTCCTACCACTAGGGGCAGAATTTTTTTCTTTTTTTTTCCTTTTAACCTAAGATGACTTAGGTTAAAAAAAGAGGGTTTTTTTCGGTTCGTAACTCGAATCTAAGTTCTCAAGTCGAGTCAATATTTTTCTATCAGAGCGGTTCGTAAGTCGAAATGTTCGTAACTAGGGCCGTTCGTAAGTCAAGGGTTGACTGTAGTCCATAAGAAAAGCTGGCTGGATAGCTCAGTGAGCAAAGTATCTGGCTGTGGAGCCAGGGGTTGGGAGTTCAAATTCCCCATTTTGCCTCTCAGGAGAAGAGCTAGCCTGGGTGGCCTTGGGCCAGCTGCACAGTCCCAGGGCACAAGCCCAAGAAGGGAAGGAGAAACCACTTCTGTGTATTCTCTACCTAGAAAACCCTGGAAAGGGTCGCCCTAAGTCAGAATTGACTTGAACACACACATACACATATACTTCGTAAGAAAAGGGTAATAGAATATAAATCAGGTAAACAATTAACGGAAGGGGAAAAAAACCTGCAGTGCTTCAAAACTAATTATCTCAAAGTAAGCTGTTTTTAAAAAATGACTTCACGTAAATTCTGCATGTCCAGATAATTCTGCATATTGCATTAGCATCCAAGTAATTTTGCTGACCCTTCACCAAGACCAAAGGGGCAAAGGCAGGCAATTTGTATGGCTTATCACTTACAAGCGTAATTATTACACTAATTAAGTTTTAGCTGAACCGATCAGCTTTCACGTCATTTTGACCTGTGGGAGGATAAATCCACTCCACTCCACTCTTGAGACATGAAGCATTCAAGTTTGTCTCTTCCTTGTTGAGGCATTGAAAGGAAATTATTATTTAACCAAGAAATTTAAAAATCTGTATGCCTAGGTGTGTTTGCTTAAACCAGATACATTTGCTTTTAAGTAACGCAAGTGTTGTTCAGAACCAGGACTGCTGGACAGCTCAACACTGCAGAGCCAGAGGTTGGGAGTTCGAATTCCCCCTGGGCCTCCTTGACGGGGACTGGACTTGATGATGCATAACGTCCCTTCCAGCTCCCCAGTTCTAAGATCATTGTGTGCCAAAAAGGGTTTTAGGGTTGATACAGGAAAAATCCAGCTGTTACAGCTGTGTACAGTAGGACCCGCGTATCTGCAGGGGATTGGTTCCAAGCGCCCCCCATGCCTAAAACTGCATAATAGTGAACCATATACATAGCATGGTCTTTGGCTACCTCTAGTGGCCAGTTCTGGTAACTGCATCGTGGAAAAACTTATTTCTGAGTTTTTATTTTTAATATTTTTAGACCACTGATAAGTGAAATCGCAGATACCGATCCCATGGATACGGGGGTCCCCCTGTAATGCAATCTTTTCTTCAATTTATATCCGTGGAATGTAAGCCTATCTACTTGGCTTTTAGTCAGGGATCTGCCGGTACAAACATCAGTAGTTACTGGGAATTTTAGGTCTAGACATCAGCAGAGAGACCCTCCTGCATATCCCATCTTTGAAATGCCTTTGTTAAAATGATAAGAGATTGTATCTGATTTTAAAGACTTCAATATTTAGCTTTCAGTTCAACTAACAGCCTCAAAAGTTTTTAAATTCCTGGGGGAGGGGGTTTGTATATAAAGTCATGTCGGGTGGTTTAACTCCTATCTTTTTATTTTGTGAACTGCTTTTAAGGGCCTCTCGCCCTAAAATCTAGTGTACAGATCCTTTAGTAGTGGTAGTAATAATAATAATAATAGTAACAGTAATAACAGCAAGGACACAGTATCGGTGTCATAGCTTGAAGGGAAAGGATTACTAAATGAATACATATAAGAATTCCCCCACCCAGCATTCTAGCCATCTTGTCAGGGAGCTGTACATGGGACAGTTGCTTTTTTCAGATATGCTCCCGAAATTTCTCACCTAGTGTCCTCCCCAAAAAATATCTGCTTTGCCACCATGGAACAGGAAGCCATAAAATTGTTTCCTGTTGATTGCAAGAAATGATGCATGGCTACCAAAGGGCAGCCAGAAAGTCTGCCCCCCCCCCCCCCCAGTGTTCCTAAAAATGGAACACAGAAGAGAGTTAGAAGTGGCAGGAAGGCACTTTCCCACTGCAGCGAATGCTTGTATCCCTATGCGTGCATAATGATAACACCAGTTCAGAAGGATGCTCCACATTTGCCCAGATAATGGTTCCCAACCTTGGGTCCCCAGATGTTCTTGGACTGAAACTCCCAGAAGCTTTCACCCCTCGCTGTGCTGGCCAGGATTTCTGGGAGTTGTAGTCCAAGAACATCTGGGAACCCCTGGCCTAGAAGAACTGGGAAATAGATACAGCTCTCAAAGCAACTCGTTGGTGGGTGACGTGGACTTCTCTTTTCCTAGGGAGGGATGAGAAGCCGACCATTGCGTTTGCAGCCATCCCCACTGCCAGCCGCGTCATTCAGACCGTTGCCAGCCAGATGTCTCAGGGTGTCCCGGGACAGACAGTCACCATCTTCCAGCAAGCCACGCCCATGACCATCGGGCAACACCAGCTACCTGTCCGAGCGGTGACGCAGAACGGAAAGCATGCCGTCCCCACCGGCAGCATCCCTGGTGGCACTTACGGTACGTTGCGACTCCCTTTAATTCTCTTCCTTCCGCTTGCGTGACGTTGATGCAGCAGAACCGGGTGGTTGTCGGTTGCATCTGAATAAGCACAAGCTTCTTCTTTGTTCAGACCTGTTTAGAGAGGTTGTGGACTTGTGGTTTCTGCTTTGCATCTCTGCCTTCCTTCCTGCCTGCCTTCTTGCCTTCCTTCCTTCTTTCCGTAGCCCATGGTTCTTGTGTGTGTATGTGTGTGTGTGAGAGAAAGAGAGAACGTAGACCACCCAAGTCAAACAAAATGGGCTGTCCCTAATTTAAGCCAATGGGTCCACTCTGGTTTGGACTAACCATTGAATTAGACCTTAATGAATTGGATAGCTCAGTGGTTTAGGTGTCTGGATGCAGAGCTAGAGGTTGGGCGTCCGACCTTGCACTCTGCCTCCTGGGAGAAGAGCCAGCCTGGGTGGCCTTGGGCCAGCTGCACAGCCCCAGGGATCCCCAGGAGAAAGGGAATGAGAAACCACTTCTGAGTCTTCTGTACCTAGAAAACCCTGGCATGTGACGGCATGCCAGTAGTCATGAATGGGAGAGAGGGTGGCCGTCCTTTTTTTGTCCAGAAAAGACAAGTTTTCTTCTCGCTCCTGTCCTTTCCTCCAGCCCTCACAAACCCGTTGCAGCTCCTGGCCACCCAGGCCAGTTCGTCCCCTCCCGTGGTCGTCAGCCAGGTGGGAGACGCCGGGCATAAAGATGTGGAAGAACCGCCGAGCGAGCCCGATGTGAAACGGCCTCGGATGGAAGAACCCCGAGGAGGAGGAGGAGGAGCCGCCCCCTTGCAGACCGGCAGCGTCATCACGTCGACCGCCCCACCCCAGGGGCAGGCGGCCGGCGAATGAGGAAGCCAGATCTTCGGAAAAAGCCGTGGCGGCGGCCTTGTGGGTTGCTTTTATTTTGGGGTGGGAGGGGGTGGGATCCTTTTTTAAAAAATGAAACAAAATAAACTATGACTGGTAACACCTTGACCTTTTTTCCGGAACGAGTTGTTCTTTTTTTTTTTCCCCATGCTCCTTTTCGAAATAAGATTTTGAACGACTGGCCAGCAATTCTTACGATCCTGAAGTGCCCAACCAAGAGGCCTCCGGAGGGGTGTCTCCAGAAAAGTCTGTTCTGCCTTTTAAATGGGGGGATTTTTTTTTCCCCCATCCCTCTCCATTTTAGATTGGGCGGAGGGGAAAGAGAGACCAGACAGTTTGATGGTATGACTGCCAAGATGGTTTCCCCTTCATTAATTTTCTTTCTCCCCCGCTTTTCCTCGAAAGAAGGTGAGCTGGATCCAAGCGTGTTTAAAAAGTGCAGGGCAGGGGGGGGGCATGTGTGTCATCTCTGGAATCGACGTCTCTTTTGGCCTCTCCGTCACAAGCGCGCCCGGAGGCATCCACGCAGGCGTGCATCCATAAAATGCATATCCTTGGGTTTGGAAAAGACGTGGGTTTTGCCTGGGCTGGCGGCAGGGGAGGGGAGTCTAAAAATGTGACTTTTCTGAGCAGTAGCATGTTCTCAAGAGCTCTCTTTACACCTGATCTCCAAAGGAATTCTGTCTATGCAGTGGGTTTTAGGTAACCCGGAACAAAACATTGTACTGTATCTTTTATCTACCACCCAAATTGGCAGGCCGGTTTTCTAGCTTAGAATCGTAGAATAATGGAGGAAGGGGGGGGGGGGGGGCTATAAGGCCACTGAGTCAAGGCAAGAATCCAAATCAAAGCAGGTCTGACAGAGGGTGGTCCATTTTTCGCTTAAAGGCCTCCAGCGTTGGAGCGCTCACCATCTCCCAAGGTCATGGGTTCCATTGTCGTACCCCTCTAACAGTTAGGAAGTTTTTTAACACCCAGGGCCACGCTCCCGATGCTTCGAGAGCTAGTGTTTCAGAGCGAGTGTTGAACAGAGACGAGGGAGACCTGGTTTCACGTTGTGTACCCGACCATGAAGTTTATCAGGAAACTTTGGACCAGTCACTGTCTCTTGTAACCTACCTCACAGGGTTGTTGTGAGGGGGGGGGAATAGGGGTGGGGGAAATGGTGTACGCCACCTTGTGCTCTTTGGAAGAAGGCCAGAATAAAAATGAAATAAATTACAATCTTATCATTGTTTACTGCATCGGGCTTGTACCATCCCTCTACCCGAATCCTAGGGCAGTCGGTGATATGACATCAGCTGCCATGTTCCTTTGAATGCTGTAATCACCAAGGTTTGAAATGAGTTTCAGAATCCTGACTGGGAATAAATCTGCTTTGGGCTACTCCTGCTCCTGAATGGTGGTTCAAAGCCTTACATGTACATCTGCAAACATCAAACTTGGACCCTCTTTGTCATGCATCCCTTTGAAAAGGTGCCGTG
Source organism: Intellagama lesueurii (assembly GCA_037013535.1). Classification (NCBI taxonomy): domain Eukaryota; kingdom Metazoa; phylum Chordata; class Lepidosauria; order Squamata; family Agamidae; genus Intellagama; species Intellagama lesueurii. The sequence goes on along the minus strand of JBAJHW010000012.1, from coordinate 17,986,242 downwards.
CATGTTTTTTACGGCCAAACGTCGGGGTTGTTGAAAGAGCATTTGCTTGTGTGTTTGTAGGGCAGTAAGAATTGTTCTTGTTCGTGAGGAGAGTCGGAGTAAATCTCACAGCCTTGAGTTGCTTTGGGGGGACATGCCGCATAATGGGGAAATACTGGACTAATTTTGCAGGACGGGTACCCAGTCCACGATGCTAAAACTGCGTAGGCGAGGCAAAGAGCAGGAGCAACCACATGAGCCAAAAAAAAAAAAAAAAAAAAACTCCCAAGATCTGCACTTGGTAATAATCTTTATTTGGCCAACCAGATAAGCATGAAAATCACTGCAAGCTTTAGAGGTCACACGGAACCCTTTTTCAAGCAGAATGTTCAGAAAAGCACAAGGAGCTTGATGTTAAAACCACATAACCTTCATGCTGTTTTTAAGGTGAAATGGCAAAGTAGGATCTGCACATTATCACCATTTATTAGTTAGTATGCCTGAAGAAGAGATCTGTGCTCTTGAAAGCTTGCACAGTTTTTTTGTCCCATTTCTATTGGCCTATGAAACATACTTCTCTTTAACCTTTTGGTGAAAGGGGGAAAGGGAAACTTTGCTGCTCTGTGTGTGGAAATGTCTTTTACAACTACAAATAAAAATACATTGTTTGTGTCCCTGATAAAGTTGAAAACATTTTAGTGCTAAAATAGATCTCCCACTATAAAATGATGCCATAGGTGGTGGCGAGGATTCGTAGGAAAAATGTAATCATAGTTTGGTTAAGCAGATTTTTTTTTAGTAGAAAGAATAAAAAACATTACTTACAGTTGAACAGATTTACAGCAAAACTAACAAACATGACTGCTTCAAACAACAAGCCTGAAGCAGATTTTTTTTTTTTACATCAATTTTTTGCAGTATTTTTGCTGGCTGTTTTGTATGTTCCATTTCTCTCCTTCCTTTGCGAGCAATAATTAAATCCCTGTTTAGCAAGGAGAGGGCTAGCTCTCTCTAATGTTACCAGAGGAATAAGCCTATTCTGCTTCATTGTAGGGTTGCAAGCATTTGGTTTCAAAGCCCCGGGCAACATCCCATACTTGTGTAGGAAACGGTTAATGTTTACATTTGAGGACAACTGCAGCTCGCATGCCGCTTTGTAGCCCGGTGCAGCTCCAAGAAGGAAAAAAACAGAGCGGGCCATTGTCCGTCTCCAGAGTGGACCAGCTGTACATCAACCTGCCTGCTGCATACCTTCCTCGGGAACACTGAAGGCTTTTGTTCAACTCGGAATCCAGCTGTCCGTTTCGATTAAGCTGAAAAAGGAGCTGACCGCAAGGATTCACTCTTAGCTGCTTTCGTGATGGGTTGCTGCTCCCCGTCAGCCAAATTAAATTGCCCGGATAGTTTTCCTTGTTTCCAGTTCTCAATGTGACAGTGTCACGGTGGAGGAAGAAGACGGGCGGCTCAGGTTTCAGGAGGTGTGAATTTCAGACTTCCCTTGAGAACGTTAGGGGTGCATCTGCTCCTTTATCCATGTGCGGGTTACAAATCGGAATGCATTTCGTACGGGCTGGAAATAATAAGAAGACCCTTTCTGGGAAGCAGAAGAGCTGCGTTCTTGCTAGAAGCAAATAATGAATAGTCTCCTCTAGCGATGCGTGCTGTCTTCTGATAAATTTGCCAGCCGTGCCTGAATCAGAAGGGTTTGTGGGATTTGGGGGCGATCATAGGGCAGAGCAAAGAGCCGGTGGTTGGACGTGGGGTGCAGCCACCCACTCACAGATTCTCTGTGTTTTCTTCAGCTTTTTGGGGGTTCAAAGGTTTTTAACCAAAGATCTTCAGTGATTTCAACCGAAATCGGGTAACTGAAAGTAGACTGTGCTCCGAGCACCAGAGGAGAATTGAGTGACAGCTCAAGCTGCTAACAAAGTCCAAGCTCCCCTGGACGTTCCAAGCACTGAGGCACCAGGGAGACCTCAGACTGTGGCCATCACACGGCATATGTACCCCCTGCTGCTGCTTTCCTTGGTGCTGTGGATCTAAATCCATTTGTTAATCCTAACGCAGTGGACCCGTTGAATCAGTGGATTATAAACAAGGGTTGACTTGCTAAATTATCATTGATTTAGTGGTTCTGCTCCGCTTCTGAGTAGCAGAGCAGGCGGGCCTGGCCTCAAAAAAAGCAACTTTGTCCATGAAAACAGCATTCCAACCTAAGCCAACACTGCCTAAATGGCGGGCAGTGGTCCATATCTGTACTATAAATCGTAGTATGGCCTAGTGGTCAGCCGCTAGCACACCACAGTTACATCTGTCAATCCCCCCCATCATCAACAAAGATAAAAGATCTGTGGATTAATAGGTGATGCTAAATTTGGAAACACTTTTAACGCATAATTTTTATCCCCTCTCTCTCATCTTTCCTCCAGTGCCTTCAGGGTAGCCCACGTGGCCATCTTCCTTCCCCCGTTGTCCTCACAACTGCCCTGCAAGGTTGGTCGAGGTGAGAAGAACTGGAACCCAGATCTTCCAGCCTGTTTTAATGGGGAATGAGAACCTGGATCTCCCCAAATCACAATCCAACACTATGTTACAATGGATTTATGAATATCGGTATACCCATAGGAATATCTAAATAAGGGGGGAAGAGCCACTGTGGTATCTCTGCAGTTCATGGATTGGACAGCCAGTTTCACCACACTTTCCTACACATTTTTCCACCCTCACACCACCAGTATGCTCTAGCAAAACCCGGAAGGAGAGAATTAGCTTTCTGGACGTTTAACACCTCTTTTTCCTAGTTTTAATTACAGATCTATAATTTATCTTTATCTGTGCCTAAACTGTGTACGGGCTCCTGCAACACCAGTTATAAACCCCCTTCCATTTTTAATTGCAAAAACCGGCTGCGATCGTTGTGCTTGTGTTAATGACACAGTGGGTTCGAAGTAAGATGTTAAATTGCCTGCACTTTAAAATCAGAATAGACAGCTGCACTTGGAGAGGAGCAAGTACATATAATGGAACATTTACCCCCGCTTAAATTTCTATCATCTCAGTGCAACCGAATTTTGACCCAGAGGCGGGATGGCACTTTTGAATCTGCTTGTACAAGCATTTTTTCCTCCTGTTTGATTTCCATATGAAAAACAACATTCTCAGTAACATCAGGGCATAAAACTTAACAGGCAGGAAGGAGCTGACCTCAGTCAGCATGAAATTTGTGGAGCAGGCCCGAAAATTTACCATGGGTCACTGCTGAATTTCTGTTGAATGCAATTCATCCCCGTGTCCTCTCAGCTGGAAATTAAAACAGGCATTTCCATCCTATACACACGACTGGAAATAAGATATTGTAGAATAATAATCCTGTGCCGTCAAGTCAATTCTGACTTACGGCAACCTTTTCCAGGTAGGGAATATTCAGAAGTGGGTTTGCCCTTCCCATTTTCCAGGGTTGCCCTGGGACTGTGCAGCTGGCCCAAGGCTACCCAGGCTGGCTCTACTCCCAGAAGGCACAGGGGGGAATTGAACTCCCAACCTCGGGCTCCACAGTCAGTTGCCTAAAATCACTGGGCTATATAAGCCCAATATATTGGATAGATAAGTAACATTTGGGTATTGGCTACCAAATGGTGAGAAATTGTGCGCACGTATGTACAGTATGTGCAAGTGTGTGTGTTGCCTTTTTATCCCACTTATTCTCTTAAGTGGCATATATGGCTATTCGCCATCATCATAACAACCCTGTGAGACAGATTCAGTGGAGAGAGTATAACAGATCCAAAGCCACCTAGTTAATTTCTTGACCATGTGGGGATTTGAACCCAGGTGTCCAGAGTCACCGTCAAACTCTTAACCACGACACCACCCTCCCCAGATGTGGGTGCAAATAACAGGATGTTCTGCTCAACTCTGCAACAGAAAAATACCGTAACAAGTGGAAACACCACTGTGGGTGAACCCATAAGAACAGGTAGAAAGCAGTACTCGTAGAGAAAAGATGCCACATTTGTTATTGGCACGGCCGGGCAGCTGACTGGGACCGATCCTTGACTGAGGGCCTGATCCCAACCCCGAGATCCCCCTGGCTCTGCTCTTCCTCCAGCGCCTGTTCACCTGCCCCTTCTAAGCAAGTGAATAGAAAACAGAGCATCATCCTCCACTTTTCAGTAAGGGTATTGACTGGGCCAAAGGCATCAAAATGTGGCAGTGATGAAGAGAGGACTCGAAGAGGAGTTTGCTCTGGAGAAATCCTGTTTCCATGAGCCACCTGATACTTATATGATGAAAGATGATATATGTGGAAAGAGTGAAAATCCTACAAGCAAGGAAAGAGGAACTACCCTAGCAGTAGTCTGAAGTAGAGTGGACCCATTGACAGGAGCCAGGCATTCAGTAGGTGTCCATTATCAAGTCCCATTCATTTCAATGGGTCTACTCTGGATGAAACCGAAATTAGATTTAGCCTACAAAACCCCCAAATATTTCTTCAGTGGAGAGAAAAAGAATAACAGCAGCAGGATAAATGACCAAAAAAAAAAAAAGTGAATAAGGAGAAAAGACAGGCCAGGAGAAAATGAGGCAAGTGCCAAAAACGAAATGCGGCAAAGAAAAAAAGCTGTATTGGTGGTAAAGTCTTTATTTAACAAGTCAAAAAGTTTATTGGGTGGGAGAGGAAAGGAAGGGACAATCACATAAACACTAATTTTGTTTAAGATGGGGAAAATCCGGAAACTGTTACAAAGGCGTGAACCGTTGAACACATGATGGAAAGAAAAACCGGGAACATAAATTAAAAGTCTACTAATAATAGAACTACAAGCTGTTCGGTGCAACCTACGACCCCAGCAATTAATTAAGATTCTCCAGAGACGACATGTGAAGAAGGAATAGTTCTAAAACAGAATAAAGAAAAAGTCTGAGATTGTTTTTTTTCACACAGCCAGTGAAGATAGATACACAATACTAGAGGGATTTAGTACCGTTGACAGTGAAACTGAAAGAATTAAAGCCGTGCTGTCTAAAATAGTGAAAAGCAGCTTTAAAATATTGTAATTCATTAGCTAATTGAGGATGCACTCTGCTTAGCCCCTAGGCCTAGACCATTGGCACTGGTTGGAAGAAGTCTGGGCCATGGCCAGAAGAAGGGAGAAGGGGGGCTGATTATGAGAGCAATAGGAAATGGCAGGGGGGGGGGGTAGTCTTTTGTTTTAATTCCCTGACTGTAGCATTAAACTGACACAGTCCAGTTTAATGCTACTGGACTGGATTTACAGCACTTCCTGGTTAGAGTCAGCAGCCACCATGGCCTAACGTTGATCTGCATGCCCCTTCATGTAACGTTAAACCATGGTTTGTCAGGATAGCTGCCTGCCTCAGATATCAACAATATCCGTGCGGTTCTCTCTTACAAATCAAGCTACAGGGATTTTATCATTGCCAGTCAGTCAGTTTCTGGTCTCCTTTTAAAAGAAAGCTTGGATAAAGTGGATTTTTAGACACCCTTCTTTGTAGTCTCTAGCTGATGAGCTATGACAACGTGTGAAGGATTTTCTGCTTGGCAGCAAGAAAAACCCAACAGTAAATTCTATACAGTGTCAGGCCACTCAAATAAAACCCATCTCCAGCAAACATGCTTTGCATTTATATTATCTTTGCATTCCTGGAGGAGAAGGTGATTAAAGACACAGGCAGAATCAGCAAAGCTGGTTAACTAAGATTAATCTGTCTTCCCTCTTATGCCATTGTGATTCATAACAGCTATCCCACTTCGTTTCCTTTTGAAAGCAGTTTTGGTGCACCAGGGTCCGTTCAAAATATTTTGCTGCCTGAGGCAAATAAGACAATGGCCGCTCATGTCAGAAACTGAATGGGCTAGCAACCTGAACCTTATTTCAACACTACTGGAGGGATGGTGTTTTCCGGTCCATGGTGGCAGCAGGACTAGATGGAAGCCCCAAAGGGCTCTGTCCTCCGACAGAGAACAGCTGGGAAATTATGACCAATGTTCCCCCCCCCCCCCCCCAAATCAGCAGTATCACTCTCCCCAATGGTAAGGCAGGATCTGGTTGTTAGAACAACCAGATCCTGGTTGTTCTACCAACTGGCTGGTAGACTAACAATACTATCCAAGGTTTTTACATCTTCCTGAACAAACCTGTTGTTGTTACGTGCTGCCAAGTTGCATCCCATGTACAGCAACCCTAATGAGTTTCTACAGCTAAGCGAGGATTCGAACCCACGTTCCCGAGACCTAGTCTGTCACTCCATTTACTACACCATACTGAGAGACCATTAAACAAAGTATTCCACAGAACTATAGTGAGCCATCAGTCCAGGAAATGTAATTGTCAGGAAGGGCAGCCTGCGGTCTGGGGTCACCTCTCAAATCTAAGATGCCACCCACTAGATCCATGAGTCACCAATGAAGCAGAGTTGATTCATATTAGTAGCACTGGCTGAAAAGTAGCTTTGGGTTGATGAGGCAGAATAGCCCTATTCAGGCATAACGTCTGAATTCCTCAATGTGCTTAGAAGACAGCAGCTAACTTTGCTCGCTTTGCCCCTTTTTTCCCATCCAGTGATGAGTTTGAAAAGAGGTTGCTCTTTGAATATTGGGTTTACACAAACGTAAGAACCTGGAAGCCTTGGAAAACCCAAAGGTAAACACACCGTTTACTCTACAACAATGAACATGGCTAGGGTTGCACAAGAAGGCTTGTTTTATTTTGACCAACCATTTATTTGTCAATTTTGTTTATGCTCCAGTGACCCTGCCAGTGCTACACACGCAATATATACGTCATGGTAAGTGAGAAGGCAGACAATCCGATCAACCCATTCCTTTGACGTTAGATGCAGTTAGACTCTATACAGAGTCCTTCTTCCACTGTATGGGAGATGCATGCACTAGAGAGGAAACAGCCCAAAGACAGACGGGTGTGTAACTCAGCACCTGATGTGTTCAGCTGGTTGATAAAAAGAGGTGCTGTGCGGGGATCGTGAAATCTCATTAAATGAGTCACAGTAGATCAAATCCTTCGAGAATCTTTTAAAAAGCAATTTGCTGTAAGTAGCATCAACAGGCAAGGCAGTGGACTCAGTTCATAGTCTGAAGAATCGGAAAAGGTTACGTCCCTGAATTACACCGTGGGATTAGGGGAAGAGGAGAGGGCAAGACAGATGACAAAACATATAAAAGGGATTAGGCATCCACGCTATAATACTCCAGCAGTTCCAGGTAAATTGAGTTGGCAGCATTATATTGCATTACTTCAAATATATCGGTTTAGTAATCTTTAATTTATAATGATCACATCCTGTCAAGTTGTTTTGAGTTACAAAAGTCCTTCCAAGGTTTTCTGACTACGAGCACTCAATAGTTGGTATCGAAGTGACCAAGATGAATTTGACCCGACTCCAGGAGGCAGTGGAAGACAGGAGGGCCTGGCGTGCTCTGGTCCATGGGGTCACGAAGACAAGTCCCTCCTTCTGGTATCACTCTGGAACCGAGAAACTTGCTCAAGGCTACACAGCTGGAAGGGCACACGACTCCATGGACCCCACATAGTTTGTTGATCTTGGCTGGCTCTTCCCCGGGGAGGTTCAATGAGAGTTCAGACTCCTGGCCCCTCGCTCTGCAGTCAGGCATGCCAACCTACTGAGCTGCACCATATTCTAGTAAGCCTTGTGATACCTTGTAAAGGTATCTTTGCAATACCTTTATAGCAGTTATCTCCCTACCGGTGAGAGGTGGAGATCAGCTACAGCCTCAAAGTCCCCTGATTGTTTGTTTATTTATTTATTTATTTTGTTGCATTGTTTGTTTGTTTGTATTTTTACCCCACCTTTCTCCTTCAAAGGACACAAGGCGCCTGACATCATTAAAACGACAATATTTAAAAACTAAAAAGAGTAAGCATGCAAATGTTTAAAACAGAACGAAACAAGTAATTCTGTTCCAAACTGTAAATGAAATCAATACCAGAAACACATTTAAAAGCAACAGAGCACAACAATCCATTAAAAAAAAAAAATCTTATCAGACAGTCAGTTAGGGAAAGCCTGCCTGAAGAGAAAGATCTTCATGGAGGTGGGGGTGTACAGTACAGTAGGGGGGGCACCCCAGAATTTAGGAAAGTTACTTTTTTTTGGAGTAGAATCCAACTGGCAATGACCAGGTTGGCTGAGGAATTCCTGGAGCCCTAATTCACATTTCCAAGCTCCGATCTTCAGTGGCCCAGCTGAGCATTGAAGCGCTTGAAATGTTTCACTGCATTTACAACAACAATATGCATGAAATCATGACGAATAATACAGCCCATTTCCTTCAGGGCTGTTGTCTCAACATTTCACAATCACAGCTGTAAATCTGTGGAAGTTTTTTTGTGTTTTTCGTTTGTTTGTCTGCTTCTTTGTTTATTTTTGCTGGTGGGGTTGGGAAGGAAGTGAAATAAATCTGTGGGTCTCAAAGCCGTTGCAAGACATTTCCTTTGGCTTTTGCTGCACATGCTGAAAAACAGACTAAAAGCCAGCCAGCTCTTCTTCTTTTTTTAAAGTTGCAATAATCGAGGGGCTTCCTGGCTCCAAACCAACCAACTTTTTTTTTCCTCCACCAAAGAAAGCACTAGGGAGCATCTCCTGAGGACCAAAACACCTCCGGAACCCTGTTGCTACGGGAGCTGTTTCCGACACGAGCTGTTTTCCAGGAGGGACCTCCGCGCATGCTCAGAAGCCACCCCTGGTGGGGAAAATGGCCGCTAAATGGAAGGGAAAACGGGTGGAAACATGTTGGATTTCTTCCTGATTTTTCCCTTGACGAAGCTCTGGCTTTGAGGAGGACGAAGTTGGCAGGATGTATTCAGCGGCAACGGAAAGTTTCCTGCGTCAGGCCAGGTAGGGAAAGAGGAAGAGAATGATGATTGTCATCATCCTCCTCCCAAACGCACCTCCTTTTTGGCCAGGCGCTGGGCAGACGAGGTGGGTGGGGCGATGCTTGCTAAATAAACAAGGGCTATGAAGTTCCCCTCAGACAGTGGATAAGTGAATCAGCGGATAGTGCTTCCACAGATTCGGGGGGGGGGCGCGGTTCTACCAGAAGCCCCGTGGATGTAAATCAATGGCCACGCTCCTGTTGTAAATCACACTAGAGTAGGCTCATTGAATCAGTTGGGGATGGGGTGAGTCAGAGTCCTCCATCAATTCAATTGATTCAGATGGGTTTACTCTAATTGTGTTAGAGTAAACCTATCTAACGGGACGTGGTGGCGCTGCGGGTTAAACCGCAGAAGCCTCTGTGCTGCAAGGTCGGAAGACCAGCCGTCGTAAGATCGAATCCACGCGATGGAGTGAGCTCCCGTCGCTTGTCCCAGCTCCTGCCAACCTAGCAGTTCGAAAGCACATAAAAATGCAAGTCGATAAATAGGTACCACCTCGGTGGGAAGGTAACGGCGTTCCGTGTCTAGTCGCGCTGGCCACGTGACCACGGAAACTCTTCGGACAAACGCTGGCTCTACGGCTTGGAAACGGGGATGAGCACCGCGCCCTAGAGTCGGACACGACTGGACTAAATGTCAAGGGGAACCTTTACCTTTACCTAAACCTGTCTAACACAGTAAGTTGCAACGAGAGGAGATCAGTGAGATTTAATTCTGACTAGGCGCCTGTTAACAGCCAGGGGCGTGGTGATTAGCGTATCAGAGTAGGGTTTAAGAGAACTGAATGATAATTTCTGGCAGCCGACTGTTTGCGTGTGTTAAGTCTGTGTTGCTGGTCCTTTCAGAATAAATTGTTTTATTTTGCTCCTAATATTTTCACCGAGAAGCTTGAGATGTCTGTTTAGCCGAAGTGGCTTCAAAACCAGGATCTACCACCCTAGAGTGTTTATGATGGAATGATTAGGAGTTATCTTGTACTTAAGCAGGCTGGTTAACTCAGTAATTTCGGTACCTGGCTGCGGAACCAGAGGTTGGGAGTTCTATCCCCCACTTGTGCCTGCTGGGGAGAAAAACCAGCCTCGGTAGCCTTGGGCAAGCTGCATAGTCCCAGGGCAACCCCAGAAGAAGGGAAGGGTAAAACCACTTCTGAGTATTCTCTACCTGGAAACCTCTGGAAAGATTCGCCGTAAGTCAGAACAACTTAATGGCACATGATTATTATTATTAGAGCATTATTCTATCTAACATGGTGTCACCTATTTGTATTGACAATGTGTCTAATGTCACCAGCACAATATTTTGTAATTCTCTTATTTAACACTCACTGCGTAGAACTACGAGAGACTGACCTGGACCGTTATGTATGCAAAGCATGGATTTTGTCACAAAACTTACAACAAACAATGTTGGGGAAGCCAAAGGTTGACCCATGAATTCTGTGTAACTTTTGGATATCTAAGCTTGTGTTTTTTTCTTTCCTTTTAGGGAAATCCAAGCTGAAGAACTCAATAAGTTCACTTCTCGAATCACGGGCCTCCTCCAGAATCATGACTTGGGGAGTGAAACTATTGATTGCTTACAAAGACTCTTCCTTATTGTCTCAGCTGCCAAGTACAGCCGGAAGTGAGTGAAAGCAAATGCTCATTACACTGGCTTCAGGTTGAAGATGATGATATTCATATAGCTCAGTTAACAAAAGGTACAGATGGCTCTGCAGAAAAGAGGCATTTGTACTTTATTTTATTATGGCCTGTTTAGATAATAAATATTAGAGGATTTGTAAAAGATTTTTTTGTTGGGTGGGGCTGTATTTTGCCCACTAAAACTTTCAGGTGGGGTGAAAATCACAGCATGTAGAGAAAGTTTTCCATGATAGTAATCAGTTTCCCACTAAAACCCAATGTGGACACATCTTAGTTTTGCTCCATTTTCTTGTTGGTTGACGGGACGAACTTTTCCAGGTTGAATAGCAAATGTGTGGAACGTCTGCAGACTGTGCTACATCTATCAAAGTCCTCCGACCAAGTCCAGATACTCTGTGCGGCCATCTTGAGAGAGATGTCTCCTTACAATGATTTGTCCCTGGCTTGGGATAAGATCCAGGACACCAAGCTGTTGAGTCTAGACTTCTCCATCATGCTAGCCCATGTAAGTGAGCCAGTGTATTGGCGAGGGATCTGGTTGTTTTACTTTCTTTATGTTCCACTTGTCACTTAGGTTTTGAACATACAAAAAGCTGGGTTGAAAGACGACTTCTTGGGTTTGTTTTGTAAAAAGCTTCCCCCAAGTGGCGATATCTGGTATTTACCAACTTCTGAACATCAGTAAAGAGCTTTTTACCTGTAGGGTTTTTTTCTGTCTTCTAGCTATGTGTACAGGCAAGCTGGCTGGATACCTCTGTGGTTTAGGTTTCCGACTGTGGAGCCAAAGGTTGGGAGTTCGATTCCCCCATTGTGCCTCCTGGGATAAGAGGCAGCCTGTGTAATCTTGGGCAAGGAGCAGAGTCCCAGGGCACCTCCAGAAGAAGGGTCACCATAAGTCAGAATTGCCTTGATAGCACATGATAATGATACCTACAGGCTTTGAAATATGTTGCCAGAACATCGGTGACTTTCTTATAGGCTTTGTACAGTTTAGTGCTTGTTCCTCCCTAGCCCTTCACCTGCTTATTTCTTCCCAAAGTGCAGTAGAAAAGCGGATATAGAAGCTGTGGGACAGCATGTGATCAAACTCCTTGAAGGCAGACTTCCGGAAGGTCAGAATGCCCGCCCCCTTCTCCCCCTCCTCTCAAAGGTCATCAGCTTGGCACCAGCAAGCCTTAACGAAGGTAAAATTAAGAATTCTGAGGTCCTATACAGAGCCTCAGCTTAGCTTGGGAAAGAGCTTAAGGGGCCAGGGTTCTGAACATTGAGAACTGCGTTTTGGCTTGCGAAGCCTGAAAGCTGCCCATATAGGAGGTAACACAGGCAGCTGCTTCCTTTTGCTTGTTGTTGTTAGGAGCTGACTGTTATTCTGGCTGGAGTTGAGCCATCCAGATGTTCGACTGCTGCTCACAGCATTCTGCCCTTGTTGGCTCTTCTGTCTACGACTTATGGGAGTTGCAGTCCTACCACATCTGGAGAGCTGGACTTTGTTCATCCTATTTTAGAAGCGCAGAAGCTATCAGATATAAAAGATCCCACCTACATTTTGAAGTGACTTGAGGAGGAAGAAGTGAAAGTGGTGAAGTGTATGGAACTGATACATGGATGGAAGTGAGGGAGTGTCCTCCCCTCAGCAAGAAATTGGGATGAGGGAAAGAGAGTTTAAAAGCACAGTATGAGCCCAGTCTTAGCTTCAGACTACAATAGGACCGTAGTGTTCACGGGGGGATCGGTTCAAAGCCCCACCCCCGTGGATGCTGGAAATAGTGGATGAGCGAAGCGGCAGCTTTCTGACGGGTCTTTCTGCTGTATCTTTCTGATTGCTTTGGATCCATAGATCAGATCAACCTACTCAGCAAACGGATGGTGGACTGGCTGAGATACGCGAGTGTCCAGCAAGGGGTCCCTCAGTCTTCCGGAGGCTTCTTTAACCCCAGAGCAAGGCAGGTGCGGAGCTACAGTGAAAGAGCCTGGAATCCAGGCTGATTTTTAAGAAAGGAAGAATTGTTTAAGGGGGACGGGACGGATGTTGTACTGTGTGGGGCAAAATCCCAGGTAGTAGATGAAGCAGATGGTTGTCTCTTCTGATGACAGGGCTTCCATGTTTGTCTTCTTCTGGGAAACACCTCTAAGGTTTGGACACTTCCATTGTCTAACTTGCATCGGGGAAGCAAAGCAATTGGAAGTAATGTTCAAAAGGTGGGCTGAAAGGGCAGGAAAAAAAACGTGGGGGGGGGCCGTAAAGGAAGGATGCGAAATGGAAGTCAGTGGCCCTGCTCAAGAGAGGGAATTCTGAAGTTAGGGTGGCAGCATTAAAAAAAAAAAAAGGCCATGTCTTCTGTAGTTTGGTTGAACCTAAGTGGCCATCTCATGAGAAGAGAAGACTCCTTGGAAAAGACCCTGACGTTGGGAAAGTGTGAAGGCAAGAGGAGAAGGGGACGACAGAGGACGAGATGGCTGGACAGTGTCATCGAAGCGACCAACATGAATTTGACCAAATTCCAGGAGGCAGTGGAAGACAGGAGGGCCTGGCATGCTCTGGTCCGTGGGGTCACGAAGAGTCGGACACGACTAAACAACAACAACAAGTGGTTCAACCAGAGCGTCTCTGGCTGATCTTAAGACATGGTTTGATCCATAAGCAGGCCTTAGACTGATGAATAGAAGATAGATCTAAACATCTACTAGCTGTGACCCCTAACTATTACACGAGATGTTCACATCAAGGGACCATAGGCTGTTTCCTTATACTGAATCAAAATTGTGGTCTATCTAGCCTAGTATTGTTAACTCCAACTGGCAGCAATGTGTTAGCTGCTTCGAGATCCCTGTTATTCCTTAGTGGTCACCCATCTAAGAAATAACTAGGCCAAGTCCTGCTTAGCTACTGAAATCAGGCAGAAGCATGGTGGGGTTTGATGGCTATTGCGTTCATATCCTCTACTGCAGCTAGCCTTCTCCTCCTTCTGGGGCCATGACCACAGCTACTAGTGCTTTTCAAATTCTTGGAAGTTAGTCGTACAGAGGAGGGGCAGGATCTGTTCTTGATTGTCCCAGAGTGCAGGACGTAATAATGGGCTCAAGTTATAGGAAGCCAGATTTAGGCTGAAGATCAGGAAACACTTCTTAGCAGAGCACTACGACCATGGAACCGGTGACCTCAGGGGGAGGTGGTGAGCACTCCAACCCTGGAAGCATTGAAGAGAAAATTAGACAACCATCTCTCAGATCTGCTTTGGTTTGGATTCCTGCCTTGAGCCAGGGGTCAGACTTGATGGGCTTATAGGCCCCTTCCAACTCCATTATTCTATGATTCTACTATTTGAATCAGGATGCTGAGCTGAATCAGACAGCCGTTTTCTGTACAGAGGTTTCCTGTATTCTTCTGCCTGCAGCGGTCTGTTGTTACCAGTCTGTTTTGAGTATTGTATAGCAAAAGACTCCTCCTGTTTAAACCTGAATTCCAAAAGCCAGCTCACTTGTTTTCTGTGAACTCAGATGTGGCTCAGATCGTTCTGCAGCGTGACCTGCCTCTTTCCTTCCTCCCACAGCCTGGTCCCATCATGGAGGTGGATGGCACCATTGCCACAGACTTTTTTACCGTCCTCTCAGTGGGCCAGTATTACACGGAGGACCAGTGGCTCAACATGCAGGCTTTCTCCATGCTGCGGAAGTGGCTCCTGAGCTACGGAAGCGATGGAGCGGCTGGCCCCAATTCAGGTAAGGGTTGATGGGTGTCTTAGACAGTGATGACCTTTCAGTCATTTTGACTTAGCTAGAATTTGAATGATGGCATCAGGGTCAAAAAGAGGGAAGGAAGGATAGCGTGCCTCAGTATCGTGGTGCCATCGGTGGTCTGCAAAACATACCAAGGAGTTTTAAAGAGGTGGTAGTACGGTGCCCTTCTGCATGACTGACCGTTCTGGCTCTGCTGTCTTCCAGTCTTGTCTCTGCTGGGGAGTTAAAATCCCTGCCGCATTGTGGGTACGATTGAATCATTCAGTTACTCTCTGTAAAGAGGCTATAGAGCGACCCATGCTTGGAAAAGATTGCCTGTCACCAACCCTGTGTGAGCTCCTGTTCTTCTGACCTGTCTTCAGAGAGCATCGGTTATTCCTGCTGTGTCTCTTGCACGGGGTGTGATTGTGTCATTTGTTACGCTTCTAACTTCACTCAGGACTTCCATGCCAAGAATGCGTGGAAAATGTTTCTCATGATCTTAAACATAAGCGCTTGGTTGGGGTGAGAGTGGATAGCGTCTTCAGGTTTCATTAAGAAAGAGCATTCTTCTCATCTGTCAGAGGTTTGGGAGACATTTCGCCAGTCCTTCCCTCCCACACCTGGTTCTGCCTCTTCACACCCACCCACCCATGGTTTTCCTTGCAGATGACAAATCCGAGGTGGATGGCTCCATCATGTCCGTGGTCTCGGTCACGTCCACCTCCAGCCGTCTTCTCCCTCCAAAGGAGCGCTTGAGGGAAAAGGCCTTTGAGTATTGCCAGCGGCTGATAGAACAGAGCAACCGCCGTGAGTCACTGCCCTCTTTTTTCTTTTTCGGGGGGTTGCCTGAAGAAGATAGTAGAAATTTGAGGCCAGTTTAGGCTCCTACAACCCTTCCTCATCCCATGTCTTCTCCCACACTACAGCTTGTGTGGCCCTCACTGGATCTTCTGTAACATGCTTCACCCCCAGCAAAGACTGCTACCTTTATTAGAACACAAATGGTAATAATCATGTGCCTTCAAGTCAATTCTGAGTTTTGGCAACCCTTTTCAGGATTTTCCAGGTAGAGAATACTCAGAGGTGGTTTCCGATTCCCTTCTTCTGGGGGTGCCCTGGGACTGGGCAGCTGGCCCAAGGCTACCCAGGCTGGCTCTTCTCCTAGGGGACCCAGTGGGGAATCAAAACACCCAGAATCTTGCTCCACAGCCAGATACCTGGCTATCCAACCAGCTTATTACAATATTGGCGAGGTTCAAATGACTGTGTTCACATTTTACTTTAAGCCGGTGGTTCCCAATCTTGGGTCTCCAGATGTTCTTGGACTACAACCCCCCCCCCCCCCAGAAATTCTGGCCAGCACAGCTAGGGGTGAAGGCTTCTGGGAGTTTTAGTCCAAGAACATCTGGAGGACCAAGGTTGGGAATCCCTGCTTTAAGCCAGAAGTTAAAAGAAGTGAACAAGGATTCTGCTAGTGCCTGTAGCCTGTTTGGTCTCTCGGTGCCCCTTCCTACTAGGCTTTTTTCTCTTGAGGGCTGTTTTCCCTTGAGGCTGATCCACTAGCCGTGCATGGCCCATGGCCTCGGTGAGAGGCCGAAGCATGCAAGTCAGAACCCAAACCAGCTGGGCTTGGGGACATTCCAGGCTCAGCGGGGGCCGTCTTCTGCTTTCCGTGCCCCCCTGTCTTTGTTGGCTGTCCTCATGGGCCCTGGTATGCCTTTTGGCCCTGTGGGTACGGAATCTGAGTCTAATTTGCTTTTTTCTGCTAGGGGCTCTGAAGAAAACCGACGGGGAACTGCAGAAAGCTGTAAGTATGCTTGAGAAAGAGCCTTGGGGTATCAGCAGGCTGTGGACGGTTTACCCGACAGGTAAATCCTTTCACTTTCTCACGCAGTGTCTCATTGAGGCGATCACGATCATGGACATTGTTTGTAGGCAGGACTCCTCCTACGTCTACCGCTCGCTTTCCTGCCTGAAGAACTTACACAGCCGGCTCAGCGGAGATCATTCCTACGCCCGGGTGCTGTTGCCCATTGCCCAGTTTTTCCTCAATCACAGTAAGTAAAGAGGCTTCGTTTCCACTTCACCCAAGGTGTTGCCTTCTTGGTTTGTCTTAAGCCTCGGAGAGTCCTGTGCCCAGCCCAGAATCATGGGCGGTCGATGGGTTGAAATAGTGCAGGCATGTGCCTGATTGCCCTTTCTGTATGCCCCGTTCACACCACCCAGGCGAGACCGCCGCTGTGGACTCCGAAGCTGTTTACAAGCACCTGTTCACGAAAGTCCCGGCTCAGCTCTTCCACAACCCGCTGGTGGCCTATGAGTTTGTCCAGTTCTGCAGGCTCAACCTCCCGTTGTTCACCGAGAGTCTCGGCATCTTCCAACAGAATGCTCCGAACCTGTTCAAGGTACCAAGGCTCGGCTGGACTTCCTTTTGCCCGTCTGCATGTGAGTTCTGGAGAGAATCTGTGGCCCCGAAGGCTATGTCGGGTGGCTGAGAATGGCAGTCCAGCCACCTCTGGAAGATACCTGGTTAGGAAAGGTTGCTCTAGCCAATACAGTGGTGCCTCGCTAGACGATGTTAATCCGTTCCGCGAAGATCGCTGTCTAGCGAAAACATCGTCTAGCGAAGCACGTTTTCCCATTGGAATGCATTGAAATCTCTTCAATGCGTTCCAAGGGAAAACGCAGTCGTCTAGCGAAAATCTCCCATAGGGAAACATCGTCTAGCGAGTGCGGGTCCCCATCGGAATGCACTGACAGCTGCACTGACAGCTTTTCACCACTAGTCGGCGCATTCCTATGGGGAAACCTCATCGTCTAGCGAAAATTCCCCATAGGAGACATCGTTTTGCGAAGCGCAGTAGCGATCGCAAAAAGGCATCGTCTAGCGATTTCCTCGTCCTGCGAGGCAATCGTCTAGCGAGGCACCACTGTAATGCCTTCGGTAGACTGGGAGTCCGAGTTGGTCTAACCCAGTGGTTCCCAACCTGGGGACCCCAGATGTTCTTGGACTAAAACTCCCAGAAGCCTTCACCTCTAGCTGTGCTGGCCAGGATTTCTGGGAGTTGTAGTCCAAGAACATCTGGGGACCCCAGGTTGGGAACACCTGCTCTAGGCTGATGCAGGATCTTTGTATGGGAAGATTGGAAGTCTGGTATCTTCATATAGGATGAGTTTAATTAATGGGCTTTTTCTCCCATCCTACCATTCTGATCCATCTGACTTGAGTGAGAATCTGCCAGGAGAGTCAGGGAGAGCTATACCCTTTGTTGTGAGGCTCACCTTGCTGATCGCAGCGATCTGTTTGGATTTCCATTTTGACATTTAGGGTTTGGCTCTGGCCTTGGGTGAACGAAACAATCCTTTGGAAAACAGGTGGACCGATGAAATGTCTAAAAATCCCACCTAACCCTTGCCTTGTAATCTGTCTTGCCCCCTGTTCGCAGTTCCTGGCATGGAACAGCCCAGCCCTGCTTGCTGACTACATGGACCTCCTTCCCGCCTTGCTCAGGGAAGACACGGCCATCGAGATCTTCCATCTGCTGCTTGACCTGCCCTGTTTAGCGGCTGCGCTGGATGTCCAGCTGAGGTACGGCACCCGTCTCCGTACATCTCGGAGCAGTAGCCCTGCTCCAGGGGGTTGTGGATGTGCCACCCGCCCTGAGCCATGGTTCTCACTGCAGCAACATGACTCGGTTGGACAGGGTTTGCCCATCCCCTGTTCTTGCCTTTTCAAATTATAATATTTTCTTGAATCGTGTAGAGATTGAAGGGTGGGTGGATTTCTCAGGATCAAAGCTTTGCCTTGAGAAAGGTCAGAGCTTTGTCCTGCTGCTTTCCCACACATTGCTGGAAATTAGACATGAAGACACACCTTTATCACTTAGTAGACTTTGCCGTTGTGATCATAGAATCATAGAATGGTGAAGTCAGAAGGGGCCTCTAAGGCCACCGGGTCGAACCCCCTGCTTGAGGCAGGAATCCAAATCAAAGCAGATCTGCCAGGAGGTTGATCAAGGACCATTGTGCAGTTTGTAGGAAAGTTACTTTGGGAGAGGATGGCTTCCAGATTTCCTGAGCCGTCATGGTCCAGTAACTTTTCCAGGCTCCAGGAAGATCAGACACATTTACAAGTTAGTAGAGACAGAATGGGGTGGTTTGCTTTGGCTGGTTGCTGTTTTCATTTTTTTTTTTTTTTGTTTTGTTTTGTTTTGAGTGGTCCAGGGCCACAGGCATACCTGGTGCGTTTCCGTATGTGTTTTTCAACCTCTTCCTAGGTCTACCCTGACTCCCATGTCGGAGAGGGCCAGCTTGGACCCCGGTTTGAAGCCCGCTACCTGCCTGGAAGCCTTCCGTCATCCGGAGTACAGGACCCTCTTTCAGTACCTCCTGAGGGCTGAGTCGGCTCCTGGAGACCCAGGCAGGTAAGAGGGTTTTTTTGCTGAGACAAGATCTCTGTCTTCTTTCTGTGATGTGTTTTACATGGAGCGTTTCTCCCTCACTAGATAATTAGAGTTGTTATTATTATTTAATTTCCCCCCCCACGCCTTTCTCCTTAAACGGACTCAAGGTGGCTTACATCATTAAAAGGCAATATTCTGAGCTAAAACAGCAAGTCCACAAATACTAAAAAGGAACAAATAGCTTACTAAAAAACATATGAAACACCAACAATGCATCTAAAGCAAGAGGGTTCAGCAATTTTAAAAACCTCGCTCGGGCAGCCAGTTGCTCAGAGAAAACTTGCCTGAAGAGACAGGTCTTCGCCTGCTTGAAGAAGGACAGCAAAGATGGGGCCAGCCGGGCCTCCGGTGGGAGGGAGTTCCAAAGTTCTTGAGATGATTCAGGGAGAAGCGAAAGACTATACAAATCCCTGCTCCTTGAAACCACTTTCCTCAGGTGATCCAGATGCTTCTGAATGTCTGAAATCCTGTAGGCCTTTCAGGGGAGTCACCCCCAGCTTGGAAAACCCTGCACGCCTGGAGGGCAGGGCTTTTAGCTGCTCTGTGTGTGATCGCCCCCTTCTTTCTCTTTATCTCCAGAGCTTGCCCAGTGTGTTGTACATCTAGAGTGTCTGTTGCAGGGCGAGACTCCAGGCGTATTGATTTTGCAGCCTCTTTAAATACAGACCAAATCAAACCGTTTGTCCCAACTAGAGTAAATCTTGTGTATCAGACTAGGTCTGCCCTGAGTGGGGTTAGCCATTGCCTTGAGGCTTCCCAAGCTCATCGCCTTCTTTAGTAACCTTCAGCGCAACCCTATCACGCCTGTGAGCCACACCAGCATCCTTCTTATCATAGCCCTGTTGGGCTGCCAGCTCCTTGTTGAGGGCCACCAGAGGAATTCAGAGTGGATGTGAAGACTTGTCCAAGGAGGTTCTGCTCCTTGCCAGCTCACTCCACCTTGCATTGCCTGGAGTCCTCCTGCCTGGGTTCGCCTGGCGAGGGAGAGTGGTTTCTCTCAAAACTTTCCTGGAGGAGAAGCGTTTGGAGGGAATAATTGTAATTCCACACAATCAGACCGTTCTTGTTGGTTTATGGCCCACAGGCTGACTCCCCTCCGGCAGCTGTTGGGATCCCTGGCCAGTTCCCCTCGCGTTGTGCAGTGTGCCGAGAGCGTTCCTGTTTTACTGCAACTCTTCTTTAGGGTTGTAGCTCAGGTAAGCTTTTGGCTGCAAGGCTGAGCTTCTGATTTTTCCGTAGAAAGTCCTTCTGTTGGGGTCCTGTTTAGACACGGACGGGACCTGCACGCTTCCTCTGATTAACCCGTTTGCCCTCCTGCTGTGGCATTTCCGCAGAGAGCGTAAGTCTTGGAAACGAGACTTGAAAATTAAATTGGGGGAGCTTCTTTGATTTGTCTCTGGTTGAGCGGGAGCCAGCCACGGTAAGAGCTCTCGTCTGTCTTTTCCAGTTTGTAGATGCCACCCTTGCAAATAAGTTGGTCTTGGCCCTTTTGGAAAGAAGCGAGCAGCTTTACGAGATCCCCGCTTTCAAAACGGAGGTGTACAGGTGAGTGCAGGCCTGGGAAAGGCGAAAAGGGTCGGAGGAGGATCCAGGGAGTAAAATCGCTTCCAGGTGGGGGAATCACTTTCTTCTCAAGTCTAAGGGTGGTGGAAATGCTCGGATAAAATAGTTCTGTAGCATCAGCCCTTGATCGGAATACAGTAATCCCCGCTTAGCACTCAGGCTGCACTACCTGTAAAGAGCATTACCTGGATCAGCGCCAACAGGGTCCCAGAGGCTTGGACTCTCTCTGATGGGGCAAGAGCGGACAGGACTCCAGGCAGGAATAGGGACTTGAGCCACTGGTACAAATCACGGTCAAGGTGGACTTAAGTTGCATCGGCGACTCTCCTTGGACTTGGCTCTGGGTTGTTGTTTTTCAGTGACTCGGACATGACTCGGAACCCACCCACCCCCTTCATTTTTTTCTGGGGAAAAAAGCTTGTTTTTTAATAGGGACTCAGGTTTGGGACTTGGTAACGAAGACTCGGACTTGAGACTGGCAAGGGAGGAGGGGGGCAGCTCTCCCAGAGGCCTGGCCTACCTCTCCCAAGGAGTGGGTAGACCAATCCCCAGGACTTCCTGCAAGCCCAGTTTAGGATGGGTAGACTGGGCCCCAGTTCACCTGGAGGCTGCTCTACCTCTGGTGAGGAGATGGCAGATCAACCATGTCTCCTGGCGCTCCTTTAGGTCGTCCAAGCTCCCGTTGACACCTGCCCATGCGTACGGTAAGGAATCCGTAATAAATGGGGCAGTGCTTTGTCAGGTATTCCTATATACCAGGGCTTGTTTTTAATAAAACCATTTGGGATTTGATGATACACAACTGCTTTCTTAAAATTATAATTCCTCCCGCCCTACTGGTTTTCTGCTGATTGGTTCAGCCCATGTGGGTGTCATCTCTGTCTTAAGTATGGCAGACGTCTGTATGGATCCATGGTCTGATTGGTGCTGTCAGCCCAAAACCACCCGAAGGACTGCACTGACCCTCTGAAGAGGTTGCCTACACCAGGGGTGTTTGCTAAATAAAATCTGATCATCTTTAAGGTGCTACAAAGCTACTTGGGCTTTCTCTTTGATTTTATTGACTGTAGCTCTCAAAAGATGGGCTATCTGTTGGCGGTGCTAAAATACATAGATAAATAAATCAATCAATCTAAATTCTGAAACGACGAGACCTCTGTTCCACTGAAAGCTTGTTCAGAAATGGAAGCTGATCCCAGTGGTTTGAGAAGCTGGTCCTGTGCCAGCCGTCGCAATCCGGGTCTCCTGGTTATGGAGCACCCCCCTATTCATCCCGATTCTCCTATTTACCTGGCAGAGTGATGAGCTCCCAGCTGCCGGTTCTGTGTAAGCTGCACCCTTCGTTGGTGGTGGAACTGGCCAAGCCACTTCTGGAGTTTTCAGGAGCAGTCGCCAATATTCAGAGCAAAGAGGACATCTTTATCCATGTGGTAAGGAGAAAGCCGCATGTCCCAGAAGGAAAGATTTGAGATATTTCCAGGCCTCCTTGAAGTCTAAGGAGAAATTTGGTGTTTTTGGTTTTTTCCCCCAGTTTTTTTTCCATTTGAATTTGTTGTGAAATTCCTTCCCTGGCCAAATCCATGTTTTGCCTTTTGTAAAACTCTTTTTAAATGCCAGCCTAAATCTGTGCAATTGATCCCAAGGCTGAGAGTGACTGGCACAAGCTCAGCCTGGGTGTTTTGTGAGTCAGCAGCAAGCTGACGCTGGCTCTTGCAGGGCATGGCCATTGTTGTAACCACTACACCACGCTGCCTGACTGCCGCTGGTCGAGTACACTCAACTAGGGTAGGTGTAGTAGAATTAGAGGGACTGATCTAGGCGGGGGAGGGGGCGGCAGGTCTGAATCCCATCCCTTCGCCAAACTTACTTCATAGGTTGTTGTAGGTTTTTCGGGCTGTTTGGCCGTGTTCTTAAGGACACGGCCAAACAGCCCAAAAAACCTACAACAGCCATCGGATCCCGGCCGTGAAAGCCTTCGAGAATACATTACTTCATAGGGTTCTTGGTTCAAATCAGAATGGAAGAGAGCTGAAGGAGGTTTTTAAAATCTGTGTGTTCTGTATCTGTTTCGGAACAAGGCATGGAAAAAACCACCTGAGACCCGGTGAAGTTGCTCTCGTCCGACTCAGACCACAGGTCTCCTTATTGCTTGGGGCAGAGATGTAGGTTCAGCAGGGGAGTCTCGGGAGGGGATAGTGGAGTTCAATCAGTGCCCTCATCCCCCAGCTAGTGTGGCCCACTTTGTATCACAGAGCCACCCCAGAAGTGGGCTTCTCGATGGAGTTCCTGTCCCTTCTGGCTATACAGAGGAGCCTGGAAAGGTGCGCGTATCCCTCCCCTCTTCCCACAGGTGTGGTCCGTTGGCGAATACGCCTCCGTGCAGCACGACCGAAGGTGCACGGTGGAACAGATCAACAAGTTCTTCGAAGCCCTGGAAGCCATGCTCTTCGAGATCACCCAGCTCCGCCCCTCGGCCTGCATCCCCAAGTCCTCCCCCCGCGTCGTCTCGGTGCTCATGACCGCCTTGGCCAAGCTCGCCTCCCGCAGCCAGGATCTGATCCCGAGGTTTGAAAGTAGGGATGGTCAGGGTGGGTGGGACTGGGAACAGCCAAAGTTGCAGGTCACGCAGAGTGAGTGAGCCACTTTGGAAAGTCTGGGGGCCGATTTTCCATTTCCAGGGCCCACCAAGAGCTGTGCAGTCTCTCCGCACACACGCTCCACCCCATTTCATATCAAGCTCCTGGAACCTTCCAGGAGGAGAAAATATGGTTTCACCAAAACAAAAAATGTGGGTTTAGCGGACAGGATGTTCCCCTCTATCTCTGGTAGAGTAACAGGTTGCAAGCAATAGGTTCAGCCCCATGATCTGGAGAAACAGGGTATGGAACGATCTTCTTTATGCTGGAGTTGAGGTCTCTGGCTGCGGAGCCAGAGGTTGGGAGTTTGATTCCCCCTTGGGCCTCCTTGGCAGGAGCTGGACTCAATGACCCGGAGGGTCTCTTCCAGCTCTGCAGTTCTAAGAGGATGATGATATAAAGATATTGATTGTGCTGACTCTGGCCTATGGAAGCTTGGAAAAGACCAACCCTCGGAGGCCCAAGACTTCCCCTTCCTGGGCTAGGCCCTGAGTGGATTTCCGTAGGAAGAAACGCCGGAGAGCTGCTGCCAGTCAAAGTTTGCTGTACCGGCCGGAGATGGACTAATGCTCTGAATCCAAAGGTAGCCTCTTCAGCTTCTTATCCTTCCTGTGTAAATCAGGATAGGATGCCTTGTTAAACTACACTTCTCATGGGCGGTACCCAGTGTAGCCGAAGACTACAGTCCCCAAAAGTTGCCAATCCTTGGACTGCAGGGACAAACCATCCATTTTAGTAAGGCAGGCTACCCTCTTTTTTTTTGCCATGAGTACAGTAGGATGCCCATATCCGTGGGAGATTGGTTCCTAGCCCCTGTGGATGCTGAAAACCGCAGATAATAGCAAACACGTGTAGCATGGTAAAGGAAGAAAAATCCTGAAAAAATATGTTCACGTGCATTACCAGAAGTGCCCACTAGAGGGTGACAAATAATACAATAATAATAGTACTATGTCTTTTGAACAAGAATTCATAGCATGGGGTCTTGCTCCTCTAGTGGCCAGTTCTGGTAATACATGTGGGGGAAAAAAAATTTCCTGGATTTTTATGTTTTAATACTTCAGACCTTGGATAAGTGAAACCATGTGTACTGATCCCTCAGATATGGGGGTCCTACTGTAATCTTTGCCCCCCAAATTAGTTCCAGCTCTTGGGAGGCCAGCACCCCCCCCTTCATTCTGTGCCTCTGTGTCTCCACCCAGGGTCTCCCTCTTACTGTCCAAGCTGAGGACGTTCGTTCAGAACCCGACCGTGTCGTCCGTATACAACGCCGATGATGCGGAAGCGATCCTGACGCGCGCCACGGAGCTGATGAACTTGCTGAAAATGCCCACGGTGGCTCAGTTTGTACTGACCCCATCGTCTGAAGTCTCCAGCCCCCGGTTCCACGTGGACACCCATGCCTCCCTACCGCTGGCCATGAAGATGGCCAGTAGGCTGATAGAGGGGAGAACTAGCTCCCTTCCTGGATGATGTGTTGGCCCTGGACCCCCGTGTGGTCACTTGTGGTGGGCAGATCTGCATGGCTTCCCTTTTGAACTGGAATTAGCCATTGCTGGGAAGATCGTGGCATACCCCACCACGGCAGGTGCCCCGTGAAGTACAACAAATGATGGTGGGATTATACAGAGGAGTCAACTTGGAAGCTTCTCTATTGGAGGGGAGGGAGGGGAGAGATTACATCATCCTCCACCCTACAAACTCCTAGGTCCCTGGGACCCTGACCTCATTCCTTAAATGGGTCACACAGTGGATGAATTTCTTTCCCAGCCATGAATGGACTGTCTCCTAGCTTGCTGAGCTGAACTTCTGTTCTAAGTAAATCACCATTTTGGCAAGCTTAGAGAAAATCAACACTTCTCTTATGATTGTTTGACACTCGGTGGAGCCCCTCAAGAATGGAAGCTGTATCGAGTGTCGTTGGGATTTGAGTCATTGATCCGTTGCGTTGGAGAAGGCCATGTCTTCAGTTCCTGGGAGCAAAAGAGATACCCCCTACCTGTGAGAGAGCCCTTCCAGTAGCACTGGGTTTACGTCCAGTTTCTTTTAACTTAGATTGAGCTGGAATAAAAAGCAGGAACCCCAAGCTTCCTAGATTGGTGACTAGCCAGTCGAACCAATGAGTTCCAATTCATAATTTCAGATATTGGATCAGACTGAAATATCCCTCCAGAAACATGTGGAGCTTGGTGGATTTACTTCTTCTCGACACTGCCCATGATGGCCTTAGGGATTTTAATTGTTGCCCCCCCCCAAAAAGTAACTTCTCTAAGCTCTGCATGAATCAGGGGTTTGTGTAGGAGGTTCTCGGAAGAGGAGTCCCAGTGGAAAAGATTCCCTAGAGAACAGAAAACTGAGAATCAGTGCTCAGAAATTACTAGCTTGTATGAGAATGTTTGCTTCTGGGACGTAAACAAGAGACAGGAGCTTTTGTTGTTGTTGTTGTTCCGTAATTTGTGCAAAACGTGTCTGGGTAAAAGGCGCGTCTTTTCCAGCAGAACATGCACAAGCATAGACAGGAGGATCTGCTGATGGATCCAAAGGATGCAAACAACCCATCTTAGGTTTCCCCAAAGCAGCCGCTGCTCCTGTAGTTTTGCACGGCTTGGGCAGACATTGTCCTCGTTCCCGTGGGAAAGCTCACCCACAGCACCAAGACGCGTGTCTGCTGTCTTGCAGGCAAGGAAGAGATTTTTTGGGGGGTTCTTTTGGCAGTTTATCACTCTCGTACACGAGAATGAGACACAGATGAGGATTTACGTCCCGTCCCCGTGTCCCCCCCCCCCCCTTTGATTATGTGTGAAAAATGTAGCAGAATCGGGCTGGAGTTGCACAGCAACTTAAAAAGTGGACCACCTTCACAAATCAAAGAGGAGGTTGGCTATTAAGACAAGCATGATCCTTCCCTCTAGCTCTGTGTCTGATGCCCATCATCTTTTCTTCAGTGTCTCCCCACCCACTGTTTTGCTTAAATGGAATGCGGAGCTTGAAATCAGACGTCACAGACTCCAGTTGTTACAATCCTTGCTATTTTACTGCATCCAGTTTGTTCTTTTAACACAGAGGGTAGTAGTTAGAACACACAGGCCTGGTCTGGCTGACCTGGTTCTTTATAACATAAATCTGCAATATTATAACTATGTACATTTGTGTTGTTGTTTTTTTTTAAAAAAAGAGATGCACAATATTAACAATCAAAGCAACGGGAAGGCTTGAATCCTCCCTTGCTCGTGAGAGCAGACGAGCGTTCCTCAGCGAAAACAAGCCAAGGAAAGGCTGATTTCCCTGGAGAAGAAGTCGTAAATACTGGTCACTGTTTCAGGGTTGAATAGTGTTCGCTTCAAAAAAAAGATTAGTTTCTTCCCTTTGGGTGGGAAGGGGGGGGGCGAGATCATTGGAACGGGTTTTAGCAACTGAACGGGTCCGTGGGACAGACTTTGTTCGTGTAATTGAAGATTCAAGCTACCGCTGGGTATAGAGAGTCGGTGGGCTGGACAGAGAATCTATATACAAATCCTTTGATTTGGAAAAGGGGAGACACCCCGAAGTGGCACAGTCAAAAAGATGAGACTTGGCCTCCAGCTGAACCTGGATGACTGTGGCTTCTTTGCCTCCAGAGCAGACAAATTAAAGGAGGATGTCGGCAGGTGCCAGCTATGGCCGAGGAGTAGAACCTCCATATTCAGGGGCACTGTACCACTGAATACTGCCTGCACATACAACAAGGGGGAGATCTGTTGTTGGCACAGTGCGGTTTAAAACTCCTGCAGAGATCTGTGGGTGGTCAGTCTTGGGGAAACAAGGCCTTGAGCCCCGTGGACGCTCCTCTCATCCAGCAGGGTGTGGTGTCCATTTGTCCAGCTGTGGATTTGGAAGTGGACCAAGAAAGGCCAGCACATTTGCAGGGGTTTTACCTGCGATGAGTCCTTCCCTAAAGCGGGGGTGGACCAGGTGGAAGCAGGAGATGATTTTCTGCCCTTCCCATCCCTGGGCCTTCCGGGGCAGCCCAAGACCAAAAATGTCACTTGTACACATGCTAAAAATCCATATCCAGTCTTGGGGGGGGGGGGGGGGGGAGTATTTTTGGCTGTTAAATGTCGGCAGAACACGGATCCTGTGACTTGTTTGGGAAGCCGTGGCCCTGACTTGTCCGGGCCCTTTGGTATGGATTCTCAAGCCTCTTGGCTGTTGCCCTCTCTTCCTTTACAACTGAAGGCTGCCCAGCCTGGCCTCCCCGACGCTGGACCGCCCCCTAGCATTACTCAGACTTCCTTATCGGAACGGGTACTCCAGCAATACCTGGGAACAAATGCTTTTGCCCACCCTACCTTTGAGCGTGGTCCAACGGCACGGTAGTCAAGGCTTCCCTAGGGCCCTTCCTGGGTGGCTAGCTGGACGGTGGAGGGGTGAAAGCAGAAACTCTTACTTTCCACGAGGCGTTTCTCTACTAGGGATGGAAAGGTGAGCGTGTCGGTGGCAGATCTGGTCTGGACAATCTGACCAGTCTGATTGCAAAGGGAGCCGGCGACCACACAGGGGCAGCACAGTCTTTCTTAAGCCGTTCCTCTGGAAACTGTTGCTGTTGGCAGCCGGGCGGCTGGAAGAGCTGAGCCGTTCTTGGCTCTTCGACTCCAGCAATTCAAACCATCTGATGTTCCAAAGGGGAGGGTGTTTGGGTTGGAGGCCGGGCATATTTTGATGTCAGCACCTTCCCCCCGAGCGGGTGACGGGCCCTTCGGTGGCAACTCCGGTGGAAGCTTTCGTACAAGGCTTTCTCCTTTGGAATCTGAGCCGGGAGGCAGACCATCTTTGCCTGAGCGATCTCTGGATGTAAAGAGTTCTGTGTAGCACAGGTAGCATACATACTTGGAAAATAAGAGATGGATGTTCTAAGCCTGGTTTGTTCTAAGCCCCTGTGTTCATGGATAGCGGTTGGCAGAAGAGGTCTGTTGCTTTTCTCCGGGGAAAAACTTAATGCTGGAGCAGTTCATGGAAAATCCTGTTGTCTTGGGACACAAACGCAGTTTCTCCCCCCCCCCCCCCCACCTCTCTGACCAGGTAGAACTGCAAGGGACAGTTTGAAATGCCCCAAGTGAGTTGTCTGCTCTCTGCCACTGACCTGCATTTGTGTCCTTGGTGCTGTCTCCACAATAAGATAATACTGAAAGATTCTTTCGGCGGGTGGCGGTTGAGATGTTATGGAGAAGGAGAAGAACTGAAGCTGATTTTCTTTGCTACCTCCAGATCGGACTTGGCCACCAGAAACCGCAGTTTTTTCCCTCCTGATCGGATGAGGTCTACAGCACTGAGAAGGGAAGAGAAAGGAGGAAAAGAAGAAGTAGTAAGACTCAGGAGCGAGGGAGAGAAATCTTACACTGGTTCATACAGCTGAATCTGTGAACAAATGCTAGAAAAAACACAGGGGGACCCCCGTATCCACGGGATTGGTATCCACGGGTTCTCTTATCTGGAAATATGAAAAATATTAAAAGAAAAATACCAATAATACGTATTTCCATGATGTAGTTACCAGGACTGGCAAATAGAAGGAAGGGTTCGCTATAGAAACCTGTATTTCCATGATGTGATGATCAGAACTGGCTACTCAAGGGAGCCAGAGACTATACTTTGTATAGTATTTGCTTTTATCTGCAGGTTTTTGGCATTCAGAGGAACCAGGCTTGGAACCGTGGATGTAGGGGTCCTGCTGTACAGCTGTTGATAAGAAGTGTTGGATCTGCAAAAGTCCATTTCCACTACAGATGGTAGCTGATGCTACAGTTACCAAGTGGTGAACATAGGTACATGGACTAGAACTTTAAATGCTTATTTTGGGATGTATACCGCAGCAGTACACAATCTGGCCCTGTACAGAGCTGATTTGTTATCGCACACAGGCTCGGGCAGCTATTTTTGTGTGTGTGTTCAACATGACCCCAGTCTACCCAATGACTTAAACTGGGCTGCTGGAGACCCGAGGCCCAGTCTAGCCACCCTTTGAAACTGTCCCGTTTAGCGCTGATCCAGTTAGTGCTTTATTTCATTGCAACACCATCTCCTGAGAGCTAAGCGGGGCAGAAGGTGCAGAACACAATTCTTCCTGAAACTTGGGGAGATTTTTTTTAAAAAACCCAGAAGTTTCAGGCTCACATCAGTTCAAAACGTGTGCAGAACCAGTTCTGCAGAGTTTGTCCCTCTGCACATTGCAAATCACGGGTAGGCATACCGGGGCCTCCCAGACATTACTGGACTACAAAGCCCAGCATTCCTCATTGTTAGTTACCCTGATGGGACTTACAGCCCCACAGCATCCAGAGCGCTGTACTTTGCTCAGCTCTGCTGTAGAGGTTGCATCGTTGGCGCGTCTTAGCGCAAGCTTCTGAGACACTATGGAACCAGCCACTTTTCTTACCTCTGGTAGTCGGAACCAATGAGGCTCGTGCCGTTGACAGCAAGGATGCGATCCCCAATGGAGAGCCTACCATCGGCTGCTGCAGGGCTGTCTTGGATGAGCGTCCGAATGTAGATCCCAGGAGAATTCAAAGGGGTGTGCTGAAGAGAGAGAAGCAAAGCAGGAGTTAGCACAGACGCAGGAGGGAGAAACGGTGGGTCGATTTAATAATACTTTATACTTAGCACGTATTTAGAAATGGTGCTCCTTTAAAAAGTGAAAGAGATCTCTTTGCCATAGCACTTTTCTTCATCTCCTTATCTTGCATTTCAGAATGCTTTGTTTTATGATGGGTCATTGGAAGATAAACATGGGCTTAATGCGTAGGCCTGATTGCTTAGCCCACAGCTCTGAAGAGATCTTGAGAAACCAGAAAAACACTATCCCCTGTATGTTTAGTTACATCCACACTTTAAGCATCCCACACAGAGGCAGCTGAGCACCAGCGCTTCAGTGGTCAGATTTTTTTTCCTCCCTTGCTCCCAGCCCTGGGATGGAAGAAAAAGCTTTCCCATCGTCAGTGGTCTAACCAAGAAGGCTAATCGCTTTGTCACCTTTGATTAAATGTCTAGGGCATTTGTTGCTTGTCTGCAGTGGCAGCAGGGCCCGGATCTAACCTGTGCTCCTTAGATAAACACAATGAAATGCCGACAACCTAAGAATATTAGAAGATCCATCCTGGGTCCGACCAAAACACTTCCAATAATTTTGGAGAGGTTACTTTTGGGAGAGAAAATTCCTTCCCTCCGCCAGCTGGTTTTACTTGCACACATTTGCAAATAAATGCACCGTGCAATCATCGGAAGTCTTCGTATCGCGCAGGGCTAAGGAACCAAGAAAGTATTCCCTGGAACATCCTGCTGTTCAGAGCAGGAATGAGGGCCAAATTCCATTTTGCTTAAATTTTCCAATCAGTGTGAACCTGGAGTTCCTAAGTCCATGGGAACCCTGTCCTTTTGCCTCTTGTGACCTTCAGATGTGCTGGACTACACTTCCCACAATCCCCATTTGTGGGCTTATGGGAGCTGTAGTCCAACCCATCTGGAGGACCCCCCGATTCTGGAAAATAGAAATACTAGCAATTCCCACTGGACAGCAACTTTGCCGCAGATCTTTGGCCAGCTGTGCTACCTGATCTCCGTTTTACCTGGAAATGCTTAGTCTCCTGCATTCAGAACATGTCGTTTATCCTTGAGTGCAACCCACAACCCACCAGAAGCCGGGGGGGGGTGGGGGGAGAGATCCCGGCTTTCCAGCTGGTGAAAAGGAGGCTCACGGAAACCAGCCAGAAGGGACAAACGAAGAGACGGAAGACCCCCATCGCTTACCAGTCCATCGATCAGTCCCATCCCCAAACCGATGGGCCCCTTTTCAAGTTCCACCACAAAGACGTAGCAGAAGTCATCCGTGGCCGAGCTGCGGCTAGAGGAAGCCGGGGTTGGGAAGTCGTAGGGTGTGGGTGAAGAGCCTGGGGCCAAGAACAAGAATCAGAAAGGCTCCTAAGGGCTTCAGTTCACGGAAACAACCCTTTCTGTTCAGGCTTCTTTATGTTCTCCTTTTACGACCAACCATTACATCAATTAAAAAGGCAGGATGAAGGCAGGCTTCCTCCAGAGAAAGGAAAGGCCGCCTTTTAAGCCTCCTGTTATCTCCAGAATGAAGCTGCACTGAAGGAGATTTAAATGTCAACTCCCCTGGACTGCTTCATTGAAGTGGACCCAACGGACCACTACGGTTTGCAGCACTAGGCCAGTTTATTATTATTTTAATAATAATTAGTAAAAGAGGAGGCATTGGTGATAGGCACTAGGTTTGGGATTTCCATACTTTTTGAACTAATCCCATTCAGCTGAGGAATAAAGGCTTCTCTCGGACGTGATGAAGATGGAGGAAGTCAACGGGAGGGACTAAGCTTGGTGGGCACCACAAGGCATTCTGGGGCTGGTAGCCTTGGAGTTTCTGCTCTGTGCAAAACCTTGTCCACGAGGTCAAAGATTTATCATGCAACTAATTCTCAGGCGTCCTGTAACCAGCATGCACAAGACTGACCAGGACAGAGTCTGGCTGCAAAGAAATCCTCCTCGTTCTGACATAAGGAGGTACATAGGACAAGCGCGTAGAGTCCAAGGCTGGAAGCTCAGACAAGATGCAGTCCTCCCAATCAGCTCACGTTCTGGTCTCAACAGGGTGGAGGACCCGTGAGAGGCCTCCAAACTTCCTCCATTTGGAGGGAGAGCTTTTCAACGGAAGCTTGGAGGAGCTTCAAAAGCCGCGGAGCCTACACCCGGGAGACTGGATTGGTGTCGGTCCCAATGAGCTTGGCAGGCGTTTCCGCCAGCTGCCTCCATCCAGTGACTCACTCGCTTCCAGAAATGCGAGAGAACGAAAGTGTGTCACTTTGCCTTTTTTGCAGCTGCAGCCCTAGAAGTGGAGGGCCCTTGGGCTGGGATTTCCGTCCTTGGAAATCACCATCATCATGTGTCGTTAAGTCAATTCTGCCTTATGGCGACCCTTTTCAGGGTTTTCTAGGTAGAGGGTACTCTGAACTGGTTAACCCTTCCCTTCTAGGGGCCTCCTGGGACTGTGCAGCTGGCCCAAAGTTTCACAGGCTGGCTCTACTCACAGGTGGCACAGAGGGGAATCGAACTCCCAACCTCTAACTCTGCAGCCAGGTTCCTAAATCACTGAGCGACCCCTGGGAAGGTAAAGGTAAAGGTTCCCCTTGACAATTTGTCCAGTCGTGTCCGACTCTAGGGGGCGGTGCTCATCCCCGTTTCCAAGCCGTAGAGCCAGCGTTTTGTCCAAAGACAGTTTCCGTGGTCACGTGGCCAGCGCGACTAGACACGGAACGCCGTTACCTTCCCACCGAGGTGGTGCCTGTTTATCTACTCGCATTTTTACATGCTTTCGAACTGCTAGGTTGGCAGGAGCTGGGACAAGCGACGGGAGCTCACTCCGTCGCATGGATTCGATCTTACGACTGCAGGTCTTCTGACCTTGCAGCACAGAGGCTTCTGCGGTTTAACCCGCAGTGCCACCACGTCCTTATTGTAAATACACTAAAACCCATCTGGCTGGCCACTGCCAGAGCATGATGGAGAAAGAGGAGTATGAATCTTCTAGTTTTACCTTCCTGGACTTCCTGCCATGAAGCTTAAGACTCTTGGTCCATCCGAATCTTTTTCTCGTCCCCCTGATGGCATCTCTGCGTCCAAGGAGGCACCAGAGAAGAACCACCAATTCTGCCCAGGTTGACATCAAGGCTCCCTTGAGGGAGCTTCCTCCACCCATGTCTCCAACTCGGCACCAACCTTCCTCTTACCTTCAGGAGTTGTGGTCTTGGCACCACTGAGCCCGTTCCTGCGAGCGTCCACCACACCTTTGGATGGGACGGTCTCCAGGGTCAGCTCAAGACTCGTGGCTTCGAAGGTGAGAGGCGTATTTGGTGGGGTCAACAAGCAGGAGGCATCTGGCGAGGTCGAGGTGGTCTTTGCGCCGCCCTTCCCCGGCGGGCCCTCCAAACGGAGCTGTTGCAAGGTCTCCGGCAGCTGCACCTCCCCGGCGTCATACTCCCGGGCGGATCCGTTGGCGTGGATGATGGGAGGGAAACCTCCTTCCCCTTTGGGTTCCACGCAGCTCATGGGCCGCCTGCGGTTTGCCCGGCTGTAGGAACTTCCAACGGCTGCCAAGCCCATCCTCGTTTCCGAGTCCGCCTGAGGACTGGTTTGACAGCTGATTGTTTCTGTCTTTAAAGGAAAAGCATAAAAACGGAGGTTCCTCACTCATCCTTTTCCTTCCGCCTTTCAGAGACCCAGTTTCGTCACTTTCAGAAAGGGTCGCCCACTTGTTCTCCCTCAGCTATGATGTTACCAGCGCCCTCTTAGGCCATGGTTGTGATGGGCATGTACACACACACACACACACACACACACACACACACACACACACAGAGTGAACAAGTTCAGAAGTTCCTCCCAAAATGATGGCTCCTTCCATAAAGATGCAGTCCAAAAGGTTCCTGCGGGGCAATCGATGGGTCCCATCCCTCAAGCCAAGGAAAAGCCAGGGGTTCAAAAAGTAACTCTCTCTCTCTCTCTTTTTTTTTGGGGGGGGGACTACCAGGGGGATTGGGAAAAACAGCCAAGAGTCTTGTGACACCTGAAAGACTACCACATTTTATTAGACATAAGCTTTCATAGGCAGTAGGTCCCCTTCTTCAGTGCGCAAGAGAACAAAACTAACCAAACTAAGTCTTGTTCTGAAGAAATGGACTTGGATGCACAAAAGATCACCTTCAGCCACAGCAGCTAGTCTTTAAGGGGCCACGACATTTCTCTCTCTCTTGTTTTGTTGCTTTTGCTTTTATTTTATGTTTTTATCTTGTATAACAAAACAAAGGAAACTTATTCATGAGCCTCGTGGTGTAGTGGGACTGCAGTGAAGACTCTGCTCATGAGCTGAGTTCCATCCTGGCCTCAGACAGATGGCTCAAGGTTGGCTCAGCCTTCCAGCCTTCTGAGGTTGGTAAACGGAGGCCCTGGCTCGCTAGGAGAGGGGACAATGCGTAGCCTCCAAAATTAAATTATAAACCGCCCAGAGAGTGCTTTAAGCTCTATGGGGCAGTAAAGAAGCAAGCACGCTTTGCTTTGTTACTCTTGCAAGCCAGGTCTGGTTGTCCGGAGGACCGCCGTGCCCAGAAACGAGCAGCCAGAATCCCAGGGATTTTGAAAGATAGGATCCAGGGCCGGGACACCATTCAGATCACAGACCACAGAAGGGGAATTGCAAAGCCTACTGTTTGGGGGGCTCACCCTGGCGCTGCGGTCTTGTCCTCACACCAGCCTAAGATATGATGGGCACTCCAACCCCACAACATGGGGGCGGAGGGGGGGGGTTCTCCACCCCTGCGCAAAACCTACACCCGCTCCCAACGCTGTTTACTGAACGACCCCCCATCGTCCTCTCTTAGCCCAGCTAAGGGGATTATGGAAAGTCTCCTTGCCAGCTCCTTGTGCTTCCAGGTTAGGCGATTAGGACCGCGCTAATCCCCTTTCGCTTGGCTTTCTACCTTCTCCCCTATGAAGCATCAGCTGAGAGAGAGACTGTTCCATGGAGGCCAGGAAGTGCTGAGATGGCCACAGGGGTGGCTCATGGGCTGGTTTATGGGGTGGATTTATTATGTTTCTCTCCTTTCACAGAATACCTCACCCTCTAGCAAGGGGAGGCAGATAATTTGGTGGCTCCTCATCCTCATACACAAGACAGTCAGGAAGGCTTTGTCTCCCTAAAATATACTGGGAGGAGTGGAACTGGTCAAATCACTCCTTAAATATCTCACTTACCTCAAAAACCCTGTTAGGGTGGCTACAAGTCGGTTCTGACTTGATGGCACATCGCAAGAACAGAAAAACATTAAGATACGCCAGGCTGATTGACTATGACTGGCCTAAGGAATCTGGATAGTTTATGGCTGAATGGGAATTCGAACCCAGATCTCCCTAGCAGAAGACCTTAAACTGTTATGTTGCAATGGCTCTTCCTCCCACCATCCTGCCCCCTCCGTGACTCTTAGATAGGCTTCTTCCCACAATCGGGGGCTAGGTTTGGAACCCCTTCGCAACCCTCTTTCGTCCCCCAGTGCAATGGGATCTTGGAAATGCTGCAGCGAAGACCAAGGTGGCTGGCGCTCGCTTACTCGCTCGAGCAGCAGGGCAGGGATCCACTCAGGTGGGTTAAGAAGGAGACTCGCATTACCTTTGGGGGCTCTGCTTCAGGCGAGTCATTGGGGTGGGGGCTTTTGCTGTGCAAGCTCCACAGGAAGTGGCGGATGTAGAGGAGATGCCGATAAATGTTATCATCCACATTGTCCACCTCCAGGTCCACCTTGAAGCCCCCGCTGGGCAGCATGATCGGGGGATGGTTATCAAAAGACTCCAGGATGTCATCTGCAGAAGACACAAGGACCTTGGTTTGACCTTCACGCCACGAACCCGAACACACTGGGTCTCAACAGACTTTGGAAGCTAAGCAGGGTCATCACGGGTTAATCCCTTGGTGGGAGACTAACTGGTAATATCAGAGACCTCCATTTAGGGGCAAGGAAAATATCCAGTCAAAAACCCTGGCGAGACGTTGGGGCCAGTGACTATGATGACCTTGGTCTATCTTGTCTAACAAGGTTAGACCAGATAAGACCAAGATAAGCCATCTTCCTTCACTCTTCTGCCTTCTGATGGCTTCATCAAAGGAGCCAGCCATTGCATTTATTCCCAGAAGCCTCTTATAACGGACAGGGGAGGAAATGTGTATGTTGTTGGTTGCAGAAGGCAAGACTGGCACCTCCGGGTCGAAATTTCAGGGAGTTCCTTTCGGATAAAGAGAAACTGCTCTCCTGTACTCGCTGTTCAACAGTGGGGCAAACCACTTGAACAGAAAGACTCCACCAGGAAAATCAGACCATAGTCTAGGGCGCAGGTTCCCAACCTTGGGTCACCCAGGTGTTCCTGCACTGCAGTTCTCAGAGAACCTGGAGAGCACAGCATGTAGTGAAGGCTTCTGGGAGTTGCAGTCCAAGAACACCTGGGTGACCCAAGGTTGGAAACCGTTGGTCTTGGGTGGTGGTTCTTCTCAACCGTAGGTCTCCAGATGTTGGATTTCAGTTCGCAAGAGTCCGAGATGACACCACCAGTGGCAGGGATTCTGGAAGTGGAACCCTTTGGAGGGCTCAAAGGTTGAATACTCCCTTAGCTTAGGGGAACAAGTTCAAAGAGTACATCATCTTTTATTTGGGAGGTACACACATCAGAGTTTCCATGTAACATCCTAAGAACGTACCACCAAGGTTCTACACATGACCTCACAAGGTGTTGGTTGACCCATGACCGACATCAACAAGGGATGCTCTTTCTCTACCCCAGATTTCCTTGAACTGAACCCCCTCCTTACACCAAACTACATCTCCCCCCTCTCCCCGACAACCCCACATTTGTGTATGTATGTTTTATGGCGGCTGGTTTTGTCTGTATTTTGTAGACTGACTTAGCGAACATTTACTGAAAAGCTTGTCTCTGCTACTGGGAGCTGCAGTTTTCCTAAACGCTGATATCTGGGCAGCCTCGCCTGTTCACGCCAACCAGGCTAAAAGCTCCACGGGGAACAACTGGCAATGAGAGTAGGAAAGAGTGAATGCAGGAGACAGTGACAGCTACGGTTTCCCTTGTGTGAAATTCGGGTGGAATTTCATATATCACATACCTTCTCAGCTGCCGTTTGCCCCCTGAAGGCAACACGTTAATCAAATCCTCTCCAGACGGGGGAGGGGAAGAGATCATTGGCGGCCCATCTAACGAGACCCCAGTGGGACTCTCTGATTGTGGAAATGTGACAATATAAGTGGGATGTTGTGAATGCTGCCGTGGCTGGGGAGAGGGGGGTTGAAGCTGATTTAAAATGCTACAGAGGGTCCAGGGGGCTAGGCTTGCGATGTGATGGGAGTTGTAGTCCACACGAGTAACATTTCCCATCTGGGGCTTGAGGCGATGAATATTTTGCTGCACAGCCTCCCAGAGAGCAGGTCCTTTAATAGTCAACAGAATTGGGAGTAGAGGGGGTGGGGAGGGGTGGTTAAAAGCATGGGATCAGAACTTGAAATTTCCCCAAGGTTCTTGATGGGGGTCTGTCCTCAGCTGTGCACTATTTTTGTTCCTCACCTGTCCTGAAGGCGGCCAGGCTGTCTTCCTTGCTCGGCTGCCAGACGGGGACACAACCCACATCGGACAAGGCCTGATACTGGGTGAGGATGTGATTTAGTTGAGCGGCGTTCAGGGCGGGGAATTCTGCTCTCAGCATAGCCCAGGTCATCTGAGTGAACCAAGAGAAGGTCAGGTGAAACTTCCATTTGATGTCGATCCAGGCAGAGAACATTATAAATGTCAGCCGGGTAGCCCCTGAACCGGGCTGTTCCTTTGGAAACAGGAAACTCCCTCCCTCCCTCTCGGGAGCAGCTCTCACCTGCACCAGCTGGGAATTCGGCATGGCCAACAGGCTCCCCACGCTGGAGAGTTTGCTGAAGAACTGGTCTGCCAGTTGCCCAAAACCCACGCTCTGGGCCCATTCCAGGAGAAGCCGCAAGGTCGCCCTGACCCGCACGCCTTTCGACCAGTGGAAGCAACCCAATGAAGAGCCTGGGGATGATGGAACGACACAGAGGGAGGGTCATGTCATGTTACTGGCATTATTATGTGCACAATACTTTTCAAGTAGCATTCTTGATGCACCCATGCTGTGGAAGCTTAAAACCATAGAATGATGGACTAAACCAGTGGTTCCCAACCTTAGGCCCCCCAGATGTTCTTGGACTGCAATTCCCAGAAGCCTTCACCACCCGCTGGGCTGGCCAGGATTTCTGGGAGATGTAGTCCAAGAACATCTGGGGACCCAAGGTTGGGAACCACTGGACTAAATGAACCTAAGGCCAGGAAAAATCAGAACCCAGGCAAAACTGAAAGGGAGAGATTCATCATCTATCGTCTCAGCCAGACCTACCAAACCACCAGCAGCTGCTACTTGGTGGTTCCCATGATCCCAGTGCGAGGTTAAGTCCTCCCAATGCCCTTTGGTATAAGACACAGCATTTCCTTTTTTTTGAGAAATGAGTTTTTCCAGCCAGGCTAACGTAGGAAAGACGGTGGTCCTTGCGAAGGATTAAAAAGCCAAGATGCCTTCTCAGCTGAGCCACAGGTTGGAGCAGTTTGCCACTGGCAGGGCTGCCGACCCCAGGCCGCCCTAAGCCACCGCCAATCCGGCCGGCCCACGCACCTTTTTCCATCAGCTGGTTGAAAAGCAAAGTGTTGGAGAAGAAGAACAGGTAGGCGAACATCTGGGAAGCAATCTCTTGGTGGACCTCGTACTGGCGGAGGAGGTCCCGGGTGGCTTGGTAGATCAGCACCACTTTGCGGATCTCCTCCGGCAGTGGGGGAGACGAGAGCCAGCCCTCCCGCCCTTCGCTCTGGAACGGGTTGCATTCCAACAGGGGAGGCAAAGACACATACAGAGACTGAAAAGTGCAGAAGAGAGAGAGAGAGAGATGTCAGTGTTCACTTATTTCTCATCCCATGTATGAGGTTCCCCATCTTGGCCTGAAAGCTGGAAAGAGCCCCTTTCTGGGATTCACTGATGATCCATTTCTTTATTCAATTTCTACATCGCCCATCTGGCTACAAGGCCACGCTGGGCAAGTTCACAACGTCATAAGAACAAGAATGAACACTTTAAATAAATTTAGAACATAATAGCAGTAAAAAAAAAAATCTAAGAAACTAAGAAAAAAACCCAGCATAAAAATAATAAGACAAGTTGGTGGAACGGATAACTTAAGCGCTTGATAGGACCTCTGCACTCGAATGATGTAATATCTGGGAAAGCCGGTCTTGTTTTGTGTGTGTGTTGGAACCAACTTATAGCCACCCTGATAAGGTTTTCAAGGTAAATGAGGTATTTAAGGAGTGGTTTTACCCCTTCTATTCCCCTAGTGAGTTTCCATGGCTGAGTGGGGATTTGAACCCTTGTACTCCAGAGCCCTAGTCTGACACTCCATTCACTACACACCACCCCGGCAATGCTGGGATCATAACCACTTCTTTAATGCTGCAATGCAGAGGCTTGGGAGGAGCCCTTAGGAATACTGGCATGCACGATCATCGGCAGAGGAAGAAGACGGAGGGAGGAAAGACCCAGAAACAGCTGAGAAAGAGTGGGGAGGGAGGGGAACACCCCAAGGCCGCTTCCCAAGCAGGAGGCCCCAATCCTGCCATGAGCCCTGGGGGCACAAGTCAGAGTCACTGCAATCGTGATAGCTTTCTCCAGATGCCAAGTGTCTCCACCCTCCAGGGAACAAAAGCTCTTTCTTTCCCCCGGCATACTGCATGCACTGTTTGAGTTTTCTCGAAGCAAGCGGTCCTCTTTTTTAAATTTAGGCAAGGGACGCAAGGCAACGTGTCAAGAAATGTGACACCCACGTCCCTCGGCAACCGAGATCAGAGGGACGGCCAGCCCATCAGTTACCCGTAGAGCACTTGTAACAGGAAAAGACGATTTGTTTCTTCGAACCCAAGGGTCGGCTCAGTTGGCACTTGGCAGAGGGGCCTCCTTTTATTTTGCAGCTGGTCAACTGGGAGATAGCACAGCTTTCTTTGATGTTTCAGCCACCTAGCGCCGGAAGATCTGCGTGCCTGGAGGGAAAACGCTGCCAGGGGTTGAAAAATGAATTTGCATTGGCTTTAATGTGTGACCTAACCCGATGGTTCTCAGCTTTGGGCCCCCAGTTGTTCTTGGACTAAAACTCCCAGAAGCTTTCGCCACGAGCTGTGCTGGCCAGGATTTCTGGGAGTTGTAGTCCAAGAACATCTGGGTTACCCAAGGATGGGAA
This sequence comes from Intellagama lesueurii, assembly GCA_037013535.1. Classification (NCBI taxonomy): domain Eukaryota; kingdom Metazoa; phylum Chordata; class Lepidosauria; order Squamata; family Agamidae; genus Intellagama; species Intellagama lesueurii. Next base: position 17,946,422 of record JBAJHW010000012.1, on the reverse strand, counting down.
CCACTGATCTAACCCAGAGAAAGAAGTCAAGAGAGAGAAGTCAAGAGAGAGAGAGAGAGAGAGAGAGAGAGCTGGAGAGGTCCCCTCACACAAGGACCTTTAGTGGTTTAGGGAATTGGCTGCAGAGCCAGAGGCTGGGAGTTCAATTCCCCACTGTGCCTCCCGGGAGAAGAGCCAGCCTGGGTAGCCTTGGGCAAGCTGCACAGTTCCAAGGTTGCCTCCTAGAGGAAGGGAAGGGAAAAACACTTCTGACTATTCTCTACCTGGAAAACCCTGGAAAGGGTCTCCAGAAGTTGGAATTGGCTTGACGGCAAGCAATTATTATTCTTAGGGGCTGTTTTAGGGGTTGAGATCAGAGCCCTAACAAGGAAATTGGGCGTCACTACCTTTGTTTGGTTAAGCTTGGGTCTCATGACAGTAGTCACAGGCAGGGAAAGAATGGAAGAATGAGGAGGAACGGCCTGAATCCAGGCGCAAGGCAGCCATATTGATTCCACCCTACTGAGCCACCTGTTATGTGTTTCTACTCCCTGGGGATGAATGGCTTTCTACCAAGTGAATGTCTTCCCTTCCAGCAGCAAAGCAACCACTTGGGGGTGGGGGGCTGCCTATTTCAAGAGAGAAATGTTTGCACCCTCTACATTTTGGCACCCGGGGTCAAAGCCACGGTTTCCCCTTCTCTAGGAATGGCTCTGATTAAGCGTCCTTTTATTAGACACAGGAAGTGACCCACTTCTGCTTGTCAAAAACTTGGAAAGCTTACAGCAAAAATGAGGCGAGGGAACAGGATCTACCGTGCAAAGCACACCCCCCACTAGATGCCTGGAGGGCACAATTTGCATTTTGGAGCAATTGTATTCTTTTGATTTTGATTTTGATTTTGGGGGGGCTTTCTGGGGTTTGGGGTGCCTGAAGAGGCTTAGGGAAGCCACCTTGGCCCTCCCGGGAAGTTATAGGCAGCCGGATTATTTATTTATTTAGTGCATTCACGGCTGACTTAGCGCAAAACACTATTCGGGGCGGTTTATAGCAACTTCCTAGATCAGTGATGATGATGATGATGGGTGATTTGATTTGATCCAACCACCCAGTAGTAAGCGTCTCAAATAATTATGGGATGCCTTCTGTTTGGCAAGTTCCACATTGCACCGGCCCAGCCGCCGTTCAGCCCAAAGGGGGCTACTCTGCCCCATGAAACGAGAAATTGTTTTAGATGGAGTCACACATCACCCGGACGCTGGTGCGCCGGCCGATGCGCTGGCCAGCTCCTTCCCCTTTGGCCAGGGAGGGTGGGTTTTTCTATTCTTAGCCCCTCAAAGTGCTCTTCCCGAAATGCATGGCCGCTTTCTCAAGACCTCACAAAGACTGCCCCGGATTCGAAAAGCGCTGTCTCTTGTCCCCAGGCAACGTGGTCCATCGCAAGGAGCTTTTATCTCCCCCACTCCTGGCACAGGAACCACATATAGAATGTTTCTGCGTCTTTGAATGACGTGATGCTCAGGTGGAAGGGACAGCCTGCTTTTCAGCCCAACCTGTGTGATTTGTCACTAGGATTCAGGGGAACTGCGTTTGAATCCCCACTGGGTCATACAAACTTCATCTGTGGGTGTGTGAAACTGGGAAAACCACTCAAATATATGACTTGCCTTGAAAGCCCTATCATCATCATCATCAAGTGCCGTCAAGTCAATTCTGATTTATGATGACCCTCTGCAGGGTTTTCTAGGATTTTTCAGGCAGAGGATCCTCAGAAGTGGTTTCTCATTCCCTTCCTCTAGGGGGAGCCCTGGGACGGTGCAGCTGGCCCAAGGCCACCCAGGCTGGCTCTTCTCCTAGAAAGCACAATGGGGAATTCGAACTCCCAACCTCTGGTTCCACAGCCAGATAGCTAAAATCTGGACCTACCCAGTCAGCTTGAAAGCCCTAACAGGGTGATAGCTACACCCCAAACACAACCGTTCTCCCTCTTTATATCGGCCTCCTGAGTAGCAGATAAAGGTTAGCAACATTTTGTTAGAATAAAAGCAAAAGCAGCTACCTACCTGCAAAGCAAAGCTGCAATATTTTTTTTTTTTAAATAAACTTTTTCTGCATTCTAACCTTCCCTGGATTTTTCAGATGAACGCCTCGTGCCTCCCTGAAATGGCTGTCTGCAAAATGTCATGCGCCCCAAAACACATCTGTGGGGTTGCTCCGAGTTTCCATGTCCCTTTTCCCCCTTCTGACAGCTTTGTCACTGCTGGTGACAGTTGCTCTGGCCATGCGCGGTTGCCTGCACCAATGGTGCAGTGCTGGCGGGACAAAGCTGCCACTGCAATGACTTTTTGTGTGTGTGTGTGCAAAGGATGACTTCCTCATGCATGGTGCAGCCATCTGTGCAAGCCAGCTGAAGCCTAGTGACGCAGTCATTTATCTTCTCTGCCCCAATCTGCCTCTGTCTCTTCGCTGGCACTGCTGGAGCAGTCAAATGAACCAGCAGAATTCTCGACTAGACCACAGCAGACAGAGATCGTATTTCCAAACTTTCTCCAACTCCCTGCAGGTAGAGAGTGTGCAGCCATTTTTCCTGACATGCTAGCTTATTAAATGCAGGGTAGCTGATGCGGATCACAGTGCTGTAACTCCCTAGTGCCTTTCAGGATGCAAAAGAAGTCTGTGGATTCGACAGGCTCCCTGAAGGTAGTCTTTCTGCACCTCCCTAGAGTGAAGGCAGCACCGGACAAGAAAAATCTCACCCAAGGGTGAGGCTTATGGGGCATTGTGAGAAATAAAGTACACATGGGACAATGCACAGGTTGCAAAATGCAAGGAGCTGAAATGCACACAGATGCATGCCTGCTAAGGTAGAAGGCATAGCCAGGAAAAATACATAAAGATGTGCCCATATTTCTATGTCAAACACTTTCAACAAAGTCTCACAACCCTGCCAGAGAAGGACAGGAAGAAAATATAGCTGAGATGTGGAAAACAAAACACAGTGAAATTGAGATGGAGAGGCTGCAGCAGCAGCCCTAATGGCCATCGTGTGCAGACCTAAGTGAGAAAAATCTGGGATTTCACTGCCTCTGCCCAAGAGCCATCTATGAAGCAACATCATTATTCTGTTGGACAGGGTTTGATTCCACATTCAGCCCAGTGACTTTGAGGGTATTGCTGTCAGAGCCATAACTTGCAATTCCAGCATCCGAGGCTTGGTCATCCTATCAATTAAACTGGGTCACGTGAGACTGTCAAAGACGGGTGGAGTACAGAAGAATGAGGAGATATTCTTTCATTTGTGTGGTTTTACCCATGTGTTTCCATGTCTGAGTAGGGATTTGAACCCAGGTCTCCTAGCCTGGTTTTATATCCAGTACAGAGCACAAGCTTACAAGTATACCGGTACAGCAGCCGGAGGACACACCATGGATTGTGTAACTTCGGACCACAGGTTAAGAGCTGCCATTTAAAAAAATTTCCCCTACATATTTAAAAAAAAAAACAAAAAAAAAAAAACCCGCAGCTGGAAAACTAGCATAACAAGGAGATATACCTTCTTCCTGATGTGCTTGTTTTCTACTTGCAATGCAAAGAGGAAAGGCTTTTGGGGGGTTGCATGAGGGAAACCTTCAAAATAGGCAACCTTCACCTATAGTCTCCTCTGGTAATGGGTTTTTGTTCATTCTCCGGACTTCGCCACACACCCAACCTCCTCAGCTTCTGTAGTGAAAATATGCACCTTGGAGATGTAGTAGACGCACTGTTGAAAGGTGTACATGATAACTTCCTCGAGAACCGTCATGGCTTCCTCGCTGGCCGTGATTGTCAGGGAAAAAAGAGATTCCTTCGAACCTAAAAAGAGGGGAAAGAAAATGTCAAGCCAGAGCCCCAGACTGTGGTGTGGGAGCCGCGGATTTGTTTCCCCGCAGATTTATTATTTTAGTTATTTACTTCTTTCTCTCCCACCGAAAAAAAGGTCCCCATGTCAGCCCACCAGCAGACTGACTCAAAAGCCTATTATTCTGGAAGGCAGACTCTGTGTCCCTTCCTGAGCCGCTAGCTTTCAACAAGCGGGGGAGAGGGTTGCAGAGAAAAAAAGGGAGGCATATCTCCTGCTCCTTCCCCTTCCCTTGGAAAAAAAATATTTTGGACTACCGTTCCCATAAGCCCCGCCAGCCAAGCTAGCCACTAGCGAGGTTTGCCTGGGCAATGCTGGGAGCTGTAGTTGGAAAAAGCTAACTTTCCCACAGCCTGCAAAATGACTGTCTCATTTTGCTTTGTGCTGCCGGGAAGGGGGGGGGGGTACCCTTGAAAGCAAGCGTGGGATTTCTCGGCTGCTCCTCCTCAACCCTGTTTTGACCTTCTCCGCTGCGCTATCAGCTTGGGAATGGAGATTGGAGATCGGCAGGAATCTGGGCAATGTATTCTCGGAGGCTTTCACCGCCGGGATCCGATGGTGGTTGTAGGTTTTTCGGGCTGTTTGGCCGTGTTCTGGACAATGTCCAAAACCCCTCGGGTTTTCTCCTTCTGTTTTCCCAAGACGGGACAGGCGAATGGGCCAGGGAGGAGCAGAGGCCAGGAAGAGCGAGTGAGCGAAGGAGTGGATGAAGATGAGATGGAGCTGCACGATGGAGTATGTAGTTGCAAATGGGCTTCCTTTTGTTCGAGAATCATTTGGAAGGCCCTAAACACTGGCTTTGCAAGTCTAATTGCTCAGGTGTGACGTTTGGAAGGAACTCGGTTCCTGGAAGGAAAACGTGCTAGGATCAGCTTCGAACTGCGAAGCTGGTATCTTTTGTGTAATTTGACCCAATGCATGACATGAATGTGGATAAAATCCAATTCTTCTCCAGCCCACGGTTTGAAGGAGACTTTCAATACCACGACCACAGAGCAGTCACTCTTTCCACCTCCCACCCGACGGACCCGGTCCAGATCTCTTACCTTTGATGTCCAGCTCCTCCTCCATATTTTGGATGTAAACTGGGGATTTCTGCTGGACGAAGTAGAGGATTTCGATGGAGTTCGACATCCAGAAGAGGATGTGCTGGAGATCCGGCAAGAGGTCCGTGATGGTGAAGCGGGAAAGGGAGGCAGGATCCTGGCTGACGAAGCAAGGGAAGAGTTAGAAGGCACCCCAGCCAAGCCAAAGAGGGGAGCCTTCCCCTTCCGCCACCTCCTTGCACTGAACCCTGTGTAGGATCGTGGCCCCTCCATCTGCTCCATAACAAGGAATGGACTCAGTGGGATATTTTGAAAGTCATAATAATAGATATTCCATCTGTGATTCACATGTGAAAAGGTTTTTTTCTTTGGGGTTCCTGGTCTCTCTCTCATGCCTAAATGTGTCATACACACACACACACACACACACACACACACACACACACACACAACACACACACACACAGAGAGCCCAGTCCCTGGACCAGAACCCTACTACTGACATACACTGGCGTTGAAGTCCAATGTCAGTAATCTCAACAGCAGTATAGCAAGTATTATAGGACAAAAATTTCAGACTCCAACTCCTGAATCCCCAGACAGTAGGGCCAACAGCCCTGCCAGCTACGAATTTCTGGGAGCTGTCATTCCAAAAAAAAAGTTACTTTTTCCAAGCTAGGCTCTACTGCTAAGTTGTGGCCTCTGTGGACAACGCATTAGCTCACCCTGCGTTTTCTCTCTCTGCAGTGTATTATATCAGGCTGGCCATCACTAAGTGATAAAAGTGACTCATTCACATCTGGAGGGAGTGGGGAAACCCCGTTTGGGAGCTTTTCTCTAACCACTACACCACACTGCTTCTACCTGGAAGCTTTAAAGAAAGAAAAGAAAGGAAGATCTTTCTCTCTCCACCCAACCCAACCTCCTTGCATTGATAAATATGTATCTGTCAGTATTCTGCACCATCCCACTCAGTGTATGCGACAGCTCTTCTTTCTTAAACAAAGGCTGTCCCAGTTCACTCATGGTTTTTTCCTTTCTTACCTGTCCTAAAATGTTTTGTTGTTTGTTTGTGGTTTTTGTGGGGTTTTTTTGGAGGGGGGAAAACACATCAGAAGAACAACTCAAACCTCTTTGCTTTAAGCAGTCTCCTTTGATTGTGCCTAAGTTACCCTCTGCTCTGCTCTGTCTTCCTGGAGAATGCCATCAGAAATGTTTAGAGGAAAGAGAGAGAGAGCAGCCGAAAGATAACGGCACCTCTAAAGGTGTATTTTACAGATGCTGCTCAAACACGATAAGGAGGCACAAACAAGAAACCAAGGAAGAAAACTGTACGTATTTTTCATGACTGGTGATCTTAAAAGAGATTTCCAACTGGGTGGCCCAATGGGACAGCATTCTTGTCTTCTGCTCAACTTTTGAGAAGTTGGATGGAGACTTGCGGATGGAGTCTCCACTCTTGGATGGAGAAGGGTTTAAGGAGAAAAGGTTGGCCGATTTCCCAGATGTCTGAAATGGCTGCAGAAATGCCTGGAATAGTTGCAAGAACCTCTAGCGCAAGGAGGAGCAGAGGAAATGAGTCAGAATGACTTGAAGGGGGATCTCCTTCAACAGATCTCCACCTAGACCTGAAGGTCATCTACTGAGTCTCCCCACCCTGGATGTCCCCACCAAACGAGTGAGCAGGGCCTTTTCAATGCTGGCACCAACTCAAGAGAATTTCCTTCCCAGAGCAGTCCTCTGTATCTCTCTCTCTCAAACTGCAGAGCAGCAGGTTTCCACTGTGCCATTTGCTCCGTCGAATCCGGCCAGATCCAAACACAGACCTTGGAAATAATACTTTAGATTTTACCAGTTAACATTAAAATCCCAATTTTGTACGTTAACCAGAGAAACGCATTTTGTTTTTGAAAAATCATGTTCTGGAAGCAACATCAGACGTGGAAAAGATCACATTACAAACATTGTTTCTGAGATGCATGGGTTGGTTTGTCCTCGTGTTAACGCAGAAAGAACGGTTTCAGTGCCACCGTGTTAAATCGAACGTGTTCTTTCCAAGTTCTGTAAAATGTGAGTGGAAATGCTGTCCAGGGTAGGTGACTCAAATTGCCGGGGGTTTACAGGGTGGCCTTTTGGTCAGCAGGTGAAGCTCTTCTTATGGTGCCTGATGGGGCCGGCCCTACCGTTCGCTTGAGTGGGGCAGCTACCTCTGGAAAGAGATGGTGGCGAGGGGAAGAGCACTGGCAGCACCCATCAGCTCTTCCTCAACCCCCCTGACCTTTCCCCTTTCTCGTAGGACAGAACTGCATGTGTCACACACCCTTGTCCATCACTTCCTAAACGGATCCTAAATTGCTCCAAGACATGGTAGAAAGCAGGTGGTCCCATGGCCAGGGCTTCCCTTCGTGCGACAGGAGGGGCGTGCTAACACCCTTGTCCTCAGAGGGCAAAACACCATGGGTCCGCCCTATTTCTAGGCATCTACTCTTCTGGTTTAAAACCTGTTTGGGTGTCCTGAGAACCTCACAAGGCTGCCATCCTCTACTTTTTTTAAAAAAAAGACTTTGCTTTTCCAGAGTTTTTCCAGATGGAGGGCTCCGGGCACTGTCAACTGAAGGTCACTGGGCAGCGATGCCATCTTTTCCTCCATTAGAGATTATTTTTTGTGGGAAGGGGGAAAAACCCCAAACGAAGGGAACTCGGTGCTGAGATTTTGATATGAAAATGTATTAAATATTAATGTTGTATAGTTAAATGTAAAATGCCTGATTTTACCTGAGTCATGTACAGATTGTATTCAGGTGTGGTATCAAGGATTAAGACTTGTTGTACAGCTGTGTCCATGATGAAACTTGGTGTAACAGAAAATGAAGTAATGTATTTTCTGATTGGTCACAGAACTACATAAGTCATGTGTAAAATGAACGTCTTTATCTGCTGTAAGTCAGATCACTTTTTCCTATGCTGTGTGTTGCTTCATGTCATGTCATGCTGCCAGAGGAATGTCTATTCTCTATGTATATATGTAAATAGACTAAGTTGTTGGTTTTACTCTCTCAGCGTCATAGTGTCATAAGTATCTCTGCTAACCAATATTTCCTTACTCTGCTGATGTTATGAGAATACACGTGGGAGAGAACATGGTACTATGCTGCAGGAAAGAAGGATTACAAGTGAAATACAACATTTTCTGGAATGTTTAGGGGAGAAATGGCCTTTCTGGATTACAATCCACAGAATTCCAGGAATCTCATTGCAAAAATGGAATTGGTTGTTGTAAGTTTTTCAGGCTGTCTGGCCATGTTCTTGAGGTTTTCATTCCTAACGTTTCGGCAGTCTCTGTGGCCGGCATCTTCAGAGGACAGGAGTCAGAACTCCGAGGACAGACAGAGTTCTGACTCCTGTCCTCTGAAGACGCTGGCCACAGAGACTGGCAAAACATTAGGAATAAAAACCTCAAGAACACGGCCAGACAGCCCGAAAAACCTACAACCACCTTTGGATCCCAGCCGTGAAAGCCTTCGAGAATACAAAAATGGAATTATTTCAAGCTGTAGTCTGGACCCATGGAAAACACTTCAACGGAGACACAGCTACTGAAGGAAAAGGGTGTGATCACACAGGGAAACAGATCACCATTTGGACCCCTTGTGGAACGGTCCAGTGAAATCTATTTCCCAGCGATCACACGACGTACGAGGAAATGTGGTCCAGCCTGACCCTAATACATGCTCAGGATGAACTTTTTTTTAGTCTAGGTGGAGGGCTTCTACTTTTGGACCAATTCCTCGGTAACCAGAAGGATTGATTTAAAGGAGATCGCTATTATTCAAGCAACCCTTTCTCATGTGATCAGTCGTGTTCCTTTCCAGCCATCTGATCGCACCCAAAATCTCCTCTGAAGGCAACCCTTTTATGGCTGTTTTAAGCCACTTTGGATTTTACACTTGTTGGCTTTAACTGTTCTGATGTCCCCAGACAGCTCCAGTTATGAGTCAGTAGCAAAGGAAAGAATTCCCAAACACAGCTGTGCGATGTCCAGGCACAACAGGAAGGAGAGGATGGAAAATTCTGGAGAATGGAATCAAGAGACGTTGGTACGGTAACTCAGCAGAGCTGCTTTGAGATCCAAATTCACACGGGCAGACATCCTACAGAATTCCGTGGGGCTGATTTCTGTGTAGACGTGCAAATATTTACGTCACAGGTGTAACTTCCCCAAAAGTGCGTGGGTGGGTATGAAACAAATGAGCGAAATGGGACATATTCTCCCAAGATGCCGTGGGGTTCGACACAAAACGAGGGGTCTGAAAAAAGCCCCCCATTCTGCAAATACAATAAAGGAGAATTTGAACCTTCATGTCAGAGACAAGCCGGCTGGTTTCTTCTGCCCTGTCAAAGGGCAGACATGAACACAGTCCCTGTACTCTCTATTTATACTCTACGTGGATGGGTGTCTCTCTAGTCTAGAGCTAAATTGGGTAACATATTTACTCTCGTGGCAGTCAGGTTCCCACAGTACTTATGTGTGTGCACAGGTCTACCTTTCAGCCCTCTGTCACTGCTGGGAAAACACTGGAGACTCCCGACTCCCATCATCCTTCACCCTCAGCAACACTGCCTGCCTAGAAGCTACATTACTCTTCCTGGGGCGGGAATTTTACAGTTGAGAAGCAGCCACAAAAAGGGGGCCAAACCTGCCTTCTGACCAACGAGCCTCTTTCGGTCATGGGGGTACACAACGGTACCTCAGAAGATGACCCAGGGAGGGAGTCTGTCTCTCAGGTAACCAGGCCTTAAGTCCATTTGGGTTGATGGCAGAATGGGCAAATTTCATGCCCAACGGTTGCGCGCGCGCGCACCTCTGGCTTTGGAAGGCCACATGTGTTCCTACGTGGTGCCCACTTCCAAAAGCTTTTTTAAAAATCCATAAAAAGAGAGATCCTCCCCCCCCCTCTTTCTTTTAAGCGTCCAATTAAAAAATGATAATGAAGTTTGTGGGGAGGGGTGTAGGCTGGCTAAGGGCCATAAAGTATGGCCCGTAAAATATGCTTCCTGCACACAGGATTTTCAAACTGTTTTTTTTTTTTATGAGCAATGAGGGGTGGGATGTTGGCCCTTGGTGCGCAAGTGCAGGCCACACTTTGGTCACCTTTTTTTTTTTTTATCAGTAAGCACCAGCATCTTGATTCGGGCCCAGCAGCAGACCGGGAGAATGTTCAATAGAGGAGGTATCCACTTGTTCTTAAAAACATGCACCCCAAAGTGGTCTGGATAATACATTCTTTGCACCAGCTGCAGTTTCTAAACAGTCTTCAAGGGCAGCCCCAGGTAGAATCCCTGGGCAGTAATCTAATCAGAATGTGATGCCAGATTTGAGTGGGGGAAAAAGAAGCAAGAACTCTAGATGCGGAAGACTTACTGTTGGGACTGCTTCTCAGCAAGCTCGTTTGTTTTCTCCTAGGATCAATAAACAAGCAAGCAAAAATGGACAGTAAATACAGAAGGAAGGAAAAAGAAAAGGCACAAATTTACACATTTGAAAATATTAAATAACCCCCCCCCCACCGCCCCAGAAATATGCGTTTCCAAGGTGTACTACTAGACCTGGCCACTAGAGGGGACCAGAGACTATGTTATATATGCATAGGGTTTACATATCGATGGTTTTTGGCATCTCCAGGGGTTCTTGGAGCTGATCCCCTGCAGATATCGCTGCCCTACTTTATCAGGTGCTGGAGATTGATGTGGAAATTGACATAGAACATCTGTGAAAGTGACACAGACCTGGAATAAGCCTAAAGAAGGAAGGCCTGTGAAATTGACGTCCATCCCACATCCTTTTCCAACAGACAATGACTGACTCCCATCTTCAGATCCCCACTTTCTTGTCTGCAATACCCCCCCTCCCTGCATGCTGTCCTCCCCACTAAGAAAGGCTACTAACCCACACAGTCCTCTGGATCATCTTGGCCGACTTGAGAAGGAGCTGGCCAAACTCTCCCGGCTTGAAGTGGTTGGCAGAATGCTGGACACAGAGACAGAAGAGAAAGGCTGGAGTCAGTTTGTGATCGTCCCCCGTGGCCTCGATGAGCGTGACGATCCTTCGCAGGAGTAAGTCTTCGTTGGCTTTGTCAAATTCCAGGTGAAGTTTCCTCCGGCTCCCCCTACGGCCAGAGGGCGGCGGCGGAGCGCCTTGCTTTTTGGAGAAGGCAGCGGGGGCCCCTTTGTCTTTGAAGTGACCCCCGCACATCTTGCAACCCGAGGAGAGCTCTGGTTCCGAGGCCCGGCGCACAGCTTTGAGCCTCATCAAGGTCTGAGCCGGCAAGGGCTGGGTTTTCAGAGGGTCCTTATAAAGCATCAGGTAGTAAAGGCCGAGGGAGATGAGGTCTCCGTGATGCAGCACGGCCGTCCGCCCCACCTCGGAGAAGTTGATGGAGACGCTGGCCCCTGGGATGGGCTCTAGGACGAGCTTCTCTTCCGAACGGTGGCGGGAACGGCTGGACACCTTGACCCGCCGGATCGTGCAATGGAGGGGGAGGATGTCCGGGGCCGACAAACTAATGCTGGGTTTGCTGGCTTGCGTCCTTTGGCCGACGGTGTGCTGGTCGCGGTTCAGCATGTACACCAAGCCGTCCTGCGTGGTCAAACCAAGAAATGCAAAGGTATTAGTAAGAGCGCACCGGGCACAATCAGAGCATTACATTTTAGATTATAACTTCTAATGGCCATGGCAGCTAGAGGATTCTGGGCACTGTAGTCCAGAACAGTAACTTTTCAGAGGTCCACTAGACCAAATGCCTTGCTTGCTTGCTTGCTTGCTTGCTTGCTTGATTGGATTGATTGATTGATTTGCAGTTACTAAGGCACAATGACATGCCTTTTACACCGCCGCTATAACTGTTATTACTTTTATAGACTCATGATGATGATGATTTGACCATACAGCAATGGCTTGTAGGTGGACTTTTTTTAAAGTAACCTACAATTCATTCTTTTAGTTCTTTATGAATAAGGAATAAGAGGAGAGTTACTTTCAAAACGTATAGCTATAGCAGTAATTACTTTTGGGGTCTCAAAACTATAAGTAATTTAGAAGTCATTTTCTGAGTTCTGGGCACAATTCATGAATCGTATAATGCAGTGGAAGTGAGAATACTGAACATCTGTCATCACCCATTGGAAGGACGGATCTTCTCCCATTTTAGAAGTACAGGCTGAGCAAACAAAGCCATCTTACAGGTCCAGTTCCTATCAAGGACGGCCTATCATCCACCCCATTTCACATCTTTTTCTTTCTAAACTCGGGGGTTTTCTTGCATGATGACACGGCAAAGAAAATCTGCTGGGGCGGCCCATGTTTGGCACCCTCTAAACGGACTGCACTACCTACCCCACCATCCACAGCAAGGGCTTAGGGATAACGGGAGGTGTGGTCTGCCCGCCAGGAGGGGAGCAAGTAGGAGGGGGCTGTGCCAGTCTCAGAACAGGACTAGGAGAAGTGAAAAGCCTCCCGCCTCGACTCACGTGTTGCTGGCTGTACCCTTGCAGGAGCAAAAGGTGGGGAGACTGGTAGAGGGAGTAGCGTAGGCTGTTGCCATTGGACTCCTCTGTGGGGAGGGGGCGCCCGTCTGGCGGGCTCTCCAGGCACCAAAGGGTCTCGGGCAAAGTGGAGTAATGCCGTTTGAGGTGCTCTTGCTTGGCATCTTCCGGGGTTCCCGTCTGGCTGAGGCTGGTCTCACTGACGGTACGGCGGAGGGTAGGGGGTGTGGAATGGCTTCTGCATCCCGTCAACAGCGTCATGTTCCCTTTGGTGCGGTTTCGCTGGAACTTTCGAGCCTGGGCATTGATACCTGTGAGGGACAAACAAGAGGTATTGAAACACCAGATATTCAAATTGTGTGTGTATATGCGTGCCATCAAGTCAGTTCTGAGTGATGGTGACCGTTTCCAGGCAGAGAAGACTCAGAAGTGGTTTTTACCCTTCCCTTCCTCTAGGGGGCGCCCTGGGACATTGCAGCTGGCCCAAGGCCACCCAGGCTGGCTCTATTTTTTTTTTGCAGGAGGCCCGGTGGGGGAATCGAACTCCCAACCTCTGGCTCCGCAGCCAGATACCCTAACTCACTGAGCTAGGTAGCCAGCTGTCCAAGCGATGCCTCTTTAATTAAGAATACAAAACAACCCACCAGATCTGACCACAAGTGGAGTTGAACCAAGTTACTTCAGCACGCTGGCAGGGATATTTTGGGAGTTGCCGTTCTAGCTCTTTCTTGGAATTGGGGTCCAAAAAAGTAACTTTTCCAAGCTGTGGTCAAAAACGCCATGTCACAGAGGCTGTGTGCCCACAAGCTAAGGTAATAATAAGCATCTCAGCCTGGCTAATAAGTGAATGATATTGAATTACTTATATTTTGAAATTAAACATGTATATCTTGCCTCTCCTGCCATGAACAGCGTATATGGTTGTCCCCCACTCCCTGTAAGGTAGGTGATGGGTCCATTATCATACAGTAGGTTCTTTGATCCCTGGAATTCTTGAGGCCCAACCAAGATACTTTAATCCCTTTTTCTCAATCCTCTTCCTCCAGGTATTTGAACAAATTCACCCACATATGGCCAAGCCTCGCTCTGCTACCAAGGAACATGGATGTGCTATTGGGACTTTTCAGACTACAACTTCCAAAAATTCTCTATTCTGAGAGTTCCTCGGGAAAGACCCACATCTATAGTCCCCTAAATTTCACTCACCTGGAGAAAGGCCTAGCTCAAAGCTTCATGGCCTAGTTTCCTGTCAAAAGAGGGCGGTTCTTTTTTTTTTTTTAACAGAAAGCTAGTCTGGAGCTCAGCCTTTCCCCAAGTGAACAAAATTCCAGTTCTCTGGGTGTGGGTCTGTCCATTGGAACTCCAAAAATGGAGAATTTTAGGATCTGGAATCCAAAAAACCCGAACGGCACATGCCTATCAAAGAATTCCACAGATGGTGTTTCATACAGGAAGAGAAATCCTATTGGTTTGTCCTAGCACGATAAACATGGAAACAAAACCACAAAATTCTCTAGTATTTTCCCTTCTCAGTCCTGCATCCTTTCAAGACTGATTTTTGCACATTGATCAAGAAACGGGCAAATCAAACAGAAGTGATAACCCTGTTCTCTTTTGCAGGGATGATTCCAGTTTCTACTGCTGGGTGGCGTTATTCATGTCTTCTGTAGCCACTCAGTTTCCCTTTTTTCCGCTGGCTGTATGAGTGGGCTCAGCTTCACTGAGGAAAAAAGGAAAACCTACTTGTTTTGCACTCAGATGTTTTCTACAAGACACAGAAAACAACAGGGAAAAAGTATGTTGGGTGTGAAGAACCCTCAACAGCCTATCTTACTAGGATGAAATGGACTGTGGGTCTGTTCCAACTAAAATATCAGGATTAGTTTCAAGAGTGCCCTTCTGTTTATGGCAATGGCCTTTCCACTCTATGCTTTTTATTGTTTCCGGTTCAGCCGCGGCTAGGAGGGATTCGTGAAAACGGCTTCTTAGCAGCCCATTTATTAGTCAGCTTTCGGGTTCTTGCAAGAGGGGAAAAAATATTCAGTTACCAACTCCATCCTCTCCTCTTTTTTTTGGCTGGTTCCTGGACCCTTTTAAATGAAAACGGCACTGTGACAATGAGAGAACAACAGAATGGGACAGTGGCCACTTCCAGATGGTTGATTCCAAAGATAAAAATGGTGAAGCTAATCCATTTAAAAAAAAAACAAAAAACTCCTTTACTGGTTTTCTAGTTCTAGTACGGGGAAAACAAAAGATGGGAGATGGGAAAACACGGGAGGGTTGCATCTGGGCCGCTTTATCATCCCATGAAGAAGGCAGGGCATAGTAGAAACCCCATCTGGAAGCATGAAGTCGATCAATAGAGGGAAATGCTATTGATCCGTGGAAACGCGCCTGATCTGGATGCAGAAGGTCACAGGTACAAGACCCCACCCCTCCAAAAAGAGCTAAAGAAGACTCCTGCCTAAAACCATCTTATATTTTTCTCATTCCACATTCTGATTATTCTCCATAAAACAGACTGAGAACAGCAAGACAAGAGAAACGGATTCTCGCATGCCGCCCATGATTCAGTGGAACCAAGCCTTCCTCAGCTTAGTCTGCTGCATTTTACAACCAACTTACCTTTTCGAAACCCCTCTTTCAAAGAGATCTAAAAAGGCTACATTCCTTCCCGCACATGGACAAGTCCTGCAAACTTTATTGTGCCCCCTGAAACACATTATATTTTTCATGTCCAATCCTTTCAAGAGGAGAAACACAAGGACTTCTGCAGCGGTTTGTTAAGCTCCAAATCCCCAGCCACCCTCGGCTTCTTAAAATGGTGGAAACCCCACAAAATAATAGGGTCAACCCTCAGGAAAGGCATAAGCCATGTGGAGGAACGGTTGGAGGAAGAAAAGGAAGGTTTCCATTTGCAGGATTCCTGTCAACCGTCCTGCGAGGGGGCGGCTCATGGACTCAATAGAGGGACCCCCTCCACCCTAAAATTTTCGGGAGGGGTACCCTCCGACTCCATTCATGTGTGATCTATGTCCCTGCTTTTCGTTGTCCTTCCTAACCCATGTAGTAAGTCAAGATGGAGCACTGCCAACTCTATTTGAGGTCCGGCATCCTGCAAAAAAAAAGATGAAACCATTTTCACCCAAGTTCCTCTTCTTAACTCACTCACAAAACTGGCATGTTCTGCTGTAGCCTTCCACAATGTCATCCCCTCCCTGCTGTTCCTTCATGAAATCTGCCTGCTCTTAGAGACACACACACACACCCAAAATCACTTTGGCTCTCCCGCAGGCTCCCTTTGCCAGCCGCTTCCCGCTGTAGTGAGTGCAAAGATGTACATTTCCAAAATAAATAAACAAACAAACATGCAAGATGAAAAATACAACCCTACCCTAGAATGCAGGAAAAGGCACCATCCTCAGGCAGGAAAGATGGACGGGAATCATGTCCTGACCACAAAATGGGGGGTCTGCAGATGGTCCCAGACCCTCTGACTTAAGCTAAGGGCACCTGCCAAGGAGCCAGCTGACTAGCTAGCTGGCGGGACCGGCAGACTGCAGTAAGAGCTCTGCTCGCTCACTGCAGAGGCGAGAAATAATTAACTTCTCCACACTGTCTTTTTGAAAAGAGAGAGAGAGAAGGGAAAAGAGAGCAAGAAGCTGCCAAGAAGATGGATGTAGGTCTCCGAACCGCGAGCAGAGAGACAAAAAGCCCAAATGGTCTCCCTGCCCCGAAGCGCAGTGGTAGGGTCCCCTCCATCCCCCACCCACCCCCAAAGTGGAACGATCCTCCGTCATAAATCCTCATTCTCGACTGCAAGACACGACCGAGCTGGAGGCAAAGTTGAGACCAAGTTGGGGATGCTCCTGGCGATGGAAGAAGAAGGATCCAGGATGCCGAAATCGGGGTGGGGCCCTGGAATTCCAGACTTACCGTCTCCATGACGGCAGACACATAATAAGAATAAAAATTACAATTAACGGTTCGCCCTTTGCCCAACAGTCTACTGAGTGGCAAAGTGAGACAGTGCCGAGTATTTCTCATACCTTATCTCCGCTGTTTTCTGCAGGAGGGAAGTTACTTGTGCAACACAAACCTTTTCTTCCAAAATGTCACCATTGTCCATTCTTATAATTTAAAATATATATATTTAATAACCCCCCAAAGGTCTCTGATGTTCCTCTTGGATTCTGCTCACCGTTTCCCAGGGAGGGTTTAAAAGCTTCAGGGTGCCGAATCTAGACAATCTGCAGGACTTGGGGGCGGAAAACCCAAAAGCCAGCTTCTTGGGAAAGAGCTGCATCTATATTAAGCATAAGGAGAAAAAAACTTTCCCCATCATCTGCGCACGGGGTCCTGCTTAGATCCCAACAGGCAACCTGCCTTATTTGGTGAAGAACCCATTCCTGGGTTCTCAAAGGCGTCTTATGTGTTTGTTTGTTTTAAAAAAGGCAGAAGAAAAATCCTTTGCTGGGAAAATCGAAGAGGTGACTGGAGAAGAGGAGGGGAGAGCCGTTCCTAATGTTTACATGCCTCCGGATTAGGAGAAGAGATGGACAAACCCGAGCAGACTGTTCTAACGCAATGGCAAGCAGCCATTTGGGGCCGAGTTAGAATCTGGCTTACGAATATACGGCTACAACTTCCATAAATTAAGCTGATGCAGATGAGAGGAATCTGGTGGCCGCAGTGGCAGCCCAAGATGGGGGGTTTAGTTGTGGCAAAAGACACAATGCTTCTCTCTCACCATTCTGTGTACAGAAGCTGGTAGGTGTGGTGGTGGTGATTATGTGCCGTCAGATCGCCCTTGACTTATGGTGACCCCATGAATGAGTGATCCCCAACATGTTCTCTCCTCAACTGCTCAGGTCCTGCAAACTCAAACTTGTGGCTTCCTTTAGGGAGTCAGCCCATCTCATATTTGGCTTTCCTCTTTTCCTGCTGTCTTCAACTTTTCCCAGCATGATTGTCTTTCCCAGAGAATCCTGCCTTCTCGTGATGTCCCCAAAGCAGGACAGCCTCGGTTTCAACATTTTGGCCTCCAGAGATAGTTCAGGGTTGATTGGATCTAGCACCCACTTCTCTCCTTCAGCACCACATTCCAAACGAATTGATTTTTTTCCCCTGTCAGCTTTCTAAAGTGTCCAGCTCTCACACCCATTCATGGTGATCAGAAATACAAGAGTGTGGATGATCTTGACCTTGGTCTCCAGTGACCCATCTTTACACTTGAGAATCTTTTTATAATTCCTTCATTGCTGCCCGTCCTGAGTCTTTGTCTTCTCCTGACGTCTTGGCTACCGTCTCCCTTTGGATGGATGATTGAACCAAGGTATACAAAATCTCTTTAACTATTTCTGTTCCGATAGCTCAGTCCTTTTATCCACAAGGGCAAAGGGAGTAGAGCCTTCACGGCCAATGAAGGCAGAAGGCGAGTGCATGGGGTTTCAGGTCCAGGAGAAACAAGAGAGAATAGCCAGTTAGCTCTGGCAAGGGTGCGGTTTCCGCCCCCACCGCGTCTGTGGCCTGAGGCAGGTGCCTTGCTCCCTGGGGGTCCCACCGAGCCAGGCAAAGTGCCCAAGGACAGATTTTGTTCTTATGGAAAGTAGCCAGAATGAGGACAACATCTGGAGATCCTTTGCTTGGGAATCTTATGCACATGGGAGAGCGTTTCACGCTCCTGAAAAGGCTGAAGTCCGGTCCCCAGTGGCTGGGCCATCTTTTGTACTGCTGACAATCTCCTTCCCATTTAATTGTTCCCCGGTTTAGGAATTCTTTGAAGGGACTGGGAGGCACTCCAGCACAGAGCCAAATTACTGATCTTGAAAGCATCAAGGAGTAAAAAAATTACATATCTTGCAAAAAAAAATGTTTTCAACCGGGGAGCCTCTGGGGGATACCCAAAAGCAGCCTCAGAGGGGCCATATGTGCCTCTCCCCATTTCACTCTACTTCAGAAAGCACATGGAGGCCTGATCCAGACTGAGACCAGCAAGCCGAGACAGAGGAAACGCTGCAGCTGTTTTCTTTTACTCCTTGGGCTTACAAAAGAGAGAGAGAGAGAGGCTGAATTAGAACCCGTTTCATGGTGATCAGAGGTTCCAGCTGAAAATAAAAGTGGGGAGAGTTTAATACAGCTTGAGTGGGGAGGGGAAAGGAGGAAGGTTCCCAGTTCCACCAGAGAGGCAGGACTGGGAGATGGGACATGTCACTTTTCCTCCTTGGGGACAGTTGAAACTGAGGCAGTCCTACATTGGGATCATCATGAGAAGGCAGGATTCTCTGGAAAAGATAGTCATGCCTGGGAAAGGTGGAAGGCAGCAGGAAAAGAGGAAGACCAAATACGAGATGGACTGACTCCCTAAAGGAAGCCACAAGTTTGAGTCTGCAAATGCTGAGCACGGCTGTTGAAGTGAGGACATTTTGGAGATCGCTCATTCATAGGGTCTCCATAATCCGGATATGACTTGACAGCACATAACAACAGTTTCCCCTATTTAAATCCCACGCCACCTCTCCACAGACTCTGTTATCATGCCCATTTTAGGGTGATTTCAGTGATTACCATTTTCCCTAAGCAGAGGGAGAGGGAGATATTTAGATCAGAAGAACTGCCCAGACGTCTGAAGTTAAACATGACTTCTTTCCAAGCCTTTATCGGTGCAGTAAAATCGACACACAGACACGCACAAGGGCTTCCGTGTAGGGTTTCAGAAAGCCGCCCAAAACCATACACCAAAGCCATGCCGAAAAAGGCTTCGTACAATCACGTCTGCCCCTTTAGCCAGAAAGATGACAGGCACGGTGAAAGTGAGAAACAGGTATCATAGACAACCTATCCATGCTGGTGTCAATCCACACAGGGGGACAAAGCAGCACTCGGAGAAAGATCAGGGAGGTGGGATTTCTCCGTGTTTCCAGAAACTGAGTAGGAGCCTATTCAGCCGCAAGGTAGAAAGCACAGAGCCGGGGGGGGGGGGGGGGGAAGCACAGCGTCCATGAATGGGTAGCTCAGCTGCCAAGTTATTCGTGGCAAGCGGCAGGAACGAGGCCCACAGTGAAGAAGAATGTGAATTCAAAGACTCTGCAAAGCAATGATGCAGGAATCCGATAAAAAGACCCGTCCGGAAGAAAGAATCAGATCCAGCACCTTCCTCGTTTGCAATTGCCCTTTCTCTTAGCTATCATTTTTTTCCCCTTCAATGCATTACAAAGGGTTCTTCCCGCTTGATACTGGTCCAGGCCCTTCTGGGACTAGACCGCCCTTCAAAGAGGTCATGATGACTTCAAACCGAGGACTGCCCTCTACAAAGTAAGGACACCTGGCCACTCTTGCATAAATGGACACACTGCCATCATGCTGGTGCTCGGATGTTTTTCACCTCTTAATTTTGGGCCATGTGTTTCAGTGGAGCATTCCCCCCCCCCCCCACTATGGAACGTTCCATTGGTGTCCTTTATAGTGGTGGTCCCCCAACCTTGGGCCTCCAGATGTTCTTGGACTTCAACTCCCAGAAATCCTGGCCAGCAGAGGTGGTGGTGAAGGCTTCTGGGAGTTGTAGTCCAAGAACATCTGGAGGGCCAAGGTTGGGGGACCCCTGCTTTATAGAGTCCACCTTCGTTGCAAAAGAAAAGGAAGACGTGTTTTCACGGGCGATAGGGGTGCGGACAGAGGTGAGGAACACTCCCCCCCCCCCCCCCCGGCCCTTTACATGTCTAACAGGAGCTTTTCCTCCTGGCAGCAGTGAAGGACCCAAACCTTGGTGAGTTGCGGGGGCCCAGGTTCACAACCCCTGTCTGATGACCAACCCCACGGGGCATCATGGTACGGCAATAATCCCAGCACTGGAAAAGAAGCTCGTCAATAACAACGGGTGAGAATACTGTTACAGTTCGTTTGTTTTATCAGAATTTACCAACATTCGTAAACCCCTTTCTATTTGGGTTGGAAAGAAAATGGCAAATAAAAAGGATTTAAATGGGGGGAAAGAGGCCAGTGGCTCCAATGTCAGTGGAGCTGTAAATCTGCCTTAGGTTTTGGACCAAACTCTATAGGAAACTACCCAGGATAGCTCTTTTAAAACTCAGACTAAAATCTGGAGTGGATTTACAATCCCCCTGGCCTTGGATCCACTGGCTTTTTGACAACCTATCCAACCTCTTTTTGACAACCTATCCACCTTTAGTACCTATTTTACCTACAGGTGAATTTCTCCACTCTGGGAACATCTCCGTCTGTTGCGATTGGCCAGCACCAATCATTTTTGAAGAATTTAGCCAAATGTGCAGATGTCTACACGTTCTGGACAGATAGACTGAGGAAATGGATTTTTGGAAGAGTTAATCGCCTTCACCCAGAATAGTGGTTTTGACCTCGCTTAGATGTCCAGCTACGCAGATACTTTTAAGCTTTTTTTAAAGGCAAACTAGCTATGGGAGACAGGATCATAAATCTCTGGCCAGCTGGAAGGCAAGCATAGGCGTGTCTTTCAAGCATGCATGTAAGAAATCTAATTAAGGAGGGTGGAGAACTTTGAGCCATCCAGATGTTTTGGGACTCGACTCCTATAATACTAGCCAATGCTGAAGGGGGCTGATGGAGTCCACATCTAGATGGTTGCAGGTTTCTCTTAACCGATGAGGGGGCTTCCTCTCTTCATCTGTGACTCCTGTCTCACCTCTATCCCTTTGGCCCCAAAGCCATCTGCAACCTGTCTCGCCTGCCTCTGCTCTCCAAAATCTTGAAAACCTCTCCGAGGAAATCAGATTGAAGGAAACACGGCAGGAGGAAATGCTACAGCGACCGTTAAAAAGCCCAGCCTCGGCCTTCACTCTCACGCTCTCCACCATAGAAAAACCCTGAACATTCTGGCGTCCTTATCAGCAGCAAAGGAAGCTTCTGTATTTACTTTGCGAAGCAAAACCAAGTAACAGAGGAAAAAATGCAGAGCCACACAGAGGTGTTTTTTTAAAAAAAAAATGAGATCAAGCTCCAGTTTCAGGCACGGTTAAACACACCTCATGCCACACTGGAAAGATAAACACAGCATTTTTCCTGAACGTAACAGAAGTCCTTCTGTACCTCGTTTTCTGGAAACCCTTTGGTAGATTTCCCTCCCATCTTTCTGCAGCCCTGACGTTTCGCCCCCACGAAACGTTTCACCACCAAGCTGCACAGCTCAGCGTTCCCTGGGACTGGTGGGGCTGCAATTTATTCGCCGAACTGATCCTGCACAGATATGAAATCCAAGTTGGGGTTTTCAGATTTAAAACCAGAATTAGGGAATTGTCCTGTACGGACAGTAGGCGGTCACTGACCAAAGTAAATCCCAAGGTGTGAAATAGTGGGGCGGTGGAGTGGTTAGAGCACCAGAGCAGGACCAGGGAGATGCAAATCTCTGACTCACGGGTGACAAGGGAGGCTGCCTTCGGACACTTATGCATCCACCCTCCCTTGGCCGAGCCCATCTTACAGAGTGGTTGTGAAAACAGAAACACAGAATGATCGAGTTTGAAAGTACACCGGGGGCCATCTTGCACACTCACGTCCAACCCCTATCAAAGCAGGAATCCTCACTAATGCATCCTGATGGATGGTTATCCAACCTCTGCTTCAAGACCTTAAGGAAGGTGCGTTCGCTTCCTTCCAAGGTTGTGCATTCCTCCATCAAACCGCTTCCCTCACGTCGAGTTAGCATCTCCTTGCTCGTCGTTTGGATCCATTTTTGGGGTCCTGGGATGGCAGGAAACCAAGCTTGCACCATCCTTTCCCCCCACACCATAACCTTTCGAAAACAGGAAAGGGCTAAGATTACCTCTCAGTCTTATCACCCCATGGCTGATCGTATCCAACTCCTTCCACCGTTCTCCATATAAAAAAGGATGGGGAAAAAGCCGTGTGCCACCTGAAAGCTCCTTGTGAAAACAGTGAGACAAAAATGTGGAAAAACAGCGCTATGGCACTCATGCCCTGCCACAGAGTGGTAGACGACCTGGGCTCTGCAAATTTTAGACCCCATTATGGAGCAAGGAGACTGTGCTCTCTGATACTGTTCAATGGGCAGTGTCTGATGCTTTCAGAGAACTACTGGACAGCTCCGTGGTTTGGGCCTCTGGCTGTGGAGCCAGAGGTTGGGAGTTCGATTCCCCCCACTGGGCCTCCTTGACAGGGGCTGGACTCCGTCACCCATAGGATCTTTGCCAGCTCGGCAGTTCTAAGATTATTATTATTCTAAGATTATTAAAAGCAGACTAAATCAATCAATAAAAGCATGCCTATCTACTCCGAAGTCGCTAATAAGGACCATTTCCAAGCAGCAGAGCAGTCCCTTGACCTTCTCTCCAACGGCACAGCGTTGGGTCTAGTTCAGCCCTTCCCAGATCAGCCGTACTTTATAATTTCTTCAGCCCTGGGAAGGCGGTCGTTCTCAGAAATTCGGCAGGAGTGTGCCAGAAACGCAGGCCCTCCTGCTGGCGCCACACTCATGTCCCCTATTTTCCACCCACAGATCCCATTCACACACTTCTGTGCGGTGGCGCTTGACATTTCACATCCACACAATAAAAAGAGGCAATCTGGGGTGATGGAAAGGGGGGGGGGGGCATAAAGAGCCTTATGAAATAACCAGAGCACGATAAAAAAATATATGATCACTTCGTTTCTTTGTAATACAAGCAGCGATACCAAAGCTTGAGTCTCAGCTTCATATTTCAGCATCTTCTCCGGTGCAAAGTTTCTGAAGCTTCAATGTTAGGATGCATTGGTGGAGTGGACCCAGAGCTCAAGGGGCCCAAGTCCCAGGACCTTCTGAGGAGCAGGGACTACGGCATCCTCTGCCCCCCCCCCCCTTCGGTTTTCCTCTTGCCTGTGATGTTAGCTGAAATCCTCACAAGAGCTGTGAGATGGATGGGTTTTCCCAGGAAAAAGATATTGATGCAAGCTACCCCTGTTGTTGCTTTGGAATTGTGGTGCTGGAGGAGACTCTTGAGAGTCCCCTGGACTGCAAGGAGAACAAACCTATCCATTTTGAAGGAAATCAACCTCGAGTGCTCACTGGAAGGACAGATCCTGAAGCTGAGGCTCCAATACTTTGGCCATCTCATGAGAAGAGAAGACTCCCTGGAAAAGATCCTGATGTTAGGAAAGTGTGAAGGAAAGAGGAGAAGGGGACGGCAGAGGATGAGATGGTTGGACAGTGTCATCGAAGCGACCAACATGAATTTGACCCAACTCCGGGAGGCAGTGGAAGACAGGAGGGCCTGGCGTGCTCTGGTCCATGGGGTCACGAAGAGCCGGACACAACTTAACAACTAAACAATAACAACAACCCCTGTTGTAACGCAAAATATCTGATGGCAGTTTGATCTTGAATGGGCCATTAAGAGCCATTGACTTTACAAAAGACCATCCAGATACTTCCATGTTTGGGGACTCCTTATGACCGGGGTGGTTATGGGGACCGTCATCACGGGTCCAAAATGCTGCAGCCAGATTGTGAACTGCAGGGGTCCACCTAAGCTTTCTGAGGAGGGTAAACTGGAGCTGTGTACATTTGTAGCTGCCAGGAAAATTCTGGAAGCTGTAGACCAAAGAGAGAAATCTGCATACCGCTCCCACAAAACCACTGCAACCTCTGTTTTTAGTTTTCTTCTCTTCCATCCCTCAACTCAGCTCTCTTTACTGCAGAGCTTGGAGTTGGCTCTGCATATAATCTGGGTCCTTTTTAAGGAGAAAAGTGGGATAGAAACAAACAAACCAACAAACTTGGCACAAGGGTAAACAACAGACCTTCTCATGCATTCAGCAAAGTGGAAATCAGAAAGCCTCCAGATCAGAGAGACATGGTACTTCCCTTCCATTAAGCAGGCTGAGGAGCATGGACCTCTGAAATGTGTGCCACCCCACCTCCTTCGTTGTATATATACCTAGTGCAGGTCTAGGACAGCTGAAATACAAGGACTGCCACCCAGCCACTTCAGAGGGTTGGCGAACGGGGGAAATGGCTGTCCGGATGTCATCACCAGAGAACACCAGTTTGCCGCCCAGCTGACATCTGTTTCTTGCTTGAATAATTATCCTGCCCTCAGTTATACCAGCTTGTGTGATGCATGGATGACATTAGATTTAGAACATCTGTCAGTTGGTTCTCTCCCTTCTAGGCCAGAGGGAGAAAAGAGTGACATATGGGCAAAGGACATTCAGCAGTCAGGAGTCCTTGAACCCTTCAGGACTCCTTCATGTCCTCACTGCTAGGCTGGGTTGTGGTGCAGTGGTTAAACTGCAGTACTGCAGTCACAACTCTGCTCACGACCTGACTTCGATCTTGATGGGCTCAAGTAGCTGGCTTGAGGTTGACACAGCCTCGCATTCTTCCGAGGTCAATAAATGGAGTACCCAGCTCGCTTGTTGGGGGGGTGGGGGCAATGTGTAGCCTGCAGAATCAAATTGTAAACCAGCTGCAGAGTGCTTTAAGCACTATGGGATGGTACATAAGCAGCACGCTTTGCTTTGCTCTAGCTCAATCCGTACAGGATTGTCCTACCCGGGGGTCACATGTGTCTGACATTTGATTTTGCAGTTGCTGGAACCCCTCAGCATCCCCACCACTATTTAAAAAGAAGTTGCATTTGTACAAAATAAATAAATAAGGAGAACCAGTCTTTGGGAACCTTTAACAAGTGTGATTCTCTTCTAATTGTAAGCCATTAAACCCTTTCTCTCCCCCCCCCCCCCCCACCCAGGACACACTGGAAAAGAGACAAACAAACAAAAAGGGGCTTTAAAAGAAGTGCATACAGACTTCCAGACACCTCTTGATTTTGCTTTCAAAGTAGCGATGGCCACGAAGCAGGAAATTTATGGGAAATCGCTGGTTCGTTGTTTCTGGTCGGTTTGTTCAAACTGGACACGACGAACTGACCTGAACCACGAACCACACATTTTCCAGAACTTCCTGGTTCGTTCCCACTGTCTCCACTGCCTGGTTTGTTCAGCAAAAATTCAGAAATTTGCAGTTCATGGTTTGCGGACCACGACGAACCACAAACCAAGGCGAACTGCCCTGTTGCTAGTTCATGCCCATTTCTATTTCAAAGCTGAAACGTCGCTCTCGGAGTCTCGGACAGAGCTATCACTAGTCATGTGGATAACTGGGACAAGCACCATGATCTCCCAGCCACTCCACCGTGAGGCATGGGTAGAAGACCTGCATGGAAAATGAGGAGAAGAATGGAGTGTCCCCCCCAAAGTAACAGGAAGTCTGCAGTTTCAGCAAACAATCATTTTTTAAAAGAAGAAAGTGAATCGGACTGGAAGCTGTCGCTGTTCCTTACCCTAACATTCACCGGCAGATCCACCTCCAGTGCCCTCTAAGTTTGGTACCCTGGGGCACAGCCCGTGTTCCCCCATCTTGGCCCTGCTCCGGGACCCACCAAACCCAACCATTTCTGGCGTACTTGGTCCAGGGAGCCCTCCAGTGTACTTCCTGGCTTCATCACTCCCTGAATGGGGTTTGAATTGGGTGGATTTGTTATCTCTGCAGAACGTGACTCCTTCCTGAGGCTGAACCTAAGCGTCCAAGGTCTGGAAATACATTTATTCCTACATGGCAAAGACTCTCCCTGCAACCTTTCAGCAAATAACTGCAGCGTTCAAGCCTCTAGGTCACACATTATCCTAATCAGCTGATTAGCGGTTTCTGCTCCTCCAGCCCCCACTTCTGCCAGCCCCCACCCTCCCACCCACCTGCTCGCAGAGGCGGGAGAGAGGATGAGGCAAAATCGCTCCGTCTTCGAAGGACCAACCAGCCACCTAGGATGCCCAGTTTTCCCACGGTTCCTTTGAGACACCGGCTACCAAGTTGGAACTCAGAGCAGCGCATGATCGCATTCCATCATTCACAGTGCACATGTGCACGCAACCCTGCTCGCTTTCCAGAGGGGTCTTCGGACAGCTCAGTGGTTTAGGTCTCTCGTCACAGAGGTTGGGAGTTCGATTCCCCCACTGGGCCTCCTTGACAGGGGATGGACTCCGTGATCCATGGGGTCCCTTCCAGCTCTACAGTTCTAAAATGAACATTATTATTTAGAGGAACACCATTTCACTCCCCAAGCAATGGCTGCTTCTAGGTCAGTCAATGAGTAAACCAGAGATTTACCTAACACCTCTTCTCTCATGGAATGCCAGCACCGTACAACCTCCCCTGGGCCGTAGAACGTGAAACAAATGTTTTTGATTTCTGTACAAGGCGCCAATGTCAGCCCGGCCCACGTTTCCACTGTGGCCGAGACCATTCTCAAACTGCCGAAAGAGAATTTGGCTGCAACGGCTGAACGACAGCTGCCTGGTAAAAGAAATCAAAACAGGCGGGAGCCAGGTTTATTCAGACTCGTTTCCTGAAAATCTGTTGTGAGCCTTCGTGGCCTCTAGGGCAGCGGGGAAAAGGGTTTCCAGGCTTCTAGTTGGGGGGGGGGGGGGGGAATGAACAGGTGATGTTTTTAATGCCGGACAGGGAAAGGAGCCAAGTTTTCTCAGGAACCTGTTTGTTCCCCATCATCGAAGTTCTGCGTGATTGCCATGCGAAGAAAAATGATTGAAATATGAGAATCTGCCAGCTTCTAATAAACAAAGTCCTAAGTCAGGCAACGTGACCGGGGCTTTGACACAGAGTGCTGAATTTTAATAATAATAATCATGTGCTATCAAGTCAAATTTGACTTATGGCAACCCTTTTCAGGATTTTCCAGGTAAAGAGTATACAGAAGTGGTTTCCCCTTCCCTTCCTCTAGGGGGCATCCTTGGGACTGTGCAGCTGGCCCAAGGCCACCCAGGCTGGCTCTACTTTGCAGGAGGCCCAGTGGAGATTCGAACTCCCAACCTGTGGCTCCGCAGAGCCATAAACCACGGAGCTAACCAGCCAGCTGGACAATAATTGTGGGCCGTCAAGTCAAATTAAACAACACACAATTAAAACACCGAAACATTAGCAACAGGTTCGCTGGTTTCTCACCTGCAGTCACGGTGTCTTTGTCCCTGGCGGCCAGCTCTTCTACTTCGGATCGCCTCCGGAGCTCAAACCTCCGGGAAAACCCTTCCCTCGGCTTCCACAAATCCTGAATCAGGAGGGGCTTCTCATTGTCCCGCAGAACCCTCAGCCCTTCCATCTGCCACTGTTTCTCTGCACCTGAAAACTTCCCGATGACATCGCAGAGAACGTAATGGTCAGCATCCACTTTGCTGAGTCCATAGCGCTCCAGCGCTTCCTTCACCAGCTCTTGGGCGCTGGAACTGGCCGTCGCCAGGACGCTTTTATAATGGGCTCCCACACAGATGTGGCATCCGAAGACCTTCAGCACCCCCGGGGCCGACCTCTGCGTGGACAGCTCCGAAGGGTCATCCTTGCCTTCTCCCGGGTAGCCGGCCACCGAACTACGGTCCTTATAGCTCAAGGTCCGGTACAGGACTTGGGAGAAGATCCGGCTTTGCCGCTTGAACTTGTTTTTCGATGGCGGTGACATTGTCGAGGAGGGTGATCTGTAGAACATAGTGCTGGAGGCCATCATGGGTCCTGGCTGAGAAGGAAGGGGGAAAGAGTTAGCATTTTTTTATAGGACCGGAAGAGAAATAAACAGCCTAATACCGTAGAGAGCATATGGTCACAATCGTAAAAAAAGGCGGGGAGGGGGGGTTAATGAAGGAGGCAGGAGCACAGGCGGCTTCAAGATCCCAAACTAGCCAAGGTCTCTCACACACATGTTGCTAAGCTTGTGTGTGTTTCCACTTTCCTGAGCGGCAGAAAGTTTCCATCGTAAGAGAGCACACTGGAATTTGGAGACCTCCCAGTTTGTTTACAGCAGGGCTAGGCATTGATTCGTTTGAAAGATGATGCTGGAGGAGGGCTTTCTGGATACCCTGGATTGCCAGGAAGATGAACACGTGGGTCCTAGGTCAAATCAGCTTTCTCTGGAGGCCAAAATATGGACAGCGAGGCTGGCCTACTTTGGGCACATCATGAGAAGGCAGGATTCTCCGGAAAAGACAATCATGCTGGAAAAGGTGGGAGGCAGCAGGAAAAGAGGGAGACGAAATACGAGATGGGCTGACTCCCTAAAGGAAGCCACAGACATGAGTCTACAAGAGCTGAGCAGGGCCATTGAGGATGGGACATTTTGGAGGCCAATCATTCATAGGGTCGCCATAAGTCGGAGGCAGTTGAACAGCACATAAGAACAACAACAACAGGCAACTCAGGCTAACAAGGATCGCTACTCCCATGAGCTCTAGTCCAACACAGGGACGATGACAGATGTTGGGAGTTACAGTCTAACATGAGGAAGGCCAAACGTTGGCCACCCTTGGCCTAAGCTTCAGCAGGGTGCTTGTTGGCTGCACCTATTGATTTTTTAAAGGTACATTTCTAATAAATTTGTCTCTGCCTTGTACTGGGAAGCTTCACATCCTATCTCCTTATTGGAACAGAAGCCAGACTGTCCGGCTGAAGAATCTGCAACGTTGATGAGTACATCCTAGTGATGTCCTAAGCTTAGAGGTACCCTCAGCTGTGAGGATCTGTGGTTCGGTCCATGCATGGAGTTCCTGTGTTGATACCAATCACAGCTATTCTACGCCCATGCTGTGTTTTCACAGGCGATAACGGCCAATTCATCACCTGGTGATCAATCTTCTGGTAATAAGGCTCTTGATATTTAGTTAGGAAGGACCCAGTTTGCTTCTGGGGTCAAACTCAAAGGCTTTACAGCCTGGTGGCACCTGCCGGAACTCATGCAAACGGAAGTAATTCTATTATTTCATTCATTTAATGTTGTTCTCAGTCATGCAAGGATGCATTGGAGATTCTCCGACCCCTTCCTCCTTTTAAAAAGAGAAGATTCTTTCTCCTGTACAAAAGAAATCATTTCAGGCCTAGAGCCTCCAGGATGTTCCAAAAACGCATCTCTCACAAACACGACAAACACCCCTCTCCCCAGACACGACGGGGAGGTTAATGAAATCCGTCGCGTGTCAGCCGTCGGCCGGTGCGGGCTGCTTGCATACGACTTTGTCTTGCTCGAAGCCGCAGCTCGCGGCGACAAACAATTACACCCAAATCTCAGTTTCTATTTTTACAAAAAGAGAGACGCCCATTTCTCTCCCTGGTGGTTGCCAAGGCGAATGTAAAATGAAGCCTTCAAACAGAAAGGAAATACAAAAAACGCAAGGAAAAGTGTTTTGTGTGTGCAGGGTGTTTGGGCATTTATGTGTGTGTGTGTGTGTGTGAGAGAGTAACAATTTTTCTATTTGTCCTCTAACACAGAGAACAATGCAGGCATTTTACAAGCTTGTAGCCATTCTCCCTCTCTCAATGTCAACCCCTCCCCTCTGCCCAGCACGTATTTAGAAGAGGTGCTCCCTCAAGTAAAAAAGGTCTGTTTGTCATAGCTTGTGACAGTCCTCACCTCTGTATTTTGCATCCAGTGGGCTTTGTGTTCTGATTGGTCACTGAAATGGAAGATAAACATGGGTTTAAGTTGCATTTCTGATTGTTGACTGGGCACCTCTGAGGAAATCCCACTGTGGGAAAGAAAACAAATTAGGGAACACAAATGTCCCTCGATGCTTACTTTGACCATGAATTCTGCATGTGAGTGTCAGAGCTTTCCGAAATTACTTTTGGGACAACTGCCAGTAGCCGTTCCCCTTGCTGGCTGGAGAATTCTGGGTATTGTAGTCCAAAAAAGGAACATTTCCCCCCAAGCTCTGGTACAAAAATATATGTTTGTAGCATTTGATCTTCATTCACACCAAGCAACTTGCTGGCGCCTTCTCCTCCTTATGCACGCCAAAACAAGACTGAGCAAACAAATATAAATGCCCTTAAAATAATCCGATTTGCAAAACACTGCAACGGCAATCATAAAATCTCTGGAGGCTCTCCCTCAAAGCCCATAACATCACAGTCCAAAATCCTGAACAAACAGCACTTCCTTGAACCTTTGTTTGAATGACAGGACTGTGTGGGTGGGTCTAATATACTGCAGGAAGGGGCTGCAGAAAAACCTAGGCAGTGTGATAGTGAGACCACTGGACTGGGACTTAGGAGATGCAGGTTCTCTTCCCCAAGGGGCCACGAAACTCACTGGGTGGTCTTGGACCTTGGATCCCGCTCCGCCTGGCCTACCTCACAGGGCTGTTGTGGGAAAGAAGCAGGAAGAAAGAGAGCCACGGAGGCGTTTCATAGAGAGAAGGTGGGATCAAACGCAACCAAT
Source organism: Intellagama lesueurii (assembly GCA_037013535.1). NCBI lineage: Eukaryota > Metazoa > Chordata > Lepidosauria > Squamata > Agamidae > Intellagama > Intellagama lesueurii. The sequence goes on along the minus strand of JBAJHW010000012.1, from coordinate 17,915,688 downwards.
GAATTAAAAAACAGGGTGCCACCACCAAGAAAGCCCTGCACTGTGTTGCCATCATCCTGGCCAATGCTACAGGCTGACAACAAGCGAGGCACCCCTTTTCAGTCATCAAGCAGAGGCTGACTGGCCACTGGGGTGCTGATCCTCTCTCAGGGATTTACATCCCAGCCCTTTAGGGTGTCGAACGCCTTTCGGCCAATTTCAGCTCAGTAGCTCCTAGGTTGCCAGTTTCTTAAAACTTGGGATAATTAGATTCCTTCTACTCCACCAGCTGCAGGACCCCAGAATCCTGAACTAGCTACAACCTCTCACCTGTCTTCAAGGGCCGCCCCTTGCAATGTTATTTCCAGTGGGTTCTTTGCAGATCTGCTTCTTATCCTTCCTCCAGAGCTTCAAAAACTTACTTTTGGGGGTAAGCTGTAGAATCCGGGAGCAGTCCCCCTAAAAAATGGAACTTTTCCAATCCCAGCATATTTCCTTGGCTAGCCCTGAGACCCTAATTTGCTGAGTGACTTCAGAAGAGCGCGCGCCATGCGCCAGACACCTTTGGCACCAAAATGCGGGGGACATGTCGTGCGCAACAGTTTCATTGCCAAGGACAACGGGATGGGGACCGGCAGCTCTGGACAGTTTTATGAATCAATGTACAGTATGCAATCCATCTGGGACCAGCATGAGATTATTTTCCTACGTTAGGAACGTATTGCCCAGCCAAGCAGAATATTCCATGAACAGCGGCCAAAGGGACAGCCACTCTCAGCATTTAATGGTGGCTTCTCTTTTTGCTTCCACTTCTTATTGACAAATAAATAAATCTCATGACATTCATCTCCAGCATCTAACCAAGAAGAATCAGAGCACTGTTCACGGCCAGGGTGAAAACACACACACACACACACACAAAGCCCTAGTTCATTGCATGGGGCTTAGCAAGCCAAAGAGCATGGGGAGTTTTCATGAGGTCTAGCAACATGGCTGGAGCTCCACAACAGATTCGATAAAGGAGAAAGAGAGAGGGAGAACCAAGGCCCTGTCTGCAGTCTAACAAAAGAAAGATTAAAAACCAAGACACTTTGGGGAGGAAGAGAAAAGATAATGTCAATCATGTCTATCACAACCCCAATATTATTGACTCTGCATTGTACATGAGAGGGCTCACAGCTGAAAAAGTAGGATTTACTCAGGGAGCACATGATGTAGAAAATTAAATCTGAATTAAATGTGTATCTATCATTTCCCAGCAGGCACCGGGATGCATTTTGGATCCTCGTCCATAAAAATATCGTCTCCCTCCCCCTAGTTCTGAGTTGCCGTATTACCTAGTTACCCAGGTTTTACCCAGATTTTGGGCCCATTTATGTTGGGCTGCCCATCTGCTCCTTTGAATTTCACTATTCCCTAATCAGCTGGCTGTTTCACACCCTTGTCTATTTCCTGCCTGCTCCCTCCTCTGTGATGTCACAAGGCTCCGCCCCCGTCAGTCTCCAGATATGGGCCCTGAAATCTCAGCGATGGGGATGCCCCCAACCTGGCAGCCCTACCGACCGTTGAGCAGAAACATGCAGCCAATTCTTAGCTATTGATTTCTTATTCTTTAGACTTTTGCTGTTAGAGAGAGATGGGAAGAGTGGGGTCTTCTGCCTCAGGTTCCAGAACCCCCTGGGTGTCCTTGAGGACTTGGTAGCATGTCTTTGTGCCGAAGGTGGGCATCATTAGCAGCCAAAGACCCTACCATTGGGTCTGAAGGATTTCTGGACCAGGCAGTCACGCTTCAGAGTCACCTGAAGGACTCCTCGTTTCCTGCGTCACGGCACGGGGGACCTCCTTCGGCTTTAATGCTATTAGAAGAGCTTTCCTGAGGCTGGAAAAGTTCCAGAAGCCAGCTCCCTGAAGAGCCAGGCCGGCTAAAAAGGCAAGGTCACCTTCTAACCTAGAAAGAGAAACCTGAATGCTTTCTATTCTGAGCGCTAGAAGAGAAGAAGACCGTCCATCTTTAGCTTCGCTGACCCCCATCCCAGCAGGGGTAGTTAAGTCACTTCGCGGCGTCGATCCCTTTCTCCCTCACCCTCTTACATCCTTGCTCGTGCGGACTCTCCAGCAAGGAAGCGTTCAAAACCCTTATTATTATTATTATTATTATTATTATTATTATTATTATTATTATTATTATTATTATTATTATTATTATTATTATTATTATTATTATTATTATAATTATTATTATTATTATTATTGAAGATATCGTGTAGCTGAAGGCATCTTCAGTCCAACCCCGAAATGAAAGGATAAAGGAACCGTTGGATAGCGCAGTGGCTTAGGTCTCTGGCTGTAGAGCCAAAGGTTGGGAGTTCGATTCCCCACTGGGTCTTCCTATCCAGAGGCTGGACTTGATGATCCATCGGGTCCCTTCCCGGCTCGGCAGTTCTAAGAGGATTTGATTTGACCCTAAAGAGGCAGGTCAGGGGCCTTGACATGGTTCACCCATCCTCAGCAGATTTAGTAAGCACGTACGTCCTTGGAGCATCATCTTTCCTGCATTTTAATTCTTTTCAAATCATCACTCTTTCCTGCCTTTGAATTCTCTTTAAATCATGGATTCCTGCCTTGAGCAGGGGGTTAGGCTTGATGGCCTTACAGGCCCCTTCCAATTCCATTATTCTATGATGCTCTAAAAATCCTTTCTATCTGTGGTCATAATCAAGCCACAAAATTGGCCATCAAAAGCTGGAAGGTGTGCAACAAGGGCATACAGTCATAAATGGTGGGGGGCCATTGGGGAAGGTTGCATTTGACCGTGTACCCAGCTCATTTCTGTGCCGTCCATCTCGTTTTAAAGAAGAGCCTCTTTCTTCCTTGCTTGCTGAAAAACCACGAAACTTTCAGCATCTTCATTTCAGAGGAAAGCTAAACAAGATGTGGGGAAGAAGAGGGAGGAAGGAGGGGCTGCAAAATCCTCAATGTGGAAGAGATTATAACTCCAAAATGGCAACGGAAATGAGAAAAAAAAGAAAATGAACGGAACCGGGAATATAAAGCAAAGTGTGGCTTCAGGCCACACGGCTGATACGACCGGCCTTCTCCCTACACAAGGTTGTGCATTTCAACAGGAGCGAGACCTAACGCAGGAGAATGAGCACTGCCTATCCCCCCCCCCCCCCCGTTTCGCCTCTCCCCGCAATCCAGTCCTGTAGGCGGGTTGCATCTCGCAAATTATGGAATAGAAAGGCCTCCGCTGTAAAAGGCCACCACAATTAGCTTCCTGCAGGCTGTTGCAATTTCCAGCCTCGGGTGGTACAAAATGGAAAGTTGAGTGAGCGGAGGACGCAGGCAATTTTCTGCCGGTTTTGCAATGAGAGCACTGATGGAAAATTTCCCGAGCCTGTTTCAGGGGATTGCTCCTCATCTCGCTGTAATTCACAAGTGCGAGGTGCCCTCGGATGCATTAAACGAGAAGTTAATTTGACGACAAGGACATCAAAGGAGCAATTATCGATAGCCCATGTAGGTTCCTGCTACTCCAAAAATTTGAATTAGGCCAGTTTTAATTAGGAAGACGAGGTTTAATTTACAGATCAATCAACTAAGGCCTCAGTTGACTAATCTGGAGGGAGCTGAGGATAATGGGTATTTGCAAATTTTAAAGCAGAGCTTGTTGGAGTTTTTGGAACCTCGCAGGCTGCCTTTAGTAGGTTTTGCTGGGAGGGGCCTTTCTGGGCCGGGGTGGCTGTCAATCTATACAGCACTAACCAATCGTTCCTTCTCTGCCTCTGAATTCAAACAGAGCCCCACCTCTCTACTCAGCTCTCTTTCCCTCTCTTTAGTCTGTTGAAGTATGTTGCTGAAAGCAGTCATGTTTATCAGTTAGCTGTTGATCTGTAAGTCATGAAACATTTTTGTTCTTTCTCCTACTGTTCTCGTTCTCTGTATAAGTCTCAATGACAAAGAAAAATCTAGAAAGGAACTTGGATGAGTTGCCCAGGCCCTAGGCTGAAGAAATTGAGCCGGTGACCTTTCTGGTAGCACGAAGACAAAATGATGGCAAAGTCAGCAGGCTTCTGTACTGCAAACTAGCCTTCTATAAAAAGCAGAAGAGCCAGTCCAGGAGAAAAACAGTAAGTTGGTAATTCTGGGCCATCCTTGCTGGCCAAAGTTACACCCAGGCCGATGTACCCAATAAAACAGAGTGGAAAAATGCAGTCGCCCGAGTTCCTTAAAAGCCAGCTGCACCTGGCACCTGGCAATTTGAAAATATTCCTTTTTTTCCGTACAGCGCTGACTCCTGCAACATAAAGTCAGCTTCCAAAAAAAATGTGCCAGTGTGGAGGAATTTTAAACGCTTTTCCATCCCAGGCATAAACAGCAAAGCAGTAATTTATTCTCTCAGAAGATACGCACAAAAACAAACAGAATAGCGCTTGGCGTTTGCTTGTATTCCAGCGCTTCCCAAACACAACCGTCTCTACAGGCTGCCTAATGGCGGTTTTATTATAGCAATAATGTCTTGGTAGCAATTAAACGATCACTCGGAGCTGAGGAAATGAATATTCCCACAGCAACCAAACACCCAACATGTCCCCGGATGTACCCAAGCGGCGCCACTGTGCTAGGAGGGCGAAGGCTGTGACAACGGAGCAGGCGGCCACCATCACCCTTATGCCAAAAAGGCCAACATGCCAAAAAGGGCGAAACACAATATGGGGGGGATAAAAATACTCACCCCCATGCCCAATCGGCCCCCTGCCTTCGTTTCTCTGGACCCACCATGTTGACTTCCAGAAAGGACCAGCCAAAGCCATCCTGGCCATGGTGGTGTTCTTTCCCAAGCCCCCACAGTGGTAGTGGTGATGGTGTCTCCAACGGGCAGAAATCCAACTGGCGAAGCACAGCCCCGAGGAGGGGTAAATCTTCACCTGTGGCATGTCCGCCAAGTTGCAACACCAAAGCCCCAACCGATGCTTTTTTGTTTTAGAAGTAGCACAGAGGGAGCGGGTTATTTGAACCTTACCTCCCGTACACCCTCGGCTGTTGCTTCTTCTGTAACTGTCGACTTTTAGAGGCTGGTCGTTGTCGTTTTCCTCGTTGTCGCTTTTGCTGTTTTTAAAGCACGCCACCTCCAGCCCACAGCTGCCCGGTTCGGCCTTCGCCAGCCTTACACACCCCATGAACAGCAGGAAGGTGCCTAGAAACTCTACGGCAACCTTCGGAGCAGGCTCACCCATGGCATCTGGGCCTGGTTTGGTCACTCATGGCAACCAGGCGAGCCTCCACTTTCTTTCCGAGGGCATGGAAAACAAACACCGCCGGCAGGCTTGCCCCAGCTCCGGTGTCGCGTCTTGCCGACACAGGAAAACAAGCCCACTTTCTATTGTTATTTTCCCTGTTACACCTGGAGTGGTTTTTCTCTACGGATTTTGTCTTGTTCCCTGGTTTCCACCACCGGCTGTGCACGGATGCCCCCCTCTCTCGGAGCGATATTTGCCTTTTCCTGCACTCTTGTCTCCAAACCCATCCTTCCGACAACGTCAAAACACCCGCCGCCGTCTCCATGGAGGTTGGGACTGTCGTTCCCTGTCACTTCGTCTCCTAGGGTTGCCATTCTTATAGATTCTCAGATCTGTCATTCAGCCGTCCCGCTTAAGTTGCCCAGCACAAGTGAGGGAGAGAGACATCCATGGGCGCCTCCCAGCCCATCTGTTGCGCTTTTCAGAGTGTGTTTTGTATTCATGGGCGGTGTGTGTGGCTAACCAGTAAGGGGCAGCGTGTGAGACTACAACAGGAGACCTGGGTTCGAATCCCTGCTCAGACAGGGAAGCTCACTGGGGGATGAAAGAGGTAAACCACCCCTTTGATCATCCTATATACCTTGAAAATCTCACGACAGTCACCCTAAACTGCAAACAACCTGGGGACACATAGTAACAAAGCTGTGTTGTAAAACAGGATGTTTTCCTGCTGACCTTTTCACAAATACACAAAGTCTTTGGGTGGGTGGGTCTATTTTTTTTTCTTAGCTCCCTAGGGCACCAGACCATGTTATATACAAAAGCTCACAGGGACCAGAAATGTAAAATGCTGTTTGTAGAGATTCGCACCATTTGCTAAGGACAGCCTAACACTTTCGTTTGCCGAGGTGAAGAACGACACCCTCCCTTCGGTGTAGAGAAGCCAACTGGGCTAGTAGGTGAAACCAGCATCGATGGCAGCAATGGAGCAGCAGGCAAGCTTGGGGGGGCCCAGGCAGATGAGTGGTGTTTCTTCTACGGCCGAGAAGTTATGAGGAACAGCCAGCAGCCACCACCATGGCTCTCACCCAGAAACCTGCCACCAGAGGCAGTCAGCTCACTCTGCCGAATGGTAGGGCCAGCCTTGCTTGGTTTTACACCTATCTTCGAACCCTCAGAATCTTTTTCCAAAAGCAGTTGCAACCAGACCCTTCTAATGGAGCCTGGGTTAAACTCAGGACTCTCTGTACGAAAAAACCGTCTACCCAATTAGGGAGCTTAAAATCCTTCCCCAGAGGCGAACGATGCATCATCTGCATATAAGCTCAGTACCACACAGTTGCCTTTTACACAGCCACCCACAAGGTGACACCGGACAAGGCCAGGTCAAAGCTGCAACGAAATGGCCAGTGGTTTAGTGGAGCCAAAGGCTGCAGTTTTGAAACTCTACAACATAGTATTTTTGGGGGGGGGGGGGGGTTTACGACATTATTTCCTCCCCCAGGCCCCTCCGCTCCCTCAGAACTCAGCTGCAAGTAGCAGAACCAGCATCACTGAAAAATATCCCTGTTGTGAGGCAAAGTATATGGGGACAGCATACACCATGAAAAGCCATTAACTTTACAAAAGACCTGTCCTTCGGTTGTCAATATGGGCCAATCCAGCAGCGTGTGCTTTTGGACTCTGCTTAATGGCAGGATGGCTACGCAGGCTGACACGAGGATTTGAAATTCTACCATTTCACTAGGGCGCACAGCTCCAGGCACACAAGAAAACAACACATCCCCACACAGCAGAAGCCATATGCAAGGAGCCGTTGGCTCCAAAACCATTCCTAACCTGCAGGGGCCCCCTTTTCACAACACGATCTTCGACAGATCCTTTTTTGCGCAGCGACTACGAAGCCCAACACAAAGCAGAGGAGGAAATAAGAGCTTGGGCACAACTGCCATGCAACCGGCACATGCCTCGCATTTTGAACCCAGGTGGAAACGCTGCCTACAAAGCACATTAAAAGTTCCAGGGAAGCTGGGGAAACGACACGAGACGCACAGACTGTGACAACACATTTCAGATGCAACGGAGTGGGGTGGGGTGGGGAGATGTTCCAGGAAGCCCCGTTGTGAACATTGAACACCAGGCATATCCATGTTAAAATTGGCCTCTCCATCAGAGGGGCTGCCGGATGGTTGTGTGGATCCGTCCCAAATCAGCAGCACCTCTCATACGACCTTCCCCTTTTTGAGGGTCTCCCACAGATGTGTTCCATGGTTTAAGGACTCCGGAATAGCCTTCAGCTTCTAACGCCATCCATACTCAGGACGGACTCAGACGGAGAATCATCTTAGAACTAGAGAGCTGGCCGGGACCCTCGTCAAGCGCAGCCCCTGTCAGGGAAGCTCCGCGGGGGGAATCGAACTCCCAACCTCTAGCTCGGCACCCAGAGGCCTAACACCCCCCCCCCCCCGAGCTAGCCATGAAACGTTTCATTTATGCCCTTTCTCTCTGTGTTGATTCCTTTGCCACCTTGCAAGCCGAGGCCTTCCGCGCCAAAGGGTATTACGGAGGCACTAATCCGGTTTAAATCGGGGTTAAGCAACCTCTTCGGTGCAGCGCCAGGGGTTCCAGCGCCCACACATGCACACCAACCAACCAGCCCCTCGCCTGCCCCAGCTGGGCCGAGCCATCCCGGGGGGGGGGGGGCTGCCGCCTGTTATCCCTGTGCGGGCTTCTCTCTCTTCTTCTCTATTTAAATCTCTCTCCTGGCGCAATCTGGGCACAGTATCGGACGCTAACTCTTGCTTCCTCCATCCTGTCCCAGTTTTCGGCCGGTCAGGGCGGCTGCGTGGCACCAGGGCTGCATTTTCTGGATGCCCCCCCATGTCTTGGCATCCCAATCGGGGAAAGTGGGGGGGGGGGGATAGGTCAGCCTTACCCCACTCCTGCGCCTTCCTTTTCCCTCTGCCCCCCCCCCTTTCCCGTATGGTATCCATGCGAACCCACCCTTCCCTCGACTTTGGAGGAGGGGGCGCACTTTTGGACCGGCGCTCCCGTGCCCACCCACCCCCGCCCGCCCGGGTGCCACCTGTCAATCCGGATCCCAAAGTCTCCCAAGTTGGCCCCTCACCTTCCCCGGCTTTTGCGCAGCTCCCTCGGGGGCATCGTCAGCTTTTTGCGCCGTGGCAGCTCCCGGCCAGCGCTCTCCCGAAGGCAGGCGGAGGTGGGCAGCGGAGCCAAGCCGAGGCTCCGCGCTCCGTGTGCGCGCCTCTGTCTCTCTCTCTCTGCCTGTCTCTCTCTCCCTCCGTCCCTCCTCCAGCACGTCCGACCAGCCGGGGCGGAGGAGAGGCGCCCGAAGCGGAGGCGGAGAGCCAAGTAGGAGGGCCGCGCCACCTCCTGGCCAGTGCGCGCCATGACCCGCCGGAGAAAGGCATCCGCTTCCCTGTCCATAACCAGGTCGCTTCAGACGTTCTGCGGCGGGGGATGCGTGTATTTGCCGTCACGTGTACAGGCAAGCAGGGGCTAGCCTTTTCTTGTTACGAGCCATCAAATCGTTTCCGGCTTATGTCAATCAGCGACCTCCCGAAAGTCCTGTCACTTACAGTCAGGCTCTCTTGCAAACTTAAGGCTGTGGTTTCCTTAATTGAGTCAATCCACCTCACTTCTCCCCTTCCTCTTCTCCTGCTCTCTTAACTTTCCCCAGCATTACTGTCTTTTCCAGTGACAGGAATGAATTAATGGCCTCGAAACGGTCTTACCAGGAAAAGTCCTCTCAAACTAAGGTTGTGGCTTCTTTGACTCAGTCCATTTCACATCTGCTCTTCCTCTTTTCCTGCTTCCTTTTGCCAGTGACCCTATTAGTGCCTTCCGAAAGCTTCTATCGTAAACTAATTTAACCTTCAGTAATGTGAAAATCTTCTTCCCTTGTGTGTGCAGCATAGATGTTTTCCATACCGGGTTTCCCTTAATGCCTGTGTGAATGAGTTTGGGAAACGCTCCCTCCCCAAAAATCTGCCATTTAGTGATACAGTGCTCCTGAACATGGAGGCTCCATTTTCTTGGCTTACAAAGATGGCTTCCGCCTCATCCTTCAGGAAGAGGCGTGGGAGTCAATGGCTTGGCACCCCATCTTGTGACCGAGAATTCCATAAATTGTATATGTGGGTGCAACAAAGAAGTGTTTATATTGCAAGTAAATATCCCGCACAGTCTGTTATTCCAGAAGCTGCATTACACAGAAGCAGCTCATCAGCGCATCTAGCTGCCTGTTGTTCCCAACCTGGCGCCCTTCCAATTTGCAAGATAGTCTCCCTAGCCTCCCACTGCTTAAAGAAAAACACAGGTAGCTGGATCGACCATGTCAACAAATAAGGAGCAGGCCTTTTTTAAAGCTAATGGCTCTTAACTGCTCCTTCTGACAGAGGGGTGTGTGTGTTCTGCACTGTCAAGTTATAGTGACCCTCATGGGGCTTTCAAGGTAAGTGAGATATTTAAGGAGGGGTTTTACCAATTCCACTCCTCCAGTGAGTTCCCATGGCTGAGTGGAGAACTTGCAACAATATACTGAAAATCCACCTTTTTCCCCATTTACCATCACAATTGCAGCTAAGCTCAGAGAGAACAGAGAAACCTGGAGGGCGGTAGATGATGTCACAGGCAAACACAGCGGCTGTGAAGAAAGTTTTGCATCTTTGGAGGAATAATGTTTTACCACCCTCTAATTGTGAAGCTGCCATCTCGTTTGTTGCTACCCAAAGACACATATTTCTAATTATGAACCAGACCCTCAAAGGATTCCCATTCACGGTTGAATAGGTCTGCCCACAGAAAACACCCCATAATGAGCTGAAACCATTGAACTTAATCTTTACGATATTGTGCAGCTTCAGACAGGGGAGCGAATGGCAAGCCACCTCCAGTCAAGCTGCACAGTATTTAAGGCTGCCCAAGTAAGTCCTATAAGCATCCCTCCCTCTCCTAGGCATTGAATTAAAGCAACAAACTAATACATTTAATACCTAATTATTTGAGAATCTTTCTCACTCAAACTAATGAAAGGGCTGGCCTGGCCTGAAAAGAACTCTGCCATCAATTCTTCCCCACCCCACATCCAGAAAATAAAGATGAAGAAACCAACAAAAAGAAGGCATCGTTTTATTATTATTTAAATCTTATTCCACAAGAAACAAAGTTCACTAACAAGATTTTTTTTATTACAACTTGTATTAAATAACACTGTGTTAAATATAAAATACTCATTTAAAAAAACACACAAGCAACAGTTGGTTTAAAAGACTGGACATTTTGTTTTTCTGTGCTTTTTTTTTTTTAATCACTCAAGTTTTTATCACAGACATTCTTCTAAAGTTACAAATTCGTGAAATGTTAGTAGAAAACAACAGGACAATCAAAATAACCCATCCTCACCCCGATTTTACAAAGCATAAAAATATCCAGAAATTTATATATCAAGACTTCAAGAAATCCAAGGTTATCTGGATGGTACATATCTTAAGTGGAAGGTTTTCAAGGGTGGCAAACGAGGTTAGGTTTTCAAGGTGCCCAGTTTTTAACTGGGTCATATTATCATAATCATAGACAGAAGAGTGGATAGAAAGATTATGGTCATTTATTCTCTATTTTGGGTATTTCATGAGCACCAATTGAGTTTAGGGAGCCAAAAATAACTCCAGGCGTACGCAAGAGAGAGGGATCCATAGATTTGTAAAAAAAAAAAAGACAAAAGAAGAGAAATCTTCCCAATCAGAAGGGGAGAAAAATCTGCAGAATGAACAGAACAGGGCATGTAGAAAAAACCCTGTACAGACTGTTGCTACTGTGGATGTAATATGCATCGTATTGTATACATTCCTATTATATAATTTTAATATTATCTGCATGTCAATTGCCATGAATTTTAAATCTGAATTTTTGAAAAGTTAGGTAGGCTGACCGTGCACAACCATGGGGAAATGAGTTCAAAGTTGCCCTACAGACTTCTGTTTGGAGTCAGTGGCTAAATGCCATTTTTAAAAAAACATGCAGTTGGATACGGAATTGAGCCAGTGACAGTCACATGACACTACCTGTGATTTTATGTTCTTAATAAACAGAGACATGTAACCTCTCCATTTTTTCCTCTGTTTCTCCAGTTACACATCAGTCCAGCACCAACTGCACATTTTTTCCAACTGTGCATTTTTCCCCACTGCACATTTTGTGCCCAGCTGCATCCTAAAACAAACAAAGAAACAAACCCAACCTTGCAGGGAGCATGCAAATCTACCAGCACCTCCCCTCTTTTCCCCACTGCACTCTGTAGGTCAGCCTCCATATGTCAAAGGAGCAGTGTTTTCGGTGTAATCCTACACACGCAGCAGAATGAAGTGGTGCAGATCATTAGATGGTTGGGTACAGAATGCCATTTTAGACAGGCCTACCCCTTTTGTGGTTTGCAGGTAGAATCATTGGTTTAAAACCTCTCTTTATAAAGAGAATTCTCACCAAGCAAAATGTATAGGGAGGGGAGATACTAGCCTGGCCTATTGCCGGTTTTCTATTGGGGGGCAGGATTTTCTATGTACTAGCCTAGAGCATTCAAAAATGTAACCCTCTACTCAATGCTGGAAGTGGCGTGGTCCATTATATCACTGCAGCGTTCTATCACTTCATTCTTCTACAGCCCAGGCTTCAATGACCACAGTTTGCTACCAGATGTTTCTTCCATCATCATTGTTATCGCTACCAGCAGTGGTTATTACTATTAATAGTAACAAAGAATCTAGTGCATTTTCCTCTTTACTGTTTTTACTATAACAGATTAACGCAGGTGCACTTCCTGGAAATTACTACTGTTATCATCTGGGAGTAGAAATAGTGAAGGTCTCAAGGACCGCCGGAAAGTGAAATGCAAACTTAATAGGAAGTAATAGAGTTTGAAGGTATGAAATCAAAAGCAAAGTTATGAATGGATTTTATATATTCATTTATTTTATTTCTGTACCAGCTTTCTCTCAAATATGGGGCCCAAAGCAGCTCAGGAAGTAGGAGAAAAACCTTGGATTTCTGATCAACCTGGGTAAAGGCAGAAGGCATTTCAAGACCAGAAATTTCAAAGAAAAAACATAGCAGTATATATAGATATATACAACATGTATTAAGAAATCTATCTCTTTTCGGCAGTTGTGACATCGCAGCTGGAATTTGCCTCTTCCGGGGTTTTTACCTCCAAAATGTGAGTTGTCTAGAATGCTTTTTTTCAGCATTTGTGTCTGGCAACGAAAGTGGACTTGGCATTCACAGAAGTATGACCTTAAAGTTAAATTCAGTCAAGAAAGGCCATATAGAACTCCATGCCATGGGGGAGAAGATAAACGTTCGATTCCACGCATCCCACTCAAAGGTTGGAAGTGTTTCACTTTTTGGACTCAGACTCCCATAATCCACCCATCCAGCACAGCTGGCTGGCTGGATTATGGGAGTTGGAGTCCAAAAAAAGAAATGTGTTCCGTCTCTGATCCCACCTAGCTAACAGACTGTGTCTACAATGCCGTAAAAGTATGGGGTTTCATTTTGGAACTCCAGCTGGGATGGAACACAGAAAAGAAGACAGAAATGCACTATGATATAGAAAACAGTCAGGGGACCCCCCAGGAGTCCCTCTGCAAGGAATGTACAGAGTTGTCTTAGAGAGAAAGAAAGAGGGAAGGTTTCCCCAGCATCCCCGGAAAGACCTGGAATAAATTCAAGTTTCAGTAATGTGTAAGGCATGTCAACACTGGAAACTCCCATCCATCCATCTATTCATGCATGGGTTGTTACATCAATCTCTCTGGATCAAACTAGACCATACATTTAGAACTTCTTCCTTTGTTTTCCATTTTGTTTTTGACAAGAAGGTGCTCCCTCGTGGGATAAAACAGGTCTCTTCGTCATGGCACATGGTTTTCCTCACCTCTGTATCTTGCATTTAGCGTGCTTTGCTTTGTGATTGGTCATTAGACAGTGAACATGGGCTTCTATCACAAATTTGATTGTGGAGGCAAGACATCTCTGAGAAAATCCCCTTGTGGGAGGGAAACCAGGAGGGAATGCACACATCCCTCCCATGGGTTAATCAGAAAGAATATACAGTCATCTTACAGTCTAACTTCGCCCACATCGCCTCTTTCCTCATCCACATGCATCTAGTTGAGGTACTTTTCATTGCACTGAATTCAGGAGAAAGTGCCATTTTAAGGCCTATTTAACTCAGTGGAGCTTTTAAAAATGCTGGATCAACCTAATATTGTTAAGCTATTTTTGCTAATATTTTTTCAGTGGCTGAACATGGTTTCAGGCAAAGACAGAGCATGGCTGTTTATAATCCACCAACTCCCAAGCATGTTCCCTGTATTTCATGTTTTGAAAGGTTGAAATGGTTCGACATTCAGAAATGATTAACTCTCCCATTTTGCTGTATCTGTCGTTTCCAAGTCCCCCGCAGATACAGAAAACTGTGGATAATAGCAAACCCTAATTGCATCTTGGAAATATGCATTTTGGGGTTTTTTTTTTAATTTAATATTTTTAGTATTTTCAGACCATGGATAAGTAACACCATGGATGCTGATCACGTGGATACAGGGGTCCTACCATATTTTAAATTCATGTGAAATTTCAGCACTATCCAGTTAAAAATAGCAGCAGGAGTGGGAGGTTTTTAACTGTCTGGGGCAGCCACAGATTGACCTTATGCACCAAAGAGGTATAGATCCTTTCTGGACTCCATACCTTTTAACACATTACCCAGAAATTTGCATGGCTTGATTCAAAGTGCATTACAGTGAAATGAACGACACCAAAGTGCATTGGAGTGCATCATGCCATTTTTCTCTTTAGTGGCAGATATTTTCTTATCTCCTTCTGTGTGAGAAATGCTCTAAAAGGGAAGGAATGACAGTAGTGCCTAAGAGCACAGTCCCATCTGGTCCTCCCATGTTCATGGCTGCAAGATGTTGGGATGATGTATTAGTTTATCTCTGCCAGCAGAGAAGAATACTTCTGAGTGGTGGACTCCACCGTGGTAATAACCTAATTGTCATGCAGGCAGAGTGAAAACTGCCACCGTTATTCTCCCGCCAGCCGTAGCAGATAGAAAGCCTCAAAACCCAGTATTCCAATTTGTCAGCATTTCTGTCCATTGGTGAGGAGGTGACTATAAATACAGGATCCATTCAATGGAATAACCCCGGGGGGGGGGGAGGAAACACCCCTAAAGCCACTGCACTGTTCCCCATTGGATCATAAGAGATGATGCTTTTGATAGCTACCAAACTTTAGGTTCCTTCATTCAAACAAGGTAAATCTTATCCGAGCCTTTGACTGGAACCACTTTTAGGAAATCACCTTATATACTGTAAGTTCGTGCTTTGCTTCAGTCAAAGTTTTCAAAGACTTTTTTGGCACTGCCAATCATCGCCTGCCATCACACCCATTTTCCAGCTGGCGATATCAGTCATGCAAGCTGACAAATCCATTAGTGGGGTAGTGAATCCGCCTTGGGTTTTAGCCTGAATTTCAAAGGACCTATCCAATGTGCTGAACTCTGGCCCCCAAAATAGGATCAGCACCTTGGAGAGCTCTGTTAAACCTCAGGCTAAAATCCGGAGGGGATTTATCAACCCACTTAACACCACCTTCCACTTGATGTGGAAGATTAAACCTAGGACTCAATTGTCCACAAACCAGTTGGTTAGAACCTAGCCTCAAGATTTTACAATTCTGAGGAAAGCAGTATGCTGTCTTATGAGCGTATCCCACCATTTGTGGACTGCCTGTTCTCCACCTGGGGTGAAATGTAGTGCTCATCACATTTGTCAATAACAGGGGGAAACACTCTTGTTTCCATCAAAAGACCTGGAAACTGTTCAAGTACACAGCAGCTATGGTTTCAAAGCCCAGAGTGCTTTGGAAAAGACAGGGGGAAACTGTATGCTGTAATCAACCTAAGCACATGGTCTGCCTGCCCCTTGATGGTACAGGCTGTGACATCACAGCAGCTAAGCCAACGGCAGCCAGAGGATCTGCAACTCCTTTGTTATCAAAGCTTCTCTTTGATCTTCTACACCAAGTCGTCAGGCAATACCATTAGGAGCAGTGGGGAAGACAGACAAGATCACGATAATGTGTGGGCCAGAGGAAGAAACATGGGGACAACACCGGTAATACTGAGAACACAATACAGCCGACTCGTATTAAATTGTCAGCCTCTTGCCAGCCTCCTGTGCTGATTTTGTGCCCATAAATTCATGTCAACGAACTGTCAGGAATGTGAGAGAATAGCCTTTCCAAGACTCAGGCTAATACTTCTCCTCTTTTCAGTGGCCGAGATTCTGTTGCTTAGTACAGTAAGTTGCACTAGAATAGGCCTATTGAATCAATGGCGATTTGGTGATCCAGTTCTACCGTAAGTTCCTTTGATTCACATAGGCCTACTCTACTACACCTACTTTGGTGTCGTAAGTTGCAACTAGAGTAGCCCCATTAGTAGCCATCCATTGTTTCTTGAGTCCCAAGACCCTTACCTTCCAGATTTTTGGACATGACCTGATTTTTTGTTGTTGTTGTTTTTTAAACATCCTCCATCATCTGGAGCAGAATCTGGAAAAGGGTAAAGTAAAACAAACTTCTGATGAGGATGAAAAAAGGATGAGCGTCTGTCGGGAGAGTTCTCCAGAACTTTGCATCTCAGAATCCTTAAGGCATGTGTCTACCTGGAAGTTTTAGCCTCCACTGTGTCTGGCCGATAAAGGTACCTCCAAATGGCATAATAATGAGTGCCAGCTCCAAGTGCCACGAAGAGGTGCCAGATGGCGTGGGCGAAGGGGATCCGTCCGTCACTCTTGAAGAAAACGGTGCCCAGACAATAGAAAAACCCGCCAGTCACCAGCTCCGAGAGGCCATCTGTGTTGGGCTGCAAGAAGCAAACATAAGCTTGAGGACACTCATGACGAGACTCCAGCAGGCTTGAAACTTAGGGTCAACCTACACATTACAGACAACATGTCATAGGGAGAGGGGATTTCACAGCAGAAACTTCTCACACCTCCTGTAATTTGCATATTAGCTTGTTTCGTTTTGTGATTGGTCTTCTGGATATAAACACAGGCTCTGTTTGTGCACTGAATTTCTCAGGCGTGAAAGACTTCTGGAATCATGTCTCTGAAGCACGTGATTTCAGCTAGAACATCATGTTCGCTGTAATGTATAGTTTGGCCCTTGGGTTTATGGTTTCACTACTGCATATGAAGCTTGGGATCTAGATTTTTGAGAGCCTGCTTTCTCCCTTACAGATTTACTCGATCTCAACTGGATGAATTGGGAAAACTTTCTCAGTAGTGTCATGTGCTTCTGAGGTTCACCTCACAGCAAGGTTTGGAAGAGGGCATATAACTAGGGCTTTGAAACTGTACTTTTTTATACTACAGTAGCAGTGTTAGTTAGTCTTACCAGCACAGCCCCCCCAAAAAGTAACGTTTCCAAATTCTGGCACTCACTGGCCAAAATTGTTTTGCTTAGCTTACTAAATCACATCAATTTAAGTATTTTTAAATTAACCCTTGCTCTTGTACATCCTAGGACAGGGTAGTCAGAACAGTTGGGTGCAATGAAAAGAACAACATGTTAACCATCAGAAATAATTAAAATGACAATCCATCCAAGATTCAGGAGAAGTTATCAAAACACAGACAAGGAAGAAAATCAATGAAATAGACTTTGGTTCACATTTGCTCTGGATAACTTACCATGGAAAGAATTACAACAGCGGGGAAGAAACCCATGATTACGTAGCACACCAGTTCCACCAGCTTATAACTGGGAAAAAGAAAGACAACCTGTTTTAAATAAAAGTGGGGGGAGCCGTGTGGCCATTATAAAATACAAATGCAAGAACAGGCAATACCTGTACAGGCCACGAATAATTTTTTTTAATCGTCCAATATGCAAGTGGAATTTATCCACAAAAGCTTGCATATTGTATGATTTTTTAAATTTTTTTGTTAGTAGTGACCTATAAATGTATTGCCTATTCTTGCATTTGAATCTGTTGTAAGAAGCAGTAAGAAGTATGACTGCTAAGGAAAGAGTTGCACCGTTCAGGTTGTGTCCAATTTATGGTGACCCTAATAATAGGGTTTTCAAGGTCTGTGAGATACTGAAGGAATGGTTTTACTGGTGCCACTGCTCAATGATTTTCCACAACCAAGTGGGGATTTGAACTCAGGTCTCCTGAATTCTAGTCTGTCACTTTTTCCGCTCCACCATTCTGTCTGTCAGTGAAAGGTTGGGTGGGGTGAGGGAGCGACATTCTTATGTTGACAAGTCAGGAACCTGCAGAAATTATGGTGTGTCATGAACTAGTAGTGTTCCGGTGTCACTGCCTGATTGCTCCTGATCGCAGTATGAACAGCTAAACAAACCAGCTGAATGTGTTCTCGAAGGCTTTCATGGCCGGGATCCAGTGGCTGTTGTGGGTTTTTTGGGTCATTTGGCTGTGTTCTGGAGGTTTTTCTTCCTAATGTTTTGCCAGTCTCTGTGGCTGGCATCTTCAGAGGACAGGAGTCAGAACTCTGTCTGTGTTCTGGTGTAGTGTGTGGGACAGTTGAGTATTTGTAGCTGTGGGATTAGGGTTTTTGGTTTCCTGAAAAGAACAACAACAGCAACAAAAACCTTATCCCACAGCTACATATACTCAACAATCCCACACACTACACCAGAACACAGACAGAATTCTAGCTCCTGTCCTCTGAAGATGCCGGTCACAGAGACTGGCAAAAAGTTAGGAAGAAACACTTCACAACACGGCTAAACAACCCAAAAAACCCACAACAACCAAACCAGCTGAAGGTGGTTTATTGAGTCACTTGGCAGAGAAAGAATCCAGGGTTTGTACTTAGTGCATTTCAGAGAAACAAATTAAGAAAATGTAGCTACAAGTGTTTGCATAAATTTTCCCCCCATTAATAAGCAAATTTCTGTGTTCAATTTCCATTAGCTGTTCCTACTGCAAGTGGAATCAATTAAGCAGCATGTGCAAATACCCTGCTCTCAAATCCCATCAACCAGAGTTTTTTAAATTTTTTATTTTATTTATATCTCATGTTTCTCTTTACAAAGGAGCCCATGGCAGCTGTCAAAATTTGGGGGAGGGGGTGCAGGGGAACGGAAGCATATACAGCCAAAACCACAGTAGAATGCAATTAAACAGATCACCATCATACAAAATGTATTAAACCGCATTAACGTATCATCATATTAGATCCATGTGGAGTGGGGGAGCATGATAGCTCTGCCGGGACAAGTCAGAAGCAGAACATTCTCTCTGTAAGCCTTCAAGATTAAAAATATCTCTAGCGAGTATGAAGCCACAAAACCTGATTATGTATTTTGAAAGCTTGCACAGAGGATCCGTGCCTTTTAATTGTGTAGACAATATGTTGATCTATAGGAGAACCAAATAAGACAGTAATGACTGAAGATAACGTGTCCAGCATTGTTCAAAACACTTGTGGATCAATTTTATCATCATCATCATGTGCTGTCAAGTCTATTCATATTTCCAGTGACCCTGTTTGTTTTCCAGGTAGAGAAGACTCAGGAGTGGCTTACCATTCCCTTCTTCTAGGGGTTGCCTTGGGATGGTGCAGCTTGCCCAAGGCCACCCAGGCTGGCTCTACTTGCAGGAGGCACAGCGGAGATTCGAACTCCCAACCCAGATACCCAAACCACCAAGCTCTCAAGCCAGCGCTAATTTTATAGAGTCCGTTTATTTTGTCTTATCTAATATCCTGATTTATTTTACAGAAAAATCCCCTGTGATGAGACAGCAGTGCCGGAAGGTGAGTGTTTGTCTGTGATTTGCAAAACTAACATGCTGATATTTCCCCCCCCCCCCCTCTGAAATAGAAGCAGGAGGCAGAGAGATTAAACATGCGTTATCTGGAAAGTATTTCATTCCACCAGGGGGAGCTTTTTGCCAACTTTGGGCCAGGAAGGAATAATCGGGAGCCACTGAATGGGCTCCGAGGGAGGAGATGCTTTCAGTCAGAGGACCCCTGTCACGACCATTCAGCATTGAGGGAAATCGTCCACTTTCCCCTCCTGAATGGATTTTCTGTTCCAAGAAAGGAACAGAATGGAATGAAGCAGTTGATCCCCAATGGAAAAAAAATGGGAGGATTATGAGCGAGAGTTGACATAAGGATCCCTTCTACAAACTGGAGGAGGAAGCACCGAGGAGAAAAGGTTTGTATTGAAGCACTCAGAAAAAAAAGTGGGCTCTGCAACAAAATGATGCAGCATGAAGCACAGTCTCTGCTCACTTTGTTTCATGTTGCAGCAAGGATGATCAGGGGACTGGAAACCAAGCCCTAGGAGGAAAGTCTGAAAGAACTGAACAGGTTAAGCCTTGAGAAAAGAAGACAGCAGGGAAATAGGATAGCACTTTTCAAATACTTGAAAGGCTGTCATACAGAGGAGGGACAGGATCCGTTGTCGATCACCGCGGAGAGCAATGGAAGCCAGATTTAGGCTGAATATCAGGAAAAGTAGTGATGTATGGAAGTGAGAGCTGGACCATAAAGAAGGTTGACCGCCGAAGAATTGATGCTTTTGAATTGTGGTGCTGGAGGAGACTCTTGAGAGTCCCCTGGACTGCAAGGAGAACAAACCTATCCATTTTGCAGGAAATAAACCCTGAGTGCTCATTGGAAGGACAGATCCTGAAGCTGAGGCTCCAATACTTTGGCCATCTCATGAGAAGAGAAGACTCCCTGGAAAAGACCCAGATGTTGGGAAAGTGTGAAGGCAAGAGGAGAAGGGGACGGCAGAGGACGAGATGGCTGGACAGTGTCATCGAAGCGACCAACATGAAATTGACCCAACTCCGGGAGGCAGTGGAAGACAGGAGGGCCTGGCGTGCTCTGGTCCATGGGGTCACGAAGAGTCGGACACGACTTAACGACTAAACAACAACAACAACAACCAGGAAAAACTTCTTAACTGTTAGAGCAGTACGACAATGGAATCAATGTCCTGGGGAGGTGGTGAGCGCTCCAGCGCAGAGGCATTCAAGAGAAAATTAGACAGCTATCTGTCAGATCTACTTTGATTTGGATTCCTGTGTGGAGCAGGGAATTGGACTAGATGGCTTTATAAGGGAGTAGAACCTGTATCCCTCAATTCCTGCTTTCTGTTTTCTGTGTTCTATCCAGGTTGGAGTGGCTTTTTACTCATCCCTGAAAAGGAGTGCAGATTTGAACGCAGAACTCCTGAGTCCTAGTCCAACTCTCTAACCATGATACTACTGTTGGTGGAACCATTCATCAAGGTGGAAGTCTTCCCTTATTGGGTTTTTCAAGCCCCCTAGGGAACCCCCCAAATCTGGAAAATTCCCCCCTCCAAGATACAAAGCACATATCCCAGAGCCTTCTGTTGAATACAATTTATATTGTACATCCAATTTTGTCCCACCCACAAGGCTATTTTAAGTCTTAAAAGGGACCTTTTTGGAAAACTGGAAGGGACAAGCTGGTTGCCCTGATTCTAGAAAAGGCCTTTAAAATAGACGGGCCAGATTTTGACATGCCGTTTTCTTTCAGAACTTCTTACTTTTTAAACTTTTAAGTTCTGAAAAAAAACAAAACCTTGCCAAGCATCTGCTCAAGAGAGAGAAACGGGGACCCTCCGATCCAACTCACCGTTCATGGAAAAAGAAGACATAGATGGTCCCGACGGAGGCCATGATCCACACGAACCAGCGCATGTGGGAAGCCCAAGGGCCCAATTCCCGCAGGTTTAGCCTGGGAGAACAACAGAGACCATTGAGTCGTGGAGAGAAACAGCAGCGGGGAAAGGCGGCCTAGGAGTGAAAGGAGAAAGGAGAAACAAAACAAAGCAAACAAACAATTCCAAGACTGCAAGAGAACAAGGTCCCCTATGTCTACAGATGGAAACAGCGAGACCAGGTAAGGAGGCAACCGGGGGGGGGGGCGGGGGGAGCAGGAAGGGGCCGGGCCATCCGTTTGGCCGAAAACAATGCGCTGAGCGGAAAAAAAGTTCTGTGCTTCGTTTCGTTTCGGCAAAACAGGATCCCCCAACCGAACTACGAATTGAACTACGAACCAGCCCAATTCGTGGGGTTTTTTTGTTTTTTTTTTGGTTCAGAGTTCAGTTCGTGCCCATCTCTAAACATGACTATTTTGGGAGGGTGGAAGGGAGAAGCAACACAACCGGAACGGTTCTACCCAATGACATGGATTTCATGCCTTCATAAGGTATCATCTGTTCAGAAATTGGTACAGGCAATCCTCACTTAACGACCTACGTGTTTAACGATGACTCGGACTTATGCCCGTCTCAACCCCTTATAAATGCATCCTTGCGTCTCCACCATGCCCCTTCTCAACAGCACCTGACTTATTACAGTATTATTGCTCCTTGCTTATTGACCAATTTGCTTAACAAACTATTCACAAGAACAGAACTTGGTCACTGAGGAGCGCCTGTATTATCATCGCCATCATCTCTTATTATCATCATTATTATTTTGTTCATTAGCTTGTTTGATTGATACCCTGTCCTTTCCCAACAAAAACTTAGATAGCTAACAATCTACGTCTATTATTGTTGTGTGCCTTCAAGTCGCTTCTAACATAGGATTAACCATAACAGGCTTTTTATTTTAGATACATGAGATGTTGAAGGAGTGGTTCACCATTGCCATACACCCAAATCGTAATGTTCCTTGGCCAGTCAGGGATTTGAACTCAGGTCTCCTGAGTCCCTGGTCTGATGTTCTACCCATAACTCCAAACTGGCTCTCCCAACAATCTCTATAAACGTGTTACCAATCTCTCTAACACACATGTCGGCTAAATTATAAGACAAGCAAGCGTCAAGGAAAGCCCAATGCAATATTTGCCGGCTGTAACTTAGTTAATCTGCTGTAACTAAATATTTACGTTGAAAATGTAGTATTGAGTGGTTATTATGCAACAAGCCATGCAGAATCATAATACAAATGTGCACGTCTGTGGCAGCGATCATGATGATTCTGCCCACGTCTAGGTGGAGAACCTACAAACGAGGAGGAGATTTTCTCCCTGCTTTCCACAGAGGGAGGAAGGGCTAGGCGCACCACCTAAGCAGAGTGAGTTCAGTCCACAGAGGTAATTGCTGGAGTTTTTTTTCCCCCAACCCCGCATGCTGCCTCTGGTGGGTGTGGCTGGGAGGGACCTTTCTGGGCTGGGAGTGACTGTCAATCACTAACAGCACTAACCAATCATTCCCTCCTGCCTCTGATTCAAAAAGAGATCCGCCTCTCTGCTCTGAGCCGTTTCCCCCCTCTCAGGAGTTTGTTGGAAGCAGTCACTTAATCTGTTAAGGCCTGTTGCTGAAAGCAGTCAGTCACGTTTTTAGCTTGCTCTTATCTGTTCACTGTAAATGAAACCTTTTCTTCTTTCTACATCTAGTGTCTCGGAGTGAGGTATTGAAACTGTAAGTGCCAGTTAATGAGGAAAGGGGATGGACTACTCAGGGAAACTATTTGGCTCTGTAAATCCTTGGACTTCTCCTGCACGGTTAGAGGAATTTAACCAAAATTCAAAACTCTGCAGCAGTAAAGGCTGAATAGCTGTTCTTTTTCATGCAATTATTATACTAGACTCCTGGGGTCACCCAATGAAACTGGAAGGTGAAAGGTTTAGGAAAGATAAGGGTGGGGTTTATACCCATGTCACACCGTTCAGCTACGCAATTCACTGCCCCAGTCTTACAGGTATTTTGGCCTGATTCAGAAGAGGCATTCTTCTGTTCTTAGACATTGTCTCTGAGTTTCTCACAGGCTGCACACGTCTTGCGTGAACTCACCAAGGAGCATAGGAGGCTGCTATGAAGAAGTAGATGACCATGCGATCAAACATGTGTAGGCAATGTTCCACCGTCCTGGAGGGGCAGGGGGGGAGAGATTGCAAGAGAGAGCAAGAGAGAGCACATGAACATACATGTGTCCTACGTGCATGCATACATTATTCTTTAGTCGATTGATCTTCATTCTAGAGGACAAACTGGCTGAATTTCAAGCATATTGCATTGGATGTAATTATTAATGGAATATAAACTTTTCTCTTGGAACTACAGTTCCCAGAATGCCCCAGGCAGGATGGTAGCATGCACACTGCTGGTAATTATCCTGTGCAATAGATATGTGGACAGTAGCAGTGCTAGCTTCTTCCCACCAGAAGCTGTCAAAGGACCGTTTTTTGTATGCAGGGTTGAAGGGAGCCCCGTCTGGCCCTCTACATGTTGTCGGACTACAACTCCCATTCGCCCCTCACCAGCAGTTATGCTCCTTAGGACCAACGAGGCTGGACGACAGCTGGAGAGGAACAGCAAATGGCAGAGATTGTCCAAAGGTCTTTTCCACTCTCTGAAACGCTCAGAAGGTCCTTGGCAGCACGACCGAGTGGCCCTTGTGTTTGGTGGAACCCCAGTGATGGGCAACTCTGGCCTTGGAGGCCTCTCTGACATCAGCGTTCGCCGACCGTCAGCACCTCTAGGGTGTTGATGGCATCATGAATCCAGCCCGGGTTTTAATCCGAATTTCCCAGGAGCTGGCCAAGGTCCTATCCCAAAACGACGTCCCAAAACTACATTCAGCAGGTGGGCACCTCCTTTAAAGGTCAGCCTGAAACCAAGTGCAGGTTCACCAACCCACTCACTAGAGAGCCACCAGACCCCCATTCCCTCGTCCAGCACGCAGCTAATGTCTGGTTTTTCATCATCGCCTTTAAAGTCCAAGGTCTCCTCTTGAGTAGGTCATGGAAGCCCGTTACAAGTATACAGATTTAAAGGCGTCAATATTGTTTAAATTGCTTCTTGTTGTATCGGGTCCTGAGACTCAGAACAAAGAGTGAGTTGAATGGGATATACAGTAGGAGCGCAGTATCCGTGAGGGATCGATTCCAAGTCCCACCCCCGTGGATGCTGAAAAAATGTGGAAGCATGAAACACTATATATTGCATGGTCTCTAGTTCCGTCTAGAGGCCAGTTCTGGTAAATATACCCAGGAAATACATATAAATATGCATTTTTTAAATTTTGTATTTTTAAGCAGCGGATAAGTGAATCTGCAGCTGGCTAGATAGCTGAGTGGTTTAGGCATTGGCTGCAGAGCCAGAGGTTAGGAGTTCAATTCCTCATTGTGCCTCCTGGTAGAAGAGCCAGCCTGGGTGGCCTTGGGCCAGCTGCACCATCCCAGGGCGCCCCCTAGAGGAAGGGAATGGCAAACTACTTCTGAATATCCTCTACCTGGAAAACCCTGGAAAGGGTCACCATAAGTAAGAATTAAGTTGACAACACACAATTATCATTATTATAGCCATGGGAAACTGCTGTGACTCAGTGCCGCCATATTTGCCTGTCTTTGTAGTGGGTGGCAGAGTTACCTCAGGTGCCTCTTCTTCCAAGAGATGGTGTGGAAGATGGTGGAGACAATAAAGAGTCCAGAGAGGCCAAAGCCATAGATCCAGGCAGAGATGGTCTCCCACTGGTCGTCGGAAAGGACGTAGAGAATGGAACTGCCCAAAATGCTTGGGATGATCCAGAACTAGAAGCAGAAGACAATGTGATTGTATTCTTTTTGCATTAGGCTGCAACTAGAAAATATCCTATACAACTTTTCAGTACTTTCCTCCATTTTCACTTAAACTGACCTCCACTGCAGCTCAATGATGATGATGATGATGATTAGCAACTGGATTCCAGAGCTTGGAAAAGCTGGCCTCCAGCTCCTAGAATCCCACCATCAGCATGGTCACCAGGCATGCTGGCTAGAGGATTCTTTGATGTGTAGTCCTAAATTTATTAAGAATTATGGAGTTTGGATATATGTGATTTATTTTAAGGAGCCTCGTGGCACAGGGGTTAAACTGCAGTACAGCAGCCAAAACTCTGCTCACAACCTGGGGTTCAATCCCAGGTAGCTGGCTCAAGGTTCACTCAGCCTTCCACCCTTCTGAGGTCAGTAAATAGAGTTCCCAACTTGCTGGTGGGGGAGGCCATGTGTAGCCTGCATAATTAACTTGTAAACCGCCCAGAGAGTGCTTTAAGTGCTATGGGGCAGTATATAAGCAGCACGCTTTGCTTTGCTTTTTGTTTAGATAATACCTTTGTCCCAGAACTGGGACCCAGCTTAGAATGTTGTTTAAAAACAATAGAATTAAAATGCTATAAAGCGACCAGGGTTCAAATTGAATTAAAGCCATTCTAGCATTAAAATAGAAGTAAAATTGAAACACATTGAAACCTCTTCATTGAAATATTAATAGTAGTTTGGCTTTAAAAAGAAAGGGAGAGAGAAAACTAGCACATCAGCCAGAGATCACCATTTTGAGGCTATTAATTGCCAAAGGCTTGGCTTATTAAATCAATCTTTGCTTGCCAGTCTGGAAGGACAACAGAAGAGGGTCTCCATTACAGCATGTTAGAATGCATTTGAGTTGGCCTATCTACAACGTGATGTACAAACTGTTCACAATAACAAACAGCCGAGTGCTGCACAAGGCCAAACAACAGAGACTGTACGGAATTTGCAGCGAGTCAGTGGTGTGGAGATAAGTGCTGAAGTAGAACTCTCTCTCTCACACACACACATCGCCAAACCTTAGCACCCCACAGCTCCTGGCATTCTCCCACCTGAACTATCGCCATCACCCTGTTTCCTACGCCCACGGAAGCGCAAACACAACTCACGGCATGTGTGGCACAGTTGGCAGCGTGTTCATACTCTGTTGGCTGGTACCTCCGGTTGGGTGGGACCCTGTGGTTCATAAACCTAGAGGGAGGGGAGAGAGAGAGAGAGAGTCAGCCAAGAGATGTTTGTAACCACAAGGAGTTTGGGCAGGACCTAGCAGGACCAAGAGATGCTTCGTCCATCCAAGTGAGAGAACAGCGCACTCAAGCCAAAAGTTGGACTTGGGTTTCTCCTGGGGAGGGGACAAGAACCACATTTCCAGGCCAAGCAAGGTGGTGCCATGTCTGCACCAGACAGTCCCGCTCTTCAGCTACGCTCCAGAGAGAGTCACGCCTAGAGAATGGGTAGCAATATTATCCTCGTCAACCTCATCCATCAAGCAGGAAAGAGGATTGCTACCAATAGCCATATCTGGTGGTACAAACATGATTTTTGATCTAAAGGTAGTATTTTCTGGGAAGTAACTTCATTTAGACTACAATTCCCAGAATCCTTTTCAGTGGGTAGGGAATGCTGGCTATTGTAGTCCAACAAGAAATGTTTCCAAGCTCTGGGTTCTACACAACATCCAGTGCTGATAGTCATGTTGTGTGCAGTCAAGTAGCCTCTGACTTAGGGTGACACTATGGATGAGCGGTCTCCAAAATGTCCCGTCCTCAACAGTCCTGCTCAGCTCTTGTAAACTCAACCTTATGGCTTCCTTTAGTGAGTCAGTCCATCTTGTATTTGGTCTTCCTCTTTTCCTCCTGCCTTCCACCTTTCCCAGCATTAATGTCTTTTCCAGAGAACCCTACCTTCTCATGATGTGCCCAAAGTAGGAGAGCTTCAGTTTCATCATTTTTGCCTCCAGAGAGAGTTCAGGCTCGATTTGATCTAGCACCCACTTGTTCATCTTTCTAGCAATGCCGTGTATCTGGAAAGCTCTCCTCCAGCACCGCATTTCAAACATATCATTTCTTTCTCCTGTCCGCTTTCTCTACTGTCCAGCTTTCATACCCCTACATGGGGATGGAAAATGCAAGAATGTGGATGATCCTGCCTAGATAAATTACGATCTAAACTTCTCATAGGATAAAGGCTCCTCATGAAATTGGGGGGCAGGGGATGGACACCCCAGAACGATCAAATCAATCTCTTCCATTTGTCCTCCCCCTGCCCGGCCAAACATCTACTTGAGGAGAGTGGCTTTCAAGCCCTTCTTGAAAGTGAGTCCCAAATAAAGCTTTGGATGGTTTGGTACATTTCACAAATAGAATTTCTGCTTTTTAAAATTCTTTCTCAGTCGGGACCTGGATCTCCCATGTTTCTTCCAGCAAGCTCAAGTGGGTGTGATGTACCTTTTCTAGATCATCCTCGCCACAACCCTGCAAGTTAGGCCAGGCTAAAGGCTGTTGGCTCCAGGGGTCAACCAGCTTCATGGGCACATGGGGAACATGAGCCTGGGACTTCCACGTCCTGATCCAGCACCCTAAATGCAACACCACACTGCCTCTGCATCTCATTGAGTCACCTTCCTGGCATCTTCCTACAGCTCCTTCCTTGTTATTATAATCCTAAACCTGCTGACGAGAGGAAGATGAAGTAGCGCTAAGATGGATTGTTGGCACTAAACCATCTGTGAGGAATCTCTTGTTTGCTTAACTGGATAAACAACGGTTCTTATTAACCTCTGCCCAGTATTCAAAATGGTCTTGTTGGGATTGTCTAATTGCACAGCCCTCGAGACCATCCTGCTCTGCCAATGAAAGCAAAGCCAAAATACTCATAGCTTGGTTGGCTTCAACTCACCTCTGGACGTCATCTCATATTGCTCTCCTGAGGCCAACCCGACCATCAGGCAGAGGGCAGCAGTTGCCTTGGCTGGTGAATCCTGAGTCAGCAGGATCCTGCACCACCCTGGCCATTTCTTTGTGTTGGAGGAGAGGCTGATGCCCATCCCAGGAACCTAATCCGACCTTACTCATCCTTTAGTGTTGAGAAGGATAAGGTCATGTCACCAGCAACCACATTTCGCTATCAGGCTGGTTTGCTTGAGAATTGGGTAAGGGGCAAGGATCTCTTGGCTCAGGCAGCAAAATTAGGTGGGGCATCCCTGATTCGATAACAGGAAAGGCTGCTGTCCCGAACATTTTGCTGACTGGGGCAGTGGACGCTGGTGACTCCGATTTCCCAGTGGCAGTGAATCTCCTCTGGGATTTATCCTGAACTTTAAGGCTGCTCTCCAAGGTGCTTCTTTTGAAGATAGGTTTCAGCATCTTGGAGAGCACCCATGAAATCCTTTCGTGTGGTCTACTCCAAAAATAAGACCCGTCAACCAAATAGGAAAAAAGGGCCCCCTTTTTTATTTCAAAAAAAATGCACAAACGTCTCTCCTTTTGAAATGTTGCTGAATGATTTCCACTGATGTTTTTTTTGCCCTGGGCAGAAAATGGATTTGTTCCTTTTGAGCAAATTTAAGGCCGCTTTCGTTGTTCTTCCTGCTCCTTTAGCTGACTTGTGTGCAACATCCACTCAGGATGAAGCAATGAAAAATACTTTTAATTTGTTTTGGTATTTTTAATAGCTGATTCTTAGCTGCCCTTACATGGGGCCGGCTTGTTTTAATCCGTGAACAAAAGAAAGTTAATCAGCCCCTAAAGAGATTTCTTGAGTGAATAGGACCCCAGGTTGCAATCGGTACATACCTATGCTGGAGACGCCCCATAGAAATCAATAAAATGTGTTTCTTGGTTTAGGTATTTGGCTAGGGAGCCAGAGGTTGGGAGTTCGATTCCCGCACTGTGCATCCAAGAAGAGCCAGCCTGGGTGGCCTTGGGCCAGCTGCACCGTCCCAGGGCTCCCCCTAGAGGAAGGGAAGGGGAAACCACTTCTGAGTACTATCTACCTGGAAAACCCTGAAAAGGGTCACCATAAGCCAGAATGGACTTGACGGCACATTAATTAGATGCGCCTAGGCTTGCACTGAAAGTGAATTTACACAGATATAATACAAAACCTTATTTTTAAAGAAAACTCCCACAAACATCTCTCTTCCCCGTCCCAAAATCCAGGTCCCGGCTAACAGAGAGACCTTGGGCTCTTCCCCGCCTCTCTTTCCTCCCTCCCTTTCGAGTTGCACATTTCTCCTCACAGGGCAACAAATACCTTCCAAACAACCACACATTATTCTCCTGTAGCAGTTGCTAAGCAACCGCCCAGGCTTCTATTCAAACCCCTTCCCCTTAATTTGGGCCCTTTCCATCAGTTGCTGAGGGAGGGGGTGAACTTTTCAGGCATCCCCCCCCCCCCGCAGCATCCCTGTTTCCACAGAAACAAATGCAATAGCCCACCGACATGTTTTTTAATAATATATTTTTAAAAAATAAGGCCTCGTCCCGCCCTCAGTCAGGCGAACTCAGGACAGAAGCGAGACAATAGCAGCTGAGTTATATAAAACAGTGTTAGCAGAAAGGCTGTTAATTAATTTCCCTCCAGCCCCCAAATCCCTCACAGCACCCTCAGCGGTGAGATAGCATGACGCCACAGATCCCGGCTTCTGCAGAAATACGAACCTCCCCATTTTTATTTCATCTTCTGTTATAGAGGGAAAAGGAAAAGGAAACTCTCACAAATGAAGTTTTCTTAACATGGACAGGCTGGACAAAATGCACGCACATCAGCGGCCTCTTCTTTCCAAGCAGCCATGGGGATAGTGCTGATTGGGAATAACTGTCATCTTAGAACGGCAGAACTGGAAGGGACCCCTCAGGGTCATGGAGTCCAGCCCCTGTCAAGGAGGCCCAGCGGGGGAATCGAACTCCCAACCTCTGGTTCTGCAGCCACATGCTTAAGCCACTGACTCCTACAAACTGGTGCATTGCAATCAAGCATTTACTTGTGCTAAAGAACAGCAGCACGGGCTTGAAAACCACAGCGAAACCCTGCTTTTTATCCGCTACACAGCTCCAGCGTTGCATCAAATCCACCTGGTCTGTTACGGTAACCATCTTTCCAACATCTGGCTCCTTACAAGAGGCAGGCAGCATCTTTGTGTACCGGTGTGTGGATACCTGCTTGCCTGCCTGCCTGCTTCTCTTTCTGTGCACCTATAAGTGCGGGTCTGTCCGTGGATAAGGGGAACCACCTCCTGTCTCTGGATCCACCCACCACGGGTTGCCCCACCGCCTTCCACCCCACTGCCCGGAGTGGGCACCAGCCACCACTGCAGGAGATTCTGTGGACGTCAAAGCGAAACCACGAGGTGACACGTGCAAGATACACAGCCATGTTACCTACCATAAGGCAGTTACAGAGGCCAACCTGCTTGGCATTTTACCTAACGCTTTAGCACTCCCAAAGCACTATATACTCCCGGAGTCTTGTCTACACTGCACCGTTGGAACAGTTGGAAACACATTCGCTGAGATGGTTCCAACCTATGGAATACTAGAAGGTGTCGTTTGGTGCGGTACCGTCGGGCTGTAGTTCAGGCGAGTGCGTCACAATTTTTCTTTAAAGGAGATATGCCACCGAACTACAGACCAGCCGATTCCACAGGATGGAGTCATGATTGCGTGCTATCAAACTGCTTTAACTGGGCAGTGTTACATGCACTCTTAATCTGAGGCCCAGTCTACACAGCCTGGCTCACAAGTCCAGGAAAATGGCAGTAACACACACTCACACGCACACACTTAGCAGCAACACTGCTGCACAGAGGGAAAACACCATGCCCTGTTGGTCTAGATTGCACATTTGGCTCTGGGCAAAGGCGGGGGGGGGGGGGGTAAAGAAGAGCTACAGGAGCTGGTTGAAAAGTTGGCAACCCGACCCTTGTCGAAGATGGCAAGCTGGAGAACTTTGTGGCAGGATTAATATGCATGGGCCATTGGCAGTCCCTAACGGGGCTTCTCACAACGCAGTCCTGTGCTTGTCTTTTCCTGGCCCCGTTTCCCAGCAGGAGAGAGAGAAAGAGAAGGGAGGAGGAAGGGAGAGAGAAAAAGAGATTTAAAAAGAATTACCTCAAGCTCCCACCGTTCTGGACTCTGGAACAAAGCGAGCCTTGTCGCACAAAATCAAAGCGAAGACCAAAGCCAGCCTCCCACATTCCCTTCCTCTCTCTGTGTGTTTTGTTCATTTTGATTCCAGAAAAAAAAAGATCGGACCCTGCACCCCAGACTGGGCTCGATTTCTCTTTTGTAGCAATTACGTTCAGCAGGGAACACTGAGTCTGCTGGCAAAGCACTGTCGTCACTCGGCGATACAGCCAGCGCTTTCCATGCAAAAGGACACCGATTCAGTTTCAGCTATCTCCAGTTTTGGGTTTTTCATCTTTTTGGTTGGCTTTGTTGAGGCAGGAGAAACTGGGGACCTCCGGCACTGAGCTCACAGCGTGGAAATTCAGAATTGGTGTCAAGCTAAATAAATAAATAGCCTGAGCTGGTATAAAACCTTATTTATTTATGTATTTATGCACTTACTTACTTAGTTACTTACTTATTTTCTTACTTACTTGACTATTTCTATACTGCTGACCTAGTGTACAACACTACTCTTAAGTGGTTTACACATAAAAGCAATGACCCAAAACATCAACAAACACAAATGTAATAATAACCAAATAAACCCCAAGTGACGACGGATTACGGCAACACCTGTAAAAATAATTTACAGGAGGGTGCCCTTAAAAGCTTCCCCGAACGGTAGAGTTTTAAGCATCCTTTTAAAGAATGGGAGGGAGGGGAGCTGGCAAACGTCCACCCAGGAGCCCATTCCACAAGGTGGGAGCCACCACCGAGAAGGCACAATTGCTGGTGACTTGTCTTCTCAGCCTCTCCTGGCGTGGCAACCCAGAGGAGCAAGGCCCTTGCGGAGTGGGTGGTACGAGCTGATTTTCAGAAGGAGAGATGCCATCTTGTCTGATTGAGGAAGCTTAGCACGTGGAAGGCCACCAGAGCAAACCAGGGATCTCCAGATCCGCCCTGCTTGTATTCCTAGAGAACCATTTTGCTGCCGACCAGAGCTGGCAACACTGGCCTAGATGGGCACAGAATCTGACTCAATACAAAGCAGATTCCTGTGACAACTTTCCAGAGCTGGGAAATGTTGCTCCTTGTGACTACAACTCCCAGCATCCCCACCATACTCTTTCGCTAGGGTGGGGTTGAGTCACCCTTGAAAGAAATAACATTTTAATGCACTGTTTTAACTATGATGGAGGAGGGATTTCAATTCAGATCTGGATCTAGTGGTTAGGGTCAGCTCATTGGATCAATGGGCTTTGTAGTGAATCATTGGGCTTCATAACCATGCTGACTGGGCATTCTGGGAGCTGTGGGTCAAAAAAAGTTAAGATTTCAAGCTTTGACCTTAAAACTTCAATGCTCTCCTGCATCCAAGAAACCAAATAGAAGCCCTAGGTCTAATTTTTTACTATTTGAGGAAACCTGATAAAAGAATAACAGTAAATAAAACAGTATATATAAAAAACAATATATATAAAAGAGTAACAGTATACTATACACACATATGCACACATATTACTACATATATATATATACTGTAGATAAATAGATAGGTAGATAGTATATATAAAAACAGTATTCACACACCCACACCCACACATTGTCATTCTTGTATACATACTGTTACTTTTTTCATCAGCCCATAATTAGTATTATTGTATAACTGATAGGGATTGTTTCCCCTGTATAATCCATAGGGATAATTTCTTATGACACTAGGGTGACCACTTAGTCATTTCTGAAAAAAGGGAGAGGAAATGTGTCACTATGAAACAGGGAAAAGAGGACACACCTTACATAAAACGTCTACAAGCTAATTCATATGTGGAGAAATCACTGTGATTTAGAGAAAACACAACTCAGCTCACAATAATGGGGAGCACTGCAACCAGCTGCCTAGTGAGCAACTTCTCATCTTATTCTGCTGCCCAGTCACAAGCCAGACAGACCCGTCCTCTGGTTCTTTATCTTTAAACGAAAGTCAGACTGGAGAAACCTTAAAATGGAGGATCCTTTCGAAGAAAGGGCTGCCTCGGACAGGCCTTCAAAGAGAGGAGCGTCTTGTGTGAAATAGGGGACAGGGCCACCCTACATGGCTTTTAAAGGACACCCCTTTGGATCTTTTATCTCTCCTTCTACAGCCAAGCAATCATCCTTTGCAACTTCCTCCCAAACGGAGCCTGGATTTCGGTGTCCTTTTGACCTGTAATCCTATAATGCTCTCGCTACAAGCTGCAGTAATAGGATTTCTGTCCTCTTTCCCTCTTATGCTGATAAGGAGGCCACTTCTGGATAGGAAATTATGTAAACTGGCAGAAAATACATGCACCATCGCAGGCCTCAAACAGATCCCAGAACGCTTCTTCCACTGGCACTATCCTTTCAGTCTCATTAAATATATATATATATTCTAAGAGCAGGAAAGAGACAAAAAAGAGCAACCGAGAAGATCAAGTCCTGCTCATCCAGGTTACAGCGCTCTGAAGGTGGTGACTCTCATTTCACGGGGATGGTGACACTGTTCTAAATCTAAGCTGAACTTTACAGAGCTATTTCAGGGTGAAGAGAGAGTTCAGCACCTTGGATAGCTATGTAAAGTTCAGAGCAAAACCCAGACCAGATCGCCCGCCCAATCTACGTCAAAGGCATCCACTTCCACGGCTGACAGTCCTAGTGCAAGAATAGTCAAGCCATTTAATAACAATTTCTTGCACTTTTACGACAGCCAGAAATTGCTCCCCAGGGCAGCTGCCTCGTCCGGTCTAATGGCAGAGCTAGCCCAACATCCTATAATCCTTAACGACAGAAATTGATC
This sequence comes from Intellagama lesueurii, assembly GCA_037013535.1. Lineage (NCBI taxonomy): Eukaryota > Metazoa > Chordata > Lepidosauria > Squamata > Agamidae > Intellagama > Intellagama lesueurii. The sequence continues at coordinate 17,881,859 of JBAJHW010000012.1, read as the reverse complement.
ACTCTAATGTCAGATATCCCCCCCCCCCTTCCCACTTCAAATCGCTAGGGAGAGAATTTCCAGCAAAAATGACTAATGGAACCACTGCAGCTCTGCCAGTTTATGGGGTCCTGCCAAAACACCTACACACCTTCCCCAGCGTATGCGCTGTTCCCTGTTTTTGAACATCCAAATGCCGCTCGAGGGAAGCACATTTGCATCCCAGCTCCCACGCGCCCATCTGGAGCTCCAGGTTTTCACAGATCAGCTCCGCGCCGTCTCCACCTTTCATGGAGCTCCTCCTCCTCCCCTCGCCCTTTCGAAAGGAAAACAGCATGAAAATCAGGGCCCAGACAAACGGCATGTTTGGCTCACACCCTCAACGGAAGGCAGGGCCAGTCACCTTCCATGACACTTGGGGGCCCTGCTGCTAGCGAGGGTGGCCCTGCACCCCACAGCCGATCTAGTGTACTGGTTAGAGTAGTGGACTTGGATAGCATTTTTTTCAAATAATTGAAAGGGAGCTACACAGAGGAAAGGCAGGATCTGTTCTCGATCCTCCCAGAGTGCAGGACACACTACAATGGGCTCAAGTGATAGGAAGCCAGATTTAGGCTGAATATCTGGGAAAATGTCTTAACTGTTAGAGCAGTATGACAATGGAACCCATGTCCCGGGGAGGTGGTGAGCGCTCCATCAGTGGAGGCATTCAAGAGAAAATTGGACCACCGTCTGTCCGATCTGCTTTGACTTGGATTCCTGCCTTGAGCAGGGAGTTGGACTCGATAGCTTTACAGGACCCTTCCAACTCAATTATTCTATGAGTCTTATCATCTGGGTCCTTCTCTCCACAGGGTGGCCTTGATCCAGTCACTCTCTTGGCCACATAATGCCCGCTTGAACTCACGTACAGAAAACAGGTATATAAATGCATGAAACAAATACATATATGATTGAAAATGTGGACATATTCCTGTTTTGAACTGTTTTACCCATGTAAGCGGCCCTGAAGCCATTTAACAAAAGTCAGTGCATAAATCTATCAAATGGATACATAAGAAGTGCTGGATAGCTCAGGGGTTTAGGTCTCTGGCTGCAGAACCTGAGGTTGTTTATTTATTTATTTATTTATTTATTTATTTATTTATTTATGTATTGTATTTATATCCCGCCCATCTGGTCAGTTGACCACTCTGGGCGGCTAACAACACTTAAAAATAAAACAATTTAAATATAGCAATAATATACAACATGAATAATCAATTGTTCAAGATAAAAAGGAAAAAAAAGATAGATCAAATAGTGGCTGGAGGGAAGGCCTGCTTAAACAGCCAAGTTTTCAATTGGCTTTTGAAAATGCCCAGCGAGGAGGCCATACGGATCTCAGGGGGGAGTTTATTCCAAAGATGAGGAGCCACTGAGTTCGATTCCCCCACTGCGCCTCCTTGGCAGGGGTTGGACTTGATGATCCACAAGGTCCCTTCCTGTCCTGCGGGACTAAGATGATGATTATAAAATAATCAGGGTTTGAACAAAGTTAGATTATGAACCCTGGAATGCTCCAGCCAGCCAACAGAAAAAACGTGTGAGAAAATCAGCCGTGATGGATTATGCCGCTAGCTTTCCCTGGGAAAAAGAGGTGCACCAATGCTGTGGGAAATGGAGACCAGGATCCCAAATGCCTGAAAACTGGAATTGTGTTGTGACTGTCAGCACGACCTTGCGTGACTACCTGGGAGGGCTGCTCATCCCTTCGCATCCTTATTTGCTCTGCTCCAGGATGTACAGAAAAAGAACAAATTAAGCGGATTGAAGCCAATAACTTCGGTTTGCTTCAGAGCTCAAAAAAGCCCTTTTCAGACTGCAGTCTCCAGAATCTCCCCGGCTGGGGATTTCTGGGAATTGTAGTCCAAAATACAAACCTACCCATGTCTTCTTTACTACCTCTTATAAGCCCACTGTTTGAGTTGTAGATTGTTTGATTTGCAGTTCTCTGCGCTGGGTACCTCTGAGAATTGTTAACCACTAGAATAACTTGTCCAAGCTTTGTGTAGCTTAATGTATGCAGGGCGTTGCATTTCCAAGCCCTTAACATACAGAAACACAAATCCACACCATGGGTAGGGTCCATGTACGGATTTGGTATCATTTCAGAGACCTAGATGTGTGGATGTGTCTAGCATGTCCTTCATTGGATCTGCCCCACTGCTTGCGTAGTGGTCAATTCGGCCATCCATGCTCTCACTGTGACTTTCCCCAGAGCCCACCTCACAGGCAGAAAGCCAGGCACTGTACGTTTAATATTTCTCTACAGTTGTCTTTTTTACTGGATTTTTTACAAATCAGTAAAACATATTTAGGAGAGCGATGTACAATTTAAAAATGAATATGATTTCCTTGGTGGTCTGTTCGTACTTGCTCAAAGGTGCTCCTCCTCACCACAATGTTAAAAAAATAATAACAATTTAGAAAGGAAAGGTACCTTGCACATGACGACAGACAATGGATCTTTTATATGCTTGTTCAAAATAAGGGGAGGCAATGGTATTCAGATCAAATTCAACAGATTTTTAGCTTTGAGACCTTTTTTCATATATGCGTACACACCACCACCTTTATTCTCCACGGAAACAATCTGCTTGAAGCAGGGAACCCGAAGCGCCAGACCAGCTGAAGAACACAGGATGTCCACAACCAAAACCAAAATGGGTGTAATTATGGGAAGACACCCATGTTTCTAAACCTCCACCTTCCGTGGTCTGCTACAGAAGCTTAAACCCCAGCCCCAGCAAATCTTGTATTGATTTGTTGGCCTTAAAACACAGTATTTCAGCTTCAAACCGCAGTTCTGTACCATCCAGTGGCTACTTGAATGCACAGTTTTAAAAGTTTCCAGTCCTTTGTGAAGATCCTTAAAGGCAAGGAAAATTGTGCTTAAAAAACCCTCACAAAACCCCCTGTTCTGCTGTCACAGAGACATGAACAATAGGCGTGATTACACGCTTTGTGGCCCACTTACACCCTAACCAGTGTAAGAGGCACAGATGTGTTCACTTAAACTTTTACCAGGCTTTGTTAGGTTGTACAAAAGAAAGGTAATTTATACCTCAGAGGTGGCAAGACCGGGTGGCGGAAGAAGCTGGAAAAACAGTTAACGAAAAGGGGTAAGACAAAGCCCGGGGAACCTGATCGTTTGATGCCTGGCGTGTAATCGACACTGCTATTCCATTGACGTCATGGCTGAATTTGGGTCCACAGAGGAGGAGGTAATCCATAATCCCCCAAGAGAGGGATGTGACTCATGGTTCAGGGGCAGATCACTCAGTTATGAGCCTTCAAGGCAGCTGAATGACAAAATGCTCAGGAACAGACCTTGTTTTCTCTGCCTGTGTTCCATCATCTTTGGGGCAATTTCATACAAACACACAAAATCATTATTTATATACTCTGTGCAAGCCTCTCAGGCCAAATCCAAAGGGGGTAAAAACAAAAAACAGAAACACAAAAATATGTGGCACCTTAAAGACTAACTATTAAATTTTAATGTGAGCTTTCGTGGATTACCTCCACATCTTCGGGCATACGAAGCGTCCTTCTGCCAGCAGCAGCTGGCATTGAGAAAAACATTGTGACTAAACCTTAGGAAGAACGTCTTAACAGTGGGAGGCACTTGATGATGTAATCGACTCCCTCAGAAGGTAGTGGACTCTCCTTCACTAGAGATTGCCAAGCAGAGGTTGGGCGGTCGCCTATGAGGGATGGGTAGGTTCAAATTTCCTGCCCTGGCAGGGAACTGGACCTGATGACCCTTGGGATCCTTTCCAGCTCTACCGTTCTACGATTCTATGACAGCTGTAGAATTCCTTCACACCTTTTCCAGCTTGCAGTCCAGAGACAAACCATGGACGGACAACTTCAAGGCACCTGTGATCCACTCTTGTGGATTGAAAACCCAGGATAGTTTAAATGATTATTCTGGACAGTCTTTCCAAGAGAAGACATCTCCAAATATTAGATAGTCCCCTATAAAGTAAGACACACAGTGATCCTACCCAGGCTCAATGAGGCTTCTAACGATGATTGCGCAATCAAAAATCACCCATGCCGATTTGCACTGGCTCCCAGTATGCTTCCAGGCCAAGTTCATGATGCTAATGTTAATTTATAAAGCCCAATATGGTTTAGGACCTTACTATCTGACAGAGCACCTCTCCCTTAGATCTACCACCCACCCCACCCACCCCTCCAAATTTTTGATCTTGCAGGTGGCCACCCCAAGGGAGGCCTAGAAATCGACGACTAGAAACCAGGCTTTCTCAGTGGTGGCCCCTTCGCTGTGGAGCTTTCTTCTGGTGGAGGTGTGCCTGGCCCCCCACCCTCCCTTAGCTTCAGGAACCAAACAACCCTCTGGAGCTGGTCCCTGAAATCAGGCAGGCGTACGCCTCTCTTTAAGGTTTATCATGTCCCCAAGTTGAATGCATGTCTGTGGAGAACTATAAAAGTTGTGTCCCTTTTGTTTTTCAGTGCAACAACTTTATAAAGATCCCTCGGGTATCCAGGACGCCAACTGAATGGCATGGGACACAGATAACTCTGGACTAAATTGTGATACACTACAAAGCCCAAACCGGCCGCTAAATGGAATCAGAGAACCCATGCGCAACCCTAATATATATCTGGTAGGAACATACATATGCATAATGCACACATACACTTGTGCTTCATTGCAGTGGGTGTCCCAAACCACAACCGCCTGAATTGCACACAGCTCCCAGACACCTCTGCCTGAAATTCTAGCCCTGCGTAATTTGTATGTGTCTGGCCTAACGTCAGCCTGCTAACTCTGGAAGCCTTCGCCCGCTGACCTGGTTGGAATCCACTAAGTTACACCTTCCAGCTCGGCATAGAAAACAAGGATGAGGGGGCAGAATGAACCCAGAGGCACACAGGAAACCTGGTAGGTTCATGGAGGTCCGTGTGTTGAGTTGACTCATACCAATGTTCAATATAAGCTGAACCCATTTGATACCAAGGCTAATGACCCAGGGTTGACCCAACAAATTTTGCTACCTGAGATACAGAAGCAAAAAACTCACATCCCCACCATATTACCCCAAAGCACTCAAATTACACCAATACACAAGGAGCAATATTTGGGAAGTATTTTACCAGGCTCCTGGCAGGAAAAACCAAAGAAGAGCAAAGCAAATAATTAAGAAGCTGCCAATTCATAGTACCCAAATCTTTCACCTCAAGCTGATAGGAAGGCTGGCTTTCCTTTAATCTAAGTATCACAAAGATGCTCAGTTATCATGGCTTTCATTCACACGCATTGTTGTGAGACTCGGAAGTTTCAGGGAGGCCCCTCTTCCAGTCTAGAGCTCCTTGGGGAAAAAAGTCATTGTCCCTGTTTTAGCCCATGTTTGTAATGAAAGTTGGTGACTGCAGTCTTGCCTGTGTGAATCTGTTCTGGTGTGTAGTTGGAACCTCACAGGAGCTCTGCGAAGTGCTGGGCCTCTGTGGAGGCGATATAGATCAGCACCTTGGAGAGGTCTTGCAAAGTTCTGCCTTCAGACGGAAAGAGTCACACACACTCACCTGCAACATCAGCATCACTGGCCTACAGTTTGTGAGCGGAATTGGTGGACAACATTAAAATATTAAATGCAGTTCCACAGCATCAGGCTTCTTCAAGGTGTCTCCCAGTTTCCAGGTTGCCTAGAAATTAAATCTCAAATATGGGGGGGGGGGGGGGGGGGAGGCCATGATTCTCGTGCCCGTGCAGGTAAATTAGAGTTTAATGGCCCATTTAATTTGGCCAGGCTTATGCATGATGCACCTTATTTTTTGGTGGGGTGGGGAGGGAAGGGGAGCAGAAGCAATGCCATTTGATGCTGCCCCTCAGGCAGCCGAATGTCCTGGACTGCCTCTGCCTGTGAGCAGGGGCATAAAACAAGAATCAGGTTCACGGCCTTCACCTGCTGTGCTCCGTGTGCCTTTGCTTCACTCCCTCTCCCTCTGGACACAACACTGTCTAGCAGAAGGTAAGAAGATGCACAGCTACGATAGTGGCAAGGGAGGGCCAGCATTATGGAAGCCGCCTTAGGATCCTCCAGCTTTTGGGGCCAGGGCTCAGTCCCCAACAGCAACAGCATGGAACAGGACCTTATGGGTTGGTAGATATTATGGTCTGTAGTTCCCATCATCCTTCACTCCTGCCTCTCCCAGCTATGGCTGATGGGAGATGAAGCCCAAGGACCTGTGGACAACCACAGAAGGTCAGCGTTCCCACTTATTTTTAAGGATGCCCACACAAATAGGGTCCCTTCCAGCTCTGCAGTTCTAAGATGATGATGATGATGATGATGAAGAAGAAAAGCAACAACTTTGAAAGGAGGAAGAGGCATACCATGTTCATGTTTCCAGAGTGCCTGCATAAACCAAGCAACCGCCATCTTGGAAAAGGTGTGTTTTCCAAAGAAAGGGGGAAGGAGAGACTGGAAAGTTGCTATATGGTGAAAGGCATTAACCTTACAAAAGACCTGCCTGTCATTTGTTCACATGGATTAAACCAGCAGCCTGGATATTGTGGCTCTCCTTATGGGGATGTGGAGCCGACTGGGAGGACTTTCAAACCGACCCTTTCCTATTTACCATCATGCACGCTCATTCTTGTAAAACGGAGCTATCACAAGAAGTTTGAACATAACAGGTTCAAACTTGGAATAAGAGCCAAATGTATGAAATCAGAGGCAAGATCTGCGAAGGACCAAACCAGGCCTGTCTCCATAGGAACACAGGAAGTTTTCTTTTGCCAAGTCAATTATCTACAGTGGTGAATGCTAGAGTCTGTCTGACCGTCTGTTTGTCCGTCCCTCTCCCTCTCCCTCCCTCTCTCTCTCTAGGAATCTTTTCCAATCTGGGCCCAAAGATGGAAGGGGGACTTGTAGCAAGCCCAAAAGGCTATGCCGTCTCAGCGACGCTTTCCTGATCTCGTGTCTTCCATCGGCTATTTTAACCCACGTCAAAAGTTAACGTCAAGAGAACGCGGTGCCCGGTTCGGCATGCTTTATACGACTACTTTTGACCAATGAAACCAACGGATTGGTAATTTTGAGGCCGCTGCCCTAACGGTTTCCTGCTTGGCTTTCGCAGGAGTGAGAAAAAGGGAGACGGGGGGGGGGGGGTGTAGCTCCTCCACAACTCTGAAAAGCACAAAGCCCTGTTTCCCATCACACCTGTTTCCCAGGCACGATGGAATTCTCTTTTGGTTTAATATATGTGACAGGCACTCTTTCTCCTTCCCAAATAACACAGGCCTGTGACAGAGTAGAAAAGCGGAACAAAAAAGGAGCAGATGCGTGATCTCTAGACAACAAAACAGCACAGAGAACAGTTAAAGGGAAATTCCAGCTCCAGTGGTCACCTTCTTAAGTGGACTCACCAAAGCCACTTTCTCAGGTCATCTGCCCTTTTCCTCCTCGGGCATTTTCAATCGCCTTAATAACCTTGCCAGCAGGAGAAGAGGAAGACCAAATGGATCGACTCCCTAAAGGAAGCCACCGGCTTGGGTTTGCAAAAGCTGAGCAGGGCTGTTGAGGACCAGGACCTTAGGGAGACTGTGCATCCAGGGGGTTGCCTTAAGTCCAGGTTGCCTTGATGGCACATTACAACCACCTTACAAGACTGTTGTGTGGAGGGCAGAGCAGCTAGATCGGCCTCCCTCCCCAGGGCTGTCAGGAAGAGGGAGGGAGAGGGCCAGGTAGGATGGCTTTGAAGCAAGGCAGGACGGGAACAGGACAAATCAACAAGCTAACCTGGAATCTCTGAATCCCGGGAAGCTGGGATCCCAAAAACGCCCTGATCCATCCACGCCACTGAACAGAGCGGGGGCTTACTCCCGCGTAAACGTACTTGGGCTTTCCGGGCGACCCACCGCCGTGAGACCTGTAACCCGTCCCCCTCCTAGACACGTCTACTCGGGAGTAAGTCCCGTCGCTTCCACAAGAGACAGCGGCTGATTCCCAGCTCGTGTAAAAAAAAAAAAAGGCAAAGAAAGAACCCTCCCTCTGGGTCCATCCCTCGACCCGTCTCCTCACGAGTAAGCCGCCCCACCCCCATCCCCGACCGGCTTTCAAAGGAAACGGGGCTGAGCTCCCGGACCGAGGAGAGCCGCGATCCGTCCCCAGCGCCCCAGGTTCGAGTCTTTCCAAACTTTACCTGGCGTATCTGGTCTTCTGGAAGTCCAGGAAGCTGGACATGGACATCTTGGGAGGTCCATCAGAATCCAGGGTTGGTGCTGATGAAGGAGGGAGAGGGAGAGGGAGGAGGGGGAGGCGAGAGTAGCAAAGTGGCAGTCAAAGGATGGAGCTGAGCAGGAGGAGAGGGAGGAGGAGCGTCAGCATCAGGTCTCCGGAATCTTTCGAGGCAGACAAAGTGGGGCCGGCGGGGGGGGGGGGTGGGATCTCTCTCCCTCTCGGCACTTCCTGGGGGCCCCCCAACTCTTCTTCTCATCCCGTCTCAAACCCCAGCCTAAACGTCATTTAGGCTCATTTCCCTCGCCCCTTCCTGGGCTCAGCCCCCCCTCCTGGGGAATGGGGGGCTGGCTTGGGGGCGGGGGTTAGGGGGTGGTTGGGGGGGGAAAGAGAAACGGGGGGCAGGCGAGGAAGGAGCCAAGGTCTGGGGGGGGGGCGTTTAGCTTTCTTGGCTTCCAGACTGGTTTCTCGGGCTTCTCCCAGAGAGAGAGAGGGGGGGGGCGAGGGGTCAAGAAAAGGAAAATCCCAATTACTTGGGTGGCTGATTTGCGTCTTTTAAAAAATAAATAAATATCGGTGTCGGGGTAGGAAACCAGAGGAAGCGAGGGAGGGGGGGGGGGGGAAGAAAGCGATTCGATTTAAAAATAGGAGTGCGAAATAGACATGAAGGCTGCTTTGAGGGGTCCCTTGGTTTCCAAACCCTTGCACAGCAGAGAGAGAGAGAGGGAAAGAAAAAACGGAAGGAAAATGAAATAAGGAGAGGAAGGAACGTGTGTGTGTGTGTGTGTGTGTGTGTGTGTGTGGTGACCGTGAAATAACAAGATGATTAAGGCTCCGGAGAGAGAGGGAGGGAGGGAGGGAGGAGAGAGGGATATATCTTGCCCCCCCCCCCCTCCGGCAGCTCCAAATGGCCAAAAGCAACCTGTTCCGTCGCCTCTCGGATCGGGCAGCCCCGGCGATCGCTATAAATATCCCGGGGAGCTGCGGCGCGGGGAGGGGCGGGAGGGGTGTTCTGGCGAGATAGCCAGAGGAACTCCCCTCCACGGGAAAAGGGGATCCCGCCTCTCTCCGCTCCCCCAGGTTTGAAACTGTCGCGGCGGGACACCTGCGCCCCCCGCAGGTTAAGCGGTGGTCCCCAACCTTGGGCCTCCAGATGTTCTTGCACTGCAACTCCCAGAAGCCTTCACCACCACCTCTGCTGGCCAAGATTTCTGGGAGTTGAAGTCCAAGAACATCTGGAGGCCCAAGGTTGGGGACCACGTTAGCCCATCTGTGTTTACTCACAAGTAAGCCTCACTAGGTTCGGCGGCGCTTAGCCCTGACTAAGAGCGCAACACGACCTAGGCGTAAGCTCTCCCCCCCCCTGGAGACACCAGCAGCAGCAGCCAGCTTTCCCTGAGCTTAACTGCAACCCTGAGAGTAGCTGCAATGGGTTTTCCCAGTCTCTCCCTGGGTTTCTGCAAAATATTTGGTCTTGAACAGGCAATTCAGAGCCCTTAGGTCAACAAAAGACCTGCTCCTCCTTTGCTGATAACATCCTGGCCCACCAGCCTGACTTTTCGCCCTCCTCTTAGGAATGGGACCGCCTGCACAGACGGTCGTAATGTGCACCTGCACGTCCAAATTTACCACTACATCACTGGGTGAATGACATGTTCCGTCATCTCCACCAGGCTCGGTTAGCTATTCAGATTGGGGATACTGGGATCTGTAATCCAGTATGTCTGGAGAGAAGCCAGTTGGGGGAAACTGCTTTAACGCCCAATATCGTAGGCATGCTTCTCATATTAGCTTTCTATGCTTCATCCCATAGAAGTCAAGAGTGTGGTTTAGGATTTACCATTGGGCTGTAGCCAATTCTCTCCTTGCCGGCCCTGCCGAATCTCAGCGAAGAAGTTCCATCATGCAGCTACTTCCCTTGGCTGAAATCAAGAGGACCTCTCCTCCTGCCAGATGTGCTTAGGATCCTAACTCTGCACTTAAACCCAATGCTTTTTAAAAATCAGCTGCACGTTCCCATTATTGTATTTATTATTTCCTTGTCAAGTTACATTCGTATCCCAGCTTTCTTTCCTCCACCGAATTCACGGCAACACCCTGCAACTATCCTTTGGCTCCCTAACGGATTTCCAAAAAGTTATTTTCCCTTTTGGAGTGCACCTCCTCCAATCTCTGGGTCAGGACGGCGAGCGACCCTGTTTAGCTGCAGGAATCCGGGAACCATGCTCCCGAAATGTGACTTCCCCAGTTTTGCTCCCCGCTTGATCCTTGCAGCAAAGTTCTTTGGCTGCACCTCCCAGCATCCCTTGCCCTCGGCTTTCCTGTCTGAGGCTGATGGGAGCTGGAGTCCAGACGTGCAGGTGGAAGCCTGCCCTGAGCACACCTTGGCAAGAGAGGAATTTAAAACGGGACGTGGTGATGTCCCACCCACTCTGCTGCAAGATTTAATGTGCGATGAGTGGCTTCCTTTCCTTCTCCCTCCTCATCCCTTTTTCCTTTCATATCACGTCCCTTTTAGGTTGTAAGACTGCCACAAAATAAATCTGACACACCCTTTAGGGATTGCGTGGAAAGAAACTCTGCCGCCTTCTTGACAGGGAGGGCCCTGCTGTCAGGGAGAGGAGAACCCGGCACAGGCAGCTGTTCCTGAAAGCCTGCAGAGAATTCCTTCGGGACATAGCTACAGAGGGCAGGAAAAGGACTTGCAGGATTCACAACCTCAAGCGCCAAAAGAACTTGGCCGGTCTGATCCGAGTCCTCCTTGCAGCTCAGGTCAAGTGGCTTGGCAGGTGCCAGCGGCAGCAAAATGTGCTGGGCAACTTGAAGAATGGGAAGCAGAGATGGTATTTCCTCCATGACTTACTCTCTTCTGATAAAACCCTGGAGCAACCCCTTGGGTTGCAAAATTATAGTAATAGCCTCAGAACAGCAGAGCTGGAAGGGACCCTTCGGATCCCTGAGTCCAGCCCCTGTCAAGGAGGCCCTGTGGGGGAATCGAACTCCCAACCCCTGGCTCTACAGCCCCATGCCTCGACCACTGAGCTATCCCACAGTTCTGCATTCAATAAAGCCAGAGAGCATCTCACTCTTACATCAGCATGGATCAGAGTGAATCCCCTGGAGGTTTTGCATTCTGGCTCTCTCTCGCTCTCTCTTTCCACTTCGCTGCCTTCCAAGTGGAGGACTGAGAAGGGAAACCGTCACTGCCTGAATCTTAGAACACTTTCCGCCCCCCAACACACACACACACACACACACACACACACACACACACACACACACACACACACACACACACACACACACACACAAAGACCCATGCCAATTTTGATGGATTCCCTCTCTCCTGGGAACTTGAGGGTGTCTCCCGACCCTTCTGCCCTCTCTCATCCGTCCAAGATGCTCAGAAATGTGCCATTCCAGACTGGTGGGGGAGCCTCAACTCAGCACAAAACAGAAGGGCTGAGAAACATGGTCGTAAGAGGGAGGGGAGAGCGCCTTCTTATTCATTCAGCAAAAACAGGCCAGCTCTCTCTTGGCACAATCCACGGCACAGATTTTTCCCAGGCAAAGAAAAGCAAGCCGGGGTCAGTCTCCCACAGGGAAAAGTAACTGCAGATAAGATAAAATAAAATAAAACGTGTCTTGGTCTTTCTTCTGGCTTGAGTGGCACCCTCCTCCAGGGATGAGGTCTAAAATCTAGTCTGGTGCGCCGGTTAGGGTGTTGGACAAAGACTCCAGAGACCTGGGTTCAAATCCTCCCTTGCCTATGAAACTCAGGTGGTATCCTCCAACCAACTCTGCCATCTTTGCCTGGATCTTACCTCCTAGGGTTGCTCTGAGGATAAAGCATCAAGAAGGAGAGCCAGGTACACTCTCTCTAGGTCTACTGGAGGAGATGAGAGGTAGAAATCCAAGAAATACACTAAATAAAAATGGAACAGATAAACATAACTCTTTCACAGAGAAGTTAATAGATGTACCTCACATCCAGAACCCGGGCAGAGAGAAGAGCTCAGAATTTACTAGAACATCACCAGATGATTTGTGCCAAGAATGTCAGATTCCTAATTATTTTATAACAACAGCAACTAAAATGTCTTCCTGAACTGAGACCTTGGAAGTAATGAATTACAAGTTACCTGTCACAAGTTCTTTGTTTATATGATCTCGATACCACCAAGTATCGTTTTAAAAGTGACATCATAAGCAGTAACAAACACACTTTATTCTTATAATTGATGTTTCCTCTGGTTTTTTTAAAGTTACTTTTGAAATGCGTTTTTCACGTGCTGTGTCATTTTGTAATCAATCCTAAAGTTGTTTTTTTCCCCCAGGAAGGCAATAACTTGATTTTTAAACAACTGTAACTTGCAACACCAGCAAATCGCTTTCCAAACACTACAAAAATAAATTATTTTTCAAAAGGATATTTCCAAGCTTTGGTTGAACTCAGTGGAACTCAATTATGTAAGACAATTTCCTCTCAACATACGATTTTGCTCACAGTCACACTGCATCATGGTTTTCCATATATATTGAAGAGCTGGGTGAACATTTTTAAAGCCATCACCTGTATATTGAATCAGATTATGGTGCATCAGGTCCAGTACTGTCTACGCAGACTGGTGGCTACTCTCTAGAGCTTCAGACAGGTATCTCTGGCAGATCTAGAAGAAGATGAGAAGTTTGTGGCTCTTCTTTCAGGAGATGGGATTGCTCTGTGACGAGCATGTGCTGTAAAAGATTCTGAACTCAGTTCTTGTTAACTCCAGGCCAAGTGGGAGACTTCCATTTGAAACTCTGGATGGCCATGACAATGACTGTAGATGCAAATGAATCCAGTGGATGAGTCCTTCCCAACCTTGGGTCCCCAGATGTTCTTGGACTGCAACTTCCAGAAATCCTAGACAGCACAGCATAAATCCCTGACCATTGCTCATGTTGGCTAGACCTTCTGGGAGTTGAAGTCTAAAACATCTGGAGGACCAGAGGTTGAGAGCAACTGCAGTAATGTGATTGCCCTGTTCATCATCATTGTTAGAGGTGTGAATCTTACAGTTTTCGGACGACATGCCATGTCGCCTCTTCTGGGAGCTGCCGTCCCAAAACACAAAGATGCAGGCCAAATAGGCAATCATCATAACGAACTAAGAATATACTTAATTTATGGACATGACCTCTGCTACTCTCGCATCGGGCTTCATCCCTGTTGAATCTCCTAATGACAGTAAATCTCATGTTGGTTTTGCCATATAGGCCTATACAAACTGCCAAGAATTTTGTTAAGACTTTTTAAATTGAGTTAACTCTCGGCATCAGCAGGATTTAAGCCCTAGATTTCCCCGGGCTGGTAGGACTTAAGCTTCCTCCCTCTGCTTGGAATCTCCCGAATGCAGGCCTCTTAATGTTTTGATCAACAGCTCAGCAGGAACCTTGGCTGCAACCCATACGGCAACCTTTACTAGGGGCTAGACTGGGGAAACAGGGTGGTTCAGGTTTCTGTGCCGTGAAATCCTTTTAATACAGCCGGTACAGCTTATTAATTGCTGGGGGACTGTTGTTCATCATTAGTCTTTTGCCACAACATCATCTCTGAGAACTACAAATCCCAGAATCCTTTGACTCACTCAGGAGATTCTGGAAGGTGACATCGAGAAAAGCAATTCCTCCAGCAGAATGGAGTAAAAAACATCCCTTATGACAGCTGCTGGTCTTGGTCATTTAGCCCCACCTTTTCTTTTTTAACCATATAGTACCTCTCTCTTCCATCTTCAGCTTTGCCTCTTCCATAAAGAAGCAGAAATGAAATAACCTAATGTAACAAAAAAAAAAGTTGCTATAACTGTAATGTGTGTGTGTCTGTCTGAATTATCACTCTGTTTCAATTTGAGCTGAATGCAAATTGGAATAGTCTCATCTGTAAAAATAATTTTGCATCTATTTCTTGTTCTATAAGCTTATCTCTGACCTGACCATACCTAGACATTGTGGCTTCTTCCTCTGGCTGTAGAAAAGGTAGACGTGTTAGTGTGTGCAAACCGTTATAGGTGAAGTCAAAATAAAAATAAAAGAACAAAGACTAACAGGTGGTGTCACTTTAAAGACCAGCTGCTATATTTTAATGCGAGCTTTCGTGGACGAGGTGCTGTCTTGGTATGTGTACCCAATAATTTGTAAGTTGTTTGCTATCTTTAATGTTACCAAAGCACCACTCTGGATTGTCTGCTTTGTTGATCCCAGTTCTCTCCACCACGCCAGCCCGCTGCTCTGTGGTGCGAGAGCTAGAATGGGAGGCCAGACCTCTTGACAGTTCCCATAACCACACTTCACAGGAAAACCCCCAAACACGGGCAGCTATGCTGATCAGTGTCAGCATAGCAAACCGGTTCCTGCTGATTTAATCTAGGAAGAAGACAGGCTACAGAAAAATTAGACAAATCAACGGGTAAAAGCAGAGTTCCGTCTTTCCCTGGAACAGAAGAATCAGCTTTATGGCAGTAATCGCTAATGAATTTCCAGAGAGGTCACAACGTTGCAGCAAAAACGTGTCTTTGGGGCACTTTGGTGAAAAAAAGCATCAATAGGAGTGTAGGAAGCTGCTTCCTATCAGTCAGACCACCTTCACCCCATCTAGTCTAGTGTTGTAAGCTCTGACTGGCAGAGTCCTTCCAGAAGTTCAGGCCTGTTTTCTCAGCCCTATCGGGAGATCCCTAGCCACAGTTTCTGATCCAAGTAAGAATCAGACTCCACCCAGCTTTGCCCTGCAAATGAGAAAAGATTAGGTATGTCCAGGCTGCACTCAAAACATCTCAAACCAAGGGGCTTAGAATAAGTGGACTCAATCCCGTGGAATTCTCCGTAAGTAACTGTGGTGGCGCTGCGGGTTTAAACCGCAGAAGCCTCTGTGCTGCAAGGTCGGAAGACCAGCCGTCGTAAGATCGAATCCACGCGATGGAGTGAGCTCCCGTCGCTTGTCCCAGCTCCTGCCAACCTAGCCGTTCGAAAGCATGCAAATGCAAGTAGATAAATAGGTACCACCTCGGTGGGAAGGTCACGGCGTTCCGTGTCTAGTCGCGCTGGCCACATGACCACGGAAACTGTCCTACGGACAAACGCTGGCTCTACGGCTTGGAGTCGGGGGATGAGCACCGCGCCCTAGAGTCGGACACGAGCTGGACTAAATGTCAAGGGGAACCTTTACCTTTACCTAACTGTACCTAGATTTCTAGAAGTTCTGGCCCAGATGGAAACCCTAGATGAAGACGGTCGCTTCAGGAATTACACAGGTTGTCCTCTGGTAAACCCATTTCTTGGTTGGGGGGGGCGGGGTATGGAGAGTTCAACAGGGATGAGAGAAGAGAGCAAGGGACACCTGAAATAAACCAACAGGGCAAAAATAGCAGCAGTCCTAAGGGCAGAAGAGTTGCTGAATGAAAAATAACTTACTATTTTTAAACCCTGGTTTGAGTTGTTATGGCAACGATTCTCTCTCTTGAAGCAGGCAGCAAAAGAGATGCAGAATGTGAGGACCCCCCCGGTGCTCCCAGCGGCAGTCACGGGCTGTCTTTGGGAGAAGATGTCCCTCAATCACAGCTCAGATTTTTGCAGGGTTTTTTCCTCTCCCCCCCCCCCCCCAAATCTTCCTGCCACTGTAGGCCCAATGGTTTGACTTCTCCCCATTGGAAAAGGCCGCAGAAAAGCACACACTTGGACGTGTTCAATTTATTCAGGGATAATTTCATTCACTAATTTAATTCATCATCACAAAACCAGTGAAAGAATGTACACAGGCATGCATGGGACAAAGCATGTATGATATACTCTGTGTTGTTGTTGTTGTTTTCCCTTTGTTGTTTAGTTGATGTGTTCGTTGAATTTTCTCTTTGATGTCCTGGGTTTGTTTGTTTTATTATTATCATATATATTTTTTAAAGTATATTAGTGTGTGTTCAAACAACACGCAGTAGCTTTTTTGAATGAATCAATGCAGGGTGCACAAGGGTGGTCTTATACGTGGGGAGGGAGTAGCCTGACTCACAGCCCCCAACTTCCTCTTGAAATTAAATGCCCTAAGCGATTCATTGCACTGTATTTCTACTCTGCCTGACAAAATAAAATACATGATCAGCTGACATTAAAACGCACCTCCAATACAATACAATACACTATAAAAAGCAACTCAGGAACTTTTTGAAAGAGAGAACATTAAAAACAATCCATTCATAACACAGAACCAAGCAGAGCGCGCGTGAAGCAAATTTCTTCAAGGTAGATTCCCCTCTACTTGGCATATGCTAGACATGCCGGACTACAATTTCCATCATCCCCAGTCAGGGGAAATTTGAATGGTGGGAATTGCATTCCAAAACACCTGGAAGGTGCCAGGGTCCGGAAGCCCATCCTCAAAAGCCAGACCCTAAACCTGGGGAGATGCTGAGAGACTGGTCTTTTTGCTCCAGGTAGTTGCAAATGCCTTTTGATTTGCTGCGTTCTATCGCCCTCTGCCGCTAAGCGATCAGAATTGGAAATAAATAAATAAATAGAAGACTAACAATGCAGGGCAGAGAACATATGTTGACGCGTCCTTTGACCAGCTGCTAGAGGCCTAACATTCTGGGGTAGCTCAATGCTATCTCTTTTTTCCTCTGCTTAAAAATAAAATCCAGGCCAGTGGTTCAAAGCAGCATCTTTTTAAAGCAGCAGCTACACTTTGAAAAAGTTACCTAGTGAACCACTACGCCTCAACCTCCCAGACATGCTGATTGCGCCTTCTGAGAGTTTTGATCCCCCCCCCCCCCCAAAAAAAACAACTTGGCCAAAATCTGGCCAAAATCCTCTCGGGGATTTACCCTGATATAAGTGCAAATGTGTATATTACAGTGGCAAATTGAACAAATCGCTGCTCACATTCCTGGGCAGGCGCCAAGTCATGCAACCAGCATGTGACCAGGAGTACAAGTGGCAACGCATTAACTAGCCCCACCTCATGGCCACGATTTATGCAATTACACTTAAACCAGCATAAATCTCCAAGAGGATTCTGGCAGCTATTCTAATTTCTAGGGGGGAACATAGGAATTGCCCTCAAGTAATATCCAATGGTGCTGTAGCAAAGTAATTAATTAATAAGTTGATGCATCACTGCTGTTGTTCACTTCTGTTAGTTACCCACAGAGTCAACCTTCCAGGAACCACTGATAGAGGTAGAATCCTTTTATGTGTAGTCTGCATAATTAAATTATAAATTGCCCAGAATAAGAAAAAAAACCCACAGAAGTATAGGGAACTGAGTGTGCAAATGGAATGGGATGAGGCACATAATGCATGATAAGCATGAGCTGATACAGGATGGATGAGAGGCAGTTTCTCAGGTATGTGTGGTCCATGGATTTCAGGTTTTTAACACTGAAAACAGGGGCCTTGAAGTACAGAGGCAATCAGCATAACTGGCACGGCTCCTCAAGCTGTATTTTACAATGTGGGCCCCTGTGCTTGGAACCAGCTAGAGCTCCTGTGCAGTGTTCAAGGGCAGCCCCACATCAATCACATCACTGCAGCCAAGCCTTGGCATCCGAAACACAGGGATCATTAGCATGGCACAATCTGTCCAAGGCGGCACGGGATTTCCAAAACATGAAGGCAGGGAACCTGGAACCTGGGTCCTTCTGCTTGTGAAGCACACATTCTCCAGCATCGAGGTACAGTCCCACCCTCCCCTGGTCATTGGTTTTGGTTAAGCAGCATGTTTAGCATTACATCGTGTTCAGTTGGTGATGCCTGGAGACATTGCATTAAAGCTCAGGTGCACAACCCCATTCAATGAATATTTACTCAGCCATCAGCCCCACTGTGTTCATTGGGACTTATTCACTGGCACGTTTAGCAGTGTGCCCTTCAATGCAGGTTTGATGAACAGTTCCCAACCACTGGAAGTATAACCAAAAGCTTATGAAATAAACAAGCCCTTAGCAATGTGCTTTCTCCCACAAGGCCCCCAATTCAATTTTGTGGCTCTTTAATATCCATTCTCGTCCACCCGCCGTCTGTTCTGCTTCGCTCAAACCAATCTTGACATCCTCAGAAGAGGCTCTGGGGGAAGCACACTGCTTCTACTCATCAGCTAATGAAAAAGCCCATGGAGAAGGCAGGCCTTCTGTGGGCCAAAAGAAGAGGCTGTTTTTAATCATCCTGCCTCATCTTCTTTCTGTCTCCTTGCTAATCCAATTCAGCTCCACAGCTGATTAAGTTAGCAATGTCCGATAGGAACAAAATAGCTTCATAGGCCCCCTTGATTCTCTCCGCTTGGGTAAATGAACTTTAAACTCATCCGAGAACATTGCGGAAAAGAGAATTGCATCTCGGAAGAGAACGCTGGAAACACTAAATATTTTAGCTAGCACTGTAGTGGTTCTCAGAGCCTGAGAAAGCTATCCATGCACTGTACGTAACTCTCAATATCCTGTATCTAGGAGCCATTCTGGGTGGGGGATTTGGGGTGTAATAGTCCAAAAAAGTAACTTCCCACATTATGTCTCTTAAATAAACTGATTTCAGACTCTCCCTCCCTCCTTCACAATCAGGAGACTAAAACTGCAGGCAGTCGGTATCAACAGGTCAGGAGCGTGTATTTTGTAATGCTAATGGCTCTTAATTGATAACACCGCTCTCAAATCTTTCACTTCACAGGAAGGATAGCTTGCAACAATTTATTTTCCCCAGGAAAATTTTGTTTCTCTCTCAGGGTCTTTAAAAATCACAGCTAATCTCAGTGGAAACAGGGTGGTTTGAAAGGATTATGTCATCCTTTGTGCTACAAGTTAATGGCTGATTGCTAAGAGTCAGTGACTTAATAAGTAACTAAGGAAGCAACTCATAAATAAACAATTGGGAATTAACTATTGTTCCTTCTACTTCTCTTTTTGAAATTCGCCTATTTATTAAACATTGTTCAGGGTTTCCAGTTAGTAACTCATTGTTTCATCATTGTAAATCTGTGCAATACCTTGTAACAGTGGCATTCTAAGATGGGGCATCTTAAGAGATTTTTTTAATGAATTTTTAGAACAGTTGAAACTGTTTTTACCCTTTGAAATAAAAGGGAGCGGTGTGGTCAATGCAAAATACAAACGCAAGAGTAAACAATAACTTTATAGACTGCTAAAAAAAAATCATACAATATGTGAGCTTTTGTGGATCAGGACCACTTTGTCAGGCATGTAGTACTTCTTAGTTTGAAATCCGTTTAATTCCTTTTTAAAACATTGCAATAATTTGTTTTTAATGTTGTTGAAATTACTGCATGCCGCCTTGAGTTCTCTTGAGAAGGCGAGAAATAAACACACGCGCACATATATAAAAATAACACATGTATGTATGCATGCATGCATCTCTCTCTCTCACCAAATTATCCATTCAGTCGTATCTGACCCTTGGCAATTCCATGAGCCAGCTCTGTCCATGATTTCCAATCTTGTACAGCTTCTTTTAGTTGCTTTATATTTTGGCCAGAGTCTGCTTTGATTACATCCAACCAACGCATTCTTTGGCATCCTCGTCGTCTTTTACCATGGACCATTCTGAGCAGAACTTCTTTTAAGTTTCATGATCAGATACTTTAGACCTTCCTGGGTTTCTGAGAGGAGGGTTGGATCATCCACCTATTGAAGATTACTGATGTTTCTTCCACCAATGTTTACCTCAATTTTTGATTCTTCTAACTCCAACTTTCTGATGCGTACAAGTTGAATAAGAAAGGTGACAGGATGCAATCTTGCCGCACACCTTTCTCACTCTTAAATCACTGTGTCTCCATACAGTGGCTTCCTGATTTTCTTACAGTGATTTCACCAATGTCACCAAATGTAAAGGTAAAGGTTCCCCTTGACATTTAGTCCAGTCGTGTCCGACTCTAGGGCGCGGTGCTCATCCCCGTTTCCAAGCCGTAGAGCCAGCGTTTGTCCGAAGACCGTTTCCGTGGTCACGTGGCCAGCGCGACTAGACATGGAACGCTGTTACCTTCCCAACATGATGGTACCTATTTATCTACTTGCATTTGAATGCTTTCGAACTGCTAGGTTGGCGGGAGCTGGGACGAGCAACAGGCGCTCACTCCATCGCATGGATTCGATCTTACGACTCCTGGTCTTCCGACCTTGCAGCACGGAGGCTTCTGCGGTTTAACCCGCAGCGCCACCCACGTCCGTGTCACCAAATGTAGTGACACCCCAACGTCTTCTAGGGCTCTCCATAGTTTGTCATGGTCAACACACTAGAAAGCTTTTCTATAATTGATGAAGCACATGTAGATGTTCTTTTGATATTCATAACATTTTTTCCATTATTCATCGAACATTTGCAATGTGATCACGGGTGCCACAACCCCAACAGGTGGCACAACCCTGACATATATATACGTAGGTATGGATGGATAGATGTATATGTACATTTGTTGTTGTTGTCGTGACCCCATGGACCAGAGCACGCCAGGCCCTCCTGTCTTCCACTGCCTCCCATAGTTTGGTCAAAGTACATTTGTACATATGTGCAATAACAACAACAATAAAATATTTATGTTATATATTGTACACAGTTTATGCATTATACATATCTTATATATAAATAATTTTTTATTTTATTTATTTATTTATTTAACATATATGCCGCCCACTCTACCCAAAGGTCTCTGGGCGTGTGTGTGTGTGTGTATATTATATTATTATTATTTTATTATTATTTATTTCATTTATACCCCGCCTATCTGGTCTTGCGACCACTCTAGTATAATATTATGTTATACAAAAGTAATATAACATTTCGGATTTGCGATGCGTGTCTTGGCTTGCCTCCCTTTATTTCGACTCGGACCGAGCCAAGCGACCAAGAAAAGAAAAAAGCCAACCAGATAAAAAAAGCTAAGAGAGCACCCCTTCCACTTCTCCGGGAAAGCCCACGTGCCAAGCGAGCAGGAGCACCGGACGACGCATGCGTAAAACTCCCCCTCCTCCCCCTCCTCCCCCTGTGGCGCTACGGCGGCCGACGCGGCCCGCGAGGCGCCTGCGCGTCGACGAAGAGGGTTCTGGGGAAGGGGGCGGGAGGGCGCAGGCGCAGTCAGCCTCCGGCCGCAACCGGAGCGTCAACAAGGCGCTGAGGAGAGGAAAGAGAGGGGATGAGGAGGAGGCGGCGGCGGCCGGAGTCGAGCTGCCGAGGCTGAGCCTTCGTCTTGCCCCCTCCCGCCGGCCGGGGTGAGAGCGGCCTTCCTCGCCCTCCTCTTCCTCGTCGTCCTCCTCCTCCTCGCGGCCGCCCTCTGAGGGAACGCCATGAACCTGGCCAGCCAGAGCGGCGAGGCCGGCGCCGGCCAACTGCTCTTCGCCAACTTCAACCAGGACAACACGTGAGAGGGGGCGGGGCCAGAGGGGGCGGGGCGGGGGCCGTTGGCGGGGGGGGGTGGCAGAGGGGGGAGCCGGGATTCGAACTCTGGGGGAGGGGAGGGAGGAGACACACACACACATGCGCGCGGGGGGGGCGTGGCCAGGCCGCCTCCCCTGGGGGGGGAGGGGCGCCTCTCGCCCTCCCACCCTCCCTCTGTTTTTGGACTACAACCCCCAGCATCCCCCACCAGCCTGGCATCCCCCAGCATCCCCCACCACCTGCCTAGGGGATATTGGGAGAGAGAGAGGATGGGTATTAAGCCAGGATTACCTTTGGGCTTTCTGTGGTCACTTGCAATGATCATCCAGTCTGAAAAGGACCAAGGGCTACTCCATGTTCCATGTCACCTGCTGAGCAAGTGTCCTTGTCAATCATCCTCTTGTGCCATCAAGTCAATTCCAACTTATGGCGACCCTTTCCAGAGTTTTTTTCCAGGTATGGGATACTCAGAAGTGGTTTGCCCTCCCCTTCCTCTAGGGGGCGTCCTCTGGGACGGCGCAGCTGGCCCAAGGCTACCCAGGCTGGCTCTTCTCCCAGGAGGCCCGGTGGGGGAATCGAACTCCCAACTTCTGGCTCCACAGCCAGATACCTAAACCCCTGAGGATTATACTTTTTTTTAAAAAAAAACCCTCTTACTTGAGGGTAAAACTCTGCTAGAGCAGACAGCGTTGGGTGGTGGATAGAGGCCAGACTGGGACACAGGGGCTCTGGGTTCAAATCTGGATGCAGCCATGGAAACACAATGGTGAACTACTTGAATATCTCACAAATACTGTACTAGGGTTGCCATAAGTCGGAAACAATTTGACACTACATAACGACAACAAACCCCATCAGAAAGAGTGGGTCTTGAGCTCTGGGGTAAGCCAGGGTTAGGTGGTTGGGAACAACGTTTATATCTCTTAAGTTTATGTCCCGCTGTGCGGGATCCTTGCTCTGCGTGCATGGGGGTGGGCAGGGCTTCATTCAAAACGGGAAGTAAACAAACTGGCTGCTCGGGTGCATCGCCAACAGATCTCTGGGTGAGTGAGAACAGCTTGGATGGAACCTTGGGTGGCAGGCTTTGCATTGCAGGTGGTAATCACAGACATGCTTCCTCAGTGACAGAACCTCAGTGGACAACTTAAGCCAGAAGGTGTGAAACTTTTGGTTTTCCTCATATTTTGGACTACAGTTCCCTTGGCCGTGCTGGCTTCAGGATTGTGAGGTTAAAGCCCAGACTTCGACCCATTGTGTGAAGCAGAGGGCTTAAAAAAAGGAGTGTCTGTACTTACTATTTTTATTATATTTCTAGTCCATGTTGCCGCCTTGCTATGCTGCACTCACAGCAACCACCCTTTGAGGTAGATCAGGTTGAGTCAGGGTGAATTCTTGGTGAAAGATCACAATGTAAGTTTCATGGTTCAGTGGGGGACTTGTATCTGGATGTCCTTTGTTCTGGTCCCACACTCTAACCCTGCTGTAGTTTGGGAGGGACAGAAAGATCCCTCAAGGGAGATTGGACGGTGGAATGGGGTTTGAGGTAGAGTCATGGCAGTTAAGGCTTGTGCCTCGAACAACAATAACAAACCTACATTGCTATCCTGGTTAGACTGTTGGTCTAGGACTAAGACTGGGAACACCCAGGTTATAAATCCCCACTCAACCACTTGTTGTATTCTCTCAGCCTGGCTTACCTCACGTGGGTGGTTATGTTGAAGGCATGCCACCATGAGTTCTGTGGAGGAAAAGTGTGACAGGCAACTAAAACTGTAAATAAAGTAGGTAGGTATAATTGCATTACTCATGTATGTTGTGCTTTAGAAAAAACAAGAGCCGTTCCCACCTCAAGAGTCTGTGCTCTAGGAAACTACAGAAGGACAGGTAACAGTCTGTGTGGTGTTTCGGCTAGAGCTTGGTGCTGGAGCTGGAGGGGCCTACGTTCTGATGTCCATCCAGCTTTGAAGATGACTGGATGAATGAGCTGGGCATTGTATCACAGCTCAACGTACCTCACACCACTGCTCCTGGGGGTGGAGTGAGAGAACTAGATGTGCCACCTTTTGCTCCATCAGGGGGAACGTCCCTCCAGATGTTTGGGACTTTTACTCCCAGAAGCCAGAGAAAGAGTAGTCAGTGGCAAGGATTCTGGGAAATGAAGTCTTAAAAAACATCTGTGCAATGAAAGCTTAAGAACCACTGGTCTAGTCTAATTTACAGACTGCATGGTGGGTGGGTGACTTCCAGGGAAAGGAGGTTTGGATTTTCGCCTTGGAATGTTAAGGTTTGGAGGTGGGGCAGATGATAACTGATTAGGAGACCATAGGTTTTGTTTGTTTAGAGGTCTTTGATTCACTCCCAGGTAAGTCCAGTTCAGATGGAGCTTGGAGACAGAAGTTGGGAAAGGCATGTTTTTCTGCTTCGATGGTTCTAGGCTAGTTGAGTCATTACTCTGACTATGTCTAAAGTATCGTGGTGTGATATGACTGATCCTGCATGCCCTCTTGACCTCAGTGTGAATAAACCCAGAATAGTTCTGCTCAGTGCCCAAATAAACAAATGGCCAACATTCTTGTCCCTGGCTTGTGTTTGCTGAGAGTGTCACAAACAGGCAGCCTTCTACTTTGTTTTTAATCTAGGTCGCCAGTGGGATATAGCAGTGTGGATGATTGGTGTGAGGGAATAACTAATCTTTGTTCAGTGATGCTGAATTTGCGCCTTATAGATTAGGTATGGGAAGAGCAGCATTTCCGTGGAATCAGAACTCTGTGGGTTTGGCATGTGCTCCAGCCTTTAGGAAAGCAATATAGATGGAGTGGAGATCCTTCAGGACTAGAAGTAGGTATGGCAGCAGAGATGAAAGAGCATGGGTAGTAAAGGGAAACTGGATTACTTCTGGGGAGTAAAGGGAAATTACAAGCAACACAGTGGAGTGTAAAGTTCTCAACACTGGGCATACTATACCGGTGCATTATGTGTGACATTGTGTCTGGTTACTTTCCTGCATCTCTCCTGTCTCTGCACATTGTCCAATGGCAAGACGTTCTCAGAACAGTATTGTATGTTTTAGTGGATGATAGAATGCTGGAGAACTCTCCGAGGTATTCTCATAATAATTTGCTTTATTTACCCATAAAGGGAGAAGCAGCCCTTCAGAGTGACATTCATCTCTGGGTTTGCTTTCTAATGCACCGCCTACAGCCATTAAGCAGTGCTCATGAATCCCAAGCTGGACGAAGCTTTCAGGAAGGCGCATAAATGACAGAATTCATCCAGAGTAATTGGGCACCGAAGTCCCAAGCATGCATCCAGACCTTATTCTCTCCCATCTCGTGCTGAATGGTTCTGGGGCAGGGGAATGTGTGCCTTGGTTTCTGAAGTATAGCTTTCTTGGGATAATTGTGTGCATAATGGTGGTGAAATAGACTGAACAGGAAACTCAAAAGCCATAGTAAGGCGATAACTGTATTAGATTGCACTAAAACAAAATGGCAATGCCAACAAAGATATGGGGAGACTGTAACTTGTGACTAACTCAACTGATAGCAGCTTGTGATTGTTTTATTATCACTCTGAGTGTAATTGAAAGAATATTGGAAGGTGGGGGGAGACCCTGTTCAATAAGATGTCATGGATCGGACCTCCTCAAGACAGCTGTGAAAGAAGCTTTTTATTTATTTATTTATTATTAATTTATTTTTTTAGATTGCTTGCCAGGAGTTTGGCCTGATCATTTTACTTTGTAGCCAGTGCATATCTTTATTCTTCAGGACAGCGTGGGGTATCCTCTCTCTCAGGTTTCTTACATTTCTGCAAACGTGTATAGGCCTGTCATGGTGTCAGATTGTTCTTGTTCTGCCCATTCTCCAGTGAAATGGACACCCAAAGCATATTCCAGTGCAGGAAACGTGTTAAAAGCAGAGGAAGAATCTTAGCATCCAGATCTTTGTCTATGAAAGGCGATGCCACCATAGATCTGTTAATCTTTAAGATGCTTAAACTTGCTGGCAGAGTATGTGTGCGTATGTGCTCCAGATTTCATTCCTTGGCATCTCCAGGTAGGGCTGGTAAGGAGGAGATAAGTGGGCAACTTCAGAGGGTCCTGAAATGATTTATTAGCCGCCGCCCCAAGACCCACAGAGGGCTGCATGAGTCCCAGCTGAGAAGACCAGTGACTGGAAGGTAATTATTTTTTTGGGGGGGGGGGGGAAACTTTGCTGGTTAAAAAACTGTAGGGGACAAGGTGTTGTTACTATGTCTTGTTTTAGAGGAGAAACGGGTGCTTTCGATGGTGAAGAATGCAGAATAAGTGGTATATGGTCATTAGGTACTCATCTGTGTTGTATTGAACGAGAGGGACTGACTCAACATAAGCCAATTCCCCATGTTCATGTGACCCTCTTGTCTTTCTGTTTCTGCATCTTTTCTAAGAATTTTGGAAGAATTGTATCTGTGCAGTGATGCAAACACGTCTTATGGTGTCTGTCTTGCCTAGTCATCCCTCCCCATCTACCTCAATGGGGCCACAGATTGTTTGCTGGAGGAAAGGGGCAAAACTGAAGAACTGGAGACTTGTGTTACGAACCTGTGTCTATTATCCTGGGAGTGACCCCCCCATGGGGACCTACACATTTCCATTGGTCTGTCTGTGTGCATGTCTGTATGGGATTGCACTCTGAGACCTGCAGAGGATTCTTTCACCTTTTGGGGCTAGCTTGCTCAACTATTCTTGTGATGATGTAATAATTTGCAACATGTGATAGGAACACATTACTCTTTGTGTGCCCTTTCTTCGCTGGTGAACTCTTAAAGGCAAGGAACACACTGTGTGAAAACCACTGTTCCTGGAAGCCTCAAGAAGCTGAAAAACATTTTTGTGTGTGTGTGTGTTTGAAAGTTTTTGTCCACAGACATTTGGGGGGGGATGTTAGGTGGTTGCAAAAATGTCTTTAGAAGGGCTTTGTGTGGCCCACAGGTCACATTTTGCTCACCTCTGCCCTAAAGGTAGGAAATTTAAAGTCCATGGGCCTGTTTGGTGGCTTCTCTAAAATCAAATCGAGTGAGAATTCCAGATTCTTTGGTGTGGCTGATTTTTTTGTCACTGACGACAGAATGAGCATTTGTGTCCCAGCCTATACCAAGAGGAGACTCACCTCTCTCACACACTGCTAAATGTTACTCACGATGATGGGAGCAGTCACAAGATTGTAGTTATCTGTTTCTTTATTATTTTTACATCTCACTTTCCCTTCAAATAGACTCCAAATTGGAAGTGTACATTTTAAAAAATGATTCTAAGTTTTGAAACATTTTTGGGGACTTCCAGGCTTGGTGTAGCCCATGACAGGCGCGGGGCACCCCCGCAAAATTGGCTACTAGGCTGTCCAGAGTTGCTCATCCATGCTTCAGGGGCACCCCTCTCCGTAGTTCCCTGCCATCATCTTGTAAAGGAATCTCCAGCATGCTGCAGAATATCCTGGCTAGAACAGCTTCTTGAAAACTATTCTTGGGAATTCTGGAAGCTCTTAGATCAGTAGTTCCCAACCTTGGGTAACCCATGTGTTTTTGGACTGCAATTCCCAGAAGCCTTCACCACCAGCTGTATCGCCCGGGGTTTCTGGGAATTGCAGTCTAAGAACACGTGGGTTACCCAAAGTTGGGAATCACTGCCTTAGATACTTACTGAGTATTCAACAGGGTCAAGGTTGGTAGTGGCAGATGCCTCCTTTCAGTTAAGCCTTTGTCCACCAGCTACTGTCGATCTCCTGCGGTTTTTACCTATTTAGCAATATTAGTATACTATTCCTTTGCTTCTGAGCAAGTAATGGTCCTCAAAAGTGGTTTGCGTCACCCTGGCATATAAGGAGGTGCAGTGACAGATCTGGGCTGCCCAGTGATGTCTTGACATGTGTGGCCTTCTCTGCCAGATCTGTCTGTGGTGCTGGCTGCCCGTACGTGCGAGTTAACAAAGTGAGAATGGAATGACACTGAACTGCTGCAGAGATCTTGCTTCTTGAATTTAAAGCAGGGCTGACGCTGAAGTGCAAGGAAAAGAAATCAGGCCACATAGCTGGAGTTGGAAGGTTTTGTAGGTCTGAAGACATGGACGGTGAAAAACAGGCCATAATCCTTGTGAATCTACTGCACTTTAGCCAGATATGTGCCGTTAGATCCAGATCTGTCTTGTGCTCCCCTTCGGATGAACCCATTGCAAGCAGAGTAAGCATAAGCCACTAGAATAATCGTACACTACTAACAGTGACAGTTTGCAGCAATGTTTTGTTTACTGTTTTCTGAATGAGCTCCCTCCCTTTGTGACATCATCGGAAGTGGGGCTCTCTTGTCTTGATTTATCCATTCCATAATATGCAATAAAAGTTGTTAGGACCAGACACAGGCATGACACATAAGTGTGTCTTCTGTTTGTTCTTCTGTGCTAGTGTCTGAAGCAAGAGAACTCAATGAAGTGAAGCCATTGAGAGAGATGTAACTTTTCCTGTATTGGGGAGGACCCAATGCTCTGTACTGGGGAACAACCCACCCTCATTACTAACCCAGGGACAGTGATGCTGCCCCTATGTTGTTGGAACAAAGCCTGAGTTCCAAATTTTCAAAATCTGGTGGGAAAAAGTAAAGGAAAAGAACTGTGTGTTGTTTCTGCTGTGGCCAGCCTTTGTCCTAAAAGGCCACTTGAGGGAGCATATTTGCAGAGCTTTCTTTGCAAAGCTCAAGTGTCATTATAGGTGATGGCAGGGGTGGGGTGGGGAATGGAGGGGTTAAACAGGGCAGGAGCACATACTGTGGATGACTCAACCCTCAAGTCAAGGAAGATGCTCAAAGCGAGCGTTTTGCTACTGCCGTGTGTTTTTTGTCTTCTGACAAGTGTAGTCTTAATTATTAATGATCCTATCTCACAGCATGATAGTAATTGATCTCCGGTGCCATTTGGAAGGATAATATGGTGTGTGTTTGTGTGTTTGTGTATCAATCACCAAGAAGCAGGAAGAGGCCATTTCTCCTTCCAGCATGTTTGCCAGATCGAACGTCACAGTGGAGCCAGTCTGAGTCTTGCAGGGATAAGAGTCTGCTGTCCTGTTTTATCTCCCAGACCCTCCTGGGATTTTGCACGGTGTGGGTCCAGGATGGTGTGCGATACACGTCTAAACATAAGCACCTGTAAACTCACAATAAGTTATAAATGCCAAAACTAGCTGTAATGAAATCATCTGTAATATTCAACTGTGGTTATGTTAGAAACCTTTAAAAAAAAAGCCGATTAAAATAATAGTAATGGTTTACAGAAAAAATGGAAGGAAAGCAGCACAGCCATTTAAAACCCCTGTGCTGCCTAAATAAGAATGTCTTTGTCTGCTGGTGGAGGGGCAGCATAGAAAGGGGGCAGCTTAGCCTCCTCCAATAGGAGGTTCCCAATTATGGGCACAGCTGCCCAGGAGACCCTTTCTCCAGCCCTAAGCCGCTGAACCTCTGAAGACAGTAGGTGTGAAGCCCTTGGCAAGCTTGTATGGGAGGACATGGCCTTTCCAATTATGAGTGATGGCCCAAAGCATCCGTTATGGGATAGGAGCATAAAGCTGGGTTCATTCCCTTCTTTATTCCTTGAATTGTTTCTCCTTTAACCCTATACACATTGGGTTTTGCCCCATTTTGTTCTCGACACCTGTTGAGTTTCACCTTCTGCTTTCCGCTTTTTTGAAACTGCATAAATAACTTTTGCATTGTTGAATGTACTGGATTTCTGTGCTAGAATAACGCATAACTATATTTTGTGATCCCTGATTTGTGGAAAACTGTATGCACATCAAGTTAAATGAAATTGTTTCCCTAAACAGCCACAAAGGATACCAGTGTTCCTCTGCCTGCGCTTCTGTGCCTGCCAAATGACAGGATTATTATTAATCAGGATCATCATCCAAAACCCCGGGGCTCCCCCCCCCCCCGGAGATCATTGTCACAAGGTCTTCTGTGAGGTTTGGTCACTTGATTTAGCAGCCTTGTTACAATTGCTGCTGATTTCTGAATAGCCAGTGTACGTCCCACAGATAATCTCAAAACAACAACTGGCTTGAAAATAAAAGGCTTTTCTTTGGAGCCCGTTTCAGTTTTCCAGTACAGTGGTACTCTGAAAGAGAAAGGGGATTATCAATGTGATTCGTAGTGATTTGTGTTCATGCTGGGATACAAACTGTTTTGTCCAATCAATAGCTAAAACTCTCCTGAGGATATGTAGTAAGACAGCCTTAGCAATAACTCTGGAAGAAATATTCCCTCCCCTCCACACACACCCCCCCTAAAAAAACAATTTGCCCAGGTCAAACATAAGCAAACAAAATGCGATCTTCTGGGTGTGATCAGAGCACACACTGGTTATCGAGGTGTAGGTCGTTCTGTTCTAAAGTTTTTCTACCCAATTCTAGTGGTTGCGCCACTTACTCTTCCTAGAAAAGGCAGATTTGCCTACAGTAACTATTGCCTTAATTACCTCCTAATTAGACTGCAATCATGCCTTCTATGTGGTGCTAGCCCTGTAAAGTGTGTATAAACTGTAGTGTATCGTCGTTATGTGCCGTCAAGTCAGAACTGACTGATAGTGACAGTAGTAGGTGTTTCAAGGTAAGTGAGGTATTTAAAGAGTGGTTTTACTAGTTCCACTGCCTCAGGGAGCTTCCATGGCAGAGCTGGGAAATTTAACCCCGGTCTCCTAAATCCTAGTCCATTGCTCTGTCTGCTACTTCATAGCGGGTACCATCAGTAAGCTTTAATGATTATGATGTGCTGCCAAGTCAATTCTGACTTATTTTCAGGGTTTTCAAAGTAGAGAGTGCAGAGAAGTGGTTTAACACTCCCTTCTTCTAGGGGCATCCTGGAACTGTACAGCTTGCCCAAGACTGCACAGGCTGGCTTTTCTTACAAGCGGCACAGTGGGGAATCAAACCCCCAACCTTTACCTCTGCAGCCAGATGCCTAACCCATTCAGCTATCCAGCCAGCTCTGCAAGCTATAGGTAGTGCCAAATATGGCAGCCAGGTTGCAACCTGACATGTGTGTTTAAAGATCTCATAAAGGCAATCTTGAATCAATTGTGCTGGCCTTCCGGTTTGCTTCTTAGTTCAGTTCAAGGTACTAGTTTTCATTTATAAAGCCCCAGATGGCTTGAGGCCAGAGTATCTGAAAGATCTTCTCCTGTATGCATCTTTCTGGAATCTGAGATTTTCAAGAGAAGCCCAGTTGTGTGTCCCAGTATTCCAAGAAGCTAGGCAGATGAATATGGAAGATAAGACTTTCTCTGCAGCAAAATATCAGTTTTGGAGACCAGCTCCCAGTAGGCAGCTAATGTGTGTGAAACTGGTTTTAAAGCTCCTTTGGAAAAGTTATTGGAATAGCCAGTTTGTTTTAAGAATATTGACTTTCAGATATGTTTCTTTAACTTTTAAAATTGTGCGTTGAATCTGTATCTGTTGTGGTTGTGTATCCCTTTGGGGCTTTGCAGTAGATAAATACTGAAATGACCCAGGATGAGCGATGAAGCTGCCCTTTATCAGAGAGCCAGGGGCATAGTTGCATTCCATGTAAAATGGGGAGTTTGTCCAATTCTGACCTCCTGTCTCACTTTTTAGGTCCTTAGCTGTTGGCAGTAGGTCAGGTTACAAATTCTTCTCCCTTTCATCGGTGGATAAGCTGGAGCAGATCTACGAATGCAGTAAGTGTTCCTTTTTGCTCCCTCCCTTGCCCTCTCATCTTTTATGCCCAGGGTTTGCATCAGTGGTTCCTAAGATGATCATGCAGGTCGTTCCTGTAGCACAGATCATGCTGTGCCCTTGCTTTCGCCGCCATCTGATTAGGGTTTGTTTTGGTCCCTATGCTTGTTCTACCACTGGGACCCGGGTGGTCTCTGTGGCAGCTCCTGCAAGAGTATTCCAGGCCAGATGAAGGGCTGGGTGGGTTTCCCAATCTGAAATGCATACAAGAAGACTTGAGAAGAGTGCACTGGCAGCAGCAGGTAGAACAGGACCAAAGACAGGAAAAGTTTCCTTTTTAGGAGAGTTCCCACAATGATAATACTAAAGTACACACACACACACATTTCCTAATTCTTAACAGGCCTGGACTGGGCAGCCCTCCTTTCTCCCTTGTCCCCCCTTTCTTCTCTGCTCGCTGGCCAGTTTGGACATAGGGTGCCTTAGCTTCCCCCCTCCGTACAAATTGCTTGGCATCCTTGGGGTTAGAGCTGCCCCTTGCCCTGCCTGAAGGTGTCTATGACTTGTTTCCAGAAGACTCAGCCCCCGTAGCCAGCCTCAATTGACTTGGGAGGTTTCCTTGTCCTGGGACTCAGCAGGTGTTGCATCGAAACAGAAGCGGTGTGACTCTGCTGTATTTCTTAGGGCTTCTGAGGTGCTTTTGCCTGTACGACCTCTCGTCACGTGTTCGTCTTCGGTCCCTGTCCAGTGTCTGCTGCCATTGCTTACAAAATGTCTGACACAGCCCGTCATCTTCAGCATAACAATGACGGTGCCGTAATGTGGTCCAAAGATGCAACTAGGCAGAGTTTGGAAAAGTTTGTTGTTGTTGTTTTAATTCTAGAATTCCTCAAACACCCCCATCAGCATGGCCATTGGCCATACCTACTAATGGGTTTTGGGAGTGGTAATCCCATGACTTTTCCAAGCTCTAGAGGAGACCCACCTGCTAAACACCACAAGTATATATTACAGTGAACTATAGCCCCATGTGTGACTTGTCACCTTCATGTCCTGTAGCAACGTTTTAGGATGTTGGCAAAGGCTTTGGGAAAAGAATGATGATTCTTGCTTGATATGGCTGGTAGGTGAATGTAAAATCCCTAAAGGTACTAATTTCATGGCAGTCATCTTGGTTAGCAAACCAAACTGTTTGCTACTTGATCCCTTACATTTATCCTAATGGTTCTGGCCGGGTAACTTCAGTAGCTGCTTACAATTTGTTCAATGGCACAAGCATTAGGTAGCTTTTCATTTACAGCTCTCCAGCCTTCCTGGCCGCCTCCTGTTCTGTTTTCTTCATCCACTTAGCAGCTTTCTGCTTCCCTCTATAATATTAAAGCCAATTTGCAGCTGGCTGTCCAAGCCCATGTCAATATATTGATCCACAGGGTGCAGTTTAGTCGAGCACCTCCATTCCTGGCTCACTCCCAGTGGCCTCTCGGTTGCTTCCTTCAATGCAGGGGCCTCTCATTTTAGAAATAAAGGTAACTTGGACCATTCCTGGAATGAGAGACCCAGCACCAACCTGATACCCAACTGCATATGCTAGGACCATGGTGCAAATGCTGTAAGTCTAGCCGTGTACCAGCAAATGGTTTTCCATGGTCCTTGGTGAGCTGTGTACCCAGTCCAGAAAGCTCTTGGCACTCCCTAGCGATAGTGAATTGCTAATGAGAAGGAAACTTTCTTTGCAGGAAAACTGTTGTACTTAAAAAAAAAAAACCCCGACAACAAGAAGCCCATCCATTAAGTATAAGCTTCTAAACAACCCCAAAATTCTCTAGAACAGTGGTTCTCGACTTTTTATATCTTACATCCCACCTGTTATTCTATCAAAGAACCAGGGTTCACACAGAGGCCAGTTGTTCCATGAAATACATTTATATTTTACAGGTGATGTTTCGTTACATTTATTACTTGCAGTAAATATTAAGGATGCTAAGTCTTACAGCAGCATTGTGGGTCAGGGAGCACAACATAATAATTCAGTCAGAAGGTGAAAATTGTTGTTCATACTGACCAGAATCCTATTCCTTTCCATCCCAAACCTGCAGCTGACACAGAAGATGTCTGCATCGTGGAGAGGCTCTTTTCCAGTAGCTTGGTAGCCATTGTGAGCCTTAAAGCCCCCCGCAAGCTGAAAGTGTGTCACTTCAAGAAGGGGACGGAGATCTGCAACTACAGCTATTCCAATACAATCTTAGCTGTCAAACTCAACCGGCAGGTGAGTGCGATGCTTCGGAGGTTGAGCCAACAGTGCGATGTGACTGCAAAAAAGGCCAGTGCAATTTTAGGATGCATGAACAGAAGTCTAGTCTCCAAATCTGTGAGGTACTTAGTCCCTCTCTATTCAGCACTGGTTAGGCCTCACCTAGAGTACTGTGTCCAATTCTGGACCATGCATTTTCAGAAGCATGCCAACAAACTCAGGCAAGTTCAGAGGCGGGCAACAAGGATGATTAAGGGACCGGAAACCATGCCTTATGAGGAAAGTCTGAAATAACTGGGCATGTTTAGCCTTGAGAAAAGAAAAATGAGGGGAGATAGGATAGCACTTTTCAAATACTTGAAAGGTAGTCATACAGAGGAGGGGCAGGATCTGTTGTCAGTCATCCCAGACTGCAGGACATGTAAGGATGGGCTCCAGCTACAGGAAGACAGATTAATGCTGAATATCAGGAAAACATCTTAACTGTTAGAGCAGTACAACAATGGAACCGATGACCTTGGGAGGTGGTGAATGCTCCAGCGCTGGAGACATTCAGGAGAAAATTGGACACCCCTCTGCCAGACCTGCTTTGATTTGGATTCCTGCCTTGAGGAAGGGGTTGGACTCGATGGCCTTACAGTCCCCTTCCCACTCAATTATTCCATGATTCTATGGATAGGTCTTCAGTGGGTAGCCATTTTAGAGCCTGGGAAGAAGTTGCAAACTAGGGAGAGGTCGTGGCGTGGGCAGTTTTTGTATCGCTGGCTCTCACAAATGGCAAAGGGCAATTTATTTCTGAGCTTCCATGCTGCTAATGGACTCTCACTTGAGCGGTCGAAATAGAGGCTATCCATGGACTATTAAACTGATTGTAATCAAGCCTGTGAGGTTGCCAGTCCATCTTTTTGTAACGTTGGAACAGGCACTTGGAAACTCCTGAATGGTTTCACAAGGCAAACGAGCAGGCTTCTGCAAGACTTCGGCTTTATTTTGCCTTCTTCCTCATTTAAAAAAAAAAATCTCTTCCCCAGAGATTGATAGTATGCTTAGAAGAGTCTCTTTACATACACAACATACGGGACATGAAGGTGCTGCATACAATCAGGGAGACACCACCGAACCCTGCAGGTAAGGGCAGGCGTTTATCTCGGCCTCTGGTATCTTTCTCTCCATTCTGGATTCTTTTTGCAAAATAAAAGCCAATCACCTGACTGCAGTAAGAATAACGTTGAGAATAAGTAAAATTTTAACCTGTTCTTTCAGCCCAGAAAGATTCACAGAGCTGCTCGCGTGAGATAGTAATGAACAGGACAATTCCTGCCATCCTGGCATATGGACTGAAAAAAAAAATGTGGTGCCAGAGAATGTTATGGTGATGGGGTAGGGACCACGTTGGGCACTAATTAAACAGAAATAAGTGAGGGGGGAGAAGAATCCAGCTGAGCTGGTCTCTTAGCAGAGATCACAGAGATGGTCTGGCCTGCTGGTCCATTTCTCCTGCTGCTGCACCTTTCATGCTGACCACATGCCAGAGCTTCAGAAAATTCCCCCCCCCCCCCTGCTCTCTCTCTCGGACTATAGCTCCCATAGTTCATCTGCAAGCCATGCTAGCTGGGGGATTCTGGGAGTTATAGTCCCCTCCCCCCCAAAAAAAGTAACTCTGCCATTTCCCTCTTCTCTATACCTCTAGATGGTTGTCTGTTACAGTGCCTCACTTTTCCCTCCTCTCCTAGGTTTGTGTTCATTATCCATAAACAACGACAACTGCTACTTAGCCTATCCAGGGAGCGCAACCATTGGGGAAGTGCAGGTCTTTGACACCATCAATCTGGTGAGGCTCGGCTTGCTGGTCATGCATTCCTGCTAAAGGGAGGGGACGTCCCCCTTTAGGGTCGAGACCGCCCTGTGCTCATTTCCTGTTTTCTTTGCTGCCCCCCCCCTTCTCTCTCTCTCTCTCTCTCTCTTTTTTTTGTGCAGAGAGCTGCCAACATGATCCCTGCTCACGACAGCCCCTTGGCCGCGCTGGCATTCGACGCCAGTGGCACAAAACTGGCCACAGCCTCAGAAAAGGTGAGGTTCCCATCTGGAGATTCTTTCCTGCGGGGAAGCAGACCCTGCGTTTGGTATCTTGAGTCCGAAGCATCTAGAGGGGTTTGTTCAGCGTTACCATAAATGTTAAATGGCAAACTACTGCTCTGGTGGGGAATATCCAAAAGACACAGTCAGTGCCGAGCTTCCATAAATACCTGGTGGAAGGATGTGTCCTGTACGGGTCACCTGTGTCAAAAAGGAAATTGCTGGGATGGAAAAGATGTAAACGAGGATAACCCAGAGGATCAGTGGTTTGGGGCACCTCCTGTGTTTGGAGAATTTAAAAGGCTGCGTGGAGGAAGGTATGCCTGACGATTATGACAGAGTTAGAGCCTTATGTCTGATGTATAGATAGAGCTGTTTCTTTCTCCTCTTGTAACAGCAGATCATCAAGTGAAAGTGACGGAAAGTAGATACAGAACAGCCCAAAGAGAATACGGTTTCACACCGCCTGCTATGCAGTTTATGAAATTCCCTTTAAAAAGATGTAGTAATGGCTTTAAAAGTGGTGAGCAGCCTATGGACCTCAGGCTATGTGCACCTTTGGCTTCACGTTAATGGGCCTTTGTCCTGATTCCTAAAAGCTCTCTGAAGCCCACCCAGTTCAGACCTCAGGCAAGAGCTCATCCATCTTTATCCTGAAAGAAGAACATTAGTCACCCCACCCATTGGCTCTGGTTGTAGCCCAGCCTGCTGCTGGTACTGGCAAAGCAGACAGAAAAAAGGGTTTCTCTCTTATAACTTCCTTAAAAATAAGTTTGATATGGAGGGGAGTCACTGATCCTCTAAGAAGGAAAAGAAAAATTAAATTCCCAATGTTTATACTGAATGTTTTCAAGCAACCTAAAGGTACTCTTTGGATTTTGGGCCGTTTTGCTTTCTCCATAATTGTAAGAACTACTGACAGTTATCTTAAAACAAGCAATGGCGTATTCATGTTTCATCTCCTTTATCCCAACAGGGGACCGTGATCCGGGTGTTTTCCATTCCAGATGGGCAGAAACTATTTGAATTCCGGAGGGGAGTAAAGAGGTGAATTAAACGACTCAGCAGAGGGAGTTGTAGGTGGTAGATTTCCTCTGTCTTCAGCAGCTGAACTCCTGTGTGTGTAACGCTTGTCCAAGCATATCGGGAGTCTCCCTCTTTATACTACCACTAAACCCATTTCTTACAGCAGAACAGGCAAATTGTAGATAGCAGTTTCATTAAAGGGGGGGGGGGGAACCCTCAAAAGCCACAAAAGGATAGTGTATTTCTTAGAACCAATTAAACATCATGAAGTAAAAGCAAAGAGTGCTGCTTATTTACTGCCCCATAGCACTTAAAGCACTCTCTGAGTGGTTTACAGTTTAATTATGCAGGCTGCACCGGCCACTCCAGCAAGCTGAGTGCTCAGTTTACTGACTTCAGAAGGCTGGAAGACTGAGTGAACCTCAAGCCGGCTACCTGGGATTGAAGCTGGGTTATGAACAGTAGTTGTACACTCTCAGTATAAAGGATGAACACAGTGTTTCTGCCCAGAAATTTTTAAATCACAGACTAAGCTTCCAGAGAAAGCTTTCACAAACCAATCTACCTCTGGATTTTCTTCCAAATGTTCTTCATTCCAGATGTCTTCTTAGGGTCTCTAGAGAGCAAATTGGTGTTGTTAACCAACTGGTAATCACCCAGAGGTTGACCGGTGGCTTCTGATAGGATCTGCCAGTGGAGCCAGAGGTTGGGAGTTCAATTCCCCACTGTGTCTCCTTGACAGGGGCTGGACTCGATCCACAGGGTCCCTTCCAGCTCTGCAGTTCTAAGATGATGATCTAAGTTAATGATCTCCTGGACACCTACCCCTGAAGTAGAGTGTTGAAAACCTTTTGCGTGCAGGATCTCAGTAACCTTGACAGCAGTTCTGTGAGGCAGGCTATTATTATCTCCACACTGTGATTGGTAGAGGAGTCGCCTAAAGATGGTTCATGGCTAGTTGGTTAGGATGGCTATTCCTCTACATGCTTAATAGGAAAACCTCCAGGTCCTTCAGACAATTAGGACCTCAATTCCCAGAAGTTCTTGTTCTCATGATGACGAGTAAAAGAGTGTGTGGGCTGTAGCCAAAACATCCAGAGAGCCTAAGATTTCCCATACCTGCCTTTGCTGAGCCTGCAGTTCCTCCCTGAGAAGGAAGGGTCCATTTTTTTTCTATTCAGAACAGTTTATTCTTATGCCTTGGACCCGTGTGGCTTTGACATGGAAAGAACAAAGCTCAGAAATATTCCTTTGTTGGGCTGGATTGATCCCAATGCCTGGGGTAGTTCAAAACTACTTCTCACCTCTGGAAAGGACAGCTTCTCGCTGCTTCCTCTGAATAGGGACGCTCTGTCTCCTCCCATATCCTTGCCAGAGTCTACAGCTTAGGCGAACTGAATAAAGCCCAGAGACCCACGGAATGATGTGAAGAGGCAGAGGTGATGCTGTGACCCGCTGGCTGCATCTTGCTTCTTCCCAGTAACCGAGCGCAGGTTGATTTGCAATTCTTGTCCTTCTCTCCCCCCCCCCCCCCCCGCTCCAGGTGTGTAAGCATTTCCTCCTTGGCCTTCAGCATGGATGGCATGTTTCTGTCTGCGTCCAGCAACACGGAGACGGTGCACATTTTCAAACTGGAGACTGTGAAAGAGAAGTAAGCTGCTCTCAAGAGCCTGGGAAATTGGCACATGCCCTCAGAGGGGAGGGGTCCTTCAGTGGATGCCAGCATTGCCCCTTTAAGGTGCACAATGAGGTCTGTAAGGTGGGGAGGGGCTCATCTTTCTGGCATGTTGTTTTTCAGAAATGTCCCAGATACACTCGTGTCTCTTTTGCACAGTCCTTTTTTTTTTTTTTTAATTAGCCAGACTGCCTGGGACTGATCCTGCTGCACCTTCACTTCTCCAGATGGCAGCCTTCAGCTTTCATTTGCCCAGGGAAGATCTGTTTTAGAATAGCCAGCTTCATATATATGGGATCATATTTCATGAGTAAAAGATCTGCAGTTTGCAATAGTCTGGCAGACTCGCATCAGAGAACTGGTTTTGACCTCGTGCTCCCATGCATCGAGACCATTTTGCTGAAGAGCTTGCAACATCTTTGGAAGCTGAAATTTTGGGAGTATCTTACCCAGCCGTTCTGTCATTGGGCACCCATATCGAGACCTTATGAAGTACTTAAAAAAAACTATTTTAAAAAAAATCTTTAAAAAAAAACTTTTAAAAATACTTTTTTAAAAATACTTTTTTTTTTACTCTCAGTGGGTTTGCTTAGGTATCAGCTTCTACAGCTGGACTTTCTTTTTCTCTTCCTCATTGGGAACTGTTTCTGTTATGTGGTATGAGCAAATAATTCTATTCTTCTGGCTGAAAAAGTGGGATTTCAGTGCTTCAGATAGATAAACTTTCCCTTGCGTCACATTGAGGTGAGCAGCTAACAGTAGCAAACATGCACCCTTTGTTTCAGTTTGTTTCTGGGAGAAGTTTTTGTGCAGCTTTTAAAGTTGCAGGTTACCAAAGCAGCTTTCTCCAAATGTGAAGGAACCTTGACTAAGATCAAAAATTAACCCTGAGAATTCAGACGGCGCCTTCTCCAGCTTCATGCTGCTCTCATCATCATGGAGCCAGCTGATGATTGGGGAAGAGTAGACTAGTCCATTGTGTCGCAAAAGTAGAACAGGAAATGCAAGGTGTGTTGTTGATTTTTCAAGTAAGCAATGTGTGTGTGTTTCTAGGTGTATTAATATGTGGCACCAAAGCCTTTGGTCGCGTGGCACCTTTAAGCTGAGCAATTTGTATTTCACATAAGCTTGTGGAGACTGTAGCCCACTTCATCAGGTGCAGGGACTTTCACATGAGTAGGCAGACATTTATACATCTGATTGGGCAGAGTGGCAATAAAAGGGGACCGAAATGTGCAAGATACAGATATTGCTGATTATCCCAAGATTGCCTGTTCAGTGTGCTGTCATTGAGCCGTGGCAGGGACCTCTTAGTGTAGATGAGAAGGTTCAAGCAGGAAAGAGAAGTCGCTGTAAAACCCAAGCGTAATAGAGGAATGTTAACGTCTTCCTTTTAATCTGCTCAGGAAGGGAAGGGAAAGATGGAGCCTATTTGAGTTATCCAGAGAAGGGCAGGAAAGGTTTGGCTTCTTGCAGAAGCTCATCAAGGTCACAAATGCTGTGGGAAACCTATCAGGATATGTCGCTTTCAGACGTCCCCAACATTGCAGCTGAGTTTAGGGGAATTCAGACTCCCCACCTGCCTGTGTCTGCTGAAATGAGGGGGCTCTTGTTATCGTATGCGAACAGTGGCAAGTGCCCCTTTGTAACACCCGTTTCCCTCCCTCCCTTCCAGACCTCAGGAGGAGCCCACAACTTGGACGGGTTATTTCGGGAAGGTCCTGATGGTCTCAACCAACTACCTGCCCTCCCAGGTCACGGAAATGTTCAACCAAGGCCGAGCCTTCGCAACCGTCCGCCTCCCCTTCTGCGGGCACAAGAACATCTGCGCCTTGGCTACGTGAGTATGGGCTGTTAAGGGACTGGTGAGCCTCCAGGGTCAGGAGCAGTATAGCCCTGAATACCAGGTGCTAGGGAGAAGCGACAGGGAATGGTTTTGGCTTTGCTGTCTTGCCTGTAAGCTTTCCAGAGCCATGTTTCTTGGTTGTTGCTCACAATGACACTAATGATCAATATCCTTTTGTTTTAGGATACAGATAATAAGCATATCGTTAAACTGCCGGCTGGGAGGAAAGCCATTCTTTTAAAAAGCCAACACTTTTGACCTAAGCCTTTAAAAAAGTTTTAACTTTAAAAAAAAAGAGTTTGCAGGCTACCTTAGTTTCTTTAGTGGAAAGAAGGTAAAACTTTAACAGAAAAACTTGTAAAAACTTAATTAATAATTAAAAATAATTATTTATAGGATTCAGAAGATTCCCCGGCTGCTAGTAGGAGCGGCCGATGGATATCTCTATATGTACAACCTGGATCCCCAGGAAGGAGGTGAATGCACACTGATGAAACAGCACAAGTAAGTTATTTCCCTTGCTCCTGGTTGGTCATCTTATGCTAGAACTTATTTTTAAAAATGAAATCGATTTAAATTGTGGTTTAAATAAAGGATTTACATTTTTTTTAATGAAAATTGTCCAAAAAACCCTGATTTTTAAAAAAAATTGATTTGATTTAAATGAAATCCACCCTGACCCAAAGGTTATTGTGAATCAACGGACACGAGGAATATGGATTTTCACAGCGCAGTTGGAGCCAAACTAGAAACACTGAGCGGCAAGCAGTGGCGTTGATCTCCTTGACTTCATCATGATTGCTTTTGGTCTCCATTTGTCTGATTCTTTCCCATAGACTGGATGGCAGTATGGAGCCAGCCAATGAAATCCTAGAATCTGCATCCCACGACAGGCCGTTGGTAGCACAGACCTACAGCACTGCCCCGACTAAAGGTACTTACGTGCCTTCTTCGCCTACAAGACATGGTGAGGACCACAAATTGGGGGGGGGGGGGGGAGAGATGGGGAGGCGTAATCGCCTTTCAGTCCCAATGCAGGGACTGAAAGTGGGGAGGCTGATAGGAAATGGGGGTGAGGGGCATTTTAAACTGGGATGCTCTTACCTTTATGTTACAATCATCCGTTGGATCTCTGCTAGAGACGGGCACAAACCAGTTTGTCCCAATTCATCCCAGTTAGCACAGGTGCTTCTGCTGAGGAGGTGGGAAAAAAACAAGCAAGCTGGGCCTGGTGAGTGCCTCATCGGCTGAGGAAGCGGGAGAGGGGAGCAGCAGCACCTTTATAAATTGGGATGGACTGGGACGAACCG
Source organism: Intellagama lesueurii (assembly GCA_037013535.1). Taxonomy (NCBI): domain Eukaryota; kingdom Metazoa; phylum Chordata; class Lepidosauria; order Squamata; family Agamidae; genus Intellagama; species Intellagama lesueurii. The sequence continues at coordinate 17,840,315 of JBAJHW010000012.1, read as the reverse complement.
GTTCGTGCCCATCTCTAATCTCAAGTACTTATACTTGAAACTTGGAGTGCAAAGCAGCTTTTAGGAAGGGTTTTAGGATGTCCTGTGACCAAAACAAGGAAACTGGCCCCTGTTGCAAATTTAGCACCCTCTTGCTTGGCATTAAGCCATCTGAAAGAAACCGTGGTCTCTCTTTGCATGTCAGTTGGGCAAGGACAGCAGTTTTGAATGTGTGTGTTGTGTGTTTCTTAGCCCCTCTGTCTCACCAGAGTCTCACTGATTTTCTTTCTGTGCTCTGGAGTTACCAAGGAGGATCTTTTAAAGCTGCAACACTACATCATGTTGCAGGGGAAGAGATGCCGAGAAACACAATTGGATTTCCTTGCTTAGAATCGTGTACAATATCTTGGTGGTATCTAGCTTTGAGTTCCATACCCTCATCCAAAGGTGGGCTACCCTGATGTCTTTCTGGGGGCCTCAAATACAGCCAGAAACATTGCAGAACGGAGAACGGAAAAGAAAATAAACTGGGAAGGGCCAGAAGTCCACTGCCAGTTTTGTAAAATGGGTATTTTAGGGGTGTTAAATATTGCAGGAGAATGAGTGTCCTGTATAAATCAATGAATTGCCACCTTTCTAATGCTGGAAAATGAGGGCAAACCTCAGAAGGGCAAAAGCTGCCTGTCTTGCCTTCTCTCTCTCTCTCTCTCTCTCTCTCTCTGTGTGTGTGTGTGTATGTATATATATTTCCTGTTCAATTCGGCTCCTCCATCTCTTTCTCCAGCCTACACGGAAGAGCTGGGCGCAGTTGGTGGAGCTTGTCTGGAAGATGACACCAGCACCTTGCGTTTGGACGAAGACAGCGAGCACCCCCCCATGATCCTTCGGACTGACTGAGCTCGGACCCGTGGACTCCCCTCCTGACGCCCAGAGCCCGGGCCTGGCTTTTCTGAGGATCCCTGTGTCTATGCTGCTACTACAGACGTTGACCTGAGCGAGGGCCTCCGACTCTCAATACGTTTTCAAACAAAACACCCCGAACCTACCAAACCCATTGCGACTGTAGGGCCAATTCCGTGGCGTTCAAGACGGAGTGGGCCAGGGAGAGATACATGGTTTTGCTTCAGTGGCTTTTAAATCCTGCTCTCTCCTTTAGCTGTGAGGATATATATATATATATGTACATACATACACATACATACACATATATATATTGTCGTTACTGTTGCCAAAATGCTCTATTTGTGCAACCTCCAGCACCTTCTGGCTTTGCATGCTTTCTTGTGCCAAGCAAAGGGATCCGTTTTATAACAAGAATTTGCAACGAGGGAGGGGGCATTCCCCTTAAAACGACAAATGCATACACACAGGACTTGGCATTGGTGAGGGAAGAACCACAAAATTGTGTTCTGTGGATGCTTTCCCTTGTTCTCTTTGAACAAAAAAAAATTTTGAAGTGGTTTCTTACGCATGGGCTTGCGCCTGGTGACTTGACTTTGGGTTCTGTCTCCTGCCACCCCCTCCTCACAGCCTATTTTCCTCATCTACCCTGAAATCTACCCCACTTTCATCTCTCTCTCTCTCTCTTTTGGTTCTTGTTTTGTCCTTCCCCCTGGACCATTTTGTTAATTAAAACTTCTTCTGAATGCTGCCTCATTTGTGGAGCTATTGTGTTCTCTTAAAGAGGGGTGGGACGCCTCTTAAGATTTCACTGCAGCTTTTCCCTGGGAGGTGAAAGAGGGACGGAGGCCAATCCTCACTTTGGTACCGTTGGTGAGCTAAAAAAAAGAGTCTCCCTTCTTTTCTCGTCTTGCCAGCACGCTTAGGCAGCAGCAACCTCTGGATGTGATGTTCAGCCAGGAATCCTGGCTCAATAAACTACAACGTCAACAAGCAACATGATGTTGTTGGAAGGCTTCTCGCTTCCCCTTGATTCCTTCCTTAAGCTGAATTCTAACCCTTGCCGGTTTGGGTGCATTCGAGCATAAGCTCAGGTTTAGTCATAATGTGAAGCTGTCCTTCCTTAGCTTGTTGACCTGCTCACTTGAAGGGAGATTCTGGAGGAACATGTTTACCAGCATCATGGCTTATTAAGCCAAGAATCTCGGCTTCTGAAGAGGGCCAATGTGTTTCTACTTAGAAAGTTTTTAAAACTGTAATAGCATGTTCCTCCTTCAGCATTTTTACTGTATTGCTACCTTCTGCTGATCTTGTTCTAATCCTTCCAAAGCTTCCGTCCATCTTCCTAATGACTAGATGGATTTCTCTTTTTTGGAACCAATCATCAAGTGCTCTTGGTTTTTGGAGTGTCTCTCTCCTTTGCCTGCACCTCCCGTGACCCCATACCATGTTTTCCCAACTCCTGCTCCACGTGATCAGCAGGTGTGCCAGGGAGACACCACAACACCTTCATGCAGAAAACCCGGGCCACTAGGCTGAGTTTCCTACAGAGGGCGAGATAGAAGCGGGCGGCTGTTTCCTAAGGCCGCTCTGTGTTCTTCCTAAGAGATCTCCCTGCCCATAATCAAAGGCCAGTTGCTCTCTCTTTCTCTTTCTCTCTCTCTCTCTCTCTCAGCAGTCTTGAGTACTGGATTGAACTGCAGCATGCTCTTTTCCAGCTTTTGTCGGCGCTTGGAAAAGTCACTTCTTTGGACCACAGTTCCCAGAATCCCTCAGCCAGCATGCTTGGTTGTGGGGTTAGGGGTCCTCATAGTCCCAAGACGTCCCTTTCCCAGGCTGTGGTTTTCATTGCCTGGACCCTCAGCCTGCAAGTGCTCTCCTGATTCCTTCTTGTCCCAGGTCTCCTAGGGCGGCATAATCTTATTCCCAGAAGCTTGAGTGGTCGTTCCGACGGCACGGAAAAGATGAATCTGTCCGAAACAGCCGGGACCTGATGCAAGAGTGACCAAAGCTGGGCAAAAACTGCCACCCTCTTTTTAACAGAGCTGTAATGTGCCTTTTTGGGTATTTTTGTTTGTTTGTTTGTTTCATTTTGTTTTTAACCTATATTTGTTTCAGTGAGAGGAGAAAAAAACCAATTATGTGTAAACCCTTTGGATGCGAAACTTCTGTTTTCCGTAGATTGTTAGCCACTTTTTTTAAAAATTAAATTATTACTCACTCTCACTCTTTTGTAGCATTATCTTTGGGGCGGCGGGGGAAGGACAAGAAGAGAATTTAAGCGCTCTGTAGAGTGGAAATAGGGGAGTCTCAAGGAGAGTGTTGGAACAGTTGTGATAAAACAACATCTCCCAGCGTGGTGCCCTCTGGATGTTAGACCGCGGCTGCCAGAATCCGCTCAAGAGTTGAGGAATCTGAGCATTGAAACCTCACAATTCTGAAAGGGACCAGCTTGGGAAAAACTGCTCTACAGTCTTGGTTCTTGGACTTGATATCAAGGAGTTGCTGGTAGTAATTTTAGCAAGTTGTTGTTGGGTTTTATAGTTGGGTCGCTAGGTTCTGATGTGGGCTGTTGTGCCAAATTGTCATTCGGTAAGTCATTTTTGGGTAATGGATGCAAGAATCCAGAGTAAGCTGGTTGGGTTGAAGGGATTTCTTTGAGATTTAAGGAACCATCTCAGTTCCCTCTGAAATCAGACCAACCTGGATTAGTATCCCACTGCTGTGGACTTCACCTGCGGGGGGGGGGGGGGGGGGGACACAGTACTAGGGAAGGAGCAGGCAAAAATTTTGTACAGTAGTACCTCAGTTTGCGAACGCCTCAGTTTATGCAATTTTCGTTTTACGAACCGAAATCCATAAGAAATAAAGCCCCGGTTTACATTGTTTTCTTTTTTTCGCACTACGAAAGGGTTTTCCCAGGGCGCATTGCGCCTATAGCGCCGCCCCTTTCATTGTGCAATTGGCGTTTCGGTTTGCAAAATTTCTGTACTATGTAATGTCACGTAGAACGGATCCGTTTCGCAAACCGAGGTACTACTGTAAAATCATGCAGGGATTTGACCTGCACAACAAGGTCAGCCTTCCAGAAGCTGGACTCCAGCTCCCATCCTCATGGCCAGTGGCCAGGAATGAAGAGAAGTTGAGTTTGCCAACATCTGGAGGGTTTTATGCTGATATATGCACATTTTCCAAGAGATCAACAGTCTTGGCATGTGCTAATCATGCCATTTTATAGGGAAATGGATTTCAATTAGTGACATGAGGTTACGGCCATAAGTGTTTTCCTATAAAGAGGGTAGGGGGCAACCTCTCACTGCTTGTATATCTTGGTCTACCAGCCTCTCACAACTTGCTAAGAAACGACAACATTTAAACATTTCCAAAAGCTTTTTGCAATTTTGTGTTTTCTGCTTGCTTATAAAGTTGACGTTTTAACTAGACAGATTTCTGCGAACCTTCCAAACCAGTCTTCTCCAACTGGAATCCTTCCAGACGTTTTATACTACAAACTTCCATCCATGGCCATATGGCCTGAGGCTCATGGGATTTGTAGTACAAAACCACCAAGCAAAGGGTCAGGTCTGGAAAGTCTAGTCTTAAAGCCTTGTGCTTCTTTGAGCGGCCACTAGATGGTAAGCCTCTCCAGGTCTTTGTGTGTGTGTTTGCTCATCCATCATATAAAAATTCCCTCGCCTCGCCTCACGGGTGTATCACAGCGATTGCAACGTGAAGATGTCCCCTTCACTATCTTCAGTGCAAACCCAGTGGAATGAAAGAGCGGGGAGGCAGAAGTTAAATCCTATATAAGGCTGTTTAGCGATGAATGAATGTGAGAGACATCAAGATGAGCTTAAGCTTTCCACAATCAGCAGAAAACAGGGTGGTGTAGGCAAAGTACCATGATAAACTTTCCTCCCAGTCGCTCTCTAGGAAAATGGAACAAAATAATTCGGTATTCGTGGCTTGCAGACTTGGAACTCGGTCTTCTGCTGCGTTCTGTACTGCCCCAAACCTGCCCCTTAGGTATTTCTCAGCCATCTCAAGCTGGTTTTCTAGGGTGTGTGCAATTATTATGGTGCATCTTTAAAGCCACAGGATCCTGATACAGGAGGAACAAGAGGGAGCGTGCCCAAGTGCCTTGCTGGATTATGACCCCCCACCTACCTCCCCAGTCAAGGGAAGCCCTTTGTTGACAGCAATAACATGGTTTTTATTGTGGGAAGGCTGCTATGCTATTTGTAAAAGCATAGAACAATGTTTTCTAGTGGGATGGGATGTATGTATCCATCACACACACACACAGCCCAAGCTTTGTGCTTTAAATGTCATCGTTTGGAAATGTTACCCACTTTTTTTTTAACCTTTCATTCTCTTATCAACCCTTTAAAAAAAAAGGTAATGCAACATAATAGAAAAGTAACAAGCAATGCAATTGAACAAGAGACTCAAGCTATATTTTCATCATTGTAAAGAATCACAACAATGGACACCATGACAAGTAACAAAAGCCAATTACTTTTTAGAAGTAACTTTGCTTGCTCTGAGCCACGTTCTATTGAGCCTGCAGCAAGGAATTCCACTAAATGACCAAGACAAGATAATCTAAGCTTCAGACGTTATCTAGACTCTATTGGACAGGTAGAGGAGAGGAGTTTGAAAATGGATTTATTTGATCTGAAGAAATCTCAACAATCTATTCAATCTGAATGAAAATTTGAGGCCACTGAAAGAGCTCCAAAAAATGTAGTCCAACCCCCACAACCTAGTTCTCATTTGAAAGAGTTGTTGAACTCTTCTCTGCCTTAATTAGAAATAATTCAACATCAAAGGTATTAACATGGGGAATCATTCAAATAAATTGTCCCTCTTTGTAGATGACAGGATTGCATTCTTCTTTTCATTTGAAAGAGCGGATTTAATTTTTGAAACCAGTTAATGAATATTGATCTGGGGTGGGGGAAGGCACAGAATAAATTAAAAGGCCTGGGTAGGAATCCTCAGCATGTCTTTCAATGCCCATGCTAGACAATAAAACACAGCTTCTTCCAGATAGGTTTGGATAGTGTCATCTTCATCGCTAGAACAAGGGCAGCCATTAAGCACAAGGAAGGGAAGAGGGAACATCTCCCAGACCTTATTTCTTCCTCATGTGTTTTGCTACAACTCCCATCAACCACTGCCAACATGGGGGCGATGGTCCACCAACCCACTGCAAAACAGTGCTCCAACGCTGGAGAAAATTGGACCACCGTCTGTCTGATCTGCTTTTTGATCTGAATCCCTGCCTTGAGCAACCTTCCAACTCCATCATTCTAGGATTCTATGAAGAATAATTTTGAGGGAGCAGCATCTGATATAAAACAGTGTCTCAAGAGGTGGAACTAATTGGCTTCCAGGACTTAACAAACTCTGTACTGGAATGAATTGCATATACAAGTTCAGAACTGTGCTCCATTTGTTTCCAACGATGGTGCTCCCTATTTTTGTTTAAGATCATGTTTAGAAGCTAGGCGTGTGCATAGGCCCCTTCAACTGGGGATGGAAGTTAGCTGGGGCTTTGAAAAGTATCCCAGTTTGGCTATCTCTGCTAGAATCCCATCTTTTCATTACGATAAGCTTGGGCTTGTCTCAATTCGGAAACAAAACAAGTAACTCTTCACAATAAGGAAGAAAATGTCCTTAACCACTGGGAATCTTCATACATACCTTTGGAAGGTGATAAGAATCTCTGACTAGCACCAGAGCAACCGAGAAAAGTGTTTAGATCCTGTTTTAACATTTGAATTTAAAATGATTTAAATTTAAAACATAAGTCAAGGGAGCTTTGGCAGGTATAAGTGGGAGTATACTTCTGGGATGATGCTGAATTTCTGGAAATTTCATATCGGAGGAGCAACTTTGCCACCTTCTTTTAGGTATCCTCAGACTTCTAGGCTTTGCTTGTAAATAAAAGTAAAGATTAACTCAGTGGTTTGGGCATCTGGCTGCGGAGACAGAAGTTGGGAGTTCGATTCCCCACTGTGCCTCCTTGACGGGCTGAATTCCATGATTCATTTGGGTCTCTTCCAGCTCTGCAGTTTGATGATGATTACAAAAATGCTTCTAAGTGTTTCAGGGCAAGTGAGAAATTGTTCCCTCTCCCTCAGCATAGCTATCTCCCTTCTCTTAATTGATAGCATATTTTTAAAAGTGCGAAGTTCAGGGTTTTTTTTTTTTAAAAAAGCAAAACTATCTGTAGAACTTGAGTCCTCTGGCAAGCTAATTGATGTCAGCTTGTAAGAGGTCAATGAAGAGTCAAAGAAAGATTAAAATTCAAATTACAAGTGGAGCCAAGCAAAAATAACTCTTGAAAGCTGCAGGTCAACTAAAAACACAACACCATTAAGTGTTGCTTTGTTTAATTGTGCATTTTTTGGTTTGGGGGGCAATTCCATGTCAGTTAGGTGTCTTTTAATTCTGCTGGATAAATTTCATGCATGTGTTTAAACCTCTCATTGACATCAATGGCACTTTTACTCTTCTTTGATCTATTACTCTCTCTTTTTTGCAAAGTAAAGTCAGGTTTTGAGGGGAAATTGTTGAAGTATCTATCCATCCATCCACCCATCCGTCCATCCATCTTCATGGTCTACCCTTTTGGACATGTCCATAGCTGAAAGCATGTGATGATGACTCCATGTTGCTACCATGTTGCACTAAGTTTCCACTAAAACCTGGAAGTGATGCACTGTCCCTGTAACATCATCATCCTGAGAGTCCACTGGGAGCCAAATTGCGGCTTGAGTCACCAGCTTTGTGCAACAAAACCCTTGGAACAACCCTTGACAACCGTTTGGCCTCATGAAATAAACAATGGCTAGGGAAAAACCTGTGGCTTTCTCAAGGTTGCCAGACTCTAAGACCTAGCAGCCTCAGCCAGCAGTGCCACTGGAACTGCATGATGGGAGGTGTAGTGCCATAACATCTGGAGGACCCATGCAATGACATTTCAGGGTGGGCAAAATTAGTTTCCCCAACAATGCAACATTATTGTGAGCAATCCCTTCTGTAGGGATTGCTCACAATAGTGTGTTTTTGGACTTCATCGGATAAATAAACCCGCTCATCCTAATGAAAACAGAACTGGTTTACTGGTGTGGATCAAAACTGTGCGTGCATATAGGGGATCTATATGGCTTGGGCTGCAATGCCGATAAGCCCAAGACAGCATCACCAATAGTGGTCTAGGTCTCTGGCTGCGGAGCCAGATGTTGGGAGTTTGATGCCTTGCTTGTGGCTGCCTGACAGGGGCTGGACTAGATGATCCAGAGGGTCCCTTCCAGCTCTGCAGTTCTAAGATGCTGCTTCTGCTGAGAAAAGCTGGGAGTAGCAACCCAACAACATCTGGTGCGTTGCATTTTACCTCTCCCACACTGAACCCTCCTGCACACTAGCTGAGCCTTTTCTTTTTAAAATACCCTGGCCAGCCCAGAAACACAGTGTCCCCATGGCTGCGTGATGCCAACAGCATCAAACCGATCTGTTCCCCACCTCCTTTGTCTTTTAGAGAAATGCTGTCCGGAATAGAGGAGAGGAGAAATGGGAAGGCTTTTAAATTTTCCCGTTTGAAGCCCTCTTTCAAGCATCCCTGATCGAACAGCCATTTGCATTTCAAGAGGTCAGTCTGGTGATGATAGCTTTCAGATGCCCCTTGGATCTGAAAGAACAGATGAAATGGAGGGGGGAATTAAAAGCGCAGGGATTAAAATGCAGAATCTAAATTTACAGATATAAACAAGAGTTACACAAGTGCTACATTAAGACCTGGGACCTCCTAACCATTAGATTCTGAATGTCAGGAACCTTTTGAACTGAGACATCTTTGAACCAGGAATGCCACTCCCAAGAAAGCACTCCCAAAACAAACCATCCCTAGGCACTGCCCCCCCCCCCATTCCCCATGCCAGGGCACAAATTCGCCCCAGGACACAACATGCAGTGGAGGAGCTGGTTCATCTGTAAAAGGATGCTGAGTCCAGCCCCCCCCCCCAAAAAAAAGGTGGCTCTTTTTGAGTCCTCTTGAGAAAGGGGACAGATCAGATCCTGGCCCATAAGAGATTTGGGGGTTTCGGGGGAATATTAGCGACTGCTGAACTCCTGGAGCCAGCCTTTCACTGGAACTATCCATGGTCCTGAAATGTCCATCTGGTCCTGGCAGCCACTGGGGGTTGTTTTTATGGGCTTAGCACTGGGAAATGTGACCTGTTTGAATAACACACACCCCCAGAATACTCTCAGACATTTGGCCCAGGGCATTCTGGGAGGCGTAGTCCCAGATATCCCTTTCTTAACCTCCGCTAATGAGTTTTGCTTAGTAGACAGAAGTATAACAGAGGTGAGAACAAGCGCTGTTCACAGTTTTCTGCCGGCTGCATGTGATTACAAGAGTTGATGTGCATTTTTGCAAAAGAAAACTGTGTCTCTTTTAAAATCCAAAACACTTTGTACTTAGAAGTTTGCATTTTTGCTAGCCTCCCTCTCTTTTTATAATAATAATAATATCATCATCATTATCCTCTTAGAACTCTGGAGCTGGAGGAGTCCAGTCTGTGTCAAGGAGGCCCAATGGGGACTCAAACTCCCAACCTCTGGCTGTGCAAATAAATGCTGAAGTCACTGAGCTATCCAGCAGTTCATTTTCTTCTTGGTTTTGTTTTGGTAATGCTGCTGGTGACACCCTTGTGCTGGAGAAGTCAAAATCCTGCTACTCAAATGCTTTGCAGGAAACAACAGTGTTAAGAATGGAATCCATCCTTTTGCTCCTCCTTGTGAACAGCTGATCAGCAGGTCTGGCTTGTTGTTGCCCCCATGTGCTCACTGGATTTTTGTAAGGGCTTCATGAAACAGTCAAGGGATCAGCAAACAGCCATATAGACTGACAATTCCTAATCCAGTCCTGGAGATTCACATAGAAATGTATTCCTGCTTACATAGATATAAGCTTCCAGTACATGAAAGGTGACTTATTTTACTGACTTTCTATACCAGCTTTCTCCCAACCACGGCACTCAGTAAAAATGAATTAAGAAAAGTAATCAGAACACAAAGCAAAATCAAAAGTTGAGATGCAAAACAAATGCGCCCTTTAAAGCTGCTTTGATCAACTAAAACCATATTTTTTTTAAAAAATGACCACGATAGAAAACACACCACCCAACGAATAAAAACCTTTCTATCTTAGCAAAACTTTCTTTTGATTCCATTACTTCTGCAATAAAAGTTGATTTAAAAAAAAGTTGTGTTTCTATAAAAGGAATTTATGATAAACTATTCAGAGAACTGGAAAATCGCTGACCTGTGCAAGGGGTTGGCTGACCACCTCCATAGTCTTGTACCCTCGGACACTCTTGACTGGGGCTGATAGAATTTGTAGGCAAAAACCTCTGGACATTTCATATTGCACACAGTAGCAGACATGCCCTCCATTCCGATGAGCTGATTCTACCACCACGGGAAAGCCAGAATGACAGATCATTGCAGTATTGTTGCCATTTTGGACCCAAGCAATCATAATTCAAAGAATTAAAAAAAAAAGCAAGAAGGAAAGAGACATTGAGCAATTACAGCAAGATCAAAGACTTCCAAAGCAATAAGGAGAGGGGTTCTGCACAGCAAACAAAACATGACCAGCCTCACATTGTACACCATGGGAGCCTTAAAAAATTGGCTTAGAACAAAGTATGCTAAACATGCAGATGTATGCAATGTTTTATTCTGTTTCAATAGTCATTGATTGGGGTCATTTCTCCTTTTTTCCTTTTTCACAGTTTATCCATTTCTCCCTGATGAGTTCAGATTGCATGTTCTGCACATTTTCAAGGCTTATGAATATATTTGTATTTACAAATATTTCAGCGGCTGTGTTAGAGACAGAGAGCCCATTCTTAGATATCAAAAAGGGAGGAAAGGTCCAAGATTTTGATGCGACTGTGTGAGATTTGTACGTGTGTGCATGTGTGTTCAAATCAATTCTGACTTGTGGCGACTCTTTTCAGGGTTTTCTAGGTAGAGAATACGCAGATGTGGTTTCCCATTCCTTTCTTCTGGGGTGCCCTGGGACGGTGCAGCTTGCCCAAGGCCACCCAGGCTGGCTCTTCAGGGACGTACAGTGTGGAATCAAACTGCCTCTGGCTCCGCAGCCACTGAGCTATCTATCCAACCAGCGTGTGAGGTTATTAGCAAGGTTTAAGGGTTCGCATATGGTGAAGGGGTTAGAGTGTTCAATTATTCATTTGAGTAAATCCTCTGAAAGACAACAGAGATGTAATTTCCCATGTTTGCATCAGCTAAATTCAACAGGCCCAGCAGTTCACCATCTGGAGGAGACCACACAGCTTCTGTATATTATGCAAGCACTCAGTAGGCGAAGCCTCTCCATAAAAATGGTTGGGAATCCTGAAGTTGCACACAAGGATTGAACACCCAGCGCTTCAAACACAGCCTTTGAAAAGGCTTTGGACCTAGTGGGAAAAGCCACTTGTTCCTCCTGTTTTCAGTTCCATTTGAAACTACTTGCATCTTACATGAAGAAATTTATAAAATTTTAGTCAATTCTTATCAAAAATGAATTGAAACAAAAATGTTCACCCATCCTTAGTTTGTTGACTATTGGGTCATCCCCAAATATATTTATAGGAATTTCCTTAAAATATGTGCTGTTCTGTGTAAACACATTCAGTATTACTATAAAATATTTTAAAAAAACAAAACCATCAAAGCCAGACAAAAGCATAAAACATGGGCTGGTATTATATAACAGATAAAAGTTTTACCAAAGATCAGTTAAATATCTGTGTAATATGTATGCCAATACTTAACCAATACTTAGGTTTTTGGTGGTGGTTGTTGATAATGATGATACCACACTTTTCTATTAAAAATAATGCTCAAGGAGACTTACAAAATGTCAAAGAATCGAAACAGATAAAGTCATATGCAAATTATATAATCACATACACCAGCCTCACCAAAAAAGATAATAATAACGCTAAGTAAAAACCACTAAATTCTACAACAGGTAAGAATAAAAAATAACACAGCAAGGCTGGTTACATCTCATGTGTCAGTCTAAAAAGAAGTGTTTTTACTTCTTAAGACCTGGGGAAAGGAATCACAACTCAGAAGGAAGTGCATTCCATAAGCTGTGCAATATAACGCTCTCTCGTAGCTGTGTTCCAGGTGAACTTCCAACCTCCTTAACATGTGCAGAGTGTGATTTTTGAACACCTTTTCAAAATACTTTAATTCATATCACCTCCCCCTGCCGTGCCTTTTCTCACATGGATGTTCCTTTTTGATTATTTCAACATTCGGCTCCCTTTGTATAACAACCATTTTCGATGGCTGTTTTTTTTTTTTTTTTTAAATCTATATAAATCAACACACACCAGAATAAATGAAATACTAATGAGCACAGCAGGGAAGCGTTGCTTAAAAAACAGGGCAGCAACAAGCAAAAGCTTTCCTAGACTCTGAACTAAAAAAGACCTGTCAGAATAGAATAGTCCTGAAAGCTTGTTTTGTAAAGGCTTGGAGACAACAGTTCCTTAGATATATTCTTCTACCTTATTCCTTGCACAGTGAATTGTGCAATTAGCAGGAATCCTGGTTCCACCCCAGATGTTCATACACTAGCATGGGCAGCTTCACAATTTAAACACAGACAGATGTTTGTATGTACACTTTGTGTCAGGAACCTGACGGCATGGAAGTCTAGATGCAAGCCACCGGTCGTGTGTAGCTCTCTCCAGAGCCACCTTCCATGTCAACACAACAAACACAAGGCCGGTTGCTGACCTATTTCCTAGTAACTGGCAGAAACCAGAATTTGGAAGTAACTAGTTACAAGCACCATCATTATCTGTAACTTGTTGCTTTTCCAGGTAATAACCAAGCGATGTCTCAAAATGAGGAAAAGCAAAAGAGTTATGGCACCTTCAGGCAGATTTATTTCCAGTGGGAATGTTCACTTGTATCTGAAGAAGTGGACGATCATTCCCGGACAATCGTGTCAAGCTAAATCTATTAAGTCTTAAAAGGTACGACAAATATTTTCCAGTGTTTGTTTTTCGTTTATTTTTGTCTTTTGTCAAGACAGCTCAGCCTCTGAGAAGAAGCTCAAGATTAGTTATAGTGTTACTTTTTAAAATTAGCTATATTTTCTGTTTACTTTCACAAGTCACTTTTTAAGGGCATTTTAAAGGAATATCTTAACAGGAAGCTTTTCGACGTTGATCTCATTCATTTCAGTCCTAAGCCGCTGTTTTGTCTCTGTTTTTTTGGCATCTTCAAGCTGTAATAATTTTCAAAGCACAACATCAGAGGTAACCTTTAAAAGGTCCCAGACAGTAATTTTCACCTGTATTTCTGGTACATGGCATCCCTTTTGCAAATGAATCCATGGCAATGATGGCCGGCTGCTCTAAAGGAATTACCAACACAACAGACCACAGCGCTGGCTGATGCCCCCTTTTGTGGATTCACAGTGAAACTCACTCAGGAACCCCGGCGAGAAATGCTTTCTTGGTCTCATTTTCCGGCAGCATCACAATAAAGCAGCTACGCATTCGCAATGGTCCTCATGATCTAAAAGCAGTTCTGAGATTCCCAACACCTCAATCAGCCTGAGAAGATAGGTCTGAAATGAGTCGAAAGTCCCCACAGATGCTCAACACAAAAAGCCAAGAGTGTGCCAAACACTAGCAGATGGGGAATGTTAGGGTCTCCTTCAAACCTCATACCCAGGGCTCAGGGCTACCACTTAACCTTCAGAGCCCCACACACAGACCTCAGCTGCAGGCCATCCGAAGCAGTGCCCATTGGTCTAACTGGTGAAGAGTGTCTTACCTACAAGTAACTGTCTACTCACAATCGTTGACTCGGTAAGTCTACGCCTGGCAGCTGAACAAGGCGGCCCTTTTGGCACCAGCGCTAAGTAGATCCTCAGCTTCCCTCCTCAAAATTCAGAAAGGGGGGTCTCCCTGTATCTGGAGGGGGCACCTCAGGCGCCGCCCCCCCAATAGCCCTAGAAGAGGAGAAAAAGTGGATTTCAGCCCCTAAAAGCTGGCACCAAAACAAAGCCATTAAACCTGAAAGCCGCAACAATACTTATGCTCTTGTTTTCCTTCTTTTTGGTTGTGGCTTTCCAAATGTTGTTGGACTACATGTCCCATCACTCCAGCCTGGTGCCTGTGTGGCTGATGGGAGTTTGAGTCCAATGATATTGGGAAGGCTGGAGATTTCTCATCCTCAAAGTGCAGCTTCTGGCAGCATTGATGTGGCTTATAAATATCAAATGAGACCATGGCTTCAAATAATACCGTAATGATGTGTTTTCTTCATTGGCGTGACCAGGGGCTGCTTTTGTGAAATTAGCTCCATTGTTTGACTCCCAGAATGGCAAACTCCCTTGTAATATTTTTTTCTATGAATTTTTCTTTTTTTTTTCCTTTTTGCCATCCAGTTCCGCAAGGTTTGCTGTATAACAATAAGAGGCCTGCACTGTAATCATATTTTATATGCTTGACTTAATTTTTGATCTTATTTTGAATTGGGCACTGGGGTTTTTGTGTGTGTTTGGATCTGCATTTTATGTACGTGTAGTATCAAAAGCTACCAAATATAATGGATTAAGATGCAATTGGTATTTGGCTCTGCAAACGGGTTCTTTCTTTTCTCGGCAACAAGGCGGTGTTTCGTAAACTTCTGCTTGGCAAAACATAGTCTCCTTTTCTGACATAAACGCGGACGCCATCTGCTTCATTCTTACACACAAGAAAAGTGTGGTTGGTTTGAGGATTGTTGTTGGTTGTGGTTTTCTTTTTGTTTTTAAGTTTCCACTTTGTGAGTGGAAACACCCTATACCTAGAGACGCCTTCCTCCTATTGGCTAGTGCCTGTGAGGACAACTGAATATAGGCCTAGTCTTGGAGAAAGGAGGAGGATAAGTGAAAGGAAAGGTGGATTTGCTTATCTGTAGAGTGAGGGCAGCAAACACAAAACACCCATCATCCCAGAAAAGGGCTTATGTAACAAATATATATACCATCTTCAGACTAACTGGAAAGGAAATAAATGGCAGTCCATTATCTGGTTCACAGACCACCAGAAGCTGATCTGTGGAGTCCCAAGGGGTCCTTGGACCCAGGATTAACTCATCTTTGCTTCAGCATCTTAAAAGCTTTGGTCTTGACTAGCCTGATTTATTATGAACTTTTCCAGGAGCTAAGATCTCCATGCCATGGTGTCTCCTCACTTCTGTGAGGATGAACGGTTCAATGAATGGTTCTGCCATTGCCACACAAGAGCGTGTTTCCATGGCTGAGTGGGGATTCTAACCCAGGACTTCTAAAGCTTAATCTGCAATCTATGCACGACACCACCCCTGCTGTCTTTGAGATTTTTTAGCTGTCAGCTAGTCTCTTTGAGGGCTAGGTTTTGCAACAGAAAAATGGGATAAAACAGTAACAGAGTACCATTTATCTTTGCCCTAAAACTAGTAGCTGCAGCCAAGTAGAAAACAAAACATTTCTGAAGACGGTTGGCATTTTATTTCCATTTGTGAGCCACCTTGGGTCACTTCGTCAGGGAAAAAGCAGCATAAATGTGAAATGAATGCATTCATTTAATTGCTGCCTCACCTTTCTCCTTGTGGGTGACTATTATTATTTGTTATAACAATAATTAAATGCATTAATCAACAAATTCGTACATACATAAATTCCTGCCATTATCTCAAGGCTGCCCATCTCTCTTCCTCCCTACTTTCTCATCACAACACCTTTGTGAGGTAGGTCCTACTGAAATCACTCAACTGGCCCCCAAGTCACTATTGCAGAGTTCTGAATTTCTAGCAAAATTTCTTTTTCTTATGCAGTAAAAATACAGAGATTCACAGAGTCGAATAGCTTCAGGTTCTTCACAGAGTCCACCCCTTTTTTTCCTTAACTGGCGCTTAAGGTCTCAGTCACTCACTCTGAGACATTTGTAGGAGAAAGAATAAAAATGTTTCATTACCTACAGTTGTGAACAGATCAACAGCAAATAGAACAACTCTGCTTCCAACAGACTAAAAAGATTGGGGGTGGGGTGGTAAACCACTCTACAGAGAGGCAGGGCTCTCTTTGAATTCAGAGGCGGGAGGGAATGATTGGTTAGTGCTAGACTGACTGACAGTCACCCCAGTCTAGAAAAGCCCCTCCCAGCCACAGAAACCACAGACAGCATGCAAGGTTGTAAAAACTCCAACCATCATCCAGTGAGCTTCATGGCTCAGTGGGGCCTAGACTTTACAACCCCCACGTCCCCACATATCCAGATCCAGTGTTGCTACAACACTGGCATCATCCGGGAAATATGAGGGCCTGATGCAGGCTTCTCCACCCCCACCCCAAACACTGAGCATGTGTGCTCTCTGCTGCTCGGATGTATCCTTTCCCCCCCTCCTGTTACTGGCTTTTACTGGCATGCAGAGCACAGCCTTCGCCGATGAACTGTTGGGTTGCCCACTGAGCGCTCTGGAAATGCAGCGCTGTTGCCGCATTAATGAAGCCGTTTGATTTGATTTCCAAACACAACAGGCCAGGTTTTGGATTGGCGAGATCATCTCTGAGATGGTATGATAGTGCCTGAAAACCTAGGAAGACTGGAGGGGATGTAAGAGTGTTCTTTTAGGGAGTGAGAAACACCACACGTTGGTAAAAATACGATCTTCAGAGATGGGAATCTGAGAAAAGCTAGAGACTATTTTTTTTTTTTAGCTCTTTCTGTATCTTCAGGAACAGAGCAGGATGTTTTAGTGTGTGTTTTGCTCCCTTCTGGAGCGCTTCCAGGTGAGAGTTTCCCTCCAGGGGGATTTGTTGTGAGTGTGTTGCAGAGGGAACCACAACAGAGGGTTCCGGGGCCCGCAAAAAGACCTGACATCTTTATCGAAACAGGCGTTTTTGCAACCTATACCTCCCCACTTCATCAGGTGAGATATGGTCTTCATGGAGATGATGTCTGGAGCAAAATGTATTGTATTGAATGAGCAAGAATGGACCGTAGCGCTGGGTTCATTGTTTTAAGAAAACAACATTTAAACAATTTAATTGGGGGGGGGGGAACCCACAAATCTGACTCACCCCCACCCCTGAAAAAAAAATCTGTTATTCTGCCTCTATTATTCATGGGCATTCAAACAGGGTATACAAAGAACTACGTATAATACTTAGATTGCCTGTAAACAGACTCCAGGTTCTGAAATCTCGCCAAGCATCACTTGCATACTTTTGATCCTGTTTCTAATTTTCTTCTTCTCCAGTTCTTTTTCTTCTTCCTCTTCTCCCCCTTTCTCCAGAGAAGCAAGCAGGTCTTCCCTTCTATCTCTACCCAGTGAATTTCACAACCGAGAGAGGAAGTGAATCTGAGGCCAGAAAGAGATGTTAAAGATAGCCCAGGACTGGAAGAGGGAAATTTTTTAACTAATGAAAGCATCTGAGCGCCATAGCAAGCACTCCTCTCAATTCTGGGATGATGCAAATCACCTTGCTTTGTTCTATCACCAGCTTTCCAGTTTTAAGATCAGAATTCCTTTCAGGTCTTATTTCATCAACACAGAAAGACCATTGCAAATACTTTCCAACGATCTTTCAGCTCTAATCACGGGCTGTCTCTAATGTCTCTCCCTCCGGCCCCCGGCTCTTCTGTCCTATAACCCAGCCACAGACCCCGATTCCCATCTATTTTCATTATTCCCCAGTCGATGCCAGGTCAACCTCTAGATTATTTAATGAAGAATTTTCTAAAGTTGTCCTGCCCTGCAGGGATGGAAGTACAAAATCTTCTTTGTCCCATGTATTTGCTGTGGAATTCCGGGGGGGGGGGGGGGAGGCTTTGGAATGCCCTCTGAAATGCACACACAGTGCTAAGACAGGAGGTGACCGGGGGGGGGGGGGTACCTCTGCTAAAAAAACCTTTTGCGCTGTCGTGCATTCATTATTGGTTGTCCGGGTAGGGATCAGACAAGCGGCCTCATTCCCGGGAGAACGCCTCAGGTTTTGTTTATGCACCAAAAAAAAAAAAAAAAAATGTCACAGGAGAGGAGCAAACGCCTCAAACTTCAAAAACAGATATTTCATGTCATCCTTCCCACTTTCCCCTGAACTCCCTGTCATGTGGAGGCGTTTGGTCCTGGATCACCCTTGGGAATAAAAATTTGAATTAACCAGGAGGGAGCGCAGAACAACAGTTTCTCCATTTTAAACAGCAGAGTATAATTGTAACTAGAGCGGAACCACACTGGGCCTTTTTTCCCCTTTTACACTGAGGAATAATATTAGCATTTTATGAACCTTTGATGGATCATCAAGTTCCCAGGCTGCTGCTCCACGGTTGAGGATCACGGCTTGATCGGGTTTTGTCCTACTTGTGTTAATGAATTGCTTTGCTAGTGGTGGTGGGGTGTTATGTATCCTCTCCGTGCGGCTGGATCGCCTTCTGCCCTTATCATTCTACCTACACACCGCTGTCAGACTCCTTATATACCATTGTTAGAGCAATGGCATTCTTGCTACTCCCCAAAAAAGAGGAAACGTACCCCTAAAAAAGAGAACACAGATTTGCATAAATATTGCATAGGGTTGTGTAAGTGTAAGCACTATTGTTTATGTACATCCAGATGGGTTGTCTGCCTTTAAATTGGCATTCCAGGTGCTGAATGTGGATGGGCAACTTCAATCATCTTCTTTTCCATTCCTGCAGGTGATTAGCATCTCTTCAGAGGACATTAAAGTGAGGACTTCCCTCTGAAAGTCCCTCAAGTAGAGGACCGCTCCCTGTAAAATAGGACCAATGTCTGCCCTACAGAACCTATGGAAAATATAAATTTCAAGGGTCAGAATACAAATTCCAGGACTGATATTATGGTGCCTCCTTTATTTGGCCAACTAGAGCCCAACTAGATCCCCTTAGTGTTGCAGAGACGTGATTCAAGCAGCGATTCAGGTCTGAGAAATCAGATTTTCCCAGGAAGAACTTGGACTTAGATCCTGAGGACCACTCACAAAAACAAAGGTGCTCCTATGCAAGCTACAGGAGATGAGAAAAAGTGCTCCTGTAACAAATCACACACAATCAGCACTTAAGAAATTCCCTTTTTTTAATGAGACAGGGAGAAAGAAAGCCCCCATGGGGTACCTCTGTTCTTCCACTGCAGAATGCTGGAAGTTATGAAAGTAAGTGGTAGGGCCAGTCCAATAATTTGTGCTGCCTGAGGCAAAGTTGAAACATCTGGACATGTGACACACACAGTGGTCAAAATGGATGTCACCCAATGCCAGCCAAAATATGTTGGCCTCTGAGTCAGAAAGCTCCAGCAGGCTCTCTTCCCCCCACCCACTCCTGGTTGTAAATATACAATAAGAGCCAATGGGATCATAAACATTGCTCTCTTTAAAGCCGCCCAGTACCTGTGGCCTCAACCCGCCTAACGTTAGGGCTGGCGCTAACCGCTACTGATTCAGAGCACCTCTGTGCCATGACCGCTATGATGGCTTGTTGCTATTTGTCATGGGCTGTCAACTTGCCCCCGACTTACGGCAACCCTATGAATGACTAATCTCCAAAATATCCTGTCCTCAAGAGCCCTGCTCAGCTCATGCAAATTAAGCCTGTGGCTTCCTTTAGGGAATCAATCCATCTCATATTTGGTCTTCCTCTTTCTCCACTGCCCTTAGTCTTTCCCAGTATTATCCTATTTTCCAGATCATCCTGCCTTCTCGTGATGTGCCCAAAGTAGAACAGCCTCCGTTTCAACGTTTGGGCCTCCAGTCCTGTGATAGCAAGAGATGGAAAAGCTTCCTTTGTTTTGGAACTACAAATCCCAGCAACCTTTCGCCAGGACACCCAGTGGCCACGCTGGCTATGGAATTCCATAAGCTGTAGCCCACACCCACACACAAAAGGAAACCTATCCAAATCTCAGCCGATCTCCCCCCGAGGAAAGCCTCTCCCCACGGCCAATGATAGCAGCCTGAGAACCAAGAAGGTGGCTGTTCTCATACCCATTGTTCAGCTGAAGCTGACCTGTGGAAATGCGGGACGCCACCCCTGAGAAGAAGGCTCAGCATTCACCCGGCAAGAGGCTGCCAAAGCTTGGCCATGGATGACAAGCGCGTTACCGCTCTGGCCTGCTTTATGGCATTCATGCAGCTGAAATGGCTCTGTGTAAAAAGAAAGAGAGAAGCAGAGAGAGACCTTTATAGAGCGAAAAAAAGCGGGAGGAGGATCAGCCTTTTTTCAATAGCGAGGAACCCAGATCAACGGGCTGCTCTGGCTGAATGCGTTGGCTTGCGCACCCATGTACACAAACCCATGCACAGGCCGAAGGTACTGACCGGCTGCTAAAATAACGAGGACCGCGGTCTGCCCAGGCTGTCCACCGACAGCAGCGGCTGGGGGGAAAAAACAGACCCATCCGTCTCCTGCCCCTGGCCGGTTTTGGAAGAGAATTTATGGTCTGTGATGCCTTGACAGCTGGGATCCTGGGTGCCACTTGGATCTCTGAGAACGGCAAGTGAGGATTTGATGCGTCCATGTGAAGATGGCAAACTCCTTTGGGCTGAATATGCTAACCGTACACCCTAATTTCTCAAGCCGTTGCAGCTCGAAAGCATTCAGCATAATCTGTGACCTGGGTCAGGCATGGGCAGGGTTTGGCTCCCTGGACCTCAAGGCTCATGATCACCCAACACCATGGGCTATGTTGGCTAGGGCTGATGGGCAATGTAGTCCATTAACATCTAGGAAAGTAGGTGGTCCCTGACCTGGAAAGGCAGGTTTTTTTCACTCTTCAACTCACTGTGTTTACTGTCCTTTCTCACTCTTCTTACCCATCGCAGTGGCTTGGGCCTCTGGCTACGGAGCCAGAGGTTGGGAGTTCAATTCCCCACAATCCTCCTTGACAGGGGTTGGACTTGATGATCCACAGGGTCCCTTCCGGCTCTGCAGTTCCAAGATGATTATGGTTATCTTCTAGGTGCCAAATTCTAGTTTTCATAACATTTAGTATTTTTGATGTTGTACAGTATTTCTCTGTTCAATGCAAATGTGTTTTTTTTTTAAGGTTTACAATACATCTTGCACTAAAACTGTTCATTCATTTAACAAAATTAATATGATAATTTTTACCTGGAAAATGTCATGTCTGTGTCAATTATGTCTGTTGCTTTCTTAGTATGTAGCTTGTTGCATCATCCTACAGCGTAGGATACTGTACATTTTGCAGCTTGCTCACACATGAGTCTGTGTGTAGGTACATGTTTAAACTGCTCTAAAATGGTTTTAAAATCAGTGGCTTTTTAAATATTGTTATAGCCAATAAACCAGTTTGAAATGTTCCATGTCAATTTGACATACTGGTTGTGTCCCTAGTCATGCACAACTAGTAGCTTATGAGATGACCACACAGCTGGATCTCTGCATGCATATAAATATTGAAAAAGTTATTGGCTTATATGTTTAATTTATTGTTTACTATTATAACTTATAGGCCCAAATCCTGTGGCACAGCTCTGCTTGAACAAAAGGAACGGAATCATCCTCAGTGGCAGGTTGCAGCTAATTAAAGACTTCCTTTTTCAAATTTTGGGGTGTGCACAGCTCACATACAATGAGGCAAAGTCAAATGCAACCTGAGATTGAAAAAGGAAGTCCTTAATCAGCATCAACCTGCCACTGAGGATGCTGTTATCTACTGTTCTGCAGGCTGAGCCTGCCCAACAGGATTTTGATCTTTGTGGTTTTACTAGCATCTGTATCTCTTTTTGTTTTTTCAATCATTTGTGAGCTGGCTTGGTTCCCTAAATCAAGAGAAATATGACAGAGAAATGAAAAGAAACAAATATTCCCCCCCAACCCTGTTTTACAGATAGATTTATTTATTTTTAGCCCCCGTATTTGAAATTTCAAATCAAAAGTTTCAGAGGAGTGAGGTCAGAAGGGGAGGAACAGATATTTATGCCCATGAAAACACTGTTAAAAGGCAGAAGACTAATGCAGAAAAAAAAGAGAGAGTATATTTTAAGCTACATCTTCACACACCAACCAAACATATTTCTCCAGAAATATAAGCTTTTTTGGGGGGTCCTTCTGAAGCTGAACAGCGATAATGGAGATGTTGGTTGCTGGATATTTTCCCATCATGGTCCATGCCAGCAAAACCTACAGATCTTAACATTTCCTGGCTCCTGCACCTAACCCGCTTAAATCAATGTACTCTCTCTCACACACACACACACACACACAAAACCTTTTGGTGATGCATTTATTTGTCATGACGCATTATTCAATTAGGAATTTTTAACAGGCAATCGGCGGATTTGTCCTAAGTTGGGATTTAAATAGACGGGTGCTTTATGAAACTGTATTCTCTTAACTGGTTTAGTCCTTTATCAGATTCCCCACCTCCTTCCCAGCTAAGCTCTTTTTAATGCATTTAATTTTCTTTTTTCCTTTTTCAGGTTGTCAACCTCCCCCCACTTCTCTCTCTCTCTCTTTGCCTTTTTTTTCCCCCTCCCTCGCCTGTAATTATGCAAATCCCCGGTAAGGCATTTAACAGGTTGCGTTTGTCAGGGAGGGGGGGGGCCTTGAGTCTTTATAGAATGGAGCTTTCTTCTGCCTTCCACCCAGACCTTCACTGACAGCCCAAGAAGGCCTAACCTTGTGAGACAGAAACCTCTATTTCAGGCCAGGTTGCCCTTCCTAGCTCCCCCCAAAAAATGATATTCCGTCCTCCGCCTCCGGCCTTCCCAGCTTGTCACTGGTTTTCTTTTGACACCGCGGCTAATGCCGCACAAAAGAGAAAAGCTCCCTGACAGCCGTACTGTAATCTTACAGATTTATTGAGGGATCTGAATGGGGAAACTGGTGCCAGCCCTGTCTGAATCTATTTCTCGGTTTGTCCCTCGGCTGAAGTGAGGAGAAGAGCATCTACGTAGGTTGTATTGACAGCATTTAAAGGGGATCACGGATAGTGTGGCTTTTCCACTGAATGGAAATTGTTAAGCCAAGCGCAGTGGATGGGGAGAAAAGCCGCGTGAAAACGAAGGAAGAAATCTCTTTTCGCAGGCTCTTGTTTGTGATGGACGTCCCACAGCTTCGTCTTCGTATTACCCTCTATAATCATCATCGTCTTAGAACTTGCCAAAGGTTGAGATAAATATGATCTGCCGATCAAGCTGATGTCAAAAGTTGCAGCTGCTGAGTCCAGAACTTGGACAAGTTACTTACCCGAGCTACTAATCCCATCATCCTTCAGCCTTGCAAGGCCAGTGGTGATTCCAGGAGCAACATTCCCGAGGGCTGAGGGGAACCAGCTGAAACGTTGACAACCCAGTCTACGAGTTCCTCAGGAATAAGAATTCCAGAAGTGAGAAAAAAACATGAACAAATTGTGACCACCCTGAAATCATGGACTTCACATAGGTTTAATTGCCTTAGGGCTGAACTAAAAAAACCCACCATTTTTGCCATTAGGAGATACTTGGGGGGGGGGGGAATTCAATTAACTTCTCAAACTGGCTTCTACCTCTGTGGAGTTGTTTCATTTGTGAATGTTTCACATCTCCTTCAAATTTGTGGTGTGTTTCTATCCTTTTATTGCACTCTGTTGAAAACATTATATGTTGCTAGTTCTCAGGGTACCAGCTGAAGTCTTAGGAAACCACCATGCATCTCTGAGTTCCCAGGTGATAAGATTACCAGTGCACCACCCTGCAAATACTGAAATATTGCATAGGTGATCGTGACAGGATCTTATAATAAACAATGATGCAGTTAATCAAAGTGCTGAATACCTTGTCTATGGTTTCCTAACTGGGTCTCCACACCCCTTACCTTCATGTCACTTCATGTCTAAGCCCTTCATTGTAATTCCATTTGTTACGAGAAATGATTCACAGCTCATGGTGACAAAAACATGGACAGCTGCAGACTCTTCCATGTTCCTACATATTACGAGAAGAGATCCCAAAATATGGCAATGAAGAAACATAAGAACATGAACTGCTGGATAGCTCAGTGGTTGT
This sequence comes from Intellagama lesueurii, assembly GCA_037013535.1. Taxonomy (NCBI): domain Eukaryota; kingdom Metazoa; phylum Chordata; class Lepidosauria; order Squamata; family Agamidae; genus Intellagama; species Intellagama lesueurii. Next base: position 17,816,332 of record JBAJHW010000012.1, on the reverse strand, counting down.
GATCTCCAGCTGTGGAGCCAGAGGTTGGGAGTTCGATTCCCCCGCGGTGCCTCCTGACAAGGGCTGGACTCAATGATCAGAGGGGTCCCTTCCGGCTCTGCAGTTCTAAAAGGATGAGGATTATGATGGAGTGGAAATCATATGGTTAGAACTCTCTAATCTCAGAGCTGCTGTGAGACTGAAATTGACTACAAAATGTTTTGCAGTTTTGAAAAAGAAAATGCAGCAGAAATTAAATTTGTCTTAGGTAATGTCTTTCCCATCCCACGTTTGTAGCATGGAAAGGTCCTCTATTCCCCTGGGGTTTGGGCGTTGATCATCTGCTCCAAAGACCTGATATCAGTGTCATCAGATAACTGTCTGAGCTGTACAGAGGGCTGGGAAATCTGATTGGCCTGGGTTTGGGTAGAATGGTATCTGTGGACCAAATCTCTGCCCGATGGTCCCCTGAAGCTAAATCATGGATAATGGCTATGCGCTGAGAAACAGCAAGAAGCAGAGAGAGCTGGAAATCAACAGGGATGGCAGAGGGGGACAAATGTAATTGGCTTTTAAGATGAGGTTGTAAATGAGTCGGATAGCCAGTGAAGCGGAAAAACACAAACTCTGTTTCAAACATTGCCTTATCCGGATGATCGTATCTCAGCTTAATAAGAAGAGAGATCCTTTCGCCCTTCATGACTTCCTTCATGTGGGAAGAAATTAAACCAGGGAAACTCATGGTTTTCCATTTTGTCCAAACCGGAAAGTCATGGATGATCAGGTTTTGAGACAAGCCAGGATTCCCAGCCAACTTAAACTGCAGTTTGAGAACCTGGCTTGTTCCAAAGCTGGTAACCGTCATTAACCAGTGTGGACAACATAGGAAACAAGGGTGAATTAGAGACCCTCATCTGAACCAAGCTATTTCAGAAAGAACCCTCATATGCTCAAACTGTCTGTTGAGAGTCAGTGTCATCATGGTGAGACTGGATTTCAGCAGAGTTGAGGCTACAATTTTTTGGACTCAGCTTAGGCCATTCACGTTCTCTCTCTCTCTCTTCGTCCCTCTCTTTCTCTTAGCCAGGCCTACCTCACAGGGCTGTTCTGTGGATAAGGTGAGAGAAGATCTCCCCGGTACATTTCCTTGAGCTCCTTAGAGGACAAATGGAAGAGGAAAGTGACTAATAAATAAACACGCACACCAACTTTGTATGTACACCTGGCATTTTTGCCTACTTATGGGGCAGCCAAGTGCATCTATGGACCCCAGCAGTGTACAGTTTTATGGATATCGTGTCTTTCAGAGATTGCATTGAATGCCTATTGAAAGCAAGGCTATTACCCCTGCATATGACAGCTCAGTAGTTTAAGTATCTGTCTACAGGACTGGACCCGATGATCTATATGGTCCCTTCCAGCTCTGCAGTTCTAAGATGACGAACTGTTCAACAACAGACATTCATATCACGATTTCACCAGATTTTTTGGTGCATCCATCAGCCTGGCAGTCACCTGTAACCAGGGAACATGATTATTTCCTACTACTCTACACCTCATCTCATCTTTTTAAACCTCCACCATTCCACCCTGGGCCAACCCTCTAATTCGGTCCAGGATACAAAAAAAATCTTTTAGCCACAGGGTGAAATGAAATTGCAGAGTAATACGAGGGTGGGTGGGGATATTCCCATGATGGATAATTCCCAAAGCAAATGGGTAGGACCATAACTCCAGTATATTTTAACCCCGAACTCTTCCTGCCACTAAATCTGCTGTAGGAGAGGTACTTTAATGTTTTAAAGAGAGGAATGCATATGTGGGAAATCAGCAAAAGGAACCATGGGTGAAAGGGATGGGGCCACTTAGAGAACCCCAAAGGACAAGACTGAGATCCCAGAAGGGCTGGATTTGACCCCAGGGATGCCAACGGGCTGAAATAAAACCAAGCGGCCTTGCCTTTGAATGTTTGTTGGGTTCAAGCTGTTTAGCGACAAAGCACTGGAACCGCAAGCGACTGAGGGTTTATCGTGCCGAGGTTTTAGAAGCTTCTAAATTGAACTCAGACGGCACCCACGGGAAGCGTGCGAGCTGTATTTGTCAATCCCTCCCGCTCGTTTGTGCTCCTCGGCAAGCATCAGTAATTCATGAATAACCGAGCGCTGCGGCGTACAAGCTACCCGGGCGTCTTCGCATCTTAGGCTTTGCTCTGGAAAACAGGCTTTGTCGCTAAGCCTCGTCCTCCCGCCGCCCCCCAGTTCGAATCTCCTTCCCCTTCCTCGCAGGCTTGTCATTCTGCCAAAGCTCCTCGGCTGCTCTCGAGAAGGCTAGACCTCTGGGAACACCTTTGAAGGCATTGAACATTTATGTAAAGAAACATCTTTTTTTTTCTCAGCCCAGCTTACAAAGCTGCTGCACATCCAAGACTAACAGCAGCCTTAACTGGATGTGAAAACCAGGTGGAAATCAAGTGAAGACAATACTGTCTTTATTTTTCTCTTTCTGCCAAGCTGTTGGTAAAAAAGACAATTTACCTTCACCGAGAACCTATATATGGCATGGCTTGATTGAGAAATCGACTTTTCCCAAAGGGTTTGAAGCCTTCACCCCTACAGCCTGCGTCTAATCCCCGGAGACCATACATTTTTAAAGGCTGCCAGCTCTTGACCCTTAGGTTAACCGTGCTGGGCCTTAAGTTAAGAATGCTGCAGTTCAAGAGTTTTGCGTAGCCTCCTTTCTTGGTGGCAGAAAAGGGCCTTTCAGACAGACCCAGAAAATGAAAAAAGAAGATGATACAATTATTATTTGGCTTTGGGTCATATAATTGCTTCCTTTAATCCTGTGACCCAAAAGCTGCGCATTTAAAGCCCCACATTTCCATAAACACCCCCGAAGCAGCCATTTGCAGGAAAACAAGAACTAATTATATATATATATATATTTAAAAAGCTCCTTCCCTTCCATGGCCTGTTAAAACTCGAGGAGGATGATCATTACAAGTTTCCCCTTGAATAACAGCTCCCTCCATGCTCTGCTTCAGCCAGGCAGCATGCGGTTTTTGAAGGCGAGAAGTTCCTTCCCCCCCCTCTCCTTCTGCTTTTATTATTTATTTCCTGATGTGCTTTTAAACTCTCCTGATTTAGAAATTTCCTAATATTTTATTTATTTATTTTATTAGATTTATACCCCGCCCATCTAGACCTATGGTCTAAATAATATTATTTCAAGAACAAAACAAAAGAAAAGCCATAATAAAAAAAAGAGAAGACAATAGCGTTGTGGCACCTTAAAGACTAACTGCTTCATTTTAATGTGAGCTTTCGTGGACAAATCCACTGCCTCAGACAACTTGCCCATTAAAGCTCACATTAAAATATAGCAGTTTGCCTTTAAGGTGCCACCATGTTTTTGTCTTTTTTATTTATTTTTATTTTGTTTTGGCCTGATACTCTAGCACAGACTAGCAGGCGACTTCTCCTAAACTACTTTTAATATTATATGGCTAATTGTATTTTAATAGTGTATGGTGTTTTCTGGAGATTCTGTTTCTGAACCATTTTGTAAACGGCCTTAAGTACCTACACTGGGGAAAAGATGGGATGGAAAAGAAACAAACTGATGTGAAAGTAAAGTCCCATCCTTTTCAATGGGTCTGCATTAATGGGAAGTAACAACTGGATTTAGTCCCTAGTTAATGGCCTGGAAGGATGCAGGTCAAAGAAATTGGGGTGTGAATGAGAGAGAATTAATGCCGTCTGCATTTTCTTGGTGGATATATTTACATTTTGCAGATTAATAGCTGGTGTGCTATACTGGAAAGGTTGCTAGACTCAGGAGATCTGGGTTCAAATCCTTACTCTGCTTCACAGGATTGTTGTGCCTTATGCGTGTCCCCTTGAGCTCACTGGAGGAAAGGTGGATTACAAAAGTTACAAGCAAAAAATAAACAAACAGAAGAAAAGCTGTTTTTACCCCAACACAAATGTCTACACATAGGTCCAGTTTTCTTCATATATCATACGTTTTCAGACTGTCCTATACCTATTCATGTTGCCCTCCTGTATAGTAAGGTAAAGGTTCCCCTTGACATTTTTAGTCCAGTCGTGTCCGACTTTAGGGCGCAGTACTCATCCCTGTTTCCAAGCCGTAGAGCCAGCGTTTTGTCCGTAGACAGTTTCCGTGGTCACGTGGCCAGCGCGACTAGACACGGAACGCTGTGACCTTCCCACTGTGGTGGTACCTATTTATCTACTCGCATTTTTACATGCTTTCGAATGGCTAGGTTGGCAGGAGCTGGGACAAGCGACGGGAGCTCACTCCATCGCGTGGATTCGATCTTACGACGGCTGGTCTTCCGACCTTGCAGCACAGAGGCTTCTGCGGTTTAACCCACAGCGCCACCACATCCCCAGCTCCTATATAGTACCTTAATGCAAATAATTTGGAACCAGTCTTCCTGGTTCAAAGTGCTTTACGTGCATTAGCCTAGCAATTTTTACAGCACTCCTGTGAAGAGGGCCAGGGTTATTATCAAGAAGACAATAATTACCTCTGTTTTCAGTGTTCAGAGTATAAACACTTCAATGTATAAATAATCAAGTCAACAACAGCAATTTTTTTTAATTTTGCAATGTATTTTATGGTCAGGTTAATCGATGTCACAATTTTATACTCAAAGTTGAATTTACTTGCTTTTACAGTGAGACCCTTGTATCCACGGGGGATCAGATCCAAGCCTTTCCCCCCACAGCCTGACGTGGATGCTGAAAAACGTGGACACTATTATAATAACAAATGCTATACATAGCATGCTCTCTGGCTACCTCTCATGGCCAATTCTGGTAACTTCATCGTTAAATATATATATTTAACGAACCCCTCTCCCCCAATATATATTGGGGGAGGGGGGTTCTTTTAATACTTTTAATATTCAGACCACGGATAAGTGAATCAGTGGATAATGATCCCACAGATAAGGGGGTCTTATTGTATTCTATTCTGGGGACTGTAACCTGCCTTGAGCATTGCTTCCTAGTGGAAAGGCATGCTACAATGTAATAAATAAATAGGTTTCTGGCCTGATTGGTGATTTGAACCCAGATCTTCTGAGTCATTCAGTACTGCAACCGCTGCACCACACTGGTGGCCGAGAAGCGTTCCTTTAAATTTCTTTACACCCAGAGATGTTGCTTGGATTCTGTCATCAACAGACGCTCACCGACTCTGCTCAAAATGTGTTCTGTGCTGTTGTAATTAGGTTGCTCCAGAAGGAAAGCCGATATAGCAAAACTTTTGTTTCCTCCCTGAGAAGCTGTCGAGAAACCTGTCTGGAGTTTCTGATGGCTTTCGGAAAGGCAGGCATGACAGCACAAACTGCCGCCTCCAAACCGAGAGGTGTGCTTTGCTTCCCACAGCTAAACCCTCCGGCAGGAATAATGGCTCCAGCGATAAGAAGGACATCATCACACCATCACTGGCACTAGGAACGCCATGCAGTTCATCATCATCAGCCTTTGGATCCCAAAGGATCTGAGATCGAAAGAACAAGAAGTAAAGAGTATTATTTTTCTCAAATGTCATGTGGCACATGTCAGCAAACCAAGCAACAACAAAAAAGGGGGAGCATCTATAGATTTGGAGATAGCATAAGGAATTTTTTTAAAAAAATTACTCTAATATAAATGTTTTGTCAGAAAGAGTGAGAACGAGCAGATCTGTATGTCTCTACATAGATATAAAGATGCATTTTAAAGGGTGCTGTTGGTTAGAACACGTTTGTTCAAATATGTGCCCGTGGCAGGTGGTTGCTGGTTAACAAACACACCCCACCTGCCTGCAAGGGGTTGAGTGATACAGGTTGGCAACTGGAACAGAGGCAGAATAAAAGACAGACGTTTGATTTTTGTAGCTGCCTGGGAAGAAGCAGGGGTGGGTTTTTCCCCCCCTGGGGAGGGGGTGAGGGAAGATGGCTGTCAGTTAGAGGCATATAGGTTTGCTTTTTTGGACCACAATTCCCAGAATTGCCCCAGACAGATGAGGGCTTGCCTGGGTCATCTTGCTGTGTGTGGGAGATCAGCTAAGTCTCAACCCAAGTCAAGGACTGGAATTAGCCGAAAATAACCAAGTCATTTTGGCACAAGAGGCTTCCTTTCACACAGACAGGATAAATCAAGAGAGCTCTCTCCTTTCCACCATTTTGGCCTCCCCACTCTTGCCAGGGGAGATAATTCACAGGGGGAAAACTGGCATGATTAGTCCTTGTTGCAGAGTTTTGAATTTGAGTTAAATTCCTCTAGCTATGCAGCAGAAGTGTAGAAATGCACAGAGCAGAACAGCTTCAAGTTCTCCAGAGTAGCCCCACCCCATTTCTTTCACAATAGTTTTCTTTACTTACAGTTGAACAGATCAAACAGCAAACTAACAGACATGACTGCTTTTCAGCAGGAGGCCCCAACAGACTGACTGCTTCCGACAGACTTCAGAGAGGAAAAAACAGAGAAGAGAGGCGGAACTCTCTTTGAATTCAGAAACAGGAGAGAACAATTGGTTGGTGCTGGATAGACTGACAGTCACCCCAGCCCAGAAAGGTCCCTCCCAACCATACCTACTAAAAGGCAGCATGCAAGTTTGGAAAAAAAAACACAGTCCTTTTCATATGACACCAATCCTTTAATTGATACGGCCATGATGTGGATGAATTCTCATACACATAAAGAATGAAAGGTACCTTAGGTAAACCCATACATAAAACATGAGAGGTGGAGACAATTTTGTTCCATGCAAGTTCCGGGGCGAGTTGACTCTCGGGAGACAATACCATGGTGTGCATGAAATGAAAGATGCCTGGGTGAAGTTCATGGCCACCCAAGACTTTTTGCCACCTGAGGCCAAGGACAAAATGGCACCCCTTCCCATGGCATGCGCAGCAGCCAAGTAGACTGCTGATCAGATCTCCCACCAGCACTGGGGACAGAATGATGTCTTCCCCCACATTTGAACCCACCTGCTTTCAATCCGGCACGACGCTGGGGTTCTCTCCTTCGCCCAGCCCCTTCTTTATGAAATAATCCACCCATCCGTGCACAGAGCACTTCCCATGACCAAACCCAGCAGCTCGCCGCCGACGGACGAGGGGAGGCCCCACCAACATTTGCAAGCCTCTGGAAATGGCAGCATTGGCGGCGCTGTTAATGGAAAGTGCCTTCAGCCAGAGCAATTTATGTAAAAGCAAAAACTCATATGCTGCCAACTTGAGAGAGAGAGAAATGAAGCAAACAGATAAGGACGTGGCCTCTGAAAGATGTTGTTCATTACTCTGAAAGGTGCCGGCGTGGAGGTGGGGGGTGTTTCTCTAGCCACCGGCTCTAGAGATACATAATTTAAATCACAAGACATTTTCTCCAAGCTGCCACCCAAAAGAATCAAGAGGTTGCATCTCGTTGTGCAAAATCCAAGGAAATCCGTTTAGGCTTCTCTTAGATTTGGTCAAATAAGGAACTGGCAGCAAATAAAGGATTGTCAATCCGCACAACAGAGGAGAAGCATGGGCTTCCCCATTTTAGCGACCGAGGCCTTCCCTAGCAACCGTTTTCCCTAGCAACTGCCTCAACCTCCTCAGGTAGCACGGAGTGTCACTTTAGGCCAAGAAGCATCAACCGTGAAGCCATCATGGGCTCCTTTCTTGGACTGTCATTTTGTGACCTTGCTCAGGAAAAGAAGAACCGTCTCTACGGGGGGGAAAAAAAACCTCTGCGTTATGTAATCAGGTCTTCAAAAGTCCCAGACAGTGACATGCGCAGCCACGTCATCACCATGGCAACCTGAGATTGCCCCTCTGGACCATCCTTCCTCTCGGTTTTTCCCCCCCTCTCCCTTTCCAACTAGGGGCAGGTCGTTGTCGTGGGCAGAGTCTCCTGTAAACGAGCCTAATCGATTTGAACTTAATCAGCATTAAGGAGAAATTAGGTTTCAATCCCACACGAGCCAGATGGCACGATGCCGTCAGGAGAGGAGGTGCGGTCCATTAGAGCTTGGCTGATTATTTATTTACAAGGGGATTCACAATCTCCACCCATGTAGTCAAGGATGGTTTCCACAGAAGAAACGGCACTGTTTTGGTGATTTGCATTGGTTTGAAGTCCCGGCAATTGATACTCTTTTTCCCAAAAGCCTCAATCCTGAGAGCGACACAGCTGTTTGTTGGTCTGGGCCGGCCCTGCTGTTAGGCAAGGTGAGGCAACTCCGCAGGCAGCAGCTACAGAGAAGCAGCCAGAGCTCCCCACACTGCCGGAGATTTCCTCAGCAGGAAGAGGCACTAAACAACAGGTTATTCCATGCAAGACATCTGCCTACAAGTTTTTTATTTATGCATTGAAAATATTTTTACCCCGCTTTTCTCCTTAAAAAGGACTCAAGGTGGCTGACATCATTAAAAGGCAATGGCAATCAATCAACATTTATTTGCATTAGCCATATGCCATAGCAAAGTAAGTATAAAATCTACAAAGATACAGAATCAACAACGCATCTGAGTCAAAATAACAGATGAGTACATATGCATCAGATAACTATACCTACCAAAACTGGTCAGATAAAACTATATAAGATTATTCCTTTAGAACCATAATTGACCTAATTTTAATTGCTACTACTAAAAATTTGGCTATCTGCGCCCTTACTTGTTTATCTTGGTCTGCGAGAAGAAAAGATATATAAAATTCAGATGAACGTCCTGGCTTCTTGATTAACAAAGGGCAAATTAACTCTTTGCGGACTTCTCTGTAGAAAAAAACAGAACAATAAAACATGGGTAAGCGTTTCAACACTGTCACCGCAAGGACACATGCGGTTTTGTAGTGGGGTTCCTTTAATGCTACACTCAAGTAGTGCTGAAGGTATAGCTTTAAGTCTTGCACGTGAAAAGGCCCATCTGTATTTGAGGGTTGTCAAATATACAAATATTGTGCCATTATTTTTGGATGGCTTATCACAGAGTATTTGTACCAGGCAATGCGAAAACCGGTCCGTATACACATTTTAAAAAAATAAATCAGACAAATACCACACAAAAATGGCAAACAAAATCAACCTCCAAAATCAGATTCAAAGCAAGAAGGTACAACCCCCCATTTAAAAACCTGTCTCAGACTAAGGGAAAGCCTGTTTGAAGACGAAGGTCTTTGTCTAAAGGAAAGATGAGACCAGCCTGGCCTATGGGGACCTTAATTGGGCTAAATATGTGAAATGTTCAAAGAGTGTTTTTTTTATTATTATTTCTTCCATTTCCAAGTGGGGATTTGAACCCAGATCTCCTGAGTCCAAGTCTGAAACTATCCACTACTCCCCTCTAGTTCTCAAATGAGCAATGTAAGTGAAGCTGCATCTTGGCCACAGACAAACACAATAACAAAGGCAGCCAGAGCCAACGGGAGGTGGCACTTCAGCCTGTGGGAGGCAGAGCCAAGTCAAAATAATTTGAATATTCTCTTTCCCTTCCAGGATTTCTGTAATTACAATTAAGCACAACAGTACACTTTATTAACATCTTATCTGGTCCTAAGAACCTTTCTGCAGACTTTGAAGGTAAGACTTTTGTTGCTCTGGATAGGCAGGTGGGAACGCTCAGGCAGGCATCTGTGTGGTAGAGTCCCAGTCAATTATGGATAAACTAGCAGTGCCCAATGGGACACCTGTTCCTGCACAGCTCTGATCAGCCAGAACATACAGTATGGTGGTGTGGCGGATAGCAGAGTTCATGTCTCTGGACCTTCTAAGTAGCTAGGAGCCATTAACTTCACAAAAGACCTGTTCCTCATGTGTTGATATGGCACAATCCAGCATGAGATCTTTTTTGGACTATTCTTATGAGCAGAGGGCTCACCGATGGGGACTTTTTTTACGGGAGGCACCTACACTTCCAAATTTATTACTACTTCGCTGGAAGAGAGAGTGGATGGTGGCAGTCGTGGGTGGGGTGAATGAAGAAACACGGATGACATGAACAGCTACAGAGGTTGGGAATCACTGCTTCAGACAGGGATATCTGATGTAAATGGACCCCTGCTGATTACTGTTCCTGAGCCACCAACATTTTCCCTTGGTTAGAGGATAGAACAAAGGCCGTCCTTGATCCATTCATTTCTCCTGCTGTCTTAGGTGGGGTAAAAGACACAGATCTGTCATCAGGAGTAAAGCCTGATTCAGTGTCAGACCAGGTAGCTTCTGCCTATGAATTGGGAGCAGGGGAATATCATCTTCTGCTTTGCCGTGGACAGCAAAATATCTTGGCCTAATGTACACCTAGAGTTCTTCTGCAGCTCTTTGATCACATGGTTGCCTTATCTTGTTTGTGGAATTGTACAGAGGGTCAAGACAAAAGCAGCTGTAAAGCCACCATATCAGCAGCAGCACCTGCTTTTTGAGGTTCAGGGCCAAAACAGGACAGCAGGAGGTGGGGCTGTTGTGATGTCAGAGGGTGGGCCCTTGTGATGTCACAGAGATGAGGCAGGTCAGGATCGGAAGGGAAGGAGGCACAGCGCTCCTCCATACCCCTTCAAGTCAACCCATTTCCCTCTGGCACCAAGAGGGAAAATGGGATAACGATGGATGCCCATTTTTTTTAAAGCCACTTTAAACACAATAATGAAGCGTTCTACCTGTCCGCAGCTGATCACCCTGAGCTTGGTCTAGAGATCCAGAGAATGCTCAAGGGGTGCTTACAGCCCTTTTTGGTGGACTTTGATCTTTCCAACCGATCCCTTAAAACATTTGCCCAGCAAAGATTAGTTGTACGGTTGTACCCAGAAGCCTCCGGGAGCTGTGATTCAGCTTCTAAAGGGGTGGCAGCACCCCTTCCCGCATTAGTGAGCACAAAAATAAAAACTCACTTGTTTTTTTGCGAAGGAGAAGAGAAATGGCAGCCATTTCTAGTTTTGTCTTTCCCCATTTTGGTACATTTGATGATCTGTGCAGTCCCGGGAGAATATCTGAGGGGTGAAATGTTGCCCCAAATTCCACCCAAGTAGCCATTTTGCAGTATTGAGAGCGAGGTGGGAGAATCAATTTTTAATCAGCAAATGGGCGCCCCTGAAAGGAGATTCATCAAGGCAGAGTGCAGCCAAGAAATCAGAAGACTGAGACCCGGAAGGGCAGCAATGAAGGAATTAGAAAAGATTGTCAAGTGTAAGGATGTGTCACTGGAGAGACCAAGATCATCAACACTCGTGTCTTTTTGATCACCATGTATGGGTGCGAACTCTGGACAGTGAAGAAAGCTGACAAGAAAAAAAATGATTTGTTTAAAATGTGGTGCTGGAGGACAGCTTTGCAGATATCCTGGCCTGCCAGAAAGACAAAAAAAGTGGCTCCTAGATCAAATCAAGCCTGAACTATCTCTGGAAGCACAAATGTTGAAACTGAGGCTGTCCAACTTTGGGCACAGCATGAGAAGACAGGATTCTCTGGGAAAGATAACGATGCTGGGAAAGGTGGAAGGCAGCAGGAAAAGAGGAAGACCAAATACGAGATGGATTGACTCCTTAAAAGAACCCACAGGCTTGAGTTTGCAGGAGTTGAGCAGTGCTGTTGAGGACAGGACATTTTGGAGATTGCTCACTCATGGGGTCACCAGACGTCGGAGGCAACACCAACGAAGGAGATTCAAAGCTGCATTTCTCACATCCAAACCCAGATTGGCAGCAGCTATCCTGCGGCTGTAAATCTTGAATGTCTGCCTGCCACACTACTGCTAGGAAACACTCTCACACATGCACACCAATGACAGCCATCATTTTTTTGACCTCCGTCTTTTCCCATCTCCTAAACTGCAGCGCCTTGATACATGCTCATTGGCACCGGAAGGTGCTTGCATTTTCCCGTTCCAGAATTCCTTCTCTCCTGGCCGCTTTGCCTTCTGTTTGTTACAACACCGCAGTGTGCCCGTGTTGCTTGACTGGATCCATGCCACAGAGGGATTTTTTTAAAAGCAAAACACCCACCCAGGCCAGAAGCAGGATAAATGACTGATGCTGTGGCTCGCAAACTTAGGAGGTGTTGAAGCTGCTTCTTGGCCCATGCAGTCTGCTAGCTCCTAATTGACTTCATTTTTCACAGTGGCAGGCTGCATTTCCGAGAGAGGGAAAAGTAGGTGTATGGTTAATGGGGGAAAGAGGGAGATCCATTCAAGCCTTCGTTTGGGGCTACAATTAAGGAGACGCTGATGTTCCAACAGTTTTTCTTTTGACGAAGGTCATTAAGCATCCCCTTTTAAATTTTCCCACATGCCTTTTTCTCTGCCCAGAAACTTTCCCGGGAGAATAAAAATGCTCAGCATTTTTATCCCTTTATGCTAAGACATATCTTGGCTACCAAGAAGCTAAGTAACTAAGTCTCGTTCTATCTCTGATCCAGGTAAACGCAGTGATGCTCTTGGTTGGGTCAAGGGTCACAGCACAGGACCTAAGATAGTTTGGGAAACAAATTTAAACATCAACATCCCAGAAAATATTTGGGAGGAAATGTGGAATATTCAACCGTACAAATCGGTATCAGCAAAATCTAAAGAAATGATGTTAAAAGTAGTTCATAGGTGGCACTTCTGTCCTACCAGACTACATAAAGTTCATAGAGAAATATCAGAATTGTGTTGGAGAAAGGATGGCCATCAAGGAACGCTAGAACATATGTGGTTAGTTTGCCCGAAAGTAGAAGTATTCTGGTATGTGATAATTAATTGGCAAGAAAATATAACAAATCAAAAAAATAGTTCCAAATCAAACTTTATTCTTCTTCTCCCTATTTACTGGAGGAAATGAAAATTTATCAAATAAAGAATTGGTGACAACTCTTGTAGAGGCAGTGCAGAATGAAATTGCCCAGTGCTGGAAAGATGTTCAGGATCTCAATTTGCAAAAATATTTGAATAAAATATGAACAGTGGTGCTGATGAAAAAACTGACTAATCCGGTCAGATTATACAGAGGAGAGATTAAACAAGATCGCTTCATGAAGATATGACACCCTCGGTTGAAATCCGATATTGAGTCAAAAAATAGAGTAAACCAAGTGGACAGGGGGTTGGACTGCTGGTTATTCTAAGCGGCATTACCTAGACATAAAAATGCAATAATGAAACACGGAAGAGACTACATGAAAAGATAAGGAGATAATGTAAACGTTGTGTATATATGGAGGTATAAGAGTTTATGAATAAGAAATTTACTATTATTGTAGTACAATACGTGTTGTTCTGTTAAGCTATTTTGAATGGATTGATTAAAAAAAAATTGTTTTAAAGAAGTTGTGTGCCAGCATGCTCCAAAGGTAGCTGCAACTGGTATCAAGCTAGAGGTCTAAATCTATAAATCACCATACAATTAGCATGTCCTTAGAAGTGGATATTCTTTTCCCTTTAGAGATGTATTTCCTCCAAAGCTTCTTGCCTGAGCAACCGACTCGCAAATGAAATCCATCTTACATCCAGGTAATCAATCACAAAAAGAAAGCCAAGCTAATTTGCACTGTGTGGACCTGAGAAGAGTACATCCTGTTAAGGGAGCCCCACTTGACCGTAGCTGTGCACACACCGTTAGTTGTGCATGCTTACTGCAGAACTGTACAATATTGTTTCACTCCAATACCAAAGAAAATGGGAGTCACATTCTTCCTTCTTGGCCTGAACCAATCCTGAATCCCATCCCCCTCACTCCAATATTTATAGACCTGTCTGCAAGCAGGCCTATCTCTTTGTTATCTAGAATCAGCAGTTTTTCAAAATGGAGATAATCAGGGCCTGAGATGACCAGGAAGCCATTCTGCAAGTCTGGAAACTATGCCTCTTAAATCCCTCAAAGAAATTCCTTTTGAGAGAGCAAACATGCCAAAAAGCATAAAGCGGCACTACAGTGTTCATTTCCCAGTATATAGGGCCAAGTTATACTTATAGATGACCCAACCTTAGAAGATAGAATTCCTTAATTGCTGAAAGCATTTGATCATCAAAGCAGATTTCCATCTCCCATATCTTGCAAATCAGCTTGCTTCCCACACCCTGTGATTGGTCCTTGGGAAACTAATCACAGACTTTGTTTGCAACTCTGGACAGAAACCAGAAGGCAGCTTTGCACTTTGAAGGTTGCTCCAGGGGCTTACTCTTCACATCTGCTGTGTTGTCACAATCAGCATTCAAACAAAATCTGGTATTTGCCTCTCACAATAAAAACAAACGATTTTGCCACTTGTGGCTCTGCAAACCTCACTGGGGGACAATCAGATGTTCTTTACTCTTAAGGCGGCTGTGATTCTAATTGTGAAGCGGAAATCACAACCCATGTCTTCACAGCCACATGCTCCAGGCATCTAGAAAAATCCAGATCTTGGACAAAACGACTTGCAAGTAACATCTTGGATAAGTATAATTGTAACTAATACTTGCCAAGCTACTTTCAGGTGTGGCAAGTAACACCAAGCAGTAGGGATGGCAAATCCATGGCAGGTTTTAATTTTCACTCTTTCGGAGCTATCCCAGGTGCTGAAAACTGTCCCCATGGCAGATTCAGCACCATGGATAACTACTGTGAAGAGCAAACTAAATTCAGTTACCAAAACTGGACTCATCAGCCATTACTAAGTTATTTAGGTATAATAAGGAACACCTACTGTATTTGCTTTCAAAAGCTGCTTGTAAAGGGCATTTTCAGGCATTTTTTGAGACACGACAGGAACTTGCAGTGATTTACAGAGCAGAATAGCTTCAGATTCCACAGATTAATCCACACCTTATCACTTCATCAACTGGCACTTACAGTCTCCATAACTCACTGAGACATTAAGAGGAGAAAGAATAAAAGGTTTAATTACTTACAATTGAACAGATCAAATGGCAAACTAAACACATAACTGCTTTGAGTAACAGGCCTCAACAGGTCAACTGCTTCCAACAGACAAAAGGGGAGGAAGAAAGGCTCAGAGCAGAGAGTTGGGGCTTTCCTTGCATTCAGAGGCAGGAGAGACCTATAGACATCCAGAGAGACTGATAGTCACCCCAGCCCAGGAAGGACCCTCCAGCCATACCTACTAGAGGAAGCATGTGAGGTTGAAATAACTCCAACCATCTCAAGAAGTAATGGGCAACAAAAAGCTACAGATAAGGGAACAGGTTTCATCAGGCAGTTCCACAGATCTCACCAGGGGTCGCCTGTAGATGAAAGCTGGAAAGTTAGAAGTTGTTGATGCTCAGTCTTCGACAATATATGTCCTGACAGTGAACTCAATGTTGTACCTCTTCCGTATGGGTACCCGGGCTCCTTGCTCAATGAGAAACAAGAGAGCCACCAGATAGTCTTTACACTGGCCATGCTGAAATTACTTGTAAATGACAGGTCAAGTACAGAAAGTCGGTGGAATGATATCAAGCAGTTTTATCCGTTTCACTTCCAAATACCCCAATCTCTGGAAGTCTAAACTCCTCCAGTTGTGGGTGCCATTGCCAAGCAACTAAATTAGGTATCCCAGGTGCCCCTGCTTTTGTAAGTAAAAGAGAGCAAACCAAGTACAGTGGCAGAGTAAATTGTTTAAAAGCATCTAAAATCAATTTTTAAAAATGTATTTTAAGCAACTAAAAGCAATTACTTGCTTAGTTAAATGGAGAGGTCTTGACCTAGTACTGGAAACATAGTGTCTCAGTTGGATTGTAGTCGATGGGGGCTGTTCCTTTTTTTGTCTGTTATGTTTAATTGGGGGTTTAATCTGTTCCTACATTTTAATTGTGTTTTGCTAGTGTCTGTGCTTTTAATTTTCTTGCTGTTGCCTTATTGGGCTGCTTTATTAATTTCATAAATAAAATATGATAAGTAAACCTTATGTGTTCAATAAGCAAAATTTAATCAGCATATTTAATAAATGCAATTAACTAAGTAACTTAATCAGAAGTATTTCAGAGCAGATGTGAGATTTCCAGGAGGAGCATGTCATTAACAATCTTTAAGGAGGAACGATCAATCGTGTTTGTTTGCTTGCTTGCTTTGATTTTGTTTTAAAACCTGGGTCCTTCACCTCCACCCATCCCTTGCTAATGAACAAGCTCCATGGCTCAGTGTGAACATGTTTTTATGTGTACAATAGGACCCCTGTATCTGTGGGATCAGTACCCACAATTTCAGTTATTTGCTGTCTGAAAATATTAAATTTAAAAAGCAAATAAACCAGACATACATGTTTCCAAAGTGTATTACCAGAAATGGTCACTAGAGGGAACCAAAGATGATGTAATTTATAGGGTTCACTTATCCGTGATTTATGGCATCTAACTAGACCGCTGTCTGAAAATAGTTAACTGAAATAGTTAACTGAAATAGTCCTACTATATTAAGCTTGGACAACCTTGGAGCACCCAAAAAGTGAGAGCAGGGAGATGAAGAAACAGGCGGTGAGTGCATGCACATGGGCCCATTGTGCCATAGGGAGGAAGGGGCAGAGAGTGGGGCTCCAGCATCTCCACTTGTGAGCCTTCTTTGGTGCTGTGGTGCTGAGCCTTAGAAAAGCTTCAGCCGTGTCATGTGTGTTGGTGGCAAGGCAGCACAGGATGTATCAGCCTTCAAAGGACTGGTGGCCATGGCAGCTGCTGGGTGGATTTAGAAATATGTCCCCCACCCCCACCCTCAATTTTGGATTGCCACATTATCTGGTTAACCAGGTTTCACTCTGATTCACTCCCTTTGACAGTCAGGGATCCCAGAAGCAGTTCTGGACTGCTTCCCAACCTGGGTCTGCCCCATCTCCAACCTGCTGGTCTCTGGTCTCAGGTTTTGATCCCGGTGATGTGATGCTGTAGATCTTGCAATCCTTGTTTACCAGCTGGCTAATTTCTGATGATAACGGCCATCAGGATAAGACCGTTGCACCAGAACATTAATGCAATGAGCAGATCCATGTAGGTAGCAGTTTTATGCAGGAGTAACATGGTTGTGTTTGTACAGCACTATCAGAGCCTGCACCGTTGAATGTGTTTTCATTCATTTTATAGATTACTCTAGATTGTAATCTGGACTTGTCTAACAGACAAAGAAACCATAGCATTAAAATAATAATAATCTAAAACACAAGTCCCATAGCATCCAGAACACCGGATGTAGCTTAATCCTGAATCTTACCTGAGCACTGGGATTTCATTCTAAGTAAACTTCCATAGGTTTTGGTCCACCCGAAGAAGACACAAATGCAAGAGTAGGTGCTACCTTTTATTGGACCACTAAAAATAAAGCAACTAGCAAGCTTTCATGGATGAAATCCACTTCCTCAGGCTCTGAGCACAGCCCTTTCATGGAGGGTGCAAAAAAAAAAAATGTCCAAAAATTGATGCTCCCATATCTGGCAGAGATTATTTGTTCTTCTTGTGAGGCCGGGCCTCACACTCTCTCTGTAGCAAGATGTGGAATTATTGACACCCTGGCTCTTGAGACCAAAAGGGTACAAATTACCCTTCAATACACAGCTTTGGGCTGTGTATCTTCCAGTTTACTGAAACCCAGTGCAGTGTAGTTATTATATTTTATTATTATTATTATTATTATTTATTTTTAAACTTTATTGCCTTTATTTTGAACAATCAAAGTAAGTAAATAATTATCACAATGTAAGCACATAACTAAGATAACTTTCTATTATCTCTTACGCAAAATAGTAAGTCTTTAACATCTTTACTTCCTTATTTTCCAGCAGACATTTATTTTCTTCGCTATCTTAATAATACCTTTCTTAATTCTTATTCTATATCTATATTAACAATCTGCTTTACTTTGTTTTTTTTACCTCTACCAATGCTGAGAGCAGGTCTGCGTCTAATTTATGCCTGAGTCACTTGGTACAGGTTTGGAATCTTTCTTCCATTTCTCTCTAAGATAACTCTTTACTTTCCCCCACTGAGATTCGTGCTCCGTTCTATTCTTTCCTTTCAATGAGTCTGTTAATTTATCCATCCATATTAATTCCAGTCATTTTATTATACAGTCCTCCACCGAAGGTTCCTATTTGTCTTTCCATTGCTTTCCCACTTGAATTCTGGCTGCTCCTAATATGTATAAACAAATTTGGTAAAAAATAAACAATATTTGGTAAACAAATATGGTAAAGTTAAACATGGGGTCACGAAGAGTCGGACACGAATTAACAACTAAACAACAACAACAAAAGTTAAACTCTTGTTTCGAGTTTAACTTTACCATATTTAGCAAATATGTTTCGGGTTTCATTCCCATCGTTATTTTTAAATCTATGGTAATTATTTTTTCTATTTCTTTCCAAAATTTCCTAATAGATTTGCATCCCCACCACATATGATACAGTGTTCCTTTTGTTGTTTTACGTCTCCAACATTTATCTTTCTCATTTTTCTTCACCTTTGCCAATTTCTCTGGTGTCATATACCATCTATATAATATTTTCATATAATCTTCTTTCAGATCTGTACTTATTAGTAAGGTAAAGGTTCCCCGTGACATTTAGTCCAGTCGTGTCCGACTCTAGGGCGCGGTGCTCATCCCCGTTTCCAAGCCATAGAGCCAGCGTTTGTCCGAAGACAGTTTCCGTGGTCACGTGGCCAGTGCGACTAGACACGGAACGCCGTGACCTTCCCACCGTGGTGGTACCTATTTATCTACTCGCATTTTTTACATGCTTTCGAACGGCTAGGTTGGCAGGAGCTGGGACAAGCGACGGGAGCTCACTCCGTCGCTTGGATTCGATCTTACGACGGCTGGTCTTTGACCTTGCAGCACAGAGGCTTCTGCGGTTTAACCCGCAGCGCCACCACGTCCCCCCTACTTATTAGTAGTTTTTGATTATCATTCCATGCTCTTGCAGTGTAGTTATTATAGAGCCTTGAAGTGGATCGGAAGGTGAGCCGAGGGCCAAAATATCCACCGAGCCATGAAGTTCACTAAGTAAACTTGGACCCATCACTCTTCATCACTCTCCCTCTGTCTCAGCCCAGCCTACCTCCCAAGGCTGTCGTGAAGTTAATGTGGGTGCAGGAAAAGCAGGAATACCACCCTGAGTTCCTTAAAGTGAGAAAGCAGGCACTCTATGAATTATTTTTATTTATGGATTTCTTTCTTTATTTGGTTTATGTACTACCCCTTAGTGGAAACAATACTCTGGGTGGTTGACGAATTAAAACTCAGAACCCCACACAGCTCCACATAGCAGTACAATTGATAGGGCGATTCACCGAACTAGATCTAAAATCCATACTATGGGAAAAAGAAAGAACAAGGAAAGAAAAATAAAATAAAAATTAATATTAGCAGCATCTTGGGGATAAGTTATAAGAGGCAGCTTTGTATAATTGCTTTCACTAATTAGCTGAATATCAGAAGGAGCCTGGTGTATTTTAATTGGAAGCTTATTTCACAGATCGGGGGCCACCACAAGAAGGTCCTGTTCCTTGTTGTCTCCGTGTGGCCCCCTTTCCCACCATGGATCGAGAGGAGCAAGTGAAATGGGCAGCTGATTTCTGAGGGAGATCTTCTGAAACCAGTAAGGGCTGAAATGAAGGGATGAATCCATGAACCTTCCCCCAGGGGAAGGAAACTGAAAGCCCTAATTTTGTTGTTGTTTAGTCGTTAAGTCGTGTCCGACTCTTCATGACCCCATGGGCCAGAGCACGCCAGGCCCTCCTGTCTTCCACTGCCCCCGGAGTTGGGTCAAATTCATGTTGGTCGCTTCGGTGACACTGTCCAACCATCTCGTCCTCTGTCGTCCCCTTCTCCTCTTGCCTTCACACTTTCCCAACATCAGGGTCTTTTCCAGGGAGTCTTCTCTTCTCATGAGATGGCCAAAGTATTGGAGCCTCAGCTTCAGGATCTGCCCTTCCAGTGAGCACTCAGGGTTGATTTCCTTCAAAATGGATAGGTTTGATCTCCTTGCAGTCCAGGGGACTCTCAAGAGTCTCCTCCAGCACCACAATTCAAAAGCATCAATTGGCAGTCAGCCTTCCACGGCGGTGCCATGGAAAAGCCCTAATAGACCGTGTGAATTCATTTTTAAAATCCTACAATTTTTTTGCATTTAAAAACTTTGGGGGGTGTCTGGCTGGAATGGATAGATTGACACACGGCCCCCTCTTTAAAAACTCCAAAATAAATAGTATCATCCTGGGCGTTTCTTTTTCTCTTCTTTTCTTTTCCTTTCAATTAAAGACATATTAAATTGTCTCCTTCCAGGGGGTGTCACTGGGCAAGGTTGACTTCATTTCCTCGGATGCCAAGATTTGCATGAAACTGGGAGAAGTGCCTGTAAAGTGGAGGTAGCCAAGACGGCTCACGTTGAAGGCTAACAATGAGTCCTTAAGGTGCCACAACGTTTTGTTTTATTATTATTTCATTTTCAGTGTTATGTTTAGTGTTCTTTCCGCGGGTGGGGGAGTCACTCCGGTCCCGTTTCTTCCTGCTTCTTAATTTTGATTTTATTTGGGCTGCCCTGTTCCGGCTTGGATGGAGGCTGAGCCCCCCAACCCTGTGTCCCAGAGGGAAGGGGAGGAGAGCGATGGAGAAGCCAGCGAGCGCTAGTGGGCTGTCTCTCGGGCGCGACTCGTGACCCACCCGCACACGCACATTCACACGCGCGCTGGGCTCGGCTTGGCTTGGCTTGGCTCGCCCGGCCCGCCAAAGGAACCGCTGCCCGCGCCCGGAGTTGCTGGCGGAGACGGTGCCATGGGAAAGCGCCCCAGCCTGGCACCGGCCAGCCAGCGGAAGCCCCCCCGGCGGAGGCAGAGGCGACGGGGCTGCTGAGAGCCGTCTGGAACCGGCCAAACACCACCGGGATCGGCGCCGGGAGACCCGGCAGCTCGCCCTTCCGCCGCCCAGCTAGCCCACCGCGGGCGCGGAGGTAAGCGGGAGCGGTGGGGAGGCGCGGGGAGAGAGCAAAAGGCTTGTTAGGGGGGCGTTGGGGGGGGGGATGATGCGCGGCAAACCTGTTGGCCCCGGGTAGTGTCTTGTGGAAAGGGGGGGGGGATCGCTTCTTTTGTCTGGCGATCGCCTGACTTTTCCCTCTTCCAAGCCCTTCCCTTCCCTTCCCTCCCTGGGGAAACGAGACAAAAAGAGGGAGGATCGCTTTTGTACCTTTAAAGGGGTGCCGGGGATCGGGGTGGGGTGGGGTGGCCAGCGGGAGGTTCGGGGTGGGGTGGGGAGTTCATGGATGTGATGGTGGAGGGTGACGCTGCTTTCACCCTGAGATCCACAAGAAGAGGACTCAAGGGAGACCCGTCACCGTCCTGGCAGGCTAGGAAGGGGGTCCCTCTGAAGACAGGCAGCGCCGATTTGGGGGGTGGGGTGGGCGCCCCTCTTTCTCCCCCCCCCCCAAGCTGCCGGATCACGGAAGGGAGAGGGGAAAAGGGAATCGTCATTTATCTCCCCCCCCCCCCCCCGCAACCCGGTTCACATTGTCCTTTGAAACGAAAACAAAACAAGGAGGGTTACGGAAACAAATTGCGAACCGGTCTTTTAAGGATGAAAAGTGCGCGTCTCCAGGGCGCCCCCAGGCGGCCCGCAGCGCCTGCTGCTCCCCTGGGGGCGCTGGATTCTTAATGGGAACGTGCAGTCAAATTTCTTCTGCTTTGTGGCGACCCTAATAGGGTCTTCCGGGTAGGTGAGATGTCCAAGGAGTGGTTTACTACGGCCGTCAATCCCTCCGTGAGTTTCCATGGCCAAACAGGGATTCGAACCCAGATCTCCTGAGTCTGTCACTCCATCCACTACAACCACACTGCCTCTTGAGGGAGGCTCATACTCCCCTCCCCCCCCCAAAAAATCCCCCAAATGTACATAATTGTATGCCACTGCCAGTCCAAGGTGCCTTGGGATCTCCATGGTTCTCATTCATCTGGATGGATTTTGTCATTCTCGCAACTGGAGGTTCTTAGAACTACCGGTTGAGTTTGGGTCTCATCCCATTGGCATGAATGGGGATGAACACATGGGGCTAGGTGTGTAGCTGCCATTTTCTTTCTGTGCTGAGCGCCCCTGTTGGTTTTCCAGCAGTAAATCGGTGCACCCTTCAAATTTCAGTGCCTGGGGCCAAAGCCCCAACCACCCCACCATTGTCACAGCTCTGATGGTTTGGGAAGGCTCCCCATTCTAATTCCGACACTGTCCAATTCAGAAACCCAAGCTAGCGCCGTCCTAAGCGTGCTTACTTGGAGGTAGATGCTTCTGAGGCCAATGTGGCTTGAATCCTAGAAGGAGCCGCCATGATCATCATAACTAATATTAAAGACACGTATCACATCATGAGTCTTTCTCCATGGAACCTGGAGCACCATGGCATGGTTCCTCCAGCTCCATTTGATTCCTCACAACAACCCTGCGAGGTTGGTTAGCTTAAAAAATGTCACTGGACATTACACCAGAACTTCAGTCCTTTCTGGAGAATTGGTGCTTGAGTTCCCCAGCTGCTTTGTGACCCTTCGGCCCAGCCAGATCCCGGCCTTGGGCCCTCAGATGTTAAATGATTGCTTCCATTCTCCTCACCCATTGGCTCAGTTGGATCGGAATGATGGGGCTCGTAGTTTAACAACCTTTAAAGATCCAAGGTTGGGAACCACAGTGATTGTACCACACTGTGACATTCTTTTATTCCTGGTGATCTGCATAAACATTAAGTACTTATTTGTACTCTCATAGAGACATAGTTATGTCAGATGAGCTGCTGAATCAAGTGTGCCACTCTGAGTTGTACACACATGTCCAAACACTTGTGGAAGATGTGCTTTGGGGAAACTGTGAATGGCCATGCCAATTCCTCAGAAACCCCAATAAATCATCATCATCATCATCTTAGAATTACAGAGCTGGTAGGGACTCTGGGGATCTTCAAGTCCAGAGGCACTGACTGCAGAGCCAGAGGTTTGGAGTTTGATTCTCCATTGGACTGGATGAGGCTGACTCCCAAATAAGGGTAAATAGCATTGCAACTTTAGCTTCTTTCCTACTGGTTTAAAACCAAGGGGTGGGAACTTGGAAACTCCTGCAAAAACAAACTGCATCGACATTAGCCAACGACCTTACATGGAACTGCGTTAGCCATGAGTGGAGCAAGGATAACCTGAAAAATGGAGAAGGGACATGCCGTTCCTGGGGTTTTATTTTAAAAAACAAATTCTTCCTCTTGTAAGAAAAAAAAAGGAGGGGGGGCAGAAGAAACTATGTTGGCTATGGAAGAATAAAAAACAAAGATGTGTAGGAGGGTCATATTATTAAGTCCTCTAAAAGAGCACAAGAAATTGTCCTGAAATTAAGTTAAATTATATTTCAAAACTTGTTGAATGTGGTTATTAGTCCATGACCTGTGTTCACCACTGGTGACCAAGGAAGTGGCTATTTAGCCAGTTGGCGTTAAATCAGTGGCTCTCACTCTTGGGTCCCCAGATGTTCTTGGACTCAAACTCCCAGAAGCCTTCACCACTAGCTGGGCTGGCTGGGATTTCTGGGACTTGTAGTCCAAGAACATCTGGGGACCCGAGGTTGGGAACCACAGAGTTAAATAGACAATACAGTATCCCAGTGGTTCTCAGTCTTTCAAAGCCATCAGAAACCAAAAGTCCACCTTTTCCCCCCCTAAGAAGGACATTGCTGTGTTTGCAGGCATCATGTTATTATATTTATTCTTTTCAGTTAAGTTTCAAGTGTATAAAACAGTGTAGTAATAGGGCTGAGACTGAACACCAACAGACGCATCATCCCGTCAGCAGCTGAAAACTGTAAAAATTCTGTCAGGGACACACTGCACTGTTATGGCAACTATAAAACACAAAGCATGAAAACATTGCTTTTGTGGCTGGCTGCCAAAGGACATGGATAGAAAATCTGGACCAGATGGGGTGGGTTCGAGGTGCCATATTGCATCCACTATAGGTCGTTACGATTGAGGACAAGATTCTTAGTAATTCCCATGAAAGCGCTGCATCTCACTTGGGCTGTTTCCCTCTCCCATTATTGATGTGTGCACTGCTGACTGAGAACCACCCAAAAATGCACGCCATAAAAGAATTTGTGAGTTTTTGAGGGGCCCCTGGACATTTAATTGGCTTTGTTCCAACTCCAGTTGGCTTTTAGGAATCCACGTAGGAATCTGCATTGAGTCAGACCTGTGGTTCATCAAGGCCGGTAGTGTGAACCCTAACTAGCCCAAGGGATTCAGGCAGGATTTGCTCCTAGCAGGAAGATCTCCAGATCTTCAGAAAGACTTGGAGATCTTTGGCCATCCCTGGTGGTCTGAGTCTCCCATCTAAGTACTTACCAGGCCTGGCTGTGCTTAGCTTCCAAAATCAACAAGCCTGGCATGTACAGGGTACTCTAGAGGTACATTGAATGGGGTTCCATCTGGTTCTTCACCTCAGGCAGGAAAATATCTGAGGTTGGCCCCGGACAGCTCTGGAGGCCAGTTGTGTTCAAGGTCAGGTCGCCTGGTTTGTTTGCCAGTTTTGCTTGGAAGGGGAAGACCGACGGAAGTTGCCTCAAAGATCATGATATGCGTTCGGGGCAAAGCACTCACATGGCTAGTTCACCGCAAATGTATTTTGAGCTCTGAGTGAAAAAAGAAAAGCAGACTTTCCACACGCGCGGCCTGTTCAAAATGGGCTCTTTAAGTGCATTCAGGAACAAGGGACCACAGAGAGAGAGAGAGAGGCGTTAAATTGAGTCTGGCAGATGATAAGAAGCCACTTCCTAGGTCACGCTTAGATGAGCAAAACCAGATGCAAAGTGAAGGAGACACAAACAAATCCACACTCTTATCCGCATTAATTTATTTTGGAACAACAGCTTCATCTGTATTAATTAAAATTTTGGAAGAACGATTATCCTGCTCTCCATGTCCATCTGGCAGCGGTGGCTAGCAAATCCAGTTCGGGGTTGCTAGGATTCCACTTCGGGTTTTAGTTCTGTTTTGTTGGGTTTTTATGGTGCTCTCCAAGGTGCTGAACCAATAGGCCTTCTCTTGTGAAGGGCAAACTAAAACCTGGGGAAGATTTGCAGTAGCCCCGAAAATGGAGTCTTATAAGACAAATGTCTTATAGTGGCAGTTTGTTGTTATCTGTCCTCAAGTCGCCTCTGACTTAATAATAATCTTAGAACTGCAGAGCTGGAAGGGACCTTATGGATCATCAAGTCCAGCCCCTGTCAAGGATTCCCCAGTGGGGAATCGAACTCCCAACCTCTGGCTCCACCTCCAGATAACTAAACCACCCAGCTACCCGGCCTGTAATGACCATATGAATGAGTGGCCTCCGGAATGTCCTGTTGTTTCCAGCTCTGTTCAGCTCTCACGGCCTCAAGCTTGTGGTTCCTTTATGGAGTTAGTCTGTCTCATCTTTGGTCTTCCTCTTTTCCTACTGCCTTCAACTTTTTTAATGTGGGGGGGCTAAGCAACTTCCGTTCTTTTTCTGTGATGATTTGACTTTAGAAAGTGAGGGAGAGAGTTGTGTCAGGAAGGCCAGTGAGATTTCTGTTTGGATATTGTCTGTTTCAGTTCTTGCTTTGTATTGCTCGGACTGTAAGCCGCCCAGAGTAGATTCGTTTGAATCTAGATGGTTGGGGTAAAAGCCGAATAAATAAATAAATAAATTTCTTTGTGGTGAAATCTGCCAGTTCCACTTTCTTCCTGAAACACACACACACAAACACAAATTCTCATATTCTTTCCCTCCCAAACAAACAAAAAAACCAGCACATTTTGGGAAATTCTTCAAAAATGAACATATTTGAACCAAACAAATCAAATAGGCATTGAAAATTTTAGTGTGGAGAGGAACATACAGTACTTTCCTGCCATACAGGTATTAAAAATGAGGCACAACTTTGAAGAAAAGAAGGGGCAACCCTGATTTAACACTGTGAAAACGGCTGCCTAGGCAGCGATTCGAATTCAAAACTTTAACAACTAAGTGCTCAAAGGCATGGATCTGTTGATGATGATGATGATGTTGTTGATGTTGTTGTTGCATGTTTCAAGTTAAATCTGATTTATGGAGTCTCTTTCCTCATGGAGTACTCAGAAGTCTACTTTGCCGTTCCCTTCTTCTGGGGCCCCCCTGGGATTGTACAGTTTTGCCCAAGGCCACCTAGGCTGGCTTTTCTCCCGGAAGGCCCAATGGAGCATCGAACTCCTGACCCCTGGTTCCATAGCCAGATACCTAAAAGACATCAAGTGGTACATTCTTAAAAATTGCTGTTGTTATGTGCCATCAAATCACCTTTGACTTATGGAGACCCTATGAATGACATTCTCCAAAATGTCCTGTCCTCAACAGCCCACGAGTGAGCTCCCGTCGCTTGTCCCAGCTCCTGCCAACCTAGCAGTTCAAAAGCATGTAAAAATGTGAGTAGATAAATAGGTACCACCTCAGTGGGAAGGTAACGGCGTTCCGTGTCTAGTCACGCTGGCCATGTGACCACGGAAACTGTCTTCGGACAAACGCTGGCTCTACGGCTTGGAGACGGGGATGAGCACCGCGCCCTAGAGTCGGACACAACTCGACTAAATGCCAAGGGGAACCTTTACCTTTACCAACAGCCCAGCCCAACCCAGCTCTTGCAAACTCAGGCCTGTGGCTTCCTTTAGGGAGTCAGTTCATCTTGTATTTGGTCTTCCTCTTTTCCACGAAATCCTCACCCATTCCTACTCACGAGTGAAGTCCTTGCTTTCTCTGTTTTGCAAGAAACCTCTGTTTCAGACCTAACAAGCGCTGCTCTTTCTTAAATTTATTTTAGAGGTCTAATATCAACCTGGCTGGACGAGAATTCGTTCCAGTCTTAGATTACATCTTGGGTAGCAAAAAGAGAATTTGTGTAACATGTTTGTGGGGGCAAAAAAAGCACTCCTTTGTATGCCAGTTCTGTTGGCTGACTATTGACGAGTGTTAGATAAGAGGCTTTAAAATGGAATTGCTATTTAAACAGCAAACAACTTACACGTCTGTTGCAGTTGGTATAAGGAAAATAATTTCCTGCCTGGCCTTATCAGGGTTGAAGGGTTTTTTTTTCCCCCCCTCCCACTTTCCGTTTCCTTTTAGTATCGTGAATTTGCAGGCAGAGATACCCACCCTCCCCCGCTTTTAAGAAATACTAGCTCTTCATCTGCTCTTATTTTTCTGCTGAAGGGAGTTAACGTTAGGTTAATTAAGCACAACTTTCTCCTGAGAAGATATAACACAGCGAACATCTGTACTTCCAGCCGCCGCTGAAGCTATAAAAAAATAATGGTGTCCTTTTGGTGGAGAACAGTCATGTGGGCTGCATCAGGTAGAAGTAATGCGGCTATTTGTGGTCTCAGCTGTATATCTTTCAGCCGTGCTTCTTTTTAAGATGAAGGGGGGGAAAAATATGATGCTCTTGTTTTTATGTTGTGCAGATAAATAAAAAGAATCTAGAAGTGCAATGACTTGCATGCATCATGCTGCATAGCTGGTACACGGAGGGGGGGGGGGAATTGCAGCCAAGTAGCCCAATTTTTACTTCTCCGAGAAGCTGTCTACCCACTCCCCATGAAAACTGGACAGGTGGAGATCTGGAGAAGCAAAGAACATTAGACACCGTTTTACCTTCTGACGTCTGGATGTCCTTGAGGACTGGAGCCTTAAGAAGTTTGCCTAGCATGCATCTTTCCCTGTGATTAACAAAAGGCACAAATTTTGTCCAGGCATTATTTTCCTCTCTCTTTTCTACATAGACACTTGAGAAGGCAGGATGAGCACGACAAGAGGTTTGGGGCCATTGTGGATGACCTTCCTCTCTAACCACAAGATTTAAATCTCATAAAGAATGGAGCATCCGAGTAGACCTTCTGCCCTCTTTTGGCTTCCCTGATTTCATTTGCTATTCACGCCCAAGCCTACCTCAGCCTCCTTGAGGGCTAGAAACTTTGATGTGACTGGTCAATGCTGAGACGTCTGCCATCCCCTTAACTTATAATGCTTCAAGTTTTTTTTTGCTGAATTTGATGAAACATTTTTACCTTTGCATCATTCCATTCTTTCCCAAGAAAAATACTCATCATTTCTCTTACCAGTGACATGTTATTGCTTTTTATTTCATGGCATACCTTCCATCTCATCCCGAGTAACCGTGCTCTCAGGTACATGATATGCATTCAGCTTTCTATAGAGCAAGAACTGGGATTGCATTGATTAACTTTATTTCTGTATTCATGTATTGTCACTCTGGGCTCACTATTTGCTCCTTTGTTGTTAAGCACCAACAAGGCGTATCTGTTTGATGGTGACTTCCATATTTTTAAAGATATGTGAGATTATCAAGAACTGATTTAACGAGTACAACCGACCCAGTGAGTTTCTATGGCTTAGTCAGGATTTGAACCCAGGTCTCTTCAGTCCTAGCCTAGCACTCTATCCACTTTTTAAAAATGTGCTTTTTAAAAATCCTCCTGTTGTACATATGCAAGCCCAGAGATAATGACATGTACCTAAAATATCTCCCATTGTCTGCTGTGGAATAACGGCTGTTGCATGAGTCACTGTCATCATCTACCAGCAGACAAACCATCTGAAGCCTGCTACGAGCAATATGCTCTTTTGAAGCCTGCACTTCACATACCAGGAATATATGAAGAGTTTACAACAGTTCATTCTTTCAGCTACAACCAGCTGAGGAATTCTGGGAGTTGCAGTTTAAAAAAAAAGGAACATGGACCTGGTTTCCATCATTAGCATCTGTGACATAACGAGGATGGCTTGCTTGTTTTATTTGTCGAATACCTCTATTCTCAAAATCAGTGATTCTCAGCCAATAATACATATAATACTAGTGGAACATAATTCAGATAGGAAACATGGTTTTCAAGAACATTGTCAAAAATTAACTTTTTCATAACATTCCCATATGTATTCTCCTACCGACTATACCTGCCATGAACCCACCCATTTCTGTGCCTTTTCAGCATGCTAGTGGTAACTTTGGATGCTCCGTGTTTCTCCTGGTTCCCCATCCGTGAACTTACTGCAAATGCCAGATAGAGTGGCCAGAATCTTAGTATTTACATATGCCAACATAAATTAAGCAGCATGAACTGCAGTGGTGAACTGCTTCTAGCAAAGATGTTGATGCTTGCATTCCTAGCCATACGCCAGTCATGCGACTAAGCACGCAGTAGGGAATGCAAGCATCGACTTCTTAACTATTCTCCACTGAGATTTATGTCATTGGAATTACACCAGCGTACTTAACTAATAAGATTCTAGCCAAGAACAAAACACCATCAAATGTAAAGATGTCCTTCTTGGGAACAGTGGGCTTTTTCATTTCTCTCGTGGTGGGACACAGGTTCTTTAATGGAGAGATTACTGAGAAATAAGATATGAAAGAGGGATTGAACCATTACTCAGGAGAGTTTGGTGGGATATTCACTGGGGTCATGATGCCTTCTTTCAACCACTAGGTCAACAGCCATGGGCTCGGTTGGGGGAGACCACTTCAAGGATATCAGCCCCGTGGTGACTCCTGAAGGGAACGTAGTGATGAGTTTCAGCTTTGACAGCTACCAACTGGAAGAAGAGGAGCTGCAAGCTAAGGGGTGCCAAGCCAAAGGTGTTCTCACCTTCATGGAGCCAGGTGAGTGTTCCAGAACTGGGGCTCAGAAATGTCTCCATGGATCTCTCACAAATATTGTTCTTTTTAGGGATGGCTACTAAGTTACTTTGGAACATTGGCTCTCAACTCACGATACACGCACCACCAGTGGGCTGCAGAAGAAGTCAAGATGGGATGCTGGGTTTTCATAACAATTGCAAAAAAATTGGACCTAGGTCAATTCCCTACATCCTTAACTGGAAGTTAATTTGTTAAGGAGCCTCATGGCGCAGTGGTTAAATTGCAGTACTGCATTCAAGACTCTGCTTATGACCTGAGTTCGATCTTGATTGTCTGAGGTACCTGGCTCAAGGTTGACGCAACCTTCTGAGGTCGCTAAATTGTGTACCCAACTCACGGGGGGGGGGGGGCACTAACTGTAGCCTGCATAATTAATTTGTGAACTGCCCAGAGATTGCTATAAATGCCATGGGGCAGTCTATAAGCAGCACACTTTGCTTTTGTATCCTTTAATTAATTAATGGAATTATTAACCACTCTGATAATGGAACTATTATCTTTCTTGGTGGTTTTGACTGAGCAAACGAAGGAACCTGTCCTGCCCAGATTAGGTATCTCATGTCTGTCTTCTGGTTTAGATCTGTTGTGGTAGTGATGTGTCACAAAGTTGTGTCTGACTTTCAATGACCCTAACAGAGTTTTTGGAGGTATGTGAGCTGCTCGGGACCAAGTCCACCATGCTCCCCACCCAAGGAGTGTCCATGGCCGAGCAGGAATTTGAACTCAGGGCTCCTGTATCCTAGTCCAACAGTCTATCCACTACACCACACTGGCTGTCTGAAGTCACAGAACCGTTGGGTTTCCTTTCCTGTTTGGACTGGTTAGTGTTTTAAAGGCATCTGGAGCCCCCACTTGCCCAGCTAAAATATGGAAGGGTCATTTTCTGCTCCTGGACATTCCATTACCACCACCACCACCACCATGAAAAACAACAACCACGGAACCAGTGAAAATACTTTTACAAAAATATATAAATCCATGCCTTGTACAGTCTGTTTTAGTCTTAGGGGCAGAAGAATTGCTCTCCAGCCATCCAAAATCATCTGCCATGATATACATGACAACTAGTATACTGTTCATTCTAGAGAATCATCTCTTAGGTCAGATGTTCCTCCATGACAATAGTTACATCTCTTTTGTCCCACTGTTTCCAAAGAGATAGCTGAGTAGGTCTGTTTTTGGCGTGCTGTCGCGAAATGAAAACAAAGATGAAGCCCAAAACGGCGCGACTCCTTACAGATTTATGCCTTACTAGATCCGGCTCCTATGATTTGTTAGTAGGACCAGGGGTTCTTCAGCTTGGTCAAGCGTATAGCTTTAGAATAGCAATTATAATATGATGAGGACAAACCAGTTGCGCTACCTAAGGCTTCAGCCTGGCATGGCCATCTTCCCACTGGATGACAGTATCTGTGGGGCCGCCTTTACCAAAGGCAAAAACCCCTTATTGGCACGCTTTTGATGAGGCCTCTGCCCAGTCCCTCTGCCCCACAGCCCCTCTGTGTGCCAGTTGGCTTTTCCTTCCTCTGCATCATGTTGTTTGGCTTCTGTGTTGCCCAGCTAAGACCTGGTATTTAAGTACCTCCTGGGTATCCACTAAAAGCCTGCAATTTGCAGGAGGGAATTTAATCAGGCTGGTATTTATTATATGCCATGCGTTGTCCCTGCAGGCCCTCCTCAACCTTCCATTTGTGAACATGAATGCCAGCTTTTTAAAAATTAAGTCTTTAAAGGGGTGGTTAAATCACCTCTTTGCAAGCTATAATCAGAAAACAGCAGTTAGCTGCTCCTTAGCATCCCCCAGTCCCATCCTAGCATCAGGGAAGTTCCTTTCTGGAACTACAACCCTCACGTGTGTCCTACGCCAGGGGATTCTGAGACTTCTTGGGCAAACCAGTGAGCCATTCTAAGCTCTGTTAAGAAACCAGCAGCTCTGCTTTCATGGGGCCTGCTATGGCTATATCACCCTTGTGAAGGCTATAACCCTGGCTGCAGGTACTTGCAAGAGCCTCCGTTGAACAGAGTGGGAGCAAGACTGCAGTTAAACCATTTAAAACCTTTGCTAGATCTTTGCCAGATCACCAGTGGGTTCCTTCCTAGCAATGGCTTTTTTCTACTAAGTTGCAGAGATGGGAGACAGCTTGAGCAAGGACCAGGAAAACCATGAGTGGGAGTTTTAGATGACTGCGTCAAAAGGGTCTGGATGCAGACCCTTGAGGGCAACGAATCTGCTACTGGTTTTAGCCTTAAACCTCCAGGAGCTATCCACGGTGCTGAAATTTATGACTCCAGAAGACCGAATTGTGACTAGCCATGGCTGAAATCCTGTTGCACCGCTAAGTAGAAGGCGCAGTGTTTGAAGGCAAACTGCTTCAGATTAAGAAATGCCTCTGTACATATTATCTGTTGCATGTTGAGTTGCGCCACTCAGCAGGCAACAGATAATGTCTACGGAGATTTCTTAACTTGAGACAATTGGCCTCCAAAAGTTACGCCTTTTGCTCAGCAGCACAACAGGATTTCAGCCACAGTGTAGTAAATACAGGGTAGCTGTGGTTCTGCTAGTGCTACCTAAAATATTTGTGTTTTCTAAGTGTGAAATAGCCCTGTTACTCCTACTGATGCCTGCAAATAACATGAACCATAATGAGGCTTCGAACTAGGGGTGTGCATCTTGGCTTAATTTGTACTTGCGAGTGAGAATTAAATTTTTGAAAACCTTTCTCCCCACTGGACAAGACTGCAAAAGTTTATCTCCCTCCCCCCCCCCCCATTTTGGGACTAAACCCCCTTCCCACCAAAAAAATGCATGGAAGTGATTTCCCCCCCCCCCTTTGCATAAAAACATCAAGGTTTGCACAAAAAATGCCGAGATTTCTAATGCAAAGCCATTTTTTTGGTGACCATCTTTTTTTAAAAAAATGCTTCCTGCCGATTTAAAAGAAATGCACCGATCTTTTCACCTTCGTGCCGACGCGAGGAATCTCAAAGCAGCGAACAAGATTTTTTGATGAGGCGTCTCAGTGTGTTGAGACAGTCTCTTTTTTTGTCAAGGACAAGAGGATTTTTGGCAAGTGTTCATCTTAACCTTGGATGTCCTGGTGATGCCTGAAAACCCCTGCTTCCTGATGAGGGACCAAGTTACTCTAGGTCTCTTCGTCATGTCTGGGAGTACTTGTGCCTTGATAAGTGCAGGGCAGCCCAATTACCAGGCCTGGCATGGCCTTGTTTTCCTTCAAAACAGAGACACTGGTAGAATTTGTAATTATGTTGTTCTGCAATGTGGGCTCGCTTGCTTCATGACGTTGGGCTGTATTATGGATGGACTGCCATTTCCCTTGGAATTTCAGCTTTGAATTTCAAACGAGACCCTTAGCCTGTACTGTTTACAAAACACCATGTGCCTGCACACAGGGCAAATAATATTTTATTAATTAATATAGATGTTACTTATTCGAAAGCATGTAAAAAATGCGAGTCGATAAATAGGTACCACCACGGTGGGAAGGTAACGGTGTTCCGCGTTTAGTCGCGCTGGCCACGTGACCATGGAAACGGCCTATGGACAAACGCTGGCTCTACGGCTTGGAGATGGGGATGAACACCGCGCCCTAGAGTCGGACACAACTCGACTAAATGTCAAGGGGAACCTTTACCTTTACCTTTACCTTTACCAACAGCCCAGCCCAGCTCTTGCGAACTCAGGCCTGTGGCTTCCTTTAGGGAGTCAGTTCATCTTGTATTTGGTCTCTGGCTGTAGAGCCAGGGGTTGGGAGTTTGATTCCCCACTGGGCCTCCTTGACTGGAGCTGGGCTTGATGATTCTCGGGATCCATTCCAGCTCTGCAGCATTAGGATTATTATTATCAATGAGGAATTAAAGCAGTTCTGTGTTCTAGTAATAAAAAAAAAAATCCCACCCAACCCAAAATTTGAAACCTCTGTCACTCACTTGATATTTCGATGTGCTATGATGTTTTGTAGATTTTTGGCAGGCACATGTCAGCTCTGTTAGATCAGACAGCTTAGCTGCAAGATAGCAGACCAGACTTATAAAAGATAGCTGCCTACAACTGATCACAAAAGTGTGTGTGTCCATTGCAACTTCAGCCTAATAATTTTAATAGCATGCCATCAGGTTGATCCTGACTCATAGCAACCCTGTCAGATATTAAGCACTCAGAAGTGGCTTACCAGTCTCTCCTTCTGGTCCTGCTCTGGGACCACTGTGTAGTTTCGCTGAAGAGATGCATGTGGCAAAGCATGCCAGACACATTCCTGGTGATACTGACCAGCCTCTCTCCTAAAATGCACAGTGAGGATTCGAACTCCCAACCTTGATTCTACAGCTAGGTGAACTTTACCCTAATCAGGCTACAATCCCTGGTGTGTAGCACCATCAATGCATGTGTGCCACCATTACAAACCAAGAGAGAATTATTAGGATGTTGACAAGCCTTTTCTACTACTCATTGAAATACACCTTATAAATATTAAGCCAGTTCCGAGCAAAGGAGATCTTACTCATCATTGGCTTTAAATTTAAACACTTGTATAATAATGACAACAGGACATTCTTGGTCTGTGATAAAACAATGCTGTGCTATATCAATGCCTGCAGGGTCATCCTATCCAGTCCTTTTAATTGTAAACCTGCTTCTTCCTCTTTCTTTCGGCCTGCAGTCTGTGAAGACCCCAAACCCCAGGATCGCTACCATGGCATTTATTTTGCTATGCTGCTAGCAGGAGTCGGCTTTCTCTTGCCTTACAACAGCTTCATCACAGATGTGGATTATCTTCATCACAAGTACCCAGGTAAGTTTGCTCAATGTTCTTTGAAACACCAGAGAGGTAAATTTCAGCTGGATTGCATTGTTTTGGTGCCAGTTATCCACCATATTACAGTTAGACATTACACGCACACAGAGATACAGAAATAGATTTTTAAAAAATCAAAAAGCATAGGTGAATCAAAGTGGAGCATTTTTAAGGCCATTGATGCTCTGGTGGGAGGGGCTTAAAAGTGCTAAGTTGAACACAAGCCAGTGGTGTGTTGCATCGGCTGAAAAGGCTAATACAGTCTAGTCTAATGGTAATTTGCAAAAGAGGGGAAGTGAGAAGAGCTTTCGCTGGGGCAATCCTATGCTTTCTACAGTTAAGGAATTTCCTATAGTAATGACCGGTTGTCTGCAACATATAACTTGGCAGCCCTTGTTCTGGTTAACAGGCTTTGCATATTGTTTTTTAAAATCCTTCATAATTGATTTGACTGGAGATAGCTGGTAAACGAAAGAAATACAGGGCATGCAACACCTCCATCATCATATCCCCGATTTGTCTATCTCTAGCCTCATTCTGATCTTTGCTGTTTTCCTGCAGGAACCTCTATCGTGTTTGATATGAGCCTTACCTACATCTTGGTAGCCTTGGTAGCTGTCATCCTGAACAACGCCCTGGTAGAAATGCTGAGCCTCCACACCAGAATCACTGTGGGTAAGCCCAAGGCCCGCCTGCTCCCCTCACACCACCTCCACGCGTGCCTATTTTTGTTTGTTTGTTTATTCTATTGACACCCTTCCTTACTCTAGTTAATGCAAGGTGACATGCATGTCTCCCCACCTCTTCGCTTTCGTCTCACAACAACCCCGTAAGGTAGAGCAGACTGGGACAGACGTATAATCCAAGACCACCCAAGTGTGAGCCTTAGGGCAGAGTGGAGATTTGAACTGAGATCTCCTTCATCCTCGCTGAACACTCAAACCATTTTGCTGCACTGGGTGTTCATAAGAGGAGGCATATTCTGAGAGTAATGAACAGAGATAATTTCTGGATAACTCTGTGGTTTAGGTCTCTGGCTGGGGAGTCAGAGGTTGGGAGTTCGATTCCCACTGTGTGCCTCCTTGATGGGGCAGGACGTGGTGGTCTCTAGGAAATCCTTCCAGCTCTGCAGTTCTAAGATGATGATGATGAAGCTTGGGAAAGGTAAGGTTACATCTTCCAGAATCCCATACCACACAGGGCCAAGGTTAGACCAAAAGTTCGGGAGATGAACATCTGCTGAGTTACAGCTGCTACAATTGCTATTAGTCATAAAATGAAACACAAGAGCAGATCATGATAAGTATATGGGATGTTGAAGTTCTTTTGAAACTTGGGGCCGTATCCAATACTAGCAGAACCCTGTGGTTCGTAAAACATGTAACAGAGGATTCTCATTCATTTTCTCTCTTGTCCCTCCTTAAACCCAGGGTACCTCTTTGCTCTCGGCCCGCTTCTTTTCGTCAGCATCTGTGACGTCTGGTTGGACCTTTTCACCCGGCGGCAAGCTTACGCCATCAACCTCATTGCGGTGGGCGTTGTGGCTTTTGGTTGCACAGGTATGTGTGGGAATGAGTGTACAGTCAATCTAGATGGGAAGATTCACCTTTGCGGGGAACAGAGACTTCTCCCCCAAGGACCATTATAGACAACCTGTTATTGGAAGGAGGAATCCGTTATGTGCTGAGACTATCTGATTGTCACAGAGGAAACTTTTTGGGCAGTTTTCAAATTAACAAATTAGGTCCTGAGGATGCTCGCCCTGTCATAGTTTAATGTGGAATCTAGGTGATTCTGGCGTAATAACTGGCTCTCCTTGCTTTTGTATCTCTGTCTCCCCTTTGAAGTGCAGCAATCCAGTTTCTACGGCTACACCGGGATGTTGCCGAAGCGCTACACTCAGGGAGTGATGACTGGCGAGAGTGAGTATGGCCCAAAGCTTAGAAGCCACTTCTTTTTTTAAAAAAAGGAATTTGTCATGTTCACCAGATTCACACAAATCTTGAATTCTGAACTGAATTGGTTTGATTCCAATTAATTTGTAGAAGGTGCAGTTTTACGCCAGGCGGTCAGCTCCAGTTACAGGGCAAGGTGAGACAAACTTACAAATCAGTCTGGATCTGTGGCCCAAATCAAAGTGAATTGCTTTAGCCTATTACATTTTTAATGGCAAATTTTAAAGTTCCCTGGTATACAACCACGGAAGCTAGCTATGTGAAACTCAAGAGGTTTAATCCTCTCGTTAGCATCTATAATGGCAATGAATTTCATACATATCAGCATGAAAAGAAAAACATTATTCCCATTTTGGTTTTCCAGTACAGCAATTTTGCAAATGTACAAATCGGTGTAAATCTGGTACATAAATTGAATTGGATAGGAAACAGATTGTGTGCCAGCAAATCACAGGAAATACTCTCTGGTTCCCTCTAGTGAGCAACTCTGACAATGCACTTGGGGGGGGGGGGGAACCGAGAGGTGAAACAAAGCAATACTTTGCCTGCCACTTAGATTTGGGAAGAGAAGGGTATAAAACTTGAATTCCCCCTAAAAGATATCTCAAACTGTCCTTTACAAGAAACTTTTAAAATTAATTAGAAAATGTTATTCAGAAGTAATTTTGTAATGGCTTATTAAGTTACTTTGACATGTAACTTAGATATACACTTCAACTGTAACTATGTTACCTGTAATTAGTTACTACCAAACTGCCTGTTGGCTCAGCTCACCAAAAATTCATGCCATGCCAGGAGAACTGTTACTGATCTCATCCATCATAATCATCCATTTTCATACTTCGCTCAGTGGTTTAGGTCTCTGGCTGTGAAGCCAGAGGTCGGGAGTTCGATTCCCCCATGGTGCCTCCATGATCCATTGGGTCCCTTCCAGCTCTGCACTTCTAAGATGATGATGAATTATTTCCCCAAATGTAACTTGAAGGAGAGCTGCAGAGTTGACTGGGAAACAACCTTGTGTGTTGGGAGAGTGAGAAACACTTACTGTTGACCATTACCAACTCAAACAATATAAGTTAATTGCCATGCCCAAGGGCAAAAAAAATAACACGTGAAGCCTTCTCTGTAACCAGGAGCATCCTGGCTCAGCTTTTCAACACCTGAGACAGAAGATATGGTGAATCTTCTGTTATTTTGGCTTCCCCTAATATAGGTTGTCTTTCTCGTAATTGGAGTCAACAGCCATTGGCTCTGACAAAAGGTTTTGGTTTCCATAGCACTTAGGCAGAATAGCCAGGGCAGATGGTACCAAGCTGCGGCTCTGTTTTCTGTGCATGTCGAGCTACGAGATGACAGCTGGGACGTGCCCGTGAATACACAGCCTGGCCGTCAGAATTGGCCCATCAAACGGGCATGTTCTCTTACCTGTTTGGTTGGCCTAGTGCTGGAAGCGGGGCGGGGGACAGAACATTAATTCAATTCTTTTAAAAAGAATTTGGTTTATGAATTGGGATATTATGGATTAGGAATGTGGGATATGGTGCGTCTGCACCCACGATTCAAAAAACCCAGGAAATGGCTTTATCTTTATCTTTATTAGATTTTTACCCCGCCCCCCTAGACAAAGTCTACTCGGGGCGGCTTACATACATAATAAAAACATCAGCTTTGTATTAAAAGGTTACTTTCCAAATGTTCATTCTTTCGATGCAACATTTGGCTTGTCCATCTGTTGATGCCAAAGTCACCGTTCTGAAGTTACCGCGTTATTTCTAAGCTGTGCTTTTTATTTTAAACAGAACTCTCCATACCAGAAGGACAAACAGAGTCTCACATCCCAAAATAAAGTGAGGACGGGAAGAAAATTCTGAGATTCATAGAAATCCAACCATAAAATCATAGAATAATTGAGTTTGGAAGGGGCCTATAAGGCTGTTGTGTCTGACCCCTTGCTCAAGGCAGGAATCAAAATCAAAGCAGATCTGACAGAGGGTTGCCCAATTTTCTTTTGAATGGTGGAGCGCTCACCACCTCTTGAGGTCATTGGTTCCATTGTCATACTGCTCTAACAGTTCAGAAGTTTTTCCTGATCTTCAACCTTAATCTGGCTTCCTATAGCTTGAGCCCATTGTTGCATGTCCTGCACTCAGGGATGATTGAGAACAGATCCTGCCCCTCCTCTGTATGACTACCTTGCAAGTATTTGAAAAGTGCCATCATATTTCCGCTCAGTATTTCTCAAAGCGATACATGCTTAGTTCTTTCAGTCTTTGCTCATAGGGCTGATTATGACTGAGAGATACCCACTCCCCTCATTGTACAGCAGATGATGGCCAGAAGGTCAGGCAGCTCACTTGCAATCTCTCCTCTTCTGCTTTTGCTTCCAGGCACGGCCGGCGTCATCATCTCTCTGAGCCGTATCTTTACCAAACTCCTGCTGTCGGATGAGAAGGAAAACACCATCATCTTTTTCTTCATCTCCATCAGCCTTGAACTCACCTGCTTCGTCCTCCACCTGCTGGTGAAGCGGACGCACTTTGTGAAGTATTACACTGCTCGCTCCAGAGATGGGGCCCCCAATTTCAAAGGGACCCTGGACCACGGCACTGGGTATAGGGTTCATCACGACGTCACGGCAGAGGACATCCAATTCGTAAGTGGGCTTTCAGGGGTCCAAAGCCAGCCAGCTTTGGTGGTTGATGGGCGGCAGCAAGAGATATATAATGGTTTGTTTTAATGTTTGAGTACTTCAGGTTTTTTTTTTTAAAAAGCCAGAGAATAAGAACAAAAATGTCGAACAGCTCATGGAGAATTTTCCAGTCTTGTGGGTTGGGGGTTTCGG
Organism: Intellagama lesueurii; assembly: GCA_037013535.1. NCBI lineage: Eukaryota > Metazoa > Chordata > Lepidosauria > Squamata > Agamidae > Intellagama > Intellagama lesueurii. Next base: position 17,777,085 of record JBAJHW010000012.1, on the reverse strand, counting down.
AAGCAAAGGTGAATTATGATGACCTGTGTCCAATTGTTCATCAAATTAAGAACAGACACAATTCAAGAGTCCATGAACTGCTGGATAGCACAGTGGTTTAGGGATCTGGCTGTGGAGTCAGAGGTTGGGAGTTCAGTTCCCCACTGTGCCTTCTTGTCAGGGGCTGGACTCGATGATCCATAGAGTCCCTTCCAGCTCTGCACTTCTGTTAATTCTGAAGGGTAAATCAACACTTTTGTATATCCTATTGACTCAATGGGTCTACTCTAGTTGAGACAAGCCATCGGCTACTGTCTGCAAGTCCTTGTTTGGGGAGGGAATGGGTGCTCTCTGCTGGTCCGTGCTGGCAATGCAATCTAAGCTGTGTCAAAAATCCCATGAGAAGTGATCCCTTTCAGGGATCCAGGACCACCAAGATTTTAAAAAGAGGATAAAAGATGAGGTGAAAGGGACTTGGCAAGTATCCAGTCCCACTTCAGAGAATTCACAGTCCATTGTCTTCTGTTTTTGCTTTTGGCTGGTGTCGAGCAATGTGACCAGCCCTTCTTTGGGGCAGGGTTCTGCCTGCAATGTGATTCCACCAAGGTGGACGGCTGATGTGGGTTCCGTCTTTCCTTCTCCCCCAGGAGAATCGGACCCACGGGCAGGAGGGATCTCCTCCCAACGCTTTTGGGCAGGAAGGCGACCTGGCCGGCGGCGGGACCTACGTGCGCTTCGACGTCCCACGGCCCAAAATCAAGCGCAGCTGGCCCGGCTTTCGAGGTAACAGCAAGAGAAGACCCAGCTTGGAAAATTCGTCCTAGGCGACGTCAAGTTCGTAGTCTTCACATGTTGGGTTACAACAGCCCTGTGAAATGAGTGGGTGGTTCTCATTGTCGTAGACCTGGGATGGGCAACTGGTTCTGGACTACAGTTACCATGATGCTCAGCATTGGCTAGGGCTATGCTGGCCAAGTCTGATGGGCGTTACAGCCCACACAACATCTGGAAGGAGAAATGTCCAACCATGTTGTAGACCAAGGGTGTGTGGCAGAGTTTTGAATTTCTGCTCAAATTCTCTTTTTGCTGTGCAGTAGAAGTACAGAGATTCACAGAGGAGAATAGCTACAAGTTCCTCAGGCAGTCCACCCCTTTCTCATTAACTGGCATAAGCTAACATTTTCCATCTCTCACCACCACTGTGCCAGTAGGAGAATCGCAATGCACCTGTGGTTTTGAACACATAGGGTACCTCTAGAATTAGGCTTAGATAACTGACTCCCGTCCTCATCACTGGACAGATATGATGCTGCATCGCTACATCGTCTCCCGAGTGATCTGGGCCTATATGCTGTCCATCGCGGTGAGCTACTTCATCACACTGTGCCTCTTTCCTGGACTGGAATCAGAGATCCGGAACTGTACCCTCGGGGAGTGGCTCCCCATTCTTATCATGGCCATCTTCAACCTTTCGGACTTTGTGGGCAAGGTAGGAAAAGCGTCTGACTCCCCCAGACGTCAGGTTGCTCCAGTAAGAAAGACATTACTTTTTTGTTAGGAAAATGAGTGGGCTTAATTTTATAATCCTGAAACACCATAAACCCTACAGGAGATCCTCCCATGGACTATAGGGGATGAGGCCTACCAAATCCCAGGAACAGCAACACAGAAATCGGCACCAAAAATCATCAGAGCTCTATCAAATCATGCAAATGGAAATAGTTCTATTTCCCCTAGTTTTGTTCCATTTTCCAACAAAGTAGATCCAGGTCTCTTCTATCAAAGTCAAAGAAGCTCCTTTCACCCAGGGTCTAGATTTGGTGTCAGACTAACACTCAGGGGCTCAATCTCACTGTTGGGCAGAACCAAAAATATCGGCTTATTTCAGTTGGGAGCTCTTACTAAGCCTCAAAAGAAGTAACGTTTTATAACTGGGAAGAGACCAAGCATCATTTAGGAACCACGAAATAATGTCAGTGTAGGCAGAGGGTGAGCTAGGCAAGAAGGTCCAACTGGGACTCCAGGAGAGACAGATTCTGACCGGGTCCTGTTCTACATTCATATGGTTGAAGCAGTAAGGGCTGGTAATGACTCCAGGTTCAGGAGTGCTGGGAATCCATGCCAAGTTTTAGTTTCTGCTTCTGAGGAGCTCTCCAAGGTGCTGACCTCTGTTGTCAAACTGGGTTGAGCACCCTTGGATGACTCCTACAAAGAGTAGAGTAGGACCTGAAGTTGGAGCCGCCAGCGCCACTGGATTGAAGACACTAAGCACAAAACTGGTTCCGTGCAATAATGATAGCCTATATTTTTTCTCTCTCTCTCTCTCAACAGATCTTGGCTGCCTTGCCTTATGACTGGAGGGGGACCCACCTTCTAATCTACTCTTGCCTGAGAGTGGTTTTCATTCCCCTGTTTATCATGTGTGTCTACCCCAACGGGAAGCCCACCTTCAGCCACCCTGCCTGGCCTTGTGTCTTTTCCCTCCTCATGGGCATCACCAACGGTTACTTCGGCAGCGTCCCCATGATCTTGGCAGCGGGCAAAGTGAGCCCTGAGCAGCGAGAACTGGCGGGTAAGCAGATCGCCCATGGGAGAGGGTCACCCAAAGAAGGCACTTTCACGGCATGGAAAGAGGTTGACCAAGTAGCCACAGGAAAGCCAGAAGGCAGCCAAGAGATCATCTAGTCTGGTCTTCTGCCGTGTAGAAAATTCATAGCTAAGGTGTCCATGACAGCTGGATAGCCGTCCAGTGTCTGTTTAAAATTTTTGAAATCATTTAATATTAACTTTTTGTTCCATGTTTCTACAAATTCATTTAAAATTAAATTGAATAAAAACCTAGCATGGTCAATGGAAGAGGACTGTGGGTGATGTAGTCAGGAAGACCTGAAGGGCGAAAGGTTACCCATCGTGATGCAAAGGTGATGGTGTTGATAGTGATGCTGTTGTACAGCTAAGACTTGAGAATCAAGAGAGCAAACTGCTGGATGGCTCAGTGGCTTAGGGCTTGGGTTGGGAGTTCGATTCCCCTACTGGGCCTCTTTGACAGGGGCTGGACTTGATGATAAGAGGTTACCTACCTGTAACTCTGGTTCTTCGAGTAGTCCTCTGTGAATTCACACTAATGGGTTAATCTGCGCCTGAGCAGAGCAGCCTCCGGAAACTTCCACAGCTTTAAGCACTTAGTGCTGGGACCTTCCCTACACCTGGCTATATAACTCCGCCCCCAGCCCAGTGCTTCAGTTCTTAAAGAACCGACCGCCGCTGCCCAACATGCCATGGCACACGTGACGGACAGCGGGGAGGAGGGCGGGACGTGTGAATTCACAGAGGACTACTCGAAGAACCAGAGTTACAGGTAGGTAACCTCTTTTCTCCTTCGTGTCCTCTGTGAATACACACTAATGGGTGACTGGCAAGCTGACCAACCAGGAGGAGGGACGTCACGAAAGTGCAGATCCATGACAGCTCGCCCTACTGCAGCCTGAGCCTTCGGCCGGACTACCAGGCGGTAGGGCGAGATGAAGGGAGACGGAGTGGCACACATGGCAGCGCGGCAGACATCTGCGATGTCCACGTGATAGAGAAAGGCCATTGAGGATGCCACAGCTCCAGTAGAGTGAGCTCTCACTGATTTTGGAAGAAGAGTCTCTGCCAAATCATAAGGAAGGCGGATGGACTGGACCATCCAGCTAGACGTGGTCTGAGAGAAAGCCGGTACTCCGAAGGAGGGCCAGCAAAGGTGACAGACGTTGTGAGACAGAGCACGCTTCACGTCTAGAGCGTGCAGAGCTGTTTCAAGCAATGAAGATGGTGTGGGAAAGAGACCAGGAAGGACAGCTGGCTGGTTGAAATGGAAGGCAGAAAATACCTTAGGCAAAAAGGTAAGGCCTGGCCGTAAGGATGCTTTGCAGAAAAGGAGGACCGGCTCTTAGTGTAGCCGGCTCTGCAAGCTAAGGATAGTGCCAGGAGCAAGGCAGCCTGGAGGGTTGCCAAAGAATTAACTGGAAAGACCACTGAGGTGTCAGTGGTCTATAGGCAGGGCGCATATTCTCCGGGCCGCGGAGAAATAGCGTGCAGGTAGAACGGGCCAGTCCCAGGCAAACAAGTGAAGGAGAAACCGAAGGAGTGCGTCCTAGTAGGCCAATGTTGTCGTGATGCAAAGGGACAGAACGCCTACCCATGAAAGGAGTAGGTCAAGGTGGTAAAAGGTGTGCAAGCATGATGGAGCACGTCCATTACTGTTGGGGAAGACTCCAAGCCGACAGGTAGGGGAACCCGAGGTCCTGATGAAACCTCTAACCCCTGTCCCGAGGCAGTAGGTGAGGGACCAGGTGCAGTGTGATGTATTCTGCAGGTCCCGGGAGCAGGATCGAGAACCATGGCTAGCGAGGCGACCAAGCATGACGGTCGCACACTCATGGTGGACTTGAACAACAGGCCTTTGAAGAAGGGGAAAAGGTTGAATCTGTAAAGGAGGCCCCATGACCAATAGGTCAGGAAGGCATCCCCTAGGGAGGCGCGGCCGACACCGGCTCGGGAGCCGAACATGGCACACTTCTTGTCCATTCAAGATGCGAAAGCATCCATGCCTGGAGTCCCCCACCAGCGACAGAGGCAACGAAAGATGGTATCGTCGAGAGCCCGCTCGTGAGAGCAGGACTGTGGTCTGCCGAGATGGAGTGCCATGGAAGTGTTCTCGCCTGCCAAATGTACAGCCACTCGATAAATGTGGCGAGCATAACACCATCTTGAAAGGTAGATGGTGTGAAAAAGAAGGCGTAACGAGTGAGTGCCGCCCTGCTTGTTTATATAATAAACTGCAGTGGCATTGCCTAATGCGACCTGGACCACCCGACCCCGGAGCAGGGACTCAGAGGCCTAAAAGGCATTGGTGAGTGCCAGGAGCTCCAGCACAATGATATGCAGGCTGGCTACTACCATGAACCAGCAGCGAAGGGCCACGTGGTGGCGTGGACAAGCCCCCCGCAGTGTGGCGGGCTGGTATCCAACAGTGACCGAACCAACTGGGTCAAGAGACCAGAGGGTCCCCCTGTCCGTAGGGTGTGGGGGCAGGGGGTTTCCACCCATCCAGTTGAGCAGCGTGTTCCGGAGTCACCTGGAGCAACATGGATGGACGGTCGCAAGATATCTGAAAGAGTGAGAGAAACCAGGCTTAAAGGGACCGCATCCTCGTTCGAGCAAGCTGTCCCACATCTGCAGTAGATGTCATCAGCTCCAGGAGTTGCTGGACCTGTAGGGTAGGGAACCAAGCGCCTGCTGCTACAGCGGCGGTCAAAAAAAGAACTGAAGCACTGGGCTGGGGGCGGAGTTATATAGCCAGGTGTAGGGGAGGTCCCAGCACTAAGTGCTTAAAGCTGTGGAAGTTTCCGGAGGCTGCTCTGCTCAGGCGCAGATTAACCCATTAGTGTGTATTCACAGAGGACACGAAGGAGAACCACAGGGTCCCTTCCAGCTCTGCCGTTCTAAGATGATGATGATAAGATTTACCCATGAATGGACTGTCTCTCTCCTTCTCTCTTTTCCCAGGGAACACCATGACTGTGTCCTACATGACAGGGCTGACTCTGGGCTCTGCCGTGGCCTATTTCGCCTACAGCCTCACCAGAACCTCTCACAGCACCTGCTTCCACACTGAAACCTACAACAGTACTATCACAGCCGGCTACTGAAAGAGGCATCCCCCCCACGGATGGTGTCCAGTCTGTAGGACAAGCTGGAGTGAGCGGGCACCGGGAACAAACCCTCCACCAGGAGCAACCCTGTCCCAGAGACATTTTGGTGGAAAATCCCCAAAAAAACACAAAAAATCCCCCACCTCACCCGCTTCCATGCTCAGTTATCACATAGGGCACAATCCACAAGGGAGGCTCGCCTTTACAACTCCCGTTCTGGTGGATGCGCCTGTTCGTGCCTGCTGGGCTTGTGTAGGATCTCATTTCCCATGATTCTTTTCCATGGGCCAGATCCAACTGCCGACCCCATACTGCCATAGTATCCCAGCACTGTTGTCTTTACTGGCACGCAAGTCCGCCATCTTGAGGCAGCCATCTTGAGGCAGCCCCTTTTTCCACGGCCAGCATTGCTATTGCTGCGCTCTGAGTCTTTTTGGGGGTATGACCACCTCATGTTGTCATTGGGGGGGGGGAATCCACAGAACGTTAACACTTTTGCCCCCAACCAATCATGATGGTGTGAATTCACCACCGCCGCCATCATCTCCTTCTGCCCTGGGGCAGCTATCACAAAACACAGCATCAGGCCGCCTGGCTTTTACATATAGACTGTATAGTGTGTGTTTGTTGGAAAGGGACATGGAACAGGGAAACAGGCACCCTAGAAGCTTTAATCCCGAAGGTGGCTCTTTTTCTTAGAATTTCCTCTGAGTTTTGAAGAGGTTTTGATGGGGAGTTTTGAGGTGAGACAGGATGCACTCAACAGCTTTGTTAATAAAATGTCATTTCCCCTGAAGCTGCTCTCGGCTTGATTGGTCTTGTCGCTTCGGTGCCACATTTCATCACATCTGAGAGTTGCTGAATTAAAATTAAAACAGAGGTGAATCTGTTTTACATTCCAGAAGAGTGGAAGAGCCGATGACACGATTCAGCTTTGCCTCGATTCCACCGTTCCAAGTTTCAGGCTAAGATTTTTATTTTTCTCCTCTGAATGTCCCTCTGCTTAAAATCAGCCCTGCTTCTGGGTACGTGGAAAACTTGCTTCTCAGAAACGGGGAGGTCCCATCTGCACCCTGGCCTGCTAGTTTTCTTGTGATGATGGAGTGCTTAGACATAAATTTATTCTCTCCCCACCCAACCACCCCCTCATTTCTCTTTGGCCATTTATAAGTGCTACAGTCCAGAGCATGATAAAATTACTTCTTTGGACTACAAAGCCCTAGAATGCTGGCTTTGGGGATTCCGGGTATTTCAGTCTACTTAAAAAAACTCACAACTTCTTCCAAGCTGTGGCACAGCTAAAGAAAACCCGCTGAAGGTGACCCAGCTTATAACTAGCATGTGGCATAATTAATGCACCAAACCTTTCACACCGATGGCAACAGTTCATAATTCAAAGCTGGAGCATCAATCCAAGCTAGTATATCCAATGATGTGGGTGTGTTTGTGCATGGAAGCAATTTGGAGGGGAAAGTGGTGGGTGGGGGAAAGGGCTGCTTAACCCCTCACCACTAGATCCTTCTCTTCATCACACTCCAGGTTTCTTTCTGTCCTCCTTGCACACACTAGATAAAAAGATTCAGGAATCCCAACTGAGAGAAGAGGTCCTGGGAACAAGCAGCAGGCAGGGAAACCAATTACGCATGCAGAATAATCATCTCAGAACTGCAGAGCTGGAAGGGACCCTCTGGATCATCCAGTCCAGCCCGTCAAGGAGGCACAGTGGGGGAATCAAACTCCCAACCTCTGGCTCTGCAGCTGGAGACCTAAATCACTGAGCTAGCTGCAAGGATTTTCCCAGGGGTGATAAAGCTGTAACAGCTTAATTTAAAAAAAAAAACCAGTTGATCCTGCTAGGACACCAAGACAAAAATCCTGTTCCTCAGTAGCACAAACAGCATAACCTTTAGAGAAAAATTGTGGTCCATTAAGATAGCCTTGTAGCCATTGTCTGTCGCACACCAATTCGTACAACTCTATGTGAAATAGAGAAGGTCTGTGGCGGTTTCTTAACTTACAACTGTTTGCTTCCAAACTGTATGTCGTTGGGAGGAACTCTGCAGCAGGATTTCAGCCAGTGTGTCTGGCTGAACCCCCAGTGTTAAAACCATAACTAAACAGAAAACACCAGAGGCTAGGCTCTGCCGTAGACCCCCATTGAACCACACCTTCCCGCAACCTCTGACACCCATTTCTGGAGAAAAACATCCCTCTTTGGTGCACGAGTTCCAGTGGGATGCTCTATAGCTGGTCCATCGCTTCCCACCGCCACAACATCTCCCAAATATCAATTTTTCCTCTTTCCTTCTCACAGCAACCACAACCACCCCCAAATTCTGTGCTCTGCATTTTTTTCAGCACCTGCAACATGGCTTCTAATAATTTAGAAGACCAAACGAAATCACTGAGCACCCCCAGCCCACTTGCTGTGCACGGGTCCAGTGCTATTCCCTGTCCCACCATGACTGGTCCATCCTTGATCGCCTCTGCAGAACACCCAGCACCATTGACTCTGGTCTGGATTGAAAGGGAGCCTTTTAGATCTAGCAGGGGCTTCACCCACCTCTTCTGTACACAGGCCCATGTGGGGTGGGAAGAAACAGAACGACTTGATGGATTCCTTTTTCTTAAACACTAGTTTGGCTTTCTTCCTGGGGAAAGGGCGTGTGATCTTCAGAGCAACCCTTTGACTGCAAGGCCCTCATGCAACATGTTCTTTCCAAGCAGACAACAGCCCTTGTGATGCAAACCTGCATGTCATTTCCCCGGATCCCATATTTCTGAGACATAACTATGGCTGAAAATACTGCCAGCATATAAAGTGCAAGGGTTTGATGAATGGTGGAGGCTGGGCTATGCAAGTGATTCAAATCAGGGGTGAGGAACATGAAGCCGGGGCAGAATTTGACTCGCTCAGGGGTTCCCGATGCCATGCCCATTTCAGGAATTTCCCAGTTTGTAGCAAGGCTTCCTTGCTTAGCTTTCAGTAACAATTAAAGTACAGTGAAATGTTAATCTGCTGGTACAGTATTTTCATCCCCCATCTTTTTGCCTTTGGTTCCTACCCTTGATTTAAATCATTCTGAGTTTTGCAGCACTACAATCTCTTTCAACACCTAAGGAATGGTTTTACCAGTGCCCCCCACACCCCCAGTGGATTTCTTTGGATGAGAACAGACTTGAACCCAGGGCTCCTGAGTCCTAGTCTGTCACTCTATCCACTACACCAAACTGAGTTCTAGATGGACTAAAAATCAGGAGGACTGGCTTCAAATCCCTGCTCAGCCATGGAAGCTCACTGGGGGTATGAAATTGTAAAACCACTCCTTAAATATTACACTTACCTTGAAAGCCCTATTAGGGTAGCTCTAAGATGGTTCCAACTGGACCACACATAACAAAATATCATAGGTGGTAGCAGCACTTGAAAGCAGATGAAGTCTCAGCTCGGCCTCTGGACTCAATGTACGAATGTACAAATGTACAAAGGAAGGAAGGGAGGAAGGGAGGAAGGGAGGAAGGAAGGAAGGAAGGAAGGAAGGAAGGAAGGAAGGAAGGAAGGAAGGAAGGAAGGAAGGAAGGAAGGAAGGAAGGAAGGAAGGAAGGAAGGAAGGAAGGAAGGAAGGAAGGAGCTAGTATTAGCTTAGAACTGCCTCCTTGGAAACTTCAGGGTTTGGGGGTACCAGCTATACCCTCCCAGGAAAACTTGCAGGTTGTACGTTGAGACCACAAGGGTGGGCAAGCCAGACTTAATGATGGGGGGAAAAAATCAAGACAAAGAAAGGCAGAGTTCAGTCTGTTTGTTTTTCAATCCATTTTTTTTTTTTATGAAAAGGGATCACACATAATTCAGCAACAAACAGAATGCAAAAAAAGGGGGGGAAGGAATTGAAAACATTAAAATAAAAAAAATGAACATAACGACAGCGGGTTGGGGAACAGGGACACAAAACCTGGCTCCTCTCCTCTCGATTGTCTGCAAAAAATCCTTGTGTTCCATAGAAGGCAATGGGCAGTTAAGTGCTTTCTATTTAACATTCACATAATTTTTTTTCTCTCTCTCTCTCTCTTTCTCTCTCTCTCTTTCTCGCTGTATCTTTTTAAACATTTGTTCCCTCCGGTTGCTTCTCTAAGTCGAGTACACCGTTGGTACGCAAGCAACGCTCGGGCATTCTCCGGTTCCCCTGTGTTCTCTTCTTTACAGTCCTCACAATCCAACACAGAAAAATAAAAAATAAAGAGTCTAAATGTCAGACTGTGTTTGCTTTTATAATTTCATAATTTTTTTCACAGTTTTTTTTTCTTAAAAAAAAAGTTTATATATTTATATATATTTATATATTTATATTTTATATTTATAATTAAAAAGTTTGAATCCGTTTTGCTTTTCTTTTTTTTTTTCCTCTTCCATGTCCTTTCCTTTTTCCTTTGTCTTTGTTTGTGTGTGTGTGTGTGTTTTCTTTTTCCTTAAAGAAGATTATAATACAGAGGTGGGGGGAGGAAGGAAAGACTAAATGAGTCTTTCGGTACGTGAAAACTGTACAGAGTTGTTGCCCCAGAGTTAGGGGTGGGTGTGGGTGGAAAGATTAAAACAAATGGTATCCATCAAAAGCTTCAGAAACGGTGATCTGGGGTTAGAGAAGGCAGGCAGTATAAAGCAGCACCACTACGGTTCTTGAAAAGTAAGGTGTAAAAAGGGAGAGAAGGGTATATCTCCCAAGCCATCCGTTCCTAGTACTCTTAGAACCACAGCAGATAGTCAAATCTGTCCATGTAAGTAAAGGTTCCCGTCACGGTAGTGCTGGAATGGTAACAATCCTGTTGTCGTGGCTTTGTAGTGTATGAGTTCGTTGGTTAAGTGCAAAATACAGAATCTTCTTAGTCTCCTCCTCCTCCCGTCGCCGTGCTCTGCCTCAACCCCATCCCGAAAACACCCAACGTTATCCCCACCCCAACGCAACCTCCTTTTCTGGTCAGTTGTGTTCAGATTTGGGCTTCTGCCCGGCGCCACAAAGACCACGTCCGGAGCGATCGGCCCCCGGCAGTCATGAGGAACGCTACGGACGAGTGGAGGATAAAGCGTCATGGAAAGAGTGAAGCAGCCGATCAGTGAAAGTCATGCTAGTGTTTTATCAAGTGTCATGCGGGCTTCCTGGCCCGCAGTCTAAAGTCCCCATGGGAGGGGGGAAACCCCAAGTTTCTGCAAGTGTGTTCTTCTTCATCATCGATTTAAAAGTGGTGCTGGTGAGGAAGAAGGGCGTGTGTCTTCTAAAGGGGGTAAAAATTGGGTCCAGGCATTTTTTTTAAAGTGTTTCTTGAGTTCCTGAAGTGGGAGCAGCAAATAACCAACAGCCTCCTTCCCAAAGATGTTTCCTCTTCCCCTGAACCATGTCGGATATGTAGGGAATTAGCTGATGGGACAAAAATCTCTCCGGCTTCTAAGCAGGACCTTAGTCACTTACATTCAACTTATGTGAAGAAGGAAAAGTTTGTGTTCCACCCCACCTGCTGGGAATGAAAAGCAACTTTCCTCACAACCTCGAAGGTTTCGGGAGGAGGACGGCAAAATGAGGCGTCTATATTGGATGCAGTTCAGTGTCTGATCGCTCTCATCTTTCCGTTCAGCTCTTGGTAACCTGAAAAGGGGTGTGGCTTGAGCAGTTCTTGGTCGGAGTGGAGAACTTCTCAGCCAAGTGTCTCCTCACCTCAGGGAGCAGGTCTCGGAGGCCGGGCGGTGGACAAACCTTGGACACTGGATCACTCTGAGTCTCCCCAAATCTCATATTCTTCTACAGGCAAAGTTTGCGCTTGGCAGAGAAGGATTCCTGAGTAACCCTGAAGATTCAAGAACACTGAATCCAGAAAACGTTGGCGTCCTGACAAATCCTATGAAAAGCTTGACCCAAAACGGGATGGGGACAAAGACGTGCCTGCCATTCAGCATTCTTTGGGCGATGGGACACCGAACCCCAAACTGGTACCAGTTTGTGGGGGGCGGAAAACAAGCTTGGCTGCCCACGCCTTGTAATCTCCGGGTCGTTTTTGAACGATTCCCTTCTCCTGCAAGAGATAAGCAGCCAGAGCCATCACTCTGACTGGGTTTTTAGGAACTCCCTTGGCAAAAAAAAAAAGGGGGGGGAAGGGTGTGTGTGTATACAGAAAGGACCTCTGCTTTTCTCATAACGGTGTGACTGAGCATTAAACAATCATGCTGTCGTTAAAACAGGCACATACTTTCGCTTCATCTCATTCCTGTCTACTGCTTCCTCCGCCCTGGAGAGGTGGCGTGCGGGTGAATCTGTATGCTTCAGAAGGCTGGGAGGCCTTCTCAGTTTCTCTTTTCCAGATGCTGTTAACAGATGACCGGTACCCCGTCCGTATTGAAGATCATGCCTGTGGTGGGCTCATACGTCCCTGCTAGGTAGTATAGGTCTTCACTGTCGTGGTATTTCTTGGTTTTCAGCATCTGTTCATATTGTTCCAGGTCAACCACCAAACATTTGTGCGAGATCGTCTGGACGTCGTTTTCATCCACGTGGGAGGACTGGTACAGGGCGCGCTGGATGAGAAAAGAGGAGGAGACACAGAGAGAAAGGCAGAAAAGGGTTAGCCAAAATATGGGGTGCATTCCTTGGTGGCTGGGGCTGCTCAACGCCAAAAAAGAAGCAGCTTTGTTCCCCATTTCTGAAGCCTCTGCCTTTGCTTTCTCACCACGTTTCAAGCTCCTAGTCCTCAGTAGATCTGATCTTCTCCAACACCCTAACCCACAACTCCTCTTCCTTCCCCTCGTCTTCTCCTGGACCTTTCGCTTTCTTCTCCCACACTTAGGGCCCAGCTGCACCTTACGGGGAAAGGAGAACGATGCACACCCTTTTGTGTTCATAATGAACAATCAAACAATAATAGAGGCACTGAAAATTAAGTCTCCGCAGTTCATGTCATGGTTGCACAATGCAATGTGCAGTTCACATGAGGTCTGTGGACATGCTTCAACCTGCTGGGAGATTTTATTATTATTATTATTTTGCTGCTGCTTGCACAACACAGACTTATGCAGGCGTAGCTGCGCAATAGGATTTCACTATCTTATTTACTCTTGCTGTTCATGGCTACAGGGAAGGAACTACACAAGAGTGTTGAAGCTCACATCCTAAACCACTCCAGCGGCCAGCCCTGGAGCCCATCTACAGCTCCCTTCAGAGGTAGGGACATTTCTTTTTGGAACTACAACTCCCAGAATCCTTCAGTCAACGGGCACACACATACATGCATGCAAACACACATCCCGTATCTATTGCAGCTTTTTGTAGCCTTTTAAGTATAACCCACTTTGGAGCCACTCTTAGCTAGAAAGTGGCATGATAAGCAAAGAAACAGTGAGTCCAACCGGGGGACCAGGAGTCATAAAACCTTCGGGCATGTTGGATAACAGACCCCAACCACGGGCAAACGTCCTCCTGGTCTGATCCACACCTTTGGGACTAAGAGTTGCAAGAGGCACCCCAAAGCCAACCCAAGAGTGCCCTTGAGACCTCTCGCTCACCAACCACCATCTGCCGCTTGAACCCACCTCCATGAAATCTTTCCTCTGGCTGGAAACCTGAAGAGCCGTAGAGAGGCTTCGCCCAGACTTCTGATCCCAGCGCTGAAATCCAGAACGCCAGACAGATCCAGGAGGGCGTAGAGGAAGGAATCACAAAAGAGAGATTTTAAGCCCAAGCCAGCAATATTCAAAGCCTTCTACAAACAAAACAGCCACATTCTTTTTGATGTTTTTCTAGAGCAGGGGTTCCCCAGATGTTCTTGGACGGCAACTCCCAGAAATCCTGGGCAAGCACAGCAGGTGGCGAAGGCTTCTGGGAGTTTGAGTCCAAGACCATCTGGGGGCCCAAAGTTGGGAACCACTGTCTAATGGTACCGACTGGGGGAACTCAGTAGCAAAAAGAAAGGCACTCTGCACATGTTCAGATGCAGAAGTATTTAAGTGGCATGAGGACCAGGACCTTTAAGTGATTAATCAGTGAGGTTTCCAGAGGGTAAAACCTTTGTTGGCTTGGAGCTGTTCCTTTCTGGGTCCAAAATGAAAACCATCTGATTTAAAAATGCACAATATGTTTTGGCACATGGCTGTGATTCATAACCTGATAGGGTCATAACCCAGTCTCGTAGCTCATTTTACAGTTTTAGAGATTCAAAGTCCTTGTTGTGAAGTATTCACATAAAAAAACTGAATACATATTCATTGATACAATGCTGTCTGTAGGAGTACAAAAATGAGCATTCGTTATAGACAGTGACGGTTGCCCTGAGCCCGTCATTTATAAATAATTTATTTCTGTTTTTATCCATAGTTGCTGAAGGAGGCTGTGGGCTGAAATGCATTGAGCATTTTAAAATCAGAATAAAGATTATTTGTCTATATCCTGAGACCTAGTGGTCTCTCATTCCAATTTCTAATACTATTGGATGTATACCGGTTAACTTGTGTTTCTCTGTTCTGGGTCCCAACCAAGCACCTGACACATTGTAAGGTGGCTGGTTTGACATATTCCTTGTAAGGAAGTCCTGCTTTCGGCCACCCACCTTGCCTTCGTTGAGTTTCTTGCCAGGGTTGGTTTCTTCTGGGTGATAAAACCACTTCACTCGGACTACCATGTTGTTTCCCCAGGATTCCCACATACTCTGGATCCGGCCAATGTAAGGCAGATTGGGCCGGCCGGCTGATAAGAAGACAGCACAGTCGCCGATACGGATGATCTCCTTCCCGCGGACAATGGCCTTGTAGAAGAGCTTCCGGGCCTTTCCCTTCATCCCACGCCTCTGTGGGAGCAAAAGGAAATGGTTGAGTGAGGTTGGAGCCTTTTTTGAACACCTCAGGTTGTCTCTGGAGGTAGTCAGGCCCAGAGCATGACTGCCGATTTCACAAGAAAACCAGAGTCAGCAGAAAAGCCAATTGTGCTAGGAGAAGTGGAAGGCAGCAGCCAAAGAGGAAGGCCTAACGGGAGATGGATTCACTCCATAAAGGAAGCCATGGCCTTGGGTTTGCAAGACCTGAGCAGGGTGCTCTACCATAGCACCTTCTGGGGGTCAACGATTCAAAGGGTAGTTGTGAGTCAGATGTGACTTGGTGATGCATAAGATCCAGTTTTGTGCAGAAGCAGTTTGCACAAATCATGGAGACCTTGAGGAGCAGGAAAAAAAGGGTCTCCTAAATCACTGGTGTCTGGAGGCAAGAAATCCGGCAAGGTGCCCTGTCCAATTGAGACAGGCTAAACTCAGCAAAATGAAGGATTACTCAAGTATGCTTTACACCCTATACTGCAGCCACAAATGCTTGGAGGCTCAAGAAACCCTCCTCCTCCTCTTAAAACTGCAGAGCTGGAAGGGACTCTATGCATCATGGAGTTCAGCCCCTAACAAGGATTCCCCAGTGAGGAATCGAACTCCCAACCTCTGGCTCTGCAGCCAGAGACCTAAACCGCTAAGCTGTCCAGCAGCTCTTATCTCCCACAAAAGGATGAGCTACAGTCCACAACACCTTATGCCAAAAAAACCCCTGTTGTTTTTAAGATGCCGCAAAGCTCCTAGTCAATTTTGCTGCAACAGATAAACTCCCAGGAAATCTCACCTGGGTCGGCTTTCCAAACCACTTCCACAGCTGTCGTGCTGGCAAGAAGGCGGCGATCTTGGGCCGGTTCTCCACCGAGGGCAGCCTCTGCCTCTTGGCTAACTCCTTGGTGGTCGGCAGGTGGATCCCCTCCCGTTTCTTGGGCCGGTTCTTGTTCCCGCTCGGTTGCTGTTTGGCTCCCCCTTGTGGTGGTGGTTGTTGCTGCTGCTGCTGTTGCTGCTGCTGCTGCTGCTGCTTTGAACCCTGGGCGTGCGAGGCCGAGCGGGACTTCCCCGCCTGCTTGGCGGGTTTGGGAGGGAGGGCCTGCTGAGCAGAAGAGGTGTTTGGCTGGGATTCAGCGGCCTCGTCATCAGAACTGCAGGAGGAGTCCTCATCGGTGGTGGAAGAAGAGGAGGAAGAGGAGGACGAGCTAGAACTGGAGGAAGAGGAGGAGGTGGAAGAGGAAGACGAGGAGGAGGAGGAAGAAGAGCTGCTACTGCTAGAGGAAGAGGAGGAGGAGGAGTTTGATGAAGACATGGGAGTGGAGGCCCGTGAGCTGGCGGAGCTGCCATCTTGGGCTCCCCCTCCGTTCTTCTCTGCTTCTTCCTCTCCTTCAGACTCGGAACTGCTGCCACTGCTGTTACTTTCCGATTCATCACCCGCTGGCTTGGGCTGGCCTTTATCTTCTTGATCCTTGGAGGAAGCTGGGTTCTCTCCAGAGCTGCCAAACTTGCCCCCAAAGTTCGGGGCGGAGCTTTCTCTGCCAGCTGTCTTGCTCCTCGAAGACTTGTGCTTGACCTCAGCTTGGCTCGCGATGGGGTTGTAGCTCAACCCCAAGACGTTCTTGGCCTCCCTCCGGGCAGCCAGGTTGGAATCTCCGAGCATCCTCATCGCCTCCTTGGTCTTCTTCGTCTTCGGGGACATGACGCCCTCGTGGTCCAGCTTGATCAAGATCTCGCTGTCGGGGATCTTCCTCTGCGCTTTGGCACTCGACCCAAACTCTGGCGACTCCTCTGTAGATTTCCCTTTCTTGGATTTGACCTTCCCGGAGGAGCCCTTGGAAGGACTGAAGGCCCCCAGAAGGCTAGACATCTCAGTGTAGGTCTCGCTGCCACGGACATTGCTGAACGCCGAAGACTGGAAGGCGGACGGGGCTGTGCTGTGTAGTTTGGTGGAGATTTTCACCTTGCCACTTTTGCTGTGATGTTTCTCTTCTACGGGAGTTGTGGAGGAGGTCCTGGTGGGAACCTGTTGGGCTTTCTTGGAGCCTTTCACCGCTTGCTTGCAGACCGGCTTTTCTGCCACAAGCGTAGGGCTGCTTGGCGTCTCCCCCTGGCTCGTCTGTTCTGATAGGACAGTTTCTTCTGGAAAACAGCCAAATGTTAAAATAAAGTCGCGGTAGCCCATTCACGTCACTCTTGCGACTAGAGATGGGATTTCTGTGTTTTATGAACGCCCGCCTCCCAGAATCCCCTAGAAAACATTTGGGGGAGTGGGAGATCCCAAGAGAGGTTTGCTCACCACCATTCCACTCCGTTCCACATGTTTCAGGTGTGGACAAGCGGGAAGCTGACCTCCTGCTCATTGTCAAGGTGGCCTGAATTTGCTGCAAAGCTGGATGGATAAGGTAGTTCCATGAGAGGCTTCCTGCATAGGTCCCAATGAGCAGCAAGACTACACTTCCCATGCTGCCTTGCAGCAACTCTTCAGAATGGCGCCTGGGAGATTCCAGTTGCATTCTGGAGGCTGAAGTCCCTCAAATATTAAAAAACACCATCTCTAGGTGTTGCTCCTCAACGGTCCCAGAAAGCCACACTCACTGAGTCAACGGAGACAAGTCAAAGCTATATTGTTCAACATTATGAAGTCCCAACTGTCTTCTTAAGGAAGGTGGAAGCAAAAAAATGCCTCCATCATCCTTCCCTGCCTGGGTGTCCAAGGACTATAGCACCCATTCATCCCAGCTAGCGTCTCCAAGTGAGGAAAGGCTGGTTTAGCCAAGCAGTCCTAAATCTCTCTCTTCCCTCAGTTCCATAAAATATTGTCTGTCCTCCTGTTCCGAATAACTCACATTAAAAACATGTGCCTCGATGTTTTGGAGGAGCCTTTTTTTAAAGTCAGCCCAAAATGCACTTATTTACATATCTTAACATTTAGCTGTATTTTTCGCCATTCCAGGAACGACTTTCCTGCTGATCTGTTTAGTGCCGCTTTTATAAATTAATAGGCAGGAAGACATGTAGATTGTTGGAAAGAACTCTTGGTTGATTCGAGGAGTTGTCTCTGATTAATTCACTAGTTTAATCTGCATACATTTGAGTATGAAGAAATTAATACAAAAAGGAGAGCAAAATCCATGGGCCATGTGTTTATCACAGCATGTACCATCTGAGAAGAAGCTTCTCTTCCTCATAAATAATAATAATTGTGTGCCAACAAGTTGATCCCAACTTATGGCAACCCTTTCCAGGGTTTTCAAGGTAGTGAGTGTTCAGAAATGGTTTACCATTCCCTTCCTCTAGGGGGAGCCCTGGGACTGTGTAGTTTGCCCAAGGCTACCCAGGCTGGCTCTTTTCCTAGGAAGCAAAAAATGGAGAATCAAACTCCCAGCCTCTGGCTCGACAGCTAGATGCCTAAACCACCAAGCTATCTAGCTAGCAGTTGTTTTCTCCCTACATGTGAGTAAAGGCACAAAGCCTGTTTTCAGCTAGCCCCTACCACCGACGGTTGTTGGAAGCACTCCGGCAAAGAATAATTGACGTGAAATGTGTTGCCTGATATTCTGGAGGTGACCTTTTTTTGCCAGCCCAACAAGTTTTGAAAGAAACTTGTACATTCCTTTGTGGCATTTTGGGTCTGTCCATCAGCCCAAGAGAGCTATGTTTTGGCCAACCTAAGAGGTCAGAGTTAAGGGGAATTGGCTGCTGTGCCTGCAAAAGGCCCCCAGTTTTAACCCCCATCACCTCTAAAGACAAGGAACGGGATATTGGGTGATAGAAAAGATCATCCTTGTCCTGGAGAAGAGCAGGCAATACCGGGCCGGAAGGGAGGAGGGAACAATTTGACCGAGGACAAGGCAGTTCCTCATGCTGCGGCTTCCCTTTCAATCAGATGCCGTACCTGCTTTCTGCTTGTTGCTTGGCTTCCTTCCACGCCCTTTGCCTTTGGCGGCGGACTCCTCCGACCCTACCCCGCTCCCTTCTTTCCCTTCTCCGGTATCCTTGCTGGATTTGCGGCTGCGACGTTTTGTGCTGGGCACCAGGAGGGCTGGAGAGGGCTCGGCGCCTGGAAAAGTCAACAATCATTCTTGGGATGGGCTGCTCTTGCCACACAAGCCAACCCCCCCCCCCCCCCGAAGTCCATCAGAGGTCTGCTAAGACTGGAATGAGCTGTAGGAACCGACGACCACAGGCATTCTGCATGTGAGCTCCAAGGCAGCCCTCAATCATCACATCTGTTTCTTATTGCTATTGTCCATAAGACGGGTAGAGAACTGGATCAGGATTAGGGTAAGTTCATCCGAAGGGTTGAATCCGCACCTCCTTGTGACTCTTCCATCCCTCTGGAGTTCCCAGGTGGCCATGACCCTTCCTCGTGACACCATTACCAGCTTATACGTAGTTTTTCTCCTCTCCTAAGCCTTAAATTACTGACAGGGGAACCTGACACTCAAATAAGCTAGCATTGTTGGCCCCACCCTTTTGCCTTTGTCCCCGCCCACACCTAGAATGCAGCTCCTAATTGCTTCTAGACCAGTGGTTCCCAACTTTGGGTTTCTCCAGATGTTCTTGGACTAAAACCCTCAGAAGGCTTCATCACTAGCTGTGCTCGTGAGGATTTCTGGAAGTTGCAGTCCAGGAACATCTGGGGACCCCAAGTTGGGAACCAGTGTTCTAGACACTGCAGGCTGGAAGAAGCTCCATGTTGTTGGCCCAGAGCAGTGGTTCTCAACCTCTGGGCCCTCCAGATGTGTCAGATTTCAACTTCCAGATTCCTTGAGCACGGATCATGCTGACTGAGGCCTCTGAGCATTGAAGTCCAGAACATCGGAAGGGCCCAAAGTTTGGTCTAGGAAAGAAAAGAATGCTATTCAAAGGGTGAGATCTTCCCAGGGTCTTTAGAACTGTCTCTGTCCTTCTGCATGACCAAGTCTACTCAGAGAAAAGAAAAACCCAAGGAGGAAGGTGAAGAGAGTTCCCATAATCTTGGGGCTTAGTAAGGTGCCCAATCAAAACCATTCCTTAGATGGGAAAGAACCTGTTCTACAGAATTGTAGCAGAAAGCCAGACTCACATTGAATTTTATAATCAGGTGGAAGAAGCCGGATGTGAGATAAGGGGATCCGTCCAGTGTCACCATCATCAAATTCTACAGTGATCAAGTCTCGGTCTTCTTCCTGATCATGAGCTCCTGAAGAGAGAAGATACAAGAATTACAGGAAGAAGACACTGGGCAACCAGAGGAAAACACCTCTACGATATCACCCGTTACACATACAGAGGACAACATGTGCAAAATCTCTCCCCATCACAACTCCCCATTAGGGACTGCATGGACAGGAACCCACAGAATAGGGTCTGTGTTGGTACTTTCCTCCTGCCTTATGCATCGCCCATCTCTGCAGAACTGTGGCATGGCCTCACCTTGGACGACTGTTCCTGGATAGAGGCAGCGATACTGTTGGCTCCAGTAAGCGGCGATCCGCGTCCCTTCCGGAAGAAAGCGCACTGAAGGGGGTTTCACATCAATGATCTATGTGGGAGGAAGTATCAGCAGCTGGTTTAGCCTCATGGCACCTTCTCTGTTATCAATGCCAAAGAAGGCTTTCTCCTCCCTTGGTGGGAACAATGACCTCCTACAGAAGGTTGTGAGAAGAAGCTGGAGGGTGCAGAACGGGTGCAAAGCAAATACAATGCTCAGGTTCTCTTCTGAGCCTGTTACGCAGTGGTAGAGCACCCTGTGTTGTATGCATATGATGTATTTTAGGCTGTGCTTCACCTCCTGGGACCCTCAGCTGGCACAGCCACTGGCAAGTAGAGACGGGCACGAACCACTGGTTCATCGATTCGCACCAGTTCGTCTATCGGCCAAACAGTTGTTCAGCACTGCAAAGCCCCACCGCCTCTGGTGGGCACCCAATCGGAGGCATCACCCAGAGGAGGTGGGCCAGGGAAGCTAGACCACTGCCTCCAAGTGGCCGCCTGTCAGAAGAGGTAGGGCTTTGAAGCGCTAAACACCTGTTCGGCAGATAAACGAACCAGAACGAACTGCTGAGCCAGCAGTTTTTTGCCCACCCGTCTCTACTGGCAAGGAATTCGGGGACATGGCCTCCAAAGCATCTGGAGGGCTAAGGGTTCCCTGGATCTGATTCACATGAGGCTGAGACAGAACTAACTCCATCACCAGCAGAGCCTTGTCAGTGTTGGCACCCCAGTTAGAGAAGCTCCCAAGATGAGGCCATCTAGCACTTGCTGTAGAGTCTTTCCAGCAGCAAAGCCACTAGCTTTTCATTCTCCGGAGCTTCTTTGATTTTCACTTTCACTTGGTTTCATTTCAGATGGCTCCCCAGTTGTGGGTCTCTGTCCTCTTTCCTTGTTTGCTTGCTTTGAACTACAAAAATCTTGTAGCTGTTTTGATTTGGTGGTATTTTTTATTTTTTTTGCTCTAGCACTGTGTTTCATCACATTTGGGTATTTTAAGATCCTCACCATTTGTGAAGCATCTGGGAAAGCTCCGTGTTTTCTGGGTAGGTATACAAATGCACGAAAACGAAGGAACTGTATTGTTCACGATTTTCTTACAAAATGTCCAAAGACATTGCTATGGACGGCAGCCTTCAGATCTCCCTCATCCCACGCTAAAACCAGAGGCTTCAGCAATGAGATGAGGTGAACAAGAGAGATTTGGGGTAAGGAGAACACTGTTGGGAAATAGGGGTGGGATTTTCAGATTTTCTGGACTATAAATACCAGTATTCCCATTTTGGGAATTCTACCTACTTTACAGGCACCTTACCAACACCCGAGTGTGGCTCACCTGGAAGAAAGGCCTAAACTGAAAGGTTTTGAGGCCTAGCTAGGCCTAGCTCTGCACAAGCCTCCTGTTCCTGCCCCCACGCTTGCTGGGAACTTTCTTTCTGAACAACAAGAGACCCGGGCTTCTTCTTTCATTCTCAGCAGTACAACTGGAATGTATTCCCAGAGAATTAGGGACTTACCGCCTCCTGCAGCAGCTGTTCCAAGCAATAAATATGGGGCCGATTCCCGCGCTCTCCTTCCACTACCACTCGGTATCTGAAACGTACAGACCCAAAACGCAACAGTGAAGTAGGAAGAGAAGAAGGAGGCAGCTGAGAGACATCAAGATGTAAAAAAAAGAAAAGAAAACCCATCAGAGAGACTTTTCAGGCCTTGAAATGCTTTTCTAAAATCAGAATTTCATTAGCAAACAATTCATTGTCTTCAGTGCAACCAGCTTGCAAGCAGCACCAGGTGTGTTCTGGTTTGGGTTGATTTGGCATGTGTGTTTGTGGGTGGGTGCGAACATGGGCTCCATTTAAGTGGCCCATTCCGTATCAAACGACTAGTTTTGATCTGAAAATCAGAAGTGCTCATCTGATTAATAATGGCAAACAAATGTTAAGAAATACAGGAAACGCAACAAAGACACTTTTGCACAGCTATCAGAACTGTGCACGGACATGTGAAAACTGGGTTATATTGTATGCAAGGGAATTATAACACTCCAAATTCTGCATGAAGCACAGCTTGGCATTATGACCCAGTGACATTACGCTCATCCTCAATTCTGCTGATGTTTTGCATTTCTCTGGCTTACTTTTTTCTTTTTGCAAATAAGTTTTTAAAATAATTATTTCCATTTAGGCCTGCATCTCCATCCATATTTATATCTGACACTATATTTACATCTCTTTATCCTCAAATATATTTATATATGTCTGTATCTATATCCATATTTATATCTATCTCTATATTTATACCTATGTACTTTTAAGGAGCTGGGCTGGATAGCTCAGTGAGTTAGGTGTCTGGCTGTGGAAGCCAGAGGTTGGGAGTTCGATTCCCCCACTGGGCCTTCTGTGGAGTAGAGCCAGCCTGGGTGGCCTTGGGCCAGCTGCACAGTCCCAGGGCTCCTCCTAGAGGAAGGGAAGGGGAAATCACTTCTCTCTACTAGAAAGCCCTGGAAAGGTTACCGTAAGTCTGAATTGACTTGATGGCCCATGATTATTATTTATACCCTCAAATGACTCAGGATTAAAACAGAATTATCTATTGCAGGTGGGACAGGGAAGGGAACTAAAGATCAATTCTGCTTGGTGTTGGGGGGGGAATTCCCCACTGTATTCTGTCCGCTGGTTTCTGGAACACAGAGAAACCTCCTATTTTACTCATTTCGTAGCTTTTTAAAGTCTCTTGGCTGGTCTGACTATCACAAAATTGTCCAAAAGCAGCCTAGAAATCTAATCACTCAAGGGAGGAAACCAGAGCTGGGAAAGGGGCTGCTTTCCTAGAACCAAGATTGGAAAGCTGGACGACAGCTCAGAGAATAACTCCACCCAGCACGGACTCTCCCTTGCTATCCATTGAGATGCAGGGCAATCTAGGAATGTTTTAATAAATATCCTTGCTCCGTCAAGTGATCAGCAACAAGTCTAGGTAGGGCAGTCGGATTTACCCTTTTTTTCTCTCTCTGGGCAACCTGACAAGCCTCTGAGACTTCCTTTCCCACCCCCTCAAGTGTTCTTTTAAACTAAAAATAAGAAAATAAGAACCGGAGATTGTCAAAACCCCAAACACTTGGGGTGTACTGTGTTGGCATGGCATCCCAGGAGGCATGTCCATTTGCTTACATGTCTGGAGAGTGGACGGTTTTGACGTGTCCTGCGTAGAGCAGCTTGTCATCCATGGGGATCAGTACCCGCAGGCCGTCCTTCAGCTCATCCTTGTCGATGATGCACGAACGGGGGGCTGTAGGATAACGGAGAACGAGAGATAGCATCTGCCTTAGCAGCATGATCAAACACAACAGCCACACCCATCTATAAGGTTACTTAAATTCTTTATTGACCTGCCCAACTCATCCCAAATCTTGGAGGGCAGAGATTCCTTGAGGAAAGAGGAGAACATGCCGTGCCTTCTACGGAGAAGGTTCTGTGTTCCGTCCCTGCCATCTTGAGCTGGGGCTTAAAAGGACCTCTATATAGGATCTCAGAGAGCTGCAGCCAGACAGTGTAAACTGGGGAGGAGACCTTTCCTTAGCTGAAGGGTCATATATCATCAGGCATGGCCTTTCAAAGGATGATGGCACATGCTACTGATTATGCCGGTAACAAAGTAAGTGGAACCACAGCAACAAAGCACTGGAAGTCACTCTCTCTCTCTCACTCACTCACATACACTCAGGGTGGATCTACTATGAAACTAATGAAGCTTAAGCTTCAGAGCCTCTAACCCCAGAGGGGCCCCAGAAGTGACGTTAGTCCGCATTTTAAAAAATAAAATAAAAATTGGGGTGATCTGTCATGGAAGAAGATAGCAGCGGTCACCCGGACTTCGTTGCTGGTTCCGAAGGCGTCCCCATAAGAGTTCAAGCTTCAGAGCCCCAAGAATGTAGGTCCACCACAGCACATGCGTGTGCACAATCACTCTATGACACTCTTTTTGCCTTACCGGCTTCCCCAATCTCTCTTCCTCCCAGCAGAGAGATGGGGCAAGCCAGTAAGGCAGAACAAGTGTGATCCTTTCCTGCATCCTCGGCTCACATGGCTTTTGCCATGGTTGTTGGGAAACAACCTTCTCAGCACACAGCATAGGGAACTTATCCAGTTGGTGATGGGCCAACAGTCATCCCTTCCTGTTTTGCCAAGACATACTCCCTACACCATATTCTAATGTCTTCCTTCTTTCCAACACTCCATTGCTGATGGACAGGCACACTGGGTTAAGTCAGAGCCTATCTAGATTCAAATCCAGAACAACCACTTCGCACACTGGGTAGCTCTTGAGCCATGTTTCAACACTACTCAACCTAATCTACCCGTAAGTAGCTTGTAATAAAAATAAAATACCATCTCTAAAAGGTGAGAAGCAAAGCCATTTCTTCAGCTCTGGGGAAGAAGCATCTCTGCCATGTTTATCTTTCTCCCTCATTTGCTCCCAGACGATCGTACAAGAACTACTTTTTAAATTTTAACAATTGGTGCACACGTTTGCTTTGCCCCCTCTTCCCTCCTCATTGCTTTTTTCCTTTAGTGCTATGTCTCTTCTGTGGCACACCTGTGACTGCTTGTTTTTAATTTATTTGGAGGGGGGGACTGAACGACCGTATTAAAATGTTTTAAGTGCCTAAAAAATATGGATAGATACTTTTTTAAAAAATTAGCTTCTACTACCTAGTTTTTGGGGCATTGCAAAAAGAATCATCCTCCACCAGGGACCCTCTCTCACCTGGAGTCAGCGGCCTTTCCAAAAGCATGCTCAGTGGCACATTCTCATCCTCTGAGAAGCTGCTGTCCTGGTTCGGCTCAAAATCTTCCTCTGCAGCCATGCTCTCCATCAGCTTGCTAACAGCTCCTCCCTTCCCCCGGTTCTGGATGGGAACCAAAGCAGCAGACATTTGCCCAAACCCTTCCACTGTGGCCCACTGAAACACTGATAGCACTTTTCAAATACTTGAAAGGCTAGCATACAGAGGAAGAGCAGGATCAGTTCTCCACCATCCCACAGTGGATGACACACAACAATGGACTCAAGTTACAGGAAGCCAGATTTAGGCTGAATATCAGGAAAAACTTCTTAACTGTTAGAGCAGTACAACAATGGAACCAATGACCTAAAGAGGTGATGAGTGCTCCAGCACTGGAAGCATTCGAGAGAAATTTGGACAACCATCTGGCAGATATCCTTTGATTTGTATTTCTGCATTGAGCAGGTGGTTGGGCTCAGTGGCCTTATAGGCCCCATCCAACTCCATTATTCCATGATCCTATGATTGCTCCTGTCCCTTCCCACTTTCTTTGGCTCTCCAAACAAGAGATATGCATCCCACAAGGGTGGGAGAATCTGACAGCAAAAAGCCAAGTTAGGTACTAGAAATGATCCCAAAGAGACCTGGAGAACATTCCCTTCCTTAATGGTGCATCAGGAGGCAATGAGCTTCTGGATAGCTCCGTGGTTTAGCTATCTGGCTGTGGATTGGGAGTTCAATTCCCCGATGGGCCTCTTGGGAGAAGAGCCAGCCTGTGTGGCCTTGGGCCAGCTGCACGGTCCCAAATGAAAACAAGTGGGGTTGAATATTGTGCAGAGATGGGGGGGGGGGGGACATGGAATGTTGCCATGGACCCTGAATCTTCTAAAGAACTTCAGCTTTCATTCTGCCTTTGTTTTTAAAAGGATGTTTCTAGTCCTCATGGCCGATTCACAGTAAATGGGCGATGCTTGCCGAAATCTCAGAAGACAAAAAGGAGGCCAACTCAGGTTTCTAGCGATTACAGCTACCTTGCCAAAAGCTGGTGACTATTAAAACCAGCATCTATCATGCAAAGCAGCAAAAGCCTTGGAATAAATTATGCAAAACAGGACCAAAACACACACACACACACATTTTCCTGGTTCACACAGTTCAGAATAAATTATGCAAAACTCTGGAATTAATTGTGCAGAATGAAAAAGAAAAAAATAATAATGCAAATCTGATCAGTTTGTTTCATTCAGAGCTGGTCTACCTGTCCAGAAGAAAATGGTAATGAACTGTGCCATTTCAGACTGCTGGTAGGTGATGCAATTTTTCAAATAAATGCTTCAACACGCCATGGTGCTGTCTCATTCTGAGTGAGTGTCTTAGTTGATGCACCCCAAAATTTGCCTGCTCTGGTTAGAAGTCCTGAGACAGAAGAATGTCTCTTCCATCACCGGCTACTTTAGAGTCTCCTAGCTGGATATGGTCCAGGGTAGATATTGATCTACTGTTTAGCGCTGATTCGCTACAGCACATAAGCTCAGACAGCCATTTTGGAATACTTAATCGGGCCAGTTTTCGCACTTTGCACCAGTTGTTTAAAATGACTCCACGTAGTGTTGATTCAGTTAGATATTGATATATTTCTCTTACCACTTTAACATTAACCAACTATTTTTCTTTAGTGGCTGAATGCCAGTATGTTAGCACCAAAGCTAACACTTGCCAATCCTTTTTATAGATTACAGCGATACCTCACATAGTGCCGCCTGATTCGCTACAGCGCGCATGCTCAGGCAGCCATTTTGTGGTAATGGAAGCCCAGTTTACCTAAAGGAAGTAGACCAGGCCTTGAGGAGACTCGGGCCCAGTCTTCCCACTTTCTACCAGTTGGTTAAAATGACCCCATGTAGTGCTGATTCGGTTAATACTCTATTTTCCTGGAACACATCCTGAGTGCTTTAGTGGGGTATTAGTGTATAAACAACCCCTTCTACCACCTTATTAGGGTTACATATCTGGACTCATCCTCTCATACAAGGGGAGGAGCCATTGGTGATTTACACAAATGTTTTTGAGCCGCTGTCAAAGAAGCTCATATCCCTCTGTCCAAGACCACAGACAGCCAACAAGAGCAGTGAATATTGAACTAGATGT
Organism: Intellagama lesueurii; assembly: GCA_037013535.1. Taxonomy (NCBI): domain Eukaryota; kingdom Metazoa; phylum Chordata; class Lepidosauria; order Squamata; family Agamidae; genus Intellagama; species Intellagama lesueurii. The sequence continues at coordinate 17,750,169 of JBAJHW010000012.1, read as the reverse complement.
ACAAAGAGTCTAAACCAGAATTCCATCCTATGCAAGTTGTCGTTCATGGTGCAACGTCTGGAGCGGCTTAAAGTTTCTCAAGGGCAAAGTCCGTAGAGCTTCAGAGGCAAAGGTTTCTGTCTGCCTCAGTTTCTCCTCTGATGTGCTCCCACCTTTGCTCCCTCCCACCACAAAATGTTTCCCCAGAGAAGTGCTGGCCCTTACCTCTTTCTTCACCTCTTTGGCTTTGGTCTTGGCTTTCCTTTTCTTGCTGGAGCCCAGGGAGTTGGCCAAGCTGGCTTGGAGGTCGGGTGGAGAGCTGGCAGTGCCCGGAGGGGAGAGAGAAGAGGAGGAGGAGGAAGAGGAGGAGGAGGAGGAAGAAGAGCAGAATGGACCGTCTTTGCTTTTCTTCTTCTGCACAACCAAAACAACAGGAAAATTCCCAATCAATACAGCTCAACAGCACATCAGAGCAAGAAGGGAGGCAGCCATGCTGGGTCAGCAAGCAAAGCCCAACCGAGCAAGGGGAGTTGGGTGTAGAATCCAACAGCAACATGGCTCAAATCTTCCCGATACCTTCTGGTTCATACCTTAGTGAGTTCCTTCCTCTCCTTCCCTTTGCTTCCCTCCTTTTTGGGACTCAGGGGCGTCCCTTTCACACACCGGCTGGTTTTGGAAGCCGGGGGGGGTGGTAGCAGGGGACAGCACGGCCGAGGACATGGTGGCGTCATGGAGGAAAATCCGCTCACTCCTCCGCCGGTTCCATAGGTCATCGTCACTCATTTCCGGGCCAAACTCAAAGGTCAAGTCCTTGGGAGATTTGAGCTTCTTCAGCTTCCGGTTCTTCTCGGGGGGCATCTTGGCCTTCTCCAAGCTTCCTCCTGGAGTGGGATCCACAACGCTCGCCGACTGTACAGAGGTGGTGTTGCTTGGTTCCAGCAAGCTCTTGATTCCCCGTAGCAGCCCAGAGGGCGATTTCTTTCTGATCTTCACGTCGCTCTCCGAGTCCGTGTATTCGAACTCTGTCCCTAAAGCGGGGGAGAGGGAGAGAAGTGGTGGACCGAGTCAAGAGAAGCCACCACCTTGAACCAATTGGTCCAATTTGGGCGGTGCAAGACTCTGGCACCCCCTCTGCTCCACAGCATCCCAAAACACACACTAGCCATTTGAACGGATGTTGGAAAATGGGGAGTTTAAGAACCTGATTAAAATCGTGACTGATTTTTGGGGGAGCAAATCAAACAAAAAATAATTGTGGGATGCGCACCTACAGATCATAAACCCCCAGATTGTAATCATTTTCCTGCCAGAAGTCATAAAAGCAATCTTGTATGAAGTAATAACAAACTAAAGACTTAAAAGCACTAGCAACACACAAAATGTATTATATGTCCTGTAACAACCCTCTTGCATTTCCCATGGGAACAGTCTAGCAACTGGTCCTTTTGGGGGCCACCAACTGCATGTTCTGACTAGTAGATCTCTGTTCTCTTCTTTTATTGGTGCTTAAGGGCCTGCTTTGTCATTGCTTTCAAATGTTAACTCTTTTGAGTGTCAGTTCTCAGGAAAAGCAGCTCATAAATTAAAGCAACACAAGCAGCGTCTAAAGCAGTGGTGGCTCCCAACCTTGGGTTCCCAGTTGTTCTTGGACTACAACTCCCAGAAGCCTTCATCACTAGTGATGCTGGCCAGGGTTTCTGGGAGTTGTAGTCCAAGAACAGCTGGGGACCCCAGGTTGGGAACCACAGATCTAGAGAGACCCTTGGGACTTGTGAAGAGGGTTGACCCTCAGAGACTCCAGCTTCCCACCCTACTTCCTGAGGTCTCTCCTTCCTGGAGGCTGCACTGAAAGAGGAACCTGCCAGGTTTAATCTGTTTCATCCCAAGAAAACATCTGTATTTGTTCAGAGCACAACTTCCCAGCACCAGCTTTGGGGCTCAAAAAACCCGTTTCTCTCCCTCGCTTACCCAAACCTTTGGGGGAAAAGATGCTCAGAGACTCCAGTCATTTGGTGGATAACCGAGGAAAGTTTCCTTGCTCTCTGTCCTCCTGTCGGATCTTTAGCTCTGGGCCGTGAACTTCTGTGCGTGCCCCCCTTCTCCCTTCAACCACCTCTGGCCAATGCTTCCGTTGCCACTCCCACTAAAGAGGCAAATTTCAGGAAAAAAGCTGGTGGAAATCCCCCCCCCCCGGTGTGTGTGTCACTTGTGCCCAGAAAATAACCACACCCTCATTTTATTTCACAGATGGATATCTGAGACTTTGCTTCCATCAATGGTATACGTCCTGGAAACTCCCCCCCCCCTTCGGCTCGAACAGTGGGGTGGCTCTTTCCCTGAGCCTCAAACATGCACGCTCGCTAAGCATTCAACCCAGCTGATGCTGGTACTTTCAGCCTCGGCATTGACCTCCTTGGAGGGAATTGGAGCCCAAGGTCTATAACTGGAAGAAGACCACATTAAAATTATACTGCATTTCTTACTGCCTAATCAACAGCAACCATTCATAATCATGTGGTAGCAACCATTTCCAAGAACACACAAAGCAGCCTTTCCTAACCTAATGTCTTTTGGATGTACCTTTGCACAGTGTGCAACTTGATTACCAACCTGGGGTCATTAGAAGGATTTCGTGGTACACTGCTCCTGACTGTGGAAGCTCCAGTGCATTGTTACTATTAACAGCCATGGATGGAACTTTCCTCCTCTTCCTCCTCCATGGATTTGAATCTATCTAAGCTATCTTGAATCTGGCTGGACAGCTCAGTAGTTTAGGTACCTGGCTGCAAAGCCAGAGGTTGGGAGTTTGATTCCCCACTGGGCCTCTTAAGGGAAGAGCCAGCCTGTGTGGCCTTGGGCAAGCTGCACAGTCCCAGGGCACCCCCAGAAGAAGGGAAGGGTCAACCACTTCGGACTACTTTCTACCTAGAAAACCCATGGAAAGGTTGCCGTAAGCCAGAATTGATTTGATGGCACACAATTATTGTAAGCTATCTTGAGGCAGATATTTCTATATACATTGGGGAAACACTGGTATCAAGATATTTCAAGTGGGGTGAGAGGAAGGAAAAAGACCACCAAACCCCAGTTTTATCCATTTGCAATTAAAAAGGGAGGGAGATGAGCAATCCTGCTCCATCGGGGGGGGGGGGGAGATGAGATCCCCCCCCCATAAGAGCAGGAAGAGGACAGGCTAAATATAACCCAGCCTCCCACCGAAAGACACCGTTTCCCATTCTGAAGCCCACGATAAATCCCATTATCATTTAATACATATTAATAGAGGGGTTTTATAGATGGAGCTTTTTACAGAGCTGTCTGACTTGGAACGAGCTTGCCTCGGGGGCATTTCCGCAGTCGCAGGCACCCCCCGGGGGAATTTCAGAAAGTGGAAGTTCAATTATTCATGGAGTGGAAGACAGGTGGGGGGGGTAAGGCCGAAGGGGAGGTAGGAGGAGACAACGGAGGTCTCTTTCTCCTGACGGGTTCTTTACTACCCATTTCTCTTCCTGCTTTTGACACAAGGAGGTTGTCATTGTCCTTCTGCCTCCATTTCCTTGCCAGGAATGGAGACGTTAATTCTTGTATACAGTAGGACCCCCTGATCGGCAGAATCAGTATCCACTGATTCACTTATCCACTGCTTGAAATATTAAATAACACCCCCCCCATGTATTTACCAGAACTGGCCACTAGAGGGAGCCACAGATCATGCAGTGAATAGCATTCCCTACTTCCACGTTTTCCGGGATCCCAATGGGAGGCTGGACTTGGAAACCGTTCACTGCAGATCCCACAGTCCTACTGTATAGTACACCCTAAACTGGAATACCTTCGTTGGTCCTTCTAGCTCCATACTGTCCTTCTTTGCTCGGACACCATCGATTCGGGATTTCTGATCGAGTGCTCTTGTCTCTGCCTTACTGAAAAGTCCACTTGAGCTAGAGATCTCGGTGTTGAACTTGAGTTGGGCAAGGTTTCTTCCTTAGACTTAAAACCCCCACAGTCTCCTAAGTCACTGGTTCCTAACCTTGGATCCTCAGATGTCCTTGGACTGCAACTCCCAGAGGCCTTCACCACTCACTATCCTGGCAAGACTTTCTGGGAGTCGCAGTCCAAGAACGTCTAAGGACCCAAAGTTGGGAGCCACTGACCCAGGTAACAAGCCCAAGGATTCTGGGATCACGTTTCCCAGCTCTGTCCATAATACACGGGCTTTGCCACAAAGCCACAGCAAAACCTACCCATCAGGCTTTGCCTCTCTTCCTTCTTCTTGGCCTTCTGCTTGGCTTCCAGCTGGACAATGGAAAGAGACGGGGGAATCACAGGGCTCGGCATTGCGCTGGCTGCAAACCTGGCAAGGAGACCCAAGCCACTCTCATCCAAAGCTGGGGATGAAAGTCGGTCACTGCCCCCCATTCCACAGCTGTCCACCTCTTCCTCTTCTTCATCATCTTCTTCCTCCTCTTCTGAGCTAGAATCTGCCATGCACAAGACAGGAGAAGCCATTACAAGCCCGAACCATGTTTCAGACGGGTCACCTTCCTGTCCCATTCACTGTATAACAACATGCTCTCAGGCCTCCCAACCACCCAACGAACAGAGCCATCTGATGTTGCTGGCTTCCCAGCTTCCTTGGAAGGACAGATTCCTTTCAACAGGAGGTTCTCAACAAAGAGATTCCCAAGGATGCGGCCATGTTTAGTTGCTTGTAGCAGAAGAGTCTTGAGCCAGCTTAAAGACTACCAAATCTTTGGCATAAACGTTTGTGGAGCGCACATTCATTTCTTCGAAGACACGGAAGAAGCAGGCTTTGGTCCACAAAGGTTTATGTGCCAATAAAGCTTGTTAATCTTTCGGAAGACTCAACAAGGAGAGAATGCTTGTAAGGAATTGTGGGTAAAGAAAAGAAGAACTTTAAATTGTCTCCACCCTTAAGATTCATTATGGGCCAAAAACGGGCACGTGGACCCTTGCAATTAAAAAGGAAGGAAAGACACAGAGATCCGGCAGAGCTCAGAGTGACAAACTCCGACAATCCTTACATCTGACAACTCTCAAACATGTTAAACTACGGCTTACAAATCACAAAGTGTTGGAATTGCTTGTGCAAAAATCAGCACGATGCGGCTTCTGGCCTCAGAAAAATTCAAGCATCTCAACTTTCCTTGCATACAGCTACAAGACATGTTCCTGGCCTTTACAGATGCAAGAACGAACCGGACACTATTAGACAATACCTAATAAAAATCGGTAATATAAGAAAGGAGCTTGGTAGGTGTTGTCACAGCCAGGGGTTGAATACCTGACTGGCTAATGGCTAGGTTTAAAAGAAAAATGACCAGTGAGGAGCAAGGGAACCAAGATAGCAGGAGCCAAATTACCCTTCATACAAGACTCAGTGTTTGGTTTTCCCTGATGCAGAAGATAGAGTGACATATTTTTTTCTGGCCCATCATACCTTCTTTCCAATTCCTCTCGTGTACCAACTGTGGCTTTGCAGCAGCTGGAACAAGGATGGTGTGAAAAGGCTGATAAATTGGTACCTACTATTAAGGATCTCCAAGAAAGGATGTGCAATGGTTTTACTAAACAATCTGATCAATTATGGAAAAAGTTCTACCTGCCAAATGAATCTCTGTCTGAAATTTATGCTGCACCTTGCAACCACTTGTGCTTCTAGCTTCACTCTATTGCCATCAAAATTGCGTTATTAAATCTCTCTTTTTTCTCTCTTTCTAAACCTGGAGGCAGAGCTTCGGAGGTAACCCAGGTACCTTTTTCCTAGTTGCCACCATTTCCTGCTCTCCTGTCGTCACTTTTAGACACGGAGCAGACTCTCCCAGAGCTTAGGTAAAAGTGCAAGTACCCCCCCCCCCAAAAAAAAACATACTGCAACTGGTGGATCCCAGGAAAGACACTGGTGGCAGCTGCTAGGTGGGAGCACTCCTCTGCATGCCATCTAAGATGTTCTAGGAAGGACCAACCTGCTCCGTGACTCAACTGCCTGGCTTTGATGAGGTTCCTCAGGACCAAGGCATTTCTATATAGCCTAAAAATGTCACTTATGCTTTGACTTTGCCAGTGGGTGGTGGATTGTCAGCCCACCAGGGTTAACCGTAGGGCCAGCCCCCACATTTCATCCAAATTAGAAAATTCTGGCTTCAGAACAAAGCAGGATATTAAACCATCTTCATAATATGGCTTAGTGAGATCTAAAGTGGTCCAGCAATAAGCAAATACCATCCCACAGTGCTTAAAGCACTCTCTAGGCAGTTTACAATCTCATTATGCAGGCTACACATTGCCTCCCCCACCCTGAGGTACTCAATTTACTCAGCTCAGAAGGATGGAAGGTTTAGTCAACCTTGCGCTAATTGCCTGAGCTCAAACTCAGGTCATGAGCAGAGTCTTGACTGCAGTACTGCCGTTTAAGCACTGCATTGCGAGGTAAATTTAGGGAAGGGAGCAATTAGAGTCCAATAGAAAAGCTCATAGCGACCTAGGCTCCAGTTAAAGAAAGGATCTTGTTCTTAGAGCTTGGAAATAACATGTTAGATTTTAAGTGTTTAACTTCAAACCTGGTCCATTCACATTAAATGGGACAAATGCATCATATTTTAAATGATAATGTTTTAAAATTAAGATTGAACTGGTAAAAACATTACTTTTAACATATTATTCTTTAGATTCATCCATTGGTTTATCCTGCTATTTAATGCAAAGGTAACTATCACTCGATATTTTAGATAAGGTTTAGACTGCCAAAGGTTTAATATTTCACATCTTTCAAGAGTGAGCCCTAACTCTGATTATGGAAACTTGTTAATTAGCTCCATCTTTGTCTTCCATTGTTTCCTACTTTCTCTTCAAAAACCAATGCAGTGAGGTGGAGTTGGCTGACACCATTATTGAAGCTTACAACGCCGTTGAACCTACTAGAAAGCCAGATCCGAGTTTGAAAATGGAGGTTCTTGGCTTGCTTAGCAGAAAGCAGGATTTCTGAGAAAGTTTAGTAAAAGCATCATGCAAAATCTTCAAAAGGAATATTTACAAGACCTCACTGGACGTCACAGTGTTGGATTTGTAACAACACCCCTAATCTTTCAGTATTTTTAAATATTTGATGATAAAATAGGTGGCCCAGCCCTCATGGGAGAATCTCCATCTTTGTTTTTATTTGTATCCTGTCTTATCCTGAGGACCCTTAGAACACTTAACAATATAACATCAGGGATTTTAAAAAGAAAAAAAAACCCACACACATAAACCAGCTAAGAAGTTGCTTATTGTCCTCTAAACGTTGGTGCAACAATTCGGTAAAAGAAAAGCGCTTTCAGTGACAAATGAATCATCTTCTCTCTTATCCTTGAATCACAAGGACTAGCAACTTATCGAGTTAAAGAAAAGAAAGCCAGATCCGAGTAAAAATTCCTGGAATGCACTCAAGCCCACTGTGTGGGACAAGCGGATATAGAGCTAAAGACAACGTTTTCTTGTGGTATTGTCAATTCAGTACCAAAACCTTTGAGCGCGCCACCCCACTCTTAACCCTAAGTAGGAAAAATAATGGAAAACAATAGTTAGGTTAAACAAGAGACAAGACATTTGTTAAGTTACCACATAAATGCAACAAGATGGCTGAGAAAAGCATGGGTTAAGGATAGGGATGGGAGCAAGGAAAGGGGTAGCAGTGCACATTTAAGGTTAATTTTGTACTGTTAAATATATATATATATATAGTGCTTATATATATTATAGCAAACACAACACATTTTCATGTTGCCAAGCAGCAGATTTAACAGCGTACAAAGCTGGCTAAGTGCAGGCAGACGTTTGGCAGCTATTTGGTCCTCCAAACCTGGCTCCCATGGGCCAGTTCAAATTCCAGTGATGGTTGCTTTCAGTTTCACCGTTCTCACAAATGTTCGTTAAAAATGCAAAAACTTTTGTGGTTGAGAGTTTTTTCTCCCCCGTATGTGTTTTATGCTGCTGACTCCAGAAATAGGTATGGTGCTGGGTTCTGGGTGTTTGGTTTTTTTTTTAAGTCCTTTATAAAACAGAAAGGGATGGTTCTAAAGGATTCCCAGAACTGTCGGGAGGTTGCTAGAGAAAAGATTGAAGGCACATTGTACTACAGGAGAATCTATGGTTTTTAGGTTAACATATTTTTTGAAGGCAGAGCCACATTATAGGAAAACACCCTGTGATGATGCTGAAAATGATGATGATCTTAAAACTGCAGAGCTGGAAGGGACCCTATGGATCATCGGGTCCAGCCCCTGACAAGGAGGTGTACTTGGGAATTGAACTCTCAAACTCTGGCTTCGCTGCCGGAGACCTAAACCACCGAGCTATTCAGCCCAGTGTTGTGTTCTGCACTCCTGCTCTGTAAAGAGTAATACAACTTGCTCTGAGTAATAGTAAGCACTTTCCCACTATTTTTTCTCTACAGTGCACATCCATATTGACATATACTGGAGAGAAAATGCTCAGCAGAACATCATCATGATGTTCTAACTCATTCGGAAAGTCACACTGAGGCTAGGAAACCCTAGATGTCATCCCAGGGTTACATGCTACAATACACACAAGCCATCGCATTGGCCTTTTTCACTGAAGATGATAAGAGTTATAGTACCAAGGACGACACACTGTCGCCCACCTCTAAGCTAGACATTACTGGTGGTAGGAGGCTTCACTCATGCCTGCTGATTTCACCAGTAGTCCTGACTTTTTAAAATTATTATTATCTGCAGAGAGCAAATTACAGTATACAGTGGTGCCTCGCTAGACGATGTTAATCCGTTCCACGAAGATCGCTGTCTAGCGAAAACATCGTCTAGCGAAGCACGTTTTCCCATTGGAATGCATTGAAATCTCTTCAATGCGTTCCAAGGGAAAACTCAGTCGTCTAGCGAAAATCTCCCATAGGGAAACCTCGTCTAGCGAGTGCGGGTCCCCGTCGGAATGCACTGACAGCTTTTGACCACTAGTCGGCGCATTCCTATGGGGAAACCTCATCGTCTAGCGAAAATTCCCCATAGGAGACCATCGTTTTGCGAAGCGCAGTAGCGATCGCAAAAAGCCATCGTCTAGCGATTTCCTCGTCCTGCGAGGCAATCGTCTGGCGAGGCACCACTGTACTTTCAAACCGTGGTTGCCGTACTGGTGAAAAGCTTGAGCTCAGTGGAATCCAGTGGTCAGCTTCCATAAGAACTCACCAGGCTTGGGATTTCTCTGCTATGACCAGTTTAGGCACAATTCACTGGAAGATGACTGGTTTAAAATGGTTTGTCAGTTTAAAAGCTTTTAAATGATTGAGACATTGCCCCTTACTAATTGGACGACTGAGTTTCAAAACAGAAACCCAAGCCCAATAATTTTACAATCTCCAATCCATTTTATCAAAGTGTCTGTAATAAAAATAGAGATAGCCACGAATCACTGAACCGGCAGTTCGTGCCAATTCATAGTTCTGCCGAACAGGGGATTGGTGGTTCCCAGCCCCGCCTCCTCCAGCGGCCACCCACTCAGAGGCATAGACTTAGCTTCCCTGCCCCACCTCCTCAAGACACTGCCTCCGAGTGGATGCCCGCTGGAGAAGGCAGGACTGGGAACCACCGAACACATGTTCGGCTGAGAACGAACTGGTACGAACTGCCGGTTCAGCTGTTCATGCTGATCTCTAAATACAAGCATTTTTTTAAAGAAAAAAAGCCGACAGGTGGCCAGATTTTTCTTTAGGGGAGGCATTTCCCCTTTTCTCTCATACAGAAGAGAATCAATGTGATGATAGTCACAAAGCATTTAGTTCAACAGAGGTTCATGTTGGCACGAACGGGCTGCAAAGAAAACTTCCTGATACACTGATCTCTCCTGTAAGAAAAGTAAGTTTTCATCTTGTAGCCGTTAACCTACTTATCCAGCAAGCTTCCCTTCACAGTCGGAAGTCAGCTTTTTTTAGGACCATGTCCTACTTCTTGTTCAAACTCTTCAATGTGTGAGTTCAAAAAGGACTCACACAAACTCTTCTAAGAAATGAGGCCTCCAAAGGAGGCTGTGCGCCTTCCTGCAGTAGGGTTTTATAAAACTGTTCCTAAAAAAATCTCTCCTGTGACATTTTGACCAGGAAGTAAAAAAAAATCTGCTTCAGAGAACAGCATCTTCTGAGAAAGCCAAAACCTTTTCTGGAGTCATCACCAAAACACGGTTCTTTATTAAGCCCTATTCAGGCACAACCAAATTGTAACTGTGGAGTTTGGGGGTGAGGTGGGGGACACAGAAATGCACATGCCAGGCTGACCATCTTCACCCATAATGTTCCTGAGCCAGACTGGAGGGTCTGAAAAACAGTTGAATTCGTGTTCACAAGAGCACGGTCATTATTACAGTTCCCTGTATGGTGAGGAATTCAGAGAAAACACCACCAGCTTTTCAACTGAACTAAGGCTGCCATCCATCCCTTTTTTGGGGGAGCAAGGCAGGACAGAAAGAATTGCAAATAAATAAATCGTAAACAGACACATGTGGGCAAACACTGTTCCAGCTTGTCTTTAGACCTTCCAGGTGAACACGTGGAGACCAGGGTTATGAAAAGTAGAGTCAGCATGAGCACATCCGTGTCCCCTCCATCATTTACAATTCTGCAATGCTTTTGTTAAAAATCACTCTGTGGCGAAAGAACTCAAAAACCAGTATGGCATTGGCATTCTTATCTCAAATAAGAAAAAGGAAAAAAAATTCAGATTGTTACCAAAATCACCATCATCGTTACCATCGTCACCATCATCCAGATCATTTCAGTGTTGCCACTGAGCGGAAGAGAAGGGGGTAAACAAAAAACAAAAACAAAAAACAAAAAAAAACAGAAAAACGGCTGAGATTGAAAAGAGGATAGAAAGTGGGGGGAAAAAAGGAATTTTTTGCCTACCTACATAATAAGATTCGGGTTCATGCTTAAGGACCTTGCGCTGAGCAGTGTCTGCCCTGCTCCCAGCCAATCGCTTTGCTTCTTTTGCGGAGCGCGAGAGCAAATGTGAGGGGCCGGTACAGAGACTCAACACGTCATGGGAAAGGGTGAAGGGTGAAGGGACAGGCCAAGCAGCTGCAAGGAAAAGGCGAGCACGCTAGAAAAACTGAGGTTATTAATGGTTTTAGTAAATCAAGGAAAAGCCATTAGAAATACTATTACACAAATATCCCTTAAAATAAAACTCAGAGGGGAAAAAAAGATATATATTTATTTCTAAATCAGTAATAGACAAACACGTTGGCACCTTGTTTTGGATATTCTTCCCAACCCTTCCTGACCTCCCCCAGCAAAAGTAACTTTATGGAGTGAAGTAAAGAACACATGGTTAAAATTTTACGCCCCTGCATTTTCCGCACCTCAGCAGCCCGATTGGCGTGAGGAGGCGCCGCAGAGTTTTCAAAAAGGAAAGCAATTCTGGGTTTTCGGTTTTTCGGTTTGGTTCGGGCGAGCCTTCGGAAATTAGAACTAAATTTTCTGTTTGCTTGGTCAAGAGCAAACGCGTGTTTGTTTGTTTTTTTTAAAAAAAACAGGAAATCTGAAAATAGGAACAGATGTCCTCAATTTTGACAATCCTTTCTTTTAAAAAAATCAAAAATCAAAAGGCAGCTTAGAAGCCTTTAAAACAAGTCAGATCTGGAGCAAAGTAAATAATGGGACATTACATTTCTATCACAAGCAAATGTGTTTTTACTAGGAAATCAACCCCATTTTGAGTTACTGCATTTCCTTCTAGATAAGTGTGCAGAGAAATGCAACCTCAGTATAAGTCTCCTTAGCCCCTCTTTGCTGGAAAATCCCACTCGGCTTCTGTTTTTCTCAAGTTTTGTTTTGTTTTGTTTTAAGTTTCCCCTAGTATTTGAGGGCTGCCATTCACATCAAGGCTATCCCTTAGGCAGGAAAATTGCACAACCATCCTTCCTCTCATTCTCTCTTAATTCATTTTTATTCTATTTATTTTTGATTCCTGGACTGCACGGTTGGGTCTGGAATAGGAAAGAAGGCTAGTTGACAAGAAATTAAAAAGGAGACTGACCAGGTCTTCTCAAATTCAACTCGTGAGACCAAACCTTTACTCTGAATAATGTCTGCCTGTTATATCTCTCCCTTCCCTCTTGCTGAACATACAGTCAAGACAAGCTTGCTCCTCTGGGGATCTGAGTTTCTAAGTCTGAGGGCTCATTCAAATGACCTTTGGCTAGTATGATTATTTAATGAATTTGCTCTATATGGGGGGATGGTCTACCAGCCCAATGCCCTTTTTTCCCTCTCTCTCTGTCTCCTCCATCCTTCTCCAAGAGAGAAGGGGAGCTAACAAGAAACAGATTTTAAAAACCCTACTGTCTGCCCTCTACACTGCATCGTATATTTAGTTCATATTTTCTTTGCTCCTGTGCATTCGTTGCAAGGTTTCAAACATCCATAACCCTCTAGATTAAATTTATCAAAACCGGGGGGAAAGGAAGCAACATCACTCAGGGTAAGAAAAAAGCCTTAAAATTAGTCTACAGCCAATTGATTCTTGTAACAGGGGGGGAAATGATTTATTTATTTTTTTACAGATTAATGCCAGTTTTAGCAGCCAAAAAACCCCCCCAAAAAACGGGGGTTAATATTTTTTTCCCTCTCATTTCTTCTGCAAAGGGCATCTTTTCAAAAACAAAGAAGTACATTTTGAGGGTGGGGGGGAACGTCACCCGCTGCGTAATAATCTATGCGTAATTTAAGAAGATGTGCTTGGTTTAAAAAGAAAAGTGAGACTGATATGTTGATGGGTTGTTGTTCCTGGAAAAATGAAGCACTTCAGAGAAATGCAAACGAGGGATATTTGAATAATAGAGAGATGACAACAAATTGTTTTCATTCCTTAAACCCCCCCCTCCCACCCGAATTCTTTGGAAGTGATGAGGGACAGCAGGATGGAGTGAAGCAGCAAGCTAATCACCTAGGGAGAGACACAGCAAGAGAGACAAGGCAGACGGGTTTAGTTAAAAACAAACTGGATACTTTTAATAAAAAGCTTCGTACCAAATTGCAATACAAACATCAAGGAGGCACTCCCACAGAACAGAGATGCTAATTTACAAAACTTCCTCCCCGAGCCTCTAAGACATGTCAGAACGAAATGGGGGGAAAGCCAAGAGGAGCAGGAGGGAAGCCACATATAATAACAGTGATGGTCGTGAGAGATGAAGGGGAGCAGGAAGGGGAATATAGTTTAGAAAGGGGGGGGTGTCTTGTGCGGGGAAGGGAGGCATGGCGGAGACTAAACTTCTGGTTGATATAAAAAAAGGATGGTTAATTAGTGACATAAGGTGATCGGGTTTTTGTAGAAAATGGACATTGACAAAGCAGGGCATGCAGCCAAAGTGGCTGTCGTCCAAGGTGGCTCACCGCAGGACCATCCAAGATGGCCGACCAACCCCACTGCACCTGAATCCGATGCTCTCTCATTCACTCAAAACATTTAAAACATTTTTTAAAAATTGTTTTGTTTTGTGTTATAATCTAGTAACCTTGATCGAACGAGTCCTCCGAAGAGTCACTGAACGAAGATCCAGCTTCGGCGTCTCTGGGCAGCAAACAGAAGGGCTGCTTCCTGCTGGCAGCCAGTTTAGATCTGAGAGTCCTACTGGCTGAAATGCCTTTCTTGGTTGCTTTGAGGCCTCCGGCAATCCGGCTGCTCTTTTGGGCCACTACACTGTAGAGGCTGGGGGGTCTCATTCTGCAGCTGGTCAAGGAATGAGACGACCATTCGTCCTTCAGAGATTCATTATCTTCCTCAGAGTCTGTATCTGCAGTCAATGTAATCTTTATTATTTGGAGCTTGTTTTTTTTTTTTTAAATAAATAACAACAGCACAATTTTGCCATAATTTGCAGTTCCACCTGCCACGCTGAGAAATAACAGCCACTTCACTGGTTAAAGTAAATGCTTCTAGAAAAAGTCCTACCCTCCGTACCACATTTCTATAAGACCCAACCTATCTACTCCATTTCTATGCCTTGTATGTATAGAAGCTGGGGGCAAAGAGGAACACGGCTGGATACCCAAACTCAAATCCCCAGATTTCATAGCACTCAGAGCCGGCACAGATGTGAAGTAAGGTAGTCATGGGTTCCCATCCAGTATAATGCTCAGGTTGCAGTTCTGTACTAATGCATTTGCTGCTACTTAATGGTTGCATCCCAACCGTTCTGATGACTGTTTATGGACAACCATCAGATAGCTCAGGAACATTATGCAGTTGCTTCTGTGCACAAGCTCTGTTTGTTGGTGATGCTGATGTGAGAAGGCACCATGTCATTCCCAAGGCTCTCTCTTGATAGAAGTTGTTAGAAGTATGTCTGGAAATGTCAAACTAGGCAATTTGAGTATTGGAAGGATCTAGCCTAAGGAAGGTGAAGTGTACTGGATTGTTCCTTCTGCCCTACTGGAGGACAGCCAAGAGATTTCAGTAGGGGACTAATGTCATGAGAAACACCCTACAGGATCAAACCAAAAATCCATCTAGTCTAGTATCCCACCACAGATATAATCAAGTGTTTATCAAAAGTCAACGAACTGAACTTGAAAGCAGCGTGCTCCGGCACCCATAAGCCACTGAAACTGGATGTTTTATATAATCATCCTGATTTATTGCCACTGGCGAACCCAAAGCTTGGAAGTAACTAACCGGTTGCCAACGACTTGTTACAAATAATCAGCTATTTGTAACTAACTCCTTTCCCCCATGCTTAAGCTTTCATCAAGCAGGGTCACACTTGCAACACAGCGTCAAGTCTATTTTTGTGGTACAACTGGAACTTTTTCGTTCCTTGTATATGACCAGCTGTGGCCTCCTGAAACTGTTGATGGAAGAAGACCCCAGGGCTCAAGGGCTGGCCCGTGCTATGCCTCGTCCTCTGTTTTGGGAGCCGACGCCATGTCAAGACAGACAGGAGAAGGCTCTGTTTTCTACCCCAGGCCAGCGGCTTGTATATTCAGACTATTTATGTACTGCCTGTACATAAATACATAAGTACAAATAATGTACTGCCTGTACATTAGAAGGCATTTAATGGCATTTAAGAAAAGGGAGGCCTTTTAAAAAAAATACGCACGTGTAATTATAATGAATTGGGCTAATAACTCGTTAATTACTTTTGCAAAGCTCTGGACAGACCCCCTCCTTCACAGCAAATGCAGCCTTTGCTCGTTGGAAGTCTTTCCTCTATTTTGGACTATCTCACAGACCGGGTGATTCCTACGTGTCCCAGACAGAGAGTAGCTTTCTCTCAATCCTCTTCAGTCCCCACTACGCAAACCTAGAGACTAACCTTTCCTTCTCACAAAGGCAAGAAAGAACTCCTCCTTCCAAAAAAGGTCACTTACTGTAGGAATAGCTGCTAACTTCAGAGATTGCGGGTGAACTGGAAATCTTCAGGTGGCCCTTGACTTTCAGCCCCATCTCCATCTTCTTCATTTTGGCAGCCATTTTGTTTTTACCTTCCTTGGAGGCTTTCAGGGAGAAACTGAAGGTTTTGGCCACGCTCTTCCTCTCATCCTTGCCAAGCAAAGCCTCGTGGTGTGACAGGTACCTGCTGCTGTAACACCTGCCATTTTTTGGCCTCCCCACAGAGCCGTCTGCAAACTTAAAAGGGGATTTCAGTTTGTTGTGCCTGGAAAGGGACAGGGCTTTGTCGAGCTTGCTCACCAACTGCTCCTGATCAGATGACAGCTTCTTCTTCTTAATCTTTAACTGCAGGAGAAGGAAAGGCAAGGGGTGCTGGTTAACTCCTCATTGCCAGTCTCTCCAGCTCCACCTTTTATGCCTGAAGATACCTTTCTTGTTCTACGGTTTCCAACCAGTCCCACCAAGGACCTCCTTAATGCCTTGCCACAGAACCCAAGACTTTTGCAAAAGATTTTGTGGCTTGTGCTAGAGCAGGAGTCATCCATCTGGGGCCCTCCAATTGTTTTCTCTTACATGTCCCAGAGGTCCCACCAGTTGTCACAGTTTACAGGGAGACGGTGGGACAAAATATATGGAGGACACCAGGTTGGGCAAAACCCTTCTAGAGCACTCATACCAGGTTCACGCCCAAGGACTACTCATCTGGTTGGCTCTTACCAAATGTTCCTGCAGCCCAAGAGCCCTGGAACAATGCAAAGCAAGGCTGGAAGCTTTTGCCCATCATTCTGATCTGTTCATACTGAGGTATGCCCTGATTGACTTCCAAAACACCTTGGGGTTCCCCAGAACAAATTCCAGACCACAGACTTTGCATGTCTGGAACTAGAAGCTCTGTGTTGCTAAGCAAACATGAAAACCTCCACGGTGCTGATGCTGGTATTCCTTGACAGCTGCTTTTGCTGAAGTTACTTCAAAATGGGCCAACTAGATGTCCTGCTACACTCTCCATGGTTTACTTGAGGTTGAGATAGGACGTTGGAGATCTAAGGTCTAGCTGCCCCTGAAACTCAACACACTGGGAGACCACAGGCTAGTTACATTTTCCCATCGTGGCCACAGTGAGGATAAAACTGAAAGGAGGAAAGCCACGTAGGGCTGAAAGAAGGACTATCAGTGTAACAGAGAGAGGGAGAGAGATGGCGGACAGGCACAGCATGGGAAAGAGACTTAACACAAGGCCAAACTCTTCACAAAACAGGATAAAAACGATTTCCTTTGCCTCTGAGTTGAACCTCCACTGAAATCTCATCTAAGAACAACATTCAGACTGAAATTGAACAGGTTTTCTTCAGGTAACCAGGGAAGTTTGAGGGAAAAGCCAGAAGAGTTTTAATTAGTGTAGCAGAGTTTATCCACCCCCTAATCCTGACACTCTACAGGGCAAAATCAGCAAGTGAAACACCAGTGTCTCAAGAGCAGAGCTTGGAAACCTTAGTGAAAATGGCTCAGGATTTAACATGTGCTGATATTAATTGCAGTTTGGGGTGGCAGAGTTGATGTGCCACCGATACCAGTAACAAGTTTTTCCCTTGGAAAAAAACTTTTAAAATGCGCCACTTTTTAAAAATGATGGTTTTGAAATAACAAGTTTGTGTTATTCAGTGCACCAAAAGCCATCATGCACTGGTGTTAAACTTAAGCCTCAGAAAAGAACAGTGAGATACTGTCATTATCACAAAAACTTACACATCATTACATGTCATGTGTTCCTTCCGAGCGCTGCTGAGAAGGGTCTCTTCCAAACTAGTCTTGTTTCACTTGATTTATGTTCTATATTGGCTGCATCAATGGACTTCTGCCCCTTTCCTTCCATCTATTCCAGTGTCTCCCAACCTTGGGTCCCCAGATGTTCTTGGACTAAAACTCCCAGAAGCCTCCACCACTTGCTGTGTTGGTCACGGTTTCTGGGAGTTGTAGTCCAAGAACATCTGGAAACCCAAGGTTGGGAACCACTGCTCTGTTCCAGTAGCCCAACAAATTTGGCCACTATTTTTATATAAAGGGAGGACTGAAGACCAGTGTGGTGAAGCAAACAGTGTTGAGCAAGGAGGAGAAATCAAAATTTAAATCCTCTCTCATCCATCAAGACAGACAAATGGGGAAGATAATTTCTCAGTACAACGTGCTCAACGTCCCATTGAGATACAGTAAAGAAACCCACCTCAGCTGGCATCTTTTGCCCTATCCTTCTGGAACAGTTTCCAGACTGAACACTGATGGAAGGGTTCAGGAGGAATACTTCAGAATTTCCCAGTACAAGATTCAAACTATTAAAATTTCGGGTGACCTCTGATTTCCATCCAGAATTTCAGCAGATCATCTTCCTCTTGACTCATCCTTCCCTACTTCTATAGACTACCAGGGTTGAGCTCCCAAGAAACACTTCACAATGAGAAAACAACTGGAAAAACTCACCACCTGGCCATGTTTTCCTGTCACAAATGATAGTACAAAGTCACGTCTAAGCCTGGGGTAGAAAAACAATGCCTTGAGGCAGCCCAGCCGTGCACTAGGGCTTCAAGTAGGCCACCACATGGAAAGAAGTACCAACCTCGCTGGAGAAATTTGCCAACATAGGGTGCTCTTCCCAACCACGGTTCCTGCCTTTTGCCTTCCCGCTGGTGCTCTCCACCTCCTTTTCATCATCAAGGAGAAGGGCTCGGTGTCTCTTCCTTGTTCCTTCCCCGGTTTCCGAGTCTTCAGAGAGCAGGAAGGACTTGCTCAGTCTTAGAGAGAGGGAGAGAGAAAGAGAGAGAGATGAAAAAGTCTTTGTTAACTAGGCCTGCCTTTGCTTTCCCTCCAGATGAGGATCGAAGAAAACTAGTATATCTGCAAAGCAGCACTGGAGTTGTGATCCAATGCTTGGAACTGACAGGCAGTACAAGGAAGAAGGGCTGCTACCTGCACCAGCTTCACCTAATTTGAACCCCCAAATATAGAAAAGTTATGGTGATTGGGGTGCTTCAGTATTTCCAGGTGGTGGAGAAATGCCATGGATTCTTCTGTGTTTTGCACAGTATTAGAAGGAAGGAAGATGAGTCCATTTGCTTTAACCAAGAGAAGAGCTGAGCGCTTTGGTTTCCAACTGGGAGTTACTGCAGAAATGCCAAGGTGGCGTGCGATTTTCGTGACAAGAAACATATTTTTATCAACTTGACTATTTTTTTTAAATCCAAATTTACGTTTTGTTTCCTGCTGCTTAAGGTCAAACACATTTTGATTTGACTTCTTGTTTATGGCACAAAGATTTCTATTTCTAGAAAAAAAATCAGTTTCTCATAGGTCTTTGGGTTTGTTTTTCTTTTCATGTTATAGATGGATTTTTTTCTTCTTCTTACAGAGGGGGTTGGCCGGCAGCACAGGAGAGCTGAGAAGACATGAAGTTTTCTCAAAAATAGAAAAGAGAGGAGTGATGTCAAAACGTTCCTGAAAGCTTTGGGAACCACTGACTCAATGCCTTTTGGAAATCAAGATCTTGAGCAGACATAAGTTTAATTCAACAAGCATCATACAGACTAAATCCTGCAAAACCCATGGCAAACATCCTTTCACTTCAATTACTGAAACCTCACACAGCAATGATGAATTCTGAAGAAAAAGCAAGCAATTTCACACGGACTTATCTGCATTTAAATTTAAGCAGTGCTTTAAAAACCACCATTAAAAATCTGGGAAGAAACAGTCATAAATGGAAAGGGCCGCGAACCACCGTAATTGGAGGGGCTTGACTTCAGGAGAGAGTGGCAGCACAGGAAAGCTGAGGGATCACCGGTTCAGCAGTTCCAGCTGGAATTCCACCATTTGGAAATAAGGGGAAATCATGCTTTCTGTGTCGTGTCTCCTCGTTTGGCTTGATTTATTCTGTCTTTCACAATAACGGGTAGTGGCCAAGAACTGAGTTGGGAAGTTCTGCCCCCAAATAACTCGGAATTGGAAGGTGGGGAGGCATGTCTTGCAGAAAGGTAACCGATAAACACAGCACATCAATAAAGAACATATGGACCCTCCTCTGATTTTTGAGTTTCCGTCAGGCACTTTATGTACTTTCTAGTCTGCAACTGAAGGTTGAAGAACAAGAATTTTTAAAAAGTGAGTTTGAAAAACTCCTTAAAAACCTGAAACTCTTGAACCCAATGTCAAATTTTGTATTTGCACTATGGGGCTGTGCAAGGTATTCTGGCTTTGGTGCTTCCTTGTGAATTGAACTATGTGGAATGACAGAGGAAGAGGAGAAAGCACGACATTTGCAATTTTCGAAGAAGTGAATTTCTGCAGCCTATACAGAATCTGGATGATGGAGGTGAGGATTAGAGGCTTTAAGAAAGCACAAAATGTCAAATTCTCTGGATATCAGCCATAGCTTCTTTAAGATAGTCATCACATTTTTTACAGTGTAGACACCACCTACAGGTATACCATCTCACACACACACATGCTTTCCAGCTACCCATGAGGTTTCCAAGTCTTCCAAACTAGCAAAGCAGATAAACAGAACACAGGAGTTATGCAGGAGGGGGTGAAGATTTCTCAAGACACACTGGATAAACAGCAAGAGAAAAATGACAGGAAAACATGAGGGTCTGGGCACCAAATCGCTCCTTTAGACTGCCAACGTCTAGCTCCATGGAAGAGGAGAATCAACAGCAATACTGACCGGGTCCACCATATCCAGCCAAAGAGGATACTTGTACTTATGAAAAGGTCCAAGAGAAGTACAGAAAACATTAAGGCACCCAAGTGGAAGAGAAGCAAAGTTCTAGGTTCATCTACTCGGGAGCGAAGGCAGATGGAAAGCAAAAGGAGCAAGCTTCACAGACAGGACACGACAGAACATCTCCGATGCAGATCCACATAGCCTTTTGGGTTTCTTTAGTGAAATCAACAAGGATGCCCAGTCACCCGCTCCAGGATGAGGAAAAAACCACCCTTTTCAGAAGTACTGCGCTTTTCCTTCACCACTAACACATCTAGTTCATTCAACGCTCACTCTGTGCTACAAGCGGTTGCCCCCACACCACCGATTTGGGGGCCAACAAGCCACCGTGCAGCAAGCCACAAGCACTGACACGCATCCTCACGACGCATGCAACCGCCACCTCGCTGCTGTACAGAAAAAGAGGGGTGTGTGCATGTGTGAGAGCGAGCACCTGTGCACATATGTGTGCATGTGTGTGACCCATCCAGGGCAGAGACCCTTCTCCCCCACAATCCAACCTTACTTTCCACTTGTGCAGTCACTCTTCCCTCTCTCCTTAGGGGGCGACAGAGCACTTGATCCATGCTTCCTCTTCCTGGGCCTTCCTGGGCCTCGTCTTGTCAAGCTTTTCTCGTCATGCTTTTCCCTTTAAAAAAACCACACGCTTGACTGTTAACCAAAAGCAGCGCAAAACAGAATTTTAAAAAGAAGATGCAAAGGAAGGAAGGGGTGGGGAGAAAAGCAGTGGGGGAAAAAAAAAGAAATTCAAAGGACCCGAACAAAACTCGACACAACTTGATCCACCGCCAAACTTCTGCACTGACCTACTCAAAACCAACTTTCACCAGGAAGGCCACTGCTAGTAGGATGCCTACAAAGTCAAAACGTGGCCCGCACAGATCCCCTTTATGAGCAGCAAGGTGGCTTCGCCATTCTCAACCATTTTGGTTCAAACATACTGACGTACCGAGAGAGGGACAAGGGAGGCCAGGTGTGAAGAGAGCAACGACACCTAAGCAAGCCAGCCGGCTACAAAAGATTCTACCAGCCGGTGACCGGATAACTTACTCAGAGTCTCTCCGCCGCTGCAGTTTCATCAGCTCTCTCTGCTTTTCCTTGTACCTCCTCTGCAGCTCGGCCAGCCGCATCCGGTAATCTAGCTCCAAGGCCTCCATGTTCTCAGTGGCCGACTTTATGGAGTACATCTGAGAGGAGGGAGTCGGAAGGACAGCAAGAATTTAGGAGAGGGGGTAGGGTAAAGAAGAGAAGGGGATTGTGCAACTCATCACATAGTCCACCCTGATCTACAGCCTACTGTCTAAATAAATGATGTGGTTCCAAACGGGATTGGCAGGATGCTACAGGGACATGACCATCAACACCACTTATACCAATCCTACACTAGTTATGTTGGTTCCCATGCTGCTTCTGTTTAATTGATTTCTAAAGTCTTAAAGTGGTCTAGAACTGGGCGATCATGAGAACCAGTTTCACCTGTACAAACCCATGCATCATGGAGCCCTAAGATCTTACAAGTCAAGACCTGAAGCCCTAGCTCTGTGCTAGAACACATGCTTCCGTCTTTGGCACCACCAGTATTTATTTATTTAACACATTTATATACTGCACTTCCTTCAGGTCAGAGCAAAATACCAGCAGACCCCGGCATGTAAAACCTAATTGGCTCCCTAAGGATGGTTGTAGAGTAAGCCATTGTTAAGCTGAATCCTGTTTTCCCATTAGGATCAACGTGAGAACATGGGTTTGGTTCCTGGAGAATGTCTGAACTTGATAAATTAAACCTCAGCTGCCTTGTTATTTCTTCCTCACACCTCCTCTCTCTACCTTACTTGCCTGGCTACTCCTCTTTGACCTCCACTATCTTCTCGCTTCTCCCTCCCTCCTCTACTCTCTCGCTCTCAATGCAAACATGCTCATTTACACCACGAGCCACATAGTTGGAAAAATGATTTGGGGGACACAAGCGAGCATTGGCTAATATTCCAGCAGCTGCAAAAGCAGGGGGCTGGAAAGCAAGCCATTGTGAGTCGAAAGTCCCCCTGAATGTCAGATACCCCTCGCACACTGATCAGAACTAGACCGGACTAGCTTTGCTGCGTCATATACCTTCAGAACTTAACCCTGAAAAAGACCACTCACCGGCTCGTCTTTCTTTTGCATCCAGCTGTACTTTTTGTTGGGGTTCAGTTCTCGAGGTAGACGGATGTTTTTCAGGCTGTCCATAAAGGGAGTTGAGAGGACTTCCATCAGCATTTGGGTGCTGGCAGCTAACAGACCCTCGAGGGTTGGGCGCATCGGGAAGTTCTCCTGACCTGCTCGAGAGAAACCATTTTTGGCTTCTGTTCTGCCCACAAGGATGGGTTCCCCTCAGAAGGAAGCATTTAAGCTACACAGACATATCACACTTGCACCCATACCAAGAGCTGGTTCAGAGGCAGCAAGCAACCAATCCATAATTTGTTTAGACCGACCCTCAGGCTTGCACTCAAACTCCCCTCCAGAAGATTTCTTAGGGCCCATTTCTACCACATCCGTCAATGAAAAACAAAGCTGGACTACATGTCATTTTGGTCTGATCACACCAGCAAAGTCTTACAACAGGACAATTTCTCCCATCTCACTTACGGTATAAGTGTGATCTTTATTTCTCCTTTAGTGGTGGTGGTGTTTTTCCATTCCTACCACAGAGTGGTGTGTTGTACAATGCTTTCCTCCTTTCAGTTTTAAGTTATGTTCTCAAACTTTTTATGTTATGTTCTCAAACTTGATTGATTGAATGACCTAGGACAATAGTTCACAACCTTGGGTCCCCAGATGTTCTTGGACTGCAACTCCCAGAAACCCTGGGCAGCACAGCTAGCAGTGAAGGCTTCTGGGAATTGCAGTCCTAGAGCACCTGGATTACCTAAGGTTGGGATCTACTGATCTAAAGCAAGGACTGTGCATCAATGACGTCTTAAGGCCCTGCCATATATATGGTAAGCTGTCACAGCATTCCACCCTTGCCAGATCAAACTTGTACATCTTAGATGCCACTGTTCCTGGAAGGACTCAACTCCCAAGCACAGGAAGATCACCCTCAACCCACAACCTCACCTTGAGTCTCCTGCTTCCTCTTCTCCAGCTCCATCTCAGCAATTTCACTTAACAGGGTGATTCCCTGCAGGAAGGTGTGCTCGGGTGACAGACTGGAGGACACTTCCAGGTTGACCACCGCCTCTTGCGTGATGCTATCGCTCGGCAACAAGGAAGACGCCTGCGGCAATTCAGCCGCTGCTGCTAAGACATTCATGCCAGCCAGAGGGTCATCTGGCTTGATCTCTAGAGGTGGGATTTGGCAGGTGGCAGCCTCATCTCCATAGGAGGGTATCTCCATCATTGGCTCCTCCTCTTCCTGAAGCACTCTGGGAAATTCCTTTACCCGGGGGGACCTGATGTGGGGCAGTTCTGGGTCCAGAGACGTTTCCTCCGGCTGAGGCATGAGGTCCATCTCAGTCTGTTCTGTGTCTCTGTGCAACAAAGTCCCATCATAATCAACATGGACAGGACATGTCTCGGTGTCACTGACTGCTTCCGTTTGGGTCTCCATTTCTACAGCACAAGGCATCACTTGATAGGCAGGCAGGCACTGCTGGATAACTTCTTGTTCTTGTTCTCGTTCTTCTTCTTCTTCATCATCATCATCATCTTTGTCTTCTTCTTCACACTGGAGAGTTTTGCCATGATGCAGCAGAAGGCTGCATCCGTTCACCTCCTGGACTGGCAGTGCCACTGAAGTCGCCATATTCAACGTCTCCATGGTCGGCTCACAGAGGACACCCCCTTCCTGGTTTTCGTCCATCTCTACCTCCGTCTTCACCCGTTCTTCCAAGGGCTCCTCTTCCTCCTCCTCCTCCTCAGCCTGGATGGGTTTGACGATTTTGGAGGGGGACATATGGAGGGGCTTGACCTCAGGAGAGAGGGCCAGGCGCTCGGGGTCCCCGGCAGCCAGTGGGATGTCAGGGGCCAATCCGTCTGCATCGGATGCGGCCGTCGGCTGAAGGAGGTATGGGTAGTGCCTTCTGAAGGAGGCCGGGAGGGACTGGAACGGATATCCTGGTGGGATTTCTGCAAGGAGAAAAAGAGATAATGTGATGAAGGGAGCTGAGAAGCAGTGAAGAAGGTGAAGGAGTGAAGAAGGTACCCCTTTCTTCCTCCTCCAAAGTAGCACTGAGCTCTCCCCACAACTGCACCAGACAAAAAAAATCCTGTTATAAATCAGCATCCTTTAAAAAAACAATGCACCCCCCAAAATTGTCCCTGATTAATCACTGTTAGTCAAGGAAAGGATTAACTGATCAAACTTCAAAAAGAGTGCATATGGGGGGGAAATAGAATGAACAGGAAACCCAGGCTTCTATTTTAGACAGATTATGGGCTCCATCAGGTATTATTCTGGAGAAAAACAAAGGCTGCTATCGCTTTTATGTGAGGTTTCAGAAATGCCCCATCCTTGGGATGGATTAGCCCCTTTGGGAATGATGCAATGGCATTCACACAGCTTGGAGAACTTGGACTACAACTCCCAGAATTCCCAAGCCAGTATCCTGTATGCAAAAACTTAAAAAGTGGCATTCTCTTGTCTTTCTAACAGCTAGACAGAGGAAGCAACACCTCTTTTAAAATGGTGGTTCCCATCATTTTCAAAGCTAAATAAATCTGTCCTTCCCCACACCCATCAGTATGCATCTTTACTAGTTTCCAAAATAGGGTAGAGGCTTAGCAATAAAAAGAATATTTTTGTGATATTTCTCCAGCCTCCCAAGGTTCACTTCTCCACTTTCCACCATCCTGAGTCAGCAAAGGCCATGGTTTTCTACCAACTCAACAGCATTCCTTCTACTTGTCACTCTGTTTATCAAACTGAAAGGAAATGAAAATGAAAACAAGACATAATTCTTCCAAAAACAAGCACAGAAAATGAGACTTGGGCCAGGAGGGCACAACATTTGAAGGAAGGTCTAAAATATATATTTTAAAAAAACAAAACACAAATTTTGTACCTCTAGGCAGAAAGGCACAGAAAATACAAATATTTAGCAGGGTTGTTGGCAAGTCTTTGGAACCAAGTCCTAAGTCCAAGTGTTTGGAACCAAGTCCCAAGTCCAAGTCCCTATTAAAAACAAGCTTCCCTCCCCCAGGAAAAAAGGGTGGGTGGGTTCAGAGTCGCAAGTCATTAAAAAAACAAAAAAAAAACCTCGAGTTGAGTCTGAGTCAAGTCACCGGTGCACCTGAAGTCCGACTTGAGTCCTCATCCCTGATATTTATACTATGTAACGGATTTTTTAAAAAACCTAGATGACCCCATGTCTGTTATTTTCTAGACTCGGACCATCTTCTCAGCTCCCTGTGCAGAAAAGACTGGATACAGAATTACAAGAATCTCATTCTTGTGTTACCAAAAAATTAAAAAAAGCTTCCTACACCCATGACGCTTCCCAATAGAAGGGTGGGTGTCCTCATTTTGGGCAGCATGGTTTGAGTCAGGAACGAGAGAGAAGGAAAAACGCAGGAATGGAAAAAAAAAAAAAAAAAAAAAAGGAGCCAGGGATGGCCAGGGGAACGACAAAGTTGCCCCACCTCGGAGCGGCGCTCTTACCTGGGAACAAAGCTCGATAGGAGGAACTGGATGCCTCCTTGTCTGTCAGCTCCATCTCTTTCTTCTCCACGCTCTCGGGTTCTTCCTCCTCCTTCGGAGGAACAGCGGGGGCCGGGGGTGGAGAAGCAGGGGGTGGGCTGGAAGGGTGGGAGATGGGAGTAGCGGGATAGGAATAGGCTGGCTGTGAAGGCGGCTCCTCCATCTTTTGGATGACCTCGGCTTTGAGCACAGAGACGGGCGAGCCCCTGGGCGACAGGAGAGGAGGACTCACAGCCTTGCTGTAGGAGGTGGACGTGCTGGGGGACAGGACGGGCGGCTTCCGGTGCAAAACCCCTGAGCTAGAGGTGGCAAGGCCCGACTTGGCGCTGTCCAGGGTCCGTTTGGACATCTTCTCCTCCATCTCCACCCGCTGCTCGCTAGCTTTCAGCCTCTCCTGTTGAGAAAGCAGAGGCAATATTAAAAAAAAAAAAGAAAACATAAGAAACAGCCCCTCGAGCCCTGTGCAGACTTCACAACCGAACCCGGTGGAGATGACTTCTGAACCAATATGGCGGTAAAGAAATTTGCCGTGGTTCGTAATTTATCCATATTCTCAGCCGTTTCAGAAAATCTTCTCCCCATCCTGAAAGGGACTCCAAGGGACCCTCGGGACCTTGGGGAGGGGGGGGGGGGCGGCACTCATAATGTTTTAATTTTCCATACACTACCACGTCATAAATTATGCTGCTCAATTTTAGCCTTAATTTACTTACTTTTTCAAAAGGAAAAAAAAAACTCCTACGAATGCAAAAGCAGCCAATCCTCCAACTTACCCCCAATGAAGAATGTTGTAGGAGTAATACTAGTTGGTACACTAATAAAACTTAAAAAGAATTGATGTTATCAGTCACCATGTGACTTCTAAAGAAAAACCTCATTAATCCCTCATTCCCCCATCCTAAACAACATGGTATAGTTATATATGAAACAGTTAACATGCGCTAATTCCAAATTCTACAAATTATCCACATCACAGTGTATTAGGTTTGGCTGGATTGCCGGGAATCCTTTTTTGGCTGGTAATATTCAAGAGCATATTGAAAAGTGACCATTTAATCCAGGATTTAACTCACGGTGGTTAAGATGTGTCTGGATAGATTTTACAAAGAGCCCAAAGATGTCAGCCGTGACAAGTTGCCTAAGGAGAAGCTGAGAATATCTCAGAAGTGGAAAATGCAATATCAGTGAGAAAGATCAGAATTAAGAGATGAGCACTTACTGCAGTTCAGCGCAGTTTGTCGGATCAGGCCCACTGGTGTTGGGCGGGCACCTCAGATTCTATGCCCCGCCTCCTCCCACGGACACCCCATCAGAAGCAGCACTGCGGGCTTCCCTGCCCCGCCTCCTCCTCTGAGTGGACATCTTCGGGAGGAGGTGGGACATGGAATCCGGGGTGCCCACCCAACAACTGTAGGGTCAAGCCTATAAACCACGCCAAACCACGGTAAGGGCCCATCTCTAATCTACCCACACCTTCAAATTAAAAGAGATCTATTTACAAAGTCTTGGAAGGAACACCCATGGGAATTCGGTTTTCCGAATGTTACTGCCGGACTTGAGAAAAAGGTGGGTGCTATTATAGGCCACGGAGGACCAAACGCACCCATGTCGGTCCTTGGCAACCTACCACCAATTGGGTGCTCCTGTGTAGCTCCATGGCGTGCGCAGCCTGCTGCTGAAGGATGTACAACTCATGCTGACGGATCAGCTGCTGGTGAGACAGAAGCTGCAGCTGGTGCGCGTGCTGGAGAGAGTTTCTCGTTGGGGGGTACATTGCGGGCCAGAGAGGTGGGGCACGATCCATCAGCTCTGCTAGAATCAAAAGAGACAGACAGGTCGGGAATGGCAACCACACCCCTGCTCACAACGATATGTGCAGAGAAGATACCTTTCTGGGTGAGACCCCAGCCAACTTGGCATTTGTTCGTTCGTTTGTTCGTTCATTTATTCATTCATATTATTTAATTATCTAAAATATTTATATGCCGCCTTTATCCTAAAGGATCCAAGGTGGCTTATAGTAGTAAAAGAAACAAAGTTAGAAGCTAAAATAATAAATTATGATAATATTAAAAAAGAATTAAGCAGATGTCATATTAAAACTCACCAATAAGAGCAATATTAAAAGCTCCAGTCAAACAAAAGAATAAAATAATCATTTTTTTAAAAAAAAATCCAGTTATTTAAAGGAAAGCCTGCCCGAAGATAAAGTTCTTTGCTTGTAGATGGACAGCAGGGATGGGGCCAGCCTTACATTTAAAAGTAACTTTTACAAACTTTTATCCATTACCAAAACCTGCCTAATCAAAAAAAAAGGGAAAGAGGTTAGGGTGGAGGCTAATCTAGCTGCCCTTGTTAGAAAGTTCCAGAGTCTAGCAGGAACCACTGAGAAAACCCTTGGTGTCTAATTAGCGAACATTTATACATTTTGTAAACATGAGTACAAAATACTTATCAGCCTGTGAGCACCAAGGTCTAATTATTAGAAATTCCTCAGCTCTGGTTTCTGGGATTTTGGAAGGAAAATGTCTATATCTTGTCCCCTACAGCCATAAGGATCAGAAACTTGGCTTTGCTTGATTATTCATTTAAAAAAAGAAGCAAAGTTAGTTGATACAGCTTAGTGGTTTAGGCATCTGGCTGCGGAGCCAGAGGCTGGGAGTTCGATTCCCCACTGGGCCTCCTTGGCAGAGACTGGACTGGATGGTCCATAGAGTCCCTTCCAACTCCGCAGTTCTAAGATGATGAGAATGATATGATGAATTCTGCACCAGGACTGAACAGATGACAAAATCTCACTGCAGAACACATTTTATGGGACCAAGAAATGAATTCAAAATCAAAGTTGCCCCTCTGTACGTGGAAGGAAAATCTCCATGACTGCTCTGATGTAATGGACCTTATCTCTTATACCAGCCCCATCACACGTGATTTTAAGAATTAATTAATGTTGTGTCATTTGTAAGCCATCTTTCTCCTGTGAGGGGACCCAAGGCGGCTCACAATGTGAAAAACAAACATTAGTAAAAATGCAATGAAGTTCAGATTAAAAAGCAAACTACTATAATAATTAGAAACCCATTAAGTAATTTAAAACACTTTAAACTTTGAATGCAAACACAGAAAAGCAAAAGAAAGAAAGAAACAGCACCCCAGGACAAACAATGCAGAGATGGTTTAGCCAAACGGGGGAACAGTTTGAAACAGGGATCATTTCCGATGTCACAAAGGGTCCACCTACCATTTTTCCTCCATCATCCTAAACTCGCTCCCACTTTCAATGAGGCATTTAAGCAACGAACAGAAAGGCGCATCCAGAGTAAAAGAGTTAAAGATGGTGGTGGGTTGAACTGGCCTTTCCTTGGAGATCACCGGCTTTTCCAGTAAAGGGATGAAGGCCAGATGCTGTGAGCCAAATCTTCCCCCTTCCTGGTTTAGGTACTCACCAAAATGTGGCAGGTGCTCACTGGGGATCACGATGAGCTGGCCAGACTGGGGATCTCTGGCAAACTGGTATGCAGAAGGCAGCGTTCCTGCCATACTTGGGGGAAAGCTAGGAGCCATCCCTTGATGTAACGAAGGGTGGCCAAGACCTAGAAGAAGAAGGGTCATCAGAACAGAAACCCAACAGGCAAGACATAGCTGTTGTGGGGGCTAAAAGGGTCCATTGGTGCAATGCAGATAGTCAACACAAGCAAACATCTCTGCCTAGCAAACTACATGCCTCCAGGGTTCAACAGGCAGCGACAACGCAGCTTGTATAACTTCAAAAGGATTGATAATCCAATATGGTGTAGGTGTTGTTTTTAAGCCCTAGTCCTGTGTTGCCCCATCTCAGACCCACCGTAGGGATGGCCTGCTAGCCACATAGAAGATGCGCCGGTCCTGGGTAACCAAGGATGAGTGGCCAAGTGTGATGCTGGGTCAGTGGACCAACGTCCTGAGCCAGTCAGGGGAGGCCCTCCGGTCACCATGAGGTTGGAGTTCAAGCCGTTGGTAGCGCAGCCCGTGGGATGTAGCCGAGCAAAGTCGGCCAGTTCTTTGCTTTCTCTGTGGAAGAAAAAGGTTAAGAGCTCAAGTCCCCGCTGGGCATATAAGGCCAGGCCTGAAGTACTCCATCGTAATGCACTAAGGCTGAACTCACAGATGGGTGAAGTGCAGCCAGACCTCCACAGGCTGTTTGACTCCGGCTCCCATCAGCCCCAACCACCGGAGCACATACTTTGGAGGAACAATGGGATTTGTCATCCAACATTAACCATTTAGCCACACTTTGTCCACCCAGCTTTAAATACATGGTACACGTGTTAACTGGCGTCTGTAAACACCAGAAGTCATGCTTCAAAATCTGAATTGGCAAAGAAAGCAGGTAACATCTGAATTGGTGTCCCCCCCACCACCACCACTTTCTTTTTTAAGTCATATTCATAGACTTCCAAGCAGAATGCCAGCGGTTCCATCTGGTTACAGCAGAGGGAGCTGGGAAGTAAATTTATTTCCATCAGCTCTTCTGAAAGCACCTTCTCCCTGAATTTTTTTTCTCTTCCACCTATTCATTATAAGAAGTGCAATATAATTTCCAAAACTGGCTCCCAGGTTTGCTTTTTTAACATCCTCTTATTTCCCTGCCTCTTTCTCCTCTTGCATTGTGACTTTCAGATTACAAGCCTAAAGGCAGAAACGGCCTCCTTTTTTAATCAGCCGTACGTACGTATGTATGCTCGCCTGGGAGGCTCTTGAGCAGGAAAAGCAGTGTGTGTGGGGGGAAGCTTTAAACAAATGGCTGCAGATTATAAAACAATGCAGGTAACCACAAGATGCCCCAGGAGAAAATCACCTTAGGAGCTTCTCCTGGTCTCGTTCCAGACGACTTGCCAAGAGATGGCTTTCTCGATGGCGTGGCCGGTCATCCCCACAGTCGTCATCTGGGCGTCCGTGTCCTATGGCACAACCAAAGAACACTTGAAGGAAGGGAGATAGACTAGCACTTTTCAAATACTTCATCCAGAGGAGGGGCAGGATCTGTTCTCAATCATCCCAGAGAGCCGGACACATCATAATGGGCTCAAGCTACAGGAAGCCAGATTCAGACTGAAGATCAGGAAAAACGTCTTAACTGTTAAAGGAGTACAACAATGGAACCAATGACCTCAGCAGGTCATGAGTGCTCCAGCACTGAAGGCAGAAAATTGGACAACCATCTGTCAGACTTGCTTTGACTTGGATTCCTGCCTTGGGCAGGGGGTTGGACCCAATGACCTTATAGGCCCCTTCCAACTCCATTATTCTATGATACTATGACTGAAAAGGTAGCAAAAACAGTTTCTTGTATCCAAGAACTCTCCCGCAATTCTGATTCAATGTCATCTTCACAATGCTACCATTGCCAAGATTTTTCCCCCCCCATAAATTCGTCTTCGTAGAATTTGGAAGGGAAACCTCAAATAACCCATCTAGCCATCCATTATCTGGGGTGGCGATAAGCCCTCTTTTATGTAGAACAGCCATCCATTTGAACCACTGCTGGAGTGGTTGCGGAGTGGTTCTTGGAGGAAGGTTTCCTCCAAGAAGTGCTGTCCAGTATATACCTGATTTAAAGGCAGATAACCAAAAGGAGGAGGATCATAGATCTTGAACTGGACCATCCCACCAAAGGCAGCCAGAAAACACACTGAGCATGCACAGAGATTACCTAGTCACCGCCTTCCTTGTTTGGGTGAAATGTGTTGTAATTCAGATTAAATTATGAAATATGTCTCTAGTTTTGCATCAGGATATACAAGTGGTTATGCTGTTATGAGCTGTCAAGTCGCATCCAACTCAAGGCCACCCTAACAGGGTTTTTCAAAGTATGTAGATGAGCTGTTCAAGGATCAGCTGCCCATTGGCACCACGGCAATGGATTTCCGCAGTCAAGTGTGGATTTGAATCCAGGTCTATGGCCAACTAGTCTGACACTCTATCCACTACACCACACTGCCTCTCTCTATATATAAATCACCACTGGCATTTTTACAAATCAGTGTCCTCTTTTGCTGACGTATATCCTTCTTTCTGGTGATATGCAAGTGGCCATTTTACTACCATCTCTTTCTCCCAGAAAGCCTTTGGAGAGGTGGCTGGAGTACCGTTTTACTTGGCGGTCCTCTTCTGCGTACCTTCCACCCTCCTGCTGGAGGTATTGAGGATTGCATTAACCAACTTTCTTTAAATATAAATTTAATCCAAATTTGTGGTTTATACGGCCACTATAAAAGCCCTCTTCTATCCTTCCATCATAGGGAAACATCTATTACTATCGTCACCTCCCCCTTTTTCTTTTTTTTTAAATACAATTCAATTGATTGTGCATGTTTCAGAAATGTAGGCAAATGTGTCCTAGTCAGTTTTTAAAATGCATTAAAATGTGTACGTTAAGGAAAAGTGCGTGCAAAAATATGGACACACTTCCATGCAGGGAGAAAAATGGAAAACTTGTAACAGAACCTGTAGCTTATAAGAGAATTTAAATGGGAACAAAACATTGGAGAGAATCTGAGCAGTGAAATACACATGAAACTGACAAGATTTGTCACACTGGTTACTCCTACTTTTGTTTTTTAAAAAGGAAGGGAGGGAGGGAGGGAGGGAGGAAGGAAGGAGCTGATGATAGAAGGAAGGAAGGAAGGAAGGAAGGAAGGAAGGAAGGAAGGAAGGAAGGAAGGAAGGAAGGAAGGAAGGAAGGAAGTCAGAGAAAAAGTCATCACTCCATCATACCAGGAGCTGACAATGGGTCCTGTGGTTCTTTTAAAGGTATATTTTTGGTTAAAGACATACTATATAAAAAACAATGCTGTCCTATAATGTTGTGAACGATCCAAAGACCCACCTCAGCTGCTACACTGGGCAATACACAAGCACGCACAGGGCAGGGTGGCTTAAAGTACATTTATTTATCTTATTTATTTCGTATCATTTCATTTGTCTAGTCTCATTTGTAGGCTGCCTTTCTCCTGATGAGGGGACTCCAGGCGGTTCATGAACACACACTGATGTATTTGAGCACCACAGAGAAGGTACACCTGCTCCCTATTCTGAAATGTAACTCTTAGTGAGAGAGGTGGAGGAGGAGGAGGAGGAGGACCCTTGCAATTCCTGCTTCCAAAATTTGACAAAGCATCAAAGGGAAAGGAGAGGATCAAAACAGCAGCTGCCCCTGAAACGTAATAACGCACCAGTGCCTCCTTTTCAAACTGGCAGAATTCATCTAGAGGACCCCAGGCTTTAATTATTTATTTGACAGATAAATGATGAGAGGCAGGACCTGCCTTGCTTGATCAGGCTCCCAACAAAGCAGGAGACCCAAGGAGGATGATTACAGAAATAAGGAGCCCCTATCAGGGTACTTAAACGAGGGTGAAACTGCAGTAAGGGCTCGTAGGTGCAACATAGCCTAAAAAGAGTTGAAAACCCATCTTAGAACAGATTGTGTGTGTGTGTGTGTGTGTGTGTGTGTGTGTGTGTGTGTGTGTGTGTGTGTGTGTGTGTGTGTGTGTGTGTGTGTGTGTGTGTGTGTGTGTGTGGAGAGAGAGACCGACCGACCGACTGACCAACCGACCTACCGTAACAAAACAAAGATTTCAAAATATCAAAACATGTCAACGACGTTGCCAGAAATTTGTATGTGTCCACGTGTTATTCTGTCTGCCTCTGCCCATATGTACTCGTATATATTTTAAAGGCACCCAAAGGAAAGGCAATCTGGCCGGGGCATGTTTCAAAGACTTCATTACAGAAAGTCGGCAACCGAAAAAGCAGAGTATAATTCGTTCAGAAGGAAAGGAAAATCTGCTCCCTGGTTTTAGCTCCATCCAACCTTTTCTACGCCGCCTGCAATTCGACAACTTTAAAACACACAACCGTGCCTTTCACAGCAGCTGGTTTGGGTTCTTTTAGAGCTCACTCAACCCGGCCAACAGACAGCCTTTGGCAGCCCCCACTGATGGTTCCTTCTTTATTTAATGAAACGCCTGGCTGCCTGTCAGGCGGCTGGATTTGGGGTCAATCTGGAATCCATTTTCCCCCTCCACCACTGCCCCCCTTCCATTTGGGATGTGCCAAAATAAATCTTGGAAACCCACACACACACGCACACACCAAAATTTGATGTTTATTTTGCCAGTGGCGTGATTATTTCAAGTCAGAGGCTATAACAGGGTTCGCTGCGAAACCCCATTAGTGAATGAGGCTGAGAAGCAAACCCACAAAAAGGTTGCCCTATAGCTGAAGCAGGATTGCTCTCTCCCCACCCCATACCATTTTAGAAACCGACAATGGTCTCTCACAACCCAACAGCCAGGGTCTTGTCTCTACAAATGCACCGACGTGGCGCATGAAGCGCATACAAAATTCATTCTGTTATGGCAAGAGTAACCGGGGAAAGCGTGGGGATGAGGAGGGAAAAGACCCAGGCCCCGTTTCCTTGGCGACCGATGCCCTGCATCAAATACGTGGAAGCTTTAACTTGCCCAACGCGACAAGATTAGCCCAGCAAAGCCCTTGCTTCCCTCTTTCTTGAAAGGTTTTAAACATTCAAGCACCCTCCTCTCGGCACAAGAAAACTCATGTTATTAGTAAAATGTCTCTTGGCACACAAGGACGGGAATGGGGTGGAGGGGATAGGCAATGGGGAGAAGGGGGGGCAGAAGAAGAAAAAAGGAAGGCCTTGTTTCTCTCATGAAAGCCAACTCCATCACTTAGCAACGGGCGCCCTGACAGAATGCAACCCTTGTTTTTGGGCTTTCAGTTCTGCTCAGTAAATTACATTTAATGCAGGCGGCGGGTGGGGGGAGACACTTCAGAGGGCTCCCCCCCCAACACATCTCCTCCATGGGCTACTAAACTCCGTCTCTGGGCACCCGCCAAAGCGAGGCGGACAAGAGGGGGCCCAAGGCTGTGGGAACGGAGCGTGAGGCGGAGCCCTCGGCCATTGCCAGCCGGGTCCAGACAAAAGCGGCTGAACCGAGTGTCTGTGGCCCCGGGGGGATTGATAGCTGTCCAAACCTCTGGCTTTTCTCAAATAAAAGGGCGGGAGAGGCTGCTCTGCGCCAGAAGGGACGTACTGGCCTCACTCTTGCCTGCTCAAGGAGGCCAGGCTGTCATTAGTTTCTCTCCTCACCACCACCTAACCGCCCAAAGTCGTGAGCGTATTTCGGCATAGACAGTGAACGATGGGAGAGGCAGTCGGCAGTGGCAGGAGGATATAGCCAGGTTGGCAGCCCTAATGGTGTGCGTGGAAAAGTCCATGGCTGGAGAGCTGGCAGCAAAAGGACACTTCCCCTCCCAAAAAAAAAAAAAAAAAAAAGCTGACCAGAGTTTCTCCTTGCAAACCCTGTTCATAAATTTCTGGAGCACTGTTGCAACCCTTGTAATAAAAGTGTCTTCCTTCTTTTCCCCCATAAGGACGGAATGCACCAGCATTCTCTCTGTCTTATGCACACATGCACATTTAGTCTGAGTAACCATCACATCGCTTTTCTGGGTTTCCCCCAGCTTCTCCCTTTCCAGCTTACAAGCAAAACCTGACAGACGTTTATGCCAGACGGTGTGGTGTGACCTCTGTATGCTAAATTTTAAAAGCAGCAAGCAGGCAATAAATAATTGTTCCCAGGGAGTGGGGTGGGGAAGAAACCACAGGATCATTTTCTGCATTTAATTGTTTAAATTAAAAAGAACACCTGATTTCATGAAAACCTCAGCCTATATAGTTTACAATACACAGACTCTCCGCTTTGATATGTTGATACGGCATGCCGTACCATATACCCTGTTTCCCTGAAAATAAGACCTAACCTGAAAATAAGCCCTAATATGATTTTTCAGGATGCTCGTAATATAAGCCCTACCCCAAAAATAAGCCCCGGTTAAGTGAAACCCCGCCTTCCATCATTGTGCAGCAATCAGAAGAAGAGGACATGACTGTATTTGATTGTTGTACATGAAAAAAATAAAACATCCCCTGAAAATAAACCCTAATGCGTTTTATGGAGCAAAAATTAATATAAGACCCTGTCTTATTTTCAGGGAAACACAGTAATATTGTACAAAAAGGTGTTTATTCCATTTGGAAAATGCAAAGTTCCTTGAGACCCACCTGCAAAAACCCATCCCATGAACTGACCATTAATTCTATCTATGGGTTTAACTTTGTTCTTATTCTGGTTCACCCCCACTCATTACCCTCTGATTCTGCACAGCATGCCTACATATTCAACATATTTAACTAACATTTATCACTCAAAGTCCACTTGGCTAGAAAGGGGGCTTTATATATATATATATAATATAATTTTAAAACCATAAGTCAAAATCCTATTGATATAGTACACAACAGATACTGTGATTTTGTCACTTGAGGTAATCTGCCTCCAAAACATACACCATTAGTTTTACATCCATGTAACAAGTGCAAGAAAACTTTGGCCATGATCCTAAAGCAGCACATATAGTGGGCCTGCAGAATATCATAGTTCAAGGATGGCAGAATTATTTATAGTTACTATTAAAATATTTCTATCTCGCCTTATTACTGGTGATCTTAGGATGGGCACAGATAAGACTAGAAATGGGTACGAACTGAACCATGAACCAGAAAAACAGAAAAATTGGGCCGGTTCGCAGTTCGGTTCGTGACTTGGTTTGGCAATCCTGTTTTACCAAAGCAAAACGAAGTGTGAACTTTTTTCTGCTTGGCGCTTCATTTTGCTTTGGCAAAACGGGATGGCCCCTACTGCGCCCCCAACGGCAGGAACAGCATAATAGGAGCAAGTAGCCGCCCTCCACCAGGCACGAACCACAAACCGAACCACAAATCAGTTGGGTTTTCCAGTTGGTTTGTGGTGGTTCGTGTTTAACCACGAACCCTGAACCATCACAAACCACCATATTCCAGGGTCTTGCCCATCTCTAGATAAGATGAACAACGGAAAAGAGTGATAAAACAATGTAGAACAATCCGACAGAAATGGAACAAAGCAAAACAGATGATGAACGTCTGCAAATTAGCAGTCTAATTCCAGCTATGGTTAGAGTGGGCAGAATCAAGCTACTGTCTCCCCAGAAAGCCCAGAATAAAAAGCCACATTTTCATTCTGCTAATGTCTAAAACACTGGAAGGCAGAGAAGATAACGCTGAGTTGCTTCTGGGTCTTTTGCTCCTTGGCTTCATTGATTTTCTCCAAACAGAATTTTTTACTCACTAGTGTTGGCTTTGCTAACAGCGGTCATGCGTATGCTCCGGACTCTCATCCGAACTATATGGGTGCTATCTGGAGTATCGTATCCTATTTCTACCACACACACACACACAGGTTCAGCACCTTGGAGAGTTCAGATTAAAACCCACCTCAACAAAAGA
Organism: Intellagama lesueurii; assembly: GCA_037013535.1. Taxonomy (NCBI): domain Eukaryota; kingdom Metazoa; phylum Chordata; class Lepidosauria; order Squamata; family Agamidae; genus Intellagama; species Intellagama lesueurii. The sequence continues at coordinate 17,712,913 of JBAJHW010000012.1, read as the reverse complement.
GTTTTACAGTTATTAGAGGCAAGAATGTCTTAAATTGTCAATAGAACCAGGTGGAAATGGTCTTGAGTCTTCCCGCCACCAATATACCTTTAAGTTTCCACTCTGAATTGGTTGTTAATCCCACTGGGCAATGGAATTTCACTTCATTTCCAACATACGATGGAAGCAAATGTCCCTAAATTTTAGGAAACAAGACTGTAACTTCTTGATAACAGGCAATAAATGGCTACTGTGGGATTTTGATACCAACCCATTGGTGGTCTTGTTGAAAATACAAACAGGCAAGCTTAGTGCAGAACCGTTATGGCCACTGCACGTTCATGCCCAAGTTTCCATCTCCATTCCTCCATCCTCTACCTCAGGGGTTCCCAACCTTGGGTCCCAAGATGCTCTTGGACTGCAACTCCCAGAAATCCCAGCCAGCCCAGCTAGTGGTGAAGGCTTCTGGGAGTTTGAGTCCAAGAACACCTGGGAACCCAAGACTAGGAACCGCTGCTCTACCTGCATAAGCTAATCTCATGTGATCCAAGCTTCAGCAATACATCAGAGAAGCCACAGCCACCAGAATAATTAGCTATGGTTCTATAGGACGCTGCCTTATAGTGTAAGAGACAACTTATCTCTCTTATCCCAGTCAAGGCGATTTCTTTGATGGATCTCCCTAGGGTTTCAGGCAGAAAAGAAACCTTCCTGTGCTTGGCTAACTGAACCTTCTAACTGAGATTGCCACTGATAAAACCCATTCTGCATACAAAACACATGTTCTACCACAAAGCCGAGGCCTCCTGAATTATGCGTTGCCTGCATTTTGTAACACTGGCCTTCCGATTTCCGTCCAGTTCACCTACAGGTACGCCAAATCAGCCTGGAGATGTTTAAATTAAACTCTGCTTCCTGCAACATCCAAATGCCAGACGCCAGGGGGCAGCATCTTTCGCACTTGACATGCTGGGCTTCACTTAACCAAGGTATTCATGGCCACTATCCAAGTTAGAAAGGAATTTAAAATCACCCCACCAGCAGCGATTTTCAGCAATTAAATCTTAACACACACACCCCCAATCCTGTGGTCCCAATGTTTTCCCCAAGACTAAAGGAATCCCAAGAGACCTTCAGATCCAGGGGTGGGGGTGGGGTGGGGTGTTGGAATCAGAATTTTTTTATTTTCAAAAAAGGAGAGCCACGAACGATGATATGATCCGCTTTGCAGGGCATCACTTTCAGATACAGGATTTCAGCCCATGTGTCTCACAGTGCTTAAAAAGAGTAGCTAACATTTCAGCATGCAACAGTTATAACCCTGCTCCTAAACCAGCTGGAATCCCCTAATGTGGAATCTAGGGAGAATCCTGCTAATTGTTTTCAGGATCTGGGGGGTGGGAGGCATATTTTATTCCACTTTCAACAGCAGACGATGTGAAATTGGAGGCAAGCAATATTGCAAAAAGCTAGGCAATAAATATTCCAAACAAATAAATAAGCATGGTTTCCTATGCTGTCTTTTGAGTAAGCACCAAGGAAATCCTGAAAAGCGTCACTATAAGTCAGAGTTAATTGGATGGTAAGTGATTATTATTGTGTATTAAAAGAGGAACACACATATGCATGCTAGGAGCATGATTACTGCCTGCTACCTCCACCTTGCTTCCAAACCTAACTTCTGGAAGGAAAGCAACCCGTAAGAAGCACAACAACTCTTGTGACTCACGCTCACAAAATGTTCTCCAGTGATTCCCCCAAGGCCAAATTAAGCACAGAGATTTTCCCAACACAGGGGCCAAAAAATGAGGTTCTCAGTAAATACAGCCAGCTGGAGCTTCTGCCTTTAGAAACCAGAGTACGGAACGTGAGCAAATCCACCCGGAGAGTGCAAACCAACCAGGAAACCAAAACAAGCAGCTAAGCCAGGACACAAAAGGAAAGAGAGTGATGGTTGCCGTCCCTCAAAGCTTTAAAGTCACTCTTCCTTTTAGCTGTACACCTTTCAGCCATCTCTAGTCTTATAGAGAGAGATAACACGGGGATTTTTTATACATTTATATACAGGATCAAAATACAGAGATCGTGTCTGATGGGTTAGAAAGCTGCAAAATTTAGCTTGGGTCTGAGGAAGTAGATTACACCCACAAATGCTCAGCGTAATATATAACAGTCAGCCTTTAAGGTGCCACGACAGTTTTCGTTGTCTTCATTTTTTAATTTGTTCTTTTGTTTCCGCCTGTCACACTTGGGATTTCTGCATGGTAAAACTGCATAGGCTCAGCCTGGTCTGGTTCCCCATCCACCCACATCCACAGGTCTGTATGCCTGTGCCTGCAGAGATGCCAGACTTTAGATCTATACAAGCTGGAACCCACAGAGACGGAAGCAGCCAGATCGCGGTTAGACAAAAACTTTCCTACCCTCAGTGGTAACAAGAAAAACAGTTGCTGTTTCCTTTAACTCTTTAGCTACAAGGTCTCTGCAGTTCAAAGATAGGTGGGGAAATAGCGCCATGCCAAGTTCTCTCTGGAGGTTGCTCAGTAGGACTGAAACCAGTGGATGGGAAAGGCAGGGAAGCATATTTCAGCTCCGTACAAGGTCAAAACCCTCTGACAGAGGGACATTGCGCTGAGGATTCTTCTTTTCTTGAAACAAGAGTGATATCCCACGGCCAGTTCGATTCACTGCAAGGTGGGTTGTTAAGGAAACTGTTCAGACATCCTGCACCCAAATCCTGTTGCTTAGCATAGTAAACCAGACTGGAGTAGGCCCACTGAATGAATGGGGATTTAGTGAGTCAGCTCCTCCATGATCTCTCTCTCTCCCTCTCAACAAAAATTCCCAGTTGATGTGGGAGTCTTTGTTGAAGCTTTCTTGCTTTTAAAATGGCAAGACAGGGTAATCTTCGGGGTTTTAAAAAATGCATTTATTTAAAATATTTTTACCCCGCCTTTCTCTTTAAGAAAGGACCCAGTACCATACTACAACATGCAAAACAAAAACACCTTCTCCATCTATGCCAGTGGTTCCCAACCTAGAGTCTCCAGATGTTCATGGACTATAACGCCCAGAAATCCCAGCCAGCACAGCTAGTGGCGAAGGCTTCTGGGAGTTGCTGTCCAAGAACATCTGGGGACTCAAGGTTGGTAACAGCTGAGCTCGAAAGATCTCAGGGAACAGAGCTTAGGGCCCGCCTACTCTCCAAACTCAGGCGGCCAATGAAAGCACAGACAAAGATTTGGAAACATGACCCTTTGAACTACAGTTCCCAGAATTCTCCAGCCAGCGCAGCTGCTTATAATCCCAAAGCAATAACTTTTTCAAATTCTAGATACGTCGGAGAATCCTTAACTGCTCTTTCCCAATTCCAGCTCGAAAAGTAAGGATTTCGCTTTTCACCTTAACTGTTTTAAAATACTCTAAAATATATATTCCAAATATGAGAAGAAGAAGGGGGGGGGAATTCCCCAGAGCTCTGGAGATGGAAGGAGAAAGTAGGCAGGCGATGCCGAAGAATGAGCTTTTTCAGCTGAACCTTGCAAGAAAAATCGACGGAAGCCCAAAACGGAAAACAAAAAAATGGTCAACCTGTTTTATCAAGGTTTGCCAGAAACCTTGAGAGTGCCACCGATCAACACTGAGTCTACAAGCTTCAAACCAGGGGCCCTCCCACTTCACCCCATGTTCAGTTCCTACCTTTGACGTTACCCAGGGAAAGAGAGCGATCGCGATCCACCAGGGCTTGCCCCATCTTGGTGCCTCCGCTGTTGTCTTTCTGCCGAGCCACCGCCACGGCGATGCCCACCGGCAAGTGCCTGACCTCCACCTCTCCCTGAGACCCGATGCTCTCGCGCCCAAATGACTTGGCACTCTCTGGCCTCTCCGGCTCCTTCTTCAGCTGCTTGCTGGCTTGATGGGGCAGAAGCTGGTGGATCTTGGAGGAAGCCGATTGGCCCGCATCAAGTTTCATGTTGCCCAGGCCCCCGAAGGGGCTTTTCTTGCCACTGCCCTGGCGGGCCGACGTCTCCTTGGCAAAGCTACCGCTGTACTTGATGAGGCTTTGCATGGCGGATCCTTCGCCGTGAGAGGTAGGACGCAGACCTTCGGCGGAGCTCCGGGGCCCCGCTGCCGAGGTCCGCGGCAAGCCACTGGGGTCGAGGTACACCTTCTTGGCCTCTTCCTCCACCCGGTTGGCGTGGTTGTGCTGAGCGGCCAAGACCGCCATCTGGGTGGTGGCAAAGTTGCCCATTTCAAAAGGTTTCCATTTTTGTTCGGGAGGCTTCGCGGGTTGGCCGTGATCGAGATGCTGCCGGGAGGAAGAGGAGGTGGTGGTGGAAGAGGAAGAGGAGGAGGAGGAGGAGGAGGAAGAAGAAGAATCCAAAGTGCTGTATATCTTTGCTGCTTCCTTGCAGCCAGACCTTCCTTGAAACCGCTCACGTTCACAGGAACGGTGTTCCGTCTCCAGGCCCGATCGGACCAAGTCTTTGGAGGCAAGAAACTCCCTTCTCTCTGGGGAGCTCAGCCTTGGCCTGTTCAAGAAGGTTTCTGAAGTCCCTTGTTTCTTCAAGGCCATTGCGGTGGTTCTGATGACGGAGCCCTTCTCCCGCATGATCTCCATCCTTTTGGCATCCCCGTGGAGGGGGAAATCGAGGGAGGAACTGTGGCGGGAGGCATCGCCCAGGCACCGTTCTGGCAAGGCCTGCAAGACCCCCACTCTGGCGGCGGCGGCAGGCACCTCCTTCTCTTTCCCCCGGCTGTTGTCCCGGGCCTGAGAAGCAATCTGGATGGGGCCGTTCCTCTCATCATAAGCCTCGACAGAAGGCACGAAGGTGGGCGCTATCACTTTGTGCTCCCTCCCGGGCTCCTTGGTCAACGGAAAGATGGTGTACATGTTGGAATGGACAGGCTGGGGAGGGAAGGCGGAGGAAGGAGCCAGCTTGCCCGGTTGCTGGGCTGGCGAGGGGCAGTTACAGGCCACATGCAATGTGGTGACCGAGCCCATCCCTGCATCGCCTCTTTTCAGCCGGTCCGTGTGAGCGTGAGCAGAAGGCCTCATGTTCTCATCGTGGCGGTTGGGTTCCTTGGCACACCGGTCCTGTTCAGAGCCCAGGGTTTTCCCCAGGGGGTCCCCTCCGCCGTTGCAATTGCTGAGGGCAGAGGTCTGGAGGGGGTTCTTGGACTTTGGTTCTCCACGAAGGGCCTCCCGGTTTGGCATGTGTTCGGCAAAGAACGGGGACAACCGCTCCCCAACTTTGGCGGCTTTCTCAGAGCCACCCACTTTCCGGTGGTCGCTGTCGGGTTTCGTGTCCTGGGTGAGATCGACCACGCTGTGAGGCCTGGGCTCCTCGCGCAGCTTGCTGTCCTTCTTGGCCCCAGGCAAGGAGAGGTCACTCCGGCACGCCCGCTCCTTGGCGCCGGGGTCTTTCAGGCCTTCCTTCGAGGTCCTATGCAAGTGCCCGAGATCCTTCTCCCGCAGCAAAGTGCTAGGTGTATGATTGGCGGAGGCCCTCGAGGGAGGGCCTTGGGGGTGCAAGGCCGACTGCCCTGCGTGGCCAGCAAGGTAAAACCCATCTGCAAAGCAAGGAGAAAGGAAGCAAAGAAGATTTGAGTTCAGTTCTTTTTGGGGGGAACCAGGAACACAGGAAAGTCTTACGCTGCCCTGTAGACCATCAAGCTTTCTAGAACACGCCCAGGGCCTTCTTAGTGTTTGCCCCAAGCTTGAGCATTCCATCCATTGACCTCTGAGGTTCATTCTCAGTCCAGATTAGCCTCAGTTGCTCCCTCTGAGCATCCTGACACTGGAACAAGAACTCTGTTTTAGATTCCCACACCTATTTTTCATAGTGTCTGCCTTGCACCAGGGCCTTCGACTCTTCTCTGCCATTTCTAACCCTGCCTGTTTTGAACCCTCCAGCTCCGGCCCCTGTTTCTGGTCCACTCTGATCAACAGGCAGCTCTCCTTCTTTCTCGGCAAAGCCCCGGAACCTGTTTTCCAGGGCGAGATCTCCACTTGTGACAACAAGTCCCACCATTAGACCTCTGAGCCATCTAGTATCGCCTCATCTTACCCACAGACATCCTACAGGAGACATCCTACAGACATCCTACAGGAGGTCACTTGGTCCTAGGAAGAATAACTTGGCATGAATTTAAAAGGGGATTTGAAAAAAAAAGCATGACTTTGTAAATCAGGTGCTACAGAACATGTGACAGAAGATGGAACTACATTCATGTCCTGCTGATGGGCATCCCTTAGTGGCAGGTTGGTCAGCTGGTTGCCCAACTACTAGTTAACCCTTCATGTCCAGTCCTGGAGAACTCTTCTTATGGTTTCATCAGAGTTTCCGAAGTTACTTTTTTTGGACCACCTGCCCTCAGAATCTCAGTCCCACTACCCTGAACCCTTTCCGTGGCAAGGTTCAAAGGATTCAAAGTCCATAACGTCCCGTGACCAAAGTTCTTCAGAGGGTGAAATCTACTGGAGAGATCTTTGGGTGGGGGGGAATCTGTGAGCAGCAGGAGACTGAGGTTTACAGCTTGATCTTTGAGTGGCTTGCTGGAGACAGGGTGAGGATGACTGACTCCTAGTTGTTCAACATCACCGACAACCGAAGGATCAGAGGTAGCTTACCCTAAAGTAAAACGGCTGAAATGGAGAGAGATTAGTGTACCCAGGACTGGATTTTTATGGTAGAGGACTAGATCTTCTCCACTGGGGCTCAAAATAAACTCCTGGCCTTGGCATTCTTTATTTTTACATCTTTTGCACCATGCTGCAGTTTGTGGACCCAGAGTGTCTAGTTTTAAAAAGCCAAAATCCTTTCTGCAAGGCTGCCCCTGTATCTAAGGCATCCGTTGCACTGGAACATATAAAACTGTCCTACTGCTTCAGACCATTTAGTCTTTCAGACTTCTGGCCCTCATCAACCGTGAGTCCAAACTAGAAATGTGAAGGGCCAGGTGAAAAAACACATAAGAAAATCTGGGGGCGGGGAAACACATACAGAGGGAAATGGGGGGAACGGTTTCTTCCATTCCCCCAATTCTAACTTTTGCAGCCCTAGCTCATCCTATGGGGTTAATGATCAGAAACTATGGGATTTGTAATCCAAAACATCTGGATAATACTGGACTGTTGAAAGCTGACCTACACTGCCTTGACAGAAGGTGATCCTAGTAGAGTTTTCAAGGTATGGGAGATATTTAAGGAGTGGTTTTGACCAGTACCACCTGTCCCAGTGAGTTTCTAACGCGGATTTGAACCCAGATCTCCTGAGTCTTAGCCTAACACACTACCCACTATGCTACACAGAGGTGGGCCCTCAGATGTTGTTGGATGTTAGGTTTCAGTATGCCTGGCCCTGGCCAGTGGTTCCCAACCTTGGGTCCCCAGATATTCTTGGACTACAACTCCCAGGAATCCTGGCCAGCACAGCTCGTGGTGAAGGCTTCTGGGAACTGCAGTCCAAGACCATCTGGGGACCCCAGGTTGGGAACCACTGATCTAGATGGATCTTGTCTCTTTCTAAGGAATTAGGGAAGGAAATTCTTCCAGACATCAAGCCTGAAGAAGGGGCATCAAAGATGAGATTTTGGGGATGCCATGCAGAAACAGGGCAGGAGACCTGAAGACAAGACCCGAGCACAAACCAAGAGGATGACTTACCTTTCGGAGACTCAAAGAGGCTGTGCTGGCCCAGTTGAGCGAGTAAAGGGCTCCCACTGTTGTGGGGTTCCAGATGACTCAAGGGAATGTACGACGGATACAGACCATTCGGCAGGTGGGAGAAGCCTGAAGCAAAGAGGGAAAAGAAGGGGATGGAATAAGGCTTATACTACTACAAAACTATTAATTCTTAAGACACCAGAAGTCTATTGGTTCCATATATAAATATATATCTGCACCTTACATGGCTTCACTTTAGAGTCTACCAACACGCCAGTCAACATAGCTTATAACTTAAGTGTGCATCCACACCAAACCATGATATCAGCCTGATTTCACATTAACCGCCCTGGCTCCATCTTGTCGGATGCTGGGATCTGTAGTTTCTCAAGGGACTTAAAAGTTCTTTTCTGGAGACTTTGAGAACACTACCGAGGACTGCAGGACAGGATCTCTCACTGGACTATTGGCCGCTGTATTCCCAGGATAGAGCCACTGTGGTTAATGTGGAACCTTAACCACTCTAACTGTGTCGCACAGATCCACTCTGAGTTCTCTGCTACAGAGCGCGAGTTCTCCAACATTCAGAGACCTTTCATCCTCGGTGAGATGCCTGAGATCAATGAAACATAGAAATCTGCATCTCACCACCTCAGCAAACGACAAACCTCAGGATGGAGCCATGACCATTAAAGCTGCAAATGAGCACAACAGATGTCGGGGGAGAATAAGATTAAAGTGCAGGTCAAAAGGGATCTCAAACTGTGGCAACTGTCGCATCTGCGCACTCTTCACCTCCACACAGGTGCATTTTCCTTCGGTCTTTCAAGAAGCAACCCATTTCCCTCGCAAGTTAAAGGAAACCTTCAAGGCTTTAGACGGTATGGCCGTACAAGAGTAGTGAAAGCAGGTAGCTGTGCCTGGGAAGGATCATGACAAAAATGGGACTTGAGGAGGGATTTAAGACGTAAGAGAAGAGGGGGTGTTGTGGGAGATTATTCCATCAATCTGGGGGATCAAGGGAGAAAAGGCAGCATCTTTCAAGAGAAGTTGAGATCTCCATACAACAAGTGGGTAGACAGAATAGTGCATGTTACGAATAACAAACTGGGAAACAGGTGAATTGGAAGAAAATAGGCCCCTGTTTCATCCTGAAATTGCGCATAAGTCAAAAAAAAAGAAAGGGTTTATGCCTTTGCAACAGATTGGTTTGGGTGTAAAATGAGCCAACAATGGATTCAGACTTGAGAGGAAGAGTAGAGTAGAGCAACTCTAACCTTCTGATAACATCTCAATAGTTTCTGCTTGGTTGCACTCCTGGCCAAGCACAAGACTTCTATCTGCTCTTGAGATAAACTTTGCAAGAGGTCAGGGGTCTCAACTAAAACATTTAGAATCGTAAATCATGTTATCTCGTTCTCGTTGGTCCTGCCGATGACTCTAGCTTCTACAACTCTATACCTGACTGCCCCAGGAGCAGAGATGAAAAGCCAATGGAAAGCACAGGCGCATGGAAGCTAAGATGTAAGCAGGATCAACGTGTGAAAGCATTTAACCAGTGGTGGGTGACCTTCCACTGGTTTTCCTTTCTGCCAGATCCCTCCGTTCAGCAATGAATCATGGCCAAAACAGCGGGGATAAGAGTTAGCAGTTAGACTGATTTCCCCAAAAAGCAAGTTCCTGTAAACGGTCAACAGGCAGCATCTGAGCATGACAAGCAAAGCTTGCTCAACTTTCTTGTGAAACCACATTGGCCATCGGGATGGGCCAGTGGTTGCTGAAGGGAAGCAAGGCGGGTTGTGTGCAACAGAAATCTCTTTGCACATACCCAAGTTTGCTTCCTCCAAATCTCATGTCTGCACACAGCAGCTGACTTGGCCCTTTTGCAATTGAGGAAATGGGTCTAGGACTGTTGTGTCACCCGCCTGCCCCCAACTCTCCACAAGGCTTTGGTTTGAAATGCTCCAAATCTTGGCACACTTTTAAAAAGTGGGTTTTGTGGTCCAGATGGCTGTGAAGAAGATGGTCAAATGGGAGGCACGCTGGGTCAGAATCTAGTCGTGACAAACAGAAAAACGGAAGTATCCCCAGGGCTCGGATCTTGCAACAGAGCACGGCAGATGTGGAGAGAGGCAGATAAGAGTTATGCAACCCTGAGCATAGATCATGCCTTTGCAAACGAGTCTGTGGAGTTTTAAAAGTGGCAAGGAAAGGGAAGGAGGAAGGGGAGGCATTGGTGAACCCTGGCTTGTTTTTAAAATCAGATCCTGCTGTCACTGGGTTTGTACGCATCACCCACTGGCATCTTTAAATGAATGTCATCTAATTTGATTGTATATTACCAAGGGGAGGGGGAGAAAAATAGGTAACTAACAAAAATGTTGCAGAAAGCAGTGGTTCCCAACCTTGGGTCCCCAGATGTTCTTGGACTAGAACTCCCAGAAACCTTCACCACTAGCTGTGCTGGCCAGAATTTCTGGGAGCTGTAGTTTAAGAACCAAGATTGGGAACCACTAGCATAAGGAAACAAACAAGCACATATGTATTTGTGTGTTAAACGAATTTGCCAATGGCCTGTCTAAACCCAACACTGCGCTAAGCTGATAGAATGGCTGTAGATATGGAGAAATGGGAAAATCTGACAAGAGAGCATCATTGTTGGGGGGGGGGGGGGGCTAGCTTGGCCAAGAAGAAGAGGAAAGGAAAGAAAGAAGGAAAGTCCAGTACTCCTAATCCACAAAATATACTGGCCTGACTTCTTCCCTGTTGGGGAAGTCAATTCAAAAACATCCACAAGCCAGGTCTACACCTCGGGGCCAAAGGTTCCCGACCAGCCCTAAGAACGAAATGGCAGTCCTTCCCCATCAAACCATGAAATGGAAAAATGCTGCATACAGACGAAGAATTTCAAAACCTCCCAGGGGTTGCACAACTGAAAACAATCACAAACATTTAGTAGTCTTGTCCAACAGAGACACAAAAGTCCAGCAACTTGCCAACTTACGGAAGTAGATTCTGAGCTAGGATTAACACATATTTTCATATCAACTTCTGATAGTTCAAGGAAGAGGTGTATGACATGGGGACATTTTGAAAGTTGGGTTAACCATACGTTTATTCTTGTCCCCCCATTTTTGGAACCAAACACAGCCTTCAATTCCTTCCCCACTTCCTCCTCTTATGGTTTGTGGTTTCTGCAACCGGCTTAAGCCTATCTCATGACTGGACCCTTCTTCTTCTTTTTTTTCTTGCTTAATGTTTCTTTGTGGGGGGGAAGTAAACACCCGCCCTCTATTGTTTGGAAAGCAGAGCTAAGATCAAGATGTTTTTATAGGGCCAAGACTGATGAGCTTGCCAAGTTCCTGTAATAATCACTGCTTGTACACACAGACTTCAAAACTCGTCTCCTCCCCATTTCTGATTGAAGTGGGTCAAGTTCATTAACCCCATTTGATGGAACAGGCCACTGAGGAACAGGGAAGGTTAAATGAGTCATGAGTCAACTCTAGAGAAGCTGGTCTGTCAGACGCTGAGCCACCAACACCCTGTTGCTCTTAGATTATGTAATTAGGTGAAACAGACACTCATGGTCAAACACAGGCTTGGATTTCCAACCTTGAGTAAGCTATCTTTGGCCCTTCTTCTGTTGAGTACTACCTCCCCCCCCCCCCCCCAAGTGAACTTCCCAGGCCTGGGCAGGCAGCAGGAACCCTTTCCATAGATCCAGCTTGTGTAAATGCTGCTAGACCGACCTTGTTCGGTCAAGAGTGCTGTACCTTTTGTTTCTTGCAAAGTCTTGTGGTATTCGGAAAACTAAGACGTTTTATTTAGCCTATGCTAAATAATGCATTTTTTTTTTTCAGGTGCACAAGCTGCAATCTACAAAAGTGTGTGCCAATGCTTGCTAGTCTTTACAGGGCCACAAGACTCTTCCTTTTTCTTCTGCATCCCTGCCAGCTCTCTAACAAAGTGGTCCCCAACCTTGGGCCTCCAGATGTTCTTGGACTACAACTCCCAGAAGCCTTCACCACCACCTCGGCTGGCCAGGATTTATGGGAGTTGAAGTCCAAGAACATCTGGAGGCCCAAGGTTGGGGACCACTGCACAGACAGCCTCATAGAGACTTCTGCAAGCCACGAAGTCCGGCTTCCGTTTGTGGTATTTTAGCCAGTATCGCCTCGTCTACCCTCTTGTCTTCCCTATGACATACTACCTCATCCTCCTCATCAGAGATTCAACGTGGGATCTTATTCCCACACAACACAAAATGTTACTATGGAGCTACAAGCCATCCCTAGCCAAGAAGAGCGAGCCAGCATGGTTCAAGGAATTGAGAACACAGAGGCCGAGATGGTGCACGAGTTAGGACAATACAGACTGCAAATTTTTCCTCGCAAATCTTTCAGACGCTGAGAACCAGCTCTACAGTCTGCCTCTCCCCCTCCAAACCTCCTACAGTGCCTTTCAAGACAAGCAGACGAGGTTGTTTATTTTGCTAAATATCTTCCTAACTTTATCTTCTCAGTGCCTCCTCCTCCTCCATGGAGTCAGGAACACCACCAGCCTCTGCTTTCAAAGCCAATGTTTCCCTCTCTTGCCCTGCAACAGGAATCTCTGGTCCTGCCCCACAAAATATGGCCAGGTGAAACAGGTGGGGGTGAAGAACAGAAATGTTTGCCAGCGGAGACAGGCTCCACTTGGGACAGGAATGCCGTTACACAGGCCGATTGGAATCCAGCCGCCTTTGAGGCAGGCCTGTCAAGGCACACACAGAGGCCAGTGGTGGGTCTCCTTGCAAATATCTGCTAAAAGGTTGCTCCCCGGAGGGAGCCAAGCAAAGATTCATGCTTCAGAAGCTGACCCAGAAGCAGGGATGTTAGCAAGTCTTTGGGTCCGAGTCCAAGTCTTCGGTACCAGGTCCCAAGTCCAAGTCCCTATTAAAAACAAGTTTCCCCCACCCCCAGACTGGGGAAACTGGAAGTGGTTTTCTGATCATGCGTGCTTGGGTACAAACAAGGATGCAGCACTGCCCTAACGGCCGACACTTGTGTGAAATCAACCGAGCATCTATGGAAGCCACTGCTCCCATGGATCCCTGGCTTACCATGTTGTCTGAAGACACAGGGAGATTTTTTGGCTAGCTCCGTGGTTGAGGTCTCTGGCTACAGAGCCAGAGGTTGGGTGTTTGATTCCCACTGGGCCTCCTAGACACGATGTTCCATAGGGTCCCTTCCAGCTCTGCAATTCTAAGATCTGAATCACCCAACTCAGGAAAACAGACCGTTCCTGTCCTTTAATTTAACTCCTTCAGCTAAGGGCAGTGCTGTGTGCTTTTATCATATCTGGCTGAACAGCGCTCCTGCCGCTGCCGTGTTAATAAAAAGAACTAATATTCAGCCTTCAATTGCCAAGGTCTTAATTTTCACCCTTGCCTGAGTCCTGAGCCAATTTTCACATCGGGAAGTTTCATTTACACTGCCTTCTGTCTGTATTCCCTCGAGAATCCGACGGGGATCACTTGTGTTGCCATCCTCTACAGACAGCAGCAACGTCAGCTTGCCCGGTTGTGCCAAGAACGGTTGAAACCACAAGAGACCTCCCTCTGCGGAAATGAACTGAACCCCTGGCACAGGTGGTTGCACAGCCTAACGCCTTCGCCACCTCGAGCATGGCACACCGCTTCCGACGGCCGGCCGATCCCCACCTCGAAGGGAAAACTGGCAGAAGCTCACGCAGCTTCCAGCTTCGTTTCACGTCTGCCGCAACCACGGCCCAGTGCAAGAAATTTCATCCTAGTTATAACTGATTGATTCACAAAGCCATCCGTCAAACCCCCAGAGGAAGAGGACAAGCAATGGCTCTTGAAAACAAGAGGCATTTTTTAAAAAAACACAAGCAGAGTTTGGAGAAGTTACGTTTCGGACTACAAGTTCCAGGGTTCCTCAGAAACTTTTCCAAGCGCTGAAAGACCATTCCTTCATCTCTTTCATACACAAAGTAAAGAAATGACCATGCCAGCAGCAGGCCTGGGAGTCGTAGTTCTGAAACCGGTGGTTTCCAACCTTTTTCAAGCTGAGACCCCCTTTTATAATAGCCAAGTAACTGTCGCCTGCCATGTTTGCATAAAAAGTCATTTTTTAATGGGGTAAAATCATCTCTTCTCAGAAAGGAGAGACTTTCCCCGAATGTCAAGGAAGAAATGATTAAACAACAGCTACAACATATATAAGGCAACGGTTGGGAAACACTGCCTTAAACCCATCATTTACTTATTTGTAAGAACTGTCACTGCTTCTCTTTTAGTTAAGAGGATTCTCCGGGTGGCTTACAGTGCAATTAAAACCCAGTGAAACCAATCAGAGCATCACAAGGCGGTAAGCAGCAGAGCAGACTTTGTAACTGGGATGGGCAGGGAGGGGAAAGGAGTCGATCTGGAAAACAAACAGATTTAAGCCAATGAGAAGGTTATCAGCTGGCATCCTCAGGAGATCAGGCTGGGCACTAGGCAAACCTACCTCGAGTCAGGGTGCCATATCTTCCTTTTCGGGGGGGGGGCTGGTACCCATAGCCTTGAGCAGAGTGGGTGGGAGACAGTGGCATTTGCCATGCGTGTTGAAATCACTACGGATAGCTCTGTTTACACACAAGTGAGCTCGCTCCGTTTTTGTTTTTAAAGGGAATCCTGTTTTACTCTGGTCCCATATCATTTGGGGTTTTAAAAAGTTGGAAATACCACCCTGAACAGACCAGGAGAAAATGCTGTCCTTTTCAAACCGGCAAAGTATGTTCCAAATGCCACCCTCATCTAGTTGCTCGGTTCTGTATCAAGGACTGCTTCTGAACAGTCTTCAATGGCAGCCCCACACATAAGTCATTGCGGTAGCCCAACCAGGATCCTCTCAGAGCATGAGCAACAGCGGCCTAGCAGCAACTTTGTGGATGCAGAAAATCCTTCCCATAACCAACAACAGCCATTTTGGGAGCAGGGGGGGGGGGGTTGGGCGGTGGTCGGGCTGTACAAATGATTACAGTGATGCCTCGCAAGACGAAAATAATTCATTCCGCGAGTCGTGTCGTATTGCGAAAATTTCGTCTTGCGAAGCGCGGTTTCCCATAGGAATGCATTGAAATTTAAGTTTAAAAAAAAGTGCAAAAAAAAAATTCGTCTTGCGAAGCACGGCCAAAGAAAAATTTGTCTTGCGAGTCACCAAAAAAATCGCAAAACGCTTTCGTCTTGCGAGTTTTTCGTTGCGCGAGGCATTCGTCTTGCGAGGCATCACTGTAGTTGTATTTATTAATTGCATTGTAAGCTGCTTTTTCACTTCTCTGCTTGTTGGTTTTTAAAGTTGATGCTTTTCGTCATTGGAAAAAAAAATTAGGGTGATAGTTTAATTTGTTTTTTAATGTTTTTTTAATTTGTCTTAACTTTGTGAGCTGCCTTGAGTCCTCTTATGGGGAGAAAGGTGGCTTATAAATGAGATAAAATAAAGCAGGAAAGAGTGTCAGCTTTAAATGTTAAACATCTGCTAATTTTCAGCTCAGGTCTAGCCTGTGCATCTCAGGATGGCCGACCACATACTATCCCTCCAAGTATGCAGCAATCAGAGGTGATGCTCAGTCCTCTGCCCACCTCGAGCCTCTTTCCAAAGCCATTTGGCAGAGAGGGGGGAAAAACCTGGCTTGGGAACCCCATTTGAGCGCCTGGCTGAGCAGACTCCGGCCGCCTCCCAGACAGGCCGTTTTGCAGCCGTTTCAAGCCATCCACCAGATCAGCTGGCAAGGCTCCCCGCGCAGCCATCCTTGTTCCTCCGAGTAGGACTTCGGAGAAGAGACAGCGGGAAGAGATTGGAAAAAGAGGGCAGGCCAAACCTTCACGCCAACTGTCACTCAGATTATTTACCCGAGGGCTCAAGGATCATTGCCAACTGGCTGGTGCCATTGGCTAAAGCCTCTATGTTTGGCACTGCCCGCCTTTGGAGCAGCTTCCCTCCTACCATGGCAAAAGATCAAACAGAAACAGAAGTCAATTTTGCTTGCTAAACCAGGCCTCCTATTTTTGTGAGCGGCTCTTACTAGGAACACACACACACACACACACTCATGGCATACGACAGCCAGATACGCCAGATCTGGACCAGCGGTAGGGAGATGCATTTTGAAGTCCAGGTCTTCTGCACAACAAAAATTCCAGGCAGCTTTGTATCAAGACGCTTCTAGCCCTTTTGATCTCCCTTCAGAGCAGGTCTTTTGCACAGCCAATGGTTCTCAATTGCCCATCCAAGACCAGACCACCAAACAATACACCTGAGATGGCTGATGACAACAGTTCATTGCAGGAAAAAAAAATCCATGCCCCCTCACCTATTTTATGGACAGCAGCTAAGCTCAGAAGGAACCGATGTGTGTGACAATTTAAATCATATTTTTGAAAGAAAAAGTCCCTGGATTTTAAACAGAGGTCAAGCAACGTTTTCAACAAAAGAAGGCATTAGTCATTGCTTTTCAAAAACATTACTTTGCCACTGCTATTATGCTTGAACATGTAACGCTCAAGATTCTTTTCCATATGTGACAAGGTTTTAGTTTTGTTTTGAGAAATTTCCCCCAAAAGAAAACTAAAGGGCAAATCCCCCAAATCCCCCAAAATGACTCCTTCCGAAAGCGACCATGTTAGGACTAAATATAACTATTTCAAGGTAACTATTTGTAATTACTTCTTCAATTGTTATTCTTCCTGCTTTTAAATGTTGTGACTCGCTTTGGGCACTATTAGTGTAAATAAACAAATTAAAAAGGTGATGATGATATTTTGTAAAAGTATTGTTGTTAACCCCGCCCTCTGCCCAAAAAAACCACAAACTTTGTAGTTAACATTGTTACAGAGAGAGAGGGAGGGAGGGAGAGAGAAAGCACAGCTCTGATTTCAGCCCAGTGACTCCCCGGCTCCACTGTACCAATCTGATCTCATTGGGAGCTGAAGATGCCCACCCCTGAACCTCAAGGGGGCTGCAATCACGCCTACATTCTCTCTCTCTCTCTCTCTCAGTCTCAAAACAAAAAAGAACTTTAAAAATTGGTGTTTGCTTTTATCTGAAAACACCAGTGGTTCTCAAACTGGGGTCCCCAGGTGTTCTTGGACTAAAACTCCCAGAAGCCTTCACCACTTGCTACGCTGGCCAGGATTTCTGGGAGTTGTAGTATAAGAACATCTGGGGACCCAAGGTTGGGAATCACTGCCGTAAGCTCTCTAAGTGCAGCCTGATTTATTTGTTTGTTTGTTTGTTTGTTTTTAAATGGGGCTTGGAGGTCCCCATGGGGGGCTGAGGGACCCTCAAAGCCATTCTTTTTCCCCATACCACAAAGGGATGCTTAAGCACGCTTGCGCTGGGGACAGAAATCAGTTCCAGAGTGCCACCCAAATGGCTCGCCCCGGATCCAGACCGTGGATCTCCAAAGCGGTTAACAGCGCTAGTGTGACAGGAGCGCGCCATCCCGCTGGCTCCCTAAAGTTCTAAACACCACTCATGTCAAAGCTGGAGAGACAGAATACAATAGGAACAGGGTTTGTGGAGAGACGTTGAGAAAAGGGGAAAGACTTATAGAATAGTTCAGGATGAACGTTCTGCCTCTTCACTTCTAGCCCTTCTGGCGACCGGCCATCAGTCATAAATATTGATTACTGCCCATCAGGCCTTGTAATTTTTAATTTCTCTATAGGAAGTAAGGCCCAGGGATACCTCGGGAGGCGGCTCTACCTGCCAGTGACCTGGTCTTAAGTCACTGTGACTGAAAATAGATCTCTGTGTTGTCCCCCTCCAGGGCATGGCTAATGAACCCGGGAAAAAGTAGGAAAAGAGCTCATTCCGGCAGGTACAGCTGCTCACGGCCAGAAGCTTGGAACCAGTGAGAAGGACATCAGACGCTTGAGCCATCCACTATCCTCATGTATCTGAGAACAACATTGTTTACTCTGAGTTTTGAGGAAAGATTGGATTCTCCATTAATTGGAGAGCATGTCGAGTTACAAAGCACCGAGTTCAAATCCCCCACTAGCAACAGCCTTTAAGGTGGTCTGAACGCCAGTCACACATTTCCCAGAAACCTACAAAGCTACTATGATGTCCTATATATAATACATCTGGATTGTTAATACACCTAAGGCCAGCGCTGTTTACTCTCCTCAACAGTTTCATCAGGAATAGCCACATCGTTCTGTTATGGCAAAATAAGAAAAAGGCATGTGACAGGTTTAAGATTAACAGATTTATTAAAGCATGGGCTTTTCCAGATGCACCCTGAGATATGTAACCATGAAAACACAGACTATAATCAATCTGCCAGTTTTGAAGGTACTGTGTGATTCATAGCCGTTTTATCTCATCAACTCCTTGACTGCCAAAGGAGACCATGACTGTACTACCTTTTAAGGGCGTTGTTCAACTTAGTGAAAGGATAAGCATCCAAAAGAAGTATGGGAAACTATCCTACGTGGAGTTAAGTCAGGGATCACTCTCTCTCTCTCTCTCTCTCTCAAGAGTGTCTTCATCAGCCTTCTCCCGCAGAGAACCTTCCATACACATTGAACTACAACTTCCGTCAGACCCAGCTAAAGCACAGACTACATCTCCCATCATCCTCTGGTCTATCCCAGGGCAAACTGTTCTGCATCAACAGCCTCTCTCCAGTGTTTTCTGATGGTATGTTTTCCCAAACTTTACCTGGCAGTATCAGGGACCGGAGAGAAAATGTTTGCATGTGCTCTAACCACTGAACCACATCCCCTCAGTCCTGGGCAACTTCAAAGATTTAATGTGGCTCTCGTGGACTACACTCCGCATCATCAGATGACGGATATGTGTTCTCCTCTTTGAAAATGATACATATACGATTACAGAAGGTGGGACAATAGAGCTATGAAATGCGTAAAAGTGCAGCCTATAATGGGACAATAAATCTCGAATGTATTCAAGAGAAGTACAGTGAAGAAGTACAGTGAGCATTGTGTTATCTCTCTTGACGGCCGCTGTGAATATTTATAAGCAAGCAGAGTTCAAGTCCTGCCATAACTAGCTACCCATGGCCTCTCTGCCCTACTAGTTCAACTTGGGTCATGCGAAGTTGGCAAATGCAGAGAGAAGACTCAGGAGGGCGTTCTACCTCTCAGACACCTCAGATACCTAAATGGGGCTCACCTGGGAGAAAGGCCTAGACTGGAAGGCTATGAGGCCTAGCTAGGCCTAGCTTTTCCCAAGCTTCCTGTTTCTGCCCCAGTGTCTGCTGGGAGCTCTCTTTCTGAACAGGAAGCTTGGGTGGAGCTAGGCCAAACCAGGCCTCCAAGCTTTCCCTGTTTCATTGTTTTTCACTACACACACCCTTGCAAGGCATATGTAAGGACAACGTAATATAGGGGTTCATGTGTCAAGCTAGGGTTGAGAAATCCAGGTTCATTTGAACTAGTAAAACTTTCTGGGTGACCTCAGCCCAATCACCTTTGGGTGGAACTACCTCGCAGGGTTGTTGAGAAGATCATTTAGAGCAGAAGAGAATATGCCTCCCTGGGAGTAAAGTGCAACAGAAAGGAAACCAAAGGAACCCTTTACTGGATGAACATCTCATCCAGCAAAGCTAAACAGTGCGTTCACTCACCCTCCCTTGAAGGGCTTGTCGTGACAATAAAAAATAAGGCAACCACCACAGGCGCTGCTGTCATCGACGCCTTGAAGGAAGGGTGGATTGCAAACACAAGGAACATAATTACTTAATTGCTTAATCATTTTAAAGCCAGAAGAGCTAATCGGCTAAAAAACATCTCTAAGCCAAAAAAAAAAAAAAAAAAAAGGGAGGGGGAGAGAAAGAGAGATCAGCAAAAGGGGGGGGGGGAAGCACATGTATCAGCAGCTGGTCTTGCATAGCATGTCAGCAGCGCTGTAGCGCTACAGCTGCGCAAGAAAAGGTCGTGTGAGAGAATCATGCTGCAAAGCATGGGCGCTTCCGGAACACAGAAGAATGGAAAGACAGAGGGGATGGGAGATGGCAACGCGGACCTATGCCAGCCACCAAAAAATCAGATCTGCTGGGGCGTTTCTACGTAATTTTCGAGAGATCAGCCCAAGATTTTAGATCCCTAACCGCTGGACAATCAAATGACTTTCTCCGTTGCTTTCGATTATACTGCAGGGATGAAGACCGCTCGAGGCAACCCGGAGCGGGTTGGTGTGTGTCAAAAATCTGGGAGCTCCATTCCTGCTGGCGAGAGGGATTTGTAGTTTGGAAATAATAACTTTTCCCCGGCTTTGTTAGGTCTCCAATACAGGTATGGCTCCCCTGGTCCGGACCGCAGAGGTCCACACACTGTTCACACCAAGCACTGTAATTATGAAGGTATGGTCCTGTATGGCTACGTCAATAGAACAGAACGAGGAGTGCTACAGACTTTAATGCAGATGCCAACCACCCCAGTTATTGTGCCAGAATGGAGCCTGCCGTTATTTCCCATGCATTGCACACCGACCTGCGCTTTCATCCATGTTACAGGAAGCAACAAAGAAGGGCCATGCCAATGTTAGGTCAGTCCCCTCCGTGGCTTCCCCCCACCCCACTCTTCTTCTCCTTCAAGGAACACCAATCAGCCCATGCAAGAATTATCTCCTTCAAATAAGTGCTCATAGTTTACTACTTTATACACGCAATCTGCTCTCTCTTTCTTTTAAAAAAAAAAAAATCTTCCTGGCCACATGCACTAATTATAACCCAGGGAGCTTCCCAAACAGCTTCAGATGGGAAGTTGACAGCCCTGTTCCAATTTTTAAAACCGCACCTCCTGATTGCCTGGAAATTACACACACACGCCCTAGGTGAACAGGCACGCCACTTCATTCATAGGCTTGAATGAGGCACCCTTGGCTTTTTGAAGGATTCTGCCTGAAACAGATAGGATTGACTTTTGTCTTTTTGGGGCACACTAGACAAGGCTGGGAGGAATTACATAGTTATGGAAGCTTTCGTGTCCCAAATGCATTCCTAAAACTTCCTAATCCATCAAAGTAAGCTTCCATACTTAACGTTGGCGCACATGTCTCTGGAAACAAGGCACATGCTATTTAATGGTGCTGTTACAACATTTTAGATTCTGGACCTCTGTTGAGGGTAGAATGGGCAACTTTGTTACTTTATTTAATTAAAGTAATAGATAATTAAAGTGGTACATCTCAGTGGGTTGGAGCCTGGCGAGCCTGGCTCCTTTCCATTCTTCACATCCCCGCATGTAGAAGACTTAGTCTCTCAGGGAAAACTGCTCTACTTAAGCTTCTCACTGACAAAATAGTTTGCTGGGACATGAGGAGCCCTTTTGTTACAGTTAAAGCATAACCACCCTTACCTGGTAACTGTCTGACGATTCACCCTGTAGGTCATTTTACAGTCCACTGTTAGAAGCGGACCTCAAGCTGAGGGATTCTGGCCACTGTGACCCAGGCTAGAAATGTTTGCAGGTTCTGAGGCTGGATTACAGAAATCTGGCCTCAGATCCAGCTGTAATTGAGGACTAGTAACTTGCATTGCCTTACCAGCAAGTTTGCTTTAGTAGAGGGGAAACAGTCACTCTGTTTCTCCACATCCCTACGCAAGAGTGACCACCTCTTTTCAACATTATTTGCATTTTCAACAGCTAGATGTGTGTGTGTGTGTGTGTGTGTCTTTCTAGCCACACAAAGTTCCTTCCCCAATTCCTGCCTTTTGAAGATCAGTATTCCTGGAAAGTTAACAGTAACACTGTATTCAAAACAATGAACGACTCAGCTGCTCGGGCATCACAAGAATTTCCACCTCTCTGATCCAAGAGAAATGAATGAGAGTAGGACATCTTTTTTAAAAAAAAAATGGTTTGCAGGATAAAACATCTTCCAAAGCCAGGTTTTAAAATGATGAGCATCAGGAAAGTGACTGCATCCTGCCATTTTTAAAGGGAGTGTTTATCACGACTAGATACAGTTGATTTATCAAGCTGGACTGTACAGACAGCAGGTATGCTAAAGAGCAGTCATTTCGCTGCCCAGCCATTTCAGAGGAAAGCGTTCAATCCACTGGGGGGGGGGGGGTTTGTTAAAAATCCTTGCTCCCCATCTATAATGCAAGTTGAAACTGCCAGTGGCAACGGAAACAAAGATCTTGTTTAGACAGGCTACAAATTATTGAGCGGCAACCCAATCTCTATTGAAAAAAGCTGCGTTAATAGCCCTTGATCAACAGGAAATAGGGAAGACACGTTATAGAAAAGTAATTGGGGGTTGTGGGGGGGGGGGAGATGAACAACCCAAAATTCTAAGAATTATATCCAAGGTTAAGGTTGTAGCATTGCTGGAATGTCTTCAAGGACGCAGAATCATCATTTTTAAAACAAACACACACAAACACACACATATATAAATATAATTTTGTCACCTTTCTATCCCACCTTTTTGCCAAACAAGTCTAAGGCTTACACCCTCTTACTCTATCCCTGTGAATGGGGTCAGGTGAAGAGAGAACGTGATTGGTTCAAGGTCACCCAATGAATTTCCAGGCTAATCAGGATTTGAACCCAGGGCTCCTGAACCTTTACACCACACTGGCTCTCAAAGCCATGGTTAAAGCTGCTCTAGCACCATCAAATGCAACATGTGGGGGGTATGGAAAATATTTGTACCTGGGCAGAAAGACGCTCATGTCTACATACACACAGAGAAGGGCTTGATCCTTGTCATTTTTAATTCTCCAAAATAGTACATCAGTGTAATGAGGATTAAAATTTCATAGTTGCCTATTACCCCAAAACAGAAGATGATAACTATTATAAGCAACCATGTAGTTACTCAACAGATAATAAAAACATAAGAGCAAAAACTTTTTAGCATGCATCGGAGGAGTCCATGTAAGTCCAATGGAAAACATCTCTAGCACAATGAGGACTAGAAGCTCAAGTCTCCTTTTTAAGAAAAGAATGACATTCTGTTCATTTTTACCCACATTTTGCCTGTGAATATGTGGGGCAGGCCTAGGAAACAGACTGGCCTGTGAAAGGGCTTTATGAAGGCTGGCAGACAAAGGGGTCGTTAATTTGTGACTACAATAGATATCTCGTCAAAGCCTCCACATCAAACGCACCGAGTCATGTTGCAGTCCTGCAGCACCATGGTTAAAGTAGTCAACAATGTTGTTAACTCTTGCATTTCTGCCCCCTTCCCTTGTCGGCCTCCAACATCTCTCTCTCACCTAACCATGTGCATCAGTAAGTGCCAAGAGAGGCCACACCCCATGTACCCAATGATATGGGCTGTGGTCCACCAAAAGTTACACCTAAAGGAACATGCTGCTCTTTAAGGAGGCACAAGACTCAGTGGCCAGAATCCTATTAGTTACCTCCCTAGAAACGTACCGTGGAACAAGTTCCACTGAAAGACACTTATTTTTGAACGGGCAGATAGAAGATTGCAAGTATACCTATTTAAAAACATCCGTTCTCTATTCGAAGCGTATCTGTTGCTGCTCGCCAAAATCTTGTTACAAAACAGCACATGGGTAAGGGGGGAACAAGCAAGCCAATTTCACTGTTTTCTGACTGTTACACACCTGGGTGCGCCAGTGAGTGTGCAATCAAGAGTGTGACCCAGGTACGCAGGACAAAAAGCCAGACCGAATGTGCACACCGGTTATGTAATTTCTGCTTTAGGTTGCATGACTGCAGCAGTGCCTGGATGGTATTTTAGATGTAACGCTGGAACAAAAATTCTCTTTGCGCCGACTAGACTTGGCAGAGCCATGACAGCATTTTTTTTTTTCCAGTTGTGTTTTCCGTACTCAGAATGCTGAGGCTTCGACAGGTATGGTATTTAGGAACAATCTTTATAAGATATAATTGGCGGAGGTGGCGATGAGCCGGCAGAGGCAAGCCTGAATAGATTATGTTTCTTGTTTTGTTTTTTTAAAAAAAGATTCTGAAACACTGCCACTCTGTCATCACTACTGCAGGGGGTGGGCAACGGTGGCCCTCCAGATGCTCACGGACTACAACTCTCATCGCTTGGCTAAGAGGAGGGAGCCTGGTTGCTGTAGACCAACAGCATTCAGAGAACTGCGTAACGTTCACTCCCTGCTTTAGTGGACAACCCTGCCCAACTCAACCGCTCAGAGTTGCTCTGGAACTGACACGGCTGCCCTTAGTGAAACAGAAGCTGGCTTACACTAGAGTCACAGCCTCTTGATTCATCTAGGCTAATTTGACCAACAATGGCTGAGATTTTGCCAGCCCAACCTAGAAAAGCAGAGTTTCTACCAGGGAGCTTGTGTCCCCAAAAGCCATATGGTTTACCACTGACTTACACTAGGGTCCATCCGTGGTTCTTAGCGGCAGCACCATGATTAGTGACTCAAATCCTGTTGCATAAATCTACACCTGCACTAGCTGGTGATGTAATCAGCCCTAGGCTTTTATTACTCATTAAATGTTTCCTATTTATCCCCTCCAAAGGTTCCGAGGCTCCACTGGGAAAGCCTTTGAGGACCTCAGAATGAAGGAAGGAGAAACTTTTAATGTCCAACAGAGATGGGCACAAACTGCCGAACCAGAGGTTCGTGCTGGTTTGTTGTTCAGTGAAACAGGTGTTCGGCACTTCACATTCTCTCCTCCTCCGATGCACCCACTCAGAGGCAGCGCGGAAATGAGGTGGGGCAAGGAAACTAGGACAATGCCTCTGAGTGGGCACCCACCAAAGGAGGCAGGGATGGGAAGCACCGAACGTGTTCGGCCAAAGAACGAACCAGCACAAACTGCCGGTTTGGCAGTTCGTGCCGATCTCTGATGACCAAAAAGCACCACCGGTGGTTCTGGTCCCATAGATAGTTTTCTGGGCGATTCACAGATGACTAATAGTTTCTTATTCCCCATGCTTTTAAGAAAACAAACAGCACAAATCAGGCTGCTGAAATCAAGGAAACATCGGGGGGACCAGGAATGTAATGATGGGAAAAACTAAATATGTAACAAACTTTAGCATCCATGGCTTCAAAAAAAATAATGCAAGGATGTTTATATAAAATGTGTATTTTGTCTTGCAAAAAATCCTTCTCTTTTGCATTTAAGAACTTGTGTTCTGCATACAGTAAGAGGGGTTTTAGTCAAAATACAAGTTTTTTGTGTAAAATACAAAGTTTTGCCCAGAAAACACTTTTGTGATTTTTTTTTTTTTTTTTGGTAAAATATGTGCCAGAACGTTAAAAAAAAATGCAAGTGATTGTACCCAGCAAGGAAGAAAATGTCTGCAATGTTTCCTTTTTGCTGGTGAGACTAAAATGAATGAAGATTTATATCTCTCCCAAAAAGAACAGTGTGTGAAAAGAAACACACACATATTTCTGGTACTAAAAGCAAAAAGGGTTGTGTCTTGACACACTGAAAAAATGGCCAGCTGCTGTGTGTGTGTTTCTTGATTTGTTTCTGTTATTTGTTGCTGTACAAAAGAGGAGGGGGCACTTTTTGGTCATCTGCAGCATTTGCACACACAAAAACACACCAATTTTGCCATTAAACTTTGAATTTTGCGCAAAAGCCCTTCTGTTTTGCATTTAAGAGCCTGCATTCTGTACCAGATTGTTATGCAAAATACAAGGTTCTTTTCTGCACATCCTAGTAGTACTTTATGCAAAATTACCTCTGCAATTTATTTCTCAGGAATAGTGAAATGTTCTTGTGCAGCAAAGTGGTGGGGAAAGGGGTGGTCCCTGCAGAGGGACTGCACAAAATCTCAACCGGCGAGGGAGAAAACATTTGTGAGAATCCAACACAGGAAAATTTACATCAAGAAGGAAAAGAATGGTGTGTGAAAACCAATTATCCTTTCTGAGACCGAAAACAAACTCTGGGGATGAAGAAGCCATGTTGAACTGCTGTGGTCTTTCTAGAGACATTCAGTTTGCACCAGAGTGTGAGTTGTTTGGTGGGTCGCTGCCCTCTAAGTCTTGTGGTGGGTTTTCTGAAGTAGACATCACAACCCAAGTCCCCCACACCCCGCAAGACCATCCAAGAGAAGGCCAGGAAGCCCACGGTGAAGAGAACCATCTCTGTGACCTCGAGGAACCCCGTTTTCCCCAGCTTCAACCTCCATTGGACATCATTCCCGAGGACCCCTGCCCGCTGGCCACGCTCCCAGGAACTGAAGTTCAAAACCATCCGGGGGCTCAAATTGGAAGCATCGCCGTCTTGCGGGACAATGACGAAGGGTAAGACTTGTGACACTTCTACACAACAGAAGGGAGGGATGTTCCACCCCCGGTGACACAAGATGGTCCAGCCTTCCCCCCCACAGCTTGGCCCCAAGGGACAAGCAAGGCCTCTCTCTACGTGTAAAGCGGGGATACACACACACACTGCAGCTCTTTACGACACACAAGGTCCAGACACACCCAACCCATTTTTGCCCAGGCGTTGTTCTTACTCATCGTGTCAGCCAAACGAGTCTATTTCTACTGGTTCGAGAGGAGGGAGAAGATGGAAGACATGAATCATATCTGATCCAGGGCCAGTAACGGTGGCTTCCCATGGTGCCCATGCTGCGCTCTACCCCAAAAGCCATATGCTTTGTGGTTTGTTTATTTGTGTGCTGGTTCATTTCTGCCCCCGCCTCCTGGGATATAGTCAAATTCCAAGACGACAGCTTTCAATAATACCTCCAGCCCCAAAACAAGAGTCTCAGCATCACCAGCAATGAAAAATGCAACGCACAGCATTCCTTTTATCGGGTACCATTCATCACAGCAATCCTTCCTCACTTTTTGGTCCGAACCTCAGGCAAACAGAAGGGTTCCTGTGCCTGGCAGCCTGAAACAGGATAACACAGATGCCAAGTGTCGAAGGAGGAATTGTGTTGACTGGGGCGCCACCACAGACAAGGCTCTGTATCCTGTTGCCGCCCATTTACACTCGGCAGGGAGGAGACACAAACCAGAGTCTCTAATTACAGCTCTAAAAATAGGACAAGTTTAGACAGGAGTAGACAGGTTCGTTTAGACACCTCATAGCCCTTCTGTGGCTGAACGACAGAGGCATAAGGATTGGGTACAGCCCTGATTATGTATGAGCAGAATACTATTTTTTTTAATGACAGAACTGCAGGTAGTCTATGTATGGTTTTCCATTCGAATATCTACACATGCAAAACTTCAGCAGGGCTGCTACTTCCCAGACCCTCTCCTGATTGCTTGTATATGTGCCCACCAGATTTCTGTGGCACAGACCTTTCTTAATCATCTAGAGAGTTTTTATTTAAAGAAAAAGAAGAACCTTGACACGCCAACCTTCTGCTCGCCTAGAAAGCCAGGCGTGCTCGCCAATGGTGACTAGCAACACTGCTTTGGGCTTAGACTGGGCCAGAGGAAAAGGTGGGTGGGGAACCATCACCAAACATAACAGCAGTCGCATCAGGAAACAGCTGAAAAGCAGGCTAAATATATAAGCAAGACGCCTCCAGAAGGGAAGAATAGCGAAAATATCAGTGTTAAAATTAACCCCAGTGTGGTGCTCTGCTTGAGTTTGTCTGGACAATGAGTCTACCTTTTTCAAAAACTCGAGTTTATCCTGGAAGGTGGCAGAACAGGGAGTGAAGTTGCTGGAGGAGGGGCGGGGGGACACTGTTAAATAGAAGGCTGTTTGCTCTTGTGCTTAGTTTTATTGCTTTTCATTCTACACCTCTTGTTTTAGCACCTGGGAAATTGAAGGTGCCACCTATTTGAAAAGGCAATAAATCTTCTCTCTCAACTCGGCCCCCGCTTCCCTTTTTGCAGATGTTGGCAAATGGGGTTTGCAAAATTTCAAAGCCCCCGGGGCTGGCGGGGCGAGAAGGGGGAGGCGAGACGGCACAGGCTCCCAGACGGCAAACCTGGTCACCCTCCCAAACCAGTAAAGTAAACTCAGAGTCACCTTCCCCACGTCCCAAGGTTTTGAAGAGAAAAATCCACCTTCGGCTTTCCACAGCGGCGTGGTCTTCCAAAGGACGGGGAGCAGTTTAAAAAAAACAAAACTGGAGTTTCAGGCACCCCTTTTCATTTCAAGTTGGAACACATCTGCTAAGAGTTGGCTGTTGTTTTAAAATCAAATCCATGCTCTGAGTAGGTCCGTCCCAGATAGGAATTTTAAATCTAATTTGGAAGGGAAGACACAGGGAAGCTGGCTGCTTCAAAGCACCACCACCTTGGGCCTTAATGGGGGAAAGAGCCTCAAGCACTTATAAATTTCCCCCTTGCATCGTTGAGAAAGGATTTCTGTTCTTCTCTTAAAAGAACTGGGGAATATTGATTCCCCCCCCTTTTTTTTTCTGTCTATGGGTCTAAAAATATATATATTTTAAAGACTGCATCTGAATCTTAGAAACAGACCCTATTGCAAAAAAAAAAAAAAAAAAAATCCATCCACCGCTGAAATGAAACACAGGTTTTACCCACATTTTAAAAGCTGGCTCTGTGAGTCTGTGGATTCGCACTCTGCACAGTCCTCTATTCTGCGTTCCTCGCCTATGTACACCCCCCCCCCAAAAGAATTAGAGAATAAAGTCTGGGGAACAAGACATTTCTGGGAAGTTTTACTGCAGGCCCATCCTCTTGTCATAATGAATTACAGCTTGATGGGGTGGGGGTGGGGGTCGCCTGGGATGGAGATCTTTATGGAAGGAAAAAAAAAAAAGACCAAGCCTTTTGTATGTTTATTCTTCCATTGTTTCCAGCTAATGAGAGGCCAATTAAATTATTATTTTTTTTAAAAAAATAAGCAAAGATGTTTCATTAAAAAAATATATCCTGGCCATATATACATACTTAGCAAAACCTCGGGTGCTCTTTGACCACATTATAAATAATTCTTTCAGCAAAAACAAAATGAAACCAAAATAAAATCCTGACATCATCTTGTTAAAAGGCTTTTCTTTTCTCTTAAACAAACCTTTCAAAAAAAAAAAGAGAGAAGTTCATTTTAACAATCCAACACTGGAAACAAACAAGAAAGCTGGCTGCTTCTCTGTAATCTACCGAGCTAGAGAGAGACCTTTGGCCGGCAAGATAAGAAAAGAATCTAGGGCTATTTTCAAAGCAGGCCCTTTTCAGAAAAAGCGTAGGTGGCACTCCACCCAAACGTCTGGTGGCATTCCATGTTTCTATGGTTTTATTCAACACCAAGCTTTTCCATCCACGGAAATCGTCCACAATAGCCAAAAAGAAAAGAAAAGAAAGAAAACTTGCAAAACACATTTTTGCAATTGAAATAAAAATATTAAACCTCGGCCCGCCACGGATCCGATTCAAATGTTGCCATGGTTAAAAAAAAAAAAAATTAAAAAAGGTGATACAGATGAAGAAACAAGAAGTTTAAAAATATCAGAAATGTCTGCCGTTGAAGTGTGCCTTAAAACTTAGAAGGATTGGCCCAAGATTTTGCTGAACTTCTCATGCTTATTTCCATCATTCTGACCGCCACTAAAAGGATCCTCTTCCCCCCCCCCCCACCTCATAGGCCACCTGGGTAAGACACAGGGCAGAGAAGGAAAAATCAATCCATCCGTCATAAGGACTAGAAACATTTGTAAAACTGGCCCCAAAAATAGTGAGCGATCCACAGGAGACAAAGACGGTGTGGCTAACCCGATGAGATGAACGAGAATCAAACAGTCACCTGAAAACAACTTCCAGAATGAATCAACCCACCACCCAAGCGCTGGTAATGTTTGACCATTAGAGGCATCATCTTCCAAGTCAACCAGGACCTTGCTTAAGGAAGCACACTCACTCACTCACTAGGCACAGAAATAGATTTAGACTCTTTCTCCCAGGCCAGGTCTTAAAAGGAAACAGTTTATTTCAACACCAGAAGAAAAGGTGGCGGTTTGGTCTTTTTAGTTCAGACAACAAGGCCTTAAAGGAAGAACAGGAGGCTAAAATAAACCCAAAGTCTATTTGGGAGCTTGCCAGATGAAAGCTAACTGGCTTTTTTTTTAAAGAGACTGGTGGGATTCAAAGGGTCTGTTCCCTGGGATTGAGAAAGCAGGTTGAGGTTTCCCACCCACCCCTGATTTTCTGGCATTCTAGAAAACGGGTGGGTTTGGCAAAAAAAAAATAAAAAAAAAATCTGGATTTCTCATGCCTCTGGGAGCAGCAGCAGGAGAAGCGAGCCTTCCTTGGCTCACAGGGTGCAAAGCTTTCTTGTTTTATGGTCCTGCCATTCACAGAAATGCTCTGTGTGTGATTATAAGGTATGCACGGAGGGG
This sequence comes from Intellagama lesueurii, assembly GCA_037013535.1. Lineage (NCBI taxonomy): Eukaryota > Metazoa > Chordata > Lepidosauria > Squamata > Agamidae > Intellagama > Intellagama lesueurii. Next base: position 17,682,985 of record JBAJHW010000012.1, on the reverse strand, counting down.
GGGGGCTGGGGGTGCGATGGGGGCAGGGACTTCCACAAAGCCATCTAAGCAAGGGCATTACAGAACAGGTTCCTCTGCCTACAGGATTCGTAGGGGGAGGCCCCGGAGCCTCGGTTTTTTTTCTGTCTTGGGGGGACAGAGGTGGCCCAAATTCAGCCTGGATGGAAGGGGGGGGTGTCAACCTCCCTGATGACCCCCCTGGGGAAATTGGGCATGCATGTATAGGGTGGGTGCCCGTCTGTGTCTATTTGCCCCCCTTCCAAGACGGTCAATAAAGAACTTAGGGTGGTATAAAGGAAATGTATATTCTGTTTTGGGTGAGATCTTTGGGTTGGCCCGGTAGAAATGGTGGGATCCCAAGAGGTTGTAAACCTATCTCTGTTGGGGGTTGTTGTTTTTTTGGGGGGGGGGGGTGTTTCAGATCCAGAGAAGAAAAATTGTCTATAGTTATATTAAGGCCCTTTGCAAGGTGAGAGGCACTCTGTCCCATGGGGAGGACAAACTGGGGGGGGGGGGAGGCTGATTTCAGAAAGAGTTTCATATCGAAGGGGAAAATTTCATATAATTTTCATATAATTTTCAATTATATGAAAATGTGCAGGCCAGAGAAAAGGGCCAGGGTTCCCCCCCCCCCAGCCCGCCTGCCCCCCCAAAACCATATAGCACCCTGACACCCCCGGGTTTCTAAGCAGAAGACGATGGTTCCGGAGGCAAGACTCACCGGAGTGGGAATGCAGGGTGAGGCCGGAGGCGAGGTATTTCCCGGGGGGCAGCGGCCCCCGGCGGCGGTAGCCCGGCCGCCAAGGGAGCGAGCCGAGCCGAGCCGGCTCCGGCGGCGGCCGCGACGCGGTGGTGGCTCTCCATGGCCAGCCCGGAGAGAAGCGGCGGGGGGACGTGGACGGCGCGGGGGGGCCCGAGGTCTCTTCCATCCATCATCCGCCAGCACAGCAGCAGCAGCGCCGCCGCCGCCCTCCTCCTCCCGGATCCTCAGAGGTTTTGGCAGCCCCCAAAAGGCTTGATCCCCCTTTCCAACGCCATCCTCCTTTCCTCTCCGGGTGCGCGGCGGCCTTCCAGAGCCAAGATCCAGGGGCGCCGTGCCGGCAGGAATTGGGGTGCGCTCCTTCCTTTTTTGTTTTGATTTTCCTCCAATATTTAATTTTTGTCTATTTGTGTTTGTTTTGCCTAAAGGTGTGGGGTGGAAAGAAAAGAGAGAGAAATGAGATTGGAGGTAAGGGATAGAAAAGCGGGGGGGGGGGGGAAGAGAGATAAAAGGGATACACCCTAAAAGGGGGTCGTTTGGGGGAGGGGTTGGCTTTCTTTTAAAAAAATAAATAAATCGGGAGGGGGGTCATGCCTAGGAAAAAAAAGGCGTCTGGCTTGATTCTCGTGAGCCCCTCCCCAAGCCAAGCTGAATCTCTCTTTCCCCCCCCCCCTTCTCCAAAAATAGGATGATGGGGAAGGGGGAAGCGCAGGATATTTGAGATTGTGATGGCTTAAAAAAAAAAAAAGGTACAAAATGGGGGTTGCAGAAGGTATCCAGCGTTGATCCGAGACTCGCTGTAAAGTAGGTCTCGTTTTATTGAGGGTTACTCGCAAGTAAGGGCGTGTATCGGTGTGCAGGAACGCCAGCCCCACAGACGCACACAAAAACTCGGGAGCCGTGGTTTTTCCTCTACTGTGGTTTTTTAAAAGGCGAATATTCGAGTAATGCAGGGTTTTTCTCCAAAGAGGGAGGCCGGGCGTGGGAACCCTTTTTTTCAAAAGGTCTGGGGGTCCGCATGCTTTTACTCGTGAGGAAAGCTCCATCCCGTTTGCACTACCGAGCCCGTCCCCGCTGGAAGGCTGCCTAAGAGCCACCGGGCGGATCGGGGCCGCAGACCTAACCCTCGGAAGGCAAACCCCCCCCCCGAACTCAACGGGGCTTTCTTTTGAGGAACCGGGGAAGGACGGGGAGAGGATCGGGCCCCACATGTTTGGCGTTGAAACCCCTCGGCCGATTGGATCCACGTTTACCCAGGAGGAAACGCTACTACTACTCATTTTTCAGCACGGGTAGGGAGCAAGCCTCACTGAACTCAATGGGGTTTTACTTCTAAAAAGACCTGCGCAGAATGTGTCCCTTTCTTTAACCCTCAATCCTGGAGGTGTGTGTTTGCTCTTGCTGGATTTTAATTTTAAAATGAAATAAAATCTTACGCGAGGCTGCAGTCCTGCTTTGGACCCTTTTATGCCTTCCTTTTTACCTTTATTTGGCCTGGCCACATTTTTCGTCCCCAAAATTCTTGCTTTTTTTAAAATCAGAATGGCCTGTCCTCAACATTTAAAAAGAAAAAACAGGGGGGTTTCTATTAGCCTAAAACCGAAAATAACTCTGTGCGCATTTTTAAAAAATCATTTTAACCCTGAAAAGTATTTAATGTTTCACCTTTTACGCCTAATTTATAATCTGGAACAGAGCGGCATCTTGAGATATTTGAAATCTAGCTTTAGAAGAAAACTGAGTTTTATTATTTTACCGCAAATTAAGATTTTTATATAAGATTTAGTCTTAGATACGCTCTATATTCAGAAGTAAGCCACCTTGAGTTCAGGGAGAGTTACTCTCAGATCCTTATAGGATTTGCAAATGTGTAGGCTTTCTCCCTGCAAAGCAGGGAAATTGACTAGAAATGTGGACATTGACTAGAAATTTCTAGTCACTTTCCTGTGAATGGGAAATTGACTAGGAACCGAAGGGTGGGAATGACTGTGTTGTTCAAAACAGGACCCAGGGCAATCTATTTTATTCCTCGTAGATGTACAGCCCTAGACAGGTTTACTCAAAAATGTAAGCCTCACCACGTTCAATAGCACCTACTCCCGTGTAAGACTGCTCCTGAAAACCTCCAGCTGAGCTCTTTGATTGCTATGGCAATGGCTTCCAAAGCAACAATTCAGTTAAAAATCAGAAGCAAATCCAAAATGCTTTTAAAATACCTACAACTACAGAGGTTTTGGGCAAGTAATTCTGGTTACCTCCCCCCACCAAAATAATTCTAAAATGTTTATAGTTTACTCACTAAAAGGAATTGATGGAAGAGAAATGCAGGAAAGAACCACTGGTCAAATGGAAAAAAAAAATATTTCTCCTTTTCCCTGCCGCCACTCATTCGGCAGCCGTCTCAAAAACCAGAAGATCAAAATCTATATTCTCCACTAGTTAATGTTTTATACCAGAAAAACGTAAAAAAGAAAATACAATGGAGTTTCCTGCAAGCCATTTCCAGGTGCCAGGTGATAAAAGTCAACCGGTCAAAATCCCTCTTAGGTCCTTTACTAGGTTTAATTAAGAGTTTCTTACTTTAATCTAGGTTTAGTTAAAAATTATCGCGGGGGTTTATCAGACAACAACACCCCCCTCCGTTCTCGGCCACCAGTACCTCCCCTCTCAATTTTTCCCAGGGGTGGATACAAAATATAACATTTGGTTTGATTTTCTTTTTAAAAATTAATCAAAATATTGGTGGCATTCAGTTTAAGCCCCTACAGAGCGGTACTGGTCCCCTTACCTATTTAAGCTGACCCTGCATCTACTTGGGGGTTTATTCTTCATAAAATGGTAATCCAAACGGAGGTGGGGGGGAAGAGTCTTGTTTTTCCATAGGATTTTTATACGATTTTAAAAAGAGAATCAACGGGAGTGTGAAAAAAAAATACAGCCTCCTTACCTACCCATGGGTTATAGTTTTATGGGGAATCGGGGTGCAGAATTTAATCCTACGTCTCATTTTTCTCTCTCTTTCCCCCCCCCCCGAACTTTTCCTTTCCTTGGTAATCTCAGCTCCTCTTCCCCCCCCCCCAAATTCGCACGCCGCCCCACCACTAAATATGGCTGAATTCCGGAGTTTAATTAAAAACAGTGGCGGTTTTTGTTTCTTAGCTTTCTCTCCACAGGCTCAAGAGAGGCAAAATTGGGGTTGGGGGGGTTGGGGATGTGGAGTGGTGGTGGTGGTGGGCTTGCTGGTTTTGCACTGATCCTTTTTTTTTTTTAATTATTTTTTAAATCGAATTATTTGGGGCGAGGGTGAGAAGCCAAGAGGATCTGGTAAGGAAACTCAATCCAAACTCCAGCCTTTCTCTCTCTTTTTTTTTTTTTAAAGTCACTAACTTCGAAAGTCTAAAGAGAGTTGAGCTTACCTCTGCTTAAGGAATTCTTCTAAACCGCCCGCTTCTTTGGCATCCTTCAGCGCTAATTTTGGGGCACGTCGATCTTCCACACCCCTTCCCTCCCCCCTCCCCCAAAAAAGACAACACCCCCCACTCTTTTTCAAAAAAATTAGATCCAAAACGCCGATTTCTGGTTTTTTTCTCTTTTTTTTACTCCCCTTCTTCCTCTTCTTCTGCTTCGCCTCTGCCTTCTTTTCCCTGTGTGGGGCTCAGCCCCTCTTCCTCACTGTTGCTCCATGGGTCCGTTGGCCTCTCCCCTCCCCCCCGAAAGAAAACCCAGCTCCAGGAGGCCAGATTTCCTGGCTGGCTTTTCCCGATCCAGCTTTCCCGGTCTTTTCTCCGAGTCTCCTTTTTAATAAACTCCAGATCGTAGCGTGGCGGGTCGAGAGACTTCAGAATCTCCATATACAGTCCAAGGATGGGATAAAGTACATGACACTAAACCCCCCCCCCCCCTTTCAAGTTTCTCTCTCCCTGGATCTTGAAAAAAAAAAGAAAAAAAAAAGAGGGGGGAGTGAGAGAGACAGAAAAAAAGAAAGTTTGTTTTTTTTTAAAAAAAATTCTCTTTAGCAATGAAACAAGCATTGTTCCTGGTGTCCCGCCCCTTCTTCCTACTGGCCGGCCAAAATTTCAGAGCCCGCCTCCCATTGGCCGCCGCTCCTGCCACTCACTCTCATGTAAACACTTTGGCTGGGAGCCATCCTTATAAAACCAATTATGGAGCGGCCGGGGAGGAGAGAAAGGGGGGGGCGCGCCCGGCGGAGACGTTTCAAGGCTCCCCGCCGGGAGCGGCTCCCCGCCCGAAATGGGTGGTGAGAATTTTTAGAGGCGGTTTCAAGGCTGCCCTTTTCTCTCCACCACTCCGGGATAACACCCCGGCCTTTTTCCTCCCTCCCTCCCTCCCTCCCACACACACACACACACACACACAACTCCACACACACCACTTTCTCTCCACCCACTCCGCTTTTTCTCCTCCTTCGGACGAGGCTGGGGGATCAAAACAGAAAAGATGGTTTCTGCCGCGTCTCGAGGTTTCTCCTCGCGCCTCGATTTAGGGGGTGAAGGTTCAATTTCCCCCCTTTAAAAAAATCCATTTTTTTTCCCTTTTCTGGAGAGGAAGGAAAGCACTATATATATATATTAATTTGATATATATTAGATGGATGAAAAGGTTTACTACACGCAGCCTAAGAAAAAGAAAGGCGGGTGGGTGGGGAGATTATTTAAAATTTCCTTTTTGGAGAAAAAGGGGTTGGTTCCCTTTTTTTTTTTTCCCCCTCCATGCTTCCTTGGACGTAACTTTCCAGGCTTTCCCTAGGGCAGGTAAGACAGCCGCCCCCGCGGGGCCCCGATCCTCTCTGCGTGCTTGCTCGGTTGTCAATTGCACCAAGTCCCGTCAAGGGAGACTTTTTCACAGCCCTGGGAAGAGGCGGCCGGGGGGGGGGGGGAATGGGACGCGTAAGAACAGCCTATGGATCTTTGGGGCTTCCTCGCGAGTAGGAGAGGCCTGGCGATGGGAGCGGGTCGCTTCTCAGGCAGGGGCTTTATTAAATGCGGGATAAAGAGGTATCCACACACACACACCGCGTGGATCGGACCGCAGCGTTGCTTCTGGCGCTCTCATTACTTAACGCCCCCTCCCCAAGCAAAATCATCATCATCATAATTAACCTTTGTAAACGGGGCTGGCCATTGTGTCCATGATCTGCTTTTTTCCCCCCCGTTCCTGGGCTCAGACTGCGACACCCATTCTGGTTGGGGATGATGGAAGTGGGCGTCCCAACAGCCAGAAGCACCCGGGGAGTGGGAAAACGTGACACCCCCGCTCCCCACGGGGAAGGTCCGAAGCCCCGATCTTGTTTAGTTAGGGAAGGAAGAAGCGTGCTTTTACATCCTGGCTGCGTAACGCCAGCCACAGCGCCAGTTCTCCGTTTGCGCGCAAAAAAAGAGGGATTCAAGTCTAGCCGTCTTAGATGGGGGGGGGGGGGAGGAACCCAATAAATCCCACCCTCCCCTCCTTTTCAAAAATCACTCTTTCGAAGGGCTGCCCCTGTGTCCCCCTTTCCCTCGATCTGGGTCCCTCTCCCGAATCCGAGACATGGCTTCCCGGTGGAGAAACGTTCGCCAGCCTTTTGCGCAAAATCGCCCCGCCAGCTGCTCGGCTCCAGGGGAGACACTCCGGGAGGATGAGGAAGAGACGGCGGCCGGTGGAAGGAGCGATTTCACCCGGCCTGGTTTTTGATTTGGTTCGTTTAATCCGGTTTCACACCGGGGTGGGCCTGGCTGGATCCAATTCGAGCCCACTCCCCCCTCCCCAAAATGCGCAAAAACGAAACCTTCAGGACTGCGGGTGGCGGAGAGGACCCCTCCCAAATGCCCTCTTTTGCGGCAGAAACTGCCTCGCATCCCTCCGGGTTTGGGGCCCCCCCCCGTGGGAGGAAGCGTCCTTCCACTCTCTGGGGCTTCCTCCGGAGTCAATACGCTTCGAAATCCGGCGCAACGGACCTGCCTTGGCTGGCTCTCTGAACAGCCTCTAACCTCGTGTGCCTTCCTTTCGTTTTCTTCCTGGCTGCTTTTTTTGTTTTGTTTTGTTTTTAAATAAACACAACCCCATGTTTCCCGTCGAAGCACATTTTAGAAAGGGGAAGAAAAAGCAGCTCACCGGGGCTCAAGGAATTAATACATATATCTTTCATTGTCTGTTAATATCGCTCACTTTTAGACGCATCCACCCGCACGCCATAGGATCGGCTGGAGCACGGATGAAAATCGCTTCCCCACCTCCCATGATTCAGTTGCAACAAATCAGCTACACACTTACTTAGGGGGGGAAATAACATTCATTTGCTGTCCTCATCGCTCCGACACCCCCCCTCCCCGACCGTAAATAAATAAAAATAAAAATTGCATATTCACTTCAACATATACATACAAAAATCTACTCTTTTTTTTTTTGGCCTCCTCTGTCGTGGAGGGTGGGAGGGAGACTTTATATGGGTCAACAAAACGGGGTTGCTTTTTTGGAAGCGCTCCCTCGCCTGGGAGGGAGAGAGGGCGAAAGCAGCCTTCATTTAATTCCACCGTAAATGTTGGGGGGGGGGGGGGAGGGGAGAAGAGAATCGAGCGGTTTCAAACTGCCCCTCCAGCTCTCTCGAGGCGGTTTCAAGGCTCCCCCTTTTTGGGAAGCAGAAAAGCAGGGCGGCCGAAAATAGCCATATAGTAGAAGCGGGGGGGGAGGGCTTTTTGTTGTTTTTTGGTAAAGGCGGAGGGGGGGGGGGGAGCCGTGCAATCGAAAGAAAACAGCCAGGAACCGCTGGCACAGACCTCACCCCCCCCTCGCCTTGGAAAGGTGACGATTTGGCCGCAGGACTTAATGGAAGGCCTTCAAATTAGCGAAGGATCAACAAGGAGAAATGATTTTTTTGGGGGGGAGCAGGAGGGGGGCTTTGAAAACAGGGCGGGCAGGGAGCCTCGATCGGCTGGCCGAGGGTGCCAAGAAGCCTGGGCGATCGGGGAGCTGAAATGAGCCCACCCCCTCCTGCGCTTCGATTACTCGTATTTATTATTTATTCTTTTTTTTCCCCCTGAGCTTGCATTTTTTCCCCTAAAGCGTGCCTCTGCCTGCGTACGTGCCTGCACTACAGATCCTGGGCTCCGATTCTCTCCCCCCCCCACCCCCCAGAGCCATCCCACCCCCTACCCCCACCCTTCAAAGTGTGGATCTGCCTAGGGGAGGGAGCTGCGCGCGATCCTGAGCCTACGAAACAACACCTCCCCCCCCCAAGTCCGCCGGCACTTCTGTTCGCCCGCTTTGCCCAGGGTGCGCCTACTCGCAGGTAAGTGCGCCTAGAAAGGGCCGCGCCAGATCGGTCCTTTTCGCTCCCAATGAAATCGACCCGGGAAAACTGCGGGGGGGAGGAGGGCGGAGAAGCTGCGCGCATGACATCAGCTTTTTCTGTCGCTTTGCCACGGTGCCTTCCTCCTCTCCCCCCCCCCCCCCCAATTTCCTTCGGCTTTAAATTAAGCTTGAATTGTTTTTTCCCACCCGGAAAGATCCTCTCCAGAAGCTTTTAACAAGGGGATACTAAGGGTGCGTATAACACTAAGTGATCGCTTTGCTAATATATATATATACACATAATGTATACTAACCTCTCCTCCTCTTTCCAGTTACCCCATCTTCTCTGCCCTCCCCAGACCCCCCCCCCCCAAAAAAAAACCTCACTCCTCTCTCTCCCCACCGCTTCTATTCAACCCGATCGGTTTCCTGGCTTGCCTAGGATGGCTTGATCTCGAGGAGACCCCCAGAAATGCCCCTGCGAGGGAAAAAGAGGATTTGGGGGGGGGGGGGAGAGAGAGGGCAGAAAAGAAATCGCACACACCACACACGGAAAAGGGCTCAGTCGGGGAGCGGTCTTGGGTCCTGCGGGGAGGGAGAACCCCGATTTCATGTCCCTCCGGTCGCTTCTTGATTTGGAAAACCCTCAAACCAGGGGGAAATGGGATTTTTCTTTTCCCTTTTTTTTTTTTAAAGGACAGAAGGAGGTTTTCCCCCGCCTGGTTTTGGCGCAGTCTGCTCCGCCGCAGCTGGGAGCCATCTTGGCAACTGGGTGGAGAGGGAAACCGAAGCAAAGTTTGGGGGGGGGGGGGGAAGGGAAGGGAAGGGAAGGAAGGATGCAGGAGAAAAAGACTTTTCGGAGAGAGTAAAGTTCCTCCTCCCTCCCTCCCCTATTTCTTTTTCAGGGCATCTCTTTTGGGTGCCTCTCCCCCCCCCCCCCGCGCGCTTTTTTTTTAGAAAGCCTTGGCATCAGGAAAGCCAGCGGTGCGCTCTTGGTTCACCTGAAGGTGCTGATGTCCGCTTTCGGTGCCTTTTTCTGTAAACTTCCCCCCCCCCCCGGTTAGATCAGAGTGAATCCCTATTTTACCCCCCACCCCCCAAATTCTAGAAAGAGAGAAAGAAAGAGAAACGCTCCTTTGGCCATCCGATTTTGCGACGTTGACTCGGATCCGGGGTAGATCTCCGAGGAAGAGCCCAGAAAAAATGCTAGTTTTGGAATGAGACTGCAACTCTCTACCCGTTTCCTCGGGAGTAACCCTCTTGAAGCCAGAGGGGGGGGGGTAGGATTCTGCTTTTAAGTATCGCACCCTTCCCCAGGGCTTTAACATGGGATCTTGTTTCAGCCATGGGTACGATTGGTTTTAATACAAAAGAAAGGTGTTAAGGATTTTTTTTAGCAGAAAAAAAAATCATTTTCTTGAGCTGAGGATTCCAGATTTCTCTGGCTTGGGCCCATCCTGAAGTGGGATTTTGGATTCAGCAACAACACAAGAAGCTTATTCACTGCCCCTTCCGATGCAGTTCTCTTTCAACTTCAAGAATTCAGTGGGAGCTCAACTCCCAGATGTATCTAGGATTGTGGATTTTGGCCCCCTTTGCTCCTACTTCTCACTGCTTGACCTAGGGTTCTGTACACATCTATGCAGAAAGTGCCCCATTGAGTTCAATGGGTCTTACTCCTTGGTGAGTAGACTTGGGGTGCAGTCTTAAGCCAATTCCCCTTGATTTGAGCCTCCTCCTCCCAGCTCTGTGTGGGCTGGTGCTCACTAAGAATCAATATATTTGTTGCCATCTACTGAAGATCATTCAAACTTTAATTTAAAGAAATCTTCAATGTAATGGAAATAAAGCAATTACTTGTCTAAGTGCATTTGTGGGTTTGCTTTCTTATGCTCGCTTCACTGTTATCTTGTTATTTTACATCCAAATTAATTTTACAACACCCTTTAGGGCATGGGGGAATAAACCATGAGGTCATCCCCCAGGCCCCCCCTTCTTAAATCTGGTTTTCCTTTAACAACAACAAAAATGGAGCAAATTGATTGTCATTTACAATAACTTTTGTAACACTTTTGTCTTGTAAATAAATTAAAAACAAAAACAAAGGGAAGCCATCACCCACCCCAGATATTTTAAGCAGATTACTGGTGCTAGTTTGTTTCCATTTACTCTTAAAAAAAAAAAATCTTGTTAACTCCAATGGGATTTACACCTAGGGCAGTTTGCAGGTTAACTAGAAAGGAACTTTCTCACATCATGATAAATTTTGGGGGTAGCGCCCTCCTTGTGTAAAAAGGATTTAGAAGTAAGGGGGGGAGGATGATAAATTCTCTCTTCTGCACCACCGCCATGTGCTTTTTTTTTGTAATAAACCTTTCATGTTTAAGATCAAAGTCTTTGCTCACATGTTTTCCAGCTTTATAAGGCTTGCTAGGTTGAACCCTGTACCACATTACAAAGTGTGCATATTCCCCCTCTCTCTTAATACCATCCTATAACATTCCTCTCCCACCCCCTCCGTCTCCTTCAAATAAATACCCTGTTCATTTTGCTCCCCAGTTTATGGATATAACCCTACATTGTGTTTCATTAGAGGGATATTTCCTCTATCCTCCTTCTCTCCTTCCGGGGGAAGAAACTTGATTTTTTTTAAAAAAAAGATCTAAAGTAGCGACACAGTAGGGGAAGACTTCTTTGACAAGTTGTGGGAAATGTGGGTTTTGCTGTGAGGTTTGGTCAGTGCGAGGTGAACTCACATGGTCTCTCTCCATGCACAGACATCCTTATCATAATTATATATTTATTTATTTATATTGCGCTCTGCACCAGAGTGCATTCCAGTAAACAGATCTGTTGGTAAAGCAGGACTATTGTGATGATGCATTCTGGATTTTTTTTGGCAATTTAGGTAAAAGAAATAACTCAATCCTCATCAAACCTCGTTTAAGAAAGGAGACTTCAGGTTTAAATTAATTCTGGAGGCCAGCATGATCTGTTTTCCAGTGTCACCCACACTAGCAATATAGATACACAAACATGTTATGGGTGAGCAGACACTTACATACCTACTCTGCTTCTGATACAAAGCATAAGCTGATCCTGTATGGTGGGTGTTGTTTTGTTTTTTTAAAGCAGTGCTTAGCTTTTAGAACTCATTAATTAAAAGTCTGGTGCCGCTTTCAGGCGAGGATGGAACTGGGTGTGTAGATTTTTCTCTACCCCGAAGAGAGATCCTTTGCCTTCGCCCACTTAAAAGCCACCCCCTCTTCCACCGAGAATACATACTTTGAACGGCTCAAGCGAGTCTCCGACATTTTGCACCAAAATGAAATCAAAACCTAGCAACAAGATCCTGGGAGATTAGCTCTGGTGGTTTTGGGAATGGGGGAATATTTCTAGGGAAGTTAGATGCTGCTGTCATTTTGGATCTCTAAAAAAATCTCGGGGTTGAGAGCAGCAGTTGCCAATGTAAAAAATGGTGCATCCAACTGCAACCAGAAACCACGTCCGCCCTTGCTGCTTTGGTGTATGATAAAGTCCTTCAAAGCCTCTAATCCAGTGGTTCCGAACCTTGGACCCCCAGATGTTCTCAGATGACAACTCCCAGAAGCCTCCACCATCAACTGTGCTGGCCAGGATTTCTGGGAATTGTAGTCCTAGAACATCTGGGGACCCGAGGTTGGGCACCATTGCTCTAGCTCTGTTTACATATGGCATTTCTGTTTCGCATTCCAGATCCAGCATGACTTTGGGTTTAGAATGTTGGACTGAGTGTCAGCAGGTCCTGGTTCAAATCCCTGTTCAGCTAAGTAACACACTGGGTACTCTTGGGCTGGTTACCATTTTGGTCTACTTCAGAGTAACTGTGAAGATAAAAGAAGGCAGGGAAGGATCATGTGCACCAGCTTGAGCTCAAGGGACAAAATACAGGCAGCAACAACAACAACAACAATAGAGCTACAAAAAACAGCAGTATTAGAAACAGCATACATACTGCGCCGATATTTAACATATATTTAGCTTCTTGGTTAAAACATGTATCTGTCATAATACCAGTCAATGTTTTCGTAATTTTGATTGACTGTGCCTGGTGGTTTATAATAATAATAATGATGATGATGATGATGATGATGTGCCACCATGTCAATTCTGACTTATGGTGATCCTTTTCAGGGTTCTCCAGGTAGAGAGTATGCAGAAGTGGTTTCCCATTCCCTTCCTCTGGGGGGGGGGGGTTGCCCTGGGACTGTGCAGCTTGCCCAAGGCTACCCGGGCTGGCTCTGCAGCCTGGAACTCTCAGAATTCTGCCTGCAGAATCCTGGGAGTTGGAGTCCAAGAAACAAATCCAAATGGTATGTGCCTAATCCAAAACAGAGACTGCAGATAAGAAATTGGAGGGGGGGAAGTAGACTTGGGAGAGTAGCTAGGAAGGATTTATTCATTCATTTATTTATTTATTAGCTGATATCCTGCCCATCTAGTGGAGAAGCCACTACTCTGGGCAGCTTCCAAGAAAATAATATAAATATGCAAACCAAATTCAAATAATAGCAGAACCCTAACCCTAAACCCCACCCCCAAAGGGATCCTCAAGTATAAGGCTTTGTCACTAAACATCAAGGCCACAATCATCAATACTGTGGAATTCCCAATTACTATATGTGGATGTGAAAGCTGGACAGTTAAAAAAGGCTGACGGAGGGGAAAAAACCTGATTCATTTGAAACATGGTGGTGCTGGAAGAATGCTTTATGGATACCATGGAGTGCCAGAAAGACAAATAAGAGGGTATGAGATCAGATCATGCTGGAACTCGTCCTAGAAGTAAAAACAGCTAAATGGAGAGTATTTAACGTTGGGCACATCTTGGAACAGGCAGTCATTCTAAGTAAAATGGAGGGTAGGAGGAAAAGGAGGACGAAAGAAGTTCCGGGTTGACCCAGTAAAGAAAGTCACAACCTTGAGTTTGCAAGATCTGAGCAAGGTTGTTAATGGTGGTTAAATCAGAGGCTCACCATAAGTCAGAAGTGATTTGATGGCATGTAACGACAACAGACAATTCTGCAGGAGCTCGCGCATTTCTAAGCTCTCCAAAACTCTTCATCAGGCAAATTGTTTTTTAAAATGACCACGAAACAATGAAGGGACTCGACCCCCATTGTTAATGGTAGGTTAACGGCAGAAAAGAAGCATTCTCTTATGAATGAGCAAGACCATCGTTCTTTTGATTGGGTACCCTGTTGTAGGATTTATGCTGTGTTGTCAAGTACTGGCTGAGTAAAACTCTGTTGCGTAACTGTGCGGGCGTAATTCAGCATTATGCCCACAGGATTGACCCTTGCGCCAAAGTAGACCTGCTGTCTGTGAATCACTTCTCCTGGTGCAACAGTCGAAACGGGAACCACGCCACCGATTGCGCAGTCAGCTTGCGCGGCCTTTGTTGCTTGGGTGGAACGCCGAGTGCATTGACAACAATATAACTTTATTTTATGCCTTGATGGACAGGATCCTGGCCATTGTGTGTTGACGACTCTCCTTGTTACGTTGCTACCCTTGGCTCTTCCTTTTCTTCTCACGGTTGATATTTCAGTGTGTAAAGGCATTCGACAAGGTCTTTTCTTCTCAAGTGTTTTTCTGCAGCGCACTGCATACAACAGTGGATGCTCCTCAGGAGACACAATAACCATTTCGCTCCGCCGACTCCTGCCCCTTAACCAGAGAAGCCAATCCGCACGGCCGAATCGGAATCCTCAAATTAAGTTTGCTGCATGCTCTTGATTTCTCAAAACACCCAACCCATTCTTGCCCAGGTAGATCTCCCAGGAAAAGCTGGTTAACATCCAATCTTGCTAATTGGATGTTATTTCTTATCTGTATTCGAGGTGGTGGTGGTGGAGAAGCAGTCTTACTTGCATGCTCTTTGATTGTAAAATTCCACAGTATACTTGAGGGTAAACAAAAGTTGTCATGAACCTTTGTCACTCGGCTGCCTTGGACATGGCTATTTCCTGCATGTCTTCACAACAAACAGACTTTGCACTGGTGTAAAAAGCCACGGGAAAAGCACAGACAGCTCTCCCTTGTTCCTGAGAGTCCCCATCTTCGCTGACTATTTTCATTAATGAATATTGCTGCAGAGTTGCTTCAGTGTGTGGAAGTTTGGATAGATCTCCGTCCTTTTATGAGAGAAGAGCACCCATTGGTTCGGAACATATTGTAGTTATTACGTGCCGTCACGTCACCTTCAACTTATGGCAGCCCTACGAATTTATGACCTCCAGAATATTCTGTCATTAGCAGTCCTGCTCAGCTCTTATAGATTCAAGGCCATGGCTTCCTTTAGGGAGTCAACCCATCTCATACTTGGTCTTCCTCTTTTCCTGCTGCCTTCCACTTTTCCCACCATTATTGTCATCTCCGGGGAGTCTTGTCTTCTTATGATCTGCCCAAAGTACAACAGTCTCAGTTTCATCAAAAGATGTAACTATTTCATAAAGCAATCTGGCACGGCATTATAACCATTCACAGTTCTACAGTTTGAGTATGCTTTTAGGGTTTTTTCCCTTCAAAATTTGGGCTACATTTTTTGCGTGTGTGTCCTGGAGGGGCTGTTAAACAGTCAGGTCTGTACATTTCTGAAATGTGTAAAAACATTTCATAATTATTGAAACATACCCATCCAACCCATGTATGAGACACACCATATCAAAATACCTATACCAATGTGGAACTCATTGAAAACTTCTCATTTGCCATGTTCCCTGTATGACATAAATTGAGCAGTCCTGGTAGCCTTAAGCACATTTACTTAAAAATAAATCCTACCTCATTTGGTAGAATTTACACCCACATGTATTAAAACTCATGAAATAAGAGGCCAAGCTTTGTAAAATGAACTTGTATCAGCCTTTCCTATTAATTAAACCATAAAGTTATACAGATTTCCTAGAAACAGGGACTATTAATCTAAGCTGGGTGGAAGCCTCCAAACTTTTGTTTATTATTAATTATAACTGAATGTCGTCAAGTCAATTCTGACTTATGGTGGCTCTTTTCAGAGCTGCCTAGATAAAGAGTATTCAGAAGTGGCTGACTATTCCCTTTTCCTGGAGACCCCCCCCCCCCCGGGACTGTGTAGCTTACCCAAGGCTCTCTAGGCTGGCTCTTCTGGGATGCACAGTGGGGATTCGAACTCCCAACCTCGGGCTCCACAGCCGAATACCTGGCTCCCTTGAGCCATCCTGCTGATGGCATGAAATTCTGGACCAAAATCTCATGATTAAATGTAAGAAGCTGCATTATATGAAACCTAAACAGTGCTTTGACTACAAACTCAAAACTGTTGCTATGCTGATAGGTAGGACTCCGCAGGATGTCTGAGAAGGGTTTTTCCCAGTCTCGCTGGGAAATACTGGGGAATTTCCTGAGGCAATATGTATGCAAAACAAGTGGTTTACCGTGACTTACAGCTGATTTTCAAAAGGGCTGAGGACACAGTCCAATAAAATACACTGTGGATGGTTGGGCCAATTCAACATTTCATGAAGCTTTCACAGATTTATTCCTACCACTGTCCACCTCATGATGGAACCATCAATATGCTGTTACATTACTTGCCCCTTTCATATTGAGAGCGAAGCATTAAGCTTTGATTTGCTGGTTGATATGGCTACCACACAGAGGTTGCATAAACAGAATTTTTCTGTGCTCTCTCTGCACAGCTGCCTAGTATTCCAGCTATGGGGAAAAGTACAGAAGACGGCTCTTGAGTTAGCCGGAGACGTTGAGGTCCACCAGAGATGGGGAGAAAGAAAATAAGGATATACTGGTAGAGGAGGTTTCGAGTTGATTCAGAACAGATCGGCAAGAGTGGAGTATGAGAAAGAAAAACATTTTCCCACCTTCAGCAGCTGAAATGAAAAAAGCTTAGGCTATCAGGGTTTCTTTAAGCTCAGTTTCATTTGGGAATGAAAATGCAATGTCTCAGCCCAGAATATGTTTGAAGCTGCAGTTGTAAATTCGATTACATCTCAAGTTTATAACAAAGTGAAGTCACATTCTTTCCCCAAACTATCATTGCTTACTGTGGTCTCCCAGGCACCTGGTAGAAATTTAGCTTTTTCAGCCTGAGATTCCCCGGGAAAGAAGGGAGACCAGAGTCTTTTGCCACAATTCCCAAATTCGTGAGCTGGCTGTCTGCACAATCTCGGGTTGCTCTGCTATATTCCAGCCCGAGTGAGCGATAGAGACCCTGTTAAGGAGAGGACAACGGAGAACTCTACCGCATTGAACATGGTGCATGTGCTGGGGGCCTGGGATTGATTTTCCTATGTGCTGATGAATCCTTTGAAAGAAAATCCAGTTTCAAAAGGAAGGCTCTTATTAAAGCAGGGAGAGGACAAAACCCATTTCACCCTCCTCTCCAAGGCACCGGTTGATTAGAGAACTCACAAACAAGTGTAGAAAATGGAGTTCCAGATCCAAGGCCATTAGAAAATTCGTACCAGCTGAGATTTGCTTTGGCTGTAAACCGAGAAACGACAACTCTGGAAATGTCTGCCTAGGTAGGCACTCGGCTGTTTCTGCTGGAAAGGGAAGGTGGAGAGGAAATGAGATGAACCACAACATTCCTGTACTGAAAACATTGGTTGCCTTCTGCAAGGGGCTAGTCCTCATGGTACCTACTTCACAGACAAGTTGTGAAGACAGAACAAGACAGCCTCCCATCACCCCATTTTGAATTCCTTGGAGAAGACTTAGGATATAAATGTTCAACTAAGTTTATATTTCTGGCCTAAATCCAATCCTTACTCTCAGAGATCCATTGAATGGATAAAAATAATCATGTGTCATCAAGTCAATTCTGACTTACGGCGACCCTTTTCAAGGTTTTCCAGGTAGAGAATACCCAGAAGTAGTTTATCATTCCCTTCTGGGGTCATCCTGGGGACGGTGCAGCTGGCCCAAGGCCACCCAGGCTGGCTCTTCTCCCTGGAGGGCCAGTGGGGGAATCGAACTCGCAACCTCTGGCTCCCTGCTTTTAAGGGCCCAAGGCTTCCTGACTACTAAAGTACTAGTAGGGTGGAAGAAAATCAACAGGTAGGGGGCAAGGTGGACCGCACTATTTATTTATTTATTCATTTAACTTATATGCCGCCCACTCTACCCAAAGGTCTCTGGGCGGCTTACAACTAGGCAGAAAGGTCTAGGGGCTGGCCTTCAAAATGGAGTAAGATCTCCATCGTTAGGGGATCCTAAACAGCAGCAGGCTTAAAAAGGAGAAGACTGCAGTCAAAGCTTTGTGGTCCAGTACCCGATGCCCACTCTGGCTGTCCCAATCCCAAAGAGCCACTGACGATATTGGTCTAGGCCAGAGAGGTTCCCAACCTTGGGTAAGCCAGGTGTTCTTGAACTGCAACACCCAGAAACCCCAGCTAGCGCAACTAACAGTGAAGGTTTCTGGGAGTTTGAGTCCGAGAACATCTGGAGGACCCAAGGGCTGAGAACCACTGGTCTAGGCAGAGCAGGGTCTGCTGGCTGGGACCTCTTGAAATGGACAGAGGAATCTGGTTCTCCATTTATATCTAACACCAACAGCAACACAAAGTTTCCTTTGCCCCATTTATTTTTTAGACTGGATGGTAAGCATAGTTGATTTCCAGTATCTCACGTGTAGATTCATCCTTTTTAGTACCAGGCCATCCCACTGCACAGCTTGGGGGAGTTAGTTAGTCACTGGCTTTATTAGCCACTCAGCTGAGTCCATCTGCTTTATTACCGGCCCTGATCAGTGTTACCATGTGAGTCAAACACCAGGCAAATCCCCTCCCCAGAAACAAAGCAGGAATCTGAAATCCACTGCTCAGATGTCTAAGGGCTGTCCACTCCTTCCAGCGAGGAAGATGGATCTCACAGCAGGTGGTGCTGGAGGTATTTGTATATCACAGTGGTTGCCAACCTTGGGTCTCCAGATATTCCTCGCTGTGCTGGTGAGGATTTCCGGGAGTTGTCGTCCAAGAACATCTGGGGACCCCAGGTTGTTAACCACCACTCTAGATCTACTGGGCTGAGACTCCCATTGTCCCCAGCCAACACAGGACTACAGGAGCTGAAGTTCAACGTATCTAGAGGTGCACCAAGCCTGGATCTTTGAAGCTTTTGGAATGACCGCCCCCAATGTGGGCTTCTCTAGGTCAGTGGTTCCCAACTTTGGGTCCCCAGATGTTCTCGGACTGCAGCTCCTAGAAGCCTTCACCACTTGCTGTGCTGGCCAGGATTTCTGGGAATTGTTGTCCAAGAACGTCTGGGACCCAAGGTTGGGAACCAGTGGTGTATGAGGTGGCTCTAAAGTCTTAGCACCCATCTCTCACCCCTTTCTCAGGTTTTTACCTGCAATCTGGGCAGACTTTCATGGATTCTCCTCATACCCATTGCCACGATCTGCTGGCCCAGAAGCAGTTCCTTCCGGTCTTCTCAACCCCTCCCTTGCTTCTGCTCTGTGACCAGTGGTGGCTACTGTCCATCGTGGTTGGTGGGGTGGAATGTGCCGCAGCTGATCATGGACGGCTCCAAGGAGACCATCTCCCACTGCATGCTACTGTTTCACTCCTCTCCCCTCTCCCGGTTCTAAGCTCCCAAAATCATCTTAGATATGAGATTCTAGGCAATGTGGGTTTTTTTAAAAAAAGTAACTTTTCCCAGCTCTGATCAAGGTCACTGGAGTATGTGGTTCTACACTCTCCTGAGTGTGAAAGTTTGGCTGTCACTCTGTAGGTGAAAAGTTTGTATGTGCGTATGCGCATAAGTTCACGCATGCATGCACATGAGTAATCTTACTCTCTGCCAGGTGAGAGAACTCTGGCCATTATAAACCACAACATAACTTTTCTCAAACTCTGCTAGGGGACTCCCGGCAGCTGTTGGAACACACCATTTGCCTTAAAAGGGGTGAGGGTGGCTCGGGACACCCTGCCTGGAGAATTCTGGGAGTTGTAGTCTTCAAGTAATGTGCACGTGTCTCATTCAAGCCATTTCAGTATCTTATGAGTCAATCCATGAGAGCTGAGTAGGCATCTTTAATATATTATAACCACACATAAAACGAAAGCCACTGGCAGGCGCCCTCCAAAGAGTTAATAGTGAGATGTGTTTTTAAAAAGAGAGAGAGAAAAAAACGGTGGAAAGCTAGGTGTTTACTAATTAATCAAACGATCTCATTTCTGTCTCTCTCTTACCTTAAAAGCTCAGATCATAAACCTGGTTGCTTAGCATTCTAACTGAATAGAGAGCTACATGAGAGGGTTGGAAATTTTTTTATATATGTATTAGCCCGAAAGATGGGTGATCAGTGGACACGGTAAGGGAGCTGGGGGGTGGCTGGCTTTTCTTTTCTTTTTCTCTCTCTTTAGATTATTATTTTTAAAAATGTTTTCTAAAAGCTCGGCTTAGTGAAGGATAAAACGGAAAGAGAAATATATCTGAGGCCGTGGCTGGGCTGTAATGCACCAGGATCGGTTGGAGTTTCTCTTTGACCTTTGTGGCCAAAAAATGGATTGATAAAAGGGACAGCAAGAAATCGGAGAGCTGGGAAGAGACTACTGTAGTGTTATGTCTAAAATCTCTCCCCGGAGACACTTAATCCTGAAGTTCACAGGACAATATTGTCTTAAAGCATCATCTGCCGGGTTCTGGCTGGAGCCTCAGCTTCAGGGCTGGAGGGAGGGAGGGAGGGGAGAGGCAAAGAGGCTGTTTGGATGGCAGGATTTTGGGTGAAGGACCCCATTTCTGTGTCCTTTGCAGCTTGTATCAAATATATATCTGATGATATGGAAATTTCAGGCACAGCAAACAGCCCGAGGTATGCATATAAATATGAACCTCAGATGCCTTTTGCATATTGATTGATCCAGTTTCGAGTTAAAATGGATATTTTTTTTTGTCCCATTGCAGACTGGAAAAACCTGATTTTTATTTCTCCCTCCCCCCCTTTCATTTAAAGGGCATGTAGAAAGCAGATGAGACTCCAGCAAGGAATACAGTAGGACCCCACACAACCCCATATCTACAAGGGATGGGTTCCAAGCCCCTTTTCCCCATGGATGCTGAAAAGCTGGGTATTATAGTGAATGCTATTTCAACAGCAAATGCTATACAAAGCATGGTCACTGGCTTCCTCAAGTGGCCAGTTCCAGTAACTTCACCTTTAGAAATATATATTTCTAGGATTTTTCTTTTAATATTTTTAATATTTTCAGACCATGGATAAGTGAATCAGTGGATACTGATCCCGCAGATAAGGGTTCCTACAGTATATTTGCTAACCTATCAACAGTTGCTTTACACTCTCCCCATTTTGGGCTGATGCCCAAAAAGTAGCATTACCATCAGCACAGACATTGAGTTTGGTATCCGACCTTCCTCCTGCATATGAAGTCTAAGTGTCCTTTGTACTTAGTGCCCAAATCCTGTTGCTTAGTGTAGTAAATTGCACTAGATTAAGCCTGTTGAATCCATGGAGATTTAGTGAGTCAACTCCTCTGTAAGCTCCATTAATTCAAATGGGCCTGCTCTAACTGCAATTTATTATGCTACACTTATTCTCTCCCTCGTGAGTTTTAAGTGAATCCCCAATCTTCGAACCCGCCACAACCCTCCTCTCTCTTCTCTCCCCCCCACCATCTTTGCCCAGGCCTGGTGTCTGTTTTCTGTCTCCTGAGGAATTTTCACAACAGAGCCCTAAAACAACATAAGCCATAAATTATTGCATGTAAATGCAATCCACTGAATTATTGCATGTAAATGCAATCCTATACATCCAATGAATATTTAGTACAAAACTGACATTTCACTCAACATTTTGTTCTGTTTCCATATGTCTGACAAAGTGGACGTGTCCATGAAAGCCCGCATTAAAATAGGACAGCTTTTAGGTGCGACATGTTTTGTCTTGTTTCTTTGGATTTTGCCTGGTGCTGTCATGCTAAAGGAAGCCGCAACTCAAGTGGGCTCATTTGAGTCAATGGAACTTATGAAGAAGCTGACTCACCAAATCTCCATTGATTTAATGGGCCTACTCTGGTGTGATGTACTATGCTAAGCAACAGGATTTGGGCCACTGAAGGCAGGGGATGTCAGTGTCACGGGAAGAGGTAGAGAAGAGAGAGACCATAACCCAGTGAGAGGAATACATGAAAGAGGGTCCAGGTTCAACATCTGTCATCCTTCCCATGAAACTGGCCAGTATCCTGTGGTCCTTCTAATGTTGCCACCAGACTGCAATACCCATCAGCCCTTTTCTGCACAGGAAAGATGGGAATTGTAAGTATAGTCCCAGCTTTCCTAGGCAGGATCCAGAAGGGCATGGTGGCTTCATCCCTGCTATAAAAATAAGCAGCTGATGGAAAAGGCAGCTTCCAAAGACCCTGGAAGTCAGGTCATTATTTCACTGGTGAAAAGTTGCAAATAATTCTCCACTTAATTTTTTTTCCTTTCAGTTTTATCAATCTTGGTTATCAACTAATGTTGATCCTCGCTCCAGACCACCAGGAAGTGCTTGTTCAACACAATGCACATTTAGCTTATGGAACTCACGGCCACAAGATGTAATGCTGGACGATGACTTTAAAGTCTTTAAAAGGGGCTTAGGCAAATCTATGGAGGAGCTTTATACGCCAGGATGTCCTGGCAGCATGAGCCAGGTGAATCTGGGAGCAAGGTTTCCAAACTCAGCTATAAAGTCTTATTAGCTGTGACAGCCTAATAAAACCTCCACCAGCAGAGGTAGTATATCTCTCATTAAAGCCAATGGCTGAGGCATATGGTGAAGGAACATTGTCTTCACATATTGCTTTAAACATTTCAGGGTGGAAAAATGAGCTCAGGCGAAGAAGGGTTTGGTCTGATCCTACAGGTTTTCTTACGTCCTTCTGTGATCCTATGGAAAAGTTAACTTGGAACTCATGAACTATATCCTACCAAACGAGGACCGCTGATTTCATCGGAGACAATCTGAGGCATGCAATACTTTCCTATTGAGTCTCAGGAGTTATATTTAACAAGTATGGGCGTGTGAGAGGCTTCAGCGGCATCAGTTTTAAACAGAGAGCCCAGCTAAAGCAAAATCACCCAGCAGAGTTGGTCCAAACCATTTGAGACCAAAGCTTGGGAGAAAAATTATTCTTGTAGACTACAAATCCCAGAACCCACCAGCCAGCCAGGATTTTGGAAGCGGTAGTCTAAACATCTAACTTTTCAAAGCTTTGAACACTAGCTTTCAGACAGACCAGACTGCCATAAAAAAAGCTAGTATATCTTCAGTTATAGAGCGCAAATTTAAATGTTTAGCTTTACAGACCAGGTATCAGCTCCCAGCTCACTGGCAGAAAATAACAGTGACTTGAAACGACCTCCTGTGAAAGTTAAAGGAGAAAGTACAAAAGCAGGGTTAGAGTTGAAGATTAAGAAGACCAATTACACAAGAATTCCATAATTTTAGTATTGCCAAAGGGGGAAAAAATCAAAATGGTCCAGTATTTTCCATATCTTGGTTCAATCATCCATTGAAATGAAGACTGCAGTCAAGAAATCAGAAGAAGATGAAAACTGGGAAAGTCAGCAATGAAGGAACCAGAAAAGATCTTTAACAGTAAGGATGTATCACTGGAGAACAAAATCATCCAGACTGTGGATGATCCATACTCCCAATTACTACATTTAGATGTGAAAGCTGGACTGTGAAGATAGCTAAGGAGTTGGAGGAGAGCTTTATTTATACCATCGGCCACCAGGAAGACAAAGAAATGAGTTATAGATCAAATCAACTATGAACTCACATTAAAAACTAAAACAACTAAACCGAGATCATTCTTTAGACACATGCTAAGAAGGCAGGACTCACTGAAGGGGACAATAATGCAGGGAAAACTGGAAGGCAGTAGGAAAAGAGGGGGACCTAACATGAAATGGATTCACTCCATGAAAGAACCCACAACCTTTAGTGTGCAAGAAGGGCTGTTAATTATAAGATTTTCTCCAGGTCATTAATTCATAATGTCACCATACACTGGGAGCAGTTTCATGGCAAATAACACCAGCCCTCCCCAAAAAAGATAGTTTTGCCAAATAGAGTCCCTGCTTTTCACTTCCGTCCTAACTACAGGCAAAATCAAGAAAAAAGCATGGAATAAATGAGAACACCCACCCGCCTATGTTCAGGGCTTCCATTCCGATGAGAACTCTTGATTTCTCAGCAAGCATGCAAAATATTAGCTAACATTAGTCAGTATCTCTTTCACTTATCCTTGGGAACCTGCGACCTTCAGCAGAACATATATTTTTAAATTAAATATATCTGGAAACTTCAAACAGCTAATTTTTAAAAACATATTTCACTGGTTTTGCCTACTAGAAATAGCAGGTTATTATCATAGCAGGCTTTGCCTTTTCTTTCTGCTCCTTGATAGTTTTACGACTGCTGTGCGACTGGAACGAGAGTTTGTCATCCTTCTAATAAGTATTTTCAAAGAGAGAGTGAATTTCCATCTGTCGGTACTCTGAGGTTCCCGAACAACCTTCATTCTTAAGCAAACACAGACTTGTTGAGTTTGTGCAAAATTCCACCGGCCTATTTATTTTGGGGAGGGAAAAACTATTTTAAGCATTTTGGGTATGTGTGTTTCGAAAGCACCTATTCTTACTCCTGGAATATCACTCTAGGCAGAAATTCTGCTGGTTTCCTGAAGGATTCGCATTCAGGGCATCTCTGGCAACCTTACAGATCTAAATTTCCCTGCTGAGAAGGAGACAGCGTGTTTGCTTGTTTTTAAAAAGCTAGAGATTGACACGACAGAGGGAATTTTTTAAAAGGACTCAACCAAGACGCAGAAGGAGAAGAAAAAAGGAAAAAAAAACAGGTAACTTTTCAACTTCCCTTTTCTTCTGTTTCCTGCTGCTTTAATGCCCTGTGATCTTTCAAACTCAGCACTGTTTCACCTTGAATCGCCCTGATCCTCAACCCCCTCCTCTTTTAAACAGCAAATGGAAGAATGAATGTTTTTCAGCGTAGGGAAGAAAAATCAGTTTTGTATGCAGATTAAGATATGCGCAGCCGTCGTGAGATGAAAAGTCTTGGAAGTGAACTATGTAAATAATGTTGGCATTCAAACTCTTTTTCTTTCTCTCTCTCTCTAGGAATTATCTCCTTGACTTTTAATGCTGAGCATCTCAAGGAAAACGGGCATTCTTTCAAATGGCTCTAGGCTTAAATCTGGGACTTCCAGGCTCAGAAGAAGTAGAAATCTAGGTAAATTGAAACTCCTTAATAAGGAACATAGCTGTCTGGATAGCTCAGTAGTTTAGGTAACTGACTGCGGAGCCAGAGGGTTGGGAGTTCGATTCTCTACTGTGCCTCCTGGGAGTAGAGCCAGCCTGGGTAGCCTTGGGCAAGCTTGAGAGTTCTGGGTTAACCCCTTAAATTACGGCACTCGAACTTTTGATAGTAGAGGATTCTGAAGGACAGTCTCTAAAACTACAAATCCCATGATTCCATAGGAGCCTGGTGGTTAAAGTGAGGTCAGCCTGCTAGAACTGTGCAGTGCAGATACACTCTTACGTATCTTGCAATAGTTCAATCAGCTTTCCCAAGAGGGTGGGACGAACCACAGTCCAGACCATGCTGGCCTATATATAAGGTTTTGGCTTCGTGCTAGGACAGCATCTGCTCCTAGCTCTCCCGGCAGTCCCAGCCGCGAGGGCTAACCTGGCGCTCTCCAAGGTCCTGATTCCCTTTGCTCCCTGCATCAGTCAGCTCCTGTCTTGAACTTGCCTAGGCCTCGGGTGATCTTAACTGGACGTCTTCTGTCACCAAGATCTTCCATCCCTCTGCAGACCTCAAACATCCCCAGTCAAGGCTTCTCTGTGTGCCTCAGAGCTTGGCGTGAAAATTACTTTGGGGGCTCCCTGGTGGGAAGTCCCCGTGTTACTGTCCGCTGCAGCAAAAACAACTTAACAATGGACAAGTTTCATTCGCCATACCCTTTGAGGGATGCCGCCTGCTGCATCCGATGAAGAGATCTGTGTTACACCTCAGTTTATGCCTGGTAAAACACTGTAGCCTTTAAGGCACCACAAGGTTCTGTGCTGGTTTTGCACCTACAATCTCCAGAATCCGAAAGAGCGGAGAGAGTCCCGAATATCACTTCTGTACAGTCTGGTTTGTATAAATAGCTCAGCAGACATAAACACAAACCCCAAATGTAATTCACAGCTGGCTGCAGCTGTATTCCTCATTGCACTGCATTCAGAGTGTGTGTCTTTTGGGGTGTTTGGGCCAGAGACCTCTGCTCCAGCAACCTTCAGCAAAAATATAGCCATGGGCAGGATTTATTCTCTCCCTCTGTCAACATCGGGATAAAAGACACTTTGGATGCTGACTTCATGGCCGACCTTTTCCCGCATTGGAGCACTGGCAAGGATAGAGTTGTCATGGGTTGTCGTCCTCGCCCCTTCCCTGTTGATCAAGAGATCTGCTTTCAGCTCCCTTCCCCCTCC
This sequence comes from Intellagama lesueurii, assembly GCA_037013535.1. NCBI lineage: Eukaryota > Metazoa > Chordata > Lepidosauria > Squamata > Agamidae > Intellagama > Intellagama lesueurii. The sequence continues at coordinate 17,657,391 of JBAJHW010000012.1, read as the reverse complement.
CCCGTCCTTCCTTTTTAATCTAGGTGGCCTGTAGGGATCTAATTAGGAGCCACCAGAATCGAAAACGCTGCAGTGCGATTCTGCCTCGGTGGAAAAGCAAAACGTACCAAGTGCTCAGAGTCGATGTCGGAGGTCTGTTTATTTATCATGACATTTCTGCCTTGCCATTTTCCCACCGAGCTCAATGCGGCCTCTGTGGCTCTCCTCCTTCCCACTTTAGCCTTACGACAGTCTTGGGAGGTAGGGTTAGGCTCAGATCAGCCGAAGTTCCCAAGAGTGTTTCACGGCCAGATGGGGATCGGAACCCCCATTTCCTGAATTCATGTCCAGCACTCCAGTCGTTACACAGCACTATTACACTCTGCTACACCCTACTGAGATGTCGGTCAGCGGCCTGAGAAGTTGTCAGATTGAATCTAGATTCTGATCTGAATTCATTAGGTCCTTGAGAACTGCTTTCTTCAGATCTCTTGACCTTTTTTGGGTGGGGGGGACTTTGCTCTGGGAACGATCACAATAAAAACTTCCAAAATTCCTGCAACGGCTACCCTCACCCCTCCTTCTTTTCCTCCTGGAACATTGGAGAAGAAGATGTGGATTGATTGATTGGCTGACTGGTTGGTTGATTGATTGGTTGATTGATTGATTTGCATGGCAGCCTTTCAGACATTTGAAGACTGCTTCATATTTCCATTTAATCATCTCTTCCCCTCTGCTAATTAAAAAACAACAACACAAAGTTTGGCAACTAGACCAGGATCATCATCATCATCATCATAGTTTGATTTGGTCTTTTGTTTCTTCCTTGGTCAGTGGGCAAGCTTTCCCTGCTTTCCCTCCCACGCGCCTCTTGTTATTATTTTTTTTTTTTTAATCAAGCACCGGGCACAAAGCTTTCGAGATGTCAACCTCTGCCTTTCCATTACTATTACCTTGACAACCCAGCGAGGCAGCTGCACACGAGGACGCTAAATGCCCTCCTTCCAGCAACCTGGAATTTGATGTCATAACAACTGTTCCCCCCGCCCCACTACCCATCCACTCCCACTGTGTGTGTCAAAAGGAGAAGAACGCTCCAGGAGAGTAAATGGAGAGGTTTAATTATAGAGCTGCATTTGTGATCTTATGTGCGCGCGTATGTGTGTGTGTGTGCGTGCACTCTGCGGGCTGTTATAATCGGGTTACAAGTGCAGAGCTGATAGAAGAGCACCCGCGAAAAGAGGTTGGGGGAAAGCAGAGGGGAAAATGGGCTACTCACTTGCTTACGTTTGAATGCTTCTAGGACAATCTGCTATTTCAGTTTCTGGCTCTGGCGGGCAGAGCATTGAAGTAGAATTGTGAGGGGTGGAGGGGACAATGAACAGTCCCTCTTCTTGAGTGTAAACCCCAGCCAGTATTGGGGGGGGGGGGGGACATCAGAGCCATTTACCTGCCAATCAGAGAGAGGCAGTCACTGCAGGTGGCAGAGCCCTGGGGATGGCAGTAGCGCCACCACTGGGTTTTGCTTGCTTTGACTCGTTTCTTCTATAAAGTTTAGGTTCAGAGCCTGTGTCTAGCCCCCAAACCCCACCTCCAAAACCAGACTCCAAAACCAGTGAGCCAAAAAAAGGACAAATTTATATGGGGTTGTCCTGAGTCAGTGCTTCAGTTGTCCTGCCCACACTTCGACCTCTGGCTTGAAGTTGAGAACTGCTGTGATGTCACAGAAGCAGAGCAGGTAAGAGAACTGCCGTGCTGGCCCTCTGCTGGACAGAAGGGATGTGCCATTTGTAGGGTTCTTTTAAACTCCAGATCCCCAGATGGAATCCTAGAAGTTCCAACCCACAAACCGATGCTTGCAGACCCCTTCCTTTCACTCACCTGGACAACACCAAAGCCTTCTTCTCGGCCTTCCTTACCTCTTGCAATGCTTTCTCAAAGGAAGCTGCCTGGTGGTGTCCTGTAGGTGTAGTTCAAGAGAAGGTTCTTCGACAGAGCACAAAGAGCAACCAGACGGCCGCCCTCACAGGAAGCACTGCAGCAGGAAATGAAGGCTTTGTAGGAGGCCTCGGCCTTGTCCAGGTGAGCGAAATGAAGATGTCTATAGGTTAAGTGTTTGTGAGCTGAAATTCCCAGCATTCTGCCTGGGAAATTATGGGATGTAGAGTCCAAAAAACACATATGGCACATCCCCTACTGAGCATTCTTCACTGTCTACTGTGAGTTTGAGTCCATGATCTGTACTACCAATTTTTTGTTTTAATTAAATTGGGGGGGGGGGGGGAAGGATAATTAAAAACTGAATCTGATTTTTGCTTCTTCCATATAGTTTTTACTAGAAAGGCGCTGATTTGTGTTGTGGCTTTTTGTTGTTGTTTTTGCTGTGTGCGGAATTCTGGGAGTTGTCGTCCGAAACCACAAATCTCTAATTTCTAAGAACAGCACAGTCTTCATACTAGCTTTCAAAAAAGAAAAAAAAAGGGGGGGGAAACCCTTTGTGAATTGGGATCCATATTTTCTGCTTACATCAGGCTCATTTAGGTACCTGCTGCGTCCCATGGAAATTCCATTTTAGTGACAGTTCAGACAGTGGGATTATTCCCCGCAGGGGGACCATCCCGTCATTTGAATGCAAGAATGGGAATAAATTACTTTACTTAGAACTCGGGAGATTCCTGTGGGCTCTGAAAGCATCACAGCTTGCAAGATGTTAAATAGTGCCTAGTGTTGACAAATGGAATTCTTTTCATAAAATAATTTCGGTGACTTTTAATTAAATTTGCCAGGGGGTGTGGGATAAAAATAAAATAAAATCAGACAGACAAGAGAGAGATTCTAGCTGGGTAGCTTGCAAATCCTTGCCCCAACAGAGGAAAAAAATATATAAAATTACCCCTGATAATTGCATTTAATTTGTTACCTTTTTAATCTCATCCTTTCCTCAGTGAACTCTTTTCTTCTCTCCTCTGTTCTCACGGACACCCTGTGAGGTAGGTCAGGCCCAAGAGGGTGACTGGCCCCAACTGGCCAGTACGGTTCCTAGCCGAGTTGGGATTTGAACCCAGATCTTCTGAGTCATCGCCCAGTACTCTAACCACTACACCGCACTGCACTTTCCCCCCCCCCCCCCCCGGCCCTGTGGTCTGAGAGGAGAAGACCATCATAGCCACCCTTTCTGACTGGATGTGTTCATTAAAGGGGTGGTAGTGTTTTTTTGACTCCGTGCCAAGCTGGGCAGAGTATTATTATATACTATTGGGCAGAGTAGCGCAGCTGACTCAAGCCACAGATGGTGGAGGTGCAGATTCAGCTCGCAACCCTACACAACGGGAGGAGGGTTGCTAGCAGCATGCTGTGTATTTTATCAGAAAAAGGGCAGGAAAGGACAGGAAAGGACAGGCTCAGTGGGGACATGGCCGGATTTTGCATCACACTTTAAAGAGAAGGTGGAAACCCTGCCTTGTTTGAAAGCATAACACCCAACGAGTGCCTGAACTGGGACTTGCCTTTGCCAGAACGCCCGGGTCCCAGCGGAGAGAGAGAGAGAGGCCCTTCTTGTTTTGGCCAACATCTCCCACAATCCCCTGGCCAGGCTGTCGGCCAACCGTGGTGTCAGAAGGAAGGAGGGACGGAAGGACTTTTCTGAAGGCTGCTCTTGAGAACATGGTTGGTTTTCGTTTGGACTTTTCTCATTTCAAATGCCGCTGCCACTGGTGGAAGAGCATCAACGCAGGCCGTCATTCCACACCTCTGTTGTCCTCCTCCTCTTCCATCTTGCCTTCAACCCTCGCTTCCATCACCTCTCGCCTTGCTTCGGTTTTAAGAGATTAAAAAGATGAATGACAGGTGGTTCTCCTGAGTGGCTCTCTAATACCTTCACCTCCTCTTGCACGGCTTTCTCCCCTCCCCACTCTCTCTAAGCATGTCCTCAAAAACTCCTTGAGAATACATCTTTGTCCAAACCCCATTTTCCTCCCATGCGCCCTGGCATCTTCTCTTCCTTCCCCCCTTTTCTCCGTTCCCTTTTTCTTTTTCCCTCTTCTTCTTCGTCACCTCCTTTCCAGCAAACATGCTTTTTCTGTTCCAGGACCTGCAACGCCAGTGCGCGCCACCAAGGCAGACAACATGGGCTCCAGGCAGTAGAGGCAGGGTCGGGCGCCAGACGTCCACAGTGAGGATTCCTACCCACCTGCTCTCCAACATAGTGTAATTAAAGCAGAGCTTGTGGGATGAAAACATAAGGAATTTGGGATTTCCAGGCAGGATTATCTGCAGTCTTTGATGCTAAACTGAGAGTTTGGATTTCTGACCGTTTCTGGGATCCCAGAGCGCCCCAATTACTTTTCCAAGTTCCTTGCCCCATATATTTATTTATTAAATATATTGATCTCCCATCTTTCCAGTGAGATTGTCCAAGGCAGCTCCGTAATAGCACAGCAGTTCTATTAATAGCACTTTTGCACTGAACTACTGCCAAGTAGATTTATTATCTTATGCAAACATAAGACACTTTCCCTTCCCGGTATACGCTACTTCCAGTATTTGCTTTTCTCCCAAAAAAAATCCTCAGTCTATTTTCTTATTTACCTTTACTGGGCAAACACAATTACATCATCAGATGCTTCAACCAACAGAGAGAGAGAGGGAGAGAGGTTCAACTATTCAGGCGTATAGAAGAATTAGCTCAACTGCACCAGGGTGTTTATCGGTGAGTGGAGAAAGAAGGGCAGAGCTTGGACCCCTACCTTTGTCTGTGTCCTGTAAAAATTCCATAGGGCATCTGCCCCATGTAGTTACAATAATACTCTTAGAACTGCAGAACTCGGAAAGACCCCATGGATCATCGGGTTCAGCCCCTGTCAAGGAGGCACCATGGGGGAATCGAACTCCCAACCTTCTGGCTCCACAGCCAGAGACCTCAACCCCTGAGCTATCTGGCAGTTCATTGTAGCAACTAGTGGCCCACTGAAGTGCCACGGCGTGGCCTATGGAACCCTCCAACCCCACGGTGCATCCGATGGGTTTGTCGTTTGCTGACTGTGCTAAATTCCAGCAGAGAACTGTAAGCCCTTCGCCAGACTTCCAAACCCAGGCTCCGGTGGAGTGGAAGCTCTGGCCGTTGACATGGTATCAGGCTGCAGCCGCCTTGTGTCCTTTTTTTTTAGGAGAAAGGCCAGGTAAAAATATTTCAAATAAATAAATATAATTAAATCTATCCATCCACCCCTTCCGTCTGCAGTATCCAGGGCTGTAACGACAGGAGGGCGCCTGGGACTTTGCACCAAATTTAGGGTGTTCCAAAATCTAGACTGGACTCTATTGGTGTCCAGGAGGAACGTGAACATCCACACCTCCACTCCACTTTGTTTTTGAAACCAGAAATGGTCTTGCGTGGAAAGCAGCAGGATGGGGGGCCCCTTTTTCTTCGTGCCCACGTCTCCGGGCTGTGCGACGGAGCGGAGAGTATCCTTCACCGTGGGTGCCAACGCTTCCCGTGACAGCTCTGCCAGCGTGCCACCCAGGGATCCAAAGTCTTGCTCTCCCTCAACCCCATTCCGAACATCTGCCGATGGTCTACCCTCAGCCTTTAAACAGGGCGCGGGATGCAGCGGCCTCAAGGACACAGCGACATCCCCTTTAAGGTAATCTCCGCACATCTGCGCATTCCATTGTTTGGCAGATTGATGCTAATGGAAATGCGCAGTTATGTTATGTAATAGAAAGCTTGTCGAAAGACAGTGATGGATGGGTTATGTGTAAGCACAGCATTAACATAACTTACATTATTGCTTTCCCCATAATCTTGGGCAAGACAGGGAACGACCACACAGGGAGTGGGATTAACGGGGAGGAAGAGGGTGGGTGGGGTGAGAAGGAAGAGTACCCCGAGGGGTGCATTAGCGCTGGGTCTGAAAGTATGTGTTGCCTAATCTGCTAAGGAACAAGGATTCTGGAGGTGGGTTTCCCGGAGGTAGTGGTTTGTGCTGGAGACCCACAGCACAGCTGCAGGCAGCCTGGACCCATCGAGAATGCTCATTATTTGTTGGTTGGTTGAAATATTGGTGTATATGTTTATTGATCACATTCGTTTACCTTCCCATTTCACCTCAAAAGCTTTCCAGAGCAGGTCACAAACATCAAAAATGGGCTAATCCCGGCTAATAATTTGGAAGACACAACACAAAAGGAAAAGGAGACCAGGAGGGAAGAGGTAAAATGCAGGCAATGAGTCCTTTTTTTACAGAATTCATCAGTTCATTTTCGTCTGGTAGCCTTTTGGAAATGGTTCAAGTCCTGTTAATGGAAAGGTGGTTCTAAATCTTCCCATGGCATTTGATAGCCAGAGGGAGGGAATTAGGAAGATTTTCCACTTGATCCCTATCCAGGTAAAATGGTAGAATGCACCCAAATACCAATTTTCCATACCAAAAAGTGGCCTTTCAGCCATTTCCTATTTAGTTTAGTTTAGTTTAGTTTAGTTTAGTTTAGTTTAGTTTAGTTTAGTTTTGCTTTGCTTTGCTTTGCTTTGCTTTGCTTTGCTCTGCTCTAAAAATGTTTGCAGTTTTGGATAGTTGAGTGGTTTAGGTATCTGGCCATGGAGCCAGAGGTTGGGAGTTCAGTCCCTCACTTTGCATCCCAGAGGAGCCATCCTGGGTAGCCTTGGGCAAGCTGTGCAGCCCCCAGAAGAAGGGAATGGAAAACAACTTCAGTGCATTCTCTAAACCCTGAAAAAGGATCACCCTAAGTCAGAATTGACTTGACAGCACATGATTATTAAGTAGGACCCAGAGGGTAAAAAAAAACTGGCTCCAGCTTCTGAAAGTTTCCGGTTTTTCATCTAGGACATTGATGTGGGCTTGCAGCCAAATGCATGAAGGTTGTTTCTGATCCAGTTCCGGATCCATGGAACCCATGGATCTACCCTGCCAGGTCAGGCTGTTTAGAGAGGAAGGAATGATCTACTTTATAACTTATACTGCCCTGTGAATGCATTAATATTCACTGAAATATACCACCTGAAGTGAGATCTTATCGCAGTTATTTTAAAGCTGTTAATTAAGAGAAGTTTAAAAGCAAGACAGTTAATCAATTGAAAAAAAAACACCTTGGTTGAGAGTCCTAATTAACTGAAAAGAGACATAAACATGGCTCAAATTACAGCAGTGCTGAGAAAGGGCTGCCGGACCCTGCTATAACTGCTCTGGGTAGTGTTTTTTTTATTTTCCATTTCCCCAAATATGCTTAAGAAAAGCAGCACATTACACAGAGGTCAGGAAAATGGAAAAGTGCCATGGCTTGTGAGCTAATTGACACACTCTGAGTGACTTCAGAGGAAGGAGGAGGATGGACATGAGCCTGTGAGTACCAATCTACACGCAGAGCTAGAGAAGATAATCAGGGGAAGCGTGACAAACAACAAAATAATGGCTCTGTTAAACAGACACAGGCTAAGCATTAAAGAACAGCGTGCCCCTGATGCACTTGCTCAGCCCAGGAATATGTGCATCCATCTTGCACCCAAGCTCATAAATCACACATGCGCATTCTTTCACCAACTTGATGTAAGGCGGAAAGACTCTTGTCTGTCCTTCACCCTATTGATGCCCCATTGTTCCTTCAGTGTGCTTCTGGCAGTGTACGTGGCTGTCCAACTCCCTACTTTCACAACAGCTCGATAAGGCCGGACAGGCTGAGAGAGAAAGACCAGCCCACGGTCACTCCGTGAGTTCCATGGCTTCAAGCTGTGTATCTCAAGTCCCGGAAGAACGTTCAACCTGCACTAAGCGGGTCCTGTCGTTCTTGCTCTTGATAGACACACTTTGGAATCAGATATTTTTGCAGACGCACTGCAAATGCCCAGAAATCCACAGGTAGATCCAAGTCTACCCTCTGCCGCCCACTTTTGACCAAGAGGACTGCTCCCAGAAGAAGCTGTAGGTGGAACGAAGGCCAGCAGCCCTGGACTGTTAACAGGAGCTGGCCTTTCTAAGCAAGGTTTCTCCACCTTGGGAACATCATAGGGGTTTGACACTCAGTGCATCAGAACTATGAGACGCCGAGGAGCTGCTTCTGGCAGAGGCCCAGCCTGCATTCATATTTATACTTTTGACATTTGGGTTTCTCTCATGTTAACCGTGGACATCAATCAAATCTGCCATGAGTCCAGAATTAAAGAACTTGCCAACCTGAGTCTGATTTCAAGCAGAGGCACCGTTCAGGCAGGCCTGAGGGTGAGACTTTGAGGAAAGGGTCAACCTCTAGTATTCCCCCTTGCTTGAAATGACCACATACTGTTATTCCTCAAAATCATCTGTAGCTCTAGGCCAGTGTGTCACCAGCATAGGTCACCATCTAAGAAAATGGGTGCAACAGGAGAAAACGAAGCCACTCTCGGTGATGGGTGGAAAAGCAAATGACCCCTGACGGAATTGCTACCGAACCTGGCTAACCAAGGGTTGTCGTCTTTTCAAGCAGCTCCTGCAGCTGCACACTTTGAGAAGCAGCCAGAGAAGGAAGCTGAATGAGCAAGTCCTGCAGGGCCGTGGAATCTGGGGGTCTCCGTTTAAAGCTCCTCCCCTGCTTATGCCGGAAAAAGTGTGGATAGAGAAACCCTATAAATAGCATAGCCTCTGTCTCCATCTAGGGGCCAATTCTGGCATTACACCTTGGAAACCTGTTATTTCTGCGGGTGTTTTTTTTTCATTTAATATTTTCAGGCAGCAGGTCCTGATTCTGCAGATACAATCAACCTATGGTCATCATAACAATGTCTTAAATAAATAAATAACATGTTTATCTCCAGCTCATAACATGCTTTTGTTAGCCCATTATCTGTCTGACTAAATCAGGTTGCCCTGAAAGACGTGAGAGAAGCCCAGAACACTTTCCTTAATCAGTTGGCAAATTTAGCCTAATCTGCTGCAGGGGTGCAATGGAACAGAAACAAAGCCAACTATTCTCTACCATAACTAGGAGGAAATCCATCACCCTCTACAGACAGCCTTTATATAGTAAGTCATAAGCCCGCCTCCTTCTGGAAGGTCAGGTGACACCCAAATCTCCCCTGGGTCCAAACATCCACCTTTTCCCTAGTTTCTCCTCACTTTTCCATACCGTCTTCTCTCTCTTTGTATAATGAGAGTGTAAAATACAGCAGGAGCTAATCTGGTGGCTCCGTTCCAGATGTGGAATTCCAAAAAACAAAAAGCAACAACCTAGAGTTCAGCAGTGTATCTTGATTTCTCACTCGCTCTTTCTCCCTGTGTGTTTAAGAGGGAGTTGGTGCTACCGGGTAAATAAATGCATGAATTCGCCCATTCGAGAGAGAGAGGGAGATGGGGAACATGGTGGGCTGAGGGTGGGAAGAGGAATTAGCTTTCTCAACAAACAACGTTTTCTTCTGTGTTTAACCCCACAAGCTTGGGCATGTTCTCTCAGCAGCCCTAAACACAGCCGCCTTTAAAACTTAAATCCACAGCTCACCTGATGCAGCTTGGGTGGTAGACGCCAACGGGGAAATAAGTTAAAGGACTTTTTCTTACAAGATACCAAGCTGAGAAAACGGGAGGACATTTGCTTCTTTGCTGGACTCATATTCTGAACACTATGTTTTTTCCTATATAGATATCCATCCAGGTCTTGGTGAGCAAAAGCCTTCTCATCAGATGGATTTCCAGGGGTTGCGAACAACAAGTACCATCAGCCCCAACCATCTTGGCCAATCAACAGAGATGCCGGAAAGTGACCCAAATGGCCTGGGAAGGGATTCTGTTCCATGTATTTGTCTGCTTTAAAACTCTACCCATTTCTGCTCAGAATAACTCTCAGCGAAATGATTAGGACTTATTTGAGAGGAAAGATTACCCCCCTCCAAAACAAAACAAAAATCAGAGCTTTACATGTTGGTTTTTGAAATGCAGTCCTTTTCATGACACATCACAGAAATAATCTGTTACATTTTGTGTTACCGTATTTTCAATTTTTTTCATTATTTCTCTTTTTTTTTTAATAGGGGGGAGGGAAAAAACCCTTAAGATTAATAAGTAAATGGCCCAAAATGTAAGAAAAAGTTTAAAATGTCTCTTAATAAGCTTTAGAATGGCCTTTAAAAGTACCTTTTGAAGGCATCTATCGAGAAGATGTTACAGTCACACCAATAAACTAATCCTTCTCGTTATATTGATTTTGAAATGTAACTTTGTTACACCCAAAGTTACTAGTTAGAACTGGACAGGACTAAGTAATAATTACTTGCCACCTGACTTAATGATTACCCTTTCCAGGGTTTTCTAGGAATACAGTACTCTGCAGTGCTTTACTATCACTTTCTTCTGGGGGTGTGCTGGGACCATGCAGCTTGCCCAAGGCTACGTAGGCCTCTAAAATTGCTCTTAATCATCATCATAATCACATGTTGTCAAGTCAATTCTGACTTATGGTGATCCTTTTCAGAGTTGTCCAGGTAGAGAATACTCAGAAGTGGTTTCCCCTTCCCTTCCTCTAGGGGGAGCCCTGGGACTGTGCAGCTGGCCCAAGGCTACCCAGGCTGGCTCTTCTCCCAGGAGGCCCAGTGCGGAATCGAACTCCCAACTTCCGGCTCAGCAGCCTGGTACCTAAACCATTGCGTTATCCAACCAGCTAGCAAAGTTGCTCTTAAAGGGTACAAAAACAACCTAAAAACACTGCTTGTTACAAATACACAAGGCCTGAAAAATATGTTCCCACTCCTTCTGTTACTTTTGAACTGTAACTCTGTCATATCACGGTTACAAAAAGACAGAAACAAAAAAATAGCCCAGTAACTCATTACAGGAAGCAACATTGCTTGTAACTAGTTACATTCATGCTCGGATGGCTGTTTCACAATTGATGCATGATGGTGATCATTTTCCTCTTCTTCCAGCTTCCTTGTTTACCAGCATGTTCTACCTGAATGGAAATAAAGATAAGACCATGCAGAAGCAGGGCAGTGGGGGTCAGGGAAAAGAGGAAAGCAGCCAAGGGAGGAGAAGAGCAACCTGGAGTTCTTCCATTTTGGCATCATAACAGTTCTGAGCGCTGGATCAATAACTGATCTTTCTCTCCCAGCCCTGGCATCCCTCATCTTGTCTCAGAGCAGAGTTAATCTTCTCCTATCAGATCGATGTCAGAGCGCCAGCATTAAGGCTTTGCGGGCTCCAATCACTTGCCAATCTGCATCACCCATGTCTTTTGTCCTTCAAAAACGGTGCGCTCCCGTCCCAGTCGCTTCGCCCGGGCGAGAGGTGCGTTATCTGCACCCTGCAGGTGGCAGGAACAAAGGTAGGAAGAAAGGTAAAAAGGACAGCCACTGTCAAACAATGAAAAAATTGTTAGTTGATTAACCGTCTGCCCTTTAACCGGTTGCACTAATCGATGGGTTCCATGTGTTTACGCACTCCCAACCCCTCCATGCAGGTGTACTTCTGACGCACCATAACTTACAATTTCATGAAGCACAGATTTCTGCAGAGAGAAAGGCTTGGTTGAATTTGCAGTCCTATCTGGACAGAGCAGACATGGCCTCCCTTTCACAGATGCTGCTTACATCTGAGCTAGACTACCTCAAAAATCCAGATTAGACTGCATAGGGCTGCCCTTGAAGACTGTCCGCTTACTTCAACTGGTGCAAACTTCTGCCACTGGAATGTTTACTGAAGTTACAGGATTCAGTTATATTGCCTCCATTTTTTAACCATTTGCACTGGGTGTCTTTTTGTTCCTGGGCATAGTTTAAATAGCTTATACTACAGTTTGAGACCTGGTTACCTAAATATTTGAAATAAACAAGTTCCACCCAGATTTACCTGAATGTGACATAAATGTGTGTGTGTGTGTTTTGATTAAAATCGTGAACTTGAGTGCTCGCACAAGTGAAGATGGATGGGCCAAAGGCCAATAGCCATCCTGTTGTGGGATGATGGGGGTTGTAGTACATGGGGGCATTGGCTTGGAGAGTGGCCAGGTGTGGCCCTGACAGCTGAATCGTTAGTTATATGATTCTCCTTGAATAATTAACCTGGGAATGTTTTTAACCTCTACCTTGCAGAGAGAGAGAGAAAAAAAAGATGGCTGGCAAACACACACACACATACACACAGAGGTGTTGGAAAAGAAGGCTTGAAGAATGAAAAAAGGGGGAAATGACAAGAAAGGGAGAGGGAGAAAAGGAAAAAAAGAGAGACTGAACAGGATTCCCTTTTGGTCCCAACCCTACCCATTATCACTTCTGAGGTTCCCTCATAGAGGATCTGGCCCTTCATAAGAAAACAGCAATGGTAATGAAGACTGTGATGTAATTTAGACAAAGAAGCTACCTCAAGCTCATCCGGCAAGGTTCCCGGCTGAAATCTGAACCCAGTCCCCACCTGACCCGAGTTCAAGACTGCAGCCATGACCCGCGGTGTTGCGATGGAGCCCCGATGTTTCACGAGTCCAGTGATCCCATGAATCAGGCCTCAGCCATCAAATTCAATAATAATAATAACAGTAACAGCAACAGTTGGAGTTGCATGAGCTGGAACAAAGGAATGAATCCACAAGCCAGGTGCGGGATCTGCAGGAGACTGAGATCACATAACCCATGACAAAATAGCACATCAAGGGGGGTGGCGTGAGCAGCCACCGGAATTGTCGTAGGTGCCACCTCTGTCCCGAGAGGGCCCAAACAACAGGGAATACGGAATGGCAGATGTTGTAAAAGAGAGGGATTGCTCCATGGGATACAGTCCAACCAGATCTTCTCTGATGCAGGAACATGGACCTTGTTTTCATAGGGGGACCTTGTGCGGAGCAGGAGTGAATTGCACCCCGCTTAATCAGGTGCAGCAGGTTCTGAGGCCCCAGCCTTCAGCCTTCGTTGTGGGACAGGGCTCTGGATTAAACCTCTCTCCCTATCAATTCCTACCCCTTTGCCGACAGCAAGTTGGATCCTCGCTGGGCCCATCGGCCGCCAAGAGAGAGGCGGCGGCAGTAAAAACAACAACACCGCACCGTTTTAATTTATTGTCCTTGCAAGGAATTAAGAGCAGGCTGAAAGAAAGCACAGGAAGGGCTGTGGATAATAAATCTTGCTTTAGGAGCAGATAAAGAAAACACACATCCATTCTTTGAGGGAAGCAGAAAAGGAGGGAGCGTTTGACTATACAGTGTTTTTCAAAGGAGTGGACACCCCTGGTGGCATTTTTTTGGCCCTGGATTCTTGGCCGATGTTTGCAGCTTAAATTCCCGGCCGCTTGATGTCTATCTGCCCAATATTTCAATGGCAAAAACACTGGTTTCTAAGTTCTCTAACTTTGGGTGGTTTTCCCCAGGCCATTTGATCTGGTAAAGAACATCTGCGAAGACAGGCACTGCGTGTTAAAGATAACTTTAGGGTACCTGATAGCGAAGTTTGTTTTTTTCCAGATGTTGGTGGGGCTCAAGTCCTATGATTCCTGAACCTTTAATCAGGCTCGCCCGAGCTCCATGGGGTTTTTAGTCCACAAGGGTACCAGGTTGCCTGCCCTCGGTCAAGGTCATGCCCTGATGCCAACTAAGCCACTTGGGTCGCATGTATAAAACACCCTCAGTACTCCTTCCTTGTAGAGATTGGCAAGCTCTGCATAGGAATATAGGATGTTGCCTTCTACTGAGTCAAACCTTTCTTTCCTGTAGACCAGTGTTCTCAGACTAAAACTCTCAAAAGCCTTCACCACACTGGCCAGGATTTCTGGGAGTTGCAGTCCAAGAACATCTGGGGACCCAAGTTTGAGAACCACTGGTATAAATCAGTGGTTCCCAACCTTGAGTCCCCAGATGTTCTTGGACTGCAACTCCCAGAAATCCTGGCCAGCACAGCTAGTGGTGAAGGCTTCTGGGAATTTTAGTCCAAGAACATCTGGGGACCCCAGTTTGAGAACCACTGCTCTAGACCAATATTGCCAGCTGGGACTGGTAGCCACTTTTCAGGTTTTTAAGGAAGATGCTTTCCTAGTCTTGCCAAAGATTCTGGGGACTGGAGCTGACGCCTTTGACATTCAAAACAGGTGGTCTACCACCGACCTATGACTCCTTGCTCTACAGAGTATCTGATATTCTTAACTGGCCTCCACTCTTCACCCTGCTTGGCTTCCAAAATCAGGCATGATCACCTCCAAAAAGTAACATTTCCAAGCTCTGCTGATTATCCAAGTTGGCCAATAAAGGCATCCATGAATGCGTTAGTAGAAGTCAGAGGGTTGGAATTGAAACATTTCACATTCTGCTGGTAGATTCAGGCGTAGGTCTGCAGTGCAACCAGCAAGAGAGGGTTTCACAAACTAGGTGAGGTCCACAGCAAGTCAAGGATGAACAAGTATTCCATACCTTCAACCCCGTGAGACCAACTCAGTGGGTGAATCCAATGGAGTAGACACATCAAGCAAGTATTTTCATAAAAGATTTCCCCAATATGCCAAAGCCGTTGCCATACACTCCACACTAAACAAAGAAAAGAAAAACAGTGTGCTTTGCTCTTTCCTTACACCCTCATGGCCGTTTCTCCGTAACAGGCATGCCTTTTTATCCAGATTCTGTATCATGCTGACACTTGTATGAGGCCAACTTCAAAAACAACCATTTTAGAGTTATTCTTATCTGTTGTACAGGGATGATTCATTGACGAGTGTCCTATAATTCAGATTTTTAAAAATCTCCCTCTGTTGTTGCTGTTCCCCATCAAAGTTGTGTAGCCAAAACAGAAACCTCTCTCTAGGACTGTACTTCCCCCCCCCCCCAGGTTCACCTTCCTCTACAAATGCTTCTTTTAAAGTTTCCACAAGGTTTTCTGTAAGGCAACGTGGTTGCAGATTTAGCTAATTCCTTACAGGGGTCTTCCTTCCCACTGTTATTTTCCCCCCAAATGCACATCTGTCAGCTTTCTGACTAAGTAATGACGTTTTCTTCTCTCCTGCTGAACATTTCGTGACCAACCACATGCTTTTTAAAAAGCCTCCTGCCCTGAAGTCATTGATCAATTCAAAAAAGGAAGTACATGTGTGTTCATGCATGTTCACGTGTGCATGTTGCCTGGATCCTTCATAGTCCTTAAATACTTCCAAAACATCTCCAAGGGTTTCTGTATGCTTACGCAGCTATAAACTTCCACTCCAAGGACCCGTCTCTGATGTAAAACATGCATCTGAATTCTCTTTCCCCCCCCAACTGCACATCTGTTAGCTTTCCAACTGCACAGTTATTTCCCCCCCCCCCCCCGGCTGTGCATTTAGTGTCCAATTACAGGCTAAGAAAAAAAAAACAGAAAAAACTACTTTCAAGTCAATTCCAGGGATAAAAATTAGAAGCTGGGGGGGGGGGGGGAGAAGAAGAAGAATACAAATCCAGATTGCACTGCTTTTAAAAAGGTGTATCGGCAACTCCAATCTCTCACCTTTTTGTTTCTAAGGCTTTTTGTCATTATGCCATATGAAAACTTTGTTTGTTTGTACCCCACCTTTCTTCTTTAAAAAGGAGCCAAGGTGGCTTACATCATTAAAAGACAATATTTAAAGCTAGAAACCATGTGTACAAATATTAAAAAGGAACAAATGCCACTCTGAGAAACGGTGAACCAAAGCTATACTAAAAACACATTCAAAGCAATAAGGCATAACAATCCATCTAAAAATCCCTGTCAGGTCTTGCCTGAAGGTCTTCGCCTGCTTGCAAAAGGACAGCAAAGAGGGGGCCAGGCTGGCCTCCTGTGGGAGGGAGTTCTAGAGTCTCTGGGAGCGGCCACAGAGAAGGCCCTCGCCTGTGTCCCCACCAAGCACACCTGTGAGGGTGGTGGGACTGAGAGAAAAGCCAGCTGTCCTCCACATTTTGGATTTCACCCACCACTGATCACTTCATCCACAAACCCAAGTCCCATCAGGATGCAAAAGACCACCTTTTCCCAAGAAGGACATTTGTACTTCTACAGGTATTCTGCTACTGTATTTGTCATTTACAGTATGCGGGTGGACAGAGTGGATGGGATTAGAAGAAACACCGCATGTCTCAAGTGACTCCTGGTGTGCCAGGAAGGCACAGATGGATGCTCTGGGGCCAATGGGCTGTTCACAAGATGACACATCACCTTTGAATGAAGATTGACATAGAGGGAGATTTTAGCCCTTCTTATGGGAACCCTATGTCTCTCCTAGTTCTCTGTCCCACCAGCGGTCTGGGGTTGAAAACCACTGAAATACACAACTGTCCAGGCATGTGCAGCATTGTATAGTACAAAACGCACAAATCTGCACAGCTCTACAACTGGGGTCTGCGAAACAGGAGATGTAGACAACCTACCACGTCTGGCCGATCGCTTGGGACTCTCTGCAAAGCCATTACTAGCCCTTTTTGGCAGACAAGGCGTCCTAGCCCAGCGGTCCAGTGGTTAAGCTGCAGTATTGCGGTGAAGACTCTACTCATGACCCAAGTTCGATCCTGGCCGGGTTCAGGAAGCCAGTGCAAGTTTGACTCCGCTTTCCATCTTTCCCAGGTCAGTAAATTGAGTACCTAGTTCGTGTGTGTGTGTGTGTGTGTGTGTGTGTGTGTGTGTGTGTGTGTGTGTGTGTGTGTGTGTGTGTAGCCTGCATAATTATGTTGCAAGCCACCCAGAGAGCGCTCTAGCATTAAGGGGAGTTATATAAGTCAAAACAACAACATTATTCCCTGCCGACTCCACCAAGAGGCTTGAGTGCGAGTTTTCCATAAAAAGGGAGGGGGACAATGTAGCGTCCGCACCCAAACAACGTGTTGTGACACAAAAAGAAAGTGTGTCCGGAAAAAAAGGAAAAGGAAAGTGAAAAAGAGCGCCGAGGCATTGCAGTTTGTTTTCCCCAACAAACTTACCAATGGATTCACTTCTAGATTTTGGTGTCCTCAGCCTTTCGGGGCTGTGGGAGGCTTCTCCTGCTGCTCTGCTCTAGTTATAAGCCCTGGGGTTTTGGCCCATGATCGCATCTATTTTCCACCCCCATCCCTGCTCAGATGCAAAGCATTCAAGAGAAGCACCTTCTGTAGACCGGTTTGGGATACATTATCCGTTGAGCAGCAAGAAGAGGATGGAAAAAACCCTCGAATGAGCATCCCCAGGTATGATCAAAGGTCAAAACTTCATGAACCAGAGAGAGAGAGAGAAAGCGGGAGGCTGAGATTACAGGGAAAAAAAGACCAGGGTGGGAAATTGCACCAAAAACAGAGGCCGGTTTATGAATGCTTTTAAACCTCTTACTCCCAGTTAATGTCCATTTTTCACTCACAAACCTCTTCCAAATCACCCCCTCTGTCCAAGAGAGCACTGATTGTGCTTGTCGCAACAAACCTCACAATCAATAGTGCAAATATTAAAAACCATAAATCCCGCCAACCTTTGACACCCACGGCGGTGGTTTGCGGGCTTAACTAGGCCAGTGCGATTTTTCATCCCCGGAGCAGCGCGAGGGAGTTTGTGATGACCTCTAGATTAAAGGGTCAATTTATTTTTTAATGTTCTTCTTTTCCCAATAACCTTCTTTTCACACACGCCCTGCGCCCCTGCACGCCCCCCGCCCACACCGATCCCCTCCGTTTCAGAGCGTGGAAATCGATCCGGAGGCGATAAAAAAAAAACTTTAAAAAAACAACAACAACAAAAAAACAATACAAACGAACAAGCCTACATCTCCCAGAATCCACTGGTTCGGGGATTCTGAGAAATACAGCTTAAAAAAAAACCAAAATTACACACACACAAACACACACACACACACACACAAAGCTTTGAAAACAATGCAGGCTGCCATGCTGAAGAAATAGCCACCGGAAAGCCTTGTTTGACTAGGGTGGATCGAGGTCAACCAGACTGAGCCACAGCAACCTAACAGAAGCAATAGGGCATCAAACCCAAATATATGAAAAACTCCCAGATCGCCTGGAGCATTGGCCATAGCAGCCTGTCCTGTCTTTGCCCATCAGCCTAGCACTGGCAGTGGGTCTCATCATCTTTCCCATTGATGCTGCCTCATCATTTAAACCCCAGGATGGAACCGGGGGTCCAGTTTTCCACTTGCCGGTGGATTAGCTAACTTGCCTCGGAAAACACAAACGTCATCATAATCATCATCCACCTGCGGAGCTGGAGGGGGGATCCTATGGATCGAGTTCAGCCCCTGTCAAGGAAACACCATGGGGGATTAAATTCCTCCCAACCTCGGGCCAAGGGCAGAGCTTGGACCAGTCCATTTGTGTGTGTCCTGTAAAAATTCCACAGGGTATCTGCCCCATGCAATTGTAATAATACTCTTAGAACTGCAGAACTAGGAAAGGACCCTCTGGATCATCAAATCCAGCCCCTGTCAAGGAGGCCCAGTGAGGAATCGAACTCCCAACCTTCTGGCTCCGCAGCCACAGGCCTAAACCACTGAGCTATCCAGCAGTTCTTTATAACTTGTCTTAATCTTGCATTGATGTCCATGAAGTCTGGAGACACGATCAACTTTAAACAGGAGGCGTAAACCTACCAAATGAAAGATAGCTTCAGAGGTATGTGTATTATCGATAATAATTAGGTAAAGGTAAAGGTTCCCCTTGACATTTAGTCCAGTCGTGTCCGACTCTAGGGCGCGGTGCTCATCCCCATTTCCAAGCCGTAGAGCCAGCGTTCCGTAGAGACAGCGTTTGTCCGAAGACAATCTTCCGTGGTCACGTGGCCAGCGCGACTAGACACGGAACGCCGTTACCTTCCCACCGTGGTGGTACTTATTTATATACTTGCATTTGCATGCTTTCGAACTGCTAGGTTGGCAGGAGCTGGGACAAGCGACGGGAGCTCACTCCGTCGCGTGGATTCGATCTTACGACTGCAGGTCTTCTGACCTTGCAGCACAGAGGCTTCTGCGGTTTAACCCACAGCGCCACCACGTCCCTATGTCGATAATAATTGCATGCCATCAAATCAGTTCTTACTTAGGGTGACCATTTTCCAGGGTTTTCTAAGTAGAGAGTACTCAGAAGTGGTTTATCCTTCTTCTGCCCTGGGACGGTGCAGCTTGCCCACGGCTACCTAGGCTGCCTTTTCTCCTGAGCAGCACAGTGGGGGGATCAAACTCCCAACTTCCGGTTCCGCAGCCAAATATCTAATGCACCAAGCTGTGTATACAAGACGCCTTTAAAATTCGCTCCATCCCTCCGAGAAAAGGCAGGAAAGACTTGTTTCCTGAATCTGAACTGATATGTAAATTCAACTCCCTCATCCAGGAACCAAATCTGGCTGTGCTTCCAGATGTTCCAATCAATCTGAATCAAGGTAGTTAATAATGAGGGTTTGGGGGCCAGAGCTGGTTGACGGAGCAACTTCTCACTTCCTTTCTACTTCCTTTCTACTCTGCCAAGAGCTACCGCCCACCTGCTATTGAGACACCTCACCTGGCTGATTTTGTACCAGGAGAGGTTTGCCTCTAGTCATCAGGAAACGAATCGCCGGGAAACGTTCGCTTCGGGGTTTCCTTTAAATTTGCAAAGAGAGAGAAAGTGCTCGGCGTGGCCAAAAATCTGTCAGAGCAACATCAACAACAGTGAAAAACATAATCTTAAAAAGATCAAAATCAAAAGAGAAGAACAGAAAAAAAATACTTGGCATGAGGTTGTGTTCCAACACGAGCCTTTCTGCCGCTGTGTTATGGGTCTACGTGTGAGCAAGGAAATCTTTTTTTTACACCACCACAAGGGTGATCGTTAAAATTGCCGAAGGAAGTGAGATAATTAGATGTCCTGAAATTAGCGCCGGATGAATAGCTGGTGTACAAAATCAGAACATCAGAGACCCTGAGCCTCACGAGGCCGATTTGTTCACGCTGGGGGTAAATTCTTCACACCCGTTCGAGCGCCAGCCTCTCCTTCCATCATAACAGTGCTTCTATTGACAACCGCAGGAGGAAAAATTGATAGTCCGGTCAGCGTGCGTTGCAGCAGGTTTTAGGGCGAGAGGCGCAGAGAGAAGGATGATCTCGCTCCATGGTACAGCGCATGTTTGCCATGCAGAAGCTCCCCAGTTCAGTTGCCAGTGAAACAAGATCTCGGGGGAGATGGTTAAAGGAAGACACACATACACACCCCGGCTGAGAAAGTGGAAAGCAATGTCTCCGTGTAAGGCAGGGCATGGATCTCATTCAAATTCTGCAGCCAAGCTTGGCAGTCCGTTTCACCGAAATGCGCTTCTTCCGCTTCTAGAAATATTTGCTCTTCTTTGATTTAGAGTTGATTTTAATGTTGATTCTATTTTAAATCTTTTTTTGTTATAGTTTAACTGCTCAGAATAGTGCTATGCGCTAAGGGAGTGGCATATAAACAAACTAACCTGTCTACAGTTTTTCTGCACTGCTCATAAAGGAGGTGTGCCTGGGGGAGTGGATTTCATCCATGGAAGCTGGCTACTTATTTAATCTTCTAGTGGTCCAGTAAGAGGTATCACCCCTCTTCCATCTGTGCAGTCTTGGGGACCACATGGCCTATTCCTTGTTCTTTCACCTGAGATGATCAGATCAATCTGTGTGTGTGTGTGTGTGTGTGTGTCTCACTTTCATGGACATATTCATCCTTCTTTGCTTGTCCATGCCTGCAAGGGCATTGTGGGAGAGATAGCCCACAAAACTAACACTTTCCCAGGATATCCTTGAGGCAACATTCCCCAGGCGTGATGCATCTCCAGATACATTGAACTGCAGCTCCCATAGTCCTCAGGCAATCACTGTGTTGGCTGGGGACAATGGGAGTTGTAGCCCAGTAGATCTAGAGCGGTGGTTCCCAACCTTGGGTCCCCAGATGTTCTTGGACTACAACTCCCAGAAATCCTCACCAGCACAGCTAGTGGTGAAGGCTACTGGGAGTTGCATTCCAAGCACACCTGGGTTACCCAAGGTTGAGAACCACTGACCTAGAGAACCCCACATTGGGGATGGTTGTTCCAAAAACTTCAGACTTTGAGGACTTGGAAGGAAAACCGATTAGAATAAGGACATGTCAGGGAGAGTTTGTGTTGTTGTTTTTAATGTGGCTTTTTTCTCTCTCTGTTGTCCAGATACAGTTTTCTGGAGAATGTGTGTGTGTATCTTTACTGTGTCTTGATTGTGTACTAAATGGAATTGATAGCCCCAGTTAGAGAAGACCTACTGCATAAGCAGGGCTTGTCCACACTCACAGAGATCCTCTTGATTCAGCAGGTCCATTTTAGCTGAATTAACAACTGGATTTAGCCCAGTGGCTGGAGAACGCTTTAAAACTACATTCAGCAATAAATTCAGAAGGATACCCTGAGCCAGTTTCTTACTTTACAGGTTTGTTGTTGTGAAGCTTAAAATAGGCAAGGGGCAAACACAAGTCTTCTCTTCTCATCAGATGGCCAAAATATTGGAGCCTCAGCTTCAGGATCTGTCCTTCCAGTGAGCACTCAGGGTTGATTTCCTTCAAAATGGATAGGTTTGTTCTCCTTGCAGTCCAGGGGACTCTCAAGAGTCTCCTCCAGCACCACAATTCAAAAGCATCAATTCTTCGGCAGTCAGCCTTCTTTATGGTCCAGCTCTCACTTCCATACATGGCTACTGGAAAAACCATAGCTTTGACTATGCGGACCTTTGTCGGCAAGGTGATGTCTCTGCTTTTTAAGATGCTGTCTAGGTTTGTTATCGCTTTCCTCCCAAGAAGCAGGTGTCTTTTAATTTCGTGGGCTGCTGTCACCATCTGCAGAGATCATGGAGCCCAAGAAAGTAAAATCTGTCACTGCCTCCATATCTTCCCCTTCTATTTGCCAGCAGGTGATGGGACTAGTGGCCATGATCTTAGTTTTTTTGATGTTGAGCTTCAGACCATTTTTTGCACTCTCCTCTTTCACCCTCATTAAGAGGTTCTTTAATTCCTCCTCACTTTCTGTCATCAGAGTGGTATCATCTGCATATCTGAGGTTCTTGATATTTCTTCCAGCAATCTTAATTCCGGCTTGGGATTCATCCAGTCGTGCCTTTCGCATGATGGATTCTGCATATGTTAAATAAGCAGGGAGACAATATACAGCCTTGTCGTACTCCTTTCCCAATTTTGAACCAATCAGTTGTTCCATATCCAGTTCTAACTGTTGCTTCCTGTCCCACATATAGATTTCTCAGGAGGGTAGATAAGGTAGTCAGGCACTCCATTTCTTTAAGAACTTGCCATAGTTTGTTGTGGTCGACACAGTCAAAGGCTTTTGCGTAGTCAATGAAGCAGAAGTAGATGTTTTTCTGGAACTCTCTGGCTTCCTCTGCCCCTTCGAAATCCAGCTTGTACTTCTGGGAGTTCTTGGTCCACATACTGCTGAAGCCTACCTTGTAGGATTTTTAGAATAACCATGCTAGCGTGTGAAATGAGTGCAATTGTACGGTAGTTGGAGCATTCTTTGGCACTGCCCTTCTTTGGGATTGGGATGTAGACTGATCTTTTCCAATCCTCTGGCCACTGCTGAGTTTTTCCAAGCTTGCTGGCATATTGAGTGTAGCACCTTAACAGCAACGTCTTTTAAGATTTTAAATAGTTCAACTGGAATGCCATCACCTCCACTGGCCTTGTTGTTAGCCATGCTTTCTAAGTCCCACTTGACTTCGCTCTCCAGGATGTCTGGCTCAAGGTCAGCAACCACACTATCTGGGTTGTCCGGGACATCCAGATCTTTCTGGTATAATTCCTCTGTGTATTCTTGCCACCTCTTCTTGATGTCTTCTGCTTCTGTAAGGTCCCTCCCATTTTTGTCCTTTATCATGTCCATCTTTGCACAAAATGTTCCTTTACTATCTTCAATTTTCTTGAAAAGATCTCTGGTTTTTCCCTTTCTATTATTTTCCTCTATTTCTTTGCACTGTTCATTTAAGAAGGCCCTCTTGTCTCTCCTTGCTATTCTTTGGAAGTCTGCATTCACTTTTCTGTAACTTTCCCTATCTCCCTTGCATTTGGTTTCCCTTCTCTTCTCTGCTATTTGTAAGGCCTCGTTGGACAGCCACTTTGCTTTCTTGCATTTCCTTTTCTTTGAGATGGTTTTTGTTGCTGCCTCCTGTACAATGTTACGAGCCTCCATCCATAGTTCTTCAGGCACTCTGTCCACCAAATCTAGTTCCTTAAATCTGTTCTTCACTTCCACTGTGTATTCATAAGGGATTTGGTTTAGATTATACCTGACTAGCCCAGTGGTTTTTCCTACTTTCTTCAGTTTAAGCTTGAGTTTTGCTATAAGAAGCTGATGATCAGAGCCACAATCAGCTCCAGGTCTTGTTTTTGCTGACTGTATAGAGCTTCTCCATCTTTGGCTGCAGAGAACATAATCAATCTGATTTCGGTATTGCCCATCTGGTGACGTCCATTTGTAGAGTCGCCTCTTGTGTTGTTGGAAAAGAGTGTTTGTGATGACCAGCTTGTTCTCTTGACAAAACTCCATTAGCCTTTGCCCTGCTTCGTTCTGAACTCCAAGGCCAAACTTCCCTGTTGTTCCTTTTATCTCTTGACTCCCTACTTTAGCATTCCAGTCCCCTATAATGACAAGAACGTCTTTCTTTGGTGTCACTTCTAGAAGGTGTTGTAAGTCTTCATAGAATTGGTCACTTTCAGCCTCTTCAGCATCGGTGATTGGTGCATAAACATGGATTACTGTGATGTTGAAAGGTCTGCCTTGGATTCGTATTGAAATCATTCTGTCATTTTTGAGATTGTATCCCAGTACAGCTTTTCCCACTCTTTTGTTGACTATGAGGGCTACTCCATTTCTTCTACGGGATTCTTGCCCACAATAGTAGATATGATAATCGTCTGAATTGAATTCGCCCATTCCCGTCCATTTTAGTTCAGTGACGCTCAGGATGTCAATGTTTATTCTTGCCATCTCCTGTTTGACCACATCCAGCTTACCAAGGTTCATAGATCTTACATTCCAGGCTCCTATGCAGCATTTTTCTTTGCAGCATCGGACTTTCCTTTCACTTCCACCCACGTCCACAGCTGAGCGTCCTTTCGGCTTTGGCCCAACCACTTCATTAGCTCTGGAGCTACTTGTACTTGTCCTCCGCTCTTCCTCAGTAGCATGTTGGACCCCTTCCGACCTGAGGGGCTCATCTTCCAGCATCATATCTTTTAGCCTTTTGTTTCTGTTCATGGGGTTTTCTTGGCAAAGATACTGGAGTGGCTTGCCAGTTCCTGCTCCAGGTGGATCGCGTTTAGTCAGAACTCTCCACTATGACCTGTCCATCTTGGGTGTCCCTGCACAGCATAGCCCATCGCTTCTCTGAATTACTCAAGCCCCTTCTCCACGACAAGGCACCGTGAAGGGGGCAAACACGTTATGCCACCCCAAATTTCCTGCAGGAAGGCTGGGAATTTTTTTTACAAAGCAACAAATAAGTAATAATCTGTTGTTGCATCATACCAGTGCAGAATGCAACCCACCTATATTTTTTCAAGTGAATATGCATCGGTGGGGAAGAAAAGTGAATTTCTAAAAAGTGTGGGGCATGTGTGTAAATTATCCCTCTGTCTTGCTGTTCTCACGGGATGAATGCCCAGCCATGAACCAGGCCAAGGAGTCGAGGAGAGAGCACCACTCAATGGCTAGAGTGCATGTTTTTCAGTGCAATCCCCTTCATCTTGGCTTAGAAGGATGGCAGGTGATGACAAACCCCCTCCTTTCTCTGGAGACGTGACGCCACCCAAGTAGACAATTATCAGGTTCAATATTGTCGGAT
Source organism: Intellagama lesueurii (assembly GCA_037013535.1). Lineage (NCBI taxonomy): Eukaryota > Metazoa > Chordata > Lepidosauria > Squamata > Agamidae > Intellagama > Intellagama lesueurii. Next base: position 17,632,660 of record JBAJHW010000012.1, on the reverse strand, counting down.
GACAAAGGATGAAGGCGCTCTCCAGGGGCTCTGCAGAAATTCTTCCATGGGGTATTGACAAACAATATAGTGGTACATTACCATGATTCATACACCCAGCAGAGGCCATTAGAAGAGAGTGTACCTTACTGCGAACATTGAAATAATACATCAAATTAGGATTCCAGGGGAGCCAAGACTCCCCCAGCAGACATCCACTTGAGCTTCTACTATGTTAGGAGATGGGCCCCAGGTTAAAAACAACAACAACAACCTATCAGTGGCATCTCCAGTTCAAAAGAACCAGTAGGGCCGGCCCTACCATGGGGCAGAATGAGGTAGAAGATTAATTTTAAATTTTTTTTTAGCATCGTGAAACAGCAGATTGTTTATGGTTTCTTTTATTATTGTGTTTTTTACTGTGAGCGTGGAAGAGATGCTCACAAGATTCTTTTCCTCAAGTACCAAAGTAAATGGAACTTGGGAATGTTAATTTTAGCACCAAAACTGCACCTAATAAAACTGTATCGTTATGGGCTGTCAAGTCACACCTGGATCTGGAGACCGTAGTAAGGTTTTCAAGGTATGTGAGATATTTAAGGGGTGGTTTTATCCATTCTGTGACCCCCTGTGAGTTTCTGTGGCTGAGGAGACACTTGAAACCAGGTCTCCTGATTCCTAATCCAACACTCTACCCAGTATACCACCCTTGGCCTCACATCACAGAATCATAGAATCACAGAATTATAGAATCATAGAATTGTAGAGCCGTAGAATAATTGAGTTGGAAGGGTCCTGTAAGGCCATCGAATCCAACCCCCTGGTTAGTGCAGAAATTCAAATCAAAAGCAGATCTGACAGATGGTTGTCCAATTTTCTCTTGAATGCCTTGAGCTTTGGAGCGCTCACCATTTCCCGAGGTCACTGGTTCCACCGTCGTACTGCTCTAACAGTTAAGAAGTTTTTCCTGATATTCAGCCGAAATCTGGTTTTCTGTAACTTGAGCCCATTATGAGGTGTCCTGCGCTCTGGGATGACGGAGAACAGATCCTGCCCCTCCTCTGTAGGACAGCCTTTCAACTATTTCAAAAGTATTAATCCTATCTCCCCTCCGTCGTCTTTTCTCAAGGCGCTAAACATGACCAGTTCTTTCAATGGTTTGCTTTATCATTTCACGACAATTGTAAGCTGCCTTTTGAGCACCACAGAGTCGTGGGAAGGAATGGTAGAAATGCCAGTATATAAATGAATAAATAAATAAATAAATAATTTTTTTAAATGCCCCTTGGCTTGGGTGAGGGGCACAGTGTTCACTGGTATTCTGCCTTCAAGGGCAATGAAATGTTTTTGGTGCCACATAACCTCTGCTCGGCCATACGGGCAAACCGGTCACCTGGCATTGCCTTCCGAACCGATGAGAAATCCGGGGAGTCGTTTTTGTGCCTTCGTCATGCAAAAGTGCGGAGGGAGAACGGATGGAAAGCCCTTGGTGCCCCTCTCACCTTCATCTCTCGGAAAGACCCAAAGAACCACATCAGGAAAAAGAAAAAACTGGGCCACTCCAAGCTGGCCCACTTGCTGTGCTGCTGAGGCAGCTTGCTTGGTTCTCTGCAGTGGTACGTGCAGCCATGCATCTTATCCCCGTTACTAAGCAAGGTTAGCAACGGACATAAGCGGCTGGGCATCACTCAGTGCTAGTTAAAATACTCTGCGCAGAAACAGCTGGTTATCTGTAGAGAAGCGATGCTCTCGATTTCACTGTGTTCCTCTTAATCCTGCCTGTATTCTCCTTCCATCTTGGCTCCACATCAGGCTGAGAGACTTTTTCCTTTGGAAAACGGGTTTTCGGTGTGCCTTTCCCCACATTCGTTGATGTACAAAATGTCGTGAGCAATTTCTCCGCTGACTTAAAACAGATTTGGGGATTTCCTCCCCCCCCCCCACTGCATGTGGTTTTTGCTTTTCACATTTTCAAAAAGGGCACATATGTCTCCGAGACGCTCCCTACATTTTGCTGACGGGCAGATTTCCCACACCAGGGGAGCACTGCCTCACAAAACATCATGGACGAAGCAAGGTGGAACGTTTTGCTGAAATGTTCAAATCAGATACACGTCTTTTCCGTGTCTAGCTCTCTGATGCGTACTGCTTCTAAGGAAATGAGGCCCCAACCTATGAACCTTTCTCTTTTTTTCTGGGCTACAGCTCCCAGAAGCCACTAGAAAAAGAAACATTTCCAAGAGTCGAGTAAGGTGTGTCTGGTGGGGACCCGGGAGAGGGCCTTCTCCGTGGCTGCTCCCAGACTGTGGAACTCCCTCCCACGGGAGGCCAGCCCGGCCCCATCTTTGCTGTCCTTCCACAAGCAGGCAAAGACCTTTCTCTTCAGGCAACTTTTCCCTCAGTGACTGGCTGCTTGAGCAGGGTTTTTTAAATGGATTGTTATGCCTTAGTATTGCTTTTGTTTACCATTTCTCAAAGTGGTACAGTACATACATACATACATACATACATACATACATACATACATACATACATACATACATACATACATACATACATACATAAGCCAACTGCTTTCTAAACTAGCAGCTGGCGTCTCGTCCACGGATGTTTTGGTGGGATCTCTGAAGTAAAGAGGTTCCAGTCTAGCTAAGATCGGGATGCACAGAACCAGAATGATGAGGAAAAGGATAGTGACCCTCTTTGATTCCAAGAACACAAAGGGATGGGAATGGAAAATATGCTCAGAGACAATGATTCCTAACTCACATTTTAAAAAATAATACCCTGTTTCCCTGAAAATAAGACCTAACCTGAAAATAAGACCTAATATGATTTTTCAGGATGCTCGTAATATAAGCCCTACCCCCAAAACAGATTTAAGGAACTAGATTTGGTGGACAGAGTGCCTGAAGAACTATGGATGGAGGCTCGTAACATTGTACAGGAGGCAGCAACAAAAACCATCCCAAAGAAAAGGAAGTGCAAGAAAGCAAAGTGGCTGTCCAATGAGGCCTTACAAATAGCAGAGAAGAGAAGGGAAACAAAATGCAAGGGAGATAGGGAAAGTTACAGAAAATTGAATGCTGACTTCCAAAGAATAGCAAGGAGAGACAAGAGGGCCTTCTTAAATGAACAGTGCAAAGATATAGAGGAAAATAATAGAAAGGGAAAAACCAGAGATCTGTTCAAGAAAATTGGAGATATTAAAGGAATATTTTGTGCAAAGATGGACATGATAAAGGACAAAAATGGTAGGGACCTCGCAGAAGCAGAAGACATCAAGAAGAGGTGGCAAGAATACACAGAGGAATTATACCCCTGAAAATAAGCCCTAGTTCGTTTTATGGAGCAAAAATTAATATAAGACCCTGTCTTATTTTCAGGGAAACACGGTAATCATGTTGCAATAAAAGCCAAAGCACTCTTTTTTCCCTGTTTTGTTCCGTATCTGCTGATTATGGAATGAGATCACACACTTTAATTAACATATCTGGAAGGGTAAACAACCAAGGTTGCAAATGGATGCCAAACAGAGGATGGAAGGGAAGGGGGGAGCCCCGAGCAGACGTCTCCCTTACTTTCAAGTCAAGCTTCCATTTGTAGCCAAGTAGCTCTTTTGGAACAAGCAAAGGACAACAAAGGAGAGTTTGGTAAAATTACCTTTTTTTTTTTTGGACCGCAGATCCTAGAATCTCCCAGCCAGCATCGCCATCCCCAAAGTAACTTTTGCAAGCCTTGAGATGAGCCAGCAGCTTTAGACAAGCTGGGGGGCCAAGGTGTGAAATCCAAACCAAGAGGCAGTGTTGAGAAGTGAGCCAAAAGTCCAGATCCAAGGAAACAGCGGGACATCTGAGCTTGGATGCTTGCATGGCTGCCACGGAACGGTGCAGTTCTGGAGAGGACTGTGAACTACATTGGAGGGTGCACAGGAGGTAATAGCCAGGCCTGTCAGATCTCGCCCTGGTGGTACCAGGGCCAAGAGTGTGACCTTGTAAAACATGCCTGGAATTTCCTATGGGCATTCCTTTTGGGGAAAGAAAAGCAGTGGTGAGTGAGCTATATGCCAAGGAACCTGCTCAACAGTTATGTGTCTTCTCACTGGAAGAAGCCATGATAGGTTAACAAGGCATTGAGTGAGGAAGTCCTGATAGGTTAGCAAGGAACTTACTAAAGAAACCCTGATAGGTTAACAAGGCATTGACTGTGGAAGCCGTGATAGATTGGTTAGCAAGGCATTCACGGAAGGAAAGGAACTTAACAAAGAACTTGCTGATGAAACCATGATAGATTAACAAGGCATTGGGTGAGAAAGCCCTGATAGGTTAGCAAGGCATGCATCGAAGGAGCCCTGATAGGTTTGCAAGGAACTTGCTGAAGAAACCCTGATAGGTTATCGAGGCATTGACCGAGGAATCCCTGACAGGTTAGCTGGCAAGCCAGATAGATGCCCAATGCATACTAAGTCTGCCCAGTAGGAGAACCAAATAGCTCCTAATTCTGTCGGTAGTGCAGATTGCAAGCAAAGGAAACAGATAATCAAATAATCATTTTTAAACAACAAACACACAAGTGCAAATTAAAATTTTCATAACATTAGACACAAGGTTCAAAGTTTTATTTTCGATCATTGATTTTGAAATGTCAACTTCACTGACTATGGATGGATATTTATTTGGACGTAAGTGCCGCTTCTTCTGTGTTTTACCCAAACCACTTCAGCCCTAAGCAGAATGGAGATATCTTAATCTCAGAATGTTATTGGTTCCATCCACAAGTTCAGTGGTGAAAATATTGCCATTTAGCTGGCTGAAACAGACTGAGACATGGCTTGTGTGCTTCTAAGATCAAATACTCACTCTAAACAGCCAAACATCTGCTCAATTTCTCTTGATGTTTTAAGCTACTTCAGACAGTCACTTCAAACACATGCAAGATACATGGATGATAATGCTAGATCATGCATTTAAATTTTGCATAATTAAAGCTACCTACCTTCTACCCTGTAAATGCAGGTAGGGCCAGACTTGTGGCCCTTCTAACGGTATTAGACTGCAACCAGCCAGACATGCACAGACGGAATCACACGGTTACCTCCAACCAGTGAGAAGTCTAGTATCTAGGATTATCTGATATTTATACTGGCAGAATAGAGTGGACTGCTGCTGAGCTTGGAGCCACTGAGTTAGAAGTAATCAATCTGGAGACTAGTACTGGGCAAAAGAAAAAATAACCCACTTTTAAAATTATTATTTAAAGAAACTGATTTATAAATAGTGTTGGAGGCAACAATTCCTAAACTTATTTACAAAAGTCCCTTATTTAGGAAGGAGAGGCCAAGAGAGGCAATTTGAATATAGATTTAGAGAAGCCAAAGGGAAGAAATATTCCCCCTTGTCCAACAGGTATCTATTTGGCTATCCACCCCAAGGTGCAGAACCTATTGGGGGAGAAATCATTTGGAACCTTGGACAGCTCCTGTGAAGTTTGGATGAAAACACGGAGCAGATTCAGCATTTTCATCATATCAAGTCCTCAGCCTCCATCGGTTTAGACCCAAGGAGACAGCGGTTCTCCTTCCCAGTTTTAGATCATCGGTGGGGTGTAGACATGCCTTTTGCATTTCTGTGGATAAAGCCTATAGGAATTTGTTGTTCCTGTTTTGCAGATCATTCACAAAAAACACCTGGATTCTATTCAGCATCTGAAATAAGTCCGCTGTGCAATTAATTCTACCCCAGCTGCTCACCTTGCTTCGCACCAATTTTGCTAGTTCCCTTCCCGGACTTATCTCCACGAGTCATTTGTGACGCATCAGATGTTGTGATGTGATTCTGACATCTCACCCCTAACTTGCCCCCAATATACACACAGAGACATATATACACTAAGTAGCTGTTTAGACAGCTGGTAGATATCTGTGCTCATCAGCTTGCAATTTTATGCTATCTGGCTGTCGGCATGTAAGAAAATTGAAGGACATTTTGCACTCGCTATTCTCAACTTATTTATTTATTTTCGCACTCACACAAGAAAAAGAAGATGTAGCACAGTGAGAATTTCAGCTCTGGCAGTTTTCCCCAACCCCCTTTTCAATTTCTCTATTTATCCAGAACACTTAAGAGGCTGAATATAATCTATAGCCCTGATGTTTTTTGCAGGCTGAACAGGGGATGATTTGTGTTCTCGGAATCAGATGATCCACAGGGGTCCCTTCCAGCTCTGCTTGTCTAAGATGATGATGATAATGTGCCCAGCAACATCTACAGAGGCATCCAGAGATTTGTGCATGAGTTAAAATTTGGTCCTGCCTCTTCTGGACACCGCAGGCCTACGCCTCATGTCATCAACTGCTCTCCAAACGCTTTCCCTTTTCAAAGTGTTTTAAACATGTTCGGCCGGCCCCGAAGATCAACATCTCATCAGGACCATGGAATTAACTTACTAGGATTCGGGCAATCCTCGTAAATTCAGCTCCGAACAAGAATGGCATTTAAAAAAAAAAAACACACATTAAAACCAGAAATGTTCAGCAAAAGGAAAATCAGGCCACTTTCAAGGCACATATTGACAAATCACACACACACACACACACACACACACACACACACAAAATGCATTTGAGTAAGCTGGCCCAGCTTCTCATTCATTTAAAGGTGCTAATTTATCAGTGAAATAAGAGTGAACAGGAGTGTGATCTTAATCCTAGCGGCTGCGACATTCAACATATGGACAGAAATAGCCTTTCAGCTCCTCCCTGGCCCCTGCAATTGCAGCTTTACTGGAGTCCAGCTGGGATTAGGATATTGTTCCAGCTGATCCAAGGGCATTTTAAAAATACCCTTCATGTCACCAACTTGGGGTGCCCTGTTTTTTCCCCTCCCTCTCTCCCTCTCTTTCCTTTTCCTCTGGCTTCGCCCTGCCACAGTCGTACAGCAAAATCTATTTAAATTAACACCTTGTTTCCATTTCATCTTCAGCGCCTGCCCTTCCAGTTGGAATGGCAGAACAGAACTGATGTTTTTTTTTTGCCCCAGTGAAATGGGCCTGGCGATTTTCACAGCGGTCGGCGGCTCCTTAGTGGGATCTGTGTGGGTCCGTGATTCCTACGCACGTCTTCATACGGGTGAAATGGTATCTGCCAGATCAGTCCTCACATCCTCTCTCTCTCTCTCCCTCCCACCTTGTGCATTTTGTGCATCTATTCAAATTAATTCCGCTAATGGAGTCGCGCCTCACGTGTGGTGCATTTCAATGAAACGGTTTGTAATATTTTATTTTGCAGGAGGGGAAAGAAATGAAAGAAAGAACGCTCTCTGTGTGTGTTTGTGTGTCAGAGAGAGGGAAAGATAGCACATGGGGGAGACGAGAAGTTAAACGTTGTTTTTCTAAATAAGAAAGGAAAAGAGGGGGAGGAAACCACATCCCTTAGAAAATTAATAATGCAAAGGAACGCAAGGACCGTCGTCTACATGCAAATGAGAAAGACACATTTAAGCGGGAGTAACAGAGGTTTAGTTTCAAGGTATGAATCCTTAAAATGATGGCAACCAGGTTCATGGTTGCGGAGAAAACCAAAGAGGGGGTGCAGGGAAGTGCATTAGTTCGGATATTTCTAAGGACAACATTGGTGTGTCTTCTGATACAGCATCTTCTTCACTTCCAGGAGGGCAGGTTCATTGAGTGAACTGTACTTAGAGAATAATAGAATAATGACATTGGAAGGGACCTATTCTTACAAAGACCCGCGCTCTGGGATCACAGCTCTTTGATCTGTGCAATTGTAAGTCATGAAACACTTTTTATTCTTTCTCTTACCCATGTCTTTGTGTGAGCAATTGAGAATGTAAGGGCCAGTTGATAAGACAAGGGGGGAGGACTATTTTGGGGGAACTTGACGCTGTTCTGCTCTGTGGGTCCCTGCACTTCTGCTCCGCAGCTACAGGAATTTAACCAAAATTCAAAACTCGGCACCAAAAACCCACCCTTGACCACATACACGGAAAAGTAGCTTCCAACTCTAGACTCCTCATTCAAGAAATGCATTGAAACGGGCGTCTTCCTGTTCTCCCCTCCATGAACCAACATGACTTTCAACTTCTAGTTAAGATGTCCTTGTTTGTTGCTGGTGTTCCACCCTCTGCTTTTCAGACGTTCCTTTTCCACTTGGTTTGTGAAATCCTATAAGCTCCGGTCACTGCAGGCTCAATCTGTTTTTAACGTCTACTTTCTTAAATAGCGGAGATCTGATCCTAGGAGGAAGTATTATACATAATACTTTTTTTTTTAAACCAGCTCTGCTTCTTTTCCTAGGCTGTGGACTCATGTCCAACACAAGCTTTAATCCCTCTGCTATCTGCTCTGGGGTTCCAGACACCATTTTGGGACTCGATAATCCTTCATAATTACAGAAACTCAGCGAGGAGAAAACCGCTTTAACTTCGGATCAACAGCTGGAAGAGCGCTTTGCCATCGCTGTCTTCTCCCTGTTCCAAATTGTCAATTCTGTGGCCTATTTTTCTGGAGCTTAGCATCTTCTCTTGTCCGAGGCCTGGTTGGAGCTTCGGCTGGCATTTCAAATTAAGCCCCAGCACCTATTAGGTTTACGATATTATTGCTTTCAACGCTTCTTTCTCCCACGCTTCCGTATATCCACCACTGCCCTGTTTCCCCCCCCCCCACCCTAAACTGGCTGAACTATTTTCAAATAAATTTCCCAGCATTTGGAAAATGGACTTTTAAAGACTACCATTCCTAGGAATCTCCCAGCTGGCTTGCATTTTAGACTTAAAGATTAAAAATGTCACCTGTGCCAGGCTCTGATCCTCGAACATTTTCAGCCCGACAGTGTCTTTCCTCAAAGAAAAAGTCTCCCAAGAAGCAAGAACTCTGAAATTTTTAGGGAAGGGGGCGGACGGTTGGCCAAGAAATGCAGACCTATTTTTGCCTAAGAAACATATCCCTGCAGCATGAAAGCTAGCAGGTTGGCAGACCAGTGGTTTTATTTATTTACTCAAAGAACTATTTGTCTCCCACCATCCCATCTTTGGGGGGGGGGGGAAATAGAAAATTGCTAACATAATCTGCAAAAGCATTGGAAACACACAACTGCTGAGCCGGCCCTACCATTAGCTAGAGCTGTAAAGGGACACGCTGCCTAGTCATGAGTGCCCTCATCTTTCTTGTATTTAAGGGCAGCTTCTCTTCAGGTCACGATGACATGGCCAACATCACTAGAAGTTGTTGGGGTTTGCCAGGTCAGAATCAGAACAATCTAACCATCCTAGAACGGCAGAGCTGGAAGGGACTCTATGGATCATCGAGTCCAGTCCTTGTCAGTGAGGCAGAGCGGGGGAATCGAACTCCCAACGTCTGGCTCTGCAGCCAGAGAACTAAACCACGGAGCTATCCAGCAGTTATCCACATCCTCTGAGGTTTCAGGGCCAAAACCCGAGACCAAGGAGGGTTGAGTTTTATCGGTGGATCCTTGCAATGTTTATAAAGGGTGGGTGCTCCACCACAACTGCAAGATGGAGAAACAGACACAATGCGGAGGTTCAGGGATGAATCTAAAGGGTTTCTCTGTGAATTCCAGCATCAGGAGCTCGAAAGCGTGAAAAAGAAATGAAATTTTAAAAGCAAGAGTGCTTCTGGGCACCTCTAAAGGGCATGCCCAGGACTCATGAGAATTAAATTCAAAAGCTGAGTTAATCAGGTTAGCAGCATCCCTGTCCTTGAATTTATACGGACAGAAAGACACCCAACCAGTTTGGTGCTCAAATATTTGCCACACAGATCAGGACCAAGCCTTACTATACCATTAAAGAGTCCTCTGTATGGAGTCTGTGATGTTTTCTGTCTATTTCTGTTTCTCCTTTCCCCCACCCCACCCCACCCCACAAAATACCATGAATGGGTGGGGATGCGGTCTGGGGAATGACACAGTGTCACCCATATTGCAGACCTTAACATTATGGCTGGACTACAGAAAGCATGGGTTGTTATTTGCACCACATTACCAAAAAATGGGGGGTGGGGGTTGTTTCTGCAAAATCATCATCAGGGATGAGATTTTTGGATTTCCGGATTACAAATCCCATCATTTCCCACTCTGGGAGTTCTACCTGACTTACACACAAGTGATAGACATCTAAATGCGGCTCACCTGGGAGAAGAGGCCTTAACTGGAAGAGCTTAAGGTCTAGCTAGGCCTAGCTCCCCCTAGTTTCCTGTTCAGAAAGGAAGTTCTCAACTAGCACTTAAACAAGAACAGGAAGCTTGGATGGAGCTAGGCCTCGAAGCTTACCAGCTTAGGCTTTTTCTCCCAGGTGAGCCACTAGTCCTTATTTTCCATAGGGCTTCATTGTTTCCACAGAAGTGAAACCATTCACTTCTATGGGAGAATGGTAGTACTGATCTGCAAGAATTTGAGGCCATGGTTGCAGGAGGAGGAGGAGAGCTCCCGGGATGCCATGTTGCCTTGAGGATGATGGGAATTGTTATGCAAAAAGGGGGGGAAGTTACTTTTTAAGTAACTCATTAAAATTGTCTTCTTGCACCCTTTGAGTTTTCAGAAAGAGGCACCCAAGAGAAAGACAGACATACACACACACACAGGCACACACTGCGTTTTTTCCACCCCCTGAGGGTTTAAGAACGGGTAGAACTTGTTTAGACCAGTCGGGCATTCCAAGCGGCCAAGCCTATAGAAAAAATGTGTCTTGAGGTACTTGTCTTTACAAAACCCAATTGTGTAAAAACTATGTTGGGTTGGGTAAGGTTTCTCTGCAATCCTTTTTTCTTCTCCTTCCGCCCCGCCTTCTTCCTTTTTTCCCCCCCAGATGTTGCCGTGTCCCCTTCAGGGGCAGCCAGCCGGGGACAAACAAATTCTACAGCAGCCTGAGGCTGACCCAAGACATTCTTCCGCCTAAGGCACAGCAGCCTCACATCTTGGCGCCTGAGTCTGCAAACCCCACTACGAGCTCTCCCCCATCTCCCTCAGAAGTGAAAATCCAACTTTAATGAATTAAAAAACAATTTGCTGCATTTTCGTGGCATCTGAGATCAGCTGCTTTTACAGCACAGGGTTTGGAAATGGCCACGGTAGCTGAGGATACACTGCCTAGAGAGCCCTAGAGAAAAGATTGTTTATAAATATAATGAATACATCATTTATTTATTATTTATATGCTGCCTAGCAAAAAATAAGAATCACAGAATAAAGGAAAACAAGCATCTCAAGAAACCTATAGTTTTGCAACGGCTGTATTAGCCCCTTGCAGAATGAAAAGGTAGGGTATTCCTGGGGAGAGACTGGTCTGGAAAAAGAGGGTACGGCTTTTATTTATTAGTTACTTCAGGGATATAATGAGTAACTTTTCCTAGTTACTTTCACATTTTAACTTGTCAAGTGTATTTTGTTGTGGATTTTTAAACTTCTATTCTATGCTCTTATCAGAGTTTTTTGGGGGCATCTGGTAGTGGAAGGTAGAAAAATTACAAGCAGATAATGTATCAAGTGACTTTAACAAGTAACAACAAAGGGTCACTTTGGAAATCCTGTAATAAGTAACAAGAATGAATTACTTTTTAAAAGTAACTTCCTGTTGTCTTCCTTCCCCCACCACCTCATCCCCAGGTCTGCTGCTCTCTAGCTGGTGGTTGTGTTTTAAGCAAATTTTAATTTCACTTGTAAACTTCAATTCAGTTTAATTGGTAGATCAATCAACTTAAGCTTGAGTTGATTAATCAGGCAGGAGGCAGAATGAATCACGTAGCCATTTTAATTGTTGTGCCTCCATGTTTGGGGACCTTGTTTATTTTAAGAACTTTCCTTTGGTTTCCCCATGTTACTGTCATAGTAAAGTAATGAAGAAAGTATTATTAAAAATGACCTTTGCTTTCAACAATGAGCAATAGCTTTGCTTATTAAATTGTAAGTAATCTCACACTTCTTTCCATATCTTGAAGGGACCCCCATTCGGAGCCTCTAGTAATAAGAAAATTTATTTCAGTTTAATTGATCAGTTGAAAGACAGGTGATTAATCCACTAAAAAAGCTTTAATTGATTGGCAGCCCTAATTTTAATTTGTTTTATGGTGCATGAACATAATCATAGCAGGCTTTAAGAAGATCCTTGTTTGAGCTGAAAGATTAAGGTATATATTTAAACAAACGCAAAGTGGGTTTTCAAAACCAGAGGTCTCAGTGAAACACTATATGCATAAAAACAAATTATAGAAAAACAAGGTTTGGTTTTTTAGGCACATTTTCTAGAATCTCCAAACTAGCTAGTCTACTAGCTTCTCATAATCTAAGAAATAATAATAACTTTTCCAAGCTGTGGGCCAGAGCATGTTACTAAATTAAAACACACACACACAGAGAGAGAGAGAGAGAGAGAGAGAGAGATTAAATTAGGTTTGAGAATGAGCATTGTACGATTCTTAGTTCTACCCATGGCATGGAATCATGCAATTTAACACTATTTTAAAAGGCAGAAATTGTTGGACAGTGGATTTACTGCAGGCAGTAAAGATTTTTTTTTTTTTACAAAGAGGGTGACCAAAAAAGAAGTCCAAAGGTGAATGAATAAAGACCAAGAAAATGTGAAGATGGAGAACGTGAGCGTGCTTCGATCACACAATTTAAGAAAAGGAAACATACAGATTTTAACAGCTGATCGCTCAAGGTAAAAGGCAAAAAAAGAAAAGCAGGCCGAGAAAAACTTATCGACTGAAAAACTAAAGACGTTGGTTTGGACACAACACAATGTGTTCAGAGTTGCCATGCACCAAAAACAGTTTAGACATGATTACATCAAACTTACAGGAGAAATCATCATTATGTGCTGTCAAGTCAATTGTGACTTATATCTACCCTCTTCAAGGTTTTCAAGGTAGAGAATACTCAGAAGTGGTTTTCCCTTCCCTTCCTCTAGGGGGAGCCCTGGGACTGTGCAGCTTGCCCAAGGCCACCCAGGCTGGCTCCACGCGCAGGAGGCACAGCGGGGATTCGAACTCCCAACCAGATACCTAAACCACTGAGCTATCCAGAGAGACTCATTCAGATAAACACATGTATACCATTGGGGGAACCATATGCAAAACTGTTGCTCTGGAATAATATGCATCATGAGATGGGAGAGAAAACAGTCGCATCCCACTGGGCAGACCCATTAGGTGTCACAGCCCTGGTGACTCTCCAAATGAAAAACACACATGTCATTATCTCAATCCATCCTCCAGGAGACAGCATGTTTATTCCCAGCACACAGCTATTAGGGACTCATTCACTGCTGAGTTTCTGTTTTGTTTTTAATCAAGGGAAGAAATTTGTTTATTAAGAAAGCACTAGAGTGGTAGAGATGAGAGTTTGGGGGTAGTTACTTCATCAGATCACAACATTCATTATCCCCATAGCCAGCCTGGTTTGCAAAAAAAAAAAAAAAACCCATCAGCCACAGACACTCTTCCAAACAACCCTTCCTTCTGTCTGCTGGAAAGAAAACAGAAAGCGTATCCTTTTTTCCCCTTTAAATACCGTCAAAGGTACACAGCGGAGGGGTGGCTTATTCCAGACAGAAGAAGTAATCAAGACTGAAATAAGCAGGCAAGATCGTTTGGGAGAAACAGGGAAGACACTGATGATGTTTAGAGCTTAATGAATTTCCTGATTTAAAACATCCTCCCGGGGGAGAAACCCTCCAGGCTGTTTTAAGACAAGTGGGGGGGGGGGGGGGTTCATCACCTTGGCACCTCCCAAATCAACCGGGTTTGCCATGAGAAGTTAAACCTTACACAGGAATAAGTAGGATTCCTGCCTTCATGTTTTGTGTAATTGTATACACAACTCCGTCTTCAAAGAGGGAGGAAAAGATCAGGGTCTGGGAGAAGCCGCCAGGGGGGATCACCACGTCTGTCCTCAAGCATCACCATTCAGGCAGCTGCTTCCTTCTGCCTCATGCTAGGGCCGGCCCCATGCACTTGGAAGTCAAGGGAGAATGCACAGAAGCATGAAAACGCTCAGCCACACACCGCCGGCCCTGTTTCGCAGGCCAGCTGCTGCTGCCTGTCACGCCCTCTCTCCAGACAGAGCGCGCCGACAGAAATGGGACCCTGGAAGGATCCCGGGGAAAAAAAGAACAGCTTCCGGAATCCATAATGGAAGCGACGCCTTGATTGCGGGTTGCGAAATTGCATACACAACCCTGTTGCTGGCGCACTTTGCTTTCTTTTTCTCTCCCAGGTAAGTCAGAGGATGGTGCAAAATACTCCCCGTGGGGCGAAATTCCTGGAGTCAGCGCTTCTTCCTACAAGGGCAGTGAAGTACACAGAGATAATATTTGGACGCGGTTGTCCAAGGGCCGCAGGACGAGGGGGGGCCAAGGTGGTGGGGGCATCGGTATCATCTGTAGCTGAGTCTCTGTAGAGGAATTCGGATAACATGTTCATGTGAGGTGTCCATTACATGCAATCTAATGCCCAAAGCTACCGAAGCACTTCGGCTATGCTTCTCTTGGCCTCCCTCACACCCCGGCAGTGGAAGGGGGGCACCGTTTCATCTCCCCAGTAGAAGTAAGGGAACCAGAGGGCACAGCCGTAATGAAATATTTCGGCACCCCAGGGGGAAGGAGCACCATTTCCCACCATTCTGCATAACCCCCCATCCCAAAAGGAGGAAGAGAATATGATGCCCGTCTTCCCAAAATAAAAGAGGAAGTTTGTGCTTTAATTATTATTCTTTTTTTAAGGAGCTGTAATAGAGAAGGGCAAGAGGAGAAGGGGACGGCAGAGGACGAGATGGTTGGACAGTGTCATTGAAGCCACCAACATAAATTTGACCCAACTCCGGGAGGCAGTGGAAGACAGGAGGGCCTGGCGTGCTCTGGTCCATGGGGTCACGAAGAGTCGGACACGACTTAACGACTAAACAACAACAATAGAGAAGGGAAGGATTTATGTTTATTTCCCCAACATTCACCTCTAAATTCACCACTCGGTTTGGGTGCCTTCTGAATTTTGGTGCCCTGGGGCAAAGCCCTAGTAGTTCTGGCTTCATGACTGCCCTGCCATAGGGAAATCTTTGAACAGAGTTGAAGGTCATCATAGAACAGAGCCAGCATGGTGTAGTATGTAGAGTAAGGGGTGAGGGATCAGACAATCTGGGTTCAAATCTCTGCTTTGGCCATGGAAGCTCAGTGGGGAATGACCCTGGTAAAAACATCCGGGATGAGATTTTCAGATTTATTTATTTATTTTTACTACAAACCCCATAATTCTCCACCCTGGGAGTTCTATGTGACTGACAGCTGCTTTGCACAAACCTAAATGTGGCTCGCCTGGGAGAAATGCCTCAACTGGATGGCTTTGAGGCCTAGCTAGGCCTAGCTCCCCCTAGCTTCCTGTTTAGAAAGAAATTCCCAGTTCGCACTGGGGTGGGAACCGGAAGCTTGAGAGGGGGCAGTCCATGGTTGTTGTCACCGGTTGGGTCTTGG
Organism: Intellagama lesueurii; assembly: GCA_037013535.1. Lineage (NCBI taxonomy): Eukaryota > Metazoa > Chordata > Lepidosauria > Squamata > Agamidae > Intellagama > Intellagama lesueurii. The sequence goes on along the minus strand of JBAJHW010000012.1, from coordinate 17,617,184 downwards.
TGACATCCGAGAGGTGAGGCAGGGAAGAGATGGGAGTGGACAAACTGCTTCTGGGCAGGCCAGTGATGGGAAAAGGTGTAAGAGGAATCCGGAGCCAACCCAAATCTTTAGAATGCTTTATCTGGAAACTTACTCCTGCTGGCATGTAAGAAGGCAACAAAAATATTTCTCCCAAAAAAAAAATGCCAAAGAAAGCTGTACAGTTCTTACAGATTACAAAACGTGTATTGGAATTCCCCGTTCCAAAAGAAGGCTATATAAGGTGGGAAGACCCACATTCCTGTTTACTTGGTGATTCTTGATTTGAGTTGCTAAGGTTGATATCCAATAACAGGTACCTGTTTTCCACAGCCTGTCTTCTGTTTTTCTAACTAACCCCTAAGAAGCAAGCCTGGCACGAACGGTTGCCATGAACTTTTGGGACTCTCGTTTATAATTTTTCTGCCCTATCCATAAACGCACCTGAGGAAGAGGACTTGACCCACAAAAGCTTGCTGATATTTTAGTGGTTTAATAAAGGTATCCCCTAAATAAATAAATACTCCGGCAAAAATCTTTCTGTTCAGGCAGGCCTTCGAAGACCGTGTGCAGCTTCAATAGGTTAGATACAGGAGCCATTTATCATACCTGGGATGTAGATTTTTGTAAATGGAGACCGCGTATCCTTTGAACACACATGTATTTCAAAAGCGCTATTTTAAAATGCAGTATGTGTTTAAGCTGGCTCCTCATCAGCCGTTTGGGGGCCATGTTAGGGGACACAAGAAGCAGCAAGGTGAGACCATAGAACACAACTGCAATAAAAGAACGACTAAAAACAGCACAGTGAAAAACCAAGATGAAACCAGCAACAAGAGTTTAAAACCATTGCAGCATAGAGAAATGTATGAAAAAGTTGTGTTGAATTTTCATGGAATTTGCGCAACTGGCATTTTCAGATTGAACTGAAAAGTTTTGCAGTGGACTCAGGGTTAAAAAAAATAGAATTGAGTACACACACAAAATACATTAAAAAAACAAACTGAAACAGGAATTAAAACACATTGAATGAGTTAAAAGATTTAAAAACTTTTAAAACGCAACTAAACATGGCATTCAGGATCTTCACTTTTTTTATAGCTGGAAGATCAAGAAAAGTGACATCCTTTGTACTTAACGTCATTCCTGGGGTTTTTGGACTTTGTTATGTTATTTCCTGATCAAAGGGCTTCGTTTATCAATAAAACAATATTTCATTGCTTCCTGCAAACTAGGGCAGACTTACCTAACTCAAATTCCTTTCGGCAGACCTTTAAACTCTTACCTCTTGGGGCTGACCTACAACTCGCTTATCAGACTTGGACCTTATCTCTCGCCTGGCAGTTTTTCACCTTGCTGCCACGGAGGGATTTTATCCTCCGAATCAATAAACCAGACACGGCAAATGCTCCAATCTTTGGGCTACGATTCCCCGAAGTTGCAGGGGCCAGAGGGGCTGGGGAATTCTGGGTGTTGCAGTCCAAAATAGGAACTGTGCAAAACAACAACAACAAAAACCAACCCATAAGCAAGAATGCTTTGCCCGAACTCAGCAGGTCAGAAAATCAGGGTTACAATCAGAAGCATTGTTGTGTTTTATCGGCTTCTAATGGCTATTTTCTTATTCTCCTTACTTTATTCTACGGTTTCACATTTCAGAGGACAGTTTTATCTTAGAAATGTTTAGCTTATTTATAGAAAGTAGCCTTAAGCAATTAGGTGGGAAGGTAAGAATGAAACATTCTGCCTGGTACTGAATTTAGGTGGAAGTTATCAAGAGCCCTGGAGGAACTCTGAAGTCGGACAAAGTTAATAACAAAATAAAAAACGCTCTTTAAAAAGGGAGACCCCCCCCTCCTTTATAAACAGATTAATGGGAATTCGCCATGTTCCACAGTCTCAAATTTAAAACGAAAAACAACACAAAACAAGAGAAAACCAGGGGGAGAGAGAAGAGCCTGCTTGGAAAGAATGGTGGCATGGAATGACGGCTGGGAAAAGTTAACTCTGGTGGATTACAAAGCCCAGAATCCCCCAGGCTATAGAATCCCTCCCCCCCAGGCTCTGAGCCTGCTCGGGTGTTCAGATCATCAGGAGAAGCCTTTCTCTCACTCAGCCCTACCACTTTTACAAGGTGCATTTGCTCGGCACACAGGAGAGGGCCTTCTCTGTGGCTGCTCCCAGACTTTGGAACTCCCTCCCACTAGAGGCCAGTTCACAAGCAGGCAAAGTCCTTCCTCTTCAGGGAAGCTTTCCCTGAGTGAGTGACTGCCTGAGTGGGGGTTTTAACTGGGTTGCCGTGCCTTACTGTTTGAAATGAGTTTTTGGTGTTACCTTTGTTTACCATCTTTTAGTGTGGTGTTTGTTTGATCCTTTTTGCATTGGTATCCTAACCGTTTTTAGCTTTCGATATTGTCTTTCAATGACGTAAGCCCTCCCGGGTCCTTTTTAAGAAGAAAGGCAGGGTAAATATATATATATAAAACCAATAAAATAAATAAACACACAAGGCACTGGCTATGTTGGCTAGGGATTCTAACAAAGCAAATTTCTTCAGCTCTGGCTGAGATTCTGAACCAAAACACATTCTCTCGGTTTTGAAATTTTACTTTCTTTTTTTTCCAGCCACCATTCCCAGAAATCCTAGTGCCATGTGGTCACGAGAACAACCAAGATCGCCGAAAAACACCCTGGTATGCCGCTTAAGTCTAAAAATACAGGGGGGAAATTGCATCAGTCATTCTGTCTGTCTCTCTTTTTATTCTTAACATATGTTCAGGACCGGGAGCCAAAAGCGGTCATTGAAGGCAGCCGTTTCCATTCCATTTGACTTTGCCTCAATGTGGGTGAAAGAGCGCTACGTCTGATGCAGTGCTAGTTTGGAAAGCTTCCTGCAGCTTCCCAATGGAGCAGATTTCAGACCTGCCTGCCTTTTCCTCTGGAAGCTAGAACTTGGCAGGATGATCACAATGAGATTTTCAAGGAATGTGAGCTATTTAAGGAGTTGTTTTGCCAGTGCCACCCTGCCCCTGCGAGTATCCATGGCCAAGCAGGGATTTGAACTCAGGTCTCCTGAATCCTGGCCTGACACTCTCTCCACGACAGCACACTGGTCTTCCATGATATTTTAGTGGTCCAATAATGGTGTTACCCACCTGGACTGCAAATATTCTTCCTACACTACATGGCAGTGTGCACTTTTTACTTTCGAGTTAAGGGCATTTTGGAAAAGTTTGCAAGCAACTGGGTTTGGGGTTGTGTTAAAAGTTACATGTGTCTAATTGAGCTTGGGAAAGTTTCTTTTGGAAAAAGTAAAACTACCAGAATTCCGTTAGTGAGCATTTTAAAAAAAAATTAAGCTCTGTTTTTAATTACTTCTTCTGACCCCTCCCAAGCTTTTAAGGTGACCCTTAAGGACCTCAAATAAATGCCAAGACATCCTGTTTCAGCTGAGTCCTGTCCAAGTGTAAGGTTTTCTCTTGATCCTGTAGCCTCTAGTGACATCTGCTGGATTTTCACAGTGCTAAATCCATAATACCCAGTGTGGTGGACAGAGTAATAGACTAGGATTCAGGAGGCCTGGGTTCAAATCCCCGCTCAGCCACGGAAACTCGCTGGGGGAGTGAAACTGTTAAAACCACTCCTTCATTCATCCTCCTTACTCTTTCCAGGTGTTTCTAGTACCACTGTGTAAACAATGCAGCAGTAGCAAGGGGGAGCAAGAGAACATACTCTCTATGGCAGTGGTTCTCAAACTGGGGTCCCCAGATGTTCTTGGACTGCAACTCCCAGAAGCCTTCACCACTTGCTGTGCTGGCCGGGATTTCTGGGAGTTGCCGTCCAAGAACATCTGGGGACCCCAGTCTGAGAATCACTGCTCTGTGCCATCGTTGAATGAGCTCAGTCTTCAAAATCAGTCCATCAACGTTCTGCAACACGGTAGGAGAAACTCTCCATTGAACAGCAGCAGCAGTGTCTGGATTCTGTGGCCGGTAGGTACATAGATACATATGTACCTACGTACATTGTAAAATGTGTTGGGAGTGTTTGCAACCTCGCATGCTACCTTTAGTAGGTTTGCCTGGGAGGGACTTTTCTAGGCCAGAGTGACTGTCAATCAATCCTGTACTAACCAATAGTTCCTTCCCTCCTCTGATTTAAAGGGAGCCCTGCCTCTCTGCTGAGTGCTTTTTCCCTCCCTAGAAACTGAGCAGAGCCGGCCCTACCCTGAAGTACTGAGGGAATGATCTCTAGCATCCAGTGGTGAAAGGAAGACAGCACGGCCAGGTTCCTCCCAGGCACTGTGCCTCCTTCCCTGTGCTACAGGTTGTGTCCCAGACCTCTTTTTATTCTACACAAATAAGGCACAAGTGAACAATCCACGTGCATACACTGCGCATCATGCAGACTCCTTCTGCACAAACAGGATCTTCAAAGATAACGCATCATTTTGCCCCATCCATTCAAGAGGGGTATCTCTCTGTGGCAGGTCTCTCTTGAAGGGAGCAAACCAGGACCCCCGGCTTTAAGGGTCGGCTTGTCCAGTTTGAGGAGCTATCCGTAGTGCTGAAACTATTTGGGTGGGTTCCTTTCAGTCTCATGAGACTCTCCTGTAAAGTTCCAGCTGAAACCCAGGACGGATTCACCTTCCTCATGAAATTTAATCACCCGCCGTCCCTGACATTTTAGAGCTGGAACCTAAGACTCAAGGGTGGGCGCTTGTGATGTTACAGGAAGGGGGGGTCCCTGATGTAACAATAGCAAAATAATGTGCATGTGTGTACATGTTTGTGCAGCAACAACAACAAAAGATGGGATGCTTTTCCCAGCTTTGCCCTAAAGGTCAAAAATGGTCCAAATCTACCCGTTCTCCCCACAGTCCTCTCTGTTTGCTTCTGTCTATTCAGTGCACTGATCCTGCACAAGGATGACATCCATAAAAACACCTGATCCAGAGAGCCGTGGCATTAGGAGGACATGGGTACCGCATCCCTCTCTTCCACACATACAAGTACACAGAAGATGAGACTTCCTCCAGAGTGGCTCACCCTGAGATATGACTTCCTGCCAAGAAACCCGGAATATCATTGCAGTTCTCCAAGACTTCAGCCCATGCCTTGAGATCTGACAATCCTCATCGAAGCCTTCCCAGCCAAATTGAGAGGACAGGGAGGACGAGAGGGAGGCAAGTTGTTTACCAAGAGCAGATTCTTATTTCAAGATACCAGCAGGTTGCTTGGCCCAGCGTCATTATGCAGATCAGAAGCAATTATGGGCCTCCCTCCATCCTTCACGAGTCTCGCCACACGATGCGGTTTGTGGTTCTTTCCAACAGTTCTTTAATTCCTTCGGATGCATGAGAAGAATAAGAAGGCCATTTATGGGGCCAGCTGAGCTCCTTCCCTCCCTTGGTGACTTAACGCAGCATCGGCATGCAATGCCGTTGGGGACCAGAAGCCATCTCCGGCAACCCAATGCAGACGAGTCCTGATCAAGGCTTTTTAACCACCATATTTAGGGAGTAGGGTTTTGGTTTGAGGTGCAAAAGAACATAGTTAAAAGGGAGAGAGAAAGCAGGATTATTGTGTGTGTGTTTTTTCCCCAGGGGGCAGCCAAGAGGGGAAAGAAATTTAGATTTACCAGTTTTTAAGTTGTGTCACCACAGAAGATATTTCCAAGACATAAATACTCAAGCTGGTCTAAGGGAGCAGACAAGAACACCCAGGCTGTGCTATTGTTTAAAGCAGCATCCGTTCCTTAAGAGTGACTCAAAGACACACACACATACACACACGAAAGCTAATTCTTCCTGAGCAGTGGAGGCAAGTGGCTCCAGCATCAGTCGGGTGGGTAATCCGCTCCACGTTTCAGTCTGAACTCTGAGGGAGCTGTCCAAGGTGCTATGGTGATCTCGAGAGAGGGTTCAGCTCCTTGCATACAAAACTATGTTCACCCCCGACCGGCCCTACCATGAGGCAGCCCCGTCCAGCAGCTGATTTGGGGGTGTCGTGAAAAAGTAGCAAATCCTTAGTTACATTTACTTGGTTTCTAATTTCTTTTTAATTTTCAGAGGTGGGAAAAGGTGGTTGTGGCATTTTGTGACTCAGGCAGCAAAATAATTTGTCTTTCTCTGTCTACTAGGCACTCAAACCTGGTGGAGAAGGTGGTGCTTTTTGCCGCGGTGCCTCAGGCAGCAACATTTCTTGGGTCAGCCCTCATTCCCCATGTCTCCCTCCACATTTGCGTGGTGGTTTTGACCAATTACTAGCAGACAATGGCTGAACTCCAGTAGCAGAACCAAGGTTGTGTAAGGCTGATGACATCATCAGCTGCAGCAGTTTTTTTTGTTTTTTTTTTTTTTGGAAACTAACAATTTTGTAATTTACAATTTTCGTAAATTACAAATTTCAGACTTTTTTCTGAAATTTTGGATTTTTTTCCCGAAACTTTCCTGAGGTTTGCTTGGGACCCCTGTCATCATGGGGGATTCCATTGAGGGCCATGGTATGGGGAGAAGTCTTTGATTTCCTAAAATCATTGTTACCTGGATGGTTTTATACTAGAGACGGCGATGTTCAGAAATCTGAAACTTCTTTCCAGCCACACAACCCCAAACGGCTTCTCCACTACAGAAAGGACCCCAAGGGAGTCTTGGGATCTTCAGGAGGAGGAAGTTGGGATTCTTTAATTTACAAAAACTCATCCACCACTTAAGGCTGATGACATCATCCGCCTTATGCGGTATAGGTTCCCCTGCTGTATTTCCGCCAATAACTTGTTGGGAACACATTTCTCATGAATAAAACAGGTCTGGACTTGCAATGATCTTCACACAGGGACAAAATATGCCCTGGAAGATGGAGCAAGATTTTAGAATCTTCATCCTGTATCCCAATAGTTCATCTCTGTTAGGATGGCATTTATATGCATCAAGCCCATTACGACAGCAGCCTCTGCAGCTTTTATGCGTAGCTTTTGATTCTCCTGCTACCTTTGCTCTCTTCTCCAATGTGTTTCTAACACACACACACACACACAAAACTGCATAAATAAAATGTGTTGCGCATGCAAATGAGGCTCTCTCACACACACCTTCTCATTTTGATTGCTCTCCAGAGCCTCCTTTTAACACAGCTATAGATCGGTACGTCAGCCAAGATCTGCCATGCCAAGCAAACTGTACTGGCCATAAGAAGAGTTTGGGGAAGGTCTTTACTTTGCCTGTGAGAGTCGTTAACTCGGCTCATTTGCATTTTTGCAGAGCTTAAAAAGGATCCGACCTGTTGGGGAGCTGAGGATGCAAAGCAAATCCATGCAGTCTAGCAATTGGCAATTATATTCCCACACAGGGAAGGGAAAGTAATCAGAGAGCTGAGGTCTCAGTGTGAACCGAAGATCCAAGGTCTGCATGGTTCTGCGTGATCACTCTGTTCTATATGACCTCTTGCAATCTCATAAATCAAATTAAGGACACCCCCTTCAATGACATCGTCAGTTTCAGATACAGCAGGACAGGGCTGTAACTAATAATCATGTGCCGACAAGTCAATTCTGGTTTATGCCGACCCTTTCCAGGGTTTTCCAGGTAGAGAATACTCAGAAGTGGTTGACCCTTCCCTTCTTCTCGGGGTGCCTTGGGACTGTGCAGCTGGCCAAAGGCCACCCAGGAAACCTGAACAATTAATCTCAAAATGTCTCTAAAATGCCTGGAAACACCCTTAAAAGTGAACTTTTATAAGTAACTAGGTGTTGCTTATTGAGTAACTTAGGTGTGATTCATAACCCCCAAAAAAGTAACGTGTAAGAACTGGTTCCATTACACAATACAGCAAAAGAAGCTAGTTACAAGGAACGTCGTTGTCGCTCGTTGTTTCTAAGCTTTGCTACAGGTACACATCATCATCCACCCTGGAAAGTGTTTTTTAAAAATTCCCTTCCCCAGCTCAGAAAGGATGTGAGCTAGGCAAGAAACAATGACACTGAGAGGAGACAACACTTCAGGCAGGCGGTTCACTCTGCCAAATGATAGGACCAGCCCTGGTCTTACTAGTTAGACACATGTTCCTGAGCTGTTTTTGTATGTCGTTCCTTCACAGGGAGACTTTGGAAATGTACATTTTAGGACTACAATTCCCCAAATGCCTGGAGGATTCTGGGAGTTGTAATCCAAGAAAAGTAACACTGAGGATTACTTAGGTCAAGGTTACTCCTATGGAGTGACCAGGTGGGTAAACAGAATGAAAAACATGGTGCAATGTCTTGAGTGTGTTAACAGAAGGAAGGAAGGAAGGAAGGAAGGAAGGAAGGAAGGAAGGAAGGAAGGAAGGAAGGAAGAGGGAGGGAGGGAGGGAGGGAGGGAGGGAGGGAGGGAGGAAGAAAGAAAGAAAGAAAGAAAGAAAGAAAGAAAGAAAGAAAGAAAGAAAGAAAGAAATGGGGAGTGGGGGAAGAGGCAAGTGTGGTTCCAGCCAGACTTGTCTGTCTGTTAACAGTTGTCGAAATCATTTCTGGGTCAGGACGGGAGTCAAGAGAGGTCACAAAACAACCAGGCTCAAATCAGACAAAAACACTTTCCATGTGCCAATAGAACAAAACCCGGGAGGCTGACATGCACACACACACAAACACACAACACAGCACTGCATGGGTGTAGGATTTTCTGGAACGGTTTTTCGGAGGGCCCACATTGCATTTCACACACACACACAAGGAGAAGAAGCCAAGAATAGCTGGAAAAACTCACCCAGGCATTTAAATATTTAACGGCTGGGATTTGAATGCAATTTGGTTTCCCACAGTTCTCTTATTCCCTTCTGTTTCAAGAAGAAAAGCACGAAAGGAAGATTCGTCACATAAAGCCTCCTAAATCCGGGGTGATGTTGAGGTACTACAGAGCTTGGAGGTATCTAGTTACTAATTATCTGCAATAATTCCTTTTTCTGATACCAAAAATATTAAGTTTAGTATTATGAGTCTAACTCAACAAAGGGTAACACACACTCTTTTTGTTTGCTGTCACAGCAACATTGGGGTTAATTGTATAGTTGCAGATGTGCGGCCTCACTGAAGACTATGATAGCTCATGCAGTGGAGCAGTTAGGCTCCCAGGAGCTGGGTTCAAATCCCTCCTTGACCATGAAGCCTATTTGGTTTCCAGCCAGTCACATTCTGTCAGACTGACCTACTTTACAGGGCTGTTTGTGACAATAAAATGAGGAGGGAGAGAAGCACGCCTCCTTGAGTTCACTGGAAGGAAAAAAAACAGGCTATGAAATAAAGTAAAGTAAAGTAATAAACCATGCAGGAGGAATAGTCTGTGGTTCCAGTTCTGTTGTGGGTATTGGACTAGCATCAAGGTGGATGAAAGGAAATTGTGTTTTGTACTTCCGATTTGCAGCTTTTATCCCCCAGATTGTTTTTTTAAAAAACACACACACAGAGAAAGTTACTATTTTAGTTAAATTTGAAAAACAGGAAAGTATAAGAGTTACAATCTTTCTAAATGGCAGCCGGTTGTTATTCTGTGTCATCAAGTCAATGGCAACTTACGAATTCGTGACCGCCAAAAGCTCCTGTCACTAACAGCCCTCTCAGATCTTGCAAATTCAAGGCTGTACAGTAGCTTCTTTTAGGGAGTCAATCCATCTCACATGCAGTCTTCTTCTCCTCCAGCCACCGTTGACTTTTCCTGGCATGGCTGCCTTTCCCAGTCAGTCTAATCTTCACAGCTAGGTTAGGATAACCTCAAGTGTCCTCATTTTTGCAGCCAGAGAGACGTCCGGCTTGGTTTGGTTTGGGACCCACTTCTTTGTCATTCCCACAGTCCATGTTAATTGATAAAGCTCTTCTCAAATCCTACTCTTGGAAGGTGGCAATTCTTTCCCTGTCAACCTTTTTCACTAGGCCAGTTTTCCTACGTGTACATAGGAACTGGACGGCCAGAAAGACAAACAAGTGGGTCCTAGATCAAATCAAGCTTGAAATCTCTGGAAGCAAAAATGAAGCTGAGATGTGTTCTGCTTTGAGCATCGTCATAAGAAGTCAAGATTTTCTGCAAAAGACAGTCATGCGGGGAAAGAGGGAAGGCAGCAGGAAAAGAGGAAGCTCAGTTATGAGATGGGTTGACTCCCTAAAGGAAGCCACAAGGCTTGGGTCTGCAGGAGCTGAGCAAATGCAGCTGAGAACAAGACATGGCAGTTCCTCAGGTCATTTTTCTTGCCACGTGTCTGTAGAGCCTTATCAAGCTTTTTCAGGAATGAACCCTTTTCGGCTCTGTTACCATGTTTTCAGTTTGCAAACGCCATTCTCGGACTGTTGGGTGTGATTGCCGTTCTGCCAGGGTAGCCGTGTGTCTTACTTTGCAGGTGACGGTCCTCTCTATTTTGGGGGTGGGGGGAGAGGAGGAATCAGAGAAGATGCTGTGTAAGTCTTTCCTCGCAGTATACATAAGACATCTCAAGTTATCTCCCTAAGGCAGTTTTGTATGTTCTTGCGTTTATAGAGAAGGCCCTGTGCTGTGGTTTTGTCCTAGGTGTGTTGTGTTTTTACTGTTGTTGCTACTGCTTTTCTAACTTTAATCTTAATAGATTGAGATTGCACAATTTTTACTCCTTTGTCTTTATTATTATTATTATTATTATTATTATTATTATTATTATTATTATTATTATTATTATTATTATTGCTTTCGACATAACTGTTGGAGGTCTTCTTCATTCATAACGGGAACCATCTTGGAAATCCTGACTGAACAAAAGGCAAGATGTAAATATTTTAAATAAACAGAGGATGCATGGAAGGGTTTCAAAGACAGCTTTGAAGTGGAAAGAGAGGGCACTGAAATATGATCTGGATTGCCTGGTGCATTTTTTTAAAATTCATCAGGGCTCTGTAACAACCACACACACACACACACACACACGCCAGGGTCTGTCTGAATCATTTGAATCAACTTACACTGAAGTAAGCTGCCACTAGAATAAGCTAATTTGAATTACTAGAACTTACAGAGGAGTTGGCTCACCAAATCCCCACTGCTTCCTATTGGCCTACTCTAGTGCAACTTACCATACTAAGCAACAGAATTTCATCTAATGTGTTGTGTCATGTGAATTCTGCCAACATATCACTACGTATAGCTTCAGACACTCCCCAGAAGGATTCCTGCAGATACCCCCATGGACATACATAAATATGCTTTCATGTGTGTATAAATAACATATATGTGTCTATGTGTGGGTGGTGTATATTATATATATATATATATACAAACATATATACTGTAAATAAGAATCAAGTGCTGTCAAGTCAATTGTGACTTATATCTACCCTTTTCGGGGTTTTCCAGGTAGAAAATACTCAGAAGTGCTTTACCCTTCCCTTCCTCTAGGGGGCAACCTTGGGACTGTGCAGTTGGCCCAAGGCCACCCGGGCTGGCTCTTCTCCCAGGAGGCAAAATGAGGAATTGAACTCCCAACCTCTGGCTCCACACCTAAACCACTGATCTATCCTAGACAACAGATTAAGTCAAGGGTGATGAATCCCTGGCCCTCCAGATGTTTGGGGCTGACAAGTACTCTGCAGTGGTTTTCCCTTCCCTTCTGGGACTGTGCAGCTTGCCCAAGGGCACACAGGCTGGCTTTATTTCAAAGGCGGCATAGTGGGGAATCAGTCTCCCAAACTCTGGCTCTGCATCCAGAGACCTAAACCACTGAGCTATCCAGCCAGCTTACAAACATATATACATATATATGCATATACATAAACCAGTTAGATTTTTTTAAAAAATGGCATGAGTGGTTGTGTAAAGCTTTGATCCATGCTCCGTATCCCCCACTCCCTTGCTCCGGGGTAAACCGCTTGCCGCTGCCACCCAGGGACCTGGACTGCAAAATCTTTGGAGTCATTTAGCCATGGGGCCTCCGTACAAATTATGTCAAAGGAGAGAGAGGTTCCTCCAGCCCTATAACAGTAAACAGATGCTGCCCCTGAAACCGGCTGCCATAAATTATCAGGATAAGAAAATTGGGGTGCCCCCCTCTGCCTGTCTCTGGAGCAATAAATCACAAGAAGCTCAAACTTGAGATGCATGTTGTTACGGGTCCCCTCCTCCCCACACAAAAAAATCATTTGTTTTACGGTCATAAATTTCACCGTTGCAATGGCCCACACTCAAGACGAGCTCTTTCCAATTGCCATACTGCCAGCGTGCCTAAGAGGACCCCCGAGCGGGATCTGCCCTGTACTGACAAAGCCAAATTCCACAACGGTTTAACACACGCTTTTCTGTCTTAAAAAAGCAGCAGGGAGAGGTAGCCTCAATAAGCCTTTCACATCTCAAACCCCCCCCCCAAAAAAAACTGATGGGAATGGAATGCCCCTTGGCAGCTAAGGAATGGTAAGCAGCCGTTACACCTGTTCAGAAATACCTGCCCTGGAGAATGGTTGGTTTGTAGGCTCAGTCAGAAACACAGGATTTGACCTTTCCAATATCTCCTGGAATCTGAGCCTCCAGGGGTTCAAAGAATGTGTCTCCATTTATGAGTTTCAAAATCTGTCAATTAGGCATCGTTCTGCATTCTGCCAACTAATGCAATAAGATTTCTCCTTCGTTCTTTCTGGTAAGGAAACGAAAAAAAGTTGGAAGAAAGGCGAGGGAAAATCTGGACGGGTTAGAAATGGAATGGAACCACTCAACACCTTCTCTTGCGAAATTCGATGTTGGAGATAGGGCCACGGCACAGTAAAAGCCGTGGCCCTGTCTCAAACATAAAATCCTCCAGGACGGATGATCCCGGAAAGAGGTAGATGGAGTTGCTTTTCTTTACTTACAGATACAGCACGGAGCACAGGCCTGGCTTTCTGTTCCTTGTACAGAAGAAAGGGTACACTTCCTTCATGAGAACAGTCTTATCAGATTTGGCATTGGTAGCTCTCAGCATCTGCTCTGCTTCACGCTGCTTTACAACTTTTGGGATAATACCACTTTGGGTAATTGAAATTTTAATCGAGGCTGTTACGGAATATTCTTCCATCTCTGCACAGCTTCCTATACACTGATCAGCAGTCAGTTCCAGGTGTCCATAATGAAAGACACAAGCATTCAATAACAACAAGGGTAACAATAATTTTAGAAAATGATGCTGCGGCTGAAAATGAAGATGGTTCATAAAGGGACTATTCTAGACATTTTACTCTAGTTTCATGAAGAACGATGCTACCTTAAATGATTAAACGGAGGCTGTCGTGTTTCAGACCCACCAAAAGACAATAATGCTGGCAAAGGCTGAAGGCAGCAGGAAAAGAGGAAGACTAGATAGGAGGTGAATGGACTCCATAAAGGAAGCCAGGGACTTGACTTTGAAAGAGCAGGGCTGCTAATATTAGGACTATCTGGTGGTCATCTTTATCCACCCCCGATGCTGATATTAACTATTTCACACATCATCCTTGTGTTAGCCAGCCTTCTCAGGGCAACTTGGCTAAGTTGAAGTCCATGCTTTACCCACATACAATCTCCTCTTCGATTATCCATAGGGTAAAAGAAACGTCCTCTACACACACATAAAGTAACTCCCAGATCTTAGCTTTTTCCATCTAAAAAAGGCAACCTCACGGTTTTAGAATTGCACCAGATTTCTTACAGTTAAATCAGGTAGAACTAAAGTCGAGTTGTTCTCTGCTGCTCCTCTAGGTTCCAGCTGAGATTTGCGCTGTTGGAAACTGCTTTTATGAAGTTGAATGTTCCAATGAATTGCAGCGAGGAGATGCAGCCAAGCTGAGCTCTGAAAACCCAGCAGGCACGAACACCACCCCGCCCTGCAGTATCAGAAAAGGGGGTTCCCTTTCTTTACACTAAGTGGAATGATATCCATTGCACGTCCTTTTTTTAATGGTACCCTGTATTTGCTGAGGGTGGAAAAGAGATTATGAAGGCCATCACAGTCTTAACTTTTGATAGCTCGGCGGTTTAGGTCTCTGACTGCCAAGCCAGAGGTTGGGAGTTCGATTCCCCCCCCCCCCCGGGCCTCCTTGACAAGGACTGGACCCGATGACCCGTAGGGTCCCTTCCAGCTCTGCAGTTCTAAGATGATGATGATGATGATGATGAACAAATACCAGACACAGTCCATCAAAATTATAAAAACATTGACTGGTATTATAGAACAGATACAAGTTTTAACCAAAAACCTAAGTATCTGTTGGTGGTGATGATTCTTTGCTACTGGTGAGGTGAACTGAGAAAGAAAATATTATTTAGGGTGCAGTCAGATAGCAATACAGGATTGCATTTGATCATGCTGGTTTTCGTAAGTATTTTTTCTCTCTCTCTTTTAAGGGGAGGGCCTATTTAAAACATGGCTATTTTATTGCACATGTTAGGGCACAAATTGCCCAGTGAAACTCAGAGAGAGCACCTGCTCTCTAGCATACAGGTACGAAGTGGAATTTATTGCGACGTATAGATCTATCAAAGCAGGCGAAGCAACTTCTTTTCACAGCCGTCCTGCAAGGTACACAACTGGCTCAGCTTCTTCCAATGAGTTTCCTGACCCGGTCAGAATTCGAACCTCAGACACCTACGTTTCCATCTTGAAGAGCAAGGATCGGAACATGGGAATGGAGGAAGCTGCCTTAGGCTGACTCCGACCATTGGGCCAACTAGCCCCGTGCGGTCAACACGCTGACTGGCACCTCCTCATTCTAGGCTTCTGGCAGCGACATTGAGGAGGGTGGAAGCCCTGTCTAAAAAACAGGGTACGTACTCATCTCCTCAGATCCCAAGTCAACATTATTGTCTCCTAAGCCTGTGGTTCCCACCCAGAGTGGCCTTGTAGCCAGATGGGTGGTAGAGAAGATGGATGGATGGATGGATGGATGGATGGATGGATGGATGGATGGATGGATGGATGGATGGATGGATGGATGGACGGACGAATTCCCAAACCGTGCACCACAGCACCCCTGAGTGCTGCCAAACCCAGCCAGGGGTACCGTGAAATCCTCGGAATTCCTTCCCTGCAAGGATATACTCAAGCCAGGCTCCCTCCTCCCTTCCCACCACACCCAACGAATCATATTGGGAGAGCCATGGCCAGTAAGTCAAGGCAGGTCATGAGTCAAAAAGGTTGGGGAACCATAATTCTAGGCAGCCACTGAGAAAAGGGCTCCTCCCAACCTGGTCCTCTCTAGATGTCTTGGCTTAGAGTTTTCACCCACCCCAGCCAGCGTGAGTCATCACAGTCTCAAGGAATGATGGGAATTGTAGTTTTTAACTCCTGGAGCACTCCAGATGGGAGGCAGCAGAGTCAGAATGGGCAGAAAGAGAGGATGACTTGTTCCAAGTGCTTTGGAAAACTGAAGCACTCCAGAAGTCCAGGGGAAGACAAGGAACTGGGTGGCAACTTTTCCAAGCATCTTTTGACCCCATTGGTTGTGTTTTTTTGAAGGCATGACACAAAGGTTGCAAAGGTGGGTCAGCCACCTACCTGCGATCCCGCACAACCAGGAAGCTCCTCCTTGCCACTGGTTGGATGTGTACGTTTGTGTGTGTGAGAGAGAGAGAGAGAGAAAGAGAGAGAGAGAGAAATAAAACAGCTCTTCAAAACCAAAGCCTGCTTTTCAAATCCAAAGCATTCACTCTCTCGGCTAAGACTGTGTTCTCTGGGAAGCTAGGATTTGAAAAGCTGCTCCAATGGATTAGATGCACTCATATATATATATATATGTGTACATTTGCATGTGTACATTTAAAACGGGACCATAAAATAGCTTGTATTTATACTTCAAAACAGCTTGTTTGTATAATTGCCAATCCCCCCCTACCCACCCACCCTTTTATTATACAATGGCTAATTAGCCCGTTTCCTGCTTTGTCCCCTGTAAACAAAATGTGTTTGTAACCAATTTGGAAAAGCATTTTTGCATAAGGGGCCCAGAACACTCAGGCCTGTTTGATGCATTATGACATTAATTTGATAATAGGGGCTTAACAAGGAATTCGGTCTCCCTGGCTGTAAATACGTTGCTTTTTTCCCCCCTCCACTTCCTTTTATCTATGCTGTGAAATAATGTTATTTTTCCCCCTGCTGTAATAACAAGCGCCTAGCCCTTTTACAAACGGCCTTCATGTCCTCTTTCTATCTGTGTGGTGTTCTTTTTCTAAAGCATTTGTGCAGCAGATGGTAAAAACGGAACTTTTAAAGGACTATTTGTGTGGGTGTTTTTAAAAAAAAATCATATTATCCAAAGCTTTGGGGGGGGGGATATAAATGACATTCTGGGGTGGTTGCTACTGATGGAGCGACTTTGAAGTAGTACATGGCTCCCCCTCCACCCTCCAGTATCTTCTGAACAACACTCTAAAGGAGGTCAGCCTGAGAGACTGTGATGAGCTGAAGGTCATCAAGAGGGTTTCATGGCCAAGAGAGGATTTGAACCCAGGACCCTATCCTCAAAATAGGATTTGAACCCTTTATAGAGCTGACAGTTATGTATGGTGTAATGGATAAAATGCTGTAGCAGCACAACATTCTATCCATTACACCATACATAACTGTCAGTTCTATAAAGGCCAAATCATATTTTGAAAAAATCTGTCTCTTTACATATCATATGAGATTTTCCATCCAAGGAAAGTCCCCAAATGAAGTACTAGACTTCTATTCAGCACTCTTTGGGCCTCATCTAGAATACTGTGTCTAGTTCTGGACATCACACTTTAAAAAAGGATGTCAACACACAAAGAAGGGCAACAAGAATGATCAAGGGACTGGAAACCAAGGCCGAGGAGGAAAGACTGAAAGAACTGGGAATATTTAGCCTTGAGAAAAGAAGACTGAGGGGAGGTATACTTGAAAGGCTGTCCTACAGAGGAGGGGCAGGTTCTGTTCTCCATCATCCCAGAATGCTGGACACATAATGATAGGCTCAAGCTACAGGAAGCCAGATTTACGCTGAATATCAGGGAAAAAACTTCCTAACTGTTAGAGTAGTATGTCAATGGAACTAACTACCTTGAGAGGTGGTGGGTGCTCCAGCACTGGAGGCGTTCAAGAGAAAGCTAGGCAGCCATCTGCCAGATCTATTTTGACT
This sequence comes from Intellagama lesueurii, assembly GCA_037013535.1. Classification (NCBI taxonomy): domain Eukaryota; kingdom Metazoa; phylum Chordata; class Lepidosauria; order Squamata; family Agamidae; genus Intellagama; species Intellagama lesueurii. The sequence continues at coordinate 17,600,075 of JBAJHW010000012.1, read as the reverse complement.
TGGATTCCTACCTTGAGCACGGGGTTGGACGCGATCGCCTTTCAGTTCAATTACTCTGTGATTCTACAATGTTATGAGGTGACAGTGGTGGTACAGTGGTTAGAGCATCGGACTAAGACACAGGAGACCTGGGTTTGAATCCCTGCTCAGCCGCAGAAACTCAAAAGGGAACGGTAGAATGGATAAAACCACCCCTTAAATATCTCGCATACCTTGAAAACCTTTCTCCCAGTGAGTCTACTCTACATAACTATTAAACTCTTCATGCTTTGATGCGTGTGTGTGTGTATCAAAGCATGAAGAGTTTAATAGTTATGTAAAGTGGACTCACTGGGAGAAAGGCCATATACAGTATGTGTAGATATGGCTGTGGAGCCAGACGTGGGGACTTTGATTCCCCCACAGTAGAAAAGAGCCAGCCTGGGTAGCCTTGGGCAGGCTGCACAGTCCCAGGGCACCCCAGAAGAAGGGAGGGGGTAAACCACTTATGTGTATTCTCTACCTAGAAAACCCTGAAAAGGGTTGCCAGCACACAATTATACACATACACGCACACACATATATGGGGGAAAAAGACTTCCCATTGTATATCGTAATTTTCAGCTTTTTAGCCTTGAATATAAAATTGCTCATTAAAAAAACACATAGCGATTTTCAAAGTTTTCACAAGGAGAAAAAAAAAACCCTCCAACAGCCCTGAGCTTGAGCTGAGTAGAGCTTTTACTTCAAAGGTTGGTTGGGAGACCTTCACAAATATATAAAGAAAGAAAGCCCAAATTCAATGTCCTAATGGTTTCGTGCTGTGTTACTTAATTGTCAAATGGCTAATTAGCAATGCCCAATTTAGCATTCTCAGTGCAGAGAGGGGAGTTCAGAAGGGGGGGAAAAAAGCTTTTTTTTTTTTTAAAGGCAAAGGGGATTAACTTAAATAAATAATTTAAGACAAAGGCAGAGAGAAAGCAAGCTTGCACAGCATTAACATAAAAAAAATGCTACACTCGAGCTTTTGAAAACTGAAAAGGGGAAGGAAAATCCACAGCAATTAAACACATCTTCTAACTGCTGTTCCAACTGATTGCATAGATTTACCATGGATGTTAAATGTGACTTTGGAGGGAGATTGTCAGGTTATTACAGATCTCTTTGGCTCCCTAACACCAGAAGCAACTGGTTCTGACTTTCCCCCATTTATTTCTGCCAAACCAACCTCCTGTTTTTGACCCACCCACTTGTTAAATTTTTAAAGGATAATTTTAGAACTTTAGAAGTTATTTATTTATTTATTTATTTATAGATCAACAACTTTTGGAACCCAAAATATTTTTTTTCTAAATTAACTTTGCCAAGTTTTTAGGAAAAACGTTGTTGGAAATGTCTTTGTCTAAGCACTTGGGAGCAAAAGTAAATAATAATTATCATGGGCCATCAAGTCAATTCTGACTTACGGTGACAGGTGTTTCTAGGATTTTTCAAGGTAAGGAATACTCAGAAGTGGTTGACCCTTCCCTTCTTCTGAGGGGCATCTCTGGGACTGTGCAGCTTGCCCAAGGTCCCCCAGGCTGGCTCTTCTCCATAAGAGGCACAGTGGGGGAATCGAACTGCCAACCTCTGGCTCCACGCCTAAACCACTGAGCAATCCTAGACCACAGATTAAATCAATGATGGAGAATCCCTGGCCCTCCAGATGTTTGGGGGCAATGAGTCCCCTCAGTTTTTCCAAGCATGGCCAATGGTTATAAAAATTATAACCCCAAAATATTTGGAATATTTGCCCACCCCAGATGAAGAATGTGTAGCCTTCCAGATGTGGGACTTCAACTTCCATTATCCTTCGTCAGCACAGCCTAGGTTAAGGGATGATGGGACCTGCAAACAGGGTTGTGTGTAATCCTTCCCAGGCCCTGGGATCCCTATGTAGTCCAAAAAGAAAAAAGAAACCCTGCTACTTGCACAGAAGTTGGGTAGTCCCAACTTTGCACATAACCAAGAAAGAAAGAAAAAGAGGAGAAATTACACCACCAAAATAGAGGACGTAGAATGGGACCAACAGGATCTATCCTGCTCTGTCAGTACAGATGCCGTTGGAGGTTTTACAACCTCAGTGGGGTCCAGAGGGAAGGGTCAACAAAAGGCCTGGACCCCTGCAGAGCAGGGCTTCACACTGCAACATTCTGCTGCAGACTTTACTTAGGTCTTCCTTTCTTTATTCACCACGGAGCATTGCACCGTTCAAAATCAGGGACACCCACGACGTACAGGCAGAATCAAAAACCCATGAAAAGGTCAAGATCGTCAAGACTCTTTTTTGACCAGAAACAGTCAGAGCTTGGGAGGTGCGGGAAAACGTTTCCTCGACGTCCCCCGTCGTCCGGGGGGGCTGGCATCCATGAAGTGGGTCGCTTCTGTGCTATTCCAGCGCAAGGCTTCTGGAAGTGAAGGATTCTGAGTGTACTCTTAATCCTTTCCCACTCTTTGGGGAGGCTATTTCGATGTCCTTGAGTTACACACACATACACATCTACGCGAGTCAGTGGACACACCGTTTTCCATGCACCTTGACCTGCCGTTTCATGTGCTGGTGGGCGAGGTGAGGGGCTCTTATCTCTGATGCTCGATAACCAGCTCTTAAGAGGGTTTCTGGTTTTTTCTTTCCTAGTGTGACTTTTGTAGTGCAAGAAATGAGCTTGTCGTGTTGATGAAAGCTGTGCTAGGACTTGCACTTTAAGCAGCTGGGAACCCACGGGGTTGCCTTGGCTCTGACGGTAACCCACGGGTCTCCCTTTTCATTGGCGCAACCCTGGCGAGAGTGTGTGTGACAATATGAAATGAGCTGTTGCATGAACGGGGTGGGGGTCAGAGGGGAAAACAGAAGTTGATGGTGGAGGCGACAGGGGCGTCAGAGGTCAGGGCTCCTGAAAACAGGACAGCCTTGGCCCTCGGATTTCATTCTGAATGTCAAAGGTTGGAATTTCTCCTGGTGGATTTACAGCAGTGACCTCTGAATGCCTAACAGCAATATTATAGAAACAGAACAGCCTTTCCTTTCCCTGTTTATGATTAATTTCCAAGAGGGCAGCCAAGATAGGGGTGGGGACATCTCTTCAGAAGAAAGCAAAGGTTTATAGCGAAAAAGACAAAAATGGCTGGAGAGAAAAGCGAAAAAAGCAAATGAGAAAAAGGAAAGGCGATCTAGGCAATTCATAGGCAAACTGGTTTTCGTTAGGCGCAGGGGCCAAGTGTGGCCACCCTTCTGTCAGATGCACCCCTCCTTGCATATGATTTGTGGCACTCCCCATCCCCTAAAAAAACCGAAGAGGACCCAAGGGAATAACCCCGTTAATCACAGCTATTAATCACAGCTCTCGGGACAGCATCCCATCCTGTTTCCATGCAAATGAAGCTTTTGCTGGAGGTCTGCAGGAGGGAAGGGGTGTTGGTACTCTATTGCGTCCCATAGGCCAGTGGTTCCCAACCTTGGATCCCCAGATGTTTTTGGACTAAAACACCCAGAAGCCTTCATCACTCGCTGTGCTGGCTAGGATTTCTGGGAGTTGTAGTCCAAGAACATCTGGGGACCCAACGTTGGGAACCACGGCCACAGAACATCTCAAGGACTTCTGCATAGAAGGAGGGCATCTCTTGGCAACTGCTCTTGAAAGAACGGCTCTTTCCGACGGCTTTGGGGAAGGGTGAAAAGGGGGTGGGGGCTGCAGGTGAGAATGGCTCACCATGAACCTGTACTAGTCGTGGCATCAGGTCAGCAGCACACGAACGCTTGAGGTTTACCGAAGATCAGGGGTGGGGCCCCATGGTGTCATAGAGGTGTGCCCTTGTGATGTCATTGGGATGAGGCGGGCCATGGTTGGGAGGAGGGCAGAAGTGATTCTGGAACAGGGGAAATGGACCCATGTTTCAGGTGAACCAGACCTAGCCCAATAACATGGCAAGGCAGAACCAGTGGGGAAAACCCCTTCTTGGACAACCTAGCAGGTGGCAGAAGGGACCCAGAAGCTGCAGGGTTTGCTGCCGTTCCCACTAGGGCTCAGATCCTGTTTGTGCTGCTACGATCCTTACCTGCAGCATTCGTAACCAGTTTTTCATAGCTTGTGGAAACCTTGCCACCCGCCCACAGGGAGCTTTTCCACCCGCAAGCCTTCCCCTGCTGCTTCCAGGGCTCGTGCCACACGAGGACCTGGGCCCTGCTATGCCGGGGCTCCACTCCGCTTTGCTCCCAGCGACACGAAGGGCCCACCGACACGGGCACCTCAGCGCTGTCCCAAGTCCCAGGCCTTCACGCTGGGGGGTTTCGGTGCTTCCATGTCGCTGTCTGAGAGTAGAAGTCTCCCCAAAGCCCACAATTAAAAAAAACCCAACAACATCAAAAACCAGAAGTGCCCGTTTGAAAAATATTTTTCACATTTTCAGGGACTGTGCAGGTGGGTTCTGGAAGTGGAAAATGGGCTGCTAGACCTTCTGGAGTTGTCTGTTCTTGAAGAGCATAACAGAAATACCCAACCAGTTCCTTTTTCTCCTGGGGCAACACTTAAGAGAAAACCACCAAAACAACATTCACCCTCACCCTCCAGTTTAAGCTATGAAACAGGAACTCATTCAGGCGTCTGTGTGGACTGGACAGTCCCTGGATTTACAGGATAAGCGAGAAAATGCTGCCTTGAATGAGGAGCAGGAAAGAAAAAAATGCCCGCATCTACAGACACATGTATTCCTTTTACTCTCTCTCTCTCTCACACACACACACACACACACTGCTGACACCTCACTGCTGACTTGGCACCCCTTCCACTTCTCGCCACTCCAGACATATGGCACTCTGCTTAACAACCTGCGCCCCATCAATTGGGGGCCATTAGGGTGGGTTCTCTTCCCAGTGTAAATGTTGCCGAATATAAATTGTAATTAACAGCGATGCCAAAACGGCACTTAAAGAAAATAAGCACATTACTAACATCTGCTGGATCCTGCCTGGAGAGCGGGCGATGGCAGCCGAACACTCCTTCCCGTTAAGAGAATTTGTGGTAGGCGCTGTGTGCACAGCAAAGGGTGGGGGGGTTTAGGGTGATGTCTCCAGTTACCCTGGCGTTGTACCTCCTCCCCAACACGCACAGACACACAGTCCCTCCCTTGCTCCTCCCTCAAAGAACAGCCTACCCCTGTATATAATGGTTGCACCCAAGTTACAAAATCTCCCATCAATTCCAGCTAACAAGAGTAATGATCTCAAAAGCCAGGGCAACCCATAGGTAGAAGGTTCGTGCCCACACAGCCCGGCTTCACCCAATGTATAATTTACTTAAGGCGCTCCCTCCCCCAAGAAAGAAGGCCTGACACTCCACCATCACCCCCGTAATCCAAAAGGGTGGGAGGAGTTGACGAAGATAGGAAACATGTGTACAGAAATGTTTATATAGATCTCTGCCTGATGGGTAAATCTACAGCGAATCCAATTTACACAGAGAACTTGAGTCACATTGGAACACACACATGGTTACAGACATCGAAGCTGGCTTGTGACTTCAAATACAGAGTAGCAGAAGCAAGCTCTGACGGAAGCAGGGCAAGGAAGAGGATTTTTCCCACCTGTCCCTTTGCAAAAGATGCACTTTGAGGGCACCCCTTCCCCACGAGGCTAAAACTGACATCTCGGAGAAGGGACGCGCATTGCCGGCCTGCGGTGGCCCCACAGGTGGAACGCAGTGGCTTCCCGAGGGACGCGGAAAGCACAAAGATCTGCTAAGAGATCACACGGATGAGAGTGGCAAGCACATAAGGGGGTGTCCCAAGAGGGATGCAGGGGATCAGCCGCGGCTTATCCACAAGGCAGACCATTAAAATCTTGTTTGAAAGGGGGTTCGGCAAAGGTGGAGTTTGGACAAGGCGTGGAAAAAGCAAGTGCCAGTCCAAGACACAACAGACGAGTTAGGGATACAGCCTGCTTTAAAAAAAATAAAAAATAAAAAAGCAAAGAGAATGGCTTTAGGGTTTGTAAACAGGAGGGGCTGCACACCCCAGCATGGCAATGCGTAGTTGCAATTCTCTTCTCAGCTCCTGAACAGCTCAAGGTTGTCAGGAACCAGTCCAGGGGGCAGGGCAGAAGGAGACATGCCAAGTCATGTCCAAAGACACGGTCCTGAGCAAAGCCTCCGGAGAAAGGAAAGCTGTGCTGCTGTTGGGCACAGGAGTTGCTAGCTCATTTCCGGACAGCTTTTGTAGAAGGCGACAGACTTGAGATGCAGGGCACTTGGGCTCAAGAGCAAAAGCTGAGCAGAGTGGAAAGACAATTCTTCTAAGAGCCAGAAATCTCATTGCTGCTTCTGTTTGGCTCACCTCTGCACTGTTTTCCCCCCCAAGAATTTAGTCTTGAAGTCCCTTTTAATCAGGAGAACCTTAAAGCTGTATTAGAACTTCCACTGTGGCCTTGGAATTGACTGCACCTGCCCAAAGGGTCTCTCCAGTAGAAGCGCCTCCCAAAGGCTCAGGCCTTAGGGTAGCTGCAAGATTTTTAAAAAGCAGATGTGTACCTTGCACCCCATTACCAAGCTCTACGAGCTTTGCCATGAGGAGTCATGGCCAGGTGGGAGAGCCAGCCGTGTCAAACAAAGCACCTCTGAAGCCCCCAAATAAATAAAGGATTTGATACAGCCTCCCTCTGGAGTTACTTATAAAGCTTCTTAAGACACTCGAGCAAAGACTAAATCACTGAAGCACCAAAAAATAAAAACAAAAGATAAGGAAAGAAAAAGGCCACAAACAAGTGGCGGAGAGGGGAAAGGGGGGGGGGATACATTCTTTCAAGTTAAATTCCTCTTACCTTTAACTACTTTTTCAAGTTAAACAAGAATTCATATATTAAATAGCAAGGAAATAACCCAGAACAGAAGTCTCAAAATCTTTCCAAAATGCCAACCCACCTTGTGTTTCATGGGGACCGGGATGGTCTAAGAATTAAAATGAATAAATATCAGGATTTTCCCAAGGGCGTAGTTCTGTCCGAAAGGGAATCTGTCGTCCCAGCAAACGTCGTCCTGAGGATGCATCAGAACGGCACCGCGTTCAAATGGGGTGGCGGCCAGAGTCAAGGTGCAGGGGGGCCCTCCCGGGCAAGGAGGGGCAGCTTGCTGGCACCCGTGCCGCCTGTCCCGGTCTGGCTTTGCCGGCATCACCACCAAAGGCTGGGCGGCTCCTCGGCCACCCGGCTTTTGAACAAGGTGATTTCATCCAGGTGCATCATGGGGACGTCCCGGATGACCTCGGTCAAGTCCTCGTGCAGGAGGGGAAACACCACGACGCTCAAGGCAGGCCGGTCCACCTGAAAGCTAAACCACAAACACAACTTTTAAGGCCAGGGAGGAACGAAGACAGGGGGGGGAAGCAGGTCTGAGCGTTTAAGAAAGAGGTCACCTACATTCCAGTTCTGCAGGTTCTCAGACTTTTAGCATTTATAAAATATGACCATGAATTTCCTCTCGGCTGCTCCTTGCCTCCTGCCTTTCCTGCAAGACTTGGTATTTTAAGTGTGCTGCCCAACAGAAAGGCAGGATCAGCAACTCAAACAGGGGTGCAACGGAAAGCTTTGACTGATGTTGGGACAACCGATGGCCTCTTCCCCTCTAGCTCCCATCTCCAGCTTGAATACTTTATCCCCAGGACCTTCTGCCAGGACGCTAATTTTCCCTTATTTTAAAAAGGGGGAGAGGAGTGGACCGCTGCTAATCTCCCCCTCCTTCCTCCCCCAACGGTGGACGTGAATTTAATGCAAGAGGAAAAGGCTCTGCACCAGCAGGGTTGTAATTGCAGGGAGGCAGAGAAAAGGACGGCTGCCGTTAAATCCATGCATGATATTTACCAAAACAGGGAGCTGTGGGGGGAGGAGGGAGTAAGAGAAATAATAATACAAAGCTGGCTTCGACAGCGTGCTGTATATAATGACAGCCACACAGGAAGGCAATAGGAAACACAGCAGGAGGGGCAAGATAAGGCAGGCTGGGAAAATCAAACGCATGCACACACAAAGCGGGTTAAAATATTGGGTATTGATCGCCAAAGGGGATAGGCGTGGGGCATGTCTGTTGCACAACGGGAAGGGAAAGAAGCACCAACCGGAGCATCAGAAACACATCTGACCAGTAGGAACGCCACCAGCATGGGGGAAAATAATCACCACTAAGTGAAGTCTCCCTTATTATTATGTGTTCTGTTTTGCCGTCTTTCCTCCAATGAGCCTAAGGTGGCCTGCATAGCCCTCCTCCTCCACCCCACGTTTCGTCTTCACAATAACCCTGTGAGGTGGAATGGGTTGAAGGAGAAGGATTGGGCCCAAGTTCCTCAAAAGGGAACCTCCGCAGGAGAAAAGTGGTTCTTGTATATCAGCAGAAACAAAATGATCAAGTATTTATCTGCTGTGGGTGGACTGTGCAGGCCGAGCTGCCTCCAGAGGGGCGACAGGCACCCTCTTTTACTTCACCGGAGATTTTTTTTACTCTCTCTCATGAAGAGTGAAGGTTTGGAAGGAGTGCTTTAACTCATGCAAACTTGCCGAGGCAGAGCGTGATTCCCCCTCCTTCTACACTATCCGATGACGATGATGGCGGTGATGATTTTAATGCAAACATATCTTGTTATTTTGACCTCTGTGTGTGTTGGGAGAGCTTTTCTCTATCTTGAAAATTTCAGAAGATTTCCTTAACATGCTGCTGTTACACAGATTGCGGCCGACACTCGCTGTGTTACATGCTACAGTTCTTCCTTTCTTGGGGGGGGGGGGGGGGAAGGATTCTGCAGCGCACATCAGAAATGGAACTTGGAAATACTTAGCTCAATCTATTCAACAGGGTGGGTGGGTGGGTGGGTGTTAGAAATCTGTGCAACCTCTTCTGGTTTTCCTCGTTATGGGACAGGCAGATAATGGGAAGCAAACACTGATATTCCTCAGCTTGCAAAAAACTCCAGCCAGCCACTGCTTTGCCTTCTGAGATGATCTGCAAAGCTTCCTTACCTACGCAATCTACACAGGCTAAAAGCTGGCAATTGATTTTTCTTCTTCTTCTTCTTCTTTTTAATGAAAACCCAGATTCCTCCAAAAGCTGCATTCCATGCTGCTGCCCATGACCACATCCTGCACAACCAGAAAACCAAGGCTGAACACCGATTCATGCTCCCTCCCCCACCCCTGGCCCCAATTTCCAGATCTCCTGCAATTTACGTATTTGCTTTAATCAAAGGCCCTTTGCTTGAACTCCTCTTAAAAATACTGACTGTGAGGAACCACAATATTTTAAATACTGGAAGGAAATGGGATTTCCTCCCCCCCCCCCTTTCTCATCAATCTTCAGATGCTCTGGATTAAACGGACACAAATGGCGGGGCTGGTGTTAAACGGATCCTCAAGGAGAGGGAACAAAAATACTCGGGTTCAAGGTGTGGCACTACCGCTCTTTTTGACTTCTGCTTGGAAGGTAGATCCTCAGAACCTTCAAGGGTTTTAAACTGGATCTACCCCCCCCCCCTCCAGCATGCAGCATGCCAGTCTGCAGGGGGGAATAAATGAAAACATGGACAAAGGCCATACCTTTGACCTTGCCTCTCAACCTTGGCACCCCTTCCTGGTCAAAAGCGAAACCTCAACATTTATCTCCACCAGGAAAATGTCTTTTGTAAAGCTAATGGCCAAAATCCTAGTAATGCAACTGGCATCAATCTCACTGCCAACCCACCGCAAGTGGGTTGTGCGCCAAGTGATTTCTTATTTTGCAGCAACTGGCCAACAGGATTTATGCCAATCGTGTTACAGCAGGGTAAAAACTTGATTTGGTCAATGGATCGCCGTCACCCATCTGAGACCGAGCAGCTCCAAATCCTTTGGATGACAGCAGGCAGAACAATATCTTCATGCTGTGAACAGCCCCCTCCTTGCCTCCCAGCTACTGGGAAGAGTGGAGAAAAATTCGTAGATGAGAGTGATGAGGAAACCGTATTATGATTCCTGGTTCCATGACAGCATCATTCATGGTCCTTCGATGGGAATGGAGTGATGGATGGGAGAAAAACAGATAAGTTCATTCTCAAAAGAGAAAACCAAAGACCCAACAGTAATTCTGTGAGGTTGACTCTGGAGATCACCCTCACAGAATCGCTGTTGGGTCCATTCTGGAGGCAGCTGGCTGGAGAGTTCAGTGAGTTAGGTCTCTGGCTGTGGAGCCAGAGGTTGGGAGTTGCCTCCTGGGAGAAGAGCCAGCCTGGGTGGCTTTGGGCAACAGCTGCACAGTCCCAGGGCGCCCCGCAGAAGAAAGGAATGGTAAACCACCTGAGTACTCTCTACCTAGAAAACCCTGGAAAGGGTCGCCATGTCAGAAATGACTCAATGGCACGCAATTATTCTTATTAATCCTGGAGGTCCATTCTAGAGAGGAATGCATCAAAGAACTGGCCAGCAATGTGCTAACTTCAGCAAAAAATAAATTTTAAAAATGGCTTTAAGCTAGAATCTGGAAAGTCTCCCATATCCTTTCACTGAACGAACGGATGGATGATCCAACTCAGGGACCATGTATGTACGGGTCCAGCAAACGCATTTAATTCAGTGAGAAAAGGGAGTAAATCTTTTAAATAAATGCACTAACTTCCTGGCCTTCTGGAACATATTTAATATTCCTCAGCATGTCTGCTTCAAAAGGGAAGCTAAACCCCGACAGCTTTATTGTTCTTATTTTGGTCTTTGGTTCTGGGATTACATCGGATCTGGAAACCCTGCTGTCTACAGAGAGATAATTTACAAAACCCTAGCCTGGCCATTTTTACACACACACCCCAATGTAGGCACGTGTGTACAAACACGACAAGCAGGAAAGTGCTAGGTTTCTTTGTGGATTAAAAACTTGTAGGCTTAATTCCAAGGATGGATTACCACTTGAAAGACAGAGGCATGGACTGAAAGCTTCTGACTAAAGTGACCCTATGAGCCCACTGGGTATTTCATTTAAATTACAAAACACAGTCTGGGGTGGCACCAGTGGATGGCAGGCCTGGGACAAGAAAGGACAACTCAGTGCCCCTTTCACAGCACAAACACAGCAAGCAGGCATGCATCAGTGGCGCTCTTTGCCAAAAAAAAGGAGGTCCAAGATGTACTTCCAGGGATATTTCACTACACTCTCACATGCAGGTTATTTCCAGGCTTAACTCAAAGAGTTACAAGCCATAAAACCCTACATTGCTCAAGTTCAGGCTACCTGAAAGACGATCTTCTTCCCTATGAGATCCTGGACGGGAGGGGAGCGGGACATCGGTTTCTCAATCCTGCCACCCTAATACAAAGGTTTGGTGGGGGCATGAAAGAAGGCTTTCTTGGCATCTGTGGAACTCCCCGCCAAAGGAGACTCTCTCTCTGTCTCTCTCTCTCTCTCCCCCTACTGTCCTTCTTCTGGCAAACGAAGACTTTTTGATTCAAGTGGCTTTTTGGCTACTCACTGCCAGCTAGCGACAGGGCTTTAAATGGATTGGAGCTGCTCTCCTTTTACCTCAAGGGTGTTGTTTTTAAATTCCTTTTACACTCAAAAGTGCTTTAATACAATACTTGGTTTAACTGTAATTGGGCACTGCATCTTCAGGTCTGTTTTTATCAGCGCCTGCTTTTAATCCTGTTGCGAGCCACCTTGAGGCTCAGTCCTGCAAGGAAGGTGGGAAGCAATGGAAACAAATAAATAACACCTTACAAAGGAGAGGGGCTGCTGTGGCAGAAACAAGATTGGGCTCAAGCAGCCCCTCAAAAACTACCAGGTTTTGTTTGGCATAAGCTGCCGTGGTGGGCAGTCCCTTTTACGGGACACTACCTGAAAAATAGGGACGTGGTGGCACTGCGGGTTAACCGCAGAAGCCTCTGTGCTGCAAGGTCAGAAGACCAGCCGTCGTAAGATCGAATCCACGCAACGGAGTGAGCTCCCGTCGCTTGTCCCAGCTCCTGCCAACCTAGCCGTTCGAAAGCATGTAAAAATGCGAGTAGATAAATAGGTACCACCACGGTGGGAAGGTCACGGCGTTCCGTGTCTAGTCGCGCTGGCCACGTGACCACGGAAACTGTCTACGGACAAACGCTGGCTCTACGGCTTGGAGACGGGGATGAGCACCGCGTCCTAGAGTCAGACACGACTGGACTAAATGTCAAGGGAAACCTTTACCTTTACCTACCTGAAAAATACAACTGCTAAGACCGGCATTTAACCTGTACTGTCGGGAAGTGGCCGTACGGGCACAGGCAGCAAGCACCGACGGGACCGTCACAGGTAGATCCGCTCAACAGCTTGCAGGTTTAGGGACCCTTTCACCATTTTTTTACGCCTTGCTTCCTCCCTCCAGCACGTACTTGCAGCTTGGAAATAAGTGAAGTGGGGCAAGAGGGGTGGATTATTTCCACTCCCCTGCCACGCCTGGCAGGGTAGCGAAGGCAGAGTCTCTTAAGCCCTCTTACTGACTGCAAGGACCGGACCCAGCTGTGCAGTTATTTGGGATTAGCAAAGAGAGAATGATAATGTTTAAAATATACATTCCGCTCACTTATAAATGCAGAACAGCGACCCAGGTGGCAAGCTGAGGGCTGGGCGGTTGCAATTCAGAGTACAGGTGGGGGACGCATAAGAGAGATTCCTTTAAAAGGCACCCTTATTATTAGCATGTCTGTACATTGCTTTTGGCATGATTCTGATCAAAGCGGCTTGCAAGGGGAGTAAACACACACATGCACACACCCCTCTTCCTGAAACTGGGGCTCTCCAGATGCAACACTGGGCATATCACACACCCACACCCAGTGGAAACAGCAAGCCCATCGTGGCTTGAAAAATGATGGGAACTGTAGTGTAGGGTTGAGGAAGTATGGTTTAGCGAATCCATCGGCTACGAGGACTGATTTTAAGTTTTTGTCGTCGTTTTCACTGAACGGATTAAAAGATATCAGGCGGCAGAAAGTAACTTTCAGAACAAAAAGCCCTAACCTACGAGAAGCTGTGGTTTTTCTTAGAAGAGGTACAGTATTCCTTTGCAAAAATGTATCGTCCCCTTCTCTTACACACAAACAAGTGAACGCCTCTTCTACGCTTACGCTTGCTCAGACAAAATCGTGTAAAAAAAGTAGCCAATGCCCTCTGGCTTCCTTCAGACCCATTATTTTATTTGTCTGCTGATGGCTCCCTTGTATCCACGCGCATCCACCCACTCCTTTAATCAGGCCATGGCACCAACGCCATTTCTTTCAAACGGCTGAAAGGTGATTTTAAAAAAAAAAAAAAAAAACACTGCCAATAATAAAAAAAACATGGCCCCACTTCCGTGTGCTTATGGGCAAAACTGGTAATACCTGAACAACAGGGACCTGGGAATCTGAGCAACTGCGAGCTGGTGTATAGCTCAGTGGGTCGGAGCACCTGGCTGCAGAGCCAGGGGCTGGGAGTTCAAATCCCCACTACGTCTCCCAGCAGAGCGGCCAGCCAAGATCAATCAGGACCTATCTGACTCATGGGTTATGTGCCCTGGTGCCTCTGGGCAGCCTTGGGCAATCTAGACAGTCCCAAAAAACCACGAGAAGAAAAGAATTGTACACTTACAACAGAGCAAATAACGAAAATCCTGGAAGGGTCTCCAGAAGTCAGAATTTAATAACACCAGTGATGCGGCATTAAATCTCTCAAGGAACATGACCAAACACAAATCAGGCCAGTGCTAATGTTAGGTAAAAGGGGCACAAATCTAGAAGTTGGCCCTGGGTGTGGACCAATTAAAGCACTGATCATTAGTGCACGAGCTAGCTGGTTGGCTCAATGGTTTAGGCATCTGGCTGTGGAGCCGCAGGTTGGGAGTTCGATTGCCCCACTGGGCCTCCTGGGAGAAGAGCCAGCCTGGGTGGCCTTGGGTCAGCTGCACAGTCCCAGGGCTCCCCCTAGAGGAAGGGAAGGGGAAACCACTTCAGAGTAGTTTTTTACCTGGAAAACCCTGAAAAGGATTGCCATAAATCAGAGTTGACTTGATGGCACACCGTTATAGTGAGCTGGCTGGATAGCTCAATGGTTTAGGCATCTGGCTGTGGAGCCAGAGGTTGGGAATTTGATTCCCCAGTGGGCCTCCTTGTGAGTACAGCCAGCCTGGGTGGCCTTGGGCCAGCTGCACAGTCGCAACGTGCCCTCAGAAGAAGGGAGCACTAAACACTTTCTGTGTATTCTCCACCTGGAAAACCCTGAAAAGGGCTGCCATAAGTCAGAACTGACTTGATGGTGCAGGAATATTAACTAGTGCACAGATGCTCTGCCTTAAGCATGGGGACCGGGATTGCTAGTTGGGCTCTAGAAATGAATCCAAATATCTAGACTGGCAAAGAGCCACATTGGGGGGGGGGGGGATCCAAACCGAAGGGCTACACCTTGCCTACCCTCAGAGATGTTCCTTTTTCTCTCTGCCTCCCCACCCCTTATTTTAATGATCCACCCACGGCGAGCCTTGCCACTGCAGTGAATTCCGACATGCAACGTGTTTTGAAAGCAGGAATGAGTGGCGCTGGATTGCTGCCAAGGTGAAAACCACGAAGCTGTATCCTACGGAGCCAAACGGAAGCGAGCAAGGATCAAAAAGGGAAAAGCCCGAGCAGCCCCAATCAAGTCTCGAGGCTGGGTTCTGCTCCAACAAGCTCGCCCCGTACAGGGAAGTTGTTTTCCAACATCTCCTGCAAATTAAGACGTTATTTCAATAATTGGCCAATTAAGCTTAATTTCGACTTGGGAAACCTATTACAGCCATGGCGGAGGCCTCTTGTTCTGCCCCGCCGCTTCTGCAAACATCACGGGGGCACGTTGACAAAAAAAAAACACAACGTTTCCAGCACTGAAGGGGTTGTACTGACCCAAAATGCAGAGGCAGAGAGAGAGAGAGAGAGAAGGGAAGGGACAAAGGAACGGTTGATCTCCCCCTGTGATGCCCTAACTGGCCTGGAACCAAAGCCATCCCAAACCCCTTTAAGAAAAAGTCATAGTGGGACAGAATGAAGGCCTCCGTATCCACAGTGGCAACTCAATGCCTGTGGTCTCTCCCGACCAGGGCATGAGTATCCTTCCCAATCATGAACCCCTAGCACGGGTACTGAAAGCCATACTGATCCTGCTCTTTTCATACTTGGCCACCATGATCTGTAACCACAGGTGGTCGCCTTCACCTCCACGGCTCTGTCCCGTCCCTTTTTAAGGCTGCCCAAAATGGCGGTCACTGCCACATGTGGCGAACCCACCGTTGGGCTCAGTCCTTCCTTTGGTCTACAAGGAATCCACCACTCTTTTGATTCAGGGATGATCCACCATATTAGTATTACAAGGCACACACACACAGAGAGAAAGAGACTTCTCCTTGTCCATTTCCTTCACACTATTGCCCCCAACATTCTTTTCAAAAAACTCATATCAAAAGACAGACATCTAAAGGCTTTGGGGCTGATCGCGGAGAAACTACCAGAAACAGAACAAGGAATACCATCATCTCCCTTCTCCGAACGGCACAAGGCATCCTGGAGAATGTGTATCTAAAGGGAGCACGTTCAGAGGTCTGAGACACTAAGCAAGTTTCTAGCTCTCATGATGAAGATGGTTAATCCTGTCTAGAGCAGTTTTACAAAGTGTTTTGCAATGATTCGGGGGAGGGGGTGTAAAGTCAGCCAGTGGGTGAGTCATGGCTGCAGGAAGGCCGGAAATCAAGAATTTGACCAGGACCAAATCTTGTTTTTTTTGGGGGGGGCAGAGGAACAGGACAGAGTGTGCACACGAACTTTCTCATGCAAGGGCCTTGTGCTCTTTCATGGGATGCTTGTCCCAGGACCATTCTGCCACCAAGATGCAGCCAGTTGTGTGGCAGACATTTCGCAAGAGAGCACAAAGCTCTCCCACAATTAAAATTGCACATCTTGTTGTTTTGTTTTGGGTTTTTTCCCCGCAAACTAGAGTTCGGACCAAATAGGCTGTATCAGGACCTGAATACGTGGGCACAGAAGGAAGTGGCAGCCGTCTTGGGCTCCTTGGTTTTCCCCAAGCCAGGAACGAAGATAGAGAATCTGGCCTCAAGCTGGCGGTAATTAGTTGCCTTGCAGCCGCCTGATATGCAGATGGTCTCATCTCTGGGGCTAAACAAGGCAGGCTTGCCCGTGGACTCGGAAGAAGGCAGAGTGGCCGGCAGCCTGCTGGATTTCGTTCAGCTTTCAAAGTCAAGGGCTCCCGAATTCTGTATCATCTTCCTTAGCTGGGACTGCATTCTAAAAGTCCCAGCCAGAAATATTGGGGGGGTGGGGGGGACGACCCAAAATGTAGTGGGTATACATGGGAGAGCTTTGCACATAGATTTCTGTCTTTCATCCAGTACCTGTGTTTTGCTGTACAACTGATGCAGGGTAAAAAAAAATAATGTTATACGATTTCGGCCCTCGCTCCAATGAGCTCAAGGAAGAAGCCAGCAGGCTCCTTCTCGTCTTGCAATTTGTCTTCCCAACCACCCCAGAAGGAAGGAAAAGCTGATGTTGCGTACGACAGCCCCAAGAAAGCCGAGATCCAAGCCAGAGCAGGGATTTGAGTCCAAGTCACCTCTAAAACCAAGAACTGAGCCACGAACACCACACTGACGTGTACACTGAGAGGAGAATGCTATGGATTTTCACGCCAGCCAAGAGATCTGTCAGCATGGCTGCATCTCTTCACTGACTTCCACAGCCTTTAAAGTAGTCTGTGCTAAGCCCAGGTGGGAATCATGCCGCTTATAGGCCTCTCCTGGCCCCCATCATATCCTGCAATACATACAGGTATAGGTACACATATATACACCAAAAGGGGGGGGGGGGGGACTGCTGATGCAGGACGCTTCTAGATGGGTACAGCCCCTCTGCACCTTCTTAACAGAAAAAAAAAAAAGGAAAAGGGAAAAAAAGAAGTTTTTAAGAAATCCGAAATCATACATCCTGCCACTTCTGGTTTGGTTTTCTCAATTTTTACTCATTTTGAGGGGGCCGATGCAGGCCGTGTTGGTCCCGAGGCGAGAACCTGGGTCTCAGAGCTTGTTCACTCATTCTACACGCTGGAGACCGGAGCAGGGCCTGTGACGAGTGCAGAATTAAGGAAGGAGTGTTCAACCCCGCACAATTCTCTTCCTTGCAACAGTTTGGCCTCACCGGCTGCAGGGTGAACATTCAAGGAGATACCCAAACTCTCTGCAGGATCTGTCCTTCCCGTGTTTTTCAGGATCTGGCCCCTGGCAAAGGAGCCCTCGCCCTTTTCCCTGCCCAGGGGAGTGAGTGGGAGGGCAGCACAACCCAGGACGGAGTTGGATTTCAACAAGCGCGCCAACCCTCGAGTAACGCAAGCCAGGAGGCGGCCCGGGCGCTTATTATTAATTCAAAGTGACAGGCTGATTCGAGGGTTCCAAGAGAGCAGGAGGCCAAAGAGACGATGAAAGCTGGAACGAAATCTTAAATGATTCACTACGCCGGCCGAGCGATACATTAAGCTTTCCGGCATCGGAGGTGGGGACCCAGCCAGCAGACATGCATAGGCTAGCAAAGTGGGAATGGCAGCTACGGTGCCAACAGCGGGCTGGCTGCAAGCTGAAATAGAGAACAGCGGCAGGAGGCCTTTTCAAGGTCAGGAAGAAGTAGAGGAAGAGGCGGGGTGGGCAAAAGAGAAAAAAAGACAAGAGGGGTGTGTGTGTGCATGCATGTGCTGTGGAGAAGAAAGTCCCCTGCTTTTAAACCAAACCCATTTGCAGGAGTGTCAGAAGGCTGACCGCCGAAGAATTGATGCTTTTGAGTTGTGGTGCTGGAGGAGACTCTTGAGAGTCCCCTGGACTGCAAGGAGAACAAACCTATCCATTCTGAAGGAAATCAACCCTGAGTGCTCACTGGAAGGACAGATCCTGAAGCTGAGGCTCCAATACTTTGGCCATCTCATGAGAAGAGAAGACTCCCTGGAAAAGACCCTGATGTTGGGAAAGTGTGAAGGCAAGAGGAGAAGGGGACGACAGAGGACGAGATGGATGGACAGTGTCATCAAAGCTACCAAGATGAATTTGACCAAACTCCGGGAGGCAGTGGAAGACAGGAGGGCCTGGCGTGCTCTGGTCCATGGGGTCACGAAGAGTCGGACACGACTTAACGACTAAACAACAACAACAACTGCTCTTTACGGCAGCACCGTGTTCTGTTGCTGTCAGGGGCCAGCTAGTTTATAGGGCAGCCCTGAGATCCACCCATTACGCCCTGGGTAGAAAAGAAAAACGCATGCTCTTTGAGATGGGCCACGTGCCCCCCGAGCCCAGAATCAACCCCGGTATTCTTGACGCAGGGCTTCAAGATGGTCCGGGAGACCCTCCGCCTGTTCCCAAGCATCGAGATCTGCCAGGACCTCTCCATCTAGGATTCCTGAAAGAGATCATCTCACTTGAGCACCAAACAGGGGGCCCTTTTTCTTAGGAATGCAGAAAGCTAGTTTTGCCCCATCGTACCACTGATCCACTAGGCCTACCCATTTTCAGCTCTAACTGGCCAGAAAGGGTTCTGCAGGGCTTCAGGCGGGTTCTTTCTTTCTTAGTCCTGTGTTGAGATGCTTCGGGTTTAATGACTAATCCAATAGGATAGCACTTTTCAAATACCTGAAAGGTAGTCATCCAGAGGAGGGGCGGGATCTGTTCTCGATCATCCCAGAGTGCAGGACACGTAATAACGGGCTCAAGTTACTAAAAGCCAGATTTCGGCTGAATATCAGGAAAAACTTCTTAACTGTTAGAGGAGTACGACAATAGAACCCATGACCTCAGGAGGTGGCGAGAGCACCAACGATGGAAGAATTCAAGAGAAAATTGGGCAACCACCTATCAGATCTGCTTTGATTTGGATTCTTGTCTTGAGCAGGGGTATGGACTCCATGGCCTTATAGGCCCCTTCCAACTCCATGATTCTAGGATTCTCGGACTCTCTGTATGCAAAATATGGGCTCTGCTATTGAGCTACCAGCTTCCCCTACAGACGCGTATTAGAGGAACATGACACTGGCTTTATACTGAGCCAGACCACTGGTTTGTAGAGCACACTATCGTCAACTCTGGACTGGTAGCAATAGCTCTCAGGGCTTTAGGAAGGATTCTTTCCTAGCCCTATCTGGAAATCCTTTACTGTACACTCATAGTAGCCTCCGTTTAATTACTAATCAATCCAAAATCTACTTAGCCTCTACAAGACTGGGCGCACCCAGGGCAATACCTCTTTCCATATGCACAGACACATTATTTCCATCTTCAGTTCTACCACAGGAAGGAAAGCATACTCCAAAAGCGGTGTGGTGCTCAATGCTGGATAGAGCCACGGCATGGAGAACAAGGCAGTGGCAAGACACCCAGCTATTTATCATGGATGCCACATGGCTCCCTTCCTCCTTAGCTTCAGCAACTGACTTTAAGGATGCTGCTGCATCTTTTGGATGCAGCCCAGACCTGATGCACAGAAGGCAGCCCCACGACAAGCAAAGAAGGGCAACCGCAACCCCAAACCAAGCTGAACTCACCCATCTCACAATTGATTTGGAAAGCGAAGCAGCATCAGGCTGGGCTGGTAGTCGGACGGGAGACGACCATGGAATGCCATGACTCTCCAGGGAGAATTAAGGTGGGGGGAATGCGCGAAAGATAGTGTGGACACCACTAGGTTGGAAGGGCCCATGGTCTCACCTGGTCCAAGGCAGCATCCTATGTTTCACTCATCCGCAATGTACCTGTTCAAAAGGCTGAGAGAATACTAGAATGAGGAGGAAGAGGAGAGGCACCTTCTCCCATCTTCCACAGGCTTTGCAGCGTGGGTTCAGTGAATCCCATGTCCAAAAAAGCTTTAAACCCTCCATCTCAGTACCACATGCCGAGAAGGAGGCTATTTAGGCCCCGATCCTGAGTTCAAGGCTGCACCCAAAGGAGTTGGAGGGGGTCTTAGTGGAAAAGCAGTTGCTGAACTGAGGGTGGCCATTTCAGAGAAGAGAAGCTGATGATGATTAATGAGTTGGAGGGACTAACTCGGGGAAAAAGAAGAAAGAGGGAGAGAGAAGAATTAAATATTTACAGCTTGACTAAACGACAATTAAAGGGAGTGGTGTGGGGGAGGGAAGGAAGATAAATATTTTAAGGGTATCATCACTGCAGCTTGATGGCGGAGGGGAGAAGACAGAAAGAGTTGTTTAGGATGACTCAAAGAGAATGCCAGACTAAAAACTAAGAAGGCAGAAGCAACCCTGTGCATTTACTCAGTCGAGCGGGCTCTGCATTTCTAGGAAGCATGACGGCCGCTGCCACCACCTCTTGCCAAACACACCGACCAGAGAGTCTCAAAGGTAAGGGTGAACCACTCTGGGGGGCTGGGGTCCCTTTTGCACCCCCAGCCCCCTTATGCAGGCCACGCCAGGGCTGGGAGTGGCCCAAAACCGACACCAGAAGTGATCACATGCCCCTCTGCAGGTGGTAGCAGCTTTCTGAGTTTAGGCTCAGAAATTCCTCAAATGCAAAAACTTATTGCTAGTGAAATGATCTTTTTAATTTTTTTTCTAACACAGGAGGCAGGAAGTGGGCCCCACAAGAACAGAGGGCCTGAAAAACAACCTTGCAGGCCAATACCAGATGGAGATCACAATTCACCCACGCCTGCTCAAGACATACCCCATGCTAAGAAGACGGCCCAAAGGAACTCTGAATTATATGTCCGCAACACCTCTCGTCTGGCCTTCCTTGCAGGGACAACGTAAAACCGGGCAGGTGAAGGTCTGCGGTGCAAAGCCAGAAGGTCTCCATGCGAAGCACCAAGCCAAGGAAGCAGACCAGACACTGGCCAGAGAGGAGGGCTGAGGTTGACCTCCAGAAAGCTGTCTTCCACGCTGGACTGTGACTCGGCAACAAGAGAACTGGCGTCACCTGCAAAAGGTTGGAGGCTTAATCCCCTTCATCTCCAGACTGACGGGTGGGTGGGGAAAAGGACCAATTAACAAGGCTTGGGAAAAGATTCACTTGAACTAGGTTCCTGGAGAGCCACTGCTGGTTGGAACAGTTGATCCCATGATATGCAGCTGGAGAACATTAAGGGAAAGACGGCACGTAGGGGTGAGGTAGTTAGCTGAAGGACAGAGGCTGGACAAGATATTCACCACCCAATGTTTATCATTTTCAGAGAAGACCATCTCCCATAATGTTCATCATGCGGGGGGTTGGGAGGTGAGTTGCTCTATACTGTATATACATTTACACTTCATATGGGCCTGCTAGATGGCACAGCTAGCTGGGGGAATGTGGACCTCCAGTGCATGTGGAGCGCCCTGGGATAAGGAAGGCTGCTTTGTATGTTCTGCATCTGTCCCAATGGCATAATCACCCTCTCTCTCTGAGTGTGTGTGTGTGTATCATAAGCTGGACTGCAGAAATCTTCGAATCATAGAATAAGGGAGTTGGAAGGGTCCTGTAAGGCCATCAACTCCATCCCCCTACTCAAGGCAGGAATCCAAATCAAAGCAGATCTAACAGATGGTTGTTCAGTTTTCTCTTGAATACCTCCAGCGTTGGAGCGCTCACCACCTCCCAAGTTCATGGGTTCCACCGTCGTACTGCTCTAACAGTTAGGAAGTTTTTCCTGATATTCAATCAAAATCTGGCTTCCTATAGCTTGAGGGCTTCCTATAGCTTGAGCCCATTATTACATGTCCTGAACTCTGGGATGATGGAGAACAGATCCTGCCCCTCCTCTGGATGACTACCTTTCAAGTATTTGAAAAGTGCTCTCCTATCTCCCCT
Organism: Intellagama lesueurii; assembly: GCA_037013535.1. Taxonomy (NCBI): domain Eukaryota; kingdom Metazoa; phylum Chordata; class Lepidosauria; order Squamata; family Agamidae; genus Intellagama; species Intellagama lesueurii. The sequence continues at coordinate 17,578,238 of JBAJHW010000012.1, read as the reverse complement.
CAGTCTTCTTTGCTCAAGGCTAAACATACCCACTTCTTTCAGTCTTTCCACATTGGGCTTGGTTTCCAGTCCCCTGATCATCCTGGCTGCCCTCCTCTGAACTTGCTCTACTTCGTCCAGGCCAAGCAATGCTTGTTTACTGCCTGCTTGAAATAAATCCTTTTACTAGCTGTGGAATCCACCTGCCAGGGTGGCTAAGCGGCCAATCCCACCACTGCTCGAGAACCACATATTTCAAGAAGAAGCAGTCGTAATAGTAGCAGTAGTGTTTTCTCTCGCATTACCTAATCACATGGCCAGCTAATAAAGTCCACTGGCAGAAGGGATAAGACAGACCGGGTCTTTCTTCCTTCAACATGTGATTTCATCTGCAGAACTTGCAGCTATAATATGCTGCGGTGCTGGTGGCAGTGGCTAGGTCACTGGTTCAGATGGCTTTGAAACAGAACTAAGAAAGGCAGTGGGAGGGCGCTCCTTTGTGTTTTGGGACTGCAATTCCCAGAATTCGCCCCCCCCCCCCAAAAAAAAAAACCTCTGAGAACTGCAGCCCAAAAACCCAAATCTGCCCCATCTACTTCTCTTATCTTTACTTTCTGTTGTGGATTAAGAAAAGAAAAGGGGAAGGAGGAGAAAGTGAAAAGGGGAAACGGGAAGGGAAAAGAAAAGAAAGCTGCTATGGTGCTTACTGGAAGTTATAGTCTCGCTGCCCATTAAGGTCTACAGAGGGCACCTCCCAAAGAACTACACTACCTCGAAAGTAATGAATGAAAAGCTATTAGCATCTGTGGGGTGCAAGTCAACGATGGGAAACCTCTTTCAGACCAAGGGCTGAATGCAAGTTCAGGCCGATTCTTGAGACAGGCAGGGCTAAAGGAACAAGAAGGAACCAAACCGAACAGCCGATTTCCACCAAAACCTCCACAGAGACATGTCACTCTTTTAAGTGTGTAAGAAACCAGACCCAAAGTTGGGACACCACCCAAAGGGGGTATCCTGGGGAAGGCAAAGCAGTAATCCAGGGAACCTGCAGAGGCACTTAAGAGGACCGCAGGAGAGCCAAATTCAGCCCCACTCTTGGGCTAGAACAGGGCTTCCCAGCTGTGGGTGCCCAGATGTTTTTGGACTGAACTCCCAGAAATCCTGACCAGCACAGCTGGTGATGAAGGCTTCTGGGAGTTGAAGTCCAAGAACCTCTGGGGACCCAAGGCTGGGAAGCGTGTGCAGAGACTAGATGCCTCTGGATATCCTTCCCAAGGAGCCGGTCAAAGGGACCGCCTGCTCATCAGTTGAAGAGTTTGCTGTGCAATGCTGGACCAGGTGCAATCTTTGGTCTGAACCTGTTCGTGCACCATTATCCTCCCCTTCTCCCTATGCCTCACATATTCCCTACTCTTTTTTGCCCACAAGCCCCAGTTCTCCTCCTCCTTGCCTTCCCCCCCCCCCCCCATTTACAACCAAGACTATAAAACACAGCACAAGAAGCACTCCCCACCCACCCAGGCTCCCATCCTTTCTGCTGATGCCCAACGAAGTTCAGCTCTCAATAATGCAATCGGAGTGTTAAATCAAGCCAGGCGTGCCGCCTGAAGAGCCGACTGCGCTTGGATTTGCAGCACGCCGCAGAAGGGGCACATTCTGACTTGCTGTGAGCCGCGTTCGCTCCGACAAGCCCCTCGGTTGCTAAGTGCCGGCTGCTGGAACTGGTTTGCTCTTGCTTTCCGCCCCTGACCTTGAAAAGATTCGCATCTGTGGATCAAGAACCACTGCTTATAATTGGGGGTGGGGGGTGTGGAATGGAAAGAGAGGGATCCTGGGGACCCCAAAGGACACTCGCGAACACAAACATTTATTTTAATGCTGCCCTTTCCTCCAATAGCACATTTGGTAAAGGAGGAGGGGTGGGCCCCTCTTTCTAAGCCTTGACACTTGCAAAACACACATACACACACCACCCAACACCCTGCTGTAACACATGTCATTGGCATTCCTTGCTTGGCACAACTTCTGCAGTGGGGAGGGGGGGAAATGAGCGACACGGGGTGTGCATGTGTGAAAAATACTTACCCTGCAGCAGGGTGGGGCGGTGGGTAGAGAGCCCCTGCGGAGCTTTTAAGGAAGAGACCACAGCGCCATCTAGGGGAGGCTGAAGGGAAAGGATGATGTCTGACTCGGCAACCGCACCCGGGAGAAAGAGGCTGATGGCCATAAGCCTTAGGCTGTGGCAGGGAGAGGGCAATTCTGCTGGAGGGTCTTCTCCCGGCTGCAAAGCAGCCAACGGACTGGGGAGTGATGGGGAGATGCAGCAAGGCTGGGGCTTCTGCTCAAGAGGGAGACAAGAGCCAAAAGTGGCTTAGGACCTCGGATCCTCGGGTTGCCTTGCCCGAGCTCAGAAAGCGAAGAACTCTTCCTTTCAAATCAGTTTCGATCTAGCCTCTCCGGCACCCAAAAAAAAGCCCAGTGCCCCACAATGGGAAACATCCCTGTCCATCCAAATCCTTGTGAATTGCTGCCAATCATCATCACGTGCCATCAGGTCTATTCTGATTTATGGCAACCCATTTTTCCTAGGGTTTTTTTCCAAGTAGAGAATACTCAGAAGTGGTTTACTGGTCCCTCCTTCTGGGGGTGCCCTGGGACTGTGCAGCTGGCCCAAGGCTGCCCAGGTTGGCTCCACTCGCAGGAGTCACGGTGGAACTCCCAACCACTGGCTCCACCGCCAGAGGTCTAACTCACTGAGCTATCCAGTTGGCACTGCCCATTAGAACACACCATCTATTCCAGGCGAGATGGATTCCCAGACCTGGCCTGATGAAAAGCAGACACTCCCTACACTCTCCTGGAGGCAGCCTCTGTTGGAACCCACTCTCCCAGTGCCTCGTCGAAAGCCTCAAGGAACCCCGTGATTCCCAGAGATCTACTTCCCAGAAGAGGAGCAGCTGGGAACCAAACGGGGGGCCAAGAGGCTGTTCCTCTCCTGCTGTTTTGGGACTTGCATTTCCATAATTCAGCTTGGGGGATTCCTGCTGACTTATGGAGGAGGAAGTCCATTAAATACCAAAGTACCAGCCTGAGACACGAGACGTCCCCGCGCAGTTGCTCCACCAGGGGATTCCCACAGGTTGTGGGGCAAAGCAAAAGATCCACACCACCACTGTTAGTTAGGATTTCTGCGGTACAATTTTTTCTTTTTCTTTCTTACCTAGCTTAGTTAGTCTTTTATCCATTAAGGCTTTTTTTCTTCTTTTTTGGTACAGATCCCACTGCCAGCTGGCCTTTGAGCCATTGCCAAAAAGGATGCTTGCGAGCAGATGAAAAACTCCTGTCCACCACGTCCCTGAAACTAATGGCTCTGTGTATCCTTTACTCTCATCCCAGATCACAGCTGTTTGCATTAACCCCCCCCCCATTCGCAGGAATGCTTCCCCCCCCCCTTGCAGATCTGGAAATGCACAAATATTGTCACAGATCTGGACAAGGATTGGCTCACAATGTCAACAAAAAAAGGAGAGGATTGTTGCACCCTGGATTCAACCCCGGGCCGGGTCAGGGGGCTGCTCCACAGCCCTCATCCAAGCCAGTGGATGGAGATTTCAAGACAGGGTGACTCCAGCTAAACATTGCCAAGGATGACTTGCTACAGGAGCTGTTTGACGGGGGAACGGATTACTTGGGAAAGGGATGGATTCTCCTTTGGTGGTGGTTTTTAAACACAGGCTGGCTGACCATCTGCCCAAGCCGCTTGAGCGACAGATTCACTGCATGGACAGAAGTTAGACTACACTTCTAGGATTCAATAAAAAAAAATTGGAGGAAAAATAATAATTTTACGAATCAATGCCTTGCGAAATGGTACCCAAAGAGCTGGGCAGCTGCCACTCAAGATGCCTCAAGAAGATGAGTAAGGGGAACCCTAGACAACGCCTAAGCCATTGCTCTCTCCTTGAAGACAGGATCATTACAGCTCTGGCACATATCTCTTCCCACCTGTTTAACTCCCTTTTGAAGCTGCACTCTTTCAAGGCTTCAAAACCGATCCCCTAGCACTACAGGTATAACAGGACCCCCATAGGCACAGGATCAATCTCTGCTGATTCACTGATCCATGGTCTGAAAATCGGTAAACCCACCTTTGTATCCTCATTGGGGTTCTGTTTTGTTTCGGGTTTTTTTGTTTTGTTTCTTTTTGCTTTAAATATTGTCTTTCAGTGATGGAAGCTGCCTTGGGTCCTTTTTAAGGAGAAAGGTGGGGAGGGAAAAAAAACATTTTTAATTAAAACTACTAAAAGAAAAATCCCAGAAAAATAAATTTCAGAAGGTGAAGTTACAGAAATGAGCACTAGAGGGAGGGAGAGACCATGCTATGTATAGTATTTGCTATTAAAAGTGTTCACTATAATCCGTGTTTTCCAGCATCTACGAGGCGTATGTGTGCTTGCAACCGATTCCCCACGGATATGGTGGTCCTACTGTAGTACATTTGTGGTCCACACACACACACACACACACACACAAACCTCTTCACCACCAAAAGATGAATTATGGAGAGTGCCACCAAAACGCAAATGTATAATACATAATTATACCTTTGTATTAATACATTACATCCAACCCCATGAGACTTCCAGAGACATTTGGTTAGCCAGAGGAGAAGCTGTCAGATAAAATGGATTTGTTTGATTCCACGGGAGCCTCCTTGGCCCTCTTTCTTCCTCTCTCACTTCAGTATGAGCCTTAGACCACCGTCTGTCTGATCTACTTTGGTTTGGATCCCTGCCTTGAGCAGGGGGGGTTGGACTCGATGGCCTTATGGGCCCCTTCCAACTCCATGAGTCCATGATTTAAAAAGGGAGTGAACAACAGGAAAACGTGGTACGGCCAAAGAACATTGCAAGATTTGCAGTGATCTTTGTGAGAAAACGGGAACTTAACAACAAAAGGAGGGGAGGGGAAACAAAGGAAGGAGGCAAGTCATGGAAGTAAACAGCTGCAGTTGGGCTGCTTGGAGAGCATAATCCCGCACAGGAAAAAGGATATTAAAGTTTCGATCAGCACGGTTCTGAGATATTGGACAGGCAAAGAATGAGAAAACTGGGGAAGGAATGTCTGAGTCTGGGGGAGAGGGTGGAAAATCCCCATAGATGAATTCAATTAAGATCTAGCAGAGGGTTTTGTTTTGGGGGGGGGGGGGGGGAGAAACATCCACTGACGTTATGGGGAGTTTTAACAGCATTCATCTTGGCAGAGTTCCCAGCTCGGGCCAAGCCAAAAGCTGCCTGGTGCTGAAAGAGGCCGTTCGGCTGAGAAAGTTGCTCCTAAAGCTGAGTGAGGTGTCCCAAGATTCGTTGCAACAGAATCGTCATGTTTCATAGTTCTACAGCCACACACGCCCCCCCGAAGTCTGCTTCCCCATAGCCGGTGCCCTTGCAATGTGTGGGGCTACAATTTCCATAATTCCTTAAAAGAGTAGCTTTACGCACTGGTGAAACCGTAAAGCGCAGAACCACCTCATCAAGTGCAAAATGCAGCACGTTCAAACGGCGGCTGAAATCAGCTCCTGGAAGGCTAAACAACATACAGTACGACGTTTCCCTGGTTTTCGCAAGAAAAGAAACCAGAAGTTTCTCCTTTTAGTATCACTGCATCTCTTAACCTTTTAAGGTTTAAACCCGCCAGGGCTGCAGTTATCAAAGGTGAGCAAGTGTGTTGCAAGGAAATACATAAAACCCAAACAATAAACAAGCTGGATTTTTGTTACATAGCCTGTCTACCACCCCATTGCTTCCCAGAAGTCCAGAGAAAGACATCTTTGCATTGTAACCCTATAAAGGAAGGAGCGTGCTATTTGTCCAAGCCAAAACTGAGCGAAGCACAGCCCACGTGTAACTCACCCCTCCCACTTTGGTAGAAAACTTCTAAAGTTAAATTTAGGGTAGCAGGGGGGGGGAAATCTTTGAAAAAGGTCTTCCCTGGACTGAAAAAAGACCAGAGAGGGCTAAAACTATAGCAAAATTACCTACAGAGCTCATAAGACATGGGCTTCCCAAATAAAAAGATACAGATATATATAGATATTTTGATATAGATCTTTTATTTAGGAAGCCCAAAGATCTATATCTAAATATATCTATATATACATATATCCTTTTATTTAGGAAGCCTACATCTTTTGATCTCTATAGGTAATTTTGCTATGGTTTTGGCTCTCTCTGGTCTGTTTTCAGTCCAGAGAAAACCTACACAGTTTATAGCCTTCCTAAATAATATATATAAATAAAATAAAAATCAGCAGCAGTGCAGCCCCCAGTACTAGAAGGGCCAATACAGTCACCGACCAGCTGGCTCACCCTGGATAAAATCTTCCAGTCCAAAAGGTTTCATCTTGTGCTTTCAGACATCACCAACAGACACTCTAGCTCGGTAAATTAGTATGGAGCTTATCATGGCTACAGATTTCTTGGCTGATTTTCCAACCATTTACTAGAAGCAGAAGAAGAGGCATGAAAAGGGTAATAGTAGTAGTGCTACAGGTATAAAATCTGGGGAACAGGATCTCCTGTGGTGGTATTTGAGCCACTGTGCTCCCTGAGCACGTTTTCAAGCTTTGGCACCGTCCTAAGGACTAGAACCTTACATCTTTAAAAAAGAAAGCAGTTCAAAGCATGAGCATGTTTTAAAAAGATCAACCAACAAACACTTGTTTATTCTCTTCATTGTTCCGTCCAGAGCCATCACGTCAAAACGGACACACAGTGACCCTAACAGGGATTCCAAAGGAAGTGAGATAAGTGGCTGCACAATTTCCACCTCCCCCTCTCCCGCCGCCGTGATTTTCCATGGTCAAGCAGGGATTTGAACTCAGGTCTCCTGATTCTCAGTCTGTCACTGTAGCCACCCACACTTGGTATCTGTATTCTCCTCGCTGCTTAATCGTGAGGCCAGCAACTCTGTCTAATTTAAATGTAAAAAATTTCTAATGAACAATTGGGAATCAGGAGACCTTTGCTGATTTTCTGCCAGTTGCCCAGATCTACCAGAAGACAGTAAACCAGCCATCATAGCACCATCTGAGTGGGATTCAGAGTGGAGGGGAAGTTCTTAGGCCACCCCCACTGATGCTAGCTGGGAGAAAAGTATTCAGGCATTCCCCACCACCAAGACTTCTCTATTCCTTCTGCTAGTCCAAGCCATGACGATACAGCCAAGGAGACAGAAATCATTTATTCCTATCGTAGGTTTTATAAAACCCTGTTACTCATGTTAACGCTGTAAGAGGGAGAGAATACATGGGAAAAACTGGTCATATGTTTGGCTTCTACTCACCTTCGTATCAGTGACTGCTGGAGGTTTCTACAAACGGTGAGAGATTCCCCCGTAAACATGTGACACATAATGACCTCAAGACACACGGCCATGAATGACATCACAGCATCCGGCTGCAGGGTCCCGCTCCGGGAGATGATGCAAAGGCGCTGCAGGGAAGAGCAGTAGCTCAAGGCTTGGAAGAACTGAGCGTTGGCATTGAAGTACGGCTGCTCTAGTCTGCAAGGGAAAAGCAGGGATCAAGCATGATGCTTCGAGGGGCTTGCGAGGAAAAAGGGGGTGATTTTGTAAAGTGGGCGGGGAAGAGATCCTGGCAGCTGTCATTCACAGCAGTGAAACTTTCCAAAGCTCTAACAACTATTTTCCTGGGTTAAGATAAAGAAAGACCTGGCTCCTGGACATGAAGCAGAAATCTACTGGGGATTCTCCCCACCCACAACTTTACAGAGTATCTATGGGCCACAGAACTGTAAGAAGCAGCACGTAAGTATACTGGTAACTCTGGTGGATTTATCTGCAGTTTGGAACCATGTCCCACATGCCGAATGTCTAAATGATTAGGTTCCGTTCACTCTGCAGACATCCCAGAAGGAAGGGAAAGTCAAAGAGGAATTCCCTGCTCAAGGAATTCCCCCCCACTCCCATATCATGGGAATAGAGAACAACTAGGAGGCAAAAATGATGGGGGAGGAAGGAAGGGCTTATATCTTGAAGAGTGCAGCACAAACTTCTCTGGCTTAACTGTCACCCATCAAAGAGGCAGGCCAGTAGCCACAGATGAGCTTCATACACAAAGCAATCTTCTCACCAAGAAGGGTTTCAAAGGCTGTAAAAGAGCAGGACCCTAGCCTTTGCCGATCTGGCCCAGACCATCGATGGCGCTGGGCTGGGAACGAGCTGAATCTGTAGGCTGAGACATCGGGAAGGCGCCAGGTTGTTAAAAGCTGGCAGTGGGTTACAAACAGTATATACAGCATGGGGAATGGAGGAGAGATATTTTGCAATACATGGATCATGCCAGCAGGTGATGCTGCTGCTTTATGATCCTCAGAAGATATAACTGATTTATTTCTTTATTTTCGCCCTGATTTTTTTCAGTTTTCCTTCTCCAACAGTAAGAAAAGCTTCACTCTCAGACACTCAAGAGTGATCCCTAATTGCACCCAGGGACACACACACCCCAGGCATCCTTTTTTTTCCTTTTTCCTGCATTGGGGGGAAAAAAAAGAGGGTTTTCCTGTCCTGAGTTGTCTCAGTGCCAGCTACAGAAATGCCTACCTATAGACTCCAGCAGAGAATGGGAAGGTTACTTTGGGGGAAACTACAACTCCCAGGGTGCCTCAGACAACACTGACTACCTTGGCTAGGCTTCCTCTGAGAAATTCCGGCCCTGCCAAAAGTAACTTCTCCCCGCGGATACCTGTGTTGCCGCCCTAACCCTAACCAAGAGGTCCAAAACGGCAGTCAGAAACTTATATGACACAGAGCAAGTGCTCTAACACGAAGCAGCCGGCCTCTTTTGCCTTGACAGGCAAAAGGATAGTCGTGACCCCACTGTTAGATAAGTGACCTACTTTGGATTAGGGCATGATCCACTGCAAGAGGGAGAAGAGAGTTTGTTTTTAAAGACCAGAAATTCTGAAATTTCCCATCTGGGACAATCGTGTCTGCTGAGAGACTCTGGAACTCACAATGTCAAAAAAAATCTTAACTTTCCCCAGCTCTGTCAACCCCCACAGCCGAAAACTAAGAAGAACCAGCCCCACTCCCATCTGTTAAGAAGCAACCCTAGCTTTCAGAGATTTCTCCCTGCTGCAGGAAGGTAGAAAGCTGCACTTCACGAAGGGAATGAGCCGATGACTCAAGAGCGGCCCCATCTTTAGATCCAGAAGTTGGCCCCTCCTTACCGCAATGACCAAACAAGAGGAAGCGACGGCAAAGACCCATCTGGCCATCCTCACCTGAGATCCCGCAAACATCTGCAGTGCTTCAGCATGTCCATCAAGGCCGACATGTACGTGACATTGCCCGTCGCCCCCAAATTGGCCAGCGAGAGAGTCCGCAGGCGTTGGCACTGGGTTCCGATGCTAACCAGCCCTGAGCCGCTGAGGATATTGGGCAACTGGGCTAAGGTGAGGCTCTGCAGGAAGGCCAGCTGGCTGACGGCGGCCACCTCCAGGTCTCCCACATGCTGGGCCCGCCCGCAAGGGGGCAGGGAGTTCCGAATGGCCGGCTCATTCCTGGGCATGGCCGAAGAGAAACTGGACCCGATCAGCTCCAATCTCTCCAGAAACGGGAGGCTTTCCAGGAGAGTCCAAAACACAGAGCTGTGTGGTTTAGAATTCCCCGGCTCGAGGAGATTCCTGGAGCAGCTTTGCACCCCAATCCGGACTTTCTTCCCAAAACCTTGGGAGGCTGTGCTCACCACGGGCTGCACAGAGGGCTTGTCGACCGTTAAGGCAGAAAGGTTAGCCACCGCGCAAACCGGCAAGGCTAGGGACAGGAGGCCTTTCAGGCGGGCAAGAAGCTGGCACAAATGTTTGCCCAAGCCCTCCGAGCTGTGATGGTGGGCCCCCGAGAGGTTCAGGTGCCTCAGGTTGCAGCAGGAGGTCACGAGGGTTTCCACAATGCCATTGTCGATATCATCCTCCGCCTTCCGCAGCAGGGAATCCGGGGAGAGGCAGTGGACGCAGCCGCTTAGGTTCAGGCTGACCAGGCTGCGGAGGTCTTTGCCGCCATTTAAGACCCTCTGGACCAACTGGCTGCCTGACAAGCTGCAGCGGCTGAAGCTGAAGTAGAACGGGTTGCTGAACCTCAAGAGCTGGAGGAGGCTGGAGCCGTTCATCCACGATCGAGGAAGCTGTAAGGCATCTAATGTCACATTCCGGGCCATGGAGTCCAAGAGGTTTTTCACGGCGCAGCTCTGGGCAAAGCCACCGGGGGCGGAAATGAGGAAGGCGTGTAGCTTCTCCGGGGTCCGATCACTCAGCACGGCCAAGTACAATCTCACTACCTCCTGATTGACCGGGCCGGGAGCGAGCCTGGCGTAGAAAACCCGGAGGTTCTGGTAGTGGGGGACGTTGCTCTCGCCCACCATCAGCTGACCAGAGATGATCAAACCCTCCCGTGACCTGTCAAGGATCTCGAAGTACAGGAGGAGTTTTTCGAGGCTGGTGCAACAGGGCACCACTCCGTAGGAGGGGGTGTAAAGCGTCTGCTTGAGCTCCAGCACCCGGCTCAGGGTGGCCTTGCATTCGCTGCTCAAGTGGGAGGCATCGAACCCCGGGTTGACGTCAATGGCCAGGGAACGGAGATGCTGCAAAGCGGAGAGCATCTTGGAGAGGCGGAGGGAGGTAAGGTGGCAGCCGGACACGTTCAGTTTCACCAGGTTCTTGCAGCGGGTCACCTGGTCAACGGTAGCCCCAGGCAGCCAGTAGCAGCCGGTCATGTTCAGCTCATGAATCTCTTTGCCGATCTCTCTCAGGAGCTGCTTCGCCTTATCTTTGTCCACCTGTTTGAAAACAGTCAAGCAATGAAAAACAACTGCAGAAGGTCAACAGGAAAGCGCTTGAGATTTTTATGACTACTGGCAACTTCTCAGGGAGAAACATTTGACATGCCATGTCAAGCGGTGTGCAAGCCCCAGGTGTCCAGATGTGGGCAGAGCTAATTTTGCCCCCAGGGACTTACTAAAATCCAGTCCCCTTTGGGAAGGGCAGTTATCTCACATATTTTCAGATCCTGGAGTGGCTGAAGTTCATTCCATTAAAAAAAAAAAGCAGCTTTAAAAATGTCTCTCTCCTGCTCTAAAGGAGGATCCAGATCCTGTTTTAGAAGCAAATCACTGTCTTGGAAGCTTCAAGGAACAACAGCTCTCCATGGTTGGCTAGAAGAAACACTGGAGGGGGAGCACTCCAAAAGTTGCAACCCATCATCATCATCCTCATTTTAGAACTGCAGAGCTGGAAGGGACCCCATGGATCATGGAGTCCAGCCCCTGTCAAGGAGGTGCAGTGGGGAATCGAACCCCCAACCTCTGGCACTGCAGCCAGATGCATAAAACCCCTGAGCTATTCAGCCATTTGTTGATGGTTTGATTCCCACCCATATGGCCTACAAATGTCCTTTGAGCCTTCAGGCAGTACCTCAGCCTTTCCCACATGGGAAAACGCACACACATAGACACACACAAATGTCCACAGCAGCATCAGGGACTTTTGCACACATCTCATGTCCGAGCCTGAAGACCTGCACGGTGGCTTAGAATCTACCCCTTCAAACAGGGCTGTTTGCCCTGGATGTTCCTTCGTTCAAGGAAAAGAGAGAGGATGCCCCTGAGTGACCTCTTTTGAAACATTCTCCTTTCAAGCAGAGAGAAATGCCCTCCCACGTCTTCAGCCTGGGATACCAAATTAGCCGGCCGAAAATAGGATAACAACTTGCATGCACTGGTGACAAGGTGAGTGGTGATCACGAGGCAATCTCGCCTGGGGAAAAGGCCTAAGCCGGAAGGCTTTGCGACCTAGCTAGGCCTAGTTCCATGCAGCTTCCTGTTTAGAAAGGAAGTTCCCAGCTATAGTTTGTGAGTGGAAGATGAAGGACAGCCTCCAAAAATGTCAGACTATACCACGCCTTCTCTCTCCCCCTCTGGCACCATGCCAGTCACCCAACTTTTCTCAAGGCCAGAATAACAAAGTGAGGGCATCCTCTGAGTAAATTCTTCACGGGGATGACTTCTTGCTTAAAACCCCAACATTTTCTTGCATTCCCCCGACCCCTAACAAACACCTAGAAACACCTTTGAATGAAAGAGCAAGCACCAAAACTCACAGCTCCACCCCAATAGGATTCCCTCAAGGCTCTTCCTCACCTGATAGTCCTTGTGCAGGATCACAGCATGGGTGAGGCTTTTGTCGTGGCTCAGGACAGAAAGCTTTCGGCAAACCTTCCGGACGTTCAGGACGAGATCCGAGATGGGGGTGTATCTCAGGATGTGTAAGAGGATCTCATCTGAAAATTCCATTAAGTTCATGCTGTTGCTTTCCTCTCCGCCTGCCTCACTTGTCACTTCCTGAAAAAAGGGAGAGAAACAGAGCTTGGAAGGCGAAAAAGGAACACATCTAAAAAGACGACAGCCTGGCTCAAAGATCTCATCAATTTAAATCAATAACGGGTCTTGTAAATTTACATTGGTGCTTCCACAGGGTGCTCCGCACAGGCTGTGGTGGGCAGTGACTGTCCTTTTCACCTACGATCCTCATCAACCCAAGTGTCCCACCCCACTGAACCACAGAGCTCTCTCTATGACTTTGGGCCCATCATACTCCCAGCATCGTCATGGAGAGACAGCGAAGAGAAGGAAAGCCATGTGCTCACTGGACTAGAAGAAAGGCAAGATGTAAATATAACTAATAAACGAACAAATAACAATCGTATACCCAAAGGTGCAATCCGAACATACACGGAACGCCACCGTGGTTCACCCTTGATTCTGCGTGACTCTACCGCTCATGGAGGAAAGGCTGGGATATTTCAGATGCACACACAGCACAGAAAACAATGCAAAATCCAGCATATCAAGGACCATTACCATTATTATTATTTTTCAAATGAAAATTTCCATGGTTAAGCTTGATGGAGCCTAAAAGAATGGATTTTCTGGATCGAGCTCTACTGGGACCTTTGAGGGGGCAAAGTAGAAGGGTACTTCCCCTGTTTTAGAAAGGCAGAAGCCCCCTTTCTTCTGTTTTAGTCTTCATTCAAGGATGCCTTGTACTGCTGAGTATTTGCATTTCAAGTGTAAAAGAATCCAGGAATGTATGGCTTCCTGTTCCTTTTCACAGGATTAAACAAACAAACAAACAAACAAATTTAAAGATAACCTTGAGTTAAAACTGAAAATAATGGAGTGTATGTAGTGACTAATATGTCCCCTTTATTTCACTGGGTCTACTCTAGATGAAGCTAGCCTTGGCTTGAGCTCCGTGACTGAGGATTTTTCCCTTTTCTTACCCACATCATTTCCTTCTCTCAAGGTCCCTGAGATTGCATAGTATTACCAACATCTATGGCTAACAAGATCGAATAAAGAAATAGATAGATTTTAGCAGCAAACTTAATTCTTTCGAAATTCATAACAAGTACAGCTATAATCTCAAACTGATTTACTGAGCCATAAACATCATTTATACCAACAAGATGTACTTTTTAGTAAACATATTTATTAAACATCAAAGTTACAACAGCCAGAGTTGTGGAATCAGTGTTTTCAAACATGCTGAAAATTATGTTTCTATGGAAGACAGAATGTGAAATTGGATGCAGAATTCAGCTTCCCACAAACCTTAACTTTTGTTGAAAGCATAAGATAAATTCTAGTCCTTATGATCCAAAGTGTAAGGGTAATATCAGATGAAGCCTCAGAAGCCAGATATGCACGTGAATAACATTTCTGATAAAATACAAGGGCAGAAGCTTCAGGTCATAACATTTTCTCATCCTTTGCCCTCATTTATCAAGAAATGGAAATATGTGAAACCGAGAATGAGGTTGGAAATGCAAGGGAAGAAACAGGGAAGGAAAAAGCCAGAGGAAAAGAAAGTGTCTTACTAGAATATTCAGAGGTAGCCGTGTTAGTCTGTTTCAGTACGTATAACAAAAACTAGGGAGCGAAAAGGCGCTGTATGTATATGATGGAAGGGCATTTATATAAGAGAGTTTCCCACAAAATACAATGCAGAGGATTTACAAGCTGGAAAAGAAGCCAGTGGATGATACAAAGCTAGGAATGATGATGGAGCAGAATGTGGAAAAGCTCCTTTTGGGACCTAATAATAAAAGAACGACATGCTGCCAAGTCATTACATCCTGACTTATTGCAAACTCTTAAAAGAACCCGCATCAGCATGGGTTGGGTACTTTTCCAGTCTCTGGGATCTGGCCGAGGGGATTCAAGAGCAACTGAGGAGGACGGTGCAGGCAAAATCAGATGCATCATTCATTATAAACAAGATGAAAGGGGTGTAAATGGGGGAGAGAAGAGTTTCAGCTTTGTGGTGGTAATGAGAAAACTTGCTGCCATGTGATGGTTCAATGGGCACAGACGGGGTGCATCCCCTTCAAGGATCTCAAGCAGCAGGATTTGAGAGGGATGTAGCTCAGGTGAAAAAAAGCACAGGTAGGTGAGCCCCTTGCCCCTGCCTCCACACATGGCACCTCCAATTAAAAGAGGGGGGTAACGGGGGTACAATGAAGAGAGCACAAGACTACTGTGTTTCCCCGGAAATAAGACAGGGTCCTTATATTATTTTTTGCTCCAAAAAACGCATTAGGGCTTATTTTCAGGGGATGTTTTATTTTGCAGTCATGTCCTCTTCTTCTGGTTGCTGCACAATGGTGGAGGGAGAGGTTTCACTTAACTAGGGCTTATTTTTGGGGTAGGGCTTATATGACGAGCATCCTGAAAAACCATACTAGGGCTTATTTTCAGGTTAGGTCTTATTTTCGGGGAAACAGGGTAGGACTCAAGAGATGTGGGTTCGAGTGAGCCATGGAAACTCACTGGCCTTGGTCAAACCACTCCTTAAATGTCTTCCATGTTGTGAACCCCCTGATCGGCTCGCTGTAAGTCGGATGTGACTTGACAGCAAATGACCCATTAGAGGCCACTTGCACTTTGTTCCAGAGGTAGGAGCGCAACCACCGGCGATGCTGGCCTAGAGCTGAAGATCTTGCAGTCCAACAAGATCTTAGAACTGCGCAGCTGGAAGGGGTCCTGTGGGATCATCCAGTCCAGCCCCTGTCCAGGAGGACCAGTGGGAGATTCGAACTCCCAACCTCTGGCTCTGCAGCCAAAGACCTAAATCGCCGAGCTGTCCAGCTGGTGGATCAGGAGGGCCCGGAATGAATCCTTGAGTTAAGGGTGTTGGGGAAAGTCCTTCTCCACCCGAGGCCCGGGACAGACACGCGATTCTGCTTGCCCTGACGCGTGACCCAGCTGATTCAGACGTTCAACGCTCAGCGGGGAAGGCGAGGGGGGGGCAGCGTTGCCATGCACACGGGAGGATACCTATGGAAAGGAAAGGAAGGAGGGGATGGGGAGGAACAGAGTGGCGGGGAAGGAAGGGAAGAGTAAAGGGTCCTGGTCGCCATGGCAACCAAAAGGAGAGGCTTACCTCGCCGGAGGAGGCCATGGTCCGCAGCGAGATGCTTTCCGCTCCTCTCCCACGACTGCCTTCCAGCCGGTTCAGGACCAAACGCGCTACTTCCGGCGCGTTCTTGACATCACTTCCGCCCACTTCGCTCCCAGACCTCGCCAGTCTTTCTACTCCTTTCGCTTCCCCATCCTCTCTTCCTTCAGCCGCCATTTTGGGAGAGGCAGGTGGGAGCGCCGCCATCTTGGGAGTGACCCACGCTCAAGCCTTTCCAAGCTCGCACGCCTTCCGCCATCTTGAGGGTGGCATCACTGGCGCTCTGAGGGGTTGTCTTTTCTCCCTCCCCCGCCCGTTGTTTCCCCGTCTTTCTGGACCATACGAACTGAAAATGTCAAAAGCCCTTTCCAGTCGCTCTTAGGAGCCAATACTGTTGTCTCCTCAACAGTAGTTTCCTCGTCATAACTGCACCAGTTTTCCAGGCGCCATCTTAGGAGTGGCATTGATCCTGTCTTCCCACAAATTAACGCAAAATCTCACGCAATACATCTACAGAGAGCCTCTTCGTGTGAAAGCTGTGCACGCTTTTTTTGGGGAGGAGAATTTCACTGAAGTCCCCGTGCAAACCTATTCAGTCATTGCCACTGTGGGAGCCCCAAAACGTCATGCCTCAGGCCCATCAAATGTATGACTCCAGGCAGCAAAATTTCTTGGGCTGCTCCTGCTTCCCAAGTCTCACTTGTGGGTTTTCCACCATGAGGCAGATGGATGGACAGACCCCTGGTGGATGGACCAAGTCAGCAGGAGGAGGAAGAGCGTGTCGTTCTGCAGGTGGTCCAGTGTTGTTAGAGGACTACAGTGTCCATCATCCCCAATAGTTAAGACTAGGTTGAGGACCAAGGTTGCGTCCAACATCTTCACAGCTTCCCTACTTCTAGACTATATGGACATTTCGTCTGCCTCAGCAAAGGCATGTAGGGCTCTCCTTGTGAGCAGCTACCCATTGGGAAACCTCTCCTTCAATCCCGTTTAGAAAACTTTGTAAAGGTTGCAGCCATCAGAGCTTGTCCCTTCTTCCACCGCTAGCCATACAAAAACACTGCTGTGCACAACACATGGCCTAACCAGGAGCAGTGTGCCAGAGCAAGAAAGGACAGCAAAAGCCTCCGGGAGCTGAACACATGGACAGGATCCTCCATCCAGGAAGTACACCAGATTCAGGACCGCCGGCAGGATGCGGTTTGCATTCGGTGCAATTCTTCTAGCCCTCCTATGTACAAAACTGGTGCTTTGCTACGGATCCACAGCCCTTCTATTTCATGTCTAGAGTTTAAAGTCTAGCCAAATGGAACCTCAATATTTAAGCATTGCAAGCACGAGGGACAATTTAACAAGGGCCAAGCCATTAACGTCCATGCTTTCCGGAACAAGACTGTTGAGTCTAATCCATCAACATAAGGAATGTTATAAAGCTGAATATTTAACAACACACCCTTGCTTCTTTTCCGAAATTTACCAGGACAGTGCCTTTATTAGCATCTTTGTACAGCACTCTACTTAATCTATGCATCACTTAATGGGCTTTAAGTATACCTCTCCAGCTAAACCAGAAAGGGCAACAGATTGAAAAAAAGCTGAGTACTTAATGCTTCTCTTCCCCAGATACAGTAGTGGCTTTTCAAAAACCAACTGTCTCCTGGTATTTTTACCACCCAGGATTTCAGTAGTGGTGTGAATTCTTTTAAAGAATCTGCAAATACAGGCTTGTGTATAAATACAAAACCACCAAAGCAATGACTAACAGGATCAAGACGTTTCCGCAGTGCCGTTTAAACTGCCTTCTTGCTGCAGCGAAGTGTACAGTGCCAGGTCCGTTTCGCTTACAAGCAGGCGAGGTTGTGCCTCAAATGTTGTCTAAGCCAAGTTCAGTTTTCAAAGAGCCAGCTCTGTTGGTCTGTTTCTGCGCGTGTAACAGAAATAAACACAACACAGAGGTAGCACCTCAATGGCCAAATTATTTCACAGAGGGCTTTTGTGGATTAGAAAAGGATGTAATTAACGAAAGGTCACACTGAAAAAGATCTACTTCTGCATTTGTCTTGCTTTTGATCGTTAAGGTAATCCAGCCTTCATACAAGATACAAGATAGTCTTAACTAATCCACCCTCAGGTTACCAGATGTTGGGCTGCAGCTCCCATCCCTCTTAACACCAGCCAGATTGTTGATAAAGGAATACAACTACCGGTGGTAACCTTTTTTGCCTTGTGCCAAGAGCTAGCTTTGGCGAAAACGCGGAGTGTGGGAGGCATTACCATTTTTCTGCCTATACCCATTATTAATGTAGTCTTGCTCAGAAACTGATGGTTTTGCAATTTTTTAATCCTACAGTTGGGGAGTAAGATTATTTTTAGACTGCTTCTTTGGTCAGTCCTGGCCAGCATAATCAACGGTGAGCATCATTGGGGTTTGTACGCCACCAAGACAAACATCTTTCACCCCAGCAATGTGTTCTTTGATTTCACTTTAGAGAACCTGGAGCTTATAGCAGCCGCAAAAGGACCCTCATTGACAGCCTGCCCACCTTTGAATTTTTCGGGGTTTAAATGCAAATCTGAACACATGCCAGGCGTCCTGAAGGTTTTACAAAAAAGGGACTAAAAGTAACACAAAAAGCCAGACAGCCAAAGTCTATGGTGTGCATCTTTATTTGAACCGTTCTTTTAAGTCAGTGTACAGTTTCACCCCCACTGTATCCCGTATACATACTGGCACCAATTTTGCGTAAGGATTCCCCTAGGGGAGGGGGTAAACTGTAAGCCTTCACATCTAGATTGGGAAGAAGAGAAACATACAGCCCATTATTATTACTTTTTGCTTGACCAAAACAGAGGAGGGGGGGGGGAGATCAGAAAAGGGACCAAGTGTATTTTTGTTTTAAGGCGCAAGATACAGAAAAGACACTTGTCGGATCACATGATTTACATGCAAGCAATATTCCCAAAAGACCAGAAAAGGCTTTCTGCTTCTTTTGAGCTGGGCTGTTGCCTTCATAGTGGCTAGTTTAACTTCCTCTCAATTCATTGTACGGTATTTGGAATGACTATTTAAAAAAAGAACACAAATGTACAATCAAAGTCCTCAGATGCATGGTAGAACTTTTTGGGGGTGTTCGCTCCAACACTTTTATTATTATTATTTTTTAAGACTGCTGCTGTCAACCTTTCACCGTTCCAGTTTTTATATCCTGAGTCAAGCGCCAAAAAAGCAAATAAAGCCATGCCAATCTCAACTCTTGTTTTACGCACAGTTATGGGGTATTTTTTTTTGTCAAAAAAAGAGAAAAAATGTTATTGTGGTAAATAGTCCTGTTTTAGAAGCATTTGCGGTGAACGATGGAAGGTCCGGATTCATCGTATTCCTGCTTGCTGATCCACATCTGCTGGAAGGTGGACAGAGAAGCCAGGATGGAGCCCCCAATCCAAACAGAGTATTTGCGCTCAGGTGGAGCAATGATCTGCAGAAGAAGAGTTAAGAGTTAGAACTCAAAACAGCAAGACTAGCAAGCCACCCCTTTTTTGTGGGGGTTAGTCTTGGACTATGGGAACCAACACTCTAGTCTACCTGTGACTCTTAACAAGAGTAAAGAGACTACGCTAGTGGTTCCCAACCTCGAGTCCCCAGATGTTCTCAGACTACCAACTCCCAGAGATCCTGGCCAGCACAGCTGGTGGTGAAGGCTTCTAAGAATTTTAGTCCAAGAACATCTGGGGACTCACAAGGTTGGGAACCACTAGATTAGACAAAGGATCCATCAAGAAGGTTCTAAGTCTTGCATTGTCTATTTAGGAAAATGCAAACCAGTACTACCGATGATCCTTGTGGCAGAGACTGGGCCACAGAGGATCCTCAGCAAGTCCCAAAGAGCCAGACAGCCAACTGGATGAGTCCAACACCACCCATCTCAAAACTCGGTGGTTTATCTCAGAGATGGCTCTTAAAATGCTCCAAACTATAAGAGTCTAAAACTCACTCCCCTCCAGACAGAGAGTTGTAAAAAGATACATTCACCCAGCATGCCATGAACCTGTTTCTTGCCATCCAAGCAAGAGGACGCTTACCTTGATTTTCATTGTGCTGGGTGCCAGAGCGGTGATCTCCTTCTGCATTCTGTCAGCAATGCCTGGGTACATGGTGGTACCACCAGACAGAACAGTGTTGGCATAGAGGTCTTTACGGATATCCACATCACACTTCATGATGGAGTTGAAGGTGGTTTCATGGATACCACAGGATTCCATACCTGTTGGAAAACAGCAAGTCGAACACTTTCAAAGCCAGAAAGAAGACCCCCCAGTCAATTTGTTTCCAAAAGTAACTTGAGGACCATTGTGAGCTTTATCTATTTTAAGTCCCCACTTGGTGGCTGAAACACGTTTTTTGTTTGTTTGTTTCTTTAACTTACCCAAGAAAGATGGCTGGAAGAGGGCTTCTGGGCACCTGAACCTCTCGTTGCCAATGGTGATAACCTGTCCGTCCGGGAGTTCGTAGCTCTTCTCCAGGGAGGAACTGGACGCAGCTGTGGCCATCTCCTGCTCAAAGTCCAGCGCAACGTAGCACAACTTCTCCTTGATGTCACGGACAATTTCTCTCTCTGCTGTGGTGGTGAAGCTGTAGCCTCTCTCGGTCAAGATCTTCATGAGGTAGTCGGTCAAATCACGGCCAGCCAGATCTAGACGGAGGATGGCATGGGGCAGGGCGTAACCTTCATAGATGGGCACAGTGTGGGTGACACCATCACCGGAGTCCATCACTATACCAGTGGTACGGCCAGAGGCATACAGGGACAGCACAGCCTGGATCGCGACGTACATGGCTGGGGTGTTGAAAGTTTCAAACATGATCTGGAATGTCAAAAAAAGAGAACAAAACAATGAAGAGATCCAGTGGGCTGCAGTCTACTCTAGTCATGCTCGGGGGACAAACTTAATCCCTGAGAAGACCAATTCATGCTAGTCAGATACGAGGCAACACCACAGGGTCCTGAGGGTTAAGGTGGGCCTATCCCGGCTTGCAGTGTGAACCCCTTCCCATTCCCAAAAAGTACTCCACAAGGCAGAAAATGTTACGGAAGTCACTCAAACACAAGTCAAGGTTAGTTGAAAGAGAAATCAGCTGCTTATGTGATGCTAGCCAGTATCAGAGAGACAGAGAGAGAAGAAAAAGCCAATCTGGGAAAGAACAGATAAAAACCTTTCCAGATCCAGCAAGAGAGATTCAGACCAGAAAGGAAAACCCTGTAGAGATGAGTAAAAAAAAAAGAGAGAAGAAAAGTGAACAAAAGGAGAAAAATACCAATAGGCATCCTTCTCACAGCTTGGAGGGAGGCGGGTTTGAGGTGAGACTTAGCCACATACCTGTGTCATCTTTTCTCTGTTGGCTTTGGGGTTCAGGGGAGCCTCTGTGAGCAGCACAGGGTGTTCTTCAGGCGCAACTCTCAGCTCGTTGTAGAAGGTGTGATGCCAGATCTTCTCCATGTCATCCCAGTTGGTGACAATGCCGTGTTCAATAGGATACTTCAAGGTCAGGATGCCTCTTTTACTCTGTGCCTCATCCCCAACGTAGCTGTCTTTCTGGCCCATACCCACCATCACACCCTGAAGGGGGCAAGAGAAGGCAGGCATTAGGAACACAAGAACAGGATGTGAAACAGACTGCAGTTGCTGATGTAACCCAACCTCTCCTAAAAGCCCTTTTAAAACCATGCTGAGAAGTCCTAGGGTCAGTAATTTTATCTGCATGCTGCTTTTTTAGATAAATAGGAATGTCAGAAAGTACTGTGCAAACCCTGAGCTTTACTTCCTAGCACAAAGCATAGGTGTTCCTATTAAAAGCACCCACCTGAAGAAAGCTTTTCATCAGCCAATTACTTTAACTCGCTTTCTTAGGTTGCTGTTTTACTCCACCCATGTAAGCCACCCACTGTTTGTGGCAAGTTAATTCATCACTCTGAACTCAAGAAAGTGTCCATGAAGGTGTGGTTTCTGGAGAGGGAAGGGGTCACCTGTGCCTAGCAGGCTTCAGCTCCCTCACATTTTCAGAGCTCTGTGCAACCCCATCCTTGGGGAGAACCCTTTTCATTTCAGAGTAGACACCAGTAGAATAGACAAACCAATGGTTTGGATCAAAGCCTTTGTAAGGCTGTTTCAAACAAATTCTCAAAAATGAGCCACATCTCGACTTAGCTTGCGCATCAACAACCTGCTCACTCATTTCCAGCTGTGCTTTGGCAGAGAAGTGCCATGACTCTGCATTTCGTGCCTGGACCCAGAGGAATGCACGATCATCAAGCGGTACATACCTGGTGTCTGGGGCGACCGACGATGGAAGGGAATACAGCCCGAGGGGCATCATCCCCAGCAAACCCAGCTTTGCACATTCCAGAGCCATTGTCCACCACGAGCGCAGCAATATCATCATCCATGGCGATCTGGGGAGGGGAGGGAAACACAGAGGAAAGAGTGAAAAAAAAACCCTGCAGAATTCAGGAGCTCAGCCCAGAAGCGCACGCTTTTCGCCTTCTGCAACGGTGACAGAGCGCTGGTTTGATGCTGCGCCAAGCGGGACCACCCTTGCCCACTTCCTCCCCAGCTTCCTGTTTTGTCATGTCACACTTCCCATTCTCCGCCACTAGAGGGTGCCTCATCTGCCTTCTTGCAGATTTGGGACAAAGGAAGTTCTCCGCTCCAGTCCCACGTTATTACCATAAAAGGCAATGGTTCGAACCAGGCTGAGATGCACAGCCAGCTTTTGGAGAGATGATGGGGAAGCCACGCCCTTCCTCCACCCCCACCCCTCCATCCATGGCCAACTCAAGAGATGAGCATATGTCTGGTCACCACTCCCAAAGAGAGAAGAAGCGCCCGTCTGCCTGCAACACCCTTTTCAGACAAGATAAGGCCCTAACGGCCAAAAAAACAACAACACAGAAACTAGGGCAAGTTACCCACACCCTTTTTTTGATTGCTATTATTTTTCAAAAAGAGAAACAACTGGGCCCTGGGTTCCTCCCACCCTAACTCACTCATCTTGTTGAGCCTCACCAACCAGGTTGAGTGGGGGAAAAAAATATGCATTAAAATGGATTATAAAAGCAGATGCCTTACTGGCTTAACAACAATTTCAAGAGGCAGCCCCGAAATCTCTTGCTGCCCTTTTTTTAACTTCCCTCTACAGGGGACGCCCTTCCCTTGGGGGATCAAGATGCAATTTATGCAATTGCAGGCTGCAGAGAAAGGGAGCGAGGTCTGAAAGAACAGGAGCAGAGGAGAAGAACCGTAGAATTAAAGCTTCAGAATTAAATGTCATAATGGGACATCAACCGCCGCACAATGAAGCCAAGGAATATTGCTGCTTGGACCATTCCAAGGGGATTCCTTTTGAAAGCAGGATTTTCAATGTCCAGAGTTCTCTGGAACTTAAAAACGAGTTGGTTGCAAGGCACACCCCTTGCCCAAGAATATCCTGAGCGAACAGCCAGGGTCGCCCCTTGATCAGCTTAGGGGGGAAAAAAGGAATTGGAAGCAAACCTAAGGAGTTCCGCTCCCCCTTCAAGCCAAAGAGTTGATGATTAATGCACATTTTAGGGCAGCCGCCACCCCTCGGAGGAGGCACCTTAAAAACCCTCTAAGGCAGCCAGGGCACCCCCCCTCCCCATAAGAGAGGCATGGGGGGGGGACTTTTCTCCCCTCCTCCCCGCCCCACAGAAGGATCCAGAGTGATTTTCCAGGAGACAAAGAGCCCCTTCTCCCCCGTGGGAGGGGCTGACTCTCAGCCCAAGACTCCTCCGGATGATTGATCATCCTCCCCTCCCCAGATGGCACCTCCCCCTCCTCTCTCCACCCACCCATGTGCTCTGTTCATACAATGGAAATGCCGGCTTCTGCCATCACCGGAAACAACCCCCCCCCTCCTTTTCTTCTCTCTCTCTCTCTCTCTAGTCACACCCTGGCAGGTCTGGATACTTCCCCCCCCTTTTTTTTTTTCACCTAGGAAGATTTCAAGAAAGGGGCTTGAAAGAAAGAAGGCAGAGGGCAGACCCATATTCCTTCATCCCCCTCCCCATAAGCATCCCCCCTGGATCCTAATGCAGCCACAGAATGGCAAAACAAAAACAAAAAAACACCCTATTATTTCTCTCCCCCCCCCCCCTTTTTAAAAAAAGAATTCCCCAGTCCTGAAGTTTTGCCAAATCCCCTTAAGGAAAGGCCATAACCGAGGAAAAGCAGATTAGCAGGTCCGGAAATCCTGCAAGGAACAAGCCACCATTGTGTGTGCCATTGAGTGAAACGGACAAGCCTCAGGGTCTCACTGCTCTCCTCGGCTCCCCTCCGATTTTCACCAGGCAGGAGCACACAAGACACCCAGGCTGCTTCAACAGCTTTCACCCACTGGATTCCCTCCACTTTAAAAAAAATCAAAAAAAAAATCTGGGCACCCTGTTTCCTCCCACTAGGCCAGCTAACCAAAAAGGGGGGGGCTTTTCCTCCCCCCCCCAGGAGATGGACGCATGTATACATGCGGAACAAACTAAAATCCGCTTATTCACCCCATACGGGGGTGAAAACTCCTCTTTTAACCCAGGAAGCGGTCTTCCCACCCACCCACCGACTCCCTGCGTGTAATGCTCACACCAAAGCGTGCAAGCAGATCCTCACCGATTTTTTATTAACCTTTCTTATTTTTTTTTTAATGGTTCCAAGACTACAAAGAGTGGACGTGGCTCCCTTAGGAACAAGCCCCCCCCCAAAGAAACTTCCATTTTTTAAATTTAAAAAAAAAAGCCGCTCGGATCATTAGATCGATTAAACCGAGGAACAACCCCACACACGGGACCGATCCAGAGACAAAAAAAAAAGCCCATCAGACCCACCTTCAAGTTCTCCACCCGTCCACCCCTCTTTTCTAGGCGCCTTGCTCCCGAGCAAACCTAACCCTTCCCAAGACACTTTACTCGAGGGTTTAGAAACCACGCATTTCACGAAGCAACCGAGAACATTATATGCAGGCTATGAATTAGTTGCAGGAAACGAAGCAGGAAAAAGCATATGCTGATCATCCTCCTTCTGACCAAACCCCAGCCCCGGGAAGACACAGAAATACGACTCATCATCTTACACCTGGCTCTCTTCTAGGGGCCAAAAAAATAGGATTTTTAACTAAAGCCATCACCACCCCCACCACCACCCCCCCAAACTCGCAAGGACGCGATCGCGATGTTAAAACTTAGCAAAAGTGAAATAAAACATGCATGCATACGCTTACCTTTTAAGAACAGGTGAAGTTGGTGAGCGTAGTTGGGTGTTGGGTTTTTTTTTCCCCCAAAAAAGGAGCTTTCGTCTTGCTTTTTTTTAAAAAATAAAACCCTTTGGGGCGGGCGGGGGAGGGAACGCGCGGCAAGCCACCCGAGAGAAATCCGCGCGGCCGAAAGGGCTACCCAGACTGCTTTCTCCGCCGCCGCGGCGCCCGGGTTTTATACGGGCAGCGCGGCGGCGCTCGCGCCATAAAAGGCAACTTTCGGAACAGGCCCTCCTGATTGGCTGCGGCTCCCTCACTCACTCGTTCGCGAGCAGCCCTCGTTGCACATTGCAGCGGAGTTTTTTTTCCTTGCCACTCTTTTGCAAAAGAAAAAAAAAGAGAGAGAGAGACAGAGAGGGGGGGTGAGGGTTGCTTTCCTGCCTCAGCATCATCTTCCCCCCCCTCTTTTTTTTTTGGTCCACAGTTGCAAAAGTGCAGGCAGATTTCAAACCTCATGCCTCAGACCATTCAATAAATAACCTTGCAGCGGATTCTACCTCTTCCCCCCCCCCCCCCAAACACACACACACACACGCTTGGTGGAAGAGGAGTCCCATCATAGAGGGAACCCGGCTCTTTGTAAAGGCAAGCAAAGGTTTCATTGTTTGATGCTCTGTGTGTGTGTCTCTGATACACACACAAGTTGCAACATTTTGATTTGTGTTGCAACCTACCAGGACTGGCCTCTCTCTCGGAGGACCCATGGAAATCAGTCGGATCCAGGTCCCTGGCATCGAAAGGGAAGCCTCCTCAGGGCCTGATCCTGCAGCTGGTGCGTGGGCCTTCTATGGGAGGTTGTTCTGGGCTCCTCCTGGCTATCTTTGCAAAGGGATTTTGTTCCCCAAAAGCTTCTGGATGCAAGGAGAAGCCAGCCTTCAGGGGGTCAGGGTTGCTCCATCCTCACTTTCTTCAAAAAAAAGAAAGTTAAGATGCTGTGAAGAAAAGAAATGAAAAAGCTGCCATCCTAAACTCAGGTCACTGGGCAATACTTCCCAGCAGGGTTGATTCTGGAATGACCGAATACAGGATTGCAGTCCATTGACAGCCTGATCCTACACGAGCCATTGCCGTGTTCCATGGAAGCCCACTGGGCCATCTGCCACCATTCAGTGGCCCTAAGACAATATCTGTGGAACAGGTGGCCACGACAGGTCAGCATCACGGGGGGGGGGGGGGACATCCCTTTGAAATAACCTTTCTGCCTGAAAGCTCTGTAGGAAGGAGACGGGAAGACCCCCGTGCAGTGAGCAGGTGGGGGTTGACCCTTGCCAAGCTGGCTTTCGTCCCGGTCTCAGAACATGGAAGGACCAAACGACAAGGTCAGCGGGAGAGCATTGAGATGCTGGATCCTTCTTCCAAGGCAGGAGGCATCCACGAGGCTGCCTGAGTGGGAGAGAGGATGATGAAGGCCATGATTTAGAGGTCTTACGGAAGCGCCACCGTGGCTGGGCCTGTGACAGCCGCGATTGGCTGGCTCAGTGCTTGCCGGGCTTCTCGGAGGCGTGTGGTTGGCTGTTGCAAGAAGGGAGACAGGCCGGGCCATGATTCAGGATGAAGCAGCAGCTTCAGGCAACCCAGCGAACGGGGAGCAAATAATGACCGTATTTCCTTCATTAGAACTGTCGAAATAGCTTGGCCAGCTTTTGATCTGCGTTGGGTGGGTTGGGTACCTGTATGGATGCTCTGCCTCAGGCAGCGAAATATCCTGGACCGGCTCTGCAGCTGCCAGGCTAGGTCAGCAGGCAACCTGGGGCCTTCCAGAGGTGTTGGACTACATTTCCCATCATCCCAGGCAGAAGAGAGGTGATGGGTGTCTCAGCCCAACCCATCTGGAAGGACTTAGGCAGAAGGCCATGGTAGAACTTGGGGTGGACTCAACCACCCTCTTTATGTCCGAGAGAGAGCAGATCTGAAATGCACAAGGTGAAGCTTAAAAGAAACTTAATTCTGAACTTATTTTCAACAACATCTTTAAAAATAAAAATAAAAACAGAAAACCTTGTCAGGTTAGCCGGATCCACAGTGAGAAGGGCTCCCTACCAGCAGTTGCCTTAAATAAACCACCTAATGCTGTTCTCAACAGGTTTACTCAAAAGTAAACCGCCCTGTATTCCATAGCATTTACTCCTTGTTCAGTGAGTTTAAAACTGGATCCCTGCACATTGGTGGGAGTACATTTCAAGCATGCAACTGTGCCTCCCGCATGAGATTTCAGTCTTGGTTACAAATAACCCTGCCTTATTATGCACCGTGATCATGCAGATGGAGAATTGAACAAAGCTTGCTTAAGGCCACCTAATGAATTCATGACAGATCTGAACAGGGGAACTTCCCCCGCCTCACAGTTGACATTCTTCAGCAGTGCTGTGCTAGTTTCTAAATCAATAAAGCGGAGAATGAGTGCGTGTTTGCTTTCCTCTAGAAAGGGCTCTTCGAGTCCCCATAAAGTTGCTCACAAGTGGCTCCTTCCAGAGTCTGAACATTTTACTTTGTTGGACTATAACTCTGTGCTAGCTGGAGATTCTGGTGGCTGTAGTTGAACAATGTAACTTTTTCCATGCTCTCGTACAGACTTTGCCACAGAGGTAGGATTTGCGATTTCGCAGGATCCCAAGAGAGGCAAACTAGTTCCCATAATGCCCTTGCCAGTATGTCAAATGTAGCCCCCCCCCCAAAAAAAAAACACCTCCAGGAACTTTTCCTGAGCTCTGGGGTCAATCAGCACAACTGCTTGGAGAATTCTAGAAGCTTTCGTCCAAAAACGCACATCTGCCCACCTCTGGCAGCAGGGGATTGACTGTGCCTCTCGTGGTTTTGGATTCCAACTCTGGTTGGTGTGGGAGGCCAATAGTTATGGAAGATGAGAACTATAGTTTTGCAGAGGGGGAATCCCAGGTCCTGCAGCCCTACACTGAAAGATTAAAATACTGCAAATGCTTAAGATAATTTTGGTGAGAACAACCAGAGGTGTAACATCACAGTTTATTTCCTTCCTTCCTTCCTTCCTTCTCTCTTTTCCTGTCTTTCTAACTTCTCCCTCTCTCTTTTCCTTCCTTCCTTCCTTCCTTCTCTCTTTTCCTGTCTTTCTAACTTCTCCCTCTCTCTTTTCCTTCCTTCCTTCCTTCCTTCCTTCCTTCCTTCCTTCCTTCCTTCCTTCCTTCCTCTCATTAGCACAAATTCTCTCTTGGGATGGATCAGCTCATGGGTTGGCGCCTGAGATGGTGATGACAGCCAGTTTCCTGCTGCTTGCCTGGAGTTCCTCCAGGATTCCACCACTGTTGACAATTTCACCAACTATTCTGGGGGGGGGGGGGATCAACCCACACCGTTCAGTTTCCTTTCCAGAAAGAGGTTGAAGCTGGGGCTTTGGTAAACATCTGTGGATCCTGAAGGAACAGCAGAGAAGACCAGGACTATGTGGTGGAAAGAAAGCTCCCTTCATCTCTTAAACTGGATGGAAGTCCAGGAAAGTCTAGTTCCTGGTCAGGTAGACTAGAACAGGGGTCCCCAACCTTTTTCACCCCGCGGACCGGCTGGGGAAGGTGGGGCACCCCCCGCACTCGTGCGCGTGCATGAATGAGCACGCACGCATGTGCAAACGGTGGTGCGGCACTTTTGCGGGCACGTGCGTGCTCGTGCACATGAGCAAACGGCAGCGCTCACGCGGGCGCGGGCACGCTCGTGCTCATGCGCAAACCGGCGTGGTGCTCGCACGGGCGCGCTGGAGTGCGTGCGCATGTGCAAATCAGCTGTGCGGGGGCCCGGGAGGTCTGTCTCTGCGGCCTGGTCCGGCTCAGGCCACGGACCAGCACTGGGCCGCGGACCGGGGGTTGGGGACCTCTGGACTAGAGGACTGGATTACTTGGAAGCCACTTCATAGGCTACGGACCAGACTTCATGAATCCATGGGGTTTTCACACCGACACAGTCCTTTGAAGGACAGGCCATTTCAGAACCACGTCTCTCAGTGTCTTCTGTGCCATGAACTTCCCTGTAGAGTTGAGGCTTAGCTGCCCCAAAAGGCTCTTGACATTTCTTGTTATTGGGTGGAAACTATCGGATATATTTATTAATTGTACTGCGGTGCTTCTGACATGAGCAAAGGAAACAGCCTCTAGAAGTGACAGCAGAGTGACACGAGGGTGGCCCAGAGCCCTCTGGGACCGGTTCACAGACTTTTTTTTAGCACAAATCTCCCAACAGGTACATGTGCAGCTAGAACCCTAATCCTTCGTGCCAGACTGACAAAAGCAGCAGATAAGGAATAGAGTCGAGCCACGATGGAGGGGATGATTTTTTCCCCCTCTCTCCTCCCCCACAAAAAAACACAATCTTTGTAAAAAAAAAAAGTGTTCAGGTTGGAAGAGACACGACTGAACCTTTGAAAAGGCAGGAGATCTCTCAGAACGGCAGAGCTGGGAGGGACCCTGTGGGTCATCCAGTCCAGCCCCTGTCAAGGAGGCCCAGTAGGGGAATCGAACTCCCAACCAGATGCCCGAACGACTGAGCTATAGAGCAGGATGGGTAGGACCACCATGCCACCATGTATAGGTTGAGCTTGTTTGCCTTGGGAAGCCAAATAGGGGCTAGCCTGATTAATATCTAGATGAGAGGAAACTAAGAAAAATGAGCAGCCAACAGGTAGGGCCAGGAAATCTTGAAGAGCTGATGTCGGTCAGACTTGGCAACACTGAACTTCCCTGTTCCCTCAGAGCTTAGCTACAGTCTACACACTATGTGGGTAAAGACCCCAGGATACCTGAATTTTAACTATTCTGTCAGTTTTCAATAACGTAAGACTCTTCAACATAGAACATTTATTCTCCTTAACATACTGGTTTCTGCACTGACCGAACTGGCATTTCCCCCCACTATCGATAAAACATGAATCTTGTCTTGCTCTGTGCAGTGACTTTCCGCTTCTTTTCATCCTCCAGAAAGCATGGTTTATTTTGAGCAATGGTTTGTGCCAGGAGAGGGAGTTTAGCGCTATGATACTTGGCCAAGTGAGAACCTCCTGCTCAAAAGCTTTCGGTTGTTTGCCAAGCAAACAAATCCCGGAAGGCAAAATCTAGCAGAGAGGTAGGTTTTCAAATGTTTGAAAAAGTTTGCTTGAAGGTTTCTTAAAGAGAAGAAAAAGGCTTTTAACAGGGAAGTTTGGAAGCAAATCTAAGGCAAGACATTCTCTCCTTTGCAACAAGAAACACTTGCTCTTTCTTGAGTCGTCCTTAGCTAGGTGTTGGTCAACATAAATCTCACCCAAGCAGTGAACTCAGCAAAAAGGATTTAGACAAACTTCACACCTCCATTCTGCAATATGAGCACAACAATCGTCACCTGCCATATGGGGTAGTTCTTATGAGGATCGCTCAAAAGATTGCTGTGAAAAGTTGCATCGGCTACATAAAATTCAGGACATGAGGGCTGCCTTATTTTAATCGCAATCATATTTTCCGTATCCCTCCGTCTCTCTCAGTTCCGTCCTTGAAGGCCAAACCTGCTTTGAACCCACAATGGGAGTTAATCCGGTCTGAAAGGTGTTTGTTCAAAGTCCAAAATGTAATTAGGGAACAAAATAAACCTCTCTGGATTGGATGTGAACAGACATCAAGATCTGGTAGCTGACCAAGATTAGTTTTAGCATGCCACCAGTGACCTTCCGCAGCTTTCCAAATGATTATTTTATGCCCCCTTCCCTGGTAGATAACATCTAAAAAAGCTGAACAATGCCAGTTACTGTCTGAGGCTGACTGGCAGACCCTTTAACTCCATTGGCATATTCTGTCCTGCCATTCACCCATTGTAGATTTTCATCTTCCCCAGCCGCAGGGTTAGCAAGCAGCCCTTCATATTTACATAAGCAAGAATTATAAGCACCCTACTGCCTTACGTAGATATTTAGGAGGAAAGCAGGGACATAATTCTGGAAGATTCAGTGTCATGATTTTCAAAGAATAAAGCTGGGTTGCTGGATATCTCAATGGTTAGAGGTTGCTGGATAGCTCAGTGGTTAGAGGTCGGGAGTTCGAATCCCCATGGTGCCTCCTGCGAGAACAGCCAGCCTGGGTGGCCTTGGGCAAGCTGCACAGTCCCAGGGCTCCCCCTAGAGGAAGGGAAGGGAAAAACACTTCTCAGTATTCTCTACCTGGAAAATCTTGAAAAGGGTTTCCATAAGTCAGAATTGACTTGAAGGCCCATGATTATAATTTTACCTACAGAATATGGCCGTAAGACACTTGTAGGTCAAGTCATTTCTGTTTAGAACACTCGACAGCCCAATCTTGCATTCTGTTTTCTAGAGCAACAAGTTTCTGGTCCTCATGGTCAGTTGGAGAAATGGTCCAAAAATAAAAAAATGAACATGTTAGGAAGATAGAGAACACCCTGTTGTTCAAAAATATCGCCTGTTGAACTTGTGATTTCTACGTTTCTAGAATATGTTCCCAGGAACTTGGAACTTATTTGGCAAGGTGCAGGTCTAACATTTCCTAAATTCAGGATAATTGCATTGTCCCTTAAGTTCATCCACAGTGCCCGAGTCTCTCTTCCTCAGCTTCAGATTCGTCCTCCCCAATTATGGTGGTTCTGCTTGGCTTTTTAAAGGTCTTCTGCTCCTGCCTTCAAATACTTAAGGCACAATCATAGTTGTGTGCAGAATAAATAGATATACAGTGCATCACAACAAAACTAAAATACAGTTCTAAAAACGTAAGCCAGAAAGCCAGGGCATCAATAAGAAATGTACACCAGCCAAAAGTTCTAATTTTAAAATTACAGCCAAAATAGAACTCTTAGAAGCCGTTGGCTCACGCATTGTTAAAAGAAGTGTCCAGAATGAAATCTTTTCTTGTTGACTCTCTCGCTGTAAATGACGGTTGTTGAATGCCAGCCTCTACCCTGTGTTCTTGGCAGTTTTATGCCTGCCATGAAGGGTTGGAAGGTTGCTGACCCACTGGTTAGAAGAACACACACTTTTGATTTTGTCTCCTTCCTTCACCCAGCGATGCTCCTGTGAATCCTGGTTCTAAAAGCATCCTACTGAATAGCTGTGTGCCGTCAAATCAAATCCGACTCATGGCGACCCTTTTCAGGGTTCCCTGCAGTCAGGAATCGAACTCCCAACCTCGCCTTAACCCCTGAGCTATCTAGTCCTGCCCGTTGGTTTAAAAGTGGCTTTGACTTTTCACTGCTACACTTGAGTTTAGGGCTTACGATTGGGACCGTGTTGCCCCAGATAAGAAACTGGATCCCTCCAAAAAAAGGATGAAATATCAGCCAAACGTGCATGGTATTTGCTTATGCCCAAGCATAATATCTGTTTTCACATTCTTTTATTCATGTATTTCTTACACATCCTGTATCAAGTGAGACAGGGCAGCAGAGAAGCAACACAATCGCTTCAAGAGAATCTAAAACAAGTCAAGGGCTTCAAAAGAAGTTTACAACCTCTTAAAACACTGTAACCGTTCAAAGAAAATAAAAACCATTACGCTGAAGAAGCAGAAACCAAACCATTATTTTCTAACCGTTGCTGTGGGTCTGGATGGAGGGGATGAGGCAACCCGCTCAGGACTCTGGTGTAATTTGTTTACTTGTGTGTGTGATTTGTTTACAGGCATTTTGGTCCCAAAATAAATCCCATCACCATCCCATTAAGTTCATGTTTGTCTAAGAGTCAGACAGCCGATTTCCACAGGGCTAAACAAAAAAAAGTGTGGTTTTTTTTAGTATCAGAAAGAATATACAGAATGACATAAAATAGGCACATTTTATTTATATAATTAAATGGTACAGGTGCAAATGGTTGTTGCAATAGAAATACCACAGCTAGAATCCTTTTATTGATCTCCACTCGCATGAGATAAATTAAAACCCACATCTTGAGATACAGGGAATACAAGTATGTGTCCCCTATATTTATTCCACGTAGATAAGGCTCATGTCCAGGTAAGGATACCTGTATCGTCACTTGCAGGTGAATCTCACTCCCAAGAGATAAATATAGGGGTTAAATATTTATTCTCCTGTGTCTGAAGAAGTGGATTTTGATCTAATGAAAGCTCACACTGAAATAAATCTGCTAGTCTTTAGTGCCACCATATATTGCCTTTTTTATTCCGTCGCTTTTGCCAAGGGAAGATCCATGTGTTGACGTCGGTTGCGATGCCGACAGGAGGCCTTCATAAAACAGAACACATGCCCACTCCACCTTTAGAAATGGGTTAAAATTCATAAAACTTTGGAACAAATCTAAAAGGCCCCACCAACATGTATAGGATATCCTCTGTGTTGGAATTTTTTGCATACGTTGGACATTTCCATTCAGTTGCTCCTCCTATAAAGAAGGGGGTGTTGTCGTTGTCATTATGTGCTGTCAAGTTGTCTCGGACTGATGGTGACCCTATGAATGAGCGATCTTCAACATGTCCAGTCCTCAACTGCCCTGCTCTGCTCTGTGGGTTCCTTTACGGAGTCAGTCCATCTCGTATTTGGTCTTCCTCTTTTCCTGCTGCCTTCCATCTTTCCCGGCATGATTGCCTTTTCTAAAGAATCCTGCCTTCTTATGATGTGCCCAAAGGAGGACAGCCTCCGTTTCAACATTCTTGCCTCCAGAGCTACTAGTTCAGGTTTGGTTTGATCTAGGACCCACTTGTTGGTCTTTCTGGCAGTCCGGGGTATAGAAGAGCTAGGATTCTTTCTCCCCGAGCTTCCTGTTGACACTTCCTCTGTCCTTACTCCTTCACATGACTCCCCACCCCTACTGTCTTACAAAAGATATTTAGCTTCCACCCAACAGAAGGCTGAGGTCAGCAGCTTTGGCTTAAAGTACAGGAAGCCACCGGTGGAAGATCTGTGAAATATGAGAATAGCAAAATTATGATTAAAAAAAAAAAGTGAGCAAAGCTTGGAAAAGTTTGTTTTTGGACTACAATTCCCAGAATCCTCAAGGCAGTGAGGCAAGGAGAGTAATGTTTCCAAGCTTTGCTGCGTGAGAAAATCAAATTCGGAGCCAAAAAAAATAAAAAATAAGGCATTGGCAGTGTCCCCAAATTAATGTCCCCTAAATATCTAATGAATGAGACACACATTTCCTCTAGATTCAGAGCAAAGCATCTCTTGCAACCCCAAGAGTTTATGTTTAGACCAGACAGGGGGAACTTTTGTCTGTTTTTAGAAAAACCTACATTTGCCTTTTTCTGTATGAGTTCCTGTTCTGGGTGTGGCTCCTCTAAGAGAAGATAACTCCACCGCTCCCTACATGAGGATGATGAAATGATTTAGTTTTTGCACTGTAAAGTCATGGCAGAACTGATTCTTTCCTGTTGGAAGGACGCCCAAAGGAGAGAGCCTTGGGTCACGCTGAGTTGCACCTGGCAACCTCCTGCAGACCGGTCATTCTGAGGCACCTCTTCATGAAGAGCCCTTGGCCGGCTTAGGGACCGACGTGGCAGAACGTATTATCCGGAGGCGAACCAGAAAGAAACAAAGCCAGAGAAGCAAGTGGCACAGAGGGGCAACGGTCACCCTCTTCTGTGTGTGCCCTGCAGATTTAAGAAATAGCTGCCTGTCTATCCATTTGGCTACAGATTGAGAACTGTTGTATGCAAGATCAGAGTAAAGTCTTCAATCATTAGCCCCCCCTCCCTGAAAAAAAAAAGGTACAATAAATGTACCCCAGGGATCAAATATCAGGAAATCCTCCATATCCTACATAGTAAGAGCAAACTCATCCACCCACTGCTGATCTGTATGGAACCAAAATTCTATTACTCCTCCAGGAAATCTCCAAGAAAGGGGCAGAATTATGATTATTTTTTTAAAAAACGAGGAACCTCAAGGGATGTAAGCTAGCAATTCCCACTCGCCTCGAACCAGTCTCAGTGGCTAGAAGATGTTGACCAGCTCATTGGGGTCAGGAGCACGTACAGAACGGAGCAGCCATTTAAAAAAAAAAGGGCAGGACCGGCCAGCTGGCCAGCTGGGTGTGTTGCTGCAGGTTCCGTTTCTCACCTCAAACCATGTTCTTTAACCCAACAAAGGGGAACCTACTGACAATTTCAGAAAAAGGAACCAAACGTGGCCTTCTCTGCAACGCCTCTTCCAGGCACAGCCGGAGACGTGGGGGGCCCCCCCTTGCCAAAGAGCCCCAGCCTGCTCAATGGTTTCCTGCTTCCTTTTTCTGCTTATTCTCTGAAATACCAGATGACAACCCCGTCTTATTGGCCAATTCTCGGTTACAACTTTCTGTCGCCTTTTAAGGCCCATTTCCCAGCTGTAATAGGAAGTGGGCTGTACCAAGGACAGTGAAAGAGCCGTTCTTAAAAGCGTACAGTATGTTGCTCTGTGCAGGTATTTCCAAAAAAAAAAAAACTGGGGTCACTCCAGATCAATGTAATAATAATGGTGCGCTGTCAAGTCAATTCCAACTTATGGCGACCCTTTTCAGGGGTTTCTAGGTAGAGAGGACTCAGAAATAGTTAACCATTCCTTTCTCGTAGGAGCACCCTGGGACGATGCAGCCGGCCCAAGGCCACCCAGGCTGGCTCTTCTCCCTGGAGGCCCGGGGGGGAATCGAACTCCCAACCTTTGGCTCCGCAACCAGATGCCGAAAACAGGTCACAGAGGAAGAACCTCTCGGCCTCATATCAAGCCGCTTATACAGCCGAGGCTGGATCTCCCCTACGCGGGAGAACCAGTTTCTAGCAGGCGTGGGCCGTTTGTGGCCTACGGAGGCTGTTGGGTTGTAGTGATTCCTGGCCTCTTCCTCCGTTTGCTGGCTAGCACAGATGGCTTGGCCCAAAGGCCGATGGGGTGAATGAGAAGAGTGGGAATGCAGACGTCCTAAATCTTAGCCTCGGTCACTCTCTAGTTACCAGCAAGTCTTTGCAAATCTGAATGAATGAAACCCGCAGCGGTCCTCTTAACCCACGGTCTTTCTCTGTGTCACGGTGCAACTCTGGGGATTAGTTTCCCTGTCCAGCTGAGCTGGTCCTAAAAGACAACAAGAACAAAAAAAACCTGCTCCCCCGATTCCTCCCAGGAAGTCTGACTCCTGCCTTCCCAAGGATCGTCCTGCCGGTCGAACGTAAGGAAGATCGGATTAGCCCAGGCGCTGTCCAGCCAGCAGCACCAGAGAGGCAGTGTTTTTCATCATCGGCCTGGGCACCGACTGAGCAGCTTTCTGTGAGACACTTGCTGGCCCAGAGTTTGTTATTTTGTCTTGGAGGCTCTGATCTTCTCCTCGTGAGTAGAGCTGAAAGCGATTTGATGCACCGCCAGAGAGGCATTTTGTCCCCAGCGATGAGCATCTGTCCTTGACACATTGGGATCGATCCAAGACACAAAGTAACCAGTCCCAGAAAGTGACTTTTAAAAAAGTAATTCATTCCCATTACTCGTAAAAGTAACTCGTCCTTAGGGTTCGCAGTGTTCAGAAGGCAGTTCATCACATTAAATGTTGTGTTGCTTACTGCTTTTCTGTTGCTGTATGGATCATCCTTATCCTCATTATCATCCTCATCATCCCTGCAAAGATGCAGCAGGGCATAATAAGCCAGGGCCCCATCCATTCTCCAGATGCTTCTGGCTTCCTGAAAGAGACCTTTTTTAAAAAAAAAAAATTATAAAGATGAATCACTATATCTCTTAACCAGAAAGCATTTTATAGAAGCCTTATCCGATCCGCATCATTCCTGTAAAGAACGTGTTGATTAAATGTTATCAACAAAAAAAAAACTACCCACCAGGGGATATGGGAAAGGAAGGTTTCGCTTGACACCGAAAGCGTCAAATTAAACAATATCACAATTCACAATTGTGAATTTCACAACCCACTTCAGTTATGCAAACGACAGGCATATGATGGGCTGAGTCTCATCTGGCCGTGCTTGTTTTCCCGAGCCAATTCAGCCCGGAACCCCAGAAAGGGAGAAAACACGTTAAAAAACATTAACGAGGTGTTGGTCATGTGCCCACCACTGGCACACAACCGGGCATGTGACTGCACCATCCCCATCATCTCCTCTTTGCCACCACAGTTTACATGATTTCACTTCGGAGTAAAATCCCGATAGCTTTCTGACCCAGGGGGATTTTTATTTGCAGCTGATTTTCAGCTTGTTGTGAGCTGCACTAGGTCACATTTCTGGGAGAAAGTGAGACAGAAACCAAGTGAAAACAACCGGTTGTGTTCTGAGCAGGAGTGAACTCCCAGTTTAGAGTTGCAGGAAAGGCCCTCATTCTGCTCAGTCTATAAAATAAGTAAATAACAGTGCAACCCGATTTATTTAAATAGAGCATCCCTTGTTAAATGGCCGTGTGTGTGGCGGAGAGAGCGCCAGACTCCGGAGAACTGAGTTCAAATCTCTCGTTGGCCAAGAAACTCACTGGGAAGTGTCAATGGTAAACACTCCTTGACCATTTCACATGCCTTGAAAATCCTGCTAGGGTCACCCGTCGATCAGAAGCAACTTGACAGCACAAAATGAGGACAACACCCAAGCAGCAAACAAGGCTGGGCTCCTAACCTGTGGCGTCCAGGCCCGCAAGCCAAAGGACCATCAGGAGCGTCTCAGGAACCGTGTTTGCCCAAAGCTCTGTCTTTCTAGCTGCAGTGTGTTTTTAAATAAAGGGGAATAGAACAGAAGGGATGATTAATATTCTTTTTGCCACTGGCGGCCTGTTGGCAATTTAATGTCCTGGTCAAAGGACAAGCCACCTCGAGTACTTCTTCGGAAAAGTGAGGTTGGAATACTTGCAATAAAGGCGAACGAGCCAACAAAGGCATGAATCCGTCTCCTGCCGTCCTTAGAAGCCGGATATAATCTCTGAACGGGTTCCCCAGAAGTGGGGCCTCTCTCGGACGTCGCTGTGGATCATGTCCACTCCCACCACCACCACCGCCGCCTCTTCTGAAGGGCTTCCTTACGATCCAGATCACGCCCGTCAGCCGCTTGGGCTCGCTTCCACCCGAACCCCAAATCCCACCTTCAGACACCCTCTTCCTCTTGCCTCCCAGGTCTCCCCTTTCTGGTTTGGCAGCGGCTGCTTCCCATAAACCAAAGAGGCGGGGGGTGGGACTACCAGGCCCATTCTCCCCAACCCGCCCGGCTGTGCTGCTTGGGGAAGATGGGCTTTGTGATCCAACCCCTCCCAGTTCGGGGAGAGGCAGTTTAAAGGGCTCGACCTCATCTAAAACGAAGATCCATCTTTTTTTATTAAACAACCACCACCACCACAACCACCCAGCCACCCTCATTTTTCCGAAGACACCCACACCCCCCACACACTTCCTCCTCCTCTTCTCTAGCTTGGTTCCCTGAGTCTCTTTGGTGGCAGCCTTTCGCTCGGACCTCCTCGCCGCTCCATAAATGGAGACAATTTTGGAACCCGTTCCCCAGCCCTAGAAAGCGAGCAGAGAAAGGAAAGGAGAATGACAGGAATGTGGGACGGAGAGCAGGCGCAGAGGCGGCAACACATTTCCACCCCTGGCCTGCCTGCCGGGTGTGTGTGTGTGTGTGTGGATGGAGAAGGGATGGGAAACAGGAGACAGCCAGCGCATGCGCGCACACACACAGACACAGACACAGACACAGACACACACACACACGCACACACACACACACCCCTTGCTCCCAGTCTGGCAGACAGGGAGGATTCTGGGCAAGTTTAACACCAAGTGATGAAGCCAAAAACTCATGGCTTCCTCAATCTTTCTCTCTGGGACTTTCCATTCTCTTTCCTTCCTATTTCGTAACCCTATCCATATCCCTCACCCCTCCCAAGGACCGTCCACGCACCCTCTGACCCATATGAAGAGCACAAGCTGTCCTTTTCTCTTTCTTTCTTAACGCCTCCCTGTCTTCTCTCTCCTCCTCCTATCTCTCGTTTCCTTTCCTTCCCACATCCTCCCTTTCGAACGGCTCAACCAGGCCAGGGCTAAGGCCAGCATGACCACCCCATCCGCTTCCTTGGCACGGTGTGGTTGCTCGTCTTCCCCCTCTTCCCAGCAGCCAGACCTGGCCGACTGTATCTCCTTAGAGTTTAGGACCAAGGACAGAAAGTGAAAACTTCTAGTCCGGTATCGGAGGATTTTTCACCTTGGAGATTTCTAGCATTCTGGGGTGCTCTTTCTCCAGTCCAAGTCTTTCCCTGGTCTCCTCTTTTCCTACCCACCGTCCATCCCGGGAAAGGCGCTCAAAATAGCATCCATTTATGGAGAGAAGTGGAAACAAAGGATGCTAAATACAAGTTTTGAATTTGACCAAAGTCCGGGAGGCAGTGGAAGACAGGAGGGCCTGGCGTGCTCTGGTCCATGGGGTCACGAAGAGTCGGACACGACTTAACGACTAAACAACAACAAAACAACATTGAGCCTGAGGTCACCTTTCTCCCAAGATGGATGAAATTAACAGAGCAGGCCTAGAAAGATTTCCGCTACTGATTAGGACATGGCTAGGGACAGTTAACTGTGCTTATCTTATAGACCAGTGGTTCCCAACCTTGGGTCCCCAGATGTTCTTGGACTACGACTCCCCGAAATCCTGGCCGGCACAGCTAGGGGTAAAGGCTTCTGGGAATTTTAGTCCAAGAACATCTGGGGACCCCAGGTTGGGAAATCCTGATCTATACGGTTGAGCATCACAAATAGAAAACCTACTTGTTTCAGTGACAACTCCCAGAATCCGATTAATTGTTTAAAATAAACAGGGAAAAAGTATTATGATATGCTAAAGAAAGGTTCCTCTGAGCGTATGCAGAGTGTACTTCCCTGTAGAAAGGTTTAGGATGACGAAACAAGGTCCCTCACAAGATAGATGATAGAGGTTCCATATTTTGTTATATTAAAGTATCCCACCCCGTTTCTTGATTGCATTATATTAAAAAGGCAACGACCAACACTTTTAACTCTTCTCTGACAGACGGCACATTTTAAAATCCAAACTCATGGTTCGTTGCAGGCTTCAGACAGAACGAAACCTTAGAAGGCTGGCCTTTTACAACATTGTCATCCTGCCAAGAATTGTGAACCATGTCACTGGGTTTCAGCTTCTTGCCACGGACATCTTCATATCATTATCAGGCAAACAGTCGGGACAATCACGTTTTGAACAAACACCTTGCATTTTCCCATTGGGATCCTTGTGGCTTTTTTTTTTTTTTAATATCCCAAACCATGCAAAGTGTCAAGACCTAAAAGACTTCCCAAGGCCGTTTTAGCAGGCTGAGAGGTGAAGACGTGACACGTGCTGTTTGTTCTTAATTGGGCCCAATTCAGGTGAAAATTGGTTTCACCCGTGGATTTAGGAAATCCACCCGTGGATTTAGGAAATTCACCCCAGCCCTAAACCTAACCATTCTGCTAATCTGCAGGTTGCAGCCATGAGGACTAGAAACCTATTCAAAAAGAAAAAAAGAAAGCTGAGAGGCTCAAGGCCACTACAGTTTCCAGCAGGCACATGGACACACTATGAGTGCCGTTTCAAGCATCTGTCTGTGGAGGATGCACAACCCTAGTAAGACCTGAGAGACACCATTTCTGAAAACACGCTTTGCCGAGGCAAAGACAGGGTGGGTGCCCCAGAGAGGGCTCCCTTTCCACACGCCCACATGATTTCCAAAGCGTGCATTTCCCTCCAGTAATGTGTCAAGCAGCCACAAAGATATTGTGAAAGACACCAACACTTCTGTGTGTATATGTTTGTTTGTCTTCTTTACATTTTTGCCCCTTCTTTTAGGCAAACACTGGCTGTCAAAACAGAAATAGAAAACACACAAGGTGGAGGGAAAGGAAGAAGTGGTTTAATATTGCTAGGAAAACATGGCCAGAGATTAAAGAGCCAGCAATATTTGTTTGGAGCCAAGCTGGGTCCTGCGGTTGCCAGTCTTGCTTCAATAGAAATGCCACAGCTGCTCAATGGCCCGTGGTCCCCTGGCTAGCAGCAGAGACCAGAGAGCCCCTTCCCTTGTATGAAACCTTTTTGCTTTTGCTCACTCAAAAATTCCCTTGCTTACACCAATCCATTACGCACACCCTCTGGACCCGGCCAAATTTGTCCTCATTATCCAACATGGCCTTTCCTTGGGTACAACTCAAGGGCACTTCGCTTTTCTGACTGACAGATTTATTTATTTTATTTTATATCCCGCTTTTCCTCCAGGAAGCTCAAAACAGCATCTACTGTATGGCTCTCCTCTCCCCCGCCTCAAGATCATCCTCACAACAACCTTGTGGGCGAAGCAACGTTGAGAGAGATTGCGGCCAGCAGAAGCTCACCTGGCAAGATGCATGGCTGAGTGAAGAAATTTGAACCCAGGACTCCTGAGCTACTCAAACACTCTGACGGCCCTACCACACCAGATCTCTAAATATGTATGAATAGGACTGGATGGTTTGTTTCTGAATTGCACCCACAGGCAGGAAAGTTCCTTTTCTTTTTGGACTATAACTCCCATCATCCACACTGACTGTGGAATTCACAGGGCTATAGTCCAGAAAGAAAGAAAAAATGCTAAGCTCTGAACTACATCCACATCTACTCATCGTTCCCGATCTCACGGAGGAACGGATCAATCTTATCGATCAATAGATCAGTGGATTGGCCTGTTCTATTTACTGATCACCGTTTACCCAAAAAATAGTGTGCGTGATCACAAATCCAAATGAAACAAAGATGAAAAAAAACGCCTTGATTTCAATGTGACATAGAACCAAACCGCTTCTTAGTTATGTACCGCCAAGTCGAAGGAGACCAATAGCGACCCTAACAGGGCTTTCAAGGTACGTGAGGTATTTAAGACGTGGTTTTACCAGTTCCACACCCCCAGTGAGTTTCCATGGATGCGCGAGGATTCGAACCCAGGCCTCCAGAGTCCTAGCCCATCACTCCGTCCACTATACAACACTGGGCCCCCCACTTATAAAGCACTTCAATAAAAGCCGGCACCCAAGCACTTAAACCTCTTGGTGGCGACTCATTAAGAGATCGGAAAACCGCGGCCTCACTGTGATCAGTTTTTGGACACGGCCTGTGACCCAGAACGAAAAACTAACACAAACTCTGGGTAGCCAAATCAAGAGTGGGAGAAAGGCAAGGAGTTGAGACAGAGGTATCTGTTTATCATGTTTGCCAAGAACGATACCCAGACATGTGACTTTCCCTATTCCACATGGTCTAATTAGGAATCTGTGAGGAATGAGTTAATGAATAGATGTTGACCTGCAAATAGTAACGTTCGGTGATTAATGATGGCGTAATCGTTCTGTATCTGGACGTGGTGGTGCTGCGGGTTAAACCGCAGAAGCCTCTGTGCTGCAAGGTCAGAAGACCAGCCGTCGTAAGATCGAATCCACACGACGGAGTGAGCTCCCATCGCTTGTCCCAGCTCCTGCCAACCTAGCCGTTCGAAAGCATGTAAAAATGCAAGTCGATAAATAGGTACCACCATGGTGGGAAGGTCACGGCGTTCTGTGTCTAGTCGCGCTGGCCACGTGACCACGGAAACTGTCTTCGGACAAACGCTGGCTCTACAGCTTGGAAACAGGGATGAGCACCGTGCCCTAGAGTCGGACACGACTGGACGAAATGTCAAGGGGAACCTTTACCTTTAATCGTTCTGTGGTTCGTTTTTCTTTCATTTCCCTTTTCTTCTCGAGTTGCCAAAAAAGGAAGAAAAGCAAAAGAGGCTTGCAGACCTTGTGACTCCTCAATAAATATATAAACCTTTTTGAAAAGCGCACCACCACCACCCTACCTGCTTGAATAAAAATGACTTTGCTGCCTGGCAGGAAAAAAAAGAGGAACGGACCAAAGCTAGCTCAAGGGGCAGGGAGTTCCACAGATACGCAACCACATTCTGAAGGATTGTGTCCATGCTTCAGCTATATGGAGAGAACCCATACACACAAGTTAATAGTGTCCCCAGTATTTGTTTATTCCAGTAACTGTCTCCATGTTTCTTCCAGTGAGCTCTAGCTGACATATATGGCTTCTCCCTTCTGTTTTATCCCCACAGAAGCCAAAATAGGTAGGCCAAGCTGAAAAATGTCCAAGGCCACCCAGTAAGCTTCATGTCTCAGTAAGGACTCGAACCTGAATCTCTGATGCCCCATGTTGACACTCTCTAGAGAGTCTCAAAATACAAGGTGACCAAATAGCTCGACCTGTCTTGTGTGGGCACTGGGTGAGGGTCATTATTTCTAGAACTGCTGGATAGCTCAGGGGTTTAGGTGTCTGGTTGGGAGTTCGATTCCCCACTGGGCCTCCTGGGAGAAGAGCCAACCTGGGTAGCCTTGGGCAAGCTGCACAGTCCCAGGGCACCCCCGGAAGAAGGGAAGGTTTGCCATGAGTTGGATTTGATTTGACAGCACACAGTTATTAAGTAGGATGCTTTTAGCACCAGGATTCACAGGAGCATCACTGGATGAAGGAAGGAGACAAAATCAAAAGTGTGTGTTCTTCTAACCAGTGGGTCAGCAACCTTCCAACCCTTCATGGCAGGCATAAAACTGCCAAGAACACAGGGTAGAGGCTGGCATTCAACAACCGTCATTTACAGCGAGAGAGTCAACAAGAAAAGATTTCTCTCTGGACAGTTCTTTTAACAATGCGTGAGCCAACGGCTTCTAAGAGTTCTGACTCCTGTCCTCTGAAGATGCCGGCCACAGAGACTGGCGAAACGTTAGGAAGAAAAACCTCCAGAACACGGCCAAACAGCCCGAAAAAGCCACAACCACCATCGGATCCCGGCCGTGAAAGCCTTCGAGAATACAGTTCTATTTTGGCTGTTATTTTAAAATTAGAACTGTTGGCTGGTGTACGTTTCTTATTGATGCCCTGGCTTTCTGGCTTACATTTTTAGAATTGTATTTTTAGTTTTGTTATTATATCTATCTATTTATTCCACCTATAACTACGGTTGTGCATTTATCTGCACAATACCCCGGTAGGGTGGGCGACTAAGTAAACTCGTTGTGAGCCATGAAGCAGGAACCCCGTGGCCTCTTGGGTTGAGCGTCTCCTGTGAGACATCAGACCAGTCCTTTCGACCATACAGGATCGCTGAGAGGATAACATTTATTAATTCTATGCCAGCTTCCTGCAAATCCTTGGAGCAAAGGAGGGAGGGCTGTGATGATACGCTTTCCCCATTCCGGCACATGTCATCATCCAGGCCTGGGGCTGACCCTCTGCACAGCAAACATGCATGACAGATGAAGCCGGCACGCACCAGAGACATGTGTGAGACAAGACAACCCCAAATGCTTCTTCGCGCACCCATGCTCACGCGGGTCCAGAGGGAGAAAGAGGCTAGAAAGAGCCCCTCCCTTCCTGGAAGGCTTCTTCTGGTCGCACCCGCAGGCCGGCCGGTTCCTCTTGTCTCACAGGGTCAGGGTGGATCCCTTCCGATCCTCTTTCCACTTGGTCTTTCTCAAATCCACCATAAAAGGAAAAACAGCAGGCAGGTAGCACTGCCAAACTTAGTCATTTGGAGCAGAGCAGGGCTTCCCGCTGGCTCCATTCACTCAGCAGCAATTTCCTCTTGAGACTTCCCCTTTGGAAGGGAGGGGAGGGGAGGCAGGGGGAGGGCCTCCTCCTTTGAGGGCCTTCCCCCCCCTCTCCAAAACTTCTCCTCCTTGTTTCTCACAGAAAGCCAAGGGAAATGTTAATGCTTCTCAAATACCGCTTGCTAGGAGCACCACTCCCTACCACAGGAACAGGGCCAGAAACTGGAAATTGAGCCTTTTTTGGACTGTAACAACAATCATTCTGACTTCGGGCAACCGTTTCCAGGGTTTTCTAGGTAGAGAAGACTCAGGAGTGGTTCCCCCTTCCCTTCGTCTGGGGGGGGGGTGTCACCCTGGGGCTGTGCAGCTGGCCCAAGGCCACCCAGGCTGGCTCTTCTCCCGAGAGTCACAGCGGGGAATCAAATTCCCAAACTCTGGCTCTGTAGCCAGAGACTGAAACCACTGCGCTATCCAGCCAGCTTTTTGGATGACAGATCCCATAATCCCCAGCCAGTGG
This sequence comes from Intellagama lesueurii, assembly GCA_037013535.1. Taxonomy (NCBI): domain Eukaryota; kingdom Metazoa; phylum Chordata; class Lepidosauria; order Squamata; family Agamidae; genus Intellagama; species Intellagama lesueurii. The sequence goes on along the minus strand of JBAJHW010000012.1, from coordinate 17,533,389 downwards.
GTCCAAAAAGAGAGGAAACTTTTCTGAGCTCTGCTCAGGTCTCTGGTTCCACAGAAGCTTCGGCTGTTCTCGGTGTCTTATCCAGGACCTCCTTGAGACAAGTCTTCAAAAGATACCTTGGGAAATGTGTCATGGAAATCAGGTAAATACACGTGTTCAGTCTTGCCAAAGCAAAGACAAATCGGTCCCCAGACAATGAATTTGTGGACAAATTGAAGCCTCGATATCGGGCTGGTAACACTGGAGAGGAAGTCTGAGCACAAGTACTTCAGAAAAGAAACTTTTCTACGCTCTGGGTCTGAGGTGAACCTTGTAAACAAGGCTGGATGCAAACTACAAATCCCAGAATGCTAGCCCAGGGGTTGCTAGGTCTTGTGGTCCAAACATGTAACTTCTCTGAGCTCTGACCACAGGCGCTTGATGAGCGACATCCCTGCTCATCCCAGCACACATTTTAAAGAGCCTTGCTAATGAGCTAAAGGAAGCAAAGGTGGTTAAGAAGATACACAATGTCTTCCCCAAGGTCACGCTGCCGTGCTGGAGGTGTGCGTGGGGGTGTGAAAGTTGTGCAGGCCAGCTCCCTGCTGTGGCTGTTATCTCCTTATCCGGATCCTTGAACTGCTTAGCCTTGGCACGGCTCTGCTGACACAAAAAAAATGCCCTTCTGGGTTCTCCAGAAGTGGGCAGTCAAAACCAACCGCAGGCTCTGAGGATACACCAAGCTAGAAAAGCTAGCCCGAGACCCATCTTCCCCCTCCCACCTCCGCAAAAAAAAAAGTCTGATATTTTCTTCTGGGATTCACTGGGGATATATGCGAAAGAAAAGGCATGAGCCACTAATCTGGCACCATCCGCACGCTGCAGGTGATCATGCATTCACCCGGGATAACCCAAGACTTTTTCTACAGCCCACTGCATCTGTCAGCAGGGAGCCTGTCCGCTGGAACTGTTGGGGTGAGGTTCAGGCAGATCTACTTCTATAGTATATTTCATGATTTTTGGGCAAGAGTCAAGTAACTCTCAACTTTACGGGTTCCCTACAGAGGAGGGGCAGAATTTGTTCTCGATCATCCCAGAGTGCAGGACACGGAACAATGGGCTCAAGCTACAGGAAGCCAGATTTCGGCGGAATATCAGGAAAAACGTCTTAACTGTTAGAGCAGTACGACAATGGAACCCATGAACTTGGGAGGTGGAAGCATTCAAGAGATAATTGGACCACCATCGGTCAGATCTGCTTTGATTGGGATCCCTGCACTGAGAAAGGGGTTGGACTCAATAGCCTTAGAGGTCCCTTCCAACTCAATCATTCTCTGATTCTATGAATGACCTCCAGAAGATCCTGTCAATTAACAGCCTGCTCTAGTCTTGCAAACTAAAATGCATAGCTTCTTTTAGTGTATCAATAGATCAAAGAAGCTGGGAGTTCGATTCCCCACTGTGCCTCTTTGACAGGAGCCGGATTTGACTATCTGTAGAGTCCCTTCCAGCTGTGCAGTTCTAAGATGATGAGGATGATGATCTCATAAGGGGCAGTGGAAGCACAAGCAACAAGCTTTGGCATAGATAGCTAATAACCCATCAGAGTCAACTTTAGCAGGTGAGAAGAGCCAGTGGTTAGATTCATGACACAAAACCACCAGATCTAATTAGATCTGCCTTCCAAATGCATTTTCCCTCCTGGTATTGGGTAAAGCAGCTACATAATCCTCCCAGTTATTTCCATTTTCTCAGCTAGACGTGGAAAGTCCTACTTACCTACTTTTCAAAGAACTGCTGAGCAACAATTCCTAGAGAGAGAATCACACCAAGTGTTAATCACCATCCTCCTTAATTATTTTCACATCCCGTTCCTTGACCTGGATTCTCCCGCAAGGAGAAGCTCTTTCTGAAAAGTCCTATCTTAAAACGCAACCACCAGGCCAGAGGGAAGCAGGGTGAGAAAGTGGTCAGGCCCATCGACAGCGTGATGGATACTGTAAGAATATTGCTGCTCTCAGGGATTCAACCAAGTGCGGCCCAAAAATAATCTGTTGTGGAGAAAAAGCATTTGTCAGCATCCTACAGACTTGCTAGGCTTCATTGGTTGTTCCCTGATTTATAAGAGGAAAAAAATATAACTTTGTTTCTCTGTATTTTCATTAATGTCCACATTTCTTTCTCTAAATAGGCTCAGAGTCTGGAAACGTTACTTATTACTATACTGGCTTGGGACCAAGCAATTTCAAGGACTTTGTCTCCCTATATGAGCCCGCTCGGGTGTTTAGATCATTAGGAGAGGTCCCACCACCTTCACAGATCCTTTTGGTGGGGATATAGGACAGGGCCTTCTCTGTGGCTGCTCCCAGACTCTGGAACTCCCTCCCACTGGAGGCCAGTCCGGGTCCCATCTTTGCTGTCCTTCTGCAAGCAGGCAAAGACCTTTCTCTACAGGCAAGCCTTCTTTGAGTGACTGGCTGCCCGGGTGGGTTTTTTTAATGGATTGTTGTGCCTTATTGCTTTGAATGTGTTTTTGGTATTGCTTTGTTTCCTGGTTTTTAGTGTGGCATTTGTTTGATCCTTTTCTGTATTTGTATACTTACTGTTTTCAGCTTGAAACATTGTCTTTTAATGATGTAAGCCGCCTTGGGCCCATTTGGAGGAGAAAGGCGGGGTAAAAAATATTTCAAATAAATAAATAGATAATAAAGGCGAATCACACGGCCACTTTGTTTCTCTGTCCATTTCAAAAAGTCTACATCTTTTCAAATTGCTGGCAAAATGAAAGGGGAAAAAAACAGATGCTTTAATTTTGCATCAGCTGCTTCTCTGGAAATTTCGAAATAGGCCTCTGTTGATTTTTTAAAAAAAAATTAGCCTAGGAAAACCTCTGTGAGTTTATCTCCTCTGTTGGTTCTTCGCTGGGTAAGGCGCTTCCTCTTTTCCAGCCCAATGCAAAAAGGTCTGCCCTTCCCTAAAAGTGAACCCTTTGGAATAATCGGGTCGAAAGCCTTCAGGTCTTGAAAAGCAGACTACCGGCGACATAATCCCCTAAAAGCCACAGCAGATGGGGTGTGACTGGCACCAGCCATCTGTGTCTGGATGTGCTAGGCATGTTTCCCTCGGCAAGGTCTGTTCCTGACACAATGAGCCATCCGATGCACTCAAGGGGAGTTGTAATGTTCACAAAGAGCAAAGGAACCCATTCGTTGCTTTACCCCCTACGCAATTGCATCTCTTAGAGGCAAATTTGTCACGTGTGGTGCTAAAGCTGCAGTTACCTTTGATCAGTCCATCTGCCTGGTAAGAGACAGAGGTCCCCAGTTAGCCCTTTTAAAGAGTTCGCAAAATCTGTGCAGGATGGAAAATTATCTGGGTAACTCCAGATTTTGCGAAAAGGAAGCTCAACCTAGTGTCCCATCTGTTGTGACTGAGCACCAAAATCCATAACAAGTGATCTGAACTGGGGAGGGGGCAATAGAGAGATAGCCAAATGGATCCAGATGTTTCTTTTTTGTGTCTTTTTTAGAACTACATGTAGACTGGTATTCATGAGCTTGCTTACTTCCTCCTCCTCTTTCTAAGATCTTTCCTTGCTTTTTCCTCTCCTTAGCAGACAGCAGCAGCTGGACACATGAAAACATATTCAAGATGCTTCTGTAAATAAGGCTGAGGAAATGTTTTCCTCTTGCATTGTTCATAAATGGATTGGTTTCAACAGTAAGAAGTGGTTTTGCTTTCTGTCTCGTGATTAGTCTCAGAATAGGTATTGCAAGAGAATGGCTACACGTTCTGCAGTGGCCCACTGTTAGCTCAGGGCGTTAAAGGGGTGGCTCAAAAACTCAACCGCCCGGTCCTGACTGGTGTGTGAAAGAGTGTGTTATAAAAGCAGGGTGGGGAGGCAAACAGTGGTGGAGGCGAGGTGGCAGAGCTTCTGCAGCTGCCTCAGAGATGCCAGCTTGGCTGATGGTGGTGACCTCAGCACAGTGTAAAAGTCACTACAACTTTTGCCCTTTCTCACCGCAAGCCCGTGAGGTAGGCTAATCAGATGGGCGTGAACTAGGGTCTCCGCAGATCTCAGGTCATCCTTCTAACCACTATACCACACTGCCTCCCAAAAGCAGTCTACCAAACAACTTCCCAGCGCGACATCCATCCACCACCTTTAGACTCAATGCGTACATACATCACCCAGCAATGTTCTGGTTGCTGGACCTGGACTCGGTCAACCAAGGTGTCAGATTTTGGCCTCAAAACTCCGTTCCGGAGGAGTCCATTAGCCAGGTCTCAGCCTTGGCCCTGAGCCAAGAGAAAGTGGGATCCAGCCAACACGGCAGCCCGAGATTCTGCAGGTTCGTTCTCATGGTTTCTGGATGTGCCCTTTAGACCTGCTCAGGAGCACCCTTGTCTTTTCACTTCTCTTGCAAATCTCTAGCGCTGCTGACTCTGGAATTCACACGCTGGCCTTTAAATTCACCACTGAGAGAGATGGGTGGATGGATAGAGAGATGGCTGGATGGATAAACAGATAGGTAGTCAGACAGACAAACAGAAGGAGCAAACCAGGTTCTGCCCCTGCATTATCAGCCTGGCAAACTCAGCCAGCATGGGCTGCGTAAAAGCTTGTTCAAACATGCTGAATTTCTTTCCTTCATATGACTCAGCGTTTGACGACTGGCAACTGGCTGCAGGAAACAACACTATTTAATGGCCTTGTGCCCTACGGTGCCATCAGACGATGCCATTTCTGTCCGCCTGGCACACCCTCCAACATTTCACAGACCAAGCCTTTCATGGATAACATACTTCACCCTTAGGGATTTTATAGATGAAAAAAAGAAGGGGGAATCCTTGCCCAGTGGCAATCCTCAGAACGAAGGGGGAACGCCCAGGTTAGGCGGTCAGTCCCACTAAGTTCACAGACAAGGGTCTGGTCACCTCTTTGGTCCAGGGCTCAATCTTCTGCCCCTGGGAGCATCCAGGGTTCATTGAACACCAAAGATGCAAAATAAATAAATAAATGAAATAAAAAATAAACGAAACCAGCTGGGAACCGTGGGTCACAGATGCCCCGTTGCTTGTATATACGACTGAAACTTCAGTGTTCATGTCCGTGAATTTCCCTATGTGTGTATGAGACACCCGTATGCAGAGATTTAGTAACAGGACTTTTAGGGGGAGTTCTAGATAATGACAATAACTCTAGGAATTCATACTCTTTGAACATGGCACCCTCCAAGCAGGAAACACAGTGATAAAATCAGGGGGTGAAAGAATCTAAGAAATAAGAATTGTCCCCAGCAAACAGGGCAAGCATCAGTAGTTCTGGACATTCAAACTAGATATACCTCCAATCCAGAACTTGGAAAGTCAAAATTTCAAAGGAACTTATTGGCTTACTCATTACTTTTGAGCAGTCAGGTTACTCTATCATTGATTTGAGCCTACAAGTAATTTACTGTATTGTGTTGCAAGCTTATTAAAGTGCTTCCCTCTAGTGGCCAATTCTGATATTACACTTTGAAAATATTTATAAAAACATAAACGGCAATACTTATCTTGCTACCTAAGATGGATTTAAAAATGAAATGTAATTTAATTTATTTTACTTACTATTTCTTTACTTTACATACTATTTGTATACCTCTGTCCGACCTTTTCCCCAGAAAACCTGAGCAAGTCTCCTGAAAGTACCCCGTAGCCTGTGTTAAGATGTACCCTTTAAAAGTAACTAGATATCAATCATTACACCTAAATAACTTACTGATTACACCTAAGTAGATTTTGTGTTAGTTACAAAGCAAAAAAGGAATTAGTTGCAAGTAACTACATTACTTTGATGAGTTACTTCCAAATGCTGCTCCAGTCCTTTCCGCATGCATGCCAGACCTTCTTGAAGGACAGGTTATTTTGCAGACTAGCACAGTGAACGCTCTGAAAATGATAATATATTTTTTCCCCATAAAGAGGGTTGTTGTTTTTTAACCCACACGCCCACACAATTGCACAGAGTTGGAGGCTCAGCTTCCAGGTTTCTCTGATATTGTGAGATTAAAGTTCTGTTACATTTCACAGACAGAGGTGCAGAAATCAGGGGCCAGTGGCTCAGCCACGCCAGTTGCCTGAAAAGCGAAGCTGTAGACCGATGTGAGCATTGTTGGTTTTCAGCCGGCCGCCGGCCGACTCTTTGATGCAGCTGTAAAAACACTGGCCATGCAGCTCAGCAGCCACTGCCGCCTCTGCGCATAAGGCAGCCTTCGCTCAGCCAGGCAGCCAGCCAGCAACCTCATGACACATAGCAACCGGAATGAGTCAGAAGAAGCCGAGAGCCGAGGCCTGCTTCCATGCCAAGGCCCGGAGGGGAGGAAGGAAACTTAAATAAACCGGGTCAAGTTTGGGTGCCTTGACAACACAGGGATAACTGGGAGGGTGGCAGCCCCACCCTCTTGTGAAAATATATATATAATCACAACACAAATAAATAACCGGGAAGCTGTCTTGGCGCACCACTTGGTTTGCAGGCTTTGGCTGATGGTGGCGCTGCAGCTCACCAGTCAAGTTCGTACCCAGAGGCTGAAGCTACCCTTCCTCTCCAGACACCTCTGAGCTGCTAGAAGGGCGAGTCGTGCAAGCATGAAAACTCCGCTTACACAAATCCCCCCCTTTCCGGTCCTTTGAGGGTATGCGGAGTAGCAGTGTGCGGGAACGGACGCTCGCCTCCAGAAATAAGAGCGCAGGCTTATAGAGGCAAGAACCCTCACTCCGAAAGGGTGAGGCCTCTTCTTGACACCAGACTTCTCAACACTCCCCAAAAAGCAGGACGCTTCACCTCCAGAGATAAGAAACACCACCTCCAGAAACATCAGGCTTTGCCTCGAGGCTCTTTGACTGTGCATTTCGTCTGGCCCAAACTTTGTTGCTGTTGTTATGTGCCATCAAGCTGCCTCTGATGTACGGTGGCCCTAGGAATGAGTGAACTCCAAAATGTCCTGTCCTCAACAGCTCTGGTTAGCTCTTGAAAACTGAAGCTTGTGGCTTCCTTTAGAGATTCAGTCCTTATTTGGTCTTCCTCTCCTCCTGCTGCCTTCAACGTTTCCTACCATTCTTGTCTTTTTCAGAGAATCCTGCCTTCTCATGATGTGCCCACAGTAAGAGAGCCTCAAGATGCAGCATTTTTGTGGGTTTGTGTGTGTGTGTGTGTGTTTTGTTTAAAGGCATCCAGAATCATGACACTCTTAGCCACTACCCCAAAACCAGAGAACATGCTGCCCTTCAGATGCTGACAAACTACTACTCCCATCATCCCCCATCATTGGCTGGGGATGATGGGGACTGGGGCCCAACGAGGCTCAGAGGATCCCATGGTCCTCAGCATTATATAATGTGGATCAAAAGGTGGAGCCCACCTCTTTATGGCCCTAATAGACAGGGCTAGACTCCAGGCATCATGGCGCGTTAACTTCCATATTCCCTCATGGAAGGTTCCTGAAGGGATGTCAACATGGAAGAAGACACACACCCCGCACGCACACACTTTCCCAGGGGCCAGATTTCCATAGATTTGCATAGACTCAATCAGAACAAAGAGGCTTTGGAGCAGAGAGACAACATCTTCCCCCACCCCCTTTCCCAAGTGTGCCAAGAAGCTAGAAAACATGGCGGGTCTTCCCCAGAACGATTCCTTGTTGCCTCCTTCCTCAGTGAAACCAACGGCTTGAAATGGCACCAACATGGCCAGCCGATCTAGCTAAGCTGGAACAGGTTTGTCCCGGTCACCGCTGGGGGGAAAAAATGAGAAGATGGCCAGGTGGCTCTTCCTTTTGACACACAGCAAAACCATCGGACAGCTTGTTGGCTGTAGATGGGGCACAATGGGACTTCCCTGAGGGTCTGTGAGATCAGGGTAACTCAGCCAATGACAGCCCAAGAGCTGCTGTCCCCTTCTGTGACATAGGGAAATTTGCAGCCAACCACCGCCCACGGCTTCCTCGCCACACGAGCCTCCTGTGCATCGCAACGTGGGTGAGCCGTAGTCTGCCAAAGATGTTTGGAGCATCTTTCCTGGGAACGAGGCTGAAACAAGCCGTCCCTTATCCACACACTTGTGCAGCTGCTGCACCAGATGGGTCTGCTCAGGGCTGTCTGAGTCGCCACCACACGTGTGGCTTTTTGATCCCCAACTGTGGAAAGAAGTGGAAAGCAGCACACAGAGAGAAGGAGGCTACAGATCCTGCTCTAAAACCGAAGGCATATATCATTGGCGACCGAAGGAGAGACCGGCAGGGTCGAATGGACAACCATATCAAGGGGTGCTCTCTCATGCATAATACAGCATAATTCTAGTTTCATTCATCCTTCAGAAAGATGGTATGTCCCACCCACACAATAAATCATAATAACTGTGTGCCATCAGGTCAATTCTGATTTGTGGCAACCTTTTCCACGGTTTTCTTAAAGAGTTCTCAGACGTGGTTGACCATTCCCGACGTCCAGGGGTGCCTTGGGACAGCACAGGTTGACCAAGGCTACACAGGCTTGCTTTTCTCCCAGGAGGCACAGTGGGGGAATCGAACTCCTCCTGACTCCTGGGTCTGCAACCGGGTGCTCCAGCCCACTAATAAAGGTGGAATGGAGGAGAGGAAATCCGAAGGGCCAGATTCAGTGGCCGGACTAATGGTCTTGTGTCGTGCCTAGTTTCTTTAACCATCAGCTCCATCTCTCTCCCTGCTCACCCTTATTTTTTTAGTCACACAGGACTGCCCCTTGAGGTATCCTTTTGTTTCATCACTTTTTTTAGCATTCCAAAGGTGCCATCATCTCTGTGCCATCTCTGTGGCTGGGAGATTCTGAGAATTGTTCTTTCAAAGAGCACTTTTTCCTTCTTTCTGATGTCATCCCATCACCACCATCCAAAGCTGGTTCAACTGCCACTTAGATCATCTTTGTCCCCCTCGATTTGTCACGGGTTAGGCCTCATCTAGAGCACTGGGTCCAGTTCTGGACACCACCCTTGAAGAAGGATGCCAACAAACTGGATCAAGTTCAGAGGAGGGCAACAAAAATGATCAGGGGGCTGGAAACCAAGCCCTAGGAGGAAAGACTGAAAGAACTGGACATGTTTAGCCTTGAGAAAAGAAGACAGAGAGGAGATTGGATAACATTTTTCAAATACTTGAAAGGTAGTCATACAGAGGAGGGGCAGGATCTGTTCTCGATCATCCCAGAGTGCCAGACATGTAATAATGGGCTAAAGCTACAGGAAGCCAGATTTAGGCTGAATAGAAGGAAAAACTTCTTAACTGTTAGAGCAGTTTGACAATGGAACCAACCATCTCAGGAGGTGGTGAGTGTTCCAACGCTGGAGGCATTCAAGAGAAAATTCGACACCCATCTGTCCGATCTGCTTTGATTTGAATTCCTGCCCTAAGCAGGGGGTTGGACTCAATGGTCTTGTAGGCCCCCTTCCAGCTCAGTTATTCTATGATGTGAGTTTGTAGATAAAGGCTGTGGAGGACTTTTGGCTGGCAAAGCTCGTGAGCTTTTCAAAAGGCATCTTCTGAGCCAGCTACCACCTTTCCCTGCTCATGGTGGTGACCTTCACAAAGAATGGCCAGTTTCATCACTTTTCTGGGCAAAGGCTTCGCTCTGCCTGTCCAAAATCTCCTGACCACGGATGTTGCCTTCTGTGACCCCCTCAGTTCTGATGTCCTGGGGAGAAGGTCATTAGAACTCCATTTGGTCTCTCTCTGCCATGCAGGAAGTGCGAAGGGATTGCATCAGAATCAACAGTTGGGTTCATGAGCTCTGGTTCTATATTGGAAGGCTGGAAAAAGTATCGCTTGGATCCTTTCGGCTCAGTAGAGTCGCCTGGTCTTAGGGGGCAGCTGAAGGCTCAGGGAAGCACTTCAATTCCCTAGAAGACAAAACTCAGCGCGAGTGACACTTTGGGATAAGAAAATTTGATGTTGAGGCGAGGTGTAGCCTTAAAGCTTGGGTGCCCATTCCAAGATGGCGCCAAGACTCATCGTCTGAGTGCAACGATGGTTTCAGGCCTATGGCACTTGCTTCCCTCCCAACCTTTACCTGCCCTGCTTCTGTGACATCACAAGGACCCCGCCCCCTTATTTCAGGTCTTAGCCCTCAAATGGGCAGAAAGACAAGGCTGTTGACCTGGCCGCCCTTTTTCTCAGTAAAATAACAGCCACCCTCTGAAGTGGATATGGCCACCAGCTTACTTGGCGCATCGGCTGACATGTCCCGTTTTGGAGGTCCTGTGGAAGGAAGGTTCGCCTTTAAAAACCAGCAACAAATGTTAGAGGCCAGTCCAGCACTCCTGTCATGCGTCTAGACGTCTCATGTGCAAGAACCAGAGAGTGCAACAGCGCTTCCCTCTTGCTCGTGGCCATTCCATGGACCCTTGGTTAGCCAGTGTGGCCAACCGCAAGCTGGCTAGGATCCACCAGGGTCCAATCCTGCGTTCTTCACAACATGTCCTCTCTTCCCTTCAGCTTGCTTTCTCCCCGGCTTTGTCCAAGTTTGATGGCAGACTCAGCCTGCTAGATGGCAGCATTGAGACACCAAAACACACCAGGATCCTGCTCAGAAGCCCACAGAGTGTGACCCACTAGCCCAATGAGAGGGCCTCTCCAGAGAACAAGGGAAAATGGATTTGGCTCCTAAAGCTTTTCGTAGAAGCCCCATAATCTGGCAAGAGTAGAACAGCGGATGTACGAGGTGTGGTAAAGATGACGTTTGCTCTGGGAAGTCCTTCCACCTCAAAAGGAGCAGAGCCTCAAAACAACTGTATGAATATTTATCTTTATGAGTGGATAATGCTATCGATGGCTACTGGTGGTCCTGATAGCTCTATGTTACAAGACTTGATAGCTATATATGTATGCCTTAGGGTTGCCCGGTCTTAAGGAATAGGCTTAACTCTTCAGGAACAGCTCTGCTTTGCCAAGTTGCCAGGCAGAGACAAATCTCAGGCTGGGTGGACCTGAATGAGGAGAACCTTTGCTTGCTTGCTTTGTTTGTTTGTTTGTTACCCCGTCTTTTTCCTTCTGAAGGACCCAAGGCGGCTTACATCATTAAAAGACAATATTGAAAGCTAAAAACAGTAAGTATAAAAGTACGAAAAATGTTGAAACCAATACCACACTAAAAGAGGGTGAACAAAAGCAACACCCAAAACACATTCAAAGAAACAAGACACAACAATCCATTTAAAAATCTCACTCTGTTTGCCGAGGGAAAGCTTGAAGCGAAGAGTTTTTGCCTGCTTGCAGAAAGACAGCCAAGAGGGGGCCAGCCTGGCCTCCTACGGGAGGGCATTCCAAAGTCTGGGAGCAGCCGCTAAGAAGGCCCTCTCCCATGTATTCGGCAAACACACCCATGAAGGCAATGGGACCAAGAGAAAGGCTTCCTCTGATGACCTTTACACTCGAGCAGGCTCCAAAAGGGAGATGCGGTCCTTGAGATAGCTTAGACCCAAGTTCTCTAGAACTTCATAGATTAGAACTAGTTTTGTATTGTGTGTGGTGTCTTTAGTGCTTGGATGCCCATCTCCTCGCCCCTACCAACCTGTGCTAGGGACTCAATAAAGAAGGCTGACCGCCGAAGAATTGGTGCTTTTGAATTGTGGTGCTGGAGGAGACTCTTGAGAGTCCCCTGGACTGCAAGGAGAACAAACCTATCCATTCTGAAGGAAATCAACCCTGAGTGCTCACTGGAAGGACAGATCCTGAAGCTGAGGCTCCAATACTTTGGCCATCTCATGAGAAGAGAAGACTCCCTGGAAAAGACCCTGATGTTGGGAAAGTGTGAGGGCAAGAGGAGGGGACGACAGAGGACGAGATGGATGGACAGTGTCATCAAAGCTACCAACATGAATTTGACCCAACTCCGGGAGGCAGTGGAAGACAGGAGGGCCTGGCGTGCTTTGGTCCATGGGGTCACGAAGAGTCGGACACGACTTAACGACTAAACAACAACAAAGAGCTGGTGCACAAGGAACGCTCAAACCACACATCCTGAAAATGTTGCATTTTCACCGCCCACAGAGGGACAGCGACTTACCTTGGAGAAGGGAACAAAGGCAACCTGAGTGGATCAGATGGGCTTACAGTGTGTTCAGTAACCAAAAGCAGCTGCCGGAGACTGAACAGGGAGGGGGGAAGGAGGCCTCGAGAGGTGGGAACAATGGCGAGGAGGTGAAGAAACTCAAAACCAGCTTGAGAGGCCCCTGCATGTTATGGCCGAGGTGGCTGAGCCAGAGACTCAGAGTGGCGGTGCTGGAAACGAAGCCATCATGGTATTCCTGGAGATTGCCTTTTTAAAAGAAGAACGAGAGAGAGAGAGAGATGATGATGGTTACATTTAGGAAAATAAACAGCAACACATTTCTATCCTGTTCACACCACCCCCACTTTTTTTTTGGAAAGAATAAACTTTCTCTTTCTCTTAGGACACAACTTTTCCCTCCTCCTTTTTCTGTCCGTGAAGAGCGGCTCTGGTGGAAATGAATTAGGGCACAACTAGGCAGCCATATCAAGATCAGGTTGGATTGCATCAGGAAGGGTCTCTTTGCTGGCTGCGGTCTATAGAGCAGCCCTTTGAAGCAACCCTTCCATCCAGAGGTGGTTCTGAGTGCTCCAGGCCAGCTCCAAAAAAAGAGCAAAGCTGGCCAAAAAAAGAGATCCAGATCAGGCACGGAGCACGTTGGGCTGGTTCGCGATCTCTTGTGCGTCGTGCGGGAAAATAGATGGAACCAGACCAGGCTGGAGGTGCTCCAGAAAGCAAGCTCCATAACCATCTGATTGCACCTTTACTTTAAAAAAGTAACTTCCGAGGCACTGGTCCAGATCTCCCTTCAGCCCATGCCTTTTTTACATCAGGATCCCTAAGCCACTTCTCTTGACCAAGTCAGAAGCATCACATTTCCCCCTTCCTACTTCCAGGGAGTTCTGCCACGGCCACTGGCCTGTTTCAGAGGAGGTCCGCTTGTCCTGCAAAAACTGAAACCCTGGTTCACAGGCTCCTGAGCAAATACCAGTGAAACTTAATAGGCTGAAATTCCTGCCTGGACAACAAGTCACTTCAGGACAACACACATTCATATTTGCCTATAAAAGCCTTTTGTTGGGCCGTCGTAGCTAGACTTTTGCTCTCCAGGCGAGGCTTGTTCACCATCGGAAACCCTTCCCCAACATTGGGCCCAGCTTCTGCAGAGAAAGGCAGGGTCCTCATCCTCACAACGCCAGCCAACATCTGTGTCTACTCTGACGCAGAGCCTCACGTTCACTAGGTCTAGCCTGGAAAGGAACCTGTGGACCTTTGCAGCCTGAACGGTATTTCTATCGCGTTAAGAAACAAGAGGGTGATGGAGCAAATGATGTCGGGATGAGTAAGGAGATCCACACCTTAAGCGCTGGCACGTCTTGATTGAATACCACTCGATTGAGAAGAGGTTGGATCTCATGGGAGCTGATCTTCCTGGACAGCATTCTTGCTTCAGTGGCCACATGTCCTTGTGGATGGAGGACAGTCATCAAAAATGGGAAGATGTCTTCCATTTGAAGGGTGTTCCAGCCTGAATCTGATTTAAAGATGAAGCGCTAGAAGAAGGGAGATCAAGGACTCTGAAGTGCCCATCATTCACAGACAGGATCAGCTGAACAGAAATCTATAATAAGCTTAGAATAGCAGAGATGGAAGGGACCCTATAGATCAGAGGTCATCAACCCCCGGTCCGCGGCCCGGTGCCGGTCCGTGGCCTGAGCCGGACCAGGCCGCGGAGACAGACCTCCCGCCCCCCCGCACAAACTCCCCTCCCCACAGCTCCCCCACCCCTTCATGCATGCGCCCGAGCGCCCGTGCGAAGGGGTGGGCGCACAAGCGTGCAGGCGCTCCTGCGCTTGCACGAAGGAGTGGGGGAGCGCTCACACCAGCACTGGCAGGCGTGCACACGCTCCCCACCGCTTCGCACATGCGCCCGAGAGTGCCCGCGCAAGCGCGGGGGGGTGCCCCGCCTTCCTCAGAGGCTCAGCCGGTCCACGGTCCCAAAAAGGTTGGGGACCGCTGCTATAGATCACTGAGTCCAGACCCTGTCAAGGAGGCACAGTGGGGAATCGAACTCCCAACCCCTGTGCCTATCCATCAGTTCAAGCCACTACACAGGCCATTTGGGTACAACCTTCCCCGATCAAGTGAGATGCATTATTGCCCTGGTACGGTGCAGCTGGCCCAAGGCCACTCAGGCTGGCTCTTCTCCCAGGAGGCCCCGTGGGGGAATCGAACTCCCAACCTCTGCTTCCACAGCCAGAAGCCACTGAGCTAGCCAGCCAGCAAGATGCAGGATAATAGCTCTATTCGAATTACAAACAGCATTTGTAATTTTGCCTTTGTAAGTTCGCACTTATTTTTATGCAAAGCATGATCTTCTTTGGTCTTCTCACTTTCAGGGACACCCTTCTGCTTTGGAAATGCTCATGACATCCTTCTGAAGCATGATGGCACCTGCCATTCCCAAAGGGAAGCACAAGCTTTTTGCCTCTGCTGTCGGTTTTTTCTTACCCACCGTGTATTAAATGGGAAATTTGTAGTAGGAAACCCATATCTGCCCTGCTGCATGGATGCCGTGTCACTGCTTAGTGGGAGCCGTGAGCACGGAAAGAAACTGTGCTTCGCATCCTGAATTCACAAACCTGTTTGTCTAAAACAGTAGTTCCCAACCTTGGGTCCCCAGGTGTTCTTGAACTAAAATCCCCAGAAGCCTTCACCGCTAGCTGTGCTAGCCAGGATTTCTGGGAGTTGCAGTTCAAGAACATCTGGGGACCCAAGGTTGGGAACCACTGGTGCAAGAGTAGCTTTTCTTATCAAGGCCGTGGCAGGCTGACTTGGTTAGAGAAAGAGTTGGTGCCACTGGCCACGGAAGAGTGCCTCCCACTCTTGGAGGGTGGTGGCTGGCGATGGGCTTCCATTCCTCCCTGCTTGTTTTGACGTAGAGAAGCTAGACTTTATGGTTGGCTTGGTTAGGGTGGCCTCTCGGCCAAAGGAGGAGGCCCAGAAACCAGTACAGAACCTGGTCTCCACAACAATCCCTAGTTATAACTGCAAATTTATAACCAATTGTAGCAGTTTTCATCTCCAGTGGCAATGAAGATCCGTTAGCTTTACAAAAGACCCAATTCCACTGGAGTCGAAAACTGCTACAATTGGTTTGCTGAAGAGCTACCTTCATTTCTGGACTCTCCTTGGGAATCCGACTATGGAAATGGATATGCAGAGCTTCGGTTTTTGCAGTTTTCTGTCCCCCGTTGCATCCTTAGCCATGTGACCAAGCATTCCGCCAAGAGGGCAAAGGATTGCCCGATCAGAGGACATGACAGATCACCAGAACAACCATGTAGACCAGTTCTGCGATGCTGGGTCTATGCAGCACAAGGCTGGTCAGATTCTGTCCCTTCCCTTTTGGCACGGTGTTCTGTGTTGGCCATCACCAGAGATGATGATGGGGCGGGAGGGTGTGTTGATCAACAGGAGAAGCGGAGAGGGGAGGCCAGCTTCAAAACTGACAAATGGTTGCTTTTCATCCACGAGAACAAAGCTCTGTCCAGCTGGAACCGGAGATAAGGGAGAGCCGCTTACTGGGGAGAACAGGCCAGGCTGGGTCGCAACAAAATGGATGACCGAGAGGAGGAGTTGTGTTGCTCATTTCCTTTCAGCCGTAGCCAGAGTTTGGACAAGAATACTCCAGTATATCATGGAAACGGCCTTCAGATGGTTCCAGTGCCTGGACAGAATGAACGATGAAACCTTCAGACTCACGGGTTCGATTTTCTGGAATCAATTTTGTGGGGTCCATTTTACATTTCCTTTAAAATCTCTGAGGTCCCATCCACTGAGACGGGATGCGCAGATGGCTTTCGGAGGGCTGGGGGGGGGGGGAAGGACTCTTAAAGCTACCCTTGTACAATCATCTCCTCTTTCTCTCCTTAAGGTTTTTCGAGATTTCTGTTTAAAAGCTGTGAGGAGAGGCCAGGAGGGAACACAGAAGGGTTACAAGAGCCCGAGGAGGACATCAAAATTCCCTGTAAAACTGTGCGAATGGGCCGAGGCTATTGCAGACGAGAAGCAAAATCTGGAATCCCCTTTAAAAATGAAGGAATTATTGAACAAGGGTGGGGATGGGGATTTATTATTTATTTATTTAAAATATCTCTATCCCGTCTTTCTCCCCAAAAGGACCCAGGGTGGTTTGTAACAGTACTAGCCAGAGCTCACACCCTTCTGCTCAAAAATCCTGTCATCGTTAGCCCAAGGTTTCGTCATGTGATCAATCTCCTTTGGGGTAGGAGGTGCAGTGAGGTATAATTCGTTGCATCTGTAGCTAAATCATTGGGAATCCGAAATCCATTGCCCATCTATTACAATCACCTGCCAGTAGATTCAGCTCTGCCTTCTGCCTCACTGCAAAGAATGTAACAATGCACAGTTGTTCCTCCTGCCCTGTGTGATGGTAACTTGAGTTGGGTTTTGTTGTTGTTGTTGTTAGTCTCTGCAAGAACGTACATATTTACAAAACTTATTTTTGCACATTTTTAGAAATTCACAAAAATTAATAGATGTCTGCTTGCAGAGATCATGAGATAGAAGCAGGGGATAGGTTGCTTGTGTCTTTGCTAGGAGTCAGGGGTTTTTTGTTTGTTTGTTTTTGTATATTGCATGCATGGGTGTGTTCTTGGCTTGAGAAAGGGAAAGGATACTTCAGAAAGGGAAAACATGCTTCAAACAAAACATCCTGCCCTATGAGATGATAATTTGGCTTGGGTGGGGTTGTTTAGTTTTTGGTCAGTCTCTGAGAAAATCTGCATATTTCCAAGACAGATTTTTTGCACATTTCTGAAAATGCACAAAAAATTTAATGGCTGCCTTGTTGCAAGGGTCGTGAAGTAGAAGCAAAGGATAGGTTGCTTGTGTCTTTATGATCAATCAGTCTGCTGTGCTGCTTGTGTGTATTTGGGAAAGGACCCTTCAGAAAGGGGAAGCATGCAGCTAATATTTTGTGCAAATGACACAAATTGTAAAGGGGGAAAGATCTCTTGGCATCTTGCTTTCTCTCTTTGAAGGTGAGAAATCTTACCAGGGCTGAAGGATCCTCAATAGAGATGGGCACGAATTAAAACATGAATTACCTAATTCATTCAAAAATTGCTAATTTGTGAATTTGTATTTGTACGAATCAATGCCCCGACAAATCACGAATCAATGAACTTTTAGCGATTTTTGACTCGTCGACTCATTTGGCTATAAAATGGCCCCAAGGCACCCAGAGACTCCAAAATTACAGAGAAGGTTCCCATGATTCTCCTCTACAATCCCTCCACATTTGGTGAAGATTGAGTTTCCCCAAGCCTGCTGCTAAAGGGCACTTTCCAGGGTGGAGAGTCAGAGGAAGCTTCCCTGTGAATTTGATGTCTCTAGGTACTTGGGGGCTGTCTTATAGGGTTTGAAAATAGAAAATGAATTGACAAATCGACTCATTGATTCATCAGGAAAACAATCATACATTTGTAATTCGTGATTCCTCAACCTCGACAAATGGCAAAACCAAACGAATCACCCATTTTTCTGATTTGCGCCCATCTCTAATCCTCAACTGTATCGCTTCCTTGGAATCGCCTGTCTCATCTGAGAAACGAAACAATGATGATATTATTTTTTCTTCACGTCTATAGCACAGACCGATGCGATTCTGAAATTCTGATTGTGTTGAGCGTTGCAAGTCTCCTCGGGGGTGAGCGCCTACACTTCAGAAATGACCATTACATCAGCTGTACTGCTGCTGAAGCCTGGATCATGGCTCTGTTCCTGACTGTACCAGCCCCTCTCCATCCCTCCTCTTCACACAGCTGAAGACTTGCTCTGTTCATTACACACAGAGAGACAGAGAGAGAGAGAGAGCCAGCCCCGAAGGGCCCCGATGAATGAAGCTTTGTTTGAGGCCGTGATCCGTCCTGCCTCTCCTGTCACTTGCCTTCCAGGGAACACATGAGCATCGTTCTAACACAGTCTCTCTGCAGAGAAAGCTGAAACCCAGGTTTCTCTGTCTGTTGAGACTCTGGGTCAAAAACAACAACAACACACAAAACCCACTGCTACGGCAGATAGGAATGATGCTCCAGAGTTAATTTGATCGCTCCCTAGGGCAAAGGTGAAGGATGATGGTAGGTGTTGTCTGAATCCACTGGGGAAGGCCGCAAGCTGGCTGGCTACTAAACAGGGTGAGGCAGTCACCTCAGGCAGCGGAATTGGTGGCCGCCACCCTATCTTTGCTGCCTGAGCCATCCACTAACCTCTTTATCTTAAACCTAGCTTCTACCGCTGCCTCTTTGCTGCTATTGCATGACCACTTCTCAGACAATCAAAACACCAAGGAGTTTTAGCTCCCGATTTGATGCCATGAAGCGGTGCAACAAACGTCCGGACCAAGGTGGAAAACAGAGGCTTGGTAGGTCAGGAAGTCATGCTGACAAAGGCCGCTCTGAAAAAGCTAATATGAAGATTTGTCTTTTCTACCAAACCAAATTTTTGGTCCATACAGCCCCATATTACCAGCTCTGACTGGCAGCCATGCCTCTCCAAGGGTTTCACCAGGATCCTTCCCTATGCCTACCAGAGATGGCTGGGGTCATCTTAACTGAACTGCAACTGCTCCTCAATCCTGGGAGTACCAAAAAATAAAAAAGTAATTCCTCCAAATTCTGGACATTTTGGAAAGCACAATATTTCAAGCTGCTTATCAGAGCAGTCAGCTTAGCCCTGTCCTCAAGACCAATCCAGAACAGAGGCAACTGTGTTGGTCCATATTTATTCATGTTGGTCCATATTATTGTCAGTGAGTTGCATCATGTATTTTGTTTGCAAAGTGGTGCGGGGAGAGAGCTTTGAGGATAGGCTGGACTGCCAGAAAGACAAGCAAGTGGATCCTAGACCAAATCAAGCCTAAACTGTCTCTGGAGGCAAAAATGTTGAAATGGAGGCTGTTCTACTTTGGGCACATCATGAGAAGGGAGGATTCCCTGGAAAAGACAATCGTGCTGGGAAAGGTGGAAGGCAGCAGGAGAAGAGGAAGACCAAATACAAGATGGACTGACTCCCTAAATTCCTCAACAGGCTTGAGCCTGCAGAAGCTGAGCAGGGCTGTTGAGGACAAGATATTTTGGAGACTGCTCATTCATAGGGTCGTCATAAGTTGAAGGCAACTGTGACAGCACATAACACCACCAACACACACACACCTACACACAACACAGCGCTGTCTTTGCCAAATGCCTGTAAGCTCTCTGAGCTCAGCCAGATGGTATCTTCTCCATTTGTACAACCATGCATATTTCATAGCTGTCACTTGCTCAGCCAGTCTGATGGAGTCGGGGAGAAGGCATGGGCTTCACGTTTGAATCATAACTGGGGGAGATGGGAGGAGAGAGATGAGCATCTCCCAGCATCCTTCACCAGTGATGGAGACCCAGCATAATGGGCTTTGTTGGCTTGGACTGATGGGAACTGTTGTCTAGCAGTACCTTTGGGCAACTGCAAACGGTCTAACCTCAAAGTCTGCACACAAGAGGGAGAGATCAGCAATCCTGGGGAACTTTAAGGTTTGCAGATGTAGGTAGGTAGGCAGGCAGGCAGGCAGGCAAGCAGGCAGGCAAATTATAGCAAGGAACTAGAACGTTAAGCATGATTTTCAATTCGGCGAACGGTAGAAAGAAGTCTGGAATATAGCTGCTCATGATAAATTAACGTGTATTATTAAAGTAAAGAAGGGTGAAATAAAAAAGAATATTTGTATTGATATTTTGGGAGATTTTATTGATTTCATGTTAATCAAGGGGAAGGGTTGTGTGCCTGTGCAAGACTCAGTGCAGTTTTGGAAGGGGAAATGGGGCTCCGTCAATGGAGGAAAAATTGGTTATATCTCCAGATGGTCCCAATGGAGGCGAGCGCATTATGTATAAGAGTGCTGTATTTTTGTGTTATTAAAGTTTTCTTTAGTTGTGCTTTGGGTCTTTTGTTCCCTTCTTTTTTTCTTTTTTTAGTTTTAGAAATAAAACAGAAAGAAAGCCATACCACCGTGAGAGAAACCCCCAGACGGCTTAACGAGGACTTCGCATGCTCCCCCGTCATGGAATGAGGATTGCATGGAGAGGACAGAACACAAAAGCGGATGAAACAGAGTATATTCTGAAAGAGGCCTAGACCGGACGGTCTGGCTGGAACCCAGAACAGGGGCTGCCTAACATTTTACTGCACATCCCACTTAGCCTATTGATAGGAAAAACAGGCCCACGTGATGTGCAGCAGGTAGAGGACCAGACTAGGACTCCGGAGGCTTGGGTTCAAATCATAGAATTGCACTGGAGGATGGGTTTAGCAAACTCTTTCCTGAGCATCTTACATGGCTCAGAAATCTACTAGGCTCACTGTAAGCCGAATGGGACGTCCTCACAAACCAGGCTTGGAGAAGGCCAGCCATTCTGCTATTTGTTGGGGCGACGAGACAACAGGTTGTGTGGGTTCCATTCTGAACATTAAAACCAGAGACAGCTGCCTTATCCTTAGCCGAAGGATTTATACCACCGAGCTGTGACTTGCAGCCCCTTCCAAGGTTTTGTCTTCACCAGCCTCACCTGGAGAAGCCATGGATCGAACCTTGGGGTCTCCCTCATACCAAGCACGGGCTCGACCCTCTCACAGTCTGTTGCTTGGCCCAGCGTCACCAAATTCCCTCCTGGTATCGCAGTTAGAGGCGCCGTTGTTAGGTTTCGATGGAGCTCGGTTACTTCTGTGGGCTACAAGCAGGCTGGGTGCAGATGGGAGTCGTAGTCCACAACAGTAACTTTTCACACTTTGGACTGCAAAGATGACCTTTTTAAAAAAAAAAATGTGGCTGCTTCTAGAGTATGGAGAACTCTTTCCCATCCCTGACTGAGCAAGATATAATTATTTAGCGTTTAATGTTTAGTATATTAAATTAATGTTTGGCTGGATAGCTCAGTGGTTTAGGCATCTGACTGCGGAGCCCAAGGTTGAGAGTTCAATTCCCAACTGTGCCTTTTGGGAGTAGAGCCAGCCTGGGTAGCCTTGGGCCAGCTGCACGGTCCCAGGGTTCCCCCTAGAGGAAGGGAAGGGTAAACCACTTCTGAGTACTCTCTACCCAGAAAACTTTGAAAAGGGTCACTATAAGTCAGAATTATCTTGACGGCACATGATGATTATATTAAATTGTGGTGAGTATCTTAAAAAAAATAATTATGTCGCTTGTAAATAAGCACAGCTTTTTCTTACTCACTTGAACCAATATCGGGGTTTTAAGGCGTGCTAAGAAACAAACACCCTTACCTTTGCAAGTTGATTTCTTAGACCGTAGCTTATCTCCTATACTGTGAAAAAAAATGCCTGCCTGCCCCCTCTCAGCCTAAGCAGGCTAGGATGATTCCCCCTACCCCATCCAGCCTTAGATGACAACCCACCATTGAAAACCCTTCAGTCAGAAAAGATGCAGAAACCCTTGTGTTTGTTTCTCCCAGCAAATCGCTGCTCATATTCATAGGGCCTCCTTTGTTTAGGTTCTGTTTATCCTTTTCCCAAAAGAGAGGAAAAACTTTGGGTAATAAACTCTTAATTAGACCAGGCTGGCTGCCAAGGAGGCCACGGAATAAAACTCAATGGAAGGACAGACGTTTGTTATTTGATGGAGATGCTTCGCAGATTGGGTCCCTTCCCCTGCCAAGTGCCAATCCATCATCAGCAGGGGAGAGCACGGGCCTTTCTGGAAGCCCTACAAAGGGTCCAGTCTGTTTTGCAAGGCAGGGAATCTGTGCGTCCTTCCCAGGTCTTGGACTACAACTCCCATCATCTCTTACCTTAGCCGTCTTGACCCAGGAGCTCCCGAGAACATTTCTGCGCCCAGGGAGCAGTAGGAGAGGTGCAGTTTGGCAGGATTTAGGTATGGTTTGGGCAGCTCGGCAGCTCCGTCTTAGCCAGAAAGATGTTGCGAAAGCATAGAACGGCAGAGCTGGAAACTGTACCAGAGGTCATCTAGTCCAGCCTACCGCCAAAGTAGGAATCTTGACCCAACCCTGCTCAGGCTGAAATAACACCCTAACCTCACAAACAACTCCCTTTCCACAGCTGTAGTCTCTTGGCTCAGTTCCGCATTATCAGAAAATCGGAGAGAAACAACCCAACCCAACCGGACCTCCATCTTTACCTTTGGGACTCAGTTTCCTTATTGCTAATTAATCAGGAAAACAATGACCCGTTGAGGTCCCCAATCCTTACCATAGCCTGGATCAGCAGCTGAAACATCTCACAGCCTGGGGGGATAAAGTCATGATCACCCTGCTTGTGTTTGTAGATTAAGCTGATGTCAGAGGCACAGGAGCAAGGAACAATAGAGAAGTTGGCAACCTACACCCACACTGCCTAATTCCTCTTCTTCTCCTTCTACACCTGTGGGAAGAAGAGAGCTTAGAAGGAATACTGTTTGAGGTTATCAAATCTCCCTTTGGGAAAACGACAGGGTTGGGTTTTTTTAAGGGAGTCTTTCCAAGCAGACTCAAGGCACATTTTCAAAAACAGAAGTCCCCACAGGAATCAAGGGTACATCCTTTCCTTAAGGCAGGGATGAGGAGCACAGGGTCCTCCCGATGTTCTTGGACTACTTTCCCCATCATCCTTCCTTTTGGCTATTGAGGTTGGAGCCGATGGAAGTTGCCATCTGGCAACATCAGGATGGCCACATGTTCTTCGCGGTGGCTAAAGGATTTGGGCTGCTGTTGATAGAAAAGACCTCTCTGCTTGGGCCACCATCAACCAAGGTAGACAGTACTGAGCTAGAAGGATCCACAATCTTGGCTCAGCAGAAGGCACTGTCCTCCCTCCAGCGGCACAAAGCATGGCCCAGCCCTACCGTTAGGCAGAATGCGGCAACCTTCCTGTGGAATGGAGGAGGCGTGATGCACCTTAGCCTCATTCCGCCCCAGGGCATTGTGGGAAATGGCCATGCTAGCAGCTGCATGGTCTAAAGGGAGCCCCAGGAGAGCATGAGGATTGGGCCCAGCTGGCTGGGAAAACCAGGGCCATCCCCAACATTTTGCTGCCTGAGGCAAAAGGAAAAGATGGGGACCACCCCCATTATGGGCACAAAAACTGGATTTGCAGCTGTTAGTCCAACATGGAACTCTGCTTGCCAGTGGGAGAACATCCCCCACCATACCTCAGGCAGCAGCCTAGCTTAGGTCTACTCAGGGTGGGTCATATGGCACACGCTTCTTTTCTTCACTGCCTTGTTCCTGCTTCCCAGCATCTGTAGCTTGGGGTCTACAAGGTGGTCTTCCACTGAGTAATGCTCCTCCGTAAGTCATGCTTCCACTGAGTAATGCTCCTCACTTACTTTTAGCAGCAAGCTGCTCTTCTGGTCCTGAGCAATTCCAGAGAACAGGATCTTGGCTTGGGATGGTAGGATCTGGTGATCCACCCTCAACCAAGTAAGAAAACCCGGGGCCAGCGAGACGTGTCTGGGTTGCGATGATTCCCTATAAACCAGTTCTCTCTGCTTGTGTATCTGTGAAAGGTCATAGAAGGGGGGGAGGAATCTTAATATCAAGAATAATTGCTTTACAAACAAATGTCCAAGGGATGGAAAAGTCGGATTAGGCTGTGGCAGGAAAGGCAGCAGACCAGTGCTGTGACCGTGTAAAAAAAGCAGGGAATTAAAAAAAAAACCAGCAAAACATATTGGTCAAATAACATTCCATTGGGGGAAATTACCCTGAATAATAGTCTTCTTCTGCTAGGGACCAACGCTCTTGAATTCAGGCAGGACTTAACCTTTGAGTCAACACGCTTAGGGTCACAATCTATGTCTGGAAATCTTGATCCTCCTTCCCGTTCTCTCTGTTTGCTTTCGATCTGGTTATCAGACTTTTGATTTTCTCCTGTTCTTTATGGCACTTTTGCTGGAAACCACTCGGCTTCCTTCCAGCTGAAATGCTGTGTATCCCTTACGACAGTAAGTTTCATGGAAACCAACGAGGCTTACATTTCGGTCGAGACTTTGTGCTCTCTTAAAGACTTTAACTGCTATATTTTAATGTGAGCTTTCGTGGACGTGTTATAAAATATAGCAGTTCGTCTTTAAAGTGCCACAATATTTTTGTCTCCTTTTTGTTTCCGTTTTGCTTCTGCCTCCTAGGCTAGCACCACCTCTTCTAAAACATGCATAGGGTGGTTGACACCCTGCAGGGTCAACACTCAA
Organism: Intellagama lesueurii; assembly: GCA_037013535.1. NCBI lineage: Eukaryota > Metazoa > Chordata > Lepidosauria > Squamata > Agamidae > Intellagama > Intellagama lesueurii. The sequence continues at coordinate 17,509,085 of JBAJHW010000012.1, read as the reverse complement.
GAGCTGAAATCGAGGAGTTAAGTTGCAACAAGAACAGGCCCACTGAATCAGTGGGGATTGGGTGAGTCAGCTCCTCCACACCTTCCTCTGAGTCAATGGGCTACTCTAGTCCTGATTTACGACTGGATTTCAGCTACTGAGTGGGATTCAGGATGCCACCGATCTGTAACAACGATGATGACTCGAATCAGATCTTTAGGGATCACCCTCCTTCACCCTCCAGGCAACGAGGAGGATTCTGGTATGGCGTGAAAGGTCTTTGTTTCCAAGGGTAGTGGAGCGACAGACCAACCCTCTCCGGGAATAAGGCAAAGGCTGACCCAAGGTATTTTGCCGCCTGAGTCAAAGTGGAAGTGTCTACTCTGTGCCATTTCAATGCCATATGAAAACACGGCCCTCCCTTGCAGCGGGCGAATTTAAGGGGTACACTGCACCCCAGGGCTTGAAGAAGTTACTTTCTCAAGCTTCGACGCCCAGAAGCCACCGCCGGCGTGACCCCAGTAGCCCACCTTGAATGGGCAATTAAATTATTTTTTAAAAGGCCAGCCTGAGAGTCCTGCAGGATTCTTGACGGGGCTGGGCTTTGCAACGGGGCCCGCTTACCCCGACCAAGCCCCCTCCGGGTCTCGAAAGCCGACCTTTTTGAGGATATTTCAGCCGTCTACCCACCCCCAGCCCGGATTTGGGATCCTGCAGATGGGATCGCACGGGTGGGGTGCTGGTCTGAACATCCCCGTCTCTCCCCACAGATGCTTAGGGATTGGGGGGGGGGGAGAGGGAGAGGCAACGAGGCGCCCCCAGACCTGCTGGAGCGTGGTCCCTAGGGCTCAGGATCGCGCAGGCGTGGCCGACCAACGCCACCCCCCCCCCCGGGGGATCTCTCCATCCAAACGCCCAAGCGCGCGTGTTGGGGATGGAGACGCGCCTGGAGGAGGGGAGAGGGCGAAGCTGGGGGGAGACGCAGAAGGGGCGATCCAGGGTGTTTTGGGGGGGGGGATGCCCCGGGGGAGGGGGGGATGCTGCGCGTCCTCGCCCTCCACCCCCAAAGTGGCCACCTCGCCCCTCGGGCAGGCGTCTCCCCCGGAGGCGGGGCTGCGCTGCGCGCGCTCCCGCCCCCCCTCCCCAACCCAACCTTCCTGCTCGCTCGCTCGCATCCAGCAGGGCCCTGACATCACTGCGCTCCGCTATATAGGCTGCAGCTGGGCTTTGTGAAGCGGGCTTTTGTGAGACGGGCTTGCTGGAAGGAGCGGGCGAGCGAGCAGGCAGGGGAGGGCGAGGGGGGCAGCGTGGTCCGCCGCCTCTTCCCGGCAGACAAAGGCGCCAAGCGCAGCGAGGGCGGAATCCGGAGCAGAAGCGGAGCCGAGGGCCCCCCGGAGAGGCGGATTCGGAGCGGTGCGAGCCTTCCTGTGGACGCTTTCCCCCGGCCAGCCTCTCGCCCCTGCGCCTCTCCTCCCTGCGCCTTTTTTCCTCGCTCTCTCTCTCGCTCGTCCTTGTCCTCGTCCCCCCGGCGCCACCATGACGGCCAACGGGCCTTCGGAGTCGCTCCAGATCCAATTCGGCTTGATCAACTGCGGCAACAAGTACCTGACGGCCGAGGCGTTCGGCTTCAAGCTCAACGCCTCGGCGCCCAGCCTGAAGAAGAAGCAGATCTGGACGCTGGAGCAGGACGGCGACGACTCCGGCGTGGTCTTCCTCAAGAGCCACCTGGGCCGCTACCTGGCGGCCGACAAGGACGGCAAGGTGAGCTGCGAGGCCGAGGCGCCGGCCCCCGACTGCCGCTTCGTCCTGGTGGCCCACGACGACGGCCGCTGGTCGCTCCAGTCCGAGCCCCACCGGCGCTACTTCGGCGGCACCGAGGACCGCCTCTCCTGCTTCGCCCAGAGCGTCTCCGGGGCCGAGAAGTGGAGCGTCCACCTGGCCATGCACCCGCAGGTCCACCTCTTCAGCCTCACCCGCAAGCGCTACGCCCGCCTCAGCGCCGCGCCCGCCGCCGCCGCCGCCCCGGCCGCCGCTGGCGTTGCAGGCGCGGTCGCGCCCCAGCCCGGCGAGGTGGCGGTGGACCGCGACGTGCCCTGGGGCACCGACTCGCTGGTCACCCTCTTCTTCCAGGAGCAGCGCTACGGCCTCCAGACGGCCGACCACCGCTTCCTGCGCAACGACGGGCAGCTGGTCGAGCGGCCCGAGGCCCGCACCGGCTACACGCTGGAGTTCCGCGCCGGCAAAGTGGCCTTCCGCGACGCCGAGGGCCGCTACTTGGCCCCCTCCGGCCCCAGCGGGACCCTCAAGGCCGGCAAGAGCGCCAAGGTGGGCAAGGACGAGATGTTTGTCCTGGAGCAGAGCTGCCCCCAGGTCGTCCTCCGCGCCGGGAACGAGCGGAACGTCTCCACCAGGCAAGGTAGGGGCCCCAAGCTCTCTCTCTCTCGCTCTCTCTCCAATGATAGCATCATGCATACGTTCAGAGGCGATCCGTGTCCAATAACCGTGTCTGATTCACACGTGCAGACCGCGTTACCGGCCTTTGCTGTGCGCTTCGGGGATGCAGACGGGCTGAGTGGTGCGGACAGGTTCCCGAACCGAGCCCTTGCGCTCCCCACCCCAAGCCCGTGTTTTCACCATGAACCTCCTTCACACGTGCGTAGAAATTCGGGGGCTATAGGGGCGCGTGTCTTAAGGCTCGCCTTCTGCGCCTCGGGGCTTGAGAACGCGTGTCTGCCAGCGGATGCGTGCAGGAAGGCACGACGTTTTTCCTCTTTCCCTTCTCAGCCCGTATTTTTACGGGTAATCTGATTCACACGTGCACAACGTGTGGGAGCTGTGGGGTGGTGGACTGAACCATTTCTGTGCGCCACAGGGCTTGAGTCGGGGCTGCGTGGGCAAAGGCTCCACTCCGAGCTGCTGCCCCTCCCCCACCCCCACCCCCATATTCTATCCACACCCCCATAACTCTGCTAAGTTGCCCTGCTTCCTTTTTCCCCTTCCTTTCCAGCTGCGGGGGGGGGGGGGTCCCATCTCTGCCGGGCCTTGCAGCTTAAGGTGCTGTGATCTGTTCACACGTGGAAAGGGGAAGAAGGGAGGAACAGGCACGTGTGGATCCGTCCTTGGTGATGTTGGGGGAGGCGTGGCTCTTCTTTACGCCCAGGCAGGAAAGAAAAACTGAGCTGCCTTCTCCTGCCGTGTCTCCCACTCCCCGCTCTTCATTATCTTCATCGTCATTGTCCTGGACAAGCTGGAAGGGGCCCTTATTTTAGATCCTGTCACTCAATGGTCTTCCCAAGGAAAGCCCTCCAAGGCAGGTCTGACTCCCCAGAGCAGCAGAGCTGGCTAACAGAGAGAGAGAGAGAGTTATGTGTGTACAGTATATCCCTCGGCTGCCTGATGCAACAGCCTCTGGTTGCTTCATGTTAAACCCCTGGCCCTGTTGATGTGGTTCAGATTCTGCCTCTTCAAGTCATTATCCCGCATCTCTTTTTTAAACCCTCCCAAGCAAGATGCTCAGCTGATGGAAGTTCTCTGCAACCTGATGTGAGGATTGAATAGATGTAGCAGGGAGGCTCAGAGACTGTTGAATGTGGTTTAAGGGCACGGGCAAGCACCTCTTTGAGAATGGGGTTGTGTGAGAGAGAGAGAGCAAGCTGGAGAGCTTTCTCAGTGGCCAGGAATGAACAAACAGTGGTAGCAGGACAGGACTGCTGGTGGTTTGCTTTTATTCCCCGGCAGATCTTAGGTGGGGTTTTTTGGGGTTTTTTAAAAAAAGCATTTCAGGGACCCCTTTCCCCACCGCATAGGGGTGCCTCCTCTCTCCCCGGCCCATTCAGATTTTCTTGCCACTCAGAGATTTGACTCCATTTTGTAGCTATTTCTTTGTCTTCCTGGAGTCCTTCAGAGGCCAGGCAAACGGCCAGCCGCCTCCTTCGAAATTCTGATTAATTTTGCCCCCATCGTGCGTGTGTGTGTGTGTGGACAAGAGGGGGGCAGCCAACCAGAGGAAGGTGGACTGGTGGAAAACCACCCAGGTCTGCCACCGCTTCTGCCGCCTTGCGCACGCCTTCTCCATTTTCCTTTCTCTGTCTCCACTCCCACCTGGGGGGGGGTCTTCCCTTCCTCCTCCCGCCCATTCTTTGCCTCTCATTGTTTGGGTCCTGGCCCAGCTTTCCCTGCCTCGCTTCGGGGTGCCTGGGGGTCCCTCCTTTCGGAGAGGAAGCCTCTTCCCCGCTTGAAAAGAAGGTCTTTTTCTCTCCCGAAGGGCGTGTGTTTGCACGCCTCGAAATCCATCAAAGGGTTGGAGGAAGACAGGCAGAGAATCTTAAGGGGTGGCAAAGCCATGTAACATTACAACCCCCCCCCCCAATGTAGATGATGGAGATATTGGGATGGGGGGGGGGGGAGAGTATTTCCTTATTTATTTATTTTTAAATGTGGATGCCCTTCGTTGTTGGAGGCCTCAAACTGCAGCCTGTTTTGGGGAATTCCAACCAAGAAAACAATCTAGTGGCTTACAGGGTGGGGTGAAGTGGATCCCTTCTTTAAAAAGGGGGGGGGGGTTATCTGGTCTGCCTTTGGTAGAAGCCGAGAGCATGGGACTTTATGCATGCCTTTGCTAGCTACAGCATCTCTGCCCCGGCCTCCCTTCCTTGGATGCAGACATGCACAGGAGAGGACCAGAATACAGCCATCCTTTCATCCTCCCTGCCTCCACCTCTTGTTCTGGAAGCTGCCTCCTGTTCCTGCCTCTTCGCTTCAGCTGCCCTCTTACTACCTGCTGTGTGATTGTCTGGGGCATCCCTCCCCCTTCGGCCTTTCCTTGCTTGCTCTCCTCCCCTCCCCCACTCCAACCCACCCCTTGGATGGCCAGATCAGCTCCCCAAAAACGAAAACTATGGTGCAGTTGAGTCGGTGGACGAATGTGAAATTGCAGGCAGAGAAACCGTGAAAAGAGGCTGCCTTCTTACACCAGCCAGCCGAGGGATCTTGGGAGAGGGAGAGGGCTTAGAAACACCCTGCTGCCTCAGACAATTCCCAAAGCCCAGCCTGGGGATGGTGGGCGTTGTAAGGTTGGACACATGTGGAGAGTAGCAGGAAGGAAGTTTCCCCCATTCCTCAATCTCCCAAATGGGCTCCTCTACTCTTGTCTACTCTCTTCTGATCTAGGCTGTCCTTCTTTCTTCCCATCAAACCATCACCTTCCTGCAGCTGTTTCCCCATGGATCTCCCTCCCTCCCCCATCTCCTTCCTTCCCCTCCCCACTGATTTCTGCTTGTGCCAGCCCAAGGGCTCCCTTGAACCCTTTCCTCGGGGTGCGGGTGGGTCTCTTCAAATAAATGTGCCACCCAAATCTTGCTGTGTCTGCTTTTTGTGTGGCTAGGGAGGTTCTCAACAGAGAGAAACACCCTGCCCCACCCCATGAATCTTCCTCTAAAGAGAAAATATTAAAATAAAAGTTTGTTTTTTTAAAAAATTAAAAATTAAAAAGATCTGTCCCAGCGCTGTAACTGTAGGGTTCTTAACACTCTGCAGTTCTTAATTTTAGATCCACTGCATCGGCACTGGTGCTTTCTAGCTTTTGTCTGTATAAATATAGAAACCCATGGCTCACTTTAAAAAAGAAAGCTGACTCAACCAGAGATCAAAGACAAAATTCTGCAAAGCAAACCTTCCCATCGACAGTGTTGTCTCCGCCTCCTTCCTCATCTTTAAAATGTAGGTGCTGTTAAAAAAAAGACAGTGATTAAATTTTTGGATCATCCTTGTGAAGGTTTCCTGTACTGCATTAAACAGTCTAAGAAGAGGCCAGGAGAGGGTCTCACATAGTCTCTGCATTGACTTTCCTCTGTCATCATGGATTTACCCTTGCAGAATATACTGGTCACAGGGCTGGGCTTTGGAACACATTCATTCTGCGATCAGGAAATCGAAATTCCGCAAGGTGTCAAAATCCTGCAAGGTTATCTCAGAATCCATTCTCTCTCTTAACACTGTGTAATTATAATTATGGTTTTGTCACATAAAGGGAGAGTCCAGGAGCTACACAATGCAGTGAAGCTGTGCATACGCGCGTATGCACACATACAGATTGAGAGAGACTGAGAGAAAAAACACATGCAGAGGAAGGCGTTGATATTTCATAGCTTTGACTCCATAAGGGCGAGAAACCTGATTTTTCCATTTTGTTTTATTTTTAGCAAGAGATTTTCAGGAACCTGTATTCCTCTCTCTCCACAACGCTTGATGCAGGATGGGTGGCCTGTCTTGAGTCCTCCCCTCCCTTCACATTTCCCTTTACTGTGCTCTGCTTAAGCCCAAAGTTGACACAGTTTTATAAATGGATTTGAACTGGAAATCTGTGTTGAATGGCCAGGTTTTTCTACCCATGCAGGGAGATGCGCGACCTACATTTAGAGGAATACAAAGGCAGCTTTGCCACTCCTGGCTGTCCCCCCCCCCCCCCCCAGCCTTTGAGCCCTGCAGAACCTGGACGCTTCCATTGATGGGCAGTATCTTCATCGGTTGAAAGACAACCGAGATCATGCTTTCCAGATGTGATGGACCACAAACCCTATCATCCCGGTTGCTGATCAGGCTGGCTGGGGATGATGGGAGCTGTCATCCAGCACCTCTGGTCGGCCTTAGGTTGGAGGAAGAGTGTGCCGGAGCAGGGGGTGTCTAATCTCTGGGATTTCTGCATTGTTTTATCATCCCCTCTTTGCCGTGTTTTTCCTCCAGTGAGTTCCAGACAACACATGATGCTCTTCTTTCCTCTGCTTTATCCTCCCCGTGTGTGACCTTGTAAGAGAGATGGTCTCAAGGTCATCTGGAGGGAGGAGGCTTCCCTGGCTCAACAAAAACTAAAATCTGAATCTGCAGCACACTAACCATTACACCATACTGCCACCGGGTGCTCGGTGAGGAGACCCATTCCAGGAAGCCATATAGTCCATATTCCCTACAGAGGGTGTGCATGCCTCTTATTTGTAAGTTACCAGAGCTAAAGCATAAAGATCGTGTTAAAAGCAACCCCTTTGTGTGGTTGTTTTAAATTAGTATGCCCATTTCACATATGAGGAAGACTGAGGCTGAGGGAGAGCTTAGGTTAGCACAAGACCGGCCAGGGGAGACTCCCTGTTCTCTTTTAACTATCAACCCCTCTAGATCTACTGCAGCTGGGCTCAGTGGTTTAGGCATGTGGCTACACAACCAGAGGTTGGGAGTTCGATTCCCGCACTGTGCCTCCTTGCCAGGGGCTGGACTCGATGATCCAGCAGGTCCCTTCGAGCTCTGCCGTCCTAAGAGTATTATAATTCTTTCAGAAATCTTGCTGCAACCCACCTTATTGCAGGGTGCTTTCCAGATGTGCATCCCGCTCCGCCAGTTCAGGACCAGTGGACAGTAAGCCTGCTGTCCTCCAGCCTACAGTTCCCATGAGCCCTAGCCCTAGGAACAATGGGATACATAGCTACAACTATAAAAGCATAGAAATATGGTGTGTTCCCCCCCCCCCTTGCCCTGGTATAAGACACTTTTCTTCAGATGGAAGACAGGCTTGAATTTTGAGCAATGTTGCTGAAGGAATGAGTGTGTTACAATGTTTGGGATTAAGGATGATGACAGGGAAAATCCTTGAGTATACAGGACATCCTGCATACTCACGGATTTTCCAAAATCCAGCCCAGCCTCCGAATCCTTTTGGACTACAACTCCCAGCCTGCCTGCGAGGGTTGATGGGAGTTGTGATCCAACCCCACCCAAAAGCACCTGGCCGCATTACCGGTCGCTGCCGATGTACGCCTTGTGTTTTCTTCGAGGGGGTGGATCTCAGCTGTGTTGCAGGAAGTGGGTGACATCTCGTGGGTGGCGTACAGCTTGGTTCACCTCTTTCCAGCCGGGAAGGGGGCTCAGATTTTTCTGCACTAACAAAAATCGCTGCCTGTTAAGCTTTTAAAAATATATGTATACAGTTTCTTTTGCAGCCCTAATTTCTGGCTGTGTTCGTGCATCTCCCCTCCTCGGTAGGACTTTTTCAATCCGGGACGGCTACCTTGGCATCACCCACCCTGAGAGTCATTGATTTCTAGGGTTTTTCTTCCTTCCTCCCTTTGGCAGATTTTGAATATTTGTCAGATGGACGAAGGGAGGGGAGGCGGACGGGCGAGCAGGGTGAGGAGAACAAGGGGAGGATTGTGAGGGCGGGAAGGAGGCGATGTTGGAGGGATGGGGGAAGGAACAGCCAGCTCTGGTTTCAGCCCTTTTGTCACTCCGTAAAACCAGATGTGAAGCAGGAGGGGGAGGCTGGCCGTGTTGCCTGGAGAAACACAGCCATGTTCAGATCTCACAAACGTGTTTCTTGCAACGCTCTCTGGATGAATCCGGTTGCAGACGGGGGTGGTGCAAAGGGAGGGTTCTTGTAACCTGGACAGAGGGGCTCTGTTCCCATTCCAGGAGCAGAATTTAGAATTCCCAGCCCAGCGTTACCATCACATTGATTTGAAACAAAAGGAGTCCCGTATTACCTTGAAGATTGTGGATGGAATTTAGCGTGAGAGTTCGTGGAATCCACAAAACCTCTAAAAACACATTTGGGGGCTTAAAAGTTGCCCACGAACCTTTTCTCTCTCTCTCTGAAATCCGAAATGTATTACCGCAGCTTTTGCACCTTGGCTCATTTTGTTGGGTCTTGGGGCTGATGGTAGAAATAAGGAAAGTGGAGCCAAGACGCCGGGCGGGTGCCGAGCTCTGTTATGGCTCATGAAGCTGTATCCTCCCTCTGTGGGTTGGGAAACTGAGCAAAGCTCATGGCTGATCTACACGTCCAGCGGGGCCACCCAGAAAGAGAGGCCTGTCGCATCTCATTGGTAGGATCCTCCATTGCACCAGATCTTCCCGACTGCTGCCTCTGTATCTAAACGGTGAAAGGCTTTAAGGAAGAGGGTCCCAGCCTTGTCTAACCCCGGTGTTCTTGGACTGCAGCTCCCAGAAACCCTGGCCAGCACAGCTGGTGACGAAGGTGTCTGGGAATTGCAGTCCAAGAACACCTCGGTGACTCCAAGGTTGGGACCCTTGGCTTGGAGGCAAAGGCTTATCTACAATCCTCCTTTTCCTGGTGCGTGGATGCTGTCCACACAGACGCAGTGGTTAAACACACACAAACGAGCCACTTTCCTCTACCGTGAAAAAGGGTCCTACACTCTTGCCAAATACAGAGCCCGGCTCTCAGCCGGTCGTTTTGTCACTGAGCTAGGTGTGTTTCTTGTGTTAGGTTGCCCTCCCCGGGGGGGGGGGAGGATATTTTTTTTGGTACCCTCTTAAGAGAAAAGTGGGGTGCTTTTGTGAATTATAGGGAAGGAAAGGGGCAGAAATCATGGTCCCCCTGCAGTTCTTCCCTGCCCCGCCTTGGGTTTCGGCTAAAGAGCCATCAACTGTGCGTGACAACCTTCAAACCCAGCTTGGTCTTGCTTCTTATCTTACTCCTCCTCGCCTATATCTTCCACAGAAGATTGGACCATGAGTTGTGTCTCTTTATGATAACCTTGAAAGCATCCGAGGGCCATAAATGGTGGCCTTCTCCTTCCTTGCTCCTCTTCCCAGTCTCTTCCAAGTTCGAAACATCCGTGCATCTTGGGTCTCCAAGGAGCGAGAGAGCAGAGTGAGAGACCTTCCCCAGACTCCTTCCTTGCCAAGGATTCTGACTTGCCTCCCGCTTCCCTTTCTTCTTCCCCTTTGAAACATCTGTTCAGTGGTCTTGGGGGTCCTCGTATTCTGCAGCTTCCTGGCTGATGGCTCGTTACCCCTGAAACTTTTTTTGGGGGGAAAAAACATCCAGAAGCTTAGCAGTGAGAAGAAGGAGACTTCTTGGTGGCCAGTCCCGCTCCTCTTCCTCCTTGGGATTTATAGGATTGGGTCTCTTTTGTCTAAAAGGCAAAATCCGGAGGCCCGGCTTTTTTTAAAAGAAGCCAACACAAGAATCTGTCTGCTGTCATGGTCTCTGGGGAGGGTGGTTGGGGCGTTATGTGATCCAAAGATTAAAATACCCGAATTCTGTTAAGTGGGGGTGGGTGGGTGGGCTGTCTTGTCCTCTAAAGGTGGTGGGATATGACTGGGAGATCTCCTCCCCCCCCCCCCGTGTCAGGCGGAGTAACAGGGAGCAATTGCCGGCAATATGATCCCTCTCTTTCTCTCCAGCCAGGGAAGTGGTTTCCGTTGGGTGATTCAACCGTTCTAGCATACTGCTACAGCTGCCACGCATTTGTCTTTCTGGATGGTTTCTCTCCTCCCTCTGCCCCTCCACCCTAAGAGGAAAAAATGATTTCATTCCAGAAGTTAATTAGAGGCAAATCTGCAAACATGCACAGCTCTCGGCCTCTGTGTTTGCTCTGTTGCCACAAAGGTCCTTCTGAGTCTTCAAATATATTCCTGTATACGCTACATAGACTGAAATTTTGGTGACTCCTTCATGCATCTGATGAGATAGGCTGTAGATAGACCATACATGCTCAGGCTGCAACAAATGCGTCAGTCTGCAGGGGACCACCTGGTTCTTTGCCTCAAAGATGGCAAAGAGCCTTGTGAAGCCTTGATGACAAACAAGCTTTGTTTTGGCATAAAATAAACAGCGGCCTGCTTTATTCTTTTTGAGGGTCCTCCAGATGCTTCAACCCAGACCACCAAGGACACCTGAAAACCCTTCCATGTTGGCTTCTGTCACTATTAGGACCGTACGTTTTAGTTTGCCATGACAATCTATTCAATAGTGGATAATTTGGTTCTCTGCAAAAGATTGCCCAATTAATTGGCTGGCAGAATAATTTAATCTTAAAATTCTAAAATCCATATTGGGCAAGAGTTCAATGAAAGCAATAACCCAATATGGCTTTTGAATTTTTTAATGGCCAACAGACCTAATACCTTGCTTTTTTGCTACAATTTTAAGTTATTTTTTAGTAGTGGTACCTATTAATGTTGTAAGTGTCATGCACTGTTTTGGAAAATGTAACTCTTTCCTGTATGAGTGGTGTATATGAGAGGAAAAATAATTTCCTATTTTGATTATTGTATCAATTTCTTGTTTATTATAGAGACTTAATCAATTGTGACAAGTGGATTAATCTACTAAAACACAACAATTAACCAGCTAAGCTTCCTTAAACTGACTGACAGCACTTCGTATTATGCCATAAGGTTGGGGTGTGAAACATGCAATCTTCCAGATTTCGCTGGATTACAACTCCCATCATCCCTGACCACACTGGGTTTGCTGATTAGGGTAGACAGGACCCCATGAAGCAAAGTGTGTTGCTTATATACAGCTCCATAGTGCTTCAAGCACTCCCTGGGCAGTTTACAATTTTTAATTATGCAGGCTATGCAATAACACACATGTGCACACACACACTGGAAAGGCTGTTTTCCAAAAATTGAAGGGAAGCTGTAAAATGACAGCTTTTTAATTTCCTACCAACTCCGGAATGGTGAATCCTGATTTCACTAGGGAAAGGGTAGAATTCACTCTGGGTTTTAGTCCGAACTAAGGCCAAAATCCTGTTGAGGTTTGCAGAGCAGGAAGCCTCTGAGGGCATAGCCCTTTCTACTGTTCCCAGCTTGCAGTTGCACAAGCTGGAGAACGCTCTGTTTAAAATGGTGGGGGGGCTTTACATTTGCCCAAGGGAATCGTGAATGTCCCTTACACAAACTGCAGGAGAAGAGCAACGGTGTAGGAAACAAACCATTATGCATGTGATCAAAACCAAAAAGGATTTGGGCTGTATTTTTTGCCGGAACAGACTAACGTGGCTGCCCCCCAGGGAAATTGGTGAAGTACTTCCTCAGATGTAGGCTAGGACTGTTTCTCAGTAGGTGATACACGTACTGTGGTTGGGATACAAAAATGTTTCTGGCTCTCAGGGTTTTCATAACAATTACAACAGTTTAGCACTTTCTCCCACTAGTGGAAATATTGGCCAAAATCTTGTAGTGTAAGTTACACCTACAGAAGGGTGATGACATTACTGGCAAGGAGAGATTTTCAGTAATAAAAGAATTTCTCCTTCTGCCCCAGGGCTCCCAGCACTGGCGTGCAATAAGACTGATTTCACTCAAGTCAGACAAGCCCTGGGACAGAAGTAGGAACTCTCCTCCTGCCAACGACATCATCACCAATATTCTGGCAACTATTTTTGCCTTTTGTACTGCCAAGATCCCTATAAGAGTTATTGATGTCCTTAAACCTTACTATGAACGATAGCTACAATAACAGAACACCTATAAACATATAGATGCCCTTCTCTAGAAATGTGAGGTTGGGTTCTTTTGTTGTTGTTTCTACCGCAACGGTGCTCAGGTTCTTTGACAGGACAACGGTTGGAGATATGGAAGACCAAGAGCCAAAGGGTGGCAGGGGGTATAAGTGGTGTGGGTGGCGAGTATCTTTTCTCTGTTACCGTTTTGGAAAAAGACACCATCTTAGAGATGCTTACTCGTCAGTCTACTTCATGATGGCTTTGAAAAAGGGCTCAAGGATGTTGAGTGAGGATAGGCGCTTTAGTCCCTATTATACCACGTAAATGAGACCAGCAGGTTCAGAGTAGCTCTACCTCTGTTGCTTCTTGGCCCAGTGTCCTACTGGCTTTCTGGTATCATCCTCCTGGTTGTCCCTGCTGGAAATAAAAATGGCGGACAAGATGGATACTTGGTTTGATCCAATATGGCCGCCCTTACCATCTTACCCTGTAGCTGGAACCTAGTTACTTCCTCGGATGGTGTGTGTAGACGGGTGCACAGGTGGGAAAAGTCACACCAGTGGCCCTTAGCTTTCAGAAACCCCCAGTTACCTAGACTGTTGGCCATATTATTTAGGGAATTCTGGCAGCAGTTATTCACCCAAGGAACCTTTTCAAACTCTTGAGTGTGAGTGTACATCCAGGAGTTGGGATAAATGCATGTTTTTGCCACACTTAAGGACGTCCATTCCCTATTTCCTTTCTCCACCCCGGATTCCCTCAGAACAGACAGGTCTCCTTTTCTGCCCAGTAAATCTCTTCCTCTCTTTTGTTCTGTGCTCGTGGTCTTCTGTAATACGGATGACACACATTCGCACGGTGGACTCCTGCCTCCAGCTGCCTTAGATTATCTTGCCGCTCTCCGTTGTTGTTGTTGTTCAGACATAATGGAACGCTGCAATCATCCTTCTGCTTCTTAACTCGAGGAGTGGTGGTGGTGGTGGTGAGGGCAGCAGAGCTTTTTCACCCAGACATGGAAAACTAATTTGATTCAAGAGGGGAGCCACGGGGGCAGCTTTTTTGGGAAGAACCAGCCAAGGAAAATCCCCTCCTCCCTATGACATGTACCTGTGAACGCATGTATGAATGTGTGTCTCTACCCAGAGGTCAGTGGTCCCTGTTCCCCAGCGAGGGTGCAGAAGAGGGCTGTGGGTGGTCGAGGAGCCGGGCTTTTGTCTTGACCAAACAGGGACTGAGTGCCTCCTAATTAGTAGCGGAGCCTGGCAGATGGTGCCGAGCCACGGAGCATCTGCCCCTCATTATGGCGAAGCAACCTCCCCTTTAATTGGACGGCATTTAGAAGGGAAGAGAGAGCAGGAGCCTTTGGGAAGGCATCCCTGTAGGTCTCTAGGGTGGGGGTGGGGAGAAGAAGTGCTCCCCTTCCCCCAGGAAGCCACTCGAGCATGCCTGGATGACAAGCTGAGGCCAAGCAGGAACTGGTAGCCCATGGAGGGTGGCAGAATCATGGGCGCTTTGAGAACAACCGTGATGAAGAGCAAACACTGACTCAGCAAAAGGCGATTCCCTGATGAGCTCCGAAGCACAGTGGATGGCCCTGGGCCGGTCCTTCTCTCTTCGCCTGATCAACCTTCTGCAGTGAGGATAGTGAGGATAAAGCACGGGTGGAGGGGAAGCAGCATAGATGATGCCTTGAGCTCCATGGAGAAAAGATCACAAATGCAGGGGCACAGAGGGGGATTTGTTTCATGCCATCCGTGCTTTCATGTACATTTTCTTGGTGGGCCCTGCTTGGCGCACTAGGGCCGACCTGGGATGACCAATAAAGTATATATGTCGCAGCCCATTCCCATTCCCCTCTACCTCCCCAGTGGTTGCCCGATTGTGTGTGTTACTCCTGTGCATTTTTAAATGTATATACTATGTGTGTGTGTGTGTTGGAAAGGCCAGTCTAGGGAAAGATGACACAAGGGAATCTTGCGATGTGGTCCTGGCACCCAGATCTAACTGGGTAACCTTTAGTGGACAAGAACTTTACCATGTGCTCTACAGAATTGGTTGAAGCACACTGAGACCTGAGGTGTAATCTCGCCCTCACTTGGTAGATGGGCCAGCATGGATGCTTGACCCCTCCTCTAAAATCACTAATTCATATGCCTACCCTGGGCTCCCCTTCTACCTTTTCTTGGGCTTTGATTATCTTTTCTGGGTCTAGAAGGCCACTGTAACTGTTTTACAGACAAGGAGAGTGGCAGGAGGGTAGTGGCATTGGTGGACACTCACCAAGATCCGTATCCCGGCCAGAGATGCACCTCCAGGGCTTCCTTTTTTTCTTTCTGCCACTGCCCCATCGCCTGCTCTCTCTGAGCATGCAAACAGGGCTGAGGAGATGGAGGGCCAGCCTCTGCCTTTCAATGCCTCCACTTGGGCCCTGGAATCCAATATAGAAGGCAAGTAAACAAGGCAGAAGGGACCCAACTGGAGAAGGATCCCACTGAGGTCATCTCATCTCATCCCACCCCAATCCTAGATCTGGCACTGCTTGCAGAGCCCCAGAGTGCTCCAGTACCCAACATGTATTTGCTATACGGTCTCTAGTGCCTCTTCTTTTTCTAAATCGGGCTTGAACACCTGACTTTCTTGCTCCCCATATGGCAAAAGTATTTGCTATAAAATCTTGATCGCCACTTTTCTGGTAGGGAAATGAATGGTCCTGTCGTTGGGTCAATTGTTGGCATTTCCTTTCGTTGGAATTGGAAGCTGTATTTAATGTTTCCAATGGCGGTTAGGCCCAGCACTGCAGGCTGTTTGGAAACCAGCTCTAGGCTGAGAAGAGATTTGGGGTGCAATCGGACTGGGAAAATCGATCATATTTTGGCTCACTTGTGGCATAGTCTGGTGCCTGTTATTTTCTGGCAATCGCACAACGCACAGGAGATCATGAACCAGCCTGTTCCTGCTCCGTGCCCACGCTGGACCTTTTCGGTCCATACAGCTACTCTTTATTTGACTCGGGGTGAAGCGATTCCTGCACAGATGGAAGAGACATTTTAAAGGAGATTGCTCCCAGCAAAGTGACCCTTTCCAGCACAGACAGGCACTATCCCTTCTTTCTACCTGATTGTGCCCTATGTCTCTGAGATCCTTTACGTTGAATGAGAGAGGCTACGGTACCCAAATATTGCCCTATTTTGAACTAGCTGCATGTTGACCCTTGTTCAGTTTTCCTTTCCCTTGTCTACTGCAGTTTCAGGAGCTATCAGCCTCCTCTACTGCAGATCACCTTTGCATGTGCTCAGAACCTGCACAGTCACTAGAAATTCTCACCGATGCTTCGTTGGGGGGCTGGGGGGGGGTCCTTCTCCTCTTTTATTTCCCCCTTTTAATCCTCTGATCCATTCCTGCTTCATCCAAAATGAACTCTGTGAGACGGCATCCTTACCCTTGCAAGGGAACGCTCTTTTCTGGATGAGCAGGTGGAGCGTTGCCGTGCAGATCCCTGTATTCGCCGGTGGATCAGTGGGGACCCGTCTGTAACGTCAGACTCAAATGAAGTGGCCTGGATGTTAGCCAGAAATCAGCCTTGCTTTTTCTTCTCTGCTGTGAGCCAGAGGGTTTCTAACTTGGGCCATCGGGATTTGTTATGAGAAAAAAACAACTATTCCTTGCTTGTGTTGTCCCTGAGGTTCAAAGTTTGGCAGTTGCTCCTGTTGGAGACTTCCTTTCCAGATGTACTTCTCCTCCTCCCTCCGCACCAGCCCTTCCTCTACTGTCCTTCCTGTGAGGCAGTGCTTTCCCTGGTGGCGCTCCAGTTTCCTGTTCAGGTTGAAGCAGCCGCTTCCTCTCCCGCAAACTCTTGGCAGGAGAGCGAAGGTGCAGACATTACTATTGTATCTTTCCTCCTCTTCTGATCCAGCACTGACTCGGTAACCCCCCCGGCTCCTTTCCATTGGGTTGCCTGCCCCCTCCAGTCCTGGAGTTTGCAGGAGTTACTTTATGGGAGACCGATGCCCAGCCTGGTTGAGTTTGAGAAAGAACATTTCTTGCATTTTGCTCCTGATGTTATTGTTGGACTACTGCTAGCTGAGGAGGATGGGCATTGTAGTTCTCCCTGTTTAGAAGGTGCTGGGTGAAGGAAAGGCGGCTTGCTAAATGTGGGAAGGAAAAGTTGACTGTGAATTTCGAGAAGGCAGTTTTGTTCAGGCTTCATGAGAAGTCTGTTCCACGGTTGGTGAACTAAGAAGGCAGACGTTGTCGCGGCTTATGGCAACGTTCCCCAGCTGCCATGTCCTTGGGGGGTCTGCCAAGCCAAAAGCATGGCAGATTTAACTTGTTTGGACTACAACTACCAGCATCCTTCGGCCAGCAAGATTCTGGGATCCCTGGTCCAAAAAAGAGAGGAAATTTCCCCAGTTTTGCAATATACCCATAGTGGCGGATGGCTGCTGCTAATGATACATGAATCTGTCTAATCCTGTCGCTTTAGAGAGCCTTCTAAGCCACCAGCTGCCAGTGTAATCTTGCCTCCAAGTTCCACAAACAGATTTATGTTTCCTGCTTGTTGACGGTGCTCCGCTGGTTCGGGGGAAGGGGCCACCCAATTATTAAAAGGGAAAAAATAAGAAAAGCCATATCACCCTTATGCAAAATCTAAAAGACAAGACTGGGTAACATCATTGTTAAGAGCACTAAAATCTCAAAAACAGACACAGGCTAGCTTCGGAGTCCAGCAGGATTCTTGGGCATTTCAAAGCAGAGGAGAGGGAACAATGCAAACCATAATTCCTTTCTTCTCTTCCTATCCCTCCCCATCTCCCACGTATTAACGACCAACATGCTCTTGTGTTTTTATGAAGTGTGAATGAAGGTACTTCCTACCTGCCTTTAGAGGTAAACAGCATCAAGCGTAAGGATGTGCCACTGGGGATCGAGGCCAAGACCGGCCCTACTATCGTATTTCCAATGACCGTGTGTCGGTGTGAAAGCTGGACAGTAAAGAAAGCTGACGGGGGAAAAAATCGATTTATTTGAAATGTGGTGCTGGAGGACAGCTTTGCAGATACGCTGGACTGCCAGAAAAAGGAGCAAGTGGGTCCTCGATCAAATCAAGCCTGAACTATCTCTGGAGGCCAAAATGTTGAAGCGGAGGCTGTCCTCCTTTGAGCACATCATGAAAAGGCAGGATTCTCTGGAAAAGACAATCAATGCTGGGAAAGGTGGAAGGCAGCAGGAAAAGAGGAAAACCAAAGATGAGATGGATTGACTCCCTAAAGGAAGTCACAGGCTTGAGTTTACAAGAGCTGAGCACGGCTGTTGAGGACGGGACATTTTGGAGACCGCTCATTCGTGGGATTGCCAGGAGCCCGAGGCGGCTCGATGGCGCATAACAGCAACAAACCTGCCTTTGACAGAGGCCTGACTGTTTTGTCTCATCTACTGTACTACAAAAAGAGAAATAGCTTGCATGATAGGTCTGGTTCACTGTTACAGATGACAGGTACGAACTCCGGGGTGCTGTAGCCATGATGGATGTGTCTTTAAAAGCTCTGTCTTAAGCCCGCAGCACTGGGGGTAGCAAGAACACGACTCGTGTTTCGTCCATCATCATAATGTGTGAAATTTGTGCAGAAGCTCATTTCGTTGCCACTTCCTCTGGTCTTGTTGCTGGAGTTCCCACTACACTCTAGTTCTTTGGCTTCCTTGTGAGCAACAGGTGGCAAGCAGCGCCGCCACCTCACCCACCCCACTGAGGTCTGGTTAATTTCTACTCAGTCATAAACCTGGGAATGAGCACCGTGAATTATCGTATTATCCACATGAGTGGGCAGCTGGCTGCCCCTTGGCATGGGTCTAAATGCCAACCCTGCAGGCGCCGTGGCACTCTTGATGGGGTGAATTTAACTGGAATGTGGTGCCGTAGACAAAGGAAAGGATAGCACGGGCGCGAAGGCAGAAACGGGCTCCTAGATGGCCTTTCATGATCTCCAGATTGTCAGTCAGTTCCACGTAGCTCTGGACAAACGGCAGGAAACTTTTAAAGACCCACAGTTGGGCCGTGGACTGGAAAGTTATTTACAAGTAGCCAAAGCTGAAGGCCCTTCTAGCTGTGCCAGGCCTTGGTGGAGGTGCAGGTGGGCAGGACAGGCTTGGGGTTAGCCTCCCCTTGCTCTGATACGTGACCAGTAAAGACGTTCATCTTTACTGGAAGTGACACGTGACCAGTAAAGATGTTCCATGTATCGTGTTGATTTTGGAGGTGACAACGAGATAATAACAATGGTTATTGCCAAATCACTTAGTGAGTGTTCATGCCATTTATTTTTCTATGTAGCCTTTAATGCTTGCTTGTTACTTTTGATCATTATTTTTGGGGTAAAACGCTTTGGGGGTATTTTCAGGGTTTTGTTGTTTGTTTTGTGGGGGATAAGCCATTTTCTTATTTTAAAGATGTTTTTCTCTTTAAAGGAGCCGGTAGCAACACAAAGAGTAACGAGTTACGAGTGGGTATGAATGTTGAAGGCCATGACAGACCCAATGGCTTTCAAAAAAAAGTAACTTTTGCAAGTCGTACCCCTGTCCAGCTGTGTGCGATATTCTCATGGGTGACCTTGGGAGCCGTTCTGCAGGCAGCCAATCACACCCGTCAAATATATGTGAGCTTAAAGTGGGTTTTGAACAGTGATGCATTTAAAACAGTGGTTCCCAACCTTGAGTCCCCAGATGTTCTTGGACTCAAACTCCCAGAAGCCTTTACCACTTGCTGTGCTGGCCAGGATCTCTGGGAGTTGCCGTCCAGAACCATCTGGGGACCCATGGTTGGGAACCATTGCTTTAGAGGAAGAGCTAGAAGAGTAATTCTTTATCAACAGCTGGAGGGTCCGTGGCTTCTCCCCACCCTTGCATTAAGGTGAGAGAAGCCAGTGATAACCCATTGCCTCAGCCTTGTGCTTGCAGCTTTCAAGCCATCTTCTTTGGTGGCTGCATTTACTGAAGCCAAGGGATCAACTTACGGGTAAACTCCTTGCATCTTCGACAGCGTTGCAAGCCACATGAAGTGCTCCAGAGCACCTTTAGCTGCAGATGCTTCAGAGCCTGTATTCGAGAGGGAGCCCCAGCGGACAATCAGATGTTTGCGTTCCACTGGGAACGGAGGCAATTAGAAGCACAGCTGAGGAGTCCACTAGGTACCTTGAAGAGAGGTGCGCCGGGGGACTAGGCTACAAGCATTACCACCTCTCCGGTGGATCAGCTCAGTTTCCAGGAGACACATAAAATCAAGTCATTAAAAAAAACCCCACACATATGTCTTGTGAGAACCATCCTGCCACTGCTTGGCCAAGAGGGCAAGGTGTAGGAAGTGGCTGTGCTGAGGACTTCAGCTCTGGAACATCTTATGGGCAATGTTGTGTAAGCCGAGGTAGACCGTCCTGCATCTCTTTTGGAGGGCAGCTGGAATGCCGTGGCAGATGACGCGTAAGGAACCCCTTGTGCAAATTGGCACAGGCATTCCAGAACCCCACAAATGCCACCCCACACACACATATGCACCATGTTCTGCCGAGAGCACATCTGCCAGGGCATCAGGCGTGCTGTCAAGGCCCGCCGTGCACTTAGAACAGTGGCCCCCGACGTTGGGGTTCCAGATGTCCCTTGGAGGAGAGAGTTTCTAAGAGTTCTAGTGGAACCACGTTTGGGGCCCCATGTTTGTGCCAACCTCTTGGGCAAAGCCGGTGAAATTCTGCAGGGTGTGGTCTTGCGCTCATTGGCTAAACACAAGGCAAGTTGCTGGTGAACAAATTGGAGGAAACAAGCGCTGAAGGAAACATGGTCGAACGATTGTTACTTGCGTAGCTTGGTTAGCTTCGGTGGGACTCCCTTAATTCCTGGAAAGGTCCATGTGCCATGTTGTATGTGTGTCTGCTAACATGAAGCACACCCAGTGATAATCAAAGACACCCATGTCCAACCTATTCCTCTGCTTTGATCCCATGTGTCTACTTTTCTGTTGTTTTCTTGAAGTCTCTCTTCTCTTTGCAGAAAACGATGGAGATGGGTAAAGCTCCCCCTCCTCCCTGGTCTCCTCTTATCTCTCCTTTTAATTACCATACTTGCGTGGATGCCAGCCTGGAAATCATCTGCCTCCTCTCAAGGCTCTCTGCATGACCTTGACAAGACTAGTAATTAAAAGTCTGCCTGCGCCCGTTACCTACAGAGGAGCTAAGCTGGAAGACGGGTCTCCCAGGAACAGAAGAGGCACGCACACCCTTAGGCTGCTTAGCCGACTAGGGGTTTGAAGGAGCATCGCTCCACAGAGGAGCACTCGCTTGGTCTGTAGATGGTTGCGGGTTCAATCCCCAGCCTGCCTAAAACCCCGGAAAGTCATTGCTGGAGCAGCTTCGTGGGCGCCATGAGCAGAGATAGAAAGCACATGTCACATCCTGTACTTACAGACCGGTTTTTCTGAGAGCCACGTGTCCTATCAAGGTGACAGCCTGTTGACCTGGTTAGAGAAAGAGTTTGGGCTCCTCAGCATGTAACAGTTTTTTCCTGCCCTAGAAAACGGATGCTACCATCTTCCATTCCTCCCTGCCGGTTTTGATGTCAGGAAGCTAAGGTTATAAAACCCTTTGGGTTGTCCAGAGAGTTTATGTGCTTCTACCGTAGAAGAGAAGTGGGTACAGCACCCAGCTTCGTTAGGGACCTCACCTTGTTGGATTCAGTGGGGCACTGCAATGATTGAGGATGCCTGCCTGTTTCCTTTTGCAGTCTTGTGACATGCTGGATTCATGCCAACTGTGTATATCATTGCTCAGGGGTTGAGGTCTCTGGCCGTGGAGCCAGAGGTTGGGAGTTCGAATCCCCACTGGGCCTCCTTGACAAGGGCTGGACTGGATGATCCATAAGGGACTCTTCCAGCTCTGCAGTTCTAAGATGAGGAGGAGGATGGCCTTCTAAGGGACCAGTGGCTTTCTGTCTTCATCAGGACAAAAAGCAGATGCTCATTGAGGTTCTGGCTGTCCCCAAACCACCAATTAGCACAACAGTGTCAGATTGAGCCTTGATACGCCTGTGCTGCCTGTGCGGTCTCACATAGCTTGGGGTCTTCTGTTTGGGAAGGTTTGTTCTGCTGCTGAGCTTCTGTCCTTTCTCAAGATGAAAATCCCATCCCATGAACCAGTCACGTTTCTGGTTCTTAGTTATGTGCCAGCAAGGCAAAAGCAATTTGTAGCAAACCTAATAAGCAAATGAGATCTTTAAGGATTGGTTTTGCCAGTTCCACACCCTCAGTGAGTTTCCAGGACCGAGTGGGAAGGGTTGTGAAGTAATATTTCGTTTGGTTGGGGTGTGGCTTCCATTTGCTCCTTGACCTTCTGATTAGCAAATCAAGAATAATTTATGCAGGTATTTACAAATTCATGCAAGTCTTAGACTCCAGCTTTCTCCGTGCACAGGACTCAAAAACTGTACTGTTCATGCTGTATAGATGTTCATTACATTTGCTT
Source organism: Intellagama lesueurii (assembly GCA_037013535.1). Lineage (NCBI taxonomy): Eukaryota > Metazoa > Chordata > Lepidosauria > Squamata > Agamidae > Intellagama > Intellagama lesueurii. Next base: position 17,487,358 of record JBAJHW010000012.1, on the reverse strand, counting down.
CATTGTAATTTTTGCAAATGATCTTAGCCATTATTAGCTTATGTCTGCTGAGAGCTCCCCCCTGCCTGCCAAAACCCAGGCCTAATAATTTTTGTCTAAAGGCTTTGGTGGTTGTTTTTCTGCAACACTTAAAAGTGTTGGCAGGAAATGAGACGCCTGTCTTCATAAAAGCAAATGCACTGTAGACACGGTAAAATATCTGATATGCAAAGCTATATTTGGCTGGAGGATGAAGGAAGGGAGGGATGCTGTGTGAGGAGTTTGCATGATTTATGCAAGCAAATGGAAGTTGAAGCTGAGAGCAGGCAGTCCGTGGATCTTTCAAGTCTCGCCCTTGCATGGGAGGATGACAGACTGGAGCACTTTTTTCTTAACATGAAAGACTGTTGGGGAATATTCTGTTACTCTCAGTAGGGTTCACACACTGGTGAGAGTGATGTTCTGTACCAAGATCATTCATTTTTCGCACAAGATTGCGCCTTTGCCTGAAACTCAGATCACTGCTGCCTTCTTTAGAAATGTGAAGCACCGGATGGGTTACTCACATCTTTTCAAATAATCACCTATTCCTTCTGCCCTTGTCCTGTGCTCTGCTTCTCAAAGGGAAAGGGGACTAGAGTCATTTTGTGCAAACTGCTGACTCAAGGAAGCTGGGCTGGATTAAACATTAGCAGAAACATAGTCTAGAGCAGGGGTTGTGGTGTTGTATTCTGCTGTGGCGCTCTTTACTTCTCACACACTTTTAATGGAGCTTATACAATGGATTGGGCTGTATATTGGTGAGAGGAGGGCCATGTCATTGGTAGTGCATGGACATAGAGATGGAAAGAGGAGGCTGATGGCTTGGTACTGACACAGCTAGATGGAACCTCCGTTGGAAGCCGGATGCCACAAAGTGCCGTGTGTCTTGGGTGGGGCAGCAGAGTCGCTGGATTTCTGCCCAGCTTATGTGCTTCCACTGGCAACTGGTTGGCCACAGAGAAGCCTGAAGATTCTGGATTAGATTAATTTTTGGCCTTATATAGCAGGGCTCTTCCCTTGGGCATGACTTGATGCCCAGTGAGGAGAGCAAGCATCAGCTCCTTGCCACTGAGATTTATGCTGCTTGGCTTAATGCCAGCCTACATAATTAACAGGACTCCAGACTCTGTGTTATAAAGGATTGTGTCCACACCTTGGGGTGGGGTGGGGAATATTCATGATAATCAGTGGTGGCTAACTGTGGCTATTCAGATGTTAACTAGATCACAACTCCCATCAGCCCTCACCATTGTCTATGTTGGCTAGGACTGGTGGGAGCGACACTTGAAGCATCATCCAAAGGTCCTCGGTTATCTGTCTCCGATGGTGATGTTTCTCCTCCAGCTCCCAAGGTAGGAAGTACAGTATAAGACCAGAATGGTCAGATTGGTCAACCTCTGTTGACCAATCTGTTGAATGCCAAACACATTCTAAAATCCATTGGATTGCGAGTTTGCCTCCCCCACACCCCCAAATTCATACTGACTTCCATGTGCATTTTTTGGAAAGACACTACTGGTGTCTTTCTTTCAAAGTACCCGTTCTCCGTTGATAGCCACGTCTGTGTGCCAAGATGGGTGCATTTCAAGCCCTGGAAGTGTGTGGATTTCTTCAGCGAGAGGAGCCCCATCCCATATTTAGTCTCCGTGGGAAGAAGGATATTTTGCATTGAAAGACAAGCTCAGTGGATCCGTCCCTCGGAGGCAGTCCTTTTCTTCTTCCAGCTGTGAGAGACTAACCAGTGACCGAGCCCATGTTTGGCATGATTGCAACCCCCTCCAACTCCTCTCACTCTCCATTTTCAGTCCCGTAGAAGGGGTCGGCTGGCCTGGAGAGTCCAACCACATTCCTTTCTGATGATTTCTTGTAACCCAATTCCCCAATTGGCTTTTTGGGGGGAGGGCTGGAGAAATGCTTGGTGGGCTTTGGTCTCTCCGCCTTTTGTCCTCTTGGCTCAGAGACCCTGAATCTTGATTCCATTCCCCACCTGCTGCCGACGCAAGCACGGCTCTGTGCGTTTGACCAAGTTGGGTTGCAAGGCCAAATAAAACCGGTTAAAAATCATCATCATCATGATCATGATCTTAGAACTGCAGAGCTGGAAGGATCTTGTGGTTCATCAACTCCAGCCTCTGTCAAGGAGGCCCAGGAGGGATTCGAACTCCCAACCTGAGACCTAAACCACTGAGCTATCCGGCAGTTCACAGTTTTTATTCATCTTTATTAATCACGGCATCTCTGTAGGTGCCACTGATCTGCAGCTCGCAAAGGGAGCTCCAATCTAAAAAGGCTTATGCCAAATAAAATTGACTAGTCCTTATGATGTCCTGATGCTCTTATTTTCTCTCCAGTGGGCTAATTGGCTGCTCCCGGAGATCTCTTCCCTGTGTCTTGCTGCCGTGATAGTAGGAAAGGATTTAGGGTCTCTGGCAAGACCTTCCGTTACTTGATCGAGTGGAAAGGACTGTTTAGAAAAAGATCTGGTTTCCTCTCTGTGTAAAATGAATTGAATGAGGGAGATGGGCTGAAGGACGTGGTCAGAGGCTTGGAACAGGGCACCCCCCTCCCGGCGAAGCTACCTGGGTTGCCAGGATTGCTTCCCTGTTTAGTTTGTCACATTTATATCTCACATAACTCAGTGGTTTAGGTATCTGGGTTGCGAGTTCGAATCCCCACTGGGCCTCCTGGAGAGGGGGCTGGACTGGATGATCCACAGGGTCCTTCTTCCTGCCCCGCAGTTCTAAGATTACTATTATTTATTCCAACGAGTTCATGACAGCCTGCCTGGTGGTTTTTGTTTTTTGTTCCTCCCTTTTTCTCTTCACAACAACCCTGGGAGGTAGAGCAGGCTCTGCCCAAGAAAGTAGAACTTGGATGTTCCCCAAGTCTCGGTCCAATGCACTTACCCGCCGTGGCGCTCCAGATCACTTGCCTTATCTCAGGTTGGCCATGGAAGGTCCACACTGCTCTCTCTGCTTCAGAGGTGGGGAGCCAGAGGCATGTTGTGCCCGGTTTGGGGGGCCCTGCCCTCCTGGGGGCCAGGGGTGGGTCTGGCGGCTACGTCTGGCAGACGTGACCTCTCGTAAATTGACAGGGCCAGCTTGCTCGGCTCCATTCTTGCCTGAGAAGCAAAGAAAAAGCCTTCCGTTCTTTAATGCGCCTTGACCAGCTCTGGTTCCCAAAGAACCCAGCAGCTGGCTTCGGACCGCTGGAAACAGTCCCTGGGAAGCGGCGATCTTTTCGTGCAGCTGTCTGGTTGGGGGCTCAGCTTTCTTTTCCCAAAGCTGCTGCTGGCCATTTTTTCCTGCATTCCGGATTCCTCCCATAACAGACCGTGTCTTAAAATAAAATGAAACAACATAAAATCCCTATACTTGACATCAAATCGCCACCTGGCAGGCTGGCGCTGATTTTAGTCATTCACGGCATCAATGGGGCAGAAAGAATAGGATATCAAGGGGCTTATTCAGAATCATGGATCATCTAGTGATGTTTTAATTTTTAATAAGTATTTAGAAAATGGGTCCCTAATGGTAATTGTATCACCGTTTTAGAGCGATTTCAGCCTTCAGAAGGTGCAAGACAAAGAGAGACGTACAACCCTATTCCCTGAGCTATGTGTCTTTAAAGGAATAATTTTAAAGGATGCCGTGTTCCTTTACAAATTATTTTTCAGCCAGAGGTAGAGTGTGACACACACACACACGAAAAACTGTGCTTTCACCTCAGTACAATCCTTATGGAGAAGGCTCTCTGAATAGGAGTAAGCTTCTCAGATCAAATGTATGGAGTTGAACCCACACCCCGCAGTAAAACAGACAGAAGCGTTTAAAAAGGTTGATTTGTCATGCGATGCTAAGAATGTATTGGATTGAGAAGGAAGCCCATGAAGAAAGACAAAACTGAATGTAGGCTAAGGAATCCCAAATCATGTCAAATTCAGGAAGCTGGGCTGGCCACATGATGAGAAAGGAAAAATACAGGTTGTTACAGCTGAGCATTCGAGGTAAAAAAAAAGATGGGAAAGAACCGTACGAAAGAGAAACACGTCTTGGCTGACAAACTTTTCAGAGGCTGGTTTGGATGAAACACAACATTTGTGCAGTTGAGCTGCAGCATCCAGAATGCAGACAAGACATGGCAACCTCAAACCGTTGGTAAGAGAGGAATAAAGAGATGTGAACTTCGGGGACAGGTAGAAAATGGGCAAAAGAAAGTTAAGATATTCAAAAGCAAGGAAGGATTTGAAAAAGATTCCAACTCGGTTAGCTTGGTACATTTTTAGAGGAAGACTTTTAGAAAATAGGATGATCTTTGCTTTGGACTATCTTTCTCCTGTCCCATTTCAGGGAGTGTGATTTAACCATTTTGCATGAGGCAGCAGGCAGAACAAGCCCCCGCCTTCCTCTCTCTCTCTCTCTCCTTCCTCCCCTCTCCCAAAGCTGCTGCATTCTTCTCTGTCCTCCAGCCCAAACTTATTGGCTCGCTTGTACAGAAATTCCAGAGTCCCAGATGTTGAATGAGCCCCAGCTGTGAAACCTTCAAGCCCGCTTCCTGCTGGCTGGGGGATGGAAGAGGCCCCAAATAATAAGCCTACAGAGGCGCCCTTGGGCTTTGCGGATCATGTACAGCCGTAGCATGGACAAGTCTTGAGGAATCGATATACTGTACAGAGAGTCCGAGCATCTTCTTTTGAGATGTAGACGGTCCTCCATGTTAAGGCCTACGAGAAGACATACACCCCTTTTCCCACTCTGGGCCACATTTCAGGAACAAGAACCATAAAAAGGAAGAAAAGCAGAAATCTTGAAACTGCCTGACCACAGTAAGCATCTGGACAGCAGGGTCACCTAGCCACCGCCTTCCCGACTCAAATGACACAGATGGCATTTCTACTTAAATCAGGAAAAACCATTGCTTGTTTTGCCTCTAATGTCTGTGCATGCAATTTTATGCAAATCAGCATTATTTGTTCTTTTTTTCTCTTTTTTTTTAATGGTCTGGAACTGGCCACTCTCCCAGTTCTCCCATTGCGAAGGGATGCTTATCTCAACTAGTGGTTCCCCAGCTTGGGTTCCCCAGATGTTCTTGGGCTGCAACTCCCAGAAGCCTTCACCACTCGCTGTGCTGGCCAGGATTTCTGGGAGTTGCAGCCTGAGAACACCTTGAAGACTCAAGGTCTAGATCAATTTTTGATTAAAAGATAGGGTTAGCCATGCACAACACTGGGGATACAGACTTGATCGTCCTTAGAGGTGACTTCACTGGTCACAGTCTCTCTCCCTATAGCAGGATGGGACTGCTATTTAAATCCAACTAATTCTTTCCAAATTTGTGCCTACTATGTATAGATTAGCATCTGTGAAATAACTCTGGCATCTTTTTTTGTGTGTGCTTTTCTTTGGAGATGGCACGACCGATTTGGCGCTGTGTAAATGGTCGTTCAGGATTTGCAGCTGGAGAATAGAGCGTCAGGGTGTTAGAGGTGGCATCCCCTCTCTGGACCATTGATGGGGTGGGTAGGGTTGCTCCTGAGAGAAACAGGTCTTAATTTCTTAATCTGGGGGCTTAACATCCTTGAGAGTTGCTTCCACGCTGGAAAAACGGAGCGGCTGTAAAGATCTGCAGCCTAGATCGGGTGTCCATGACTGCTATTTTGGTTCTTTGCTGGAGGTCTCCCTCTCGCTCTCCATCTTAAAACATCTGTTTTGCCGTTGAGTTCATTCAGACCCAATAAACCTCAATGGTCGAGGTCTCCGGCTGCGGAGCCAGAGGTTGGGAGTTCGATTCCCTGCTGCGCTTCCCTGACGAGCTGGACACGATCCATAGGGTCTCTTCCAGCTCTGCAGTTCTCAGATTATTCTATTTATTATAACCTCCACGATGAGGCATGACAGTCTTCCTCCACTTGTTCTCCAGACAGGTTGTATGACAACCCCCATCTTCTAAGATGGCTGTAGAAAATCAAAATTAAGAGCCTAGTATGTCAGGGTGAGGGATGCTGGTGCTGATGGAGAAGGTTCCAGGTTGGAGAAAACTGCAAAATGTCAAGGAAAATGTCTTCCATGCGTCCCTAAAGGTTCATGGATTTCTCTCTCTGTGTGTGTGCACGTCCACACATGTTCTGTATGACCTTCAGTGGGAGACTGATCAAGGAATTAATATATTAGCACTCAGATGTAGTTTATGTAATACTTTAACATATGTGTATCAATACCAATATAGCCAGTGTTTGGGGGGAGGAAAGTCTGGTTCGAGCAGGATTCGAGCATCATTTCGAAGGCAGAAGAAGGCCGGCTCAAGACGTCTCTTTGCTTAAGATGGGCGATGCAACGGGCGATACCCTTCAATCCTCCAGCAAACCAGCACATGTCTTGGGCTTTTGGGAAGACGTGAACCACTGGAGGAAGTGAAGGCAGGGCCAGTGAGGACAGAGTGATGGCTTGTGTGCATAAGGCAATAAATAGCCCAGAATTTTGCACGCAGAGTGCAAGAGGTGGACCCTAACATGCCGTAGAGTCTAGCTATGGCTGAAAGCAGAATGTTTGGGTCTCGTGCTGAGATGGTGCTTGGGATATGGGGCTGGAACATGGGGTGCAATTTCTTAGAATCATCTTTCGGTGTGACACACCCACCCACCCAAAAAAAGAAACAAACAAAACTGGGAATCTTTGTGTCCAAACCTCTTTCCAAGAGTATCTGGAATCATCAGGCAGCTTGTGACCCCAGAGCCCAATCCCCCTCCCTCTCCCTCACACTGCCCTCGTTCATCATAGCTCCTAAATCCCACAAACCCGTGGGACAACCTCACAGGACTGTCTTTGTGCCTGGAGAATCTTGCGCTCTCCGGAGTCCAAAGAGCTGACTCTGTGATTCTCGGCAGCCCACCAAAGTATGTCGAGGGCGAAACTTGCCAAACATGTGAGAGTTGGTGTTTTTTTGTGTGTGTGTGCGCGCACACACGCTTCGGAGGCTGCATCTGCTGACGAAGCATTTTCCCGCGGCTTCCTAAGCTGGGGGAAGCTCTGTTTGTTTTGTCTGGCTTTGCAACAAACAGCCAAGCTGCTGGGACTTCTCAGAACATGTAGGGTCACACGAGGGAAGGCTCCCAAGCAGGGCGGCTTCTGTTTTGAGTGCATTTCTTGGACTTTTCTTGTATTCTTAATTGGAGAGGGTGGCGGTCGCAAAGGCGAGGGGAGCTTAGACAAGCCAAGCGGGCTGGACACCCGATGCTTTGCCAAAACCTGATCTGGAACAGTTTGCCAAGTTGCTTAAGGGCCCCCTTTGCAGTTCCGCCACTTCCTATGAAAAAATGCATTGCTTTTCTTCTACAACAGCGGTATTTTCAGTAAATGGAATTCTCCGTGTATTTCAAACCAGACTCATTTTATTTTAATCTTTTGATGATGGTGAGGATGTGCTGTCAAGTAGCTTCCGACTTACGGTGACCCTTGGAATTAAGGCCCTCCAAAAATCTCCTATCCTTAACAGCTCTTCTCAGGTCTTGTGAAATCGTGGCTTCCTTTATTGAGCCACACCATTTCAGGTTCAGTCCTCTTTTCCTACTAATTTCTGCTTTTCAGTAAGACTTTTTTCCCCATCCCAAGTCCAAAGTATGATAGCATCGGTTTTAGCTTCTAAAGACAATCAAGGCTCAATTTGGTCTAAAACCCTTTGTCTTTTGGTGTGCTCAAGTATGCCCCTGTGCTCTGGAAGTGAGATGTCATTTAAGTGTTTTTAAGTTGGACTTGCGGACATGCAGACTGAGATTCCCTTGCAATCTTAAGGACTAGAGCCTTCTTGTTACGTAACAGTGGGTTAGACACGACCAGTAGCCTTGAGTATGTACCATAAGCTCTGCTGTGTATCTTCATTTGGAAAAGAGCAAAAGCGAACTCATGCCAAGAAAAGTAAGAGTGATCCTGGAGGATGTCAATAAGTCTTTGAGATTGATTTTTCCCTTTTCTCTCTCTCTCTCCCTCTTCCCATTTAGGAATGGATCTGTCTGCTAATCAGGATGAAGAGAGTGATCAAGAAACCTTTCAACTGGAAATCAACAAAGATACGAAGAAATGCACCTTCAGGACCTATACTGGGAAATACTGGACCCTCACCTCGAACGGTGGGGTACAATCCACTGCCTCCACTAAGTGAGTCCCTCCTGTTGCAGAATCCGGCTGCTCACTCCCCCACCCCAGAAAAATGTTGTGATCCTTTGAACTAGGAATCAAGGGCAACATGACAACTTCTAGCTGTTGGGTGGAGCCGAACCACAGCTTCCATAACCCCTGACCGCTGGCAATGCTGGTTGGGGATGGCTGGGGGATAGATCCTGACATCTGGAGGGCCAGAGGTTCTTCATCCCCACAGTAAACAGACTGGGATACGATTCTTTGTGTTTGGCTGGTGTGGTTGTTTTCATCAACTCTCCACCCAGCTTTCAAATAGATTGTGAGTGGAATGTCCCCGTGTTTTCACTCCACCGCTGTGTATTTATTTGTTATATATTTCTTCCCACTTTTCCTCTGGTGAGTTTAAGCTGGCGTACACGGCTTTTTTTAATCCTCGTGTTATTCTCGCAATAAACTCTGTGAGGTAGGTCAGATGGAAAGAGGAGACAGCCTGGCCCATGGTCATCTAGTAAGCTTCATAGCTGAGTGGGGATTTGAACTCAGGTCTCTTAAGACTTTAACCACTAGGCATAACTGGAAACTTCTTAGGGTTTTTCTGATTCTTGCCCATGTCTACTATGGATCATCAAGAGCAGCCCCTGTCAAGGAGGCACAGTGGGGAATTGAACTCCTAACCTCTGGCAGCAAGAGGTTGCCTGATGCCTCAACCACTTGAGCTATCCAGTAGTTCTCATAAGAATCTGAGTAGTTCTACTGCTCTGTTCTCTACTTCTGCACAACTGGTTCTGGGTGGCATGGGTGGAAAAAGCTTGTGTGGACGCTGGGTGTTGGAGTCCCTGTTCCTATCCTCGTGGCAGTACTGCTCCTTCTGCTTGCTTGCTTTTTTCATTCTCCCTCCCTCTCTCTTTTTCTGGCCAACATCAGGAATGCCAACTGCTACTTTGACATCGAGTGGTGTGACCGGCGCATTACGCTGAAAGCGGCCAATGGCAAATACGTGACGGCAAAGAAGAATGGGCAGCTTGCGGCCACTGTTGAAACTGCCAGTAAGGACCCGCCATTGCTCCTGGGGTGGTGGAATGAAGTGCTGAGTACCAGTTTCCCAGGCATAAGAGCAAGGGTTGAGCATCGGGTGCCCAATCTAGTTTAAAGAAGAAGAAGAAAAGGAGCCAGGGGCTGCAGGACTGAGAGCACTTATGAGACATGATGGTTGCGCTGGAGGCAGGAGACACATGTAGGATAATGCTTAGGTTTCCCAGGAGCACCTGGCTGGTGACAGTCCATTAGGGCTCCTCTCTTGTTCTGACTTTCACCTGAGACCAGGTGAGCAAGCCACCGTTAGTATCTGTTCATGGTGGCAGCGGTGGGATCCATTTCAGCCTTGTGTGGCTTACGTATCTATGACAGCTCTTCTGTTCTTTCAATAAAGGAGGACACCAGAAAGGTATACTTGGGAGTCTTGTACTGAAGGGCATATCTATTCATTCGTTCGTTTGTTTAAATTTATTTATTATTTATTTATTTTATTGGATTTCTATCCCACCCATCTAGACCAAAGGTCTACTCTGGGCAGTTTACAAATTTAAAAACAATAAAACCAAAAAACATATATTATAGGTCCAGGATGGTGAAGTATAAGAAATTAAGATATGGCAGGAGGGAAATTAAATTTATATCCCACCTTTCTGGGCCCCCCCAAAAAAAAGCCACCTAGGAAAACTAATGACAATAACATTCAAATAAAAGCAAGTATAATGAAACATAAAAACAGTTCAAAAACCCAATTAAAACCCACCAGTAAAAAAGAAATAACGGCATCCAAGCCACTGTAACTAGTCTCCTATGTTCAGGGATGTGTGTGTAATATACTTGACATTTATATACTGTCAAGGCACTTCAGACTTTTATGACTATGAGGGAGCAACCTCCAAAAGCTCCAATCATAAACAGTCCTGCTCAGCTGTTCAAAACTCGAAACTATGGTTTCCTTTAGGGAGTCAATCCATCTCGTATTTGATCTTCCTCTTTTCCCGATGCCTTCAGCCTTTCCCCAGTGAGTCTTGTCTTCCTGTGATGTACTTGGGTGCTCTCCAGATAGTTTATTCAACTCTCTCAGAGCCCTGAAGATTAGTTGTAATGGCCCAGACCAATGGGACATGGAGTCCAAGACATCTAGAGGGCACCAGATTTTAACATCTAGATGTGACTTGGAAGTAACTATTTTTCAGCTGCAAAATTAAAGTAAAATTCTGCTTGCACTTTGCGAGCCCTAATCAACACCATCGTTTTTCTTTCCTTCATGAATAGGTGAGACGGAATACTTCCTCATGAAGCTGATTAACCGGCCCATCATTGTTCTTCGAGGAGAGCATGGCTTCATTGGTTGCCGGAAGGTAACTGGGACCCTGGATTCAAATCGTTCCTCTTACGATGTCTTTCAGCTGGAATTCAATGACGGGGCTTACAATATCAAAGGTATGAATTTGTGTGTGTTTTAATGTATTAGAACGACAGGTTATTCAGCATCAGCAGTCATATAGAGAGAGAGACAGTCATTTTTAAAGAGATTTTTTTTTTTACACCATAAAAGCTGTTATGGCTCAAAAGTCACTTAGCTAAAGTTTCGAATGATGCATGGGTGGACCAAATATTCAATTTCTGTCTAAATAAAAAGATAACCTGTCTTTCAAAATTACTTCTCTCCCCCCCCCCCCAAATCTCTTTTAGCTGATTATTTGCCCATTTCTTCAAAAATCACCATTGATTATATCTGACCAACCCACTTATGTATATTAAATCCATCCAGGTTTTTGTCTTTTAGAAGTCTCCAGGCATGTAGCAAAAGAGCAATATTGGCTCTTTTTATCATAGTTCTTCATTCCACCCTCACTCTCCCATAAAGATGGACAACATGAACCTCCAGAAAAATGATCTTATTAATTCACCAAGGGAAATTTGATCCCAAGAGTGGGAGATGTTGAAACAAGAAAACCTTGTATGCGAGAGGTTGCCTGTCGTCCATAGTACAGAATGGCAATAGTAGCCCATTTTTTTGCACAGTTTGTATAGGTTATAGAATGGTGCCTTTCCTTCATGTGCAATTTAATAATAATCTTAGAACTGCACAGCTGGACGGGAACCTCTGGATCATGAAGTCCAGCCCCCTGTCAAGAAGACACAGTGGGGAATTGAACTCCCAACCTCTGGCTCTGCAGCCAGATGCCTAAACCACTGAGCTATCCAGCTGTTGGATATAACATGCATTTTAACGTAGTGTTTTCCAACTTCCTTCCAAACGCATTATGTACATTCGTGAGATTGCGTTGCTGGTCAGCGTCGAGGACCATGTGATTCTCCTGGCTTTCTTCCCATGCGCCTCCTGGGGTGGGGCGGAAACCCACAGGATCTGGGGGAACGAGAGGTGGCCAGTGGGACGCCTGACCGTTTCTCTCTGTGGCTTGCAGATTCCACTGGGAAATACTGGATGGTGGGCAATGAGTCGTCGGTCATGAGCAGCAGCGACACTCCGGTGGATTTCTTCTTTGAATTCTGCGACTACAACAAGGTGGCCATCAAGGTCAATGGCAAATACCTGAAGGGCGACCACGCTGGGGTCCTCAAAGCCGTTGCCGACGCTATCGACTCCTCCACCCTTTGGGAATATTAAATGCACTTTAGCTTCCTTCCCTCAGCTCTGTGCGCTCTTCCTCATCCCTCTCTTCCCTTTTCAGTTGCCAATTCTTTTTATTTTTCAATTTTGTTTGTGGGTTTTTGGGTCGTGTTTTTTTTTAATTATTATTATTTCATTCTGGTGTGTCTTTTCCTTTAAAAAAAAAGTGCAGGGTTCTTTTTGACTGGCCTGCTGCTTGTCTCCTGACATAGATAAAGTTTTGGGTTGATCTTTTCCCTTTGTTATACATGTTTTCCTTTTTCCTTTCTTTTAAATAACTGGAAAATGTAATTAACCTGCCAAAAGCGACGCAGAACGTCTTCTGCGTAGACCTTTCGCAGGGTTATGGTGGAGAGCGGGTTGTAAAGGTAGGATATTGAAGCCCACCGCCTCTTGCTTAGGAGGGTGAGGGCTTCTGAATTTAAAAAGGGAATAAATCTCACTCTGCTGTCTCCATTCAAGGAGAACCGATCCCCTTTCTACTGTCAAGGGACCCTTTGGGTCAGCACAGTGTCTTTACAGCTGATTCGGGTGACCGTTCTTCGACCCAAGTTCTCCGCCTGGTGGGTGGCGGTGGCCTCATGTAGGATCCTTGGTTCCGATCCTACCTTAACTGTCTCCTTTCTCTAGCGAAGGCAGAGAAAAGGTAGCGGAGCGTGTCTTACAACCCTTTGAAGCGGATGAAGAGAGGGGATGTTGATGGAGCAAGAGGATCCGTTTAATGGCTGTCTTGAGCCAGCAAATAAGTGCAGTTAAGAGGGACTAGAAACTTGATACACGCACGAAAACGAGCAGTAAGAACTAGAGGGAGCTCCAGTCATTCATCTTGTGGGAGACCGAAGGGTTCCTCTTCCTTCTGCTTTGAGCTCCTTCTGGTCCCCTTCGTGCTTCTAAGTGCCCAAGGAGCCACTCAAAGCTCCTCTTCAAAAAGCCATGGCAACGGCACTCAGAGACGCTGCCTTACTTGTTCTTCTCCACCTCCCTCTGGAAGGTGCCAGACGTGGTTGATCTTTTAGGCTCTTTCTCTTTTTAAATATGGGAATTGCCGTCTTTAAGGGACATCAGAAGGGCCAGGGCTACCTGAACAGAGTTCCCTGTGGATGACAGTGTTGGATAGGTGTCAAGCTGCACATCTCACTTATACAACTCCCTTTCTTTGCCTCTGGTTGGGGAGTGCACATCGTGGCTTGCTCGCCCTTGTGTGCGTTCTCCCCCTTGAGAGCTTAATCCTCTAACCCGCTGAATTGGGGTGCTGTCCCCCTCCATTCTGCATCTCAGTAGCACCCGATGATTGCACAAACTAGATTCCCATACAGATCAAGAGCCACAGGCTTTTGTGCGTCTCTCTCTCTCTTCTGGCCTGTATCGTACCTCTCTTCATTCTGGCTTTATTTGGGAGCCTATTGTTCTTGAAGGATAGCTGTATCTCAGCTGCTTTGTGCGGGTGAAGAAGCCGAGGGAGGTGAACCAGGATCAGAGTAAAGCAATGTCGAAATGCATGTGTGTATGCCTGTGGGGGGTGCAATCTGGGAGGGAGTCAAACTTCCCCGATAGGCACTTGCTCGGAAGTGATTTGCTGATGTCCGTTTGCAGCCTGGAAAGCTTTGGAAAAGAGCAGCCTTTTGCACAGTAAATGTTCAGTTCCGTCTTCTCTCATCTCAAGCTGACTGGAATTTTCTGTCCTCTTTCCTCCTGTCTCCCCCAGATCACCAGTGTGAGGGTGCGTGTTTAGGCATCCGTTTTTGACTTGCGTGTTTGAATATCTCCCTAGTGGTTCCCTCCGTGCCCCGTGCCTGCTACTGACTTGTGTTCTCAAGGAGGGCCTGTCCCCATTTTTTAAGCATCTCTGACCCCAGTGGGCCATTTCACGATTCCATGCTCTCTGCCTGCTTAGTTCCGCCAATGGAAAGATGACCAAAACGGTGTGTTTATCTATTTATGTACGCTCTCCGCAGAGCCATTTCTTCTAATAGCTTTACAGTACTGTATAATCTCGGCGAATCATTTGTAAACACGTTGCTTAACTGTTCGGGAGTTTGGAAAAGTTTTGCATACCTGCACACTTCGTTGTTTCTTATTAGGTACCTTCCTGGGGGTTATCTCTGTTCCCTTAAGCCAACCCTGTTAATGCCTGTGATTTGGGCAATCCAACCTTAAGCAACAGGGAAGGAGTTCAGATAAAAGGTGCTGCTACAGCTCTAAAGGTGAACCCGTGAAGTCATCCATCCCATATCACCTCGGCAGATGCCACATGGCTGTTATCATTGCTAACACTCAACGGGCTAGTCCTTGAACAGGACAGAGGAATTCTGAGCCTTAAAAAATAAAATCCACACTGCCATCTTAAAGAGGTTCTCTCGCCAGGGATACTTGGTGCTTAATTCTCCAGCAGCTGGACTTACTTGCCTTACAAGTAACAGATCTCATTTCAGGACAGTATAGGAGCGAAACTTGGGATAATCAAAAATTTCCAGCTGCAATAAAGATTTTCTGTGCGTTTATAAAAATGCAACTTTGGGAACAGAGATGACTTGCCAAAAAGCCCAGATGTCTGGTCCCGATTTCTCAAACACTTGCTGGCCTTCACGTTTCATACGATGTCTCCCCGATCTCTCTTTTCTAGTTACCAGTTTGAATCATGATGTAAACCCACTGCCTTCCCGCTGCGTGTAAAACCACTGAAGTCAATAATTCTCCTTGCCTTCTTCCTTGAGTATTGTGGTTCTGAAAAAGCATCTCACATTTTGGTATATTTTGTTAAGGGTTTTTTTTTCCTTTTTAAAACACTTTTGTAAGTGCCATTTGTATAACAAGCTTCAAATGGAGAAGAGAAGTGACAAAATAAAAACCTGCATTCAGATAAGAAGAGATTGCTCTGTGATTCTTTCCTTATCTTTCCATCTTTAAATCGTATCCTTTTGGTGTTTCTGGTGTGTGTGGCTTAAATCGATGGTCTACATAGATAGCTTGGGTAACCCAGAATTTCTTGGACTACAACTCCCATAAATCCTGGCCAGCCCAGCTAGTGGTGAAGGCTTCTGGGAGTTCTAGTCCTAGAACATCTGGAGACACAAGGCTGGGAACTACTGGTCTACATGATTCAAAGGTCCAAGGCCAAAATCTCACAAGGTGCTTTGGTAGCAAATATCAATGAGATCAGAATTGTCTTTCCCTCTTGCTATGCTCCCTGATGCCATAAATGTGCTCTGGAGGACTGCCCGGCTGTCTAGAGCAAATTTTCACGAAGTGTGAAGTGCAGATGGCCGATTCTAGCACAGGCAGTAGGAGATTCGCTCCTCCATACTCCCCAGATTCCAAACAGAACTCTCCTTTCCTGCCTGCCTCTCCATCTCGGCCATGTAGTAATCATCTAAAAACCACAAATCCTAAGGTTTCTTCCTGTGGTGTGCCAACCCTTCGCTTCTAGCCCATGATGGCCCTCAGATGGGCTTCGACATTGATGTTAAAGCTTTGTTTTACCATGGTCCACCTCCTGTTGAGTTTCCATGGTTGAGGAGGGATTTGAACCCAGGTCTTCTGCTCCAACACTCTGTCCACTAAACCACAGAGACGCTCAGATTCCTTGGAGAAAGAAGTTAATTGTTAAACCGATGAGCCCATATAAACCAGTTGCATAAATGGGGCACCTGCCTGTTGAGATGTTTCCCCAACCCATTCAGTACAGCTCAAGTATGCGCTCATGAGTGGAACACCAATTTCCCAGTACTAATCTTTGATGATGTGGAGGGTGCGATGGACCAGGACACCGGAGATGAGGGTGTTGACTCCTTCACACACTTTGGACGTTTTGATGCAAGTGCTTTGACACATCATTTTACATACCCAGTACAAGGGCTGTGTGTGTAAATTGCAACACAAAGCAATGGTCCTACAGCCTATCTTCCAAATAAAAATCATTTCCATGGTAGCCGATTCCTCCCCCCACCCCAAGTCATTTCCACAACTGAGCTCGGAAATTTACCTGCTCCATTTTATTAAGAGTTTTGTATATATATTTTTGGCCAGCTTCAAAACTGCACTAGAAGACTTCAGGATCAACTTTTATCCTCACCTCACCTTTCCTTTGATTCATTGCTTCCAAACATAATTTTCCTCAAAGGAAGAAGGGAAAGCTTCCACTTAACAATCTGTATTAGGGTCGTCTTATCTTTTTTAGAAATAGAAATAGATGGCTCTGGTGCCATTTCAGAAAAGCTAAGCAAAGTGAAATTTGGATTTTGCTTATAGCAAAGACAAAAACAAAAAACCCAAAACACCTATAAGAGAATCTTGTAGATTGAAAAACAAAACACCTATAAGAGAATCTTATAGATCCTGAACATATGTTTACTAAGAACTTAGCACTACCATGCTTACTAGGATCCCTCCCTGCTTTGCATTTGCAAGAGCAGCTTTTTGGAAAAGAACATCCTTCATCTAACATGCACGTATGTATGCATTGTGTGCTGTCAAATCAATTCCAACTTATGGCGACCCTTTCCAGGGTTTTCAAGGTAGAGAATACAAAGCAATGGTTTACCATTTCTTTCTACCAGGGGTGCCCTGGGACTGTGCAGTTGGCCCAAGGCCACACAGGCTGGCATTACTTGCAGGAGGCACACTGCGGGATCATACTCTCAACCTCCGAGATACTTAAACCACTTACTTACCAGTTCTGTTTGCAGTCATTGCATCTAACATGAAATGACTGCAAACAGAACTGGTAACAGAGAATGGAAGGATATTCCCAGCACATCATCCATTTTCCTTAAGCCAGATGTCCTCACCGGGCCTCAGTCATACATCGTCCTGTCCACGCCTGTTAAAAAGTTGTCTCGGTCTTTGGCTCTTTCCCTCCTTATCTGTTATGGTTTTGCTTTGACTCGTGGTAGGAAAAAAAGATGACCATAACAGTGAGAAATACGGGTTCAGCACTGTCCAGGCCCTGTGCAAAATTCTGTAGGAGGCAGTGTGATGGCAAAATAAAAGCCCATGAGTAGAAACACCTTTTCTTGAGAGCTGTGCTAGGTGTGGTTGAGTGTAAAAGAAAGCTGGAAGGTTGGCAGCTGCATTAAGATTCAGGCTTCCCTACACGGTTTCTAGATATACAAAAATGGAAGTGCTAATTTATATTTAGGGAGGGGTGCAAGATTTCTAGCAGAATCTAAGCTTTGGATTTTTCCAAGATGAAATTGTTTACAAAGCAAGTAACCTGTATAGAAGGGGGTACTTTTGCATATTATTTTCTAAGAATCATAGTTTTCCTTTTCAAAAAAGTATTCAAGCAGGAATCTTAAACCAATTTGCCCAAGGAAAAAGCAATTTAATACAGTATGTGATCCAACCAAGAAAGGTGTTGTCTGAGTTATTTATGTCTTCGGGGGGGGGGGGGGGAAGAAGTGGTGGCGGGGCGGATAATCAAAGCAAAAGCATTGATGGATTTTACTGCCCCTGCTATGTTATGCTGCAGCTGGTATGGGAAGATGATCAGCCAGAATCATGTTCTAAAAGCCATACACCAGTCTTGGTTGCCAATAGCAACTTGCCGGAGGTTTCTTTTTTTGTAAATGGCTGCTAAAAGCTCTGTTCCTGGCTCAGTATGAGCAAAAGCAGGCTGGCTTTGAGGATGGGTTCAGATTTTCGTCTCCCCATCAGCACTTCCAAACAAAAACAAACAGATCATGCCGCAGTCTTGCTCTGATCTGTGAAGATGGGCATCGTTTGAAAAGATGGAGAAGTCGGGATACACCATCATCTTTCACCATTTGCTCTTAAGCGTTCCCTGTGACCTTCCCAACTTTAAACAAAGGTATTTATTATTTTGGGATTACAATGGCCATCACTGCTCACCGCTGGCTATGCGACGTCAAGTACGTAATCAAAATTGTGCAGTGGGATCTAAAAGCAGCCGAAGTGAATGAGTTTACAATTGCTAGTGTGCATTTTCATAAAACCTGCACCAAGACACGGCAAATGTTGCACTCTTGTGCAAATGACACAAGCAAATTGGATGAATATCATTTATGTTGCATACGTCCTGAAATTTTTACTATTCTGCACAATTACGATATCCACAGTCACACGGAGGAGAGGCAGGAGTTATCCGGGGCGCTCCTGAGATTTCAGGCATTTTCCTCTATGCTTTTTGAGATAAGTCATGCATCTATCGGGACTTAATATGTGCATTTTTAAAAAAGGGATAGCTAAAGTTCACAGGAAAAAATGAATCCTGTGCTAAATACTGTATTCCACTCCTTTTCTGCCCTCCTGAGAAAATCAGCAGATGAGAACCGGAATTGTGTATTGGAAAGAATGTCAGACTAGAACTTAGGAGATCTGGGTTCAAATCTCTGCTTGGCCATGGAACCTTATGGGGAGGTGGCAATCTAAACCACTCCTTGAACCTCTCATACAGGTTGAAAACCCTAGTGGGATGCTGTCGGTTGGAAACAGTGCATAATAACAGCAGCAGTTGTTATGTGCCCTCAAGTTCCTTCTGACTTATGGTGACCCTATGAATGAGCAATCTCCAAAATGTCCTGTCCTCAACAACCCTGCTCAGCTCCTGCAGACTCAAGCCTGTGGCTTCCTTTAGGGAGTCAGTCCATCTCATGCTTGGCCTTCCTCTTTTCCTGCTGCCTTCCACCCTTCGCGGCATGATTGTCTTTTCCAGAGAATCCTGCCTTCTCATGATGTGCCCAAAGGAGGACAGCATTACTTTGAACATTTTTAACCTACAGAGATAGTTCAGGCTTTGTTTGCTTTAGGATCCACTTGTCTTTCTGACAGTCCAGGGTAACCACAAAGCTTTTTCCCCCCTCTCAGACTTCTTAGCTGTCCAGCTTTCACACCCACACACGGTGATTGGAAATACAAGAGTGTGGATGATCTTGGTCTCCAGTGATCCCTCCTTACACTTGATGATATTTTCTAGTTCCTTCATTGCTTCCCTTCCTAGTCTTCTAATTTCTTGGCCACAGTCTCCATTAGGATTGATGATTGCACCAAGGTATACAAAAATGTGTATTGTGGTGCTGGAGGAGACTCTTGAGAGTCCCCTGGACTGCAAGGAGATCAAACCTATCCATTTTGAAGGAAATCAACCCTGAGTGCTCACTGGAAGGACAGATCCTGAAGCTGAGGCTCCAATACTTTGGCCATCTCATGAGAAGAGAAGACTCCCTGGAAAAGACCCTGATGTCGGGAAAGTGTGAAGGCAAGAAGAGAAGGGGACGACAGAGGATGAGATGGTTGGACAGTGTCATCGAAGCGACCAACATGAATTTGACCCAACTCCGGGAGGCAGTGGAAGCCAGGAGGGCCTGGCGTGCTCTGGTCCATGGGGTCACGAAGAGTCGGACACGACTTAACGACTAAACAACAACATACAAAAACGACACTATGGAGCTGAATTAATCTTCCACTTTCTTGTTCATAGGCTTTCCCTGCCACTTCTTCCCCCCCCCCCCCGCCCCCCCAGGTACCGTTGCTTTGTTCCGGCCGTAAGAGGCTGCTATGCTCTCAAAAATGGTCAAAGAACAAAACGTCCTTATTTTGGGCAATGCTTCCCAAAAGATTTGAGGAAAGAAGCTAACCCTTGGTCGGATTCCTTCCTTCAGGGCCACTCTGCACCCAATTCAGGTGCCAGAGTGGCCTCCAGGCCCAGCTGATCTGAAGCAAAAGGCGCAGAGGCCAAACCAAACAGCTTCTCTACACTCTTCTAGAGGCCTCTATGCTGAGACCCCATTTTTCAGGAGGCTTCAGCCAGGCCACATCCCTCCCCCTTTACAAGTGGAGCTGTTTGGTTTGTAGAGGCCTGAGCCCCGATGGAAAAGGCCTTCCTGTTGCCATGGCGATGAATGGTCCTGCTTGGAGTCCCGGACAGCCAGGGAAAAGAAAACAGACTTGAGTCATTTTAGGAGGGGAGGCCCACGGGCTGGAGAGGGAACCAGCTTGTTCTTTGAAAACCCATGTCGCTTTCTTCCCTCCCGCTTCTCAGGTGGCTCAGAGAGCGGTTTGTAGAAACCATCAGAAAAATCCAAACTATTTTGTTGGAAACGGCAGTGAAAGTTCCCTGCAAGGATGGCCGCTAGGCACACTGGACAGAGAGGAAATGCACCACACAACCCTAAAAAATATAAAGGTGCATATGTTATTAGGCATCGTTCGGAAAGGATTACTATGATTTAAATAGGAATACAGAACATGACACTTTGGAGCGGAAAAAAGAAAGAAAGAAAAGCATTACTTTTTGTAGTTGCAGAAGAGGTCATTGTGCAAGCAGAAAACAAAGTTATTTTTTGTGTTTGCCATGGTGATGTTACGATGTGCTATCAAGTTGGAACTTAAAGCTACCCTAATAGGGTTGTTAGGTTTCTACACACACACACACACACACACACACACACACACACACACACACACACACTTGACGAAAGGAATGGTAAACCACTTCCGAGTATTTTCTACCTAGAAATCCCTGAAAAGGGTTGCCAAAAGAATTTACTCGATGGCGTGTGCTTATTATTAATAATAGGGCTTTCAAGATAAGTGAGATATTTAAGGAGTGGCTTTACCTGTTCCACATCCCCCAGTGAGTTTCTTTCCACGGCTGAGCAGGGATTTGAACCCAGGCCTCCTGAGTCGTAATCCATCACTCTATCCCCTCCAGCCGTGATTATTCAATCTCTTTATTATAGGTACAGGGGAGACTGTGAATAGATTTGCTCCTCCTAGGTTTACCACCTTTCATTTTAACCCAAAAGACTCGACCTGCTTAAAAGCTGGCTGTTCAGAGGCTCTTAAAAGTGCAGATTCAGGATATATGTGGTTTTTTTTTTAAAAGGTGGTGTCGGAAGGGGCGAAGTTCTCCATTTGATGCTCCATTTTCCAGGCAGGGTCACCGCATGGATCATAAGGAGAAACCCAGTGGATGCAACCTGGCCTGGAAAAACTTTAAGAGCTGTTGAACTTTAGAGAACTGTGAACTTAGAATAAAAAAGGGGGGCAGAGAGAAACTCCCTTAACAGTATTCAGTTCCCTCCCGTTTCTTAAGTTTTTTTTGGGGGGGGAGGATTGATCCCTCCTAGACAAAGCATGAAGGCATACGCCATTCGGAGAGGAGCTGGTACAAGACAGCCCCTCGAGCCCCCTGCCCTTTTCAACTTGGCTCTTCCCCAGCATCCATGCAGCCCCCCCCTCACCCTCAAAGCAGCCAAGCTGAACCCCATCACAGTACTTTCTTAAGGGTGAAGAGGGGAAAAGGTCTCTGACCTTCAACGGGAAATGCAAGGCAGCCCCCAGGCCTTGAAGGGGGGCTAAGGGGGATGCTTTGATCGTGGGGCTGGGAGGGTGAGGAGGAGGAAGGGGGGGCTGAAGGAAGGCTCCTCGACTCTGAATAGCAGCTTCAATAACCAAATTATTTTTTTTTTAAAGTTCCTCATCTCCCCTTACACCCCTAGGTTTATTTGAACAGGTCAGAGAAAAGACCTTCTCCTCGTCAATCCCACCCTCCCAGTGGCCCCCCTGAAGACAAATTTCTGCGTTGAGCCCTCTGGGCTCAAACCCACGGCTTCCTGGCTACGGCAATTCTCTTTTTTTAGCATTCAAAAAAAAAAAAAAAGTTAGAAAACAGTTCTCCATCCCTTCTCTCTCTTTTTCCCCCCGAAGGGAGTCGAACTTCTAAAACATGGACATTTTATAAGATGGGAAAGATGTGGTTTTGCCAAGGGCAGAAAGCTTTGTGTTTGGAATTAAATCAATAAACGGTTTCCAAAAGAAAAAGAAAAAAATCCTCACAGGAAGGAAAACACCTTTTATCAGGGCTGACTAAAAAGTGTCCTAAAATAGTAAGCGGCGTTATAATTTCTCAGAACTCTGCAGGAGGCTGGATATGCAGCAAAACAAGGGCGCAGAGGCAGACATTAGGTAACACGCAGGACTCGGGGAGATTCTCGAGCCTCCAGATGTGCGTGAATTCCAGCTCCCATCATCCTGCATCACTGGCAGGACAGATGGGAGTTGTAGTCCAACCATAACTGAAGGCCATTTGTATGACATCGGAGCTGAAAAGGCTGCCCTTTTTGACCGTCTTTGCTGAGACATTTCGGCACAGCAAGCTGCCGTTAAAAGACCGGGGCAAAGCAAGGGTGAGGTTGTCAGCCAAAATGGTTAATTCTCCGGTATAATCAAAGGGATTATACACAGGGGGGAGAGAGGGCTCTCCTGGCCAAACCTACGGATCCAGCATCTCAGTGAAGGTGCTGTATTTAATTTACCGGCTCAAACGCCCAAGAGATTTTAGGGTCACCCTGGTTGGCTCCGCTCTAGGCCTTTGTAAGGAGGGGTGGTGAAGCAGAGAAGGAGTGAAGCATAATGGGTCTGCGTGATTCACAAAGGTAGAGTAAAAGCAGCTCCTACTCAGCCCCCTCGCCTCTCTAGACAATTACCTCCACCTCCTTCTTAAATAGTAATTATCAGCACCATCAGTCTTGGGGGGGGGGGAGCTTTTGAACCCCAGTCCAGCTGCTGCCA
Source organism: Intellagama lesueurii (assembly GCA_037013535.1). Lineage (NCBI taxonomy): Eukaryota > Metazoa > Chordata > Lepidosauria > Squamata > Agamidae > Intellagama > Intellagama lesueurii. Next base: position 17,465,002 of record JBAJHW010000012.1, on the reverse strand, counting down.
TCTGACCCTTCCAATTCTCTCTGGTCTCATTAAAGTGCTGCAGGAGAGAAAGGAGAGGGTTCCAGGCAGCCAGAGAGAAGGATAGAGCAGGGGGGTCTGTACATATTGCGCTCTCCGCCCCCCCATGTACACGTCTAGATGCATTCATCTCTGAAGCTGAAATAAAGAGGATATTCCCGAGCTCTCAAGATGTCAACATCATTACTTGTAGCTCCAGTTAATTCTACTCTAAACAAGAAAATGAGCCAGAGCTGGCGTTTCCACCGGCAGTTTTGCAGAAAATTGATTTTAAAGTTAACTAGCAATTGCAAAAATTGAAAATGCCCTGCCAGCCAAATAACACCTGGGTGCAGCTTATTTTATCTTCCCTTTTACCTTTATTGGCTTTGTTTGGTTCTGGTTTAGTTTACCTTTGGATAACTCCTCTAGTTATCCAAATGTTATGGATAACTAGAGGAGTTATCAAAGGTAAACTAAACCAGAACCAAACAAAGCCAATAAAGGTAAAATGGAAGATAAAATAAGTGTGCTTTCAGTGTGCTCACTCTTGAAAGTGAGCACACTGAAACCCTTCTGACAGGCAGGGAATTAAGACCGGGTTCCCTCCATGCAGAGCTTGGAAAAAAAATCACTTTTTCCGACCATCCTGTCCCTGCTGATGGAGGGATTCTGGGAGTTTCTGTTATCTTTTTCAAAACTCAGAGGACACTAGCGCCTCACCAGCTCTGGCTGACTTGAGACAAAATGGGTAGTGGAGACGGATCTTTTAACTCTCCTGGTATTTTGGACTTCCGACTGCCAGAAACCCCAGACTGTGCGGCCAAGGGATACCTGGAGTTGAGCCAAAAACATCTGGAGTGTCACAAAGGGAAGCTTCTTTGCCTTATTCCTCTTTGACGAGAACTGGGCGAAGATGTACAGACATACCCGGCATTCCCCCACTCCACCCCCAGACCTCTACCTCCTCAAGTCAACAGTTCGAGATCAACCATCAGCTGGAATCTCCTGAGAGAGCTCCAGCTTCAGGCTGTGATTGTGCACAGTGCAACTTAAGGGGAACAAATTTATTATTTTTTAGCTAGACAGCTGGATCAAATATGGAAGGCCATAAAAGTGGGAAAGGAATCACAATGAGGCTGATAGCAGAGGGGATGAAAAGAAGGAGCCGTCTCCCCCGCAGTATTATGCAGGGGATCAGCCTGACGGGCTCCAAAGAGTTGACAGCGCTGCTGGGGCTGAAGTTGGGGGGGGGGGCAGGCGGGGCAGCCGAGGGAGATGATGAATATTGAACACTCCTGGCCTTTGAAACGCTGAGCTAATCTTACTGGATGTGCCTGTCAGTTATCCACACACACAGCTGCACATTCACTTAATGGGCAGGGATTTCTTTCTGTGTGGGGAGGGGAAATGTGTCCCTCCTGTAGAAACGCCATGCTTCTGACCACCCTGGATTAATTCATGAAGAACTGCTAGCACACGGATAACCCCACCCCACCCCACGGATCAGGATCAGCAGTCACTACATTTTGGCTCACCTGGTTTCCTTTTCCAAGGGTATCCAAGTGGCTTCCTCACGGGACAGATACCAACATGAACAACACACTTCTGGCTTATTTTTCATTATCCATGGTTCAGCGGTCAAAATATCTTATTATTTTATCTGTGCACAGACATGTATTTTACAGACTCGAATTCTGAACAGAATTTTCTTTTTTTGGACATGGTTGGTTTATATTTATATATCTATGCCTACCCCCACAACAATATCCAACGTATTTCTTCCCTTCTCTTTTTGTATTTACAGTCTAAAACTGAATTTTAAAAAACACGTTTGATCTTTCGCTTCAACAGGTTACACAAGACCCTATGACGGCTTCTATATGGAGAAACCTTTGGTTTAGGGGTTAGAATCATAGAATCATGAAGTTGGAAGAAGCCTATTAAGGCCATTGATTCCAATCCTCTGCTTAAGCCAGGAATCCAAATCAAAGCAGATCTGACAGATTCTGCCCTGTTATGGAGGAGCTTCTACTGTTAGGCCATGTAAAGATGATATAATAATCTTGTAACTGCAGAGCTGGAAGGGACCCTATAGATCATCCAGTCCAGCCCCTGTCAAGGATGCCCAGTAGGGGAATCGAACTCCCAACCTCTGGCTCCACACCCAGATGCCTAAACCGCCGAGCTATCCAGCAGTTCCAGAGACCCAACCTAAGGCAAAATGGGTGCCTTGATAATTTCAGAATCAGACAGCAAGACAAATCAGGCCCTGGGGGGAGTTTCACACTGGAATGTGCAGCTGGGATCCCTCTTGAGATTTGCACTGTTGCTGCGTGTGTGGCTTCCCTCCTTCTTGCATTTGGAACAAATTAAGTTTCAGCGGCAGGCTTCGGCTATTTTTGCCTAGAAACATTTACTGTTTTGTACCACTGCACTCTGAAAATTTGCAGACAGCTACACGTTGAGCCAATCTGCTCCGTGAACAGCCAAAGGTTTCTGCATACTGATCCTCTGTGGGAAACTGGAATGCCAGAATGAGGGGAAGAAAAAAAAGAGAGAGTGCACAATGGGTTTTTTTAATTACAAAAAATTCAAATTACAATATAATACAGAAACTTTTTACACACAGAATATTAGAACAATTTCCTACCAGATGGTAAAGAAAAATATTCTTTTTTTAAAATGTTTTTCTTCTTCTTCCTCTTTTATTTAATAAACCACATATTCATTTTCAGCTATTGTTATAGAAAGCTTTCAGGACATGCACATCATTTCCCTTGTCAGGGTTTGCTCTTTTTTGTTGTTGTTTAATTATTTTTTACTTTTACTTTTTTTTCCCTTCTTCTTCTCCTTTTTCTTTTTCTAAGTGCAAATGCTAGAATTTCTCTCTCCACCTTTTAAGGCAAGTTAAATGTGACACTGCAAATTTCGTAATAGAAAGTACCTGTTAAAATGTCAAGCTCAGGGTGTACAAAACACACACCTCCCCCCCCTTGTCTACCCGTAAAGAGAGATGGACTTTAAAAAAAAAAGCCACACGCACACACACGCACACACACACAAAGTCACAGAGAAGGAAAACAATGATGGTTCAGAGGATTTTTTTAAAAAAAAGTTAACAAATACATGTTTGTTTAAAATATGCAGGACGTGCTGATTAAAGTGATGGTGGTGGGGGGGAAAAGCAACCTGATCAGGTGTCAGAAAGAGACAGAACATGGCTTTAAGAGGGCCCAAGTGAAAAGGGCCATGCAGTCAACTCACATCCAAGCCCCACTTCTTGACAGATCAATTGGTCCTCCTGCCATAGTACTAACACACAGAGAGAAGCGAGAAGTTTAATGGAAAAAAAGGCTGACAATCACTGGTCCAGGATCTTGCCATTTTAAAGTTATCCAGTGTTTCCAAGGTCTAAACCTAACTAGGTAATTGCTTCTGGGCAGCCTCTTTCTTTCCTAGGCTTCTTGTGAGGAATAGCTTGGTGTGGAGAGAATTATTACGGCAGCGAAAAGAAGCTAGGCTGGAACTCCCTGACTTGATAGTGGAGTACATGTAGAGATATTAATTTTTTTGTTCAGAAGCATGTCGCCTGTCAGCACAGGCGCAGCAGCTCCCCATTTCGGATGTAAGCTAGGCACAGGGATTTGCAGAGCTAACCCTTCCGTGGCAAAAATCAGAAGACGGTATGCAACCTCTGTCAGGGTCTACTTGGGAAAAGCAATGAGAAAACCCACCCAATAACAAACGTATAAAAACATAGAGGTCTTTTGTGCCTAAATAACAATTGCTAGCCCCAACTAAAATAAGCTTATTTAATCAATTGTGGAACAGTGAGGCAACATTTAAGTACACCCCACTGATTCAATGGGTCACCTATAGCTGGTGCTACCAACTGGATTCGGGACATAAAGAGTTATATATTTTGAAACCGGGATAAAAGCCAACTAAGTAGCATCTCGATGGCTCTGCTTTTATTCGCGCCTAGAGATGGGCACAAACCACCGGTTCAGTGGTTCGTTTAATGGTCGAACCAGTGTTCAGGGACACCCAAACCTGTCTCCTCCAGGAGGGAGCCACTCCAAGGCAGTGCCCAGAGAAGCTGGGGCAGGGAATCTGGGGCGCTGCCTCCGAGTGGGCACCCACTGGAGGAGGCGGGGCTAAGAATCACCACACACCTGTATGGCTGGTAAACGAACCAGCACAAACACTGGTTTGTGCCCATCTCTATTTATACCTTTTCTTTTTCACTACTTAGCAGAAGTCCTATCCATAAACACCACACTATACCATTCCAACTCTGGAACAAGTGAAATTGGAACAACTGGAGGCAAATATAAAACTTCAGCATGGAGGAGGCAAACTGGGAACGCAACCATTGCTGATCCTCAGTTTGATTGTGCCCAAATGTTCCACAGTTAGGCGCATCCTACATCAGCAGCAAAGGGAGCTCTGTTTCACTGTGAACACTTTTGCTGGATCAGTGGCTCTGAGGCTCCAGATGTTCTTGGACTACAACTCACAGAAGTCCTGACCGCTGGCCATGCTGGCTAAGGCTTCTGACAGTTGTTTGTCCAAGGACAACCAGAGCACCAAGTTCGGGAGCTCCGGTGCTACAATGCTACTTTGATCATCGTTTATTGCTTACAGCCCCACATAACATCTGGAGCCTTTGTACAGTTAAGATCTCTTGAGCCATGGAGATGTATGGTCTCTGCCTTGTGCCATGGAGATGTATGGAATTCCACAAACATGCAGTTGTTTTTAAGGCCATCTAGGCATAAAAGTCTGAGGAAGGGGCAATTGCTGTATTACCAAATACAATGGATGAAAAGGCAAAGCTGTGTTGATAAAGTACTATTGAAAGGAAAAGGTGGGAAAAGGCAGTTGTCATATAATTGATATTAGATTTAATTTTTCTTTCACATGGCTTGTCAATCTCTAGGCCTCCCAAAGGAAAAAGATCCTGTTGCTCTAAAGCCCAACTGAGCAATTTGTACATTCCTCATCATCCTTTTTCCCCAAAGGAAAAAACAAAACACAACAAAACTTTAACTTCCTTTTGGAAGAGGGGAAAGAAAGGAAACAGGTTCTGGACTGCACTTTCTCTATGGTCCACAGTCCACGTACACTACAGCACTCTAGAGTTGTGTACTGTTTCCAACACAAGCTTAAAGGGAAGAATTTATCTGGGGTGGGGGTGGGGGCAATGCAGAATTAGTCTGAGTTCAAATGGCCCAACATAGATATTTTGTTATATTGCTTCTAATAGGAAAACAGGCTAAATATTTCATAAGATTTTTGTATTATCATCCAAAAAAAAGGGATGAGTGGAGATTCTCTCCCGATGAATTTAACTTTTATTGGGATGAGTGAGAGAGGAGAGCCCTGATTGGTTGCTTCTGTACGCACGAGGAAGATTCCACCATCTGTACTGGTGACTTTGAAGTGGGGACGTAACTGCAGAGATTTGGCTGTGACCCCCCGTGCAGGGCTGTGCCTCCTGCAGGTTTGAGGGGGCTTTCGGAAGGCAGCCAAGCATCCGCGTGGGCCTCAAACTAGCCTTCAAGGAGCTCAACGTAAACCTGCAAGTCTTCCATAGCTTGTGTGGCATGACTTCAGTCAGATATACATGTGGGGGCCCCCAGGAAGCCACTTCACAGGTCAAGTGCGGAAGGGGGGGCTTTGGCATGGTGGCACCTCACAGTTCATAGGGCCTCTTACGGTGTTCAATGTGTGCAGAGGCAGATCTATGCTCTTTCACGAGCTGGGAATGCGGTGAAGGACAGAAGAGGGACCCCCTATTCCTTCACGCCCAAGATGTTGTACACCTTGACAGAAACTTGGTCAGGAAAAGCAAACGCTGCAGCACCAAAGAAAACCAAGGGTCAACTCTAAAGTCAACCCATTTATTTGCCCATGTCCATTTCCAAGGGTCCCCAAACACCTTCAACCTCTTCATCAACAAAGCTCTCCAACCAGTGACGTTTCTCAGTCACAATGGCTTCCACGCACAAGGCAACCTTACCGGAAGAAGCCAGAGGGGCCATGTGCCACCCACAAATAACTCAGGTCATTCCTGAGCCCGAGGTCCAAGTATTTAGGAGACACGTCCACTCACACCATCGAAGCCACTCCCTGTTTTGAAAGGGATCGTGCTTGTGCTTTTTAAAAGCGCCCTACTCAGTGAGGGAGAATCAGCAAACCTCGAGTTGAGCACCTCAAAACTACCAGGAACCGGCCAAATCTCTTTGGGAAACTGAGGCCATCCAAGCAACGAGTTTAGTCCAGGAAGTTTATTTGCCGCTTGTGGCCAACAGCACAAGAAAGGAGGACTATGTTAGGTTACCGCTTCTCCAGGAAGAGCCTAATTAAGATTTTCTTCCTGACCCTGAGGCTACAGAAGCAACCAATGTAATGTGTGAAGCATCCTAAATGGGACATCAGCATCTCCTAACTGTTGCTTCCTGTCAAGGCATTGGTGGTTCCATCTAGAACTGTGAAACAGTATACAAGGTCAGCCAAAAGAAACAGTCTCTAGTTCAAGATTTTGTCCCAGCCAAGGATTAATCCTGCAACGCAATTCCCTCTCGGTGCCATTTTGGCAGATGGGCAAACGATGGTTTTGGCACAAAGGCGCTAAACGCATTGCTTCTCCTTGACCTACAGTGCCATCTCTCTCCATCCTGGGGAGAATGTACTTCCTAAACAAGGAGCAGTCTCAAAAAAAACGCACCAGAAAAAACGCTTTGTCTCACCCGCATCCCCACCTTCGCGCAGCCACGGCCTAGATGGTACACCTCTGCAGACAGCAGAGACGGTAGAAAACAAAGGCTGATTTCAAGATGGGCAAAGACAGGTCCGGAGGGAGGATGGGGTGGGTGTCCCAGTGCTCAGGATTTTCCGGAAGGGATTCTGGGAGAGAAGGTTGTCTGCCAGTGTGTGGACTTTCCCTGCAGTGACCTCCCAAAAGTACGGGTGCCTCCCTGAAACGGATCAGAACCGATGCCGAGGCTGTGGACCAAAGTGCATAGGCAGATTGTGCTCCAGCTGCAGGTTCATCTGGGGAAACTCATAGTTCACCCGCATGTTAGGCAGTGGGGGCACGTAAGGGGCAGGGATGGGCCCCAGGTTAATGGGGCCGATGTTATTGTACAGTGGGCGGACAGGGGGTAAGGGGAAGGGAGGGTGCACGAAGGGGTAAGGGGGTATTTGGTGGTGAAGGTTCTGGGGAACCGGCCTGGGAATGGCTTCAATCCGTGGGATTTTCTCTGCAGGCTTTTCTACTGGTGGCCCAATCCGCTTAAAACTGTTTTCTGCAAGAAGGAAAGAAAAGATAAAGAAAACAGAGTAGAGAGCAGGGTAGAAGACAACACAAGTGTAACAAGACAGGGTTTGTTTGGTTTTTTGTTTTTGATCTGGACAAAGCTTTCAAATCACTTGATTTCTTTTTTTCAAAGGATACCATGACTAACTGAGCAATGTTTTCATTTTTTAACATCTACATAATTTTAAAAAGATACTTTTAAATAAAAATCACAGCAAGTGTCAAGCACTATCTTAAAAGAGACATCCCACTTTTCTACACAGAAAAATCCTATTTTACGATAATGGACCAGGCGGGAAGCTTGCTGTATAAAACACATTTATGCGCTATTTCGTGGATGTCGTGTCACTGCTTAGAGCCTGCCATGAACATAGGAACAAACAGTATGAAAGGCCCTGAGCTTTCAAACCTATTGTTCTACGAGTCCCTTCCAAGGTGGACCAGTTGAAAACTCCTGCCCCTCCAACTCACAGTTCTTTGACGTCTCGGCTGGGGTCACAGAACTCTTACTTCTGCTGGGAAACCTGGCCCACGGGGAGGACATGCGCCTGGTGGCCCAGCAGAATTGTTTCCCAGACCATCTCCCGGGAGCCGGGATCTGGTGGAAAACAAGCCCATCCCATCCCTGTTCTCTGTGTGCCATGTTTGACAACAAAACAGGCGGGGTTTTTTACAGCTGCATGTTAAAAGCCTTGGCAGCTGGAGCCGGGGCAGATGGGGGTGCATAAAGAGCCCATCTCTGTTCTACAGGATCAGTTAAAAAAAAAAGTGAGATCTCAGTGACATGAAGACAATGAGACAGCTCCCGACGGGCATGGAGGAGGTTGGGTGGGCGCACTGTATGGGTTAGCTATGGGAAGATCTGTGGTGAGGGCTCTGGATGCAAATGTGGAGGGAAAACTCAGCGATAGGGTGGGGAAAATAAAAAACCCCAAAGAGCACCAATCTCTGTGGTCCTATGATTGCTCTCTTTGTGATGGATCCCTGACTGATGTTCCAGTACAGCTGCAGTACTCTACATGTGTGTTGAGAATGATAACATTAACCCACCTCCGTTCTTCCTCTTTTGCTCCTCTTCAGCTTCCTTCTGAATCTCCTGGATTATCTTCTCATCGTCCTCCTTCCAATTACAAAAACCAACACAAATGTCAGCAGGACTGTAGATCGCTATGCTTTTTAAAAGGTAGTTTTAACAGAGAAGATTCTGTGTCCACCTGAATTCTGTGACAAACACTTCAGTGTTATAGAAACATGCAATATATGTGACCTCACTTGTTTTGCACAAATGCATTCTGTACTATTCATTTTTTTTTTTAATGCTGGGATCCATTCAACCCTTCCTGCTGAGTCACTGGAAATCTCACCCGGCAGTCCTGTTGGCTTTTTGAGATTCTGCCCACCACAGTTTATAAAGCACAGCTTGGCAGCCATAACCACCACCAACAGAACAAGCTACGGTCTTTTCCAGGAAGTCTGAAGATGCGAACCATTCAAGACTTGGGGCTTCAGAAATGCAGCGTTACACAGTTATTGTCACAAAGGGAAAGATTCTAAGTTGGTGTGCTTAGGGTGCAGGCGGCCGGTTGTGCAGCCAAATGCTTTTCAAGAAACAACTCGGATTGTGTTGGAAGACACAGAAGGGAGGGAGGGAGTGGGGAGGGCCAAACAGCAGGTGCGCTGTCATGCTGCTGACAACTTGCTGTGTTCTTGCAGGGAAGACTCACCCACATTGCGGAGCATGACTAAGCCGCTTACAGACAGGAGCCTGTTCCTACTGCAAGCTTGCCAGGCTCACAAAACAGATGGCAGCAAAGGAAACTCTCCCCATTCCCCCCCCCCCTCCACCGACCCACAACTCATGTCCCACCCACCCTGTCCTTCCAAGGAGCAGCTGGAGTGCCGTTAATCTTTTAAATGGCATCGGATCATTACATGTTTAGAGTAAAGCGAGGGCTCCCGAATGTGAGGCTCAAGAACCAGACAGGATAGAAAATGAAGGACACGAAAAAGGCTATTTGCCACATTTTACAAAATTGCGCGCAGACTATGAAGTCAACAGTAGGATAGATTCTTTGTGCTTTAAAAATCCAGGCTCCCGTTAGGATTTAAGAGCCAACAGAGCAGAGTCAAACACACAGAGAACAAAAAGCTGCTAAAAGGGTTCTAACCCCCCTCTGAATTCCATGCACACCATTAACATCCTCATCACACCTGAGGCCAGGTGGCTAGCTTAGGAGCCACAGGGCGGGCCAGAGGGCAGGGCAGGCCGCACTCTGACTTCCCGTCTCCAAAGCCTTGCCGCCACCGCCTCAAACCAACAGCAGTAGCCTGTGATCCCCGTCGGCTCACTAGCACCCAGTCTGGGCTGACTTGTCCCTCTGCCCGTTTGTGATGTCAGGGGAGTCCCCCTGTGACGCCTGGCATGCCTGCGGAAGGCACTGGGCAAGACTAACAGCAGATTGTATCCGTCTGGAAACAAATGCTGCTGCCAAGGAAGCAGGGGGAACAGACGGCAGGGCTTCCCAGCCATCAAGCAGGCACCCCGAGGGTCTGGGAGTCCAGTCCCGTGCCAGTGCAGGAAATCCACACCGACTGCATCTCTCATAGGTGGCCCTCCAATGTCTGCTTAGAAATCTCAGTCCGCCACCCTCCAAGGCAGTCCACTCCATTGTCAAATGGCTCTCGCCATTGGGAAGCTCTTCCTAACGTTGAGTCACAATCTCCTTTCTTGTAACTCAAATCCGTTCATTCCAGTCCTATCTTGTTGAGCTGCAAAAAAAAACCAAAAAAAAAACCAAGCCCGCTCTCTCTTCCATGTGACAGCTCTTCACATACTTGAAGATGGCTGTCATACTGCCTTCTCAACCTTCTCTTCTCCAGGTTAAACACACCGAGTTCCCTCAATTTTTCCTCAAAGGACTTGGTTTCCAAACCTGTGATTATTCTAGCTGTCCTTCTCTGGAAATATATTGTTCCACATTCTCGACATCCTTCTTAAAACTGTGGTGCCCAGAATTGGACACAGTATTCTAGGTGAAGTCAGATCAAAGCAAAACACAGTCATACTATTACCGCCCTTGAATGGGACGTGACCCTTCTGTTGACACCCTAGTATATCATTCACTTTTTGCTGCTGATCATCATACTGTTGGTTCTTGTTTCACTTGTGATCTAAGACCCCTAGCTTCTTTTCACATGTCTAGCCTATACATACTCTGGAAGCCAGATTCTGCTTGCTTTTCTGCTCCTTGCTTTGAATGCTTCCACTCTCTCATACCTACTGCCTGAAATGGTCACCAGCTCCTGGTAGGACTTGTCTTGTGCAGAAAGACTGTGCTTATTGAGCATCTTCTTCTTCCTTCAATGGTCTCAAGACCACCACTGAAGTCAATGGAAAAATCTACACTCATCGGGCTGGAAAAAAGCAATTAACACAGATGGTTTCCTTTCGCCTTAGGAACAGTCCTTATTTTGATTAACACACAGAGCCATCGGCTGTCCAAACAAATATGTATCATATACCCGGTGCACAAACCAGCATCCCTTTTGGAAACTTCTAGGGCTCATGGACGAAGGGATGGGAATGTTGGAAACCATTAGGGACCAGATACCACAGATCTGGGGTGGTGATAAAAGAAGGGTCTTTGCGTGTAGACAGAGAGACTTTCTGTGCAGTTCTGTGTTGGGCAGAGTTGTGAACTGGGCCACCCTGCACAGCTACTATTCTCTGTTTGTTTACCTATATATACTGTCCAACCTGCTCACTTTTCCTTGCCTTGAATCCTTCCACCCTCCCCTTCTAGTTCCCAGAAAACTTCCTTCTTGGCAGCAAGAGATTGGTGCAAAGCTACATATCCTCACTAATTTAAACTGAGGCATCAGCTAAGTATAGAACAGGGAAAGATTTCTGGTCTGGGGGTGGGGTGGGGAGACTGATTGAAGCTGCAGAGTGGTTGGAAAGTGGGCGACCATCTTCGAAGCGGGGGGGGGGGAGCCATCCCACATCTTGTTTTCATTTCCCCATTTTTAATGTCTTCCTGTAATATTTTCCCCCTCCAAGATGGAAAATGCTCTGGATTTGGCAAGATGGAAAATGCTCTGGATTTGGAGAACGCCCTGGGACACTCCTATGAAAAAACGCTGTCTCTGAGTTAAATGCACACGCAGATGGGAGAGACCTGCCAGCTTCCTCGTGCAGATCTGGTCAAGCCCAGGGTGTCTAAGAAACATTGCCAAGTCTTTCTATTCGGTTTGTTTGAGGAGAGCCACTGAGTCACTTGCTTGGGTGGACTAGTGGGGAAAGGGGTATGTCTTTCACGACACTGGGCAGCCAAGCAGCTGCTGGAGTGCCCATTCTTTTCTTTTTCCTGAGTCAGCATTTTAAATTCAAAAGGTTTTCCAAAATGGCCTCCCGTTCGGAAAGGTTTCTGACAGCAAGCAGTTTAAGCCAAAATGTGCAGCCTTTCTGACCCCATCCTTTGGCCACTGGGCCTGCCTGTCACTGGACCACAATTTCAGTCTTCAGTTTCCTCATCTTGGGCTTGGATTCAAAGCCTGCTGTTCAAACCAAGCCTTTTGTTTTCATTATCCCGCTCTCCTTCTCGCTGTTTCTTACACCAGAGGTGCAGATGGTCCTCAGCTTTCTCTTGGGGGGGGGGGGGCTGACGGTGCTTCGCCCATCTTATCTTGGGACCACCAAGAGGAGAAATGGAAGTGCCGTAAGGCAAACACTCACAACGGGCTCTCTCAATCTTCAATTTCACCATGCCATCTCTTCCTGCCTCACCTTCCCTATCCATCCTCAAAATCCAAATTTTCGCCTTTCTGAACGTCGATGATGGTGACTACTCTTTCCGTCCTTATGCAACCAGTTAAAGAACACATTGCTACACTCCTGGCCTTCTCCTCAGGGCAAAAAATTTAACAGAAACAATGTTCTTAGGTTCTTACAGCTATTCTTCCATTTGAATGCGGACAGTTTTCTGCACCTGCTCCCTGCGAGACTCCGGTGGAATGGCTAGCCTCTGTAGGAATACTCCAGGCGATGTTCCTGAATGCTTTGGTTTCATTTAGATATGTCTTTAGATGTTATCATTATGGAACAAGCAAGGGGGGGATGCAGAAAAGGACTCTTGTGGTTGTCTGGAAACCCATCAGCATTTGCCAGCTGACATCTGGGAACCTGGGCAATTGTACTAAACATGTTTTATTAAAATTACTTAACCCATGAAGTCTAAACAAACCAGATTACAAATGGCTACACATCTGCTGTTTTTGCACCGGCTGATGCCAACTCCTCTGCCTGAAGATGTTCTTGGGCTCTCTTCACCACAAACATTTCTAGCTTGAAGCGGAGTGTGTCTCCATCTTTGTTGAAGATGAGACCATATGTTGTTCCCACTAAATCTGCAAAATCCCATGAGTATAGCTAACTGCCCATTCAATATGTTGCATCACAAGACTGGAAGTGCTGACCTTGACCATGTTTCTCCGCTTTTATTGAATCGAGGGCTAATCATCAACTTTTTCTCAAACATTTTCCAAACTTCTGGGTAAAACTTGCTCTAGCACTTTCCTATTTGTTTCGTGCATGAGGTTCAAGAAAAACCCTGCCGACCATTTGGGGCCTGCAGCGTGCACCTGAGTGTGACAGAGAAAACCTTAAGACGTGGGAACACTAAGCTCAGCCTGGCTTTATCAAATTCAATCTTATTCATTTGGGATCTAATCAAGAGCAGGGACTCTTAACCCATTATAAACAAAAGCTAGGAATGTAGCATATTATCCAACTACTGCATTTCCAAAAGGCCAATGTGCATAAATCTTTGTATCTAAATCTTACAGAACTGCATAAAAATGTCAGTCATAAAAACACTTTTTTTTCCTGCCACAAACTAGTACTGATGCCTATGTAAAATCAGCTGCAACAGTAGCATGAGTTAGGGACTCATGACAGTGCAGCAGCTTCAAACATTTTCTCACCTGTCTCCTCCCACATCTATCCGAGAACACAGCAGCCTTTCTTGAACCCCTTCCCCCAGAAATCAGGGTGAGAGGAGAACCTCAAGAGCAGACCAGTGGGATCATGCTGCTGGCGCATTTAGCTACACGTCCTCGCTCTATCCCACAGGACTGCTACAGCTGTCAAGAAGTGCAGCCTCCAGGCCCGCTCACCTGAACCCCCTTGGGAAAAAGGTGGCTTCCCATGCAACAGATAGGCGGCGATGGAAAAGTCAACACCTTGGCAAGCAAAACATTTGTGAGCCAGAGCTCCAGGAGCCATCTGGGGCTTTGCAGGTCTGGCGGGGGGCGGTGGAGGCGGTCGGTGGTGTGCTCAGTGTGAGTGGAAGCCGTATCAGCACTAATGCCTCCAGTGGGAGAATCTCCAGGTGTAATTACCGCACAGGACTCTTCCTTGGACTATCCACCAGATTGTGGTGCTCAGCCTGAAAAAAAATGATAAAGACTCTTTCTTCAATTTTTTAGTGGTCCAATAAAGGTACCCCCTTTCCTTGACTCTGTATTGGGTAAGGACCACACACCTTTCTTTGTTTTTTTCCTTGAAGCTGGTGGTTTTTGAAGATTCACAGGTTCCCCACGTACCGGTGGAGTGAGCCGAATTTGCAAAAGGATCTTGGTGTGCTCACTCCCTACTCTGCATAATCAAGCCATAATTACTGGGGCTGGCATGTTGCTTCTTTGTTAGAAACACACGATAAGGCTAAACCTCTAATGCTGTCAAGTTTCGAGGCAGGATGGCTCTTAACTATCTACCTTTTTTTTTTAAAGCCGTCACTTTTCAACATTAGTTTGCAAATTCCCTTTTTGGCACATGATTAAGGCATAATATGGATTTGAATAATTTAAGTAGGAACTGGAACTCCTCTGGGTGACAGAGGAAAGACTGTAAATCCAGCGCTCAGTTGGCTATATACGTTCTAGCCCTTTATACGGGCCAAAGTGAAACACAAACACTTCTGGTCCACGAGGACGTAAAGTTAACAGTTGTTCAGTAATAATATCTCACTGCTGAAACTTGCTGCTCTTAGCCACGAAACTGCCACAGACGGACAGCAGGCTGGTTCACCTGAAGAAATGTTCTCGTCATGCACGAGCTATCTCTTCCTGTGCACATTCATACAGACACAACACAAACAGGATCCGTCTATATCATCTCTGCTAGAAATGTGAAATTCTGCACCAATAATAAATCTGACTTTTGCAGGAATAACTCTGGAAGCCGCAAACATATATTCTGCGAACTAGCAAAGTACACAACTCTGCCTGGGTTAGAAACTGTTTTTCTCGCCCCTTCGCCCGCCCGCCCGCCTGCCTTCTGTATGAATGTGCACAGGAAGAGATCGCTCCTTTCTTTATTTCATTCATTCATTCATTCAGACCTAAGGCGGCTTATATCATTAAAAGACAACATTCAAACTAACAACAGGGAGTATACAAATACTCAAAAAGATCAAACAAATACCACACGAAAAGACCATCAACAAAAGTAACACCAAAAACACATTCGAAGCAATAAGGCACAACAATGCAATTTGAAAAACCCATCTCAGGCAGCCAGTCACCGAGGGAAAGATTGCCTGAAGAGAAAGGTCTTGGCCTGCTTGCAGAAGGACAGCAAAGATGGGGCCAGGCTGGCCTCCAGTGGGAAGGAGTTCCACCATCTGGGAGCAGCCACAGAGAAGGCCCTTTCCCGTGTCCCCACCAGAAATACCTTGGAAGGTGGTGGGACCAAGACAGAGGTCTCTCCTGATGATCTTAATACCCGAGCAGATTCATAAAAAGAAGGTCCTTGAGATAAGAGTTATCTTTCAGGCCTTTCTGTCTTCTCGCCTCCCCCTTCTTTGAAAAGACAGCTGGCATTGACAGTCCACTTAGAATACCACATCTCTCTTCCCCCCCCCCCCCCCCCGAGGCTTCCGCAGGAAATCTTTTGATGGATCAAGCCTGCCAGACAGGGGCAGAACAAGTTCCTTTTTCCATTCACACTTTTCAAACCCCATCTCCTCTCCCTGAAGGTGGTAACAGGCTTTCCTTGAGCCCATCTCTAAAATCCAAGGAGGAGGGGGGGGGGGGGAAAGGTGAGAAGAAAATCTTCCTGCTTATGCACCCTCTGTGACAAGAAACTTTGAGCTGGTGGCTGCCTCTCCTGGTTCAACAATTCCTTTGCACAGACGAGAAACACTAGTGTTTTGGGTAACAACTCCCAGAACCCCACTGTCGCAGTCACACCAGCTGTGGAATTCTCCGAATGGCACCTAAAGAGGAGGCCACTTTAAATTCAGGGAAGTAACTACAAAAATTACAAATGAGGTCTGGAAATGTGGTGAAGCTTTACTGCTAGTTTACAAACTGGGCTAAAGCCAAGGAAAGGCTCCGGAGACACTGCAAGGCCAGGCCCACCCCTCGGCTCAAGCCGAGCACACACACCCTCGAAGGGGCCACTTGAAAACCCTTGGTGATTTATTCATTGATACCCTGCCTTTTTGCTAGCAATATACAAGGCATCTTACACGAAGACGCTACAATACCAAAAAAGTTAACTAAAGAACAACCCAAAAAGAAAGAAAGAAGCCCACAACTGACAGCAAGTCTAAACAGCTGCAGAAAGACAGCATTCACACACCCCAACCCCTTGCAAGCATGTATAAGAAAGATTCACTTAATGGACAACACAGAAGAGTGTTCCTAATGACAGGAAATTTTGAAAAACCACAGCTATGGAGAGATATGCAACTTCACCGCCAAAAAGTTTGTAAATGCTTCAGACTGAGTGATAAATAAAGCTCTTCCTGCGGAAATACACAGACACAAAACGCATGAAAACCTTTTCCCACGGCAATGAAGAAGGAGTCAACATTTAACAATAAAACACTAAAATTCCCATCATCCCCAGCCAGCACGGCTCCTGGCATATAACGCATCTCAAGGTCACTGAGTTGGAGAAAGGGGACATATTACACTAGGAGCAGGCAACAGATGACCCTCTGGATGTTTCTGGATTACAATTCCCATCTGCCACCAGGATTAGCTCTGAGAACTAGGACTGCTGGGAGTTGCAGGGCAAAATTATCTGGGTGGCCACCGTCGCACACCTCTCTGTTCATGTAGGGAAGGTTTCTGCTTCTAAGAACCTCCAGGCATGTCACATATACAGAGCAGGAGCACAAAAATGGAAGGAAAACCCCCTACACACACACATTGTCAGGAAAGGGAAAATGGAGGAACCTAAACCACTTTAGGGAAGAGGCAACATCAACCAGAGCTCCTCAAGTAAATGCATTTTGCTCCATGCAAAAATTGCTAAGGCAGAATATTCTTATGGGGGCTTCTCTCCTCTCTCTGTGTGTGTTTATCTCTAATTATTTCAGCAGGGAGAGAAGAGATTTCTCTTGCCCTTCTTTTGTTTTGTCTTTTAGAAGGGGTTAATAGAAGCTGGTTCCATCATCTGTGATGCAGAGAGAGAGAGAGAGGCTTCTTTTTTTATGCATGTGTGGGCACAGCCGTTCCAAATAAGCTCTAGAAATGATTTCATAAGGCAGGGATGCTCAGGAGGAGGAGGGTTGGCTTCAAATCATTTCCAGCTTGACAAAGAGCATTTGTTTAACAATAGACACTGGGCGGTGTGCCTTCAATGCACCACAAAATCAAAAGAGGGGGCAGAGACAGAAGGGAGATGGGAATACATCGCGGATGAAAGGGGGAGATCATCCACAGAGGCGGACGTACCCACAGAGAAGGATGGGTTGGCACGTTGTTCTTCACTGAGAACCAGCCTGGAATGAACTGGGAACTAACAGACTGAGGGTAGACAGCTGTAGGCCAGCAGATGCTGTATGAAGGAGGAGGCAGTGGCTTTCAGAACCATGGAACGGTAGAACCGGAAGGCACGCCAAGGGCCATCTTCAACACCCCACCAGATAAAACATCCCTGACAGACAGTCCTCTGGCTTCTGTTCAACAACCTCAAACAGGAGGCTTGTTTATGGCCCAGAGAAAGGAAAACAACGATTCTTCTCTTGATAAACACCAGCCTCCTATACATGCAGAAACTTGTTGCAAGTGAAATCTGCCAAGATAAAGCTGGAATAGATCGGAAGCCCATATCCGTAACTGGCAACATGCTGCTCCTTTGGGCTCTGCTCAACCACCGGTTAGGAAGGAAAAGCCTCACCTCGAGTTTTGTTCTGTTTTTTTAAACACCATTTACCCAGCAGTGGTTCCCCATCTTGGACTACAACTCCCAGAAAGCCCGGCTAGCACAGTTAAGTGGTGAAGGCTTCTGGGAGTTTTAATCCAAGAACATCTGGGGACCCAAGGTTCGGAACCACTGGTCCAAGGGGTGGTGGATGCAAAAGCTTTCAAGATGGCACTGCCTTTTAACATTTCCGGATATAAATGCTACTGTAGCAAAAATGTTTAGCTGGCTACATCTGGGCAGTTCATGAATGGAAGCTTCTCCAAATGCCATTGAAACAACCAACGAAGACTCTAACCATCTTGTTTTACACATTTCCCATACCAGAGAAGTTTCTCCTCTGACCTTATCCTTTCCATCACATCCTAGCCAGGTCTAAAGGTTCTCAAATACTCTACTTGCAGGACAATAAATGTGTGCCTACGACATTTCTCCAAATGTCCACACAAATGGCAATCATCTCAAGTGCCACCCAACCAGTTACAAACAAACAAACAAAAAGGGCAACAACAACACACCTCCTCACAAATGCCTGTCAAGACTTTAAATAATGCAAACACTAAAGAGTACAGTCTGTTCAGCTGCAAGCCATAATCAGTGCTGAAATCTTGAGCAGTCCTGGGCATTCGATCAAAGGGGGATGGATTAAATAAATATGCTGGATGGGAAGGTTAATCAACTAAAACTTTAATTTAGCAGCTTTCCAACGGGGTTCCGAAACCCAGGGTTGTTGTTTTGTTTCATTTTTTGCTGAGAGCTGAGCAAGGCCCCCCTGAATGAGCAGCTCAGTAAACGGCTGCCTTGTTTCTGCCTTCCCGCAAAGGGAAGCGGGCTTTCCCAGTCCAACGACACCAAGATCAGTCCCAGAGTACTTCTTTTCTATTCCTACAGAGCAGCAGTCCCCAACCTTGGGTCCCCCCCCCCCCGATGTTCTTGGACTACAACTCCCAGAAATCCTGGCCAGCACAGCTGGTGGTAAAGGCTTCTGGGAGTTGCAGTCCAAGAACATCTGGGTTAACCAAGCTTGGGAACCACTGCTGTAGAACAGTAACAGCTCGGAGCGAGGAAAAAGAAGCATGGAAATGTTGGGCTTTGAATTTTTGCACAAAGATGCAAAAAAAAAAAAAGGGAGTTGCATGGAAGTATGAGGAACATAGTCAACAAGGCTTGCGCAAGCTGTGGCATATAAACTCTAGTGGGTTAGAACACAGAAGGCGGAGTGTGACACTTAACGCTTTCAAATGACATTGATCTGCCTCCAGCACTTCCCAATTAAAATATTTCCCCCCCCCCCCCCTTGGTCCCTAAATAGCCTATAGTGCTCGCCATTTTAGGCTGCTCTGACCTTACTGAGGCCTGTACAAGACTTACAGGAAAGAACGCAAACTCTGAAAATCATGAAATCAAGTAGAAGTGGGGACAGGAATGACTCCAAATGGCCCACCGCCTCCTCCCTATAGACTGCGCTGTTGGCCATTTAGGGCCAATTTATAAAAACCTTTTTAAAAGGAGGGGAGAAACATTAGTGGATGTCCTTCTGAGGATCCCTTGGGGGGCAGGGACAGCTTTGGAAGTTACTCATCCTGGCCATGAATACATTTTAAGGGCTTGCATAACACAGAAGACCAGTTCCAGGCTGGTGCTCCATGGCCATGGCATGGCGTTAGCGGCTTTCATTAGGAAGTGGCTTTTCACCAGTCCAGCCCAGCCCAACGAGTGCTAACAGGTCCAGCTTGAAGGAACTCCACATAAACAGAGTGTCTACCCCCTACAAAACTCTCAGGATCTTCTTTAGCACACCAGGGAAACTGCGGTGGAAAGACCACAACGGAGGCACCCTAAAGGCGAAACAAACTGGCACACAATGGACTTTGACACAGCCCACTTGCACTCCCTCCCGCCCCCCCAACTGGAAATTTAAGTGGAAAGAGACCAATATATATATATATATATATATATATATATATATTAGCAGTTCACTGCTGAATAGATTCAATGTTGACTGTCAGGATCCAGAGCACAGGGGGTGACCTCACCTATTTTCTGAGGGTCTGCTGGTTTGGATATGAAATTATTAA
This sequence comes from Intellagama lesueurii, assembly GCA_037013535.1. NCBI lineage: Eukaryota > Metazoa > Chordata > Lepidosauria > Squamata > Agamidae > Intellagama > Intellagama lesueurii. The sequence goes on along the minus strand of JBAJHW010000012.1, from coordinate 17,445,384 downwards.
AAAAGGGAAGGAAATATGCTCAATATTGCCATACCTTCCAAGAATAAGTGGTAACCTTTCTTTCTTTAAACTGCCCTGTACTCTCATCTTTTATACTGAGCTCTGGTGGTATACACACGCATTTAAGCTTCACCTCGTTAATTAGTTCAGTTGGACACTTAAATCTGACATTCTTTAAGTGTCACACAGCTCCATTTTATATCTTATCTCTATCTGAAGCAAAAACAGGACACCTGAACATTATTCCTTAAGGGAACCAAGTATCACAATGCTTTTAATATCAACCCTCGCAAGAAAGCTACCTGGAAAGACGGCAGAAACGGAAAGGTGAGCATCTGAGGTACTTACCGTGGGGTCTGTCCAAAGGGAACATTTTGCACAGTCTTGGCAAGGGGCTCCCGGGGATCGGGGATGCTGGCAGAAGTGGTCGTACCCGTTTATGGCGGCTCGGCAGAGGTAGCACATCTGGGCCCCACAGCGGCACGACATACGGTTGCAACCTTCTGATTTGATCAAGCCGGTTGCGCACTTGTGGCATTTCCTAATCCGGGCCGCCGTCATCTTCTCTTCTCTGAAACAACAGGCAAATGGGGGACAAGGTAAGGTGCCTGCCCGAAGAGAGAGCTCCCTGGCAGACAGCACATGGTCAAGGGAAGTGGCTGAAGGGGTCCATTCCTGGCACTGGCAGTTTTAAAAGAACTCTGGTACCCATGTGTGAAAAGGCCAGGCTCCACAGCACAGGACTGATTGTGGAGTAGCTAGTACCCAAAAAAAAAAAAAAACACCCCACATCGGTTGACTGATTCAATACACAGGTTCATATGTTCACTGATGTTTATTGTGATTGAAAGTATTAAATGCTACCACGCAGTCTCATGCACCGATGCCTCATACCACGTAGGCACGGTTGGTATTCCACCACCCCCTCCTTTGCAATGAGATCTCCTCCTGGACTCAGGAAGAAAATCTGTGGCCTTCCAGATGACGCTAGACTCTGGCTCCCATCGGCCTCCACTACTAGCCATGCTGACCGTTGCTCACTGGGGTTTGGAGACCAAGATCATCTGTTCCGTCTTCCCATCCTAGACTAATACCCATGGCTCCCATGCAGATGGCCCAACCCACCACAACTATCTGGGGATAGCTACAGAGTGGGAGGATGGAAAGGAGGAGAGCCCATGCCTGCTGGAGAATGGCATGATGGTCCTGTGGACCGAAACAAGGGGGAAGAAGCAGGAGAATAAACTGGAAAAACGAACTAGAGCTGTGATCCTTTTCAGGGCTGTAACGTTTAAAGCCTGCTAACAAATTCCCTCAATATCAGCTGAGAACACAAGACAGCATTATTCACGGGTCAAATGTACTGTATGAACATTCTATAGGGCGGGACGGCAAATAAGTCCCTCTGAACTCAATGTGGCTGACCTGGACCAGAAAGGTACAGGACCGCACTGGAACTTGATTCAGATTATTTTAACAATGATTTTAACTTGCTTATTAATTTATGCTTTTCTGGCTGTTTATATGTATTTCTATTAGATGCCAAGTACTATTTTTAAGAGTGGTTTAATTTCTGTTTATGCTTACAGCCTGATTGGCTATCAAGCAATAAAGTAATTTTAATTTGCCAGCGAACACTGGTGAATTCAGCTCTACGGCCACCATAGGTAATCCATATCACATCACAGTAATACGTTTAATGATGTATGTGATTTGTTTTAGTGGGTGCTCCTGTTCTTGGGCTGATGAATGGTCTCTGACCTCATTCAAAGTTTCCGCACAGGGCAGCCTTGTCCCCCCCCCCCCAAAAAAAATTCTTCTGCAAACCAATTAACACCACAGTGTCTTCTCCAACAGTCTCTTCCCAGGAACTAGGGGTGGTGGGAAGAGTCCTCTCTCGCTCTCTAAATCCAATCAGGTTTCTAAGGAGGCCCTCGTTGCTGCCAATTTAGAATTAACATATGATGAGTTGGAGACAAATGAAGTGAAAAAGTTCATCAGAGGCCAGCATTCTACGGGCTGAGATCTGGTTTCCCAGACAGCCACAGAAGCAGCAGATGGAAGCGTCAACCTAGAAATAATCTCCCCTCCGAAGTCAAGGGGCACAAGGATTCTTACTTCTGACGGATGGAAAATATACAGCCACAGCAATGAAAGAAGCAGGAGGCACAACCTCTAGCACAGTCATTTCACAATTTTTTAAAACCAGGGCCTGTTGCTATGATGCTCAGTAAACACGAGTCTGACAGGAGTTCTCAGATTTTCTTGTGCGGGTTTAACAACCCTTTCGTTATTTCCCACTGGTACAGATGTGGTATGAGTCACACCACCTCGGAGGTTTGTTGTGTTCTGTTTGCCCTTGGAACAGTAACATTTATTTCTCTTCCACCTAATCTCCCCCCCAACACACATCCCTCTTCGTCCATTTTGACATCAAGTCTGAGGAGCAGTTCTGTATAACCCAAAAAGGTAAAAAGGGCATAGCAGAAACTTCCTCTGCAATACAATTGTGTTATGATGGAAAAAAGAACAATAAGACTCCTGCCACCAGCAAGCAACATGACTAAGGCATGGAGCAGGCTGGTGGACATGTATCTGCAGAGGTTCAGAGGGGTTTCAGGAAGGGGCGTTCCCCAGCCCTTACCTGGAATGCCAAGGTTGTATTTCAGCCTGCAGTACCAGATGCATACTGCTTTACCCTCAGCTGAAGGATATGTACAGAGGAAGAGATGAACTGATGCAGTGGGTTCTGGCCTATGAAATTTTGAGAAACTGGCTGGCTTCAAGGAAGGTCCTAAGACCATTTGCTGCTTCTGGTGCAACCAGTTTAACGTGGCTATCCACTCCTGGGAATCTAATGGAGGAGATTCAGAAAGCTCTTTGCAACCTGGGTTTGCTTATATGACCAGCACAAAAGCCTACAAAACATGGAGGGGAAATGACACCAACTGCACTTCAGTCCTTTGGGAATAGGAACATTTGGGGGGTGGTGGTTGTGAATGGTCTGGGAGCCCGCTGAAGCTGGTCACTTGAAGAGGAGAACAGCGGGAACCCCACCCAAAAATGGGTGGGAGAAAATCCAAAATGGAAAAAGGCATTAGAAGGAAATACAAAAACCAGCCGTTATTCGTGTCTGTCTCCAGAACATGTGCCTATCTTAAGAGGCAGGGAGCAGAAAGAAGAAACAGACGTATTTGTACAAGCATCGCTCTTTTAAAAAAGGAATCCCTTTGCGTGCAGCCTTAGGCAGCTCCTGAGGTTTTTTCAGGAGCGACAAGGGTTAGGAAAAGAAGCAGGTCTGAGCCTGACTGGAAAAGAAGGGTGCATTCTGATCTACTTCCCTAATTCGCTTGGCAAGGCGACAGGGCTGAAACCTACACAGAACTCAACGTTTCCTGGCCTCTTCGGCAAACCAAGGGCCAGTTACCAGGTCCAATTTTTATGACACCAGTGGCTACCAAGCATCCAGGGTTGTGGGCTTCTCTTTATTAGCACATCTAAACACAGAGACACCTTTTCCTCCCCTTGCCGCCTTTCATCGCTTTTAAAACCCTTTCTAAAGCACACAACCAAATCCAAATCCTCCTCAAAATAATCTTAGAACTGCAGAGCTGGAAGGGACCCTATGGATCATCCAATCCAGCCCTTGTCAAGGAGGCATCATGGGGAATCAGATTCCCAACACTTCTGGCTCCAAAGCCAGTGTCCTCAAGCACAGAGCAGTTCAACCTGAAGAAAAGTTCTATGTTCCTTGAAACCCCGCAGATTGTTTTATGAATGGCTGTCATCATAGAATGGTTTAACACTCCCTGCAACTTTTATACTTGTAAAAGTTGGTAGCCAATGCCCAGGGGCCCGCAGGGTCCAGAGACACTAGCATCTTGTATCTTTCATGGGATCTGCTGCAAGTTACCGTGTCTCCTTACAGCCTCCTTCTGAGTACTGTGTTTGCACTTCAGGCAGGCAGTAAATCAGGGTGCAACTGATCCTGCTCTCTCGCTCTCTCTTCCGTTCTGCTCCCCTCTCATCCTCCCAACAGGAAACTCTGAACAGAGCAGGAAGCTAGGCTCTGAACTCCAGCTGCGCTTCCTCTTCCCTTGGCTCAAACAGGAAGTTTTATTGTCTAAAACAGAGTAGAATTTCAGCTGCACAGCAGTAGCTCCCCAAAGCAAATAAACTCTGTGACAATGATAGCTGAAACAGCTTTCCCATCTGCACTGAACACCATTATACTGTAGGATGAAGTTAAAACCTTGCTATTTTGGGCAAAACATAGCTTGACATTTCTGCTTGAACCAGATTCTCTTTTACTGCTGGGGTGCAAACGGCACGGTGGTCTATATAAAAAAATTAGTAAAACCACAACCACACAGCCACAGAGCATCTTATGGCTATTTACAGACATCTATATACAGACCCAAGCCGCCTTGGGTTATTTTTACATAAATAAATAAACAAATAAACAATATTATGGCTATATACGGACATAAGATGCTCTGGGTCTGTCTGTGGATGGATTTACTTATTTTCAGCACATCAACAACAAAGAGAACACATGGAAGAGAACTCCTCATTTTCCCAACAAGGACAGTTGGCGATGAAAGGTGCAGCATGGGATCTGTAGAAATCTGCAGGGATGGTCTCACTACTGCAGAGGTTCCCCAGATGTTCTTGGACTCAAACTCCCAGAAGCCTTTGCCACTAAGCTGTGCTGGTCAGGATCTCTGGGAGCTGCAGTCCAAGACCGTCTGGGGACCCAAAGTTGGGAACTACGGCACTAGCGAGAGCTTCCCTCGTCACATGAAACCTTCTCCTGCAGGATCCTACCAGCTATCTTCAGATGTAAACAGTCCTCTGCTGTGTTGCTCTGCTCACTAAATTTGAAGTCTGAGTGCAGAGAAGCTGAGGCAGGAATTTCATGCGCACAACCACCACCTAGGACCAGAAACCTCTGGCTCCTGGCCTCCAGACGGGGCAGGAAATCTTTGGGTTCTAGAGGGCTCTTGGGGTAAAAAGTTACGCTTTAATCCACTGCATTCTCTCCCTACTGCCCTTTGTGCTACTTTCCAATTGCTCAATTGCACTGGCTATTCCCGGACAGATCTCAATACCTGCTAAAAATATTTTCCTAGCTGCCACACTGAGAAGGGCTGACTGTTACTTCCCAGACCTCGATGGCCTCCGGCCCCTTCGACTCATGGTATTACAGGCTCTGTACCTAGAGTGAAGGCAGAAGTACTTAAGAAGTCTATCTCTTTGCAATCCTTGGCTCAAGGACAGGCAGAAACAACTGTAACACTCACAAAGGGCCTGATAACAGAGAAGCCCTTTGGCTCTTGCTGGTGCTGGCCAGAAGAGGAACACAGAGGGGTTCCGCTTCTGCACCACCTGCCTGCCCCTCTGCAGTCCCTAAGCTTCTAGGCAGACCAACCAACTCACATTAACAGGCGCCCAGGGCTGCAGCTCAGTGGTGCGACAAAATGCCCTTGCACAGAGAAGGCTCCAAGTGCAATGCTTGGCATCACTAAGCAGAGATAAAAAGAGGAGCACCTACCCAGGGTGGTTTACGCTGCTGAACAGTGAATAATCCAGCATTTATCAGCAGGCGTTTTGGGGAACTGCGGCTTTCCCCCTAAAACTGCAAAAAAAAGAGGGGGTCTCCAGCTCCCTGCTCGCCCACCTTTGCCTGAAAGTTACTTACATAGAGGTTCTGTATTTTATGTCATCCTTCTCAGCCAACTGTTCACAGGTAAGGTTCATGTGCTCCTTCCAAAGGCCCTGGCATTTTCTGCAAGTTTCCTAGGAAAAAGAGGCAAACCCTATTACACATCAGGAACATACAATGGACACAAACCGACAGTTCTGCATGTATTTTGCAAGGAAATACCGAACCCGAAGGCACACTATATGGCAACTATAATTCTGCAAGCATCCGCAACAGCTTGCTGTTTCCAAAGCCTTGTTCTTCAAAGCACCGTGGTGTGTTGATACGTCTTTCAGCCATGAAGAAAGAGGAGAGCAACCGACTGCCCTGATCATTTGCTCACATCCAGCCTTCTACACTTGGCTTCTGTGATTGTACCAGAAACTGCCTGTAAGGGGCTGCGGATTCTGGAACCGCAGCAGCAACTTTGCGAACCAACTAATGTTGGTGCGGGAGCCAACTCCTGGGCTCCTCCCTCGCCCCCAAAACCTGCATTGCCTACAGGGATCAGCAGCATCGAGCAGGTTCTAAACACAGATTACAACACTTGAACAAATTTAAGAAAAGCAGGTGTTACTCTGGGCTTTTGATTTCATTCACCAACCCATTCGCCAAATGATGACTTTCTTTGGCCCGTTGACCGCTTGGTTCTTGGATTCAATTGCCCAAAAGCTAGACTGCTTCGAGTGTTAGACGGGGGCTGCTTTCTAGGATCCGCCTATCAACACTAAAAGAGAGAAGCAGCCCCATGTTGGCTAAAAGACCTGTCCTCTGAGTGACTCCTAGAAAACAGACCCAATCAAACACCCAAAAGAAACAACCCTCAAGGCCAAGTGAGTCTACGGACACGGGATGCCCACCACCAAGATGGACCTCTGAATGAGTGGGCTCCTTCCTAAGATCTCTGAAAGTCTTCAGTTATCACAGGCTCTGGCTAGGTTCACACACGCGCATCGTTCGAACTACTTTGTGAGCGAAACATCCATCAGGAAGAGCACCTGTTCTGCCTCTCATCATCCTAATCAGGGCATCCATGAAAACATCCTCCCCACCCATGTTTATCTCCCCTTCCATACAGGCAATCTATTGCCACCCACCCGCCCACGTTTTTGCTTATAGTCCACTGAATTGGAAAGGCAGATGACCGGACAGGCAGGGGGAGGCCTGCTTCTCCCCAAACCATGTCCTCGGTCCCTTTTGTAGTCCTTGGCCCAGGGTTTCCACCTGGCCTGCCTGCCTTCCTGGGCCGTGCTAGCATCGCAGGTTAACCACCCATGAAAAGGTTCAGCTCCCCTGCCCCACGGTTTTTTCAGCCCTTTGTGTGAACGAAATGGCTTCGTCTTCGTTCTGCAGGAGATCCAGAAGGCTCACAGAGACAGATGCTGGGGGAGGAAAGGCGCTCTGAAATTAGCAAACCTGCTCAGAGAGGAGATGCTAATTTCCTGACCAATGTGGTAGCTTAAACCACCAGGTTTCCATATATGGATGCAAGAAACAGGAAAGGGCAAGCAGACACAATGTTTTTTTTAAAAAAAGCCTATTAAAGGGTTTATGACCAACAAGCCTTCTTCCCCAGCTTGTGAGAACACTTCCTGGGGAGGATGGAAGTGATTCACACCGTTCGTTCTAGCCGTTTGCACTCATCACTGCCCGGCCTTAATGCCCCTTAGAATAAATTCAGTGATGGTGTAGAATTCACATCTGCATTTCCAGGAGGAGCGTGAATGTTCAAAGGACAGAGGCATGATGGAGCCTGAGTGGGAAAATCCCAAAACCCTTTACACACCTGAAGCAATGCAGAGCTCCCCTGTGGGAAGATCATCATCATCATGATGTGCCATCAAATCAATTCTGACTTATGGCGACCCTTTTCAGGGTTTGCCAGGTAAACAGTACTCGAAAGCGCTATACCCTTCCCTTCCTCTAGGGGGCAACCTTGGGACTGTGCAGCTTGCCCAAGGCCACCCAGGCTGGCTCTACAGGAGACGCAGTGGAGAATCGAACTCCCAACCTCTGGCTCCTCAGCATAAGCCCTGCTGAATTTCCTGATGATTTCAAAAGTATTTCTGCAGGATCATTTCCTAGGGCAGGGGCAGTGAACCTCTAGCACTCTAGATGTTTTTGGACCAAAATCCCAGGATTCCCAGCCTGTACTGCCCATGATAAAGGGGCTTTGGGAGTTGCAGTCCAAAATATCTGAGGGTCAAAGGTTCGCCACCCTTGTCCTAGGGGACTGAACTCCCAGTGTTTACCATGTCAGCCTGAAATACACACCCTTCCCAGCTGAACATCAAGTGTGTGCATGGGTGAAACAGTCCTTTTATCAACGCATTTTGAGCCATCAATCCACTCACTGTGGGAGAGATCCCCTGCCTATTCCAAAACATGCGGACTTTCTTCCGAAGGGCCTGCCTGTAGCCTGATTCTTCAGAAAACGTAAAGTTGGAATTCTGCCGAAGAAGGTTTTAGTCTTTATGAAAGGCATGGATCCATCGGCCAGGGGATGCTGCCACCTAGTGGTGCAGGGAAGCAACGCCCAGGGTCCTCCTACCCAACAGCTCCGAGGCCACATGACCGACCGACCGCCTTAGCATCAAGGTGCTAAGAGGATGAAACAGGCGTTGACAGCTGTGGAGCCAAGGAAGATGGGAGCCAACCCTCTTTAGCATAGCTAAGTGCTTTGGGGAAACTCTGTGTGTTGACATGGATCAGGAAGCTGTCTGGGCTGGGTTCCACTGCCCTGCAATCCAAGAGGATTATGTAAACTGAACCTCATGTGCCAAGGATATAGAGAGATTATCACGAACCTCACAGTATTTGGATATATAATGTAAATTATTTGTCCGTAATCTGTTCAAGGGCTGCCGAGACTCAAGTTTCCTGCTCTTTAGAACAAAGGACGCTAGAGCAGCCACGTGAAACCACGCAGCCTGTCAAGCCTCACTTTGTACAAATGAAGCTACTGATAACAGGATAAGTGTCCTTCAGAGTACTTAATCTTAGCCCTAGTTTTAATAAATAAATAAAAATGAAACAAAGAAAAATAAATTAAATTTGCACTACAAACACTGAAAAAAGATACCCAAGTCTCTGAATCTACAGCAGTGGGACTCATTCATTTCAGAGTGAAAAAGTATGTTAATGAAAGTATGTCTTTTAAAATGGGAGCTCTTTAAAAATAAAGAGGATCCTGGAAATATGAAAGTCAGGGTGGCATTCAGAAAATGAGATGCAGTCCTATCCCAGGGACCCAAACAACAGTTCAATCATAAGCATGTTATTACAGAAGTCAAGTCTTGCTGCTCTTCACGCTTGGAAAAAATGTGGATCTTAGGCAGAAGCACACACAAAAACAAAGTATTTCAAGAAAAACGTGCATGAAAATGTAGATTAAGTATCGCACATGCTTAAAAGATGATTAGAAGCTGACACAGAAATGGGATGAATTCAAGTGAGGACTGGAACAAGGAGAAATAAAGAAAATGAAATTGACAGATTTGATTTATCTGTCCCTTCTTACAGCATAATCAAAACAAACATTTGTATAAAAACTTAAGAATGGTAACAAAAACTAGAATGAACTGCCAATAAATAGGGGGAACCCTCTATTGGTGCCTCTAAAAACCTGACAATCAGGTAAGTATCCTGAAATGCTAACATCCTGATACTGTATTTAGAAGAGCAGTGAAATTTTGGGCGCTACCGCAGAAAAAGTGTTGTGATCCCTCCCACACTCAGATAGTCAGCCCATCTTCGGAAGATGGTGGTGGTGCAGGAAATAATGAAAACACGAGCCTGGTTAAAACCTTTCTGCCCCAGCCAAGGGCAAAACTGGGCCATGTGTGCTAATTTAAACGTCTGAAGGCACAGCTATATTAAACAGACTGCATGGTCCCGTATAAAACCTGCCTATGTTCTGACTCTCCCTGGAAAAGACCCTGATGTTGGGAAAATGTGAAGGCAAGAGGAGAAGGGGAGGACAGAGGACGAGATGGTTGGACAGTGTCACTGAAGCCACAAACATGGATTTGACCCAACTCCTGGAGGCAGTGGAAGACAGGAGGGCCTGGCGTGCTCTGGTCCATGGGGTCACGAAGAGTCGGACACAACTTAACAACTAAACAACAACAACAAAATGTTCTGACTCACCTAAGCAGGTTTTACATGCGGCCATGCAGTCTATTAACAAGAACAAAAAGGCTTAAGAGTTTTAGAAAAGGGGAAATGATGGTGGAAGCAAACGCAGACTAGAAGTGAAGAAGGTCATTCTGTACGCTTCCCCCCCCCCCCCCTCAACATACAGTATATATTCAGGTTCAAGCAGCTAGTAGTGCCTGGTTCATTACTTTTCAGATAAGGCAAGTTATTTGCTTGGGCAGACCTACAGTTTAGATCAGTGGTTCCCAGCCTCATGTCACCCAGATGTTCTTGGACTGCAATTCCCAGAAGCCTTCACCACCAGTTGTGTTGCCTGGGGTTTCTAGGAGTTGCATTCCGAGAACATCTGGGTTACTCAAGATTGGGAACCACTGGTTTAGATTAATACACCTGTGACCTCATACTTTTAGATTAGCTTCCATGGGTCTTTTTTGACCTTGGCTGGGGCAGGAAGGAGAGCTGCATTTTCAACCACCTGATACAGGAGGCACACACGGTTATACTGCTAAGACGAAGCCCACCACTCTCTATCAGTCCAGGAAACCTGAACCTTGCGCAGGCTCAGAGTCTCCCCAAGCCAAAGTAAACAACGCTAATCAAATACAAATGTGGATAATTCTAAACCACCAAAGTCTAGACCTCCTACCACTACAGCAACAAAGCAAGGATAATTATCAGTGAACAGGGTTCAGAGAAAGCAGTACCCGTTTTTTGTTGCAAACCTACACCAAAGAAGAAGCATTTTAATTACGGAATAAATAGGTTTTCCACCCCTACTTTTAATAGCATTCATCATTTTTGATGTTTGGAGAGTTCAAGTGCGTGTGTGTTGCAACAGGAACTGTATAGATAAGAGAACAGGACAGGTTTCTTAAAAATCCTACGACTTCAGAAATGAGAAAGGATATTGTGATTCACAAACTTCTTTTAATTTCAAAAAAAAGAGAGGAGGAAAACACAAACGTTATGGGAATTCAGAACTCAAAAGCTTGAGAGAGTCAGAAATATGGCAGCCACCAGTAAAGGGCTACAGAGTATGCTCCGGTAAAAAGACTTCCTAGACACAATCAGTGTTGTCTAGCGGTCAAGATCCTGAATCCAGGACTCGGAATTCAGCATCTTGACTGCTCGACAAACTCACAAAGTAGCCTTAGGCAAACAAGACCTCTCTCCGTCCAATCTCTGCCCACTGGCCCCCATTCAACCTGCCCAGAATACCAGCCCTTCTACAGAAATCACCCCACAGCTCCTGTTTTCCCCCAGCATGCTGTTCTTGCCTTTTTATCTAATAAGATGATCTTTTTGCATAATAATAAACGCAAAAGTTAAGGAACCAGAATGACCGTTTGATGGAAACCTGCATTTGGGTTTTTCCCTCTGATGAGACAAAGAAGTCTCTCATGCCCTCGTGTGTACATGTCTACCCAATGTTGAAAGGTTAGAACAAATTTCCATGTTCATTTGCCACTTTTATGGCTCTGCTGGAGGAGAGTCTTATTTAACCGACAGAGGCCTTTGGGTTCGATGGTGGACCATTTAGCAACAAAAGAAGTGGCGTCACACGCAGCTGGATAGAAGGCAGACAGGAAGAGCTAAATCCAACTGAGAGTCCCTACTAGAGTGGAACCCACAGAATGAATGAGGCTTGGTAAGTCAACCTCAGTGTTCATCCCACTGATTCAATGCTTCTCATCTAGGTAGGACTAAGTTGCATTCAGCTCACTACCTATCAACACCGGGAAAAACAAAACAAAACATATATGCTAAAATGCTCATCTCTGGAAATGTTGCAGGCATATATTATTATTATTAGTTTTATTTATATGCCGCATTGCTCCCAACAAGGGACCCAACATAATCCAATTGTGTGAACTTCCCTGCACACTATACATTCGTAGATTTCCTAGGTATGGTTCTCGGAAGTCATGTCTTTAAAAAAAACACAACTGTCCCGTTTGACTGGCATTGTTTCCATTTGTTATGCTATAAATATTATGGAACGATGGGTTTTCAGCTATGGAAAATTTTCCACAGGGAGAAGAGTGTGGCAGAAAAATGCTCTGGGATCATTTCTTCCCTATCCCACATCCACTGGAAACTCAGCTACCGACCGGGCGAATTAACCATAAGAATGATCATAGCTCCATGGTTTAGGTCTCTGGCTGCAGAGCCAGAGGTTGGGAGTTCGAATTCCCGCACTGTGCCTCCTTGACAGGGGCTGGACTGGATGATCCAGAGGGTCCCTTCCAGCTCTGCCGTTCTAAGAGAATGATGATGATGATGACTAAAGCAAAAATCAGGACACTGATGCAGGAGTCCCTTAATAATACCTTTCAACCAACTTATCCCACATGCAGGGACTCAACCGTGTGCCTGATGTTGACGGGTCCCTCCAAATCTGCTACAATTTTTACCCTGTTCTTTTTTGTACGTAAGGTCCGTTGTTGTCGCGTTACAATTTTTAAACTCTTGTACGCCACCTTGGAAACTGCTGAAGGGCAAGGAATGAATCAAATAAATAAAAGTGAAACAGAAATACCCCGATGAGCTCGGTCGGCATCCTCACCCTTCGCCTAACGAAATGTAGAAATGAAACCGATACAGAAAGTGGTTTAATTAAAAGGCCACCTAGCAGAAGGCAGGCTGAGGCTGGGGATTTCCTGTTAACCACTCACCCGTTTGTTCCGTCACCATCTCCCGCCCTGGATATTTTATTTCTCTCTCCCTACCTCCAAATCCTTTTGAGTGAGTGAGAGCAAAATCCCTACATGATACCTGATGAGCGGGGCCGGATGTTGCCCACTTCACTAACTGGAGAGAGAGAAAAAAATTTTCGACTGCAGCCTCAGAATCCCCCAGGCGGTACAGGCAGCTTCCAAACTCTGTGGTAAGGAATATGTTCACTGCCAAAATTGCCAAGCCAGGTAGATTCTTGGGAATCTACCTTTGAGGTCATAGGGTTGCCAGAACCATCCTGTCGCTCAACAAAACCAGACAGAACAGTCACTCTGTGTGTGTGTGTGTGACACGCATGTGCACAAAAGCATATAGATAGATCAGTGGCTCCCAACTTTGGGTAACCCAGGTGTTCTTAAGACTAAAACTCCCAGAAATCCTGGTCAGCACAGCTAGTGGTGAGGGCTTACGGGAGCTTTCATCCAAAAATATCTGGGGATCTAAGTTTGGGAAGCTTGGGTAGGAGCCTTGTGGCACAGTGGTTAGACTACGGTCAAGACCTGAGTTTGATCCCAATGGGTTCTGGTAGCTGGCTCAAGGTTGGTTCATCCTTCCAACCTTCCAAGGTTGAGTACCTAGCTTGCGAGGGGGGGCGACATGTTAAACACTATAGGGCAGTGATGGAGAACCTTTTTGGTCTCGCGTGCCCAAACTGGGGGGGGGGGGGGGGAAACGGGGGCGGCGGCAGAACCAGAAGTGGCGGCGGAAGGGGGAATCCCGGGCACGGAGGTGCCTCGAGACCCCACTCTGGATCCGCCGCCAGCACCAGCTGCTCCGGATCCTGACCCGCCGCCTGTCCAAGCACCAGCACCGCGGTTGCAGCCGCCTGCTCAGGTTTGGCTGCAGGGGGGGAGGGGGGGGGAGTAGCGATCCGGCGACTTATGACTCGTGTGCCGGCAGAAAGGGCTCCACGTGCCAGCTGTGGCACGCGTGCCATAGGTTCGCCATCACTGCTATAGGGTGATATAACTTTAAGATGTATTATATTAAATTCTCTCTCTCTCTCTCTCTCTGTTTTCTGTTTAACGGTTTTTAAGAATGCCTTTTGGTAGATTTGCTTCCTTTGAATTATTAGTTACTTCGTGAGCTCGTCTTGTTCCATACCTGCTGCTGCTGCTAGGCATGAAAAGTGAATCATCATCATCATCAATAGAACTCACCCCACAGTCCTAAAGCATGGACCTTTATGCATAGCAGGCCCATATTATCCCCATTATACAGGGGAGGGCTTTGAGTAACAGGAGCTGACTTGAAATCTCACAGAGTGCCTGCAAATCTTAATGACTGGGGAGGGATTTGAATCAGTGACTTCCCAGACTGCATTCTGGGGCACAACTTTCTGCCAGCATTGGTATTTACAAAAAGGGCCTTAAAGAAAATATCCCTGCTCCGCAGGAGCGAAGACTCCACATTTATGTGAAGTCAACAACATGGCATTCAAGTTGGAAGGTTCCTCTGAAGCCAAGACCAGCAGGCTGAGCGAGCAACGCCAAGGAGGGACTCCAGTTTACAAGGAAAAGCTCCAGTTACGTCTGGCGAGGAGAAAATAGAAGCCTTGTTTATTTAAAACCAGCCTAAAAACTGTTGCTCAAACATGCAATTTGCCATGAATCAGCATGACACAATCCACAGCTCTTTACAAAGATGTGGCGGGTGGGGGAGAGAGAGAAATAGCCCATAAATAAATATAGTTTGAAGGGTCATAAGATGCTGTAACAGTTATTTGGAGGCAGAAAAACAGCAGATGATGGTCATCTGACTGCATACAATCTTAGTCCATACTTCCCAAATAGTAAAAGCATTCTTTTCAGGAAAAATAGGGAAACCTTTCAATTTTTACAGCTTTAACTTGCCAGGAGCTTCACAATCTCCTTCCTTAACACTCTTTTGCTTTCCCTTCTTCACTGGCAACCAGATGATAGAAAAAGATAAAGGGCCTCTGGCACATCCGAAAGCAAGCCTTGAAAAAATTAAAACCAGCTTGACAGCTGACAGGGATGTATATTCTGGTAGAATTAAAAAAACCCACAAAAAAACCCACAAAATGCACAGAAAGATCCCCAAAAGTAGGCCTCTTAAGGCTCTCCAGGCTGACTTCTACAAATATTTGGCTTGCAAGCTTAGACTGATTGCACTATTGTTCAAGGAAATGAAGGTATTCCCCCACCCCTCCTCCTCTATCTGGAGTCTTTCCAAGAAATTCGTTAAGAAAATCTAGACAGCTCATCAGACGTCCTTGGGGGCATTCGGAGGAACAGGGATGACACACCAGGAGTTATCACAGAATCAACACCTTTGAGAAGATGTTGCAACTTGCAACTACTTCTGGATGGCAAGTCCCTCCGCCCTCACCTTTTCCATGGGCTCAGCCCCACTCCCTCCGCCTAGGATGCTCCCTGATCTGAGACATGACCTGCCCTTTCGTTCCAAAACCAGCTGCAAGGCTGGCCATAAAAGGCAAGGTTACAAGAGCCACCCGCAGACAGCATGACCTGCAAGCAGGAACCACGGGACTTCCTCAAAAGTCCCTGGCAGGATTCGTTCTCATTTCCATTTTGGGACACGGGACCAGCCAGGAGGTAAGGGGAGCCTGTGGCCGCACAGCGGCGCCTGCATAAAGCGGGCAACGGCAAAAGGATCTAGACCTCATGACAACCTGTGCTGAGATGGAGGACATAACATTTCAACCCTTACCTCCGAGGCACTCGGGGGACAGTGAGGTTCAAGACTGAGAAACCCTTTTCGTCACAAGGGGCAAACTCCACTGTGGATAAATCCTTACAGGTGGGAACAGGAAGAGACTTTCCACGGGTGGGTAGGACCAAACGCAAAAGAGTGGGCAAAAATACCGCAGATTTTCACCCAATGCTCCCCACTGCTAGCCTTTCAGCTTTAGGAGAAGCAGTTGAACTTTTTTTAAATGGAGGAAAATCTCCTTAAAGGCTGAGAAACCACCCAACGGTGTTGTCACAGAGGAGGAGACACAGTCTTCTGGGAAATCCGAGAGGTCCAGAAACTATCCCAGTACCTGAGGTTCACCATATAGGTGAGGCAGGCAGTGACAGCTACCTCTCTCATTTTTCCATAAACAGTTATTGTTCAGGTGAGCACACAGCCAGGCTAAGCAACGAGGTTTAAATCATCATCATCATCATCAGTTCCCGTCAAGTCAATTCTGACTTTGTTGTTGTTGTTGAGTCGTTAAGCCGTGTCCGACTCTTCGTGACCCCATGGACCAGAGCACGCCAGGCCCTCCTGTCTTCCACTGCCTCCCGGAGTTGGGTCAAAAATTCTGACTTATGGTGATCCTTTTCAGGGTTTTCCAGGTAGACGTTACTCAGGTTTGCCATTCCCTTTCTTCAGGAGGCTCTCTTGGACTGTGCAGCTTGCCCAAGGTCACCCAGGCTGGCTCTACTTGCAGGAGGCCCAGTGGGGGGGGGGGGGAATCGAACTCCCAACCTCCGGCTCTGCAGCTGAACACCTAACTCACTGATCCACACAGCCAGCCTACAAGGTTTAAAGCTATACGGAAATTTGGATCTTGGCCTCCCTCACACCAGGGCAACAGGTAGGATGCTACGCCACACCGATGTTATTAAGCCAGCTTGCAATCTACACCTTGTGTTTTTCCGGCAGAGCTTTCTCCACCAGGGCTGTAAGGAATTCAGAAGGCAGGTACAGGACGAGAGCAGGATACACCCCCTCGACTCCGGGCTCATGGCTCAAGCTTCTGCTGACCGAGCAAAAAATGTCAGCACATGCCAAGTTGCTGACACCGGCCAAATCGCAAACTGCTTGCTGGAAGGGAGGTGGGACCTCCCGCCAGTTTCAGAAATACTTTTGCTAAGCAGCACAGTGGGCTTTTGCTTGGGAAAACACAATTCTGCAACTCATATGCTCGTTTGGGCTGTCTTGTTCGGTCCTGGTCAGAATGTAAGGCTTCGTTCTTTCCCACAGAATCCACAGTCTCTCCGTCTGGGTCGCAAGAGGCAACCCGACACAAGCAAGGCAGGATTCGGAAAAGCTTAGGTTCTCAAATGCCCTAGCCCTCTCAGATGCTTTTTTTTTACATGGCCTCTGAATCTTTGTCAGGGAATGCTGTATAAAACAAACCCTGCCAAGTAGGGAAAACATTGTTGAGTAGGGCAGTCCAAAAATACCGAAGAATGGCCTGTTGTGCATTGTTTGGGGGCATGTTATTTGAAGAATGGCCTTGAATGTTCCCACTCTGCTGACTGCACCATTTCTGGCCAGCTGGATCTCCTGAAAATACATAAGCAGGTGTGACAGATACCGGCCCAAAAAAAAAAAAGGGGGGGGGAAGAGGACAGACTGAATCTGTTCCTTGAAACAGGAAGACACACCACATCTGTGAGCCCCACATTTTGCTGCTAACGCTGGGGGGAAGTGGCAGTTCTCTGTGCAATGCCACCAAAATAAAAGGTGTCTTTGCTGCTACAGGGTGGGATAAACACTCACAACCATGCTTGATAGATGGGAAACTAATCTTTCAAGTGGTTCCCAACCTTGGGTCCCCAGATGTTCGGGACTAAAACTCCCAGACGCCTTGACCATTAGCTGGGGGTGGCCAGGATTTCAGGGAGTTGTAGTTCAAGAACATCTGGGGACCCACGGTTGGGAACCACTGTTTCAGAACGTTAATTGTAGTAAGTTAAATTACAATGACTTCATGGCCACCCAACGGCCCCAGTAAAAGAGATCCCGGTTCATTATCTAAGATCTCCAGTCCAGTGCTTTCTCTTGTGACCTTTGACAGCCTCTATTTGGGAAGAGTTCGCATTAGTATTATCTTAGAACTGCAGAGCTGGAAGAGACCCTACGGATCTTGGCTAAACAGACTAAAGTTCTGACTAATCACAAGACGCCGCTTCCACACTTGCATCACCTAACTTCCTTTTTGATCCCTGCTCTTCTCCCTTCCCATCCTGGGGCTTTTGCCACCACCTCACAGGCGGTGCTGGGCAAGGAGTTTACAACTGTACAGGGAACTGAAAAGGCAAAGGTAATGAAGAATTGCATTTAAGTGGTACTTCTGAAGGCACAGTCACTCTTTTGTGTCAGCCTGTGTGGCTGTCATCCATGGGAAATGCACAACTCCCCTCCAACATGCCACTATGTATTGAACGGCCACTAGAATAGGACTAACAGCCAAGGTAAAGGATTAGAGGTCTCTTAAATTCAAGCTTAGGGATCCCCCTTACGGCCATCTGTGGCACTTGCAGATTGCAGGAACCTGACATGCCTCATCTCTGCATCAGAGACTATGAGCTAGACAGGAAGCACTGCAAAATGACGCATGGTTGCAGGTCCCGAAATTTTACTGTGCTCAAAATATTCAGGAGATTGCATCTGCTGCGTGTGGTTTGTTGAAAATTGAAACCTATTCAAAAAAATTGGAAGTTTAATACATAAAATGAAACACGGCAGCTTTCATTCTGAAAGCAAAGAATAAAGCACTTCCCACACACACACACACACATGTTGTTGGACTACAATTCCCAGACTCTCTGACCATTGGCTATGCTGACTGGCACCTTCTGAGAGCTGAAAGTCCAAGAATATCTAGAGAAACAAGCTTGGGAACACTGCCCTAAACGCTCTCTTAGCCTCCAAGGCACAGAGAAGAGCGTGTGGTCCCCTAGATTGTGTGAACTACAAATCCCATCATCCCTTATCACTGGCTGAGCTTTTGGAGCTGATGGGAGGAGATGCAGTCCAGGAACAACTGGAGGGCTACATGTCCTACATCCCTGTTCTGGGCAGTGGGGGATGGGAGGAAGGAATTATGCTTCACTTTTTTGCCTGTCTTATTTTTCTGCAAAGCCAAAACTTTCACATGGAATAATCTTTATGTTGCCTTTCTAGTCCTCATTCTACCTTGCCGCAAGCCAGCTTTTGGCCAGGGAAGTTGGGGATGATGGGACCCTATAGTCCCACATATCCAAACGGCAGTGGGCTAAAGCAGTTTGCTTTATGCCCATTTGCTCTTGCTGCTTTTCATGCAGTATTTCCCTAAACGTAAACCAAACAGAGCCAGCCTGGGTGGCCTTGGGCAAGCTGCACAGTCCCAGGGTACCCCCGAGAAGAAGGGAACAGTAAACCACTTCTGAGTATTCTCTACCTGGAAAACCTTGAAAAAGTGTTGCCATAATTCAGAATTAACTTGACGGCACAGGATGATGATTATTAAGAGCACTCGATGATCAAGCCAATGGAGAGAGGTTGTAGGTCAATGGCAAAAAATTCTCTCAGAGAATCCCAGGTTCTGTTCTCAGCCTTCCCAGTCAGAAGAATCAGGTCACAGGTGGTGGGAAAGGAAAGGTGACAGCCTGAGAGCCACTCCCAGAGCAGGTAATATGCAGCTAAACAAATGAACAGACACAAATCACACCTTTCCTGGCACGATGGGCTTATCGCACACTGTATATAAGGAATGTACACTGCCACAAGGAAAGCACTCACCAAACAGCTGATGGAGGGTTTCATGTACCCAGATGGGGCAAAACAATCAACGACAGCAATTAGCACTGGCTAGGGGTGCCCCCCGCCTTAATTGAGAATATTATATGGGAATATCACAAAGAGTTCCAACAGGAAGAGGAAAAATGGCCACTGCCACCTGGATCGCAAAAGATTGCCTTTAGAGAGAGAGACGGGGCCACCAACACAGCTGGAATCATTAACGTTCAGGACGTACAAAACAGCTTTGAAATGAAGTCTGAAATTACTAGACAAGCCAATATTTCAAGGACCATTTGGGGTCTGAAGCCATGTGTTTTTTTTGGTAACATTTCACACTCAGTCTGTGGTATATATAAATCCATGCAATTGACAGATTTTGAAAAACACCCCCAGGCCTGGAAAATATCCTCCACAGATACGGGGTGAGTATGCTATTCACAAGAAGATACCAGAAGACCAGAAAACAAAGAAAGGAGATCTGTTATCAATCCCAGATACTCTTCCACTGAGGTGGTGTGATCAATACACCCCACGTCTTCCCCATGTGGGTCCGTTATCTCCTCTCAGCTCTAAGCATGCAGTGGGGCTGGGGGAGGATGACACAGAGGGGAAGAGAATGAACCCTGCCCTTAGGAGGGAAAAAATGTAGGAAACTGGGTTATATTCGTAGAACAAAAATACATCCCGCTATCCACAGCTAAGAATCCCATGAACGTAACGCATACTCTTGTAGATCTTTGACCCTAAGAGCAGTTACGATGTTATTTCACCACCTCTGCGCTCTCCACAAATGCATTTCCTTTTTTTTTTTAAATAAAGCAGACAACAAGCAAATGCTGGAATGAAAAAGGTGGGCGAAACTAGAGCCATGCAGTAGAGCTAATGGCCTACACAGTGCTCTGGGTGGGAGCAGATCAAAGCGGCGGCTTTATCTATTCGGTATTTCGACTCCCAGTTGGTAGCCAGCAATTCTTGCACTTCCATTAGCTATCATTTTCCCAAATGACCCCCTGGCTTCCGAAAGGCGTATCCAGTGTTAAACGGCCATCAGCTCTGAATGCCACTGACCTCATTCTGAAAAACTGCATCCATGCTTTAGCTTGGCCCGGATGATACATTCCATTAATGCTCCTTGCGCTTGGAAACATCTGCTCCCTTTGCACTGCGGGGGGGGGGGGGGTGGCGGCACCAGAGGGGAAATGCCGTTCACCTCAGTAGCAACCTCTGGTCCCTGACCTAGTATGGATGAGAACCATCCATAATAAATGCGCTGCTGGGGAGACCATGCTGGAGCCCCCCCCCCAAAGAGCAGCAATACTGCTGTGATTAAAAAAAAAACATGCAACAGAACATCCCATCATGCTGGCAAAGGGATCTGCTGGATTCTTTCTGGATTCTACCATGCTTTTCAGCCAAGAGTGGCTCTTAAAGTCCATGCGCGCAAACTGAAATCTAACATATCATACATGAATGATACTGCTAAGAGTGGGACAGGAACAGGAAACAGACTCTTTCAAGCCAGTAGACAGCCCTAGAGACTGAACCCGGGACGTTCTGCAGACAAAGCATAGGCACTCCAGAAACTTGCACAACTCACTGCCACAAGATGGATTTAAAAGGGGCCTGTATAAATTTAGGAAGGATAAGCAATCAGTAGACACTTGTCGTGACGTCCATATAGGTAAAGGTAAAGGTTCCCCTTGACATTTAGTCCAGTCGTGTCCGACTCTAGGGCGCGGTGCTCATCCCCGTTTCCAAGCCGTAGAGCCAGCGTTTGTCCGTAGACAGTTTCCGTGGTCACGTGGCCAGCACGACTAGACATGGAACGCCGTGACCTTCCCACCGAGGTGGTACCTATTTATCTACTTGTATTTGCATGCTTTCGAACTGCTAGGTTGGCAGGAGCTGGGACAAGCGACGGGAGCTCACTCCGTCGTGTGGATTCGATCTTACGACGGCTGGTCTTCTGACCCTGCAGTACAGAGGCTTCTGTGGTTTAACCCACAGCGCCACCACGTCCCACGTCCATATAGCCGCCTAGAGTGGTCGCAAGACCAGATAGGCGGGGTATAAATGAAATAAATAAATAAATATACTGCCCCCCATTATATCCACCTAGCTGGAACTCCGATACCCATTTGGCCTTCCCTAGGTTTTGCAATGGTGCCCCTTGATGCTAAGAACATCAAGACTGGCTTGCACGATTGATAAAAGGGGTGTAACGTGGATCTACTTCCTGACTACAACGCTGTCATATCAAAATTTGAAAAGGCTACTTTTTTTGGACGACAACTTCCAGAATCCTCCAGCAAGCGGCCACTCCGGATGGGGGTATTTGAGGAACATTTCAAAGCTGGGATATGCTCTTCTTGAACTGCAGGGTCTTTCCCTTTTCCCTCACTTTTAATTGTCTTGTAGGGAAGTTTCATCCTCTCTCTTGATATATAGCGACTGGCTGTCTGAAAGTGTTCTTTTAATAGATTGTTGTGCCTTGTTGCTTTTCAATGTGCTTTTAGTATTGATTTTATTTAGGTTGGCTTGATTCTTTTTTTAATATTCATATATTAATTGTTTTTAGCTTTTAAATATTTTTTAAAAAACAACCTCAGTAAACTTCATCCAAGTTTGACTACTTGAGTACTGGACAGATTCAAGCTATTTTCACAGAAGCAAAAGGAGAAACTGAGGTTTCTTTTTAAAAAATAATAATAATAATAAACTTTTTGGCCACCTTGTAAGGCAGCAAAGAGGTTCTCCAAATGTTGTCAAGATTCCCATGAATGATGGGAGCCGTAGACTGGAGGGCCATGTTTCCCACCCACTTAAGGAAAACCTTTAGGGGGATGATTGATGCGGGGGGGGGGAACCACCCATAAGTCCATCATCATTAAAAGATAATCATAATGTGACTTCAAGTCGATTCTGACTTAAGTCAACCCTCCCAAGGGTTTCTAGGTATAAAATATTCAGAGATGGATTAGAAAGGGCTCGTCAGGGCGCACTCTGGGGCCAACCCTATGGCTTGCCCCAGGCTGCAAATGTGGCAGAGTGCATAACCCCATCCGTCAAACACCCTCCAGGTGATCTCAGCTGGCTCCTCTCCTGGGAGGCCCTTCCAACCCACAAAGCTGAAAAAAGTGAGGGGGAGCAGGTAAGACATCTCAAAAGCCAGTCTTGCACTCATGCAAAATTAACACAACTGGCTTCAAAAAGGCCGTTTAAAACCAGCACCACCACACAGGCCAGTGCCAGATTAAGGCATAAGGGTGGGCATGAAAACATGATATTGCAACTGAAAGCAAATTTTAAAATATATATATATCCTGGAGGCGTGGCTGCGTTAATTTGAAGTGGGGGGTACAAATGCACCTCAAAGCCCCCACCACTTTCCCACTGTATTTTTATACAGGTGGCAGTATAGGGTAGAGTTGTTTCTGCACGGTTCGCTTTTTCCTTTTTTTAAAAAAACAACACATAAAACTCAGCTGCTCACTCCTCCGGCAGAAACAGCAGCTTTAAGATGTCAGCATGATAGCCGGACTGATACAACACAATGAATAATGCAACAGCAGTTTTAGGTTGAATGCCTAACAAGGTGGAGGCTTCAAGGTTAAAAAGCGGCCATGGGCGGCCTGCTGCAATGGGAAATCAGCACCAAAACAGGGAGCCTGTAATCCTGCCCTGCCAGAAGATAATCATCTTAATCATCTTCAAACTGCAGAGCTGGAAGGGACCCTGTGGATCATCAAGTCCTGTCCCTATCAGGGAGGCACAGTGGGGGATTCGAACTCCCAACCTACCTTAGATACAACTCTAAGACTACCAAGCTAAAGGGGAGGTCAGAGGCTACCACCCTGGAGACCAAAGACCACTGGGATGCTGGATGGATGATGAAAATGTGGCTTCTCCCTCTCCCTCTCCCTCTCTCTTTCTATTTTTGTACTGTGTCTCTTACACTATGGATCCTGCAGGCAGGAATTATGGCAATTAGGGCAGGAAGCAATATCATCTTGTACCGTTTGGACCATGCCTATAAGGCGCTGACAGTTTTCCCATCTGCATTTTCTTATTTCACTGCAAGCCACCCCAGGATTTTACTCTCCTTCTTCATTTGTAACAGGAAAGGGCAACCCTTGGAAGTAAATAAGGCCAACCAAAGGGGTCGAAGAGCAGTAACAAGCCTTGCCTTTGAAAAAGAGCAATTTCCCATAAGAAATTTTGGTCCTGGATCATTCAGGGCTATTTAAAGCTCAAAACCAAATTCCCATTTAGGCACAGGAGGTAAAATGAGAGGTGATGCGGGGCTGCTGCTGTGTATGGGCTGTGTATTTTCCACTGTCAGCTCCAGTTAGTCATCACCGTTACTCTATTTCTGAATCAACTGGAGTTTTTAAAACTGCTGGAAAGGCAGGACCATACAGAGTTTTGGTATGTCTCAAATCTAACAAGCTACCTATAATTTTGTTTTTATCTTTCACTCTCTCTTTAGACACACACACACACCTTGCTGTGCTGTCCCTCCCCCCCAACTCAACCAGCTCCTCTGCTTCCTTATAGCTGTGAGAGTTCCTTTATCATCAGAATGATTGAAATAATGGTGCATTTCTGTATGTACATAGCCTGGCACAGCTGTATACATCTTTCTCCCTGTCTCAAGGTGCCCCCCCCCCCCCCACACACACACACTTTGCTCCCCAGACACTGATGGAATTTCTAGATAGCTGCTAACAGGATGAGCTCCCCGGGCATTTTCATGACTCCAAACATCTCTGCAAAGTTGCAGCATGTCCCCCAAACCCTTCTTCTAAGGGTTAATTCCACTGTGCAAAGGAAGTGAGATCAAACTTTAGGTCTTCCCCCGTGTGAAGTGTCCTCTTGCCCTCTGAAATGTTAAAGGGGGCCTCCTCCTCCCCTCTGAAGAAGGTTAAGAAGACACAGTGGTTCAAAATGTGACCAAATTAGGAAACAAATTCCAAAAGGCTCCAAGATGGACTTCGGACACCATGGATTGCATTTAGTCCTTTAGACGGGAGCAGCTGAGCATCGCTGCAGGCAACATATAAAAAGGTCAAACATCCTGGTGCGTTTCTCCAAAGGCAGCCGGCCGGCCAGACTTGTGACTGCTTCACACATTACAGTTCATTACATTGAGATATTTTAACATAACAGGGAAATCACAAAACATAACACAGCAACCCCTTCAGGGATGTTTTAAGTGTTTGCCTAAAAGCTGCTGGAATGCAAGAGTGCCGTGGAGATAGAATCATGAAGGATCTCTAATGAGTTACAGCTTCTCTAATTTTGCAAATGTAACATCTCTGAATGGCCAACGGTTGGGAGAGGTCCCAGCCCAGTGTGCACCGCAGTCAGGTTGATCTGAGTATCCTTAGAGTTGTCATCTGAAAAGCAAACATTTCTAAGCCTTGCTCCTTCTTCAGGGTCTTGTGGCAACCCTGGGGGTGCCTCTGCATTCAAGTATATGATTAAGCACACGGAGGCTTCGTATGCAGAGGCCATGGGCCACCCACTCCCTCACTGCCCATTGCAGAGAAGGCAACAGAAGAAGAAAGCAAATCCTTGCACACCTTTGCTCACTTCACCTCTGGCTAGCCACTGCAGACAAAGAGGAAAGGAGGCCTCAGGAGGCTTGTTATCTTTGGAAACACCTCTGGCAAAATCCAAAGAAACAAAACAAAAAAAGAGAGATTATTTTGATCTAGTTTGGTTTCTTTGGATTTTGCCTGATAGGCTTGCACAGACGAACACGGCCACCTCCTGCAAAACTTAAGACACCCCCTGCCATCTTACTCTCTGTTCCATGCACCCGATTCACACGGCCACATTGCTACAAGATCTACCAAGCCCCTGCCACCAATCGTCATGACTTCACTCCAGATAATACAGTTACTAGAACAGCGTGGTTGGCACCAACTCCACAACTGCCCCCCCCCCCCCACGTCACTCCAGAAACGTCACCCTGTCCTGCCTGCAAGGGCCCAACTGTGTCGTCTGCGGTCAGAATCCTATTAACCGGGTGCTGAATAATACCCATCAAAGGCCCAGGAACACAACCAACACATGGTTAATGAAGAGTAACCGGCTACCCAGACTTACACAACCTCCCTTACGCAAGTGAAATCACTGATAAGATGCTGGCCTGTGTGTAACACAGGAATAAGAACAATGTTTTGAGAGTCAGCATCCCGGGAACGTGAGGTAAATCCACAAGGCAGGAAGAAGCTGACAGGGTGGGCTTGCGCAATACACCACGGCTTAGCTTATCATCCTCACGGGGTTCTTGCAACAATAAAAATGGATAATCCTACAGGTACGGTCTGAGCTACTTGGATGATAGGAGACTCATACGATAAGCATTGGTGCCATTAGTTATCACTGGCTTTCCAGGTAGAGTAACAGATATCAGGGAAAGAGCCCCTGATAGGAATACGACAGAATTTTTGGTATGCAGAGCTACATTCCTCTCTGAAGACAGGAAGCGTGGACGCAGAGACAGCTTGGCTTCAGTGCAGCTGTCAAGCCAAAACACCTTGATGCTTGAACTGGGTCCTAGACGCTGACAGGATTGTCTAAAACCCCAGGAAAGTAACAAGCTGTGAGTTTGCCACACATGACATTTCCCTTTACAGGATTTTTTCCCCCCCTAGAGTGGATGACAGACAAATGTGCGCCCCTTCCAGAAGTAATTTTCTTCTTCTGCACAGCCTTTACAGTTTCATGCCCCGTGCAAGGTAGCCAAAATGTATGTCCAGAAGAGTTAAGTATGTTCTCTTTTTACTGAACAAGTGTGTATATATATGAACAAAGGTATATAAGACATGTCACAGGAAGCTAATTAGTGATTTTCAAAAAAATCAGCAGTGAAACCACACCTATCTTGAGGTCTCTTAATTTTTAGAGCAAGAAGCAATTAAAGAACTACATCAAAAAGTATAACAACATTATTTTACCCTGAGCAGAAGTAATTTATTTCCCTATCTCTAGTTCTTCCTAAATGTCTACCCCAGTTCACATGGAGCTATAGATATATAAACATATACCGGTATATTCTGCAATGTTTTCTTTCACAGTTCTGTCTTGCTTTGCCTCTATTCCCGACTGGCAAATTCTGTAGCAAACAATAACTGTTTACAATATGTGGCAAAGTCAGCACCAAGTGTTAGCACAGTTCTTGCTAGCATAGCAAGTATGTGTGTGTGTGGGTCTCCCCTCCCTCCCGCTGCCTTCTTTTTGCTGGTATAGCAAGGCATTTTCAAAATATCACCTGCATACCTAGCCTACTGTAACCATAACAAGGTTGTAAGCTTTGTCAGGGTAGCAGCTTTAAAATATAACAACTCATCATCTTCTCAAAATAGTCTTCACATACAAACAGTGCTGGCAGACAGGCAAGATGTGATATGAGCAAAATGCATAGAAAGCAGAAGGGAAGCTTAGCAAATGATTTGTTATCTTGTACTGCTAATCAACTGGACTAACTGGTAGAACTCTTCACATTTCGAATACTGAATATTTATTTGAAATAGTTCAACCCCACCTTTCTCCTAAAAAAAGGAGGCAGCATCTCAGTATCCTTTCCCAAACTCAAAAACTCAGATTTTTTACAAATATCAGAAAGGCAACTGTGACACACACAAGAGTCAGTGTATTGATCATCTTTGCTTGAAAATCTCCGGTGGCTGATTGGAAAGTCCATCACGTTTCTCAAGCCACTTTTCCTGTGCTCAGAAGGTCAGCTGATGACCTTCAGAATCTATGACACCAAGTTATTTTTGCCTTTGGTGCAGAAACAGTGGGTGCCGTAGAATCACGAAGGGTATCAAGTGGGCCAGGAGAGGCATCTTCCTGTTCTGGTTCTGTTTGTGGTGCTTGCTCTTCAGGTGGTGTTCCACAATTATGCTCCCAACCTTGGATGACTTGGTGAAAATGTACTGGATAAAAACTTTCCAGGCAAGGGCAGACTTCCAAAGGGGCACAGTTTCTCTGATGATCCCATATTCTTCTCGCAATGCTCCTCAAATGACGAGGGGGTAACTTCTTTTTCGGGTAGTCTGTGGTTTCAGCACAGTAAAAGAGGACCAGCTTGTTACATTGATAATGGACCCAACCTGGGATCCAGGTCTGACGTCTTAGAGGCTGGCTACGGTGTTGGAAATAAACAAAATTTCCAAACTTGCCAAACTGGTTGATAAAAGCCGGACCCAGGAGAAAGATCAAGGCTGACTGGTATTCCTTTCGGTTCATGGTGCCCAGAGGAAGTTTGATTGAAGGAGAGCCAAGGGGAGCTCACCTCGCTTTGGTCTCTAATTCTCGCTTTCTGCGGACAGCAGGAATGGTTTCAAAGTTCAATTTCTCAGCCAAAGTAGACAAAATTATAAGCAATGTCCAGGGAATCTTTGCCTTTCTGTCTGTCTTTCTGTGTCAGCACCTGTAGCTCTGGACATTCTTCAAAAGCTGTGATGCTGCCGTGTGAATGTGGTTGTTCTTTAAGTGAGACTGGAGTGCGATAAAGCTTTTTCTCATCGGCACAGTGAAAACATTAAAGTCACCCAAATTATTTTCCCAACAGATTCTACTGTATACGATACATCTGTTTGGGATTTTCTTTTTCCTTCCTTTTCACATGAAAAAGATCTTCACTGCACTCTGGAAGATCTGTGCAAATCAGAATGTACCCAAATAGAAGATAAGGCGTTTGCGAGACTCCTAACCATAAATTCCTGACAGCCTGCTGAGAAAGCGGTGGCAAAGTATTGTTTTCCCCCTCAACCGTCATGTGAAGCCTGTGAAGAGCAGCTGCAGCTCAGCCTGGGCAAGACATGGCCTTATGTTTTAGCTCCAGGTTGGAGAGAAGCAACTGGAAAACGCAGGAGCTTGTCTGGTCTGCCACCTCCCAGCATGCAAGAGAGAGACCGTGTGGTGCCATGGCTTACAGAAAGAAAGGGTGCCTGTGTGATGTTCCAAATGAAGCTGGACTACAACTCTCATCATCCAGAGCATAGATGGCCAATAGTACATTTTAAATACATGCCTGCTAGGAGAAGGTGGGAGGAGCAAAACAAACAGGCAAGCAAGTTGGCTCAGATAAAGTGAACACCTTGGGCCCAGTAAAGGTAAAGGTAAAGGTTCCCCTTGACATTTAGTTCAGCCGTGTCCGACTCTAGGGCGCGGTGCTCATCCCCGTTTCCAAGCCGTAGAGCCAGCGTTTGTCCGAAGACAGTTTCCGTGGTCACGTGGCCAGTGCGACTAGACACGGAACGCCGTGACCTTCCCACCGAGGTGGTACCTATTTATCTCCTCACATTTTTACATGCTTTTGAACTGCTAGGTTGGCAGGAGCTGGGACAAGCGACGGGAGCTCACTCCGTCGCGTGGATTCGATCTTACGACTGCAGGTCTTCTGACCTTGCAGCCCAGAGGCTTCTGTGGTTTAACCCGCAACGCCACCACGTCCCTCTCCAAATGCCCAGCACCCCTCTCCAAAGGTCTCATTTCCAATTCACTGTTGCATCCAAACCAGCTCTGCGGAAACTAAAGACTGCAAACCCTAGTGGGGAGGGGACACACACCAAAGAGTCAACAACAGACTGAAAACCTACCAGACACGAGGCAGCTGTCCAGTCTTTACTGAACTGTAAGCCAGTGGTTCCCAAACATGAGGCCTCACACATTTTTAGACTACGACTCTCAGAAGCCCTAGCCAGTACAGCCAACTGGCACAGGGCATCTCTGGTTAACTTCAGACCCTAGACATAAGAGCTGGGGAACATGTTTTTTTGGGGAACACAGTGTTCCCAAAATCCCACAGCCAGCATGGTTACTAGGCAGTTTCAGTAGTCCAATGACATAACTCTTCCCAGCTTTGCTAGGAAGCCCTGTTGGCTGCTCGAGGATGATCCTCTCCTTCCACAGACCCAACGTGGGAATTTGGTTTTCTGTAAGCAGGAAAGCAGAAGGATGATGACTTATACGAATGGACTTGGATTAATCAGTCTTTAAACAACAAACCTCTCCACCTCGCAGGAAGGTCAGCCATCACTTCCTGCCTTTGAAGGCCTAAAGGTCTAAAGCTAGAAAAAGAGACAACCAACATGGCCTCTTATGGACGTGTCTCTAAGTTGATAGGCAAGAAGGCAGAAGCATCTTCTCTTTAAATGATATGGCTATATATGGCAGGAGACTTAAAAAAGACAAAGGAAAAAAAAAGTTTCACTTCCCAAACTTGCACAGTCTATTTTTAAACCAGTGGTTTGAGAACTGTTTTTGGAGATTTTTGGGGGGCGGTGCACAGAACCACAAGTTATTTTCTTTGGATAGTGGCGGGGGGGGGGGGGGCGCGCAGCAAGAGACAGAGAGAAAATCTCCCACTGGTTGCAGCAAGGTCAGTTTTCCAACATGCATTACTTTACAGCACATTCTGGAGAACGTTCACTCACCCCCACCGTTCTGAATTATGGATTTAATTTGCAGGATGCCTGAGAGGCTAAGGATTGGTGGTTGTTCCAGTTACCTAAAAGGCAACCATTGAGACCTGATCTACAGCTTTAGAGCAAATGCATGACACAGTCTTCCTGTTGCTATAACACTTTTTAGAATGCAGAGTGGGGCAGAAAAGAAGAGAGGAGGGAATCGTATCAGAGAGGAGGCAGAGATATAAATCTTCATCCGTCAAAGAAGGGTGGGTGACCAATTAACCTGCCACAGGCAGGTCCTTGCTGTGTATGCTGAAACATCTGATCACCACCCTGGCGCTAGAAAAATACCAGGTCCAAGAAAGGTGGCACCCAGTGATTGCTCTCAAGAGCATGGACCTCAGCTCTGAAGAGATGGCAAATCGAACACGAGAAAAGGCAAAGGGCCTGACCTTCAGGCAAAGAGAATCTAGTGAAGAGATCCAGCTTTTAAAAAGCACTCAGAGAAGTCCAAGGTTATATGACTTCCTCTCTGAACTTCAATGTCCCAATTCAGAATTTCAGCACCGGTCACTGGCCACCAGCAAATCAGCTGGCATCCATCTGCTCATTGTCCACAGAACTCAAAAATGTACCACAGTATATACCTGTCTTAAGGCAGAAACCTTTAACTTCATTGTTATTACGACCATAGGCCAGCTAGGTCAGATCTACAAAACTAAAATGCAATAACAAATCATACAGTATTTGCAGGAGAGGAAACACTGGAGGAAGGAGGAGAGGAATAATGTAGTATTCTAGTGTGTTTCAGAAATTGTTTCACTGCCTGTCTGGAATAGTCTATTATTTGTATCGTTATATAATGTATGTTTAATTTATTGTACACCACCCAGAGTAGCAATTTGCTAGATGGGCGGTATATAAAATGAATGAATGAATGACTGAATGAATGAATAGTATTTACAAGCAATATAGAGCAGATTAAAATTCAAATTGCAGTCAAGCGTAAATTTCTAATCTGATCACTGCAGTGATTTAATCATCTGTTTTCTTATTATACAAGCTACTACACAGAATTTTGCAACCTTAGCTGTAATTTCACTTGAGGAATCAGAGGGGAGATGTAAAATTTATCAGGTCTACCTGGATAATGTTTTAAAATTGGGGAAATAGGTAGATTGTGTCTTAAGGCACTACATGTTGAGTTCTGTGCGGCACCTTTGCAACTTAGTATGAAAACAACGCTTCGCATTCATGACAACCTCTCAAGGTAGGTGAGAATTATCATCCCCACATTCAGGGAGGGCTCTGAAGCAGAGAGAAAAAGACTTCCTGAGTAGCTCATTTAAATTGGGAACTTCCTAGTAGTTCTGTTTTGCTACATTACTCCAGTTCTTTATGTGTGAGATATTCAAAATTTGGGGAACATCATCAAAAGTCTGAGAGAGCTCAGATGGCCTTCAGATACCTGAAGAGCCACATGGAGGACTGCATTTTAATAATAATAATTTAATAATTTAATAATAATTAAATTTATAATAATTAAATTTAATTAAATAATAAATAAATAAATCCATAATTTTAATTATAAATCATTTTGAGAACCTGCTGGGCAGAAATGCTTTAAATAAATAAATAAATAAATAAATAAATAAATAAATAAATAAATAAATAAATAAGGAAAAGACGTGGGAGCGGGGGAGGACAGGGTAAGCTGGCATCCGTGTCCTGGAGAGCGCCTTAGCCCTCCATCGTGGGATATTCCCCACATCCACGAGCCACTTATCTCATGTATCTGTGAAACGTCTGCTTCCCTTTGGCCTCAATCTTTGCACAGACCTTAGAGAACCCGTAAATGTTCTGCCAACCCAGACGCCCAGCCCTGATTCTGAAAGCAGAGTTTGTTCCTGCGGTGCAAGGTTCAGCTCCGCAGTGCCCAGGCAGACCTTAGGGCGCGCATGGCTCCGTGGTGGTGGTGGTGCTGCTGCCGGTCTCCCACTGAAACCGGCAGCCTGGCCTTCCACCAGCCCCTGCCACCAGCACCACAGCGGCTGCTGCGGCTGCCCCCGCCCAGGCTCTTCCTCTGCCTTCATTTCCTCACCCCTTCGAGCGGAGGATTACCAAGGCTGCAGCCAAGACTCCACTGCCCTTTTATGGTAGAAAAATGAAAACTGCCTGCCCAGCAGTGCGCGCAGGGAAGGGGGGGGGCGGCGAGGGGAGAGCCGGCAGATGGAAACCTGCCATTTGTTGTGGCTTTGGCAAGACGTCAGTGGAGCCTGTTCCCAGCTACCCCATTCAGAAGGGCGAGTGCCACATAGGCATTGCTGAAGAAAAGGGGGAAGAGAGCGGGGGGGGGGGGGGATCAAGGCTTCACAGACCGATCGCTATTGGCTAGCAGCTAGAAGATCCTAGCCGGCAAAGGTGACAAACATTTGTGAGCGATGATGGGCTGAGGTACTTCTATAGCCATGCCTGATGGAATCAGCATCGTCCCCAGAATTCCCTTCTAATGTGACCCAGGAAAAGATGAACCCAGGCAGGGGATGCCTGGCTTGCAAATGGTTCGCATTTGAGGCCTTTAGAACACGGGCGCGGGGGCTGCAATCAGGACACAGAAAAATACAGTAGAAATGCATCATCACCATCATCGTCATAGTACCATCAGAGCTACAAAAAACAGCAATATTAGGAACAGCATCTATACTACTTAGGTTTTTGGTTAAAACTTGTATCTGTTACATCTGTTATATAATACTAATCAATGTTTTTATAATTTTGATTGTCTGTGCCTGGTGTTTTTAACAACAACAACAACAGAACTCCAGAGCCAGAAGTGACGTTCTGGATCATCCAGTCCAGCCCCTGTCAAGGAGGCAAAGTGGGGAATTGAATTCCCAACCTCTGGCTCCGCAGCCAGAGACCTCAACCACAGCTGGTGAATCCATCCACTTGTTTCCTGCCCAGTGTGTGCCTTGTGCCAAAAGGAGAGGCAGCAATGATGATGGATCTTGCTGATAAGGAGTAGTCATTCGAGGTACCCATTTTGTTCAAAGCGAGAGAAGGTTTCGAAGATGCACCTCTTATTTAGGGAAATACTGCAGGAAAAGCAGCGAGAGCAAATGGGCACAAAGCAAACTTCTCTGACTCACTGTCGTTCAGACGTGTGGGACTATAAGCCCCATCACCCCTAGCTTCCCTGGCCAAAAGCTGGCTTGAGGCAAGGCAGAATGGGAACGATAAAGGACTAGAGGGGCCACGTAAAGATTAGTCCACGTGAAGGTTTTGACTTTGCGGAAGAATAAGACCGGCAAAAAAAAATGTCAAGCATAAAATCCTTCCTTCCACCCCCACTGCCCAGAAGAGGGATAAGGATGTAGGACATGCAGCCCTCCAGCCAGACATCTAAAACCACTGAGCTCTCCAGCAGTGGTGTGCTTATCCCACCTGGGATGAGTCCACCCCGTACCCATATGGGCAATTTACATTTCTACTGAGATTAAATTAAAAGTGCTGCCATGCTGCCTATCAACAGGACGGGTGCCCTACCCATCAAGACCACTTTCTTTCCCACTCCCAGGAAAGAGTTTTCCTCCCCTGTAAAAGGTCAGTTACAGAAGAAAGGGTAAGAAGGAATGCAGGCAGAGCTGCCAAGCAAGAAACCGAGGCAGTATCACCTACGTCTGCTAGCCAAACATTCCAGGAGAGGGCAAAAAAATCTCACCCTGAAAAACACAAACAAGCCTTCATGGAAACAAGCTGATAAGAAGACCTTGCCTGCTCTTTTAAAATGTGTATTCTGCCCTATCAGCATAACGTTCAGGCCGGAAACGGCAGGCTGATTACTGGGCACTCAAAAATGTGTTGCCACAGAGGGGAAGTGAAGGGTGAGAATCAGCAAACTCCTCAAATAAGGAGTTGCAACCGCAGAACTGAGCAACTATATTATGCTCAGAGACAGAGGGCCAGGGCCAAATTTGGCCAAAAAGGGAGGAAGACTGCTGATGGACAGCCTCTTTCTTCACTTCTCTCTTGTGACACCGTCGAAGTCCTTCACCACAAAGAACATAGGAGGCAAGTCATGTTTTGAGAACTTGCCCTTATCCTGTCTTAGAGATATCCAAGATCCCCAGGGTGTATCAACATACATGCAATAACACAGAGAAAACTTGGTAAACAGTGGAAGTTCGTGGTTCAGATTTCACAGGGGCAGGGAATATATTCCAGGTTTTAGCCTGGATTTGACAGAAGCCTAGTTTAGCTGGCTGGATAGCTCAGTGGTTTAGGTCTCTGGTTGGGAGTTCGATTCCCCCACTAGGCCTCCTGGGAAAAGAGACAGCCTTGGGCCAGCTGCACCGTCCCAAGGTGCCCCTACAAGAAGGGAGTGGTGAACCACCTCTGAGTACTCTCTACCAGGAAAACCTTGTAAAGGGTCACTATAAGTCAGAACTGACTTGACGGCACACTATTATAGTTGTTGTTATTGTTGTTACACCGAAGGTTCAGACTAAATCCCACAGTAGCTTCATTGCCAGTACAAAATCAGAAGGGACCAGCCTCCACGAGCCCACCCTAAGGCTAAAAGGAGGGACAGACTGTCAGCCAAAGCCCACAACCCTCACCTAGATGGAACAATGGACTGGCTCAGCAAAAGGCAACCTCAAGCATTCATGTATTTGAGCAAGAAGTTAAAGCCACATTGTTTTACCAAGCCTTTTCTTTGTGAACTAATCTGTGAGTTTGGGCCACTAGCGGCTGGTCTTTGGCTTGCCTTGGTATTTTAATTGCACTGTGATTTAAACAGACAATATAGATTTAGATACCCCTTGGGGAAACTAGATTTATAACGAGGGTAGTAGTCTGTTTCTGGTAGCAGCAGAAAGATTGCACAGAAAGCTTCGAAGGAGATTAGTATCCAGTCAGCATTCTCTTGTGGTGGTGGTGGTGGGCACACAATTGGGGCATTTGGGCCCTCTTCCTGGTGGGGAACAGATGAAATATCTCCAGCATTTGAATGCAGTGAGAAAACAGTAAGTACAAGAGACCCTGCCTTAAGCATGTGTGGCTTAGGTTAGGTAAAGGTAAAGGTTCCCCTTGACATTTAGTCCAGTCGTGTCCGACTCTAGGGCGCAGTGCTCATCCCCGTCTCCAAGCCGTAGAGCCAGCGTTTGTCCGAAGACAGTTTCCGTGGTCACGTGGCCAGTGCGACTAGACACGGAACGCCGTGACCTTCCCACCGAGGTGGTACCTATTTATCGACTCGCATTTTTACATGCTTTCGAACGGCTAGGTTGGCAGGAGCTGGGACAAGGGATGGGAGCTCACTCCGTCGCGTGGATTCGATCTTACGACGGCTGGTCTTCTGACCCTGCAGCACAGAGGCTTCTGGGGTTTAACCCGCAGCGCCACCACGTCCCTGCCACTAACCTAAGTGGCTTAGGTTAGGTGGATGCTATTGCGGAGAGGCAGAGAAAATGAACTATTTATCCATCTCTTGTGAGGCATTTTATACAGCGACGTGGACGTCTGCAGGCGAGACAGCAGCCCACACCCCAACCTGCTTCCTGATCTTTTATTATACCAGATTACTGGCATGCATAAATGGCATTAAGCATGCAGACAAGGAGAGAAACTCTGCAACCCACTTAAGAGACGAAGCGCTTTTAAAAACAGAAAAGAAGGTGAGATTTATAGTGTTTGATTAGGTTATATCCGCAAGGGGGGCTGGCAGAAGTAGATACTCCAACCTCTGGTGTCTTAAGCGCCCATCTTTCCACCCTGCCTCTTCTTCCTCCTCCTTCTCCTCTTCTTCCTCCTCCCAGGTGCCCAAAGAGATTGTGGGCTGGCTTTCAAAAACAAAGCATTACCATGGAAACCGCAGCTTTCACCTTCCCATCCTTCCAGCTGGGTGGGAGCACTGCAGCGCCCTGTGCCGAGACTGCAAAGGAGAACGAAAGGCCTCTGCTTGGCCCATAACATACAAAGAAAGTCTCTACGATGCCGGCACAGAAACTGCAAGCGTCAGCAAGTCCGGCTGTCTCCTTAGATACATACTCATGCACACGGCCAAGGCAAGCCGTGTGCCAGCAAGGGAAAAGCACAGCGCAGCCAATCACCTGCCATCATCTGTTCAGAAGGAGGAACTAAGGCAGAGGGAAAAAAGGCTTCTAATTTTACCAAGGGCCAGAGGAAGGGTGCAGCTTTTGAGGAAGGATTGGGGGGGGAGGAAAGGAAGATGTAAAAAAATTCTTTGAAAACACAGTCCACCCACTTCAATGTTCAGTTTGCAACACTGGGTAACTAGATCTCATTGTTTCTCTCCCCCCCACCCCCCCAAGCAAGCGTAAAGGCAGTCTTTACCTTTCATTCATCCCTGGCATCTGGGATGACCGTCCATGTTCTCAAGAAGCGCATTCTTAGAAACACTGGACCCACCCCCTTTCTGCCCCAGTTGGGGTTCAACGTTAAGGTGAAAAAAACCAAGCACAAGAATATCTAATAAAAATAATAATCTTGCCATTTCCAAAATGAAGACCTTTTTTTTTTTTACCAAAAAGCAAAAGCAACAGCCAGCCAACAGCCGGAAAAAGACACCCCACCTACAGAAAAAAGGATCCATACTCAAATCAGAAAGTGTTGAGAAACTCATCTACCTGCAAATGCTGAGTAAAGAAATTAGCCTTTTCTTTACATCTTGAAGGGTAACAGTGAAAGTACCAGATGGATCTCTCTTAGAAGCAAATTCAAATTGGGGGTGCCGCTGAATGGTCTATAAGTATTAGAGAATAATGAATAACACAACAAAAATTAATGATAATAATCTTCACCACAACAGAGTGTGCTCTTCCAGCATAATCATGAATGTTCAGTTTAGCTATCATGGCCTGGCAGATCTATGCATTCTGAATCTATCCAGAGTGGAAGGGTATCAAATAGAGATGGGGCACAAACCGCCACTTTGGTGGTTCATTTTTCATCCAAACAGGTTCTTGGCACTTCCCAGCTCCGAACACCTGTTCCAACAAAAAACAAACCAGCACGAACCACCAAAACAGCAGTTCACGCCCATCTCTATTATCAAATAAGAGAAAGGGTGTAATCTGAACATATCACAGACTAAACACTGTACAGTAAAAGTGCTGACATACATGTGGCTACTGACACAAAAGCTACTTCTGCTCACGGCAGAAGAAACACCATGGTTTCACTACAGTTCTTAAAATTTGTGACGGGGGATTGAAAAATCTCAGTCTCATTTCTGTTGTGTTTCCCTGAACACCACATGCACTGCCAGCTTCTCCTTTTCTACACAAAAGTTTGCAAGACCATGTTCTTTCTTCCTGTGTGGAAATTCTTATGCATTCCCCCCCCCCAAGTTTGTATTCCCTCCCTTGAGTAGTGGGTTTGCACATAATGTACAATCATATGCTTTTAAGCCATGCACTTTATATATATATATGTAAAATATATATATGTGTGTTTTATTCACACATATATATGTGTGAATATATATGAACACAATATATGTGTGTTTTATTCCTCAGGGGAGAGGGAGACCCACTATGAACCATGTAAATAGGCAGCCCTCTGTAAGACAAGGCGCATGTTGACTCATCGGGTTTCAAGAGGTGCAAAACTAATACTTTGAAATCTTGACTCCCAACTAAATTCTTCTCCTTCCCTGTTTACTATTAAAGCCGGCTTGTTATTCAGCAACCAGCCATTAGATCTACTGATACAACATCTGAAGGAAACAAGCTGGCACGACCCAGTTCTTTGACTCCCAAAAGCTATTCCTGTACAGTGAGGCTCCGTGAAGAGTCGACTCTTCAGTCTGCGCGTGACCTGTTTGCATGTGATGAATTAAGCTTTTAACGTTCCCTTGGCCCAGGAACTAATGGCGTTTTAATGGTAGCCTTGGCTGTATGTCTAAGGGTTCTTTCAGACATGATGAAATTCGGCTCAGAAAGACAAGCTATCAGAAAGTTGCCTTGGGGCCCAGTTTGTAAGATTGGAGAAGCATTTGCTGTTTGATGAGTGGAGAGCGACTGATCAACAGCTATGGGGTTAAGGCTCCATTTTCACCTCCGGGAAGGCATCTGTGGAGCCGTCCATCTTCCGCATCCTCTCGCTTTCCCTGGATTGTTATTTTGTGAATTCTGCAGGACCACTTCCCTCTATCCCTTTATATCTGCCTTTATAGGACTCCAGGTGCCTACCCTTTTTGGCTACGGACCATGCAGCTACAAGGTGAACCGTCTAGCACGACTTGAAAAGAAACACCATAAACACACTAATTGGGATCTGATTCATCAGGGATCCAATACATCCGTGTACATAACCCAAACACAACGAAAGTGCCACCTCCGCATCTTGCACGCTCCCTGCAAGCCTGGCCACCACAGCCACTGGCCACCAAGGACTGCCGTGAGCTACAAACCCACAGCATCTGGAAGACAGCACTGGGCATCATGCTTGGGTTACGTGTATACTTCCTCCCCCCTTCGTGGCTTAGAAATACATGGATATACAGCTCGGAAGGAATTTTGTTTGGTCAGCTAAAGATAACAGAAAACCTAGTCACAAAGCAAAGGACGGCTCCTGCAGTGAATTAGTATCACTATGTTTTTTATCTAGATAATACATATGAATGCAAGCGTATCTACTATCTCATGAGAAGCTCTAACTTACTTACTTCCCTTGGAAATCCTTGGAATTCCAGGGCCCGAGAGACCTGGAGAAACATTATTTCTCCTGGCTCCAAAACCGAATGACGGCCACTTGGCCTGTAGGATGTGTTAGGCACAATACTGGACTGGAACCAAACCAGCCCGGGTTCAAATCCCAAATAAAAATCAGTGTTGTTCTCTCTCCGGATTAAATGGGATAATTCTTTAGCGGAAAGATGGGATTATAAAATATGACATAAAACTAAACAAACGGCTTTAAAAGACTTTGCTCACTGGAATAATTCTGTGGATTCTGTTTCATTTTTAAGGAGAGGATCCATATGTTAAGAAGAGAGAGAGAGAGAGAGAGTGCACAAGATTTTGACTGTGGACAAACCAAGAATGCCATCTAGTGGTTCTCTCCTGCATCCTGAAGCTCTAAGTACCAAATCTCCTACTGTTGAAGTAATATCTATTGCGAGGACAGAGGACAGAGCTGTTGACATGCTGACTGGACAGAGAACCTTTCCTGAGTTGGTCTCCCCCTGTGCTCGTGGCCAAATTAACAGGCTTTTGTGCATCATCACAAATGAAAAATCACTTGACAGTCGCAAAGTGGGGCTTTATACTGTATATTTGTGGCAAGCACTTAGCATGAGACTCTTTTAAGTTTTTTTTCACTGCACCCTTTACAAAGCCTAGCGGGCAGAGAGAGACTACCAGACCCATAATCCCTTGTGGTGCCCTGGAACGTAGCCCCTCTCAGCCATTTCCTTCTTCAAGGGCAAATGGTGGTTGCTCCAGAACCTTTACCGAGGCCCAAGTATTAATGATGAAAAACCTCCCTGTGCAGTTAAGAGGTTTGGACTGCAGATCCCAGAATGCTGGCGTTGGGGGGGGGGGGGGGATCCCTAGTGACTCCTGGAGGCTGCGGTGCAAGAAACCCAAAGTCCCATGGCTAGCAAAAAGGACTCTTCCTCAAAACCTATCAAATGATGTGCATTAAGCGGCCACTGAGTTTGGCTTTGCTGACACGTCGGCTACCTCGACAGGCACATTCATTCATTCACCTCTTCAAGTGAGCTGTACAAGGAAAACGTTCTCATAACTCTTCGTGTAAAGCTCAGTAAGACGCACACAGAGCTCCAACCCAACAAGAGGCTGCTTGCCCTGAAACACACCTATAAGCAACCTTCTCTTCTGAGGCCTCTAGCCCTCTCTAGCCCAGAGAGGCAGAACAACTTGTCTGTTATTAACCTTGTTCCATCAATGCACTCAGCAACAAACTGCCTGTACCGTCACATCACCAGTTCCTCAAAAAATGAAAGACACCCACTCCCTACCTTCCTGCACCGAGGGTTAGGACAGCTGAACCGCTTCACTTCCTTGTCCAGTAACGCTGGGAAGTTGCAGAAGGGACACCTGTGAACCAAGAAAGAATCAAGGTGAGGGCCCCTTGTCTGGGTTCTCAATTAAGCAACAAAGACTGTATGTTATGGTGTAACAATAATAATAATTGTGTGCCATCAAGTCAATAGGGTGACCCTTTGGGGTTTTTTTTTAAGTGGTTTCCCCTTCCCATCTTTCTGGAGGCGTCCTGGGACTGTGCAGCTTGCCCAAGGCCACCCAGGCTGGCTCTACTCAAAGTGGGGAATCCAACTCGCAGCCTCTGGCTCCTCAATCAGATGCCTAAACCATTGAGCTATCCAGCCAACCAGCCTATGTTACAGTGCAATGGAAGAGAAAAAAATAATCAAGGAGGCTATTTTGGCCTGATGGTTACCGAATACCTGAATCGACGACTGAGACGTGGCTAATTCCTTCATGTCCCATATATGGGCTTCCTATAGACACCTGGGCTGGTCACTGTGGGAAGCTGGATGCTGGACTAAGCTTGCCTCTGGCCTGATCCATTTAAATAGGTGGAAGTTAAGGGAATGCAGAAGCTACACCTAACTCAACATGTATTTTCCCCATTTCTAGTGGACATTTCCACGACTCTTGACTTAGAATCAAACTGAAAGGGCGAGATCCTGAGACAAGGGTACTTTACTTTTTGACACTGATGAGGTATTACTGATTTGCCTCTGAAAGTGGAGGACTTTCCTGCACTGGAGGGTTTTAAACAGAGGTTGGGTGTCCATCTGTGAGGGCTGTTTCAGCTGCAACCACCATTGTGAAATTTAGCTGTCCCAAACTGGCTCAGAACCACCACCACCACCACCACTCAGGTGTTCAATGAAACGGCTCTCCTGACCTGACTAACTCGTCTGCACAGGCCGCAGCCACCTCTTCCTCTGCTTTCCGCTCGTAGTATTTACACAGGATGTTTTCGGGAAGGACTTTCTCCAGCTCGCTCGTCGGAAATGAACAGGTACAGCTCCCTTCCATGCAGCTGAGCTCTGACTACACACAGAGGGAGACGTGGGAAGGAAGAAGAGGGAAATAACTGACATCAAGCTTGACTTAAAAAAAAAAAAATAGATGCAGTACCTCCTGATATTCAAAAAGGGTGCTTTGCATTGCTTAGCTGATCTTCACCAACACCCCATAGACACAAGGGTTCTGACAGACCTCCATGGGGGGAGAAATTGTGAAGTGAGACCCCCCAGACAACCCTCCAAGGAAGCACAAGGCTGACAACCCCGGTAAGGATTCCTGTTCACCTGGCCCTATACAAACACTCCATACCAGCGATCTGGGGCACGTAGCCCCTCCAGTTATTGCTGGACTACAACTCCCATCATTCTCGACTCACGGCTATGGCAACTAGGACCAATGGAAGCTGCAGTTCGGCAACACCTGCTCTACACCGAGCGTATGGGACCTGTTTCAGCTGGAGGTGTGAATTAAATTGCAGAGAAGTTTTCGGGAACCACATATCAAGGGTGTGCACGGCTAAAGGTAAAAAGGATGAAGCTACAAATACCCACATATATTAGGGTGAGGCTCTTACTATCTTAGAAGAGGCACTCTGGACTCTGAGTACAGGGAAAAAACTGTACAGAAGCTGGGAAACCACCTGGTGATGTCATCATGGGGAAGCACCTGTAGCCTTCTGGGGAACCTCAGAGGGTCAAATTCAGCCCCATGACTTGGGATTCCCCACATATAAGCTGGGCCTCCCTACTGCTGCATCAGAATATCTCCACTTAAACTACAAACACACACACACACACTGATGCCACACCACCACAAGGCAACCTTTAGACACACACAAACCTTAGATTAATTGAAGGACTGCCGTAGAGAGTTACTAAGAACCCCCATTGGATAACTGCAATGTAAGTACAAGTGATGAACGAGCACTGGCCTCATATGCATACTATAATATCCAGGCAGAAAATTTTAAAAAGGAAACCAAAGCTTCCCTTACCTTTCCGGAGCCAAAGACAGCCTCCTGAGCATACTTTATTAGGCACTCTTTGCAAAACAAGTGTCCGTCGGCACACTGCGTGAGTTCTTCGAACGCGAATTCCCCATAGCAACAGCGGCATTCAATCATCTGACCGTCCTGCAACCCAGTCCCTACAGATTAGTTCCCTCTTCAAGGGTTGCAAAGGCCACCCTTCCTCCTTCCCAGGAAACCCCGTGCCCAAAACATGATCCCGGGGACTGGGGGGAATCCATGCGACTCAGGCCACTACAGGGTCAGAGCCCGTGGACTCCACTTTGAAGATGGAAGTGTGTAGGAAGAAGACCCATCCATCCATCCTCCTCCGCCCAGTAGCTGCGCTATTCAGATTCGACCCTGCCTCCAACTGCATCTCAGAAAAAAATTGTTCTGTGCTGTGAACGCAGGCCGCATTTCAACTCGCACGTAAAAACAGGAGGAGCTAGGAAAGACCTGGCTTCAGTCTTGTAGAGGAGTGGTTCTCAACCAAGAGGACACCGAAAACCGTGTCAGTGGGACAGGGTTTTCCCCAGGATGGATAAATATCAATAATTTTTAAAAATCAACTTGATTTAAAGCACGACTTTAAAAAAAAAAATCAATCTTTAAATGTTAATTTAAATTGTAAAAAAAAAAAATCCAATTAAAAAAAATTTAAACAATGATTTAAGTCAATTTAAATCAAATCCACCTTGGGAGTTTCCCAACAATGACTAAGGATGAGCTGTCCTTCAATCCCCTGGCCTTCCTGCAGATGGACAAATGGAAAAATTAACAACTCTGCTAACGGAACTATTATTTTAGTTCCTTCATGCTTACTCCCAACAATACTACTGAAACTTTTATATCCTTAAAATTCCCTGAGGGTAATAAAGGCAGTAACAGAAATATCTTTAAACACAGAACATTGTGGGTCGATACGTATCCCTCTCAGAAAAATGTGGTGCTTTTGCATCTATGATGATAGAGTGATGGGAAGGGCAAGAAATTCAAAAGGCTCAGAACTACATTTGTAGAGCAGATGCATTGAGTCACTTTATATATGCTCGTGTGCATTTGACACCCACTCGTCTTACCAAAGGAGGTGCACAAAGCAGCCAAAAGTCCTCACAGCTCCATTAACGTGACACAGCCTGGAGGAAATACAGCACAGTGTTTTCCCCCAATGTGTGGATTACAACCCCCATCATTCATTATCACTGGCTGTGTTGGGAATTGTAGCCCAAAACATCTGGAGGGCACCAAGCTGCTTACCACTGGCTATTAAAGAATAGCTCGACAGGTTTATGCAAAAAAGCAAACCAAGCTGCCTCTGCCACTCTATCAGTGTTTCCAGCATATATCTGAAGGGCTACTTACTTTTTGATACTGTTCTTCATTCATCTGCAGGGCAAGGAGGAAGTCTGCATGCTGACAAGAGAGACAACACACAGGCCAGGCCGTTAAACACTGAGCCTCCAGTCTCTCACTGCAGCAGACAGATGGCATTCCACACATTTCTTTATTTAAACTATTTTTACCCCGACTTTCTCCTTAAAAAGACCCACGTTTGGTGAGTGACTGCGACTCTCACGGCGTAACAGGTAGCAGAGGACTTCCTGTTGCTGAACCTCTTTTTGAAGAACCTCCAATATCGTTCCAAAGGTCCAAAGCTAATCTGAAGACGTTTCCCAACCCATGCGGTGCTATGACCCCTTAACACAGAGGTGTGTAAATGTGGCCTTCCAGAGGCTGTTGTTGGCTACAACTCCCATCGGGCCTAGAGACTACAAGGAGGAAACATGGGAGCGGCCGCCTAACACACCTGGAAGGCCACGCGATGACCACCTTTTATCTAGACTGGCTCCCAACCTTGGGTAACCCAAATGTTCTTGCACTACAACTCCCAGAGACCTTCACCCCTCACTGTGCTGGCCAGGATTTCTCGGAATTGTAGTCCAAGAACATCTGGGTTATCCAAGCTTGAGAACCACCGATCAAGAGCACTACAGAAGCCTCTGACCTACACCCAGCAAACTCATGCACTCATTCTCACGTGTTTTGAAAAGTGCTATCCACACTTTGTGGTAGAAAACACTTCAATATACA
The DNA here is from genome assembly GCA_037013535.1 of Intellagama lesueurii. NCBI lineage: Eukaryota > Metazoa > Chordata > Lepidosauria > Squamata > Agamidae > Intellagama > Intellagama lesueurii. Next base: position 17,401,725 of record JBAJHW010000012.1, on the reverse strand, counting down.
TTTAAAAAGTACATTCGACAAGACTTAGCCTGGGGAGGAGGCACTGCTGGGTATTAGCATGGATCTCTCTTCCCCAAGAAGGAAGAGAGATCCATGCTTCTTAACAACGAGGAGACACACACCCCCAATCTGGGTCCAAGACCCTGCTCACCTCGGCCATTTCTTTAATCTTTTGTTCGTAAAACTCCCGTTCCAGCTGAACGGCTGGGAGGAGAGAGAGGGGATCATAGCTCCTGCAGTGCCGCCGCTTGTTCTCCAAGAAGAACATGCGCTTTTCAATTTTCATATCACCTGAAACACAGTTTGAAAGAAGGGCCGACGCTCAGTTTAAAAAAAAATAAACAAAACCAAAAGGAATATTAACAGGTTAAAAAAACAGGAGAGCAACGGCTCCACATAAAGTACTTCTCCTTGCAAATCCAAGTCCCATTTTCATTTAACACCAGGGTTACTTGTCTTCTTGTTGATAAAGCTTCAGGAAGTGAGGGCAAATACGTTACTCCCATTTTACAGTTGGGGACAACTGAAGGTTGAACCCCTTGAAGGAAACCACACTCAATGTATTCTCGAAGGCTTTCACGGCCGGGATCTGATGGTTGTTGTGGGTTTTTCGGGCTCTTTGGCCGTGTTCTGAAGGTTGTTCTTCCAAACAAACTGCACCAGAGCAGTTCTGACTCCTGTCCTCTGAAGATGCCGGCCACAGAGACTGGCGAAACGTTAGGAAGAACAACCTTCAGAACACGGCCAAAGAGCCCGAAAAACCCACAAGAAACCACACTCCTCCTTCTCTCCAAGATATAAAAACCAGAGCTCTGTGGTTAAGAGAAACTGTTCTGCTAAGAGAAGGTAATCAAAATTTGAAACAAGGAGAACTGAATTCTATCAGAAGCATTGCTTCTGATCAGTGGAAATCCTAGAAACCTGCTCTTAAACCAAACAGCAGCCACGGCACAAACAGCGAACACTTACCTTGTTCGAATTTGAAGTCTATGTAAGAATACTGGTTCATTTCTTTCCTTCGTTTTCGCTTCCCACTGGTTTCAGGAGACATTTCCTGCCATTTTTTGATGGCATCAGAGAAGGCCTAAAGAAAGGAAGTGAATACAGGTACATGAATGCAGGCAGACACTTCACAGCCGTTTGCACGTGGAGAGGCTAAGATTAAACCTCGTTCTGGGTGCTCCCTTCCCGGCCTGGTTATAATGCCTGTTTCAAATCCAAACTCACAGAGACCTTGGCACACAACGGTGTATGTACAGAATGCAAAGTTTTATGGACAGGGGGAAGTGAGTGTACATGTCTCTAATAATAACTAGCAGAATTGATCAGAATGACATTGAACCCAAGCACTCACAACCACAAAGTAGTCTCCGTCACTATTTAGACTGGAATGGTCCAGCAATGCCCCTTTCTCCAGTAAAGCCAGCATGGACCAGTGAGAAATCCAGTCCAAGCGTAACTCAACTGTTTGACAGAGAAAAGTTCCACATGCCTTAAAGCTGTCTCCAAACCTATAAACCTGGAAACAGTCTATTTTAGACTGAAGTGCATCTCTCGTCTTTCTGCCACAAAACGGCAATCAAGATGACGAGTAAAATCCAAATAAAAATGCAATGAAAACATAAAAACAGACTAATAGAGGTCTGAGGATGCATAGTAGTAAGGGTTAAAAAAAAAAACAGATTAGAAACGCAATTTAAATACCCCAATGGGAAAACACACAACCAAGCAGAATGCCTTTGGCAACAATCCAGGTTAGATGCCAAAAGCAGTTCTGCAAAAAAAGATATTTAGTAAAATCTTTTTCAGTTTGTAATTACAGAGGGGTATATCCTGGGGAATGATTTCTTCCCCTAGGCTGTAAATCTTCTAACCTACGCAAAAGGAAGCGCCTTTACTGCTGGGATAGGGGTGGAGATTTTTAATTAATTTGTGTTGGGGTTTTTTTTTCAAAGCAAGAAGTCCAGAAACCTTTCGTGTGATTGCATAGTGTCCTTTGAGTTCGTGGAGTGCCCATTTGATGTCCTGGCTGCTCAGCATCTTGAAGTCTGCCATGAGGAGGTCGGCCGCTTGGATGAAACAACGTTGATCAAGTGGGTCCAGTTTGGAGAGATCAAAGTAGTCTACTTTAGGCACCTAAAAAAAGAAAAGAAAAAGGAAGGCCGGAGGAAGAAGCAAATCAATATATTTCTGACCACTTATCACATTAATTAAAGGCATTCAAGGTAGCATACAAGATTCTACTCCTCCTCGTTATTTTCTAAACAATCCTAGCATACAGATTGATTGACCCAAAAGGATCGCCCTAGTCTGAATATTTATTTATTTACATTTCAGTGCCGCCTTTCTCTCCATTAAGGAGCCCAAGGCAGCTCACAAGTTATGAAAACACAACCACCTACCCTTCTCAAAACTGCTTTTTCTGTCTATTCTGGGCCAAAAGGCACCCATGAAGAAGCTCTGAAATTTCTAACAGAATTTACAGCAGAGTGTGGTGGGTTAACAATCTGAGCTAGAAGCTGGAATACCTCCCCACACACCCATGGTGAAAGCTCAGCTTAGTCCAGGACAGCCTAGGTAATTTCAGCTTCTGCCTCTGCACTATGGAGATAATATTACTAGTCTACCTTACAGGACCGTCATAAAGATTAGTTTGAGACAGAGATGGGTACGAACTGACGGTTTGGCAGTTCATGCTGGTTCATTTATTGGCCGTACAGCTGTTCGGCGTTTCAAAGACCTGCCTCCTCCAGCAGGCGCCCACTCAGAGGCAGTGCCCGGAGGAGGCGGGGCAGGGGAGCCAAGCCGCTGCCTCTGATTGGGTGCCCACCAGAGGAGGCGGGGCTTTGAAGCACCAAACACCCGTTCAGCCAATAAACTGCACAAATAATCAATTCATGCCATCTCTAGTTAAAGCACGTACATGCAGTGCTTTGAACACCTCAGAAAAAAAATCTACACATAACTAGATTTCTGCTCCATAAAAGGAACGTAAATTATTTTAAAAATCGCCATCTTTTCATAAATCTCTTAACTGTACTCATTTCCATCCCCGCAGAAAAAGAGTATGAATTTTTAAAAGACAAAATTAGCCCTAATAAATATTGCTCTGTAGCTACAAGATGCACATCTAAGAATTTCCAACATGCCTTTGTCTCATCTTGGCTGGAGAGCAAGCTGCTATTGGGATTTAACACCACTCTGCCTTCCTTCTTTGGATAATCTGGGTTTTCCAGAAGAAAATTACAAAGTCTGCAAAGCAAAGGAACAGAGGCACTTACTTGGAAAGGTGAATCTTTCACACAGATTTTTCTGCAACATTTCACACCCTTGCCTTAACAGACAGATAGGGCTTGAATGGTCTGGGGGTAGCAGCAGATGAAAAAGAATTAAGAGAAACTGGCGCACAACAGGGAGGCAAGGAGAAGAGTCAGACCATGGATAAAGAGCTTGTGGCATCAAAAAAAAAAAAAAAAAAAAGGAGAGAGGAGGAATGGAACAAGGTGTAGCAGGAGGTGGCAAGTACTACAGCATGAGCAACTTCTAACTTTTCCATGGATTCAAGGACAAGGAGCTGGACTCAGATGGATAAGGGCCCTCCAGAGTTACTTGGAAGATTGACTGATTGATTGATTGATTTCTACCCCACCTTTCTTTTTTAAAAAGGGCCTAATATGGCTTACATCATTAAAAGACAATATTTAAAGCTAGAAACAATGTGTATACAAATATTAAAAAGGAACAAACAAATACCATTCTGATAAATGGTAAACAAAAGCAATAATAAAGATACATTCAAAGCAGTAAGGCATAGCAATCCATTTAAAAATCCCACGCAGGCAGCCAGTCACTGAGGGAAGGATTGCCTGAAGAGAAAGCTCTTTGCCTGCTTGCAGAAGGACAGCAAAGATGGGGCCAGGCTGGCCTCCAGTGGGAGGGAGTTCCAGAGTCTGGGAGCAGCGACGGAGAAGGCCCTCTCCTGTCCCCACCAAATGCCCCTTTGAGGGTGGCAGGAATGAGAGGAAGGCCTCTCCTGATGATCTCAACAGCCGAGCAGGCTCATAATGGGTCTAAACTACAATTTACAGAACGTCCCAGAATTTTGGGGGCTGTTGTCTGAAAGAGAGCATTTTCCAAGCTGTTTATCACTCAACTAAAAAAAGTCTTAGCCAATCCATTTGTAAGCAGGCTAGCAAAAACAAAACTCAAAGGCAATCCTACAATACTGGAGTCCAGACATACCCATATTTTAGAAAAACAAAGTTTACAGCCAAAAAAACAAAGGTTACAGCCATACATTTTGGTCAGTCAAACATTTTTCATTATTTTCTTGCCAATCTGTCTTGTTCCCATTTGAAACATGGCTCCTCACCTCCAGTTAACAGTGTTTCTTCAAACTATTTCAACAGGATTCAAAGATACTGGAAAAATCTTTGCATTCGGGCAATGCAAACTGTTACATTCCGCAGTTCTGGAAGATGGCCGTAAGAACATTCAACATTTCTAGAAGATCGCTGTACGGAAATTCATTTTCTTAACCATACCTGTCCTTGTGGCACCAATGAAAATGAAAGAATCTTTTGTGCCTTGCTTTTTGACATTTTAAGGATTCACCTTACATAGCCTCTCTCTCCTTTTTTAAGTTATCTGCCATGTAGATTATTTTGAGAGTCTTATTTTTGTCAGAACAAAGATTGTTTTATTGTAAAAAAAATGAGGCAATGTTTCCACGTAGGAAAATTAAGGAGTCCAAATGTTATCTAGACAAATATTCTGATATGTGCTAGAATACTGTATTATACAGTAATTCTTTTTCACTATACATCAGTACTGTTCTGTATACATGACATGTATTAGATGCACGCATTTTAATCCACCTTCATCTATAACTTGTTGTTTTCTGTGCATTTATAGTTGTTTTGTCAAATGCAGTACACTAGACTAGACTGATAATCATTAACAGGTTTACGCCACAAAAGCATCCATGCTTACATGTTTAAGTCACAGCAGTTTTTGCTCTGTATAAGTTCCTCAATATACTCTCTTGTTGCATCTGGAAACCTCGCTTCCTAAATAGAGGAGGAAGACACATTTCACTTTGGCTGACAGGCAGTTCAAGAGAAGCGTCACACTCAGCAACAAAAAGCACACAGAAAGAATATTTGGATCCAGGTAAGATAACAGTTATAAACGCATCAGGTCTCAATGCAATGTTTTCTACACTGGGCACACAAAACCAGCCCTTGGAATAAGTTAGAAACATTTATGTAATAGGCTTTATTCTGAGAACACTGCGATTCGCCTTTACCAGACAAGCTGAAAGTCTACTTATACATTTAAAATATTTCTAAACTACCTTTTCACCACGGCTTCCCACCGCAGAATGAAAAGGACACTGAAATTTTTCAAACAAAAGGCAAACAGTATAAAATGAGGTGTTAACTTTGCACTGCAGGGCTCGGTTAGATCAGGACAGGCAAAATGCAGCCTTTCCCAAAGCTGTTCCTCAAGGTTGCAGAGTTCTCCTGAAGTGGTTTAACATCAACGTTTAAACAGTGCACTTCCAGGTTTTCACCACACTTACGGTACGTAGTTCACTAGCTTAGGCTGATTTATAAATCCATCAACCTGATCACTTGGCTGAAACTATATCCAGTGAGCTGGGAGGAGGACTTGATGATTCATCAATCATTCAGCTCTTTAACTGAGCAAGGTAAAGGTAAAGGTTCCCCTTGACATTTAGTCCAGTCGTGTCCGACTCTAGGGTGCGGTGCTCATCCCCGTTTCCAAGCCATAGAGCCAGCGTTTGTCCGAAGACAGTTTCCGTGGTCACGTGGCTAGCGCGACTAGACACGGAACGCAGTTACCTTCCCACCAAGGTGGTACCTATGTATCTACTTGCATTTTTGCATGCTTTCGAACTGCTAGGTTGGCAGGAGCTGGGACAAGCGACGGGAGCTCACTCCGTTGCGTGGATTCGATCTTACGACTGCTGGTCTTCTGACCCTGCAGCACAGAGGCTTCTGCGGTTTAACCCGCAGCGCCACACGTCCCTGTTTAACTGAGCAAAGGGTTAGGTTAACATATCCTCATTAGAATGACTTTTCTAGGGCTCTCTGTGAAACATGTCATAGAGAAGCACCCCTTTAAGCCACAACTTTCTCACTTGGAGGCAAACCCCTGGCCAAACATGTCACAAGAGAGAGCATCCATTTTCAACACCTGTAATGCAGCCTTACAACAAGAGTCAGAAGTTACTAGTCCCGAGAACGTGCAAAAACGTGAAGTTTACTTCCATGAAGGCAGGAAGTTCAAAACCACTGTAGTAAGGTGTGATTTATACAAGATGCAACCTTTCACCTACACAGACTTTCCTTGTGCACAGGCCCAGTCTAGTTTAAACACACTTGCTGAGGGCTGGCCCATCTGAATGCTGGCTTAGGCAGGCCCATCATACATTTAACACACATTCAGAGGGCATTCTCTCTTAAGTAATTTGCCATAGCCTGTGATTGTCCTGGCCTCCGCATCTTGCATTTAGCGTGCTTTGTTTTGTGGTTGGACTTGCTATGCGAGTCTGACGACTAAAGCAAGAATCCCATTGTGCAGATTAAATCAGAGGGAACACACATTCCCCTTCACTTCTGATTTGGCCTTGAAATCACATACGGATGGGGCAACACATGGATATCTGGGTAGGATACTTCGGTTCCGCGTAGATTTCAAAGTTTTAATGCTTACGTATAAAGCCCTAAACGGTTTAGGGCCTCATTACCTGACGGAACGCCTTCTCCCACCTAGATCTACCCGTATCACCCAATCTAACCAGGAGGTGAGGCTGAGGAGCCTAACGCCAAGGGAGGCCCGGAAGGAAAAAACAAGAAACCGGGCCTTCTCGGCAGTGGCTCCTCGTCTTTGGAACAGCCTCCCTCCTGAGATTTGCATTGCCCCGTCGCTGGGCATCTTTAAATGCCAACTGAAAACCTGGCTGTTTAAGCAAGCCTTCCCTCCACCCACCGTCTGGATTTTTGTTATTTTGTGTTTTCTCCCATCTTGGATCATTGTTTATTTAGTAATATATTGTTATGATTTTAAATTGTTACATCATATGTTGTTACCCGCCCAGAGTAGTCTATATGACTAGATGGGCGGGCTATAAATGTAATTAATTAATTAATTAATTAATTAATTAATTAATTAATTAATTGGAACCTTCCCAATCCTCTGTCCCACAATACTCACGCAGGAGATAGGAATACCACCACATTTCATTCCCCGGTATTGCTTTACCTCCCTTTGCAGCAAAATTGCTCCCTCTCTCCGTTAAGGCAATGCTTTTTTTAATCAGGGATGTCCACAAAGCAACACACTCACGGTTTCTCTGACGAGCAGAGGAATGAAGTCTTTGTCCAGCTGAACAGCACCTTCTCTGGGAATCTCGCTGGAGCCGGAATCCAGAGAGCCCTGGACTGGAAAAGCCGGGCCAGCCTGTTCATTTATTGCTGCTTGAGGGCCTCCCTTTTCTTCCGGTGGGTGGGCCAGCTGAGGGGAAGCCGGCCCTGGGATTCCATCCTGCTGGGGCTCGGGCCTGGGAAAGGCAGGGCCAGGGATCTCCTCTTGATACACCCTTGGCAGCGGCCCAAGGTCCTGCCGAGGAGCAAGGAGGTCAAGCACCGCACGGATCTCCTCCTCTGTCGGCTGGAAGTAAGGGTGATCTCGATGAGCGTTCTCCTCGACGCACTGGACGGAGCCGCCGAGGTTTGGCACTAGCTGAGGCTGCAGTTCCTGATCCCTCTGGGGTGGCTCCTCCGGATCAGCCACCAGGACCACTTCCTCCAGATTAATCACTTCCTTTTTACCGCTGGGTCTTGCCTCTTGCGTCCGAACCACACTGGGCCCAGGCTCCGAAACAGTTCCACCGAGCTCCCTTGGCTCGGGGGACTCGGGCAGCTCCAAGACCTCTTCCTCCCTTTCGTGCCTGCCCCGGGCCACGCCGCTCGCCTTTGTGCAGTTCCGGCGAGCGCCGGGTCGCCTCGGAGAGGGAGGGGTCCTCGCCTTCTGCCTCTCGGGAGGCCCGGCTGCCGCGTCGCCTTGGGATCCCCCCTCCCCTGACTTGCTGGCGCTTTGCCAGGGGGCAGCAGGTCGGATCACGTTGGGGCGCAGCAGCTTCTTCGAGGCAGGCTTTGAGAAAAAAAAAAAGAGGGAAAGGGCCGTTAGATGATGATGACCGTGTGGGAAGTTGCCTGAATTGCCAAGTCACAGCATTGGTCCCAGCGAGCCCAGCCAGCTCACCTCTGAAGGTCCGGCGCCGTTTTTCCTTCACTCCTATAGCAGGATTCTTTCCTAGGCCGACCTGGAGATTTCTGGCATTTCCTCAATGGTTCCCCCATCTGAGTGTTAACTGGGCCTGACCCTGCTTAGCTATCAAAATCATATTAGTGTGTTCAAGGTGGCAGGCAGGGGGGCCATTCGGATTTTCACAAATTACTGTACCCCTTTGCCTTCACAGCTGGGCAGCCTGGGGGGGGATGGGAATCAAGACCACCAACAGCTGGAGACAGGGGGAAAGTGGCTCCTTTGAAATGACCGCTGCCCAAATCGTCCTTAAACAGATGGGGTATTCTTGGAGCAGAAAGCCCTAGAAGTAACCTTTCCCCCTTCCTAACTGGAGGGCAAAGGCTTTAGATCTCTGGGATCTAAAATATGAATACTTCTGTCTTTCTACCTGATAAGAGGCTTCCAATCTGCCTTGGATGCTATACCTCGTGAAAGGGGGGGGATGGGAAAGGCCACAACACCATCCTACCCTTAAGAGACCTGGGTTTAAATAGGTTCTCTGTCATAAAGCTCACAGAGGTCATGACTCACTTCGTAACTGTAGAGAAGATAAAGTTGTAGGGATCACATACACCATTCTGAATTTCTGCAAAGCAGGGCAATATTAGTTCCCCCCCCCCCCCAAATGTTCAGATTAAATGAAATGGAAGGGGGTAAAAAAAACTTCTACCCTGTCCAAAGGATGGGGGATAGCAAATGACTACAAAAGAGCTCCCAATTATCATTACTGTTTCTTCTTTTATTAAAGAATGATGCTTTCTTCGTATCTATCACTGACTTGCATGACAGCCCAGCAAATCTGAAATCAATCACAAATATCTTGTGGCCTAACACCTTACTATGGTCCATACACACCAAAAGATACCTGTGGTATCTGAAGGTTATCACAAGTATTTGACAAACTGTCTTTTGCATATTTTGATTGCCATTTTTCTGGTTCGTGGAAACAGTGTTAGATCATCATCCGTTTAACAGTTTAGTCGAAGATCTGAGTTTGGTATTTCAAGGGGGGGACTGTTAGTCTGGTACAAAGGTACCCCGGACAAAAGTAAACTGTGGACATATGGACCGAACTGATGGCCTATGGAATGGCATCGAGGAAATCTTTGGTTTGCTTCCTACACAGCACAACGGACGGTGGGCAAGGAGAGCTGAGGATTCATTCCAGCCTGGACTTTAGCATGATGGAATGAGCAAAGAAAGGCAGATGCAGGATTGCTCTGGCAACAAGGCTCTCCCTGAGCTGGAAGACAATGGAACAGTATGGACAGACTACCAGGTCGAATACTTTCAGGGGCTCCAGGCCCAGCGTGTACCCAATAAGATGCTATGGTCACATCATGTGCCACAGGACAAATGGGGTGGTTTATTTTCTGGGAATAAAGAAAAGTGGTGCAATGCACTTTTCAGAGGTTCAGAATCTCCTGGAGTTGAGCCTGTTTGATGGAGTGGCAAGAACAGTTTGCAAAAGCCTTTGGAAGCTGCTGCTAACAGCTTCCAAAGCAACATTTTATTGTTCAGAACACTTTAAACACTTTAAAAAGCAACATTTTATTGTTCAGAAGATGCTGACTTCTATCACAATAACAGCAAAAAGAGAGGGCAGAATGTTTCAGAACAACCACAGACTCTAGGATCAATTGCCGGGGAGGAGGCTCACTGCTCTTCTTCATTATGTGCTAAGCTCTCTGAAGCACCGCCAGGCAGGCATTTTGAAAGCCGAGTGAAAATTATTTTAGAATGCAACACGAGTAAGACTCCCAGTGTTTTACAGGGGCAGGAAGTCACGGTGACTTTTTATATGACTATAATATACACAACCAAGATAGGAAAAGCCATCTCAATCGGCTGCAGAAAGCCTGGCTAAAATGCTCTCAATTTGTGATAGGCTTTTAATGGGCCACAGTAATCTGGTACACAATTAAATAAGTCTCTTATTTTGACATTAACTCGTCAAAGAAAAACTACTTCCATTTTTAATGTAGAATGTATGTCAAATTAAAAGTACTTCCGAATGCTTGGGAATTAAGAGATTAAAAAATAAAGGCCAATATTTTAACTGAGCTCCCACTTAACAGAAAGGTGAGGTTGTGCTGTTTGTGCACACAGAGGGTGGGTTTCCTTCAGCAAGACCATTGCCTGAGCAAAAGCAACACCTGTGTAAGCAGCACAGTCCCGCCTTAGTCCACTGGCAGGACTTTCCATTCAGTGGCCAAAGACGGTATAAGCTGCATGGCAGGGTACTGCAGCCCATGAGTAGTCTGATTTTGCCATATTGGGGGTGGGGGGCACGGGACGTGGGAGAAAACAGTCACCTCCATCAAGATGACTACATCATCATCTTCCTCATCTTCCCACTGCCGGTGAACAGGTATGTCCAGCATCACAGGCAAGTCTTCATCCGAGGAGTCTGATATGGTGATAAGCCCCTCGTCTCTGTGGTTAATCCTGTCTGAAAGAAAGAGGGCAAACTTACCTACCGGCTGAAGGTTCACAGCAGCTCATATATATTTACTCTTCATTCCTTAACTGAAATCAGTTTCCTGAGTTTGCACGGTCAGAAAGTGCAAGAAGAAGCCCAAAGACGCCTAGGAAACTCTACAGCGTAGCTTCCAACTCAACACCCAAAAACAAAACTACATCTCGCACAGATCTTTAGTGCTGAAAATATACTGCCTTGACCACAGCAAGCCAGCTGACTACTGCAAATGGCAAAGGCAATGTAAAAATACAGTAACCAACCTAAACCTTGCAAAAACTGAAATAAGCAAAGGTTGGTTGCTAGGAACATGGCAGGACTTGGTTTTGAAATATCAGCCCTTTACAGCAGGGGATCAAGAACTTGGTATGACTACTATCAGCTGGAACCAGCATGGCCAGTGATCAGGGATGCAGAGAACCCAACATCTGGAAAGGCACTGGATCCCTCTCCTTGCTTTAGAGCTCTATACTCTATAAAAAGACTAGCACGTTCTAGAGGTGGTTACAACTGATGATGGATACTGTAGGGACAAGGATCCACGTAGTAGATCCTGACATCTGGTGAAAGTAACTTTAGTCGAAGCCTCCGCTACTTATTTAATGGTACGTCTACATCAGGGCAACATTCAGAACCTCACTTAAAAGACTAGCTTTCAAAAGACAAATGTTCCCCATGCACTGAGACACCTTTTGTTTGTTTTTCAGGCTAGATGTTCAAGGGGGGAAAAAAACAGATAGTAAAAACAAAAGTGGAAGGGAAGTAATAAAAACTGACTTTGCGTTTGTTTGGGTTTTTTAAAAATACTGTTTCCCTTTTTTGTTTCTCTTGAACATCCCATCTACAGACATGTTCTCGGCAACTCAGAAGCTTGCATCATGAAAATGAACACTAATAAAGATACTGTTCTTTTCATTTCATTATTGTCCAGCGTCTTGTAAGTGGCACGCACACATTTAACTAAAACTAGCCTGCACTGACATTCACAAGAGGGATGCGCAGCTGTGACATACAAGCTACTGCATACATCATCCTTCCATGTTTTTACTATTCACAGCAGAGAGAACCAGAGAGAGAGAGAGAAAGCTACCAACGTACCTTTCCCTCGGTGGCTCCGGAAACTATTCAGGTCAATCACATCTTCTTTTCCACCTCCTTCTTCCATGATAGAAAGCTATGCATGCAGGAGCCCAGACCTGGGCATGGCCCTCACGGTCCTTCAAGAGTACCTGGGAAGGAGACCATCATGGTCACGGTACCTGATATTTCCATAACAAAGAGTAAACTCTTTGTCCTGGAGTTTTACGCAAGATTTGCTTTTTTGCCACTTGCTGAAGACCGATAACAGAGTAAGAATTCACACTATTTCCGAGCTCTAGTGTTAACTGAAAGGTAGGGTCGGCTTCATGCAATCCATACAATCCTTGCCCAAATATGAGCTAATCCCATCAGCAGTTGCTAATCCCTCCTCAAACAGAACTTCTGTTTGCCTGAAGATCCACCCGGCAAGCACAGAATCTAATTTTTCAGGTGACATTTGCTTTCCTTAGGTGGCAGAATGCGGCACATGCTCACCCGGGAGCAAACCATGTTCACCACAGGGGGGCTGACTTCCAAGCCGAGACGCCTAGGATCAAATTTCTACACCTTGCAGGGCAAAAGAAAAACTGGCAAGTGGTCCATCAGAGGATGATTCAAGCCCAGGAAACATTCTGTCCCCGGGCCTCTGCCACGGCCCCTCTTTGTTGAGCATCACGTTGTGAACCACTGCTGACTTCACACAGGTAGTTTCTAAAAGGCACCACACAGCTATTCTTTCCTTTCCTCCCTGACAAAACGGGAGCAGGAGCCACGGGAAAACACACAGGAGCCACAAAAGGAAAAGACCACCGTTTGGTGTGCTGTGTGCAGTCATGTCCCATACAACTTGTGGTGACAGCGTTTTCAAAGCATCCAAGATTATTTGAGTGGTTTTACCAGTGCTGCTGCCTTCCCCACTCCACGAGTACACAAAGTTGTAGACAGAGAGGTTATTAGGTCTAGAAGATGGAATTTGTTCCACTCCCAAAGGAAAATCTTTGGCTCAAGAAGCAAGCAAGCACTTGCAGTGCTGGGAAAAACACCTTAGTAACAAGAAAGAGAACTGAGGCAGGAGCCAAATCAAGCATGCTTTTTGAGAAATGAAACTGAAAGCCCTCAGACCTCCAGGGCAAGAAACTGACACAAGATGATGGGGAACAGTTCAGGGAGTGCAGAGAAGAATAGTTTACAGCAGGGTAGTGGGAGTGCAGCTGTGTTTCCAGAAACTGAGATACCAAGCTGAACTGCAAGCAGTTTGTGTCACATAAAGGGAGCAGTATATGGGGATCTGACACTGATCACTTGAGGAACTGCAAAGCCTTGATTTCCCTATGAAATCGGGGAAGCTAGAAAAGACATCTGTGGAAAGTTTCCTTCAACCTCTGTTATGACTGTCTGATGTACGCCAATTTGCACTTGGAGATGCACAAAAAAATTATATTGAATTCACTTAAGACAATGGGTGTCCTCTGCTACTCAAGGGTGTCCAGTGTGACTAAAAATATAACTACCAAGATACAAACGACCAAGTTTAAAATCAGATAAAAGCCATACAAGAACAGAGAAGCAGTTAAAAATACCAAAACAACCCAGAAAGTAAAGAGAGAAAATAGTTTATATCATAACACACTGCAAAGACAGAGCTTTCACTTTTCAATGCAACTCCCAACACCTCCCAATGAGCCATAAACATTCCCAGGGGCAATGGGGGGGGGGGGGACTTTAGTGGTATTCTACAAGCTACTGGTAACTTTGAGCAGCCCCCACCTTAACTGACTGAGCCTTTTTGCAATGGGTTGGTCTGAATAGAAATCCCCACAGTTACCTGTGTGAGTTAGAACTGGCCCCTGCCACAAATTCTTTCTCTTAACAAGGTCACGGCCTGCCAGCAATAAGACGACTCAATCAGATGGCATTTTATACAAGAAGTATTCTCTCCTCTGTGCTCTAACAGGTCAGAGGTTCCCCAAAAGTTGACACCTCCACCAAGGGCCACAGAAGTTGAATCAAAATCAAATAAATCTATTGTCATTGTAAGTCTATACATAGTATACACATACAACGAAATTCATACAGACACCCAGAGACCAGACCCACATGAACACACATAAAAAAATCCCCAAACACTCCCCACCCACTAAAAATCCCCCACTAAAAATACAAACATCTACACCGCAGGCTAAGTAACACTGTCCAACTATTCACTACTGGTGGTCTTTAAGTTCATTATTAAGTGCAATGGGATAAAAACTGAAGATTGCTCCTTTGAGGCAGTATCCTGGAAAACAAGGTGGCAAGGGACCCAAGTCCAAAATACACCCTATTTTAGCACACAAGGGCCAACCAGAAGGCCAGGAGGGGGCAAGGTTGGCAGTAAACATACCAAAGAGGATCAGGAGTAACTACCTACCTATTTCTATGAGCTGCAAAATCAAGCCGTTTAATATCCTACCTAGACTACTGTCACCTCACACTCCAGGAAGAAGTTCCTATGTCTCAGTCCTATTCCTCCTGATGAAGCTTCAGCATATCACGAAGAAGCCTAGGGAACAGGCGTTTTTTTCCTTGGCACACTAGATTTCTGTGTGTGAAGCATCTCTCTTGTGGCAGAAGTGAGCATCTATCTAAACATGCCAGTTTCCAGCCACAACAGCAATATAGGTCAGAAAAAGCTTCAGCACATTTTTGAAAGTTTTGCACCCTGCTGATCAGCTGTGCCATTTGTTGTTCTTGGAAACAGCATTTTCATTTATTTATCCCTCTGCCCAGTTCCCAGAACGTCGTTACTTAAGAAAACACAGTTTTCCACCAAATGCCTTTTCTCTTCTTATCGTGGAACTGAAAAAAGACCATACTCCCGACCTGCAAAGTGAAATTGTGAAGAGCATCTGTGTTCACTCCCTAAAGGACCATGAGTTTTTGGCAGCATTCCCTGAAGGCAAATTTCTCACAATACTGCAGCATACCGTTAGCATCCTCAAAACTAAAGCAATGAGAGTGGAATTCTGCTGCATGTATTTGTTGCTGATATGTGCAATCACATAGCTTTCGGCTTTGGAGAAACCTGATGAATTATCGAGATCCAAAATGTCATATCCTTAACAGTGGCGCTCAAGTCTTGCAAACACGGCTTGGCTGGTTTCCTTTATGAGTCAATCCATCTCATGTAGGCTTTCCTCATTTCCTATTGCCTTCAACTTGTCTTAGCACTTCCATCTTTTCCAGGACAAGCTGATCCTGAGTATTCATTCCCAGGAAAAAAAAATAAGCCCTTGGGCTGTACAAGAACTGGCTTATCCAGCTGACACCAAGTAACAACACAGCAACCCGTCACCACCACACACACACACAATCTCTAACATAACACACTGAGCTTTTCCCAGCCAAGGAAGCTCTAGAAGCATGCAGAAGAGCAGGAATGTAGGAGGGATGAAGAGCTAGGAGGATGGGAGATGGCTCGTGGTTTTGTACACACAGGTAAACTTTTCAATTGTGTATATATAAGCCTGGCCAACAAGGACACAAGACACAAGTCTGTGCAAATAAGGAAGGAAACTTGCAAACGAACCATTCCTTTTACCTCATCACTGCCTGCAGGCAATGTATGCACAATATGTAACTAAAATCCATAGACCTAGGCAGGAAGGATTGCAAATATTTGGGGCCAGTAAAAAAAACAACTGCTCTGAAAGACAAGGGCGCCATTTCCATATCAAAAGACGTGCAGTCCAGGCACAGCTTAATGGCAGTCTCCTCTGCATATCCAAAGGTTCCTGGTAACAAGGGTTGAGCAAGACTCTGAAGTAAAGCTGGCATCAACAGGTGACTCTTTCCCTTGGGCAACTGTCAGGGGTCTGAGCTTCAGGAGTAACTAGCACTTGGCTCCCATTTTCTGGTGCTTCCATCTGCAGTTGAGAGTGCCTGACAACCACCATTTCAATGGCCCACAATGACCACCGCATTGCATTGATCCAGGGCATTATGGGGAATTAAACGGCTCCCAGCCAGCCCAGCGCGGATCAGACTATGATGTTGGCCACCTGCCGGGAAAGCCCACGGGGGAAGTACCAACACAGGGGCCTCTTGAGAGCATCTGGCCAAGGTATAACGAGGCCGGATGAACCGCCTCAGGGTCAAGCCAAAGGAGCTTCATACAAGACACATGGAAGTCTAACACCCCCCTCTCCCAAAGACCCAAAACCAGGCCAAAATATTCAGGTATCCAAAGAAATATATACAAGAGATATGACTCAGGCTTATTTAAAATCCCTGAGCAACCTGCTCTGAGAGGACCCATGCTCTAACCTAAGCCACTAAGAGGAAACCACGCAGACAAGCTTTGCTGAGGCTGATGGTAAAGAAAAGCAGCTGCACAAATTATGGATAAAGGAAGGCAAAGTAAGGACCGCATGTGTATGCCCCACTTCCTCCCCACAAGTCACTTCTTCTACAGAGACAAGTGGCAGGCACTGCCATCCCTACGAGTCTTAAGGGGTTGAGGTTGGCATGAAGGCCTGTGAAGAATGTCCTCCTCAATTTGACAGCACATGCTAAATGTTTCCTAGGAACCACAGATTCCCAGCGATTTCAGAGGCAGAAGAAAACCCTCTTCAATACACGAAGTAGAAACCTCTCCATCTATGAAGAACCAGCTGCTTTATCCAGCTGACGCCTACCTGCCGTTCATAACACTTTCCCTTGCCCTGATCACACCAAGTTAACATCTCAGATGTGTTGAAAAAGAGTTAAGACATTTTCAAACTAACAAGCTCGCTCGCACACGCACACCACTTCACACGCAAAAATTCTTAACTGGGACTTGTGGGAGTTTATTTATTTAATTTATATTCCACCTTCTTCCCTATCCAAGGACCCAAGATGGCTAACATAACGACAAGAAAGAACAATAGATTCAGGAATTAAAGTATTACATTTTAAATATATATATATATTAAAATATTTTTTAAAAACAGTTTCCACAATAGACCAGGAAGATCTAGGACACTCAAAATGCAATGCAAGCCATTCAAAAAGGAAAGACAGTGCCAGCATGCTCATATACAATACAAAATACAAGAGGAATAAAGGTGGCCCACACGAAGGAAGCTATTGGACCAAACATAACACACACACTTTCATACTATTTGTAACACACACATTTCTTCCAAGGGTATTTCATTCATCACCCCACATACTCCCTGTGAACCAGACCCCATGACACACTTCAGGTGAGGCACGGTATTTGCTTTCTCCTGCGCCAAGATGATTTCAGTGCAAAAATAAAAAATAAAACAAAAATTGTCTAACACAGTCCTGGATCCCCCAGATATTAGACTACAACCTCCATCAATTCCCCAGCCAGCAATGAGAGATATAGTCAAACAGCTGGGAATCCAAACAGCTGGACTAATCCAGAGTTAGAAAACATGCTCCGTGCCCCCCCTTGTCCCAGTGAGATGGTATTGCATTCCCAATTTTAATCTGTCCCTGGCAAGTTAGCAAATGGTGAGGTATTATAGCAGAGGCAGTTCATCCACACTACAAGGGCCACAGATTCCCCCAGCCTCTGGTTCGAGCCCTCCCTTGAGGTACACAGCAAGGAAAGGGCTGTTGAATGATCACACTTCTCTTTTCAAACGCTGTATGTGTTTTACGACACAAGTGGCCTAGAGAAAAGAGCATCCAGGATCAGAGCAGCAAAGGTGGCATGCCTACGGATTCAGAATTCACTTCCATCAAGTTCAACTGAGCTTGCCTTACACGTAGACCGACGAATGTAGGGTAACAGCTCCTCACACCACCAGTGCTGCAGATACCAAGGGATAGATTTTGAAGGTGGAAAATCTCTGAATCCACAAAGCCATCTTCCCCAGAGTCCCACACCCTCCCACTCCCCATTCTCCCCACCCTCAGAAAAGTTTGGATTAGGTTGAATTGCTGCCTTTGTTTTCCCTGCCTAGGCAACTCGGGGTGGACAGACTTTACTCATGCATTGAAAAAGGAGAGGGGGAGCTCATCCTTCCAATGACAAGCAGCTACTTTCCAAGGAGAAATGGAGCAACCATTTGGAGGGAGAAACATGATGACAGAAAGGGGTGGGGGGTGGGTGGGCAGCAGAACAGGGAGGACAGACGGGTAGACTCAAGGAGGTTTGTGAGAACAGGTGGAAGGGAAGGCAGCTGGGAGACGAAGAGGAGGAGAACTTTAGAGCAGGAACAAAGGGGCACCGAGGAGGAGGAGGAGGAAGACTGGAGAAGAAGCACAGAAGATGGGAGAGAAACGTGAACAGGCAAAGGTGGAGAAGGTAAAAGATTCAGGATGATTACAAGACAGCGCTTTAGGAAGTGAAAGCAAAACTTCCTAATAACTCGAGAGTCAGCCCAGAGGCACACAGTAGGATTTCTTTCTTTGTAAAGATGTACAGGCTTGGGGAAAACAAGAACAGAACGGTGACGGAAAGGGCCAGCTGCTGTCAGTAAAAACTGGACGAAAAAGAGGCTAATAAGGACACAGCACAAAAGCAAGAGGCACAAGCAGGGGAAAAGCGCAAAGGAGGAGACAAGAGGAGGCCAACATATTAGGAACACAGGAAACAAGCTTGCACTGTGTCAGATGATCATGGCTCCATCTAGCTCACTATGATCTATGCCTCTGCAGGGGGTTTACGGGGATCTAAGGAACTAGCAGCACTTGAACTTGGGACTTTGTGCGTAAACAGCATGTGCTCTATCTTCCTGGTTTCTGGGGGAAGGAGGGAGCCCAAGACCAAACAGGATGACAGAGAGGGCAAATGAAGCTGGTGGAAGAAACCGAAAGGGTCTCAAGGTTGCCAAAAGCAAAGAACGGGAAGGATCTTAAAAAGCAAACAAACAAGAAGGGATTTTTGAAGAACAAAAATGAAAGTACAGGGTCAGGAAGTTTCCAGGGCAAGAGAAGGGTAGAGACTGGCCTTCCTCTCACCTACTGGGATGTCTTGCACTTTTGCCAAGGGACGGTGGGGAGAAGGCAATCAGTAAACTGGAAATATGGGGGGGGGGAAGATGGAAGTAATGAGACAGGGGAGTCATCAGCAGGACGTAAGTTGGAATAGGTATGAGAAGAATAAAATGGTGGCAATCCAGTGCAAGAAAGAAACAAGAAAGTGGGTTTGGAGGAGGAGATGAGGGGAGAGAAAAGAGGAAAAAAAACAAGATTGAAACAAGGCTGCTGAAGAAAGACTGCTTGTAGGAACTGGATAGGAAGTCTGTCTAAGGAAGTGAAGGGGGGGGGGAAGCATGGATGGTGCCAACAGGTATCTGGTTGCAAAGCCAGAGGTTGGGAGTTCGAATCCCGACTATGCCTCCTGACAGAAGAGCCAGGGTGGGTGGCCTTGGGCCAAAAGCTTCACAGTCCCAGGGATGCCTCCAGAAGAAGGGAAGGGTAAAACACTTGTGAGCACTCTCTCTACCTAGGGAAGCCTGGGGGAAAAAGAGTGAAGGCAAGCTTCTGGAAAGGTGGCAAACCCTGGAGGGGTGGAAGTGGAGGACGAGAGGCAAGGAGGTAGTAGTTGGGGGGTGTGTGGAGAAGAGCCGAAGAAAAGTAGGAGCCTGAGAAAGTGAGAGGGAAGGAAGAGGAGTGCAAATGAAGGGAATGGGGAGGGGGGGTGTTTGAGGGAAGCCCCCCAGAGAATGCCAGGGACTTGAAGAAGTTTTTGGGGAGTGCAAGCAGAGGAGGGGGGAGGCGGATGATGTGTAGGGAGGGAGGGAGGGAGAGAGAGAGGACGAGCCACGGTGGGGGGGGGGGCAAAAGAGAAGAGTGCTGGGGGAGGAGAGAGAGAAATGGAAGGCAGGGGCTGGGGGGGGGAAGGGTGACATGGGGGAAGGGCGGCCTTGGGGTGACTAAAGAGGAGGGGGCAGGGCTCCCCTTCAGCCACCCCTCCTCCCAGGGAGACCCTCCCCCCTAAAGGGCAGGGAGGGAGGGAGGGAGGGAGGGGGTCCCGGGGGGGGGTCTCCTACTACTCACCAGCCCCGGCCTGGCTTCGCCTCACGGGCCTTCCCTCCACTTGGGCCGGGCCTCTCCTCCTCCTCTCGTCCTGCCCTCAGCCTCCCGACCCCCGGCTCGCTCCCCCTCCGAGCCCCCAACGGCGGCTCTTCTTCCTCGTCCCTTCCTCCGGTCCCTCCTCCGTCCCTTCCGCCGGTCCCCCCTCCTCCCACTTCGGGCCGCCGCCGAGGTCAACGGGCTGGCTCCCTCCTCCGCCTCCCTCCTGACGGACGGCTTGGCTCGGCTTGTCAGGCTCCTTCCGGCCTGCGGGCCCACCACGTGACCGCGGGAGAGCGAGGGAGACCAGCGGCGGGCGGGGACAGAGCGGCGACGGGGACCATAGAGCCCCCGAGAGGAAACAGGGGGAGCGGCCAGCGGCGCGTCTCTCTAGGGCCACGCGAACCATAGAGCTGCGGAGGGAGGGGGCGGCTGGGCCCTGCGTGCCAGCTCTCGGGGTCACGTGACGCCTCTCGCGGAGAGCCGGCGGAATGGGCTGTGGTTCCCTTGCGGGTTACACGCACGTGGGAACGTGGAGGGGGGGGGCTGCCGATCAAGTTGGGCTCTTCTCTGCTCCCCCAGCCGTGATCTGCTAACAAGGCGGTAGTCTTGAAGTGGCTTGCCCGGCTGGCAGGCAGAAGTACAACCAGTAGAGCTTCCATCAGAATCTGGGTGGGAGGGCTGCACCGGTTGGATTTCTGCATGAGCCGTTCTTGGGAAAGCCGCGCTTTCCTGAGTCTGAGAATGGCTTCAGAGAGATGATGGCTCTGATCGCAAAGAAAGGGCACCTTCCAAGCAGTAAATAGAAAACTGGTGACTGATGGCCCTCCCAGTAGAAGACTCTCCTCCCTAAAGCTGGACACGGGATACTCTTATCAGGGATTCCCATGCTTGGGTCCCCAGATATTCTTGGACTACAACTCCCAAAAATTCTGGCCAACCCCGGCTGGAGGCTTCTGGGAGTTTTAGTCCGAGAACATCTGGGGGAGATCCAGGAATCAGCTGTTAGAACTTTCGTCTTTATTTATTTTGAATTCTTGATAACGGATTGTAAGAAAATAGTTTATCCAGTTTCTCTTAAACCTGAAGTGGGCAGAGAACTGGTCAAGAGTTTTCAACACATAGACCTGCAGGTGACTTGCACTACTAGATCAGCAAGTATTTCTGGCTGGTTTACTTTACTTTACTTTATTAGATTTTTACCCCGCCCCCCTAGACAAAGTCTGATTTTTAACATCATTAATATTTTTAATGATGTTAAAAATATTAATGAAATCCTTTTTCCTGTCTAAGCTACTGAAATCAGCAAAGTGATAGATTTGTATGGGAGCCCCTCTCCGGTACTGAAAACTGTATGTTATGTGCTGTTGTTCATAACTAACTCCTTCTAAAATCTAGCACTACATTGTGAAATAAAGTACCCTGTATCAGGACGTTTTTGTTGCAGAGTTTTGAATTTTGGCTAAAATCCTCTAGCTGCACCGCCTAGGTGCAGGGACTTACCGAGCAGAATTGGCTTCAAGTCTCCCCAGCGTAGATCACCCCTTTTTGTCTCATCAACTGGCACTTACAGTCTCAATAACTCACTCTGAGACATGGGTAAAACACAAACAAGTTTCATTTCCTCATAGCTGACCAGATTAAAACAGTGTACTGTACAAAAACGATTGCTTACAGCAACAAGCCTCAACAGACCCACCGCCTGGTTCCACCAGACTCCTGCAAACTATGTTCTAACTGCACTCATCGCATAGCTAACTGAAAAGAGCGGAAAAGATTAAGCAGAGAGGTGTGACTTTCTCCAAAACTAGAAGCAAGGAAGGAACAACTGGCTACTGCAGGGTTGATTAACAGTCGCTCCAGCCCAGAAAGGACCCTCTCAGCCAAACCCACCAGAGACAACATACAAGGTTGAAGTAACACCAAGGATTTTTTTTAACCTGTTTGCTAATGTGGCTTCATTTAAAACAGTCTCACTTTTCATAATAATAATAATAAAAAAAATAGAGAGCAAAACCTGGGCCAACCCAGCCATTCTGCAACCAGACTGCCAACCATCTGATGGGAACATGCTGACCAATCATCCACAGACCAGCATCTTGGGATCTATCTTTAATACAGAAACTGAGCAGACTCTTCTTTCAGCCATGCCTTCTATAAAACGTACTGAACGTCCCAAATGAGGGGGTAGTTTGAGCATACCTGAAAAATCAATGAGATTCAGAAACCAATTGTGATCGACTGGGGGAAGGGTTCCCCCCCACAGGGGCCGGTTGCCATGTTAGAAGGGGATTTGGCGATGTGTAGTCCACAGAGTCATTTTCCCCAGCTCTGGCTCAGAGTAGCTTTCAGTATCAAAGCAACGTCTTTCCTATGATGTGAAATGACTATCAGTTTGGCATAATCAAGAGAAAAGCTGGATTCTTCTTTTGAGTCACGTGAGAATTAACTAACAGGCTGATAGGTTCAGTAATTCCTAAGGGCCCTTGGTAACTCTCCTATCGGGTGGATTTTGCAACCTGACTGTGGAAAACACCAAGCTTCAGGAGAAAAGCACAAATTCTCTCAGGCCACGTAGACCCACCTTTTCAAGCCTCTTCTGGGTCTTATTTTGAATTTCTACACCTCTTCTTTCTCCTAACACATGTCACGAATCTTGGCCACATTCGTTTCCTAAGAACCCTGCGAGGTAGGACATAATCACACCTCTTTTACACGTGAGGAATGAAGGCTGTGAGATAAGCAAGCTATTTGCTTCACCACCAGAAGTTCCCCCTGTCTATGATGTTGTGAAGCTTCTAACCTTGGAAGCCAATCTTGGGAAAGTTACTACCACCTTGTACTACCACTCCCAGAAACAAACTGGCCGTCTTGGTTTGAGGTCTCTGGGAGTCGTAGTTTAAAAAAATAAAAGGCAGTTTCCCAAGCTCTACTTGGAAGGAAATGCATGGGATCAGACTGGGAGATTGGAAGTTACTTTCTCACCCGCCACTGGTATAGGCTGTGTTGGAAAATTCTGTGAGTTGTGACATCAAATTGTAACTTTTCGTATCTCGGATCAGCGCTCTATCCAGCCCCCAATTTTAAAATTATTTCCCTGTGATAACTCTGTCTCCTGTTGCCTAGATAGCTCAGTGGTGAGATCGGGAGTCCAGCACCCCTCTGGGTCTCCTGGGAGAAGACCCAGCCTGGGTAGCCTTGGGCAAGCTGCCATGTCCCAGGGCGCCCCCCATAGGAAGGGAACGGTAAATCACTTCTGAGTATTCTCTAGGTGGAAAACCCTGAAAAAGGCTGCCATAAGTCACAACTGACTTGATAGCACATGGTTATTATTACGAACTCTGCTGTGTATCCAGCAGATGGGGCTCTTAACTTAAGTGGCATACAGTATTTCTTCTTTCCCTTTCTTTTCTCCAGTTAACCAGAGCAGCTTTTTTTTAATTGACCAGGAGGTGTTTATCCAGCACAACTGGACAAGTAAAAGGGTCTGTTTTAATCACAGCTGGCAAACAAACAGGCAAAGTATAGGATCGTTGACCACCCATCCGTCGCAACCTGTTATATGATTCCCATCTAGGCGTTGTATTGTGTGGTTGTTATGTACCATCACCACTGTGCAGCTCCCTCTGGCTAAGAACTGCTGGATAGCTCAGGTTTGGTGGAGTTCAATTTCCCATATGGATGGATGGATGGATGGATGGGTTGTTGTTTAGTCGTTTAGTCGTGTCCGACTCTTCGTGACCCCATGGACCAGAGCACGCCAGGCCCTCCTGTCTTCCACTGCCTCCCGGAGTTGGGTCAAATTCATGTTGGTAGCTTCAGTGACACTGTCCATCCATCTCGTCCTCTGTCGTCCCCTTCTCCTCTTGCCTTCACTCTTTCCCAACATCAGGGTCTTTTCCAGGGAGTCTTCTCTTCTCATGAGATGGCCAAAGTATTGGAGCCTCAGCTTCAGGATCTGTCCTTCCAGTGAGCACTCAGGGTTGATTTCCTTCAAAATGGATAGGTTTGTTCTCTTTGCAGTCCAGGGGACTCTCAAGAGTCTCCTCCAGCACCACAATTCAAAAGCATCACTTCTTCGGCGGTCAGCCTTCTTTATGGTCCAGCTCTCACTTCCATGCATCGCTACAGGAAAAACCATAGCTTTGACTATGCGGACCTTTGTCGGCAAGGTGATGTCTCTGCTTTTTAAGATGCTGTCTAGGTTTGTCATCGCATTCCTACCAAGAAGCAGGCGTCTTTTAATTTAATGGCTGCTGTCACCATCTGCAGTGATCATGGAGCCCAAGAAAGTAAAATCTGTCACTGCTTATCACAGTTTACTTACCTTATAATCTTATGTTATCTTCTAATATTTGTTGTGGTTTCTATTTTGATGTTGTGTGTGGGTGATCTCTTTATATGTCTGGCATGTTGATAATAAAATGTTCTAGAAAATAGCATCCCACAGTGGATCAGAAAGGCTAATAACCTCACCTGTTCTTCTTTTATGGGCCAGAAAATCATCCTTGCTCCAGGGTTGGCCTGAAAGTGCCCACAGAAGGAAAACAAGAGGTTACCTGAATTGTATGGGACGCCATTTGCATCGCTGTCATTGAACAGAACAGCAACGGCAATCCTTTTCAGGATTAGCAAAGAGCAGAATGGAAAATTACGTCCATCATCATCATCTTCAAACGGTAGAGCTGGAAGGGACCCTATGGATCACCACGTCCAGCCTCTGTTAAGGAGGCCTAGTGGGGAATCCAACTCCCAATCTCTGGCTCCACAGCCCAGTTTAAAAAAAGAAGAAGAGATTATTGTGCTTTTCAAGTTGCAAATGTAGACCACAGTGCTATTTTCATGATGCAAGACAACGATGGGTACAAAGTATTTCCTTTTACAG
This sequence comes from Intellagama lesueurii, assembly GCA_037013535.1. Lineage (NCBI taxonomy): Eukaryota > Metazoa > Chordata > Lepidosauria > Squamata > Agamidae > Intellagama > Intellagama lesueurii. Next base: position 17,376,928 of record JBAJHW010000012.1, on the reverse strand, counting down.
ACGCAGAACTGGAAAGGAAAGCGTTCCCCACCATCTCCGGTAAACTCTTCCCACGTTGCTCTCTGCAGCCTGGCCCATCCACCCTTTTTTGCCCTCACTTACCGACACCCTTTGGCCTTTCACATCCATGGCACCACTACTCCTTTCTCCACCGTTTCCTACTAAGGACTTACATGGCCTCCTGAACCCTAAGGGCAGGGGTAGACAACTTCTTGCCCTGGGGAGGTTTGGGCCAGAATCCTGTTGAGATCACCAGGTTGTAAAGGGCAACGGCCCAAGCCGCTCAGCGCTATTTTGTGAGCTGTTCTCCGTGGGATTGGGTGCACCGTTGGTGGTGCAACAGAGAGTCTGCACAAGTGCCCTTACATACCTGGTAAACCCCAGCAGGGTCCTGGCCTAAGTATGTATTAATTAACAATAGCCATGTGCCGTCAAGTCAGTTCTGACTTATGGCAACCCTTTTCAGGGTTTTCCAGGCAGAGTACTCAGAGATGGTTCACCACTCCCTTCTTGTAGGGGCACCTTGGGACGGTGCAGCTTGCCCAAGGCTACACAGGCTGTCTCTTTTCCCAGGAGGCCCAGTGGGACAATCGAACTCCCAACCAGATACCTAAACCACTGAGCTATCCAGCCAGCTAAACTAGGCTTCTGTCAAATCCAGGCCAAAACCTGGAATAGATTCCCTGCCCCTGTGAAGTCTGAACCACAAACTTCCACTGTTTACCAAGTTCCTTGTAGCTGAAAAGATCTAGGATTTGAACCTGGGACTTCCTGCATGTGGAATAATTGGCGCGGCCCTCACTGAGCTGCAATGGACACTCCCAGGTAAGCTTCTGTTTTCTGCAAGTTTACAAAACAGCAACAATAATATTGGACTTGGAGTGCTCGGTGGAACCAAATAGTATAACAAATGTATTCTGTGTGTTATCGAATGTATGTTGATCCACCTGCTGAGGCATCCAGATATTTTAATTTCTCCCCCACCCCAAGGTACATATATCAGGATGGGGTTTTTGTGCTGACAACATAAACTAGCTGGTTGTCTTTTATTTAAAAAAAAAAAAAAGCCAGCTGGCACGAATAGAGCCTTTGCAAACAGGCAAGGGGTTGGAGGAAGGTTACACACGCACACCCCAGCAGTGCTCATGCGCTCTGCCAGGCCTTGGCTTCATTTCTAACTAAACAATCTACTACGCACATCTACTCAGCCTCCACCACCTGATTGTCAAACTGCCTGGAAGAGCCAATCCTGGTTAGCATTGCCCCACTGCCAGAAGCAATGAAGGGGTTTCGTTTTATCTGTGGCTCCCCTACGGACATCAGATGTTTTTCTCATGCAGAGCAATCTTCCTGCTTGCTCCCTCTTTGCTTTGGGCTCCAAATTTAACAGCAAAGCAAGATGCCAAAAAAGCAGAGAGAGAACAGAAAGGCTTCAGCCAGTATAACATGATCAGGTCTGCCGTCCCATTCACAGCAAATCCAGTTCCTAATGCACGCCACATCTTCTCATCTCACCCAAGAGCGATGAAGAATGCATATTTTGGGATAGCTCAGATGGGAGTGGCAGGCACAAACTTCCTTGTGCCAATTTTAAACAGTAGCTTGTTCGGTCTTCAGGGCTGCAATAGGTGGTCTGGGCATGCAATGGCTTTGGAACTGATCTTTCCCCACTGATGGAAACCCTCAAATTGACTACATTCTTACAGACTAATCAATTGAAGTAGAATGGTCATTTTCTGTATTATTTGCAGATCCGTGGATAACAGTCAGAGAATAAGCCTGCCGAAAATGGTCACTTAATCTCTCTTTCATCACGGCCAATTAAGCTGGCAGATTCGTTCCAATCTGTACCTGTCAAGGAACCCCTGGATATGCCACTGGGTTCATTGCTCCAATTTCCCTACTGACAATTACTTAATACAAATTAAGTATTCCTCTGGAACCACTGGCCTGTGCCACTACTTTCTTTCAATTCCAAGTGGGATAATTGTCTGACAAGGCAATGGGAATACAAGGCAAGAAACCCAGAAGGAGCCCCTCTATTAGTGCATTAAGATTTATTACCATCACCACCACCTAAACCGATAAGGGCTCTGTCAGTTCTGTCCAGCTAACAGAAATTCACGAGGTTCAAGATTTGGTGGCTACCACCACCGCCTCCTTCCCTGTGAAAGAAACAAACTAAAAGAAAACAAAAACGATGGTGGCAGTCAAGAATGCTTCAGATCGATAGTGGAAACCTGCTTTAATTTTTGTATCGCCTTTCAACCTTTCAAGTCTTGTACTAGGTTTTAGGTTTTTTTGTGGGGTGGGGGAGCAATAACCATCTACATATATGCAGAACCCATCCCTAGGTGTCTCTCTCTATATATATATATTGCATAATATAAGCATCAGCTGAAGGGAGAAGCTGAAGAGCTTTGCTTCCAGATTTTAATTTGTTTTTGTAGGAAAATGAAGCACCCATAGAATTATACATACACACTTTCAAATGTTGAATCTATGAAATAATTAAGCATTCATTGGCAGCGAACACTGTCCCAATATTTTGTAGTCTTAGAAGCATGTTGTACTTTTTTTTTAAAATATGTACAACACGCTTCTAAGGCTGAAGCTTCCAGCAATTTAAAAAAAGACGTTTCACACACGACACATGCAGCTGTCTCCTTCGTAGGATGGTTACTGCAGGGACTAAATGCTCAAGCCTGTCTACTAGCCTATCTGGTCGCATGCAGACATCACATCGGTGGCCACAAAGAAAGGGACCTGAGTGTTTCCTTGCTGTGTTGTCTGAAGGCAATTCTTCCCTGCAGGAAAGAGAATATGGGGAAGTGTACCTTTGCTGTGCATGGAGAACGTCTCAGGTTTGGCTCCAGACTCCTCTTGTGAAAAGATCAGGTAGGACATAACGTGGGCAGCCTCCGGTCTCAGATGGTGCCAGTCCAAGTGAACAATGCCAGGAGAGAAAGGCATCGATTCTCACCAAATTGGTCCCTGCTGCCAGGGGCAAAGAGGGCTGCCAAGCTGGATGGCCTTAAGAAGAGGACTAGACAAATCCATGGAGGCTGAAGCCCTGAAGGGCTATTGGCGAGGACAGTACCAGAGTTACTATGCCCGCAGGTGGCAGCTGTTGGAGAATGGAGGAGGCAGATGGCACACTTGCACATGGAGCCTGTGGGCGGACTTGCTACAGGACGCTGGTTGCTCACTGTGATAAATGCTGGAATAGGCAGACCTTGAGTCTGACCCATCAGGACTCTTCCTACAGTCTTACGATCTGGTGTGAATCAGCTTCCGACGAGCAGATAAATGCAAGTTCCCAGACGTACCGCCATGAATGCAATTATGGTAAGTCTAGTAAATGGGTTTTATTAAGTTTTGTGTATCTAACACCTTGAGGGAAATGCATCAGATAACGGATTAAAAACACAAAACTTAAAGTTGTGAGTGTTTATTGCATATGTAACAAAAATGAACATGACCTCCTGGGCCCAGCCTACTATACAATCACTGTTTATTTCAGCTGGCTCCATACCCACGTTAAATAGAACTAGTATTTCTTTAAATACTTTGTTTAGACATAAAATGAAAAACATTAGTGTACAACTTTTTTTTTCCACAAAATAAAATCCGCAATAAAAATGGTGAGAAGAGTAACAAGGGTAGCAGCAATACTTAAAAACAAAGACGTTACAAAATAATAAGTTAAAAAATACATTACAAAGTGGTTGAGGAACAAAAAAAAATTTAACAGAGTAAAAATGAATGATGTACTGCATTTTCTGGAAAACCTTCTGTGCTCTACACAGTGTAGAATACAGGGTACTGGGGCTATGAAGGGTCAGAAGGAGATCTTTAATTAGAGTTGAGGTTTTATAAACCATGCCCAATGCTAAGCAAGCAATCTCTTTAAAAAGCAGACATTGGTCTACTATGTTCAGGTTTGATTTAGAACTACTCACACCTTCTCACTTTAAAAACACAAATGGAGTGGTGATTTCCCACATCCCTGAGTGCATAAATGCCTGATGATGTATTTCAGGGCAAGTAAACAAACAAACAAACAAACAAACAGAAATCCTACAGACATGGAAAGATTTGCATCACTCCACTTGGTGTTAGCTTTGCTGTTGCTTAGAGACACCAAAGACCATCTATCTTAGGAGGCTCTGACTGCGACCATCTGATGGGCCAGGAAGCGCACAGCGCTGTGAAACAGCAGCTTCACATCTCCTTGAGGTGGGAGATACAAGCATGCCAACCCAGCCAGGGACGCAGCTTTAGAGAAGCAGGGTGCTTCCTGTTGCTTTCAACTCATCCATCTCCCTTAAAGGTAGAGCGACTTCTGACCAAACCCGAACCTACTCCAGATGACATCCATCTACAAAGATGTGACAGTAAACAGAGATCAAGTTTGTTTGGGGTTCTTTGCTTGGATGGTTGAAATGAAAAGCCTGCAGCAATAGACATGTTAAAGCTTAGCTGTCTGCAGCCAGAAGAAGCCTACTCTTTCTGCTCATCTTCGTACAACTTCCTTTTTGGAGAAAGTGATGTGGGACACTCAGCTTGAGCAGAACAAGGGATCCATGGTGCTCTAGCTCGCACTTGGGTGGCGGCGGGAGAAAAAACACACCAAATAGGACCAACAGTTTGTCTACCTTGATTTCTTTCTCCAGTCTCAACCATCAAGATACAGAATGATTGCACACTCCCTATTTGGGCTCTTGGTTGATGGAACAGCGGCAGGAAAACTTGAGGGGGAAAAACAACAGGGAACATGAAGAAGGTTTTGGAGACGCACTTCTCCTCTATCTTCCTTGCTGCTACTACTATGGAGGAGCTGTCTGCACTGTGCAGTCTGAATGTTGATCCAGAACGAATTCTCATGGTACCTTGGGGCCTGGCTTCCTTGTTTGAAGCATGTAACCTGCTCTTGGCATCTGAGCCGAAGTCTCTGCTTCAGATGCCACTGGTCCAGGATGGGCTCCAGCCGCATGGAACATACCACCTCATCCTAAGAGTCATGCAACAATGGGTCTTGAATCATATAAACCATCAGTCCTACTTCTGCTTATCCTATGTCGCTTCGGTGCTAAAGGAAAACGTCTCTCCTCTTGCACGGCCCTCAGTAGTCTCGGCAAACCTGTGGGAAGCCTCTGTATCTCTAGAATCATCTTGCCCATTCCAGTTCCACTGAGACAATTCATCATGACCAGCAATGGGGCTAATAATCTCCAATGGACAAAGTCCATTCTCCACAGGCTTCTGGAAAGGTGAGTCATCAGAATTCTTTTGTCCAGAAGATCACAAGAATGTGTAACAGAAACAAAATTCCAACCCACCCACCCCGCATTTCCCTTCATATCCCCTCCCCCACACCTCCACAAATCACTCATAATGCAGTGAACTGGTCCCTTAAGTGAGACTGGATCCCTAAGTCCATTCCAAGTTAGGTCTCAGCTCACCTACAAAAAACCCAGCCCTTTCGCCACGTGGTGCAAATATCACAAAATAATATTTCTCAAATGTAATCCTCATACTTCCATCACCAAATCACAGACATTACAGTCAACTGCGCAAACATAAAATTCCGACAAGAATCTAACTTTAGTTTGTCCTCTTACAGTTTAAAGCTATTCTCTATGTCAATTTACTTCCTTGCTGAAATTGGCAATAGAAATATCCTTGTAGTCCAAAATGCAACGTGAGCCGGAACTGAAGTCCAACACGCTGTCCACATGGTTAATTAATATCTATCACTATTTGTTTTTAAACAGCAGGTGGGGGAAGGTTTACAAACCAGGTCTGCCTAGTTATATTTAATGCTTAGTCTTTTTGTGAAAAAATGTTCTGTTGCTAAATACTGCCTTGTTGCTCAAACTTAAAAAAGAAAAAGAAAAAGTGGTTGCCTACAATCACCTGAGTGCTTTGGTTCTTTTCCCCCAGGAAGTCATAGGAAGCCAATGAATTCATATCAACTTGAACAGGAGGCCTCCCTGATGGCAAGGGTGGCAGGAAGAGAAGCTGGAAAGAGGCCAAGATCAACGCACCCAATTACTCCGAATCTATAGGCTAAAACCCTTGTGTTTGACCTTTATTCACCACATATTCCTTTTTCAAAAGAGCTGTTCCTCATTCCTGACAGCTCAGGGACAGAACCTGGCTCGGTTAACTTTGCTTTCAGTTACTTCTTGTCAAAACGTTTTCTTCCATTTCAAATCAATGAACGCTTCTGAGAAAACTGGGGGAGGGGAACCCCATCTTTCAATCTGCTCATAATTAGGGCCTAAGCCCCTTGCTGTGTTCTCTGCCATATGCCAGTAATCACACAGGGAAGAGAAGCAAGTCCGCACAGCAAAAGCTTCTCACGTATGAAGCATCGAAACGGAAAGTTACATCCCAATTCAAAATGGCTCGGACTTCTTTCTTTTCCCTCTGAAGAGCCAAGCTATCGTTCTCACGCCAAGAGCTTCCTGCCGAGGGTCATCATCAGCTGTTGGTGTGCCTATGGACCTGCTTTCTGCTATCCATCCTTAAATGAATTTTCTGAAACGTGCAACTTGACTTTCCTGCGCCAGCCTCGTCTTCCATAGCTTTTGGACGCTACAAGGGCTGAGAACTGTGTTCAGACAAAACATCCATATACACCTACCAGTCAAAAGTCCTCAGCAAACCATCTCAAGATACTCAACTACAGTTTGATACTCCTATAAAAAAAGACCACAGGTCGTTGACCTTATCACAATATGTGTTACGAGTCTAGCAGAATATCTTGGGTAACCAAAACCAAATGCTGAACCTGGTTGCCTTTTGTTTTGCGGGAAATGAAAAGAAAAAGGGTTGGTGGGTTACTTTAACAAAAGGGAGAAAAGTACGGTTGGGAACCACCAACAAAAGCCCCCTCCCCCCCCCAACAACAACGACGCAGGAGGGGAAACAGCCTCAGCCTCCCCAGTTGTCGAGCGTCCCAATGCTTTGGACAAAAAAAGATGTTCACAGCAAGCATCTTCTTCCAGCTTTTGATTTGGTGGTCCATGAGCTAGTATCTGTTTCCTTTGGTTGCCCATTCACTCCACTGCAAACCCACAGGTCTCTTCCACAGCGGTCAGCAGCTTTTCATAAAGCTTCTCGTAGGACTCATAAGGTGGAATGTCAATTCGGTTAAAGCTGCAGAAGGTGGGAAACAGTGACATTACGATGTTACTTATTCTGATCTAACAAGCTCAAGAAGAATATAGCTTGCTTGGGCGGGGGAGAGGCATCCAGTAAAAAAAAAGAGCATGACAAGGCCAGCCTACTCATAAGCTTTCAGAAGGAGGCATGACAGAACTAAACATTAAACATTAAAGGATAATTTAAGTGTTCTGATACAGCACGCTGTATCTCTGTGCTGGGGCAAGTTCAGAATTTTTGCATAAAACAAAACGAGACAAAAGCACTGAGCTCATTAGAAAAGAGAGGCAGAATATGGAAAAAGGTCTTTGAGTGGAAACCTCTGAAGCGGACGAACAGAGTATTACTTTGTGTGGAAGAAAGCAATGCACCCAAAAAGTTATTGGTTGGTTTCCTATTTCCATGAGGAGATGGGTTTTTTTCTGAGGCTGGCAATGGAATAGAGGGCATGGAACCTCAGAAATGAGAGTGGAATAAAGACTGTAATGAGTTTTACATTAAAATGTTCATGCTTTGGAAGAATGCATACAACAGAATTCTGCGTTTTTAAAATGTGCAAATACCCACAGGTTTCCAGGTGCAAAGAGGGGGGGGGGGAAGTCTCACAGCCCAAAACAGAATCAGGGTGAAAAGCTGTTGAGATTCTGAGAAAAGGCAATGAGAATGCCGCTGACTGAGCTTCCCATCCTAAACATACAGGCACACTGGTCACCATTCTGTGCCACAAACTGCAGCTAATCTACTTTCAGGTGCAACTTCCGGCTGCCTTGGGTCCTTTTAAGGAGGGAAAGGGAGGATAAAAATATTTTAAACAAACAAACTTTTGTCATTCAGCAAAATCTAATGCTTTTTCTCCTCCCCTATATTCCTATATGCCCTGTCACTGTTAAGAGACAGATATGCACATGAACCAACTGCTTCTGTTCACTACAGGGAATCCTTTCCACAAGTGGAAGGCAATTTGGCTGTGTGAACCAGGGCAAAGAAAGCTGGTATTTGCAGGAACGAGGGAACGAGGGTGCTGCCACACAGAACATCCCTATGAAATGGCCCAGGTGTCTTGGGACTACAGCTCCCATTATTCCAAGGCTGATTGGAGAAGAGAGCAGTCATCGTTCGTACGCATTCAGGGCACCAAACTGGGGAAAGCTCATTTAGATACGCAACGAACACTTCCAAGATTATGAAAAGACTTTTTGCTTTTTGTGAAGGTTTGCCATTTCGCTTGGCCAGATGTGCACGCATGTGCACACACACACACACAAAATCCCAAAAAACATGTTGGGATGGAAGAGCAATCTTACCAAGTGTGAGCTTTTGGAAGGTTGTCCGTGTTTGCATCGATCAAATGGATAGTGAAGAGCCTGGGTCCTGCCGCGCCTGTAGAACCTTGCAAACAGACATTCTAGTTAAGGTCCTTCAAAAACGCAGCTCGAACACACCAGCCATTTCTCTGCTGCACACAAACCCTGACATCAGCAAGGCAGGGCAGAAAAGCCACATGGCTGTGTACATGGGGAAACACGAAGTGGGAATTAGCACACTTAACTTTAGAACAGCCACGGAGCACAAACTTTGCATGTGGAAGGTTTTGGTGTTCAATTCCAGCATCTCCCATCTGAAACTTTTAAGGAAGTTGTTTCTATGCCCAAACCTTGTAAAGACCCTGCTTGTCAAAACACTCAGTACTGGGCTAGACGAGCCATCAGTCTGGAGCTGAAATATATCCTTTGGACTACAGCTCCCAAAATCCCCCCGACAGTGCAATCGTGATCACGGGGCAACTCTATGAGTTGCATCAAAAAGACTCTGCTGCAGCCTGAGTCACTATAAATCTTTACATACAGAACTCTGTGTTCCTCCAGCAGAGGATTTTACCACACAGTTGGGACTGTACACCATCCTGGAAGAACCGATGGCAGGTCACCGGTCTGCACGGAGCAAGGCCACTGACCATTCCCCTGTACGAGCGTGCTAACTCTGCCTCCCTCTCAATCACCTTGCAAAGCCTTGAAGCCCTGAAGCGGAACCCGAGTGGAACCCGTCACAAACTGCAGCAGCCTCGCTCTTCTTTCCTCGTCAAAGGCTTCCACCGCTTGCCAGAACCACTTGACAATGTTGCTGTCGGCCATGCAGTGCTTGAGCCGTGTGTTGGACTTCCAGTCGTTCAAGTCAATCTTGTCCAGGCCACCGATTATAAGCTGATGGATCAGAAACACATGCTTTAAGTGTTAAGAACAACAATACGGCACTGAATATTTATATCTGCTGCATCAGACAGTAGACCTACAGTCTACTACACAAATGCAGCTCTTTTCATTTGCTATGCTGTCTTTTACAGTGAGGGGAGGCTTCTACAGATTCTGTACTGAGTCTTCTTTCCCTCCACAGTCCAGAGAAGGCCATGCCCAAGAACATTACAGCAAAAAAGAGAGTAATCTGGTCTCCATTACGGCATCATCAGTACTATTAAACTACTCCAGGCTCAGCCTTTTGCTTATTTATATACTAAATCCAGCCTCCTAATTACGGCAGTGTTCTTTATATGACTGAAACCAGTTTCAAAGAGGTAGCCATGTTAATCTGTTTCAGCATCTACAGAAAACGAAATGAAAGTGAAAACCAAGAGCATATTGAACACAGCCCTGTACCTTCAGACAGACCTTATACCTGGAGCATTTTAGCATTTTAAAAAATGGAAAGGATGTCTACTGCTTATTTTCCCTTTATGGGCTACAAAATGATCAATTAAGATGGTGAAAGAAGTAATTTATACCTCAAGTTCCTTCTGGTCAAACGGCTTCAGTAGGTGTTGAGGAATAAGTTCGTTGAAACCTTTTTGAAGAGCCAGGAACTGGGCTTCAATTCCTCTCATGAACCGCCAGTTAACATACAACCTGGGTCGAGGGAAGACAATATTGAGAACTGTACTCTGCCACAGTCTTGGTCTTATTATCTAAGAAGGGAAAGGTCTTTCCTCCAGCGGTACCTGACGTATTCTTTCTTGTTTTCCTCTGTAACAGAAACGTTTCTCCCATTTGGCTTGAGCTCATGCTGTAGAATTCGGCCAAATGCGTTGTGTTCCACACAGAAAGTATGATCCAGAACTGGAGTGATGTCATTTTCTCTGTCAACAGAAATCCAAAGTTATTATTATTGCATCTGTCAGGGCACATCCAGAAGTGTTATTCGCCAAACAGTTTGACAGCATGAACCTGAGAGACCATTCTTAATAGGATTTGGCATTGGGGAAGACCTTTTTATTTAGCTTTTAAATAATGATTTATATAGCTGGGTCCTCTGTGACCAACCTGGATTTTATTGTACTTGTGTGCAGGTAAACTGATATTTTTCCTCTGCATACTATTTATTTTTATGATACCGAATTTTAAGGTTGCATTTTATTCTTTGGGTTTTGTGGTCTGCCCTGAAAATCAGTGTGCTAAGGTGCCCCAGATAAGCATGATAAATAATTATAATTATATACATCCTCTTTTACAGTCAAGCTACCAGAAGGGACTTCAGACACCAGTGGCTGGAAAAGGAGTTGCAAAGGCCTGCTAAGTGGAATTGTATTCCCCTTCACCACATATAGAAACATGGCTCTCTCTTTCTCTTTCAATTACTTACAAAATCCAAACCAAGCTCTTGTGTAGTTCTGGATCAACTGATTCCAGATCAGATAATTGGATGGGTTTGCCCAGCAGCTGCTTGTAGAAAGGAACAGTGAAACCCCCGTTGATGTAGTGCCCGTGGAACACAGCCAGACCCATTATCCGACCAACAAAGTGGAAGTAAGACAGATGATCCTGCAAGAAATGCCAAAGAGCCAACAAGACCCACTCAGTCGAAGAAAAGCCCAAGGCTGACATCTTGTGGCTGGATTTATGCATTTAGACATTAACTGAAAGTTTAATTTAACCTTCTCAAGCCCTTGGGATTTAAAAAAAAGATGAGAAGTTCCTTTTTTTACTAGAAGTCCCAAAATCTCCCAGCTAGCAAGGCCAATACATTCTTATGCTACACTTCAGGCGTCCAGATGTTAATCATATAAAAACAGACATTCGAATTAAAATCGGATCCAAAGGCACCAACCAAGCTACAACCAGAAGGAAAACCTCAACCTGAGTGAGGCTAAATCGACAGTTTGAAGGGATGCTGCTTGGGAACGTCACTGGGCTGCGGCTTCTCTGCTCTGTTTTAAGTTTTCCGTTCTCTACTACATCGCTCAATAGGGCTGCGGGTCAAGGAACACCCTTAGTCCACCTGGGCGCTTTTGGAGGTCCTTCCCTCCCAAAAGCATTTTTGCATCTGCAAAATCTGGAGATGGGTCTGCTGAACCCTCCCCCTTTTCTTGTATGCGAGCAGGGCCATTTTTGTTGCCTAAGAAACGGCACTGCTGTTATTGTATAGGATGCTTTGCCTATCATTCTCCTTGATTTATGTACTTTATTTTATTTATTCTCCACCTTCCTCCCAGATACAGATACTCACTGAATTTAAAAGCCCACTTTTCTTCCTTTTAATATGAATGCGGGAGAAACAACTGTGCTGTGACAGCCACTTTCCAAGCAACTAATGGCTTTTCTCTAATACAGGTTTTCGATAGGATGGAAATCTTTTGCGGTATGCTGTTATAATAGTAAGTTCAACAAGGAGCCTTCTTCTTCTTCATCTTTATTTATTTATTTATTTATTTATTGTATTTATACCCTGCCCATCTGGTCAGTTGACCACTCTGGGCGGCTAACAACACTTAAAATAAAACGATTTAAATATATCAACAATATACAACATCAATAATCAATTGTTCAAGATGGAAAAGAAAAAATAAATAAATCGAATAATGGCTGGGGGGAAGGCCTGCTTAAACAGCCAAGTTTTCAATTGGCTTTTGAAAATGCCCAGTGAAGGGGCCATACGGATCTCAGGGGGGAGCTTATTCCAAAGGCGAGGAGCCACTGCCGAGAAGGCCCGGTTTCTTGTTTTTTCCTTCCGGGCCTCCCTCGGCGTTAGGCTCCTCAACCTCACCTCCTGACTAGATCGAGTGATACGGGTAGATTTTGGTGGGAGTATCTTAACCTGCAGTGGCTGGTTCTAAGGCAGATGTCTGGGCAGCTAGGCAGTAACGTATTTAAGAAAGCAACTGCCAAGACAATCAATTGGGAAAGGTTTAATTATTTCCTAACAGGGAAAGCTGAGGCTCTACAAATGAGACCACTGTAAAAGAGCTGATGCTGTAAGATCTTCACTCACGTGAGGGATGCCTACCTTCATATTTCCAGTTGAAGTCAGCTGAGATTGGCAGATTTGCACAATTATATAGAAACGCTATTAAACCAGGGGAAGTATACATTTTGCCACAGCTACATCTCTGTCTGAAGATGCGAACTGTGTGAACACCAGGAAAAGGGAGATTGTACCAGCCCCACTGCATGTGGCGGATAGGGCCCGTTCGCGCTGGACTCTCAAAATCATGTCACAATATGCAAATGGCAGGTTAGGTGAATGGGTGCAAAACAGCACCCATTTCCCCCCCCCTCCTTTGCCGTATGTGTTTTGAACATCTGCACAGGGATTATGGCTGAGATGCAAAGAGCTACTTCAGTATACCTAACCGTTTGTAGGCACATACATTGACAAACACAGGGCATCATGACCTCTTCCCCCACTTGGGAAACAGGGATCCTGCCCCATCTCTCAAATGTCTTTGGAACCTTCCAACTTCGAAAGTGGCTTTCTATGTGACTTCGGGCAGGAGGAACAGGATGGACGGTGCTGCTGCTTGAGAAATACGAGTTTAAAGCCCAAACCAACTCTTTCGTTCCTAGTCCAACCATCCCCACATGAGGAAGCTTTCTCCAAAACATGCCTTCAGACCAAAGCCCAGTCTTTCAGAATACTTACAGGATTGATAGAGGAGTCTGGGTTTATTTGCAGCGTGTAAATGTTATCTGTGGAGTACTGGAAGAGTCCATAGTAAGGATTCAACATTTCGTGGCACAATAGGTATAACCACTCCCTGCCAAAGAAAAGACACTTTTTTTGCCCCCAATACAGGTTTAAAAGAGACTTTTAAAAGGCTTTAAAAAGAAAAGAAAAGCTCCAGAGTCAATGCAATATATGGAGACAAATTGGAAGAGGACTGATAGCGCATTGGAAGTGGGCCCCTTTCCATTACCAAGTGATGATCTGTTAACGCACTTTCAAACACTGTGAACTTTATTGAAAAGCTGACTTGATCTGATTATCTGCTTCTGTTTATCTAACATGTTTTGCTCTAGTAACTGTTATCACACTACGTATACTATAAAAGCACTCTCCAGATGGTGTTGAAATTTGACTGGCAAAGAGAACACTTCTAAACAAAAGGAGGAATTAGTACATTTTGTAAGATGCTAGTTCCTGAAAGAATTTGGTAGCTCTCATGTGGTGACATATTCTGAGTTTTTAACTCGGGATAATAAAATAGCTTAATTGCATAATGTAGATCCCCCTGAAGCTAAACGGGAGACATTTGGTTAAGCCATACTAGAGGATTCAGCAATTGTCTAGACAGATTTAAAGTGCAGACAAGATAAGGAAACTCTTGCAACATACCAGTGATGACAAGGGAAAGGTCAAAAGGGAAGTGCTCCCAGACAAAGATTAGGGGATGTTATCAGTGGAGGTAGACAAAAGGGAGAAAACCCCTTCTTGCTCAGAAGGATTTCAGCCACTGGCACCTTAAGCCCTCAGAGGAGCTGGAAAGCCCAGGAAAGCATAACTCAGAAGTTGGGCGGTAACCAGAGTTACAGCAGGATTCCAGGATGAAAAAACAGACCCATCACCCGTGTGTGTTTGTAGTGCACAGCAAGGACCAATGATGGCAGGACAGGAGAAGAATAAAAAATGTCCCCCAAAATGGTCACAAGAAGTTGCTGAGCTCAGACAGTTTGGAGAGACAAACATATTAGTATTTTTCTGCTGTAGGAAACCCAGAGGCCTATTGGGCTTTAAAGTCTAGAAGAAGTATTTTGCGTGAGATATCCAACTGCTGTGTTTGCCAGTAATCCTAAATCACCCTTCCCAACCTGCCCTCCTGAGGTCCGTCACCACGACAGCCGGAAGTGAGGGGGGAAAATGTAGTCCAAAACCTCTGGAAGGCACCAAGACAAGGAAAGTTCTCCTACCCCTAGTCTGGCATTGTGAGAATAAATCTGCACGAGCGCTGGCTTTATATCCCTCCTTGCCTCCCCTTCTACAGCTGCAAAGACTTTCAAAGCATTCATGGTTTTAGACGAAAGAACAGAGACGAACAGGACTTTGTCTCACATCAACTGAAGTTCACCAGAAGCAAAGCCAGACTCTTAATTACTGGCTTGTTTTAGTGAACCACGGCTAGGTTTAATCACAGAGCTCTGAGGTGTGTGGAATCTTCAGGTCTCCTCCCTGACGCGTCCCAGAGCAGAAGTGTGAGGGTCTCATAAGCTCATCCTTACAACATGAAACCATGGCCAAGTAGTGGATGCTAACTCAAACATGATTACTTGGGTCATTTAAACATCCTTATTGGCAATATTTGGAGCCCCCTGTGAAGGCTCACTTCATTCATTTTAGGAAATACGGCTTTTACCTTGCTACTCCACCATAATCTAAGCCTTCTTCTCCTCGAAACTTCACCATCAGCCTCTTCTTCAGATCTTTTGGTCTCATTTTCATAATCTGGCGGTATGACTCCTATAGAAAGGAACTTAAGTATAGTCTCCGGGTATAAACACATTTTCAACCACAGGCACACTTTATGCATCTTTCCTGGCATCATAAAAGTCAAAGAAGGCCATGTCAACCTTCGCTTATCTAAATGGGGTTGTTCTTGCACAACAGGGTAGGTCACAACCCTCTAGGACAGTGGAGGCAAACCTTTTTGGGCTCGCGTGCCCAAAATGAGGGGAGGGGGAAGAAACCAGTGGCTGCCGTGCCGCCCGGAAGTCCGGAACCGGAAGTGGCGGTTTCAGGGGGAATCATAGGGACGGACCCAGAGGACCAGGAACAGGAAGTTTAAGGGGGAATCATAGCGACGGACCCAGAGGACCAGGAAGTGGCTGCGGAAGAGGGAATCCCGGCTGCCGGCTCATAAGGTTTGCCTCCACAAGGGAGGGAGAGTGGGCCAACACTGGCGTGCCATAAGAAAGGGCTTCGCGTGCCACCTGGGGCACGCGTGCCATAGGTTCGCCTACACTGCTCTAGGACTTCCAACGGTTTCTAAAATGATTCATGTTCCCTATAAATGTTTACTGACAAATGTCTACCTTAAATTAACTTCATCTGATTTCAGTTAAAATTGGAATCTATCTACATTATTTCAGGTTTGCAAGAAAGAAAAGCATGTGCTTTATATTAGATATTTATGGACATGGGGAGCTGGGGAAAGCAACGAAAACCAAGATCAAGAAATGCAAAGCTAACTTCACAGAAGCCAGGAACTCCCCATTACTTTGAGAGGTAATGGCGGTGAACAGCTCAGTGCACAAACATTAGTGGAAAGGTAACATGCAGAACTTGCAAAACAGAAAATTAAACAGTAGCATACAAGACTAAGCAAAGCCAAGACTAAGCTAAGGGGACAGATGTGATTTCTTGAACAGCAACATCTGCAGAAATTGAGAGAGGTTCCACTCTAAGTGGACGGAAGGCATTTAACCTCACAGTATCTTAAACACACATCTACGCACCTCAAATATTTCTTCCCTTGATACTTCAATACGGCAGTGACCAGCTTGGGGTTGCTGAAGGGACAGTTCATGCCTGAGTATTTTCAGCTTCTGTACCAAATCTCGTTCATATCTTTGTGCCGGCAACTCTTCGCTATCTTCCAACGACCCCTCGTTCGGCACTGGTAAAGGCTGGTTGGGTTCTTTGAGTTGGCATTGGTGACTTCCAAAACGAAAAAAAGAAGGAAAACATTACTCTTCAGAAGAAAGGGGAAAGTGATGCCACCATAACCTGCATAATGACATTCAGGAGGGGGGTGTCATTATGCAGGTTACTGCTTGGTTTCCTGACATCAGTATGTACGAACCAAGACTGTCTTTTCAGAATTACACGTAGAAACTGCTGATGATCCAAGGGTGCAAGTAAGCTCGGCAGTACAACAGAAGGGAAGCAACATGAGTGCACTGTAGCAAACACATCAAAGTCCCCTGTGATACAATAAGGACTAATTAATTGGTTGTGGCAAAAGACTGACTTGCGCAACTCAATTCAGGATGACACACACCCTTTCATCATATTACTAGGCTCAAATCTCTTGAGTGGCACCAACAAACCTCTTTCTCCTCCAAAAACAGGTCTACTTCTGGAGCGACAGCGTTCGCCTACTGCTCCCCCTGATGTAATGAGCTGGAGAACTCCAGCCAAAGGTTTGAACTCATCATTTAAAAAAACAACAAAAACATTCTTATGTCCTCTGTTATGGAGAAGAAAAAAAGAGCAGTTAAAACTGCACTTCTTCAAAACATTAAAAAAGCAGGGGATACAAATCTTCCTTTGTCCAAATAATGTCCAATATCACTTGAGCATTTTATTTCAGTTACACACATACGCACACACACCCCTTTTCTTTCGGACACAGCTGTTCACAAGAGAAATCAAATGAGCCCCACTTATCCATGCTAAGAGCTTCAGAAAACAGGTTGTTCGGGCCGCCATTCCCAGAATCCTCCCAGGAAGTAGGGTCCTAGCTGTACAAGCTGAGAGGTTCTGGAAGCAGTCTTGAAAACCACCACTTTCCCAAGCACTGCAGCCTATGAGAAGAGGGACTCGCGCTCAGTGGCAGAGCACATGCTTGGAATACAGAAGCCTTAGAGTGAGCCCTGGCTCCTCCAGTTAAATCAGGATGGGGAAGACCTCCGCCCGAGACCTGGGAGAGGTGTTGGTCAATCAGGGAGGTCAGAACTAGACTAAGGAAACGACTGCCTTCGCAGCCTCAAAAGTCAATTTGTCACGCAAGGAGTTGGTGTGTAGGTGTGCGGATGCCCACAGGGTCTACTAAGTGTTCAGAAAAAATTGCACACATTTTTAATAACCTAGTTATTATAGTTTAATATGTGAACTATATGATCAAATACTAGGCTTTGCTGCCTAAGACCAGTCCCTCTCCAAATACCTCACTGTCAAGATATTCTGACATGCTGATGAGAATGACGGCAACACAGCTACTAATTCATTTGCTCCGTTTCTATTTTATGGGGCCAGATCAGGTGTTACGACATTGAGCCTTGGAATAAAGTAAAAAAAGCACTCATTTCTTACTTCATGATGTGATGGAGTCTTGGGTCTGTGAACTGTGTGGTTCTGTTATTATGATCTACAAAATATATTCTTCCAGACACTGTACTTCTAACTTCCCAGCCTGGCGGCAGAGGTCCAAGTTCATCACAATTCACACTGTTAAGGTCTCTGTGAAAAGCACAAGATAAAGGATTAAGACATGTTTGTTGAGCTTGGCAAAAAACACTTCTCTGCAGATGATTTGAGCAAGGACAATTCTAACACTGGAAAGTCTTGTGTAACAAAGCCTAATATTTACAGAAGACCTCCTCCCTCCCCAGTGCAATGCATTTTAACTGCGTTAACTGGGAGGAGTAGGAGGTATCTGAAAACACACACTCTACCCTCCACTGACCATGTTGTATATAGACATACCTTGGTATCCTGGGATCATGCCATGTGCTAACACCAGTTTGTGTGTGTAAAAAGTAAACTTGTCCCTGCACTGTTGTCCTTTGTTCTACAGAGAAAGGGGAGGGGGAAAAAATAACAATATTAGCGGAGAACCTCAAAAGAAAATCTTTTCCCTAACATGTCTAGTAAAGCTCAGTTAATGCTTAAACTAACTGTATTTTACTGGTTACAGATGTAAGATAAAAGAAGAACACAACTCAGAAGAAATCCATCAGACACTTCACCAAGCCTACACTTCCATGAAAATAGCTTAGCCATCTTCATTAGTCACCTTCCCCAATCCCAAGGGTTCAGGATACGTAAATGCATTATCAATACAATAACTAAAAATGTTCTATAATCCAGCTTGTGTCATCACTTAATTTAGGATGATTTATTTCCATAGGCTTTTGCAGCAGGTTCTCAGGTATTATCGTTTCTCAGCTCAGCCACTTATTTTCACACTGAGATGCTTATAAAAACCAAGTGATGGCAAAAGGGGGGGGGGGGGGAGGAATAAATGCACACTTTTACACAACTTATACTTTGAATCATATACTTCACATTAAATGAAATTCTGTTGCTTGTATAGAAAGTCACAAATAGAGAATGCCTATTGAATTGGTGGGATTTGGTGAACCAACTCTTCTGTAGGTTCCACTGATTTAATGGGCATACTCTAGTTGTGACTTATTACACTATGCAACAGGATTTCAGCCATTCTGTTTTTCATTATTAACATTTCTTTTCATTTGCTTTAGAACATACAAAGCACGTCTGACTCCAGCCAAATATCCTAGCATTCCCAAGGCGGCAGGAACAGGTAAGGTACAGAATAAAAGTCATAGTGCTTATACCACATACTGAGGATTACAGAACAGTAGTCATCCCTGTCATGATGATGCATCACAATCCCTACCCTAGAAAGGGAAAGGAAAAGGAAAAGAGAAAAACAAAAGCAGTAGACACTGGATAAATCCACAAGGATGGATTAAAATCAATGACTTTTTAAAATCAAATTGATTTAAATCCAATTTTAAAAATGTAAACTGTGATTGAAATCAATTTGATTTAAATCAAATCCACCCTGTAACAAACACTTGGAAATATTTGGGAAACTCAACTAGCAGGTAAAACATGGAGAGTTACAAGTTAAGAAGCTGACACGGCAGTTTTAAACCTTGCACGGCCTTGCTGGGAAGTCTGCAAGATGGGAAATCTAAAGTGCAATACCACACACCATCCTGATCTAGCCTCTGGCTTACCGAGCCGGGAGAAAGCTGCCACGCAGTCTTACCGTAGCCTTCAGGCAGGTCAGGTGATGGCGACTGATGCCCATGGGGTCTGTTTTGGGGAGTCTGTACATGGCCTCTCACATCAGGAGTTCGTAACCGCTGCCCCTGCAATGCCTGGTCCTGGCTCGGGGATTCCACAAATCTACAATTCCCTCCTCCAGCAGCACCTGTGCTGTCTGTGTATGGCGCTGGCTCCTCCATGTAACAGCTCAGCGGCCTTCCTGGGCCCGAGTCTTCATAAACCGTTCTGAAAGCAAGGAGATTTGCAAAGAGCATGCCACAAGGATGTAAAGAAATGCTTAAGGAATTTCTTTCAAGGAAGGATGTTTAACCCTCTCAAACACAGGAACTGCCATAAAAGGAAGCAGGCTTAAAGAACTTAGATCAGGAAATTCCCTTGAAACAGAATCAAGAGGCACTCTCAGATATAATCTTGTGGACATCAGAGGAAGTGGGAAGAACATACTTTACAGACATCTCCCTGTTGAGATTTTGATATGAAAATGTATTAAATATTAATGTTGTATAGCTAAATGTAAAATGGCTGATTTTACCTGAGTCACTGTACTGATTGTATTCAGGTGTGGGTATCAAGGATTAAGACTTAATGTTGTACAGCTGTGTACATGATGAAACTTTGTGTAACAGAAAATGAAGTAATGTATTTTCTGATTGGTCACAGAACTGTACATAAGTCATGTGTAAAATGAACGTCTTTATCTGCTGTAAGTCAGATCACTTTTTCCTATGCTGTGTGTTGCTTCATGTCATGTTATGCTGCCAGAGGAATGTCTATTCTCTATGTATATATGTAAATAGACTAAGTTGTTGGTTTTACTCTCTCAGCGTCATAGTGTCATAAGTATCTCTGCTAACCAATATCTCCTTACTCTGCTGATGTTATGAGAATACACGTTATAATCAAAATTCTCAACACTCCCTGTACACAAAAATGTACTGGATATCTCATGCAGGGGTGCCAGAGCCAAACATCTGATTTGACTACAAGAATAAGGAGGCACTAGGCAGACATTCTCTAGTGTGAAAAATTCCAAAGGAAGAATTCCTGCACACTTATCAGCTTTGTCTGGCCCAGCCCTCCTAACCAAAGACAGCCAAAGCTACTGTCTTCCTGCTCTACACCATGCAGCTTTTGAGGCATAATGTAAGAGAAGGGGAAACAGTAACCTGTGGGTGTCTCGTGGCACATGGGACAGAGACCTTCTGGACAGCGCTCCACCCCCACCCCCCACTGGCCAAAAATGGCCTCCTATAGTACATTAAATTGAGACTGAGTACTTACAAGGCAAAGATACACCCAGTTTGTACTTGAACAAGACTTAATAGTTTAGCACGGTCACTTTGTCCAGAACTCATAAAAAACGTTTTTTCTTTGCTACAATTCTCAGAATTCCCTCAGCTAGCATGACCAGTGGCCGTACGGGCTGGAGGCTTCTGGGAGCTAGTAATCCAAAGAAGTTTTTTATCCAGTCTCTGAATTTGTCAAAGTTTGCATTTCACTTTCAAACCTTAAGACTGAACTCCTAAAATATCAACTGCAATTTTTGTTCAGCAGAAGTAAAAACAAAACCCATTTACTCTATGACATCTTGAAACTATGTGTAAATACTTTTATACACTATTTTATTCAGTGATTGGTCCAGACCAGTGGTTCCCAACCTTGGGTCCCCAGCTGTTCTTGGACTAAAACTTTCAGAAGCCTTCGCCACCAGCTGTGCTGGCCAGGATTTCTGGGAGTTGTAGTTTAAGAACATCTAGGGACCCAAGGTCAGGAACTACTGGTCTAGTCTATAAAAGACAGAGAGAGAACAAAGACCGATTTGTTTAATAATGTAAGATTAAAGGGATAAGATCCATAGGGTCACCAAATAACAGAATACCTACCCTTCATTCTCTAACAGCCCCCTGCAGTCTACAACAGAGCCTCCTGTGCCTATCCTGTCCCGTGTCTGTAAGCTGACTAGAATGAGCAGAAGGAACACCAACATTAACACTTTGACAATGGAATTTGCAAAATTTATCAAATCTCAGTTGAAATGTGAAAGAAACAACTAACCAAAACCCAAATCTTCTTAACACAGTTTAACTCAATGTGTTAGGCATTTCTACACCTTTTAAAAGATAGCCTAGAATAGCTGAGCATAACTGATGCTTGTGATCAAAATCTCCCTTTCTTATGAAGATAAAGGGTTTGAGAATTTTGGTAGCTTATTACTTGCAGACTCTTTACCCTCATAAGAAGGGAATGTTTTGACAATACATATTTAAAAGTTGCATTACATCTTTACTTTTTGATAATAAATCATTAATGAGAAATGAGAAAAACAAGAGCCAAGCCTGATACTCTTTAAGAGATCTGACATTCTAAGCCTGCTATTCAAGATGTATGCTTTTATTGTGCAGGCAATTAAAACATACAAAATTAAGAAGAGGGTATACTACACAACACTCTATGTGTAGATTTCTGTCTCAAAAATTTTCCTTTCTGGTTAAAAACATGAAGCATTCTCTGCTTTTCAAAAAGGCATTTCGAACATTCTCTCACAGTTAGGAAAAAGAATATTTGCCATTAGATGGCACTATAAAATGGAATGCAGGTTGTTGTTGTTTTTGCCTAGTGTGCATTTCCTGCTTGAAAGGAAGGACATTTTTTCTCACAGCCACTATTTTCCAGGCTGTAAGACGGAGCAAACCTCCACTGAAATCTGAATACACGGATCCAAGTGACAATTCAGAAATCTGTTTTTCAAGATGACCACAAAAATATATCAATCCCATTTAGCAGTTACCAAACAGTTGGTTGCTAATCAGCCCTAGCAACTCAGCATATACTTGACATGTGTCAAAGTGTCAAAACAATCAATAACAGGCACCCATATTTGGAACTGGACTGTTTTCAATTTATTACTGGGAGGGTTCTTTGAGATCAGCCAGTCCAGCACCATTCTCAATAAAGGATTCACTTTACAGGCTGCAATAATACTGCCTGCCAAACAGCTGCCTCCTAATGTTTAGCTGAGCTTAATCTTCTTCTCTCTCCAAACTGGATAGAACAGACTTATGAGGAAAAGTTAGACAGGCTCAGAACTGCAAATCCCTAAAATAATAACCATTCCAATTTTGCCAAACCACCCTCAAGGACAGCCTAATATTAAGTCATTCCCCAATAATTTCTGAACATGAGCACACTCTATAGCCAAAGAACCGAAGAAAACAGAGATTATTTTCGCTATTATCTATGCAGGCAGGAATGTTTTCCTCTTACCCACAATCTGGCCTCGCACTGCATCCGTATCTGTGGGGTTTAGTTTGCATAGATCCAAACGTTGGTCTGCAAAGGAAAAATTGGGGGGGGGGGGGGGAAGAAACTTGATGCAAGAACTGACTCAACCAACACTCAAGATTGAGTACTCCAACATGAAGTACTGCCAATCATAGCAGACCTTTGGTAACTCATACATGCTTACATCCAGTATCTTTTAGCCTGCTGATGGCATTAGAAAGGAGTCGGACACATCCCAGGAAGCCAGCTCCCTGTTTTTTGTGGATTTTCTTGTGGTTCCAGACACTGATGGTGATAGAATCTGACTTCCCGACATATCTAGAATGATCAGTTGGAAGAAGATATTTAATTGAGGTTCATTCCTTTCCTGGGGCATAACATTCATGAAGACCGAGCTCATTTTAATAATTCCTTGGTCACACTGCAGTTTTATCAAATATGGAAACAAGTAATTAATCATTAGATCACTATAATTTTTACAAAGCGTGTTAAACTGACAATGTACTAGCACTTGTTAATTACAGGCAACCTTATTACAAACTGTGGCACACTGAACTCATTAAGGTATGCAGATACTGCTTCTCTTTGTGAATTTGAAGTTACTTTATCAACACATAGTGCTTTAGCCTTATTAGATAGACCACATGAACATTACACTATAAAGCACCATACGGATAACCCCCATGCCCTCAAAAGTGGCATTCCCTTATCTGTTCAATGTGGGATCTTTAAAGAGGAGCAGTTGAAATACAGTACCTGAATCAGCCATACTGCCTTCTTGTATGCAAACAATGCAACCCATGTTGCTTATTACTGGGAACATTGTTGTTGGCCAAAAAAGTGGGCAAAAAACATTTAAACAAATAAAAAGCAAAGTTTTAAAAAGCATTTTGGATGGGTATGAGTAAGTCACCACTTTCTATCTACACTTCCCTAAAGAATACTGATCCCTTCCCTCTTTGCAACATAACCTTTACCAAACAGGTAACTCACAAGTCATAATGTTGGTTCCACTTGGGATCTAGCGTGTTCTTCACAGTGTCAGTTGAGTGGCACTGTCCAGACCCATCAACCACCACCTTTGCAAATGGGTCAGGAAGCCCTGCAAAGAAGCAAGATATGCAGGGTCACTACAGTAATTTATTGCAAGCCATCTCTAACAATGAAAGTGCATCCATTCGTGCCTGTCTCCAGAATAGCCCCCAAGAGAATGAGGTTTAGACACGTGAAACTTGGCACAGACACTAATGAAATCCTTGTGATATGCAGTATCTCAGGGTTGTGTTGTTTTTAAAACAGATTAATTACATTTTAGTTAATTAAAATCTGTACTCTGTACATCCTTTAGATACAAAGAGCTCCTGATCTACCCTTGAGAGAAGACTGAAGGCAGGCCTGGGAGATTCATTTCTTCACAAGGCCTGCAGGCAATTCCACATTCTGCTTCGTTCGGTAAGATTCTGCACTCTTCAAACAGCTCTCTCTCTCTCACTATTCCAGATACAGAGAGAGAGAGAGAGAGAGAGAGAGAGAGAGAGAGAGAGAGAGAGAGAGAGAGAGATCCTACTACATGGAGAAGGAGTGAAGAGAGAGAAAGGCTGCATGACCACTACAGGTGTGGGGGAAGAGAGAAAAGTTGGAGAGAAAGAGCACTGGGGAAGAGGGATCAAGGAGGTTCTAACCCACTGTAAGAACCTCTGCTAAAATGTAAGACAGCAGCTGAGCGGACTATAACTGAAGCTGTAAAATGTGGCAAAGGATCTTCCTCCCCAACCCTGACAGGAAAGGGTTTCTCCACACTAAGAAAACAGTTAAGAAGAATTTCTAGAGAAATGGAGTATGTCAACAATTCCATGATATGGGCATGTCAGCAGTAAACTGAAAACCCTAGAAATGCAAGGGACTGTTATAGTTCAGGCCACTTTTCCAAGCCCCTGTTGTACAACTGCCACACCAAGCTTCTCCAAGAAAAGGGCCTGCTTGACCTTACGCACTTGAGGCTGCAGGCTGATTCTCATGTTAATTCTCTGTGACTTGATATTACCATGACACAAGATCTGCCATGCCTTATAGTGCCATTCCTGATTTAGAGGAATAAGGAGAGCAAAAACAATTTTACTTGCCCACAGTTGTCACAGTTGAGGTTGGATTTTAAACAATTCAGGGGGGGGGGGGGAGAGGAATAGCCTGATGCTGCAGCGTTTGCACAACAGAAATGTCAGTCAGTTCCGACTCCTGAGAAATTATCCTTAAATGGCCCCAACAGAAACACACAGGAAAAGAACTAACATCGGTATAATAGCTCAAATATGCAGATGGAAAAAGCAAGCATGAAAAAATGTATCGACATTTGCCAATTACTTACTGAAGAAATCTTTTTTTGCAAGGTTCTTGGCACAGAGCACTGCAAAAAATAAAAATAAAAGATTACTGAATTCCACCCATATTTCACTCAAAAAGGAGGAAGGCTTATCTTACACAACTCAAGTTCAGAAAGCTAGGAAAAAGATACAATGGGATTAGCACTTAGGAACAACAAATATGTAGATTTCGTCTGGAGTCACAGTCCATAGATTTCCTTCTCAAGACTGGACTCCTAGTATTCACCACTAATTTGTTACACATGGAGAAACCAAAATATCTTGTATTTGCATTAGGGCCACTTCTGAAACCTGAAGAATACAGCTGGATAGTATAACCTGCTTCTCATCATCCAAGCCCTAGTGAGAATATAAACAAGGTCTAAGAGCTTTTCCTCGGTCTCTTTTGATTTCTTTTTGCAGAATTGTGTTTGCGGTACTATGTGTGCTTTACTGTTTGTGTACTAACAAATTGGCAGAAGGACCTCAAATATGGAGGGATGAATTTTATTGCTATTTTCTGTGTGAAAAAGGCATACGGTTTGCAGGGAATTTTTTAATGGGTAAAGAACACACAGTATTGAACAACAGTTCAAACAACGTGACTACACATGCATGATCTCATATCTGTTCTTTTGCCATGATTAACAGCAAAAGAGTACTTAAAGGCCCAGTTGGTACCAAGACTGGATTCACTTCAGCAACAAGTTAAAATGTAGCTCTTTATCCAGGCTTTTATGGCCCAGTGACAGCAGTAACTTGTTAGATTATGGATTACTTTTTATCACACTATGTTTTGTATGGTTTGTTTCAAGTAGCATGCTACTTCCTGAATTAACACTATTTATCTAATGGCTAAAACAGAGAAGAACACTTCTTGGATGTGACAATAACCAATCAAAATGCATCATAGAAAAAACGAATTACCAGTGAAGGAAGGAAGTTGGCTTAGTCAACAAAAGAGGTACAGTGGTGCCTCGCTAGACGATTGCCTCGCAGGACGAGGAATTCGCTAGATGATGGCTTTTTGCGATCGCTAATGCGATCGCAAAACGATGGTCTCCTATGGGCGATTTTCGCTAGACGACGAGGTTTCCCCATTGGAATGCATTGACTAGCGGTCAATAGCTGTCAGTGCATTCCAACGGGGACCCGCGCTCGCTAGACGAGGTTTCCCTATGGACGATCTTCGCAAGACAACGACTTTTCCGTTGGAACGCATTGAAGAGATTTCAATGCATCCCAATGGGGAAACGTGCTTCGCTAGACGATGTTTTCGCAAGACAGCAATCTTCGCGGAACGGATTAACATCGTCTAGCGAGGCACCACTGTAGCTTTCTAAGGCGCACTTTCCCCATACACAGGAATCTTGCCATTACTTATGAGGGTTAAGAGAGGATAATATAACAAATACCACTTCAGTATGCAGACATGTGTGGGGGAAAGGGGTTTAGCCCTAACTGTCCTTTGTGAAAGACTCCATCTCTGTTCATGGAAAGCTAGCATACTGATCCAGTTTTGATAAACAAGGAATTTGACACAGAGTATTACTATATGCTTTTGGAACAGTGCTGGACATTTTGCATCACATGCATTTTCTAAATTTCCGCATCAGCACAGAATAAAACAGCCACTACTTACAGACAATATTATGTGTACACTACGGGCACATACAGTGTGACTGTATGACACACTGCTTTAAGGGGCTTTGTTTGCATATTTACACAGAAAGACACCACAAAATACTACTATTTTCTCTTGGTATGCTGAAGTATTTACTATTCATGTCATCTCTGCTTCCTAGGCTTAATTAGATTTCTACTTCTTTGACAGCATTGCTGCTAAAAAAGTAACCACCATACTAGGAAGCTGGAGAATTAAGCTTGGTGCCTGTTTTTAATCTCACTGAGATATTAAAAACGGGCACAGCTCTTATAAGTGCTACTAAGAAGCTAGGAGTCTCAGAGTACCAGTGTAGGATAACATGAAAATTACAGACTAAAGAGCACAAAACTGAAGTAATATTTTTGTTTTCCATTCCGAAAAAACTACTGAACAGAATGTCCAAAACCTAAATATACCAAATTACTTTTACCTTTATTATGGATTCCAGTGTTCCAGATCACCCTGATCAAAACTGCATTCTACATTCAATTTCCCCCCCAATTCTTTTCAACTCAATTCTTTTCAATCAAATCCCATGAGAGAAAAATGAATATCATTAATGAAATCTATTAAACAATTCTATTTTTGTGAAAACTTAGTAGTGGAAGATATAGAAATACTGTATGAGTATTCAAGAATCTGAAGCAACAAACTCAAATGAGTACAAAAACTGGTTTCACCAATCACATGTCTGTCCCATGGTGTTTACCTTGATGCTAATCATCATGTACCCCCAAACACATCTTCCATTGTGTGTTATACGCACTGTTATTTTTCCTCCCTAAAATAATGTCAGGTGTCTAAAATAATACAGTCTCCATTCAAACCATATTTTATTAAATACAGCACACACATATTCTGGGTTTTTTTAAAGTCCAAGAATGAAGTAGAAGTGGTGGGTCAATGATCAGGAAGTACAACATTGATGACTTTTGTATGGAAAAAGGGAGATTTGCATACCTTATGAACTATAATGAAAAAGAACCAGAATGTTGAATGTTCAATGTGGGACTGTGGTGAGGCACTGTTCTCAGTAGTAAACGGGATCAAAAACAGAGCAATTTAGCAAACCCAGATTAACTTCCAAACAAATTCAAGCTGATCTGCAGACACAGGGTACAACAGTGTCAGCTCACACTATCCGTCGCCATCTGAATGAAAAGTGACGCTATGGAAGGAGACCCAGGAGGACACCACTGCTGACACAAAGGCTTAAAAAAGCAAGACTGGAGTATGCCAAAACTTATGTGACAAAACCACAATCCTTCTGGGAGAACATACTGTGGACAGATGAGACAAAAGTAGAGCTTTTTGGTAAAGGACATCATGGCACTGTTTACAGAAAAAGAAATGAGGCATTCAAAGAAAAGAACACAGTCCCTACAGTCAAACATGGTAAAGGTTCAAAGATGTTTTGGGGTTGCTTTGCTGCTTCTGGCACTGGATGCCTTGACTGTGTGGACGGTATCATGAAATCTGATGATTACCAAAGAATTTTGGGGTGCAACGTAGTGGCCAGTATCAGAAAGCTGCGTCTCCACCAGACGTCATGGATCTTCCAGCAGGACAATGACCCGAAACACACTTCAAAAAGCACTCAGAAATGGTTACAAACAAAGCGCTGGAGAGTTCTGAAATGGCCAGCAATGAGTCCAGATCTGAATCCCATAGAACACCTGTGGAGAGATCTCAAAACAGCTGTTAGGAGAAGGTATCCTTCAAATCTGAAGGCTCTGGAGCAGTTTGCAAAAGAAGAGTGGTCCAAAATTCCAGTAGAGAGGTGTAAGAAACTCTTTCACGGTTACAGGAAGCGAATGATTTCAGTTATTTTTTTTCCAAAGGGGGTGCTACCAAATATTAAGTTAAGGGTGCCAATAATTTTGGCCAGTGCATTTTTGGGTTTCTGTGTGGGATTGTATCAGATTTGACTTTTCTTCTCTGTTTTTCTGTGTTGTTCCAACACAAACTAAAGAAATGAACATGTGAGTACCAAAACATTTGCAACTGCAACAATTTTCTGAGAGAAGGGTTGCATTTTCTGACAGAATTGCAAGGTTGCTAATATTTTGGCCATGACTGTAGAAGACAGAGTTGTTGTTGTTTGCTGTTGTTTAGTCGTTAAGTCGTGTCCGACTCTTCGTGACCCCATGGACCAGAGCACGCCAGGCCCTCCTGTCTTCCACTGCCTCCAGGAGTTGGGTCAAATTCATGTTGGTCGCTTCAATGACACTGTCCAACCATCTCGTCCTCTGCCATCCCCTTCTCCTCTTGCCTTCACACTTTCCCAACATCAGGGTCTTTTCCAGGGAGTCTTCTCTTCTCATGAGATGGCCAAAGTCTTGGAGCCTCAGCTTCAGGATCTGTCCTTCCAGTGAGCACTCAGGGTTGATTTCCTTCAAAATGGATAGGTTTGTTCTCTTTGCAGTCCAGGGGACTCTCAAGAGTCTCCTCCAGCACCACAATTCAAAAGCATAAATTCTTCGGCGGTCAGCCTTCTTTATGGTCCAGCTCTCACTTCCATACATCGCTACTGGAAAAACCATAGCTTTGTGTATGCGGACCTTTGTCAGCAAGGTGATGACTCTGCTTTTTAAAATGCTGTCTAGGTTTGTCATCGCTTTCCTCCCAGAAAGCAGGTGTCTTTTAATTTCGTGGCTGCTGTCACCATCTGCAGTGATCATGGAGCCCAAGAAAGTAAAATCTGTCACTGCCTCCATATCTTCCCCTTCTATTTGCCAGGAGGTGATGGGACCAGTGGCCATGATCTTAGTTTTTTTGATGTTGAAGAAGACAGAGTAGATTCGTTTTATCCTGTTTCACAGGGCAGGACTAGCACAAGTTGAAACAGGAGGGAAGCAAGTTTCAGCTAAATAGGAGGTGAAACTTCCTAAGGGTGAAAGAACCAATTTTTTTTTAGTGAAACAGACATCTCTGGATAGTGGTCAGCTCTCCTTTGCTGAAGGTACCTAAGAAGAGCCCAGACAGCCATCTCTTAAGGATCTTGTAGTTATAAAGGCAAGTACAGTAGTGAGTTTGCACAAGTAGCACAATTCCACTTTCTACTCAGAAAGCCCTACCATGAGAACACTAGATTGCTCACATGTGCAAGTGCTGCCATTACAC
Source organism: Intellagama lesueurii (assembly GCA_037013535.1). Taxonomy (NCBI): domain Eukaryota; kingdom Metazoa; phylum Chordata; class Lepidosauria; order Squamata; family Agamidae; genus Intellagama; species Intellagama lesueurii. The sequence continues at coordinate 17,347,303 of JBAJHW010000012.1, read as the reverse complement.
AAGCAGTAATCTCCACAAAGAAAACTTTCCCTTGCCAACAGTGATGCTTGCCAAAGCCACATAGTCCATCATAACTACACCTGATGGGCCTTCCTGCTCAGTAGGTCAAACAAGATGCCATAATGCTTGCATTGGGTGATGCATTTTAGATGATTTCTAAACTCTCTTCTGATTTTAAAATTCTGTGAGTGTACAACAAGCCTTCAGAAGGATCAACTTTAGAGACCTAAAGAGTGGGCAAAAGAAGGATTTATCACAAACAAGTACAAGTTTTATAAAGAACTGAGACAGACTTTTAAACAAATAGATCTATTGCCATCATGCCTAACTTGGCTCTCGACCAGCTGCAAACAAAAGCATTTGCCCAACTTACTATAACACATTCAAATAGTAAAAACAAAACAAAACAAAACAAATTTCTAAAGAAACTGCATTTTTCCCCTTTACAAAAATAACAGATCTTTGGCTGAAATATCAAGGCCTAGGACAGTTAGTTTGATTAATGAGGTCTGATTATGGTATAGTCAAAACAGCACTTTTGTTCAGATTCAAGCAGCAGTTGCCGGGAATGAATCAATGTACACTTGCTTCTTTTTTTAACCAACTACCTACCATGGACTATGAATAATCTTGAGAATATTACAAAGCTTAACTCTTTGCAGTAATCTTATAAAACAAAAGAGCAACAAACAATCTTCTATTTTATCTATCACAATCTGCTTACATCAAATGTATCACTCCAAAGAAAGAAAATAGCTCCCTCCACTGAAAGTGGTAATTGTCTACCACCACTGTCCATACAGTCACATGCATATGTCCCACAGCCAGTTCAGGATTGCTATGTCCCCACATCATTTTACAGAAGTATTTATGATTATATTTATTTAGTATTCATGTGTCTCCTACAGCCAGAGTTTGGAAAAAGTAACTTTCCCAAGCCAGATCTTGCCCTAACTGATACCTTTATATCTCAGTAACTGAATTTCTAGAAGGCTCTAGTAAATGGCCCCAGCAAAGTGTCAGACACCAAGCCCAGAACTATTTCAGGGGCAGGAAGACAATCATATATCATGCAACATTTCATTACAGCTGGTTAGGTACTGCAACCTACTTGCAACTGCAAGATAACTGGAGACACAGATTACTCCTGGGAACAGAAATGGCTAGTTGTGACTTTTGCAGTATTGGCAAGGAAGTGAAAGAGGCCGCTATAAACCAGGGCTAAAGAAATGACAGCAGGAGAGAAGAATTCATAGTACCACGGTACAACCTGGCATGTAGAAAAAAACAGCTCTAGGGTTTTTCTGCATGCCAGGTTGTTCTGCGATACTATGTGTACGTTTTGGCACACTTCTAGAACTAGTGTCAGCCGGCTGCCTGGGAGCCTGACTGCACAAACAACTCTGAAACTGTTGTCATCAATAAGGAAGTAGAGAAAGGTTTTGAGAGGGCAAATGGTATCAGAAACAGCATTAAGCACACAGTGCATAATGGCTGTTAACAGAAACTGAGCAGACTAGCTTTTACTTTCACAGCTACCAACAAGGAAGTCCTAGTACTTCCCCTGTACAAACTGTATAAAAAAACAAACGAACAAATCCTAACAATTTAAAACACAAGCTGAATAACATGTACAAAAGCATTAGAACAAAATGATGGAGCTTAGAGACCAATTTCATTATTTTCGGCAAAGAATATTCAACGTATTTTTCTCTTGACAACTTACTCCTGGATAGAAAAAAAAGAAGCGCACTCTAGCCCAGTGATTTTTTTTCAACTGTGTTCACAGGAATTGTAAGGCTTTTCAAAAGCTTCTTTCAGTGAAAAGATTAGAAATGGCAGGCAAACATCCTGGAAATGATTTTCCCACAACTGCAGAAGAGCCACAGAGGAGCAAAGGCATATTCTAGGTCTATAGTTCCTAAATGTGGTTCTCCAGATGTTTTTGAGTGACAACTCCCTGGCCAACAGCCGGGCTGGAGCAGACTTCTAGCAGTTGTAGTCCAAGAACACCAGGGGTCTCAAGATTGATTATCATTATTCTAGGTGTACATTCCCATTTGCGCAAGGTGTTGGTGGACCTCCATGTGAAGTGACTGTGTCAAAGGGAATGCACACAAGACTTCTTTGTGATGAACAGATATTCTTTGGCAGGCCTAGTGCTGCTCCACACCAGATAATTAAAAGAGGAAATCTGTAAGCCACTAATGTAGCTAAACTCGTCAGAAAGAAATGAGTGTGTGGAGCAGTAAGCATAAGGGAAGAAGATTAACACAAACAGGAGAAGTCACAAAGGGTTAAAGGGAAACTTGTAAACTGCCAAATCAGGTGAGACTCTCCTACAAATCATCCATGCACAGAAGCCTTGTAAAATCAGACAGAATTCTGTAAAATCAGCAGAATTCCTTCAAGCCATTCATGGGCCTACCAAGTATAAAAGAGGTTTAGTCAGGTAGATTACGAATTACAAACCTATACAAGTCCAAATCCTTTCTTGAATATATTTTGTGTCATTGAGGCAAGAGGAAAGAAGTATCTGAGATTAGAAATTGAAAGGTTCAACAACAAACAGACACAGGGGAATGAAAAGAACCTCTGCAAAGGACAATGAGAGGCACTGTTCTGGAACTGGGGTAATAAGAGCTATCACTGTTAAGATGACCAGATCAATGGGCGGGTGAGATATGAGATCTTCTTTGCACATTGTAGCACAAAACAATATCTGGTAAGCAAAGGCTTAAGTAAGCTGATAGGGACAATGTAAAGATCAACTTAGTTGTGTTGTTACACAAGAAAAAGAGGAAAACGCAACTCCTGAGGGACAGAAGTAATACTAGGTCCTTCTAAGTATATGAAGCTACAGTCTTAGACTAAGCCTCCTTTCTGCTTTCCTGTCATTTACCTCTCCCTGCCCTAGTTCTAAAAGCTTACAGGAGATGCAGAGCCATGGGTGGAAACTTAAAATATGAAAATTAAAGCTGTAGTCCTCATTAAAGCAGTTGATCATATTCAGAAATCCATGAGCTTTTCTCCTATCGCTGCTTAATTGATGTATGTCCATTCTGAAGAGAAAAGGAGGACCATCTCAGTTTATTAAAGAACTGAACACCTAATTAATCTCTCTCTCTCTCCTCCCCCCCTCTCTTTTTACCAACACACTGATGTATTATGGGTGGACAGAAGTGCCAGGTATTGTAGCATGTTAAGCATATGGTTCCAAATACAACTTTTCATTGATTTGTTCCTACCCGGTAGGCAACCAAACTGCATAAGCCACCTTCTGTGCTAGAGTCTAAGCCAGCAAAATTCCTCCTGAGTTTTACCCTATCTACCACAGAACGTACAAAATATCACTCTTAATTCTTTAGCTTGAAAATAATTGTTAAAATTTGTTTTCCTTACATTATTATTCAGAAGTAAGACTAGAATTTATACAGTCTAAGATTCAGCAACAGCTTAACATGCAATGGGAGGTTCTGCTTTTCTTTTTCTTTTTTGGGGGGGAAGAGCAGACTCCACTGTTCTATGCCAAATCATTAGCTATTTTAAAGGGACACCCAGTTCCAAAAGTAGTTTGCAATACGGCACTCTGTGACTGTTTCTATGTAAGCTCCCTCACTCTCCAAGAGCATGGAAATAACTGTGGATTTTTGGATGCCTGTCATAAGTGAAATAACTCTTCACTACACATCCCACAAAGTGGCTAGAATCACTCTCAAACTGTTCAACTCACCTTCATAGCCACTCAAATTCATTCTATTACTGGGTATATTCTTGCAACCCCAAATCCAAATTTAGAAAGGTATTTACAGCTTGTGACACCGTAAGCAAACTCAGCAGGTTTAACATTATCCATACTAGATGGAATTGCAATATTGGAGGCTTGGGGCTTAATTATTCTTGAAGAAATTTAATAAGTTAACACACTGATAGCTCAATAGAAAGATTACCCATTCTTCCTTTTGAAGAGGGGAAAACCCACTGGAAACTATCTCAGAGCTGCCTTTGATCATCTTTTACCTGAAGATAGCTCTTGTGTGTGGTATTTCTGCACTCTATTTCAAGAACTGTTTATTTTTAGTTTGCTGTATAACTTTCCCTGCTTAATCTCATCTGAAGCTATCTCAGAGCATCAAAATTTCCTTTAATGGCTATCTGCATAACATGCAATTCCCCAAACCCATGGATCATCAGTGACCTATTTAGGAGGGAAAATCTTTTCTGGCATTGCTCTATGCAACAGAAAGCTATACTCCCAATGCTATTTTAGCATGCCAAGAAAAGTTTCAAAAAATTATTTTCCAAATAGGTAGCATTGAACAATTTGATGTGGTAGTCATAATCAAACACGAATCTTTCCTACTTTATAAAGAAAAAGCAAGTGTAGTGTACAACTACAGCAAGTTTCCCAAAACAGTTCAACGGGAAGAAAACAGAAGCAGCCCGATCTATGTGGATTAAATCCCACGCCACACTGGCCTGAGATTAAGTTTCAGCACAAATCTGATGAATAGCTTCTTCTCATCCAAATTAATGTTTCTGTATTGTACATTCAGAATGTCTTAGCATCTTTATTGCAGCAATCTTCTCAAGCAGCAACAATATCTGTTTTTATCCTGGATTTATGTCTTTATACGACTTTTCACTACAGGCAAAGTTTCAGACACTCACAACTAGGCAAAGTAGGTTTTTCATAAAGATCCCTTTTCCCAAACAAAACAGGAAGACGAAGAAGGAGCTGCCTAAAATAATTTTACACCAGATTTTTATTTATGGCCATAATTGTTGCATTCACAAACAATTAAATCACTGCCACAAACTGCATCCTAAAGAGTAAGCCAAGGCTTTACATCTACCTTTCACTCCTTTTTTACCCAAATTTGATCTGCCATGTCACCTCTCCCTATACAATTTTGTGAAAATGCAAATGCTCTCTAGATCTCTATAAAAATGTAGCCATTTCCTACCTTGACTAGTGTACCTTTCTTTACTACAGATTCCCCTTATCTCATTGTAAGGCGTTCTCCACTGCCCTGAATTGGGCTGTGAAAGCGATTCATCTTATTTCCCAACACCTCAACTTAAGTAATTACACTAGCTCCATATTCACTTTTGCATTCAGCACAAAATTGTTGGCCTCCTCTTGAAAGCCTCAACAAGAATGCAAACGTTACATGAAGTTCCATTTTCTATATTTTTTTCCTGCAAAAATGGATCCCAAACCGTAACAAAATTATCATCCATACAGTGACCATACCAATGGTCTAGATCAGACCTCCACAACACAATGCCCTCTTCTCAGCCTAAGGCGGCATTGGCTAACAGCCACAGGTGATGGAGATTGTAGCCAAAAACATCTGATGGATACCAGACTGTTCAGGCCAAAGGCAGCTTGGCACAGTATCCATATATTTGGTTCCTCCAAGAACTGGTTTCTCTGGAGATATCTTAATTATACCCTTATGTCTAATTTTTGTTCTTCCAACTCTACTAGGTTAAGTGCTCCTGTCTTTGCACAACCTCTGGCACTGCTCTTATGCTTGGAATTCCTCAGTAAACCTGTGTCATATGACCTCTCTCCCAACCTTCATACCCCAAATTCCAGTCTTTGAAAACTTTTTTATATCCTCATTCTGAAGTAAAACTCTAAATGCAGCTTCTTTTGCTGACCATTTATTCTTCTTTCTTGTATGTTTACACCATCAACGTCTAAATTTAATTTGCATTGGTCACTGGGACAGAAATCTGACTTCTGCTGGTACTTCACTATGAAATGCATGCATGCTAATACAAGTAAGAAATGTACTTTATTCCCCTGTGTTGCTGAGTCAACCTTAGATAATGCTATACAATTAGGGTTATTGTTGAAGGTGGCAATAACACTAGGGAAGTGTGGGTAGGGTTGGGAAAGAAAACACAAATCCATATCCTCAGGCATACAACAATAGACAATTTCACAGTCTAGATTAGAAATACAGAAAGTTGCTTTATATCAGGTCAGACTAGGTGCCCATATAGCTCAGTATTATCTGTCCTTATTGGCAGTAATTCCCTGGCATCTCAAGGAGCGATCTTCTGCATCACCTGTCTGATCTTTTAAGTAGAAATGCAAGGAGATTAAATTTAGGGTTTCCTGAGCTACGGTCCAAGCCTGAAGAAATACCTTTTGTACAGACCAGTAAGGGTGTCAGGAGATTACGAGCACACACATGCAGTCAAGTACTTAGCTTACTGGAATGCTTAAAATTCAGCAAACAGGGCATAAATGAAAATCCTATACAGATGTCAATGCAATAACCCTATCACATGACAAGGTTGACCTACATCAATAGTGAAAATTGCTTATATGAGGTCAAACTTTGCAAACTGACAAGCCAGCCAGACAAGCTTCAAGCAACATTCAAATTCTGCTCCATTTCCATTGCAGCTAAGATGAATCTTAGCAGTTTATGAATAATCATGAAGTCTCACTCCGGACTCATAACACACTAACAGGGCCGTATGGTGCATAAATAAGATCCACTTCAATGGCCCTTATTCCCAGATAATTATGTACCAGACTGTAGACTAACAGAAGAGCATCATTGTGTTAGGTGTGTGAGAGATAGCAAGCGGTGAGGTGAGAAGTGAATTGCTTCTGTTCTTTCTGCTACTGCTAAAACTGATATAGAGGAAAATTATTATACTGTACCTCTATTTCTCTCACTTGCTAAGCAGATAAATTATCTTGGTGCCCATCCCCAGCTTCTCATAAGGAACAGCTGCACAGACATCATATCTTTGCTTTGCACAAGATATAATCCATGCCAACAACTACCCTCAATTTTAAAAATAGATCCTGTCTTAGAGTAAGAAATAGTGTGTATAGGTTTTCCTTGTTTTGTGTCACCACCCTTCTTTTTCAAATTCCTAGGACCTGAAATTTTAAATGTAAGCAATTGACTCTGGTAGACAGATAGTATAATAGCAATATTCTTAGCCAGCAGCACCAGTTCAGATGCTTGACTGATCCAGTCTCCCAGGTTTCTCTCTTTAGATATGTTATACCATTCACATTTGGTTTTGAACTACATTAGTATGTGAACACATTTCCTCTACTTCTTCTACATTTCAAAATCACAAAAACTGTTGTTTTTATTTGTTTGCCGCCCTGAGTAGACTCCTGTCTAGAAGGGTGGGATATAAATCCAATAATAAATAAAATAAAGAAAGAAAAAAACACTATGCCCCCCTTTGTTGCCACTCAATTCAGTAACATATAGCTGTTTCTCTCAAGAGTATTTTCAAGGCGCATAAAAATTAACAGCACTGAAATCCACCAAATACCTACACTGAACCCACACTCTAATCTCTGCTTCTCACTTCCTCAGTGTTACCAAAAGAGGAAAGTCCCTAGAGAACCTCAATTTCATATGCAACTAGAGAGATCCTTGTTAATTATTTACTTTTTTCAAATGCCTGGGAGCAAACCCTTTGTTGTTCAATAAACCATGTCAGCCTGAAGAAAGTTCCATGTAACATTTTTTTTACAATAATCAAGCTGTTTTAAATGCTTACTGCTTGCACAATAAAAAAAATCCATGTATGAAAATCCTGTTCTTCCTCCCACGAGCATGCATAACTCAGATTCCAAGTTGAATTTCACCTGCCAAAAATATTCTGCATGTTTAACACTTCCAGCTTACTGAAAGCTATAATTCAGTACAGTGCTGTACAAATCATCCATACAGTCTGATGAAATTATGGATAGGCATGCATTGCCCAAGGTCACTGATAAAATCTGGGTCAGAGTTGAAACTGGATTGCTGCTGAAGCTTTACTTCTACAATATTAAAGCATCACTAACTCTGCTCAGCATATAACAATTTCACTCATCATTAGTAACACACAATCTTTTCTCCTAGCTGAATAAAACTGGAGCAATACAACAATTTGAAACATAAATATTGCAGCCAGCCACTAATAACATTTTAAACTTTCCCCCAATTTTAGTATGTCACAATTTCAAATACACCAGATATGAGATTCTAGGAAAGGCTAAGGCATGGTGCTATGGCTCTGTCTGTGACTCAAAGCGACCTCAAGTGAAACTGTGTCCTGCTGTTCAGATTATGCATTCCAAAAACCTTCAGAGCGACTGACAATAGGGACCTGAACCAAGATAACATGCTGTAGGTGCTATGCTCAATTCAGGTAGACTGGTCCCCTGTGTTGGATGAGAAAGGCAGATTATCTTTCCTTTCAATACCCTACACACCAAGGCAATACAGAGATTTATCTTCCACTCAGTGAGTACATAACCCTATTAGGAAATATAGTGCCAATGCCAAATACCAAAGTTGCATGTCAACGTATATGCCTCCTGGTGTCCAAATACTCATTTTAAAGGACACTAGCCATGGTTAGGAAATGGAAAATAAATTGAGGTAACACCTATATAGATAAATTCAGATGGTCCTTTGTAACCTACAAGGAGTGGAGGACATCTGTTAAATGATCAGATCAGCAGGATTTAGAACTATAAAGTTCTTCCTGCCTGGGGCTCACTACTGCAGCTTGCGCTGTTACCTCTTGACAAGGCCTACAAATATCCCCAGAACTTCAGCTTCCTCCGCACCACAAGGGCCAGCGCAGACCTACTGCTACCCATAGAACAACCATGAAATGCCATTGGAGCCCAATGGGTTTGTTCATACTTCCAGTAATGGAGCAATACCTGGTGTAGAGAGACTAGAGTTACATGATGAAGTTGCACAGTTCCTTCTACTGGTTTCTCTTTTGGTATTTGTGTCTTAAGAACCAATAGCATGCTTCTTCACTACTATGCTACCACTGTGATGATGTAAATTGTCCTCAAGTTACTTAATAACCAAGGAGAGCCACACTCATCCAAATGAGTATCTGATTGTAAGACTTCTCTTCCAAGATGTCATCTGGTTAGAAGGTAATTGAGTTTCTAATTTGGATGTAGCAAACATTGGCCCTGCTTTTGTAATCTTTGTAGAGCTTGGAGCTCTGTTCAGGCATTATAACTAGTGCAGGATGTGGTCTATACTCTATATCAGTGGTCCCCAACCTTGGGCCTCCAGATGTTCTTGGACTACAACTCCCAGAAGCCTTCACCACCACCTCTGCTGGCCAGGATTTCTGGGAGTTGAAGTCCAAGAACAGCTGGAGGCCCAAGGTTGGGGACCACTGCTCTATATGACCTCTTAGCAGAACTAGGTACTAATTATGGATCTAAGTCTGATCTATAAAACTATACAGTACACTGTGATAATCAGGCAGCAGTCTCAGAATTCCTGATAAAAATACCTGCATTTCTGGAACAAGAAAAGTAGATTGGTTTCTGTGCTTTATGAGACTCCCTCTTCCCATTAAAATTAAAAAACAACCACAGAGTTTAAAAAATATGAATACTATCTTAATTTCTTCATCATTCCATCAGCCTACAGAGCCAATTCATAAAAGCAGTCATTCTGTTTGAAATAAAAAATCTCCATAGATTTGGAAAACAATAATGTAAAAAAAAAAAAACAATTTAGTGCTTGGAAACAGCCACTTAAAGGCAAAAAGTTTGGTCTACTGTGACAACTGCTTTTTGTGTATGAAATAAGTGGCTATCCTCTTGATCAAAATGTGATTACATGAAGGAGGTGTATGTGTATTTCATATAGTGACAGATTATGTGCTACTTGTGCAAATTCTCTTTCCACTGAAATAATTAGCCACTGTAACCTAGATATTTACTCTGAAATTGAAATGTTTATGCTGACATGGCAGACTTGGAGGGGACTTGTGGCAATGTAACAGAAAACAACAACACTATTTGTAGGGTACCTTTGAAACGTACAAATGAGGTAAATGAACAGATCTGAATCAATCTACTCTAGCGATGCTCATACTAATTTGTGATATAGCAATTCAAGGAATTTTAGACAGGCAGCACCCACTGCAAAGGAACAGTTCCCCAGAGTATTCTGCTCAACTGCATCTTAAAACAAAAAAGGTTATGACAATTGTTCCACACAGGTACAGGGCAAGCAGACACATTTTTCCCAGACAGAATATGGTGGGAAGCCAAAATGTGTGGACAAGTTACTCTAGGAGCAAGGTGCAGAGTGAAATGCCACTGGTGCCCAGTGGGTCTGTTCATACTTCCAGTAATGGAGCAGTACCTGGTAAATGAGGTTACTCTGACCATTCCTTAAGTATTTTAGTAAGTGAAAAAGTGAACCATTCATACAACAAACAGTTCACCAACCTGGATTTTTGTTCCATTTTTCAAATTCACATTGAAAATTCTAAATTGTAGACAAATCAACTGCACAGAACATAAGGTAGCTAAGGACATACCACTATGAAAGAGGGATTTTATTCTAACTAAAGCTGTATCAGTCTATGTGATGCACTTTTGTTTCTCAAATATGACAGCATTATATCATCAAGCTAAGATAATGAATTGATACTCTGTGTACATGGCCCTTAACTAGGGCTGACTAGCAAAAATTTTAACATTAAAAAGCAATTTAAACTACAATGGAAGCACACAGAAAAGTCTGAAACAGACTGAGTCCTGAACATTCACTTTAACAGACTGGGGGCTGTTACCACATTTAATTACCCATCAAGAATGTTCAATTATCTGCAGTTTGCCAGTACTCACTTAAGTGGTTGTCCTGTATAACTTATACTTGCCCATTCTTTTTGCTGGCAATCGCAAGCAGGGAACTCAGGAATAAACAAACACTACTGGTAACACATCTAAACTTTAACTTATGTGTGTTATGTGCCATCGAGTCACATTCAATTTACAGCAAACCTAGTAAAACCAGGACTTGAAAGCACCTAACACGCAAATCAGGGATTTCAAGGTGTATGAGATATTTAAGGAGTGGTTTTACCAGTACCACCCCGTCAGATTTTAAATTTTCACTGACAACTACAGAACTGTAATGACTTCACAAGATACATCATGAAACAAATTTCTTAAACACTTCAAAGAATCTGACTAAAGGCAGGTATACACTTTGTAAAACCAAACAAATCTGTCCTGTCTAAGCTTTAGAGAACACCATCCACCTGTTGCATGAAACTTCATAGGTGAAGAGTAAGCAGTGCAGTGAGCAGCATGCATATACATAAAAATAAAGTTCTGTTCTTTCCAGAGGCGATTACTCTGCATAAGTATGGTCAGAACTACCGCCTAAACTTTCAAACAAAGCAGCTGAAATTTAAATAATATTTTGTGCCAGTCTGTTTGGAAATGAAGGTTGAGACCACTAACTGTGGGTGGTAAGATCACGTTTCCACTTTAAGACCCCTGACAATATACACAGCAAGAGTATGAGCATAGTTGCTGGGCAGGAAAAAGCACCACTGTGGGATGAAATAGCTGGGCACATGCGGAAGAAGCAGCTATGAGTGTTCTCCACTGGCACTAATCAAGTACAGCCAATCAGTTTTCCTTGGTTTAGTGGAGAAAGCAACCTTAACTAGATAAATAACAGTGGATCTATCTAAGGCACTTGATTCATAGACTGCATGAGATATAAATAAGTCATCTGCCTACATATGCAGCCCATCTGAGTGAATCAGGAAGCCTCCAATTGATCATAGTTTCCTGGTTCATTTGTACTGGAAAACTAGTTTTCTCATTATAAGCTTTGAAACATGCCAGGATTTGAAACCAACTTCACACCATGGTTTGAGGTCCTGGTTTTTTCCAATGCTGGCAGGAAATCAGGCTTAGAGACTTCCTGGTTTAACAGTGGATGTGCTCAGGAAAATAAAAGGTGCTCAGTTTGTAGGTAAAAGTTGTCTTCGTATCTCAGTACATATTCTCCCAAACACAGTTTTTAAAGCTCTCCAATTAAGGAGAGTCCACCATCTCCCAAGGCAGTCCATTTCACTGTCAAATAGCTCTTCTTGGTAGGGGGTCCTTCATAATGTTTAGCCAGAATCTCATTCCTTGCAATCTGAATCCACTGCTTTATGTATTATCCTCTTAAGCAGCAGAAAACTAGCTGAACAACAACCAGCCCAGGACAGAAACCTACAGTACCCTGAATCACTTCTCTCTAGGATGACAAGGAACCACTAGGGAGAACAATGTTGCTAACATTCCAGAGAAACCATTACTCCTATTTCTACCATTGCTCCATATATACTAATGAATATGGAAACACAATCAGTGAAAAACCATATATATTTTTCTCTAATAAAGGCATTTCAGATAAATCAGCATACCTTTAATTTGCATTTTGTAGCAAATTTGTCACCAAGAATAATCAATGTTTATTGCAAGAATCCACACAGGAAGCCTTCAATTTTAGTATTTCAATATCTCCATCCAAACTACCAGCCAACCACCAGTAAAAGTTATTTCTAGTTCATGACACAAGATGCTTCAAGGAAGCCTCATCCAGAGAGAATTCCTTTCACTGCAACAGAGGTGAACACAGCTGGAAGTATGCATCACCACACCCTTTGTGTATTATTTCAGTTTTCTCAAACAATAATGGATTGTTTTGCCCACAAACAGATGCACAGACATGCCAAATAAATGCTTATATTGTATTTATCTGCATTAGTGAGCCTTGTGTCTGGGCTCCAAAGAGGTACTTTATTTAACTATACCCAGCGGGGTTTCTGCCTTCTTTGAGCGGAAGAGTCTAATGCCATATCACAATCTGTTTTGGGGAGGCTCCTTGCTTTTGTATTTCTGAATATTCATCTTCTCTTAAATTTATATTCCTGTCCTATGAGGTCTAACAAAGGGACAACAAAACTGGACTTTACGAGCCCTAATGGTGGCTATGAGACTTATACTCCAAGCTTGGAAGGATAAACATCCACCATCCACTACACAACGGTTGGAGGATCTGCTAGCACTAGCTTCATTTGAACAAGTATCATATAGACACAAATTTCATGAGGACATCCACTTGGACATTTAGAAGGCCTACAGTGATGTATATGAATAATATGAGATGTATTCAGTGATGGCTACAACTATATTGTAAATTTATAATGGTGGTTTATAGTGAGTACTAACATAATTGTATTTACCTTTTTTGCTCTGCTTTTGTTTTGCTTTTACTATTTTTTCATGTTAAATCTGCAAAAGTAAAAAGTAAAACAAGCACAGTACGTTTTTTTAACTTTCCTATGCAAGACTGAAAGTGTGTTGCCCTTTGAGGAATGCAAGCCTTAAGTAATAAATGGGCACAGGAATTAACTCCACAGTTCTTTAAATTTCAAACAGTGTCTTTCAAATCCCAACAGCTTTCTTTTTTAAGTCACAGTCAGCTGTGATTCGAATGGCCTAAGGGATTTGTGTCTGCTGTACTTGCTTTGCCCTTGACACAAGCCATTGTGAGTTACAGCCTTTAACATGATTAAGTGTTGCTTAAGAAAGGTAAGAGGAAACCATTCTGCTATAGACACTCTCACAAAAACAAAGATTGCTAGATCCATTCTAGACAGATTAGACATGCTAACCAAACACGGCTCCAAACCCATGTCTTTTGCCATGCTCAAAATGAGGCTTTCTTAATTCTAGATACAAAAGTTAGTTCTCTCCTTGTTTCTATATCTCATCATGAAATTTTTTTGGTCCTTTTTAGATGCTGTTAAACTGCCACAGCAATTCTTTGGGAACAAACTGTCCACCAGACTAACAGCATAGTCCAAAATAAGCATAGTCCAAAGTAAATCCAACAGTGATCAGCAGGTGTTACTTGCAGGAAAGTGGGGACTTCAGTTTAGCTAACATTTCTCAAAATTTAAGGAATTTTTTAAAAGACTTCCACACACACAAGCAATACCGTTCCAAAGGAAAGCAAAATTTCCCTGAAACCAACTGGCTAGCAAAGAAATCACTATCCTAGCAGTACCAGAAATTACTACTGCCACTAATCTTGAATTCCAGTATAGATAATGGATATAAAAGCCAACTGGAAAACCAGAAAGCAGAAAGATGATGGAGAACAAAACTAGGAGCCCTGCTCATCCTAACAGTCAGTAAGCCATCTAAAGGAATTTACTTGTCCTGATGGAACAACTAAAGAGAACGGTATGTTAAAGAAGCCAGTGTCCAAATTTATCTGTTTAGCAATGTTTGTTTTCAGTTTCAACAAAACAATACAGTGACAGTAGACCCACCATTTTAGCATGGCAGCCATAAACAAACATGCAATGTTTGTCATATTTCTGTCAAAATAAAGAACCTGCTATGGTTATTCAGTACTTGAAAATGACACAAAAAATTCTGTGAGTTAATCACTGTCAGTTTCACTGGTCACTTGATTAACTATAGGATATCAGGCAGTGCCCATCATGAAAATTAAGCAAAGGACAACAGTGTGTTGGTCACAACCTGTTACACCTTTTCCTACATGCTGCCCAGGAAAAACACTTTTGGAGAACATAGAAGCTGATTTACTTTGAAGCAGCAGCCAGATGGTTCCTGACATGTTTAAACTTATTTGGTTCTTTATTTGGATAATTCAGAAATATTTTTTTAAAAGCCAAAATGATCCAAGTTAGAATTATAATAACAGGTAATGATGCATTACCATACTTCTGCTGCTATTTAAAATTGCTGACCAAGATTAATTATCTTTCTTTATTAAAGACTTGATGCCTCATCTCAGATCAAGAGTTTATTCACTCAAGGATAGACCAAAAGGTATAAATTTGTTAGGTTAGATTGTAAAACACATTCACTCCAACCTTCCAAATGTTTAGTCTATACAGGTGAGCAAACGTATTATACTAAAAAGGCTAAAACAGTAGGTTTGTTTAGGGAGGACACAAGTGGTGGGACTTGGAAGATGACCTATTATTCCCAGCTACAGTCTCTTCTTCCATCCCATATGAATGAATAAACACTCAGCAGACTGGATCAAGGCAACAGGTTCTTGGAAGGCAGGTTGATTTTAGCACTCACATATACTAATGTCAAGGTATTTGAGAAAACATTGTATATGGTCTCTTATTAAGCCATTTTTTAATTCTTTTTCCAACTGCTTCCTTAGGGCTGATTGTACACTTTCTACTATCTCATCTCACTTCCATCATATGCTATATAATCCATTTGTATCTATATCTATATATCCAGATAATTAAAACTAAATAGTACTTCAATCATGTTTTTTCTGGAAACATTTGAGGGATGCGGATAATCCCTAAAATATATATACACTTATAAAAATGATTAACAAACAGAAGTATTTAAGCAAAAGACTTCTGCATTCTTAATACACATACATTAGTAGAGTCATCATGTGATGTTTGAACATTTACACACTAAAAGGGCTGAAAAACTGAGATTTATGCTAACTTTTCCTTGGATATCTAAGAATTTTTTAAAAAAATGACAGTGTGAAGCTTGTTGGATTTTTCAATACCAGTATATTTGATATAAAAACATATTTGCACATTGGTTTAGTTTAATACATATCCAGACAGTTCATCACCAGAGCATAACAAATTACAACATTAGTCACAGGCAATACAGTATGCAAAACTTTGGTTTAACAGAGCTAGATCACAAAATTTGACACAGCACGCCTATTACAAATATCTGAATCAAGTGTTGGAAATTTGCAAAGGGTAAAAGTCATATTTTAACAATTCTGCTAGCAGAGGAGAATCCTCTTCTTGAAAACCTATACCATGGCATTTTAAAAAGCCATAAAATGTAGCATTTGCTTTTCCAAGGCTGACCGACAAGGTTGACAATCTCTCTATATTAATGCTGCCATGCTTAAACAAGCCACAGAATTCCATTAACTACAGGCTCTTCAATGGTGTGTGCATAATTATGAAGACATAGTAGACTGCCACTGAAAGCCAAGATATAAAGGTATCTGTACATGAGTGGTTGCATAAAAGAAACATGAAGCCAATAGCTTTGGTTGAGGCGTGCATTTAATGAACTTATCAAAAGAGTGTTCTAGATCCCAATGAACATCCCCAACAGCTAGAAATGCAATATTCAGCATCTCCTTAAGAGAGACTTATTAAACTACTCCAAGAAAAAATTACTTTACAAATGTGTAAGCTACCAGGCTCAAATCAACTCTAACCATACTTATTTATATGATTAGTTATGTTCCCATGTGGAATTAGAAGGGCCACAACTCTGACAGAATACATGCTGCACATGCAGAAGCTCCCGGACTAAACCCCTGGCATCTCCCATTAAAGGGCTGGGAGAGGACTGGTGAACTTCTGCCAGTCAAAATATACAATACTTAGTTACACAACCAATGGCCTGAGTCAATATAGCAGCTTTATTCACTCAAGAGTGATAGCAACCAAAACAAAGCCTAAATCTATGTTACTATCCTTCAACTCTCTGTCCTTAGGTACCACTGCCTCACTTCTTTCTGCAGTTTCCCCTATCACTTTGGTTGCAAGCTCTTTATGGCTTGATTTTTTTATTTATGTAACTTGAGTAATACATTTCACACACATTATGTGTCAGCTTCCTTTCTCTTTTAGTGAACTATTATTACCTTGGCAACTCAATGTTACAATCTCCCATGTTCACCAATAAAACTACAACAAGCAAATGTGGATACAAGTTAATAGTCCAAACACAAATCCAAAGTAAAAAAAAATTAAACAAAGCCTCAGATAATGAAACTAACATGTCAAAATGTTTCAATCTGGATTTATTTTAACTTATTATTTAACAAGGTTTCTTGTTTTTCTCTCTCTCAGAAAACAACCTCTCTGTCATTCTTTTACTACATATACTGGTTTGTATAATAGAAATTCAAACTAGACTTGGACTGTAACACCATACAAACATGCCACAAAATACTCTCCACTGAACATATAAGGATTTTCTTTGGAATAAATCCATACAAACTGCACTGCAGCACTATTTCAGCATTCTCGCCATTCAGGTTTGTTTTGCATTAAAAAAACCTCACAGTTCCCGAGATATATATTATAATTGCATGTATTTCTTGAACACACACCTGTTGCCTTTCAGAATACAATGTAGGATTTAAATCAATAATTCATACTGTTCTCACCATTACAAAGAGAAGAGTGACAGTCAGTCTTCGTGCACACAAGACAAAAACATAATTAAAACTATATAAAAGTACTTGAAGTCAAGTTCCAATAAAATTGATTCAAGTAAGCATGATGTTATTATCATCATCATAAACCCTACATCTGATACTAGTGCACAGGGCAAATTATACGGGCTATAATGACTTACAGGACAAAAAATGTTAGTTTCAAATATTAGAGTATATAATAGTTAACATGAGCAGTGCTCAGCAATAAACTTACTAGCTTGTTTTAAGTAAGATGCAGCCTCTTCATCTACAATATGGGCTAAATTGTGGAGTTACTTTTTGGATTTGTAAAATAATATGAAGCACTCTGAATACTGTAAAATACTATATTAATGCTAAGAAGGAGTGGTTGCCATGAATTATTAGCAGAAGCATCTCTGTTTCTACAGGGAATAAAAAACAAGCATTTTACCCTAAAATATTAGTTATGACTATCCAACATAACTTAACAGAAAAACATCACATAATCACAAAACACAAGCAGAAGCAATGGTATGTCTGTAAATACCATGACCTCTAAGCATTTTTACATTTTGTAATTTCTCTAATTTTTGAGAATATACTGTACACTGGAATATATTTTTACTTTCAAAAAAAATATAGAAGATTAGATCTGTTGACAAAAATAATCCATAAGGAAGTCAACAATGGAAACACTATGAGAAAACACATCAAGTGCATCTCCAAAGTCAACACCCCCAGCATAAAAGAAACACAACACTTAACATTAGTTCATTAAAAGCAAAGGAGACTTCTTGGAGGGGGGGAATACAATTAATCACAGCAAAGTGCTCAACAATTTTCTTCACAGTGTACACTAGAAAATGAGAACATTAATATTCTGACAGAAACAAATTCACTATGAAGCACAACACACGCAGAGACTATAAAGGAAGAGGTTGCTTTCTGCATTGCATTTGGCAAGAATCACTGGGATGCTGGGCTTAGAGGCAGGCAGTTTCCTGGAGGAACAATCTATCGAGGCCCTTGCCAGTCATCTTTTATGGGATCACCAGACACTCCCTTGGGGAATCTCAGTTTCGGGGGGGGGGAGAGGGGGAGGTGACAGACAGGAAGTTAAGCATTGTCTGGATTCCAGTGGCCATCTCACATATCACAATCAGTCCCTACAGAAAAGTGCATGTCATCTGCATCATACACCAAGCATAAGCTCTTGTGTGCAAATGCAGCAAAATGCAGCAAAACACCATAAACAAGCATTTATAGAAAAGCTTGTGATATCTATATTACCTCAGCAATTCCTGCAAGAACTCTATGAGGCAAGTCAGTATTATTAAATGGTGGGGTGGATGGGGAACCTGAGAAACAGGCAACCTGTCAAATTCAATGAGTATCTGAGCCACAGATTTCCAGGGCTGTTGTTCCTAACCAGCAGACCACTCTTTAAACTAGGCAAATGTGATAAAGATCCAACTGGCTGGAGATCTCAACACAGTCAAACACTAGATGCTAGTCAGTTTGCTATACAGAAGTGAGAACCTAAGGCAAGTACACACACGCTACTGGAGCTTCCACTAGCTGAGCTTTCTCACTACATCCCTTTTTTAAAAACCTGCACATTCCCTCCTTGGAGAAGCAAATAGCTGCAATCCTTTGCAATACCCATCACAAAGATTCCAACTGACACTCTTCAAGGAGCTCATCGTAACAAATCTGTAATAAAACTCAACCTTCCCTTCAGGCCCCATAAAGTCTGGTCGGCCAAATCCAATTTTCAAGGAGACACACACTTTGGTGTCTGCATACAGTGCCAAAGATACAATTTTAATGTGTCAGACATTAAGATATGCTAATGTTCTGTAAAAGGGAACTCTAATTACACTCAACACTACATCAATGTTCTGAAATTAAACATGGGTTGTCCTATAAAAAAAAGAGGTGGCACATACTGAAAGTCCCAGTTCAACATGATGCCAAGGGAAATCCATCGACAACCGTTGATTCAAGAGAAACAGAAATACATACATCTACATCTCCTACAAAAAAAGGAAAACAAGAAAAGTATTCTGCCTATCCCTGAAGAGCCGTACATTAAATTTAAATAAATAGAGCTGTTGGGAGAAATAAGCACATATAAACCCTGTTTATGTGAACTTCTTTGCACAGATGGAAGTAACAGCACTTAACATTGAAGGAAAGGAGAAGTGTTAATATCCCCAAACAGACAAATGACTCTTGCATCCACAAGAAATCAGGGAGATAAAAAAAGGAAGGAGAGAGAGAAAGAGAGAGAGAGAAATTAAATACATAACCTCATTTGAGGTGTGTGTGTGTTACCATATACAGTATACCTTACAAGAAAAATGTAACACAAGGCTCCCAATTCAACCCAGGCAGGGGGAAAAACACCTCCCTGTACTCTGACCGTTACACATAATTATTTACTCTGATTCATTAAGACAGAATTCATGCCCTGCTTTGTGTGTTAACACAGGCTGCGCTCAGTCATGGTTCTATTTTAAATCTCTGAAGTTCAGTGGGGTACAAGCTCTCTCTCCTCCCAACCCAACTTCGGCAGCTTGACAGAAAAGTCCGACAAAAACAGAAAGGCACATCTCTCCCCTCCTTCCTAATTCTTCAAGGAAATAAGATTGGGGTGGTGGCAGACGGAGGGCAGTGCGAACAAACGGTTGCTCCCATAACCCCATCGAATGACTCCCAACTGCAGCAGGAAAAAGATCCCAGGAGCTGGGGGGTGGTTTGGGCATCTGGCTGTGGAGCCAAAGGTTGGGCGTTTGATTTCCCCCCCCCCCCCCAACTGGGCCTCTTTGACAAGGGCTGGACTGGATGATCCCACAGGGTCTCCCTTCCAGCCCTGCAGTTCTGAGGTGTTGCTTTGGTTGTTTCACCCCTAACTTTTAAACCAGAGGATGAAATGGAGGGGGGGGGGGGGCGCGGTGAGAAAGACCCTCCACCTCATGGCCTACCTGCTTTTTTTTTTACAGGCATCAAGCAATGACCTGAGAAAAAGGGGGGGGGGGGAGGGCGTTGTTTAAAGTGTTCATCCCCAGAGACATTTTGGGGGGGGGGGGGGAGAAAGAGGATATCCTCCAAAGCCCCCCCCCTCGCCTCCACGGCGGGCCTACCTCGCTTTCTCCCCCCCCCCTCCACCAAACACGCCCCTTCCTTCTCGCCTCAGCCCCAACCTTGGGTGTCTCGACACGGGGATGCGGGTCAGCGGCACCGCCGTTGTCTTTACCGTCGTCGTCGTTACCGTTGTCTCCAAGGCGCTTCCCTGTCGCCCCCCCCCCAACTTGGCCACCGCCGACCCCCCCCCCCCTTCTCCCCACCCCACCCCCAACACTTACCTGTGAGGCGGACTTTGATACTCGAGCCGGTCCTCCGGGTCCCCGCGTTCGACATCGTTCCCCTCAGGCGGAGCGAGAAAAAGGTCGGGGAGGGTGAGGGGGACTCAGCCACCGGCCACCATAACCGCCGCCGCCGCCGCCCCCCCCTCTTCCTCCAGCCGGGACCTGCTTCTCCCCCTCGGCCGCCCTTTCGCCCGCTTTCGGCCCCTTTCTCCTCCTCGGTTCTCCTCACGAAGCCGGAGCGAAGGAGCTCTCCGAGCGGCGGCGGAGGCGGCGCCGCCTCACCGAGCTCGACGCCCGCCCGCCTCGCCGGACGCGAACGGCGCCTGCGCGAGCTCGCGCCGCCTCAGAGCGGCCGCTCGCGAACGCCTCCCCCCGTTCGGCCCCCTCCCCTCCTCCTCCTCGTCGTCTTCCCGTCGTGCCTCGCGAAAACCTCTGGGAGGAGAGGAAGACGACGAAGGGAAGGGAGGGGGGGAAAAGGAGAGGGAGGACGTAGACGTAAGAGGACGTGGGGTCATGGTGTGCGTAACCGCTTGCTTCCGGAGGCCATCTTGGGGAGGTCGCTGGAGGAGGAAGGCGTGACAGGTTCGGAGAGGGAGAGTGGAGGAGGGGTTAGAGGCATTTGCGCCCCTAGTGGGCGCAAGGGGCATTGCAGCCCCCTATTGGGAACATTGATTTATCATGACTGGAAAGTGAGAAAGTATTTATTTCTTTTATAGATTGCTGTGGTTAGGTGTCCTCAAGTCACCTCTGATTTATGGGGTTTTGTGAACCCCATCAACCCCTTCACAACCCTGCTCAACTTTGGTAAACCCAAGGCTGTGGTTTTCTTTAAGGAGTCAATGGGTCTCACACTCTTCCTCTTCTCCTACTGCCTTCAACTTTTGCTAACATTAGTATCTTTTCCAGCTAGGCTTGTCTTATTGTGATGTGCCCAAAGTTCCACAGCCTCAGCTTTGCTATTTTTGCTTCCAGAGAGAGTTAATTTTGTTATGTGCCATCAAATTGCATCAAAAGTATAGCCGTCATAATAGGGTTTTCAAGGTAAATGAGACATTTAAGGGGTAATTTACAGTTACCACACAAATACACACACCTTAGTTCTTAACACTACCAATAAAAAATGCATATATTCCATATTTCCCTTCCTGAATGGATTTACCTTTTTTCCCCCTAACATTAAGAAAAGCAATTGGAAAAGTGTTAGGAAAACACAGGACAAATGAGGAATGGAAGATGACTTCCTTTAGACTGCCATTCTCCCAGATAAAATTCTGTGTCTGAGGCAAGATAATCGCACAATAAAAAATCTTGTCTGGAACTGCTCCTAGGGGCTGGTTGCAGAGTTAAGGTAGAAATAGACATTATAGATGGCACACAGTGAGAAAAATAACATCTGTAAGGGCTGATTATTTGTGAGTGTCACAGCAGAATCCCCCCCCCCCCCCCTTTTCAGAATTTGCAAACCAGCTTTCTTTGTGGCCACTCTTCAGGACATAAACATGAAGTTTAATTTCTCAAAAATGAAAGGCAGACAGGTGTCTCCTCAACGTTCATATGCTTTCAGTTTTCATGATGAATAGAATGTTTGTTTTCTTTCTAAGTCTTTGGAGGAAAAAAAAACATACACAGGGATTTGAATTCAAGTCTCTAATGCCAACATGGCTTCACATTACTTCTCTTGTGAACTTTACATTCTCACTTTGGAAAAAAAAATTAAACCTGCAAGGTTTGAAACCATTGAGGTCTTCCAGGTTTATGGTTGAGATCTTTTCTTCTCTCCCTGTTGCAGTTCCATGCCTTGATCTATATACTGTGTGAACAGAGTAGAATAATCCGTATCCCTCCCCCGATCCTGTACAATCCACAACCTCTCTGTTGCTTTATTAAAGCAGTTTTTCCTTTTCTCTCCAGTATGGGATCATTTTGAACAGAATCCCAGCTGATCTGAGGCTC
Organism: Intellagama lesueurii; assembly: GCA_037013535.1. NCBI lineage: Eukaryota > Metazoa > Chordata > Lepidosauria > Squamata > Agamidae > Intellagama > Intellagama lesueurii. Next base: position 17,324,913 of record JBAJHW010000012.1, on the reverse strand, counting down.
TGTTTAGTGAAACAGATGTCCGAATCCCTTGGTGCTCAAACTGACGATATTCAAGATGAGAGCAAACTGAGATGGAAAAGGGTGATTTTGTGAGGACAGGCATTGCTCCAGCTTTTCTAGATCAAGTCCTGGGTGTGTGTGTTTCTTTGTGTGTGTGTGTGTTTGTTGGGGGGCAGAGCAGCCACCTCAAGATTCACTGGGACCATAAAATCCTCCGTCTCCTTTTGTCCTGGGCTCAGAAGAACCTTCACCCATTTGGTTCACTTGTGATATTTAGACCTTCATTGTCTCTGATTAATGAGTCGCTGCATGTATTTCTAGCTGCATGCGAGTCCTGTGACTTGCACGTCATGTGACTTACAAGCAGCAACTCTTTAATTAGCTGCAGTCCAGCACCACCATTTACACCATTACACTTAAACTGACATAAATCTCCAGTAGGATTCTGGCCAGTGTTTTAAACTGCTCTTGTCTTCCCCTGCTCTGATTTCTCACGTGAGGAGTGTCTAAGACAAATATTCAAAAAAACAAATAAAATAAATGAAATTAAAAGCTTTGCCCACAAGACAAGACTTGCAGACCTCCTCTTTCGACGGCTGTGCGAGGAGTCGGCCCGTCAATTTCATCTAAGTCCAACGGTGGCTGATTTGAGCTGAAGGACTCTTTGGAGCAACGCCTAATCCCATTGTGCATCGTCTTCATTCCAGCTTCCAGTTCGATAAATCAGCGGGGCGAGGGAACTAGGTCACTTCCTCGCCTGTGGAAAAATTATAATGCCATTTGCTGCACGCGACTATTTACTATCCTTCTCTGGATATTCACAGCTTTGGCGGGCCTTCTCCTCTTTCCATTGTCAATGACCTTCAGATAAAAATGGGGAACCATGTGTCTTGGAGATGCGTCTAGACTCCGTGCCCCATCATCCTTGATTCCTCACCATTGGCAAGGCTGACGAGGGTGGGTGGGAGTTGCATCCAGAAAAATTATTTGCTAATTTTTGTCTTCGACAGAGGGTGTGAAGGCTAGCTCTCTGAGTACTTTTTGGTGCCTTCTGGAAGAAGAGCCAGCCTGGGTGGCCTTGGGCCAGCTGCACAGTCCCAGGGCAACCCTGGAGGAAGGGAAGGGGAAACTGCTGCTGAGTCCTCTCTACCTGGAAAACCTCGAAAAGGGTGGCCATAAGTCCAAATTGACTGCACATTATTATTGTTATGTCATACTAATTGCCTGTTTGTTCTCCAAAAAGGTTTGGGGGGGGGGGAAGAGACTGCCTTTAAAAAAAAATATTTTTAAACCAAACACCAGCCCTGCAACATACATTAGGTGGAAAGCCAAGGCCCAGGCTCCCTTGGTAAGATTTGAACACAGGGTTAAACCCAGGTTTGGATTGATGGTGCACTCCCAAAGAGGAGTCCAAAAAATTTACCTAGTTGGATTGAGCCATCTCACCTTAGCAGTTCTGAGAGTTTTAATCTTTGCCAGAAACAGGTCTTTTGTAAACCTAATGGGCCTTAGTCACTTTTTCAAGATCAAGCCCACCCCAAAGACTTGGTGTTACTAGGGAGATAGTAGGAGGGGTGATGCATAACATCAAGGACCTCCCTCATGAAAACATCACACCACTTCAGCCTTATAACCGTTGGGACCCTGTTACTTGTCGGAGTTGTTGTTGTTTAGTCGTTAAGTTGTGTCTGACTCTTCATGACCCCATGGACCAGAGCACACCAGGCCCTCCTGTCTTTCACTGCCTCCCAGAGTTGGGTCAAATTCATGTTGGTCGCTTCGGTGACACTGTCCAACCACCTCGTCCTCTGTCGTCCCCTTCTCCTCTTGCCTTCACACTTTCCCAACATCAGGGTCTTTTCCAGGGAGTCTTCTCTTCTCATGAGATGGCCAAAGTCTTGGAGCCTCAGCTTCAGGATCTGTCCTTCCAGTGAGCACTCAGGGTTGATTTCCTTTAGAATGGATAGGTTTGTTCTCTTTGCAGTCCAGGGGACTCTCAAGAGTCTCCTCCAGCACCACAGTTCAAAAGTATCAATTCTTCGGCAGTCAGCCTTCTTGATGGTCCAGCTCTCACTTCCATACATCGCTACTGGAAAAACCATAGCTTTGACTATGCGGACCTTTGTCGGCAAGGTGATCTCTCTGCTTTTTAAGATGCTGTCTAGGTTTGTCATCGCTTTCCTCCCAAGAAGCAGGCGTCTTTTAATTTCGTGGCTGCTGTCACCATCTGCAGTGATCATGGAGCCCAAGAAAGTAAAATCTGTCACTGCCTCCATATCTTCCCCTTCTATTTGCCAGGAGGTGATGGGACCAGTGGCCATGATCTTCGTTTTTTTGATGTTGAGCGTCTGACCATTTTTGGCGCTCTCCTCTTTCACCCTCATTAAGAGGTTCTTTAATTCCTCCTCACTTTCTGCCATCAGAGTGGTATCATCTGCATATCAGAGGCTGTTGATATTTCTTCCGGCAATCTTAATTCCGGCTTGGGATTCATCCAGTCCTGCCTTTCGCATGATGTATTCTGCATATAAGTTAAATAAGCAGGGAGACAATATACAGCCTTGTCGTACTCCTTTCCCAATTTTGAACCAATCAGTGTCTTCCCCCAAATTCATCTCCCTGTGCCACCAGATCCTCACAAGCCATGCCTCTCTGGGTTGACGCACTGAAAGAGGCCAGGAAAACATCCACTAGAAGCGGGGCCTTCTCGGTTGTGGCTCCCGCCCGAGCTCTCCCTGCCTCCCTTTAAGAGGTCGCTCAAGACACACCTTTTTACACAGACCTTTGAAAGCAACCTCACATCAATTTGTCTTTGCCCGCCTGACTACTATAACTATTACGACGATGATGATGATGATGATGTCTGTGTTGTCCTAGTTTAGCGATTTTTTAGCTCTGATGATTTGATGTTTATTTTATGATCGCCATGGTTTGTTTATTGTCATTTCTGATGGATTCCATTGTTTGTGATCCACCCAGAAGAGTGCCTTCCACTAACAGGGCGATGCTAAAAGCTATTTATTAAATAAAACTAAATTACATTACGTTAAATTAATAAATTGCGGAAACCTCACCTCACCCAGCCACTGTTGCTAAGTCATTTTAACAGGAACCCAGTGAGGAAAGGTCACTACTATCCCCATTTCCCAGTCAGTAGAGATGTATGAAACATCTTCTTGGCTCTGGCGAAACCCATGGCGGTCCTGTGTTTCTCTCGGGACGAACTGGATTGTGGCCTTATCTCCCCGTGGGCTTTGTATGTAAAAAGCTTCTCTCCCTTTTCATTCACACTGGCCCCCTCACACACACACTTATGCACCGGGGCAGCTTTTAAGAAATAATGATATCTTATGGGCTAGTGTCTTACAATATTGTGTCTGAAGGTCCTCGTGCCACACGATCAGCCTTCAAGCACTTTGTGCCAGCACGTCCTTGTGATCAGAGCTCACACTCCTGATTCAAAGCCCAGTCGGACATTGGTTATGACAAGGAGGGCGAGGGTGATGACAAGGAGAATTAACACACAAGAAGGGTTTCGGAGCTGATACAGAAGCTCGGTTGCATCGGAGCAGAAAAAAACGACAATGCTGTTGCTTTACTGAAAGGTAACGTTGGGGGGGGGGGCTGTTTGGCGGTCTGGATTTGTCCACCTATAAGTCATGCTGTGCTTCAAAGCTTCACAGTACTCCAAAAAAAAAAAATCTTGCTTACAGCATTTGAGAGAACACCGGTTATTATTTGACTTTATCCACTTTCTTTCTCCCTTTCATTTCTATTAAACAACGTTCTTTGATTGCGAGGCATTCGTCATTTTTAAAAATAAGCCAGATGAAACCCCAACACAATATGGAATTGCAAAGAGAATTTTTCTAAACCTGCCCTTTTAAATCCGTTGATATTGATCTAACGACGATGGGAAGCAATATTTTAACACTGCAGTCCTAGGCAGGTCTACTCAGGAACAGACCCTGCTGAGTCCCATTGGATCTATTCCGAGGAAAGTGTTTATAGGACTGTATTATGCCCTCTGTCCTTGTGTTGTTTTAGGCTGCAGACCTATAGCTCTGTGTTGTTGTTGTTGTTGTTTAGTCATTAAGTCGTGTCCGATTCTTCGTGACCCCATGGGCCAGAGCACGCCAGGCCCTCCTGTCTTCCCCTGCCTCCCGGAGTTGGGTCAAATTCATGTTGGTAGCTTCGATGACGCTGTCCAACCCTCTTGTCCTCTGTCGTCCCCTTCTCCTCTTGCCTTCACACTTTCCCAACATCAGGGTCTTCTCCAGGGAGTCTTCTCTTCTCATGAGATGGCCAAAGTATTGGAGCCTCAGCTTCAGGATCTGTCTTTCCAGTGAGCATTCAGGGTTGATTTCCTTCAAAATGGATAGGTTTGTTCTCCTTGCAGTCCAGGGGACTCTTGAGAGTCTCCTCCAGCACCACAATTCAAAAGCATCAATTCTTCGGCGGTCAGCCTTCTTTATGGTCCAGCTCTCACTTCCATACATCGCTACTGGAAAAACCATAGCTTTGACTATGCGGACCTTTGTCGGCTCTGTACCGGAGAGTATTCCTTATGAAGCCCATCAGGTTATGCTTAGATCATCATCATCATAGAACTGCAGAGCTGGAAGGGACCCTGTGGATCATCGAGTCCTGGCCCTGTCTAGGAGGCCCAGTGGGGATTCGAACTCCCAACCAGATGCCAAAAACCACTGCGCTATCCAGCAGTTCTTGCACAGGACCACACAGTTAAAACTACTGCTTCACAGGGTATTAATTAATTTAGCACTCTGCGTGCATCAGAGAGTGCGGGACTGCAGAGTTCCTATCCTCTAAATTGGTCCCCAGAAGAAGGGAACGGTAAGCCACTCCTAAGTTCTCTCTACCTAGAAAATCCTGGGAACACTCACTGTGAGTGACAGTTTATGGAACTCCCAGCCACAAGACACAGGAGTGACTCTGATGCTGTTCAAATGGGGTGAATGTCTTCCTGGGCTCAGCGGGCCACACTGGACATCCCCAGAATCAAAGGGGGACACAGGGAGGGGGCCCTAGTTGGGCTGTTAGAACTAAACAGCTGGGAACACACAGGATCTCAGCCTCAGTTGTCATCTGTGAAATGGGAATAATGTTGCCCTAGGTAATTGAACTGCTGCAATGATCCTCTGCGGGCAAGATGTTATCACAAGTTAGGACGTCTCTTAACAAAGTGCAAGCTTCCGGGCTTCGCAGAGATCTTCAGAGTGAACGACAAAGCAAAATGTGATGCTGAACTTACACGTAAGGTAAAATACGAGCACTATAAGAAACAGGAGCAGCTTCGCCCATTTTTTAAATTTCTTCTCTCGGTGGTATCCGTGGATTCTCCCTGCACGGAATCTTGCTAGTCCGTCTACCAATAGATCTGCCTCAGGCCACGGGTAGCACCAGTCCCTTGAGAAAAGCAGGCATGGGTGGGGTGGGAATGCACGTCCCGTTGCTCTGCCAGCATCACCGACGGACATCTGGATGGGGAAAGACAGTTCCTCAAGTTTGTCAGTGTCAACCCGTCGGTCGAACACCTCTTAGATCCTTAATCCGCATTGGCTGGCTCCTCTTACAGGTCATTCTTCTTGGAAATGTGATTTTCAGTTGTGACGTAGAAGGTGGGTCAGATGGTAGAACCACACCGAGACACACCAAATGACGAGGTGATTGCTTGTCCTGCTTAATAATTAACATTACAAAGGAGACGCTGGCCAGACAGACAGTCTCCAACCTCTCCCCGGCGGCTGCTGGCTTTTTTTTGAAGCTTATCGCCTCCCTGTCTTGCAGGAGGAGACAGCTGAGAGAGAGAGAGGGAAAAGGTAAACACAGATGCCTGACGCAGGAGGATGTAAATGACAGATGTCAACAAACTTTCAGTGTGGTGTGGAGAAAGTAAATTAACACCCCCCCCCCCCCCAGATCATCCCAATACTAGATTTCAGGTTCCTTATTTGGGTGCACTCAGAGGTCGCTAGAAATCCAGAGGTGATACACCACTAAATAATTCCATCTGTTTTCTTAATAATAATCACGAGCCCTCATGTCAGTTCCGACTTACGGTGACCCTTTTCAAGGTTTTCTAGGTAGAGAGTACTCAGAAGTGATTTACCCTTCCCTTCCTCTAGGGGGCATCCCTGGGACTGTGCAGCTTGCCCAAGGCCACCCAGGCTGGCTCTTCTTGCAGGAGGCACACTGGGGAATCGAACTCTCCAATCTCTGGCTCTGCAGCCAGAGACGTAAACCACTGTTTCCTTACAGGAGGTTTAAAAGGGATTAGGGTCAATTCACAGAGGACATGGCTGTGAATGGCCAATAGTCAAGACGGCTACACATGACCTCTAGCATGAGAAGCAGTATTTATTTATTACTAATTAATGGAACCGGCTTGGACACAGTTAAAACCCCAGGAGGTCCACCTTCACCCCAATGCTCTCTGCACCCTGTTCTTCTCTGCAGCCCATTATTTCGCAACGGCATGTCTCGTTTTCAAATAAAAGTCCGCATCATGTACCTATAAAAGCTTAATAGGATGTTTCAAAACTGTAGTTACGAAAACTTAATAAAGTGTTTCAAAATGAAGCAATAAGCAGGGAGGCTTTGGCCCTGAGAACTTTCTCCTATCTCCTAACGCAAGGCTGTTAAAAAACGAAGCAGACGTAAGGGCAAGATATTTTACAGAACGTGCGGTAGAGCAACGGGCCTCGATTAAAGCTTTCCCACCCATGGGCTTTGCAGAGGCAGGAAGAAGACTCTTCAAAACAGCTGCGCGCAGGTCTGCTCCTCTGCTTTCTGCACAAGCTAGCCGTGGGGTAGAAAGGCTCACGGGTGCCGTTGACAGCTCCCACCTCCCAATGCCTGCAGCAGGAAAGTGGGCCACCGCACCTCTCTCCCGGTGCGAAAGGATCAGCCGCTACCACCCCATCGGAGTCTCTTTGCTTGCATACAGCGCAGTAAAGCACTAAGCGCAGGACAGGCGAGCAGTCCCCGCGAGTCCCAACCACATTCCGTTTGAAAAGCGTGCACACCTTTCCGAGAATCAAGTGTGAAATTACAGCCCCCGACAGCTGCCTCAAACCTGAGCCTCTGCAGGGGATGTACGCCCAAGGTGGAAGGGGCAAATTTCTTTGGGTTCTGCTTTTGGAGAAGACCTTTCAGAAACTTGAGAAGCCTTCAGTGAATGCAAAAGCAGGAACCTGGACGTTTCTTTATATATGTGTGTGTACACATACACACGGAAAGACTACTGGATAGCTCAGTGATTTAGGCGTTTGGGTGCAGAGCCAGAGGTTGGGAGTTCGATTCCCCCACTGGGCCTCCTTGACAGGGGCTGGACTGGATGATCCATCGGGTCCTTTCCATCTCTATCTATCTATCTATCTATCTATCTATTTATCTATCTATCTATCTATCTATCTATCTATCTTATATAAATTATATACATAATTATAAAAAATTATAATTTATAATTACATATACTTATATATAATTATAAAATAAGTATAATTTATAATCATAATTTATAGTATAGATAGATATAGATAGATAAAATCTACATATATAAAATCATATATATTTATCTCCGGTGGGAGAGAAAAACAGAACTGACACGTTTGTTCATTCATCCAGGCAAAACGATGTTGGTGCATAGCTCAGCATCTGTTTGGAATCTCAGTGTATTCAACCCTATTTGTGGTGACAATTTAAATTCAATTTGAATTCAATTTGGTGACAAAATGAGGGTTGCCGTGCCTCTTCTTGCTGGCAGGCTCTTTGTCCCCAACAGCGACACGGAAAGCACGCAGAACGTGATTGTCTCTATGCTGTGTACCTATTGAACCGGGCAGGGGTTGGGGGAGGTATATTCTTGGACTACAATCCCCAGAATCCCCTGTGGCCATGCTGGTTGAGGAGCTCTTTGTCGTCCAAGAAAAACATGAACCTTTCTCAAGTTCAGGAACTGTCAGTGCAATGGGCTCAGCATTTTTAGTGTTTAGGTGTTTAAATATGAACTTCCTAAAGTATTTTGGTAGGAGCCAGAGGTTGGGAGTGCAAGCCCTTGACAGGGGCCGGACTCCACAATTCTTAGGGTTCCTTCCAGCTCTGCAGTTCTCAGATAAGTCTGCAAATTTCTTACAACAGGAACGGAAATAACTGGGACTTGGATGGATGCTGTTGGGCGTCCACTCCCAACAAGGCTCACCATTGAGAATGCTGGCTAAAGGCAACATTGGGAGGTGTCAACTGGCCCATCTCTGACCTTCCAATACACCACAACGGGTCCTGTGATTCTGCAAGGCAGGGCGGGTCCCCTTGAGGCAGCTGATGCAAGTGTCTTCACACAAGATTAGCAAGATATCTGTGAAGATTCTCAGTCCTCCAGGTGAGGTTATCTGGAAGTTGAGTCACGGCCACTGGACGTCTTCGTTCTTAGGTTGAAACGTTTTGCTACTCATCCAAGTAGCTTCTTCAGACTGAAGTCTGAAGAAGCTACTTGGATGAGTAGCAGAACATTTCAACTTAAGAAGGAAGAAGTCCAGTGGCCACGACTCAACGTTCAGAAAGATCAGCGAGGGATTTGTTACTTAAATGGTGAATGCTGAATGTTGGGAAGTGGTGCTCACAGGATGTCCTGCTCTAGGTCCTTGAGACAACTTGCCAAGCTTTGGAACTCTGCACCTTGAGAGAGGATAGTGAGGTGCGCTTTGCTGCCGTGGCTCTGGCAGAGGAATATCTTGGGTCAGATCTGTTGCACAGGACAGTTGCCACAGCAATCATCTTATCTGAGAGATGATGGCTGTGGCAGCTTTTACAAGCCCTGAGAAAAGGTCTGAGCACAACGGCTACTCAGCCCTTTCCCACCCTCACTCTTTCCCAACAGCAGGGCTGGCAAACCTCTGGTACTCCCGATTATCCGAATCACTGTGGTCCCCTCTTCCAGCGGCTCTGAAGTCTGCAGGGCAGTGAATCCACTCCAGCTTTTCACCCAAGCTTTCCAGGAGCTATCCAAGATACTGAACCCTACCTCCAAAATAGGCTCCTCTTTTCTAAAGACTGAACTAAAGCCTGGAGTGGATTTCGTGTCCTTCCTGACCCTGGAGCCATCCACCTCCGTTACCCTTACCCAATGTCCGTGGTCGGCACCAGCTAACGGCAATGCTGGGCCCAAAGACTCTGGAAGGGGTAAAGGTTCCCCATCCTCAGTCAACAGGAAGAAAGAAGCAGCTCCAGGACACAGATCTTACAAATCCTAGAGAGTGATTTATTTCCATAAACAGAAGTACAAATGGGAGCCATTAGCCTCCTTCTAAGTGCTCGGACCGCGACACTGTGCAACCATCACCAGGTTATCCAGATGTCTGGGGGGGGGGGATCACCTTCTCTTTTAGAAGCTGTAGAACCCTTGGTGCTCAGCCTCAAAAGGCAGAGTCTTCCTTTCTTGGTCTGCTTCTGGATTTGTGTTTTCGGCGTCCTGGAAGAGAGAAAACCATTCAAGTCATCTCCGCTTAGAGATACGGTGAAGACCTGCTAAGTTCCTTGTTCCCGTGTACGTAGGCTTCTCCTCAACAAGGAGTTTTCAAGCCCTTCTAGACTTCTTTCCGCAAGCATTAGAGGAAGCCAAGGGGACCCTTCCCCCCCCTTTCAAAGTCTATTTGTTTACATAATTTATGTCTCTCTGTGCAAAACTAGCATCCTTTCCCTTTAAGCAACGACACAGACAAGACACCGGAACCACAAAAAAAATCAGAGACTACCAACTATTTAATCTCACAAAAACCCACCTTCCTTCTTAAAGGAGACATTTAAACCCAATAGAATACAGTACTTTAACAAAATTAAAATGAAATAAATTATCCGAAAGTCAGCTGTTGCAACAAGGAGTAAAATCATGTTTGAGAACATACCTGAAAATTGAAAATTGAGGAGTTTGGTTAGATGCAAGTGTGTTGTTCATCCATTTCAGACAACGTAAACATGATATTCTAATTTTATGAATTCAGTGCATTGCACATTTTATTATTATTGTACACGGCTTTGAATCTTGAGACCTAAGGAGTTCATAAATCTTTCACTCTAAACAGTTCATAAATATTTATAATTACAGTGGTGCCTTGACTTACGAACTTAATCCGTCCCAGAAGATGTTCGTAGGTCAAAAAGTTCGTAAGTCAAATCAGCATTTCCCATAGGATTGCATTGAAAACCGATTAATCCATTCCTGCTGTTCTTATGTCAAGGCACAGTTTGTAAGTCAAAGCATTAGTTCCCATAGGAACTAATGCAAAACCGGTTAATCCATCCTCTACCACTAGGGGGAGAATATATATTATTTAACCTAAGATGACTTAGGTTAAAAAAAAGGGCAGGAAAGGAGGGAGGGAGGGAACGAACACCTTTTAAACAGAACACCTTTAAAACCAAGCAGCTTTAAACCAAACCAAGCACCTTTTAAACCAATTTTTACATTTTAAAATTACAGTACCAGGCAGTCCAAAGTCCATTTCCCCGCTTTCCCCGCGGTTTTTTTGTTCGCAAGTCAAAGCAAAATTTTGCGAACGGAGCTGTTCGTAAGTCAAAATGTTCGTACGTCGGGGCGTTCATAAGTCAAGGCACCACTGTACACTAAAAAAAGTTCCCCCAGGAATGAATCAGCTAACTAAACTGTTTGGCTCAAACACATGCCTTCCAAACAATGGACATAAGATTCAGAGTTAACTTACCTCGGCGGAAAAATATTTCTCAATGAGGCCCAAGGCAGCCCGATAGATTAAGACATTCTCATGAGTCTGGAGAGCTTCAATTTTCTCCAACCCATCCAGTTCCTCTATAAGAAGGCACAGCTTCTCCGTCTCACCTAGTTTTTCGGCAGACTGATGTACGAGACAGAGAAGGAAAAGTGCTTAAACACCGAATTTCCTATTTGCCTATTTCCCCCTACAACATCCTTTTCAAACAGGTCCCCATGTTAGGACTGAATGAGATGAAACATTTAGATTCGCAATTAGAAAGTGACAAGACATTTTCTTTCCAAAGCACAATCCTTCCAAGCTGCCGTGCTCGCACCATCGCGGGCCAACGAAGCCTGTTCGTATCTTCTGATGATCAGTCATTGAACAAAAGTGAACTGACTTCAGAGTTGCAGAGTCAAGAAATGTCATGCAACGGCAGAAATGAACAAATCCAGCTATTTAAGAAAGTTCAATGACAGGATTCGCTCTAATCTCAGTTTTGACCCTTGGCCTGTTGCAGCTAAAACAACAAGGAGCGCCATGGCAATTCAAGGTCAACTCAAGTTATTATAGCATGAGCTTTAGCCCACTTCATCACATGCATCTCATGAAACAAGGTATAATCTGCAGAGGTTTATGATGGAACAACCTTGTTAGTCTTTTAAGATGGCTCAGGAGTCCTTCCTTTTTCTTGAGAATCCATTTCAGTCTAAGGGCAGCTGGTTGAATAGCTCAGCAAGTTAGACATCTGGTTGGGAGTTCCCCACTGGGCCTCCCCAGAAGACGAGCCAGCCTGGGTGGCCTTGGGCCAGCTGCACCATCCCAGGGCTCCCCCTAGAGGAAGGGAAGGGTAAACCACTTCTGTGTCCTTTCTACCTAGAAAACCACGAAATGGGTCACCCTAAGTCAGAATTGACTTGATGCCATACAATTATTTTTATTATTAGTTGTCCTTTAGCTACTTCCAGTCATGGCTGTTGTTATGCAATTCAAGTGTTATGGGGAATAGAGGTGTACATGGTTATAAAAGTGAAAATGAAAAATTAATTTCTTTCTCCCCACTTGCTGGGATGACAAGAGCTTCGCTGGGGCTTCCCTCCACACACATCAGGCCTTTTTTGTGTGTGTGCAAAAAAAAGGAGAAGGGTGCTTTTGTTTTGCACACGGCATCTTGCATTTTACACATACGTTTTGCACAAAATAAACAGTTTAAACAGAAAACCACCAAGATTTCTCTCTCTCTTTATTTTTGCACACATTACTAATTCTACCGATTAAGGAAGAAAGGCACAGCCCTTTTACTCTCGTGGCAGAAGAAAACAAATCAGACAAGTTAATGTTTCGATGGAGTATCTCAGTTTCCTGAGACATTCTATTTTATCAAGGAGGAGAAAATTTGCAAGCATTATTATATCCAAGAAAATAATGTATACAAGAAGAAATATCGTCATAATCTCCCATCTGTAGTCCTCACATATTTTCCCACTGGTTCACCTTTTTTTGCTTCACAGAAAATAATCCATGGCAGTGGGGAGTAATATTTCCACCATACCTTTAGGTTCATAGTGCTAGGTACCCCTTATCTGTATTGCACTATCCATTTCCACCACTTTAAAAAGTTACTTTTCAGTACAACTCCCACATCACACACACACAGGCCCACAATGGACACTGCCTGCTGCGTGACAGTCATTTCAAAGCCACAACACAAAACTGAACCAGCAGAGGCTCCGATGCCAGTGGGGTGGCGAATCCATTGCAGGTTTTATTGTGTCATTTCTAGGAGCTATCCAAGGTCTATCAAACCTATCTGGGAAAGGAGCAAAACACTTTGCATGGCTCCCTGGAAGTTCAGAGTAAAAACCTGGAACGGATTGACCACCCGGCTGGCATCAGAACCTCCCCTGCCTCCGTCTCTGCCCATGGTCTACGCCTGTACCAGGGTGATTCTTACGGAAATGAATCCAGGAAACGAAGGTGGCCATTGAGTTTCCCGACCCATTGCAAAAGGGTGGTTCCATAGCTGTAGCAACCCCGTGTTGCCTGGAGGATCGGAAGAAGAGGCACGCTGGAAGCTGGACCTAAAGGCAAATTTGGGGGGGTGGGGATAGCATACACCCACTTACCAGGAAGAAGTTCGATATGCTGTCCAAGACGACTAGGATGGTTTTACCATCTCGGGCGGTCAACAGGTTCAATAAAGGCTTCAAGACCCCTGCCTGGACCAGTTCCACCACTTGCTCCACAGTGCCTCCAGTGGTGAAGTTGGCAACTGCCCAGACCGCCTCCTTCTGGGCTCTGAATTCACCCTGTCCAAGGAAGGCGGCAGAGGAACAAGAGAAGGGCTGTTAACAACAGAGCGTCAGCCGTTCTAGTGCAGCCTCACGGTCTCATCGCCTGCAGGATTCTCTCCTCTTCGCACCCGAGTTATCCTCTCACCCACGGAAAAGCAGGAGGCACCCAAATCGGCTCATTTGGAGCCTATCCAGTATTTATTACGATTTCATTCTGGCTCCAGCCCTCATCATGCACTGGTTTGACGAACCGGGAAGGACACAAACTTCTACCCAGCACATAGTGAACTGCCAACTGGGATGACTTGAACAGGGCATTGGCTACTAGCCAAGCAAGCTATAGGTCATCCTCAGTATCATAGGTGGCAAGTTTTTCCTCCCTTGGTGTTTTGTGCTTCACCCGTTACCTTTCCATCCATACATGCAAACTTTCAAGAACCCCTTGGCAGTCATAAGGACTAGAAACTTTTTTTTCCAGTTAAATATGTTCTTTTTCCCCAGTAAAAGGGGGGGGGGGACATTTACCTGGAAGCAAATTGCTTTTCTGCAGCTTGCACACATGCACCGGTGATCCCCAAGCCTATCTGATATCCAGGGCCCTTATATTTTGAGTGCATTTGTGACACAAACAATAATAATCCCAGACAATGGAAGGTGTTACCTTATCCAGCAACTCCACCAGCGAGGGGAGCAAGCCGCAGGTGATCAGCTGCTGGATCTGGCTGCAGGGCCCTGCTGCGATGTTGCTCAGAGTCCAGGCTGCCTCCTTCTGCACGGTTGACTTCGGGTGACGCAGGAGACGGGGCAGAACCGACAGCACGCCCGCATCGATGGCCATCTGTGTCTGCTGGTCTGTCCCCGTGACAATGTTGCCCATTGCGCGGAGAGCTGGAGTCTTTAAAATAAAAATCAGGCCAAGCTTTGTAGTGCTGCTTACTTCCCCTAAAAACTTTATGAGGTCAAACTACACATTACAGGGGTGTCCTCTGAAGCAGAAATCCCTTAATGTTCCAGAGCCACGAGGCAGGCAGACCTGCATGGCCGAGGGATCAGACTGGCAAATGAAGCTCACATTGACCCCCTAATGACCCCCCATGAAGCAAAGCAAGCCAACGGCCAAACCGTAAAGGACAGCGACACTCAGATGCTGTCAGCACATCAAGGGTTTCTTCTCCCAATGAGAGGTTTTCTCTAATGTTGGACCTGACTTACCAAAAGAGGGAGCTCTGCATGGGTCAGAAAGAGCACCAGCCGCGACAGGACACCCGCCTCTACCACCACTTGAATCCGATCGTTGGATCCGTCGGTCAGGTAAGAGACGGCCCAGCAGGCGTCGGTCAGGATTTCTTCATCTTCGTGCTCCAGCAGGCAGGTGAGCGTGGGGAGGATCTGCTTCACGGCCCCGAGAGGAGGGCTGGGGTTCTTGTTTCTGCAAAGGTTGGAGAGCGTCCACGTGATGTTCCGCAGGAACCCAACCTGGAACCAGAAGAATGTGGTAGCCAAGCATCTCTTGGGGGGCAGAACAGAGAACACGGCTTTATCCCGAGCGCCAGATCCTGGGTCTAGGCAGCCCCCGACAGGGTCCACCCTGGCCTCCTAATGAGCCTGAAGTCTCGCTAGAAACCAAACGGGCTCAACGGCGGCTATCAAGCTTTGGGCGTAACACGAGGAGAGGCAAGATTCAGTGAAAAAGAAAGAGAACGGGACCATGGTATCCATGGGGGATACCAAGCCCCTCTGCAGATGCCAAAACAAAAACCCAAACACAGAAGTATTGAACTCTTTACCTTGCATGGTCTCTGGTTTCCTCTATTGACCAGTTCTGGTAAATACACCATGGAAATATGCATAAATACGTATTTCTGGGATTTCCCCCCCTGTATTTTCAGGCAGCAGATAAGTGAATCTGCAGGGACTGATCCCACAAGTGGGGTGGGTAGGGGTTGTACTGTAACACTAAGAAAACAGAGAGGCAGTAACAGAAGAGGAAGAGTTGAACATGAAACGGATTGACTTTGAAAGGGAAGCCACAGCCTTTGCTTTCCAAGACCTCAGCTGGGCTGTTAAGGAAGGGACCTGTTGGAGGTCACTCCTTCATAGAGTCCCTATATGTTGAAAGCAGTTGGATGGCCTATAACGTACACAGTTCCAGCATGGGTCCCCTCCCATCCCTCTACCAATAGTTAAAAGTGAGCAGCTAGCTTTCTAGGATAAAGGATGAACCAACCATCCCATCAGAATCATCTCAAGCTGGAGAGCATACATACCGGGGTTGTGGGGGCCACCAGAGCCAAAAGCGGTGGAATCACATTGAAGCTGATCAGGGCATCTCTGTACAACGGTCCATCACCTACACAGAAGGAGCAGGTCTCCATGAGCCCGGGTGGTTTGGCAATAAGCCAAGAAACACATCTCTTCCAAATATAGCAAAACATCATCCAGCTGCTGTCATCAAAACGTTTAAAAGGGCATTATCATCATCATCATCCTTCTCTACCCGGAAAGACAACTCGTGTTCCTTTTTACCCAGGACTTCAGCTCTGTCCATCGATCTTGTACAGTGACTCTTAGGTTTTCTATTTTATGCTAGGTAAGATCATCTGGCTGGCTCGGCAGTTTAGGTCTCTGGCTGCACGAGTCCGAGGTGGGGAGATTTGATTCCCCTGCCGTGCCTCCTGGGAAAAGAGCCAGCTTGGGTGGCCTTGGGCCAGCGGCACAGTCTCTTCCCCCATAGGGAGAGAATAGCAAATCGCTTCAGAGCATTACTTACCCAGAAAAGCCCTGGAAAAGTCTGCCGTAAGTCAGAATTGACTTGAACAGCACATCATCAAGACGTGGTTATATTGGCCCACCTTGGCTGAGGCCAATGGGAGTTAAGGAGGCCAGAACAACTGCTCGGGACAAAGGGGCGGGAAGGATGATCAAGCTATTCATCCACTCTCAATGGGAAGCCCCGCGGCGTACCTGCGATGTTGCCCAAGGCCCACACCGCTTGCTCACAGATGTGCAGATGGGGAGAAGATAAGAGGACGACAAAGCCCTGGATGGCGTTGGCTTCCACCACCGCCCTGGTCTGGTCCGAGGTTCCCGAAGCGATGTTTGTGAGCGCCCAGGCGGCTTCAAATTGCAAGCCAGGGACATCGTGATGGTACAAGAAGTCCACCAGTTTCGGAATGATCCCGCTTTCGATGACTTGGTTGATGGGCGGATTCTTCTGCCTGGAGAGCAGCTTCCTGCCGGAGAAAAGAGAGGACAGCCTGGGTGAACTCCGATGCCTGAACCAACAGACGCATCCTCGCAGCGCAAGGCAGAAGGACGTGTGATTGTATAGATCATGATGCCAATTAAAAGAAGGTACAAGATTCTGCAGCAACTGTTATGAGAGTCACTGCAAGGAACCAAGCCCGCCATTAAATAGAACCTTTATTATGATCCACTGTGAATGTGCAAACATTTAATCTCCAGCTTCGGAGCAGTGGTTCCTGTGCGCCACTGTTAAGGCCTGCAAAGGACCCAAGATTAATGCAGGGGCATCTTGCTCCGGTCTTTCTTCTTCCAGAGAAGGGAACTCTGCCTCTATTTTGACTGTCTGAACCGTACTTTCCAATCTAGCACTTTATTTGCAGTTCTCGGAGGCTTGGAACACCACTTTGAACTTCTTCCCTTCCTTTCCAGTTTTGTACCGTCTCGCCTGAAGAAGAGTTCTGTAACGCTCAGAAGACTGGATGTTTTATGCATTTACAGTTGATCCTAACTGTGAAGGAAGTCCGCGTAGTGTGCCGTCCTCCCAGGAAAAAAGAGAAGAAGTGGAAACTAGTTGTGCAGTAGGGGAGTTGATTCAATTGGAAGAAGAAGAAGTATGGAAGAATAAAGCCATAGAAATATTCCTAGCAGAAAGCCGACAAGATAAAAAGGGGGAGGGGTCAGATTTAATCAGATGGGACGAGGATATAAAGGAGGAGGGAAGAGAGAGAGAGGGAGGGAGACGTGAGGCGGAGAGGAGAGAGATAGGCGTGCAAACCAAAGAAAAGGGGGAACAAAGATATGGACCAGTAGAACTAGTTCGAGAATTCTCTAACCTCCGAACCGGAGGAGGCTTATTACCTGATCCTGTCAACCTGAGGGATACGGAAAGGATCGGAGGGAAGACAGAATGGAAAATGGTGGCAGTTCCCCATTCCCAGGCTACCGAGAAGAAGGTAACGTACGTTGGTACAACCAGTTACCTTCCCTATCTAGAAGGGAAATATGTGAAACACCCTTGTTGCGGGACAGTTTGTGCAGCCTTGAGCTTCCCCTCCTGGAATCAAACCAGCTTAAATCCCCTTGGGATGAAAAAGGAATAGGAGATGAGCAAGACGTTAAAAATCTGAATATCAAGAGTTATAAGTTGTTACCAGAGTTAAGTTTATTAGATCCATATAATGTTGATAGTTTGGAATGTAAAAAGAAAAAAGATGTATTTTTGCCGTTATCCTCGTCTTCGTCACTTCTTCCCGCCGAAAGGAAAGTCCCGCCTCCTTCTGACAAAGAACTCAATCACACTAACCAAGGTTCCATCCCTTGTGGGTTTTGTTTTCCTCTTCTAGATTAACAAAGTCCGTTAGACTTGTGTTTGTTGAAAAGGATTTTCACCTTGCCTTTTGGCCCAGAGACGGGGTAAAAGAGACTATGGTGCAGTCTCTTCCAGTTCTGTGCTGGGCTTGTACCAGCCAGAATCGAACGGTGCAAGGAAAAACATGAAAGATTTTTTTCCTCGATTAAAAGGGAGATCTTTAGGAGCCTTGTGGTGCAGTGGTTCAACGGCAGTACTGCAGCCATGACTCTGCTCATGACCCGGGTTCAATCTCAGGTAGCTGGCTTGAGGTTCATTCATCCTCCCAAGGTTGGTAAATTGTGGACTGAGCTCCCGGGTGGGAGGCAATGTGTAGCTTGCATAATAAAATTGCAAACCACCGAGAGAGTGCTTTAAGCGCTATGGGGTGGTATATAAGCTGCACACTTTGCTTTAGTGCACGGTTGAGCGGCGTCTGGAAGTGAACCTCGAGCTGCTTTTGGCTTCTACATGATTCTTGTAGTTCCAGCAACAATATGGGGACAAAAATGGAGAACCAGATTCCTAGAACCTCAAGGAAAATTGTGATTCGTAAGCAAAACACATGGTGCTCTGGAAAAAGGACTCCAGGATTTGGGAACTGGCTTCCAAGCCAGCAGATGTTGCTCATCTCTGGCTTAAAGGGCACAAAAGGGGGCAGGGCTAATCAAGAGTTCTCAGAGGATGAAATTCCAGACAGATGGAGCTACCACTGAAAAGGCCCTGCCTTGCGACTTTCTCACTTGATGAAATGCAGTGGCCTTACAAGGAGCCATGGTGTGCAAGTTAAACTGGGCAGATTTTCCTGCAAAACCAGGGGGGACCGAAGCCTGTGGCACATGCACACGTGTGTAGATTTCTGAGCGTGATGGGGAAATCAATGCTTTGAAACAAACACAGCTCCTGCAGAAACGGATTGCGAACGGCAAGGGTTCGTTGAGAGGTGAAAACCAAAGGGACGTTTGGAGCACCGACGGTGCAGGATGGAAAAGCAGGGCTCCACCTGGCGTAAAATAGGTGCAACGTTGTCACAATGTCATTGCAGCAGCCCAAGAGGGCCTCCGCACCTCCCACCGATATGGCAAGGGAAAATGAGGATGGTGTGGGAGGACTAAGAAGACCAGTGGGTGCTCATCTCCACGTGTGCTATAGCAGGCTCAGCTCAAAACTGAAATCTCCCCTCTGCCTGTAACTCGGGGGGGAAAGCCTATAATGCAGTTTTTGTGGACCTAAAAGGTCCGCACAAAATACCAAGCCAATGTGGCTTTCATTTACCGGACTGCGTGGGCCGCCTTCATTTGTAGCTGTGGGTCCTCCGACTGTATCGTCTTGACCATTTCCTCCAGAGAGAGATGGGCGGCCTGCGTCAGGGAGAGAAAGGGTTACAGAGCTGCCAGCACACTGGAAAGCTGCAGAGCACACACACACACCCTTCCTGGCGAAGGCAGGTTCCCAATCAACAGCAGGCTGCCCAAAGCTATCATCCATGAATTTCCGCAGGAGTAGATTTGATGGACCAGGGAAACCTCATCATTTATCTCCTACAATAGGCCAAGAGGATGTCAATCCGTCTGCCTGTGGCTGTAACATCAACACATATAGTGCTTGAACAAGTAGGCAGAGAGATAGCATGTTTTTCCTCTTTGGTCTTTTCTAGATCTACATGCAGACTGCTACTCTTACGGCTTCCTTTATCTTTTGCTCTTCAAAGTCGTTTTCTCTGTCCTGCACCTCTGTTTGAATTAAACAGAAATATAGTTTTCAGCAGACATGCATGCACAGAAGCCCAGACTAGGGGTTCCTCTGTCCAAATTCCAAAACTGTTCAGATTTCCTTTAACAGAAGAGTAATCTCATTTTTCCTTTCACTTTACTAACTGTATCCAGAGCAGTTGCTCCTTTCTGCTCTTCACCAACTCAGCATTGGGCTGCTGTCCTTTCTAATTAAACACCAATTAATCCGAACGCTCATATCCTCCAACTTCAGGAAGCTGCAAACTCAAGATTTTCTTTACAAAAGAGACCCAGGACACACTGGTAGATCTCCGGGCAATTTTTAAGAAGCACTAATAGGGGTTTCTTAGTCCCCATCATTTAATATTAATTCCAACTGAGATTTTTAAAAATCCACTCTGGTTGGCCTTGGACTAATTGCTCATCACAAGTGTAATGTAGAAGTATTATTTGGTTGATTTTTAACTAGGCCATTGCACACACTGAGTTATGCTGCAGAATCCCTGATCCACAAGCAAAGCTGGTGGTAGGTTTTAATTGCACTATACCATTCTTCCCCTTTTCTATCCAAATTTGGACCCCGTGGTCTAGGAAACGCAAGGGCAAACTCACATCCCAGAACAGTGACATAACAGACCCAAGGCTTATAGGATTGATAGCCCAAGATTTCTGGATTTCATCCACCTTCTTGGCACCATCTCTCGGGGATCCTGTTCCCACTGAGCTTAGCTCTTACCGTGTCATAAGACGGGAGAAAAACAGATTTTTTCCCAGGAACACTAGATATAGCAAGCTGCCCCTGCTGTATTGCAAAGTACCTGAGGGTGGTTTGGTCTAGAATGGACCATTAAGAGCCATTGACTTTACAAAAGACCTGTTCCTCATTTGTTGACGTCTATCAATACAGCAAGTTTGAATTCTTCTTATGGGATGGAGTGGTTCCGGGAACTCTCACAAAAAGTCATTATGCTACATCAGTCGCCACATATATATATATATACCGCAGCCTTTTCCTCTTTTTCTGGAGAAAGTGTATTTTCTGCCGTGAAGCAGATGTTCCTCCGTTTCAAGATCTGCTCGTCCTTCCTCGCCTTACGAAGTTCGACTCCAACTTCCCTCCTTTGCATCCTCATCATCTGCCCAGAGAAACAGTCCAGGATTAAGCCAAACACCAGGAAAACTCCAGTCCTAGGGGAGCAGGGACTCTGGAAAACCAGATTTTCTGCAGCCTGGAGAAGACAAGACTTCCCCCCTCTAAGCGTTAACTGTGCCATTTGATGGGATTGGCTTTTATGCACAACCTTGTGACATTAGGGACAGAACCCATGCAAAAGGTGTGTGCTTGATCAGAAATATGTCATCTTCTACTGAGACTCTGGAAAAGTTACTTTTTTGGGGGGGATCATAATGCCCAGAAATCCCCAAAGAGCACAGACAGGGATTTCCCATGGGACCAGAACTTGAAAAACTTTTTGGACTACAATCCCCAGAATCCTTCAACTATTATCTGTGCTGGTTGGGGGATACTGGGAATTGTAGTCCCCCCCTCAAATATCCAAATTCTGCTTCCTGGAATAAAGGACACTTGTCTTGAATGATATTATTTTTGTTCAAATTGTTGTTTTTAACTTACTATATTGCTTTGGCTATTTTATTGTAAGCTGCCCAGACGTAGTCTAAATGGGCGGGGTATAAATTTAATAATTAAAAAAAAAAAAAAAAAAAAAACCAAAACAAAACAAAACAAAACAAAACCAAGAACCTTCTTTTAAACAAACACATATCCTCGGTTCCATTAAGGTGAAGAAATCCAGTTAGGGAGCTTTGGTGTTTTCTCTCCAGGGCACTCACTCCGTCAGTTGGGGGAGTTTGAGACATGTAGCTGAATTCCATTTGTAATGCCAGTTTGCCCCTTGGATATTTCTGCTATGTGCAGTTTGACGGCTTCACACTTGTCTGCTACCCAGAGATTCCCCCCCATGGCTCCCTGTTGGAGATTTTGCAACCTTGCATGCTGCCTTTAGTAGGTCTGGCTGGGAGGGACCTTTCTGGGCCGAACTGACTGCCAATCCATTCAGCACTAACCAATCGTTCCTTCCCTGCCCCTGAATTCAAAGAGAGCTCCGCCTCCCTGCTTAAGAGTTTCTCCGTCCCTCTCTTGAGTCTGTGGAAATCTGGTGCCAAAAGCAGTCATGTTGGTCAGGTTGCTGTTTGATCTGTTGAACTGTAAGTAATGAAACCTTTGATTCTTTCTACTACTGTCTCAGAGTGATTTATTAAGACTGTAAATGCCAGTTACTGCGAAAAAGGGGTAGACTAATCTGAGGAACCTGAAGCGATTCTGCTCTTTGAATCCCTGCACGTCTGCTGTGCAACTAGAGGATTTTAACCAGAAATTCAAAGCTCTGCACCACCCACTTATCAGGATCCCCATACATACTGCAAAGTCTTTGCCTCGGTTTTTGAATTTCCTCATCCGCTCATCTTGCTCTGTGGTGGTGGGCATCCTAGGAAACTGTTTAGGGAGCAGCACACAGAGATTTGCTGGCAGGCTGGGCCACCTCTTACCTAAGCAACCATAAAGAGACATCTTTACCAACATGCAATCCAACACAGCTGAACTCGCGTGGAGTGCTCAGTCAGCCACACTGGGTTTTTTTTTTAACTCCAAAGAAAACCCCCAGCCTCGGTGGGCTGACCCTCTTTTACTGAATTATCTCCCCGCCATAAGATAAATATTCTCCTCTTTAAAAATTACTTAAGGTAAAGGTAAAGGTTCCCCTTGACATTTAGTCCTGTCGTGTCCGACTCTAGGGGGCGGTGCTCATCCCTGTTTCCAAGCCGTAGAGCCAGCGTTTGTCCGTAGACAGTTTCCGTGGTCACGTGGCCAGCGCGACTAGACACGGAACGCCGTTACCTTCCCACCGTGGTGGTACCTATTTATCTACTCGCATTTGCATGCTTTCGAACTGCTAGGTGGGCAGGAGCTGGGACAAGCGACGGGAGCTCACTCCGTCGTGTGGATTCGATCTTACAACTGCTGGTCTTCCGACCCTGCAGCACAGAGGCTTCTGCGGTTTAACCCGCAGCGCCACCACGTCCCTAAAAATTACTTAGAAAGCCCTAAAAAGGATCACCACCAGTCAGAATTTTGAAGGCATTTTTTGTTAGCTTAAGGTATTGACTTGGGAGCAAAGATGGCTCCTTCATCATATTATCCAATGTAATGTTCCGTGCTTATCTTCCAAATCAAAGAAGATCAGAGCAAGTAAGTGTTATTTTTTCCAAGCCCCAGAATCCCCACCTACCCCCCATCACGATCCCTGGTGGACTTCAGCAATTCTGGTTCTGTGAACTTTGGCTTTTGCATTTCACTCTCAACCCCAGTTTGTCTTGAAAAGCACAGAGTTACTGACGCTCTGGCGGAGTTAGCATCATCCTGTATTAGCTCTGCTGCCAGAGAAGCTCTCATGTTAAGAATAGGGTTGACGGGAGGATACACATTTTAAAACTCGGTCACCATGCCTCAATTTACAGAAATCTAAAGCCTCCAAATTGTACAGGAATTCCTATAAAGATTCTTCCCCCTCCCCCCCTTAGGATGGGGTGCAGTATGCGGCCAGCATCAAGGCTCATCACCTGCTAAGGGCTCACAGGCCTAGAAGTTCCTGAATACGTACATAATTCTCTCATGTTTTGCAACTTAACAAGGGCCAACTTCACTCCTTTGGGGGCGTTACTGCCATTTCAAAATTACTTTTGCAGCTACAGTGGCCCTCCCTAATGTATGACATCGTGCAGCAGAAATAGGTACGTTATTCAAGTGTTAGCTTGCACTACTGGATGGGGGGAAAAAGTTTTTAGAGGTAATTAAAGTCTTTACAGACAGCAACTCCTCCAATTCCTTTTAGATATGGGAAATGTTGGGGTTACTTATTTAAAAACTGTAATAGTAACTAACTACTTTGGGAGAGGGCTTGGAATTATAACTCTCAAGAGCCTGGTTTCTGAAAGTAACTCTTTACACTGCACTCTACAGTTTCAGATTTAGACCCATTCTTTAAACAAGAAATTAAGCCACCAGTGGGGAACAGGAGAAGCTTCCTTTCAAGTTAACCACCTGCCAATATCATTGCTTGATTTTTTTAAAAAAAGGATGAAAATAAAGATATTAGGGTCAGCTGTGGAGAAGGTGCCATTTTTATCCTACTGTAATCAATTAATCCAAGGTTTAGGCCATAATTCTGCACTCTTTTTCCTGGAAACAAGCTCAGCTGAACTATGCAGGGCTTACTCCCAAGGAGTAAAGAGACATGCAATTACACCATAATTTTTTTTAAAGCATCTCTTAGATTCTAAGCAGAAATTGACACTCACTTCTCCAATAAATAAATTAAATCAGCAAAATAATATTTCTTCTCCCAAGCCCGGGTGGGGTTACAGCGTGTCCTCCTCTCTCGCTCTTAAAAAAAATCCAAACACAAACTGCTTTGCAGGAGCAGCAAACCAACCGTAAATACTCACGACCCTTTTCCTTCCACGTGTTGCGCGAGGCGCGCCTCCGTCCGAATGCCGCTTAAACCTCCCGGGAGGCCCGCCTCTTGTCGGTCCTCGCGTTTCTATTGGTTGCTTCTCAAGGCAGCTCCGCCCCTTTGGGAACTTCGGGTTCGTGTCACACGCGTTGCGGCCTCCTTGAAACCTTTTCGTGGGAAGAAAAAGACGTCTAATGCGGCTGCGCGGGAGAAGAGGCTCATCTGCACGTGAGAACGGGCAAGGGTGCGAGCTGAACTCGGGAAAAGGAAAGAGCAGGAAGAGAGGTGATGGATCGGGATAGGAGGGGGCAGAATGGTCATGCACTTCATTTCTAAGGAACAGGTGGTGCCCAGCTATCCTAAGGACAGTTACTCAGAAGTAAACCCATTGAGATGGCAAGCTGACAGCTGGACGTTTTTATATACATCTTCCGGAGTTAATCTACAACAACACACTTTTTATTCCCAGTTTACCTGGGACTAAGCCTCAGCAAACGCAGTGGGGCTTACTTCTGAGTAATGACTGTAGTGACGATCTCATTGTTTTCAGTGGGATTTCAGCTTCATCCACAAGTCAGAAGGCTCAGTGTTGCAGAATTGGCCCTTCCCTGTTTGACTTGGTACTGGTTATACTGGGCGGTGGGGTTAATTCTTCTACTGAAGAGAGGCTGAGGATTCAGGCTAAAATTCTGTACCTACCGATGTGCAAAAACAGAATCTGGAGGGGCTTAGTTTTAAACCTTAAGGACATGCTTCAGATGGAGTGGAGTCCTTCCTTCTTCCCTGGACAGTGATGGTACCAGGGAGAAAAACCGGAGGGTGGGAAGGAGAACATGAGAAACAACAAGGATAGCTCTGTGTTTTACGTATCCAGCTGTGGACCCAGAGGTTGGGAGTTCAATTCCCCACTGGGCCACCTTGACTGGGTCTGGACTCCATGATCCATCGCGCTCCTTCCAACTCTGCAGTTCTCAGATGATTTTATATTTAAGAGGAGACCTGATTTGTTGTAAATAACAGAGGTCTTTTTTTTTTAACTGTTTGGGTTTCTAACATTTATTGAATAACAAACAAGGAGGAAACGGGAAGGGAAACATCCTCAAAGCTTAAGACAAAGATGAACAAGGTTGCCAAACTCTTGTTTACTTGTGTGGTAGCAAAAGTAGCAAACCTACCATGCAATTGAAAACCCCAACAAAAATTTGCAGTGTTTCTGTGCCTCTGGTCCCTCCACCCCTGGTGTTTTCCCGTTTAGGCCATATCTTTTTTTTAGAATACTAAAATCCATTCCGTCTCGGAGTTTGCATTTTCCGTTTTTCCTGTCCAGCCGACATTATGCACTCGAAGGCTTTTGAGTGTGTGCGTTGGGCTGCCTTGTGAGGGCCAGTGATGGCCACACAAGGTTGTTTTCTTCAACAAAACAACAACAACAAAATCCACTGGGGTCTTGTGTACATTTTTCCGATTTACCAGGGGCTTCGTTTTTGACCTATTTCCATGGACGCTCTCCCTCCAAATCAGATGTATTTATTTATTTAGAATATTTTTACCCCACCTTTCTCTTTAAAAAGGACCCACAGGCAGCTGACATGGTTGAAAGACAATATTTAAAGCTGAAAACCATGAGTATAACGAGGCAGCTTACATCATTAAAGGACAATATTAAAGCTGAGAGAGAGCGAATGTTGTATACATGCCCTACAGCCTTCTCCACACCCTACACACCATGGAAGACTTGGTTGCTGGCGCCATTGTTGAAGTCAGATTTAGCCAGAGGTGGAAACTATTTATCTGTTTTTGTCGAGGGCTCACAGAATATCTCAGCCAACACGATCGCTCGAGCTTGGGAATCGTACTCCAAAAACCGAACGTTTCCCGTTTCTGGATTTAGCAGCTGGTTGGTTTGGTTTTAATAGGTGGAATGGCCGTGGGCGGTTGTGGGAGAGAGTTGAAGGCGCCATCTTGTCTTTCACTGCAGGCATCAAAATCTTCTGAGCTGGCCTTGGGATATATACACACACACAGATCTTTGAAGGGAGTTTTCTCATGAGGCGCCAAGCCATAGGCAACGTCTTTGGACGAGCCGACTTTTATGGAGGAATTTAAAGAACGAGAGGGGGGAAAGAGACCCTCTCCCCTGAAGGTTACCCCAGACCTTCTCTTTCTTGGTTTTTGAAGCCCACATTTCTGTCCGCCGGAGAACCGAGGCGAGCCTCTGTAAATAGAAGCCTGAAAGAATCTTCTTTCCTTGTTTGGGCCAAGAACGAGCCTCCGCCGTGGCCAAAACACCGGTGGGAATAATCCAGCCTTTTGGCAACAGCTGGGAATGAAGTCGAAGCCTGAAAAGGACACGTCAGCGTTTCTCTATATTTGCTTAGTGACTAAGAAATGCTACGAAAAAAAGCCCCCTCACACCCCTTCCCGTGCCTAATGTTTAAGTCTCACAAACATGCATGGTCTCTGTTAAGGAGGGAGGGCCTTTCATCCCCCCCCCCTTGCTAATTTCTGCTGCTAATTAGCAGCCCCTGCCTCAAGGCTGAAGAAGCCCTGATTGAACTACAGGGATAGAAAAGCCCCCAGAGAGGAGCAGTTTCAGTGAAATAAAAGGGTTTTGCTGGCTTTTAGACCCAGAGGAATCAAGTGGCAAAGCCGTTCCCAGTTGTAACTCCTCCTGGATGGCTCCACATTTGAACAAGGTTGCCGCCAATTTTTGCTACTTCAAGTCGCTTTAGACTTGTGAATGGATGACCCCCAGAATGCCCTGCCATTCACACCCCTGCTCAGCCCTTGCAGGTTCGAGGTAGTGGATTCCTTTATTAAGTAAATCCGTCTCCCATTCAAACTTCCTCTCTCCCTGCTGTGTTCAACTTTTCCCAGCATTATTGTCTTTTCAAGTGAGCCTTGTCTTCTCAAGACACGTCAAAAGTAGGATATTCACAGTTTAGTTATTTTTACTTCTAGCGTTCAGGCTTGGTTTGATCTAGAAATTGTGTGCCGCCAAGTCAATTCTGACTTATGGCGACCCTTTTGGGGGTTTTCCAGGTAGTGAATACTCAGAAATGGCTTGCCATTTCGCTCTTCTTCTGCGGGCGCCCTGGGACTGTGCAGCTTGCCCAAGGCCGTACAGGCTGGCTCTTCTGAGACACGTAGTGGGAACTGAACTCCCAACTTCTTATCCAGCCAGCTGGATTTGGTCTGGCACTCACCTTGTCTTTCTGGCAATCTATGGCATACGCAAAGCTCTTCTACAATCCTGCATTTTGAATGAATCCATCCCCCCGCCACCACTAGCGTTCTTTCCTGTCCACCTTTCACATCTATAAATAGTGATTGCGAATATTAGAATATGGCTGATCTTAGCCTTGGTCTCCCATTGCACATTTCCGATTAAAGCAAAATAATGGGGGATGTGTGTGTGCCATTGGGCTGGACTATTTCCACCTGAAATGCTCTTTTTTCTTGGTGCAAGGAGTGCTTCATATGGAAACACACTTCTCCCTTCAACATCACTGGGGTGAGGGGTGCTGGAGCCCCACCTAGTTCAAAATCCATGTACAACTCTCATGCTCCCCAAAATGTAACTACAAAGCATAAACAGTCGATTATCACACACACAGACAGACCTCCCCTAACCTGTGCCAGCCTCCCGGCATGGCCCAGTATACTCCTCGGCCACCATATGGAGGTGCCGTGCCAGGAGAGGGGACTATCCAGGCCACCAGCATCCGATCAGAACCCTCCACCCTGCCCACCCCAGGGCTCCAGGTAAGCCCGAGAACCTCATTTCTCAGGGCCACTTCCTGGGGACGATCAGCAGCACAGTATTTGTTGAATCTTTATTTCTTGAAATGTTTATTTATTTATTGAAAATAAAATCAGTGTCTAAGAAAGCCATGTGGCTCAGATCTGTGCAGTTCAAGGGAGAAGTGCATATTTAAATATGTACCCTTCTCGTCTCCTTGGGCTCTAAAGTGGTCCGGCCCAGGGAAAGTGTTGCTACTTGATAAATGTTTGCATGGTGGCTGAACGTGAACACTGGGTGTTATGTTCTGCCATTAGGAGCTAAGATTCTCCCAGTGTGCATTAGATGAGAATAATTACTGGCTGACTATTACAGATGGGGAGAGAATGGAATGGAGTAAACTGAAAGCAGAGCATGGTTGATCTCTCTCTCTCTCTCTCTCTCTGCAGGTTTCCAAATAGTGTTATACAACCAAGTTGGGTTGGGGCTAATGGGAGTTGTCATCGAACAACACCTGGAATTTCCCTGTTACCCATCCTTGACTTGGGGAGCAGCAGACCTTGGAAATGTTCCGTCCAGAATTCTCCAGCCAACACACCCAGGAGTGAGATTTATGCTCCCAAAAAAAGGGTAGATTTACTAAGCTCAGTGTGATAACAGCTCAGCCTACAGGTAGAAGTCTAGTTGTGTAATCCCATATGTTCAGGATCTCCAGATGTGGAGTATCAAGCATGTTGTTGCCCAGTTGAAAGAGGAAGGAAGCATGGTGTTGCCCTCATTGGGGTCGAAGACAATTAGTCCCATTTTATAGATGGAGAAGTGAGCTCCCGAGAGGCTAAGAGCCCAACTACTTGTGTCTTGTAACTACGGGATGTGGTAAGAAACCAGCTGCAGGAGAATAACCAATGAGAGGCACACAAAACAGAGGGTCAAAGATCAGTCTAATACAGCTCTGCATTTTAAAAATGATAGTGCAATAACAAAAGTCAAGTATGGAATAAACAATTCCCAGAGCTGCTAGGTGAAAGGCAGGACTATAGGTAAAAGAGCAGCTTGTTAGGTGGTGATGCTGTGGTTTGCCACCCGAAGGGAAGCCTGGAAATCTATGGATAGGAATCGAGCCTTCTTGGTGGTGGCCTCCACAGTATGGAATGCATTGCCAGTGGAGGTACACCTGGCCCCTTCCCTTTCTAGCATTCGGAAAGCCGATCGAAAGATATCTTTTTAGAGAAGCTTTTCTGGATGCCCTCACTGCCCAGAGTAGTGGCATGCCATGCGATGGGCGGGGTAAAAACCCGATCGATCGATCAATCAATAGTCAAGCAAAATGGAGCCCTTTCAGCTCCTCATGGAGCCTCTCGCAGCCTAACACAGCAGAACACATTTAGCCCTTCAAAAAGGGGGAGGGGGAACAATCCCAATGTTTTCCTAACCAAAAGGTCCAAAGGTATCATAACACTGTCAAGCCCATGCCTTTCAGTTTTGGTTTATTTTGAAATTAAATGTTTCTGTCTATATATTTTTTAAAAATAAATATATTCGATAATATTTATAAAATATATCTAGTGAGGTTACGTTACTGCATCCTTATGAATACTCTGATGCCAATGTAACGGGCATCTCTTTTGAGTAGCCATCCCCTTGAGGTATTCTCCCCATAATATTTGTGGGTTTGGATGTGAGCTATATACACACTGAGCATTTGAGCGTGGCTGCACCCGTTGTGGGATCCGCGGAAACCCTTGTTTCCATGTCGCCTAATTGGCAGGAAAGTTCTCGCCTTTCACCTGGTGTAACTGAGTCTGTCTTGAAAAGAGGCATTTGCACGACGGAGGGTTCTATTTCAGCCACCTCTGGTCCCCTGAGCCCCAAAGCTGGGTTTGTAAGATGCCCTATAAGGAGATGGTAAGGGCAAAGCAAATCCCCAAGAAACTGGGGTATTACTCATTGGAGGGAGGTGATCCTGGGCCAATCAGCTTTGCTGAGACGAAACCAGTGGTACTCTCAGAGGGAGAGAAAGTCATACCCCAACAGTATAAACAGCGGGTATAAAAGACCCGAGCCAGTCTCTTGTAAACAAGGGGTGTATCTCGGTCTAACTTGCCTGCCTGGTAGGTGCTCCTTTTCTGTTGATCAGTCTTGGGATGAAGTGGTAGGAAAATTTCCCATTTATGGTACATCCAAAGGGCAGGGAAATGAAGCATAGGGATGAACAGGGGATAGTGATGGCTTTATCCAAAAATATAATTCTCTCCCTTATCTTTGGACATTTCTCTGCTCACTTGTTTTCCAGGAGTTTTGGGGGTCACCTTGATCTTCCGATCTTGTCATCCACGTCTTGTTCTAAATCCAAGCCAAGATGCCTGGTGGGTATAAAGGAGAATGTGGGGATGATGTGGATCCCATGCCTTTCCTGGCTCCGACAGATAAAGAGAAGATCGAGGCTATAAGCAGGCCCTATGATATTAAGAAGTCATGTTGGATCAAGGACGAAAAGGAGGGCTTTCTTGCTGGAGAGATCCAGTCAGAGGCGGATAACCAAGTCACCGTGAAGACGGTCACCAATCAGGTGATGATCAAAGGGATTTTCTAGGCTTGCCAGAACTTCCATTTGGATGTTTCTTGGAATGGGGCAGAGAGGGACGTGATCTCCTGGGAGGGAGAGAGATGGAATCAGTTGTGCATGTTGAGGCTGGTAATGGGAGCCCCTGAAAATTCAAGGTCTGGGAGGTCTTCAAGACGAGGGTCCACCACCCCACTCTAGAGCTGTTGGGTTGCATCCAGATGTCATGCATTGGGTGGAATCATTGAAATCAGTGGTGGCCATGACTGGTTGCACCCTTGTTGATTTCAGTGAGTCTGCGCTTAAGCATGACTAAATTGGGATCTGACCCATTGAAAGGACCGGAAGCAGTGGGGCAAAGAGACCCCACAACGAGTTCTTAGCAGCAAGAATTCCTTCCTTCCTTCCTTCCTTCCTTCCTTCCTTCCTTCCTTCCTTCCTTCCTTCCTTCCTTCCTTCCTTCCTTCCTTCCTTCCTCCCTCCCTCCCTTCCTTCCTCCCTCCCTCCCTCCCTCCCTTCCTTCCTCCCTTCCTCCCTTCCTCCCATCATTAGCCTTCCTCCCTCCCTCCCTCCCTCCCTCTGCATCGTAGGACTGCTGGGAGACAGATAAATTATTCCTACCACGTGTCTGAACCCATCGTTGCATAGGGTTTTCAACATGAGATCAAGAGGGGTTATAGCATTCCCACCAAACGTCCACTTGGGTAACGAGTGTCAAATGCTTTAAACTGAGCGATGTTTGTTGAAGCCTCCCCTGCCTGGGTAAATGACCTTTCAGCTTAGACAATGAAAATTACAGTCAAGTGCTTCCTGCCTCATTTAAAACCTTGCACAAGCAGGAAGGCCGTGCCTTGGCTTCCTCTAAATCACGACTGTTTGGCCCCCACAGACCGTCACCGTTAAGAAGGACGATGTCCACCAGATGAACCCACCCAAGTTCTACCAGGTGGATGACATGGCCAACATGACCTTCCTGAACGAACCCAGCGTCTTGGACAATCTCAAGCAACGTTACATCATGATGAGGATCTACGTAAGTGAGGAGAGAGGGGCGGAAGCATTTGAGTGTTGGTGATAAATGGCTCTCTGATTTATTTGTTAGATTTACACTCCACCTTTCCTCTAGTGCAGAGATGGAGAACGCTTGGTGCTTCAGATGTTTGGGGACTACTACCCCGCAGTCCTTTAACATCATGGGCAGTACAAATTCTGGGAGCTGAAGCCCAAAGCATGCGGGGTGCCAAATCTCCCTCGTCCTTGCAGTCTAGGGTATTCTGGAAATATTTATCGCTTTCCTTCCTTCAAAACAATCCTCCAGTCTAGATCAGGCTGAGAAAGAGAGACGGAGAGAGCACAATGGCCCATGACCACCCTGTGAAGTTTGTGGCTTAGTAGGGGCTTATGCCGCCCTCAATGCCTCCAGTCTCACCTGAGTTTGGAAGCTAAGCACCATCTGGGCTGGTCAGGAAGCGGATGAGAGGCTTCCAGGGAATATCAAGGAACTTCAGGAGAGGAGAGGAGAAAATTCTTCCTGAAACCTTGGTGGGCTATTGCTGCCAGTCAGAGCTAGCAATATAGGGCCAGACAGATCAGGAGTCTGACATAGTAAAAGACAGCCTCCTGTGTTCTGAATGACTGGAACCTGCAGGACCGAGCTACACAATATGCCCAACGCATGATGGTCACATACCTGGTTATGGTGCCCTGACCTGGTGTCTGCATTTTAATGAGTGAGTTCCCTTCAAGGGGTTGTGTGAATGAGTGGCGTTGGCCTTCCCTCTTCATGCTCAGCTTCTTGAGTGGAAAAAGGTTGTAACACGCCTCTTCAGGGGTGGCGAGAAGGAAACCAGGTGGCTGAGTTCCTTCATGATCCTTGATGACTCATGGTGGAAGGGCAAGAGGTTCTGGGGGGCTGTAGAAGTGAGTGAATAAAACATCTGTGACAGGCAACCGAAGAGGGAGCAAAGGAAAAGGAAAGGAAAGGAGCGGAAAATCCTACCTTTTTTTGCACTCCGGAAAGGATATGAAACCAAAGTAAGGTAAAGGTAAAGGTTCCCCTTGACAATTTGTCCAGTCGTGTCCGACTCTAGGGGGCGGTGCTCATCTCCGTTTCCAACCCATAGAGCTAGCATTTGTCCGAAGACAATCTTCTGTGGTCACGTGGCCAGCGTGACTAGACACGGAACGCCGTTACCTTCCCACCGAGGTGGTACCTATTTATCTACTCGCATTTTGCATGCTTTCGAACCGCTAGGTTGGCGGGAGCTGGGACAAGCGACGGGGGCTCACTCTGTCGCGTGGATTCGATCTTACGACTGCAGGTCTTCTGACCTTTGCAGCACAGAGGCTTCTGCGATGTTTTTGCTTTGGTAGAGAACCCTTCCTTCCTTCCTTCCTTCTTCTTCTTTTTTTTTTCCTCAGCTGAGAAGAAAGTTGCTTGGAGTGAATAAGAACATAAAAATAATTTTGAAAAGAACCCACAGGAGCCTCTCTGTTTAGTCTGTAAAAGCCAAATGAAATAGATTGGTTGGAAAGCTTTCCCTCCCCGCCACCCTGCTTTCTTCGCATCCTCATAGATGCTGCTTTGAGGCTTCAAATAATGAATCAGCCATTTATCTCAAAGCACTGAGAATGTCCTTATTCATTCCCAAGTCCCATTTCTAGTAGCAGAATACAGGGGTTTAGTGCTAAATGGGCTTGTACTGGGGGGGAAAAGGACTCTGAGACATGATCCTCATGGAGCTCAGGCACTTTATTTCTGAAAAGCTGTTCCGAGTGGTCAGCAAAAAGAAAAATCTCAAGTTTAGAAAAACCTCTAGAGCTGGCTTTCATGAATGCAGGTGTGCTCATAGCCATTATGGAGACACACGGTTGCTTCCTCTTAAGGAAAGAACAACAGCTTGGTGAAGAAGCAGGAATGAAGTAGAACCTTGGAATAGAAATCTACACGCCAGCAAGTGGTTGCTTAGAAAGACAGGAGGGCAGAGATGCCTAGATCGATCCGACTTATCTTTTTATCTACTTGTTCTCCTTATTTATTACAAGCCTTGGCACTCGGCTACCATTCAAGTGATAGGTGGAAGTTATGCATTCTAATGCTTCCATGCAAGAGGAAAATCCAGCATGTAAAAAAATTAAATAAAAATCACAGGAATATTTAGCCCAGGCTTCTCCCCAGCATTCTGTCTTTCTAAGAAGGTGAGGTTCTGTGTGGATTGAGCCTTTGAACATGCTGTCTCTCACCTCCATGCTGCCTGAAGAGGTTCTGTACAGTGGTGGTTACCAACCTTGGGTCACTCAGGTGTTCTGGGACTGCAGTTCCCAGAAGCCTTCACCACCAGCTGTGTTGCCTGGGGTTTCTGGGAGTTGCAGTCCAAGAACACCTGGGTGACCCAAGTGGTTTGAGAGCCACTGTTGTACAGAATAAACTTTGGCCTTGGATTGGATCACTGGAGATCACTGGAGGAGCCCTTGAGTATGGCACCCTAATTCAAACTTAGATCTCCAGGTTGCACTCTCTTCAGATAAGAAATTTTATCGGTGGCTCCTTTGTGCTCCTTCTAGACCTATTCTGGGCTCTTCTGTGTCACCATCAACCCCTATAAATGGCTGCCCATCTACGGTGCTCGAGTTGCCAACATGTACAAGGGCAGGAAGCGCACTGAGGTGCCCCCTCACCTCTTCTCTATCTCTGACATCGCCTACCACGACATGCTCATGGGTGAGTAAAGCTTCCCCGAACCTCAAAGACTCCATAATTGCTATTTTTCCCACCGACTAGGAAAAGACTGGTTTATTTCTTCGCTGTAGAAAACGCTGGCCTGAATCCTACTGATGTCCATGCAAGGTTCGCATCAGTTGCTGCGACTCATGGTGGCTTGTTAATGAGTTGTCAGGGCATGTGCCTGGCAATGTGCTCAGCTGAGATGTGCCCCAGCACCTTGTCAGCAATGCACAGACAGCCCCAGCAAGCCTTGCATAAGCCTTGCGCAAACACCGACAGGATTTTGGCCAGTCGGGTTTTAAAAACGAAATACTAATCTTAATGCAAGAGCAAAAATCAAGTTGCACCATAGGTAACAGAATCACAGGTTTGCAAATGTTTGTAAGCATACAACTCTAGTTTAGTCTGAAAATGTTAAATAGCCTCCCTTATGCCTGTCAGGGCCTGATTATTTCCTATTTACTGGATCCTCTTCTACTGTTACAAAGCTTTGAATTAGCCTAGTTGTAGAAATACTAACAATTAACATTATTATCTTCTTCTGCCCCGCACAGAACGTGAAAACCAGTCTATGCTGATCACGTAAGTGAATAGATTTTGTCTCCTGATAATACTTGTAAACATATTTGTAGCCTGTCTGGGATTTAAAATCTCTGGAGCAGCTTGTGGTGTACAGGAGAACTCCCCACCTCCAGATCTAGATTTCTGCAAGCCAAGCACATTCAAAACGAAGCAAACTTTTCTAGAGGAGGCAGTTCCATAAGCTGATCACCACCAGGAAGGCCTTTCCCCTTATCTCAGATTGCAATGGTGCCTAAAAGAGGACTTCGAAGTTAGTCTAACTGCATAGGGTGCTTTCTCTGAGACTAACTACACGTTATCTTAAACAGCCTGTTTCTTCACTTGGCCCATGCACCTTTTATCTAAGGAGGATGAAGGCGTAAGGAAACCATGAGAATAGCACAGATGTTTGCCTTCAGCTTTGAAAATGGTCTTGAGCTGGGAGGGTGGAGTTAAGTGGCTTGTAAATGCTTCTCAACTTTACGGTCCTGATGTCCCTCTCCGTCTCCTCTTGGACCTTCAGCGGAGAATCCGGAGCCGGCAAGACAGAGAACACGAAGAAAGTCATCCAGTATTTTGCCAACATCGGCAGTACTGGCAAAGTCGCTACTGATGGGAAGGTAAAGGTTCCGGGCGAGGTGAACTGGGGACCGTTGTCCTGTAGCAACTCAAACAGAACACCCTGTTGGCTTGTCTTGAAGAAAATGTTAAATATATATATATATATTGTGTTTTAAAATCTGACTTTCCCCCTCCTTCTTTGGACAGGGCTCCCTGGAAGATCAAATCATCCAGGCCAACCCTGTGCTAGAAGCTTTTGGAAATGCCAAAACAACAAGGAACAATAATTCTTCTCGCTTTGTAAGTACTCGATGCTAACAGCATACCGCACCCAAGTCAGTATTTCCCCATGAGTACCTATCGATCCACACATGGAAACATGCCACTTGCTGTCTCTTTCTCTTGTGACTTAACTATTTTATGAGTCACAACCATGTCTGAAGACTCAGGAGACAATCTGCTTTTTGTCCGAGGTGGCTGTTTCCTCAAATTTAAAATCTCCCTTGATTTTGCCCTCACACACCCATCCACTTGGTGAAATGAGATGTCTCCTCTTTGTTTTGACCAGGGTAAATTCATCCGAATTCACTTCGGCAGTACTGGAAAGCTGGCTGGGGCTGACATTGAGAGCTGTAAGTAACCTAGCCAGGTAGATTTCGCTTCTTTAATCGATGGTAGGTGGAATTTGGCTTCAGTAAGGCACCCCCCTTTTTAAAAAAAAATATGAGTTTCATTTATGATTTGATCCACAAACTGGTGAAAACAACGTTGATTCCTTGGCTAAGACTTTTAAAATAATCATCACCTGGCGTGACAGTCTTAGTACATTTATTGCAAAATGATGAAGCAGAGTGAAGAACATTAAGCCAACCTGCTCAGCCTGCAGATGATGCTCTTTGGGTTTTTGTGGTACAGGTTTTGGATTACATTTCTATTTAGTATAGACTAGGCACACCTAGTCTTTGACTGACGCATTGTGAAGCCCTGGAAAACTGTTTTGGATCTGAATTTGGATTTGATCTGTATTCTGAGTACAAGGCTGGGCTTCCTTTATCTTCTAGATCTCCTAGAGAAGTCTCGTGTCATTTCTCAGCAGCCTGCTGAAAGGGGCTACCACATTTTCTACCAGCTCCTGTCTAACAAGAGGCCGGAACTTGTAGGTATGACATGTCTTTATTTTTGTCTTTCTTACACTGATATCCTGCCTTTATTTCTCATGAGTTCAAAGTAGTGGAAGTCTCCCTCTGTGTGTCTCTCTCTGTCTCTCTGTCTGTCTCTCTCATGGTTCATTGGGGACCAGAGGCTGATTCACCCAAGAATCAAGCACTTTAATTATTACAGTATTTTCCGTATGGGGTTGTGTGAGAAAAAGAGACCAGAGTGGGGGGCAGAGAGCAAGTAGCCTGAATCCTATTGAGGTGGTGCATCGTAACATTCAAATTACATGTTGTCTGGTACTCATGATTGTTCTGACTGCCTGTCTTGTGCTCGGATGCAACCAGGTCGTTTTCCGGTCGCTTCTTGTGCACTCAGGCACACCATCCATTGATGGTGCGCTTGGGTGCACAACGAACAGGGAGCTGGGCCATTGCCAAAACAGCTTGCCTAATTTCCCTTATGCACAGGATGTTCCAGAATAGGATTCTGGCTAGTCTTTCTTTTTAAGACTCGGGCTGCCTCTGTTGCTAGGAGGGGTATCTTTGGGTTTAAACCAGAGGGCTGGGATCAGCCTGCAGAGGCTCCAGAATCCTGCCCCTTCCCTAAGGCCTGATCACCTTTCACCTTCTGGCCCTCCTTTCTTGCTACAGAGACTTTACTTTGTGTGCCGGATCCTAAGGAATACCAGTGGACAAGTCAGGGGGTGACCACGGTCGACAACATGGACGATGGGGAAGAACTGCTTCTCACAGATGTACGTTTGCCAAGGAAGAACCTGTTTCAACTTTGTTGGCTGGTTTATTTGTCAGTCAGTCAATGGGTCTTAGTAGGCAGCTGGGTGAAGGCACAGTTAGAAACAGAAGGAAAACCACTGTAAATAAACATATTACAAGAAATCTCACAGCATTATCTGTAATACTGTATTATCTTGCCCTGCCCATATGTTTACAAGTATTATCTGGTGGGAAGCAAAATTCAGCCCTGCAACTGTTGTCAAACGACAGCTCCTAGCATTCTTCTCTGTTGCTTAGGCTGGCTGTGGCTGATGGGAGTTGTAGTCCAAAAATATACAGGGGGGGCTATGAGCTCTCCATCCCCTGGTTTTTTAAAAATAGTGTCTCCATGTATATGTTTGTGTGTGTACATATACTCTATAGATGTCTGTGTGTCTGTGTGTCATTGAGATACAAACACACACAGCTGGCTGGATAGCTCTGTGGCTTAGGTCTCTGGCTGAGGAACCAGAGCTTGGAAGTTCGATTCCCCCACTGTGGAAAAGAGCCAGCCTGGGTGCCCTTGGGCCAGCTGCACCGTCCCCAGGATGACCCCTAGAGGAAGGGAAGGGTAAAGCTCTTCTGACTATTCTCTATCTGGAAAACCCTGGAAAGGGTGGCCATAAGTCAGAATTGACTTGACAGACACAATTATTATAGATGTATATTTACTGTATGTGTGCTGTCAAGTTGTTGCTGACTTAGGGTGACCTTAACAGGGTTTTCAATGTATCTAAGATGCTGAAGGAATGGTTTACCATCCCATCCATCACACACACACACCCCTGTGAGTTTCCATGGCCGAGTGGGGCTGCTGTGGACACATCTACGTGATGGAAATCTTCATGCTTTTCCTTTCCTGTCCCTACCAGGTGGCCTTTGACGTCCTGGGCTTCACTGCAGAAGAGAAGATCAGCGTCTACAAACTCACCGGGGGAATCATGCACTTTGGCAATATGAAATTCAAGCAGAAACCAAGAGAGGAGCAGGCAGAAGTAGACACGACTGAGGGTAAAGGACCAGCAGAGAACGGGTGGGAAATGTTGGCCTTCCCTGTGTTGCTGGACTACAACTCCCATCAGCCCTTGCCAACATAGCCAATGGTGAGGGATGCTGGCAGGCACAGTCCAGACACATCTGTCCCATCCATAGAGAGCCACACTTTTCTATCCATGATCTCTTAGCTGTTCTTACCAGCCTAGTGGAGGGTTGGTGATCGTAGGAGTTGTAGTCTAGCTCCATCTGGAGGTCCCTTGTTCCTCACGTCTGGTGTAGGAGCACTGGTGGAAGTCATTTCCTTTTATTTCCTGTGTTGTTTCCTGCCTTCTCTTGCTCATGTCCACTTTTTGGGCATTTTGCTTGGCAGTGGCTGACAAAGTTGCCCACCTCATGAATCTCAACTCCGGGGAGCTCCAGAAGGGCATCACCCGGCCCCGGGTCAAAGTGGGCAACGAGTTTGTCCAGAAAGGGCAGAACATGGACCAGTGCCACAACTCCGTTGGCGCCCTAGGCAAAGCCGTCTATGACAAGATGTTCAAGTGGTTGGTGGTCCGGATCAACAAGACCTTGGACACCAAGATGCAGAGGCAGTTCTTCATCGGGGTTCTGGATATCGCTGGCTTTGAAATCTTTGAGGTATGGGAAAGTCAGGAACCCAAGAGAAACCTTCTCATGCTTGCGTAAGCACTTCCTGGGAGAAAGCGTTTGCTGGATTCTGATGTTGGATCTTGGCATCCCAAAAGATTGATTATGGCTCCCTTGAGCTGAGTATACCCCAGTCTGCCTTGCCTACATCTCCAGTAGATGAAGCAGAGAAGTCTCGTGAACCTGTTCCTGAATGGTTTCTAAACTAGAAATCCCAAAGGTTGAACATCAGACCCTGTGTAGTGAGCAGCTGCCCTTGATCCCCCCAATTATTTGAAGCTCTATCTTGCATCATGATCCGTTGGTGTCTCTTCTCTGCCCTGCAGTTCAATAGCTTTGAGCAGCTGTGCATCAACTTCACCAACGAGAAGCTTCAGCAGTTCTTCAACCACCACATGTTTGTGCTGGAGCAAGAGGAATACAAGAGAGAGGGCATTGACTGGGTGTTCATTGACTTCGGTCTTGATCTGCAGGCTTGCATTGAACTCCTGGAAAAGGTGAGAAGGCTTTCTCCTTATTATTTGCTGACTGGATAGTTCATTTCCCCCCCCCCCCCCCCAAGGAACACATATCATCCTCTTCCCCAGATTTATCTTCCTAACAACTCTTGAGAGATAGACCAGGCTGAGAGGGTTAGGTCCACGGAGCTTCAGAGCTGAATGGTGATTTGAAACCCGGGCTCACCAGGCCCACCTCCAAAGGCTTAGGGTTGAATTAACCACTTATTTATTTACTACTTTTCTCCCCATAGGGGACCCAAGGCAGCTCATAACAATTAAAACTATACAACTTTCACCATTTTTTAAAAAACCTGTCTCAAAAAAACTATTAAACATTTGTCAATATTGAAACTAAGATTAAAAACAATCTTGAAAACCGCTTTTAAAAAGCATTTTAAAATCTATGAATTTAATAAATACAGCATTAAAGTCTAAAGGATTAGTCCCAAGTAGAGTTAACCCACTGAAAGAATCTGATTTGTTAAGTCAACGTTTATGTATTGGTTTCATTCATTGCAAACATTTCCTTTTAACTAAGGAAACGCCTGCTTGAAGAGAACATTCTTTTCCTGCTTGTCAAAGGACAGGAAAGATGGGACCATTTAATGGATTGGTTCTAGCTGGGCTTCAGAACTGGATTTAACCTTTAGTCTACTGAGACTGAGATGTCTAGGCATTTTCCTACTGTAGATTTGTTTTTAATCCCATAGCAGGATGGTATAAAGCCATGTCTGTGCTGCCACAGGAAACCACTCAGGCCTTGATGGTAGGCTTGAGCTGGTTGTGAATCCAGTCTTCACTCCCTCCCAGAGACGGGATCTCATAGAGCAGAATGAGATGTTTGAATCCCGAGGAGCCGCCGTTGCCTTCTCCTCCAAAGGCGGCAGATGGAGGAGGAGGAAGGTTGCCATTTTGGAAAGCTCTTCCTATTTTAGCAAAGAGAAACCTTTAGTGAGGAAAAGGACCGTCATGGTACATTTAAGGAAAAGAAAGCATAAAGCAGCATGGTCCTCATGATGAGCTTTTCTCAGCCTAGAGCTCTCTGACAACATGGCTCACTGGTGTTCTTCTCCTTCCTAGCTTTGGTATTCACTTGACTGAGGATATTAAGAGCTACCATTTGTCATTTCTGGAAAAGCTGAGAAAGCTGGTTTAAGGGTGGTGGGATTTCTCCCACCTCACCTATGTAGAGGGGCATTTAACACTGTGACACCTTTTCTCTCCACTGACTAAAATCTAGAAATACATTAAAACATTAATGGTTTAGGACCTTGATATGGGTCAGAACATTTCCCCCCCCCAGAAAACATCTGCCTATTTTACACGCTCTTCCCAAACCCCAGTGTTAAGTGTGGCCACACCGAGAGAGGCCAGAAAGATGACTAAGAGAAACTGGGACTTCTCGGTGGTGGCCCCTACTTGGTGGAATAAACTTCCCTCTGAGCTGTGCCAGGCTCTGTCTCTCCTGACTTTTAGGAAATTATTAACGACACAAATTTATAAAGCGGCCTTCAAGAACATAACCTCTGCTGCTGTGAACTTTTAATGTTTACATTTAGAGTGGGTTTTTTTTTAAAAAAAACATGAGTTGGTCATAGCCATTTGGTTAGGATTTGTATGTGGGTGGTGATGGGAGGGTGTGTTTCTGTTGATCTTCTCTGCAGAGCAGCAGGTGTCACTGAGCGGAGCTGTATACAAAACAAACAAACAAATAAGCAAGCAAAGCAAAGCACAACCCAATACACATAGTTGAGGATCAGCACCACGGAGAGCTCCCCGTGGCCTATGCTTCTCCAGAAAGCTGACTACACAAAAATTTACTAAATGTTGTCCCACCAATGGTGAAGACAAGACTCAGCTTGTCTTAGAGTCCTAGATCCATAGAGAGAGAACCTGCTGGATAATTTTAAAGAGACAGTGTCCCAACGGCAGAGATAAAAGGCTTTCTGGAGCCCCTGAGCGTGGCTGGATGGTGAAGGAAGGCTGCTCCCAGACCGCCTCTAACTATAATTAGCACAGATTTAAGACAAAGTCTTGATACCAATACGAGATCAAAACAAATGAATTGGGGATGCAGAAAGGCATCAGTAAATTAAAAGCACCCCTATAAGCGCAAGGATAAAAAACATAGCCAACATGTCATCAGTTCGACCCCTCCACCCACTGCAGCAGGTCAACTGACATGCCAAAGAGCTCTATGTATTAAAATGTTTGTGCCTGCTGGCCAAAGGGCAACAGAAAGGGAACAAACCTCGCTTCCCCCAGCAGTGAGTTCCAGAGATAGGGAGCTACCACCGAGAAGGCACTTCCCCCCTATTCCTCCCATATTTTCGCCTTTGACTTGGAAGTAACCGTGATGGATGGATACTTCTTAATGGATCTGTGCAGCCGTCTATCTTGGTGTGCTTCTCTCTCATCCCCTCTCTTCTCTCTCCTCAGCCCATGGGCATTTTCTCCATCCTTGAAGAGCAGTGTGTGTTCCCCAAGGCCACCGATGCAACTTTCAAGGCAGCCCTCTATGACAATCATTTGGGCAAATCTCCCAACTTCTTGAAGCCCAAAGGCGGCAAGGGGAAAGGGGCAGAAGCTCACTTTGAGTTGGTGCATTACGCTGGCACGGTGAGTACAAGGCTCGGGTGGACTCAGACTTTGAGAAAGGGCAGAGAGCCCGAGAGAGGGCGGTTGCCTGCAAGAAAGTGGTGCCTCTGTCCTGAGCTTGGGTACTTCCAGACCAATGACTCTGGATATAGTGGCTTGGTAACACCAGAACTGTCATGGGTCCAGCCTGAAGAATCCTGTAAGATGTCATTTAGTGAGGGAATGAGAATTCTCTGCTGATTTTTTTTCTGTTGAGTTCCCCTGAGTGACAGCACGGAATTCTAAGGACCTCCTGACCTAACTATAACTCCCAGAATTCTGGAGGCTGGAGCTAGGAAAGTGTGAAAAGTTCCTGTTGGGAGAATCAGATGCATTTCACCGTCAAGGATTTTTCTTCTTCTAATGATGGGCTGTCTATAATGTACAGTTGGACCCTCATCATTATGGTTGAGGAACTCTTGCAGCATTTGTATATTATTCTTTCTTTGTCATTCTAGGTGGGCTACAATATCACCGGATGGCTGGAGAAAAACAAGGACCCCCTCAATGAAACAGTGGTGGGCTTGTTTCAGAAGTCTGGGATGCCTCTACTTTGCACCCTTTTCAAAGAAGAGGAGCCTAGTATGTAGATCACATCGATTCCTTTCTATCCCTTAATTCCGTTCCTCTAAAGAGCTCTGGGTTGGTATCCACAGGGGTTATCCTTTTTCTTGCATATAAGAAAAAGGAGGCTGCTAACTAGGTTGCTTTCTTTGAGTAAGGAGTCCTGGATGTATAGATATTTAAGTATTTAAATATGTAAATATTTTAATATTTCTAACTATTTAGAAAACATTACTTTTTTTAACCAAGAAAGCAACCTAGTTCCCAGTTGTGTTATTTTTTTTTTAATGTCATTTTGTTATTTGTTACAAAATAAGGGGAAGATGTCATTGCAAATAACTATTTAATTGTAACTCATTACTCCTAAGCTCTGAAAAACATTCTATCATCTTCCTTGTTGAAAAGTTACCCCCCCCCCCAAAAAAAGGACCAAGCAATGAGATAAGTTACTTTTCTGGAACTCTAACGATACCAAACTGCTTTTGAAACACTATACAATGAATCAGGGTAACGAAAAGCAACTTTGCTCTGGCAGTCAGGGAAATGAGACATGGTAGGCCTTGTGGGTGCTCGCGATCATGTCCACCAGCTTTTGAATGGTGTGCATTTCCATCTTGTGTTTAGCTGCAGGAACAAAGAAGCAGAAAAGGGGGTCTTCCTTTATGACCGTCTCCAACTTCTACAGGGTAAGAGAACCTCTCTCTCATGGCAGACTCACGAGCGACCCAACGGTTGCTGTAAAGGCAAAGACTCTCTCCTGGGTAACCAAACATGGATTTCCTCCCCAAAATGGGGTTTGCTGAAGGACATACATCTGTGTGTATAGAGGGTGGGATCTGCTCTGTTTTCATCTTCATCTTCCCCTTTTCTCTTAT
Organism: Intellagama lesueurii; assembly: GCA_037013535.1. Taxonomy (NCBI): domain Eukaryota; kingdom Metazoa; phylum Chordata; class Lepidosauria; order Squamata; family Agamidae; genus Intellagama; species Intellagama lesueurii. The sequence continues at coordinate 17,281,710 of JBAJHW010000012.1, read as the reverse complement.
TTGGATCTGCGCGCCTGAGATCCATCCATCAGACTCCATGTTTAACATAAAAAGAGGTTGAGTCTGAAAATCAGACTGGAGCAGCAGAAGCAGACCATGGGGGAAATTACTTTTGGGGGATACAGCTTGCATCTGTTCCCATCCAGCCCCTATGGCCATGGGGAGTGGGATTCTGGCAGTTTTCATCCAATAAATAGAACTATCCCAGATCAGAACTGGACCAGAAAGCAACAAGGATATTGGCAATTCTTTGAGTCCGAGTCCCGGGTTTGAGTCTTTGGTACCAAGTCTGAGTCCCTGTTAAAACAAGCTTTTTTCCGCCAGAAAAAAAGGAGGGGTGGGTGGGTTCGAAGTTGTGAGTCAAGTCTGAGTCATTGAAAAAACAACAACAAAAAAACGAGTGAAGTCTGAGTTGAGTTACTGTGCCTTAAGTCTGACTCGAGTCCCCGTCTCTGGAAAGCAAGCTTGGAAAAAAAGTAATTTTATTTATTTATTATTTAATTAAAATATTTTTATCCCACCTTTCTCATTAAAAAAGGACCTAGGGTGGCTTACATCATTAAAAAAAAGAGGCAACGTTCAAAGCTAAAAATAGTAAGTTATCCAAATATTAAGAAAAGAATTAAGCAAACATTATATTAAAAATATTAGATGATGAAAGTGTTACTAAAACAGATTTAAGAACAACAAAAATACAAGCCATCCCATTTTAAAAACACTCTTAGATGGCCAGTCACGAAGCCTGCCTGAAGAGAAAAGTCTTTGCCTGCTTGCCTTAAGGACAGCAAAGATGGGGCCCGGCCTGGCCTCCAGTGGGAGGGAGTTCCAGAGTCTCTGGGAGCAGCTACAGAGAAGGCCGTCTCTTGGGTCCCCTACGAAATGCACCTGTGATGATGGCAGGACAAAAAGAAAGGCTTTCCCTGATTATCTTAATGCCCGGATAGGCTCATATCTCAAAGATACAGCCTTTGAGATAGCTTGGACCCAGGCCATTTAGGGCTTTATAGTTTTAGGATTTTAACTCTCAGAATCTCCGAGGCAGGAATTGATATACATTTGTGGGGAAGGGAAAATTATTTTTGTAGGATCAATATATATAGGATCCAATATATATAGGATCAAAATATATATATTTTGTAGGATCAATATATATATTTTGATCCTACAAAATATATATATTTTGATCCTATATATATTGGATCCTACAAAAATAATTTTCCCTTCCCCACAAACTCTGATCAAAACTTTTTTCTGAACGATGACCAGCACACAGCCAGCTCTTAGACACACACACCTGCTACTTCTGTTGACCCCTAAGCTTCCTTCATGTCACACTGTCTTTTCGGGCAGTGGCACCAAGTCACGCTGACTGTTAAGCAGCCTTCTCCGGTTCTATTTATTTCTTTTTCTCCTGTTTCAGGAGCAGCTGAACAAGCTGATGGCTACCTTGCACAGCACGGCCCCGCATTTTGTCCGCTGCATTGTTCCCAATGAATTCAAGCAGTCTGGTATGTGGGTTAACTTTTGATCATCAAGCGTGTGACTCATTCTTACATCTCTTTCAAAGGCAGCTCTTAACACTGGGTGTAGGAAATTCTAGGAAGGATGTAAATCTTATCTTCTGTCATCCATACAAGTGACAGCAAAGAACTGCAGTCTTCTTATCCTCACCTGGGAGGATCACTGCTCTTGTTTCTGTCCTCCTTTTCATAAAGGTGGGGTTTTTTTTTAGCACAAATTCTTTGCAAAACAGGAACAGCAGCTGTTATGTTCATGAAAATTAAGCCAATTTAATCCTCGGATGGGTTGTTTGCTTCTTTCTTAACCATCAGCCATTCTTTGCATATTCAATATGTGTTTGTATACTCCTGAGCACTTGTGTGTGAGCCCATTCATGTGCTTTTCAAGGGGGAAGGACACTGGTTTTGATAATATTTTGCACCAAGTACAGATATTTTAATCAAGAGCGAGCAAGAGAAAGAGAGAGAATGCTCAGCTGGAGGCAAAAAATCTCCTTAGTCTGGCCCTGATCCAAATCTGGCCCAGATCTTTCAGCTTTGGTTATGCAAGCATTCTAGTCAGAGAATAAGATGTCAAGTCCTCACTCTGAATGGGCTTTATCATTATATCTTACAGCCATCTTTGGCTCGATGATTAAGTCATGAAGTACATTCTGAATGAGGGCAATTATTCCAGCCCTCGCTCAGAATAGGTGAGCACATTCACTCCTATTTGCAGGTTGCCCCTAATGGGGAAAAAGATGTTGCTCCTTCTGCTTAGAGGATCTGTGGCCCTAAGTGGATCTGTGGCCCTGTTATTAACAGCCTCACCATGCTTGTCTGGGTGTGTCTCTCAAGATGTGACGTTGTGCCCGGTTTTGCTGCTGCAGTTGTGTTTCAGAAGTGCCGACTGCTGTTCCATGTCTTTGCAGGCGTCGTTGATGCTCACTTGATCCTGCACCAGCTAGCTTGCAACGGGGTGCTGGAAGGCATCCGTATTTGCAGGAAAGGTTTCCCTAACAGGCTGCAGTATCCTGAGTTCAAGCAGAGGTGATTGTTTGCTGTTATTCCCTCCCCCCCATTCCTTAAGTTCATAGAGTAATTGTCCAAGAGTCCAAGCAACAGGCTGGTATTTTCTTTCACCTACGTGGAAGTTGAAGAGCTATTGATGAATTCTCTGGGGTGGTTTCTAGGGGCCGACCTCTGTGTCTACTTGCCCTATTTTTTAATTTGGTACCTTAGCACGAAACTAAATTGCAAGGCTAGATGCACCTACGTCCCCCACATGTCTCACTTCTCACCAGAGAGGCAATCAGAAAAAAATTCCTCCCTTCAGAAATGCATTGCGTTCAAAATCAACAAGCTCCATGTGAAACATCTCTTCTTGATCCATTTCATTTCAGAGTAAACATGTTGGATGGGATGCTTAAATGAGAGCTATACATGAAGACATTTCCTCTGAAAAGTCTCCTTATCTTCCCTAGCTCCCTGTTTTTCACTACCTTCCATAGCTTGTCCAGTGTTCTTTGTGGCTGTTTTTCCCCCCGGTGCTGTGTTAATTTGGTTTCTTTAAGGAAAACTGCTTGATTATTCCCTGCGGGATGCCAGTCAATCTGCACAATGTCAGAATGTGATATAATCGTTCTGCTTTGGTTCTGTGTGAATTCCATTTAGAGCATGAAGATTTTTAGTCCTCACTCTAAATTGGCTTTGTACTTAGGGTACACTTATACTTCATTCAGAATTGGCTCTGTGACAGAGTCATGAAGTATACTCTGAGTGAGGGCAATTTTCCTGCTCTCATTCAGAATAGGCAAACACTTTTGTTCCTGTTTGTCGGTTGCCCCTACCTGGCAAAAAGATGTTGTCCCTTCTGTTTGGGTGTTCTGTGGGCTATCACTCAGTTATTAACAGCCACACAATGCTTGTATTTTGTCTTCTTCGCATCAGATACCAGGTGCTGAATCCCAATGTGATCCCTCAAGGATTCGTGGACAATAAGAAAGCCTCAGAATTGTTACTGGGAACTCTTGACTTGGGAGAAAATGAATACAAAATTGGACATACTAAGGTACTGTGGCTGTGGGATTCCTGTCAGATTTATGTGAGCCAGGCTGTCAGGGTGGGTTGCCCTGATCTGGCCGGCATCTTAGATGGAAAAGAAGAATCTTGATAGGACATGGTGTTCTGGCAATAAGTCTCTGTGGAAGCTAGGATGGTCCAAAAGAACTAGATGATGGTCAGAGGAGACGATTGTTCTGGTGAGCATCATGAAAAAAAAACCCAGAACCCAACCCATCCCGACTATTAGCTAGCCAAAACAGCACAGTCCATGCGCAAGAGGGACCTGGCATGCCCAGGATGCCTGAGAGACCCTTATAGCAAACTTTTCCTCAAGGGTCAGTGATTAGGTAGCTAACGTAGCACTCTCTAGGCTCAAGAAGGTTGTGTCAGCAGGCTCGGGTGAGCTCCAAGATTTTCAGAACTGTAATTACAAGAAGAAGACATCTGTAGACGTAGACCTGCAGTGGTGTCTATGCTGGAGATGGAACCCTGGGAAGGAGGTAGAATAGAATGAAGCATCCTGGAAGAGGGCTTGGCCAACTGGCCAACTGGAAGGTTGAACAGGAGTACAGGCCAACACACCGCCACAGGTCTTGCTTGTCCTGACCGATGGCAACCGAGAGAGCTTTTCGTCATGAGTTGTCCACTAAGGAGTCTCCCTCTTACTTCAAGAGTTTTATCTGTTGTAGGGTATAGGAACTGGGCTTTGAAAAATCCACCTGTCCGTCGGTCTGATGGAGTCACCATGTCTTCTTTCCTAAGGTCTTCTTCCGTGCTGGAGTCTTAGCCAAGCTGGAAGACATGCGAGATGAGCGCTTGGCCAAGATCATGACCATGCTGCAGTGCCGGGTCCGGGGCTTCCTGATGAGGATCGAATATAAAAAGATGCTGGACAGAAAGTATGTCTTCCACACACTCTGTATTGAAATATAGAACCACACGACTCCGAATAAACCGGATCTCATCTGACTTCAGAAGCTCAGCAAGGCTTCTGTATCTTCAGTTAGGTTTTTCACCCATATTCAGTACCATCTCTCCCGGTATCCTTCTGGGCTATTTGACTCATACAGGACTCAGGAGCACCATGACGTGACAGCTCCAATCCTGTTTAGCTGAATATCCATAGAAGGTGATGCTGGGCAGTTGTTGTGCTTCAAGTTGCCTCCGACTTACGGTGATCCTATGAATGAGTGACCTCCAGATTCTCATGTCCTCAACAACCCTGCTCAGTTCTTATAAACGCAGGGCTGTGGCTTCCTTTAGGGAGTCAATCCATCTCCTGTTTGTTGTTCTTTTCCCGCTGCCTCCAACTTTTCCAACCTGAAACCATGGAGAGCCTTTGCTTCCGGTCAGAGCCGGCAGTACTGGGCTCTGTATGCACAGCAGAAGGCAGTTTCCTGTGTTCCTCTCAATGAGAAGGGAAGGGACTTTTGCATTTTGTTAGAGATGTAGGAAGCTACCTTCTTTTCAGCCAGAGCCTCAGTCCATCTGGGCTAGTCTTGCCAGCTCTGACTGGCAGCATCTGTTCAGGATTTCTTTCCTAGCCCTACCTGGAAGTGGCTGGGGATTTGAACCTGTGACTTTCTGCAAACTAAAGCAGGTCTTCCACTGTTAAGTGATGGCCTATGTTGCTTCTGTTTGCTCGTGTCCCAACCTCCTGATCCTTTCCTTTCAGGGTGGGCCTGATGCTTATCCAGAGAAATGTTCGCAAGTTTTTGCTGATGCGGTACTGGGGCTGGTGGAAGCTGTACAATAAGGTGAGAGGGTGACTGGAGAAGGTGGAGGAATCTTTGGGCTTTGAGAACAGAGCGTGCCTGTCGTTGGGCTGATTTCTCTCGGTCATAACCATTAGCCAGGCAAAAGGAAAGAGCTGTTTGCCCACCAGAAATAAATGCCTTGATAAGGTGGTAATTGTAAAGGGACATTATAGCAATACCCTGTGTAACGTGGCCCTGTATAGCACCGGTTTCATCATAGCACATGTTTTAAGGTAACCGTTTTGTGGTGCTTGATAGGGACCTGGTGGAGTTACATTGGCCTCCAGAATACTAATAGAAATGTTTTTTTCCTGGAAAAATGGAAATTTCTGGGGAAATAATGTGTTTTTCCTCCTGTTTATTTCCGGGGGGGGGGGGAATGGAAATATTTGGGGAAAAACACATTTTTCCCCCTGTTTAGTCCTGGAAAAAATTGAAATGCTTGGAAATTTTACATCTCTCTATGTATATCTGTGAAGATTCTCAGTCCTCCAGATGAGGTTATCCGGAAGTTGAGTCGTGGCCACTGGACTTCTTTCTTGTTAGGTTGAAAGAAACGTTTTGTTAGTCATCCAAGTAGCTTCTTCAGACTGAAGAAGCTACTTGGATGAGTAGCAAAATGTTTCAATCTAACAAGAAAGAAGTCCTGTGGCCATGACTCAACTTCCAGATCTCTGTATGTAATTCTCCAGGTGGCAGGATGTAATTCTTGCAGACCCCTCTTATGGAAGCGCATCATCAGAGGCTTCCCTACCTTCTGCGTAAACATGTCCGAATCCAGCCAGGCTATGGGAACCGGTGTTGCTACCTTCTAAAATGACGATGATGGTGCAAGAAGGGACGTCTCTGTCCGCCACGGTTCACTTTGTCGCACGGGTTCTTCACCTGCAGGTGAAGCCTTTGCTGAATGTGGCCCGGCAAGAGGAGGAGATGAAGGCGAAGGAGGAAGAGCTCAGGACCGCCCTGTCGAAGACTCAGGAAATGTTGGATCGGATCAAAGAGCTGGAAGAGACGATGGCCACCCTCAGCCAGGAGAAGAATGACTTGACCATCCAGCTTCAGGCTGTGAGTTGTCAGCAAAGCCCATTCCTCCACTGCTGTGTTCATCTTCATGCATGCAAGCACTGTGTTACACAATTTATTCATCTCTTTATGACATTTGAAGCATTGCTTTTTCACTTTGCCACTCGCCAGGGCTCGCCCTGTAAAGGCCTTTGCCTTTAGCCATAGGGCATCCCAGTAAAACAGAGAATCGACTAGATCAGAATAAAAATTTAAAAAACGAGCCATCATTTGTCCTTTACAAAACAGCAGTGTAATGTCCTTGCTGTGGTGGCAGATGAAGCCCCATAGCTTGCTAAAAGCTGTTGGCCACTCAAAAAGACAAGGGTCATGGCCTAGACCAGTGGTTCCAAGCTTTGGGTCCCTAAAGGGTCTAAACCTCCCAGAAGCCTTCACCCCTGGCTGTGCTGGCCAGGATTTCTGGGAGTTGCCGTCCAAGAACATCTGAGGGCCCAAGGTTGGGGAACCACTCTCCTAGCGTGTTTTGTTTGTACACTGGGAAATAATATATGAAAGAAACTCCATCTTTGGTTCTTTGTACACAGGACAAAAGCCCAGCTGGGCTGATGAAGTGTAGTATCCCACTCAGATCATCACATTATGGTGGCTCTCCTGAGCAGAAGCATTCGAACCAATACCTCCCTCTACTGCGTCTGAGATGCTTTGGGGTGCAGAAATTAAGGCCCTACTGTGGTCTTAATTCCCTGGATCGAATCCTTAGCAACAGAGAGTTGAGCTAGACATTAAGGGAAAAGGTCTTGCTCCATTTCCCCAACCCTGGAGGTACAAGCCTGTGTGATCAGACTTGTAAATTAAGCCCATGATTTCTTTCTGATGAGCAGTCAGAACGAAGCTGGCTGGAGTGCAAAATACAGAGGTGTATGATAAACATGCGTCTTTCACCACTTGGGAGCATCCATTCTGAGCAGGAGCTGAGCATCTTGTCTAGTTTAATCTGTAGGCATTGGTTGCAAATGGAAGGATGGTGTATGCACTTGTTACCTAGGGATTGTAAACGGATTTGCAAGTACGACAGCATGGAAATCGAAATGTGGTTGCCTACCTAGAGGGATAGCCGTGCCTTTCAGGAGGGCCAAAACCTCAGATCCCACTTGACCCACCGTTCTCTGTTAGGAGCAAGAGAACCTGTCCGATGCCGACGAACGCCTGACCCAGATGATGAAGGCCAAGATGGACCTGGAGAGTCAGGTGGCGGACATGAGGGAGCGCTTAGAGGAGGAGGAAGGGGCGGCTGCGTCTCTGGGCGCCAGCAAGCGCAAGCTGGAAGGGGAGCTCTCCGACCTGAAGCGGGACCTTGAGGGGTTGGAGAGCACCCTCGCCAAGACAGAGAAAGAGAAGCAGGTAAGCTTTTTTTGGGATGGTAGTTCGGGGCTAGGCAGAGGGAGGGCTCCCAAGACCCTCGTGCCCAACAAAATGTGTGTGTGGGGGGGGAAATGGGGGAGGTGAAAAATATCATTTTCTGCACCAGCCTCCAGCGAAGCCCTCAAAAGCAATCCAAGACAGAATTTTGGAAACCAGGATTGGCTATTCTTTAACTTTGCACAGGCTGGTGCAGCCCATGGTAACTCCTGGGGATGACCCTCCCAAGTTCCCCACCCTCTTTGCAAGAGGGTGGGGAACTTGGGAAAGGAAACTCTGTTACGGAAATGCCTTAGATACTCCTATTTTGGGGGGTGCTGTTTGTTTGCTTCCAATCAGGGTTGGGGGAACCGATGACCCTTTGGTCAAATCCTTCTCCCAGATTCTCGGATGGGGTGGATACAAGGAGTTACGGTTTGGTCTGCATTCCCTGCTCTTCTTTAGGCTCTGGATCACAGGGTGCGGACCCTGACGAGCGACCTCTCGGCCCGGGAGGACACAGTGGCTAAACTCCAGAAGGAGAAGCGAGCTCTGGAAGAACTGCACCAGGTAAGAAAGAGCAGCCCCGTGCTCTGGGGTGCGTCCATGGCACACACTGAGCTTGGAAGTTTTACTTGTTTGGACTACGATGCCCAGAATGCCCTAGCCAACATGACCACTGACTTACTTCTCTCCTTCCCTGTAACCACCTTAGAGGAGAAGACTGGAGGATCTAGCATGCCAGACGAGGGGTGGGGGGGCACTCTGTTCGTTTTCATCTTGCTAAATCCTCACGTAGCCCGAGAGCTGAATTTTGTTTCAGCTATGTCGTCGGGGGCCACGCTCCGGTGAGGTTCAGAGTCGGAGCTCCAAAAGAACAGCGTGTTTTTATCTTGAAGTTCTTACTGCAATGAATGAAGCCTTAAAAGTGGTATTTCAAGTTTTTAGAAGTTGGGAAATGATCAGAAGGAGAGTGTTCTGGGTCAAGAGGCATGACCTTCCAGGAACAGCCCCGAGGAAATGCTTGGAACCCATAAAGGCTGTATTTCCCCCAAGGGTTAAGTTCCTCACCCCTGGTTTGGTCCCTATTCCATCTGAACCGGCCCATTTGCTAATCGTTGTGTAAGGCACCACATACTGCCAGGGAATTGATGATCCCTGGGGTTTCTTCTAACCCTGTGATGGTATCCTAGCCCTGTTTTTTTTAGCCAGAGACAGTGGCATCTGTCATTTATGAAACTGCATCCCCCAATCTCACTTGGGCAAAACTTCCAGGTGGATTCCAAATGAATATTAAACTCCATTGATTAAGCTGTAGAAAAGGGTTATGGTTTCAGTAACCTGAAGGGAGATTGCTCATCGTAAGTCATACTTCCAGGTTAGCTAGCACATCTTTCTTGGCTCCTGAAGATTTCTAAGATGAACGATCTGGGCTTCTTCCATTTCCTTCGGCTGTGAACCTTTTTTCTTGTTTTGCGTCTCCCTTTAGAAAACTCTCGACGACCTTCAAGCTGAGGAGGACAAAGTGAACCACCTCACGAAAAACAACAGTAAACTGAGCACTCAGATCCATGAGGTCAGTATTGGTTGGCTGGCTTTGTTGTCACTTGGAAATGGCCTCGCGTACTGGATTTCCCATCTATAAATGTGTGGGTTGGGTCCCCCCATCATCTCACGGGAATGCAAGCTTGCCATCTCTGCAGGGTGATCCCCAACTGTGGTGCATCATCCTCTCTCCCCCCCCCCCCCAGAAACCATTCACATGGGTGGAAGTAGAGAAATGGAGTGTCTTTAAGGACAACACTGGGGCCCGAGCGAACCCTTTCTTTACCTCAGAGACAAGCGAGTTTTAAGGGTGTGATTGTCATTTTTCCAGTCCCAAGACCTTCCAACTGGAGCATCATTCCCTTGGAATGAAACCAGAAATGACTACAGATCATTTCCAGTTTGAAAATAAGCTTTATGGTTTTAAAAACCACCCAGATTTTGGGCAAAGTAATGTGTATTGGGGGCACACCAAATTTCAGAGCAGGATCCTGCTCCCTAGAGATACAGTTCTCCCAGTTTTGGAGGGCATATTATTGCCAAAAGACCTCCATACAGAGCACGTTACCATAGTCTCTTGAGACTGAAGGATGCCTACTACTACTATTATTGCTTTTATTATATTATGATTATTTTCTTCTTCGGGTTCCTGGGGACATATAGTTCCCAACCTTGTTTTCCCCCTTGGGTGTCTTCTGACAATGAATATGGTCTACTGTAACTTATAGGGTCCCTTTTAATCCTATTTTTATTTGGACATTCCCTTCCGGATTTTGTTTTTGGCCTACACTGGAGTACAGAGGGATGCTAAGTACTGACTTTTCACACCTTCTGTTACTGATACTTAGAGATGAGTGCCGTTATTCCTGTAGCCAAAACTGCACCCCTCGGTATGCACGAGGGAGAGACCCACAGGTTCAGAGAAATCCCAAGCGTGGCAGAAACACAAAATTACCGTGGGGGTGAAGGAAGAAAAAATGGAGGACACCCCAAAACAGTGTCTCCAGCGGTTAGAGAATATTGACTGATTGTTCAGGAGGAGAAATGGAAAAAGGGGAGAAGGAATGGATGGTCTGGCATTCTGAAGTCTTGTACAGAGAATTATTATTATTAATAATAATTAATAATAATGTAATAAGACCTGTGTAAGAATGCAGTTCTTTAGCTATGAACTTCTTCTGTACCACTCTTCCCTGATTTCTGAGTTGATCAGGCTCAGAACAATCTTTCAAGTCCAGAAACTAAGCACCCCAGTCTTCCGGATTTCTTATTTCATCTTTATCCGATCTGATAATCTGATCTTCCTGCCTGGCTTGCCACTATGTCAGATCTCAAGGATCTGTCATCAGGACCTGCCCAAACGGCAACATTTTGTTGCAGGCGGGTCAACAGATCTCAAAGTGCTGCTGTTCTACTGAAGTGACTTCTCCCCATCAGCTTTTTTTTTGCTGTTTCTTCTTGTTCTGAGAACTCAATACCTGTGTCTTTTCTACCAGCTGGAGGACAACTGGGAGCAAGAGAAGAAAATCCGGGCGGAAGTGGAGAAGGCGCGCCGTAAGGCTGAGGGAGATTTGAAAATGACAATTGAAAATCTCAATGAGATGGAAAGAGCCAAGCTCGACTTGGAGGAGGTGGTGAAGAAGTAAGGGCATGTGTGGAAATAGGGGCTGTGTCGCAGGGGTGGTAGCTGGGAATTAAAATCTCCAGAAGGAACTCTCCAAAAGGTTCAACAACCATTTCTCATACATAACTAGGCTAGTTTCCCGCACATGGTCCAGATTAGGGGCTCTTTTGTGACTACCTCCCGGACTGAAACAAGTGCCTTTAACAAGTTTGTTGCCATTTTTATCCTCTTCTCAGGCGAGACATGGAGATGAATTCTCTCAACTCTAAAATAGAAGATGAGCAATCACTGAACTCCACGCTCCAGAGAAAGCTGAAAGAGCATCAGGTACAAGCAGAAGAGACTGAGGAGAACAGGCTAAAATGGCTTCCTTGACTGAATTGACCACTTTTCCCATAATCCCCTTGGGTTAGCATCAACCTTCCCTTTCAGCTGCACCCATGTGCACGCATGCAAATCTCCATGGCGGCTGCCGGAGTTGGTGCCCATTTCGTTCTGGTTTCGACTGGAAAACCCGGTCACAGGGTGAGGCTCCTGCGCAGCAGGGCCAATATTTAGAGGGAACATTGATTACAATTCATAGATATAAATCCTGCTTATGCTGGGAAAGCACCCTCAAAATTCTCCTTGCTGCAGGACAGCAAGTTCCCAAGCTCAGAGACCTTCTGAGTCTGGCTTCTTGTTTGACCAGCTCTCAGAGGTAGCCTTTATATACAGTCCTGTAGCTCCGCCCCCCCCACCAAGAAGTCAGGAAGTGGCACATCGGCTTCTCCTGGGTCCTAGCTACCGTCCCTCTTTGATCGCAAATGAACCTGGAATGCGCTCTAGCTAGTGGTTAGCTTCCCCCAAGCCTACCATGTGGCTGAATGTCTGTTTTCGACAGGCCCGGATTGAAGAACTGGAGGAAGAACTTGAATCTGAGCGATCTATAAGGGCCAAGGTAAATATATATCTTGTTCTACAACCCGGTCAACCATCCACCCACTTTGCTGTTGTTGCAAATATGAATGTCATTATTTTAAGCAGTTCTGCTGATCATGTGGTGTTCCTGACACTGTTTCTCCCATTATGTGTTGATCTTTGGCAACGGCAGCTGGTGACTCCAGATCCAAGGTTTCTGTGAATCCATGCCAGGTTTTAGTCTCTGCTTCACTTCTGAAGTGCTGAACTCATGTTGGGAATAGGTTTCAGTACCGTGGACAGCTCCTAAAGCACAGACTGAAACCCACAGTGAATTCCGAGCACCTCCAGAACTGGACTCCTGGGCTGCTCCTGTTGCTTTGCTGCACCCTCTGCTTAAAAGTTAAATAAAGTTAAATAAATTTAAATAAAGTTAAATAAATAAAATAAATAAATAAAATGTTAAACATTTAAATGTGATTTTTTAAATTATCTGTTTCTAATGTTGTTGCTCCTGCTGCTGGAAAAATGGATAGGAGGAAGGTGGAAGGAGACATTGCTCTGTGACAGGAAATGAATGTTGCATGCACAAAGTTTCAAGTTAAATTCTTGGCATCTCCTAACAGATCTGGAGAAAACACCTGAGTTGAAAGCGTGGGGAGCAGCTGCCGGCCAGTTCCCCGCACTACTAGGTTAGAGGGACAAAGTCTGAATTCACATTCGGCAGCTTCCGATGTTCCTAAAACCCAAAATAAAATATTGAAAAATGTCCAAAATAATGCAAAGAATGCATTGCACAAAACCCACAAAGCAAGCCCCTGTGTGCAGAGAAATATCTCTTCGAAAGAATTGCAGGAGAAGAGAAATGTAATGAAACATCCTCTAGAAATGCAATAATCCCGTCTGTATTTGGAGAAATCTCAAAAACGAAACAGTGACACGATTTGCACTCTCATCCAGGTGGAGAAGCAGCGCAGTGATCTCTCCCGCGAACTGGAAGAGCTCTCGGACAGACTGGAAGAGGCCGGGGGAGCTACTACTGCTCAGGTGAGCATTGTTTAAACCAAGGCACTAGGTGGTGGTTCCCATTTCACAGTTGGAGGAACTGAGGCTGAAAAAAGGCAATCGGTAGGTTCGTATTATGAGCAGTGACCTGTTTGACAAATCACTGTTTGCTGTGATGAGTCAGATGATGTTTAAATAGAAAGTTAGTATGTGGTGAGGTAGTGGACATCATCATCATCATAGTGACCCTTTCCAGGATTTTCTATGGACATAATACAAATAAATGGTTTATCATTCCCTTCCTCTAGGGGGCAACCTTGGGACTGTGCCGCTGGCCCAAGGCTACCCAGGCTGGCTCTTCTCCCAGGAGGCCCCGTGGGGGAATCGAACTCCCAACCTCTGGCTTTGTAGCCAGAGACCCAAACCAATCTAACCTAGTTTGACATACTTAACTTATTTATATCCTCCTTTTAGGAAAAAGGATTCTTCTCAGGCAGCTCTCAGCAACAGGAGAATACAATTATTACCTCTGAAGCATTCTAGAAATATTTATTTGAGTAAGTTTAAATGTGTGCATCACAGCATTCAAAGAGGTCTTGTAAGATAAACAAGCCCTAACACACTATCTAGAGTTGGGCAAAGAAGGGGCTTGATAGATACAGCCTTGAGGGAAAAGAAACTCCATGTGGAGTTTTAAGGGTGGCTCCTTTAGTGGAGCCACCCTTAAAAAGCCCCTGTGTGTAATCTCTTCCAATCTGTCCTTTAAGTTAAGCTGGAAAGCAAGAATTCAGAAATCATTTCAGGCTCTAAGAAGGCTCATATGGAAATAGGCAGAACTTTCATCCTAGGTGGTTTAGGGCACGGGGGCGAGCAGCCACTCACTCCCAGTCCAGGTTCTGAAAACGACACAGGGATGATGCTTCCTTACACGTTCGCGCTCTGCCGAAATGTTCGTCTCCAGATTGAGCAGAACCGCAAGCGGGAGGCGGAGTTGCTGAAGCTGCGCCGGGAACTGGAGGAGGCCGCCTTGCAGAGCGAGGCCACCGCCTCCACCTTGCGCAAGAAGCACACGGACGCCATGGCGGAGATGACGGAGCACCTGGAGAATTTGCAGAGGGTGAAATCTAAGCTGGAAAAGGATAAACAGGTCATGAAGGCGGAGATCGAAGACCTCAGCGCCAGCATGGAGACGATCCAGAAATCCAAGGTACAGTGGTGACGTGGGAGAAGGCCAGTAGGTTTTGCAAAGATGATGAGGAGACAAAAAGATTACTCAAAGGTACATCCAGGGTTGATAAGCAAGAGGTGAAGCAGGACAACTGGGTTCCTTTTGTCACTTGACCTTGTTACTAGCTGCAGTTGCACCCCCTGGCCACCCACCATGGTGGTGCTCAAGTGCACTGGTGTCTCCACCTTATGGCAACCCTACACATGAATCTGTGCTCTTACCTTCTCGGTGAAAGACAGAATGTTGAATGGGAAAGCGGCTAGTATTGTCAAGTTTGGGGGGCCATTTTGAGGGCTGTTCTGCACCATACTCCTTTGCCCCTCTCCGAATCCAGAAAGCCGTTCCCCGAATTTGGGGCTCAGAGGAGACAACTTCTAATTGGATATACACTAGGACTCCTGTGTTGATGGACAGATGGTGCCAAGCCCCGCCCCCCACAGATGCTGAGAACTTGTGGATAAAAATTAATAACCCTATACATAGCATGGTCTCTAGCTCTGTCTAGTGGCCAGTTCTGGTATTTACATCAAGAAAATACATATTTCTGGGTTTTTTCTTTTAATATTTTTAATATTTTCAGACCGCAGATACCGATCCCGCGGATATGGGGGCCCTACTGTAGTGTTTTCTTCATTCTAGGCTAGTGTAACAAGCATGGATTAGGACTGAATTCCAAGTTTGGTGCCTGATGTTGCCCACAGTAATGTTTACACCCAGATATATTCTGCTAACTGCAGAGTCAAGAAATGTTACTGTTTTGGTTTGGACTAAAATCCCCGGTGCCCATGGTATTCTGGGAGGTGTCGTCCAAAGGGGAAACATTTGGAAGCCCTAGTTAATCGGCAGGTCCTTAGATGTTACCTCCCCAACCCTATGGCTGAAATCCAGTAGATTACAACTAGAGTAGGCCCATTGAATCCATGGAGATTGGGTGAGTCAACTTTTCCATAAATTCTATTAATCCAATGGGCCTACTCAAGTTGTGGCTACCTAGTAGATTTCAGCCAATGTTTAGTTATAGAACCCTACATGAATGTTTGGGTAAACTTGGGTCTTAAGGATGCCACCTGAGATGAAAAAGTCTAACTTTCCTCTACCACTTTGCAGTTTAACGCCGAGGCTCATGTCCGGAAACTGGAAGACAACCTGGCCGAAGCCAATGCTCGGCTGGCTGAGGTAGAGAAGAACCAAGCAGAAATCAACGCCGTCAGAACCAGGCTCCAGGGTTGGCTTCCTTTCCTTTCCTGATTAAGGTGGTGGGGATATTGCATTTGGGCTCTACATCCTTAGCGTGGCCTCTCCGTATGTGTCGGACTACAACTTCCATCATTCCCAGCAAGCATGGTCGTTGCTGGCTGAGGTCAATGGGAACTGGGAAGGACTAAATGAAACCGACCAGAGCTTAGTGCTGTTTATGTTTGGTTGGTGGAGTGGGGCCCAGGCATGTTGAGCCTGGAGGGTCGGTTGCTGGGCATAATGGGAATTGTAATCCAAAAGATTCTGGAGGAGTGCTTTTTTGGTTCCAGACCTTTGCTCTAAAGATGCTGCGGTTTCCAAGCTACAGAACTTGGAAAAGTTACTTTTTTGGACTATATAAACCAGTGTCTTCCGTGTCCATGATAGCTGGGGAATTCTACCAAACATCGTCCAGATAATGATCATTTTTCCAGCCTCTGGGTCATGGGGCCACCTTTGTGGTCCTTCATCTCTAGAACTTTGCTTGCTTTCCTTCCCGGCCCGCAGCGGAGAACAGCGAGCTGAGCCGAGAACACGAGGAGAGCCACACGAGATTGAACCAGGTCCTGCGGGTCAAGACTTCTCTCACCTCCCAGGTGGATGACTTCAAGAGGCAACTGGACGAAGAGTCAAAGGTAGGAAGGACAATGGGACATGAACAGGGGTGGCCCCGTGCATCAGAAACCTCACATCTTCATGACCTCCGGGTGCTGAGAATTTTAAAAACAAAGGCAGTGCAAGAAACAGCTCACTAGCTTTCTTGCCACAGATGCAATCCCAAAGGAAGCTGAAGAAGTGATAGGAGACGGTCTGCTTGTGTATGAGCCTCCCCTCTCCATACGCTGGCTGGCACCATTGAGTCCAGCCGTTCCCCAATCGGGGTCCCCAGGTGTTGGAATTCAGCTTCCGGAATTCCTTGCTGTAATGTAAAGTATTGGAGTGTGGTTAGGTTTTGAATGGGCCATTAAGAGCCATTCACTTTACAAAAGACTTGCATCTCATTTGTTGAACTAGCCTGCTCCTTGCTGGTTGCGTTTTTGGATTCTCCTTATGGGAAGTGTCACAATGAGTGCCTAGATACTTCCACGTTTCCTACCGTGCCCTTGGAGTCAATTTGCTACGTGGCTTTTTGGGGGTTACATTTCTGCGTGGCATTTTATCCTTCTTTAACCCCCTGTGGGACACGCAGAGAACCTATGCTTGGGCAAGAAAAGTCATTTTAAAGAGAGGGCATGAAATGCGCGGACGGTGGCTTACGTGGCTACGGTTTGGCTGCTTTCAGGCCCGCAGTACTGCGGTGGTCAGCTTGGCCAACACCAAACATGACCTGGACCTGATCAAGGAACAGTTGGAGGAAGAGCAAGCCGGGAAAAACGAACTCCAGCGCCTGGTTTCCAAACTCAACACCGAAGTCACCACCTGGAGGACCAAATATGAGACGGATGCCATTCAGAGAACAGAGGAGCTGGAAGAGACAAAGTGAGTGAGATCTCAGGGCAGGGTGTGTCGTCCCGTGGGGGTGCAGACGGGCTGCTGAGGCCATTTGTGAGGACTCTCCCATCACTAGAAAGAGAGAGCTGTGAGGAGAATCATACCTCCAGGGAATACCATCCTCTCCTAAAAGGACTCCCCAGTAGCATTTTTTAGAAGTTACTTTCAGGTCACCTCTAGCGTTGTCCAAACAAAAAGATGGGGTAAAACGGAGCCCTCCCCTGTTGTCCTTCCATAATTTTATTATTTCTTTCAAATATTTTTCCCCCACCTATCTCCTTAAAAGGACTCAAGGTGGCTCACAACCATTAAAAGACAATATTTAAAAGCTAAAAACAGCGAGGAAACAAACATTAAACAAGAATCAAACAAGTATTATGTTAAAAATAGTCAATGACGTTGATACCAAAAACGCATTTAAAAAAACAACAGAGCACAATGATCCATTTGAAAAAAGCCGTCTCAGGCTGCTAGTCCCTAAGGGAAAGCTTGCCTGAAGAGAAAGGTCTTAAAATAATAATCATATGCCGTCAAGTCAATTCTGACTTAAGGTGACCCTTTTCAGGGTTATCCAGGTAGAGAATACTCAGAAGTGGTTTCCCCTTCCCTTCCTCTAGGGGGAGCCCTGGGATGGTGCAGCTTGCCCAAGGCTACCCAGGCTGGCTCTACTCCCAGGAGGCACAGTGGGGGGAATCGAACTCCCAACTTCTGGCTCTGCAGCCAGATGCTTATCCCGCTGAGCTATCCATGGTCTTTAAGCCATGTTGGTTAGAGCCACCTTTGTGTGAAGAGAACATCTTGTCTGCAGTAGACCACTTCCCTCTTGTTCACCTGTTCACCTGTCTCATGAGTGGGGCAACAAGGGAGTGAAATCGTGATGCTATCAAGGAGTTCAACCTGTTACCTGTCCCTTATCTTCTGGAGGAACGGTCCATGTGAAGGAAGTTAGTGGTGGCCCGGGTGGCTGCTGGTGGCCACTCTCCTGCCTCACCTGAGCAGGAGGACCGTAAGAAAGATCATAAGGATGACGAGGAGCACCTGTGACTGTGGATTGGGCCTCCCCTTTCAAAGCCCTCTCCAGGGATACTGGTCTCTTGATACCAGCTCTGATTCTGATCTACACAGGAACGCTGCTTTCGTATGGTACTTCTGTGCCAAGCAAGTGGTGGGGAAAACCCTCTGGTTCTCCAGATGTTGCTTCAGCTCCCATCAAACCTGAGCCCTGGGGAGGAGCACTCCTGGCTCCTAAGGAATGCTCTGTGTTTGGTATGAGTCAGCTCCACAACCCTCTATGGAGTGTTGACTTGGCCCTCTTCTCATCCTGCCATCTTCTTGCAGGAGGAAGTTGACAGCCCGGCTCCAGGAAGCGGAGGAGACAGCCGAAGGAGCTCAAGCTCGGGTGGCCAGCATGGAGAAGACCAAGCAGAGGCTCCAGATGGAAGTGGAAGACCTCACTCTAGATCTGGAGAAGGTGACCGGATCCAGCCGCGCTGCTGGGTGTCTTTTTTACATTTATGATTTGCTCTCTTATCTGTATTACTTTTCAAGCTCATTTCTGTTGATCATGGCGGGAGGGCAGCCTGCTTGCACTCTAACCTGTGTGAGTCAGAGCTTTAAAAAGTTATTTTCTTGGGCTACAACTCCTAGAGGGATTCTGGGAGTTGTAGTTTGTTTTTTTAAAGGAGTTTTCTTCACCTCCGGTGTGAATATGGTGATAGAAGAAGTACAGAAACCCACATGGCGTCATAAAGTATATCATACAAGTAGATGGAGATTCTAAATAACTCCTTGTGATCATTTCAAGTCAGCCTTCCCCTCCATGTAGGTTGAACTCCAGGTCCCATTGTCCCCAGAGCAATGGGGGTGATTGTAGTACAACACACTTGGAGGGCAGCAGGCTAGAAATGGCTGGATATATCAAATGCAGAATTACTGCCGTTCCATGACCATTTTCTCCATGCCGAGGGGATTCCCAAAGAGAGGTCTCGGGAACGGTTTATTAATTAGCTCCACGTACTTTCAATTTAACATCTCTTTTTCGGGGGGTGGCTAATTTGGTCTGTTCAAACGCCAAATAAATCTGACTTCTACAAGATGAGGAGAGACTGAAGCTGTTCAGCTTCTGCACCGATTAAATCCAGGCTGAGAGATGTTGTAATTCCACAGACACAGGTAAAGCAGGAGTTGAGAATTTGACTAGACTGAGGAAAGCCTTCTCATTTCTGCTTGCTACCCGATACTGAACATAAGAGCTTAGAAGCAACACATTAGCAGTGCACACTGTTACGCGCATTAATTTATTTGGGGGATGACGAGGGCATGATGACATTCCTTTTACAAAACAATGTATGATGGGGTGGAATCACAATTTTTTGCCCCTCTCTCACAAGTAATATTTGCTCTTTACTCATGTCACCAGGGTTAGGGGGCATGGGCAGAGCCACTGAAATTTCAGAGTGGTTTTGTTTTCAAAGAAAGAGTAACCGTGAGCCTGAGCACCGTACTCTGCACATTTGAGGCAGTGCATGATAATCCACGAAAGCTCATGAAAATAAATAACAATAAATAATAAGAACCCCCTTTTTTGGTTACACTGAAATAGGCACCTCTTTTTAAAAAAAGCTAGTAGGATTGAATTCTTGAAGGGACCAGTAGTGGCAGGAGCAACTTCAAAAT
Source organism: Intellagama lesueurii (assembly GCA_037013535.1). Classification (NCBI taxonomy): domain Eukaryota; kingdom Metazoa; phylum Chordata; class Lepidosauria; order Squamata; family Agamidae; genus Intellagama; species Intellagama lesueurii. The sequence goes on along the minus strand of JBAJHW010000012.1, from coordinate 17,262,264 downwards.
AAAAACAAGAAAATGAGGAACAGACTGGCCAGTGTTCATGTAAGGACTGCATTACACGCCATGACTAAGTGCAATTAATTGATGGGGCTGTCAGAGCTCAGAAATTACCCCTGCCTCACACTGGAATTTTATGAGGAACCCAGACATTATCAGCTGCCGTTGGTACCCCACATCCTCTTGTGCTGGCTGGGGATGATGGTTATTGTGGATCAACGGGTCAAAAAAGAGAACAGCTGATAAACATTGCTTGTTACAGATGCATAGAAAGTGAGGCATTACCGGTTGGTCTGTTGTTTTGGGAAAGGAACGGAGCTAAATAGGGAGAGCGGATTGGAAACAAGGCTTCTCTCCTCATGAGAATAAAATTAAAATCGTTGAAGACCTAGTGAGCTCTTTCTTCAAGAGTCTCCAGTTTGCTTCGTAGTCTTCGGAGAAAGGGAGACCTGGCTCGGTGGAGGACGGGCAACCCGTTATGTCTAACAAGACAGTCGTTTAATCATCTATCCGAAAAGGCTCCGGGAGAGTCGGCTGGCCCCGTGAACCGCTCCCCGCTGAACCATGGAGCGCTGGCAAGGCTCTGGCCGATGGCTGTCGGCAGAGTGCGGGGCTCATGGTTGCTTCCTCTCCCTTCCAGGCCAACGCCGCCTGTGCAGCCCTGGATAAGAAGCAGCGGGCCTTTGACAAGATGCTGGCTGAGTGGCAGCAGAAGTGTGAGGAGCTGCAGCTGGAGGTGGACAGCTCCCAGAAGGAATGCCGCATGTACATGACGGAGAACTTCAAGCTCAAGACGGCCTACGAGGAAGCTCTGGAACACCTGGAATCCGTCAAGAAGGAGAACAAGACCCTTCAGGGCAAGTATCTCCGGGAAGCTGGGGGGTGGTGGTCCTGGGCTAGCATGCCACCACGAAGCATGGGAAAAAGTTCCCTGTTATTTATTTGCATCTTTTTAGATGGTGACGCCCAGAATTCATCTGGGATAAAATGCCTCCAGGCGAAAGAAGATAGAAACTTTAGTGCTTCTTGATATTCTGATAAACTCAACGTTGCCTGAAACATGGAATTCTTGCTACTGCATGCTGCAAAGCTATACAAGCTTTCCCAGAATTCTGTTAGTAATTGTCCAGAAAATGAGATTTTTTCTAGGCTTTGCTGATACCACTGAGTGAGCAACCTCGCGGATGGTGGGGGCCAAACCCTGGCACGCCACACCTGTTCCCCAACCCTTTCCAAATCCTCGCCCTGCCATGCCAAAAAAAAACATGGTCAATGCTATCTTTGCGGGGGCATAGACAGCCATCAACCTGCTACTTCAGGACCTTGTGAATCTCGTAAAAGGGAGAAATCACCATGTTTAGAAAGAAGAAATGAAGATCTTGTTTTTCATCATGGGGAGTCACACGGAGGATGTTCCGTGTCAGCCACGTGCTGTCCCGGGTTCACCCTTGACCCAAGTCCACGGCAACTTGGTGTCCCTCCAGATGTTCTGGACATAAATGGTCTGCCCATCCTTCTTGCCCAATGCCCATGCTGGCCAGGGCAAGTGGAACCGGTAGTCCTTAAATGCCTGCAGAACAACAGGTTCCCTTTGCCAACCCTTTTCTGCCTAGCAATGGCTCTCTGAGGGTTCAGGCAGGATTCTGGTTGAATGCCCAGATTAGCTGAGTTGTGCAATATAGCTCCCTGTGAGGCTGCTGTGTGGTCCAGCTGTTTGCAGGTGGTAGGACCACCGTGTTGTATACATTTTTGCCAGCACACAGGAATAGAAAAGCCATGTAGGGGAAGCTGCAAAACCCACTTCTCTGCATGCACACTGGGGCCAGAGGCGTATTTGATTGTGCAAAGAGGGTTAAATGCCCTCAAACAAACAGAGCCTTCTCTCCTGGATCAAGTACCATGGTGACCATTGGTTACCCTGGTAATTAATCAGAACTCGAAGGCAAAATAAGGATGATTTTTGGACTCCATCATGCTACCATGGGAAATTCTGGGAGCTAGAGTCCAAAAACTAACTTGCTGAAGCTTTGAATTTGCTCGTCCCATTGAAATGTCTTCCTTGACTGGGTGTCTCCTGTTTCCTCAGAGGAGATCAAAGATCTCGTTGACCAGCTGGGCGAAGGCGGGAGGAGCGTCCACGAGCTGCAGAAGTTAAAGAAGAAGCTGGAGGTGGAGAAGGACGAGCTGCAGATGGCTCTGGAGGAAGCCGAGGCTTCCCTTGAGGTAACAAAAGAAGCCATTGTCTCTAATATGTCCAGCTGATTTCAACTGTATTATAAACCCTGTTATAAACAGCTTAGCTTGGCATTTCTTCATCTGCCTGGGGTTTCACTTGTCAGTCTGTTTTAAGTGCTCTGAGCACCTTAAGACACTAGATAAAGAACAGCTAGGTCCTCATCATCATCTTCATCATCATCTTCCTACTCTATTTGAAATGTTTAAGTTACCTTTTTTGGCCCATCGGCTATGCTGGCCCAGGGAGTTATAGTAAATATATGTCTGTCTGTATGTCTGAGACTTAAATACCACCCAGTTAGTGCTGGGCATTACTCTAGTCAGTTCACATCAAAAAACCCAATTGATATAAATATAATATAACAAGAAAGACATCCAATCATCCAACAAAGCACAATAGCTGAGAAATCAAGAAAATACAATTATGTAGGAAACTAAGCAGGCCCAAGCGATGGCAAGATGGTGGCCAAAATCTAGAAAAGCATTTAACCGAGGTTGTCCCTAAAAGCTTCTCCTAACATTTTTAGCATCCTCTGAAAGGCAGGAAGGGAGGGGGCCCAGGCGCAGCCCCATCAGGAGTCCGTTCCATAGAGATGGTGCCACAACTCAGAAGACCCAGTTTCTTATGGATGTCTTTCTGGCCTCTCTCGGAGTGGCAACCCGTAGGAGTGCAGCCTGTGTGGATCGGGTGGCGTGGGCTGATGTTCTTACGGAAGGACGCTCCTACAAGTAGCAGGGCCCTGAATTGTGAAGGGCTTTATAGGTAAATACTAGCTTGTCCAAGCTATGTCTGATAGGCTTCTGGTTGTGATAGGCATCATCGTCATCAAGAGTTCATCATCCACACGTCTTTTTTTCTATTTTTCCGACAGGTGGAGGAAAGCAAACTCATCCGCCTGCAGCTAGAGTTAGCCCAAGTCAAAGCTGACATTGACCGGAGGATCCATGAGAAGGAGGAAGAGTTTGAAGCCACCAGGTATGGCATAGAGAATATGGGCTGCCTGCAGGTAATCGTCATCATCTTAGAACTGCAGAGCTGGAAGGGACACCCTATGGATTATCGATTCCAGCCCCTGTCAAGGAGGCCCAGAGGGGAATCAAACTCCCAACCACTGGCTCCGCAGCCAGATGCCAAAACCACTGAGCTATCTGGGTTCCTATGCATAGGTAGGAAGTGGAGGGTTTAAGCTTTCAAAAAAATAAAAACCAACACATTGCCCAGCAGTACCTAAGAAAGGTTCAAAATGGGGCAGGAAGAGCCAATGAAACTAAACCATCATCAAAGCTGAGGCTGCAGTTCTATACCCAGAGGTCTGACCTTAGGAAGTTACTTGGCAAAAGTAATCCATTCCTATTACAGGGGTTTAGAAAGCTTTTCGTTCTTCCCTTGTTCCAGTCCTAGAAGACTGACTCAATGGGTTGGCACTGCTTGTTGGTGTTTGTTACTGTTTTTTGAGAACAACCTTAGAATGAATAAAAATTAGCCATAATACTTCAAAAAGGCCACACCAAATGCCTTTGGGGAAAAAACTTGAAGAAACCATGCAAAGTAGCTTCAGGAGCATTATGTATGATTGGCAGAATATTCTCCTTTTATTAGTTCTGAAATATTTCATTACCATCCCACCCCCCAAAATCATTATGTTATTTGAAATGTATTATTTTTGAGCTCTAGGGGTAGCCCGGGCTGTGACAATGGACGGCACAGGTCGTGTTCTGCGTGTGTTTGAGCGCACGGCCTCTTTCTGTGTAACGATGGGGCGCCTCGCCTTGCAAGGTGCTGGAACGGACACTTTGCTTACGCCTTTGTAGGAAAAACCACCAGCGGGCGATTGAGTCCCTCCAGTCCAGCCTAGAGCTGGAGGCGAAAGGACGGGCCGAGGCGCTCCGTCTGAAGAAGAAGATGGAGACGGACCTGAACGAAATGGAGATTCAGCTGGACCACGCCAATAAGAACAACAGCGAGCTGGTCAAGACCCTGAAGAAGCTCCAGCAGCAGATCAAGGTAAGAAGGAAAAGCAAAGCAAAACCAGTCGATCCAGGGGAAGGCACAGTTCTCTAAGAGAGAACGTGTTGAGGTTGAGTGCTATTTATCCTAATCTTTCTGGCTACAGGATCTCCAGATTCAGATGGACGAAGACGCTCGTCAACACGAGGAGCTCCGTGAGCAGTACAACCTGCAGGAGCGCCGCCTGAGCCTCCTCCAGACTGAACTGGACGAAGTGCGCACAGGCCTGGAGGGCAGCGAGCGCTCGCGCAAACTCCTTGAGCAGGAGCTGATGGAGGTCTCCGAACGGCACAACGAACTGAGTGTCCAGGTGGCGTCCATTTATCTGTTTTACCCCTCACATTTCTGTCTTGCCTTTTCCCAGGGAGCTCAAGGCAATCTTCTCTTCCCCCGCGTGAGATTGACTTAAGAGAGAACAACTGGCCTAGGGTCTCTCAATGAGTTTTGCACCTCTGTTGGGGACTCAAAGGGCCACCTCTCAAGTCCTGGACCAATGTTCTAACCGTTACACCGTCTGTCTTATGGAGAACCTGGTCATGCTGTGGGTGTGGGATCCAGAACCATCTGGTCCAGGTTGTCCTCTTTCCATGGCTGTGTCAGGAGATACGGTTGGGTCACTGAGAAGTCTTCTCTTCCCTGCGCAGAACCAAAGCCTGCTGGTGATCAAGCGCAAACTGGAATCGGATCTGGTGCGTATCACTAACGAGCACGAGGAGCTGATCAGCGAGTTCCGGACTGCGGATGAGAAAGCCAAGAAGGCGGTGGCTGATGTGAGTCCTCTCTCTCTCTCTCCATGTCTAGTGCATGTGTGCAAGGCGGTGTCTTAAAGCCACCATGTGCTCCTTAGCCACTAGAAATCCTTCTTCCAATATCTTCTGGCTTCTAAGGTATCAGCAGGCATTACTTGTCCACTTTTATAGCATAAAGACTTGCTTTAAAAAATGGAAAGTGGGGAAAATCAGAAAGCCAGATTCTGTACCCATCTGGGCATCCTATGCTCCTTCTGCTGTCCCATGGCATTGGTATATACACACACACCTGATTGTCCCTCAACGTTCTCCTCCCTCCACTGGGTTGGATCTAAGCTCATCCTGTTGCACTCTGACATCAGATGCTACCTGTGCGATCCCTCTGTCCTGTTTTGCAAACCCCGTTTAGGCAACCCGTATGGCGGAAGAGCTGCGCCAAGAACAGGATCACTGCATGCACCTGGAGAAGATTAAGAAGAACTACGAGGTCACCATCAAAGACCTGCAGATCAAGATGGAAGAAGCAGAGCAGCTCGCCCTGAAAGGAGGGAAACGCACCATCATGAAACTTGAAACCAGAGTAAGAATGTGCTTTTGCATGGTTAACTGGCCAGAATCCCCCGGGCCATCCTGTTGAGTATTGGGTAATGTCCTCCAAGAACTGGTCAGGATCTTGTGAGGTTGACCTGGCTAGGACTAGCACAGCTCTCCTTCTTTTGTGGAATCAGTTGACACCAACAGACCAGTCCTGGTTTAAAGCTCCCATAGGTATTCTACTCTCCCTCAAGTCCAGACCACGTTCAGACACAAGATGACTCTTGAGTCCTCCAAGCGCTTGTCTGTCGCTCCCGTTGTCTCTCTAGACTACATGGCCATCTTGAACCTGAGAGTCTGAACCTCTCTTTCTCTTTTTCAGATTAAGGAGCTGGAGACAGACCTGGACTCTGAGCAGAAGCGCCACGTGGAGACGGTGAAAGTCCTGCAGAAGAATGAGCGGCGCCTGAAAGAGCTGGTCTTTCAAACAGAGGAGGACCACAAGACCAACCAACGCATGCAGGAGCTGGTGGAGAAGCTGCAGAGCAAGCTGAAGACATACAAGAGACAAATCGAAGAATCTGTATGTATTTGTGACCTCCGGCAGTATTTCCACCCGTCCCTACAAACCCTACACATGGCATGGGTGGAAAATCTGAGGCCATCCAGAGGTTGTTGACTTGCAACCTCCCTTAATCCTATCTGGAAAAGCGTGTTGGAGAAGACGTATGGGAGTTACAGCCCAACAACATCTGAATGGCCACAGCTGCTTATTCCTTACTCAAGAGAATCCCTAGTGGAGTCAAGCCAAGACCTCAGAGTGCCTGAGATAGGGCAGTAAATTGTTATTGTTTCTCTAAAATCAAAGTGCCTGATCATAGAATAATGGAGTTGGAAGGAGCCTATAAGACCATTGAGTCCAACTCTCTGCTCAGTGCAGGAATCCAAATCAAAGCAGATATGCAGATGATTGTCCAATTTTCTCCTGAATGCCCCCAGTGTTGGAGCGCTCAACACCTCCCGGGGTAATTGGTTCCATTGTCGTACTGCTCTAACAGTTCAGACATTTTTCCTGATATTTAGCCTGACTCTGGCTTCCTTTAACTTGATCCCATTGTTATGTGTCCTGCACTCTGGGAGGACTGAGAACAGATCCTGCCTCTCCGTGCATCATTCCAATAACTGCTGCCTTTTTACGATGCCTCAAATCTGCTTCCTGGTCCCTATTTCCTGACCTCCTATTCTGTCCATTTTAATTGTGCTCCAAATTCTTCTTGTTCGTAACTTTCTACAGGAGGAACAGGCTAACCAGAGCCTTGCCAGGTACCGGAAGACCGTGCATGAGCTGGATGATGCCGAGGAGAGAGCTGGGATGGCTGAGTCAGCCCTCAACAAGCTGCGTACCAGGCACCGGGTTGCAGCAGGCAAAGCAATCACCTCTGTGGAGATTATCCAGGTGTCCAAGTCAGCCAGTTCCAAGTCTGTGGCAGAGGAATAGAGCCTTCCTCGCCAAACCTGCAGCTGGTAGGTGTGCCTACTTTTATGGCTGTATGTGTGTGTGTCTGTGTGTGCTGTAGTTCTTTGGGAGGTGCTCTCTATTGGCTGTAAAGGGCAGCAAGACTACCACTCCCAAGAAACACTGTGGCCACTTCCTTTTTGTACAGGAAGCAAGGCCTGAGCCAGCCAAGCAGCTGTGGAGCTAGGCCTTGGTCCAGGTGAGCAAAAATTTAGGTGTGAGGGTATGGGCTGGAATTCCCTGAATTCTGCCTGTATCCCAGAAAGAATTCTGAGGGTTGACCTCCAAAAAAACCTGTGTGGCAAATCCCTAATAGTGGATGTATGATTACTTGCATTTTAGGATGGGTTTTTTTTTTTAAAAAAAAAAGCATTTCCTGGTCTGGTGCAGGCCACGGAGGGGTGTAGGGATTGTAAAGTTGGTCCTTCTCAACATTGCTGAAGTTGCCCACCTGTTTCAAGAGATCCGTAGCCACCCTCGTTATACCCATTGGACCACCCTGAATCGAGATCAAAAGTGGCACCTTGAATTGGGTTTGGAAACAGAGCAGGAGCCAGTGTGATTGTTTCTAGACTGGTAAAACAAACACCTGTAAGCCTGGTCCAGTCAGTAATTTACCTCCTATAAACGGAAGCTACTGAAGGTACCAAAGAGTCTTCAAGGGCAGTCCCCTATACAGTGTATTACAGTAGTCCAAACAGAATATTACCCAAGTATAGGAAATGGTGATCTCTTTTTTGTTTTTGTTTTTCTGCTTCATTTTGATCTTTCCTTGATGGGATTCTCTTCTATGTCCTTCCTCTTTTTCTCAATTGGATTCTGTTCGGTGCCCTTCCTCCTCCTCTTCTTCTCTTGACCCTCTATGTCTGGTTCCACCTTTTCCAGGCTAAATAACTTGCTTTTCTTTACAGGCTGATGGGCAAAGCATCTTCAGGCAGCTGCCTCTTGGGAAATTGCTACAAGTAGTGCTAATTGGAGCAGCTTCAAGCCTACAGAGAAAGACACTTGCATCATAGAAAGAGGAAGGTGGGAGTGATGAGCAACCTTGAGTGTCGGCAGGAGAGACATGGGCAGCATCTGAGTATCCGCATCATGCAAGGAACTTGAATCCTGGTGTTTCCTTACAATTTTACATTTTACTTTCCTGGGAAGGATATTTCAAAATAATGATTTGTGAGAGTTGGAGGTAGTCGGATTTTAATGCATTTTCATGTCAAGGATGGAAAATGTGAACAAAGGTGTGGCTTGAGCTGTCTCTTGTAAATACTTTGCACAACACAAATAGTCTTAACGCGTAGTCTTAATAAAGCTTGGTTCCATGGGAAATGATCCTTGAAAGGTTATTTCTTGCTTGGTAGCACCCAAAGCAGGTCCCCTGAGATGCTGCTGGTTCTCTAGAAGGGTTTATTTTCTTTCAACAAGCTCACCCATCAGATCGATTCCCAAACAGAGGAGCCAAGAGTCGAGCATCCGCTGTGGTCGAATCGCGTATGTAACAGACAATGATAACAACAGCAACATGCTACAATTGGGGCTCCCAAATCCAAAGCAGCAGCACCAATAATGAAGTTGCTTGCAGAATTGCAAATTCCAAGTCTCCCTTTGAATTCAAATTCAGATGAAAAATTCAAGACATCTTCCTCAACTGGGTTGGGTGTCCAGTACCTAGAAGAATCATCTCCACATGTGGAATCTTCGAAACTCTAAAATAAGATATCAGTTCAATTGTATTCAATTTATGAATTCACTATGTGGATTCACCCCTCCAACACAAACATACAGGAATTAGACCAAGTCGACAAGGGTTTTTGCAGTTTAACTAGCAATTGCAGCTCTGGCCTTTTCAGCTCTCTTGCTCTTTCTGATTCAAATATCTTACTCACAGCCCTGCTCTATCTTAGTCCCACTCCTTTGGGCTAAACCAATAGGAGTTACACTGACACCAGGGTCACTGCCTCAGCACAAAGCTGTTTATGTGTAGGTTGGCCCTACTTCTCTTCCAGCCCTTCCCTGCCCCGCCTCTGTGACATCACGGGGGTCTACCCCCTGGTCTCAGTTGCTTTGGCCCTGACGTCTTGGGGATTAGGATGCTGTGCTGAGATGGAAGTCCAATTCCCAAGGTGGTTGATGACACAGAAGGAAAGACATATGGTCTAATAATCAATTATGAAACACCGCTCATGTAAGTGCGTTTTTTTTGTGGTTTGCCAGGTGCACAGCTGACCGTGCAACTAGAGAACTACCATGTGTGTGACCGTCAGAGAGCAAACGATCTCCCATTGTTTATGTGATTGCTGTTACTTGATTGCTTAATGCAACAGGATTCTGGCCAGGGGCTCGGTTCACACATTATGATAACATATATTTCTAGTAAACCCTGGTTTATCATTTGGTGCCAGCAGGAACACATGTTTTGCTTATTGTGGTGTCTGAACACACCACCCTGGCTTCTCTCTCTGCCACCAAGCCCAGATAAATCAAACAACAAATAAAAAGTCTGTCAAGCATTCTTTTTTATATTCCCAGCTAGTGAGCCTGATTCTCAGCTGAGAAGACTTTGTTTTGTTAAGAATTATGCTGGTCACATATGGCTATGCAGCGTAAGAGTTAAGCTGGCCACATTGATGTCATGTAGTCATACCAGGGATTTTTGCACTCCTACATCCTTCAACATGTTCCCTTATTCCAGAGACAGAACATGAGCGCACGACATTGAGAGATTGCCGTTCAACGTATTTTGCAGGCTGCGGTTTAGTGCCTTAAAACCTCTAAATTCCAGCTGGGGCCAAAGGAGGGGTAGATACAGCTCATGTCGGCTTTCCCCCTTCCCCTCTGTAGCAAAAGACCTTTAGAAAGATAAAACTGTATTAACGTGCAGTGGCATGCCAGTTGTGCAATTTTTAGCTGACCTAGTTGCAAAAGCTTTAATCTGCTAAAAAAAAAAAAAAAAATTTAAAAAGTTGGATTCCCCACCACGGCCACCTCCTCTCAGTGCAGAAACAGGGCTGGCGTTCATTGTGTGTGGCTTTTGGTGTCAAATTTTACCCACTTCTCTGATGGATTTTTTTAAAAAAGGCACACCTGCATGTGTCTGCTGAAAAGCAGGTCCTACAGAGTTCAGCTGAGATCAAGAATATTGTTTAAACCTTTTCTGTGCCTCTTTAAAGAAAGAAAAACTTCGACTGGACAATTTGTTCATCCTGATGCAGTCAACAGACCTGTAGCATCTTCATCATTTTCGAACTGCTCCGCTGGAAGGGATCCAGTGGATCATCGAGTCCAGGCTATGTCAAGATGGCACAGTGGGGAATCGAACTCTCAAATTCGGGCTCCGCAGCCAAACACCTAAACCACTGAGCTCTCCAGCAGTTGGTACTTGATTATTTTTAGGCAGGGATGTTGGCAAGTCTTGGGGTCTGGGTTCCAAGTCCTGAGTCCCTATTAAAAACAAGTTTTCCCCCCCAGAAAAAAAGAGAGGGGTCGGGGGGTTCTGAGTCACCAGTTGAGTCCAAGTCATTAAAAAAAAAAAAACGAGTCAAGTCGTTGGTGTGACTTAAATCTGACTTTATGGTGAATCCCACCCCTGTTCTTAGGGCAGCTTCCTGCAGCTCAGGCCCCTCTGGGTGTTTTGAATTACAATTCCCATTGGCCTTGCTATGAGTTTGGCTGGCTGGGGCTGATGGATGCTGTTCTCCAAAACAGAATGTGAGCCCTGCGTTCACATTCTGTTTTATCATGGGTGATAAAGGCCAACATTTCAGGTGTCTTTTGCTGCATGTCAACATCCTAATGCACTGTGAAGAACAACAGTATGTAGCCTGATTATTGCATTCACTGTGAGTTGGCACAGGGTTGTGTAGTATGTGCACACTGGGCGTCGGCTGGACTTAAGAGTGCTTCGCATCCTTGATTTATAGTAACGGTTCGGGTTGAGTTTAGGCCAGTCCTTGCCTTAGTCTACAGCAGGCTCTGGGTTCATGGGTGGGGTTGATGGACCGTGAATTTCTTCTGGGTTCCACCCTGAACCTTACAGGAGTTATCCAAGGGCCTGAGCCCTGTCCTCACACTTGTTTCAATTTGGACAGCTCCTGACAAACTTAGCTCAGAGCAGAGCAGACAGAACACATCAGCTGCATAGGATTATTTGAGCATAAACAATACATGGGGTCAGGATGGTGAAAGATGGGATAGAACTGGGAGAAACCTTAAAGCAGGGGTTCCCAACCTGGGGTCCCCAGATGTTCTTGGACTGCAACTCCCAGAAATCCTGGCCAGCCCAGCTTGGGGTGAAAGCTTCCAAGAACAGCTTGGGGTGAAAGCTTCTTGCAGTCCAAGAACATCTGGGGACCCCAGGTTGGGAACCACCGTGACCAGCTAGGACACAGCTCGTAGGCAACAGCAAAGCCTGAGCCAGGCGGCAGATGATGCCCTCCTCTTGGCCGATTTAAAAAGATCTGTAGCTTTGAAAGGACAAGCCCTGCCTTCCACTAAACACTGGATATTGGTCATCTGAATTGTGTGTTTAGATTGTGGCTTTTATGAGACAAGAGCTCAGTAGAGCTTAGCACCAGTACCTGCTGAAAGCCAGAATCCAGCTCTGAATTTACGGGAGAGTTTATGTTTCATCCTATGCCCACAATGAAAGGACGTTAAGGAGCCCTCTTGGTGGTTAATGCAGGGCTATTCTGTTTTAAGATTACCCTAATTAATATTACAAAAAGGCAGAGGGAAGCAATGTGGTCCATATGCAAAATACAAAACAAGGTGAGTGATATCTTTGTTAGATCACTCCCATGCCACGTCAGAGCCACTGTGGCGTAGTGCATAGTGTCAGACTAAGACTCAAGGGCCTTGGATTCAGATCCCTGCTTGTCCACAAGAACTCAATTAATGTACATCTCTTCAGGAAAAACCTGATTCCAAAAAGTTGCAGATTCTATCTCGGAATCCACCAGCTAAGCCGCAACGTCTCACTAAGACGATCTTTAGAATTTTTCTGTTTCTTCCCCTTCCTGTCCAAGTTCTGCAATGGCCACCCTGACGACCAGTCTTGCAGAAAACGGCAAGCCAGTTTGTGAGATCTGAGTGATCTAATAAAGGTCTTCTTCCCCATCCTGTCAATTCATTTTCGCTCAATAAAATTTCTGGCCTGAAGTACCACAGGCAGCCCCTAGGGGCCACCACTTCCCTAACCAGGTAAGACAAAGCTGGAGGACCACCTGGGAAGTTCCTTTTCCACAGACCTTCCAGGCAGCCACATGAGCAAGAGAGTGCCCGTGGGGGCAGCGAAAAAGTTTCTAGTCCATACAAAGCTGGCATTTCTGCAAATCTCTAAAGATGGGGAAAAAAAGGCTTTTAATTGTTCTTTTCCAACCCAAGGAGTCTTCAGCAATTGCATTTTTTTTAAAAAAATTGTGCAGATCAGTACCAGGCAAGATATGACACGCTTCCTTCCTTACACACCCCTTCATTCACACGCCTCAATCTTTTCTCTCACCACCTCCATCCTCTTTGGCAGGCCCGCGCACGCGCACTGGGGGAAGCGCCTCGCTCCACCACGCCCTCTGTCCCCTGGGCTCCCCATCTGCGCACGCGCCACACACGCACACCCCCCGCCCCGCTTCTTCGTTCCCATTGGGGGAAGCGCCTCGCTCCACCACGCCCTCTGTCCCCTGGGCTCCCCATCTGCGCACGCGCCACACACCCACCCACTCCGCCCCCGTTTCTTCGTTCCCACGCCCGCCCTGGCTCGCGCAGACGCAGTGAAGCAAGATAACCCCTGGGGGCGGAACCCAGGCTTTAGCGCACGCGCGGTGCGTGAGAGTCCTCTCCCTCCCACTCCTCCCTTCAGGGAAGTCCGGTTACTAAGGGGAGGAGTTTGAATGGAGCTCGCGCAGGAGGAGGAGGAGGAGGAGCCGTGGGTGCGGCTCTCTCGGCGCAGGCGCGCTGAGGCGGGCGCGTCTTGGCGCAGGCGCGGTAGGGAGCTGTGTCCCAGACTGAGGCCTGGCTGGGCGGGCGCGCCTTTCTTTCATTTCCCTCATCAGAGGTCGGGCCTGCGCTTGAGGCGGAGTCGCGTTGACTGACCAGAGTCCGCGAACCCCGCTTCCCTCGGCCCCCGAAGGTGAGTGTGAGGCGGCGGAGGTTGAGGGCCCCCTCAGTTTTGCCCTCCGTCACGGGGGGAGCAAAAGCTCCTTCTCCTGAGGGGATAAATCATGGGGGGGGGGGAAACACTGTGGGCCCCCAAACCTCTGTGTGGAAACAAGGAAGGGGCAAATTGGGGGGGGGGGGTGCCAGCCTGCAACGTATCCATCCAGCCCCCCCTAGTTCTTTCCACCCTCACCCCCTTTCAAACGTCATTTCGAGCCGCTTTATCTCCCTGTCACATTTCTATTGATGTTTACTCCCTGAATCTTACCTAGTGCACAAATACGAGAGCCATTTATTCATTCTTTATTAAATCGGTGTGGTTTTTTTGGATTGCAACTCCCTGAATACCTGGGACTACAACTCCCATGCTCTCTGAATTCTCCCGGCAGCATGGGAGTTGTGGTCCAAAAAGCACAGCTCCGCCTACCTCTCGTTTTTTAGAGTGGAGGGCATAGAAGTATATATGCATATAAAATTAACTCGAGGAAATGGCACGCTTTGCCAGAGCCGAGTGAAGAAGGCAGAAGCTGAAATATTTGTGAAAGACAAAAACATGGGACACGTTTAAAGACTATTATATCTTAATGTGAGCTTTCGTGGAGGTGTCCACCAAAGCTCACATTAAAATATAATAGTCTTTAAATGTGTCCCATGTTTTTGTCTTCTTCGGAATTTGCCTTTCTATGCTTGCACAGAGTAACACGGCTGCCTCCTCTAAAACAAATGTTTGTTTGTAAATCACTCTTATAAGCATATGCAGTATATCGTTTAGTGATAAACTGAAATGGATCTAGAAAAAAGTTGATGGAAGTGCAGTTTAGTTCTCATATGCATATATAAAATTAAAACATAAATGTTATATGAATACCTGTCATGTGCTGTCAGATGGCTTCTGATATATGGTGAGGTCACTAATTCGTAGTGTTCCCTGCAGATATATATGCCTTTGCTGTAAAAAGTTCACGGTAGTCTGTTTATTTCTATGTCAGAAATATTTATTTACCTTATATTTAACTTTTTATTCCTTTCTAGTAGTAATTTGAACATGGTGTTCATGATTCTCTTTGCTTCCCTTTATCCTAACAACAGTCCTGTTAAGTAGGGCAGTCAAGAGGGATATAGAAAGACGTGGTTGCATTCACCTTTTACCTCTGTTGTTTGTTCTGTTTTAATTTGGCATTCTTTGGGAACAGGGATCTGCCTCCTTTTACTTATGTAACTTTGTAAAATTTAGTATACACTCCTGGCACCTCTGCTGTTGTGAATAAAAAAAGGAGTTATGAGTACAACATGTATGAGAAAGTGGGTTATAGTTTACAGAAGCTTAGCCCTATTGAGAATCCCTCTGAAATTATTAGCGTACCAATAAACATAGACACATAGCAACTAAATGGCAACCCCTCCAGTTTTCTAGATATAGAACATTCAGAAATGGTTTATGAATCCCTCTTTCTTGCAATGCTTAGGTGATCTTGGCTGGCTCGCCTCCCAGGAGATGCAGCAGGGATTGAAACTCTTGCCCCCTCTCTTCACCGCTGGGTGCTCCAACCCACTGAGCTATTGCAGCACTTCATCCATAGCTATAATCAGGATTATCCAGAGTATGTGTGACTGATGGAGTTACATGCCCTGCTGCCTGTGTGGCCTTGGGCAAACTGCAGAGTCCCCGAGTCCTATCAGGAGGAGAGATTGGTACACCACTTCAGAGTACTTTATTTGTGGAAAATCCAGTAGTGTTGGTGGAGAATAACCTGGCAGCACATAATTAGTACTTTACTCAAAAAGGGGCTGGCAGAGGAGGGTCAAAAAGCTGATTAGCAAAAAGATTTGGACACTTGACTTCTGTGCTGGGTGTGAAGGAAACAGCTTTTCCTCCTTCATGCTTATCTTAGAAACTTGGGTCAGTTGGACTGAGAGATGACAGCACACTCACCTGCTGCTTATCTTGGCCACTAGGTGAGTGTTTAACTACAAAGCTGATGTACATTGTGTTCCATGGGTGTGGATGCCTTGTGATGACATCACTACCCTGTTTCCCCGAAAATAAGACCTAACCTGAAAATAAGCCCTAGTATGATTTTTCAGGATGCTCGTAATATTAGCCCTACCCCAAAAATAAGCCCTAGTTAAGTGAAACCCCGCCCTCCACCATCGTGCAGCAACCAGAAGATGACATGACTGTATTTGAATGAATGTAGATGGTTGTACATGAAAAAAAATAAAACATTCCCTGAAAATAAGCCCTAATGCGTTTTTTGGAGGAAAAAAATAATATAAGACGCTGTCTTATTTTCGGGGAAACACGGTAGTATTTTCCTTTCAGATAGGCAGTGTAAAAGCATTTTCTTTGTTCATTGGTAACCGTTTCCTTAATAAGTGTGTAGCTGAGCAGGAACATAGAAAACTTCAGCTCTAATTGCAAATGATGTGACTTCCATTGTTACATTGTGCCTCTTATCCTTTGCTTTCTTTGCACATTCCAGTCCCTGAAAACCATTGATTTGACATGCAAATTAAGATGATTCAGTAGTTTCAAACTTCCAGGTGTGATCACTCAGTTGATCTTGGGTCACAAAATGAAACTTGTCTCCATTCACTTGAAATGTTAGGGTGTGGTCTCCTTGGCTTAATCTCCGCACAGTGATGTCACTAAATAAGTCATAGAAGTTTCACATAGATCATATCAGTTAGCTCAGTTGTGTGAGTTTTTCCTGAGATGTTGCAGCGACAGCTGTGAACTGATTTAGGCCTCTGACTAAATTTATATGAATGCAGTAAGGGATTTATTCTAAATAACTGACTTTCCCCACCCCCACCGAGTGGATATGTGTTAGTGAAGTGCTTGTTTTACGTTCCATGAACAGTCAGAATTTAAACAATCCAGTTAAATACTTGTTGTTGAGTATACAATTATTTTTCCAGATACATTGGATTTAAAGCATTGCCCCTTGTTCCTTTCAGCTTCATCCTGCTTGAGACTTAAAGGACCATTTCTTGTTCAGAATGTCCCTACACCAGTTTTTACTAGAACCAATAACCTGCCATGCATGGAACAGAGATCGAACTCGTAAGTGCCATCTTCTTTGTTAAACTGCTTTAATTCATGTGGCGACAGATTCTTCAATTATCTAGCACTGTTAACCTGACTAGAATTCACATAACTAGGTATTTGGCACTATGCTGTGTTGCCACTGATAGAACTTTTGTACAAAGTTTGTGTGTGAAGGGCTTTCTATATACCTTTCGTTTGGTCAGTGAACATTGAGGTTAAACTAGATGTATTATACTAAACGTAAAGCAGTCCCAATTAGAGATGGGGGTATTCGTATATGAATATCCCCGCACAGGTGGTGTTAATGAGGGTCCAGCCTCATGGGGCCGGATGGTTCACTCACTGATCCGCCGCGGATGTGGGCGGCGCGATTCTACGAATGGCTCCGCAGTGCGTGATCCGCTCGCCACTCCTGGCAGGAGGCGGGAGGACAAGCCTCGCTGCAAGGTCGAAGAGTGGCGAGCAGATCGCACACTGTGGAACCATTCATAGAATTGCGCCGTCCGCGTTGGATCGGTGAGTGGACCGTCCGGCCCCATGGGGCTGGACCCTCGTTAATGCCACCTGTGTGGGGATATTCGTATTCAAATACAAATACCCCCATCTCTAGTCCCAATAGCAACAGTATTGTAGAAAAGCAGCAGGTTGCACTGAAATTAGCAGCAAAGGAAAGCTGCTTTTTTTTTTTACTACCTGCTGCCTTCCCTTTACAACTCCAAGCTCCCAGTGTTTTATTCCTTCTGTGTTTCTGTTTTGCCTACATTAGCCTTGAATTCCAGTGGATGGTATGATAGGTAATTTGTTCTCACTGCAGAGTGTTCCTTACAGATTCTGTTCTGCAAGGGTCTGGGGGAAGCCACTGGGATTATGCTATGTGCAGCCCCAGTGTAATGCCTAGTTAATACTAGTTAATACATAAATAAATAAATACATCTACAGATGTTTTGGTTCACAACTCCTATCAGCCCTAGTATCATCAGTAGCAAGAGATTATAGACACTGTAATTCAAAAGCACTTTGGAAACTTAAAAGTAATCCTCCTTTTTTTCCTGACCTGTGTTAAATCATTGGATGATCGTTGATTTTACATTGGTGCTTCTACATTATGCATTTTGGTTTTGCGCCATAGATATAGGTTATATTTTTAGTCAGTATATATTGTTTTCTGCTTTAATTTACAATACATTACTTTTACTTGGAAAGCCTCTTCCTATGTTTCATAAATAAAGTATAAGGCAAAGATCTGAGACTGATGTAAAAAAACCACAACTGATCATTATACTAATCAGTTGTTCTCTTGGCAGAGATTGCCATTAGTCCTAATAACCATGAAGTTCACATCTATAAGAAGAATGGGAACCAGTGGGTGAAAGCTCATGAGCTGAAAGAACACAATGGACACATCACAGGTAAGAGAAGCATCAGTTACACACAGTTCTGCCTTGTATGTAAATAAGAGGTGAAATGTTGTAGTTAATGCCTGTAGCTGAACTTTTGCAGCTTTGCAGTTGATACAGTAATTCCTTTCCCTTCCCTCCTCCTTTGAGAAACCATTTTACCAACAGGATAATTCAGCACTAAGCTGTCTCTTCAACGTCTCTTAGGCGGGCAGAAGTCACCTGAATGAAAGAACCATGCATAACGAGCGATAAGATTCTGTTACCTGTGCAGAAAAGCATTTGCTAACAATAACATTTTGCAGTTCCTGAGTTTTAAGTGTATCAGTATGAAGTACTTGGCTTTTGTTTGAAAGGCATTCATTATAAATAAGTTATATATTTTGTGTGCTTTAGTACTTTGGCACAGTAAAGCAAGTCACAGCCTTGAGTTTGCAAGAGCTGAGCAGAGTTGTTGATGACAGGACTTTTAGGAGGTTGCTAATGCATAGGAAATCGGTTGACAGCACTCAACAACAACAACAACAACAACAGTACAATCTTCTTGTGTTGCTGCATAACCCAACCATCCTCTCAGGAGTGCTGTGGGGAATAAAACATGTAAGCTGTTGGGACCAACTTTAACTTTTACAGTGTTAGAAGCGTTTACTTCTAACAGACTGATATGTGTTTTTGGTGAGATAACATTTCTTGTTGAAATTCATAACGGGCAAGGTGGAGCTTTGTTGATGGCAGTTTGCATTGCATTAAAACCCTGGGACGATATGGAAGGTGCTTATAATACTCACATTTAAATTGCCATCTTGAGATCAGAAGCAGCATTTTACTGAGATGGATGGATTTGTTCTGTCACTGAGGTCACTTCTGCACTGGCCATGCTTGGCTTGTGGGGTTTTTTTTTTGTTCCTAATCAAGAATTAGGAAATCATTTTTAATAGAAAGCTTAGATTTAAAAGCACAGTGGGAAAGGAAAATCCCACATATGTGGACTTAACAAAATCCTTGTCATCTTGTCTGTCACACAAGCTTAAGTGAACAGGATCTGTGGGGTGCCAGTTAAAACCTATGAAAAGAAACTGTGTCGCTTGGACATCATTGCTCTGTGTTTGACTGATCTTTTGCTTTAGGGCTACAGAATGTTTTTGCATTTAAGACTAAGCCAGTCCTCCCATTAAGTCCTAAGTGGATTGCATTGTTACTTTTTAAAGTGAGAAATCTGAACCAGTTTTAAAAAGTAATATATTGAGAATAAAGGATAGTGCTGGTGATTAAATTATCTACTTTTCTAGATAATGGATAATATTTACCAAGCTGTGTGGCTGCCAGTAATATTGTTTCATCAAAGCTGTGGTGCTGGAAACTAGTCATGGATTTATTTATAGTGTGCTTTGACACATTCCTTGCCTGATAGCTATATTCTTGGTAGCATAGCTTATCATGCATCCACAAAGCCAATATTGCAAACCATTTTTCAAGTTCATAAGTGTTCAGTTGTTGCAGTTGCAGTGCATTGTCAAGGGCAGTTGTATAGCAAGACAGCTCCCCTGCATTTGTGGGGACCACTGAATGCTGAAAAGAGAGATGTTATGAATTGAGGAGGGGCTTTTTGGCATCCAAAGGATGAATGATATCTCTAAATTCTGTTTGAATCAAGGTCCTACCTGCCTAGTTAGGTGAGGCTGAAGACGGTGTCATTTGAAAGAGGCGTTACTTTCTGTGGTGCTTGTAAATATACTCCATTTGCTGCATTGAAACCTTTTCTCGTGTAGCCTCTGAAGGTTTTGAAACAATACGTAAACATGCAAAAGTTGTTTCTAGAAGTGAAGACTGAATGTCTAGTGTATGTCACATGCAGCAATAACTCAAGTCTGAACTGACATAAACTCCTAGTGGGCACAAATAAACGAAATGTTTTTTGTAGGCATTGACTGGGCTCCCAAGAGTGATCGCATTGTCACCTGTGGTGCTGACCGTAATGCTTACGTCTGGAGTCAGAAGGATGGTGTGTGGAAGCCCACGCTGGTCATCCTGAGGATCAACCGAGCAGCCACCTTTGTCAAGTGGTCTCCACTGGAGAACAAATTTGCTGTGGGAAGTGGAGCTCGACTTATATCTGTGTGCTACTTTGAGTCTGAAAATGACTGGTAAGGCTAATAATGTCAGTCAGCAGTTCTTATTATACCTTGCCACTATAATAAAT
Source organism: Intellagama lesueurii (assembly GCA_037013535.1). Taxonomy (NCBI): domain Eukaryota; kingdom Metazoa; phylum Chordata; class Lepidosauria; order Squamata; family Agamidae; genus Intellagama; species Intellagama lesueurii. The sequence continues at coordinate 17,242,432 of JBAJHW010000012.1, read as the reverse complement.
ACAGCACTGTGTGCATTACAGTTAGCTGATTATCAGTGATCCCTTAACTGCTCAGAATTCAGCATCTGAATCATTCTCCTTTTAACTATTTTAAGGCAAGCGAAGCTTTAGGTGAGTGGGTAGCTTGTCATGGCCACAGGAGAATAGCTCTGTTTTGCCCACAGAGTCTTTTAATCCTTGAGAATGGAACCAGTTCTGTGATGGTATTTTAGATACCTGGCTAAGGTTGTTTTTGCAGCAGGGGACCATGGGGCAGGCATGTAATTTCATGGAGCTCTGTATTATTGCTGGAAGGAGAGTTTTCCATTTCCTTCCGCACTGGTTATGGAAATAGGCTGTTGAGTTCTGACTACTGCTCCCTTTCTGTGGCAGAAACATCTATACTCTTGCTGTGTAGGTTCAGCCCTGTGTTTTAAGAGCAACAGGTAAAGGTTTCTTCCTGCTTTTTGTCCTTTCCTTCAGGTGGGTAAGCAAGCACATTAAGAAGCCCATTCGCTCTACTGTCCTTAGCCTGGATTGGCATCCCAATAACGTCTTGCTAGCAGCTGGATCCTGTGACTTCAAATGCAGGTAAGGGAAGCTGAGTCACTTCAGGAAATGGATTTGGGTCATTTTTTAAAATTAATGCACTGTAGGCATGGCCCTTTAGCCATTAGGTGGCAAGACTGCAACACGGACCAGCTTCAGAAAAGGTGTTCCAAATTTTGGAGAGAGGTTTTAGATCATTAGTATTCAAAAGTGGCAAGACACACTAGCTTTCTAGGCGCTAAATCAAAGTGGCCGCTCAGGTTGCCTTCTGCACAGTTCCTTTCTTTTGACATCTTTTGTCCCAGTTCCTGTCTTGGGCCAGAAAGCCTTTATTGGAATTATAGGTGTATAGCATGGGCCAAAACTTCACAGAATATTACTAGCTTGATACCACAAATTGTCTGGCTGTTTCATACATGAAATAAATTCTTTGCATGTATTGGCGGCCTTCAGTTCTGTAGCAGTTTTAGAGTTCTCTCGTATTTTGTGACAGTAGTCATCTGAAGGATGGCATAGCGTTTAGTATTCTGAACAAATTCCAGCCTGTTTAAATCCCCACTGGATGATGACATCTTTAATTGGATATAGTACATGGCTTGTCCTGAAGCTTATTTCAAGTTGTCTTGGTATGCGGTTATTGTCAGTTACCTTGGATTTTTCTGTTCTGATAACTCTTCCCACCCGACTGCTAATGAGCAATCTCTGATTTGATTTTCCTTTGCCGTACCCCTGAGACTTCTGGACTGAGGAGCTTGTTCTGTGTAATTAGTCCCTAGTCAAATAATATGAGTGGTCAGATGTCATTGCTGTGGTTTCTCAGACCTGGCATGCTTCTCTGCCACTCACAAACTAGGGGATGCTCTGTTTGTGCATATCAGAGAAGCCCTGGGTGGTGGCAACATTTTCCGCAACTCTGCCGTTTTAATAGCTCCCGGTTGTGATAGAAGCTTTTCCTCCAAAGGGACAGCATTGCCATGGCAGAAACTCTGTGCCTGTGGATATCATCCCTAAATCTTTCATGTCATGCATGCAGTGTGTAGAGAGTTGTTGGGGAGGTGAGAACAGACAGTTGCCATAAAGTCACAGGTGAAACAAATACCTCACCAAAGCCTGTTTATATATCCCGAACTTGGAAAAAATATGTCAGGGCAATTCTTTAAGATGTGGTACAAAAAATGTTTTCTGGGCTCTGAATCATGAGCTCTTAAGAGTAAAGCAACTATAGATTGTGTTTGTTGGTTATGGAGGAGCCGATACATGCCCATGCAGTGCTAGCAAAAGTTCTAGTTTTCTCTCCCTGTAAAGCGGGTGTGCTCTTGAGGCAGTTGCTGTGAAGGCAGCCCAGGCCCTGCTTGAGGTATTTGGGCCCATATTCTTTTCTGGCAGCTGTGATGGTCTTATCCACTTCTTTATTTGGAGTGAAAAGGAGTTGAACTTGGATTTGAACCGTGTGTATGCAAGGCATGTGCTCTAAGTGAAAGGACAAGCAACCCACTGCTTCACACTGGGTGGCTAGGAAGTGTGAAGGATGCCACATATTCACCAAGCAGAGAATCAAGACCCCCCCAGAGGGGAAACCAGTGTGATCGTGCAGAAGCCCATTGAACCAACCTAAAAAATGATTCTTACATTTTGTTAGAGGCTGAATGTTGAGGTTATTAGCACCGTTTCTTTGTAAGGGAGCAGGAAGAAACAAAAGCAGAATCGGAGCTCCCTGGCTGTGGTTACTTGGCTTTCCCTTCTGTGGCCCACCCTGGCCTCCCAGTCTCTGTGGGCACTGGCTGCCCTTACTGAGCCCTCAAAACAGCAGTCGGGCAACAGCTTCACGATGAAGCTTCACGATTCCAAGAGAAAGGATGCTGCAGATTCATAGGTCAGTTGAAAAGCCCTTGGATGCGACCATACCTTGGCCCAGCTAAAGGCAGGTGGAGGTATTCTCCCTGGAGATATTATGGTTTTCCACACTTTGAAGGCTGTATTCAAAAATCAGTCATTAAAGGTAGGAATCAGACTTCCCCCAGTCTATAGTTGTGGTACCTGGGATGATGGGATTCTGACACACCTCGAAGGCATCAAGCTGGGCAACACTGATCTAAGGAAAGATAAGCAAAGCACCTCCTTTCACAGTGGCGTTTGCTAGTTTTGCACCTGGAGTTCACAGATGTTCTTGCAAAGCTGGAGGTGGCTTTTCTTCCAAGGTAGAGGCTGAAATTCTGAACAGAATTAGAAGTGCAGTCTGGGATTTCCTGAGAATTTTCAAGAGGTGGCATTTGGTGAATCATCCTCACTTGCCTCTGTGCATCTTTCATCCTCTCTCTCCCAGTGTGTGTTGGGAAGCTTTGATGCCGTGTAAGAATTGCTGCCATTCTTGGCATTCAAGTTGCTCTCCAGCTCCCTTTGAGTTTGGAGACTTTTAGCTGGGAGAGAAAGGTTGGCTGTGGAAAAAAAAATCCCTCACGTCTTATGAAAAGCAACATCAAATTAAAGAGTTATTTTTTGATAATACGGCTACCTGTGGCCTCTCTGCTGCTTCAGAAAGATTTATTCGTGTCTCATGTTGAAGCCTTTTTCCTGCCTTTAACTTGCTGTGTCCTAGTTCCATACATTAGTGGAGTTTACCTAGCCAGGCTTTTGCAGATGGCTTTCTTAAATCTGGCTCATTGCAAGTGTTCAGACCTTCTGCCAACTTTTTTTTTTTAATTTTCAAATCAATACCTTTATTTTTGCAAACTTTTTACAGTTTGGGGACCTCTGGCTGTGTGATGCATCTGGCCCCTTCATTGACTTTGTGGCGGTGGTGTGCAGATTTGGATTTTTGGACTGTAGCTCCCAGAATTCTCCAGGAAGAATAGCTGCAATGGGGAATTCTGGGAAGTGTAGTCCAAAACCACAAATCAATAGACATCTACTGTTTAGACTCAAACCGGTTGAAAAAGCTTTGGCAGTAACATAGGCTGCTTTATCAGGCAGAATGGATTATTGTTGTTGTTTGCATCTGTGCCTAAGGTGCAGGGCACGCTTGCTAGCCGTGGGATTCAGTTGACTGGAACTCTTGTTCTCTTCCCCTCCAAATTAAACAGTCACACTGACCCTGTTCACTTTTGACTGTGAGTAAAAATAAGTAATCCTTTTTTACTCAAACGTTTAATATGCTGTGCAGATGGGATAACAGCTGTCCTTCGCTGGCTTGCTGCTTCTGGCTGGCGTATTAACCAGCTGCTGTTGAGCATTTGTGACCTCAGGGGTGACTTTCATGGGAGCAGGCACGTACAGCACAGAATGGCGGTTTTCCCCACTTGTTCCAGCTGATCAGAAGTTCCTCAGAAGAGATCGGGAAGGTGGGCAAGACTTCATGAGTGCAGTTTGCCCATTACTGTCATAAGTAGCTGTGGAGATATGCCGTGGGCATTCAGGGTTTCTCCCTCCATTCCACCGGAGGCAGTCATGAGGCCTGCCGGCTGGGCTGGTTCCCTTCTACTGCATAAACTCACGTACACTCCCGAATATTCTGGCTTGGTTTCCATGTTCCTTATCCAAATGTTCTCTGGCAGACAGATACATGCAGTGAGGCTGCCCGGAAGGCAGAGTGTGAATGGACATGTGACACAGTGTGGTGGTGGCACCAAAGAACATGGATTTGAGAACTGCCTACTTGAGTTCCTTTCCACACTGAACTCTCCCCGTGTGCACCTAGCGCAGTACCCAGAAGAAAGCTTCTTGTCTAGCTTTCCACATAAAGCAGTTTTCTGATACTGAAAGGAAGTCTTCCATTTTGATTTTCAAGGTAGCCTATTCTAAATGAGTCCTATACCACCTGCAATTTCTGAACCTTTGTTAGAACGGGCTCGTAGGGTTGGTGAGTATCAGCTACATGGAATCGTTTTAACGGATGCCCATTGTCCATTCTGAGGTGTTGCCAGTTTATCTATTCATGGTTCCTAATCCTATGTGGACCAGTGGGATTTGTGTATCTTGGATCAGGACGTAGACACTTCCTCTCACCTGTGTTTCCTTAACTTTTGCATCAGTCTTTCCTGTCCACTGTTTTTGCATAAATATTCCCTGTCTTTTCATGTCTTCTCACCATTATTTCGTTTATGGGTCTCTTGCAACGAGTGACAAATTAATTGAACAGAGCCCTAGTTTAGATTTTGTGAACTTTTTTGTTACTACACTTCTTTTTTATGTGAAAGATTTTGGAAATGAGCAGTTTTGTAGGAGAGGGTAAAGGCCACCTTAATACTTTTGGGACTGCTCACCCTCCCTCATTTGTCCTTGTTCCTCTTGTTTCCAGGGTGTTTTCAGCATACATTAAGGAAGTGGATGAGAAACCAGCCAGCACGCCCTGGGGCTCCAAGATGCCCTTTGGGCAGCTGATGGCTGAATTTGGTGGCGCAGGAAGTGGCGGCTGGGTCCACAGTGTCAGTTTTTCTGCCAGCGGCAACCGCCTTGCCTGGGTCAGCCATGATAGCACCGTGTCGGTTGCAGATGCCTCCAAAAACATGATGTAAGTAATGGCGCACCGTCATAGGATGGATGTCCTTGGAGGTAAAACGTTAGGCAAGGTCCTCCCTGCAGGTTGGATCCATCAGCGGTTCACTGATGCGTGTGTACCTTGCATTTTCCAGATTGTCAGATTGCATCCTTGATTGTAATTCAAAATAACAAGGATCGGGAGGTATCAGAAATGACCGGTTGATTTGTACTTGCAGAGCTACTCTGGTTTGGCCCAAGTTGCCGGTTTCATACACTGAAACCTTCAGACAGTTATGCACCTGTCAGGTCAGACATATTTTGCATGCCCTATCTTGAGTGAAGCTGTGGCCTCTGGCACTCTGAAGCTCCTTGCTGTGATGCACCTCTAACGACCTTCTCGGGGAGGGTTCCATGTACTCTGTTCTTGTAAAGGAGGACTGCCCCTCAGCAAAGGGAAAAGAGCACCTTTACTGTATAGCTCTGTTTCTCAGATTTTCCCGTCTTCACACCAGCGACTGCAGCGTTCTGTACTGTTAGCGAAGTCTGCCAGCTAGCGACAGACTGTGGTACTGCAGGCTTCCGGCTGGGACTTACGTTTCAAATTCATTGCTCTGCTTCAGATTGATTAATAGTTAGCACACACATCCCTAGAGTCATCATGTGTGCCCAGTTTCAGATATGCACATTTCATGGCCCTTGAGGAATAGCTGTGACAGGCACCTATCCTTTATTGTTCTAGATAAAGCCATCCAGAATATCTGGCCAAGTGACCTCATTTCAGAAGTATCTTGGCTAACACCAGTTTCCGTCCTAATAAACTGAGCCATATCTTTGCAGGATCCTGTTAGTTCAGTGCTGTTGAAAGATTTTGTGTGGGTGATGTGTCATTAACAATGTTGTCTTGGGTTTAGGGTCTCACAATTGAAAACGGAGTTCCTCCCACTGCTGAGTGTGTCCTTTGTCTCGGAGAATAGTGTGGTGGCTGCTGTAAGTACCTTTTCTTTGACATGTGCCACCTTAGAAGCTTCTCGGCTGTGCCTCAGGCCACTGGATCCAAGCACACGATCTTAAAGCTTCAGTGCTTTGATTACCTTGTTACTGCTATTCAGAAAATATTATATTCCCCTGCCCCCATTTCTTCAAAGAAATTCAAGGCCATTTACATGATTCCCCACCACAGTTCTTACAACTCTGCTGTGAGGTAAATTAGACTGGGAGAGATGCAAGATTTTGAATCAGTTTTAGTTCATCAATAAAGTGTTCTACCGTCCCGGCACTTTGGGAGGTTCCTGATAGCAAAAGCAATCCCATGAAGAAAACTCTCGCTCCAGACTGGCCTTGGCTTTAGGACTGAACTTTCAAAGGAGGTGGCGACAGAGCCCGAGCTTCTGGCAGATAATTGGTCAATCCAAAGCACTTGTTTGAAGCCGTGGTTCTGCTGGTTTGTTCCAGGGCCATGATTGCTGCCCGATGCTCTTCAGCTGTGATGACCGCGGTGCCCTCACCTTCATCTCTAAGCTGGACATTCCGAAGCAGAGCATCCAGCGCAACATATCGGCCATGGAACGTTTCCGTAACATGGACAAGAGAGCCACCACCGAGGACCGCAACACCACCCTGGAGACGCTGCACCAGAACAGCATCACGTAGGTGCCTCTGGGCTTTGGCCCCAGGGAGGAAGTGAACCCCTTGGTCCTAGACCTTTCAAGGCTTGGTCCGTGGATGGCCGCAAGGGGCCACTGCAGTCCTGCTCTTCCTTCTGCCTACCAGGGGGGGAGGGTACATGCTGCGCTTCTTCTCTTCTCCAAGTACCTATTTGTTCTCTGTTCCTAGAGAAGAATGTGAGAACCTAGGTCAAGAGGTCCATCACATTCTTGAAAAGGCCATAAGCCACCAGATTCCTTTTCATTTTGAAAAGCTTACTGAATGTTTATGGCTCTTCGGTGTTCCACTGCACATACAAGGGCACAAAGCCTGCTGCAGTAACAGACCTTCCTTGGTAGCAGTTTGTGCTCACCTCTGAGATTACACCCCCCCCCCCCGCCTTGTCACTGTCCCTCTTTTATCTCTCTTTGTTTTTCAAGTCTTTCTTTAAATCGGCATTCTTATTGATCACTTGATTATTGTTAACTGCCAGGTTACATGCATTTTGTGTACTTTAAATATATATATAATAAAAGTACATGGGGATAAGTCTCCTACCCTGCTTTCTCCCAAGTCTTAAAGGCTTTTTGTTTCTCTCGGCAGCCAAGTGTCTATTTATGAGGTGGACAAACGGGACTGTCGCAAATTTTGCACCACTGGCATTGATGGAGCCATGACCATCTGGGACTTCAAGGTAAGCTCTCCCAGAGGCCCCACATCAGCAATGCAGATAATCTTTACAGTTTATTGTATTAGTATAATATGCCTGTCAATTGCGTTGCCAAATGTCAGAGGCCTTCTTCCCACACTGCTTACCTTCCAGATGTTGTTAATGGGAACACACCTGTGTTTTTCTTTTAGAAATCTTCTTTGTTTCCAGCTCTTGGTCACTTGTGTGTGTGTGTGTGTCAGCTTCTGTGCCAAGGAACGCTGAACTCTGCCACTTATGTCAAAGAGGCAGATAATATAATTTTCCATATTTTGCATAATTTTGATTTTTGTGCATACTTAGCCCAATCTTGGGGAAATGCAGACACAAAGAAAATCACCGAATCCCCACTGCTGTTACCGGCCCTTAAAAAAATCTTCTAAGGAATCTCTCCCGGCCTGCCACTTTTGACATCTCAGCAGGTATCACTCTCATGCTTTCAGGCATGTTCCCTTACCAAGAACGATGAGACTTTCTCTCATTCTCTTAATGAACATCCCACTGTGCCTCCTTGACAGGGACTGGACTTCATGATCCATAGGGTCCCTTGATAATGATGATGATGCAGGTTCCTGGGTGAATTTTGTGCTGAATATAATGTTCTGCATTCTCCCGGAACTGCAGTTTTTCCTTAGCTGGAATAGTTAATGTGTGTGTGTCTTTTTCTTCCCCTCAAAGACCTTGGAGTCCTCCATTCAGGGCCTGCAGATCATGTAAAGCCGGCTCTGTGTTCTCTAGCAAGACAACTCGCTCTGGTGCCTGCACAAGACTTGAACAGGGATGGTTGAAGATGGTCACTTCTTGAAGCACTGAGAAAATGATGACATGATGGATTTTTTCCCTTCCTTTTCACCCACCCTCCTTTTGGTGAAATGTGTTGGTTTGCAAATCAGCTGTGATTATGGTATATATTTGGTTGTGTGTTTTTTATTGCTATTCGTTGTTTCATTCCATTCCTTTTACCAAAGCTGCTCCTTAAAATAGTTTACTGCAGGAAGTATAAATCACTAACTTAAAAGGGGAACTTTATATACAACGTCTGCTAGAAAATAAAAAGAAGTCAAACATGGTTTCTGTTTGCTTCCTCAGTTCCGATGGGTTGCATTTTATAATCTGGAATAGGAGGATCAAGGCAGATGTACTTTTAACACAACACTGCCTTTCATGTCCCCCACTCCACCCATTGAAATAGCTGAAGGGGAATCTGGTTTGGGGCCAAGGAGTAGTTGAGCTTCAAAAAGTTAACTTTTTTGGACTGTGACTCGCAGCATCCCGTGGCCAGAGGGGGGGGGGGGAAGTAATGTTCTAAACTCTGCAGGGTTGCATCTCTGACCGTGGCCAGCAAATTGCCCCTCAGAAGCTTATAAGGAAGACATGCTGGGCGATACCCCTGAAAGTTGGGGGATGGGATGGATGTGGACTTCACTCCTGCTGCTGAAAAACTGAAGCCTTGGTAGTGGTTCTCAGCCTTGGGATGCTCTTGGACTACATTTCCCAGAAATCTTGGCCAGCACAGCTAGTGGTGAAGGCTTCTGGGAGTTTTAATCGAATAATATCTGGGGACCCAAGGTTGGGAACCACTGGGCTAAGGAACCAGGCTGTGATCGAAGGTCCCAAAGAGATTTGCCAGGGGTGGGGATGGGGGTGAATCTCACCATTGGTATGTGTGTAACCTGGAAAGGAACCTGCCCCAGGAGCCTGCCTAGGCCAGATGGGAAACCTTTGCAGGACAGATTAAACCCAGGGGGCCATCCCTTGTGTCTGCTGAGTGCATCACCCTGGTTGTTGCACCAGCTCTCCAGATGCTGCGACAAGCAAGGCATGGAGACAGTAACTCTCTTCTGCTCTCCTGTCAAGTGGTTTTGGAGGCATACTGCTCTTGAACATGGAGTCTTTCTTCACTAGGCAAAAAGCGACAGTACCCAGTTCTCTGTGAGTTGTTGAATGAACCGGCTTCAGATGTTTGTAGCTCCTTCTCTCTCTGCAGTGAAGAATACTTAGATTACCAGCTGCCGGGGGCCAGGAGCAGCTTGCATGCACACACCAGACACACATGCACGTATCACTGATTTCAGGTTTTAATTGTAAACTGCTTTGGAAACTGGTCTTGGCCGAAAAGCAGGGGTGTAATTAATCTAGAACTCCTTATGCTTGATCTGCATAGAAACTGAAGCAACTGCTTGTACAATGAAGGCTGCCCGTGTCAGGATGTGGATTGTAATCTGTGAAAGCTGTGAATGACATACATTTGTTCTCTTCAAGATGACAACGTACTCCTGCCTTTATGATACACGCTGAACCAGGCCGGCATCACCAGCTCCTTGTCAATTATGCTATGCTCCAGGCACACAGCCTCAGAGACCGTGTTTCATGACCTTGGTGCTTGGTCAAACTGAGTAGAGAAGACTTTGGGCCACCCATGCCCGACGCAAGGAACAGAAGAAGTGACATGACAGAGATCTCCCCAAACCATCCATGAAAAGTACCTGGGTAGCATAGTGGTTAGAAGGACGCGGACTTCAGAGAACTAGGTTCAAGCTGTGATTGAGCCATGAGATTCGCTGGGTGATCATAGGCTGGTTGAACTCAGTCAGCTTACCTCAAAGTGTTGTGATTATCCAATGGGGGAGAAGGGGAGAAGCCATGTCCATTGCTTTGTATGTGTAATTAGCATCGCTGGTGGAGGTTACGTTGGCTCTCTTCTGTGGCTTGAGAGGTAACCAGAAGGAAGGGAGGTGTCTGTTCCTCGGTCCCTGCTAAAGCCTCCTCTCCAGGGAGCCCGTCACTGTAACCCACGTGGGGGTGAGCGATGGGATTGTTCACAGGCGGCAGCACAGTGAAGCAGCAGGCCGCTGTCACCCAGCTTCTGCTCCCAAGGTGGAAATGGGGTGGGGTGGCAAAGATCTGTGACTTGCATTGAATCGATAAGCGACAAGCCGCCAGGTCGGCCCTGCCAAAAATGGGGGAAACTCCGTTGAGCAGTCCGGGAGGAGTTGCGTCCGCCTCTTAGAAAGGCCGGCTATCGGCTCGTCCAGATAGCCCGTTAACTGCCCTGGACGGTTGCCTGCTATGCGAAGCTGTGACAAGGCCTTGCTTTCGCTAGGCAGTGGTGCTACTTCCCCAGGGTGCGCCCCCCCCCCCATAATAATTTACCAGAGATGGGGGACGATTCCAGGAGAAGAGTTTCTTTTATGGGATTGCCATTTTAAAACAAGAGAGAATTGGTCAGAAACCATGCCCTCTGCTGCAGCAAGTCCCGGTAAACTCTCATCCGAGAGTTCAAGATACATCAAATTACAGTTCCCATAAAATGTTACCCAGAACTTGAAAGTAGCTAGTTAAAAACAACAAGCTACTTGTTACTGATTCATTTCTTGGAAAAAACAAGGCATAACTAAGTTGCATTGCCATGATGACGGAACAACAAAATACAAACCTTTGTATGTTCTATATGTAACTATCGCTGGTCTAGTCTTTTCTATACTTGCAGTATGTGTGTGGTATCTATCGCAGGTGTGTTTTGTCCCACAGATCAGTAATTTGCTGCATTCCAGTACTGTATCAAGGTTATAAAAAGTTACTTTTGTGGACCATAAACTCTCAAAATCCCCCAGTTACCAGGACGACTGAAGTACTTTTTAGTTCCTTTTCATTAATAATAATAGAGTTGCCTTTAAACTGTTCCTTCTATTAAAATAGCTGACTACTTCTTGGCCCCCCTTTGGACTATAATTACTTCTAAAGTAACTTCCCAAGCTCTGCCCTTCCAATTGGCTGTGTTGGATTTGCTGAAAGAAAGTCCCCCCAAATCCAGAGGTGCTCATGGTCATCGTCCCCCGCCAATTTTATCTCATTTCCTGACCCCCTCCTGTTTCCCCTCAACTGGAGGCAGAACAGCAGAGCTTAGAAAGCTGCTTTTTTTGGGACTACAACTTCCAGAATGCTTTGCGGGTTGGGGATTTGGAAACCCTTAAACCAAAAAATGTAAAGTTTCTAAGGTCTGCCTGGAAGTAGAAAGGCTTGACCTGAAGAAGCATCATGTAGGTCTCGAAAGTCTGCATATTTTTGATAATTCAGTGGTCTGATTAATGGAGATGGAAAGGAGGGTTGCCTGCTGCCGGTAATGCTAATCATTCTCTTAAGCACCTACAGATGTTTCCACCTCCCTTCCACAGCTGGAGAAAACTCTGCCTCGCAGCCCTAGAGCTGCATTTGAGTGCAAGAAGCGGCGGCTTCCGGCTGTTAGAAATTGCTGAACTCGGGTGTAGGAGCAAGGGGGGGGGGACGACTCGGGAGCAGGCCCTGCTTTGCTGGCAGGGCTGAAGGAGGAAGTGAACCACCGCCTGGAAAAAAAGGGCCTGGCCTCTTTATTTTATTTTTTTGCAAAGAGGTGAGTTTGCTCGGAACAGAAAAATCGCCGCCTCTTTCGGCTGCCTGGGAGGGTGCTGGCACCGCGCCGCTGCGCCCCCGGGTTGACCTGGCAGGCGATCCTAGAGTCGCTTGAGCCGCCGGACCCCGGGACTCTGAACGCGGCAGTCGGTTCCAGTGAGTTTAAGAGGGACTTCCTGCCTAGAAGGCGAATTTAGGGCTGGAGAGAAGGGAGGGAGGCGGGGGCTTTGTTTCGGCTTATTTGTCAAGAGACCCTTTTGGGACCACTGGCGAAAGGGACGGAGGCCCTTTCCCCCCCTCCTGTTTTGTAATTCGAACCCAAGTCCCGGGTGAGGTCTGGGGTGGTGCAGGCAGGCAGGGAGGGCTTCCGTCCAGATGAGCTTTTTCTCCCAGGGATTTTACACCAACATCCACACGACCGCATGGATAAAACCCTGCTCCCAGGCTGACAAACTGTTCTGATCTACTATGGGATGTATTCCTTTTAATGCGTACTTAAAAGTCTGCAGAGGCTCCTTCTGCACCACCCTCTGGCCTAACCAGCATAAGAAGGGGGGAGGGAATGAAAAAACCCTCCTTCTCTTTCCCTCCTTTAAAGCCTTTCCGGCTGTCAACTTTTTAACTCGCTTGCCCGGCCGCTGTGCCTTTACTGAGGTTGTGATCTGGGCCCCTGTCTGTTCTCCACTTCGTATTTAGTTTTATGTCACATCTTCCCTCAAGGCACTGCATGTGGCTTGTCCTCCTCTTCCTCCCTGGTTTATCTGTTCCCCCAGCCATCTCAGGTGGCTCAGACCTAGATGGTGGAAGGTCTCCTCATGAGTCTCAAGGTACCATGGGGATTAGGACCTGCATCCCTTCCGTCTAACACCCAAACACTACCACCGCGCTGCTGATGCTTATTCCCCTGCTATTAAAAGCTTCACCCGTTCTCTCTTGATCAAAAGTGGGGTGAAGCACATGGTCAGTTGGCAACCTCTTCTTTCCCCTGGCTTTGTCGTTTTCAATGCGGACGGGCCATCCCCCATTGCCAAAAAATGGACGTTGTCTTTTCCCCATCTATAGGGTATCCAGGACTGCACCAAAACGTCTCATAACTGAGTTGTAAATTGTACCCAGACCCCTTTGTGATTTGAGGTGCCTGCATCACCTCAAATCGGGATCCCTGAGGGCCTCTCCTGCTTTATTGGCACCCCTAAAACTGTGCTCAGATTCCTAAGTGGATTGGGAACTAAAACAGATCAGCTGGGAAGCCATAGCTGTAGGCAGCAAATTCCACCAAGCCAGTGTCATTTCCTGCCTCTTTTTCTATGTATCTTCAAATGCTTGTGTTTCTAAGCTTCCTTCTCAGCCCAGTGGTTGGGTTGTGTCTTGGTGTGTTGATGGCCTGGTTGCAACACAGGGCTATGCTAACGATCTATCAAGTATGCCGTGAGAAGTGAGGGTGTTGTCTAAGAACAAAGGGTGTTCTCTTGTCTTCGTGAGTATTTCTGTATTTATTGTGGGCGATACTATACCACCCATGAGTCATATTCCCAGCGAGACCAAGACGAGACGGAATTAAACAACTCAAATACACGCCTAACAACAATAAACGAATCGGTGATTTCTCTGCAACTTACAACATGAATCAAGGAAAATGTCTTTAATTTGGGATGCATTCTAGAGAATGAAAGCCCCCCTTTTTAGGAGGGTAGCCCCGAGCCTGTTTACTCAAAAGTAAATCAAACTGTGCTCCGTGTTCCCGGAGCCATGCACGGAGCCATGCAACGGAAATGCTTGAAATCAGCTGGCTTGTAAAATCTATATATTTCACGATCCGGGATTGGGTGTGTTCCTTCAGCGTGCAGAGGCTGCCTACAAACATTCCTGCCTCTTTCCTTCCCACCCTCCTGCCAGTAAACACCACTTTGGTCCTGTAGCCAGTTCCTTTGGTGCAACTTTGAGGTGGTTTGAGAGACTTTTACAAAGCCGGCCCTTCAGAGGAGGAGAGGCTCGGACGATTGAGTCCGGATATTGGACGGTTGGACACTTTTCTGTACAGTTTGGGTCTGAGAGCTTTAATTTTGGCTGTGGAAGAGGCATCTCTTCTTTCTCTCTCTCTCTCCCTCTCCATTCCCCCGACACCCACGCAAGGAAGTGGTTGCTGGGTGTGTGTTGTGTTTTTTTTTCCCCTTTCCCCTTCTTAGAGGCAAAAAGAGGAAGTCTAAAAGAGAGAGAGAACCTCTGTTCTCTGCATTTTTACATTTCTCTCTGAGGCTGGCTTGGTCTTGCTGCCGTGGTTCATGTGGACTGCCCAGAGTCCATGAACTAGCCAGACCTTTTCGGCCCCCCCAGACCTAAGAGGCTAAAGGCTGTTGGGTTCCTTCCTTCAAGGTAAGTGGCCAAGATGCCCGCGGCTAACAGGAGTTGATCCTGGCTCTGTCTTGCAGCTGGCCAGAGTCCAAATATTCTCCCCCCACCCCGTTCTCCTGGAAAGGAAATAGGATTGAACGTTTTGGATGAAACAGATGTTAACCTGCCTTTCTTTTTTTTGCTCCAAGTTCTGCTTTGTTTTGGTTTCTTCAGCTAAAACGTTATCTGAGCAAAAAAATGTCCTTTGGTTACTGCTTTGGTTCGGTTTTCTTGTTTTCGTTTTACTTTTAAATCCTTTCCCCTCTGGACGGTGGGATCTGAAGACCTGCACGTAATGACCTAAACTTAAGTGTGATGTTTTGAAAACTTCACCCAATGGGCCAAGCTCAGAATTTGAGCGTGGTCAGAGCAATTTCTGCTGAGTTTGAGCCGTGGCACCTTCCTCCATCTGCCCAAGGATGATGATGATGTGTAATCACAAAAGTTACTCATTGGGACTACACTTTCTCAAATACTGCCTGCAATTGTGAGCACTGGCCAACGGGACCGGAGGAAGAATATGTTTCTATCTGTTTAGTGCTTATTTTAAACACAGTGGAAGAAAGTTAGATTTTCCTCTGCCCGAGCCCAGCAGAGTAAAGATTGATAGATTTACAATGACAAGAGTTTTGGTGGATCTGTGCTCACAAAATTGGAGGCATCAAGTTTTATGTTCATCCGTTTTGGAGAGTCTTCGTGCATAGACACACCTGTAAACCTTCAAGATGCCCCCAGATTATTTTGCTCCATGCTTGCTGTGACAGATTAAGATGGTTTAATCTTCTGGAAATTTGTCCTTAAATTTCTATACTTTTGGGTTTTTTTGCTCATCAATGTTCCAGGCTCTAGTAAACCCGTGTTAGTTGAGAAATTTAGCAATCCTGTTTTTCTGCATTAAAATTGAGGGTGCACCACTGTGTATTCAGACAAGAGTGCCTTCTGTGTTTCCTCCAAAACAGCTGGTTTGTATTTGACCCTTGTCTGGAAGGAGATGAGCCCAGATCTGGGCCACAGAGACTCTTTGGGGGCTCCCTTCTGAAGGAAAGTAATCTGTTTCGGATCTGCATCACTCACTAAACACTCCCATCACATATAATGCAAGGATGTGATGACTCGCCTTTGAGGGAGGCTTGTTGGAAGGAGAGCAGTAACTCCGACAGAGACATGGCGGGGAATCTCCTCTGGGAGGGAACCATTCTGCTATATTTCTGCAGTCAGATGCTGCTCTCCAACCTGATGCAGAATTGTTTGTAGCAAAAGAGGATTGGCTGAGACAGTGCCAGCACAGTATATCATTCAGGGCTGTATCAGGCACCCTCCTTTTTGGCCTGGACAGCAACTTTGGGCGATTCCATGCATTTCGTTCCCTTGTTTGTGAAGAATCAATCGGCCGAGGTGAAGTTTTCCAATTTGAGCCGCTTCCGAGTCCCAGCCGAATAAGAGCTGCTTTTTTTCTGAAACTCAAGTTTTGCCTTTCAGCAGTTACTTGCCGTGTGGCTCGGGAGACTGACGGCACAAAGCGACTCTCTCCATTTTGGAAGCACAGAAGTCATGCCCCATTTTTGTCTGGCCTTGGTCAATTCCGGGAAGATGTTTTGCTCCTCTGAGACCCAAAACATGCCTTGCTGAATCACCACAAGGTTGTGCTTATAATCTTGCCTGCAAAATCTGGAGACTCGAGCAATCTAGAGGCTAATTATAAGTTGGAGAAGTTCAAGTAGGTTTAAAATCCAGACTAAACAAAATTCTGCCACATCTGAGTATTTTGCTGCTTGACAAACGGTCATGATGACTGCCTAGAAAGCCTTTGTCGTGATTCCCACTTGAGAAGACAGACAATGCTGTGGTTGAAAGATCTGTTTAGATTAGTATTCCTGTGGGGGAAAAGCGGCTTTATTGTTATTTTTAAATCCAGTGTATGAGTGAGTGTCTCTCCCACTTCCCTAAACAGAGGGAACATCTGGCTGTAGCAACATGAGGCAGAGCTTAGGGAAAAGTTACTTTCTTGGACTACAATTCCCAGAATCCTCTAGGCCAGCCTTGCCACTGGTAGCAGACACCTTTAAAAAATAAATATGCCCCCACGGTTTTCTGGTTTCTGGGGTTCTTGACTCAAGAGAGGGGCCGGGAAGGGGAAATGGACCACACAAGTGAAGTCAGCTTCTTTGTGCATTTTTTAAAGATTTGTTTGCTGACCCAAGATTCTTTGTGGCCCGAAGCACGACAGGGCAAAACGACCGCCCCTCCCTTCTGTTTACAGAAGCTGGCCAAATGAGCCATCTTGGCTTCAATATGGCGGCCTCTACTTCAATGGACAGCAGCCGCGTCTATCTTAGAGGGCATACAGCAGGCTGCGTGGAGTATGCATCTTCCCTCTAGCATCATGCACCAGAGGCAGCCACCCCACTTTGACCGAAAGGTAGGGCTGGCCCTGGTTAAGAGGGAAGGCTGGAAGAAGCTAAGCTCAAAAGCTCAGCCACTGCGTTTAGCAGTGGTTCTCTGCCCAACCGCTTTGAGAGTCTCGGATGAGTCCGTCCCGAGCCTTATTATGGTAGTCTCAGACGTCTTTTGCTGAAGACGCAGTGGTTTCCCCCTTCCTCTTCCTCCTTTCTCTGGTCCTGTGCACATGCCTGGATGGAACCCATGCTAATTAGCTCACTTGTCAGGCTGAAGTGCCTTGACTATTCCCCCCACTGCCAAGAGTGGGATTCCCTTCTGGATCTTCCAGCACTGTTGGTGGTGTGTGTGTTTTGGGGGGGAGTGCAATAGAGGGCTAGGGAAACTGTGACTCCCCAGAAGGTCACTTTAATAGTATCTGGGGTGTTCTCATTTTTTAATTTTTTAATTTATTTTATTGGACTTCTACCCCGCCCATCTAGACCAAAGGTTTACTCTGGGCGGCATTCTTTCTGTGTGCTTTCTCCCACCTGTCAGCTATTTGCAGTGTCCTGACTTTTAGTCCCAAAGGGAACGGAAATAGTTACTTTCGAATAACAAGAAAGGGATATCCTGTTGTGAGTGTATTGTTTTAAATGGCAACCTTTAGAATAACTAAGGATCTTTTTTTTTTTTTTTTTTGGTTACAATTTTACCATAATTGTCATCACCATCATGTGCTGTCAAGTCCCGTTCTGATCGATGGTGACCCTTTTCAGGGTTTTCCAGGTAGGGAATACTCAGAAGTGGTTGGCCCTTCCCTTCTTCTGGGGGCATCCCTGGGACTGAGCAGCTTGCCCAAGGCTACCCAGGCTGGCTCTTCTCCCGGGACGCCCAGCGGAGAATCAAACTCCCAACCTCTGATACCTAAACCACTCAGCTATCCAGCCAGCGTGCAATGACACATAAACAATATTATTAGAAGTGCTGCTGGTTCTACCTGCCTGTAATTATAAGTATTATTGCTATTCCCCCTGCCCCATTGTTTTTAAAATGTTAGCTATTTGTTTTGCCGGGGAGTTAAAAAGACCGTCTAATGGGTGATGAGGATGTTCCTTAATGGCTGACCCTGGAACCCTTGAAAAATTCCATGAATAAGGCAAGGGCTGTTGCACTGCCATCTGAAGGAAGCGACAACTGGCTAAAGGACAGAAGCCCTTGCTGGTTTCACTTCCCTCCCTTTTTCGAGCTGACTTCCTTTCCCCCCCAAAGCTAGCTTTGTGTCCTTTTTGAAACCAAAAGTGTCCCTCGGTGAAGTAGTTTTTGGGAGACAAGAGTTGGACTGGGCCTTAAACCTGGCTTTTTTTTTTTTTTTTGGCATAGATTTTTGTTTGCTCACCTCCACACAACGGGGGAAAGCATTGGGTTCAAAGGCTCCACAAATTCCGGGTTGGAAATCTCAAACTGCAGAGACCCAGACGTCCAGGTCATAACCACGAGAAGGCGAAACAGACCAATGTGGCAGAAAACCGACTCTTTTCTGACCCTGGTTGATCAGAGTTTAATTTAAGAAGATGATTCTTTCTGGAACTGCTGTTTCTGAGGCAAGGGCCCATGTATGATTGTGCACTTCTGAGCATGCGCAAAGTGCATTTTCTTCACCACGGAGCACCGGCAGCTCATATGCAAGACTAGGAACCCGATCGTCTTTATGCGCTGTGCTGGAAGCTTATACCCTGATCCATAAGGTCACTTCTTTATGATGGATTTGGTTTTGGAAAAAGCTGTGCCATAAACTTCCCTGGAATTTCTTTTTCTAAGCATATCCTACCTCCTTGGCTTGTTGTGAGAAAACAAACAAACTATGCAGGCAATCTTTATGTACTGCCTAGAGGTATGATTAATAATAAAATGGTCCCAAGGAGAACTAAAATAGCTACTTTTGAATAACAAGAAAGCCATATTTTGTGGTGTGTGTATTTTTAAAAATGGCAAACCTTTAGAGTAACTACATTTTTTTTGGCTGCAATGATAACTAATACAATATCGTCATCATCATGTGCTATCAAGTAAATTCTGATTTACGGTGACTCTTTTCAGGGTTTTCCAGGTAGAGAAGACTCAGAAGTGGTTGAGCTTTCCCTTCTTCTGGGGGCATTCCTGGGACGGTGCAGCTGGCCCAAGGCTACACAGGCTGGCTCTTCTGGGATCTAGAGGGGGGATTGAACTCCCAACCTCTGCCTAACTCACTGAGCTATTCAGCCAGCTAGAGATATTTTGAAGGCCAAGACAAAACCTAGGAAAATACAAGAGGAAACACCCCCCCACCCCCACCCCAGTTTTGAAGGATGAGAGAGTAACGTGACTTGGAGAAGCCCAACCTTTCTTCTCTGTGCAGGTTGATGAGCCATGGCTTGCCACAGCTTTCTGCTGGAACCGATCACTTGCCACGCCTGGAACAAGGACAAAACTCGTAAGTCCATCTGTGGTTTAAGCTTTGTGGGATAGGTAGAGTCAAGAAAACGTGGGCTCTGGCGTGGAGTAGGTGGAGGCAAAATTGTCCAGTGAGCCAAAAGGAGTGGAAGTCTAGAGTCTTGTGCAAAGGTGTCACTCACCAGAGGCAACCAGCCCAATCTGGAGCTAGATGATATTTTGGACAGCTGTTCCCATCATCCTCACCCAGCATAGCCAGAAGGGATGGAGTTGTAGTCAGCTAGCAAAACCAGCCACAGGCTGGAGCAATCTGGATCTCTTAGACTTCCATGGATCTTGATGCCTGTTGCTACACGGAGAGGGGGGAAACGAGGTCCCGGCGCGTCTGGTTTGTGGGGAGGCCACTTTGGGTGGATTCCATACTTTTCATCTGCCCATAACCGGGACACCGTTCTTTGCTTGAAAACCAACGTTCTTAGAGCAAAACCAGCCCCGGAGGTCGATCGGGGTGGGGGTGGGGGGATGCAGGAGAACAAGAGTGTGACTGTTGGACGTGGGGGGGGGGAATAGGGAGGAGGAGGAAGAGAGAGGGAGAGAATATGGGCTTTGTTCATGGTCTCATAGAATGCTCTAGCATGTACTTTCTCCCCCCCCCCCCCCGGTGGTGCGGATCAGCCAGAACAGCCATGCTTGTGTGGTTGCTCATGAGAATAAAAACTTTTCTTTTGCTCTGGATTAGCATTCTAGGGAGCAAAAAAGGGGGAGAAGACGTGAGGCTTTAGGAGTGGTTGGGGGAATGCTCAGCGCAGGGCTTTCTGTCCCTGCCAGGGCGGGTTCCACCTGTCGGGAGGACCCCTCGCCCAGGGCAGGACCCCATAGGGCCCCTTGAGTGTCCACCCTATCCGCCCCTTTCCCCTCTTGCTTGTCTCCTTCTCTTCCCCCCCCTCCAGAGATTGCCATCTGCCCCAACAACCACGAAGTCCACATCTACAAGAAAGACGGGGCCAAGTGGAGCAAAGTCCACGAGCTGAAGGAGCACAGCGGGCTGGTGACCGGTGAGTGTGCGCGGGAGTCGGGACTCCTCTCGGGGGCCCGTGGGAGAACCTCAACCCTTCTTCGCTCTGGGCCTCTTCTGCCTTTCCGAACCGGTAGGGAAGCCGGGGGGCCCTCCGGAGCGCCAGCAAGCCTTCCCGGATGGATTCCTCGATGGGTGAACGAAGGCAGACTCCCAGCCGCAGGGCAAGCCAAACTCGCTTGTTTTCACGGTGCCTCAAGACCCTTCGTGGTTTCTCCTGTGGCCATCTCATGAAGAGGGTGGTCTCTTTGTTTCAGTCACTGGATAATGTACAGGATGAGACCCCTGTCCTTGGGGGACCTTCTTTGTTTATGGCTTTAATAGATTCTACAATCTAAATAAGAATAAGAATAATGTGCCGTCCAGTTGATTTTGACTTAGGGTGACCCTTTCCAGGGCTTTCTAGTTAGAGAAGACTCAGAAGTGGTTTCCCCTTCCCTTCCTCTGGGGGAGCCCTGGGACGGTGCAGCTGGCCCAAGGCCACCCAGCCTGGCTCTTTGCCCAGGAGGCACAGCAGGGGGGAATCGAACTCCCAACCATCCAGCCAGCTGCGATCTACGCGTGTTTGTGTGTGTGTGTGTACTGTGCCATCAAATCAGAACCAACCCACAGCGGCCCTAATAGGGCTTTCAAGATAAGTGTGGGATTTAAGGAGTTGTTCCACTTCCCCAGTGAGTTTCCATAGCTAAGTGAGGATCCGAACTCTGTTCTCCATAGTCGTCGTCCGTCAGTCTGTCCACTACAGCACACTGGGAATTTATGATCTCTACACATTATGTGTCCATGTCCCACAGTGCGGAGGAAGAGGTGGTGGGGAATGTCATGGACAAGTGTGCCCCCTGTTGGCCATTTTGTGGGATAATTCTCCCCCCCCCCCCCCCGGACGGCTCTGATTTAGATTTAGATTATTGTGCCCGATCCTTTCAGCTTCATCCCTTTAATTTATGCCCAAGCAAAACAAAGGATCCAGAATGTTGAACCTTTGGTTATTTATTTATTTATATCCCACTTTTCCTCCCAGGATCTCAAGGGGCAAAATGGGGCTGACCCCTGTCTCCCATTTCTCTTTTCCCCAAAACAGCCCTGCATGGTAGGTTAGCCTGAGATTTTGAGCCAATCCCTGCTTCTCAGCTTGGCCTATCAAAAAGCGCTGTTGTGAGGATCCAGAACAGGAAAGGATGAGACTTCCCAGTCTCTAGGGTGGGATCTTTTTTGACCACCTGGTTAGTGGAAAATGAGGATTTCTAGCTACTGGGTCTAAGGTTCCGAGTTTGAGAAAGGCACCGTTTTTAACTTGGGTCCTCTGGGATGTTGGCCAGGCATCGACTGGGCCCCCGAGAGCAACCGCATCGTGACCTGTGGAACAGACCGCAATGCGTACGTCTGGACCCTGAAGGGCAGCGTCTGGAAGCCCACGCTGGTCATCCTCCGGATCAACCGTGCGGCTCGCTGTGTGAAGTGGTCACCCAAAGAGAACAAGTTTGCAGTGGGCAGTGGGTCCCGTCTCATCTCCATCTGCTATTTCGAGCAAGAGAACGACTGGTGCGTTTGGGGAAATGAAAGCGTGGGGGATACTTATGGCAACCGTACCAATGAGTGACCTCCGGAAGGTCCTGTCCTCAGCAGGGCTGCTGAGCTCTTGTAAACTCAAGCCCATGGCTTCTTTTAGGGAGTCAGCCCACCTCGTCCTTGGTCCTCCTCTTTTCCTGCTGCCTTCCACCTTTGCTAGCATTATTGTCTTTTCCAGAGAATCCTGCCTTCTCAGGATGTTCCCAAAGTACGACAGCCTCCGTTCCAACATTCTGGCCTCCAGAGAGAGTTCAGGCTTGGTTTGATCATGACTTGTATGTCATGAAGGGGGTGGGGTACTGCCTTTCATGGATTCCACCCTCTGCATTGACTGGAGTATTCCCATCAGGTGCCCTGCCCCTAGGAGGAAGGCAAGCTAGGGCAGCCTAAATCTACATAAGAACCAGATGAAGGAGATCAGCTATTTAAACAAGAAGCCAGCAAAGGGGGGCAGGAGTTTAACGGATGCAGGAGGCCATGAACGAGGCTTCTGTGTCGCTCCGTTTCATTCCTCATCTCTTTCTAGGTGGGTTTGCAAACATATTAAGAAGCCCATTCGGTCAACCATCCTCGCCCTGGACTGGCATCCCAACAACGTCCTCTTGGCGTCCGGATCCAGCGATTTCAAATGCAGGTGAGCTTCCTTTGAATCCTTCTGTTTTTCGACTGGCTGAGAGGCAAACCTCAGGAGCCACGTGCGGTCCCCGAGGCTAAACTGGAGGTTTTACTGGAGCTGAACTAGAACCAAATCGCTGTGCCCAGCCTTACCATCGGGCACCGTGAAGCAGGCACCTTAGGCAGCAAAGTGCCAGTGGCCAAGAGGGGCGAGACAGGGGAAGGTGGCTTTCTCAGCATCCTGCTGCCTGTTCAGCATCTTCTAAGCTGATTTATTTACCTGTCTCCAAATCTGAATTAAGATTCCTTGTGTAATGGGGGGGGGGGGGAGGGAGTGTGATCCTTGAAACGAAAGTTAGTGTGAGTGGAGTAGTGATAATGATGTGTCAGGATTACTTAGTATTTTTTATCCTACTGCTTAGCAAGAACTGAGCTGCTCCATCTAGTACCAGATTCCAGGGTGGCTATTTTGCTTCAGCTTGGAAACTGGTATCAGGCAAGAAAAAACATAAAGTGGAATAGAAGAAAACTTTTTTTTTTATTGCTTTGGGAACATCTGTGCACGGATAGAGCAGGAAGCAAGCGTTTCTAAACTTATTTATGGAAGCCCCTAGAGCGGAGTTTTTATGCATGCAAGGTCTTCCGACAGCCATTGTGGAGTCTTGCTCTTTCCTGGGGCAGCTCTTGGACCAAGTAGAGAGCACTGAACAAGTTTCTGAGTGGGAGAGGTAGCCCTGTGTATCGGTGCCCAGCTACCTCTTCTGTCCCTAACAAGCAGCAGGAAGTGACTTCAGAGGAGAGAAGTGTGCCTAAGAGTAGCAATGCACCTGCAGACTTAGAAAAGACCAGCAAAAATAAACCTGGGCTGTCTTTTTGCCTACTGCCCTTTACTGGTTTAGCTTACTTCCTATTGGCCTGGTTGCCCTATTTTTCCTGGAGTGCGTACGGATCTCTAAGGTCCCGCCTTGACAACCTTCGCCTTTCTCCCCATCCTCCTGCAGGATTTTCTCTGCCTACATCAAGGAGGTAGAAGAGCGACCCTCGCCCACCCCTTGGGGATCGAAAATGCCCTTTGGGGAGCTCATGTTTGAGTCAAGCAGCAACTGCGGCTGGGTCCACAGCGTCTGCTTCTCCGACAGCGGGAACCGCGTCGCCTGGGTGGGACACAACAGCACCCTCTGCCTGGCGGATGCTAACAAGAAGATGGCGTAAGTGTGTATGTGTGTGTGTGTATGGGGGGGATGCAAAGAGCTTGCTGTCCCAGAAGTGATTTGATGCTCCTCTCAAAGGTGCCTGTTGAGTCTTTCTGTTTTGAGAAAAGATGATGGAGGAGAGAGAGGATAGAATTTTTTAAATACACAGAGGAGGGGGCAGGATCGGTTCTCGATCATCCCAGAGTGCAGGACACACAACAATGGGCTCAAGTTACAGGAAGCCAGATTTAGGCTGAAGATCAGGAAAAACTTCTTAACTGTTCGAGGAGTACGACAATGGAACCCATGACCTCAAGAAGTGGCGAGCGCTCCAACCCTGGAGGCCTTCAAGAGAAAATTGGACCACCGTCTGTCCGATCTGCTTTGACTTTGATCCCTGCCCTGAGCAGGGGGTTGGACTTGATGGCCTTAGAGGCCCCTTCCAACTCCATGATTCTGTTATTCTATCAGATCCCAAATCTCTGGGGTCGTGGAGGGGATACTCAGTGCTAATCAAGTACTCTTGCCTCCTTCTCTCCATCAGTGTGGCTTGCCTGTCCACGGAAACACTGCCTCTCCTGGCCGTAACCTTTATCACGGAGAGCAGCCTGGTGGCTGCGGTGAGTCATGCATTCTCTCGACCTTATTTCCTTTAGGAAGCCTGAAGACTGTGTTGAAATGTGCAGCAGTTGCATGGATGAGTTCATGTCTAATTTGGCCTTCAAATAACCCTCTTTTCCCTTCCCCACCCTGCTTATTTCTGTAACGAGTTGTCTGGAGAAGAGTCCTGCCTTCTAATTCTTTATAAAGTCTATAGCTGGTAGAAGACAATGGCATTAAATACAGTTGGATCCCCATATCCGCGGAGGGTTGGTTTTAAGCCCCCACCACTGCCAGACGCTGAAAAATGTGGATTATACCAAACACTCTTATAAGAGTAGCGAGTGCATGGTGTCTGGCTCCCTCTAGTGACATGTTCTGGTAACTTCATCATTAGAAATATATATATATATATTTCTGGGAACTTTTAATATTTTTAATATTTTCAGAGCATAGATCAGTGAATCAGCAGATACTGATCCTGTGGATATGGGGGATCCTGTTGTATTCATGGCTTGCCTTACAGGGTTACTGTAATGCATGCATGAGAATGTTCCAGGGGTTAGGAAATTTACTTTTTTTTTTAAAATACAGCTCCCATAATCTCCTGTGTAGGGGATTCTGGGAGTTGTAGTCCCAAGAAGGAACTTCTTGATGTTCTGGAGTACATGGGATGAGTGTTATGTTGAAAGGTCCAGCCCTGCCATTCGGCAGAATGAGGTGGCTTGAGCTGAGCCTGCTGTAGGACAGTTTGCAAAACACATCCCTGCAACGCTTTCCTTCAGGGCCATGACTGTTACCCAATGCTGTTCACCTACGACGAGCCGCAGGGTGTGCTGAATTTCGGAGGGAAGCTGGATGTCCCCAAACAAAGCTCCCAGCGTGGCCTGACGGCTCGGGAGCGCTTCCAGAACCTGGATAAGAAGGCCAGCTCGGACACAGCCAACGCCACTCTGGATACACTCCATAAGAACAGCATCACGTGAGTGTACATGTCGCTTTGGCTCCTTTGCGGGTTGAAAAGAGTCACCCTTGCAAAACCTCAGCTGCAGCTTTGCAAGATAAATAACGCCAGTCTTGCAGAATCTGAGTTGGTGAGACTACATGCCGTGGATTTAGAGACCTGTCCACTTCAAAAGGCATGGTTTTCAGAGATTGCCTCCTTTCCTCTGAAGGCAAGGTTTTCAGAGATAGAAAGGGCTACCCCAGAGAACCCCACTCTGATAGGCTCTGAGCCATTCCCAGCTTGGTGTGATCTAGTGATCTCCAGCATCAATCACTGTAACACTCTCTATGTGGGGCTTCCCTGGAGGTTGACCCAGAGACTTCAGCAGGTCTAGACAGCGGATCCCAGGCTGGTGGTGGGTGTGAATAAATCTGATCACATCACCCCAGTCCTGGCTCGTCTGTACTGGTTACCCATTGCGTCCCAGGCGGGGTTCAAGGTTCTGCTGCTTACCTACAAAGCTCTCCATGGTTTGGACCCTGCTACTTGGCGGAGCACCTTTCCCCCAGAACATTGACCCAGGCCACCAGATCCACCGAAGCCAGGATCCTCCAGGTGGCCACGCCAAAGGAGACCACGAAAACATCCAGAAGAAGTTAGGCCTTCTCGGTGGTGGCACCGGCCCTTTGGAATCAACTTCCAGTTGAGCTGTGTCTGCCCACCCCCTGCCTATTGTTTGCTTCTTTAGTTGGTTTACTGCCCAGAATATAGCGCATTGCCCAAACGGGGCCGTATATAAATGAAATAAATAAATAAGGCAAGTGTTGTGTCGGTACCCATCTCTCTCTCTTTTCAGCCAAATATCTGTGATTGGTGGAGGAAAAGGAAAGGCCTCCAAATTTTGCACCACGGGAATGGATGGTGCCATGTGTATCTGGGACATCAAGGTAAGCGATGGGATCCGGCGCAGCTTGTACTTGAGAGGTCAACGGCTCAAGCCAGAACACCATAAAGGGCCTGCCTTGTGGGTCCCGTTGGGTGGGTTCGTCAAAAAAAAGAGCAACCCTTGAGAATCACAAGATTCCATCTGCCTGGATGAAGGGGAAACCAAGGTTTCCAACTTGAATGGCAACGCGGCAGGCAACTGAGAAGGGGTCAGATCCCCCCCAATGAGAAGCAGAGGAATTTTATTTTTCCCTTTCTCACTTTCCATTTTCATTCTAGCTTTCACTCAACAATAGCAATTGCCGTTCTGATTTCCAGAGACTTGGGGGGGGGGGAAACCCACACTGTTGGTCTCTTAGACCAACATGGATGCAGCTTTGCCTCC
Organism: Intellagama lesueurii; assembly: GCA_037013535.1. NCBI lineage: Eukaryota > Metazoa > Chordata > Lepidosauria > Squamata > Agamidae > Intellagama > Intellagama lesueurii. The sequence goes on along the minus strand of JBAJHW010000012.1, from coordinate 17,216,158 downwards.
GTTACGGGCATCTCCCAACCCTCGACCGCTCTCCGTTGCCTACGCCGAGAACCCCAGCCCTTCCCTCCTCTTGATCGCTTCCCGTTTTTGTCTTCCCAGAGCTTGGAGTCGGCCATGAAGGATCTCCGCATCAAGTGAGCGGCTGTGAAAAACACAGCCACTTTTCTCCGTGCCTTGAGTCCAGGAAGAAGGATCCCGTTTCCTTCTTTTGCTGACACTCTTTACTCCCTCCCTGCGGCCCAGCGAAGCTAGCCAGACAAGGATGACTGCTACAGGCTTTGTCGTTTCCCTCTGCCACATGGGCAAAGGAATAAAAGACACAAATATGCTGGTCATAGTTTTGCGAAACGGGTGTTTTTTCTCCCTCATTCGGCAAATACAGGGCTGTCTTTCATCCTTCTTTCCCTGCTCCCTGAAAGCAGACCATCAGCGTGGCAGGCCAAGGACCAGGGCGGAACTGTTCCTGAGGGACTAGATGTCTTATCTGCCAGGTCTTTTTTTCCTCCTTTATTTCAGAGAGGAGAAGTATTCAGAACTAGAGCCCCTCTTATGTGGGGACTTGATTCTAACCAATTCATTCTCCTAAATGAGGAAACGATTCCACCTTGGCATCTTCTATGTGGGTTCATTCTTGGACTGCAACTCCCAAAAAGTCTGGCCAGCAGAGCTGGTGGTGAAGGCTTCTGGGGGTTGCAGTCCAAGAACATCTGGATTAGCCAAGGTTGGGAACCACTGGCCTATGCACTGGGAGGAGGACAGGAGGGGGAAAGCTGGAGTAATGCCTGTGGGCTTTTTGTTGTGGGGGAGGAATAATTTCCATTTGCCTTGGAACAGTTACTTGATTCTCTTGCCTCTCCCAAATCCTTTGCCTTGTGCTGTCACACTTTTTCTTCTGGGTGGCAGAAAGCTTATTTCTCTTAAGAGTTATGTGCACAAAGGGAAGCAATCAAGGGAAGCAATCAAGGGTCCACGCATTTCCTCCAAGCCACTCATTCTCCCTGTTTGCAATACAGTGCGAACACAGTTGTTTTGCAATTAAAGGCAGACTTTCCCAGGGTTTTCCTAGTTACAAAACACTCAGGAGTGGTTGAGCAGTTTCTCCTTCTGGCGATACTCAGGGGCCGTACAGCTTGCCCAAGGCTACACAGATGGGCGGGCACGTAAACCGCATCAGCACACTTGTTCCCGGCTGGCTTCTCTCCTGGACGACACGAAGGGGATGTGACGGTCCAGTGCTCCAACCCACTGAGCTACACCAGGATGAACAACTAGGCAACTCCTGGGAAGCACCTTGAGCACTTGAACCCACTATAAAATCTCCCCCCACCCCTCCTTGTACACACTTCTTCCTCTTTCTTTCAAGCACAACAACACACTTTAGTGCAAGTAGTGGCCGCTGCTTGGAGAGACACGGGCCAAGGGTCGCTCCTGGCCCCAAGTTCAACCCTTTCCCACAGAAAACAGAAGCTCAGTCCCCTGGCAGGAGGCGGTGAAAGAAAAAAAATTAAGGTCTCAGAGAAAGATGGGGTGGCCTCAGCCATGCAGTCTCCCCGCCCTCTCTCCACTGCATGCTGTTCGTAGACCAAAATGCCACACTCCACACAACGTTTTTGAAGAGGGTGTGTGTGATGATTTAGGCCAATTGCTGCAGGCGAAAGGCAGCATCGCATTATTGTTACTGGAAGGGACTCCAGAGGACCGGTGTCTGCGGTGGGCGCCCGACCGCCTCGACAGACCGCGAGACCAAGCCTTTACGATAATTTAAACTTTATTCAGCCAAATATACAAGTTTCGTTTTACAATTTGCCTCGGTCTCAACCTGCGGCGCAAATCAAGAGAGTTTGCTGGTTGCGCTTCCCGCTGTCGCCAAGTCACTATCCCTTTTCGGAGGAGAAGGAAAGCAATTCAGGATGGCTTTAAAAACAAAACAAAACCAAAAAGCAGTATGGGGTGGGTGGGAGGGATGCAAAATGGTAACGAAGACCAAAATGGCCACCCAGTTAGGGTCCGATTCCTGTTTCCTTTCCTGCTCTGCAGCATCATCCTGTGGGCTGTTGCACAAACTCCCTCATTGCTTTGGATTTTTATCTGGATGCCATGGCTCCCAAACCCCCCTGCCTTCCTTCCATTTAGCTGAAGCGTCTTCCCTCCACCCACACCCTCCCGAAAGCATTTTCTGGGACTGAACGGCTGTCGATCTAAGCACAGCAAAGCCGTTTCCGTTTACAGTATTATTCCTCCCAACGGTTCCACGGAAGATTGCAGTCCTTCCTACTTCTGCGCAAAAATATTAACAACTCCCCTAATCCATTTCCCCCCCCACCCCAGCTCTCCTTCCCCCTATGTTCTTCATCCCACCCCACTCCCCTTCCCTCCCTCCCCATGGAATCCTGCACCCAGATGAAGACAAACAGGTTGGTGCCAGTGTGTCTCTTATAAAGGTGTGGCAACGAGGCTGGGGGCGGCTGCCAGGCTCCCCCACCCCACGGCCTTTCAGGGATGTGATGCCGCCGAGCGCTCAGCGAGGCCCAGGCCCCACGACTTCAATCCTCACCGGGCGGCCAACCTTTACTTGTTCAGGGACAGCGACTGCAATCTTTTGCCTGTCGAAGCTGCATCGTCTTTAGCTTGTGGGGGGAAGAGAGACGGGGAGTGGGGGGGAGAAAGAAACAGATCTGAAAGCAGCTGGATTGCAGAAGATTGCTTACATGCCCTTCTGAAGGAGATATGTTTATTTATTTACACGTCTCTCCCACCCCAACTAGTAGCCGAGCCACTACCCAAGGCCGTGAACAGAGCAATATCAAAATAACTTAATAACAGGAATAAAAGCAACAGCAACAACTTTTTAGAAAACGGATCATGGCAAACACGATCCTTAAAAGGACAATAACATTAAGCAGAGAAAAATTACAATAGATTATTAGACCGGCAGAGAGAAGCATATGCATTCAGAATGGAACGAGTAAAAAAAAAACAAACAACCAAAAATGAAAATTAACCAAAATGAATTAAAAACTATCAAGCATTAACACAAAAAGGTAAAAAATAAAATAAAAATAGGAACTCATGGTGGGAGCAGACTTTGGCTAATTTAATTTTTTGGACTGCAACACCACGGGCAACATTGGTGGGCCTGAACACCCAACTTATACCTCTGAGCCCTGCCACGGGTTGCATCCAGTCTCTATTTGTTAAAAAACAAATAGGAATCGCCAGGCAGGGCTGGGAAAGACCCTTCTTTGAGACCCCGGAGAGCAGCTGCCGGCCAGGATTGAGAAAACTGACCCACCTAAGCTAACTGTTTGAGACGACCTGGTATCTAGCCAGACTCTTGGGTTCCTAGACGAGGCAGGAGGAAGGGGTGGAGAGAGGTGCCCGGAGGCGCCACCGGGGGCCAAGCCCGACACCCATTCCACAAATTTGTGGGCATCCTTACCTTTTCTTTCTTCCTCTTTCTTTTTGGCCGCCTCTTCCCTCTGTTTGCGGATGATGGCTAGTCGGGCGAGGTCTGCCTTGGCCTGTTCTGTTTTACCAGCAAGGTGCATCTTCATGTACCTCTCTTTCGCTTTCTGTTTCTCAATTTCTTCTCTGCAAAAAGAACCGAGGGAGGGAGAAGTGGGAGGTTTGTCGCTGTTCAGACAGGCACCGATGGGGTGTGTTGGTGTTTCTTTCCCCTCTGCAAACAGACACCAGGGCAGTTCAAGAAGCAAAAGGTGTCAGAGGCAGATAAAAAACAAACAAGCACCTTCCCGAGGCATCTAAGGTGCGTGGGAAGGCGCAAATCCTCCCTAACAGGTGTCTTTTTAAAGTTAAGATAGTTTTAAAATATTTAGGTGAAAGGTAAAGGTTCCCCTTGACATTTCGTCCAGTCGTGTCCGACTCTAGGACGCGGTGCTCATCCCCGTTTCCAAGCCGTAGAGCCAGCGTTTGTCTGAAGACAGTTTCCGTGGTCACGTGGCCAGCGTGACTAGACATGGAACGCCATTACCTTCCCACCGAGGTGGTACCTATTTATCAACTCGCTTTTTTTTTTTACATGCTTTCGAACGGCTAGGTTGGCAGGAGCTGGGACAAGCGACGGGAGCTCACTCCATCGCGTGGATTCGATCTTACGACGGCTGGTCTTCTGACCTTGCAGCACAGAGGCTTCTGCGGTTTAACCCGCAGCGCCACCACGTCCCTTAAAATATTTACTTGCCTTTAATTATCCAGTTGTATTTTAATTAGCATATAGTTTGACGTTTCTTTAATGTTTAACATTGTGTTTTTACTTCTATTCTTTTTAATATCATGAGCCGCCTTGGGTCCCCCTTTTGGAGAAAGGTGGCCTCTAAATAAAACAAAGGAACAAATAATTAAACTTAGGAAAAGGAGGACTTGTCGTGCTCTTGGCACCCCAGAAGACCAGATCTTACCGTTCTCTCCGTGATAGTTCCCGTGGGCTCTCCAGATCAATCTGAGTTACTTTTTTGGCCGCCTGGGCAACGCGATTCGGGTTCTCTATATCTATAATGCCTTCTACGCCTTTGTGCTTTGGCTGTAACAGAAGAACACAGTGACCCTCACGGTGTCCAGAGCATGCAGTATACAAAACGTAGTGCATCTTACGCCATGAAGCCCTTTTCCTCCTCCTCCATTCCCCTCAAGACTCATTCAAGACAACTACGGCCAAAATATGATCCTCCCAAAGGGGGCTTTGCCAAGCCACTCAGGAACTGCTGGACTTGCAACCACGCTGTCTGTGCCTCCTGAAGCAGATGGGGCTGGAGAAAGTCCACCCTTCCACGCTAACGCCACAGGAGTGGAACAAGGAGTCTCTGCTCTTCCCACGACACGTATGCCCATTCCAGAGGAAACAGTCTTAAGAAACAGATTAAAGCCACAAGTCCTGCCTCCCCCACTAACACTGTGGAGGGGTAAGAAACGTGGACCCCCAGACCGCACGCAGAGGCAGCGAAAGTGGGCTGCAGAGGAGCAGGACTTGCAAACGGTCAGCGTTTCTTTCTTACTACAATTCCCAGAATCTACCATCCACTGTGGTCCATGGGATTGGCAGTCCAGGCTCTACAGAAGAGCAGCTTTTGGATGCAGCCCATCCGTCACTTTAAACTCAGCATCACTTCATGGAAATGAAATGAAATAAGTCCCTTCATTTGGCTTCAGGGAGACTACTCCAAACCTCCGATAGGAAGCAGCTCGCAAGTACAGAGAAAGAAAGTGGTCAGGGGAACGGAGCCTCAGAAAAATCACGGTGAAACGTGACCCGGTCATCCTGAGCCTTTGTTCCCGGGGAACCGAAGAAACTTCTCATGAGTACCTGGTAGTCTTCGTCCTCCTCCTCCTCCTCGCTGTCATCTGAATCTAGGGATTTCTCCTTCTTTTTGGGGTCACTCGCGGCCCCATCGCCTGCTTCTGCTTCCTCCTCCTCTTCCTGTGGAAATGAAAATAATTGCTAGAGCAAGGCCAACAGGATGGGGTGTGTGTGTGTGTGTGAGTGAGTGAGAGAGAGAGACAGACAGACAGAAGCAGCAGAACCAGAGTGGTGGGTTCAAGCTCACTGGACGACCTTCCCGCCTTGCCTGCCCTCTTCCAGGAGTGTTGGAAGGACAAAACAAAACAGGGGAGGAGGAAAGAGACCCGTTTGGGGTGCCCAAGGCTCCTTAGGCTGGATGGCTCAGTGGTTTAAGGCATCTGGCTGTGGAGCCAGAGGTTGGGAGTTCGATTCCCCCACAGGGCCTCCTGGGAAAAGAGCCAGCCTGGGTGGCCTTGGACCATCACATGGTAGCTCTTTTGCCCCATTGGTCAGGAAGAGAGAACAGGGCTAAATTCTGCTCTTTTACGGCCTCCACAAATAAACATCCACCCCTACAACAGAGTTCATGCAACGGCAGTGAAACCCACTGGATACAGGCTGTAAGGTGGCTAAGAGAGCAAGGGGGGAAAAAACACTGAAAATACTTGTATATTTGGGGGTCTTTGGAGTTGAGAGGATGAAACGAAAGCTGGGGGACTATGTACATCACTTTGAACTCCCTGGAGAAAAGATAGGCTCTGACTGTCACAGACACACGTCATGGATGTGTTGTCTGCCTTTGCCCACCTAAAGGTTGCTACGATAACTGATTTAATTATGCGTTAATATTTATTATGTGCAGTTGTACTTGTTTTCTAACTGTACTGTAAATCTCTTTGCCTCTCAGCGTCTGGGGAAAAGGTCAAGAAAACAAGTAAATAAACACGGCTACATGATCTACACGAGGAACCCTGTGGCTGGACAGACACCGAGAGTTCATGTGTATTCCTGTCCTAGGTGATAGAGTGTAATCTGAGTTTCAAGAAGCTTTGGTAATCTGATCTGACAGCGATCTAGGGCTCTGTAACTTGGGTATGACTATTCTAAACAAACCAACAAGGCCTGGCTGGTAACCTTAACTACCCCAAAGGGCCGTTGTGAGGATCAAAATGGGGAAAGGAGGGGCCACAAAGGATTCCTTAGTCTCGCAGGAGGAAAGATAATGAATAAATAAGAATGGTCTCCATTTGCAAGATGGGTTACCGGGAAACACAGGAAGCTGGCCGTCTACTGAGCCGGATCTCCAGTTTATCAGGTCCAGTGTTGTCAAGTGGGATGGGAAGCAAGGTCTCCCCAGAGCTTCAGAAAAGATTCCTTCCCAACTCTAACTGGAGAGGCACTTGGTATTCCCTGGTCATCTGCCATCTAAATGCCCATCAGGCTTGACTGGGCTTAACGTCTAAACTCAGACAAGGTTGGGGGTTTCGGGAGAGCACGGGGCACAAAAGGGAGAGAGAAGCAAGAGGACCCGACGCGTTTTCGTCCAAGACCAGAAGGGCGAAAGCCTCATCCATAGTTCAGCTGCCTGTCAGTTCTTAAGATGAGCCCCCCTCCTTCCCTCCACCGCCGGCCAGAAGAGACTCACCCTGGCCTTCTGTTTCTCTGCTTGGAGCTGGGCATCAATCTCCTCTGGACTTGTGTACTGCCGCACTCGGCCTTTGTGGCCTCCTTTTTTACCTGCCAGGAAAGAGTTGACTTAGGAGGGAAGTGAGGTGTTTACAGCGTGGCTTCCTTGGCTGAGCAGGGATTTGAACCCAGACCCCCTGAGTCCTAGCCCATCACTCTGTCCATTACACCACAAACCCGTGCCAGGTTCGCAGATATGAGACGACACCCAGGAACACGTGCTGGGATGGAGGGCAAATACTGGGTCCCTGTCTCTGAAAAACAACTATTTCAGATGGTTCCATGTTGCCTTGTCTTCTTTCTGGTCTGCTGTAGACAGCCAAGCCAAAAAACAATATTTAAAAAAAGAGCTAAATGAACCAAACTGGAGCAAATTCCAAATCCATACTGGGTTTATCAAACCAATGGAAAAGGAGCAGAAAAGGGTGTAAGCTTTCACGATTACTGTCTCGTTGTCAGGCAAGAGGGGGAGGCAATAAGGGGAAATTTAATTAAGTCCTTGTCAGCTGCATGTTGTCTTGATGTCAAGACGGAGAAGGAAGACTTTTACAGACAATAAAATGGGCTTCATTATAGCTGATACAATGGTGTCAGATATCACCAAGGGGCAAATTGTCCAGAGGAAATTAAAGGAAAATCTGGCTGGATGATCAGATCAGAAGGCCATCTTAGTTAGCGGATAATTCTGTTTGCAACACTTGCCCACCAAACAAGCCTCTTGGGAATCCCAATGAGGATGCATAAAGTCCACTGCTCTTCACCATTTGACCGTCTTAGAACATTCAGACTTCTCCTTAGCCATGAGAGTTCAAACCTATTCTCATGTTTGTCATCATCCTCATTGTCCTTTTTTTTTTTTAAAATGACTTAATCCATCAACACATTTAGTAGTGGAAAATTCCATATTAACCATGCACAAAACTTACTTTTGTTTGCCTGAGATTTCCTGGCACTTGGCTTTGCTGAACGATCTAACTGGGTTCTAGCATTATAAAATGGGGAGATATAGATATATTTTTGGCTATAGGCTTTCCTCACACACTATGCAATTTAATAAATATCCTTTGTTTCTGCCTCACACCACTTTTTTTTGAGGCTAAAAAGCCCCAACCCCTGAACTCACTCCATATTGGTGGGAACAAAACCCATCCTCCACCTATAAAACACAGAACCTTCATCTGGGGTGGTCCATTTGCATGTCTACAAAAGTCACTCATCTACAAGAAGTTTGACCAGTTTACCCACGTGTATGTACATTTGCTGTATACACCAAATGAAGATTTGGAAGAGGCAGGAGAGAGATTCTCCTTAGCCTAATTTACAAAAACTCTTATTTCGTATATCGTGTTGCAATTCTTACTTAGGCCAAGAGAAGAGCAGCCGACTTGAAATCTAACAGAGGCCACTAACAGTGGTGGTCCTTCGAGAGAGAAATCAAAGCCTTACGAAAGCCACCTATTAGTGCAAATAATTGTAATGCTGAGCAAAAGAATAGAACCACTTAAACCACAAGACGTACATAGAAGGGCCTCCTGATAACGTTTGTTCAATAGCAAGCTTGGAATTAACAGAGCTCAGGAAAGGATTTACGTCTGCACAGGATATGAAAGCTTGCATCAAAACCATCTGTTTGGGCAAACAGCTGACATGTCAAAAGCAGCTGTTAATCAAACAGGACACTCTGAGTGACGCTTATGTAGGCGGGAGAAACATTTCTAATCTAATTTTTCCCTAACTGTAGTTTGGGAAGCACACAGTAACCGCTCCTGTTTTAAACCCACTTGCCTCGCTCGTTCACTCCTGGCCACGCCTGCGGTCCTGAGAAAGAGCCACGCGGCTTAGCTTTCTTTCCGGATAACTTCCTGCCTTGCGGATGATCCTTGCCAGCTGTCTCTTGCTCCTGAAACCGTGGATTCGAGCACTCCCTCCCTCGCCCCCCCACCCTCAACGGGAGATGCTCTGACTAAAAGGGAAGCTGGCGTGCAGGAAAAGGGATCTTGGCCGCTGCCCAAACAGGGTGTGGTGGAGTGGCTGCAGACTGACTCACAAACCATCCCTTCCCCAAGGGTCAACCCCCCCCCCCCCCCCGTTGCCAGGCACACAACGATGAGAGCTGGCTTCCCTGCTCTGCGGGACAAGCTCAGTCATGCCCCCAGCTTCATGAAAACCATCAATCTGCTGCCTTCTCTTCTCCAACCACTACATCCCCCCTTTCCTTTGCTCCAAACTGGCAAGAATACACATTCCATCTACCCATCCTTCACTCTGCTTGCTCATTTGTTCCACTTCAGACCCTGCATAATACATTACAGACTATGTTCATTCAGATAAGGTGGACTAATCTGAATATGAACTACGGACACTTTTAAATGTCTATCAAATCACTTAAGCCAGTGTCGCCAGAACTAATACCAACATGTGTCAAGTGAGCGCCACTGCTGATTGCTTCACTACTTTAATAAGCAAAATAGCAAAGTGTGCTGCTTATAGAAGTCTCTGGGCAGTTTACAGTTTAATTATGCAGGCTGCACAGGCCCCTCCAGCAAGCTGGGTACTCAGTTTACCAACTTCGAAAGGATGGAAGGCCGAGTCAACCTCAAGTCAGCTACTTGGAATTGAACCCAGGTCGTGAGCAGAGTTTTGGCTGCAGTACTGCAGTTTAACCACTGCGCCACAAGGCTCTTAGGATTATAGAACTGTCAAACTGTAACAGACCCTAACCCTAACCTAGTCCAACCTTGTGCCTCAGCTAACATAATCTTGAGAAGCTGTCATTCAATTTTTATTTAAAAGTTTCAACAAAGGGGAGTCCATCTTCAATCCACTCCACACTCAACCATGTTTAGTCACAATTTCCTTTTGTGTGTGTGCATGATTTGAATCTACTGGTTCTGACCCTGGTGCTGATGAAAACAACCTTGTTCCTTCTCCTATGTGGCATCCCTTCAAATATTTCCAGATGACTACCATTTCACAGGAACCTCGTGGCGCAGTGGTTAAACTGCCGTTCTGCAGCCAAAATTGTGCTCACAACACGGGGTTCAATGCTAGGTACCCCGTATCCCCGAAAATTAGACCTAACCTGAAAATAAGTCCTAGTATGATTTTTCAGGATGCTCGAAATATAAGCCCTACCCCAAAAATAAGCCCCGGTTAAGTGAAACCCCGCCCTCCACCCTTGTGTAGTAACCAGAAGATGACATGACTGTAAATTAAAACATCCCCTGAAAATAAGCCCTAATGCGTTTTTTGGAGCCAATCTTCCGTGGTCACATGGCCAGTGCGACTTAGACACTGGTATACCTCTCCCCAAATGTGTGGCCCAAATGTCTGGAACGAATTCCCATCAGCCCAAAACAGCATCAACAGTGCTTAGAGATTTGGGAGTTCAAAATGTTTGGAGGACACCACATTGGGGAAGATGGACCTACAAAGGTTACAGAAGGAGTGAGATACTGTACATAGCACACTTTGATCCTTTGTGAAAAGATTCATATCAATATAGAACTTTACACTATTACTCCAGCCATGTTAAGGCCTCCTCTCCCAGCCCCTCTTTCCATTTCTCTCTAATCAGGTTTCTCTAAGATTTTTTTTTTAAAAAAAATCTCAAGAGTTATCTTTTCTATACATCGAATCATAGCATTGGAAGGGGCCTGTAAGGCCATTGAGTCCAACCGCCTGCTCAAGACAGGAATCCAAATCAAAATATATCTATCAAATGGTTATCTAATTCCTCCAGCCCTGGAGTGCTCACCACCTCCCGAGATCATTAATTCCATAGTCGTACTAACAATTAGGAAGTTTTTTCCTGATATTCAGCCTAAATCTGGCTTCCTGTAGATTAAGCCCATTATTACATGTCCTGCACTCTGGAATGAACATGTAGGTGTTCATGTGGAAGTTTCTGGGCAGCTAACACATCCTGGATGCTGACTGATACTACCTATCAGGTTCTCACTCCCTTTATTTTTGGCTAATAAAGGACAGATCAGAGATGGAGAGTGTGTCGTCCTCCAAATGTTGCTGAACCAGAAGTCTTGTCGTTCCTCAGCATTGATTATGTTAGCAAGGCTTGCTGGGAGCTGCAGTTCAACAGTATCTGGACAGCTACCTTTACTTTTTAAAGTAAATTTGCCCTTTTCAACCTTTTAAGGCTTTCAGAACCATGGGAAGAGTAGTTCTCCAACTGGAGCTCATCCAGACGTTTTGGGCCACATGGCTCGTCATCCTGAACTCATATTTCTGCTGACTGAGGCTGATACAGCAGCATTTTCCTTCCAACAGTTGCTGGCCAGAAACAAGACAAAAGACAGTAACCCACTACCATTTCTTTCCAGCACCGGGAACATGCTTCAGAACTGCATGATCAGATGTTCCCACAAATAAACAAAATCACCCTTCATTGGGGAAATACTTTATAGCCTACATTTATGCCAGAATATTTAGCTTTCCACCTCTGTGATTCTGGGGGAACTCACTAATAACATTTGATGCTGAATGTCTACTAATAAACTTGGGCTTTTACTAACCTAACCAAAACCATTGTTAACAACATTCAGATGAAAACAAACAAAAAGGTATAAGCCCTTTAGGAGAATAACCATCCTCTGAACACCCTTATAAAATAAAACAGTTTTGATCTGGTACCAGAAAAACAGAAGTCTTTATAACAACCATTCTTTTGAAACGTGTGAATAAGTGTGTGTGTGTGTGAGGTAACAGAGGACACAGACTGTACTAATACAGAATAGGCAGGTTCATATAAGATGAGTTTGTCTTTTTAGCTCTTCTGGGTTTAGGCCACTTAGAGCTTTAAAAACCTAGGCAGAGCTTTTAACATAACCCTCCGCTGCTACTGGGCAACAAAACTAGTCCTCTCAGAAGGAACAATAGCAGGGTGGGATGGAAACCACATCGATGACGATTATTAAGGCAGCAATTGTTTTAACACAGATGACAGGAAACCTTATTATCCTGTACCCAGGCCCTGGGGAGAAGGCAAAAGGGGGCAGTGAGAAGAGAAGGGGCAGGTCTCTCCTGCTGCCTCTTGCGGGGGAGGGTGTGTGTGTCCCATCTGGCCCCGATCCAGGCCCCTTTCCACCGCCTGTGCAGAGAGCAGGCCCTGATCCAGAACCTCCGGCAGCTCCCCCACGTGGGGGGAGAGAGAGCCCTCCCTGAGCTCCATCTGGTCGGCCTGAACCCAGCCCGGGTGTGCGACCACGTGGCTCCTCCGCCGGGCTGGCTGCTCCTCACCCCAGCCACCGGCTCTTTCTCTCCTAGAAGCGGTCCCCCTTGGAGGTGCCATCTTTAAAATACTACAGGAGCCCCATATCTGATGAAACACGGAGGTGGCTTGCATGTGTGGAAGGGAAAGGAAGGGTTCAGGGCTTGGGGGACCCATCTAACCCCCTTCTCCTGTCTCTAACCCCCCCCACACACAAACAGGGGCCAAATCCAATGAGACTCTGCCAGTTCACCTGGCAGATCCAACCCCCTTCATATTTTGCACCCCTAAAAAGAGAGAATTTCCTTTCCCCCCCTTTTCAATTCCCCCCCTCTTCACATTACACTGGTGAGATTTTTTTGGGGGGGGCTGTCCTTAGATCAGACCCCTAGAGCCCCACGTAATAACATATTATGGGGGGGGCACAGAGAGGGAGAAAGAGGGCTCCTCGGGGCACCCCAGCCAAGCCCCTCGCCCCCTCGCCCTTCTCCAGGGGACCCTAAGAGGGCCCCCCTCCCCCAACAGCCCCCCCCCTCCCCAGGCTAGGCTTCCAGCCTCCGAGGGTCGACACCGGGCCTCGCCTGCCTGGCTCCACTCACCTTTGGGCATAGCGAGGGCGAAGAACGAATGGCGGCTCCCCCCGACTCACGACTCCCCCCAAAAGCTTGGGTGCAACCCGGAAGCGGAAGTGAGCACCGGCCTGCTAATAGTTTTCCTCCTCCTCGGGCCCGGCCCGGTGCGCATGCGTAAGCGAGCCGGCCCGCCCTCTCCCTCGGAGACCTGCCGCCACGAGCGTGCTGGGGGCGACGGTCAGGTTGGAGGTATTTAGCTGGCTACAGCACTGCCTGATGAAAAAGAGGAAAAAAAAACTTCCAGTATTTTTCCCCTAACTGAGTAGGCAGGAGGAGTGTGCGTTCGCTTGTGTGTACCTTGGGGCACTTTCTCGGGGATTTCTAGCCCGCCCCGGACCCCTGGTGAGCCGTCAGTTTACGACAGGCAGCGGCGAAGACAGAGGTGCCGAGTGAAGGGCCCTTGGGAGCGACGCGCGAGGGAAGAAGGGCCTGCCTGGTGTCGGTGAGGTCATCGGGAGGCGACGGGACGCTGCGAAGAGGCGGAAGAGAGCTGGGAGGGTTAACAACAAGCGTCTCCCAGCAGGTCAGAGTCTTTCCTTACTGGGGGAACTGGGGGAATTTCTCGAGAGGGGGGCAAAAGGCAACCCTTTGTTAAGGCGGGGCGCTAAATAGTTTGATCAGGGATCCGTGGTCGTCCTTTTCCCCGCCTTTTTTCTTTCCTAATTGCGGGGTAGGAAGAGATTCCTCCATGGAGTGTAGGGTGTGAGGGTGGGAAGGGTCTCCTCTGCCTGATTTTGGGCCCTTCAGGGGACAAAAGTACCGGTTCTCTAGAAGCAGCCAACCTTTAAACTGCATACAGCGAACGTTTTGGGGATACAGAGGGAGGAACTTGGGTTTGGAACCCCATTTTATTCATTATTTTTATTTAATAATAATCTGAGAACTGCAGAGCTGGATGGGACCCAATGGATCCTCACGTCCAGCCCCTGCTAGGGAAGCACAGTGGGGGAATCGAACTCCCAACCGCCAGAGATCTAAACCACTGGGCTATCCAGCAATTTATTTCTTTTATATACTGCCCCATTAGTGCAGGGCATTACTCTGGGTGGTTAAGAAGCTAAAATCAACAGCAAACAAATTATGAAATGAAATAAAATAGAATTCAAATGAAAATGTCAAGTGACTTCAGAGGCAACTAATGAAGCACCTTTCTGTGCCACTTGCTCCAGTAGTAAATATACAACTGAGGCGGGCAACCAGTGACTCGCTGGTTGATGGACCCCAACTTGCACCTGCTTGGAGGTCTATCTTGATATATTCAGATAAGATCTGTGGGGTGTAGGGTGGTGCTCTTGCAGTGCTAATAAATGTGTGATTTAAAGGTTGGTTTAGCTTGTTGCTTTTCCCACTCCAATAAGAGATGTTATTTTTGTTCCCTTCTTCAACAAATCATTTTGCCACCCATTTCACGATACCCTTATCTGCACTAAAAGGAGACTGTATGTACATCTTTGGTTTGTGTGCGTGTTCTAAATTTTGGTAATGATAATGTACATCACCACCACTCTTCTTCAGTGTAAGTCCTATGGACTGTATTCTTAGTGTGTGTCAGCCCATAACTGACTACTGCCCTAATTTTGTTTGTTTTTCAGATCCCCCTTTCTTTCCCGAGAAGATGCCCAAAGTAAAGAGGAGCAGAAAACCTCCCCCAGATGGTTGGGAGTTGATTGAACCAACTTTAGATGAGCTGGATCAAAAAATGAGAGAGGGTGAGTAGCAAAGCAGTGTTCACTTAGGGTTAGGTTTTATAATTAATTATGTAATGAAACAGTAGGGGAGCAGGAATTTAAACCCTGTCTCACTGGTTATTTCAGTGTGGGAGGAGGCTATTATATGACAGTAGAACACATTGAGTACAGGTTGCAAGTTCAGTCTCTGACATTTCCAATAAAAGTGTATTATGGATGGAAAACTTCTGTCTCAGACTTTGGAAAGTTGCTGCAGGTCATCATACTAGTCTAGATTAGCCAATGCGTGTACCGAGTGTAATTTACAAAGGTTAATATTATAAGTCACTCGTCATCATGAATGAAAGCCATCTATCAGAGTTAGTAAACCTTTGAATAGCTGCTGCTCAAATCCCTTAGGAGTTGGTTACTGTTCTGATCATGTTCTGCTTGTGAGTTTTACCACCCATTTCTGGCTGGCCGTTCTGACATCTGCTTAGGTAAGGCTTCCCTCATGTTTATTCTGGGGAGGCGTATGCAATCATTCAGTAAAAGGGTCTGTCATAATCTGTGAGCAAAATTTTAAATCTCAGCTGTGTGGTTTAATCTGAAGAGTAAACTGCATGTGCAAATTATCTCCATATGTTTAGAAGCTCCATATGTTTTTTTTAGGATTTCTGATTCTGTGAACCCGCACAGGAAGAGGCCACATTTCTCCAGGTTTAGCTTTGTCCGTGTGACAAGAGTGAGGATAAAGGGAGCAAGCATTGCCTCCTTCCTTGGTTGACGGGTTAAGATTAATACTTTTGTTTAGCACATAAATAAGGCTTCTGTTGCAAGGCAAATGTGATGGCTGAAAACATTCTTTGTTCGGCCTGCAAAAATATACTGATGTGAGACTTAAAAGACTAAATAAACTCTTGCATCCTTTTACTCAATTTAGGGGGTTTCTCCCTTGCATACAGCATGATGGAATAACAGAGGTATAATGTAGATGTAATTATATAATAGAGATAACGATTGAGCTATGAAGGTAACATCTCTCCCCTCACTTTTTTTTCCAATTCAGCTGAGACTGAACCTCATGAAGGGAAGAGGAAGGTGGAGTCTCTCTGGCCCATCTTCAGAATACATCATCAGAAAACACGCTACATTTTTGATCTTTTCTATAAGAGGAAAGCCATTAGCAGAGGTAAGACAGTGGTCTTCTTAGTGAAAGGATTCTTGTTAGGGTTGGAAAAACAGTGTATGCGTCTGTTTCTGTGACAAAGTGAAATGAGCACCCATGACTTCAGTTCTGAGTGGTAGTAAGAAGTGACACTGCCAACCCTCTCTGCTGTCAATAAGCATACCATCTCATGTCTTTTCTGCACAGAGTTGTACGACTACTGCATCAAAGAAGGCTATGCAGACAAAAACTTAATTGCAAAGTGGAAGAAACAAGGGTATGAAAACCTCTGCTGTTTGCGCTGCATCCAGACTCGAGATACTAACTTTGGAACCAACTGCATTTGTCGAGTGCCCAAGAGCAAGCTGGAAGTGGTAAGTCGGCCCTTTTAAAAGAAGTCATCTTTTGCTCTTGCAGTTTTCTAGCCATCTAGTCTTGCTTGCCATGTGACATTTGAAAATGTCATGTGGCAAGCAGGACATTGGAAAATGTCATGTGTAAGGAAATTAAAGGAACAGTGTTGGCTTGCAGGATGTGGTATCTTGTTTCTAGGTTTTTCAAAGACTTCCAGTTGGTAAGAATATCTTAAGAGCAATAGAGCTGATAAAAGACTGCCCTTGTTTTCAATAGGGTCCTCTGACAATTTCTTAAAACATGTTTCTTCTGTAGTTCTTTCTGTTTCTTCTACAACAACGATAACAATGTGGTGTCAAGTCAATTCTGACTTATGGTGATCCTTTTCAGGCTTTTCCAAGCAGAGAATATTCAGAAGTGGTTTCCCCTTCCCTTCTTCTGGTGTCATCCTGGGACTGTGCAGCTTGCCCAAGGCTACCCAGGCTGGCTCTTCTCCCAGGAGGCAGAGTGGGCAATCAAACTCCCAACCTCTGGCTCCACAGCCAGGTATCTAAACCACTGAGCTATCCAGCCAGCTTCCACTACAATAGGCCAGCAGAAGACAAGTCTCTAATGACACGGGTCTTCACCCCCACCCCAAACCAGCAAGACTTCTTATCTTGGTTGTAGTGTTTTACTGGGCACCTCAGACCTCTTCAGACTAACACGCCGGCTTCATTTCACAGGGGAGAATAATTGAGTGCACTCACTGTGGCTGCCGAGGATGCTCTGGATGAAGAACTTTCTTCAAGTAACACTGCCCTTCTGAGAAATTTCTAAATGGCTCATGTGGCATCAGAGACTATTCAAGGGAGCTGTGACTTCTCTTTCATAACAATCCTGCCATGAGTGGATCTCCTTCACACCTCACAAGGCAGAAATATTGAATTGTAAATGCAGTCGTTCGTGTGTAGTAACGTCCTGTCTAACCATTTTATTTTCAAATAAAGTCTTGCCTACTTCAACAGATGAAGGGCATTGTACGAACACATTTGAGGTATTAGTGCTAATCTGGACAGTGGTTAACTAGGAAATACAAATGACGGCGTAATCAGTGCGGAGTATCCATACTTTTTATTCTCCTACTGTCTCAGCTGGCTGTTCTCATTTCCCGCATCTTTGGCATTATCTTTCTTTGGCACATCCTTAGGAATTCTGTATTTTGCCCAAGGGTGCGGAGTTTCTTCTGCTGCCATGTGTTTCAGCCACTGGAAATAATAGTTCCGAAAACCATTGATTTTCTCCAGGTAATAATCTTTTTCTTTGTACTGCAAGTGAAAAAAGGCACACAGTTAACAGAACAATTGTACAATACGGCAGGAAGGGAAGAGTACAAGGAATTAGAGGGCCTTTCCCAGATGTTCTGACAGCTGTCTAATCTGCTGCATCTTAAATGTGGAGGAGACGGAAAAGGTTGCTGCCATTTATCTTACTGACAGATTTTACAGAAAGAAGGCATAGTCTCATATTTAACTCTCTACCTCTGGAATCAGTGAGACTTAAAAAGTCTGTGGTTCAAAAAGCCAGCTGTTGTCAACCCCACTTTGTGGATTCTTGACAGAAAAAGCTGTTATAACATGTGTCAACAAGACTCTTAGTATCTAACGTGTTGGGTTTTCTGAATGCCACATGTTTACTTTGGTTCTTGCTGTCTCTATAGGGAGGTAGCATTAGCAAAGCACTGTAGGTAAAATCTCATTCTTATAATTTTTCTTAGAAGGGCATTGCTGGAAAGGACCCTCTGGATCATGGAGTCCAGCCCATCAAGGAGGCCCGGTGGGGAATCGAACTCCCAACCTCTGGCTTTGCAGCCGGAGACTTAAACCACTGAGCAGCCCAGTCGTTCTTGTTATACGAAGCAGAGAATACCTTACCCTATCATAATTTGGAGGATACTGGGCGGCAAACTCTAGTTGATTCAGGACCACTTCGTTTGGTGGAACCTGGTTGTTTCGCATATCTTTTAGGATCTCTATCAGGTAGCTGTAATTTAGTCTCTTCACGGCTGCGTTTACGAGGGTACCGTAGATGTGCACGTTGGGTTTCAGTCCAGATCGCTGAAAAACACAGCCCAGAAGGATAAGACAAAGGCAAATCTAAAGAACCGACATAAGGGACCTGCGGGAATCTGGGCATACATCTGGGAGGGGAAAAAGAGCAAATTTAAGGCAGGGATTAGTATGCCGAAGCATCATGCAGGGATGGGCTTCAAGGTCTGGAAATGCAGCAGAGTTGAAGAGCGCAATTTGTTTGCAGGTCTCGAGCGTCTCTTCTTGAGCAGAAAGGAATTCTAGGAATGTATGAATCCAGAAGTGGGTTACTTCTCACCACAGCCATTTTGAAGGCTCAGGGGATGGCTGCTTATTGCGATCACGAACAGAATGCAGGACCTTCTCGTGTTGCATTGAAAATTATTGGATCAACTTCAAAACTGGGTCTTTCTTTTTCACACCTTGCTTTTTTTTTTTTTTTTTTGTATTCCACCTATCTTCCTCGTTGCAATCCACTTTCCTTTCTTGAATTATTATTTAAAACAGGAACGGAGAGTCTACAAATCTGATTTATGCCTGCTACTGCAAATATCTACCTCCCCTGTTTCCCAAACTGCCACTCAAAAGCCAGTCAGTGTATAAACTGTCCAGGCTAAATCAATGCACAACTGACTGCAGCTCACAGCGGAAGGAGCTGGTTTGCTCATGAAGAGATAATCTATGTCAAGAAAGCTTCCAGAACGCGTTGACATTGAAACCAAACCTGAAATTTCCATACCTTCATGTCGGCGAGCAACTGAAGTCCATCGTTCTTTTTGCGGCAGGCTATTGCTAAGTTACAAAACGTCTGTAAATTGGGGGAAAGTCCTTTCTTCAGAAGTTCAGGTAGCAGGTTCTGTAATATACAAAAGGATATTAAGAGCATCATATTCCTTCTGGGTTTAAGACTGAAAGGAGATGAATTTTGTGCCATTTTTATCAATCAACGGAATGAAATTTAACAGGGAGAAGTGCAAAGTTCTACATGTAAAGAGAGAAAAACAAAATGCACAGTTACAAGATGGTGGAAACTTGGCTCAGTATTTCTACGAGTGAGAAGGATCTTGGAATCGCTGTAGATCAAAAGCTGAATATGAGTCAACGGTGCGATGTGGCTACAAAAAAGACAAATGTTATTTTAGGCTACATTAACAGAGGTATAGTCTCCAAATCCCACGAGGTACTAGTTCCCCTCTATTTATTTATTTAATTAGACTTGTATACCGCCCTGGAACAAGTTCAGAGGAGGACAACAAGGATGATCAGGGGACTGGAGACCAAGCCCTGTGAGGAAAGACTGAAAAAACTGGGCATGTTTAGCCTCGAGAAAAGAAAACTGAGGGAAGAGATGATAGCACCTTTCAAATACTTGAAAGATAGCCATACAGAGGAGGGACAGGATCTGTTCTCAATCATCCCAGAGTGCAGGACACGTAATAACGGGCTCAAGTTACAGGAAGCCAGATTTCAGTTGAATAGCAGGAAAAACTTCTTAACTGTTAGAGTAGTACAACAATGGAACCAAAGACCGCAAGAGGTGGTGAGCGCTCCAACACTGGAGGCTTTCAAGAGAGTTGGACAACCATCTGTCAGATCTGCTTTGATTTGGATTCCTGCATTGAGTAGGGGGTTGGACTCAATGTCTTTATAGGCTTCCAACACCATGATTCTATTATTCTATGAAGCTAATTCTGCAGGTTCGCACAGAGACTTTATTCACGTTTCTTGAAGGATATGTAACTGTATGAGCTGAAAGGAGAGGAATAATGAAAGCAGAGCTTCTAACGTGAACTTTGGAAATGCTGCACTGTACGCCGCCACAGAATTGTGACCCACCTGCAACAGTGTCATCATGATCTTACCTTCGCTCCCTCCAGATCTGCTTGCTTGCTTTTTTTCCTTATCAAGGTATTTAAAAAAGTGATGTCTGCTTTCACGCCGTTTTCCTCCATGACGGTCAATAAGGAAGATTCTGAAGGGCTGCTTGGCGCCACCACCTCGGCCAGCAGAGTGAACGTCTTTATATTTGGTGGCACATCGTTGTCCTTCATGTTCTTTAGGAAACCTTCCATGTTTCCCATCAGAGCAAGCCTGTCAGAGGCTGTGGCTACAGTCCCTAAAGAAATCACGTCTTTATTGGGGGTGTGCACATCCAGCAAGTTGGGAAAGCTCTGTGTGGCCTCTGAAAAACAGACCGAGCCCCCTTCTGAAGGAACTGCAGAGAGATGGCTTTTATCAAGGACCACCAGGTCCTTGGCCGCGACGGAATCTGGTGAACAGGGGAGACTACTCGTCTCTGAACAAGCTTCGCTCAAAGCCCAGCTTTCTTCCTCAGTTTTTCTGGAATATACTGGAAACAAACGCTTTTCTAAGACATCCACGTCCACCTGAACTCCAGCCCTGGTTTCTTTCTCTTTTTGGCCCTTGTCCTTCCGCCCCTTTCGATCACCGGCCCTCAGCTTTGGGGTGGCGGGGCGTTCTTTGTAAGCACTCAGCAGTAAGTCAGAAGCCACCTGGGGGTCACCGAGGCTGCAGTGCCTGGCCGCGTTGAGCATGAGGTTGTAGGTGTAACTGTCGGGTTTTAGATTCAGCTTCACCATCTGCTGCCAGACCTGTTCGAGGAAGCAGGGTAGAGATTAGGATGTGGATTATACAATCTGAAGCCTAGATTATTAATGGAGTTCTGTTTTACTCATCGGGAACAGACTGATGGACAGATCTCTAAGGAGCCTCATGGTGCAGTGGTTAAACTGAAGTAGTGAAGCCAAGACTCTGCTCACGACCTGAGTTCGATCCCTATGGGCTCAGGTAGCAAGCTCAGGGTTGAATCGGCCTTCCATCCTTCCGAGGTTGAAAAACTGGGCACCCAGCTTGCTGGGGGGGGGGGGGGGAGGGCACAAAGTGTAGCCTGCATAATTAAATTGTGAACTACCCAGAGAGTGCTTTAAGCGCTATGGGGCAGTATATAAGCAGCACACTTTGCTTTTACTTTTTGGTGGGGGTGGGGACCCTCATGGCTTAGGGCTGAAGGTACAATCATTCAGTGATTCCCCATCTTTTCCTGAAGTCTCCTCCTGCATTCTAAGAGTTGGAAATGCTTTGCCTACAACACTGGCAATGAACACACACCAGCATGTTTGACTCTGGTACTACCAACTAGAGGGCCAAATAATTTCTTTGAAATTACGATTCAGCTCTTGGACGGAATCACTCTGAATCCCCCCCCCCCCCCCCGGTCGCTCATTGGTGAATCTTATTATTGTTCCGTCCAACATGGCTTGCTTGGTAGAATGACTGCCCCCAAAGCCACTGGAAGATTTCAGTCTCCTTCTCCACTGACTTTTTGAATGGTAGCAGCTGAGATGAAGATTGCATCTCAGTGAAGTTTATTACAACAATTATTTCGGCAGCATGAGATTTCTGTCTGGGAGGCAGGTCAGCTGCATTCCCAAATAGCGAGGCTGATTACCACTAGCTCAGCATTCATTCTATCCCTACCGCCCAGTGGGTCTCATACAGAGATTTAGTGCTCCTGATACTGAAATACACACTGTGGCTTAAGAATCAATATCCATAGAAAACCAGGCTGAGTAACTGCAACTGACTTAATGGTGATTATCTCAAGGGCTATGTATCTCCTCCTTTAACTCTCCTAAAGGTTTAAAATCTAGGAGTAGTGACATAGCCTCACACCCTCACATCATTCTCTAGAAGCACGTGGCTCTCCAGGTCTAAAACTCACAAAGCAATGGAAGAACTATACGACCAGAGAAAGCCAGTGGAACCAAGGGTAAGAAGTGCTGAGTTGCAACCCAATGCTCATGGAAAACTCTGTCATCTTTTATTGATCTGCATGATAGTAAAGGAGGAAGGTGGCAAACAGACCTGCAACGCGTATCTGAACCCATTCTCTTTGTCTTTTATGCAACCCATGAGCAGAAAGTTGAATGTCTCTGTAGTGAGCCGATGGCCTTTCCCGACAATTTCCTAAACAAGAGGAAGGCATTTTGTAATCATTCGGTGGTGAACGGGTTAAACAAAGCACACTGGCCTCCTTTGCCATCTAAACCAGGTCATGTTCTAGAGATCAAAAGAACTCCAGGAACGAGACTTCTAAGTTATGAATGGAGATTAAATGTCCCTGTTTTAGGCTCTCACATACTTTTTATGGAAGTCCTCTTTGAGGAGCTGCAAACTTCCTTGTGCCTTCAGTAATGAAGATCAAGCAACCGCTCTATCTTTGAAAAGGACACGGGCAACGTCTGCTTCTAGGATTCCAGAAAGGAAATTCTGGTCCTGTTATTAGGTTCTCCCTGGAAAGTCTCTTTAGACACCAACATCAGCTGAATGGGGGCCTGCTGATAACAAAGGAACCCCACTAGGAGAAAGTATTTCTGGACAGTTATTCATTGGGGAATATGGTATATCCAGACCAACGGTTCCCAACCTTGGGTCCCCAGGCATTCTTGAACTAAAACTCCCAGAAGCCTTCACCCCTAGCTGTGCTGGCCAGGATTTCTGGGGGTTGTCATCCAAGATCACCCGGGGACCCAAGGTTGAGAAGCACTGGGGTAGACAACCTCAGAGAGATTAGAGGCCCTGTTTAACCTCCCCAGCCCCAAGAACGAGGGTCAGAAATGTCTACCTTTGGCCATTAAAAAAAAAAGTGATAACAGCAAGTTCCTGGACAGACACGTCTTGAGTTGGAGCTTTTTGGGAAAAATTGATGGGATCAAACACCTACTTAACTCACTTCTACTGTAACACCTGCTGCCCCCAAAGGTCTACAAAGCTCAAATCGGGATTCGGAGCAAAAAAATCAAAAATCAAAAGTGAAACAACCACAAAATGCAAAATGACCACAACCACCAAGATCCGGGGTGGCCTTGAAGATGTGCATTTCCTGGTACCCACATGTTGTCCACATAAGAACCCACTTAAGAGTATAAAAGGAGTCCTTTGTGTATAATAATTCATATAAAAGGTGCCTATGTTAACACTGATATAAGCTATTAAAGAATGTTAAGTCTTATGGAAAAATACCAATGTGTTCCTCCAGGGCAGGCACACCTTCCTGACATGGGAGTTCATTCGGAGGAAAACGTCACAGGACAATCCTTGGTGTCCCATCATCCCCACTTTCTGGCATCACCTCCAAAATCATCCTATTGAATGCCTGGGAAGTTCTTCCTGGGCCTTTATACGGATTGTGTGGAAATCTAATCACACTCTTTGTTTACTTTATCATGTAGATGGAGAGACACAATCTTTCTGCTCTACAAGGGGGAGCCGGTTGCGGCTCTCCAGGAAATTTTGGACAACCCGCCTTTACAAACACAGCCAATGATGTGGGAGGGTGGGAATAGCAGCTCCAATCCCTTTTGGAGGGTCACTGTCCCCCCCCCCCCTTGGCCTATGCCCAAAAGTAAACCACAAAAGCAAGTTGGAGGAAACAGAGTAAACCAATCCAAACGCTGGACCCTTCTTTTTTTACCTTCAGTATTTCAAAGCACATCCGGAGATCTGAACAGAGGGCACACGTTTTCAAGAGAGCACGGTAGGTGACCGGATTCAAGTCAACACTTTTGCTCAGCAGCTGCTGTCGTAACTTCAGGGCCATTTCTAAGCCCGAGTCTTTCCAAGGTGACTCTGCACAAGCGTTGAACAAAGCCGTGTATGTAGCGTCAGTGGGTGCTAAGCCTCGCTTTTTCATCTACTCCCAGTAAAATTAAAATGGATATGTTTTAAAATATACATATATAGCACTTTTTTAATATATATATATATATATAAAATATATAGCACTTTTCTTGCAGAATCTCCATTACCAGGTATGGGATAACTATTCTGGAAATATAAAATACAAAGGAATCAACAGAGCTTTCAAAAGTAATTTTTTGCAGGCACAGCAGCTGGAGTTCTGGGACCCGGAACCCAATAAAGTCACTTTTCTCGGCACTGGGAGGCAACTACGAAAATTACACTAGGCATGCAATCAATAGAATACTTCTAAACTTTGGCACCTCTTTCACACAGACGGAGGTGCAAAACTTTATGCGTGTTCTATTTAGAGGTAGACTGCCAAGTGCTTGGATCCCAGAGATACCTTTATATGGAATAACATAACAGACTATGGTGGCATTTAATAGAAAGAAGGAAGGAAAAAGATGAGGAAACTCTGCAGGACTAGAATCAGTTTACCCCCATCTTGATTATGCCCTTAATATTCAATTTTAAAAAGCCACCATCAGAGGTAATTAGATTATTATTACTACCCCAGAGGTAATTAGATTATAGGTAGCTCAACCTATTTAAAAATATATATTCCGTTCAAGGGGGGAAGGGGGAGGACAACTTTGTGCAGTCTCACACAGATGTTTGCTGCAGAGTTTTGAATTTCTGGTAAAATTCATTTTGTTATTCAGTAGAAGACTCACAAAGGAGAATAGCTACAAGTTTCCCAGATAGTCCACCCCTTTCTCATTGACTGGCACAAGGTTTCAATAACTCAGTTTGAGACTTTTGTAAGAGAAAGATTTAAAATGCTTCATTACTTACAGATGTGAACAGATCAACAGCAAATTAAAACAAGCAAACTGACTGCTTTCAACAGACTAAAGAGAAAGGAAGGAATACTCAGCAAAGAGTTCGGGGCTCTCTTTGGATTCAGAGGCGGGAGAGAATGATTGGTTAGTGCTGGATAGATTGACAGTCACTCCAGCCCGGAAAAGTCCCCTCCCAGTCGCTCAAACAAAAGGCAGCATGCGAGGTTGTAAAAACTCCAACCATGGTAAGGATGAAAAAAATATACACAACACTTATTTAGTTGCAAAATAATATAACCAAGTCACCTGATTCATAGATTGCTTCAGGAAATATGTTAAAAGGTCTTTGTGGGAAACATAATCAGTGATCCTTATCAATTAAAGCCAATTCCCCCCTCCCCCGTGGCAGTTCTCCCCCTGGTCCGAAAGACGTTTGGTCCTGAATATTTACATCGTTATAGAGCCTGAATGCCTTCTTCAGGTAACCGACCCTGCCGCATCCTCCAATAAGCACTGTATAGTTTGATTCTTCAGGCTTAAGACGCTCCTCCTTCAGCATCTGCACCTCAAACAGTTCCAGGGCTTCTGCCAGCTATGGAGAAGAGAACGCAGCTATGAGGAGGCAGCAGTAACCTTTTTTAAAAAAACACATTTTACAGGCTAATCTGTTTTTAGATTTACACGGCTCTCCTTTTCGCTTCCTGACTGCAAGAGCTGTTTGGCCAGTAAGCGAGCTGCCTCCAGAAATGGTGGACTTTGTTAGCAGCTTTTAAAAAGACCATCGGTCAGCAATACCACAGTTCCAGATTTTTTGCATTAGCACAATGATCCATAGATCCCCACCCAGTTCTACAATGCTAGGATTCTTAACCCATTTCATTCGGTGTGTCAACTGTTGCTGCTGAAGTGGTTATACCAAAGGTTATACCTAATGAAGGTTGTACCAAATGAAATCTGATGAATTTATTATTATTTATGTAATTTATTTTATTTAAAATACTTTTATCTCACTTTTCTTCTTAAAAAGAACCCAAGGTGGACTCGGCCATGAAAGCTGACGTTAAAAAATATAAAATTTAATCTTTAAGGTGCCACCCCATTTTTGTCTTGTTTTGACCTTTTATTTTTATTTTGTGTTCACAAATAAAATCTGTCAAACTTTGAGGCGCTGTAGGACTGACTCTTCATGGTTCTTGCTGCAACAGGCCAATGAGTCTGCCCCCCCCCCCCAACCTGGGAAAAAAGGGTGAGAAAATGACCTTATCTTGCTTGATCAATGCCTTGCACTGCAAGAAATACCAATATGGAGTGTTCCTCGGGCCTTGTCTACGTTTTCGTTCCCATTCTTCCTCCTCGTCCTCCTCTGTTTGGGATTGGATTTGAAAGTTTCGTTGTTCCGGGGTAGCTTTATGAAAAAAACGCCTAGAAGAGAATTTTTTAGACAATGTTCCAAAGGGTTCCTCTTCATCAGCCTCCTCTTCCTCTTCCCCGGCAAGCTCCTGGGGGTCCGTTGGCTGAATCTCTTTCGGATCTTTGCTGTAGACTACAGGGGACGAGCTAAGAGTCCTCAGGCCCAGATATCTGAGCAGATGGTGTGGATTTCTGGCCCAACCCAAGTGTTTCTTTGGCACAGGCCCCACCTTGGAAGCCGGACACATCCAAAGGTGGAACGGAATGCCCTGTACGAGAAGTCCTGCAGAGAAGCGACGGGGCAGGAGCTGCATCGCCATCATGTTACGGCTTTTCTTTCCTTTCTCATCAGATGAGGTGGCCTGAAACACAAATCCAGAGGATTATGGGTTTGATTTTTAAAACAACTTGGCTTCTCCCCCCAAAAAACAACAGCTCTCCTAGAGTGTCAAACCTGGTGCAGGGAAACAATAAAGTGTCACAACCAAGATCAACTTAAAGGGGGAAACCCCACCACTGCGAGACAGACAGTACATGGGGAAAAACACACACACGCCAAAGTAATTGTTTCCTGAAGCCTTTCCAAAAAAACCTTGATTTTGAATGGACACATGAAAATGTGAATATCTTGGGACTGCAGGGGTGTGTGTGTGCTTTTTTTGGCCAAATATCATGTAAATCTGTAAACACAACAAGGAAGACTGACGGATAGCTCAGTGGTTTAAGTCTCTGGCTGCCAGGCAGAGGTTGGGAGTTCGATTCCCCCCTGGGGCTCCTTGACAGGGGATGGACTGGATGATCCAGGGGGACCCTTCCAGCTCTGCCGTTCTAAAGCTATTTAGTCGAAGGCAAAGACCAGGCAAGTAAAGAGGCCTGGCTTCGGTAAAGAGCGGGTCGATGGAATGAGGAGTTGGGTTCGTCAGCCGGGTGCGGAGCGAACACCTTATAATGCAGATGTCTAAGGCCTTCTACCGTGTTTCCCCGAAAATAAGACAGGGGTCTTATATTAATTTTTGCTCCAAAAAAACGCATTAGGGCATATTTTCAGGGGATGTTTTATTTTTTATTTTCATGCACAACCATCTCCATTTATTCAAATACAGTCCTGTCATCATCTTCTGGGTGCTGCACAAGGGTGGAGGGCGGGGTTTCCCTTAACTGGGGCTTATTTTGGGGGGTAGGGCTTATATGACGAGCATCCTGAAAAACCATACTAGGGCTTATTTTCAGGTTAGGTCTTATTTTCGGGGAAACAGGGTATATATATATTGCTGGACTACAGCTCCCATCAGCCCCAGACCAGGACAGCCTGTAAAGCAGGATGATGGGACCTGAGGTCCAAGGACTTCGATTGGGTCCTCCTCCTCCCAGATCCTGGCAACACAAGGAGTCAGTAAAAGGGACTTCTCTACCTTTCCTTGTCGCTCGACCTCAACGCAGCTTGGGAAAGTTACTTTCCTGGACTACAACGCCCAGAATCCCCCACCCACCATTACCCTCTTCGCTGGGGGAACTCTTGGGATTTGTAACGCTGTGAAGTAACGACTCCACGCTGTGACGTTACACACCGACACCCCCCCCCCCCCGATCAACACCCACCTTCTTTCCACGCTCACTTCAACCTCCCTTTCCTCTTGAGCCTCCAAGTCTCCGCCCACAAAAGGGTGGAGCTTCTCATTCGTCCGGCGCACTCACGTGGACGGCCCTCCCGGGTTGTTTCCCCGCCCCTCGGCCTATAGCCCCACCCATTCATCTCTCCTTTCACCCCACCCTACCCTCGCTACCGCCCCAGAGGGCGTGTCCGACCTCTCATTCTCACCCCCCATTGGTCCGTCCTCTACCTTCCCCTTCCCGTTCGTCTGCCCTTCTTAAGAGGCGGGCTCTTTCTCGGTGAAGCCTCGTCTCATTGGCTGGAACGAGGCACGCCGACCCTGGGGGAAGGGTTGCGACGTCAGAAGTGAAAGGGGAAAAAAAAAACCAACACAACTCCCAGCGTCCTTCGCGAAGACGGCTGGCTTCTGATTGGAGGAGAGGGTCGTGCGCGCGCCTCTTTCCCTCCCCCCCCCTTTCTTATTCGCCTCAGAAGCCTTTGGTCGAGTTGTGGAGTTTCGCCCGTTTCCCCCTCAGGTGTCTTCCCGCCGGGACTGAGGCGAAGAAGGAAGGGGGGAAGAGAGAAGGACAGACTCTTTTTTTTTTCACCTCAGGCGTCTTCTCCCGGGGCCGCCATCATGCAGGAGCTCATCGCCAGCGTGGAGCACATCAAGTTCGAGCTGGAGATCGCGGTGGAGCAACAGCTCGGGGCCCAGCCGCTGCCCTTCCCGGGCATGGACAGTACGTGGCGGGGCAGGAGACGGACCCCCCCCCCACACTCACCACCCCCACCCCCGCTTCCTTCGCGCCCCCCCCCCCCCCCCCGTGGAGGCGAAGAGCCCGGGGCTGCCTGCCTCTGGACGGAGCCCGGCCGCCTCCACGTTAGGGCTCCCCCGCCTCCTCACGAGGCGCCCCCCCCCCCCCGGGGGGGGGTCCCGGGTCTTCTTCCCCTTTGCTCAGCGAGGAATAGAAATAAAACAGCGGGATCTGCAGCCAAGCCAAAGGGGGTCAACTTAAAGAGAGAAAAAGAGTAGGGACGGGGGGGGAGGAGGGGGGGAAGGAATAAACGAAGACAGCAAGGCTTCCTTGACATAGTCATCATCATCATCATCTTAGAACTGTAGAGCTGGAAGGGCTGCTACGGATCATGGAGTCCAGCCCTTGTCGAGATATGTTTGTATATGCATACACGTGTGTGAATGTTTCTGGCTAAATGTTCAGTAGAATGAAAAAAAAAAAAACAGAGGGAGTGAAATGCTCGGATTCTGCCTTTTTTCACACCGTTGGGACTTTTCCACCACCCCCTCCATAATATTTTATTTTTTTTCTCTTTCATTAATTACACTAGTCCACCAGTAATCACACTAATAAATGCTGTAAGTGAGTGACTGCCTTTTTTGGGGGATGCATAAAAGACTTATCGAAAGTGCTGTTTGATGTGTTAAGGAACAACTAATTTTTTTTTAAAAAAAATAAACATAAGAACTAAGCACTTTGCTCTAGGTTTTTTGAGATCTGTTTGAGAAAGTAAGTTACTCACTGAAAATATATATGTGCTTATATAAATGGCAGCGTATTCAGGAAAATGTTTTGGCTTCTGCGTTCTTGGAAGAAGGTGGAAGCCTAAATATTTTGGGTTGTTTGTTTGCCACTCTTGCAAGTGTAGAAGTATAGGTATAGACACACACAGACACTAGTCAATTTATTGTCGCACACAAATAACACAGACTAGAGCATTGCTATCAGAAAAACTTCTATAAAGCACCAGAATAAGAGGATGCAATTAGTATGTACGTTTTGAGTGACGTTCTTGGGAGTAAGATATGATGTCATTATAGAAGCATAGAAGAATAATGAAGTTGGAAGAGGCTGATAAGGACATCGAGCCCAACCTCTTGCTCAATGCAGGAATATAAATCAAATAAAGAGATAAACGTAAAGACACATCGAACTTGGAGAGGCTTAGAGTCTGAGGAAGCAGATGTAGGATGGCTTTCTCACTTGCTGAAGAGGAACTGTAAGTTTGCCATGAACTTGACAGAAGAAAGCAGTCTGGGATTGACTTTTTACCCTAATATAAGGGGACCCCAGCTTGATCTGAATACAGGTCCATCTAGTGCAGTACTGCCTTCTAAAGACTGTATTAAATTCTGTGTACCTGCAGGTTTGAACTGGCTGTTCTAAAGGGTGGTAGCTGGAGAGGGGGCAATGTTAGGATTTCCTGCATTTGTGCTTGTCACATAGCTGGTAAAGATACTGGTGTGCATTTTGCTCCAGCCATTCATGTAAGCAGTCGAAGTATTTTCAGTGCGGATGGTTGAAAATGGTGTCGTGTGTGAAGGATATCTGGAGTATTTTTAATGCATTTCTTTCTTCACAGAATCAGGTGCTGCTGTCTGTGATTTTTTCTTAAAGGCAGCCTGTGGGAAAGGTAAGGAACAACTGCAAATGTACTGGGCTGGTGGGCAATTAATAACCCTTGATCCTTCCACTTATGAATTTAAAATTCCTTATGTAATCGGTGCATTAGCTTTGGTTTAGTGCTTTGCAGTGAAACATAGTCAGATCCTTTTCCAGAGGAGCTTGTAAGTAGGAACTTCATTAAGGAAGTAGATAGAAGATGATACAGTGCTAAGTAACCGGAGAGCCCCAGAAATAGCTTGGTTCTCTTGTCTTCAGGTTGCAGAAGTCCTTGGTATGAAGAAGTAAGGAAGTAAATTCTTGAGTTGGAAGAAGCCTGCTCACCCTGCTCTTCTGATTTTCAAATGTTCCTTTGGAAATTGAAGTAGCAGAATAAAATGTATAATTTGATAGCTTATGATTTCCAAACATCTGCTATGAATTTTAAGGAGCTGGCTTGTAAACTTCTATTCATGGTCCTGGCATTATTACAGCTCTTGCTCTTCCTATAAGGACCTATAAGTGAGAAATTTTGTACTGTGTTCATGGCACATAAAGTATGAGCAAACAGATATGCAGATGATTGTGAGCTGAATATTTGACTGAATACATTAAGGGTTTAAAGTCAAGCACCATTCTAACATAAAGATATTTGAGGGGGATTTCTCTGCACAACTCAAACGATGCCTGTTATTGTTCAGTTAGTGGGATGTACGTTAAAGAGTGTTTTTCCTATTTATTTTCCTGCACCGTAGGAGGAATGTGTCCTTTCCGACATATCAGTGGCGAAAAGACAGTGGTTTGTAAACACTGGCTACGAGGCCTGTGCAAGAAGGGTGACCAGTGTGAATTTTTGCATGAATATGACATGACCAAGATGCCAGAGTGTTACTTCTACTCAAAATATGGTAAGATTTGTTGCATCTGCGTGACTTCACTGCTGCTGTGTGAACTGTGCAGAACATTCACTCAGTAATGCTAGCATTTCTAGCGCACTTCAACTCCATTGTCTTGGCAGTCGAGGTTCCTTTCTGCCTTCAAGTGGATCGGAAAGGAAGGCAGCATGTTTTGCCATGAAGGAAATGTATCTGAATTATTTCTGATTAGTACAGTTGTTCTGGAAAGGCCTTTTGTTCCTGATAACTGATCAACAGGGCTTTCCTGCTTCTCCTTGGTCTAGTGACCTATCTTCTCGTCTCCTGCAGGGGAATGCAGCAACAAGGAGTGCCCGTTCTTGCACATTGACCCAGAATCTAAGATCAAAGATTGCCCTTGGTATGACCGAGGTTTTTGTAAACATGGTACGTATTTGAAACATTGCTGTTGCTGTTTTGTGTTTTTTCTCCCATATCTGTACTCGGTCACAGCATATATGCATCTTGTAATAGCAAGGCAAATTTGCAACACTTTCCAGTGTGACAGGCCGATGCCTGCTGTCAGGCTTGGCTGTTTGAAAGTTTGTCTGTATTACTGAAGTAATGTGTAATATATCAGATTGTGGGAAAGTGACTGAAAATGTTCAGTCTCAGCTATTTGAAAGAATGCTGGATGGCTTTTATTTCTGCAGGGTGTAGTGGTAGGCCAGACTTTACTTTGCACATTTCCTTTATTTGCATTAAAGATATATGACAATAACATTCTGTGTTCCAGGTCCCCTCTGCAGACACAGACATACCCGGCGGGTTATTTGTGTAAATTATCTGGTAGGCTTTTGTCCAGAGGGGCCTGCTTGCAAATTCATGCAGTGAGTATGCTCCAGGATTATTTCTCCTGTCTTAATCTTCTCATCTGCTGTGATGCAATGTATATGTTGTCCCACACACTGACCTATATGCATTTCTAGCCACATTTCCCCAAGCCCATTCACAAATGGCATAACCTGAATTGGCGTGCTTTCCTCTATTCAGATTTATCCAAGAGATCTCTTAGGTTGAAGCCACATGTCAGCTGGTACCACTGCTGCTTTTGCGTTGTATTGTGACTTCTGTGTTCAGTTCATATGGGCCTTGTTTCCCAAACTGGACCAGATTGTTAAAATGGGTGATCCCTCTATGTCAGCGATGGCGAACCTATGGCACGCGTGCCACAGCTGGCACATGGAGCCCTTTCTGCTGGCACACGAGCCATAGGTCGCCAGATCGCTACCCCCCCCTCCCCCCGCACAGCCAAACCTCAGGAGGCAGCTGCAGCCGGTGCTGGTGCTTCGGCAGGCAGATCCGGAGCAACTGGTGCTGGCAGTGGAGGGGCCTTGAGGCACCTCCGTGCTGGGATTCCCCCTTCCGCCGCCACTTCCGATTCCGGGTCCACCGCTGTTGTGGTGGCGGCACACCACCCGCTGTCTCCCCCCCCTCCCCCCCAAATTGGGCACGCGAGCCCAAAAAGGTTCACCACCACTGCTCTATGTTGTATGGTGACAGCATACTGTGGAAAATGATGCAAAACTGTATTTGGCCTACTGCTGGTGTTTGTGTCCCTGGCTAAGGAAACTTCCTCCTCTTTGTTCAGGCTCTGGCTGGTATTGCACTAAAAAGGGAAAGGAACAGTGGCTTTGAGTTAGACTCTCCACTCACCCACTGCCTGCCCATAGCAGCATGGGCCATGGCTCATTTCCACAAGTTATTTCCAAGTATTTGCTTTCTAAGCATCTCCTGCTCTGTGCCTTCAGTTTGCTTGTGACACAGTGTGACTAGACTTAGAAGAGTTGAGTGAGTGAGTATTTGCGTGTGCTTGTGCCTCATATAGTTAGGCTTGCCTTATCAAAGGATTGGGGAAGACAGCTTTTTGCTTTCTTTGAATTTCACAAGACAGTAGTCAGAAAACACGAGGTCCATTTTTATAGGAAAATTTCCTTACATGTCAGCCTGGTTGATTTTGTTAAATATGGCTGATACAGCTTCCCAGCAAATGGAGTTGTACTTTATAAGTAACGAAATGTGTGAGAGCTATGCTGACTTAATATCTAAGAAGTGTTGAAGTCAGCTGTCCTATAGGAGAGACCTGGAGATTCATGGTACTTTGAAGGCAATGGATCTAGCCAATCTAAGAATGGGGCATAGTGCACTCTTACTTGTGCTGGTCAAGGCCTTCCATGATGGTAAACCAACTCAAGAGGTGTCTGGTAGTCCTTCTACTTCCCATCTGTTAGGCTTGGGAAGAACCATCTCACAAACCCTTTAAAATTACGGACTTGGCCAAGGAGACTCAGACCTTCCTTTTTTGTACTATAACTTTCTTATTCCTCTGGCTTCTGTATCTGGAGCGCAAAATGTAATATGGAAAGGAATTACTTTCAGTTTCTCAAAGCAGGTATATGAGTATTGTCTCTTGAGCTAACCACAAATAGATTTGGGTTAAGAATGTTCTAATCAGTAACTCAGAGCTCTTTCAGCCCTTGTAGGTTTCCTTATATATGCATTTTTCAAATTCAGCCCTAGATTTGAACTTCCTATGGGAACCACTGAGCAACCACCATTGCCTCCACCAACACAACCACAGCAAAAGGTACATACCTTCACAGCTGCTTCTGTAAAAGTGTGAGCCATTTTCTAAATGCTAAGGGAGTGTTGCACAGTTTATCAGCTTTGCATTTATTTTTCATTAAAAGATGAGGTGGTTTAAATCATTGAATATTGGGCATCTTGTGATGTTGTCATCAGCACGGAAAGGAACACTCCGCATTTTACTAAGGTGTTTAATAGACGGCTTCCCTTTTGTCTAGTCATTTTGAATTGTGGGTGGGTCTGGTTGCCAGATGCAGATGCTTCTGGGACATTCATTATTTGTTGTACAAGCTGCATCAGGGAATCATGGACTCCTCAATATGAGAATGGTGTACAGTAAGGATACACGTATCAGGATATATTGTTTATTGTTGCATTATAGGGCATGGTAACTGATGGTGGATGGGGCTTAAGAGAATGCTCCTATTGAAAGTTTTTTAAACTTGCATTGTGCTTGACCGTCTGAACTGTTCAGCAGTTATGTCATCTGTTATTTTTTTCCTCCTCTCTCAGCAAAATAACAACGCACCATTACAAAGGTCTTCATCCCTCATCCAGTTAACAAGTCAGAACTCTTCTCCCAGCCAGCAGAGGACTCCACAAGTAATTGGAGTTATGCAATCTCAAAACAACAGCATAGGAAACAGAGGTCCTCGGCCCTTAGAGCAGGTGACCTGTTATAAGGTAAGCTGAAGGTTGCGTGTTGTCAGAGATGTTCTGTAGGGAACCGTGCACACCAAATGCTTTCTGGGGCTGGAATATTGACCGGTGAGGCCACAAACATGTTCTTAAGTTTATTCTTTCTGCCAGCTGCATGTTATCAGGTTTGGGCAGAATTCAGGAAATTATTTTTGGGGGGTGGGATTTTAGGTCTTTCTGAATGAGAGAGCTACTGGTTATAAATCCAGATTCAGCTGCAAAAGCCAAAGTCCATTATTTTAATGAATAAACTTGTCTACATATATGCAATTGTTGGGATGCATCCAAATTTAATCAATGCCGGCCCACTGAAATAGTGCAGCCTCAGTTGGTCTTAACAGAGTCCCACTGATTTCAATGAGTCTACTTGGTTTTGTTGGTTCCTTTTAACCTTAGAGAAATGTTTTTCTGATTGACTAGTTTGTCATATGTTTCTTACTGCAAAACCCACCCTGTGCCATTCTGAGTACGCTATTTTTAAATTATAAGCTTTCATACTAAGATTAATTGCCAACAGTCCTATTAGGTTTTTGGAGTGTAAATCTAACACTGCATAACTGATACGTACTGTTGTTTGCCTGCTTGGTTTGTGCTCATCTGCAGACTGAGCATGTAACAGCCAGACAGAAAATTGTGAAAGCAGCTCATATGATTGATTTCTCTTATTCATGCAGTACTTCACATTAGGATTCTGGCCACTAAGCTAGAAAACAGAATTTTTCTTTTGTCACTGGCAACCAGATAGTTCCCATCTAAAGCTTTTAACTAAATGTGTTATAGTTTTGGGTTTTAACATAATTATCTTCTCCCCACAGTGTGGCGAAAAAGGACATTATGCCAACAGATGTACCAAAGGACATTTGGCTTTTCTTAGTGGACAGTGAAGCAACAAACTGTACAGCATTTTTTTTAATATGGGAGCCAAGTTATACTTCATGCCATCTTGAACTGTTCTACCTTTTTAAACATCGATACCAAAAGGACTGGCCAATTGAGAACTTTATTTGGCACCTCTTTTTTTTGCATCTCATTATTTTAAGGGCAGAACTTGGTGGTGTCTTTATTGAGAAAAAAAACGGGGAAGTAGAACATGAAGACAAATATGAAACGCAAACCTCCTTAAATGCAATAATTGGAATAGGCATGTTTTGTTTAATGTTTGATATGGAAGTGTTTTTTTCACCAGTCCTTAGCAATAAGAAGAGGTAAGAAATACCATAGTACAAACCACTCTATCCTACACAGTGGCACCTGTAAGATGGTCTGGCACAAGGGCTTTTAGTAATCAGGTGGAACTAAATTACTTAGCTAGCTGCAACAGTCCAGCTTATGTTCTGCAGCGAGATGGAAGCAGCTTCTTGTAAAGTTCTTTCTGTACACTCTAATGGTAGAAACAAATGTACATATCATGTACATTTGTAAAATGTACATTGTACACATACAATGGTAGAAACAAATGTACATTTTTATCTAACCATGGTAGAAACAAATGTACATTTTTATCTAACCAAAGTTAGATAAAAATGATCAGTATCTTTTTATAGGGCTTACAACAAATCCCTTTATTTTGCAAAAATGTAAATTAATCCCAGCCTTCAGCAAGTGTAAGCGTGGAGGGTTGTATGAACTAACACTGCCTGTTCTGAGCCTATTACTGAAGATTTGAAAAGAGCGTGTCACCATGTTTTCCATGGGTAGAAGGTCTGCCTGGTTTAATGTGATGGTAAGATCTGTTACCATGCCCAGTTGAACTGAGCTTTAGTTCTTGAAACTTTCCACTTTAACTTTGGAAAATGATTCATAAAGGCTTTGCTATTCCCACAGAACTGCTACAGTTGCCTAACCACCTTTAAGCATTTATTTGGTGTTTTCTGTTAAAATGTTCAGATGAAAAAGCTGGACTGTGGGGCGTGAGAGATAAAGCAACATGTGCCTAGCAAGAATGTAAATGGAATTATTGCTTAAGATCCTTAATTAAAATCCTTCCCCCCTCCCCCGGAAACTGCCTTTACCTTTTAAAATGGCAGTTTCATCAGATTTTATGGGGATATTCACTAGAAATAGTACACAGAACACTATTAAGGCTGGAACAATATGTACAAATACCATTATTTTTTAACTGCACAATAAGGATGTGCACATTCCCCCCTCTTGCAATGTTCAAAATCACACTGACAGTAAGGACTTTATTATTGGTCTCATGTACACTTGTAATGCAAGAAGAGAAATCCATACTTAAAGCCAAGCTGCCTTCTGCTGATCTCCCATCATTGATCATAGTAGCAACTTGTATTCTTCCGGGCAGTGAGTGTCAATGATACTTCCTCATGCGTTCAGTCTCTGAATAAGCAAAAGAAGCCAGTTTAATGAAGCTGCACAAACTTTAGTTATTCTTCTATACAGAGTACAGTCTTCATTTAACAGATCTTATGCCATGGCTTACTCAAAAAAGTTAATTAACTGAAATTAAGCAAGTCGCATTAACAGAACAAGTAAGCTCACCCATCAGAAATGAAAAATGCTATAGGCTACTTTTAATAAAACTCTTAGGGAAAACAGTTTACAGGATTTCTAAACAAGAACATGAACCAAATATTTTAAGGAGGGTACTTCAGAGTAGATCTGGCTCCTAATAAATTAATTACTGTCTGCAATTTGAATTGATCAGAAGTTAATGTGTCTTGTGATACAGGTGACACCATTAACTGTACCAAATTACTAGTAACTGAAGAATTTAACTACAAAGTGAAGAGAACAGTTGGACTGAACTAAATAGTAGACCCATATTTATTTTTCAGCTGCAGCTGCCCAGTTGAATCTAGGAAGCTTAGGAGCATGAATGCAATTCAGCTCCCATGTTTTGTCCCAACACCATGCATTCAGAAACCCTCTGTGAAAATTCACTTAGTTACCATGACATTTAAAAATATATTTTAAAGCACAAAATAAAAATGGTAGCCTAAAGTTCTGGGCATAAAAAACTGGGCATTTCATCCATTAAAACATCATCACTAGAATGTGTGTGCTTACTTAAGAATGGGGAACGTGGGATTCCCCGGCTCCCACAATTAGTTCTGTTGGTAGCTGCAGCGTAAGTGTATCGGGGGGGGGGGTGTCCTTCCATTCCTACTCTTACTTATGATTATTTAACCAATGCCCTCTGAGAAGACAGTTCACAAGCATACAAAAAGCCAGATTTTACTTACTAAGATGGGGATAGGACCACATGTAGCTCATGATCACGTAGCCTGTTAGAAGCATGGCAATACCACCAATGCCCGTCTTCTTCACACAGATGTACTTCGTGAAAAATCTCTCCTTAACTAGAGAAGTGGAAAAGTGCACAGCCAATGAATACTGACCAAGCTTGAAGATTTAAAATGGACACATTAAAACATTGGCTTCATGACATGGAAGAAGGAATCAAAGTCAGAATGCGTCTCCAAAAGAGTGAATTGTTACTGTACTCTCCTGTTCTCTCTTTCCTCTGTGACTGAAAAAAATCTCTGCTGAAGCAAGAAAGCCCTGCCTGAAATAGTGTAATGCTGCCAGCTTTGTTATGTGCTGTCAAGTTGCCCCCGACTTATACAGATCCTATGAATAAGTGATCTCCAACATGTCCTCTCAACTGCCCTGCTCAGCTCTTGCAAACCTAAGCCTGTGGGTTTAAGGAGTCGGTCCATCTTGTAATTGGTCTTGATTCCTCTTTTCCTGCTGCCTTTCACAGAGAAAAGCTTTACATGGTGCTATGTAAGAAGATATTCACAGACAGGTTCTGGCTTCTGATTTTCAAACAGCTTCTATTGATTCCTGTCCCCATTTTAGCATATAACTGTGTGGGTATCCCCACCTCACCCCTGAGTTTTGTAGGACACCGTGGGAATTTTACTGAAGAGGAGCACGGTATAAATCCCTTAAACAAATCAATTTATAAATAGCTACAAAGCCTGAAATAACATCTGGTATGAAATGGCAATTTAATGTACAGTTACATAGTTTGCTCAGAAGAAACAATATCAATAGAATTACTCTAAAATTACCATAAGCCCAATACCTGAAGCATTATTTACTGCAGCTTTCTCCAAACTGGTGCCCTCCAAATTATGGGACTAGCAATTCCCACAATCTTTACCCATAATAGCCCTGGGCATTGTGGCTGTGGATGATGGATACAAGCTTGGGGGCCGGTGGCTTTGCATGGAAAGCGATTTCATTACTCATGCCTAGGATGCTTTATAGCAACAGGTACTATAAACCTAGCCACCTCCCAAATACTCACCTGCTATGGAACCATAAACAACCCCTTCTAGGGTGAAATTTCGTGCTGCTAACCAGGATGGCAGCTGCCCCAGTTTAACATCCAGGAGTTTCTGATATTTAATAGGCACTAGGAGAGAAAATGAAAGAATGTAAGGGAGGAAACTGTCACATATCATTGGAGGTCAACATGATCACCTCATTTCTACAAGGAACTGTGTGATATATACATGTTTCTCCCCCTCCTTCCCACCTTTTAACACAGCAAGCATGCAGTGGTATTGAAACTAGCCCAGGTACCCAGTGAGCCTCTGGGCTGACTACCGATTTGACCTTCAATCTCCCTAGATCAGCCTTGCATCCTCTATACATCATGGTGGTTCTCATTTTGATGGAAAAATATGTCGACATGCTATTTGAAAGTTGTGAGGATGAAGTATTTTTCCTTGCATCCACATACCTCCTCAGATCTCTTAGTTTAAATTGCATATTAATAAACTTGAAGAATGCAAGGCATGAAGAGGTGATCCAGAGCTATAGCAGTAGTGGAGCACTGAGAGGTCACATTCATATCTCAGCGTTTCTCCAACTTAAGCTTCTTGTGCTTCATTAATTATGTCATTAAAAAAAAAATCTGAGTTCCATCCTGAGAAAAACAGCAAACCCACTTTTCCTGAGGACATTTCTATGCATTTACAGGCATTCTTTTATAATGATTATTTCTGGGTTAGGAGATACACTGAGTTCCCAAAGTGGAACAAGCCTTAGTCCTGATACAGACTGGACTAGATAGGCATTACAATATTGTTTTAGTTTAGCTTCCCCATGGCATAGCAGCTTGGTTCAAGACTACTATGGACCTGAAACCTTAAGACACCTTTTGTGACTGCTAGCATTCAAAAAGTCACAGCTGTATAAACTGAGCCAGGTAGACTGGAGTCAGAAACAGATAGCACACCTCACTTACCAGAAAACATGAGGATTAATAGTGGCTTTTTAGTATTTTTTTTAATGAAAGTCCTATGCCAGCAGCGCATGTAACCATTGTGTGTACCCTGGCCTTATACCAAAGGTGGACAATTTGCAGCTCTCCAAAGGCTGATGAACTGTGATGGCCTTCCGCCTTAGCTAGCAAATGAAGAAAAATGCTGGGACTTTATTACTGGACTATGTTGAGGGGATTGAATTTTCAACTTGGAAAAACAAATGAGGGCCTTCAGCACCCAGCAATGTGTGTATCATGCTGAAACATGGTCCAAAAGTGTTAGAAGATTAAAATCTGTGGATCACTAGGAACAACTTAAAAGAACAGTATTTTGTGTCCCGCCGGCTAGATAGCTCAGTGAATTAGGTTGGGAGTTCGATTCCCTAGTGTGCCTCCTGGGAGAAGAGCCAGCCTGGGTGGCCTTGGGCCAGCTGCAGAGTCTCAGGGCGCCAAAAAAAAACAACAACAGCAAACCACTTTGGAGTATTCTCTACCTGGAAAACCTTGAAAAAGAGTTGCTGTACATCAGAACTGATGGCACATGATTGTTATAATTTTGTGTCTCAATGAGGTTCTTCCGTGGGTGGGAAACATGAGCCTTTAAAAAAAGCGAAGCTTGTAAATCCCTTTAAGTCTAGCCCTCCTGTAATTATATATACCGGCTCAGTGAGTATAAAGCACTTCTTAGAGCGTATTCTGCAAAACAGCCAGGTTGCTGCCCTGAAGGGCTTACAATATAAAACGCTGACCCACAAAGCACACACGGCGCTCTCTCTCTCTTCAGGCATCCTTGCCTGCAATGGCCTCCGTGATGAGGAGGAGGAGGGAGGAAGCTCCCCAACCCCCGAGACCGGCCTAAAAAGGGTAACTAAAAATAAACAATTGTTTAAACTGGGAATGAGGAAACAGGCCTGGGGGTGTCCTTCCCCCCCCCTTAAAAGCTGCAGGGAAAACAGAGGGGGGGATGTTCGTCCTTGGGGGACCCTTTGGCCTCCATGGGCGAGAGAGAGAGGTGGAGACCAGGCCAGGGAGGGCCTTCCAGCCGGGACCCCAAAAGAGAGGGGATCCTCCCTCCTAACCCCCACCCCACCGCCGCCGGCAAGGGAATGGGAGGCAGAAGGACGCCTCTTGCCCCCCTTTCTGGAGCCCCCCAAGAGGGGCAGCGCCTGAACCTTTCCCCGTTAGGTAGTGTTTTTCGAGGGGAGGGGGGCATTACCTCGTCCCCCCACCCCCTACTCTTCCCCCCCCCCCCACCGGTGACAATGCCGGCGGGTCACCTTGGCGGGTCCCTCCGCCGCCACTTACCCACTTTGTCCGCCATCTTGGCCGTCGCCAAAAAGGGTTCCGGCCTCGCAAGGGCCGCTGGGAGAGAAAAACAAAAGCGCGCATGCGCGCGGGGCCCCGCCCCGGAAGGAGGTCCGATGGGCAGGGGGCGGGGCCACCTTCTGACGGGCAGGCGTCCCTCTTTGTTTCCACGCGTTCCTCGTTAATAAGAGCAAGGCTTCTGCCTCTTTACTTGAGAGTAAACCCAAGGGAAGCCCATGGGGCTTGCTTCCGAGCAGGGGCCTGCCTGGTCAGGGTTGCAGAGTCACTGGTTCCTTTCGAGGAGAAAACCCAAGCTTTCCATAGGGAATTGATAAACACTGTGCGCAAATAACCAACCAAAGAGAGAGGCGTTACATACAAGTATGCAAAGCAAGCAGAACACGTTACTTTTATGGATTACAATTCCCACAGTTTCCAGCTGGGCTGAGGGATGCTGGAACTGACTTTTCCAAATAC
The DNA here is from genome assembly GCA_037013535.1 of Intellagama lesueurii. NCBI lineage: Eukaryota > Metazoa > Chordata > Lepidosauria > Squamata > Agamidae > Intellagama > Intellagama lesueurii. The sequence goes on along the minus strand of JBAJHW010000012.1, from coordinate 17,174,891 downwards.
ATTCCCAAGCTCTGCAAATACATATTCCATGGATGCACTAAAAAAAACCCCAGTTAATAACAAGGAAAATGTCCTAATTTTTTCTATCTATCTATCTATCTATCTATCTATCTATCTATCTATCTATCTATCTATCTATCTATCTATCTGCCCCTTCATCTATCTATCTATCTATCTATCTATCTATCTATCTATCTATCTATCTATCTATCTATCTATCTATCTATCTATCTATCTATCTATCTATCTGTCAGCCCCTTCATCTATATCTATCTATCTATCTATCTATCTATCTATCTATCTATCTATCTATCTATCTATCTATCTATCTATCAGCCCCTTCATCTATCTATCTATCTATCTATCTATCTATCTATCTATCTATCTATCTATCTATCTATCTATCTATCTATCTATCTATCTATCTATCTATCTATCAGCCCCTTCATCTATCTATCTATCTATCTATCTATCTATCTATCTATCTATCTATCTATCTATCTATCTATCTATCTATCTATCTATCTATCTATCTATCTATCTATCAGCCCCTTCATCTATCTATCTATCTATCTATCTATCTATCTATCTATCTATCTATCTATCTATCTATCTATCTATCTATCTATTATGGGATTTTACAGATGGGTTCTGTATGTTACACCTGGTTTTGTTTTGGCTTTACTCAGTGTTTATAAACATTGACTCAATTATGGTAATTTATGTTGGATTTTATTACGGGATGAGCAGGGTGCAGTTTAAAAACAGCTTGAATGCTGCAGATGTTGTGGAAGGATGGGGAATAAAAGTAATACTATATTTTCAATATATGTTTCCAAATGCTGTACAATATAACGCTGACATTATCACCTTATTGACAGTGAGAAAGTTTTTGACAGAGACCAAAAGAGAAAGTTGGTGAAGTGATTGATAAACGACTTGATTCAAGACCATTTATATAACTGAAGTCTCAACTAGAGTAGGCCCATTTGAGTCAGTGGAACTTGTGTGGGAGTTGACTCAACAAATACCCATTGATTCCATGGGCTTACTCTAGTGCAATTTTTTATGTTAAGCAACAGGGTTTTGGTTAGCGAATGACAACTATGGTTCTTCACAACAAGCTATTTCAGAAAAGCCCAGAAGATGTCAGCCTTGTAGTTTAGCAAAGCTGCCAGTTAAGGATCCATGGTACTCAAGAATTAAGAAAAGGATGTGTGGTTCAGGATCACACAAATACAAGGGTTAGGTGATACTTCTATTGAACCACTTTAAAAAAATATCACACAAATTGCAAGTAAAATCACATTTCCTCAGGTTCTGCGTCACCCTTTTGTGGATAGTGCAGAAAAAAAAGTCTGAAAACTTCATGGCAGATGTCCCTGCCAAGTCGGCTGGTATGAATGAAGTGAAACCAGACTCAGGTTGCAAAGTCAGCTGGAGGGCGTGGTCTCAAGCATCCTCCCTTCTAAGCATGGTCGAAATTTTCCATCCAAAACTCCGAACAAAGGATTTGCTAATTACTCCTTAATTTGGTTGGTACTCCATGCCAACCAAATTATTTGGGCACATGAGGGAGAAATTCTACTAGCCCCCCCTTTCTTGGCAGTAAAATTGTAATGGTAATAAATCAAGTAGTATTAAATCAATTAGTTGCCCTTTCATGACACCTTAATTGGGATGCCTAACAGTAAGGCTGATCCCACAGTACAACCTGCTGATTATTTTTTCTGGAGTACTGGCTCCGCATGCTACTGGCTATGCCATGCTGTCCCTTCATCACCGAGCCAATCATCCACCAATGATAAGGAGAAACAGCACCTGTACCCCCCTTTTTAAAAAAAATTCTCACTGGCCCTAAAGACAGAGGGTGTTATGTCTTTTGGACCCCAGTACCGGACTTCCAGAGAACATCTAGTTGTTTCCTCTCCCAAGACAACATGAGGACAGGTCTTCTAGCTGAGATATCTAAAATCACAACTGCTGTGTGTACGGCATTTCCCAGCACTCAAGGACATACAGTCTGTGCATCCTCAGACAACATCTCTTTTTTTCACACAGCGTGTGTCCAGGTTCTGAAAGCAAATTTCTGTCTGGACCTCACAGCATCTTGGGGATTTAAATTCCTATCCCATCAGAAGAAGAAAAGAAAATGAGGAGGAATAGTTGATAAAGACATACCATCATTGAACATATCTGTTTGCTCTAGGCTTGTAAATGTTTAAAAATTACTCTGCCGGAGTAGACAGCATTGCTTACATAAGCTTCACAGACCAATTTTGCCTATTATAGTAGATGCTTCCGTATTAAGTTGTTCATTTCCCCCTGCTTATAAGTTGCGTGAAACTCAGAAGACATCTATAATTTTGAGTTGCTGGTTGCTTAATTTCACAAAGTGGTTTCTCAACCACAAACACACACAAAAAGAAGCCAGAATTCGCTCAAAGAAAATAGACCCACTAATTAGCAATCTTTCCTTAAAATGTACAACTGCAGGCAATGGCTAGATAGATTCTAGTCTACTCACACTCTTCAAAATACAGGGCAATGGCAACAGCCACTACGTCTCCCATGGAGGAAACTGGATATCTCCTAAGATGTTCCTATGTTCCAGAGATTTTTTTGCTGCAGGGACTTCATATTATGGGGATGCCATGGAAAAAGCCTCAAAAGGTTCAAGTTATAATTGCATTACAAAATGGCTAAAACTGAGTTAGATATTTTCAAAGAAGTATCCACAACCTGGCATGTGTATAAACTGTCGTTATGTGCCGTCAAGTTATGGTGACCTTATAAATGAGAGATCTCTAAAATGTCCTGTCTCCATCAGCCCTGTTCAGCTCTTCTAGACTCAAACCTATGGCTTCCGTTAAGAAGCCAATCCATCTCATATTTGGTCTTCCTCTTTTCCTGCTGCCTTCTACCTCTCTCAGAAACATTGTGTTTCCCGGAGAATCTTGTCTTCTCATGATGTGTCCAAAGTAGGACAGCCTCAGCTTCAACATTACTGCCTTCAGAGCAGGCCCACTATCCTTCTCCAGTGGAGGAGAATGTCCTTCTCATTGAAGAAAGACTCAACTGCCAGTAGAGTGGACTTTTGTACATGGACTAGGGAGGTTGGTGGCCATCTTGTTTTTCACGTTAGATACCAAAAAATCTTGACGGTATACATGAGGATTAATACTGACTCTCTGTTGCTCAAGTTGCAGGGAAGAAAATGCTTCATGATGTTCTGGTGGATCTGTAATCTTTCATGGTTGCTTGAAACACACAGTCTTTGGAGAAGTTGTAGGACAGCTTGACAATTGAGTTGTGTCCATCTTCCCATCTTTTGAACATGGCTCTTTGTGGAATTCTGTGTACACAGCTATTCCCCCCCCCTTTTTTTTTGTTTTGTTTCAGGAACTGGCTAGCCTGAGGGGCAATTATCCATTAATAGCAATTTCTTTCAGAAGGGGCAATCTCTGTTCCTTGAGGAAACAGCTATTTTCAGCCAGGCCTGCTCCTGAGGAGCTGCTATTTTTAGCAATTTCTATTTTGGAAGGATGTGGGGGGACAGCTTATTCTCTCAAAACCCCTGGCCTTAACCAAGCTCTAATGCTAGTAGCGAATGCCTCTCAGACAATGAGCCATTGCTTTGGACAGATTAGTGGCCTGGAGGAGGTGGTTCTCTTACCATGTACATAAAGCAACAAGCCAAGCAAGGCTAATGGCATGGATGGAGAAGGCTTATGGGGCACTCTTTCCTAGGTGTGCAATTGTTCCATGGCTTCCATTAAGATGATCACAGGAATATGTGCTCTGCTGAAAAGGGACAGAGGCCCACTTTTCCTTCCGGCATTTTCCAAAGTAGGGCTGTGTTCCAAATTTGGAGAAACCCCAAATTCTGAGTTTAGTCAGTCTGATTTGGAACAATATGTATGAGTCCGGAAGCAGAATGGTTAGAAAGATGCAGGGCAAAGCGAAGTGGATTTACAGATCAATTCGTACCTAGAGCATACATCGAATCAGATGGGATCCAAATTGCTTTAGCCTGCTAGGTTTTTTAAAAAGTAACTTTAAAGGTGCCTAGTACACAAAGCCTTGACATCGGGCAGGTTGACTTTCCTTGCTAGGGTATGTCTTGTGTCTGAATTTCACACCTGTCTGTGCAAATCCAGAAATGCTATAGCCATTTGAGTTTTCTAATGGTATTCAATGCCTTGACTTTTGCCATTTTACAGATTGGTTTGGATCTGGGGCACAAATTACTCCAGAGAAACCAGAACATGTTCTGAAGCTCTGAACAGCCGCCCTAATTGAATTAAGGCACCCATACCTTGCACTTTTCCAAAGCATAATTGCTTAATCCCACCATTCAAGTTCGTTTCCTTCACCTCTGCAAGCATTCCCATGAAACTCCAAATCCATTCCTTTGAAAGATTTGTGGCTTTTTCTGTTTCTTCTGATTTTGGTCCGATGAACACAGTAACAGAAGGAAGCAAGTGTTTCTCAGCTATAGTTCGAAGGGGTCTTTTTCTAGGTCTGGAGGGCAAGACTGAAGTCTAAAGCAATGGTTCTCATCCTTGGCTCCCCAGAGGTTCTTGGACGAAAACTCTAAGAAACCTTCACCACTACCAGGGATGGCCAGGAATTCTGGGAGTTGTAGTCCAAGAACATCTGGGGAGCCAAGATTGGGAAGCACTGGTCTAAAGGGATACTCAAGAAAATGCCTTTGGTGGCTTCACACATGGTGGGATGGTTCTTACCTATAGATTCATTATGACCAAGTTTGAGCATTGCGATTTCAAATGACGCTCTGATATTCCCTGGAAAATGGACGTAGAAAAACAACGTTTTGCTTGTGAGTGGAGATTTAAAATGATAGACAGAGGGAGTTGTCCTTTTGAACATCCGTTAAATTTTTAAAAAAAGTTTAATTCAGTCTGAGAACATGTTGTGTACTCCTCCAGAGCATTGGTTGAGTTTATGATTAACTGGCAGATTAGTTTAGCTAGTAGATGCCAGCGGCTTGCATTTTAATTGTCACTTGTAGGCTTCTAGTCTCACTAATGTGGTATCGGGAAGGTTAAACTGTATTCCCCTCACTTTCATTGGTGTATGGATAATGATTTTATATTGGTTTTCATACGTCAGCTCTTCGTGATCTTAGTACATTTATATTAACTGCTGTCTTATATGGTCACCTAGGGTGAGTAGAAATTAATCCTCAAGTGAGGAAGCAGGAATGATTTTATAAATTATACGTGAGTGGTGTTTTTTCTTTTCTTTTCTGGATCTGCTGTGAAATCTGGCATTTTTATGAGAAGAAGGACAGAAACAGTTTTGTGTGTGTGAAATCTGCTGCTTGTTCTGATGTTTTCCTTTCCGGCCGAGCCTCTTGAATCTGCGTCAGAAGACAGTGGAGTCTTTTCCCAGCGGACGGCCGTGCTGTGGATGAAATAGATCTGGAGGCCTCTGGCTCTGTTGTGATTTAGCATTGCATCCAGATGTTTTATTGGAAAGCTACATTTGGGAAAACTCCAGCTGAACGTCTCTTCCAAAGAAATATCTGGCTGAGGCAGGATATTACAAATGAAAGAGAGGGAAGAGAAATACGTAATCCAGAAAAGGGGGGGGGGGGAACCAGGAACATTTTTTAGCAGGTAAGGTAAAGGTAAAGGTTCCCCTTGACATTTAGTCCAGTCGTGTCCGACTCTAGGGGGCGGTGCTCATCCCCGTTTCCAAGCCGTAGAGCCAGCGTTTGTCCGTAGACAGTTTCTGTGGTCACGTAGCCAGCGCGACTAGACACGGAACGCCGTTACCTTCCCACCGAGGTGGTACCTATTTATCTATTCACATTTTTACATGCTTTCGAACGGCTAGGTTGGCAGGAGCTGGGACAAGCGACGGGAGCTCACTCCGTTCCGTGGATTCGATCTTACGACGGCTGGTCTTCTGACCTTGCAGCACAGAGGCTTCTGTGGTTTAACCCGCAGCGCCACCACGTCCCCTTAGCAGGAGGCTGGGCTAAATCTCACCATGGTTGCAAACCAAATTGCATTTGGGGTCGCCCAGTTACAGGATACCAGCCGACACCCCAGTGGATATCTGTGCTTTTTGGGTCTCTGGGCAAGGCGACACTAATATCAGGATGAGCAGTGCTAAAACAGGAGCTAGTTTAACCTTTATGTGTGAGGCAGCTCTAAAACCTAGGTAACCACCTCCACCGATCTCACTGGCTCAGGATGAAGGTGTTTGCATTAAGGATGGGATTTTTTTGAGACAGTACAAATCTCATTATTCTCCATTATGGGAGTTCTACCTGAGAGTCAGACACTTTACAGACAGCTCAATGTGGCTCACCCAGGCAAAGGATCTAGATTGGCCTAGCTCCCAGAATACTCCAGACATCTGAGGGTTGTAGTCCAAAATCTTAGATCTGCCCACTTGTACATAAAGCTCATATTTACAGTCCCTCTTACTACTCCCATGCTCATATTTATAGCTTGTGGCCAGCGGTCCATGAGCAAACCTATCAATGAGCAAACTCGGTCCACAACGGTGCAATTAATTTTTGGCATTCGCTGGGCCTGCGAAGAGGAAATGCAATGTACAAAAACAAATTTAACAAAAAATTCAAGGGGAACTATTACTTTCACCTTGATGTCTGTTGATACATCACCTGCATGTTTACAGAAATAGTTTTTAGGTGCGGCATCCTAATTGGGAACATTGAGAAATAAAGACCTGGTTTACAATGGTTTGCCTTGTGATCCTTGCCCAGGAACCGATTAGCTTGTAAACTTTCTTCAGAGCAGAAACTGCTCCAGTCTTTTGATGCCCCTGGGGCTACTTTTCGGGAGCCTCCCCTGGATTACCCAGTGTGGTGTAGTGGATACAGGGGCACACTAGGACTCAGGAGGGCTGGGAAAACCCTTAAAACAGGTTGTCATAAGTCAGAATTGACTTGATGGCATACACACACAAACTGATATTCTACAACTTATGCAGTAAAGCATTATGTGGTAATGCCTATGAGATGAAATTGTTTGCTGGGTCTCGTTGCTAAATTTTATTCTTATTTTTACCGTTTACAGGAAGGATCTTATAATTGGATTATAGCCTTTCTTATATATGTGATGGTTGTCTATACTGAGGTGTGCGCCATTCCGGGTCCCTTCGGAAGAAAAAAACGGCATATACATAAAAATAAATAAATAAAACAAACAATCCTTTAATGTAGGACCAAGTCTCTAAGGTGCCATGAGACTTCCTTTCAGGGGCTCTGAACGCTGGTCACCTCTCCCTTTGCCATGCACTGCTGTCCCATGAGCTCTGTTCTTCTGGCCTTTGGTCCTGCGCTCAGCGCTACCTCCATCCTCATCACTCAGAGAGTCTAGCAAAAAGAACAGGCTGATTAGAAGGAGGAAAGACTCCGATAACACTGTGTTCCACTCTCCAGTGCCTAGTGTGACATTTCAATCTTTTAAACATCTGTTATATCATTCCAGGAGCCTCATATTCCGTTGCAGCCAGGGCGAACGCTATTTTAATCCCCAATCATTCATCATTGGACCTTTTCCATCTCTCTCTCTCTCTCTCTCTCTCATTCTGTTTTCACTCTCCTCCTCCTTCTCTCCATCCCGTCTGCTGTCCTGGAGGCATAGATCTGGAAAACAAAATTCCAACTTTGAAAGGCACTGGAAAGGTCAACGGAGGAAGCACATCAACAAAGCAGGTGTAAAATGAATATATTATTCCAGTGATGATCCTCAAGGAAGGAAAACACGGGAGGTTTCCTTGGTTTTGTAAGTAGAAACAGGCTGAAGAATTTAGTCATGGGGGTAAATATCATTTGATTTGTAGACTTGTGTTTCTGGGCCGTACCTCCCAGAATTCTGCCTGGAGAATTCGTGGAGATGAAGTCCAAAAAGCCTCCAAAGTCTCATTGCTAGTGTCTACCAGGGGACATCATGACCCAGAATCTTCCTGTGATGTGGAAAAGATGCTGTAAACACAACATTTTCAAATAAAGCTAGCAGTATTAAGAAGCCCATCACTCCATAGCAGAGCACAGACTATATGCATCCTAGGTTCATTTGTGGATAAGACAAGCTGCAACCTTAGGCAGCTGCTACTAATCAGGCCAGGCCAACCTTCACCAACCATAGCACCCTGTAGTTGTGCTGGACTACAACCCAACCAGTGTGAGTTGTGGTCCAGCACATCTGTAGGGGGCTAGGCTAGGGGAACACAATGTAGATAATATCAAGCGGGCTGGATCAGTAGTTTGTATCAAGGGGCAGCTCCTTGCTTTAAATAAAAATAAAGAACAACCTTTCCTCTTGGAGGGTTTACAAAGCTTTTGCTGACTACTTCTTCCAAAATCCCCAGCCAGCATGGCTTGACTGTGCTACCTGTGGGTTCTGGGAGCTGCAGTAAAAACCAACCAACAACAACAACAACAACAACAACAAAAACTACTGTGGAACTCTTCCAAAATCTGAAAGATGTCTAATCTCTGCCATCAAGGAAAGAGACTTCATGACTCCTGTCCTGCGTTAAGGTATGGCAGAGTATCTGCCGGGTTCGTCACTTGGACATCAGGCTGTATTCCAGACATGTGGCATTAGCGGAAAAGGACAACGCCGTTCTGATAGCTGTCAGGCTCGACCATGAGGGTTGCTTCCTGTAATTTTATCTTGTGACAAGGAAAGGAATCACAAGAGTTCTTCCTTCGATATAGCAGGGGGTGATTTGAAAGAGCAATAACCTAGGGCTGAGCCAAACAGACCATCTGTTCCTGCAAAGGTACCAGGTTCAGCGCTGATGGTTCTAGTGTTTTTCATGCCATCCAGATGACACGGGTCTTGATCTGAGATCTTCTGTGTTTTTTTGGGGTGGCTTCCAAGGTGTTGTGGTTTTTTGGTCCCTCCTCAAGGCATTGTTTATTTTGTTCCCGGTTTTGTTCCAGGTGGGTGGGGGTGGAGACTACTGCTATGGGTGGTTTTTTTTTTAAAGCTTCTCTGCTTTAGAGACAGGTCTCTAGTTGTCTCGTGTGCTCCCAGAGGCATCTGGTGGGGCCACGGTGAGAGACAGGAAGCTGGACTAGAGGGGCCCTTGGCCTGATCCAGCAGGGCTCTTCTGATGATCTTATGCTGCTGCCTATCGCTGCTGATCCTAGAAATACAACCTCCAAAGACCTTATATACAATCTTCTGATATACTGATTGATTTACCTACTGCATTTATTTGCTTGCCATTTCTATTTGGAAGAATCCCCACAGAAGCATAAAAGATAAATGAGAGCTCACAAGGAATACCAAATAAACAAGCTGGACCTGCAACACATTTTTGCAGTCTTGTCATCTTACCCCCGAAGATGAGCACTACTATTCAGAATTTCAGCTAAGCAGAACATGAGTCTTTTTCTCAATAAGCAAATACCAGCTCCAGAAGAAGGATTTGTTAGGATTATTTGTATCTCATAGTTTGCTCGCAGGATGCAGTGATCTAGTGCTGTGTTTGTGACTCTTGAAGAGAAATGACTCATCTGGAGACTGATAATAAGGTGAAAGACGGCCAAAAATGTATGGTTGCTTTCTTAAGGAAAGTAAATCCCCTTGCACTGGCATCTATTGTTTGCAGGATTTGCTTCTAGTAAAAAAGGGGAAGTCACATGCTGTCACCTTTTTCTAGCAGGGAGAAAGAAGAAGGAAGTGACTTCAGAGAAGAAGAGGTAAGAGAGCCTGAGCTAATCAATCTAAACATGGATCTAGAAAGGAGGAGTGATGGACTATCTGTGTGCTTGTTACACATATGGTTACACTTACACATTGAGAGAGAGAGAGAGGGTTCATCTTACTTGCTTTGTATATTAGTGCTCTGTTCTAGCAGGGCTATACCATGGGAGGAAAAAGGTTCGCAACGGCCAGATAGAAAGGCTACAACACACTCACGTGGTTACTGCCAGGTGACACACGGCAGCTAACAATGACCATGCCAGCCGAAACAGTGGAGGCTGATGATTTCAGTTTCGTTCTGGGCCCAGGTGAGAAATCCCACTCCTAGAAGAGGTTCAGCACCTTAGTTAGATTTTATTTTTAAAGTTTGGATTAAAAGCCAGAGCAAGTGGAGGAGTTGTTGTCTAAACCTGCAGTGTTTCCAAGATCTGGTTATACTTTCCTTATAAACAAAAAGAACAAATGATAAGGCTATGCGTGGTCTTGTCACTACATGCTTCCACGCTCTGTTGTCTTCTTCCCCCCCGCTCACCTTGCCTTCTGTCGAGCGCTCCAGAGCTTCTCTGAAATCTCATGACAGGGCAGAGAAGGAGGATTGGCAGGTCCCACATGTGTGATTCTGAGTCACCCATGTTACGGATCTCCATTGTTAGGGATGACTTGGAGCTGCCTACAGACGCCTCACAGAACAATGCTGAGGTGCCTAAAAAGCTCTGAAGACTTTCTCTCATTGCTATCGTTACAACCGGCAGCTAACAGTAATTAAATCAGTCTTCAGAGCTTTCCCCTCCCACAGCTCCAGAGATTGTATAATGAAAGTTAACTCCCTATGGTTAGGAAGGAGAAATAAGGTGAGGGTTTGGTATTGCTGTTTATTTGCTTATTTATCGCAGTCTAATGTTGTTATTGTGACTTTGTTCGAGGCAGTGAACATGGTCCTGTCCCCTATTTATAGCCTTATAAAACTCTGTGGTTTGGGCTGAGAGGTAGTGACTGACCAGGATGAGCCAGTGAACCTGATAGCTGAAGGATGATTTGAGCCCTGGGTTTCCTATTTCTAGCAAAATGCTGTAACTATGGAGCTGTTCCAGGATCAACCCCAGTTTCGTGGCTGAACAGAGATTTGAACCACGACCTCTGTCGTTCCGGGACAAAACAAGAAAAGACGCTGATTGTGAATCTAGAAGCAGTGCTCTGACAAATACAGAAAGACATCTTATGGTAGAAGCATCTTACAAGCCAAAGCATGACGGTTTATTAGAATGTAACCATTGGGTTTCTTTGCAGCTATGATAGCAGAGATAGAGAGAAAAGTGTTGCTTGAGGGGAAAAGCTGTAAGAGCAGGAAGCACACATTTCCCTGAAAGTTTTGCTATTATCCCCAGATAATAATATTCTAACTACTACACTGCCCTGGGAATGAGGATGATGTTCATAGGTTACTCCCGACTCTAGTGCTGCCAGTCTAAACATATTTTTTAGAAGTAGCTTTGTACTCAAGCTAATTATGTATTTTTCTATTTTTTTCCAAACAAGAAAGAACAACAACAACAAAACACTGCCCTGTTACTTCTCAACAGAATCTAAAAGAGCGAAAAGGAAAGGGATTAAAGACTTTCCAAACTGTAATACAAAAGCAACTTTGAAAACTCAAGAAGTAGAAACACAAGAAGTGTTAACAGAGTACCTAGAAGAGAAAAATAAGGGACAGTGGCCATTATATGCTGATATATGCCGCTATGGGTTTTAGTCCGAACTTGAAGGGAAACTATCCAAGGTGCCAAACCCTATCCCCAGAATAGGCTCAGAATCTTGAATAGTCCTTTGAAAGTTTGGACCCAAACCTGGTACAGCAACACCACATCGCTTGCCCCCGCTTGTCCCATTGCAGACACCAAACCCACCTTGATAAGTGTTTTGTGTACTCCCTTTCAAACTTTTCCCTTCCTTTCCATTAGCTTGTCAATCAGCAGGTTACTGTTTTGCTGAGCGCAGTGTGTCCAAAGTGCGCCGTCATTGCCCTTATTGTCACAATGACCCCATCATTTGGGGACATCTGATTGCCCGTGATCCCCTGGGCAACATCTATTTTTTTTTCTCACAACCCCTTAGTGCCCCTGTTCTTCTAATAAAATTTTAATTTCCTTTTCTTCCTTTAGTAGTTCCTTTTTCTTTCCTTCAGGCTGTTCAGCCTGACACCTCTTTCCTTCATTTGTCAACTCCAGAGAGGCACAAGCGTTGCAATGTTGGACTGAGGTGGGGGTCACAAACTGAGGCCATGAAGCCCTTGCTCCCTCTTGGAGACATTCAACTTTCTTTCATCCTCTTAATGGAGGGCAAAGCCCTTTAGCGCCGGCCCTACCAGTAGGTCCCCTGAGCATGCTGCCTCAGGGAGCAGATATTGGAGGCCCCATTTTGCTAAGCAATGTGGAAAAATACTCCTAAATTCCTCATTCGGGAGGAAGCAAATCACTCACATGCAGAGAAAGCACAGGAGGTCTGGATAGTTGGGGGGGGGGGGGAGTTAAATGACCGATGCTTCTGATTCTTAAAGTCCTGTGCAAAAATCGCCCTCACAAACACAAAACTGTTGGCTGAGTTCGACAAAAACGGTCTGGTCTTCTTGCAGCCAGCTAGAAGATGTTGGGGTTTCCCCCTTTTTGTGCACAAAAAAAATAAAAAAAATTAAAAATGCACAGATCAGTAAGGATGACACTCTTATGGTTAGGTATTAAGCGAAGCATTTGTTCGATTTTCTGTTTATCTCATAGAGTATGCCGAAATAACTTGGCTGGCTTTGAGTATTCACACACATTGATGTGGGAGTGATTTCCCCCCGGAAAAGGCGGCATTTTTAAAACATGTTCCAGGTGGTCCCTGCGGCCTTTTATGCTGGATGGATGTTGGAACACTTCTGTGACATGTGCTCAGAGAGATACCGGCGTTTCTCTTCTCCTGGGCCTCAGTCGGCCAAATGTCTAGGGACGGCCCTGCCTCCAACTTTTCTGGAGGGTGGATTATCGGCTGTCTTTGCCTTACGGCTCACTCATCCGTTTGTGTTTGCTTGTTAATTTCTTTCTCCCACAGTGGAGGAGCGGGGAGGCGTACATGAAAAGACATCTTCCCGTCACCCAGCCGATGCCACGATGAAGACCGTGATAACCTCTTGTGTGGCGGGTGGCAAGATGCTCCTCAATAATCCCTTTGCATGATTTTTTTTTTTTGGGGGGGTGTTCTTGCCCTTTCCTGCAGAGCACAAAGGCACCTCAGTTCTCCTCACCCGAAGGCACTTGTTGCTGGCTTGCTGATTGATGCTTCTGATGAGGAGTGTCAGTCAAAAGGCGGCTGATGTTTTCAGCATCTCGTAGATGTACCAGTGGGGAAAGGGCAATGGGTGGATAAGTGACTCATCCTGACTCTTCTGGAGAAAAAAGCCCAGAGACAGCAGCAAAAAGACACACATATACAGACACACAATGGCTGTGAAGGAGTGCCTTCCTTTCCAGCTTCATGGCAGAGCTCACAGAAGAGGAACATGGGGGATTTTTGGGACTACAACCTCTCAGAAAACCCACAAGCATTTATCACCGTTCATACAACTGCAGGGCCGGCCCTATTCTTAGGTAGAAAGAGGCGTCAAATGGGGAGGTGGAGTTTCAGACAAGCTGTGTGTGTGTCTGGTGTGGAGATTTGTTCTGGGCTGCATCAGTGGTTCTGTTGCCCTCAGGTACAGTGCAGGATACGACCCCATCCTCACTGCCGAAGGGAAAGGCAGGTGCCTGAATGGTGAGCGCTTATACCTGGAGTGGGGGAAGGGGATGTCATCTTGGCCTCCGGCAGAAAATGTCTTGGGACGGCCAGGAGCAGAGAAGTAATTTCACAACCAGTCAAAGGACTCAACAATTATTTCACAACCCCCTTTCTAATAAACGTACAATAATAATTACATCCCGTCAAGTCAATTGAGACTTCTGGTGACCCTTTTCAGGGCTTCCCAGGTAGAGAATATGCAGAAGTGGTTTCTCATTCCCTTCTTCTGGGGGGCATCCCTGGGATGGTGCAGCTTGCCCATGGCCACCCAGGCTGGCTCTTCTGGGATCCACAGCCGGGAATTGAACCCCCAACCTCTGACTCCACAGCCAGGCACCTAAACCCTCGAGCTACCCAGCCAGCTAAAGATAATAGACCCTCATTTTCCTCATCTTTGTCTTTTCTCATGACATTTCTGTGTGGCAGATGTGTTCATTTATCGGTCTTTTATTCTCCCCAGTAAATCTTCTTCAGTTTTTTTTTTGGGGGGGGGGGAATGATTAAAGCTTCTTGAATCCTCTAGGCACCATGGCCACTGATAGGGGGATTATGGGTTTTGCGATCTGCCAAATAACTTTTCCAAGTTCTAACAGGGACAACATGGAATGCATCTGTTGTCAGCATCTGCTGAGGCAGAAGCTGGTTTTTGCAGTATCTTTCTTCATATTTCTAAACATATTTTATAGTGGGTGGGAACTGGGGATGAACATGGTTACAGATGCTCATTTTTTAATAATAATAATAATAATAATAATAATAATAATAATAATAATAATAATAATAATAATAATAATAATAATAATAATCCCAGAATCCCCCAGACAACATGGTCATTGTTCATAGGAAAACAAAGGGAGCTGCCTTCTATAGTGTCAGACTCTTGGTTCATTGAGTCCCAGCATTCTCAATTCCGATGGGCAGTCATGGTTCTCCTAGCCCTGCCTAAAGAGCCTCGGTAAGCCCTGCTTTATGTCTGAACTCAGACAAGGTTAGATGTGTTCAGGATTGCATGGTAGTCCCAAGGTGATGGAACCGTGCCTCAGAAAGTAAATCTCCCAGAGTTTGGCCCAGCAAATTTTCCTGGGCTGAAGCACCCATCAGCCATAGACCAGAGGTGGTGAATCCACTCTTGACTGTTACTCTGAACTTTGAAGGAGACGTCCAAGGTGCTGAACCTATTCTGAGGACAGTGTTCAGCGCCTTGGAGACCTCCTGTAAAGTCTGGAGTAAAACCCAGTGCGGTGTTATTGTCTCCATGAAACTGGGCTCACCACCTTCAATTGACTCAAAGTTTAGGTTGTCAAAGAGTGGCAAATGGCAGAGAGAACACTGATTGGGTTGCTCACTGGGATATTGTGAGGATAAAGTCAGGGAGAGGAGAACTCGAAGGAAGGAAGGAAGAACGGAAGGATGGAAGGACAAATGAACGAACATAGAACTCTGCCATCCAGGGTTGGCCTTACCATTAGGCAGAGTGAGCTGGCTGCCACAGATGGCAGATTCCAGGTGACAGGGCAGTGGTGAACTATTGGAAGTCTGAGCTTTGCGTTCTTCATAGCTGAAGACCTGTTCTTAAGCGGGCCTGTGAACTCCAGGAGAAGCAGGACACGCAGCCGCATCATCTGTATGGAAGCAAGGCTCAGGTCCTTTTCAATCCCTGTAGTCTGGCCAAGGAGGGGCCATCTTCTCAGTCACCTCTAGAGCAGAGTGACTTGGGCCGGGCAGCCCTGCCATAACCTTGTCTCCCCCCCCCTCTTGTTTTTTGCCTTGTTTCCTGGGAGGTCAGAAGAAGATAGGAATGTCTTTATCGCCTGCCACGGATAAACATCTGTGATCTCCTGCTGTCGTTGGTCTATCAGTTGTGACAGGCTCAGAACCTTCTGGAAGATGTGACGTGCCTGTGGAAACAGAGGTGCGCGTTTCGGCATTTGTAAATGGAGCCTTCTTTCCTCTTTTGCCTCAGGGCACTGCTTGTCCCAGCAAAGCCCTCAGGAACCGGCCGGGGTGTCAGAGCCGGGGAAGGTGAGAGAATGAACCTCTGATGACAATATGGTCTGAGGGCTTGTCTCAAAGTGTGGGGAGAAAGGTTCCTTTTTAAAATGACATTTGCAAAGCTCCTCCAAAGACAGTTGGGCACGTGGCTTCATAGAATCATGAAGCTGGAAGGCCATCAAGTCCAACCCCCCCTGCTCAATGCAGGAATACAAATCAAGGGGTATCTGCCAGGTGCTTGTCTAAGCATCTCTTGAATGCCTCCAGTGTTGGAGCGCTCACCACTTCTCAAGGTAATTGGTTCCACTGTCTTACTGCTCTAACAGTTAGGAAGTTTTTCCTGATATTCAACCAAAATCTGGCTTCTTGTAACTTGAGCCCATTGTTGCGTTTCCTGCACTCTGGGATGATGGAGAACAGATCCTGCCCCTCCTCTGTATGACTACCTTTCAAGTATTTGAAAAGTGCTATCATAGCTCCCTTCAGTCTTCCTTTCTCAAGGCTAAACATGCCCAGTTCTTTCACTCTTTCCTCATAGGGCTTGGTTTCCAGCCCCCTGATCGTCTTGTTGCCCTCCTCCAAACTGACTGGTATTATATAACAGATACAAGTTTTAACCAAAAACCTAAATTTCTGTTCAATTTTGGACAGTACGTATGCTGTTCCTAATATTGCCATTTTTTAAAAGCTCTGATGATGTTATTTCCGGAATCTGCAGCTGTTTATAACACTGTGTGAAATTTCTTTACATTGTTCCCAAAGCCCCAATGACTAAGGGGACCTCCGAAGTGTGTTTCATCCACAAGTGAGATGTTTCGATTGCCAGATCTTTATATTTTATTAATTTTTCCAATTCTTTAGCTTCAGCTCTGGCATATGATGATGGTGGTGGTGGTGGTGATGGTACTTTACTGCTCAGGTCGATTCTGCAACCTGCAGTTTGGTGATTTTTAGAAGACAATTTTGCACTGATTGGTTGTTTTCCCTGGCAATTCTGAGCTTTATGAAAAGCCATTGGTTCTCCTTCCTGTCACTTTATGAACAGTCGGACAACGGATGTCTTTCTTGATAATTTAGGTGACTCTCATAATGGAATTCAGGGCTGCAACGCCCCTTCCCTTTCTTCCCAACACCTTCATCAATTACAGGAAGATATTTTTAAAGTTTTTGGAATATCCATTTTGTCTTATTATTTCTTAATAGGCCCTACGAAGAGGATGAATAATTAAAAACCCATTTCCTTCAAGTAATTTGGACCTAAGTGACAGAGGAAAAGAAGCGTCTGAGGCCATCGAGAAACCTGTAAACTTCTCTCCCTGTGGTCTTCCGATGCTGCTTAATTCCTCTCTATACCGTTGTTTATTTGATTTCAAATGCACAGCAGGGCTTTGTGTGCAGAAACCTGCCAACATCTGGAATTCCAGATGAGAAAAGCAGTTTCAAAGTGCAAGGACCATATTACTGGCAAATTTCTCCCTCACATACACAATACCTGACTGTTTATCTGATTCTTTGGAAAAATATAAAACAGAAGAAAGTTAGGGGCATTTGAGAATTTTAACTCTCTGTCTCTCTCTCTCTCTCTTTGGTAAGAATTGTCCAGATTTTTCAAGTGCCTTCAGAAATTCAGGGGAAAGACCTTGAGATTAAAAAATAAATAGATAAATCCAAATAGGAATAAAAATGAAGCTTGAAAAAATCTTTGGCCATCTAGCTTTGAGCACTTTGCTTTTCAAGGTTGGGCTTTGAATCCCTGTTTAATAACAGGCATACATACATAAATTTCAGGCTGGTAGGATCTATTTTGGTGTGGGTTTTTTCCCCCTTCTTACTCAAACGTAGAGGTCCACAGATTGCAACTAAATACAGAAGAATTTTGGGGAGAAGAGGAAGGTGGTTGAATAAGGCACATCCTATAGGGTTATATATATATATTACCCGAATGCATGGCTCCTGAGATGGAATGCAATAGGATGTGCCTTATTCAACTACCTTCCTCTTCTCCTTTTGGGGAGAAGAGGAATATATATATATTTAAAACTAAATCTTAGTTAGCAGAGATATGGAGGTTCTAATAGTTTAATTGAGAAGGGAGGAGCGGTTGTTGTTGTTGCTGTTGTTGTTGTTGCTACTGTTAAATTGTTTAACATCAGAAATCTTTGCTGGCGAGTTGCAAACCAGGAATCTCCCTGGAGACTCCAAGCCACTTCCTGTCCTTAATTCAAGACAGGGGTGGGGGAAGAAGCGGACCACCAGATGTTGTTCATGGACTCCAGTTCCCATCATTCCTGACGATCCATCCTGCAGTGGTGAGTGGACGGTGGGATCCAACAGCCTCTGGGGGAGGTGACATG
The DNA here is from genome assembly GCA_037013535.1 of Intellagama lesueurii. Classification (NCBI taxonomy): domain Eukaryota; kingdom Metazoa; phylum Chordata; class Lepidosauria; order Squamata; family Agamidae; genus Intellagama; species Intellagama lesueurii. Next base: position 17,157,010 of record JBAJHW010000012.1, on the reverse strand, counting down.
CTCCTCAATCTTGATCGGACACCACCAAACCATATTGTATGCTTTATGATATTAAATGTTTCTGTATTTGTTTTCATCCCAAGCCAGAGTCCTTTGTGAGGCATCAGACTCACTGGGGGGGCTCAGGGCGTACACTCTCTCTCCTCGCAGCGGGATTGGGAGGACACCTAGCCTGCCTCATAGGGGCGTTGTGAGGATAAAGCAGGGAGGAGGAGAACCATATACACCGCTGGTGGATAGCTACGTGGCTTAGGTCGAAGCTAAAAGTTGGGAGTTCGATTCCCCACTGTGCCTCTCTGGCAGGGTCTGGACTTGATGATCTATAGCAGTGGTCCCCAACCTTGGGCCTCCAGATGTTCTTGGACTACAACTCCCAGAGGCCTTCACCACCACATCTGCTGGCCAGGATTTCTGGGAGTTGAAGTCCAAGAACATCTGGAGGCCCAAGGTTGAGGACCACTGATCTATAGGGTCCCTCCAGCAATGCAGGGCTTAGATGATGATGATGATGATAAGAGGAAATCATCATCACCATGTGCCACCAAGTCTATTCTGATTCATGGTGCCCCTTTTCAGGGTTTTCAGGTAGAGAATACTCATTTACCCTTCCCTTCTTCTGGGGGGGGGGTGCCCTGGGACTGTGCAGTTTGCCCAAGGCCACCCAGTCTGGCTCTTCTTGCAGGAGGCACACTGGGGATTCGCACTCCCAACTCCCAACTTTTGGCTCTGCAGCCAGAAACCTAAACCTCTGAGCTATCCAGGAAAAGCAAGCTGTAAATAGAACAACAGCAACAAAATAGAATGACCGAAACATTTAATTCAGGCATGAAAACGTTCACCAACATGCAGGATAACTAAAGTGCGTTCAACAGCTCCTGGATGGCAAAGATGTGTCCAAGATCATCAGGCTATTTATGCTCCCAGTGTTTTCCAACTGGGCTGTGGTTGATTTCTCTCTATCCAGAGGGCAGCCATCCAAAAGGGAGAGTGAATTCCGGTTCTTTGGCCTCGGCGGCTGTTTCTATTCTCTCCACCCTGTCCGGCCCGAGCTGCGGAAGTGAGCGGCCGTCTCTTCCTGCCTTCTCTTGCAACTGTCTTGGCAGAAAAGGGAGCCCACCCAGCTTGCCTCTTCCCTCTGGAGATTGTCGCTCAGATCCTATCATTCTAGGCGAAAAGGCGGCTGAGCTGCCATTCAACTCCCGGCTCCAAATCCCCTCCTACAGAGTACAAACAGGAGAGCTTTGAGCTTGGAAGGGACTTTGTAATGTTAAGCTGGTTGGAGAGAAAGGGGGAATTCGGTGTAGGTGAGCGATGGAAACATGCTCAGTCGAGCGAGTGCCTTGTTTAGTAGTAGCTCAAGCTGTGATGTTTCAGGGCTATTTGGGAAGTGAAATTTGCCCCTTTTTCTCCCAGCTCAGTCTCTGTGGTCCAGAGATTGTTTTGTGAGATGTGGAATGATCTGAGAACATCTGGAGAAGGTGCCGCTGAGACCTGGAGAAACAGGTTGGAACCTTCTCCTCCTTGAAAAATCTAGGACGTCACCTGCTCCAGTTAATATTTTAGAAACTACATGTTTTAGGGGTGTGTGGAGGAACCTCCAGTTTAGGGACTGAATCTGCCCCTTTTAAAATCCCAAACTGGCCATCTGAGCTTCCTCGGATGGCCATACCCAGTTCTCTAGGACACCATGGTTTGGCAGTGTCCCCATTTCTGTATGGTTTCTCCCTCACTCCAAACCTTTGCACTGCCTATTTAAGGCTCAGTTACAGGCAGAAAAACACTTTAAACTGAAATATATGTTGGAGTTTTATTTGCAACCTGACATGCTGTCCAGTTTGTGTGACTGGGAGGGAGTTTTCAAGGCTGGGATGATTGCCTATCCAGCATTAACTAATTGTTCCTTCCAGCTTTTGAATTCAAAGAGCGCCCTGCCTCTTTGCTAAGTGTCTTTCCCCTCCCTTCTGTCTGTTGGAAGCAGTTGTTTGTTTGCTGTTGATCTGTTTGGTTGGTTGCTAATATGTGTGCAGCAAATAAAGTGACAAACAAAAGTCTGTAATTTCAAGTAACTGTAAGCAAAAATTGTTTTTTTAATTCTTTCTCTTATTATTATTATTTTATTACTTTAATTTATATACCACCCCATTAGTGCCGAAGCACTATTCTCCTACAAATGTCTCAGAGTGAGTTGTTGAGACTTTAGGTGCCAGTTAATGAGAAAGTGGTGGACTTTGGGGAACTTGTAGCTATTCCCCTATGTGAGTCTGTGTACTTGTACTGTATAGCAAAAAGAAATTTTACCAGAAATCTAAAACTCTGCAACAAAAAATGGGTTTTTAGTCTCACTGTTTGCCTTTCACTGATCCCATGATCCAAACGTGGCCCCTGAGAACTTCTCTGAAATGAGTTCTAGGATTGAAAGAAGTTCACTGCCATTGCATTATTGGGTGGCCTCATGCCCTGATCTGTACAGGACAGTCCTCTCTTTGAAGTGGTTAGAGGATTATACTGGCTTTGAAGACACCCTCTTTTAGAAGCACTTCCTAATTCAAGACGGGCTGAACAATCAAAAACCCTAGAGACCAGAAAAGTGACTTTTAGGAAGGATGGATGCATTGGGATGGTGAAGTAAATCAGAAGTGGGACCCAGAGCACCACCCCCTCCTCCAGTGGACAGCTATGGAGGCTCTTGTGCCTTTTGTATTTATCCTTGCAGAAGCCACGAAGCAAGACCCTGGGAGACATGTCCCACTGCGATCTTTCCATGAAGTCAGCAACTTTCTAAAGCCCCTAAAGCAAGGACTTGGCATGACAGATGCTCAGATGACCTGCCAGTTTCATGCGAGTGAGAGCGAGCGAGAGGGGAAGACACCAAGGAAATATGAAGTGTTCTGGGTTCATAGGAAGGCGTCTTATACAATCTCCCACTCTATGTCCACCTAGATCAGTAGTCTCCGTTCTAGTAAGCTGATTTTCCCACACCTCCAAACCATGTTCCCTATAGAACTGTTTCAGGGAGCTTCATCTTGTCAACTTACCTTCTCACTAATCTCCTCAGCCATTTCCTCTTCTTTTCCCTCTTTTCTTGGTCTTCATTCATTCATGCTTGTAGTTCTCTGTTAGTCACTCACTCAACCCAGAAAATTCTTAGCATCCTGGGACCAAATCCACATCTCAGATTCGCCTCTCTGCTTTCATGGTAGCCCCAGACGGTGTTAAGAGACAGATTCCCTACCATACACTACAGCTGAGAACATATCATGCCATACAAGGGACCTTCTCAAAAGCAGTGCCTTAATACGTTGATTAAATTTAACTATATTTGCATAGTTGCAAAACTTCAGTGCAGGGTGCCTTTTGGAGACAGGGTTACTTTGCATCAGAAATGGGAAGGAACTACTTACTATTTTGGCAAAAAGTAATGCAACAACGTCCTACAAAAAATGTCTGAGTCTGGAATCTGAGTCTTTGGTACCAGGTACCAAGTCTCAAGTCTTAAGCTCCAAGTCCCTATTAAAAGCAAGCTTCCCCCCCCCCAACCAGAAAAAAGGGAGGGATGGGTGGGTTTTGAGTTGTGAATCAAGTCTGAGTCATTGAAAAAAAACAACCCCGAGCTGAATCTGAGTCAAGTCACTGGTGCAATTTAAGTCCGACTTAGTAGCAAATCCTGCAACTCCCCACGCCTGCATGGGAGTATCTTGGTTCAGATGGGGGCATGCACAGGATTGCACAGTGAGATGAAGACCCTGCACACATTTTAAGGGCAAGCAATGCTTATGAGAAGCACACAAGTCTTACTTTTGAGTAAACGTGCTCCGGAGTGACCTGAGATGGTTTTGTTAACAGAAGGACACGGTACCTTTCAAACAAACGGGGCTCACTCTTTGTTTAGAAGTGCTGGCCTGCCAGAAGGACAGGAAGCGCCCGGGATTGCTGGCAAGGACGGCCGACTGTTAACCTGGCAGCTACCCCTGGAGATTCTCTGGACCATTTAATCAGCTCCAAAGTTGTCTGTCATCCCAGCCCCTGTGAGAAACGAAAGCCAAATTGCTTCCTGCTGATGAGAGGGATTGGTGATGGTGGAAAGACTAGGGGTCACCATCGAACACAGATGTGCCCGCTGAAATCCATGTGGCTGAAAACGGTGTTTTGAGAACTTGGTTTCCAGCTGCCAGGACACAGATACCCCTCCCGCCAGCATCTATGCCAGCTGGAACAGTGTGGGAAGTGTCATGGGGGGAAAAAAGGAACTTTTCCAAACTTAGGCTTAAAACACAGCGAGCTCTGTGTTTGTCTGAAGATCCAAATTGTTTCAGATCACAAGCAGTAACGTCCTTCCCACTTTCCCCCTGCTGAATCTCCTGCGACCAGCTTCAGTCTGAAATATTTAGTGTTGTCCTCTGGCTTAATCTGCTTTCTCTGCAGTATTTTTGTTTATATCCATGAAGCCTGTGTTTAGCTCTTGGTATTTATATCAATGCTAGCTGGGTAGCTCAGTGAGTTAATCACCTGGTTGAGGAGCCAGAGGCTTGGGAGTTTGATTCCCCCACTGGGCCCCCTGAGAGAAGAGCCAGCCTGGGTGGCCTTGGGCCAGCTGCACAGTCCCAGGGCACCCTTGGAAGAAGGGAAGGGGAAACCACTTTGGAGTAGTTTTTTTACCTAGAAAACCCTGAAAAGGATTGCCATAAGTCAGAGTTGACTTGATGGCACACCATTATAGTGAGCTGGCTGGATAGCTCAATGGTTTAGGCATCTGGCTTTGGAGCCAGAGGTTGGGAATTTGATTCCCCAGTGGGCCTCCTTGTGAGTACAGCCAGCCTGGGTGGCCTTGGGCCAGCTGCACAGTCCCAGGATGACTCCAGAAGAAGGGAATGGCAAATCACTTCTGAGCATTCTCTACCTGGAAAACCCTGAAAAGGATCCCCATATGTCAGAATTGAGTTGACAGTGCATCATCATCATTATCATCATTATCATCATCAGCAGCAGCAGCAGCAGCAGTGAGCTCCTGGGAGTATAAAGGATTTTCTTCCCTGTATCTTCACAATTACCTTGCATGGTAGCCATACTGAGACTGAACCACTGGCCCAAAGTCAGGCCCAGTGAGTTTTGTGGCTCAGTGAGAGCTAGAAGCTTGAGTTCTTATGTCACAGCCCAACAGGGTTTAACCACTACACCACACCTTCCCTCTAACCCTTTAACCAGTTTTTCCTTTGGATTACAGAATGCACTTAATGTGAGGTGAAATTTAGCCAGTTTAAGTGATGTTCTTTCCCTTCCCGTGTCAAAAAAGCTTGTCTGTTTCTTCCAAACCACAACCCCCTCAAACAATACAAGGTAGTTCATTTCAGAATTTAACAACTTGCTCTGTTCAAGGTGTGGGTCAGTTTTCCTGCCTAAATCAAACTTCTCAGCCAGAGAGCTTCGTCTTGTTAAAAAGCTGCTTAGCAGCTTAGGGAAACAATACAAGTGGCTTTCTCTTCAGGGCTAAAGCAGATGGTCTGCATGATTGATTTATCTCTAAGCTGGATTTTTTGCCACAGATATGGTGATTTAAATATATATATATATATATATATATATTTGGGAAAGGTCCATCTATTGTATTATAATCCTTAGGGTCAACTTCATGATAACATTATGCCCCCTTTTCATCTGATCCAGTCTTCCCTAAGGTAGGACCCTTCAGGTGTTCTGGACAACAATTCCCATCATCCCCATCCAAGTATGGCCGCTGCTCAGGAATGAGAGGAGTTGAGGGGCATTGGGTTGGAGATGACTGGAGGAAAGAAAAACTTTATTCCTGAGGGTGCGAGAAAGAGAGAAGGTTCTTCACTACCTGCTCCCCCACAACAAGGAAAGAGGGTTGCTGGGATATATGTGTCTTAAACTAGACAACACAGCATGTTGTTAGAAACAGAATTCACGTAAAAAGCAAAAGGCATCTGCTCATCCTAGTGTGACTTGCCTCTCTCTCTTTCACTGCTTGTTTCAAATTAGCTTGCTTTTGTTTTGTGTTTAGTTAGCAGGCAGGAAACATAGGGTATTTTTGCAAGCAGGGTTACTCAGGCATGGAGCTTTGAAGGAACTGTGTGCCTGGAGGGAAGTTTTTTGTAACGGCAGGAAATACACACTCCTCTTCTGCTTTCTCTACACGCAACCCCTGAGCCAGCACCTCAAAAAGTTAATTTTGGATCAGAAATCCCTGGCTTTTCTGGTTAGGAGGGCCATTTGATTCTGAGAGCTGTAATCCAAGATAAGGAAGTATTTCCAAACTATGCTTTCAGGACCATTCAGAACCTGAATGCCCTGGGACCATTTACGCAGGGCATTCCAGGTTCAAATTCTGCTGCCTCGGGTTACAAGGATCAGGTGGCACATGGGCAATGTGAAAGACTTCCCTCTAATGAGGCACCCAAGCACTGCTGTCAGTCAGTGTGGACCAAACTGGACTCGATCCCCATGTTCCTTTGAGAGGTATCACCCAAGAGCCCCCCACTGCATGGACTTCAACACATGTGTTCACCAGCATGAGGTAGAGGCAGGGAAGGAAACCAGGGCCACTACTAGCCCTCTACAAACAGCCTATTGGCCTCTCCTTGGCTGCCATTCAGCAGCCATTCAACTGGAAGGAGGACCCTCCTAATTTGAAGAACATGGGCCTCGATTCCCTTGATTTCTTTGGCCCTCCTCCTTCCCTTTTCCTTTAAATTAAATTTAACTAAATTAATTAAGAAGAACCACCATGTATAAATGCTAGAGATGTTAAAAATGAATCCATTGATTTAAAAGCCTAAGGGCAGGAAGTCTCCTGTCATTTCTTGGTGGAGATAGAAGCCGTTTGGAGCACCTTTCCAGCTGTGGGGCCGGGTGCGAATGACAGAAGCAAGCAAAGAAAGGAGTGAACTTCACATCCATCAGAGAAAAGGCATGGTGTTATTTTCCTGTTGCCGAATACCCCTCTTATCCTGTTACCCTTCTCCGGTTGCATACTTGCTGGAGTGATATTTCCATCAACATAGTGTGCTGAAGCCAGGACCATGGACAGAGGCCATGGCTTCTTAGAAGGCACCCCAAATGTTTTGCGTGGCCAGCTGCTAAGGTTACTCTGTGTCCTCTCTTTGTCTGTAATATCTGTGCAGCCACGTTAGGTTGGACAATATCCAGGGAGAACTTTCAGCAGAAGTTCAGACCGGGCTGCCAAAAGGGTTACATGTGGAACTACTTGCCCCTTTGAACTTCCTTGACTATCGAAACCTTGATTTTGGCCACAGTCTTGGTTTTTGGCCATCCCTAGATCAAGTGGTTGTTATGTGTCATCAAGTGGCTTCCAACTTATGGTGACCCATGAATGAAGGATCTCCAAAATGTCCTGTCCTCAGCTGTCCCGCAGACTCAACCCTGTGGCTTCTTTTAGGGAGTCAGTCCATCTCGCATTTGGGATTCGGAAGAGACAGTCCAAAATGAATGGAGAGATAGGGCTGGAAGAGGAGACTCTCAGATCAGGTTATGGTTCACTGGAAAACACAACACAGAGCCAACGTGAGCCAGTGTTGCGACGGTTGGACAGGGACTTAGTTTCTGCTGCCCGATGAGCCAGGAAACCCAATGATGAACCTGAGTCCAGTCTTTCTCTTTCCAATTAGCCTACTTCACAGGACTGTTGTGCGAATAAAGTAAGGAGGAGGGCAGCCATGCATTTGAGGACATTTGAGGAAGTTCGATTCCCCACTGGGCCTCCCTGACAGAGGTTGGATTTGATGATCCACAGGGTCCCTTCCAGCTCCCCAGTAGAGATTTTCTCCCCCCCCCCTCACTTCCTTCTTCTTTTTCTTTGTCTTCGCATCGTCTCTGCAAATGGTCTGATCCTTCTTGTCTCATGGCGCAGCCTTGTCATTGATCGCTGAGTTAAGAGTTTCAAAACACATGGGGGGGAAGAGACCGTTGTTCCACACGGGGAGGGCTCAGCGGGACATTTGCAAATATAAAACCACCCATTAATAAAGATTTGGGCCAAAAAGCCAGGCAGTTCGTGTGCAGACATGCATTTGCCAACGTAAATAACTCCTCCATTGACATTCTGGTCTTTCCTGATAGAAAAATAGAATAACTTAAAGGGTCTGTTACATGACCTAAAAGGGATGGAGTTTGTTTTCTCTCCGGGAGCCTACAGTCACCAAGGCTCCAGACATCACGTACAGAAAGTACACTAGAGGAAGCGTTCCCCTCGTCTTCTTCAAGAGAAATGGCTGTGGCAAAAAAAATTTTTTTAAAAAAAAATTGCTAACATTGATACATGGGGAAAGTTATTAACTAATTTATGGTTGCAAGACCCAAGTCCTGGGTGGAGATTACACAGGGAAGGAGTGATCCTTAAATGAAAAGGAATAAAGAAAGAAGATTAACAATGTGGACCATGAGTAAAATCATAACACAGAGCTTGGTGATACCTTTCAAAGGCCAGCCATATACTGTTTCAAAAGCCGAAGGCAGGCAGGCAGTCTTTTGAGACACTCAGAACTCTGCGTGAGGCTGGTTGTGAGGAAAACTGGATGTGTGGGGAGAGGGAGGGAGAAGCAGAAAAGCTATAAAAATTCACCCAGGCCAGATATTATAGCCATAGGAGCAGGAGTTAGGGAGCCTTATGGCACCGTGATTATACTGCAACACTGCAGTGAAGACTCTGCTCATGATCTGAGTTTGATCCTGGGCTCAGGTAGCCAGTTCAAGGTTGACTCAACCTTCTATCCTTCTGAGGTCAGCAAATTGAGTACCCCTATTGCTGCAGGGGCAATGTGTAGCCTGCATAATTAACTTGTAAACCACCCAGAAAGTGCTTTAAGCACTATGGAGCGGTATATAAGCAGCACACTTTGCTTTGCTTTATAGAAAGTAGAAACTGTTAGCTTACAAAGCCAGCCTGAAGTTTCGAGTTCTGAGGTTGCACTTCAAGGAATCTTGAATCAATTGCTTTTGCTGTTATGAACCAAACTGCCCATTCATTGCTTTTCAGTCAAAGCACATGACCTCTGTCCTGCCTTGGAGCATAAGCACCGAGTAATATGGCAACCCCAGATCAGCCAAGCTGGATATTAAATACAGGCCATTTACCAGACCAGTGGTTCCCAACCTTGGGTCCCCAGAGTGGTTCTTGGACTAAAACTCCCAGAAGCTTTCACCACCACCTCTGCTGGCCAGGATTTCTGGGAGTCGTAGCCCAAGAACATCTGGAGACCCAAGGTTGGGAACCTCTGTACTAGACAAAAAAAGAGCCAATAGAAATTTAATTGCGATATTTCTCAATGGGAAAAAGCAAATTCTTGGTAACTATTAGTATCTGTATTTCCACCTAGACGATGTCAGTTTCCCACCCATGATACCACTGAGTGGAAACCACTGGTTTAAATCAGGTTTACTGGGGTTGGTAGGTTTGTGTTGTGGCCATGGAGCCGTGACTGGAGAATGGGCATTTCACTTTTCCTCACAGCCACAAATATATTCAATCTCTTCAAGAAAATAGTTGTGTCACTCATGTAAGGATGATGCTAGCCTAGTTAACAAATTTTTGTTATGACTGCTAGATTAGACGAATAGATTCGAAAACTTGTTACTACAGACAAAAAATGTTTTAAAGGGGTTTAAAAATGTCATTTAGAATATTTAACTTGACCGAATCTCTAACCCCAGATCTAAGAGGAACTTCACCGTTATTCCATTGTCATCGAAATTAAGGAGGAATGGAAGAATTCAAGCTAATATTTCCTTCACTCCTATTTCCAACCCTTGCTTGTCCTCTTATTTTGAACCCTGGCAGATTGGCAAAAGGTTTTGTTTCAATGTGAATGAAGCGGAACAAAAGAAAGAGCTTTTTTTTCCCCCCTGGTCATCAATAATGTTCGCCTTCAGTTCATTTGGGGAATAGAGAAAGACGCTCTCCTTTAAAGCTGACAGAAAAACAAAATTGGCATTAGAAGTGGCCGAGAAGCTGATGAGGTGTTACTATGGTTACCTCACGGGGAGGAAATCCATTCATACTCTCAGTGGTATCCTACCCAAGGGTAGGAGCAGATAACTTGTAAGAATAGGATGGTTGGAACTTCTCATAAGACTTGCAAACACGTGAGCAGAAAACCAGTCTGGGAAAACCAAAGGACTAAGGGGAGTTAAGTTCCTCTCAGGCAAGCGTATAATTTATCCTTCTGTCTCTTCATGCCATATACAGATAGGAAAAGGTTGATTAAATTCAGGGACAGGAAGAGTGGAAATTGGAAGGAACACCCATCACTTCAGGTATGCAGATGGCACCATATTCCTGTCAGAAGATTATTACGGCTCGAAACTGCACCTCAAGGAAGGAAGTGCAAAAGCAGACTTAAGAGTTGAACAACAAGAACAGAGACTACGGAACTATGTAACTTCAGTGTTAGCCAAGGATGAAATTGAAACGGTTTGAAATTTCCTATTTTCCTATTGGCTGAATTTCCTATTTCAATTCAGCCATCAATCAAAACATCCAAGAAATCATAAAAGGACTGAGACTTGGAAGGGCAGCTATGAGCGGACTGGAAAACTTCCTTAAATGCAAATGACATGTTGCTGGAGACCAAATTCAATATTCTCCATACTATGGGTATACCCAACTATTATGGGAATGAAGTTAATGCACAATGTGATGTTTGAGATGAGCTTTATGGATATCACAGATAGCCAGAAAGACAAATGGATTTAAGATCAAGCCTGGTCTCTCACTAGAAGCTAAAATGATTAAACTGAGGCTATCGTACCCATGAGAAGACAAGACTCGCTAGAAGGGCAATAATGCTTGGAAAAGCTGAAGGCGGTAGGAAAAAAAGGAAAGCCAAACATGAGATGGATGGATTCAAAAAGGAAGCCACATCCTTCAGAACGACAGAACCGTTGGAGATCATTAATTCATAGGATCACCGTAAGTTGGACATGACTACATGTAATAGCAAAAGTCCAGCCCCAATAGGAAAAAATCTGTACCCCTAAAAGAAACAAGAAGTAATGGTAGAATCATGGGCTGGGGTTGTTTTTTTTCATGCTGATACACAGGCTACAAAACCATAAAGTGACATCCTCTTTGTCCTCTTGGCATTTTATGAGATATCCTTCAAACCGCTTGACCTAGTCGAAGAATTAAACATTTCAGCGGGAAGTGCAAGCTTAGAAAAGAATTTGCTCCAGAAAAAAACTTGTTCTTTAAGTGAAGTGGCTCCTTGTAAGTACAATTTGGGACAGAACATAGATACAGCTATAGATGCAGATATAATTATATAGCCCCAGGGATCATTATGGGATGCACGTGAAGATTTGCCATCTCCCCAGCCAGGTTATTTTTGTCTTGGTTCGATAAATATTTCCCAGGCTCTTCTGCCTTTCTACACCTTTGCCTCTTACCTAGTGTCAGATTTCTCTTCATGGGTTTCAGGGGCACCTCTTTGCTATTATCACCTATATCCTTCTCGATTCTTCATCCTTCTTCCTAAGACTCTGGTGGTTCTTTGGCCAATCGGTGTCCATCTTCTGACAATTCTTCAGCTTTCCAGATCCCTCACGAACCTCTTGACTATCATTCAGGGTTGTTGGCAAGTCTTTGGTACCCAAGTCCCGCATCCCAAGCCCTAAGTCTGGATCCCTATTGGAAACAAGTTTTTTCCTCCAGAAAAAAGGGAGGAAGGGATGGGTTCCGAGTCGTGAGTCAAGTCAGAGTCATTGAAAAAACAAAAAAATCTGAGTTGACTCAGTGGTGCTACTTAAGTCCAACTTGAGAGTGAGTCCCATGACTGGAGTCCCCATTCCTGCTATCATTTGACTGGTGAGTGGATGCATGGAAGCCTTCACCCATGGCTTTTTGAAGGATTTCTTCCTTCTTTTTCTATCTCCGATCTTTTGCTTAGGTCATCCATCCCATCTCTTTTATTTTTTCCAGGGCTGTAACCATGATGGAGCAATGGAGGCGTAGTCCCAGGGCATGAAAATTTCAAAGGCACCCGAATCTAGAGAGGTATCTACTGGTGAATGTTAGAAAATAAGGGTGACACCTCCCAGCCCTGTTCACTCTTTTTTTTTTTTTTTGAAAGCATAAACTTTCTCTTTCTTTGGGAGCCCCAGAAATAACGCATTTCCCCCTCCCTTTTTCATGTGGAGCTCGCGCTCACGGCTGGGTGGGTAGAAAATGGTGTTGCTTGGATAATCACGGCTCTGCTGCTTTGACAGCCGAGAGGCCTCTTCTCCATCACCAAAAATGGGGACACAGGTTAGCGCATCGTGTTTAAATGCAGATTTAGCGGCATAAATGCAAAGTATGGGGGGGGGAAGTATGATCATGTAAATAATATTCTCACTATAAAGATGAAGGCTGTCTGAAAGATCGAAGGGCTTCGTCTCCTGTACAAAACTTACTCATTTCTTGGCTTTCAACTTCTGTGACCCAATGAGAGACAGAAAACAAAAAGAGTGTTCTCAACGCCACTGGCCATAAGGGTTTAAAAGGCCGGTTAGGGTAAGCCTCCTGGTAATGGCCAAGTCCGTTGCTCCGAGGTTTTAAGGGAATGCTTTAAGAATGCACTTTTTCAATTATGTGAGTTGCTTCATTCTGTCCCACCTATACAAACAGAACCAGGAGGCATCTAAACCTGTGGCTTGAGTATTTCCTCCATCCATCTGAGGAAGTGAACTAAATCCATGAAAGTTCATGCCAAATAATCATGTTAAGTCTTAAAGCTACCACTACATTCTTTTCTCCTTTCCTATCCTATCTGTTTTGCTGCAATCGACTGCATTAGGTGAACTGGATAAATGCTTTGTCGGCTCTCCAGGTGCAAATCTTCGAACTGCAGAGCTGGAAGGGACCCGACGGATCATCAGGTCCAGCCCCTGCCACCGTGGGGCACCGTGGGGACTCAAACTCCCAACCTCTGGCTCCGCAGCCAGAAACCTAAACCCCTGAGCTATCCAGCGGTGCTACTGGCTGAAACTGTTCAATGTGGCTCATGTGATCCTTTTTGGTTTCACTCCCGACTGAAAGGCGAACCTCACCGGCAGTGGCTGTTGCTTGTGTACAAGGAATAGAAATTCCCATGATTCTTCTTTCTTGGGCTGTCTCTGTTTATAGATCTCTCCATGCCAGGCCTGTATATGCCTAACTTTTTGAAATTGTGCCAGCTTGGTCTTCAAAAGTTGTTGCAGGCATTGAATTCAAGCCCACCTTTTCAATCTCCTAAAAGGGAGAATAAAGTTTATGGTGACCCTTTTCAGGGTTTTCCAGGTAGAGAGTACTCAGAAGTGGTTTACTCTTCCCTTCCTCTAGGGGGCAACCTTGGGACTGTGCAGCTGGCCCAAGGCCACCTAGGCTGGTTCTTCTCCCAGGAGGCCCAGTGGAGAATTGAATTCCATACCTCTGGCTCCACAGCCAGGTATCTAACCGCACAGCACTCACTATAAGTCAGATGTGACTTGACAGCACATAACACACAATGCATTTTGGAGAAGCACCTGTTCTCGCTCGCTCTGTCTCTCTACACAGGCTGGCTCTTCTCCCGGGAGGCACAATGGGTGGTTGAACTTCCAGCTTCTGGCTCCGCAGCCAGAAACCAAAGCCTTCAATATTGTCCTGGCTTTCCCGGAACTTGCCTACCTCTCACCTAGCGATAACTATTAGTGCAAATCAACATTCACCTACCTGGGTAAGGAGTGGGAAAGATCGTCAAATTCCAGCAAAGCCTGATACGGAGGTGGGGTGAGGGTCATCAGGTGGGCAGTTCCCCCTCCCTGGGATTGTAGGGTCTCTTGCCACTGCTTACATATTGGGAGACCACAGGTTTCCTGCCATGGTAACAGTGCGACGGAAGCAGATTTGCACATTTGGTGGTGCAAGATGGAGCTGCTAAACACACAGGAGCAGGAGTACATGGAGAAAGGTGGCATTCCCCAGCTGTTGAAAACGTAACAGCAGGGTGACGTAGCAGAAGTGTTAACAGGAAGAATGACCCACCATCACACTCACAGGTAGGCCAAAAATATATATATTATTATACATTATGTAACAGCACATTCCGTTTCTAGAGCTATACATTTTATATAACATTATTCTCCATAACTAGGTGGTAATCAGGAGGAGATTATGGAGTAGGATTAAGGGGTGGGGGAAGGCGATAATTGCCATTTACTAGGTCTGCATGGCTTACCTACAAATTATTTCACATTGAGCTATGTAGTAATCTTTTAAAAATACATATGTATATATTATTCTAGTCTCTGAGACTGGACTGTACAATTATATAATATAGTTTAAAAAGCAATAGTTTACTTAAAGAACTTTTTTTTACAAATATTTACTGTGATATACATTTAGAAATTCATTTCCAGAGGAATACTCTCTCCTGACCCCAAAGCAGCAATTATGAGTCACCCTTTTTTATTCAAAAGGAAACAAAACCATATGACTGAGACAGTGAGCTGTGTGTGTGTTGTTGTTTTTTTAAAAAAATAAAACAAAACAATAAATAAATAATTCACTGAATAAAAAGTTTCTAATCCAAACCAGTCGGTTGGATCAGTGGAACAACACTTAAGTCCATTTGAAAATAAAGGCATATAAGAAGTGATGAGATGGGTGCAGGATTTGGAACAGAAGAATTATTTTGGATGGCAGCTCCCAGGCATCTCATGCTGGGTGAGGGGATTCTGGGCACGGTAGTCCAAAAAGTAACTTTCCCAAGGCTGTGGAGAGGCATGGGCAAACCTCTTCCGGCTGAACAAACATGCCAGTGTAAGGAGGATGTAAACAACCTTTAAAAAAACAAACAAACTATAACTCCCATCATCATTTAGCCAGCACTTCTGTGCTGTGGAATTCTGGGAGCTGTCGTTGAAAAAAAAAAAAAGAGAGAGAAATTTTAGCCATCTCTGGCGTTCGGGGATGACCGAATGGGAACACAAATGGGTGCATTTATTTGATTTCCCAAAGAAGCTCCAGTTCTTTGGGTGTTCAACCTGTTGTCTCCATCCGCCATTTTGCATGGTCCGCATTGCCAAAAAACCAGCACTCTTCTAAGCCAGGGGTGGGCAAAATGGGACCTGTGGGGCCCTCCTGGCTGTTTTGGGGAGACCGCTGCCCAATTGCCCCTAAAAAGGACCCCAAGGGGGGGGGGAGAAAGTGAATGACTCCTCTTGGAAGTCTCCAGGAGCTGAAGTCCACTTTTACATAGGTCACAGCCCCCCCTCCACACCATATCACCCACACAAATGGCAATTTTTCAAGATGAGGAGTCAATGGCTAGTTACTTCTAGTTTCATTTTTTTTTCTAGTTTGGGGCATTTTCAGTTTTCTGCATCACCTGTCCTTGTTTTAGGCCACCGTGGTGGTGGTGAAGGCCAATCACCACATTCACACACACAGTTTCCCCCACACAAGTGGCTGACTCTGGAACTCCCTCCCACTGGAGGCCAGGCGGGCCCCATCATGGTTCTCCGTCTGCAACCAGATGAAGACCTTTTTCTTCAGACAGGCTTTCCCTTAGTGACTGACTGTTTGAGAGAGGTTTTTAAATAGATTGCGGAGCCTTGTTGCTTTTAAATGTGTTTTTAGCATTGGTTTATTTACTGTTTTTGATACAACATTTGTTCAGTTCTTTTTAAACTTTTGTTTAGTTACTGTTGTTACCTTTAAATATTGACTTTTAATTGATGTAAGCTGCCTTGGGTCTGTTTTAAGGAGAAAGGCAGGGTAAAAATATTTTAAACAAATAATTTAGGTGTGCTCTCATTTAGTTATACTTTTAACTAGCCTTTCCGCCTGGGCCTCTAACAGCTACTTAGCCTTAGGTCTTACAGTAAATTATTTTTTCTGGCTGGAAAAACACACACACATTTTCCATGTGGATTTCTGCAGATAACATAACACAAAACGAAAGGCGCAGGAGCAGGGCAGGTTAGTTTTGCTCTCTGATAAGTTGGCAGCCTTAGCTCATTCAGACTCTTAGTGCTCACGGCATTCTAATTTTAAACAGATTTCCCCCCACTTTCCTCTCTTCCGTTTGCAAGCTGTCACGAAACATCTGATGTCCTTTAACTCCTGCTCCTGCCACCTTTTGCTCCAAGGTAAATTCAGCTAGGATGAGGCGTGTTTTCCCCCCTTTCCTTAAAAAATAAAGGGAAAAAAAAGAATTTCCTTTTGCAAGAACAGGCAGGGACCAGGGAGAAACAGATCAACGGTTGCTTGCAATATGGGCCGTGCAAATCACATTTATTGCTTATGATCAGCTCTGTACTTCGATCACATGCCTTCCTCCATATGGATGGGCATTGTGACACACACACACAGTAAGGCTGGAGAGAAGAACAGAGTGTTACTCGGAAGTAGCGCAGAGAAGGAGAAAGAGAGAGGAGAAGAGAAGGAGGCAGACAGTATGGCTTTTGGTGTGAGGATAAAGGAACACAGAAAAAGTGAACAACTTCTCTCTTCACTCTAAGGCACAGCCCTGATGGAGCCTAGAAAAGTACGACACACACACACACACGGGAGAACAACTTAATTCTCTTTTCTTGGCCTTTGCTTTTATTTATCTATTTTAATCAGAGCATCCCTGTTCAATGGAGTGATGAGGGAGCAATCCCTGGGAAAGTTACTTTTTTATCCTTCTTTTTCAAATAACTTCGAGTTGTTATCAAAAAGAAACGTTTTCTAAGCTCTGGACCACGGGGAAGGCATTCCAGAGTTGGCCCACTAAAAGAACTGGGGAGTCTAAAGCAAGAAATTCAAATCTTTGTCCTTCACCCACTTACTCATTGCCCTGGAAAAGACAAAATACATTGGCTGGGGGGGGGGGGGGAAAGGGGGTGAGAAAAAAAAAGATATTTACTAAAAGCTTGCACGTGGTAATCTTTAGAATAGACACATAGATGTAAATGTAGAAATACTGATTGCAGTTTTGATCGACTTGTAACATATCTCGTCAGAGAGGGGAAGACTGGAAGCAAACAACTTTGGGTCTACTCTGCCTGAGAAGATCTAGACTTTGAGAATGAATTTCAAAGTTCCGAAATATCTGTGTGGTCTTATAGAAGATCTAGTAGCCCCAAAGTTTCAAAATCAGCTTGTGAACTATAACAATATACATTATAGATTGCCCATCATTAGAACCTAAAATCCTTTCGTGATTCAGGCAGGTTTTTGGGACTGAGCAATCTGACTTGCAAAATGAAGCCTGTGCCTACCTCCCAAGTACAGATCACAAAACAAAGCAAGGTAGAGGAGTTGTGGAAATCTCTTACTGTGACAGGAGACATGTTCAGCACTTACGGAATTCTCACTTCTAATCACGGGCTAACTATGATGTATCTCTGGGCCCTTTGGTGGACAAAAGGGTTGTCCATGGCTGGTTGTTGTTAGCACCACAGGCATCTGGTGTCTGGATAATTCTAAATTAAATGTTATGCTAAGCACTCTGCAGTGTTGGCTACTTGCTGCGTGGTGTAAGTAGCCAAGAGTGAAGATTAGGCAGTGTATTAAAAACACAATTGGGACCCAAAGTCAACCCAGTCTTTCCATTCTGGTCCAAGAACTATGTCCTAAAGGAAGGAGAAAGGGTTCAAGACAAACAGACAAAGAGATTGTTGGTTGTTACTGAAACTTGGTGTGGGATCCATTCAGACTCTAAAAATCATCAACTGCTATCATGCCCAGTAAGCGCTGGTCACATCTGTTGACCAATCTCAGATCCACTGTTATGACACCAGCTTTTTTATTTTTATTTTTTTACTACCCTGTTTCCGTCTGGCCCTGATGTGCCATCCTGGATCATAAGGTGGCTGGCAAGCTTGTTCGTGGTTCTTAACCGTAGGCGATCCAAGAGATAAATCCTGTATGAGGATTGGAGGACCTTGAAAAAGTGTGGTTTTTGCATGCCTCCTTGGCTCAGGATCTGCCAGCTGGCAACGGTATTATAGACCGCCCACCCCCACCCTCAAATTGCTTCTCCGCATGTCTTGACTACCAAAACTCATCTGGTCCCTAAAACATTGAGCATTATCTAATTCCAGAAGCAACAATTAATACGCTGTTAGGGAGGAGCATGGCTGTTTGGACCACCTGTTTGGACCCAGCTTCCCGCCAACTGGGAGTTCTTCTGCATGAACTGGATTATAACCTCCATCATCCCCAGCTTCAGACCACCAAGTCCCATCTTCGCATTACACGAGACAACCGACTCTTTGCTTAAGACCCCCTGCTTTGTTTTGTCATGTGAACCTTTTTCTGGGACTTGCCCAGTCCACTTTTTTTTTTGAGGTCACCAGACCATGACTCCTAGCTTTTCTTAGAAGAAAACTCTTATTTTTTTTAAAGAAATATTTTTTTAAAAATGGATGTAGAGGGGAAGTCTTGACCTAAGTAGACCCTGCCCTTGATACAGTTTAGGCTGCAATTCTATCTCCCTTACTCTGGGGTAAGCCCTGTAGAACCGAAGGGAACTGACTTCCAAGGAAACGTGGCCACGATTGCTACATCATTCCCTTTATAAAAAATAATCCTGTTTCTTCTTCTTCTTTTTAAACACACGTTTTTGGTAAACAGTTGCCCAAGTGGGAGGCTAAAACAAACAAATGAATAAAATTAAAAACAACCCCTCCCTCAATTGAAAAGCGGGGAGGAAAGCGTATAGGATTTCAAGTGTTAATCTAGTGCAACAGAATCACATTTCTTGGCAGTATATCTATATTTATATAGCTTATATATAATATTTTTAAAACACACACACACACACACATGCGCTCGCTCGCACGCACACACACCATTTTGCTTCCTGATATTCTCTCCCTTTCCACCTTTATAGTGCTTAGCTTTAAAAAAAAATGTAAAAGACCCTCATTTATCGACAAGGAAAAGGGGAGATGAAAATATCTCCCTCCACATGAGGTGCTAACTCATGCAAGGCGAGGGCTTGCTTGCTTTCGGCTTCTACTGCCGCCATTTTGAATCTGACCTCTCGTCTGTTCTACGAACGACTTCATGAACACTGGAGGTCCCACGGCACTCAGAGGCTGGCCCTGGTTTCCCATCCCCGTGCCATTCAGTGGTTATTGCAATGAGATTTAGAAAGAAAAACACCCTACAAACCACATGGATTCTCAGGCATTCCTATGGCACTTGCATTGTTCTGCATAATTAGAGTTGGGTTCTTATTCTTCTTTTCTGTTTAGTAAAGGACGAAGACCCAGGGGCGGGGGGAGATGCCCTCAAAAACAGTCATGGGGTCATATCTCTGATTCCCTTCTATAGGATCTCTGGTCCAACCCAACAGTGGCTTGAAGCCTATCAAACTCCTGCTGGTTCTCTGAGCCCGGATCATCTAATCCTCTGCTATCGTCATCATCTTCCTCCTCCTCCTCATCGCGGCTAATGAAGGCAAGCTCGTTCTCGTAGCAGAAGGAATTTGTGCCTGGAAGGAGGAATTTATTTTCCATGAGGTCCTTGGCACTACAGGAAGGGGTGGACGGGACCTCGTAGGTCTTGTGGAAATGAGAGTAGTCCACTTTGTATTGGTTTTTCTCCTCAAATAACACTGGCTCAAAGCGGTGGCCCCAGAGAATCTCGCTGGACAAGTAGGAGCTCCGAGCTTGTGTCGTCATGGCGGTGGCTTCCACCATCCCCTCGAGGATGACCACGATTTCAAAGTCATCAGTTTCCAAATCCTGTCGGCCAATCCCAAAAAGCGGACTCTCCTCATTGATCTCATGGAGGATCGTGAGTGGGGACACCAAGAAAATACGGTCCAAGCCTTTATCAAACCCAACGTCAATGTCTATTTGGTCGAGGGGGATGTATTCCCCCTCTTCTGTGATTCTGGATTTAATCAGCTGGGCCCTGACGTGGGCTTCCACGATGTGGCTCTTGCGAAGGTTGCCGACTCTCCACATGAGGCAGAGCTTGCCGTCTCTCATGGCAATGACCGCGTGGTGGCTGAAGAGTAAGGTCTCGGCCCTCTTCTTGGGCCTCGCCATTTTTGCCATGATGGCGCCAATCATGAAAGAGTCTATGATACACCCCACGATGGACTGGAGGACCACCATGAAGACCGCGAGCGGGCACTCCTCCGTCACACAACGGAATCCATAGCCGATCGTGGTCTGCGTCTCAATAGAGAACAGGAAAGCCGCCACGAAGCCATTGACCTGCAGGAGGCAAGGGGTGAACGTTTCGTCCTTCGTTGGCTTCTCTATATCACCATGGACCACTGCAATGAGCCAAAAAATGACACCAAACAACAACCAGGACGCCAGAAAAGCGAGGGAGAAAAGCAGCAACATATACCTCCAACGGATGTCCACGCAGGTGGTGAACATGTCCGCAATATACCTCTGGGGTTTATCATCCATGTTGGTGAACTCAATGTTGCACTGGCCGTTTTTCTTCACAAACCGGTTCCGGCATTTCCTCCTGGTGTGGATTTTCCCGTTTCTAAAGCCGTTCACCCCAGGCATGGTGGTCAAAGTCAACCCGTCTTCCTCTGAAGATACTATGCTGTAAGAGTTGATTCGGCCTGTGGTCATGCCTGAGTTGAGCAGCAGTGATGGGTGGGAAGCTTTCTCAACGCCTTTACGGGTCTCAGTCTCGCCTCCCTCCAAATGCTGCTTTCATGGAAAACAAGAGTCTTAAATTCTGGGGGGAGGGGGAGTTTGTTGGCGGGGGGGGGGGATCCGAGGAGAAGCTCTGTAATGAGAAAACAAAGGCATAAAGATCATTTCTCAAAACTGAGAACAATGAGTCTGGGAGGTTGTTTGAAGGGAAGAGTAAGACACAAGAAGACACTGCTAGAATTACAGCTAAATTAATGAGGTCTTGATTATATGTCTGGTCATGTCCTTGGCTGTGTGACTGGCACAAGACCAGGCATAAGACAGATAATATAATTATCATAACATGGCATGATTTGGGGTGCAAGTTCAAAGAAAGCACAACCTTAATAACAGGTTGCAGAATGGCACAATCTCAGCATTTATTTTAATAAAAGCAGCTAGTCCTCATGGTCTTTGTTTCAAAAATCTCAGTCTGGCCACAGCATCAGACATTCCCAGAACATCTAGGAAGACAGTGATTGGACAACATTTATTGAAATCTCATGACAGTCCCCTTCCAACAAGGAGAAGTAGAAAGAAATAAACAGAATCTAAAATTCTTTGTCCGTACACTTGATTGACACAAATCCTAGAGACGGCACAGAAGATGGGTCTCTTGTGGGCTGGTAATAATTACTATTTTGCCTATACCACAGTCTGGAAAATTAATTGGGGGGGGGCTGCTACTCCAGAATAGTCATGCTGGTTGGGGGCTAATGGAAAATGTAGTCCTAAAAGTAATGGCCAGAATCCCAGTGGAATTTTACTCTGGGGGAAGTGACACATGGAAGTCATGTTGGAGAATTAGAGTTATTCCTAGTCTTGTGCCTGGCTGTGTGACCAGCACACAACGAGGCATGAGACCGATATACCATTAATTAGCTGCAGTTTGCCACCATGATTTTACTTACTCTGGAGTAAAATCCCAATTGGATTCTAGCCAAGTTTTCCAGCCTCTGCCTGAAGCATTTTGTTGGCCGAGACAAACAACAGCAAGGTTCTCCTCTGCCCTTCTATATATGAAAACCAAATGGCTTGGCTGTTGGACCGGACTTCCATGCTTGTCGTTGGGATTGGGTCCTTCGCCACGCCCAAAATCAGCAGGCCATTGTAGGGGCTTCAGGATAGGTGTTATGGCACTCAAAACTCCATCATCTAAGGAAAAAAGACATGGTTGTAGGAGGCTGTCACTGCCACCTTCTGCCATCGGTCATTTGTCTCTCTCTCTCTGTGTCAAACAGTACGGCCAGCCTTATATATGGAAAAGGGCACAACAAGCCACAGTATTGGCCTTTCCCAGATGGTCCAGGTGGGGGCAGGGCTGACCGTGTTATCATCGTGCCATAAGAAGGAACGATGCACTACCAACTTCCCACGCCAGGATGGTTGCTTAAGAAATCTGTGATGCTGAGAGGCCATCTAACCAAGGCTGGGATGTCGTCCTAACTCTTTCCAGCAAGGTAGAGCGATTTCACTCACATCGAACTCACTCAGCTCAAAGTCCATCAAAGTCACCTACTCAGAGCAAAAGTCTAAATAGGAAATCTCCCAAGAGAGGTCCGGCTGGCTCCTTTCTCGTCCAGCTGACAGCAAGCAGCTAGAACTATTTCATCCCCTCCCCGCAAGTCTTTAAAACTGGTTTTAAAAACAACTTTGATTTAAAAATAAAAATAAACGTGTCTTTAAAGAGTGTCTTTATCTATGTCATAGTAACTCAAGTTTAGGAGTTCTTGTGAAGGCTAAATAAATATTCATTTAATTAGTAATAGTAATGAATTCTCATCCCTTAATTGGTCAACTTCTACATTTAAAAAGCTTCTCGGTGAACCCAAAAGGCATCCAGGCAAGACATTTCTTTTTTCAAAAAATTATTAAACCCATTTTCTGTTTATAACTGTAGGTACCATAACCTAAAACTCACAACAACAACAACAACATTTTAAGAAAAAGTTCTGGAAGTATAGAGTCAACTGTGCATAAAAATCAGAAAAGGTAACTGCTAACAAGCTTAAAACAAATAATGAAGTACAATGAAATGAAAATGTAATCAGATTCTTAATGTAAGTATGGCTTCATTTATTTCTTTGAATTTTAAAAAACTCAGCTTTATGGATATCAGGCCACTATAGTAAAGAGCATAACCAAGAACATTCATACCAACGTAAAATAGACTAATACAGTAAGAATGGGCCGACCAGATAAAATGGCTTTAAGAACTCTGAAACCAACAGTGCAGCTAATAAATCAACCCATAAAATGCCCATGCAGATAAAAATAATAATAAACAGGTGCTGAAAAGCTTTTAATGTCAGAGTGAATTGTACCTTCATGGAGAGGAAACAGTACATCTGAAGTACTGTGTGATGCAGAAGATTAGAACTCAAGAGACCTGGGTTCAAATCCTTGTTCAGCCCCAGACTGGGGTCTGTGTGGGGCACTGCTTAAAACCACTCCTTGAATATCTCGCAAACCTAGAAAACTCCATCAGATTTGCCATTAAGTCAGAACCATGCCAGCTGTCCAGTATGGCACGTAGGACCACTGTATGCATAGCTCTCCTTCCTCCCCTTGCCCCCCTTTGTCTTCACAACAACCCTGCAAGGCAGTCAGGTGAGAGACAGGAGAGACATGGTGACCCAGTGAGGTTCCAAGACCAAGTGGGACCAGGAAGGGTAGAACTCAGATCTCCCAAGTTCCAGCTAAAAACTCTAACCGCCAACTGACACCAGAGTTTGAGAAAGCTACTTTTTGGACGAAAGTCCCAGAATTCTCCAACCAACCTTGCCCACATCTTGGGGACTACGGGAACTGAAGTCCAAGAGGTAAGTTCCACAAGCTCTCGACTGGAATTTTTGGCAGCCAAAGCCCCAAAACCTCGGAGAATTCAAGACTGGGAATGACTCCGTTTGGTCTAGCCATGAGCATCAAGGAACATGGTTAGGGGACAAAAACAGTAGGCACGTGGGCTACGTGAGTACAGAGCAGGGGGCTCGGGAGAGGAAACGATGGCTTTTGTGATGCAATAAGGCCACTCAATGTGCAATATGCACCTTCTGGAAGCTACCGGACCTGATGGCATACAAAGGGGTGTGTTTGTTGTTCTGTATCTCGCAGCTAGACTGGTCAATAGAGTCAATGCCTGTAATCACAGCCAGAGCCTGGGGGTAAAAATGTAACCAAAACATCTTTGGGGTCACCTTGAGAGGTAGTGTGTGCCAGCCAGGGCAGGACGGGCTCACGAACAGCCCAATAATAGAAAGCTGAAGCCAAACTCTTTGGCACATTCAAAGAGTCCCTGATTTCCAGACCCAACTCATCCTGGACAATTTCCCTTTTTTTTTGATGAACCACCTGGGAAGCCTGGCTGGAACCCAAGCCAGGAACTTGGCCAACTGCATAAAAAGAGTGGCGTGCATGGAGTTGTGGAGCAAAACGGTACGGCTGCACCCATACTTTGGGGTGCCCTCTGTCCCCAAACGTATTGTAAGCAGGCGGAGCAGTCTGCATCTCATCTTGGGGCCTGGCTTTGATTGACATGCCACATTCACACCACCTAACAGAAGACTGCTTTGTGTTTAGGTTCTCAGCTGGTCGCCCCAGGCGACAAGGAATCGCATGCAGGCGAGTGCATGGGCTTCCATTTAGAACTTGCTCTTGTCCCCGACATAGAAAGTAAGCAGATAGTTACAAAAGTGTGTGAAAGTGCCGTTGGATGTGGGAGCAACGATGGGGCGTATCAGAAGGAATAACTGCGTGCTGAAAACATTACATGCCTGGAAAAATGTGTGTGTGTGTGTGTGTGTGCGTGTGTGTGTGTGCGTGTGCGTGTGTGTGCGTGTGTGTGCGTGTGTGTGCGTGTGCGTGCGTGCACCCCCAGTCTCCTCTTCTTCCTTCCCTTCATCATGTGCACCTGTATTACTTTCTGCAAATTACTTTGGAATTATTGGACAGGCCTGTCTCATATGAGAACCAGCTCTCCAGGTTGATGGGAATCCTTTCTAGAAAACTGAAGGGCAGAACAAAACGCCACTGTGGAAGGCCCTTTAAACACTTTTGGGTTCGTTGTTCTCCCCAACAGGGCACTTTTCTGCCCAGACATTTGTCCAGGAAAAAAAGAGAGAGAGAGAGAGAGAGAGCGTGAGCACAAGACCGCTTTAATTGAATTGCTAGCTTATCCCCAGAAGACCCTGTAATCGCTTTAGAATACAACCTCTTGTCCATTTCCTTGCTTCCTTCTGCTGTCCTTGGTGCTGGAACCCAGCTTTACAACCTGGGAAGGATTTTATTTTATTTTTAAAACCGTGTTTCTCCCATAAGGTAGACAAATCAGAAGTGAGAGTTTAGCTTACCCCATAAGTAATGAGACTCTCTCTGTGTCTCTCTTTCTCTCTTTTAAAATGGCTCAAGGGTTTTTGCTTTTTTAAAGGTACGCCTGGAGTGGAAATGGGAGAAAGACTCAAGCGGCTGATCAAAATGGATTGAGTTTACTTCCAGCACTAGCTCAAGATATTTTTCTGCCTTAGACAGAGAAGATGGCATTCTCCTCCTATTCCATGTACAGAAGTTGTCTGGCTAGTTGGACTGGGGCCTGGGAACACCAGCAATTCGATACCATAACAGATCACTCCAGAAGTTACAAGCTAGTTTAGGGAGCCCTCAACAAGGTGTACGGCATCCATAACTCCTTCCTCTGACCAGAGGAATCATCTGAATGATGCAGATGGGCAGCCTTCACTACTTTCCTTCCCCAGTCCAGCATCTGCTGTTTGAAGCTATTCCTTGACTTTGCCGAATGGTAGAGCCGGCTCCATCCAGTGTGGATTGGAATGCTTTGGAATGATGATCAGCTTATGCTTTCCGAGGACCTCAGCTACAACCCTTTAAGGCAGGCTCTACCAATGTTAGGTCCCAAATTCTGGGGAACAGAGTCTGGGAAATGTTACTTTGAAATAAAAGATTGATATTATTTCCTATGAGATCTTGAAAAATCTATCTTAGTTTAGTTGCATTTTCTCAAAATTCCACCTGCATTTTCTTTCCACCGTTGTTCTGAGTCAGGTTGGAAGATTTTGTGGTATTCTCCCTTCGCCCCCTGCATGCACATTTTAAACAGTTATTTTCCTAATGTGTACATTTATTTTGGAATTTCGCCTATTTTTAGATCCTGTTTCCTATTTATAAGCATATTGTTTGTGCATTTTTTTTCCTTTTTGCTCACTTAAGCCGTGCAGTTTTTAAAATGTACATGCTATATTGCGTTCACTCTTTTTTCCCTGTGCAACACAACTGGGTCCTTATTGCAAATACATAAAGTGAAGTGAATTTCTTTTGAGTCTCAAGAGGGCATGGAAAGGCTTCCTCCATCAAGACTATTCATCTTCACACTTTTGGGGGTGAAGGACTGAATTTCGGATATTTGGTTTGGCTAAAGAAGAGTTTTGAGCACACATTCTTAGGCTTATCCTGGAGTCAGGGAAAGAATTCCCGAGGAACATAAATAAATGGTCAAATTACTAACTACACAACTATCGAAGGAAGTCAGACAAGAGAAAGACAATACTTTAAATCTGACGGAAGCTCCTTGTTTTAGTTAATAGGCAAACTGGGATGAGGAACCAACGATTCTCTAGCATGGCTGTACTACAGCTCCCATGATCCATCTCCTGCTAGCTGGGGATAATGGGAGTGGGTGTCCAAACAGAACCGGAAGGGTGCGAGGTTCTTCACCCTTCTTGCAGAACCCTGATGCCAAGTTCAAAGCATCGTCAGCTCGACAAGGAACAAACACCAAGTCACCGAGCTCTGTCGAGCGCTCTGGGTGAGTGCCCAGCCCACCCACGCCTAAGGCCGGCTCCGAGCATCTCTGTTCACATCATGTAAGGATGAAGCATGCCACCTGTTTTAATCTAGGGTGGAGGGGAAGCTTCCGACTGTACATCTGGTCCCAGACCTGGAATCTATTCCTGTCTGGAAAATTCATCTTCCTTTATTCGCATCCAGCCAAAACAAAAGAGGACAAAGCAGCAACCGCAGCGGTGGGGGTGGGGGTGGGCAGGAATTAATGAGCACCAACCAAGTACAGCATCTTTATCTGATGAGTTTATGACTTAAAGGGGGAGGAATTATGTAACTCGGGTGGTTGTCGTCCCCGTTCCCCCCCCCCCGCCAAAAGGATCATCAGACAGCCCGTTCAATTAATCCCTCCTAATTCACTTCCCCCATGGGACCTTTCCCACAGAAAACATGAGGCTACTGAAGTCATGATCAGGTGGAAGGCCACTCCAGGCTTGGGAATGAGCAGAGTGCTGGGGTGGTTCTCAGGGGCAAAAGAGGGAAGGGGGATCCCCTCCCTGCCCTTTTGAAGGCCCTGGATGTTTCATGTCTGCATTTAGAGGCACTGTTGACATCCTGCCCTTCATGCATGCTCTTACATTCGCAAAGGATGCAGCGAGCCACTGGTTGATGGGTCAATGTGTCACACGCTGGGTCAAACAGGCATTACAGCGAGCCCGTCATTAGAAAGAGAGCTTCTGTGACAGGCTGATTTTTTAAAAATCCCAATAATAACAATTACGTGCTATCTAGTTGATTCTGACTTAGGGTGCCCTTTTTCTAGGGTTTTCTAGGTAGAGAAAATTCAGAAGTGGTTTGCCATTCCCTCCTTCTGGGGTCATCTTGGGACTATGCAGCTTGCCCAAGGCTACACAGGCTGGATCTTCTCCCAGGAGGCACAGTGGGGAATTGAACTCCCAACCTTTGGCTCCACAGCCAGGTAGTTCACCCTTTATTTGTTTGTTATTTTTTCATTGCTTGCTTGCTCTCTCTCTCTCTCTCTCTCTCTCTCTCTCTTTCTCTCTCTCTCTCCCTCCCTCCCTCCTTCCCTCCCTGTCTCTGTGTGGTCAAATACCTGGGATCAGTAAGACTTGAAAGACATGGGGAGGGTCCCTACCAAAACACCTCTAAAATATCCAGGAAAAGTCACTTTAAAAATCAACCGGAAGGCATTCATCCCATGCATAACTTTACTTGCAAGCTATAACTTCACTGCAGGGATCTTACAAAAATAAGGGTGACTTGTTAAAGGTAAACTACATTATGGTAATTTGTTATATCCAGGCTCTGTTTTTTAATTCAACTTGGCACCTTCTGCATAACTCGCCAGTAGAGCAGGTACTATACTGTTCAGCTATGTCCCTCCACCATGGTGAGGGGGTGAAGAAATATCATTTCATAGAAAACCTGTTTGCAGAAGTACGCTCCCACATCAACAGTGGGAAGGGGCGTGATGTAATCAGTGGACCTGATGACTGATTTTGTGAAGGTAATGAATTATCTCCAGGGTTCTGGAGCCAACAGAGATTTATCAAGAAGAAATCCTGCCAGACTAATCTTATCTCATTTTTTGATCGGGTAACCTCCCTGGTAGACAGTGGGAATGCTGTAGATGTAATATATTGGACTGAATATCAGGAAAAAACATCTTAACGGTTGGAGCAATAAGACAATGGAAACAATTACCTCAGGAGGTGGTGAGCGCTCCAGTGCTGGAAGCATTCAGGAGAAAATTGGACAACCATATGTTACATCTGCTTGGATTTGGATTCCTGCACTGCGCAAGAGGTTGGACTTGATGGCCTTATAGACCTCTTCCAACTCAACTATTCTATGATTCTGTCAGAACTTCTAAGGAGCTATCCAAGGTTCTGAGATTATTCTGGAAAGAGGGTATCACTGTAAAATTCAGACATCAACCCAGTGCGGAATCCCACTCCCATGAAAATGGTGCCACTGGCAAATTAGTGGAAAATATAAATTAAATGATGCAGGAGAATAATCTCTTTCTCCCCACAGTAATTCCCCTTCATACTTGGAGGTCATGCCCCGACCCATCCATACACCCTAGAAATAATCACCGAAATACACCTTAGCAGTAATCGTGCTTGCATCTTTCAAAGTACAGATCTGCTGAATTTTATTCTGAGCACAGAGCTCTCTGAATTTGGTTCAGTTTAGGTTAGCAGGAAATGATATTTTGAGGGTGCAAGTTAGAGGTGTGAATAGCCAAGGTAAAAGCTATATTGGAACTTATGGCATGGTTATAATCATTCCCATGGTTCATTTAGGCTGTAAAGGCTTAAATCTTGGAGGAATCTATTTAATTTCAGTCAAGAAGCATATTTGAATAGACACAACTATGCATGCGAAAGAAGGGTAGAGACATGTGAGCGACTGCTTCATCATATCAATAGCCCTGCTTCCTGGTCACGATCGATTCTTTGCTAAAATGCTGAGTGTCTCTAACCACTGTAGTTACGTAATTGTGTTTCATGAATCATGCGTCATACCCATCGTTAAAGCATGTGACCATACTCCTATCAATGTGTCCAAGCCAGCTAGCGTCCCCGGAGGCTAATAACTTTGAAATGAGAATAAACAAGAGTACATCCAGTGGTGACTCTCAATTTACAGAGGCAACTATCACTAGATCTGAAACAAATTCAGAAGGGGGAAAGGTTCACGCAACTATTCTTTGCCTGACAATGTGTGCAAAAATGATTAATGGATCAAAAATTCTGATCTGCATAGTCTTTTATCCCTCACACTTAACATTTCCAGTTTTAAGAGGGTCCAGCTGTTTTGTTTGGACTTGCTTTGCTTTTTTTGGTGGGGTGCAAAAACAGCAAATTGGATAATAAGTTGCATTATATTTTCAAAATTTACCAGCCAGGTGAAGTTTGTCCTCGCACGATAAAGTTCTTATGCACATTGGGGGAGAGGAAGTATTTAAAACAGTGGTTCCCCACCTTGAGTCCCCAGATGTTCTTGGACTAAAACTCCCAGAAGCCTTCCCCACCAGCTGTGCTGGCCAGGATTTCTGGGAGTTGTAGTCCAAGAACATCTGGGGCCCCAAGGTTGGAAACCACTGCTTTAAATACGTCATTTAAAAATACGAATCCTGCAGTTGGATCCAATGGTAGATTTCTATGAAATCAACACACAGACACACACTTAATTAATAGTAATGCTGTCAAACATACACCCTTGTTGTTTACTAATTTGCAGCAATTTTACCCCACTCAAAATAGGCTCCAGAGCTATATGCAAAGATCCATCACAACACTCCTGAACGTTACAGGAGTGAGTAAAAGGAATTACGTTATCCCTGTGGTTCCCAACCTTGGGTAATCCAGGTTTTCTTGAACTGCAATTCCCAGAAGCCTTCACCACTAACTGTGCTGGCCAGGGGTTCTGGGAGTTGCAGGTCAAGAATACTTAGGTTACCTAAGCTTCGAAACAATTGCTTTATCCTCAAAACAATTTCAGCACTCTGGAAAGCTCCTTTAGACATTCAACCCAGAGTGCAGTCCGCATTCCACCCTCACCCCCCCCCCCCCCCAAATCAGTCACTAGTCTTTGCTGTGACACAGTTATAAGGAACACACAATCTTCCCTGTGTTGGCACAGACTTCTAGCAGATAAACCTCCTAATGCAGATTTGTTAGGTTTTGACACTGCTACCTGGTGGGTAACAATTCAAAAAATTCCCTTTAATTATATTTATTCAGGGTTTCCACCAAATGATTATGCTCAACAGCCATCATCACCATTATTATTTATGCAGTTGTTATTTTTAAATGCTCGTTTTGTTTGCTATTTCATGGACCGTGTTGTGTTTTTTTTTTTTTACTGTAATGCAATATGTTTTAAATTGCTTACTGTTGTTTGCATTTCGAGGGGGCAATATCAGGAGAGAAAAAAGGAAAGGAATGTTTCTAAATAAAACTAACAAACATGTGAATCAGCCCTCACACAGTCTGCAAATCCTCTAGGAAAGGAATGCTCTCACACACACTCACACAATTCATTACAAGCTAGAAGGCTACAAACATGCTTTTTCCACTGACTGACAGCACCCGTCTATGTGAATACTTTTACATTAAAATCTGGCATTGCTACAGACATGCTCCTTTTTATTAAGCTGGCGACTGTCAGCAGAGAGGCGCAAAATTGCCACTTTGCATTTAAAATTGCTCTTGGTTCAACTGCAAATGTAATTTGCACTCTGCATGCTGGCCAGAGGCCCATTGTCACCACAGGAGCCTAGCAAAAGCTGAACTGGGGAAAATTGCTCCACAGGACACATGGAGGAGAATGCAGTGCTGGGAAGTTCTGTTGTATGGCACATCCTGTGTATGCTGACCTGTGGTTCCCAAACCTACAACCCACGGGGAATCTGTTCCACATAAATCTCTCCATTGTTGAACCTCTCAGCATGGCTGAAAAACTGAAGGGGGTGTCTTCTATGGTACACACTCAGTTTTCATCTGGGAAGGAAAAGATATGTACCAAATTCTTCATTTTCAAAAATTCAGGCTGTCTTGAGCATGACAAGTTTACTCAAAGAAAGTCTTGTGAGATTCCTCACTTCAAGATGAGGTGAAAAGCTCTCCTCCCCTAAATTCTCTGTAATTTGTATGAAATGTCTCTAGTTTCTTTACTTTTTGAGAAGCCAAGCATACAAACACACACACATATGCACCCAAAGATCAAGCACAGAAGGACTGAATGATGGTCAAGAAAGACACAAACAACCCACCTCATGCTTCAGATTCTTAAACAAAACAGCCGTCGTCTTAGTTTGGGGCACTTCGCTTGGCCTCATCATTGCCTCCATTTTAACAGAGACCACACCAGATGAGGTGTGTGTGTATTTCTACAGCACTTGGTAAAAATTGTTGCTAAAAATTATTTCTTTGCTCATAATTTTAAAAACCGTTTTCACAAAGATTCAAACATTATTTCAATTGTTAAATGCCAATGTTGCTAGCCAATCGCATGAACTATAAACACTTTCTACTACTTTCAATTTCTCCTTCAACATGGAGAGGTCAGGCACCTGTAGCAAATTGAACTGTGTTTTTCCCCCATTACAAAGCAATGTGTCGCTAACAGACTCATGACTAGCATAATGAATTACTTTTAGAGTTTACATATAAAGAACCCAATTGCCAACAGGTTTTTAATTCTGCATCAACATTATTAGCACATTACCCTTAATGCCAACATTTCTAAGGATATTGAATTTTATAAGAAAGACGCACCCCTTCCAGCCTTACCTCACTGAACTCAGTTGGTTTTTATTAAGATGGCGACTCTCAGCAGAGAGACGCAAAGTTGTCACTTTGCATTTAAAATTACTCTTGGTTCAATTGCAAATATAATTTGTATTCTGCACACTGGCCAACCTAGCTCAATTTTTGTGTTAGAGCTGGAATGAGAGAAAAATGCTCAACACTCTTGAGCACAGGAAGGTACAGTAATCCTTCCTTCCTTCCTTCCTTTATCTCACACTTCCTGGTGACTGCTTCTTACCCCCTCTGTCTTCTCCCTTCCTCCCGACCCAGTGGCCTGAAAAGGGAGGGATAGATTATTCTCTCCAGGGTCTGAAAAGTGCATTTACAAAGGTTTTGTTTTTTAAAGTGAAGTCAAGTCAGAGGGCTCCCCA
This sequence comes from Intellagama lesueurii, assembly GCA_037013535.1. Lineage (NCBI taxonomy): Eukaryota > Metazoa > Chordata > Lepidosauria > Squamata > Agamidae > Intellagama > Intellagama lesueurii. The sequence goes on along the minus strand of JBAJHW010000012.1, from coordinate 17,124,867 downwards.
CCCCTGATGCAGATGATGGTCATCCTTGGTCCGTTGAAAGCCCCCAGAAGCAGCCAGGAAATGTTGTCTTCAGAAAGGAGTTGCCCAGCAGGTAGGCCTTAAGTACAGCATTTTCAAAGAAAGTATTAATCATGCTGAGAAATGCAAATAAGCCCAGCTGGGCAGTGGCTAATATACACAAAGCAAGTGATTGAAGGAAGAGTCATCCATCTCGCTTCATTAGGAGGCACCCTGAGATGAGACTTTAGATTTCTCAAATTAGCCTGGTAAAACCAGAGAGAGAGAGAGAGAGAGAGAGAGAGAGAGAGAGAGAGAGAGAGAGAGAGAGAGAGAGAGAGAGAGAGAGAGAGAGAGAGAGAGAGAGAGAGAGATCACGGGAAGAGAGCATTCCAGGTACTGCCTCCACCTCCAGCACCTCCTCCTTCTTCTGGAGGTTGAACACCATAATGGGTATTTTGACTTTAGGTGTGATGACTCTAAAAAAATAGTGCTTCATTGCATCCAAAACAGTCTCCCAGGTTCTTCATCCAAAATCCAGCTCCACAGTTACTATGAGAGCAGCAATTAAGCTTGGAGGAAACAGGGAAACCTGTGAGCTAGGGCTGGCAGAAGCATCAATGGGTATCATCAACCTGAGGAAGACCTAGTTCCACCACATCATGCACCTGTTGGGGGGTGATGCTGAGTCTACCTATGGAGGAACCTTTCCCAATCTGAAAGCCAGATTGAGAGAATTGGAAGACCTTCGGTCAGAGGTGTACATTCTGTCTGTGAGAGAAAGGTGAAGGGGCTAAATCTTTGAGAAAGGTTGTCAGTCAGAAATGTGAGCTTGGTGAAACAAGTCTACAGCAGAGGTCCTCAGATATTCTGGGACCACAACTCCCAGAAATCCTGGCCAACACAGCTGGTGGTGAAGGCTTCAGGGCGTTTTAGTCCAAGAACCTCTGGGGACCCCAGGTTGGGAACCACTGAACCATGGAGAGCAGGGGTAGCTTGTGGACTGGAGCACCTCAAAATATCAGGGGTGGGTAGTGCTCCACTCATGAGCCACCTTTGGTGGGCAGAATAGTTAAATAAAAAGCAGGTGGGATAGGCTCCATGTAAATTGTCTCGTAAGTTCCCCAAAACCCCAAAAGCAGTTAAATATAAATATAAATATGTATGCTTTCCAGCTAAGCACTGACAGAGAGATCAAAGGGTTGTAGACATTTAGGCAGTAGCTGTCACTGTCTCCTACCCACTCCGTCCTAAAGTATGGGTGCAAGCCCTCCATGAAAAAGGCGGGAAGAGAATGAGGAATGCTCCCCAAAGAAAGAGAAAGGGGTTGTTGTTGTTTTTTAAAAAGAGTGTGTGTGTGGCTTCTTTCTTGAAGTCCATTCTTCTTTTTTTAAGTCTGCCAAATTCTACTCCACACCTAAGCCCACCCTCTGCCTGTTGGCTATTGGCCCGATTTTAAGCCAACTCGGAAGTAAGCAGAGAAGACTGCAGCATGTCTACTCAAGAGGAAGCAGGGCTGAGCAGCTCAGCAGTGCCTTCAAAGAGCACCTCAAGGGACAAACATTTTCCACATCTCCTCAAGAGCAAGCAGGACCCCAAAGGAGATGTAGCTGAAATACTACAGGTGAGAAAATGGCTACAAAAGCCCTCCTCTGGCAACATTTACCATCGTGTGCATACTGTTCTTCTTGCCTCTTTTGGTCCTTCATGGTCCCTCCTCACTGGAGATCCATTGCTATTGTTAGGTAACAAAACTCAGTGCGGTGTAGGCCTGCCTGGGCATCTGCAGCGGACAGGTGGCTCTCTGTTTCCTTGGCAACAGAGAGTCCCTTCATCCCTGTGATAGTACTTCTTCTGGGACCACATTGACCTTTCAACTCCAACTTGTCCAAGCTCATGGCCACAAATAACATCCCGATCATTGGTTGCCTCATTAGCGGAAAGGTTAAAACGGAAAGAGCGGCTCCCTACGGTGCTGTCGCGTGAGGGAGAGACAGTGGCGGGCACCCTGGAGCTGAGTTACCTCAGAGGGGCAATGATCTGGGCACAGCTCGCACGCAGGGCTGCACCAGTGGCAATGGGCACAGGAACTCAGCACATCCTGCCCCCACCCTCTCTGATTGCTACCACTCTTGAAGTGAAAATATTTGGCCTCAAAAAATACTGCTGTGCTTCTATCCTTGAGGTAGAGAGACTCACATTCAACCCAGGTGTTCTGGAACTTTCTTTTAGGGTTTAATCACCTAGACCAGTGGTTCCCAACCTGAGGTCCCCAGATGTTCTTGGACTAAAGCTCCCAGAAGTCTTCACCACGAGCTGTGCTGGCCAGGATTTCTGGGAGTTGTAGTCCAAGAACACCTGGAGACCCAAGGTTGGGGACCATTGACCTAAGCCAAAGCTCTGACCCAGCATCTGGGCATTGATTATCTACTGATTATCTATTGCTTTCTTCCAAAAAACCTAAGGTGGCAAGCATGGCTTTCCTGCTTTCTACTTCAGCAACAACCTTGTGAGGTACACCTGACTGAGAACGTAGAGAGGGGGCTGGCACAAGGTCTCCCAGTGAGTGCCATGGCTCAGTAAAAATCCACGATGACCCTCCAGATATTTTTTTAAACTGCAACTTCCAGAATCCCTCCTCATTTTTAGTGATACCCTCTAGGGCTGATGGGAACTACAGTTGCCCACCCCTGGATTCCATCATGATGCTGTGAAAGGCAGCCATCTTGTGCTGGCAACAGGTGTAGAAAGCCATTAAGGGCAGGAGGACAGGATCCTATCTGGGGCATGCATCCCCCAACATAAGCTGTCCTGAGCAAACCCTGTTAGTAGGGTGGCTGTGGGTCCTAATTTATGGAGGGCTGTTCTCAGTCTACAGTATGTGGAGGTCTATCAGTCTTGTCCTTTGTTTGAATTGCTGGTACAAATCCAGTTTAAATATTTTAAGAATAAACATTTAGGAAGGGAGAGCAGGAGCTGTGAAGTTCTCCATCTGGAGTTAACCCTTGGACAGTCAAGACATGTGAATATGTCAAACTTGATCTCATTAACCATCTCCTTAAAAACAACAACACCATTTTCATTGTGATTTGGGACCACCTCAGATGGCAGGACTTTCCCTCTCAGACAGAAAATCATGTGCATGTGTTTCCATGTGGACTTTTCAAAAGGAATACATCAAAACGATGCACTTTCCCATTGTTGTTTTTCTGTAGCCCTTCTGTCAAGGAGCTTGGGGAAGAGAAGACAGAGAGACGACAGCATGGGCCCTTTCACAGGTCTTGGGGAAGAAGCAGCAAGGCCGTTTTCCGCAGCTCTAGAAGGTAGGGCCAGAACCACTGGCTCCCAAGAAAGGACATTAGGAAGAAATTGTATGACAGTGAAATGGGTTTCCATCTTCCTTTTTTGGAGGTTTTTAAAGGGGGATCCACTCCATCAGAGATGCTTTAGCTCTGGATTCCTCCTGCCTTGGCAGGATTAAACTAGATCAGTGGTTCCAAGTCTTGGCTAACCCAGGTTTTTTTGGACTACAACTCCCAGAAATCCTGGCCAGCACAGCTGGTGGTGAAGGCTTCTGGGAATTGCAGTCCAAGAACATCTGCATTACTCAAGGTTGGGAACGACTAGACTATACGATCCCTCAGGTCCCTTCCAGCTCTACAGTTCTATGATTCTACTACAGAAGTCTAATTCTCAGCCATATTTGTCACATGTGTGCATTTCTGAGCACAGTTTTCACTGTTGTGTGAATCGCCCCACAACTCTGGAAAAGGATGGATCTCCCAAGCCAAACTTGCACGAGGGGGGCACATAATTGGTTGCAGCATATTGTGTAGCCTTCCATTCAAAGTTAAGCCCCAAGAATTTCTCATCCATTTCTCCTGGACAGCACATTGAGTACGTTTCTTAGTCTCCTCCACTCTTGTGAGGGATCCTGCATTTCCAATACGTGGCTGTTGCTCTGTGTTCTCCATTCACATCCAAGTGACAGCAACCCTAACAGGGTTTCCAAAAACACATGAGATGTTCAAGAAGTGATTCAACCTCCACTGAGTTTCCATGACTGAGCGATGATTTGAACCTAGGTTTCCAGGCTCCTGAACCAACATCCTATCCATTTTTCCACACTGGCTGGTCCCATCCAAGTTATAGTTATTTCTTCTAAACATCTGTCTATGCACTCATATGAGCCTATGCAAAGTTTACAACAATGTCTGTCCTATTTCTTTGTCCCTTTTTTTTTTTGGCAGGACACATTGCCTTCTCCTTTTTTTTTAGCCGCATGTGGACCAGATACTAAGTGATGGGAAAATTCAGGGTCTCTGCTCTACCTTCTCCTGAGTTTGTAATCCTTCAGATTTAGATCATCCCTTAGCATGGGCCATACTGGCATTGCAGGCCAAACCATGGGGAGGGGGCGTAAGTTTGCTGAAATAGAGGTTGCCTTCAAACAGAGGGCATGGTGTGGTTATATGTGGCCTGCCATCTTGCTTGCTTGCTTGCTTGCTTGCTTGATTGATTGATTGATTGGTTTGGTCCTCCAATGTTCTTACAGACTTCCCTCTTGCCATCCTCTTCCCTCCTCCCAAACATTTTTACACTAAAACAAGGAAAACCACACTCCTGCTGGATAGCTCATTGGTTTAAGTATCCGGCTGTGGAGCCAGAGGCTGGGAGTTTGATTCCCCACTGGGGAATCCTTGACAGGGGCTGGACTTGGTCATTTGTAGAGTCTCTTCCAGTTTTGCAGTTCTATGATGATGACGGCAACGATGATGACGACGACAACATTTGTTGTCGTTATGTGCCCTCAGAACCAACTTATAGCAACCTAATAGGGCTTTCAAGGTAAGTGAGCTATTTAAGGACTGGTTTTACCAGTTCCACACCCCCAGTGAGTTTCCATAGCTGAGCGGGGATTCGAACTCCTAAGTCCTAGTCCATCACTCTGTCTACTATACCACATTGAGTATCCTGAAGAATCAGGAAGTTTGGTTCTCTGATAAAATGGAACCCTGTCACTCCCACCTCCCTGTTGTGCCCCAAAGGGCCCAATAGAGGGGAAGAAGGTGGAAACCAGGTGTGATTTCTAAAAACTTCTGCTTTCAGTTTATAGTATGCTGATGCCAGAAGAGAGGGGGGTGTGTGACTGCGCGCGCGCGAGAGAGAGAGTCTTGGTGGGGGCTGGAAATCAGTCGCCAGACCCACTGAATAGAAGACACATCCACTCAGGTCTTTTCTCTGCCTCCCGATAATGGGAATATTTCCAGGCTCCTTGTGGTCCTCCCCCACCCCCGGGAAAAGATTTTCTGCCAAGTCTGTTTGTTTTTTAAATGGAGCAAGCTGCTTGCCTCCACTGTGTGCTCTAAGGCTGGACAAAAGGCTACACTTAGCCTCCTGCCGAGCAGAGAGAGGGACCACTGAACCTTTTGACAAGCTGGCTCGGCTTCCATGCCACCGAGCCCTGGGTTCCATTAGTCTCTGGTGGAAATCCCACAGAGTATCCTTTTGTAGAACACAAGACCCCCTCCTTCTCCCTCCCCCGCCCCCAGCCCCAATTCTGAAAGCCACTTTCCCCAACAGCTACTGTCTAGAGCAATGTATGTCTCCATGAAGCCTTCTGTTCCGCCTCCCCACCTCCGTCAGAGTCCCAGGATCTCGTTCACTTTATTGTTCATAAAACAAGAGAGAAGAAGTAAAAAAAAAAGAGAGGGGGGGGGTCAAACGACCTCCTTGCACACCCTATAAGCTCATACATAAAGGTATATACAAGACAGACAGTCTGAGAGAGAGAACAAGTGCTTCTCCAAAATGCATTGTATGTGATGTGCTGTCAAATCACATCCCTCCAGAGAGAAGAACCAGCCCATGTAGCCTTGGGCCAGCTGCACCGTCCCAGGACGCTCCCAGAAGAAGGGAAGAGTAAACCACTTCTCAGTACTCTCTACTTATAAAACCCTGAAAAGGGTCACCATAAGTCAGAATCAACTTGATGATGATGGTGATTTACCAGCGCTACCCACATCCTGTGAATTTTCATGGCTGAGCAGGGATTTGAATTCCCATCTCCTCGCCCATCGCTATCCACCCCACCGTGCTGGCTACAGAAAATGTATCATAACTTAGGTTCCAGAGTAGTTGGTGAGGATCTGGTAAGTATCTTTTGGACAAAAGGAGGTGGGGTTGAATGCCCTAATTAACAGATTTTGGGACAATACATTGCATGTCTTTTTCATCCTGCAACCAGATGGGGAGATGGCAGGGAGGAAGGGGAAAACAGTAGTAGGAACACCTGGACTGGTTTCGGGCTGAACCAGGACACGTGTCTGGAGGTTTAAGGGCTCACTTAGCAGCATCATACATAAGCCCACATGCCATTGAGACAGGATGGACTACTGAAAAAAGTGGGGGAAAGATCATTCTGCAACAATTAAAAAAGATCATGAATGGGCCACTTCTTCCCCCACTCTGGATTGAAACCACAATTTGGGTCATCTCCCAGTCTACATCTCCAAATCCAGATTTAAAGGCTTTTGTGCTTACTCTAGAGCAAACGACAACGACAACAACAACAACAACTAGCTATATCTTTGAAGGCTCATCTCATTTGGACATGTCGCTAAGCTATATGCCACACATTCAAGGTGGCATGTAGTTAAGAAGACCCTGGCGAGGTGGCTTGGAGTGAGCGTTGTCACGCTTCTTCTCTGCTGCAGCCAGGAGACTCACTTATTTTCTTAGGATTTCCAAATGCCATTTAGAGGTAGCAGGCAGAATGAATGAATGAATGAATGAATGAATGAAGATGTGTTTGATCAAAAGAACAGAGGACATCCCATTCTTGACTTCAGATGAACAGATGAGAGAGTCCATGAAGATACAGGGAGAAATACAACTCCTGTGATAGCAGGACACGCCATATCTCATTCCACAGTGCTTTACATGCAGAAGATGTCAGGTTCAAATCCTCCCATCAGGACAGAAAGCTGATGGTTCTTGGTCCATCCAAGTCAATATTGTTTACTCTGACTGGCAGCAGCTGGCCAGGCTAAGCTAGATGCCTGGAGAAGCAGCCCATAGCACAAGCACTCATGATTCTGTAGACATCACATAAAGGTGAATCATATACTGTAAGTGCAAAGAACTGACACAGGCCAAGGTCAGAACCTTGGACAGGGGCCTGCAGAAACGATTCCCTGGAGCAGTGGTTCTCAACCTTGGGTCCCCAAATGTCCAGAAATCCTGACCAATACAGCTAGTGGTGAAGGCTTCTGGGAGTTTTAGTCCAAGAATCTGGGAACCCAAGGTGGGAACCATTGACCTGGAGAGTCTACTGACAAAGAGAACCCATTGTACTAGCAAAGAGGAGCAGGCCATCAACCTTAACAAAGCTTGCAGGGCTAGGTTGTTTCAGAAATTCAGTCCCCACTGCGTGATGATGGGAGTGAAGTTCTTTAGAAATCCATGGTTGTTTCTGTAGCAGGTGGCTTAGCTAGAGGAGATGATTTGGTGGAGTCCTCTAAGGCGGATGGAAGGACTACATTATCAGGGCAGGGCAATATACAACAGAGTACCAAGGACGAAGCTTAGAAAAGCTTCTTTTAAAAATGACATCTTCCAGAAGACATCTTCCGGTATAGTCATTAAATGCCGGGAGTACTTATTAAAAAATGTGACAGTTCCAGACTTTGGCTAAGGATGGTCATCAAAGGTGGTAGTCAGTGTCTCTTGGGGTTATGAGTTCTCCTTGGAGGCAATGCTGAACCTCTGAGCCTAGGAACACAAGAGTGGGTTCCCAGAATCCCAAGTTGTTCTCACCCCCGTGACTTGATCATTTTAAGCATGAACCATGGGACTTTCTGCAGGTGAGGCAGAACCTCAGAGCGGTGGCCAACCTAGCCTTCTATACCAGCTTGTTCTCTCAAGACTGTGGGCTTTCCAGAAATCTTGTCAAGCAAAGCCTATGTTGCTAATAATGCACCGGCAAGATCCAGCCTTTCAGTTCTGCTGAACGCCCACAAACAGTAAGTGCTGGCAGTGAGTAAGAGAAGGCACAATCCCAGCTCAATCTGCTGGAGACCGTTTGGCCTGAGGTTCAGAGAGCTGGAAATAGCTCAGATGCCAACGTATGTGCGTGCAGCTCTTCCTTGTTCTCCTGGCTTCCTTCCTGTCACATTAAAAATGGACACGCTCCGGCACATCTTCGGCTTGTTTTCATCTCCCTGCTGTCTCAAAGCCAGCTCAAACTTGCAAGGAGCAATATATTGTATACTTCTCTCTGGCCTGTGCTGGTTCACTCTGCCGATGGGGAAGTGAATCTAGCTTACACTTTTTCACTGGACTCAAAACACCTTGAACACAGAAAGCTAGCATGTCTGGGGGGAGGGGCTTTAGTTTCACCCTTTCTCTGAGATGCTAGCTTTTTAAATGCGAGGAGAGATGCTTGTTCTTGTCTTCACGGTTTGAGAGAAAGCATTGGAATAGCCCTCCATGCAGCTTAGTAAAAGGACTGAATCCAGGAAAAGCTGTACAAAATTCTGAAAGTATTCTTATTATTTCCCCAGACTTTCTTGTGATGGGAGACAGAGGTAGTTGTAATGTTTCACTGTGGGTTTGGTGTTGTTTTTTTAACATGTTCCTATGTTAGGGGATAACCTGCCTTATAGAAGAAGATCAGAAGTCTTTATATTATTCATTTTATTAAAGAAAGGGGAGATAGCTAACTTCCTACTCCTCCACTGGTGGGAAAACAGCAATTGGTGAGACATCTGGAAAAGAAAAGATTAAGCTACCACAAGTCTTCTCAATAGGAGACAGTAGGATGTAGGTGTGGACTAGGGAGTCAGGAGACCTCAGTTCAAATCCCCGCTTGGCCATGAAAAAATTATTTAAAACTTGAACAAACAGCCAGTTTCTCCTCTTGACCACTGGGCGTGTTTTGGGCCCTATGTATTAGAACATTGTTAGAATTAATAATAACAACAGCAATGTGCCATCAAGTCAACTCTGACTTATGGTGATCCTTTTCAGGGTTTTCCAGGTAGAGAGGTACTGAGATTTGGTTTCCCCTTCCCTTTTTCTGAGGGCAGCTCTGGGACCACCGTGCAGCTGGCCCAAGGCTTTGTTCACAGGAGGCCCCGTGGGGGAATCGAACTCCCAGCCTTTGGCTCCACAGCTAGATACCGAAGCCACTGAGCAATCCAGCCAGCTATTGTTATAATTGCTATCTATTATTATTTTATTTCCATCATAATTATAATCATTGTACTGGAGCAGGATTTCACCTGCAGTTCAGGTAGAGGGATGCATATGGGGCAGGCCATGTAAAGAACAGAGCAGCATTTTCAAGGTGGTATGTGTAAGAGAGCTTTTTTTGAAAGCATAAAAAACATGAATGTTCCAATGTATGTGTTATGCACCATCAGATAACTTCTGACCTATGGTGACCCTGGTAGGCTTTTAAAGATGTTCAAAGAATGGCTTACTTTGGACACTCACCATGAGTTTCCATGGTTTAGCAGAGATTTGAACCCAGGTCCTAGTCTGATAGCCAAGCCACTAGACCAGTGGTTCCCAACCTTGGGTAGCCCAGGTGTTCTTGGACTGCAATTCCCAGAAGCCTTCACCGCATGCTGTGCTGGCCAAGATTTCTGGGAGCTGCAGTCCAAGAACATCTGGGTTACCCAAGGCTGGGAACCACTGCACTGGACCCCATTGACTCTCACAATTTATTATTCCCATAATACACCCTAAATATAATGAGGATCTTTCCTATGAAATAAGTCCACTCTTAATGGAAATATTCAAGGAAGCCTTCCCAGAGTGGCCATTTCTCGCTTTGTAGAAGTACTGTCATCTATTTGAAGAACTCTCTAGTCCAAATCACCTTTAAAGACCAAGAACCATTAGAAAGGATTGGACGTGGGGCTTCAAATTACCATCCATATTTAGAGGGTTAAGAAGAAATATGAGTTACATCTGCTGCCATTCCCCTGTTTTAATGAGATGCACTTGTCATTCTGTTTAAATGAGAGGCATTATTTCTAAATCTTCATCTGCCTATAAAATTTGGCAAGTGCAAGTTATGTTTGAGCCCGTGGCTTTTGTCTTCTTTACACAAATCCCCTATTTTAGCAATGTGTGTCGTGGCTGTGATTTTTCTCCTAGCAAAACTGTGTAATAGGATTTGTTTATCAGTCTAACCTCTCCTGCCCCAACACACTTCTGTTTGTGGGACGGGGGGAGCTCAAGGCAGCTCATGACATAACATTCAAGAAGATCCATCAATCAGGAAAATGCAAACCCAATTAACACCGCTCGAAGGACAAAAGGACGGCAGCAAAAGTTTCTTGGGCATATCAGGAAGCAGGAAATGATGACTGCACGTCAATTGTTTGACAGGACAAATACTTGTCAAAATTCAAGAGGTCTTCCCAAAACCATCATTATGGCATTTTAGCCATGTTATTGTTCATAGGCAGAGATGCAAATATTGTTGTCGCTGTTGTTATCGTTGTTGTTGTCGTCCCTGTCATCAATGAATTAAGGCACGTAAAATCCTCTTGCCAGGATGACTAATGTCCGCCTGGGGGGTTCTGGGAATTGTAGTCCATGCAAGTAACTTTTCCAAGGTCTGATTTTAGCCTAAATGAATCTTTGCTGAGATTGCCATTCTGGTAAGAGGATTCTAGGTGCATTAACGCATTGATGATGATGATGACGACGACGACAATGACAATGATCACAACAATGATGCTTGTAACTCTGTCTATTCAGCCTAGACTAAGAAGGATTCATGTCACAAAAACATTTCTGTTGTTGTTGTTGTTCTTATGGCCACCTTCAACTAATGCCCTGAAACCTGACAATATGACTTCCAACAGACTCTTTAACAATCCTGAGCGAGTCCCTGAATGCCTTTTTAAAGTTAAGACAGTTTTTAATGTTTATTTGCTTTTAATTATTCAATTGTATTTCACTTAGCATGCAGTTTAATTGTTTAATGTTTAACTTATTATGTTTTTAATTCTATTCATTTTGATATTGTGAGCCATCTTGGGTCCCCCTTATAAGGAGAAAGGTGGCATATAAACAAAACAAAACAAACACAGAAATAAAACCACAGCACTGATATTTGGGTTTTACACTGTGTCTCTTATGTTCTATCTCTCTGTTTCTCTCTCTCTCTCTCACACACACACACACACACAAGTTGTGGCTGAAGAGTCTGTCTCAGGCGACATCAGAAGGGCCACCTTTACCTTTCAGATTTGGGCTTCCGAACCTCAGGGGAATGGACGCCGTTACCTTGCAAACCGGGAGGTTATGTGTGGGTGAGAAAGACAGACACCAAGAGAGAGGGACAGAGTGAACATGGAGAGACAGTGATGAATTCAAAAGCCAGTGAAGTCATGCGACCGAGACTCTACCTGCAGAATCTGTTGGGAGATATTTCCTGGAAAAAGATGGTATATAATAGGGGGGGGGGGGGGGGGGACACATGGTAACGAAATTCCAGCAAGTGTGTCTTCATCAAGGGCACATTTAGCAGCCATGAGGTCTCAAAGCCCCAGGGTGGCAAATGCTCAAAACGGGCAGTGTCTGGATCTTCAGTGAGCCCCTTTCCTCAAGGCCAAGGTGGTGACGGATGGAGGAGGCAGCCTCTCGGGAAACCAAGAGCTGGCCATATGTTCTGGCTTCTTGCGAGCTGGCACCCAGCCCACCCTCCGCCAGGCCTCCCCACCTACGCTTGGGCAAGGCTGCCGTGACCTTCTGCCTCACGTTTCGAGAGTGCAGGAGGAGCCGTGACAACAGCGAAAGGCTTAAGAAGGCCAGGCAGAAGATGGGGGCAAGAACTGTTCAACGTCTCTCTTTACCCCAGTCATCTCCTAAAAGCAGGCTGGTCGCCTGGTGACATGTGAATCTGGTGAGGTCCTTAGAAATCTCCACTGGAGAGGTAGAGGGCTCTGCCGCGCTCCTTTTAGCGGTGGCAAAGAAGGCCACATCCCTCACCAAACAACACATCCCATCCTCCTTAAAGCGGAATCAGGAATTGGCTGGATAGCTCAGTGGTTTAGAAGCCAGAGGATGGGGGTCTGATTCCCCCACTGGGCCTCCTGTAGAGCCAGCCTGGGTGGCCTTGGGCCAGCTGCACAGTCCTAGGCCTCCCCCTAGAGGAAGGGAAAGGAAATACATTTCTGGGTATTGTCTACCTGGAAAAGGGGTTGTCACCATTCAGAACTGACTTGACAGCACATTATTATTATTAGTGGAATCCAACTGATAAAACTGTGTAGTACAGCTGACACTCAGAAACGTTCACCTCACTCTCTGTCGGTGGCCAAAAATAAGATAGGTTGGAAATAAGCCCAGCCGTGGACTTCTCAGATTACAGTCCCACCCCCTACCCTACGTCCATGATTGGGGAGGGCCTGGACGAAACACCCTATGAGTCGTTCCTCTTAGATCATCCCCTGTCTTGAATTATCCAGGAGCAACTGGGGACGGCTCTAAACTCCTGCTGGATCTTTTCCGCCACATCCCTAATGGAGTGTCACTCCAGGGCATGATGGGAAATCAAACAAGGAAGCTTGTAGCCCTGCTGTCTGGCCTATGGGGCCCAGGGCAGTCCTTGGTCCCTGCTGACAAGTCCAGGGGGCAGATATAATGGCCCAGATCTCAGACCACCGATGGAGCAAAGGCGTGGAGCACCAACGCGGCAACTCATGAGTCCTGCACAAGCCAGAACAGCAGCTGCACCAAACCCGGGGGGAAATCCTTGCCTGCCGTACCAGTGTGATATCAGGGAGATATGGCGTTGGTACAGGAAGGGATTTCTAGTGTGGCATACTGGACAGAGTGGTGGACAAGGACTCTGGAGAACAGGGTTCGAATCCTGGCTCAGCCATGGGGGAGTGGAACTGGTAAAACCATTCCTTACAATATCTCACTTACTTTGAACTCTATTTGGGTTACGATAAGTCGGATCCGACTTGACGGCACGGAATACACACAGGAAGGGCATTAGGACACCGCGCCTACCGTCCCTTTTTGCCCTTGATACCAGGTGCTACATGACAGTCTTTGTACCTCTTGGGACTACACACACACAACTCAAGTGACAATGGTCCTCTGTCCTCATATCCCATAGGCAACCCCAATTATGATCTAAGAGCTGGTCCTTTCATTCTTCGATATTTCAAGAGCAACTAAAGTGCCCCTATAAAGGTGGCTCCCTAAAGGCATTGGTTGGCCTCTGTTGTACACAATTCCTCTGTTTTCATTGCTGGCTAAGCAGGTGCCACAGGCTTTAAAACCTGCTAAATCTGTTGGATCAGAGGCAACTGCTGCAGAAATAACTGAAAAGAGACAGCATCCAGGACGCTGAACAAAAGTTCTAGCAAACCATCTCTGTATTTTCTTGTTGGCCTCTAGCGAGAGACACTTAAGAGCTAGTTCACAGACGCACATGGACAAACACATGCACGGAGTGATATTTCATCTCTGTGAATGAGCCAGAAGCCAGGGCAAATCAACAACATTGCTTTAGGGAGAGAGTTTTGCTACCTTTTCCCCTCTGATAAAATCCTTCATGCCTGAACCGACATGAAACAATGAACTAGGAACCAATAGTAAAAACTTTTTAAATTATACTGTCAGTTAATATACAGCCTCTTATTTCAACATTGTATTCTTCAACACCAAAAATGGTCAAAATGCAAATATTAAAGAAATGATAAAAGAAAACAAACCTTATTTACAAGAGTTGGGGAGAGAGCAATGACACAGTGTGTTAACTCCAACCCTGAAAAATGTTCCCATTCAAACCAAAATCCACTTAGACTTGAGAGTTGCCAACTTTTTCACCATCCCTGCTGCTATGCCATTAAGAGTGAGGTGGCAGTAGATAGCCAGTGTTAAGAGCTGGCTGAATAGCTGAGTGGTTCAGGTATCTGGTTGCCAAGTCAGAAGCTGGGAGTTCGATTCCCACACTGTGCATCCCAAAAGAGCCAGCCTGGGCGGCCTTGGGCCAGCTGCACAGTCCCAGGGCTCCCCCTAGAGGAAGAGAACGGTAAACCACTTCTGAGCATTCTCTACCTGGAGAACCCTGAAAAAGGGTTGCCGTAAGTCACCATTGACTTGACGGCACCTGATTATTAATTATTATTAGCCAGTGTTAACCATTTCTGTCCATGCTGTGAAAAGCATCCTATGGTACTGCTTTTCGAGGCACGGCAACAATCTCTAGTTCAAGAGTTTAAAAGGCACAGCTGCAAAGATGGTTAAAAAGCCGGCAGCCTCACTCACTCCGTCACACACCCCCACACACACCCCTCTTTTGTATAATTCTTTCTTGAGCATCTACCTTTTAACCTTTACATGCGGCAGCTTATCGCTTTTGCCCAGGGATTAGGGAAAGAGACAGGGAGGATCGTTATGAATCAGAAAGAGGTGGGCGGCTCTTTCCAAAGTGCCAGTCTCTCAGCTAAGTTACCTTCGCTCTTTCATAAATATATATATATATACTTGTTCAAAGCCAGACTTCACCTTCGGAACAGACACCTGCCACGGCTCTTGAGGGCAGGGCGGGCCGGACCCTTTGCTAGGCAAAATGGGGCAAGTGCCTCAGGTGGCAGAGGCTGGAGGGTGGCTGGACCCCAGAGTCAGGTCATCTTCCTGAACCCACATTTTCCTTTCTTGGTGGGGGGCGCGGGGTGGGGGGAGGATCCTATGTCTCTCTAGTCTAAGCCACCCTGTGCCCTCCAAGCTGGCGATGGGTCACATCCCATGGGTAGTGTTGAAGCAAGGCTCAGCTGCCAGCCTCGTCACCTGATCCATATGGAACAGTGTGGTGTGAATCAGAGCCATTCTGAGCCCCCCCATGGGTCACATGTGGGTCACAGGCTGCAGTTTGCCCACCCCTGCTTTAACACAATACATACAGGAATATGCATATTTGATTGTCTCCTATATCTGACTTTTTTCTTTTAAATCCCTTCACACAGAAAACTAGCACATCAGGGAAAAAGGGGAAAAGACACCTTTTTTGGTTTGTTTTATTTACACAGAAGCTGGGTGTATACTTCACAGTACATGCAGGAAGATGCATATTTGATTACCCTCCGTGTCTGATTTTTTCTTTTTTTTAAAAAAAATCCCTGCACACAGGAAACTAGCACATCAGGGAAGAGAGAAGGCTAAAAGAACCTCCTCCAGCTTGATTTATTTACACAGAAGCTGGGCATACACGTTACAGTAGAACACATAGCCCTCCTCACATCTAGTCTGACCCCTTCCTCTTTCCCAGCTTTCCAAGGAACATGGAAGGTGGTACTATAAAGGTGTTGGTTGCCTGCCATGTCCGTCATGGTCCCGCTCTCATCTCTGGCTAAACAGGTGGCATAGATTTTTGAAAAACCTGCTTAACCTATTTGATCCGAGACAAAGGTACCATACAGTGCCTATGTATCCCTGGCATCCTGCTTTACAGAGGACACTGTTTAAAGGGATTATTTTCTATCGGAAGAGCCGTCTAGGCGAAAACTGGTTCAAAGATGAAGAACGGCCAGGTCCAGTTCAAATGGAAAGAACCAGAAAATGAGAGGCCAGCAGGGGCTTTAAAGTCACCCTTCTGAACAGCAGATGGAGGAGGCATACAGCCGGTCACTGGACCCCATTTTCCCCATTACAATGCAATGTATTGTCCTCCTATTGAAACAATAGTAATTAAAATGTTCATATGAACTAACACACATGCATTTGACTCCAGTCCAGGTCCTTCTTTGGCTGTCTTCCGTTTCCTTCTTCAGACATACAGAAGTGGCCGTGCCAGGCTACGGACACGACGCTGGTCCCTTTAACCAGGTTGCATCGGCTGCTAAGATAGTTCCCAACTGATACTTGGTTGGGTCTTAGCCAGGAGGGGTCATCCCGGGAGAAGCTAAACTTGGATCTCCAGGCATTCACTCCCGGTCCTTTATGTGCCTCAAAACTCAAGGAACTCTAAGGATGGCCTGAAGCTCCCCAATTCCTTCCCTGTCTGGATCTCATTCAGGTGTATTTCTCCAGGGCCGGCCCTCCCATTAGGCAGGGTAAGGAAGCCGCCACCGGCAGCAGGCACAAGGGGAACTGCCGGCGATAGAAGCCCTCCAATCATTTTCCCTGGCCGTTCCCCCCCATGAGAAATCATCTGTTGGTGTCAAGGGGCCTCCCCAACACCCCTTTAATCCAATCTGATGCCCTTAGGGGTGATGGAGACCATCATCCCTTCCCTTTTCACCTTCTGCTTTTCTCTTATTTTTACTCTGGGTACTGCAGAAGCTCGGAAAAGTTCCTTTTTTCTTTCTTTCTCTCTCTCTTTTTTTTTGGACCATACCTTCCAGAATCCCTCAGTATTGCTAAATGGTAGAGTAGAGTGTGCATGATCCTTCTCCTGTCCTCTCTGGTTAAACAGGTGTTGCAGGTTTTTAAAGCCTGGTCAACCTGTTGGATCAAGATGAGAGGACATTACAGTGGTCACACAGGCTGGGGGATTCTGGGTGTTGTAGTCGCAGAAACTAACCTGTTCCTGGAAGAAGTTGCCTACCTCCTGCCACATCCCTCCGACACACGACTCAGTAAGCCATCATTCGCCTTTCCTTCAAAGTTTGGAAGTGACACTATAAACATGTCCAGCCACTGGTCGGCAGCCGAGAAAGGAGAATAAGTCCATGTTTGTTTCCATCTCTCTCTCTCCCTCTCTCTCTCTCCCTCTCTCTCTGGCAGGACTCCTATATCTCTGACAGCTGGATACTATTTCAAACATGCAACAGGGGATGCTTCCTTGAGCATGGCATCTTCCGGCTAAGAAAAAAAACAAACCATCCCTGTAGGACGGGCCTCCCTCTTCTTATGCAACAGTCGGTCGGCACCAGAATCCTGGCCTTCCCCAAAGGGTAACCCCAGTCTCCCTCCCGATGTTTAAATAGAAATGGCACAGGAGGGAAGCGCGACCTGCAGGAAGCGGCTTCCGTTGGTGGGTTCCGGCCAGCCAGCTGTGCCCTTTTCTAACCTCCCAGACCAGACAGCTGTGACGTCTTTGGGTTGGATTCTGCGGCATCTGAGCGTAGCTCCTTCCCAGGCCCAAAGTTTCAGGGATTACCTTAGGGGGCTCGTTCTCAGGTTAACCTCCCTCCCTCCCTGGTGAGATTCAAATATCACTCCCAGCGCCTTCATAACATGAGTAAGGCTGACATGAAGCAAAGTATTCTCAGGCGACGGGTTTCTAACTAAAAGAAAGTTGGCTTTCTTGAAGTCGGTTTGATTCTTGGTAGTGTCATCAGACACGGAGGGTAATCAAATATGCATCTTCCTGTATGTACTGTGAAGTATATACCCAGCTTCTGTGTAAATAAAACAAACAAACAAAAAGGTGTCTTTTACCCTCGTCTCTTCCCTGATGTGCTAGTTTTCTGTGTGCAGGGATTTAAAAGTAATTCCACAGGCAGGTCTTGTCCTTAAGACAGGAGGAAATCAGCCCATCAGACATGCATATTCCTCTCTCTCTCTCTCTCTCTCTGTGTGTGTGTGTGTGTGCATGCACGCAAACCCTTTCAGAGGAACCTACATATGCTTTTGCATGTGAAAGAGAATCATGTCACTTTACAAACACAACACGCCTGCCTCTTTTCTTGAGCTGCACCTGCAGAACAACGTTCAGGGGAAGGAAGGCCGCTTCAAGCAGAGAAGACATATTTGGTTTTCTGCTTCACCTCTTCTGCTTTTTAAGGGCTTTGCTCTGTTTCTGTTGTAAGGCAGACTCAGAGTTTTGATGCAGTTTGTTCTTATTCGCCCTGTGTGTTTACTGCTCCAATGTTTTAGGCTGAAAGGTGGGTTAAAATGCTTTTAAAAAAAATAACAACAGCCATCTGAGAACTGCAGGGCTGGAAGGGACCCCGAGGATCCAGGAGTCCAGCTTCTCTCAAGGAGGCCCCGTGGGGAATCGAATGCCCACCCTTTAGCTCCAGAGACCTAAAGCCCTGAGCGATCCAGCAGTTTTGCTAAATAGTGAAGAATTTATTAAAAACAGCAAGAAATAGAACCATTACACACCCTGTGATGGTTGTGATGCTCCATCAAGTCAGTTTTGACTTCTGGCAACCTAACAGGGTTTTTGAGGGATGTCAGATGTTCAACGAGTGGTGGAACATGGCCACTGTCCTGTGGGGTGGCCAAATAGGGATTCGAACCCAGGTCTCCCCCTGAGCCCGAGTCCAACAGTCTATCCACTGTATCATTCTGGTGCTCATTATACACCTGTGCCTCTTTATTCATCAGTAATTTGTTTTCATTTCTGTGGTAAACACCTGTGGGGTGACATTATTGCCGTTATTATTACTAAGCATTCCGGTAGAATTAAGAGCTTTCTGAATTTTTCTGCTTTTGCCATAGTGATCAGATCCTACTGCCAAATAAATATTTTCTACCTGCTGGCCATGCTGTCTTGGGGATTCTGGGAGTTGTCGTCCGCACCCACAACGTTGCACATTTCTAAACCCAAACAATATGACTTTTATACCTGACGGCTTGTTTATTTCCAATCCACTTTGTAGTGTGATAGGGGTTAGGTAGAATCTTATCCATCCTGGGCCTGTGGCCCTATCTTAAATAAATAAAACTACTACTCCTATCTTCCCCTGAGCACCCATTTTGTCCAGTGGTGATGGTGGTGGGCACCGGTTTTCAGGCATCTCAGTGCAATTCCTGACTTTGCCACAGCCTTCTCATTTGACCCTGGTCATGTTGCTTATTCTCTACCCCATCCCTTGATATCTATAAAATAGGAAAGGCATCCCCTTTGAGCCGAAATGTTTTAGCTCAGTGGGAAGAGCACTCTGCTTTGCATATTCCTTGCATCTCCGCATACCCCTGGGGGGGGAAAACACACTCCCCATCTTGTCTCAAACCCTAAAGAAATGCTACCAATTGGAAGGGATACAACTGAACCCCTGGAAAAGACCCTGATGTTGGGAAAGTGTGAAGGCAAGAGGAGAAGGGGACGACAGAGGACGAGATGGATGGACAGTGTCATCGATGCGACCAACATGAATTTGACCCAACTCCGGGAGGCAGTGGAAGACAGGAGGGCCTGGCGTGCTCTGGTCCATGGGGTCACGAAGAGTCGGACACGACTTAACGACTAAACAACAACAACAACAACAACTGAACTAGGTGGATCAATGGGGTGACTTTGTTTAAGGGTGGTTCCTCTACTCCCTCTGCTGGTGGGGTAGTGTACCTACGTCTATGTAACGGTGCCTTCTCAAACGTCTGTGTGAGAGGGTTTCAAGAGTCCAGGGGGAAAGTAGCCGTGACTTAGAGAGGCACCCTCTTGATTTCAATGGATCTGATGAAGTCTTGAGACTCAGCCCAGTAAGACCGAGAAACTTTAGTACGACTTCCAGGATGCAAGAACGGATGAAGCAGTAATCAGCAGCAATGATTTGCAGAATTGGACAACTGCACTATCTACAGTTTTATTCAAAGATTTCTCTCTTCTTTTTTCTTCTTCTTCTTTTGGAATGTGGGGGGGGGGGGAGACCTATTCTGGGACCCTGGCAGCCACATCTTTCCATCTATTGTCTATGCCATGGATAATCTGAATAATTTAAACCTGAATCATAGGAATTCTTTGAATAATTTGAGTAAAATGACTTGGGATCCCAGCTGATGGCTTCCAAGTGAAGTCCCCAACTTTCTGATCCTGCTACCTTGGAACGCTGCTGGATAGCTCAGTGGTTGAGGCATCTTCCAGCAGAGCCAGAGGTTGTGAGTTCGATTCCCCAGTGGGCCTCCTCGACAGGGGCTAGACTGGATGATCCCTAAGGTCCCTTCCAGCTCTGCAATGCTAAGATAAAATCACAGAATCATAGAATTATAGAATAATTGAGTTGGAAGTGGCCTACAAGGCCATTGAGTCCAATTCCCTGCTCAATGCAGGAATTTTCTCTTGGATGCCTCCAGGGTTGAAGCGCTCGCCACCTCCCAAGGTCATAGGCTCCATCGTTGTACCGCTCTAACAGTTAAAAAGTTTTTCCTGATATTCAGCCTAAATCTGGCTTCCTGTAACTTGAGCCTGTTGTTGCATGTCCTGCACTCTGGGATGATCAAGAACAGATCCTGCCTCTCTTCTGTATGCCTGCCTTTCAAGTATTATCTCATACTCCCCTCCATCTTCTTTTCTGAAGGCTAAACATGCCCAGTTCCTTCAGTCTTTCCTCCTAGGGCTTGGTTTCCATTCCCCGATCATACTTATTAAATATAAAATATGGAAAACCCAAGTTGCAGAGGCTCGGATCCAAACGTCTGACCGTGGACCACTTTTTTGTCAAAGTGCCAGGTCTTGGTGTCCATAAATAAGCCCCCTCGCTCCATGTCTTTCATAGAAGCCAGATCAAAAATAGATTCTTTGCTTCCACACAGCTTACAAAGCAGGTGGCCCAATACCGGAGTAAAGCTGGACCCAAAGACACACATACACACCACCTTACATCTTTCCTTCGGTCCTGCTCTCTCGCTTTTGTGACAGTCCTGAAATCGACACCCGAGGTGCTACTCTGTCTAGTACATCTCCGTCTTCAGAGTCTTACTTCTAAAGATAACCAGCTATTCTGGTCTATCACGCCAACCACCCAAGTGTGATCTTAAGGTGCCACTTTCCAAAGATAATCCTTGAAGACAAGGAGAGAGAAATTAGCATTTCTGTTTCTTGCACTGAAATGTTATTATCCTTGTACTGCAATGGCTGTTCCCCCACGCCCACCCCAAGCATATGGTTCACTCTTTGACTTTAGCTCCGTGCAGCTCATCGGGGGAGAGGAATATGTTGCAAACTTATTCCTGTCTCAAAAATCAGAAAAAGGTGGGTGAGCCAAACAAACACACCCCCTTTCAGCACTTAGAGAAATTGCGGGGGGATTTTGGATTACAGTTCCTGGAATTCCCCAAACTGGAGTTGTAATCCAAAAAAAAAAAACCCCAATAAGTTTTCCAAACTCAAGGAAAGCCACTTTCAAAGTATATATGGCAAGCACATACATGCATGAACACATTGATATGATGCACACAGTGATATGAGGCTGGAGCCTTGGGTTCAAATCCCTATCTGGCCATGAAATGTTTTGGGAGAGGGGCCAATCATGCTCTCGCTCAACCTGATCTACTCCACAGGGTTGTTGTGAAGATGAAGCGCCTCGTAGGGTACCTTGAGCTCACTGGAGGAAAAGTGATGTGTAAGAGGGAAGAACTTATGAATGAATATACAGATGGGTTGGAAACCCCTTCGGGTTTCAGGGATGGTAGACGGTTCAGAAGGACCACACATCAGGGTGGTTTCTTTCATTTTAGGTGGAAGACTTGCACACATGGTACTCATTCCCTAATCATGTTGTCCAGTTGTCAATGCTTCCCAGCGGAAGGGTCAGCAACTAGAAGCCCCCAAGGCCAATCTGGCCATTCAGTTCTAGGGTAACCTGTGTAGCAAGAGAGTCTGGCTGCAGTTCATTCAGGACGGTGGGGTTTTATTCTTGCTCACCAGCCACTTATATTTCCTTACAGGTGTTGTCTAGCAAAACTACCTGCTGCCCAGGGTGCCAACACATTTTCACAATCACTCAGTGCAAAAAAGGTCTGGACGACAAGTGACAAAAGTTACTTGTGGGGTGGGATGACTGCTCCCAGAAAATCTTAATGGCCAGGCTGGTGAGGCAGTGGGGGCTTAGGACTCAAAAAGGTAACTTTTCCAAGCTCAACTCTGGACATCTTTCAAGTGTGCTTTTTAACAACTGTGTTTTTTTCCTCCAGGAAATGGCCCAGGGCTTGCAAAGTTACTTCAACAAGAAATGAACGGAGCGACAACTTGAAGCCATTCAGAACTAAGCATGGGTAGGAATAACTGACCAGTTATGGGCGATCCATTAAAATGATCTATGAAGCATGCCATTATACTCATTTTGAAGCTCCGAACATGACTTTAATTCCCTCGGACCAGTTTTTGGCCTTTCTCTGACGCTGGGCACAAACAAGCCAAGCGACTGAGTGACTTAAAAAGCAAACAGGTAGACAGCAACTAAAGTTTAGCAGCTGGAAATGATGCATCTTTACTGACAAGGAAACCCGCACAGGGACTTACTCTGCAGTAGGTGCATTAAGGGCTGGGCTTTCAGTTACCTAGAGTATGCCCATTAACGCAGTCCCCCCACCCCACGCTTAGAGAATGCGCCAAAATGTCTAAAATGTAGTCAAGATCACAGACAGTATTCAGGGCTAGAAAAATGAATGTCCTGAAACAGGGAGGGAGGGGGAAAAAAACCTTTTTAAATTATTATTTCAAGGAGAAAGAACCTGTACTGCTGTAAAGGGCAAAGTTGAATATGATTTTGAGATAAACCTATTTTTCAGATTGTAATCCTGCGAAGGAGCATATGGGTTCTTTGGGGTGTAAAATCTGGGGGTAAATAATGACGATAATTTTTTTTTTATCATTTAATAAGAATTATTCCCAGAACATTTTATTTCTCAGACTAATGACGGTCTAAAAATGAACTCTTGAATGTGGTGACCTGAGAGACCACACCTTCATTTACTATAAAATGTCTGCTGTGCCCAATGGGGTTTTTCTCCTAGCAAAGTGTGCTTGGTGGGCATCTGTTAAGGACATCCTTATTGCAGGCCCTTCAACTGGCCTGAGGTCCAGCTAGATGGCCTCTAAGGACCCCTTACGCTGTAAAATCCCATGAACATGGGTTAGTTCCCTTGAGGTCCTTCCAAAGAGTACTGGGCAAAGGGGTACATCCAGAGTTTGAGGACGTTCCTGGTTTGGTCCTACTAGCTGGGGAGTTGTCCAGAAAAGGGACTTCTGTGTTGAACTGACTTCGGCAACACATTTCTGAGGTCCTTAAGCATATCCTTTTCAGAACCACATAACACAGGCAAATTTTGACTTTGCGCTTCAGGGAACAGCCTCTCACTTTCTCAGTTTAAAACCACATCAGTGGCGTGTGGGCTTTCTAGTAAAAAAGAAAAGAAAAGACAAGGAGACCCAAGACTTAAAAGCCAACACTGTTTGAGGAGTCCTCCAGCGTCTGTAACCCAGCCCCTCTTCTCTCCAGCTCATCTGCTTTATAATTTCTTAGCTGCAGGATGTGGTCTAAGACCGATCGTTCAGTATGAGATGGCTCTTTTCATCCCCCTCCCCCTTAGTTTCAACTAGGTATAGCTCTCAGACTGACAGAGGGCATGTATAAGTATCATAGAATTATAACCATTCTTTTTCTGGAACTCTGTTGCTCTTTTTTTCCCCCCACTTACCTCTCACTGCATCGAGTCCGCCAGACGGGTGATCTTTCCTGGTAGATCAGAGCCTGTCGTGACCGTTTGACCATCCTTTGCTTCCCACAAGATTTGCCTTGCGCTGTCTCTTAGATCAAGAATCCATCGCTCCATGGTGTCAACAAGGACCAAAAATAATAATATAAATATATGTTTTAAAAAGCAAGCAGAAAGGGGGAAAAAGGAGGGAAACAACGACCTTGTTCTTCCTGCCTTGGGTGGAGAGAAAATATTTAAAATGTATTTATAAATACAATGTCCATAGTAAAAAAAAAAAAAAAAACGGGGAGGAGAAGGCAAAGGCTCAAGAGAATCAATCCGAATCCCAACAGATTTAATGTCAAACTCTTTTCATCTACCCTGTTGGACTCAAGAGGGGTGGCGAAGGTGGATCCATGTTTCTCTCCCCACCACCGTCCGAGCAAACCAATCAAGAGAAATCAAACAAAGTCTTCTTTTGGATCCCAGGTTAATCCCAGCCGGAAATATTGTCTTGCTGGCGTGGTAGGCAGGTGCCTGCCGGCCGGCCGGCCCAATCCTCTCTGTGGAGTTGTGGTCACTTTTCCTTTCCTCCTCTCTCCTGTCCTACGGACGGTTTGGACTGTTTGATCTAGAGAAGGGAAAACGATGCTGCAGTTCAGTGCAGTTCACAAGGGCTCCTCATAGCTCAGCTTGCCGGCAGAGAATGTAACACAGGCGACCAGTGAGACACACATACAGAGAAAGAGAGGGAGAGAGAGAGAGAGAGAGAGAGAGCTTTTCCATAACTCCGCACTCCCTCCTACTGCTTATGTTCAAGAACAGCAGCTAGCTTCACCACCCAAGGAAACCAGCATTTCCTTCCTGATTTTTCTCCTTTTTGCAACATCATCTTTTTCCCCCCCTCCTCTTCTGCTTTAATTTCTCTTTTCCTCACAGCCTCTTTTCCTCTCTCTCTTTCTCCTTCCAACAACACACACACACCTTGACTTCTTGCGGGCTTTCCCACAAGGAGCAGCACCAGCCACTGCCAAATTTGGCCCTGATCCTTTTTTAAAAAAATGGTTGGCAATATTTTGACGTGTCCAATTCATTTCTGCCTTTCAGAGTAGGAAGAAATGAGAGAACGGTACGGTATTAGTTTTCCTGCAGGCTCTTAATCACAACACCCATCGCAGCTTGTGGCGCCTCGCTTAAGCAGCAGGAAAGGAAAGCCTAAGACAACCGTCTTCTCATGTGCCCGAATGCACTGGTTAATACTGACAAAGAGGGCTTGTCTTCCAAAAATCCCTTTTTCCTTTTCAGAAAGGAAACCTACCAGCGCTGTACCTTGCAATTTTGATTGCCCTGCTGACAGTAAATACCAACAAGAACATACATCACTCTCCAGTTTTGGTACCCTCTAAATTTCAGTGCCTGAGGCCAAAATCCCAGTCACCTTGCCTGAAGAAAGGCTCTGAAGTTTGCACGAGCAGGGAACGTAGCTTTTCAAGGTACAGCCCCCTGTTTCTCCAACCCTCTTTGACCAGATCTCTTTTTAAAAAACCTTCAGTCTTAATATTTGGTGAACCAGGTGACATGGTTTGCCAGTACCATCTGAACCTTGAGGTTTGTTTTTTTGGTTTTTTTGGAAGCTCTCTGCATTTTCTTCTTCATTCTGCGTGTTTAAAATGTCCCATTGTTAAAACTGTTATCAAAATTCAAGCCAGAGATAGAATTCTAGGCTATAAAAGGAAGAAAAAAAATATATGCACAATGCAATTCCCATTTTATATATCTTAGGAACATCCCCAGTTACAAACAGGTGGGTCCTAGATCAAATCAAGCCTGAACTATCTCTGGAGGCAAAAAATCTTGAAACTGAAGCTCTCCTACTTCGGGCACATCATGAGAAGGCAGGATTCTCTGGGAAAGACAATAATGTTGGGAAAGGTGGAA
This sequence comes from Intellagama lesueurii, assembly GCA_037013535.1. NCBI lineage: Eukaryota > Metazoa > Chordata > Lepidosauria > Squamata > Agamidae > Intellagama > Intellagama lesueurii. The sequence goes on along the minus strand of JBAJHW010000012.1, from coordinate 17,099,586 downwards.
GTCAGCAGGAAAAGAGGAAGACCGAATATGAGATGGACTGACTCCCTAAAGGAAGACACAGGCTTGAGTTTGCAAGAGCTAAGCAGGGCTGTTGAGGACCAGGACCTTTTAGAGATTGCTCATTTACAGGGTGGCTGTCCGTTGGAGGAGACTTGACAGCAGATAATAACAACAACCAAATATCCTTAAAGATAAGAAGAGTATATATTTCTTTTCACTTACACACACATTCCTCTCCTGACCTGGCTTTGTTTAATTTTATTTGTCTCCCAGATCTGAAAAGCAAAGTTAAGCCTGACTGTTGTGCTCACTTCTTAGTTAACACTTAATTGTAATTCTGGGGCTCAGCAGCAGGAGGAACTGGTTACAGGATTCGGGGGAGAGAATGAGCTGGCCGAATCCCAAAACTGTGGGAGGAGGTACAGGAGGAGAAGGGATCGGGGGAGAGAGCAAATAAGGTGATGCCGAAGGGAAATGATTCCTAATTAGTGAAGCTGTTTAATGACTTCTTTCTGTCTCATATGACCGCTTCCTTCTTCTCCACAGTATACCCCTATCACTGCACTTTTCTCCACACCCCCAAACGTGTGTTAGCGTCCATGTAATGGGATGAGGCAGGGCATTTATCTGGATCAATCAATAATCAATAGATTTCTTCGGTCTTTCTCCTCCTCCCTTTTTTACATAATGAAGAGTCACCCTTTAGCCATGTGATGAAAAGACAGACAAATTCATTTAGAAGGAACGGAAGTCTATCAACCGTTATTATTAGCCCTGTCCGTTTACAGTTACCCTCCCCCAAAAAAACCCCCAGAAAATGGTCACTTATTTGGTATATTGTTATATATTTGTCCTTTGCAGGATGTGGGGGGTGGGTGGGGGCGGTGCTGAGGCAATTCGATTTTCTGCCTTAAGCTCTAGAATATCTTGGCCATTTTTCCTAGCACCTCATTCGCTGGGGGGGGGGGGGGGGAGAGAAGATAATGTGAAATTTGAAAAATGACCAGTTGCTGAAGGAAAGCATAAAACTGTCTCTTGTCATCCACCACCAGACACAACCCTGAATCTTTTGATAGAAAGACACATATCATACACAATAATAAACCACTGGCAATGTTGTGCGCTGCAAATATGAACAATGATGCTGGAGTTGTTGTGAAGGATGCATGTGTGATTACAGCAACCAATTCCCACAGCCTGGGCATTCAGAGTCCTAGAATCCAGTGGGAATTGTGGTAATCATAGACCAAAATCTTACTTTGCCACACTTTGATTCAGTGTATCCATTCTGGATTTTAGTCCAAACTTGAAAGAAGCTCTCTAAGCAGACCAAGGGAATTTGGGAGATAGGTTTCAGCACCAAGGATAGCTCCAGGAAAAGTTTGGGAACCCAGAACAGACTTGCTACCCTATGCAACTGGAATGGTCAGTCTCCACAGAATTGTAGCTGAATGGCAGGACACCAGGTTTGGTTGTGTGTTTTTTTTTACAAAGGAGGCGGCAGCTTTAATCCCTGGAATCTCTGGTGAAGGAGCAATAAAATCTGTCTGAGCTATTGTGTGTTCTTGTATACTTGTTTATAGATTTGGCAGGACTGTTGAAGAGTCTGAATGTTTTGTAAAATCCCTTTGCTGCACAGTAGAAGGACAGAAATCAACCGAGGCTAATAGCTTGAAGTTCTCCAGACAGTTCATCCCTTTCTCATTAACTGGCACTTAAAGACTCAATAACTCGCTCTGAGACACTAGTCGGAGAAAGAAGAAAACATTTCGTTACTTACAGTTGTGAACAGATCAACAGCAAAATAAACTGGCTGCTTCCAACAGACCAAACAGAGGGAAAGGAGCACTCGGCAGAGAGGCAGGGCTGTCTTTGAATTCAGAGGCGGGACGGGATGATTGGTTAATGCTGGACAGTCACCCCAGTCCAGAAAGGTCCCTCCCAGCCACGCCTACTAGAGGCAGCATGGGAGGTTGTAAAAACTCCTTCAAGGACTCAGGGCACTGGATGGAATCTCCAGGAGTTGCTACATTTCTTTGGATCTCCAGGTGGGAAGAGAAATTTAAGAACAAGCGGTGTTAGGGGGAAAATTAAATTTATTGCATGGCGTGACTCCAGTTCTAAGCACCCATCTCTTCTCCATTCCCAGCTGGTCCTGGAACTCAGCATTGTCTCAGCATAAAGGCATTGCGCTCAGACCCTAAGATTTGCTTAGAAGGCGTGTGAGAAATGCTGTTTTTCCCACTCTCTTAGGCACGTACATGTATTATTTTGCAACTGCTACACCAGAGTCCACCTCGTGCCACATCACCGGGAGGGTCTATCCACCCACCCACCCCAGTCTCTAGTTTTTGCCCCAGGAATCTCAGGGCGTGTGAAGTTGCTGGCCTGGTAACCCTGCTAAATGTACATAACTCATTAGCCCTGGATTGATTGATTGATTGATTGATTGATTGATTGATTGATTGATTGATTGATTTGGGGGGGGGTAATATTTATATAATGCTCTCTGGGCCCTAAGCAAGTGAAGCACTACAAATCTAAAAAGACAATACATTTATAAAATGCGAAAGGGACAAAATGGAAGGTACCCATCAATTTAAAATACACAACTGTACTGCCAAAGGTAAATAGCAACATTCCTGAAAGATGGGACTCTAAGGAACCCAGGATGACCATTCAGGCAAGTCAAAATTTAAAAGATCCAGAGCTTAGGAGAGGGTGAAATTTTTGGGATGGTGGTGGAAGGAAGCTCCCCAAACCAGCATCACTGGAACCGTATCATTTTGCTTTTTGAAATCTGGGAATGTCCACCTGGCTTTTCACCTATGATTTTTCCCATTGATGACTTTGTAAAAGTAGTAAAAACCTCCTTTACTAGGAAAACATTCAATGTGTGGGTTTTCACTGGCTGTTTTTTTTTTTTAATCCACCTGTTTTAAAATATGTTCGCTGTGGCTGCACTGTTATTTTCTTGTTACATGTGTCCATGGTTATAACTCAGATGAAAACGCACACTGTAACTTATTTGTTTGTTTATAAATTTATTAAGTTAAATTTGTCACAGTTTTCCCACTTTGGAGGAGGACCTGAAAAAAACTTTCCACAATTCATTCATTCATTCATTCATTCATTCAACTTGTATACTGCTCCATAGTGCATGCACTCTTATAAGTTTATGTTTTTAAAATATAACTCATATGCTATGTGTACTGTACAGAAAATGTGTGAGTTAAGGGATCTGCTGGGAACGATGGTCATCTCTCTGGTTGCTGAAAAAAGGCTTAGTTTCCCCCTCTTCTGGGCTGCCACGTGGTGCTCATTTCTACAGCAAGCCAGCCCAGAAGATGTCTTCTCCTTAGCTGTCTTGTTTCTGTGACATCACAAGGACCCTCCTCTTGTGGTTTGGCTTCGGAAACCTCAAGGAAGGGACCTTTACCTGTAAGGTGTGTTCCATCAGCAAGTCTGAGTCAGCTCGTTTTGAATTAACAGCCACTTCCAGGCAGTCTACAGAGGCAGCCCTGAGATCGACACATTACTGTAGTCTAACCTTAGAGGTAACTGAAGCATAGATCAATCCTAGCCCAGATGAAGAAAGCAGAACTTTGTGCACAAACATTCCAAGCCAATTGGCCACTTCTATAAATCCCCCCCCCCGCAAAAAAGAGGCATACATCACCCCAAAAGAGCTCAAGGCACAGGTGCAAAATTAGAAATAATGTATGTGATTAAACAGAGTTACAGTGCATTTCGGTCAAGTCAGAATTACAGCACATTTCACTCAAGGCGGGTGACCCGCTGAGTTGGCTCTCCGTGATAAACATGGATGGGCCACTTTGAAGTCCCGGTCAACTTCTCTAGAGTCCCCAGTGTTTAACTCAGAGTTGGAGCAGACGTTCCTCTAAAGAGAAGAGGAGGACTTCAAAGGGAGAACCATCTTCTGCAAAAGAAAAAAGAAAAAGAAAAAAAAAGGCACATGGCCACCAGAAGTCCCATCTGGCTACCAAATGTGAAGGTGGAAGAGCAGGTGGTCTTGTTCAGCTGAACTCAGGGAAGAAGGGTTAAAGATTACCGGGGTTGTGCTCCACCCATGCAGGCACAAACGGACTCCACAGCAGCGTCAACGTCCTCCTGACAGCATCTTATATAAAATACCTCCGGCCACCGGGAGCGGACAGCAGATGTTCTCAAGTGGAATCCTTCCCAGCCAGACTGTGCAAACGTCACCTAATCATCGGGTTGGCTTCTTTTCAACAGGGTTGCAGGCAGTACAGTAAATACTTTATGTAACCGGTTCTGGCTCGGGGAGCAATGCACATCTTACAACCTGCTGGAGGGAGGGACACCCATTTCCTTTCTCTACAGGAAGAAAGTGGTCATAGGTTGTTGGAAATGTTCTAGATGCTTGATGTTTGCTAGCCTCCCATGGCTTCCCGAGAAGGAGGGTGTACGGTTTTTCTTTTCTTTCTTCCATCTGTTTTCATTGCTAAGCTGACTGGATAGCTCAGAGGTTTAAGTACCCGGCTGCAGAGCCAGAGGTTGGGAGTTTGAACCCTCACTGTGTTTCTTATGGGAAGAACCAGCCTGGGTGGCCTTGGGCCAGCTGTACAGTCCCAGGGTGCCCCCAGAAGAAGGGAAGGGGAAACCACTTCTGAGTATTCCCTATCTGGAAAACCCTGAAAAGGGTCACCATCAGTCAGAACAGACTTGACAGCAAATGATTGTAAGGTGTCTACAAGGTAGACAGAACTCCCAGAATGGAGAATTATGGTGTCTGTAGTCCAGAAAATCCAGAAATCCCATCCTTAGAGTGGCCAAAGCATATTCCAACCATTTTCACCAAAAACAAGATGTTGATCTATAGCCTCAGTTTTCTATCTTCTGTCTTCAAATCAGCAGCCATCCATGAAGTTCACTGAGAGATCATGGGCCAGTCCTATCCCGCAGGACTGTGGTGAGGCTCAAACTGAGAAGGAAGACCAAGAACATAGAGAAATGCAGGTCGGAAATGTAACCAATGAATACAGGAATAAATTGAGGCTTGAAGCCTAAATCACTAGTTAAGGTGCTTTCCAGTTCCTCAGAGGGAACACACAAGATGGAAGTAGATGTTTTTCTGGAACTCTCTGGCTTTCTCCATAATCCAGCGCATGTTAGCAATTTGGTCTCTAGTTCCTCTGCAATGCAATAACCCAATTTTGCAATGCAAGAACCCAAATCTAAGTGGAAACATATTCAGATTGCAGAATCTACTGCGGAATTGTCAGTTTCATGGTGCAGAATGTTGGCTCCACACACACACACACACACCCCGTTCCTCTGTCTCAAGATGAACAGAGGCAGCTGTCATAGCCCAACTATTTGAAACCTCAGTAGAAAATTGTCACCTAATACTGTTACTTGGGTAGGGGCCAAATGTACAGAAGGACAGCCGAAATCTCCTTGAAGGCTTCCAAGGGACCCTTAAGGAGCCACTGTGGAAAACAGGAAGTTTGAGTTATTGTACCACAACTTCCATCATCCCAGACGACACCTTGATAGAGGACGATGGGGCTTGTATTCCAGCGTAACTGGAAGATAACAGGATTGGGGCGGGGGGGAGGCTGAGAAGTGTTTGACATGATCTAGCAGGTCTTTGGGAATATTAAGTTGCCCCACACTTTGGAAATGCTGTATGGAGAAGCTCAAGTTTCTTGCTTTTCCTCTGTGATGCTGCACACAGTGCGGAGTCATAAGTGGGACCCCAAGGAGCTAGCACAGAAATACATATATATTTCTGGTATGGCAGCGATATGAAAAGGGGAAGTTGTAGCCTGCTGAGAAAGATAACCTCTTTTAAAGGGGAAAGCAATACCTTGGGAAAAGAGAAGCCCAGCTTTCGTGCTGTTCTTCGAAGCCGGGGGAGAAACACGTGCTCTTTTTTTTGTTTCCTGCCTGGAAAGGCGCTGCGGTTATCAAACTAAGGGCGAAATCCTCACTGGATTGCAACTGAAGCTGTCAAAGTTCCCTGCCATGTGAGCAGGGGAGCTTTCTCCACTCCTAAGGCCCTCCCGTAGGGGGTTGGATTACAACTCCCATCATCCTCAGACTGTGGCAGATGGGCATTGCAGTCCAGAACATGTGGAAGGCCCTTGATTGGGGGAGGGCTGGAGTGTCAGGAAGGAAGGAAGGAAGGAAGGAAGGAAGGAAAAGATGCCCTAGACATATGAATATAGATCTTAAGGTGTGTATAACTTTGATTGATGGAGAATGTGGTCATTGTTAAATTGCTCTTATGTGTATATTTTTGGTCAACAGTCCATGGATTTTAAATTAGGATGAGATGTTTACTAGGCCTACGCCTACCAAAAGAGCAGGAAAGGCACATAGACAAAAAAGCAGGCGTCAGATCTTGAACCATGTGGTATAACCACCACCACCACCTTAGAACTGCAGAGCTAGAAGGGACCTTATGGATCATCAAGTCCAGCCCCTGTCAATCTCGACACCTTAGTGTGGCCTCCATGATGTATGAAAGTACTTAAAAAGTCATAGTTAAGCACCCATGATGCAAAGGTATTCCAAAGTTGTTGGGAATAGGAATTTATTGCAAGGAGTTACTTACTTATAGCTAGCGGACCATAGCTTACTGTGTGGGTGCCCAGAACTTCATTGCCTTATTGGGTAATTTTGGGTCTCCTGAAATTGTCCTGGGCTGGAACACTAGAACAGAGCAGGGAGAAGAGCCGACTCCGAGTGTATGGCCGAGAAATGGATGAGCTGTCCTGTTTTGGGTTTCCTTCCACCCCAAACAAGGAAGCTGGAGACAGTAATGACACTTCGGGAGGGTGACTTAGCATCCTTCCAGCCACTCGTACCATGAGCCAGGTCCCAATCCAAACAGCAGCACTTATTTCTGCCCTCTAGATTCCTGCATCTGGGGTTGAAGCCCCTGTTATCACTCTGATAGCTAGTAACACACACACACAAGCTCTGCCCCCACCCCATCTTGTGGCAGAGAATTCCACCGTCCACAGTGGACTCTTTGCAAAAGGACGCTCTTTTATTCCACCAGACTCTCCACCGTTCGCCCTACGGCTCCAGCGTAACCAGAAGCCAAGAGCCTGTGCTCCATTATCAAGGCTTCATTCTGTGTCATCGCTCCTCTCTCCTGCCCTCAGATGCTGAAGACCAGCTGAGCAAAATTGTCATTGTGGCTCGCTGGTGGTTGTTGAGGAATCTCTGGGTTGACAATCACTCTACCTGCTGCTGAGCCATTCCTCACAAAATCAAGAGAAAGAAGCCTGAAAGCTCTTTTGCTAAAACATATTATCTAAGCCCTTCAGGGAATGCCTGGGGTGCCGGCACTATCCATTCTCTGCAGGCCCCTGTTGTTTCTTTCTTTCTGCCTCTGCTTTAAGATTTCTTTTTTCCCTTTAAACGAAGTTAATCTTTATTCATGAAGTCTGCTCCGCTACATTAGGAAATTGCTGAAATCTAAGCGGCAGGCTGGAAAGAAGAAAGCCGGGCAGCCAAGGTCTCGTCTAGATCATCTTTGTTTAATTCAGGGCAGCTTGTGGGCTTCTCATCCCTCTTAGTTCGATCATCTTCACATCGCTCTTGCGAGGTAGGCTGTCCTGAAAGATAAAGAGTACTCCTAGTGTTTTGCAGCAGAGGTATGGCTGAGTGGGGAATGGAACTTCTTTATGGCACCATTCAGCCAATAATCTCAAGACGCACAACGTAGAATTGCTGGATAGCTCAGTGGTTTCGGCATCAGTTAGGAGTTCGATTCCCCAGTGGTGCCTCCTTGACAGGGGCTGGACTTGATGATCCACAGGGTCCCTTCCAGCTCTGCAGTTCCAAGACTATTACTATTACTGTTACTGTTACTGTTACTGTCATGTGAAAAAGAAAAGACACTCTCTTTGAATCCTATGGTTTTACGTATCAGGACATAACAAAATAAAAATCAGCTGGTTCTTAGCAAGTCTGAAAATTAGGTAAATACAACCTCAGATGAACAACTCAGGAGTGCTGGACTACAATTCCCATCATCTATGACCGGCTAGAGATTATGATGGTTGTAGTCTGGAGGATGGCAATGTTTCGCTTTTCATGCATTGATTTTATTTTTTTAAAGATCATTCCCTGTGTCTTTGTGTCTCAGGTGTGTGCTCCACTTTCTGGCCCCATTTTTCTGCCCGATAATTCCAGAAACCAAAGTAGGCCTCTTCTTTGTAACCCCTTCACCCTGATCACTTTTCTTGTTCCTTGCCTCGCATGGCTCATTGCCGGCCTTATTTTTCCCTATCGCCCAGGTGTCTGCCCCAGTTTCCACACCCCTTTTTTCTCTGTGAATGTCCAAGGGAATATAAACGCTGCTCAGCAAGGTGGATCAGTGGAAGAACCACCCTTCTAAAACAGACATTTGGTGCAGATTTGACTGATTTATTCCTGGTGGCCCCAAGGACTATTCTACCAGCTGCAGAAGGAAGGAATAAATAAGATATGCTTAGTGAGGAAGAACCACAGACTGTGCTTCATTGCAAATTAGGAAGCTGATTTATGTCTGGGCGGTGTGAAGTAAAGGTTAGAGTGTCAAATCAGGACTGGAGAGACTCAGGTTCAAGTTCCCAAGAATCCATCCCGGAAAGAGTCAAGGCCCGCTTTCTGGAGTCCTGCATGGGACCAGATGATGTGGTACCGTCCTGCACAATAGTTCACACCCTTCCAGAAACAAATCTGGGCAGCAAGGCGGGGTGATAAACCCACTGTGGGCTTTCAAAAGGGAGACTGTCGCCACCGGAGTCCTGTTATAATTAATGACACTGCCATACATTTCTCAGCTAAGCTAAGAATAAAACACTCCTTCTGAGGGACCCAAAATGGTTTTGAAAAATCTCCTCTTTGAGTTAATTATATTTTGGAAGGATGACATACATTTATTATCTCTTCTCTGAAGTTCATCGGAAAGCAATGCCTGCCTCCTCCTCTCACATTCTCTTTTATAGGTAGGTGTGGGGAAACTTTTCAGTAGGAAGGAAGGAAGAAAGAAAGAAAGAAAGAAAGAAAGAAAGAAAGAAAGAAAGAAAGAAAGAAAGAAAGAAAGAAAGAAAGAAAGAAAAGATGTGAACAGACAATGGGTAGCAACTTGAAAAATGCAGGTTTGTAAAGTCATAAGGCTAGTCCTCATGACTGCAAAGAAAATGTACTGGCAAGCGATGCCTAGAAGTAGACTTGATGTTACACCTTACGAAACACAATTCAGTAGCCATGTATTGCAACATGCTAGCAGCGCCATTACACCCACACCCACCGAAGTTTGCAATTGAATGTTACATTTTAGAAGGGATCTGTGGTGTTACTTCTCGGCAGTCAGAGTGTCACTCTCATTACCGCATTTCGGATTTTGGGTTTCGTCTCATGCATCAAAAAGGGCCTTGTTGGCATTTGCCATGAAGGAAGTGCAGAGAAGGCAAAGTCCCCCTTTTAGAAGCTGTGAAAAGGAGACACTCGGTGGTAGGCCTCCACGAGACATCCGAGCCAGCAGCTGGGTACTTTTACAAGCGGAACTAGCATGGGTCTGTTTCTACGGATGAGCTATCACTGGGGAGAGTTAAATAGCCAATTGGGGTTATGGGATGTTCAGTTCCAGGGAGCTCCGGAAGGAAACACCCAGTAGACATGTGTGTTACAGTAATCTTAGCCTTTTCAAGAGGTCACTGGGTGCAGGTAGCATCTGAATAGGGGTTCAACAGAAACATCAAGGGATTTTTTTCTTAGGCATTGCATTGCACTCCTCCTAGGTGTGCTTATACTGAAGTAAGTCCCCTTACATTCAGTGGGACCTTGCTCCCAGAAATCATCATCATCATCTTAGAACTGCAGAGCTGGAAGGACCCCTATGGATCATCAAGTCCAGTCCCTGCCAAGGAGACACAGTAGGGATTCGAACTCCCGACGTGACCTAAACCACTGAGCTATCCAGCAGTTCTACAGGAGCTGGCACCCTTAAAGTGTCTTCCTGCAAACAGTTTGCGGTGAATTACCACAGGAGAGTTACCAGAAAAAAATGGTGTGCCTGACTCAAAGAGGGCAGTTGTGCTTTGAAGAGCTTGTCTAGACAATCTGGTTGTGTACACTGTCTTCAGCTCACGGAAGGAAAAATGGGGTATAGAGGTGGCGATAAATATATAAATAATGCTCTATCTGTACAGGCCCATCTTCTCACTACAGCGATCCATTTGACCTACCTTACAAAGATATCAAATGGATCCTCCAAGATGATGTCCATTGTTTTTGAAGGCACAAGTATTGCTTTATTAAAGCGTGAAGTTTATTGATGATATAACATCTCTAGGACAAACCACGCTGTCTGTACTTGGATTCAGATGGAGTTTAAAGAGGACTCCAACTGAGTTGAAGAAATCCTCTCAGAGGCATGTCATCTGTCTGGGCTTGGCAACCTAGACATTGGAGGTCGATCCATGGAAACTAACGAGTAATTTTACCGGCAAGCATTCCTGTTGCTATAGAGATTGAGTCCAAACCCTCCCCGCCCTTCAAATCTAGCATTCTTGCACATTATATTTCCAGAACACTTAATTATCTGGCTAACCAGACCAAACTAAACTGGCAATAATGCCCAGAAATGATTTCTCAAGTGTAGCCCGAGAGATTTTGTAGCCTGAGGTGAAGAACAAAATGGCTTCCATTCCAATTGCAAAACGTGGCCAGATTAGCAGCTGATGCTTGCTTCAAGAAATAGAAAATGTCTGAGGTCTTTTGGACTTTTTCAGCTCCCAGATTCCCACAGGTAGCATGGGAGTTGTAGTCAAAGAAGCCCGCCCATTTCCCATCACAGCTTATATTCCAACACTGGTAGAGGGACAAGTGTCATTGATCTGTGGGCAGCAGGTGACCTCGAAGGGCACAGATGAAAGATGTGTAGAGCTGTGTTTTTAGACTACAGCTCCCAGAATTCCCTAGGCAGGACAACCTGAGACACATTGACCAACCCAATGACTGGAGGTGTACTCTGGAGGAAAGCCAAAGCAGGGCTACTCTTTCCCAAATCTACTTTCTAAGATGGCAGCCTCACTCTGCCTCTAGATCAGTGGTCCCCAACCTTGGGCCTCCAGGTGTTCTTGGACTACAACTCCCAGAAGCCTTCACCACCACCTCTGCTGGCTAGGATTTCTGGGAGTTGAAGTCCAAGAACATCTGGAGGCCCAAGGTTGGGGACCACTGCTCTAGATAGACCCAGGCCTGATAACCCCAAGCAATGATTAAAAGTACATCTTCTAATTAGAAATATTCATGGTCACCCATGTGGTGATGTGCTCAATCCTCGTTCTACCAAGACTCACATCTGATCAGCCGAGAGCTACACAGAGGGACTTCGTGTGATCTATACATTTTGCTTCTGCCTAATTTCTTACGACATCCTGATGTTGTGTGAAAAGCTGCCCACCGTCCTCAAAGACCTGTGGACCCAATGGGGTAAAAGGCTGCTTTCTTGAGCTTGGAAAAGTTACTCTTTTTTGAGACAAACAACCAAAAGCAAAACAAAATAAAAAATATTGTAGCATTGCTTTTAATTCATAAACTTAATTCATGGCGAGCTTCTGTGGAGTACCTCCTTTGGACAACTCCCAGAATCCCCCTGAGTTGTAGCCAAAGGGGAACTTTGTCCAGACTTTGCAGCTTTCTTTCTGTCAAAGTGGGACAATTTATGGGCCCAGAACTTTCTATTTTGGAGAATATAATTTCCCCCTATAATTTCTCTTTCCTGACCTGCAGGTGTTTGTAGGCAGGAACACAAGATTTACATTCCACAAATACCTGCATCAGCTGGTCTCAAAACTAGGACTGGGTTGATAGTTACCCAAAGAGATTTATTTTTTTAAAAGGAGTCAGGTTCAGAGATGAAAAGGGGGTGACACTGCCTTGCTTTTTTTTTTAATGGACCAAAGGACATTTTGGGGCCAGAACAGAAAGACTGGGCTTCTTCTCAATTGACAGCCTTCGTATTTTTTCCATTGGAACAACAGTATATCATAGAAACATTGGCATAGATATGAAGAGTTGGGAGCACCTAAAGAGTCATCTAGATCCACCCTACGCCCATGCAAGAATCAAATGTTTGCCACAAAAGAGCATAGGCTAAAAATGAATATTTTGGGTCCCTTAACTGGGAGAAAGCCAGCATAAAAATAAGTGTGTGTGTGTGTGTGTGTGTGTGTGTGTGTGTTTATTTTCATATATTCATAACTCAGTGGTTTAGGTATCTGGCTGCGAAGCCAGAGGTTGGGAGTTCGACTGACGAAAATTCACAAAATCCCGCAGTGGGTGTGACTCCCTTGCAGGTTTTAATTTGAACTTTCCAGGAGCAATTTAAGGGGCTGAATCCTATTCCCCTCCCCCCCAATGATTCTGTGCTTTAGATGCCACCTTTAAAGTTTGGACTCAAATCCTGAGCAGACGCATCATCCCATGAAATCAAGCACCTGTCTCTCCTAATCCCAAGATATCATGGAGAAGCGCCCACACTAGGTGGGGAGTAATGGGATGTGGAGTCCAGAAAAGCCAGCTGCTCAAGCCCTGCTAGGACTGAGAGCGATTGGTGTTGCCCACTTGCTACTACTTCCCTGACATCAACCTCTGTCTCTACGTAACCAAGCCTCTTTTTTTAGGGGATGGGGAAGCAAGCAAGCTCAAAAACACCTTAGGAAACCCACATTTTGAATCTATTTCCTGGGACAGAATGAGGACATTAGCAAGACGAATATTAAGGAAGTCTTGCAGGAAGAGAATCCCCACCCCCCCACCGCCTGAAACATGGGCAGTCTGAGACATGTGTTTGTGTAATTAACAAGAATAAGCTGTTTAAAAGGGGATTACATGCCCCGAAACCCACTGCCATATGCCCAGAGAAAGGGGGGAAAGACTGCATTTCAATTAACCGCAGATAATTTCATATCTGGGGAGAAGGGAAACATGATTCTGCTTTCTCTGTGGTGGGAATTGGTAGCCAGCCCAATGAAAAGTGATCGGCCTCTAACCCCAGACTCTCACACGCAGGAGATTTCGTTAACGTGATTAATTTCTGCAGGGCATCAAACACTGTGATCTACAGTAAGGGTCTGAAGTTCAGCTCTCTGCCCAAATCCTGAAAGGCTAAAAGGCTGAAGCAAAAAATTTAAGAGAGGGTCGCCAACATTTTAACTAAGCCTGCTCCTGTGTCTTTAGTTTGGGTTGCCAACATTTTAACTAGGCCTGCTCCTACATCTTTCACGCCCAAGTTGGACTGCAGGTGACTGAGAAGAGGCAGCTGTGATCTCTGTATTTTGTATGATCAGAGCTTAAGGGACATGTGCTTTGCCTCCTGAGGTTACACCTCTGTGCAATGTAGGAAATGGACTACAGTGTCCGAAATGAAATAGATCTCTTTAGGTCTTTAAGATGCCCTAAGATCTTTGTGCTTTTTACTGCAAAAGATTAACAAGACTTCTTTCTCCCTAACCCCCCCCCCCCCCCGACATGGACATCTCTGGACTAAAAATTCCTGAATCCCCTAGCCAATACAGCCATTTTTCGTAGCCCCAGTCCAAAAATAACTTTTACAAGCTGGCTCTTTTATCAGCTCTGATGCCATGATCTCAGGACAATTCTCTGGGCAGTTGGCAAAGTTAAAAAAGAAAGAAAGAAAGAAAGAAAGAAACCCAGATAACCACAGAATAAACAAGCGGATAAACATGCAAGCAACATGAAGGAGAAAAAGAAGATAAAAACGCAGATCAAATACCCTGGATGTCTAAATTGCTATTCTATTGCCATTTATCCAAAGTCTATTAAACAGCTCCTGGAATTTGAACAGAAACTTCTTTTCTCATCTTTCCCGATGTCCTGAACGGTGTGTCCACATTTTATAGAAATGGCTTTGGAATCAGGTATTGAAGCTTTTATAATAGCCCTCCGTTCCGAAATTCCCGTTTGAAAGAAAAGATGTAGATCTGGATTTAGGTGATGTGCTGCATAGATTTTGAGTACTCTGCAGGGGGCAGAAAAACTTGAAAGGATATTTAGAAGAAGAAAATTACTTTTGAAAAATGCATGGTTTCACTCTGAAAGTAAATCCTATAAAAAGGGGGAAATGTCAGTTTGAGCAGATTCACAAGCTCTCCTGTCCCGGAGTTTTATAAAGTTTTGTAAGGGGTCTAGGATGCAGTACAAGCATCAAATAGTTTGACCCGACAGTTTATTCTTCTCTAATGTTCCACTATCCTGGTGTTTCCCCAGAATGTGTGAGACTACAACTCCCATCATTGCCAACGGCATTGCTTCCAGGGGATTATGGGTGTTGCAGTTCAGCACCCCTGGAGGATGCCAGGTTGGGAAATGCGGCGATGTGACAATGAAGCAACGGCTCAGCCCTCCTCAGAAAGGCTTCATGATGGCATCAGAAGACACCCCGTATTTTCAAATGGTGCCTATCAAAACAAAATTCAGTTCCTTGCTGATGTGCGCTTGGTCTGAAGGTGAACAGAGCATACGCTCTCTTCTTAACGAAGACAGTAATTAAACGGTGGAGTGGTTGTTCAATTTAAATTTTCCACCAGAAGATCCAAATTCTGTTCCCCAGCAACATTCCAGGTGAGGAGCCTCATCATCTCCTCCTACCAGATGGCCACAAGGTCTTGTGACGAGCAAATCTCATCTGCAAAACAACTGAGGACAACCTCTGAAAGAGGACCTCCTCTCTCGTCCTGTGAGATCACCCTCTTCCTCATTTCTCCATTCTTTCTCCAACTTGGTACCTTCCCCATGTTTCAGACTCAAACCCGAAATAAGACCTGGGGCGTCTTTTTCTGCTGCAAGCAAAGGACAAGATGGCATTGTGTCTTTGCGCCTCACAGACAGCGAACCAGACCTCCAGCAAACAGGACAGTATCTTCCACCCTACCTGAAGCAGAAGGCTCGTTTGGGAACAAGCCCAACAAGTATTTCTATCCCAGAAATAGGTTTACTCGAGGCCCCGTTTGTTGCTTGAGGTGCAGTCACGGTGGAATTTACTCTGAACTTTACCGGAGGTATCCAAGGTGCTGAATCTATTTTAGGATAGCGTTCAATAGCTCAAATGGCTCCCATAAAGTTCAGACCCAAGTCCGGGGTAGACTCATTGACAAGTTAGGCTCAGCAACATCCCTTAGGGATGAGATGTTCTGATTTCTCGGACTACAAACCCCATAATTCTCCATTCTAGGAGTTCTACCTGACAGACACCTTGTAGACACCTAAATGTGGTTCACCTGGGAGGAAGGCCTCAGACGGAGGGTTTCGAGCCTTAGCTAGGCCTAGCTGCACCTAGCTTCCTGTAGCTACTCTTGTACTAGCCGGGAGCTTTCTTTCTGGACAAAAAGTTAGGATGAGCTAGGCCTAGCTCAGCCCCAAAGCCTGTCAGTTGAGGCCTTTCATTCAGATGAGTCACGTTTAGTATCTGCCTGTCAGAGACGACTCCCAGAATGGAGAATTATGGAGTTCGTAGTCCAAGACATCGAAAAATCCCATCCTTAATCTCACTGCTGAGGTGGCTAACGAGCTCTGCTGAATGCAGGGATGGGGGAAATACAGCCGTCCAGGTGTCGTTGGACTGCATTGCTCATCATCCTAGCTGACAGGGAGGCAGTTGCAATCCAACAACATGTGGAAGGACACATAGCCCGCCCACCCCCAGTCCCGGTCTAACGATAGGGCCGGCCCTGCAAGAGAGCACTGGTTTGATGTGAGTGGATTTGAGCTGAGCGCGGCCGGGATAGGAGACTACGGAGGACAAGAGAAACTAAGATTGCAGAAGGCGTGCAAAACAATCTCCAGGACACCTTTTGCTTATAAGTGGACTTTTGAAAGAAGTCAACCTTTCGCCATGTGGTGTCATTTGTCAAGCCTGAAAGAGACATAATTGGTAAGGAGCATGATTAAGCACTGTGATTCAAATGCAGCTTTTAAAACTCTGTAATTTAATCATCAAAACTTGAAAAGATCACTGTTCTTGCAGGTAAATGCAAGAAGCCACCAAAAGCAACCAGAATAAGTAAGTCATAAAAGACAATGGCTATAAAATGAGATTTTTAAAAATGCTTTCTTAGTACAGTAACGTCGTTCGAGAAGCAACAGCTGTCATTAAAGCTGGCTTCCCCCAATTGATGGCCTCCTTGACATGCTGGACTACAATCTCCATTATCCCCGACCAGCATGGGCCAGGAAAATCTCTGTCTGACTGCAGATCATCTGCCCTTTTGCAAACGGACCGACCTCGCAGGGGTGTTGTGGGAGGGGATGCCGTCCTGAGCTTTTGGGGTGGGAGAGGAGTCACAAAAGAAAGTAAGCGAACAGAGAAATGACAAAACGAGTGTGACGATCGCCCACGTCACTCATGCCATTCATATTCATGAGCTGATTTGCATGATCCTATGAGAGGACTGGAGAGGCGGAGTCAGCAGCTACATGAGGTTTGGCGGGAGAAGGAGGAGTCAGATAGGGCTGGTTAGTCAGAGAGAGAGAGAGAACAGATACTGAGAGAGATAGAGCTGGTTAGGAAAATAAGTAGAGAAGGTGGTAATGATATACCAAGAGAAAAGAAGTATGTACTGAGAGAACTGTTGATGATTTGCTTGTATATAATGTTTATCTGAGAAACTTCTGTTATTATTCAATCTGCTTCACTTCAATAAATAAGTTCTGTTTCTGTTCACAAGTCAAGTGTTCAGACAAACATCATTTATATTGTGGATTGAGGTAATCCACTGGTGGCAGCGAGAGGAAAACGCGACGTGAGCCTTTGTGACGGAAAGACAAGCAGGGGCCACAAGGGCGAACACCACAACGAGCATGTCAGGAAGAAAAGCTCCCGGGGTGTTTTACAGACATCCCGGAAAGCGCCTCTCGGCCAGCACAAAGAGCTTTTTTGCACAGCAGGTTGGCTCTCTCTTTGTGTGGTGCTTTGTTGATGGTTGTCAAGTCTGTACAGCCGGACCCCCCCTATCTACGGGATCACTGTCCACTGATTTACTTATTCACTGGCAGAAAATTATAAATTAAAAACCCCAGAAATATATATTTATATGTATTTCCAGGGTGTATTGACCAGAACCTGTCCCTAGAGGGAGCCAGAGACCATGCCATGTCTATCGTTCAACTTCCACATTTTTCAGCATCCACAGGGTTGGGCGGGGTCTGAAACCGATCCCCTGCGGACACCGGGGTCCTCCTGTATTTACAAAAGAAGTGGAACAATCCAGCAGACAAATCCTGTCCCTTAAGCGACACATCGCAGGCTCTAATTTCAGAAGTTGGCTGTTTCTTCTTTGGGTTTTTGTTTGTTTGTTTGTTTTCACTAGGAGCAAAAGAAGATGCAAGAAAATGAAGGCTGCGGGTCCCCCCAAAATTTAACTGCTATGGCATGCAGTAAGCCAACCTTGCAGGGCTGTCAGTAAGGCGGAATAACTGGGGTGCCTCAGACCAGGGTGCCAAAATTTGGAGGGCACCGAATACACTGGTGACAAAAACAGCAACGTTTCTTAGTTTCATCTACCTCTCTCTCTCTCTCTCTCTTTGAAAACATTAGTTTTTTCTTTCTTTTGAGGCCAAACTCTGTTCTCCACCTTCTTTTTCATGATGTGTGGGGCTCTCTGCCCACACCTCAGAGCAGAGTGGGTAAGAGAGGGTGCCCCTTGCCCCCAGGGGCCGAGGTGGTTAGTTATGGCTCTGCTGCCTTGCTTCTTTTGGGGATCCTGCTGCGGAATGGGGACCCTCGAGGTGGGCCGCCCAATTCTTCCTTGATGGTGTTGGAGTTTCACTTACAACCCCGCATGCTGTCTATAGTTTGAGTGATTCAGAAGGGCCTTTTCTGGGCTGGGCTTGTCTGTCTATCCAGCACTAACCAATCATTCTTTCCAGTTTTTGAAATGAATGTCCCCGGCCTGCGGCTGAACATTCTATCCCTCTCTTTCATTGGTTGGTGGCAGTTGTTTTGCTGTTGATCTGTTTAGTGGCTGGCTGGTATGTGTGCAGTAAAGAAAGCAGTCTAGATGAGGCTGTGATTTCAAACAACTGTAAGTGAAGAAATCTTTTTTAATTCTTTCTCCTACAAATGTCCCAGAGTGAGTTAATGAGAAAGGGGTGGACTACCTGGAGAACCTGAAGCTATTCTCCTTTCTGGATCTCTGTACTTCTACTGTGTAGCAAAAAGAGAATTCTACCAGAAATTCAAAACTTTGCAACAGATGGTGCCATTGACCTGGTCACCACCTGATTTAAAGCGGACATCTGCCTAGATTGAGCCACAATCTCGCTCTTTATCTTCCTTGTTACAAACTCAGGCCTGATTCCACATGAAGCAAAAGCTGTTCCCTACCTTCAATATTGAATAACACAAAACAGTTCCATTCCAATGACAATACTTCACTTGTCACGTAACACTGACCTATAAACCCCGCTGGGGGAATCAGTAAATAATTGTATTTCCTTAGCAAGCCATTCATCCTTTTTTTCCTCCTTTCAATGTACATGTTTAAGAAGATTATCCGACCCACAAAAGAGACGATTTAGCATTATTGCTGTTGTTCCTGAAATTTAATTCTAGGGACCATGCACCTGGCTAGGCGGACCTTTCTGTCCTGGGAAAGTGGTTGTCCCCGCTCAGATGCAATCCACAGCTTGGGAAGTTACTTTTTAAGTAATTAGCTACAATTCCAACCCACCTACCCGTAAATTCCCAGCCCTGTTAAAAAAATAAACTGAAGTGCTCCGAGGACACAAGGTAGAAAGCTGGACTGTGTGCCGTACAAAAGCAACAGACACAGCAAGTTATTTCTGTTGTCAATGGTCTCTACGGGTTGTCCGAGTTCAGGTTTTGCCCCTGAGATCCAGGTTCGGAGGGTCGTCCTCTAGGGCTCACGCTTTGCCCTTCAAAGCAGTAGGGTGCTGCCGAAGTGGCGGCCCTGATCTGGGTTTGGGGTTCCTCCTGAGATATTGCAGATCATGCAGATATTAGATCTAAATTTATTTTGGCCCTAGCTTTGGGCTAGAAACACTGGCTGGAATCCTGTTGCACAGTTACGCAAACAGTGTAACTTCTGGAAGGAAATTGCCAGAAGTTAAGAAACCTCGGCAGGTACAGTTTTATTGCAGGCTGAGTTTCATGACTCAACATGGAACAGATAAGAAATCTCTCTACGGAGTTTTCTTAACTTGTGGCAATTAGCTTCCAAAGATTACGCCATTTGTGTAACTCTGCAACAGGATTTCAGCCGGTGTTTCTTTTGCTTTTCAAAATACACTACCTTTCCACTGCATGTGGTAGCCTTCAACCTGCCAGTCTCTCCCAACAGACTCTACTACTCTCTGGAAGACTCGTCCCAAGCTGAAGCATTTTGGGAATTGTCATTGAAACAAAAGAAAACCTTGCTGCCTGGAGGATTATGGGCATTGTGGCCCAAAAAGGTCATGCTGATCATGGCCTTCTGGGAGCCATTATCTGAAAAAGGACTTTTCTCTGATGATACCTGTGTTCAAACAGTGCACACCATGCTTGGAGGGTGTTTTATGGGCACTGAAGAGGTCAGAGGAAATTGTTGAGGCCTGTTGCTCAAAGCAGTCATGTTTTTAGCTTGCTGTTATCTATTCATTGTAAGTAATTAAACTTTTTGTTCTTTCTCCGAATAATGTGAGTTATTGAGACTGTAAGTGCCAGTTGATGAGAAAAGGGGGCTCTTGAAACTTAATTCTGCTCTGCAAATCCCTGCACCTCTGCTGCTCAGCCAGAGGAATTTAACCAAAACTCTGCAACAGGAATGAGCCAGAATATGCCAGCCACTTTCTCTGCTGAATGCGGAAGGCATCACGCAACCTGAGAACAGAGTGCGAACTCTGGAACCACGGAAGACAGTAAAGAGATTTGGCTTACAGGATGACCACATCACAGATATCAGGCAGCTGGGAGCACATTAAAAGAAGAAGAAGGCCACCAGAAACACACCAGAAAGATCCATCTCGCCTGCCACCTGGCCTCACCAATGTCTCAATTTCAGCCGTTAATAAAGGCATCTCAACGCTGGTTTTGCTCTCTGGAGATCTAGGGGGGCTTTTCCTGGAGGGACGACCTCCCTTTTCCTTGTCATTCCATCCTATCGAAATCATGCCAGCAATTATGTTATAATGAGCCTCTTCTGGGGGGGAAAAGGCATCGGAGACTTGAGCTACACTGTTATTCTTAATGACTGCTCAGCATCAATGCTGTGGAAAATTAATCATGTGTTCGGCTTAATTAATTAGCGGATCCCTTTGCCAGCACCAGGGCGGAGGGGGAATAGCGATCACAGATATAAGGTGACATATAATGAAAGATGACTCGGTCTGTTGTGCTCAAGCGGATTTTCTGTGGACTGAAAGCAAAAATAGCTACAGAAATACTTTTGGCGGTGCTTTATTTTATTCATTGCTCATCCTCCAATTTTCACTATCCATTTTCTTCAAAGAACAGGGATGACTGCTGGACAGCTCAGCGGTTGAGGTCTCTGGCTGTGGAGCCAGAGGTCGGGAGTTCGATTCCCCT
Organism: Intellagama lesueurii; assembly: GCA_037013535.1. Lineage (NCBI taxonomy): Eukaryota > Metazoa > Chordata > Lepidosauria > Squamata > Agamidae > Intellagama > Intellagama lesueurii. The sequence continues at coordinate 17,078,990 of JBAJHW010000012.1, read as the reverse complement.
ACTGGGCCTCCTTGATGGAGGCTGGACTCCATGATCCAGAGAGTCCCTTCCAGATCTGCAGTTCGGAGATGATGATGATGATGATGAACAAGAACTGTTGTGAACAACATCCTTATGGCCTCCTTCCAAGAGATATTTTGAGGTGTCCACTAGACCACTGTAAGACAAAGTGAGGGGCTGGACTTCTTTCAGACGGTGTCCCTAGATTTTGCTCAGAGCATTTCTGGTGTTCAGTGGGTCCAGAAAAAAGTTCCTCTTTTCCCAGAATTCCCCAGCTGCCAGAGCCAGCGATCATGCTACGCGGGGGATTGTGGGAACTAAGATCCGCCTAAGCCCTGCATCGTATCGGGAAAACCCAGTCTAGCTTTTCACCTACGAAACCAGAAATGTGGGATCTGGGTCTCAGGCGACTCTGTGACTATGAGGGGAATCAGGTGCGGCTGTTTTTCTTTTCTTAGAACATGCTGCCAGCCCACTGAAAGGAAATCTCTTTAATCACAAACTGTTTTCAAAGGAGGAGCGTTGTCAGCCAAGCAATGGAGGAAAACATATGCCAAGATAAAAGAGAATTCTGCCCTGATAGTTCATATTTTCCTTTACTTAGTCATTAACTTTAGGGGGGGAAACGGGTGGAGCAGAAGGAATACACACTTAACATCTCTATACTACCGTGTTTCCCCGAAAGTAAGACAGGGTCTTATATTAAATTTTGCTCCAAAAAACGCATTAGGGCTTATTTTCAGGGGATGTTTTATTTTTTTTCATGTCCAACCATCTACATTGATTCTAATACACTCATGTCATCTTCTTCTGGTTGCTGCACAAGGGTGGAGGGCGGCGTTTCACTTAACTGGGGCTTATTTTGGGGGTAGGGCTTATATTATGAGCATCCTGAAAAATCATACTAGGTCTTATTTTCAGGTTAGGTCTTATTTTCAGGGAAACAGGGTAGCCCTACCACTCCCGTCATTCAGACATCTTTTTGTGTGTGTGTGTGTGGATGTGTGGCTTATGTATAGAAGTGACAACAGTCCATCGTTTTCATGGAACTCTCCTGCTCTGTTTGTTTGTTGTGCCCGGAGACCTTGGGTTGAACTAATAGCAGCATATAAATTATGTTTCTCAGAGATCCACTAAATAAAACATGCCTTTGGAGGCATAAAAACCAGAAAAGTTCATTAAATATTTCAGTATCTCTGCTTCTCTTCTCCCTCCCCTTCCGGCCCCCTTCTGGCATGCTGAACTACAAAATGTTTTGTACCATAACGTGAACATGTGCTGGATTAATTTTAAAAATAGCAGCCTCCCTCCAACATAGGAAACATCCCACTTCGCTCTTCTGCATCAGGAGATTTCGGTGGAATCAATTTCACCCAAATTAAACAGGGCTACAGAACTCCACAAGCACAAAAGACAGTCCATTTATTAATCAATAAAGGAATTGAAAGCCCAAAGGACTGTGTTTTAGATGGCTTTTTTCTTCTGCAGATATTTTTATGACTCTCAAGACCAATTTTGCTTTTATTATCTCAATCTAATGGCATCGGAGGAGGAGGGGAGTTCTTTTCATATTTGCCAGGCAAAAGGTTATACCCTAATTTATTTACACCTTATTTGCATGAACACAAAGTGACAGAAACCTGACTTTCATTTTTAATGAAAGAGGGTCCTCCACACCCCCGCACTCCCTGTCTTTTGGAAGAATAGTTCAAATATTTCCTCTAATTGCATTTCATCGGATCGGCGCTAAATATAGCAAACCACGAGATGATTCTTGACACCGTTTCTGCAAATATACAGAGGACCTGTTTGCCTGCAGGTGATAGAGCAAAGCTCACTCAAACAAGGGCCCCCCACCCCACCTCCCAATTTAAACTTTTTTATAAAAAAAATGTTACTCAAAAAAATCTCTAGGAGAGGAGGGGGCAATAGTGCTACATTTGGGGGAACCAGTCCTCCTGCACCCCAGTTCTCCAAAATGCATATGTAAAACATTAAGTGACCACTAGAGAGCATGAAAATGCTTTTTCTGTTTTTTTTTTAATTATTATTATTTTAAAGAAAAATATTTTTGGTTTGGGTGGGTGGGGCCTTCCAAAGTCCACAGGTGGGTGGTGTGCCCCTTGTATTTCTGGCACTTGTCCACCCTCAGACTCAAAGCTGTGGGCAGACTGATTAGTTGTCCTCTGTTACACATCTAATGTGTCTCGTGGACTCGAGGACTGGCACAAATTTTGGGAAACTTTGGACATGGCAGGGCCCCACGGTCAACTTCTGCCGGCCCACGGACCCTTGAAACAGGAATCCCAAGGGCCTGTCAACTAGGATTAACTGCCATTTTAATTTCCCACCGGGCCACCAACAGGGTGTAATTCAATGCATTATTGGAAATTAGAGATGTTGCTGGTGTGATACAGCAGTGTGTTTGACTCGGGGCTGGGGAAATCCAAGTTCAGGTCATCCGTGAGGAATGATGCTGAGTAGCTTTGGATCAATCACTCTCCCTTAACTTGACCTATCTTAGATGGTTGCTGTGAGGGTAAAGGAAGTCCAGTAAATCACTGAGAGATCACCAGAAGAAAAGTGGTGCACGAACATTACAGATTTAGAAAACACGCCAGGACCTCTGTATCCACGGGATCAGTACCCACGGTTTCAGTTATCCACTGCCTGAAAATATTAGATAACATCTCCCCTCAGAAATATGTTTCCAAGCTGTATTATCAGAACTGTCCACTAGGGGGAACCAGAGACTATATAGTCTCTGGTTCCCTCTAGTGGACAGTTTTGATAATACAGCTTGGGAACATATTTCTGAGGGGAGATGTTATCTAATATATATAGTGTTTGCATATCTGCGCTTTCAGCATCTGCAGGGAGGGCTTGGAACCGATACACCATGGGTACAAGAGTGGAAGAATGCTGTGTCCCCCGTCCCCCCAATGGAGGAGGGGTTGTGTGCCCAAAAACCAGAACCTGGAAGAGTTCTTTTTGGACTGCATACCCCAGAATTCCCCAGACAACATGGCTCGCCTTAGGTCTCTCTTGAACTGGGAGCTATCCCTGGCTGGCCCACAGGGTTTGTTTGTTGATGCCCTTGCAGGCGCTGATAAACATGAGGATAGAGGGTCAGATTGCAGCTCTTTCTTTGGATGAGAACAGCAGGCCAAAGGAGGCAAAGTAATAAATTGATCGTCAGCACTTCCTTTCTACCGATGCTCATTAAAGAAGACAGATTGACTCTGACAAAGTCAACACCAGGCGGGTCACTCTTAATTGTTGCTGGCATCTCCTAAGGCCAGCCCATGATGGATGGTGCCAGGACTCAGGTAACGGGTCAGGGAGCCAAGAAATTTCCTTGTTTGGTTTCTTTCTGGCAAGGGAAAAGGAAAAGAATAATAACAATGAAGCACTTTCCAACTTCATCGCTGCTAGGTGAAAAATAAGGTTTTTTTGCCGAGCCAGAATTCAAGCTCATTTGAGGCCCAAGAGCTGAATTTATTATTTGCGTTCTTATTCGCATTCCACTTTTTCTCCCCCGAGCTCAAGGTGGCATACCTGGCTGCCCCCTTTTCCAACAACCTTACAGGATAGCTCAAGCAGAGTGGGAGGCTGAGTTTCATAGCTGAGCAGGGATTTGAACTCAGGTTTCCCAGTTTATAGACTAAAACTCTAACCACTACACCTCAGTGTATCTTAGTCTTATTATTCCACTTGCTAGCCAGGAGTTTGTCATAATATCAGCCTTCCTAAGGTGTCCCCGCATTAATGGCAAAGTCTTGGGTCATTAACAACAACGAGGAATGTCCGAAGTGCATTCACACTGAAATGGCATGAAATATTTGCATGGCGCTTTCAGTTCTTGGTGTCCCATAGATCTTGAGTGGGACAAACTTTCCCAGGGAAAAAATGTACTTCAGGGAGGGGCAAAAATGGCCACAGATAACAAGAGGGTGTAGCCTCAACCCACAGGAGGGTGGGCAGATTTTGAGTGAGGGTGTAGCACTGACTGATGTTTTTCACAGACATACAAAATGTTTGTGTCTTAAATGGCATCTCCCCGTGGCTGTGGGATTATGGCAGTTATAGTCCAAAACCCAGCCATTTTCCTTCTAATCATCCTCATTCTCATCATGTGCCGTCAAGTCAGTTCTGACTTGTGTGGACACTTTCTAGGGTTTTCCAGGTAGAGAAGATTCAGAAGTGGTTTCCCCTTCCCTTCTTCTGTTTGTGCCCTGGGACGGTGCAGCTGGCCCAAGGCCACCCAGGCTGGCTCTACGCGCAGGAGGCCCAGTGGAGACTCGAACTGTTGACTTGAAAGCATCTTGGATGCCACACACATTCAGACCAAGTCGTTCAGTGCTGGGGGGGATTAACCTAAGAGAATTGCTGTGTTTAAACATCGCTTGTGAAAAAAGATGGGTTCATTCCAACCTGCCTAAAAGCACGACGCTGCATTCCAGAAGACCCTTGGGACACAACTGCGTCATGTGGGAACCGCTAGACCCTGGGAACAGCTGAAAAGGGTTATCTGGGGGTAGCCATCTTCTTTGTCTACATAGCCTCACTACGAAGGATGCTTCATCATCACGGCATCCCTTGTTCCCAAGGATCCCTTTTGTCCAATTTCAAAGGGGAGAGCCCGACTTTACAAAAGTATGCAGCCTGGTTTTTCGACTTGGGGGTGGGGTGGGGGGGAAAAAGACCCCAAGCTGTCCAGCCTGCTCGTAAACAAGTTTGCAAGTTTAAATATCATAGCACAACCACCAAAAAGCCAAGCAAGTTTGGGGGGGCAAGAGGTGCAAATATACACGAATTCTCCCTCTCCCTGCCTTCACTGGGAAGAGGGCTCATGAAGGTGGCGGGGAAACCTTTGCCCAGCACAACCGGCAAACTTTTGCGCTCCAACATCTGTAATTTACCACGGAGGTCTGACTCTTTTCCAGAAAGAGAGGCTCGAAGTGTTGGGGGGTCAGCCTTTACTAATTGAAGAGATGTAATTTTAGGAAATGAAACAAGCTTTAAGGAGGTCTAATGGGCCCTTTGGATTTTCCAGGATTCTTTGGAAAGGACAGTAATGCTGGGAAAAGTGGAAGGCAGCAGGAGAAGAGGAAGATACGAGATGGATAGACTCCCTAAAGGAAGCCATTGGCTTGAATTTGCAAGAGCTGAGCAGGACTGTTGAGGACATAATATTTTGGAGGTCACTCGTTCATAGGGTCGCTGTAAGTCAGAAGCAACCCGACAGCACATAACAAGAGCAGCCGCTTCAATTCTGCGCCAGACTAGAACATTTTTGCCGTCTAAGGTGGGGCACCCAAAGGCCACTGCCTCCTGCACTTCAGGCCAAAATGTGTAGCAGCCTATACTCAGGCAAGTTAATTCTTCAAACCCTTTCTCCCGTCTCTATTTAATTTAACAAATCATTTAACAAACTATTGTCACAAAGTAAGAAATTAACAATGTGCAGCCTAATTCAGACACCCAAATGTTGCTGTCTGAGGCAGGCTCCTGATAAGACCAGCCCTGATTGCTTCTATTTATGTAATTTGCACATTTGCTTGCTTGGTTTTTGTGACTAGTGTTAAACACGGGATTCCTATCTTCAGCTCAAAGGTCTGTCTGAATCATTTCTTTCCAAGGCAAACCGCTTTCAGCTATAATCATGAGCTATCTGCAACATCTGTGTCTGCCCCCCCTCTCTCTCTGTGCATTTTTTATAATTATATTTTTTAAATAATTCCATCATATAGTAATGCTTGCCCTCCCTAATCACCGTCCTGGTTCTCCTTAATCCTCCATCCAATGAGACACCAAGACTGCCGGCGGTCAGAGATCAGACATTCTGTAACCTCCACTGCCACCTTTTAATCTTCATTCCTCTGCCTCTTGAGCTCCAGCAAAATTGACTTAACACAACACAACCCTAGTTAAAAATACAACATAACTGGATTTCTATTGATATTTTGTTTGGCACGACAGTGCTGAAGGCTTCATCTGGCAGTCAGCAGGGAAATTTCTTCCCCCTAGCAGCCCTTTTGCAAAATTATACTTCAGCACTAAAGCTACAAGTTTTATTGGTGTCATTAGTAACATTTCCTAGTTACTTTCAAAAGTTCCTTTTAAAAGGCATTTTCGAGGTATTCGGGTGAAGAATGTTCAGGGTTTTTGTGCTATTATTTTACGAAGGATAAGCGGCTAGGAAAGTATTCTTTGGTCCTGCCTTCTGTATTTTTATAAATATTTCTGGGTGCATTATCAGAACCAGTCAGTTGGAAATGCTAGTGCAAGGTATTAATAACGCCGCATAATGAATTATTTGTGTGATGGGAGCAGTAGGAACAAAAACCACAACTTGGTTTCCAAGAAGTAATGAGCAGTCCATGAGTTCCTTTCTAACATGTGATATACTGATCTCTGTTAAGGGAGCATGATGGCTAGTTAGATTTCTCCAAGAACCTGCATGGAAAGAAGCAAGAAAGTGTGTTCAGAAGATATAATAACTTAAGGATTTGACGATTCCGTCCTAAATTCTCATTGAGACAGACTTCCCAATGAGGCAAAGCACCACCTACACATGCCCCGCCTCCCCACCATGGCGGAAGAACTGGCTGATTGATCAAAAAGATCCAAAAAACCCATCCAGGGCTTCCGATCTTAAAAGGTAGCAAAGTGTCATGAGGGCTAGCATTTTGAACTTGTGCAACCATCATACAAGTGGAAGAACTCTTATTAAAAATGGAGGAAAAAGCTTACCTTCCCACAGGCAAGAAGAAAAACTTAGCGACTTCTTGTTTGGGCGCAAGGTTGAATATCTCTAATACAGCTACATTTCTGGTTAAGCTGTAAATGTTCTCTAAGCCTGACCCTTTCCAAGACATGAAAACAGAGAAAATAACGTCTTTGCCTGAACCAAAGCTGCAAACCTAAATCAACTTACTGGGAAGTTATTTTAACTGGACTTCCTACTAAGCAAGCCTACATGATCTGTAAACATAGACACCGTTGTGATTCAAACCATGGTTTTCTAAAGACATTTTAAGCCGGAACCAACAATATGTCAGCCTTCTGGACCTAACAGTAATCATGAATGCTTCTTCCCACGAAGGTTGTCAAAAGCATCATACATTTCAAGATGCTGTCGACAACATCCCCAAAGGTCCATTACAAAACCACGATTACTGTTCTAACACAGTTGTGCCACCCTTTAATTAGACATGAAATTAATATGCATTCTTTCCTGAAGAAGACCAGTGAGGGAAATGTGCTGACATCCAATACAGACTGATTTTGTGATCTGATTATTTTGCTAAAACTATTGTTTTGGGAAGGCATTGGCAACTTGGAAGAATGGGTGTGTTTGCTGCTTTTTCTTTTTCAAGAACTATTCTTAAAACTGCCTGTGCAAATATACGTAACTATTAATGCAACCTCATCAGAGCTTGGACAAATTACATTTTTCACCTCTAGGGGGATTCTGGCAATTCTCCTCCTTTAAAGCGGCAGTAATGCCTCTGTGACATTATCAGCCACTGCGCCGTTCCTTAATTTCCCGCCACACCCATTTGTAAGTCAAAATCCCAACATGAAATCCTTTGTAAAGGGAAGGAACAAACAGTTCTGCACCAGATCCTGAGAGCTAACTTGGGGTCTTATTTTTAGCCAGGGTCCCACCAGTTCCTCTGCCTGGAGATCACTTGATTGCTTCTACATGTCCTTTGGGGCTTTTCCAAGCCGACAAATAGCCCTCTCAGGCCATCTTAACCTTTCCTTAAATATCCCCCCGGCTCATTCCAAGGAAGGCTGCCAATCTTGTTGCTGTTTATTCCGTTACTATGCTTCCAACAGGAACCTCGCATACAGAAATGAAGCAGCTGAAGGTTTTCTCCATAGAGGGGCCAGAGAAGGGGGAAACCTTTGCCTCCTGAAATTGAGAACAGCAGGACTGAAGGTTGCTCACGGCACAAGTGTGGGGCAAGTAAAGGCCAAATCACCACAACAAAACAAGTTGTGACTCCAGTTTCCAAGGGGAGGTCTCCACACCTGGCACCTGAAGAGGCTTCTGTGCTTTTGAAGGCAGCAAGTATTAAATATGTCAGCTGTTCTCCTGACAGCACAGCTATGATGCAAGTAACACACATGGTCACTTATTCTCTCTCTTTTTAACTGTTGTGAAAGTATAAGATCCATTTTTTCAATTCAGAGCACCATGAAATCTCTTCTGACATCGCCTTGGGCGGACGCACTGTATTGACACACAGATACAGCTTCTAAAGACTACAGTAAGTCCATCAGGATCATTTATAGAAAGGAGGTTTATCAGGCATATTTTCTTTATGTGTGATAGAATAGAGCTTCCATATCCAGCAGCAGTATACCTCTAGGCACAGAAATGCAGAGTAGGGGCAAACCTTCTATCACCTGCTTCAGGGCTAATGAGAGACATGTGGTTGTTCAGTGTGGGACAAGGCCCAGAGAAGTTATTTTTGGGTCACACAATCCTTTCGACCAATTGCTGGATAGCCCAGTCGTTTAGGACTCTGGCTGCAGAGACAGAGGTTGGGAGTTCGAATCCCTCATGGTGCCTCCTTGACAGGAGCTGGACTCGGATGATCCACAGGGTCCCTTCCAGCTCTAAGTTGATGATGATGGCGATGATGAAGCAATCAGCTTGCAAGGGAGGATGGCTCTTTTGAAGATGCATTTTAAAAATAGCCTGTTTTGTGCCCACAACTGGAACAAGCTATTTTGGACTACAGTACCCAGTGTCTCCCAGCCAGGAAAACCGCTGATCATACCTGCGGTGGGATTCCAGGAACTATCATCTAAAATGAATTAATAGCATTCAAACAGGGGCTGTGTCCCTCCTTGTATATAAACAAGGATGGAGAGAAGGGGTGGCTAAACTTTAGCTATTTAGATATTTTGGATTATAAGTCCCATAGTCCTTTATCATTGGTGAGACAGGCTGGGAATTCTGGCAGTTGTCATCCAAAACATCTGTCCTGCCAAAGGTTCGCCACCCCTTGTGGGGAGCCTACGGCCCAAGAGCCCCGTCCAGGCTTCTGCATGCAGATGTGGGCCAAATTTGAAACCCTGCCCACTTTGGCAGCTCCGCCCACTTCATCTCCCGCCCACCTCTGGGGGCCTCTGGCTCCACCCATTGCTGGCCCTGGCCTCACCCACCTTGAGCACATGGTCTCAGACAGAGTGTCGCCAAAGAAATGCAGGGGCTTTGTAGAAATACGCCTTTATGGCTTTCTAGGAACCGCCTTGTGTTTTTATGTGCAAAAGCAATCTTAGCATTCAGATCCATTAAGCAGAAAAGCCAGTTCTCACTTTGGCGCAGCAGTTCTGCAAGTAATATCATTAGCAAGAAACAGTGAATGCACTGAGGAACTTAGCAAATACAGCTTTCTCTTTTGCCAGGGTCTAAAATAAGAAAGTAAGGCTGAAAAGGGTGGGGGAAATAAAACTTTTTGAGCTAATAAAGTAATCTTAAAATGATGGATTCCCCTCTCCCCTCTCTTCCGTCCCTCTCTTATTCGGGCTGATGCATTTTTAATGTTCCTTGATGTAGCTATTAAGTTTGTAATTGAAGGAGAGAGAAAGACTCCAGTCTTCTCCGATTTCATCCTTTCCCTTTGGCTTGTTTCAGCGTGGCCTGCTTTTCTTCCAGGGCGCAATGCCAGAGCCCATGGTTTGCACAAGATCCCAGGTTCAAATCCTGCAAACGGCATGATGACACAGTTGAAGTACAGGCACTCATCTTGACAGTGATGAGTGTCAAGTGATGACACTCTTGACAGTGATGACTGTCCTGAACCAAGGACAGTCCAAAAATACAGAACGGTCTGCTGTTCCATGCTGGTAAACCAATTCTAGAAGATTTTGTGACCACTAGGAGCAGGTGTTTTTGTAAAGTTAACAGCCCTTAACTACTTAGTCAAGATTAAACTGCTTTTGCACAGGGGATGGCCCTGTTGTAAGGCAGAGTGAGGTCACTGCCTCAAGGACAGATGCTAGGAAGTAGCTGGGAGCAAGACCTTAGCGGGAAAGAGCTGTGTGTAAGACTCCAATTTCAGAGATGCTGCGAATCCAGTCCAGGTTTTCATTTCCTCTTTACTGGACTTCTCCAAGGTGCTGAACCTATTTGCAGGGGCAGCATTCAATACATTGGAGAACACCTGCATAGCATAGAGTAAAACCTGGAGTCACAGATTCCCCCCCCCCCTTGAAACTGGAGTCACCAGCCACCACTGTCCTTAGCCAGCATGGTTTGTGGTCATGGGGAATTCTAGGTGTATTGGCTTAAAAGGGGGGACTTCTCCAAAATCTGCCACCTCTTGCAAACCAAACGTACATTTTCATTTCTCTCCGAGTTCTCATCATAGCCCAGTGTCAAACAAGGCTGGCCCTATTTGTGAAGATCCTTGTGAGTCTCATCGCCATCCCTCAAGGATTCGTGCTCCTCTTTCAATCATCTGGACAATAAGAGCCAGTTGCTTTAATTACACAGTTGGGTGATTTCAACTTTGTCCTGTGATGGCAAAGGCAGTGGCTCTACTCCGAAGCCGGCTGCCTCCTGAGACCAAGGGCCTTTTGTGCAGGGGAAATAGCAGCTTAGACCTACATGCCCCACGGCCACACATCCTCCTCCCTGCAAAAAATGACAATCGGGTGTTTGTTGGGAAGCAAACAATGCCTGTTGTGACTTCCCCCACCTCCTCTCTGACAACGGAGGGTGGCTGTGGGGGCAGAGCCAGCTGCTGAAACCAAAGGTGGCATCTAGCCAGTACAGAAGGCTTGGAGGGCAAGGGAGGCGGGCAGAATAAGAGGAGGGTGGGATGAGATTGGGGCATTGGATCGGTCGCACTGATCTGTTGAGGGGAGTGTCAATTTCACGCCGGTCAATTGCACTGGGTGGCATCAATTGCATGGAGAGTACCAAGGTTCATGAGCGACAGATCCTAGAATCATGGCGATGGAAGGGGCACCCAAGGCCATCGAGTCCAACCCCCTTGCTCAAGGCAGGAATCCAAGTCAAAGCAGATTGGACAGAGGGTGGTCCAAGTTTCTCCTGAATGCCTCCAGCGCGGGAGGTAGGGTTGTCGCTGTTAAGCCTTCCTTGGAAAAGAAAACAAATTTAGGGATCAAGATCTCTCCGTGATTAGTAGCCACAATAGCTAGAAAAGATGAAACCTTTTTGTTTGGAAAACGCTTCCCTGCAGTGGCTAGGCAGGAAGAGGAGAGGAAGGGGGTCCCTTTAGGCTTTATTTCTGGGCTTCCTGAAGGGATCTGCTTAACCACTGTGGACTGCAACAGGATGTTAGATGGGACAGGCATTTTTGTTACGTGAGCTCTGCAGGGGGCCAGCTCCACCATTGGGCAGAGTGAGACCATTGCCTTCAGCAGCTGATGCTGGAGATACTGACAACGGCTCCTTCTTCCTCAGCCATTCTAACCTTTTGAGGGGCAGAGCTGGGCGCGCCACAGTGAGGTGGTGGTGGTGGAAAACAGCATTTTGGCATTTGCTTCAGGCAGCAAAATGTCCTGGATCAGCCCTGGAGATGTGGAGTAGCAAGATATTTTGCTGCCGGAGGTGAAAAACATGATGACACACAAAGATTCCCCCAGCCCATGCGTGGAAACTAACCTGGGTGGCAGCTGGATTTTACACCATCACCACTGTCCGTTGTTATAATAAAAGGTATGTGGCTGGTTGGATAGCTCAATGGAGTCAGGTATTTTGCTGCAAAGCCAGAGGTTGGGAGTTCAATTCCCCACAGTGCATCCCAGAAGAGCCAGCCTGGGTGGCCTTGGGCGAGCTGCACCGTCCCAGGGCACCCCTGGAAAAAGGTAAGGGTAAATCACTTCTGAGCAATCTATAACCAGAAAACCCAGGAAAGGGTTGTCATAAGCTGGAATTGCCTTAATGGCACACAATTACTCATAGTTATGTTTATCAAGTTGATTCTGATTTATGGTGACCTTCCCAGGTTCAGAAAGGGTTGATCAGGCCCTCCTTCTGGTGGTGCTCTGGCACCGCCATGCAACTTGCCTAAGGCCACACAGGTGGAAGGGCGCCGGTAACCCCATCCAGCACACACGCTCTGGGCGATCATCGGTGGCCCCTTTCCAAGGAAGCACACTGGGGAATTCAAACTCCGATCTTTTGCCCACCAACTCTCTTGGGTTAAACCAGCTTTTCCATTTCAATTCTGCCGTACAGAAGCAATCTGACTGCCTACGCGGCTTCCTGTATTTAATGGCATCTCAAAAGTTTTCAACAAATGAGAAAATGTTAAAAACCATGCAATTGCACTCCCTTCTGCCTCCTGACATCTGTTACCCGAGACAGTCCCCGTTTCCTATCTAATTGTTGTGGGCTATTGTGCCTCGAAACTAAAAACTCAGCTGGGATTAATCATCTCCAAGCCAGGGTAATCACGAACGCCTTTCTGTAAACCTAATGCAAATGCCGTTGGAGTTTTGCTGGGGCACACCAACAGATGATCTCAAGAATAGGGAACCTGCGGCTTCCCAGATTTCCCTGGACTCTGGTTCCCACCATCCCTGACCACTAGCCATAACGGTTCGGCTCATGAGAACTGTAGTCCAACAACATCCACATCTGCAGAGGCTCTGGTCGGCTCCAATATCAACAGTTTGCTGAATCCACACTGGGCTTTGCACTCAGAACAGGTTCAATCCCATCAAGGGCTTACTTCAAGTGTGGGGAAACTGATGGCTACCCAGATTTCCCTTGACTCCGCTCCCCATCATCCCCGATCACTGCTCATAACGACTGGGCTCAAAGGAATCAGAGCCAAACAACCTTCAAGGCAGTGGAGACTGACGACCCCAGGATCAAGGATTTGGTAAACCCACGCTTTCTCCCCAGAATAGGTTCTGCACTTCTGTAGCTCCCTTAAAAGTTTGGCCCCAAACCTGAGCCAATTCACCACCCCAAAATGGAGCTGGAAGACTCCACTGATCTGGAGCGTCATAAACTCCCCCCAGCATTGAAACCTAGCATTTGACTTTGGGGCACAGAATAAAATGTCCATGGGAAACCACCGAAGTGCCATCTTAGGCTCCTGGCAGAAAATGTGGAGGGTGAAAACAGCAAAGGAACTGAAGAGTAAACTTGAACACGAGACGCTCATCCAGCAGGCATAAAAATCTTGCCTGTACTTTCAGGTGCTCGAAAAAGGTAACTAGCCTGAAGACAAGAGGGCTAAGCCTACGAGAATGCCTGAATCAGATATGGAGAATATAGGAGAGCTGGGAAACTTTACGTTTTCCAGTTACAGCTACAAAAATCAACTGATCTTTTGCAGCCTTTATTACTGCCATTTTTTGCCCTGAGATGCCGGCTCTGGAGTTTCCTGAGTTGATTTACCTATCGGGGGACCTGGCCTGCTGAAATCCTGCTGACTGAGCCGTCAGTTTGTGGGACTCAGAGTTTGCACATAAATTCAGAGGTAACTAAAATACTGACTTAAAGGTACCTAACATGCATGCATATTTATTATGTCTCTCGCCTTGATTTTAGCTGATTTTACTGTTATTTTATGTCAGTCTGATTTATCTTGCTAACTGTTTTATCTAACTGTTTTATCTTGCCATGGTCTTCAACAGGTGCAATAAATATTATTATAATAATTAGAGCTACAAGTGGATCCCCCAGCGGCTTCTGCCTGCAGGACGTGGGAGTTGTAGTCCAAGAAAAGGTGGCTGGATAGCTCAGTGGTTTAGGTCTCTGGCTGTGGAGTCAGAAGTTAGGTGTTCGATTCCCCACTGGGCCTCTTGTGAGTGGAGCCAGCCTGTGTGACCTTGGGCAAGCTGCACAGTCCCAGGGCACCCCCTAGAGGAAGGGAAGGGAAAAACACTTCTGAGTATTCTCTACCTGGAAAACCCTGAAAAGGGCCATCATGAGTCAGAATTGACTTGACAGCACATGATTATTATTAGTCCTAGAAAGATTTCCCCCCCCATCCTATTGGTGTACATTTAAGCCAATAAAACAAACTTCTTCCCCGGGAATTCTGGGAGTTGTAGTCCTGTCCAAATGGAGACCAATGAGACCAGACCATGTGCTGGTGTACACCTGGCATAAAAATCACAGCCTCTCACATATCACTTTTAATTCTGGATGTCATGACATCTCCTGGCAACACCTGGCCCTCCCTGCGGCCAACAGTCTCTTAAGCTTGTTGTGAACTTATCAAAATAGGATGGCGGCAGCAGGCATGTAGCCCTCAACTCCGCGGAGGACAAGAGGAGCACACCAGGGTCACAAAGCAACAAAAACACGGTTTGTGTGGCTCTTGTACAAAGGTAGAGGGCACCACCTAGTGGTTGTTGGTCTGCCAGAAGAAACACAGCGGAATATTTTATTTTTTTAAGGAGCCGATTTCCCCATTTTGCTCCTTGTTGACACACTGCATCAGTGGTGGCTTCTCCACAGAACCCCGTAGTTCTTATCAGTGCAACCGATGTGCTCAAAAGTAAGAATGGGGCCCAACTAGTACTTGTAGGAATAGAAAACACCCCTCTCTCCCACCGGATAGATGAAAGCCCAGACCAGTGGTTCTGCATCAGCCTGCAGAAAAAACAACACAGGGCTGCAGGATGGGCGTAAGGCAGAAGAACAGGAATATGTCAAGGGCGTTAATGAGGTGGAGACCGTAGATAACTCAATGGTTTAGGCGTCTGGTTGTGGAGCCAGAGGTTGGGAGTTCGATTCCCCCACTGAGCCTCCTTGACAGGGGCTGGACTGGATGATCCATTGGGTCCCTTCTAGTGCTGTGGTTCTAAGATTATTATCATTCTATTACTTACCTGAAAATATGGGTCAAGAAGAGGACATTCTGTTCAAAGAGGGAACAGCCAGGGCTTATAGGAACTGCAACTCAACAGCAACCTGGAGGGCCCTAGAAGTCTCTGTTAAGTGACCGAGATTAAAAACAAGCAAACAAAAAAACTGGTCTTCTTTGTAAGCGACTCAGTGAACAATTTGCTGTAAGGCTATCTAGAAACCTTGCAAACTAGTGAATGTCAGCCGCCTTGGGTCTTTTCGAGTATTTTATTTTAAAATAAAAATATTTTAAAGAAATAAATAAATCATCATCTCTGTGCTAGGTTCAGCTTGCTTTTGCAATGTGATGGGTCATCAAGAAATAAGAGGTTGATTTGCAAGTCAGATTTTGCAAGACATGGAGCTATGAAGGAATTGCGTGCCTAGAAGGAAAGTATTGCAATATTCTGAAAGATGCATTCATGTGTGACCTTCACAATTCAGTTGTGCCAGAGGAACTGATCAAAGGGAACATCCCTTCCCCCAGGTTGTTTTTTCCAGCTGTTGTTTGACTCCAACTCCCATGAGCCCTAGCTAGTGTAGCCAATATTGAGGAATGCTGGAGTTCCAATACAGCAGTATCCAGAGGGTTAGGGTTACACTCTGCCACCACTGAACTAGGGCAAAGACACATATCATGTTTCCCTCAACACCCATCATCCCTGGTTATGCAGACAAGGGTTGATGGTTGTTGGGAATCTCACATCTGAACAGCTAACATTCTCTATCCCTAATCAAAGAACACGTTCAAGACCTTGTAGACAAAAGCCTGCAGAACAACAACACATACATCAGTGGAAACTTGGAGATCAAACTACACACCACATATAGCCTGTCGTTAGAAGTGGGGATTCCGTTAAGTGCAGAAAAGACATCTGATTGTCACAACACAAGCTTTTCTCAGCTTCTCCAGTTTGCAAATCAGTTTCCCCCGGTTTTGTGATTGGTCCTTGGGATGTGAACACAGGCACAAAGCCCTGTCAAAATCTTATCTCCAGAACGCTAATTGCTTCCAGCTTCTAATGACATTCTGCCTGAAATGTGTAGCTTGGCCCAAGGCTATCGCCACCGTTTTCAAGAAAGCCAGACGAAAATTGGTTTGGGTTGATTTTATTGAATACCGATGACCGAGTTAGTTGTTACAAACGATTCCCCAAATCGTAAAAGCGTTTACAGTCCTTTCCTGCCCAGATGTAAGAAGACACCTTCTGTTCCTTTTCTTTCGGAAAGGTGAGGGGAATGGAAGGGGACAGAAGAACAGAAGGAAAGGTTTGCATGTAATAAAGGAAGTTAGCTGCGCTCTCCAAACCAAGAAGATGCAGAAGGTCATCTCTGCTTCATACAGACCCCACACCGAGAGACCCCTTGTGCTATGGGATCATGTCTTTCGGTGCATTCAAAACAGAGTCCCTTACCTTCCCGAATCAGGTTGTCGGGGTTTTTTGGAGGCGGGGAAGAAATGCAAGAGGGAAAGGATGCTTAAAAGTCCAAACCATGCAATTAACATAAAAATCCCAAAGTATTCAAGGAAACTTTGAAGGGACAGCCACACCATCCAAAAAAAAAAAAAAGACCATAAGAAAAACTACACATGTGGGCGGCAGTGGCTGAAACTCGGAGCCTGCCCAGTATGCTCGCTTGTAGGGCTGCTCACGAGAAAATGTCGTGGTTCGCCTGAGCATAAGGCAGGAGAACAGAGAAAAATTAAAAGCAATAAGTAGGTACACTGTTGCTTTCTCAACAACCGTTAAAATGCAGAAGCAGCACCCAGGTGGGGTGTTTCATAAAAACTGTCCCTTAAAATTGAGAGAATCTACCATGACAGGACACAGTGACGCTGGCTTCAAAGACAGGCTAGGCAACATCAATGGGGAGGGGGCTTTAATTAATAGTATATTAGCCATGTTGGCTATCATATGCCATTTCCAGGATCAAGAAGCAGTTTTCCACTGAATGACTGCAATGCCTATCATCCCCAATCACCACCATTGTTGATGGTGTAGCCTTGGAGGGGCAATGTAGCCCACCACATCTGAAAGGACACCAAAGGCAGAAGGTGGAAGTCACTAGTTACAAAGAACTACTTATTTGGAATTAAATAGTTTCCCAGTGATGAAGGTGTAACTACATTGGATCACCAGTGCAACTTTAACAAGGGGCAACTTCACTCCTTGATAATGTAACTTTTTCAGTTCTAGTTACTTTTGAGAAATATGTTAATTTTTTTAAGAAAATGTAACTATCATGGTAACCAATTCCTTTTGGGAGACTTGGAACTAAACTGTAACTGACTGGTTTTTTCAAAAGGAACTTTCCAGATTCTGAGCAGAGGTGTTCTTCCTAAAGCTTTCCTACACCTTTAGATGCTCTCATCTCTGCATAACTGAGTTTTTGAAATATAATTTATATGTACAAATGAACATAAGGAAGTAAATAAGATCAAAGATCACTTGCTTGGGTTTAGGGAGAGGAGCAGAAATATTATTTAGAGACCAAAAGAAATGATTGCATAAAATCGTAATTAATGTTTCCCTTTGCTCTTCTAGAAAAGAGGGAAGGTGAGAGACCAGCTACTTTGAAAAGGACAAAAGAGAGGAATTCTCAATACGATACTGACAGTCCGTACAGAGGGACTGGAGATGTATGAGTGGAAGAGTTCATTCATTTTACTACAATTTAGAAAGAAGTGGGGGGGGGGAGGAAGGAGATGAATACAGACAACCAGCCAGAAGTGGGCCATATTTCAGCAGAAGGGGGACACGATTTCCATGCAAAACGACCCAGGTTAAAGCCAACCGAGAGGTTTCCAGGCAGGGCTCGGAGAGAAACTTTGAACTTCTCAAGCGTCGGCACCAGTCGTAGCAAATATGATCGGGCTCAATCAGAGATAGTTGACTTACAAGGGACTCGGAGGAGGAAACCAGCATTTAAACACTCCTCCATGTTAGGAAGGAAGGAAGGAAAGTAGAGAACAGCCCAGAGAGAGAGAGAGAGAGAGAGAGAGAGAAATCTAACACTAGTTAGACTTGGTTTTATTAAAACGGTTGGCTGTCGGTTTAGCGTTCTCCTTTTAGATGTGGCTTTCTTTCTTTAACCTAGAGTTCTGTTTCTACACTTCATTTTCTATATACAGGGCAACTTTGTATGGTGAAGCTTAAAAAAAAAAAACACAACCCTGGGTAAGATTCTGCCATGAGATTCTGCAAGGCACATGAAACAACCCATGGCTGGAGCATCCATGTGCTTACTGCCCTGTATGCCTGCGGCTCTGTGTGGGTGTAATATGTCCCTGAGCATGCACAGAGCTGCATTTTAAGGTACTAGTATGGGAGTGAAACACTTAAAAGGAACTCAGCGTTACTCAAGGCAGAGGACTTGAGTATTTGCAAGATAAAACAAAGGCTGCCCCCTTCATCAGGTAGCACGTGAGTGCATTCTGGAGCTCTGTTTCTCCATGTACAACTGTATTGCTCAAAGAAGCCGCTCTTTTAAAAATAATAATATTATTATAATTATCGCACAAGTCCAAAAAAAAATTGGTTGAGGGAAGATGCAACGAAGGCGTTCGTTCTGTTTTGTGCAAAACTACTGTTAATGCTAAAAAGTTCTTATTCCCTTTCTCTCCACCGAGGGAGAAGCCGAGACGAGGCCGTGCTGGTTTTCCTTTTGTTCAACCACCTTCGGAAATTTTAAGAGTCGTCTCCCAGAATTTCTGTGACGAAAGAGACCATATCAGTCACTTTGGTGTCGTGCAGAGTGAAGAAAGGGTGATCCTGCAAGGGAAGGAAGGAGGAATAAGTTCGGCTCGGCAGGCGCGATGGACTTGTATCTTGGTAAGGAACAGCTGACAAAAGAAGTCACAAAGCATTGTGGGAAGGGTCTGCTCCCGCCGATACCACAGTCTTACTGTACTTTAACTGCCATGGTGCCATCAGACTGCACAATCCTGCACTCTGTAAATAATGTAGTTGAGCATACACATCCTAGCAAAAGGAAAGCTGCCCATTAATACATAAGTCTGTATTGACACGTAAGTACGTACTTGAAGGGTGCACCCTCTGGATCTGAAGAAGTGGACTGTACTCCATGAAAACTCATGCTATGATAAATCTATTCATCTTAAAGGGGCCATGAGTCTTTTTTTTCCTCTTGTTTTGTTACACGGGTCACACAGACGATGAGAAAACCATATAAATACATATGAGATCCAGTGTGGTGCCGTGCACAGAATGGTGGATTAGGCCCCAGGAAACCTGGGTTCAAATCCCTACTCAGCCACAGAAAATCACTAACAAGTGAAAACTACCCCTGAAATATCTCTCACACCTTTAAAAACCCTCTTAGGGTTCCCATAAGACTGAGTCAGCTTGATGGCACATCACCAGAAGAGCAGAAATCCGTCCATATGTATATGGTGGGCGAAAAGGGGGCCACGAAGAGAAGAGACTTACCATAAGTTCCAAGTAACTCATTCGTTCTGCAGGGTTTTTCCTCAAACTAAAAAAGGGGGAAAACAAAGAACCTCTATCACACCCTAGTAGTTAAAAGTTTTTTAAAAAATCAACTGGAGAAACAAGACTGGCATTTTTATCCTAGTACTAGCACTCAGGACTCTAAGCTGCTATTTTATTTTCTCCAATTCTCACGCTTCCCAAAACTCCCCAGATTGATCATGGATAGAGGTGGGCATGAAATGCGGTTCGGCCCAGCTTGGCACAACGCCTGCGCAGGTGGGCTGCGGATGTCACATGCATCCCTCCCCAGGCAACCGCCCACTCACCGGCAACGGCGCACTTCCCTCCTCTGCCTCCTCCATCAGCTGCCCACTCAGATGAGGAGGTGAGTCAGGGAAGCCCACGGCGGTGCCTCTGAGAGAATGATCACCCGAGGAGGAGGGAAGTGTGCTGCCGCCGGTGAGCAGCCGGTGCCCACGGAACACCCGTGTGGGTGCCGTGCTGAACCACGGTTCATGCCCATCATGACATCTTTCCTTTTTCCTGTGACTAGGTGTGAGTTGGATTGCTTGGATTCACCAGTCTTGAGGCTCAAAGCCTGCAGTGCGGTGGGATCAAGGAAGGAAGGCTGCAGGGGAAATGACGACGCACAGTAGTGGAACCTCTACCTTGCATTCTTCAGGGGGTCCCCAGTTCAATCGGCTGCTTCTCGAGATTTAAAAATATATATATGCTGAATGCTGGAGACCTATGGCTGCTGGTTGGCATTAGCCACACTAGCGTAGCTAGACCTGATGATCTCGGTAGCTTTCTACGTTCTTAAATCTGAGCTTGAGGGTGGGAGACGCAACGTGCCTCCAAGACCAATGAGCACCAGGGAATGAACATGCCCGAACACGGAGTTGCCCCCCGTGGCCATTTCACTTGCTGGTAAAGTCTCCCCATGAATGGCTGTTAAATTGGTGTTTCTCCAGCTCACGTAGGGAGCATCAGCAAAAAGGGAGCCCAAAGGAGAAGCCAAGAAGGAGTTATCGGCCCACTTAGAGGGGAACCCGGAGGTCTCTAGGAGGAGCATAACCCCCCTCCCCCAAAAAAGGTTTACGAGGCCAAAGTCGCGATCCAGGTTGAGAAAGGAGGGTCCCAGGCCTGCAAATTATTTGCAAAATGCCATTTGTGCAATTCAACCTTGGAACATAAGCCCACGCTCTTCCACAAAAATAAAAAGGTGGAAAATGCTTTGGTTTTGCAGTGGCAGGTGGGCGAGGAGAGTTACTGAAGGCAACCCAGGCTGTGCTTTGGGGAGAAGACACAGACTTAGGACAAACAAGCACCTACCAGTGTGCCGTGAAATCCACAAAGTCCTTCGAGAAAGAATCTGGGAGCTGAGGCGAGGGTTCTTCCACCACCTGTTTGAGTTGCTGGAAGGGGGTCCCCCAGGACTCGTAGGGGAAGCGGAGAATGGCCAGTTCAATCTGAGAACGGCAGATAGAACATCACATCGCATCATACAACACAAGTCAGGCTCAGAGAGGCCAAAGCAAAGGCTTGCCTTACAGAGACCAGTGGATCACCCGATGCCTCTGGAAAGTGGATTTCTCCCCCCCCCCATAAGTGGGATCCACTCTTCCCCCTGCCCAACAAACTGGGGTTTACTGGTGTGCTACCTCTGAAACTCACACACCCCATGGAATGGAGCAGAGACCTTTCCAGACGTCAGGGCCCCCGTAGCACCCTTCAAACCATTGGTGGACTCCCTCTCTGCTGCCACACTTAGGACGGCAGAGGTTAAAAAGTCAGTGAGGGTAATAAACGTAAAATAAAATAACTTGAAATGTGCATTTAGGTTTCTTACCAAAGTAATCCCCAAGCTCCAGACATCTGATTTCACATTGTACCCTTTGTGATTCACTTCTGGGTTTATTCTCTCAGGCTGCAAAGGTGAAAAGGAAAAGAGACCAGACGTTTGATGTGGTGCAGAAGCTGAACCATGACCAGGGAGAACTGAGTTCTAATCTCGACTCAGTTATGAAGATCAGTGGGTGATTGGGCTGTTTACTGTCTTTCTCCCCTTCCCCCAGCAGTAGGCAGGTGGTCCTTTTTCCTTGCAGGAGTGGAAAATCTCTTTCAGCCCAAAGTCCAAATTCAATTTCAGAGACGTTTGCCGGGGGCCACAACCCAGGGATGGGCAGAACCGATGGCAAAAGGGGTGAAACCAAAACTGCCAGTTGAAAAGAGCAATCTGTTAATTTCTAGCTCTCTGTTCCTGCTAGCTGGGAGCTTCCTTTCTAAACAGGAAGTAAGACAGAGCTAGGCCTAGTTAGGCCTGAAAGCCTTCCGGTTTAGGCCTTTCTCCCAGGTGAGTCATATTTCAGTGTCTGCAAGATGTCTGTCAGGTAGAACTTGCAGAATGGAGAAATATCGGGCTTGTAGTCCCAAAACACCCATCCCTCCAATGGAATCCTGGGTTTTGTAGTTTGGCAAGGGACTTATGCTAGAAAGATCTAGCAGAGAAGTATTGCAACAGGAACTTCTTAGGACCTCAGCACACTAGAAATCCCAGGCTTCTATGGGATTGAGCCATAACACTTAAACTGGTATCAAACTGATATAACTCTGCAACATACAGATGTTCTGAACCCACTGACACTAGTTCCATTGAAAAGAAAATGAACAAATGAAAGAACAAATGAACAAATGAAAATTGAACAAATGAAAGAAGGGATGGATTTACAACGGATAAAATGCCCCATTGGCAGAAAAACTCACAGCCATGTACGGTTTGCAGCCAGCATCCATGGTCTTGGCAACCGAATCCACCAAATAACCACTGATCCCAAAGTCACACATTTTGACGTGGCCCTGTTTGTTGACAAGGACGTTGGACGGCTTGACATCTAGAAGAGAAACATATAAGGAGCGCATTAATATGCTATTTTCTGGATCAGGCTGGAGCCTTTGCTCTAACACGGGGGCGGGGGGGGGGGAGCACGTCTGCATACAATTTTAGCCAGATGTTCAAAAAGCACAGCTGGAATTGTGGGGCCGCCAGCTACAACGCCCAGAAATCCCAGGTGTTTGCTAAAACATCAGACTATGACCACAGAAAGTAATAGAGGTACAGGCAATTATTGGAATCAAAAAGGGTTTTTTTGGGGGGTTCACAAGAATGGCTTCAGCAGGCTGCATGGAGCCTGCAGGCAGCCAGTTGCCAACCCCACCTTACAAAGCATGCAAAGAGCAGGAAATTCATGGACAATACCTACCTCGGTGAATTACGGAAAGCTTGCTATGCAAATGTTCCAGTGCTCGTACAATCTGGGGGGGAAAATGAGAGGAGTGGTAAGATGCCTCTTAGCTGCCAGGCAGAACTTTTAAAAAAAGATATGCCCAATACGTTTTCAAAATGTTTTAAATAATAACAGTGTGCCGTCAAAGTCAATTCTGACTTATAGCAACCCTTTTCAGGGTTGTCTGGGTAGAGAGTACTCGGAGGTGTATTACCATTCCCTTCCACTGGAGGCACCCTGGGGCTGTGCAGCTTGCCCAAGGCTACCCAGGCTGGCTCTTCTCCTGGGAGACCCAGTGGGGAATTCAACTCCGAACCTCTGGCTCCACAACCAGAGACCTAAATGACTGAGCTATCCAGCTAGCTATTGCTCAGCAGGCTTAGGCAACGACATTTATATTCTTCCCTCAGGGCCTTGTCCCTGGAATTGATTCACTGTTTCCCTGAGGCAAGATGTGCTACTCACAGACACCGCTATTTTCCCAAGGATATCCTCAGGGATTGTCTTCTGCTTTTCCAGAACCTTCTTATAAAATTTATCCAGGGACGTATCCATTAATTCCATGCAGATCCAGACATCCCCCTGATCACAAGGGCCAAAAGAAAGAAAGAAAGCTTTCAGACTTAGATTGCAATTTTTTTAAACAATAGCCTAGTCTGCTTTTCCATACCTCAAAACGGCGTTAAAAAGACATCACCTCAAACCACAGTTAAGGAAGCAGAGTAGAGTTTGGTGTAAAGTCTGCACTGAAGAACAGAATGGGAAATCACGGCCTGGGGTCACTGAGGGAACATTTTACCTCAAGAAAGGCTATTTTAAAAAACCCTAAAAACATACTTCAAACCATGTCAAAAAAGCAAACAATAAAGTCTAGGAATCTCTCTTGTGAAACCAGACTGGCTTTCTCAGGCCCTGAACGACGGCTGCGTTTTTCCTACCCCTCGCCTACCTCTCGGAAAAGGGCCCCGTAGAAAGTCACAGTGTAAAAGCAGTCCACCGTCCTCATGGAGATGTCCAGATCCATCAGAAGCCTCTTTTGTTCCTGAGTATTCACAGTGGCTCGGATCCTCTGGGGGGAAAAAGACAGAGAGAGAGCAAGAAAAGTTAACCAAGCAATACAAAAATCAAAGCTTTTCCAAGCTACCAGACTCAACAGCCTCTTCAGGGTGGCAAACCCCTGGGAATGTTCCTCCCATTATGTCCCCCTCTCGTCCCTTCTGTCTTTCTTTCTGCTGCTTCTCCCCTTGGGGAAA
Source organism: Intellagama lesueurii (assembly GCA_037013535.1). Classification (NCBI taxonomy): domain Eukaryota; kingdom Metazoa; phylum Chordata; class Lepidosauria; order Squamata; family Agamidae; genus Intellagama; species Intellagama lesueurii. The sequence continues at coordinate 17,055,133 of JBAJHW010000012.1, read as the reverse complement.
AAATGTCTACTGTAAGCTCCCTGGGGCAGGTACCCGATGGATGCTCTTTGCGTTATTTTGCACTGCCCCCCTTCTGGAAGTTCGCTGAAATCCTGTTGTGGACCTTAACACCAGGCGAAGCGGGCAATGTCATCCATTGCAGGGGTGTATTTACTAATTTTTGTAAATTAAAAATTCCTGGGGCCCCTCCCTCGGGATCGGTTTCAGGTGTGCACGGGGACACGGGGCTTGGGGTTTCTGTGTCGCCTAAGCCTGCTCTACCTAAAGAGTCTCACGCTCTCTTTCAGACAGAAGGCCCGAGGGCTTGGCATTACCTTCACGGCCATGGTGGTGCCACTCTGCGCATGGTGCACCTTCTCCACGACGCCGTAAGCACCTCTTCCTAACTCGACAAGGCTAACCAGGTCGTCAGCCTCCACTTCGAAGTTCTGTTGATCGGGAAAAAGAATCGACAAACGAGGCAGCAAGTTAAGAAGGAGAAAAGGGGAAGAGGCTGAGCGGGGACCTTCATCCACACTAACTCCATCATCAGGCACTGAAAAGATGACTCAATGCATCAGGCAGAAGTAACACAACCAAGGGGCCTTGTGCTCCTGTCTTGCTTACGGGCTTCCTGGGAGAAGCTGATTGACCACCCCAAGCACAGAATACTGGGCCAGATCTGGTGGTTTGATCAGTGGTTTCATTCATTCATTCATTTTTATCCCACCCAACTAATGGCAGAGCAGTAACACAAAATGCACAACAGACTCCATAAAAATTCGCATTAACAACAAACAGGAAATATAATGTATAAAAATAAAATAACTAATAAAGAATAATAACTTAACTTAGTTATAAATATCGAGTTCTCCGGTGATTTGATCTGATCCAGCATGTTTCTTCTTATACAGTGGTACCTCGACTTACGAACTTAATCCGTATTGGAACGGCATTCGTAAGTCGAAACGTTCGCAAGTCGAAGCACCATTTCCCATAGGAATGCACTGAAAACCATTTAATCTGTTCCGGCTGTTTTTCGTTCTTATGTCGAGGTGCTGTTCGCAGGTAGACGCATTAGTTCCCACAGGAACTAATGCAAAGCCGGTTAATCCGTACTCTACCACTAGGGGGATAATTTTTTTCTTCTTCTTTTGACCTAAGATGAACTTAGGTCAAAAAAAGGGCAGGAGAACACCTTTTTTTCCATTCGTAAGTCGAAGCTCTGTTCGCAAATCGAAGCAAAATTTTGTGAACGGAGCTGTTCGTAAGTCGAAATGTTCGCAGGTAGGGACGTTCGTAAGTCGAGGTTCCACTGCATTCTCTTTACATTCAGTGAAAAAGTCTCAAGCTACAGCTGTTAAGGGTTACCTACTAAGGGCAAGGGAGAACCAGTGAGGGTCAATAGTTAGTTATAGAGAAATCTGGATTCATAACCCGACAAAGTTCACTTGGGAGCATCCAGAATTTGGAAAAGTTGTGTGGTTTTTTTTAAAAAAAACAAATTAATACACAATAATAGAACAACTAAAAAGAAATTTTAAAAAATTCAAGTAACATATCAACTAAAAAAAAAAGATTTTGGGGGGGGCGATGGGGGGAACATAACTTCCAGAATTTCTCAGCCAGCAAAACCAGTAGCCAGAAGTTATGGTATATACCCTGTTTCCCCAAAAATAAGACCTAACCTGAAAATAAGCCCTAGTATGATTTTTCCTCACAATGTCAATCCGCACCAGATGCAAACAGCTAAATTAGGGTGGCTTTCCCACAAGGTCAGGAGAACAGAGCGGATGTGAACTCCTAACTAAGAGATGGAACTACACCTCAGGAAGAATCTCTAAATTAACCCACAGATTTATTTTCAGCATTTTAGTTTTAGAAGAGGTAGCCGTGAGAGACCGTGCAAGCAGATCAGGCAAAATCTAAAGAAACAAAAAGACATAAACATGTGGGCACCTTAAAGACTAACTATTGTATTTTAATGTGAGCTTTCGTGGCAGACTTGTCCACGAAAGCTCGTGTTAAAATACAATCGTTCGTCTTTAAGGTGCCACGGGTTTTTGTCTTGTCTTGTTTTGTAGCGTTTGCAAGGGCTCCTTTGACCCCAGTCTCTGAGCAACAAGCAGTTTCAGATGGGGTCTATCCAACCAATGCCCTTGGAAACTGTAGCCTCGGTGGGAAGAGCAGGGCAGGGACTCTGTCACTGAGCTACAGTCCTTGAAAAGACTCACATCTTCACATCGCAGCTGCTTCTCCATGACCAACAGGTTGCCTTTGAAGTGAGAGCCCATGGCAAAAAATATTTGGGATCTCATCTAAGTAGCCCAAAGACGCTTTCACCTAAGTTGTTCCATGTTGCCGACTTTTGGACCGTGAACTAGCATAGCTGGATTCTGGACAAAGGTAGCCAAGAAGATAAAATAAAACAAAAGAGGAAGGAAGGAAGGAAGTAGACTTTCCACAGTGTTTCTCCTTCAGAATTCTCACTGCTCTGACGGTCGCTGCAGAAGGGCCCCCAGATCGCTCTACTTCTGCTTTTCTTCTGGCTTCCTTTTTTCAACGAGCCTAAAGCGGCACACAGTCCGTGTTTGCCCAACTGCCCTCTGCATGTGCCCAAACTACAAATGGATAGAAAAGACCACATCCCAAGAGCCTCTATTTCCCTTTGTCTGGAAAGCGAAGTTTCTAGTCCTTCAGACTTGGAGAAACAAGCCGATGTGTGGTGAAATTTTAGAAGCTGCAAAGAGGATGTGACTGGGAGGGATTCCTAGCATTCATAATGGGCTCAAGCTAGAGGAAGCCAGATTTAGGCTGAATATCAGGATAAACTTCCTAACTGTTAGAGCAGTACAACAATGGAATGAATTACCACAGGAAGTGGCGAGTGCTAGAGGCATTCAAGAGAAAATTGGACAACCATCTGTCAGATCTGCTTTGATTTGTATTCCAGCACTGAGCAGGGGGTTGGACTTGATGGTCTCATAGGCCCCTTCCAATTCAATTATTCTATGACTCAATGAGTTGGGGAGCATATACTCAGCACAGATGTTTGCTCCTCCATGTACTCTACAGAGGCTGACTTTGAATGGACTTTGTTCATTCGTTCGTCTCGTTCGTTCCTTCCTTCATTGTTACATACTGCCCCATAGTGCTTGGAGTACTCTCTGGGAGGTTTACAACAAAATTGCACAAGAAACACTTTGTCCCCCCCCCCCCCCCCAGCAAGCTGAGTATTCATTTTACTGACCTTGGAAGGATGGAAGGCTATGTCAACCTTGAGCTGGTTACTTGAGCCTGCCAGGATCAAACTCAGGTTGGGAGCAGAGGCTTCTCTCAGTTTGGCTTAAACCCGAAACACACTTGGCTGACCCAGGATTCTGTCACCAGAAAATCTATTTCCCATGCACAGCCAGTGCAACAAGAGGGCTTCAGTCACCATCCTCAGCTTCATAAACCATAATGAACCATAAACCATGGTTAACCATAAACCATGGCTAACCATAAACATGTCACTCCTGATTTCACAAAGTACAGCTTCAGCAAATGGAAAAACTACTTCCTTGCACTGCATGCCCTTGAATCTTCCAGCCGGCAGTCATGCTGAGTGAAGGATTCTGGAAATTGCCCCTCCAGTAACTTTTCCACACTCTTTCCTCTGCTATCAAAGCAAAATAACAGAAGTACAGAATCCTATATGTAAAACAGTGACAGACAAAAACCAGCAACGTACTTTATCACCAACGGTAATAAAAGTCCTGGAATCCAGGTTCCTGGGAGGTCTGTAAAAGAAAGAGAGTGAAGAATTGGACGAGACAGCAGCCACTGGTGAGCATCCAACACATATGCAGTATTCAAGGAAATCTCCATTAAGCCTATAGAGTACAAGCTCTTCCAAGAAGAGCTTCAGTCAATAAATCAAGGGAGAAATCCAACGGTGGTGAGAATCACTGTTGTACCAAATAAGCACTGCTCAATCCTTGGCCAAAATATTTTGGATCACCTGCATTTGGACCATCAAATCTTGGCCGGTCTAGATGACAATGTAGGACTTAATACCCTAGATAGAAGCATGACTAGAATATTCCCTTCACTCAAGCTAGCAGGAAAACAAACTGGGAGGTCTTCCTTTCACAAGTATCTTCCCCGTTTCGTCTGGACTGTGAATCTATGGTTTAACAGGTTCAGACCAAACTGGAAGAAGAAACCAGTTTGAAGTTGGTTTAATATTCTGGCTTGCGCCAGATCTGTTGGCCATGGTTTTCCGGTCTGTATGAAATGGGAAATAAGAACAAAGGAAGATCTCTTAGTTCTTTCCTTCGTCCCATAAAAGACCAAAAAAAACTGTATAGACATTTGTTTGTTTATTTAAACTATTTATACTCTGCCTTTCTTCCCATAGATATCAACTGGTACTGTTTACATCACGGCTGATTAAATCAAGAAGAGATCATGGCAATAATAGAACACTACGTTAGTTGCTTCTGTATTAAACTCAGGGGGAAAGGAATTGATGCACCTGGAACAGGGCTTCCCCACCTTAGGTCCCCAGATGTTCTTGAACTACAACTCCAAGAAATCCTGGCCAGCCCAGCTAGGGGTGAAGTTCTTCTGGGAGTTTTAGTCCAAGAACATCTGGGGAATCCAAGGTTGGGAAGCACTGGTGTAGAGTAATGCTTGAAAACAATTTTAACACTAGCCTATTCTTTCTGAAACCTTATCGTCTTAAACCTCAATGAATTCCTCCTATTTAATATGCAAGTAGCATTCACTTAACGAGATATTTCCAAGCTGTGGTTGTATTGCAAGTCTCTGATTGAACCCACTGTGTCTGATGGGACTGTCAGAAAAATATTAGCAATAAAAAAAAATCTCCTTTTTTAAGGAACCTGACATGATAAGGAGTCAGACCCTTGGTAGAACGGCTTCAGAACGGGCAAGAGCTCTTTGAGGCTTCAGGCAGAGGTCTCTTCCCCCAGGACTCGGCTTGAACACGTTTGGCCCCCTTTTTGTGCCATCACCAGCCTCCATCAGGTGCGGATTTCAGTGACCCCATTCCTTCTGCGTATGAGGATGAGCGACAGCTGCATCCGCCCCTTGCACAATCACGGCAAGGAGTCTGCAAGCACTCTTCGAGATTGTTCTCGCAAAGGGACGCACGACAAATCATGCGCAAATTTGTACAAACGGTGTAAACTGTGCAAAGTGCAGACACGGAAGACCACGGGGGTTTTCTTTCACAGGTATTTAAAAGTGTGTACCTTGCCTGATCTGATGAGGGCCCTTGTTCTGAAAGGACCGATACATTTTGTGAAGCCAATTCTATGGAAAACCAAAAGGATGGTGACTATTTCTGTTTTGCCACCAAGTGCATGAATTATTTTTTTGGGGGGGGGGGGGAGGGAATCAATAGACGTTAAAGAAGCAATAAACCCCACCCTCTACCTTCACGGATCTGCGCACCCTGCACCTTTCAAGTTTGCTTTTCTGAACAACAAGACCTAATACGCTGAAACAATGATGTTCCGTCAGATCTGATCTCTGCTCTGAGTCTGAATCAGTGTGCAAATTCCTCTTTTGGCTCATCCCGGAGCCAAATCTCTCCATTCTGCTTCAATCTAGACACGTCGGACAAATTGCTCTGAATCTGGCCCGCTCGGTTTGGAATTTGGGACGGGTCCAAAGCCAGTGCATAGCCCAACCTGGAAACATTATTTCTGGGTGAGAAATCCCCCCCCCATCCTGCCCCCAGCAAAGCTGGTGGGTCGGCAGACCCCGAGAGTTGCAGACCAAAACAAGAGCAACTTTTCCAAACTCTGGCTGGCTAGGCGTCATCCAGAAATGGGCGGGCCGGTCTAGTTTCCCCCTGTTGCTTTTTGCAAACGCCAAGAAGCCTGTGCAAAAGGCATTCCTCGGCTGTGATCACAGATCCCATCCTAGAACTTGCAAAACAAGGTAAAAGCAGATCTTACGTTGCAGGGACAGATGGCTGCTTGTTGGCTGAAGGCATTCTCAGGATGGGAGGTCTTTTCTTCTTGGTTCCTGGAGGTGAGGAGGAGGAAGAAACAGGGTTGTGAAGGAAAAGGCCAGCCAAAGGGTTGCCGTTGGTAGGGTGCGGCAATTCAACTGGACAGGTCCCCCGTTCAAATCTCGACTCAGCTACAATGCAGCAGCCTCTGCCTTGCAGGGTTGTGGGGAGGAAAACGTAAGGGGAAGGTGGACAACTGTCTTCCGAGGAAAGACGGGAGAAAACAATGCAATCAATTTGCAGCGTGTACTTCTTGAGTATACCCGTAGAGGGACAGAGAGACAAACAAGTGGGTTCAAATCAAGCCTGGCCACTCTCTAGAAGCAAACATGACAAAACGGAGGCTGTCCTCCTTCGGGCACATCCTGAGAAGGCAGGCTTCTCTGGGAAAGACATAATGCTGAGAAAGGTGGAAGGCAGCAGGAAAAGAGGAAGACCAAACACGAGATGGATTGACTCCCCATGGGAAGCCAGAGGGTTGAGTGTACAAGAGCTGAGGACAGAACATGATGGAGCGTGCTCATTCCTAGCATCCAGGGGACAACAACAGACTAAGCCTTGCTATGTTCTTTGGGGGTAATGTCCAGGAAACTGGGAGTAAAACGGCAGCTTCAGTCTTCGTGCATGGTTTGAGCATTGCTCAAGATGGGAGCTGATCCCAAGTATCCACTCCGGGGCCATGATCTTGCGGGTGCAGAAGCCAGACGGAGCATTTTCAAAGCTGGCAGCAGCCAGAAATGCAATCTGTTCTCCCCAGACATTGGCCAAGCCCCATCTCTCTTTCTTGACAGACATCTGTTCGAGCCTTCCTCATTACTCAAGACTCAAGCTTGGAAAGAGACCGAGGTCACCGACCAGCCTCTCTGGATCGGGAAGCAGAAATCACACACCCTGCACGAAGCCATCAGCGAAAGGCTACGTTAAATCGTTCCTTGCAAAGGACTGAGATGACCAGGGAGAGAAGAAAGATGGGGTCACAACGATAATAAAGTGTTTAGGAAGTTTACAGCTGGCCAGATAGCTCAGTGGGTTAGGTATCTGGCTATGGAGCCAGAGGTTCAGAGTTCGATTCCTCACCGTGTCCCCTGGGAGAACAGCCAGCCTGGGGGGCCTTGGGCAAGCTGCACAGTCCCCAGGATGACCCCAGAAAGAAGTGAATGATAAAATACCTCTGGGCCCCCCAGAGAAAGGGAATAAGAAACCACTTTTATGTATTCTCTACCTGGAAAACCCTCCACTATAAGCTGGAATCGACTTGATAGGATGTAATTATTATTATTATAGGAAGCTTATGCCTTACCTCCTTTGCGCTTCTCCAGGGATCCTTTGGGATCTAGAAAAGAAAGGAGAGAAGACATCAAAGATTAAGAGAGCAATCCAAACACACCAGATCTCCCAGCTGGAGGGGGCACCACTTGCTGATGCTATGTCTTTAGCCTATAAATCCTAGAACCCTTCAAAGACATCATGGCCATCCTGACTGTGAGATTCTGTAGCAGCTGATAGTTGTTGGTTTTTTTTAAAGTAACTTTCCCAAACTCCAGTGTGCCCCAATGGTGATTTGCAAGTCAGCTTCCAACCGTGCTGGTTTGATGGTCACTTGCAAACCATGGTATATCAAAAAGGTGCTGATTCATATGTCACAAGAAACCATGGTTTGACTTAGCAAACCATGGTTTGGCCGTTTTTTTCTGTCTTAAAATACCTGCCTGCTTTATGAGACCACGGCAAGGGTTAACTGGAGAAAGAACAAGTATTCGACACTGCCTCCGAACAGTACAGTGACATCAGTTTGGAAGGCAGACAACAGGGCAATGGTCTTTTCAGTTCTAAAACAGGGGGAGACCATCCTGGAGGTTTTTCCTTTTCATTAATTTTATTTTTTTCATGGAGGGACTCTGAGAAGTTAAGCACGAGGGGCCTCCCAGGCTCCATAGAGGCTGAGACCAACAAAATGTTCCGAAATAGAGAACAGTCTAGATGTACCTCTTGAGCCAGACATGTTAAGAAGGGAGAGAGAGTGATGAAGCCTCGGACATTCAGGGCAAAAGTGTTCCAGCTGGGCTTTGCTTTTCTCAAAAGCTGGAGGGGTGCTCAGAGGCTTATCAGAGCTTTCTCAAGGAAAAAAGAAGAAGAGGCAATAATACCTTTAGAGGCCACTAAGAAAAAAACAGGAAAAGCATACGATAGGCAAGCGTTCCCACTCTTTCAAAGCAACCACGAAGAAGTCCAAAAATTCTTGGCAAGACAGACTTCGCCAGGTACGTCTTTCTTAGATGTAAGTCAGGAAAGAAGCAGGAAAGTTGTTGCTTTAAAACTATGGCTGAGACAGCGATGGACTGGATTTTGAACCCCAGTTCTTAAAACAATGAGGCACAGGCCATGTGTGTGTGCGCGTGCACACGCACGCACAAACACGCACACAACCTCCCCACTCGACTCCTCTCCGAAACTTGCCAAGGATTTTTGGACTTTACCTCTAAGAGTGATTTCCTGGCAAAATCCATCTTGCCATGACCAATAACTTTCATTATTTCTGTGATTCTATACTTTGAAGATGATGATCTAAACCCCGAGCTACACTGAGGCCTTCCACCATCTAGGGCAACTGGCCCCATTTTCTCCCTACTCTGCCCTACGGCATGGGCCCCACCATTAAAAGTAGGAGGAGACGGCGTTGCCCCTTAAAGTTTATGCTTTCCAACAGAAGGAGAGAATTGGAGTAGAAAGTATTGCCGTTTGTTTCCTCCAAATCACCAGGAGTTTCCTCTCTAATTTCAATGTCCCTGTTGTTCTATTCCAGTTTCGACCCTGGTGACTTCCCAGAGTTTTTGCAAACAAGCTAAAATCCATGAAATGAAATGTTTTGACTACGGGCAGCCAGAAATCCACAAGAAAAATACTCTATTTTAAATGCTATATTTCAACATTTACAAGACGCGGAATGGATTTTTATTGGAAGGCCTGCAAACATTTTAGGGCAGCAGTGTGGCCGTAGGGAGACGTTGACATTGACCTCTCTAGACCCTGGGGTGGATGAAAACCAATGAAAAAAAAAATGAATTTAAATCATGATTTAAATTTTTAAAAAACCAATGTTTTTGGGTTAAATCATGAAAAAAAAATCTAATTCTTTAAATCACTATTTAAATCATGGTTCAAATCGATTTGCTCTAAATCAAATCCCGCCCCCTGCTAGACCCACGCTGCATCCTTTTATTTATTTTTTATTTTATTTATTGCATTTATACCCCGCCCATCTAGTCAATTGACTACTCTGGGCGGCTATTTGCCATGTCTGCTGCACCTGAAGCCAAAAGAAGGGTCCATTTTAATTTTAAACCAAGGACCTTCTTTATGAACCTTTCCTTAAAGCTAAAATGTAACTCCCCCCCCCCCCTTTACCACTAAGTATTTCAGTGGCATGGCAATGCATGTGGTGACGGCTGTCGGAAAAAGATGGGCCGACAAATCAGAAAAAATGTCTTGTTGAAGCCAATTAGTGGGCTCCTGAATTAACACTGCGTAGGGAGTGCAAACTTTTCTCTTTGCTCCAGAGTTAACATAGAGTAATGCATAATAAAACAAAAGAAAAATTAAAAATTAAAGAAGAAGAAAACGTTGCGGCACTTTTAACTGCTGTATTTCAATGTGAGCTTTCGCGGATAAATCCACTTCCTCAGACTCGTCTACAAAAGAGCACATTGAAATTATAGCAGTTAGTCTTTAAGGTGAGACGACGTTTTTGTTTGTTTGTTTGTTTTGGGCTGAGAAACTAGCACAGACGAAGATGGCATCATCTTCTAAAACCACAACTAATAAAAACAGAGACTCTCACCGGTGGGAAGCAAACACATCCGAAACAATGGTCATTTTAATCTAGAATATTGGGGGGGGGGGGGGGCAGTGTGACTTCATGTGAAAAATCAGGAGTGACTATGGATTGAAGGAGGATTAAGACGGGTCGTGAAGATCCGGTCCCCAGAAGGACTGGATTTCTCCCCTCCCCATGCACCTGGTTTTAATGCAGGGTAACTTCCTCAGCATGCTCTTTCTCTGCATTGTTTAAATAGAAAAGAAACAATGAAGCCAGCAAGATATTGCCAACATCCTGAATTTCTGCACCCTGAAGCAGCACATATTTATTTATTTATACATATGCTTCCTGGAGGAACAGACACCTGGACCAAAACATTTTTTTTTAAAATAACAAACAAAACAAAACAAAATTATTTACAACTTCTGACTGTGTTGAAGCTACTTATTAAGTGGCTGGTTTCTGTTATGGAAGAGTGCATGCTCAGAAATGGAGCTCTACTGCAGAATATTCTCTGCAATTATAAAGGTACAGTAGAAACCGGTACAGGTTTAGTTTTACCACTAACGGAGAAAGTAAGTAGCCCCCCAGAGTCTCCTCCTATGACTGCCCGCCAGGCTGGTCCAGGGAGTAACTTTCCCTGTAAGTCTTCCCACAGTGAAAGTTACTCATTTGCCGTTTCAGCTTTTCAAACGCCAAGCAAAATCCTTTCTATTATCTTATCCTCTATCCGGCTGCCGGTTTTTCAAAATAAGTGTGAAATGTTGACCTATATTCAAAACCCTGATCGTAAAGCCATCGGCCACATTGGGCAACCTGCAGGAAGAAAGGTAGGTGAAGCCGTTCTGAGGGTTTAGCAAGCCTCACCCACAAGCACCGCCTCAGAAACCTTGAGGTTTAGAAACTTGTGATTCTCTGTTGCTGTGATGTGCCAGCAGGCAGCTTTCCAAATTCTCTCCGCTTGGGGGTAGGCAAGGCAGCAATCTTGAAATCCGGCTGTTGAATGTATTAAACGAATGAACGAGTGAACGAATGGTTCACCCTCTTCCTGCCCTTCCTCTGAACCCTGTCTCCTCCATGAGGCCTAGCGTCGTGTTTTCAAACAAACAAAAAGTCTAAGGGTACGATCCGACAGCTGCAAAGGCGCAGGCTTGATTGCCACCAGAAAGTGTCGCTGGAAGGGGAGCAGTTTTCCATCTGTAGGGGAATCACTCTAACCCAACCCCCAAAAGTAGAGGCCCAATAGCCGGCCCAAAAAACATCCAGCTAGGCATAGATCGGGGTCGCACTGGACTGCAGTTCCCCATGCGTCGTGAGGCTGCCGGGAAACAGATCACATACAGTGACCTATTTCTCTCTGTAATCACGCCCTAAGTCTTCTGGTTTCCAAGGTTTATATTGTTGTTGTTTTGCGTCATCCAGTCACTTATGACAGGAATAGGGTTTTTGAGGTCTGTGTGACATTCAAGGAGTGGCTTGCCACTGCCACCCCTCCCCAATGAGTCTTCATGGCCGATCAGGATTTGAACCCAAGGCTCCTGAGTCCCAGTCTGACCCTCCATCCGCTAGACCCCACCGTCTCTCAAAAAACTCAGACGAGAGCCATCGTTCTTCTGCAGAGACCACGGCTCACGAGCCTCTCAGTCCCCACTTACTGGTTCCATTTATTTCTTCGGAGCTCCTGCCAGAGACCGGAGCCAAAAGGATGAGCTGTGACCTCTTGGTGCTCAGCCGTCTCCACCCTCCTGAACCCGAAGCACAGTGCAAACACCGCCAGCCAGCCTGGAGCATGCATGAAGACAGGCACATCGGTCGACTCTTCCTCACCGAACAAGCTGTGCTGGAAATTCCACCTTTTCACCTGGCAGCCTTTCCAGCAGGCCAGTGCCGGGGCTGTTATACCAAGCAAACTCCTTGGCAAACTTCCTCCCGGTGAGACAGCTGCACACACATGCACACACACACGCGCTAGGTGAAGGGAAGTTATAAATAGCGCAAGGAGGTTTGCACTCGGCTGACACTTCTCCAAAATAATCGGGTGAGCCAGAAACAACCCAGGGGAAGAAACGGGAGGAGGGAAGGGGGGGGGGATTTAGCCAGTCAAAATTTCCCCTCCAACTGGAATTGTGCATTCACTTAAAGCCCCTTTTTAAAAATAGATCACTACAGCAATCACACAGCTATGAAGGGCTTCCTTCCGTTTTCTAACCCATTAGCAGACCCTGGAAAACACCTTTCCTCCAGCCTGCACCCTATAGATGTGGTGGACTGCAATGCCCATCATCCTTGGCCAGAACCGCCCACAGTTGGGGTGATGGCAGGGATGGGGGACTCAAGCTTTGTTGTCAAGTCAGACTAAAGTTGCACCAGCAACTCGACTCAGGTTTTTTAAGCAATGACTCGCAACTCAGAACTTCCCCATCCCTCCCTTTTATCTTGGGGGGGGGGGGAGTTTGTTTGTAATAGGGACTTGGACTCGGGACTTGGCAACAAAGACTTGTACTCGGGACTTGGACCCAAAGTCTTGCCAACATCCCTGGGTGACTGAAGCTGTAACCTAAGGTCCCCAACCTTGAGCCTCCAGATGTTCTTGGACTTCAACTCACAGAAATCCTGGCCAGCAGAGGTGGTGGTGAAGGATTCTGGGAGGTGTAGTCCAAGAACATCTGGAGGCCCAAGGTTGGGGACCACTGACCTAACACATCACCATTTCAGGCTCTTTCTTCTGCCTTCCCAGCTTCTGAAAGGTCAGAGGCCACTGGAAAGATGGCTTCTGTCACTGCACCTCAACACTTTCTGAGGATTTATTGACAGACTTCCAACCGACCTCTCCTTCCCACGACCTGCAAGAGGCTTAACAACGCACTCAGGAAAGGATCAGGGATTCTCATCATCTTACTACTCATCACCACAACATGACAGCAATGAGTGATGAGTGCCCTGTTTTGTACAGCTTGGCTCCGAGGGTCTACCACCTTTGGCTCATCACAGACAAGTCAAACCCCCATTGCTACAAGGAACACACCCGCACTGCGCAGTAACCTGAATGATTGTCGTGGCTCCACGTGTTGGTTGCTGAGGTCCTTAAACCTCTCTGCTGTGGTCCAGGAGGGCACACGGCAGTTTCTCCTCTAGAGCAGCTCACCAAATCTTGAGTATTATGGGATTTCCCAGCTGAGGGTCACCTAACCGACGATCCAGCGGCCAAACCACATCTTTCGCTAGAGATGCAAACTCTCCAGAACTTTTGAAGCCATGGAAAGAATCCATTTTTGTCCAGGTTTTCTTTCTTTTTTTCTTAATGAAGAGGGGACAGAAATTGTGTGTGTGTGTGTGTGTGAGGAAATCGAAGTAGATGTATTGCAATACTTGTTTTCATATCAAACGGAAACTTATTTTACCACTTAAGCAACACAAAAACCAATATTTAAGATAACAGAACAAATATGTGTGTGTGAAGTAACACAATAAATGTTGATTTAAATGTAATAAAAGCAAATAATGAATCAAGAAACGAAAGGCTTCGTTCCTAACTTAGCATGTGAAAAACGGCAGAGGTATGAAAAGTAAAAATGGAAAGGCCTCGGTTTCATACAAACAAAATTGGGAGGATATTAAGAACAGAGCTAAAAGTTTCCCAGCTTTTCTGTGCACTGCAATTTACAAGTAAGGAAGCATGTGTGTGTGTGTGTGTGTGTGTGTGTGTGTGTATACACACACACACACACACACACACACACAAAGAAAGGAAGAGAGGAAATCCTAACAAGGATTTCACATACCTTGTTCTAACTTTTCCCCCTAAGCTTGGAAAAGGGATGAGAATCAATAGGGAACCCACCCTAGCTACACCTTCAAACTTCACCTTCCAGGATCCTGCCTCATTGCCTGGCAGCAATACTCAAGTCGCCCCAGGAGACCAGTCCAGCTATCATTTTACAAGCCTGGAACCTGCAATTCTACTAGGGTTAAGCTTTTCACGGATCAACAACGCTTTGGTCCACTGACTAGTTAATTACATCATTCAAGAATATCTAAGCTTTTTAAAAATGCAACACATTAGAAGGAATAAACATACAGATCTTAATCACCAAAAACTTTGATGCTTACATTATATTATTAGTTGACAATGGCAAAGAGGACATCTATTCAAGCCATGGGCAGAGCACCTTGATTTATACAATTTATAATTAATTAATTAATGCTAATTAATGTAATTAGAATATAACTTACAATCCTGTAAAATCACCGCCCATAAAACTGTTTTAAAACTAAACTAAAAACATGATGCAATATACTGTACGAAGTCCAAGAGCAAGATCAGATTATTGAGTCCCATTCATTCATTCATTCATTATTTTTTGGTCCTATGAATAAGTGTTTAACGATAGCTTGAAATGTATCAAACACAGGGCTACCATGTTTCCCTAGGGAGGGAGGGACACTAGGTGTCAACCATGCAACTGAAAATATGTTGATATTTTTGGTGAAAAATTGACATTTATTTTTTAAAAAAACAAACCCAAAATGAATTCTAGAATAATATCTGATCTTCACAGGAGCTTCAGAGATCAGGTAGAAGATATTTGTAAGGCTCTCACCAAAAGCAAGATACAGTAGCTATCTTATAATCATCATCATCATCTTAGCACTGCAGAGCTAGGGGTAGTTTTAGCAAATGTACCATTGCTAGAGACACATATGTGCAGTTTACAGCAGACAGTCAATCCAGGAACCTGTGTACGCCTAGGAGGAAAGCAGCAGAGCTTGGAAAAGTTACTTTTCTGGACTACAGCTCCCATAATCCACCAAGCAGCATGGTCAATAACTATTCCTGCTGGAGAACAGGGTCTTTGATCATGTGCAAGTAACAGGAAAACTAACAAGCAACATCGGATCAGTCCACCGGCTGGTATGCCCATTCCTAGATCAGATGTAAAAAAGCAGGTGGCCCTCCCTATGCGGTTGGATTACAACTCCCATCAGTCTGGATTTGCAATAAGAAGAAGGCCTGCTGGGAATTGCAGTCTAAGAATATCTGGAGGACCTTGTGTTCTCTACCCTTTGGTCTCGCAAAGCCTGTCCAAAATATGGCAGTCAGTGTTCAAAGCATACACTTGTCCGTTCCGATTTTGCTTACGATCTACAGTACTACTTTTTCTTTCGCCCACCTCCCAAGAGTCTAACACCTCTTGCTCGAGGAAGTTGCAAACCCTCCAGGAAGGCACCTCAAAGCACACAGACTACATCCTCTGGCTTTTGTATCCCATTGCTGTCAGACACACAATCAGAATGTTTGCTCCAACTCCTAAGAGTCCATAATTAAATACTTTCACAGCCAGCATCCACTGCATTGTCAAGTTTTTCCAAATTCCTAGAATTTGTCTTGTTCAGCTTTCTGTTTTTGTTTGCTTTCTTTAAAAGCAAAACAAAACAAAACCACCAAGCATGCATTGGGATTTTTTTCCCAGTCTTCCTAGGAGAAAACCACTCCAGGATGTTACCGCCAGGAAAAATCTGTTATTTATTCTGGGAAGGGATTTCAACAGGAGCTGGGTTGGAGATTTTGCTTGGCATTTTTTCTCCTGCCTGCCGATAAAATGAACTCATGGGAAGGTTCTGAATCACAGCACGGGACCACAGCCACGCTCATCCACTCCTCATGTGATTGGAAAAGATCAGTAGAGGGCAGGAGACTTCTGTCACCCGCTTACAACAAAAATAAAAAAAAAATAAAAAAGTCAAACACACCCTTAGCACAAGATCCTGGGTTTCCAAACAGGTAGACTGTGGCGACTGCAAAGAAACAGACAGACAAGGCGCATGTGTGCGCATGCATGCGCCTAAAAATGGAAAGCAGCAAATATTTTGCTAAAAAGCAGAAAAATCAGGGCTGTGCATAGCAAGTCTGGACCAAGAGAGTACAAAAGGAGCAGGAGAAATCTTAGCGAAACAGGAGACCTGGGTTCAAGTTCTGGGTTCAAGATACGCCATAAAGCTTCCCAGGGTGATTTTGGATCTGCTACATCCTCCCAGGACGGTTGTAAGAAAAAGTGGAAAACCTGCAGTCTGCGGAAGATGAACGAGAGCAGAGATGCCGCCGATAGGGAAGCATGAAGTGTCCATGTTCAGGATCTCAGCCAGCCAGCCAGCCAGCCATCTCCTCCTCCAGAGAACTCAATTCCATTTGCCCACCCTGCCTGACTCTGGCTACCATTCTGCTAGTGGTCAACAGCCAAGTTTGCTTTCAGAAGGATTCAGATTCTGGCTGAAATCCAGGAGTAAGCTGTGACTAGAGTAGGTCTACTGATGCAATGGGCCTACTCTATTTGCAGCTGACTCCTGGATTTCAGCCAAAGAGTCAAACAGGGCTTCACTCTACAGCTTCAGCTGTTTGGCAAGGGGCAATAAGGGTGTAGTGAATACTTACAAATTTGCAGTCCTGCACTTTTTTTTTTTTTTGGAATGCATTGCATTGCATTTTTTTTAATGCACTGAGTTTTTTGCATGTATTTTGCATTTGACAAACCCTTGTCTTTTGCACAGAAAGCATGGGTTTTTCCAGCATGCTCTGCAAAACAGTAGGGGTTTTATGCATGCACACACACACAGAGAAGCCTCTTCTGCATCTCCTTTTTGCAAGAAAAAGGGGAAAAAGCGTAGGAAAAAATATATAAAAACCCTTACAATCTCACCCAGAGAAAGGGAAAAAAACTTTTGAATTTTTCATAGGCGACGATTTACATCGCTAATGGTAAATCCTGACAGAGAGGTTTTCTTGGTATCCCCTTAAATTTTTTTCAAGTTTAAATAAAATAAATAAAATCATGCCCGAACCTGCGTAGCTTCCAAAAGATAGAGTTTAGCCAACTTTAGTTGTCTTTGCAGATGGACTTATGTGTCCTGGCAGTATTTCATGAGAGGCATTCAGGACAATGAAACCACTTCTAGAAATGCAGCCCATACAGCAGGTCAGACAGGGACACGGCAGATAAATGCAAAGTGTGCTGCTTGTATACTGCCCCACAGTGCTTAAAGTACTCTCTAGGCGGTTTACAATTTAATCATGCAGGCTACACATTGCCCTCCCCCCCATCAGCGAGCTGGGTACTCAATTTATCGACTTCAGAAGGATGGAAGATTGAGTGCACCTTGAGCCAGCTACCCGGGATTGAACTCGGGTTGTGAGCAGAGTTTTGGCTGCAGTGTTGCAGTTTAACCGCTGTGCCACGAGGCTCAAACAAGTCAAAACAAACCTCAGTGAGCCTCCTGAACAATCTGCAGCTTATGCATCATCCGCACAGCAGTATCACAAGGCCCAGGGGCAGAACAGCTGTGCCACCTCTGGCCACTACAAGGGGGCTGATGGAACTTTGTTAGGACCATGAGTGAAATTTCAGTCTGGGAGGCACATCAAGGGCCACATTCCAGTCCGGGGCAGAGCTAACAGCGCACAAGGTTGGGCCAAGGCACAGAAAGCAGGGCCAGCAGCAATCCTCTAGGAACAACACCATTTCCACAAGGCCCAGGACGATTCTAGGCACGCCTGCTCAAGAGTAAGCCATGGCAACCTTCCATGCATCGGCTTTTCTGCTTGGCAACAACAGCTCAATCCTATGCAGGGCATACTTTTATTGCTGCTGCTGTTATTAAAAGCAATTATACGCAGCTGCTGATCTGCATCCTGAAATCCCCAAATCACTGATTTTGCAACCACGTTATCCGACCCCCACAGATTTTTAGGATCTGAGTCCTAATTTCGGGGCTTGATCCATCGATCTGCCCCCGACCACCACCAATGCTTAGGAAAATGAAGTAAAATACTAACTATAATGCTTTGTTATCCATACCGACAAATTACCGGGGATAGCAGCTGCAGAAGTTCGTAAAGCAGACTGGGATCGTATACAGGCCGGCAAAATTTCTCCAACCCTCAAGAACTTCCTGTGTTGTGTTTCGCATAATGAATGGGGTAAGCCACACACTTTGGAGCATCAGCCTCTCCTGCTTCGGCTACGAGAGCTGGAAACTTGGTCAGCCCATGAAAACGAACGTGCCACAAATTCTCGAGAATTCAGCCACGGATACCTAAGGCTCTGCAGTTCTGTACTCCTTTGGCAGAAGGGCCACGGTTGCGCACAACGTGGCGCACCAATAGGGGTGGGGGCAAAGAGGCCAGACCGTTCTGCGGCATCAGCTTTTCCAACCGCACACGTGCCCTGTCAAAGAGCACGACCCTCACCCCAAAAGCTGAGCGCAAATGTTCAGGCCGTGAGGCTGGCGTAGGAACCGCTTGCACCACCGTCAATAAGGCCTCCAGATTTCCAGCGCTGATAAAGGTGGAAGGACAACAGGTTCCAGCCAAAAAGAAAGAGCCGTCTTAACATATTTGGGCAGAAACCAAGAACTCCCTAAAATTGGTGTTACATCCCAGTGCCCTTTTAAGATCTTAAACGACACCGATCACTGTATAATTTCTTCTCTTTATCCAACTGCACGGAGGTTGTTTATTCTCCGGCTCTGCACCTTTTGGGTCCAATTGCATGCTTTGAAAAGAAAAAATTGCAATGCACGTCAGAGTTCCTCTCTCCGACCATGCACGCCTGCACAACGAAGGTGCGGGGCCTCGCATTCTGCAGCCAGCATGTTTTAGAAGTGAAGAGAATACCCGGTCCTGCACCCCATGCAACTAGCCCAACCCAGAGACATCCTGGAAGCCGGGGTAAAAGAGGGAGGAAATCGGACCCACGGCCTGGGTGACCCGGTGTCAGTTTTAGACTCTGGATGTGCACAAGGCAGCCAACACCGGGCCTCTGGGTGGGGCAGAGAACTGGAAATGGGTTCTTTCTCTCTGTGTCTCCTGCCACGGTCGAACCTGCCAGCTGTCAAAGTTGTCTCCTGCCGTGCCAAAAAAGGGTCTCTCTTTTGCAAAAGTTGCTAAAGGGGGGGGGGGGGAGAGAAGAAGGGTGGAGGACTGAGAGAAAAAACACAGGTCATTTGAGAAAAAATAAAATTAAAAACCCCCACCTCCCTCGGAGTCACCCGTGGCCTGTGTGGCAGAGAAAGGCACCCCCGGGCATACACACACACACACACACACACACACACACACACAACGGCAGCTGCAGGAGCCGCGCTGCAAAAACATGACCTGTCAGTTTACCGAGTTAAAATCCAAACTTTCACGAGCCCTGCTCCCCCCCCCCCCCCGGCAAATACTTTGAAGGACGGAGGAGGGGGGGCTCGTGCAATGCCAAACACCGGGGGGGGGGGGGAACCTCACAAGAAAGCATAATGCCCGATCTCCGTGCAAAAAAAAATATATTTTGCACACTCCTGTTGCAATGCCGTGCACGCCTGGCTGCTCCCCCGTGCAATTATTATTTTTTTGCGGGGGGGGGGGGGAAATAGCAAAACATCGCTGCAAAAGCAGAAAACTAAAGCACGCCAGGCAGCGATTGCACGGGGCCCTGCCACGATTTCGAAAAGTAGCCGAGTTGCACTGGATCGTCCCCCTTTCCCCCCCCCCAACCCACCCCACCCCGCCGTGTAGCTTTTGAGGCGCTTGTTCTGCAAACCAACCAACCACCCACCCCCCCAAAGGCGCAAACCGTTGCAACATCCCTCCCTACCTTGTTTTCTGTCCATGGTGGTTTCCCAGAAGTCACAGAGCAGCCCAACGGCACGCCTCGGACTGGCAGTAGCGGCGCAGGAGGAGGAGGAGGAAGGGGGTGGGGGGGTGGGGAGAGGTGCGGGGGGGGGGGGGAGAGAGAGAGACCGCCGGTCTTGCAAAGGCGAGCGGGGCTGGGCGGGCCGCGGTTGCAACGACAGCAGCGGCCGGAGGGGTCTGAAGGCAGCGACGCGCGCGCGTGCCTCTCCGTTCTTAGGGACTAGCATCTTGGCGGCCCTCTTTTGCTTTCCCTTAGGGTCTTCCCTCCCTCAGTTCCTCCATGCAGGCATGCTCGGAGTGCAGGGGGATTATAAAAAGGGGGGGGGAGAGGAATCCAGGGTCACACCCCCCCAGGCTTAAGGGGAAAAAAAAAAAAGATAAAGGTCAGAAAGAGGGAGGGGAAAGGGTGCAGAGGGAAGGGCCTGGGAGCTGGGGAATTTAAAAAAAAACTCTCTCTGCAGTTTGCAAAGTGGAGGGCAGCCCACGGAGGGAGGGGAGGCCGGGAGGGCCAACAGCCACCCACTCACCCACCCTGGCCAGGGGGGGGGGGGGACCAGGCGGGAGCGAAGGGAGACGCCCAACCACCTGGATGGAGTCCAAAGATAAATCAATACAAGGGACTTTGGCCAGGCCCTGAGCCTTGCGTGCATCGTGCTCGTGTGAACAGACGGAGAACGTGGGGTTGTGTTTTTTTGGGGTGGGTGGGGTGGGGAGGAAGGCTCTCCAGACACCCCTGCCCTAGGAGCAGGACACCCCCCCCCCAAAGAAACCAGGTGTGCGCGCCTGTGGGTCGGCCCATTTGGTTTTAATCCACCCATTCATTCTCCGTTCATCAAACTCGCATGCCAATAAAGACAAGAGGCGTTTGTAGATCAATGTGTTTGGGTTACGGGCATTCATTCACAAGGGAGCTTTTTGTAAATAGCTCTATTGTCTCCTGATCGGCTTAACCCACGCAAAAAAGTTTACTGACAGGGAACCAAACCCAAACAGAGATTTAAGTCATAACTGCAGAGAGAGCCGAGATAGTGCTACTTTTGGATGGGCCTCTCCTTTAAACCTAGCAAGGGGGGGGAGGGATATATAGGGCAGCCCTCCAGATGCTGATGGACTACAGTTCCCATCAGCACTG
Source organism: Intellagama lesueurii (assembly GCA_037013535.1). Taxonomy (NCBI): domain Eukaryota; kingdom Metazoa; phylum Chordata; class Lepidosauria; order Squamata; family Agamidae; genus Intellagama; species Intellagama lesueurii. The sequence goes on along the minus strand of JBAJHW010000012.1, from coordinate 17,034,507 downwards.
GCTAACCTAGCCCATGGTGAGCAGTACTAGGACCCACCCCAAGAAACTCATATTCTGCTTTAAACTTGTCATGGGTTACTTCTTGAGAATGAAAACTTGTTTTAAAGAGGAGCGAGATTTAAAATAAATTCTGGAAGGGTGTTGCTTTTTTCTTTTTTTTTAAAAAAAAGGCATTTTTTTTAAAAAAAATCGCTGCCCCTGCCAAAATTCATAGCAAAGTCGCTTCCTGTCCTTCCTTCCCTGTTTGGTTAGTTGAAAGACTGGCATTACACAGATATGGTTTCTTCACAATTCGAGCCAGGCTTCCATCCCATGCTTTTTCATGATCGTCCTTTTCACCTAGAGAATATTGCTATTTTCATCCAGAAAGAGAGCACCAGTGGCTACCCCGTTCAGCATCTAGCAGTCGACCTTGACAATAACGAAACTGAACTTGTTAAAGGTTTCATATACTTTGGCTCATCCATCCCATCCAAAGGGAGGCTGCAGCCAAGAAATCAGAAGAAAACAAGAGATTCGGAAGGGTGGCAATGAAGGAACTAGAAAAGATCATCAGACGTAAGGTTGGGTCACTAGAGGCCAAGACCAAGATCATCCACACTCTTGTATTCCCAGTTACTATGTATAGGTGAGAAAGCTAGACAGTGAGGAGAGATTCCCACCCTGGAACGCCACCCAAATGTCTTGTTCCTGCCCCAGTGTTCGCTGGGAGCTTTTTTTTCCCCTCCTAAGCAGGAAGCCGGGTGGAGCTAGGCCTAGCCAAGTCTCAAAGCCTTCCAAGTTCAGGCCTTTTCTCCAAGGTGAGCCACAGTTAGATGCCTACCATGTGTAAGTCAGACAAAACGGAGAATTTTGAGACTTGTGGTCCAAGAAATCCTGTCCCTACTGATGGCCCATCGCTTCATCTTCTAACAGAAAGGAAATAACAGCCGATAACACAAGTTGTGGAACAGTCAGAAGAGGCAACACAGAGCCACAGTCCAGGGGCTGCAACCGTGTATATATGAATCTGGGGGTAAGAACCACTGCACTCAATACTTCTGAGCAGACATGTAGAAGATTATATCACAATCAATCTTTGCCGTGTCCCAAAGGGTCGCTGTGTTAGTCTGTTGACATCAAAAAAGAGGAAAGAGTTTAAAATACAAGGAATACAGATTGTCCTCCATGCATGTGAAAAAGCACCGCATTTCCACAAAAGCGCATGCGAAATAAAGCTCATTCGTCTTAAAAGTGCCACAAGAGCCTTTGCTTTTGGCTTTGCAGTGTACGCTCTTCCCACGTTGGCTACCATCATCCTCATCTCCCTCTGTCGCCTTCCCGCCAGCTAAGTCTTCCAACTGTAGACACCTTGGGGCACAGACCTGCCGCTGTGTGCTTTGCACAACACCCTGCACATGCCTGACGCAGCAAGAAATTAGCCCTGTGGATGCCACACTTAATCGCTTTACCCAGAAATGAGGAGGATGCTTCCAGATGTTGTTGGGAGTATAACTCCCAGCACTCTTCACCTTGCTGGCTGTGGCTGATGGGAGTTGTAGTCCAAGAGCCCCTGGGAGGCCTTACATTCCTCACTCTGAAGGAAGTGGTAGATTCACAGCCTTAAAACACTTTGATGGTCCTCCATTCAAGAAGCATGCAACTTTTGTTTTTGTTTTTAATTCTACCCTAATGGCTTAAAAGAAGCCGATCTAAAAAGCAGTAGAGACGTCTCTGTATTTTATTTTAAACCCTGTGTGCATGAAATGTTTGGTTATCTGTTCAGTCGTAACTCAGAGCCACGAAACCCCTCTGGGGCAGAGAATTTTCCTTCGGCTGACCGCAGGCTGTCGGTCAGTTCGTGCTGGGCCCCCCCACCCCACCCTTATCCCAACCTGCGTCAGAAGAGAAACAGGACCTCCTTTGGAACCGGGATGAGGCAGCTGCCAGGAGGGAAAAAAGGAATGGTAACCTGATGCGAGCGTCCTTGTGTTTTGAGTGGGGAGAGAAGAGGGAAAAGCAACGAGGATGGGCTGGCTTGAAATTAAGACAGGCAGGCCGCGGAGTCCTGTGTGACGTGCAAAGGATTTCAGTTGGGAGGATCTGCACTGGCCTTTATGATCAGAAATTCCACTCGGGACAGGTTGCATGCATGCACATGAGTGTCATCCAACCGTGTGCCCTGAAGGTGTTCACACACATACCGTTCAGGACTTCTGGGCTGCCTCTAAGCGCCATCACCACAACAAACAAGAGAAACTCTGCCTGGATTACTCTACGAAAGGACATGGCTCTCCAACAGAGGGCCACTCCGGAAAGAGAGCAGAAGGGTAGCGTCGTAAGCGGCCAACTGAGAAGCATAAATCTAGCCTGGCTCTTCCGACTCTTTATTATTTAGGGCTGGAATGTTTATCATCTGGAAGAATGGTAAATTCCAGAATTGCAATCGAACCACCATTTAAAATCAGCTAAAACAACTGGATCGCTCAGTGGTTTAGGTCTCTGGCTGCAGAGCCTGAGGTTAGGAGTTCGATTCCCCCACTGTGTCTCCAGGAAAAAGAGCCAGCCTGGGTAGCCTTGGGCAAGCTGCACAGTCCCACAGCGCCCCTAGTGGAAGGGAAAGGTAAAGCACTTCTGAGGACTCTCTGCACCTGGAAAACCCTGGAAAGGGTGGCCATAAGTCAGAATTGAATATGATGATGATGATAGTGCTTAAAACACTCTCTGGGCAGTTGACAAGTTAATTATGCAGGCTACACATTGCCCCCACGGCGAGAAAATCATAATTATTATTATTAACATTCAGAGGTGTGCAACTGTTTGGTTTTGGACTACAAGTCCCAGATGCCTGGGGAATTTTGGGAGTGGTAGTCCAAAAACACAAATCTAAACATGCCAAAGCTCCATCTTCTGCAGATCTATAGAGAAATAAGCCAGACAGAATCCAACAAGATCTGCTCCTAAGTAAATGGGTACAGGATTTTACCTGAAGACTGCAATTCCAAAAGCATGGGGTGGGGTGCAAAATGTATTGAATGCAGCTGCCAGAATTGAGTATTTCCAAGCAAACCTGTATTCTGCCTTGAAGTCCTATGTCCGGTGTAAAAATTGTGCAAGGGGCAAGGTGGTGTCGCGTTTATAGTAACAAAGTGATGAGACTTGGGAGATCTGGGTTCAAGTCCTCCATGAGCCATAAAACTCTTTGGGTTGCTTCAGCCCAGTCACTCTCTTCCAGCCTTGCCAACATTGCAGGGCTGTTGTACAGCTAAAGTGGGAGAAGGAGGACAGCCATCTATCCCACCTGAAAAGATGGGATACAGATGGAGCTAATAGGATAGAATAAAGAAACGTGAGATGCGATGTGACCAGGTCGAAACATACTGTTGGGTGGTACCTCACCTGCTGCAGAACCAGAGGTTGGGAGTTCGAATCCCCACGGTGCCTCCTTGACAGGGGCTGGACTTGATGACCTCTAGGGTCCCTTCTAGCACTGCAGTTCTAAGAGGAGGAGGAATGCAGAAAAGCAACTCCCTGCCACAGCTTGTGATGCATGTGCAAGAGCTAGAGACGAGATGTGGATCTGGGAAACGGGTTAGCTCCTGGCCTGGCTCCAGTTTTATCCCAACCTAGTACTGTACTCTCTAGCTAGGTTGGGCTACCGTTCGCATCAGGCTCAGCCATAATGACAGTCAGAGAGCAGAAAATCTTAGCTGGGGCCAGGTTTCATGGGCTGTGTAGTTCTCCTGCAAACAGGGAGTCTTCTCATTTCAGAACGGGTGTCAGGAGGCAGAATTTATTTCAGCTTGCCCAAGGCTGACGGGAAGTCAACTCACCACCCTGATCAAAGCCCAGAACTCCGAGTTTCAGTCCAACTGGAGAAACTTGTCCATCTCAGATGAAAAAGAGGGAGAGAGCCTCTTCTCAAATGAGTCAGTCTAGGAAACTGGGAACTAAAAGTGCTTCACCTTCAAAATTAAGGGGGAAGAGAAAGGGGGCTGACGTTGGGGGTGGGAAGGGGTTTTCTCATCCCTAAAACATGCCGTAATTACATCATGTTAAGTTAAGCCATATCCATGGAGTCTTGGGGCAGAGTAGGCGTAAAAAGAAGATTAGGGCTGAGGTAACCACAACATTCTTCTTCTATGAAACGCTGCGTTCGAGCCCCTTCATAATGGAACCCAGATGGGCCAGAAGGAAGGAGATGTCCATATACAGAGGAACCAAGGTTTGTAAAGCATGCCTGATTTTGAAAGCGGGTATCGGAAAAATTCCCCTAAAGACCGGCCCCATCAAACGTTTTTGCTGATGGAGTTTGGGGACTGTTAGCGAGCAAAGGGAGGAAGGGGGAAAGGAGAAAAGGATGATGGCTCCAGTTCAGCAGAGATGCCTGGCACATGCATCTTATAGCAGGGGACCCGGGGCAGAGTTCAGATCAGCCCCTAGCAGTGTTGTTTCACCAACAGTGAAAGAGAAACCGGGAAGAAGAAAACTCTCCTTGAGTCCAGGAGTCTTTTTTAAAACTTGAAGACGGAAGGAAGAGAGGCCAGTTTTTACGCAGCTGAAACACATATTGAAGTTGCTCCTGGATGATGCCACCCAGGCTGGAGGAGCGGAAATTGGAGAGTTTAATGCCCCCCCCCCCCAATAGCTAAGATCCTTCTGCCCGAGACTTTAAGGAGAAAAGGACCAAACATAAAAAGGTGGAGAATAAGCTTGTTTATCCCACACGGCTCTTTCCCCCTTTTGGGTAGAAAGGTGGGTGGCTTAGTTTCCTTCATGCAAATCAAGCAAGAAGGTAAATATACATCTATGAGAAGTCCGCCCGCCACATAAGACAGAATGCACTTCCGTCGATCTCCAGCCACGAGGTCACATTACCCATTTGGCTTCACTTGGCTGTTTTCAGCTGGTATGATGCCTAAATTGAACCTCCTGCTTTGCTGGTAGAAAAACAGCCATGTTACCCCATGCAGCTACTCCAGGTTCTTCATGGAATCTGTGATTTCCCCCCCGACACACACACACCCAATCCATCTGCCTAAATGGAGTATATCTGGCCAAATTCTTAGACTTCTTGTTTCTTATTATTCTTTATTACAGCCTTTTCTCATTAGACTACTGCAATGTGCAGTACATGGGACAGCCCTTGAAGATGAACCTAAAGCTAAAGGTTGGATGCAGCCACTAAGATAATAACTGGCACAAAGCCAGGAGGAGTTATATGGATTTTTTATGTATACATATGTACAGAATCTGCATATCACCCAGTGAGCTCTAGGGCTGAATGGAGATTCGAATCCAGGTCCTAATCTAAAACTCTAACTACCAAACCATTGAGGCTTTCTATGGGGAATCTTTAAAATATGCGTTTTTTCAAAGTGGGAAGAATTCTGGAAGGACTGTACCAATTGTGTGCTGGAAAGAAGGACTGTACCAGTTGCTCTTTCTCTTGCTCCTGTCTTTCTCTTAGGCATTAACTCTCGGTCTTTCTGGACTCTTGAAATTCATTTGGAAAAACCTTGTACCCTGTGCCCCACGGCGGCCAATACAATGGCTGGCCTCACCCAGAAACATGGCCTGATACTCACCCTTCCTCTAAGGAAAAGACTGCTTTAAACTGGGAGCTACCGAGAGCGAATGGAACAGAGGCCAGCGTGACTCAGTGCCAGGCCACAAAGCTGGCATCCAGCCACCCAACTCGGCAGATGGCGGCCAAGTGAAGGCAAAGGGGCCTCTCCCGACTTCTCGGGTAAGGAGACAATGCTTGTATCAGAGGGGAAGAGGGCAAGCGGGAGCCCTTCCTGCTGCACCAAGATAGGAGATGGATTCCTGACATGTTTGATGAAACATGCATGTGAGGGAAGGAGGAGCACAAGAGGCACAAAATGGAGAAAAGAATAATAAATAATAAACATGTGCCATCAAGTCGATTTTGACTTATGGTGACCCTTTTCAGGGTTTTCCAGTTAGAGAGTATGCAGAAATGGTTTACCCTTCCCTTCTTCTGGGGGTGCCCTGGGACTGTGCAGCTTGCCCAAGGCTATCTAGGCTGGTTCTTCTCCCAGGAGGCAATCAAACTTCGGACCGTTGGTTCTGCCGTCAGACACCTAAACCACCGAGCTATCCAACCAGCAAAATAATCGTGTGCCGTCAAGTCAATTCTGAATTGTGGCAACCCCTTTCCAGGGTTTTCCAGGTAGAGACGACTCAGAAGTGGTTTGCCCTTCTCTTCTCCTGGGGGCGCCCCTGGGACGGTCCAGCTTGCTCAAGGCCACCCAGGCTGGCTCTTCTCGCCGGAGAAGTGGAATCGAACTCCCAGCCTCTTAGAGAAGGTGACCTGGGGCAGAGTTCAAATCAACGGCTAGCACGGCTTTGCTTTCGGAAGGCCTCTATGTGTTTGTGTGTGAGGAGTGTGGGATCCGAGTTGAACACAATTTCTCAGTCCTTCCAATGAAAAGAGAAACTGTGAAGAAGCAAAACTGAGGGGTGGTACCACCCGCTCGGGAAGGAGAGGAGAATGAAGCAAAGGCCAGCTTGGCAGTGGAGTGAGATGTACCGAAGTCAGATCGTCAAGAGATGAAAGGCAGGCAGACAATGACTCAGCTTCTTTCTCTGCAACTGTTACGGACACAATTCAAGGAAAGCAAGCTATGGACGGAAACAGCCATTCATTACCAAAACGGTGTGCCTCCGCCCAAGAGTTTGTGGCAGGTCTGATCTTCCTCTGCATCTGATGTTTTCAGTCGGATCAAACACACTTCTGGCATGGAGGGAGGATCAGAAGCCCATGGCCCTTTGCACCTCCAGTCCTCTGGACACCCTCTCTATCGCCCGTCACAGAGAGACTGCACCTGTCCGTGCACTGGTGGCGATCTGGACACCATCCGTAAGGAGGGAAGGGTGGCGCCGCGGCGAACACCTTCTGTCCAGGTGACCCAAGGAAGCATCAGGCATAGGAAGCAGAAAAGAGGCACATTTCCCGTGTGTCATCCCAGTCTTCGCACTGATCAGTGCGCCAGGATTCCAGACTATCCCAATCCATGGGTGCGGCTTCACACCACCTTTTCTTTCTCTCTTGACTCCTCGAACCGGTGAGAGTAACTAAGTCACAAGCAGGCCCCATGCGGCCCGTCCATTTTTATGGATCTTGTTGTTGTTGTTGTTGTTGTTTAGTCGTTAAGTCGTGTCCAACTCTTCGTGACCCCATGGACCAGAGCACGCCAGGCCCTCCTGTCTTCCACTGCCTCCCGGAGTTTGGTCAAATTCATGTTGGTCGCTTCGATGACACTGTCCAACCATCTCATCCTCTGTCGTCCCCTTCTCCTCTTGCCTTCACACTTGGATCTTGTAAGGGCCTCCAACTTCCTGTTACCACCACCACCACTGCCAAAATCTGGGGATGTGTGGAACAAGGTGAATTGGGCTTTTGACTGGGTAATTCTCTTGGGAAGCCAGTTTTGCCATCTTGCTTTTACTGAACATCCGAAGGAGGCTTTTAAAACCAGAAGTAAATGTAAAGTAAACAAAACAAAACACTGGGGAAAAATGAAGAATACAACCTGTAGCAGGTCCAGGGGTGGGGGTGGGGGTAATACGATTTGGTTTTTACACTGGAAGAGGCAAGAAGGTTAATATTGAGTCTACAGCTATCAAACAGCAGTAACTCCTCTGGTAAATTATATTCAGGTCAAAAGAGACAGCGAATGTTTATTGTATCAAGAAATCCATGTAGAGATAGTGCAGGAGAAAAAAAAATCCATAAATTGCATTACAGAAGCCCCTACGAATGACTTCTATGCAGGGGAGTATGCTGGTAGCCAAGATGGAGTAGTTCATGTGTGATGAGCTTTCCTCTAACATACACAAAAGGAAGTTAGCACATGCACGCTTGAACACACGCACATGCATGCACATGCACAGGCGCACGCACGCGCACACACACACACACAGTGAAAAAGATAAGCCGGAGGGAGAACTTCAGCCTGTTCCCATTCACAATTTTGCCACCCACACAAAGAGCCGTTTAGTCTAGCAGCTGCCTCACATCCTCTCTTTTTATAGTGTTGCTTTATTTGGCCGTCTAGGAAATACCCCGTTCCTCAGCCAATCCGGGAGGGAATCAACAGGAAGTGCAGGCGGCGAACCTGAGTTTTGAATTAAACGGGCAATGTCAGGAGGAAACCGAGGGTGACTCGCTTTACGTCAAGCAAGAAGCTGGCCCCTCCCCCATCGCAGCAGAACACGCTTCCTAAATGATTTTCTAAATGGGTTCAAAGCCAGTCCTGGGAACCCTTTTACAAATATGCTCCATGAAACCCATGTGGAGCATCTGCCAGATATGTCTCACATGCTTTCTAAGCTTTCTCGAACATTTGTTAACACTCAGCTATAAGACACTATTTTGTTAATGTTTGCAAATGCCATCTTTTGATTCCAAACACCAGTCTCTCTGTTCTGGGCTTTGGAGTGCTTGTGTTTTTAATGCTCTTCAAATGTTTTACAACACTTGCTACTTGTTTTCAAGTTCGTTTAGCTCTCTGTCTTGATCCAGACACTTCCCCTCTCTCTTTATATGTATTTCTTGCAAGAGTTGGAATTCATCTTTTTTTAAAAAATTCCTTTTTTGGAACATGAACAGGGCTAAGGGGTGCAAAAAAAAAAACTGGCCTTGGGGGCGTTGCTCTTTCTCCTCTCTTGCTCTGGACAACCTAAACGGCCCAGAAAGAAGATTTTTAGCACAAACGTTCAGAGCAACATCCACACCCATCAGTCACAGATAAAGGGGAAGGAAGAGCCGGTGAGTTTCAAGAAAAGCCACAAGTGCATGCTGAAGGGTTTGGGAGCCCTCCTCCTTCTCAGTCTTTCCTGTCTTGCTAGAGAATTTCAAACCACGAGAAAATGCATTTCCACTATTTTCAACCGCCATCATCACCAAAATGGATCTTAACCCATCTCCGGCACAGTTCCTCTGCCTCTCCTTCTACCCTCTGATTTCCTGTTCACAGACTATCAAGTTGGTTCATCAGGTTCACTCGAAAAACATCTGCTCTTCTGCGCACCTCTTACCGATGGGAAGCAGAGCCCAAAACGCCTGGATCAGAAGGTGCTGCATGGCCCATTCCTTTGCTCCACACATTCCTTCTAGACAGTTCTGCCGATGTGATGCAGGAGGACAAGAAAGGTTTTATCCCTTATCTGTCATGCAGTTTTAAACACACTGAAGCGACAGCTGCAGTTATCAGGGTGGGCGCTTCCTCGTCCCGGGCCTAATGCTGGTGCCCATGGCCCCTGGCAGCCACCAGGAGCCCAGCTCTTGACAAAGCCACGGGTACCTGCCAGAGTTTCCCACAATGCACCGGGGTGATGCTGAGCCAGACAATTCCAAAGGCATTGTGGGAAACGGAAGAGTTACCTTGACTGGGTAAGACCACAGGAGGAGACTTGCTGACATCAGAAAGGGAGAGAAACGGAACATTTGCCAGGAGACAGACACCATTATTCTCTGCACGTGCTCCCATGCTCATTCTTATGAATTTAAGAGTTAAGCTACACGATCAGAAACAGCCAACGTCTGACCTGGGTGGGTGAACTTGTACAGTCCAATACACTTCCAAGCAAAAATCTCTGAGCCTCAGAAAACCAACATGCAATGAAGCAGGGATACACCAGAGTACTTATCCTAGCATGCCATGGTTCTTGGTCTGAAGATATTTTTATACCAAGGGAAGCTTCCAAAAATAGAAAAACAAAACCCCATCACATACTTCACCCCAGCCAGAGCTTTCCCCCATGTGACCCTCCTGTTCATGCAATAGTCCTAAACAGCAGCCAGCAATTACAGAAGTTACTCTTTGGAGAAATCTTCCTGCCTCCCCCACCAGCTTCCCACGTTGTGCAGAAATCTGACATCCGTGGTACATTGTGTCTGCGTTCTGTGAAAGGAACCTTTCCTGTCTGCTAGGTTTATGAACACTGGTCTATTGGGGGGGGGGGTAAGAAAAGAAGAGGAACCCCACTTCTCCTGCATTCTACCTGCCACCCTTGTGTCCAGAAACCTGCAATGAGACCACGTCAGAATCCATTTCTAAAAGCTGCAGAACATGAGTGTGCAACATAAAAGGTCTACTGAAATGATTTGCTGTCCAGAGTCACACAGGTCTGAACAGCTGAAATGTTCTGCCCATCCTTTGTCTTACACCCTGATGAGACTCAAGCGCAGGTATTGGCCAACAAGGGGTATGAGGAAGTACCCCAAAAAGCCAGCTCATATGCCTCTGAGCCTTTCTTGGGAGTGGCCTCTTCGTTCCCAGGCAGAACAGGCTCAAGAGCCCAGATTTAGCAGCTCCAGGTAAAGGTGGAACAGAAATCTGGAGATATGCTGTTGCCCGTCAGAGCTGGCCATATTGGGCTACAAGGACCAACAGTGTGACTCAAGTTTCCTAAATCCTCCTTCCTTTGGATCTGCCCAAACAGCACACCTAAAAAGAATTCTTCCCAAGCCAAACGCGGAATACAGACATCATCTTAACATCACCTCTTCTGCAGTGCTTGTCCTTTGGTTTAAATACATGTTCATTCTGCAACAGCAAAAGCACTCAAAACAAACCCTAAAGCTGTATAAAGAAGAGTTATTCTCACTTTTTTCATGGAATTGTAGAGCTGGGGATACCCTGGGGTCATCAAGTCCACCCCTTCACCAAAGCATGGTACGGTATGTTCCCTGATCATATTTTCGGCAATTAGCAACCTCAATCCCCCGCCCCCCCCAAGGGTGGAGTGAGGAACTCCCAGCTCCGGGGGTCAATCCAGATCTCCAGAGTTTCCCGGGTGGCTCTCTCTCTCACTGTTCATCCATCATCTGGTCGGTTCCCTAGCTTTTGTACCCGAGGTTCGCCCCACCCCCCGTAAACAGCCAAACCGTCTCTTTCAAGAATCAGTTCTTATACCAGTCTGAACTTTAAATTAAACCACCAATTTTAGTCTTATCACCAAATGGGCTGTTAGACTGCTCATTCATTTTGTGAAACAATGCATTTTCTAAATTCGGAAGATTTCCTGCCCACACATCACTGATCGGGCTGGAGTGCAACAGAAAGTTCACATCTCTTTTAAAAATACCTATAAACAAGCAGAAATATTAAACATTAAACAGCACATTGGTTCTATCCCTGCCTGCTTTTTTTACAACTGCATAAAAAAAAACCTTTGTTGTTGTTGTTGTTTTTTCGAAGTGATCAAGAATAATTACTCTGTCTCGTTAAGTGGCTTGCCATAGCCTACTGAGGCATTCCCATCAGTCTACAAGATTTTTACAAACATGTCAGAAGTGGGCGAGGACAGGGTATCTAAGTACGGACTGAAAGCATCTGTGTCACAAACGTACCAACATAACACCCACTTGCTTTTGATCACAGCAACAGCTGCAACATGACCCGATCTTTACCGTTATCTCGAATCAAAAATGTACACAACAAAGCAAGAGAAGTTAATCCTAGAACTGCAGACCTGGAAGGGACCCTGTGGATCATAAGGTCTAGCCTGTCAGGGAGTCCCACGGGGGAACTTAACTCCCAACCTCTGGCTCCACAGCCAGAGACCTAAACTACTGAGCTATCCAGCAATTATTCTCTTTAGCGCAGTGGTTCCCAACCTTGGGTCCCCAAATGTTCTTGGACTACAACTTCCAGAAGCGTTCAGCTCTAGCTCTGCTGGCTAGGATTTCTCAGAGTTGCAGTCCAAGAACATCTGAGGACCCAAGGTTGGGAACCACTGCGCTAGAGAGAATAATTGCTGGATAGCTCAGTAGTTTAGGTCTCTGGCTGTGGAGCCAGAGGTTGGGAGTTCAGAAACTCCCAGAAATCCTAGCCAGCAGAGCTAGTGCTGAAGACTTCTGGGAGTTTGAGTCCAAGAACATCTGGGGACTCAAAGTTGGGAACCACAAATGCAAAATTTTCCTGAACTGTAAGATAACATAGAACGGCCAGTCAGGGCATCAACTGAAGACCAACACGAGTTCTCAAACATCAGGGACTCTTGACACCAAACAAGTGGTACTGCATGCTAAAGAAAGCATCCACCAGGCAAAAATATTTATTGGATTTTAATTTGGCTTAAATTGACTGTTCCTGGTGATTTAACTAAATTCCTAATTCCAACTAATTCTGTTAGAGGCAGGCTATGCTCCTGGGAATTCTTTCCTCCTCTAGCCAAAAAGAAATTCTTTGAGTTTAAAAAAGGCAGAAAAGGGGGAGTAGGAGGGGTCCAGGTTGCCTGGCTGCCCTCTGTTTTAAGAGATAGGCCATAAATTCCAAGCTGCTAGCAGAAACCAATTTGCATTCTGCACTATCTCCATCTAAGAAGCTAACCTGGCCTCAATATCATCAGCTGTGTGGATCTGGGACATTAATAACAGCAAATGTGTTTGCAACAACCGACAAGAACTTGATGAACAGCTTTGAAGATTTATGATCAAAAGTTCACTGTTTTTGGTTTTATATATATATTCTTAATAGTGGATTAAAGATATCACCTGCTCCTGTTTTTGTCCTGTTTCCATGACTATGTGTCCTTTTCCTGATTTTTCCCTGTTTTAGACAGTAGCTTCGCCAACCACCTCTTTTTAACATTAGGGAGACTGCTGTATCATCTGGGCCAAAGATCCATTGACTATATTTGTTCAACCAAGCAGTGGTGTGGGACGGGGTGAAATCCATCTCCCACATATTTTACAACACAACTAGCAAAAGTCCTTTCACAGTCCAGACTTGGAGGGAGGGGACTCATGTTCTGCTGTGCAAAACATCTGGAAGACCAAAGCTCCCCTACCTCTGGTTGAGTTCCACAAGCCAGGAATAAGCCATTTAATTATTTGAATCATAGACTGGTGGAGTGGGGTGTGTGTGTATCCCTAACAATCATCTAGTCTGACAACCCCCCCAACAAAGAAGAAAATTCACAATGAAGGCATCTCTCTCTTTCAAAATCTCACTGGCATGTCCCACTTGATGTTCAATGGGAAAGAATTGATTTCAACCAGCGGATTACACTGCCAGCTTCCTGGTGGCTAAACCAATGACTCTCAATCCCTGGGCCTCAAGATTTATGGAATTCAAGATCCAGAAATGTCAGCCATGGGAGTCATTGGTCCAGGATTCTGGTAGCTGCAGTTCAGAGTCTGTAAGCCACTAAACTATTGGGCCGCATAAAACAGTCAGATTGTAGTGTGGTTTAGATTAGAAGATGGCTAGATAGCTCAGTGGTTTAGGTCTCTGGCTGTGGAGCCAGAGGTTGGGAGTTCGATTCCCCCACTGGGCCTCCAGGGAGAAGAGCCAGCCTGGGTGGCCTTGGGCCAGCTGCACCGTCCCCAGGATGACCCCAGAAGAAGTGAATGATAAACTACCTCTGGGTATTCTCTACCTGAAAAACCCTGAAAAGGGACACCATAAGTCAAAATTGACTTGAAGACACATAATAATTTTTATTAGACTCAAGACCAAAGAATAGTTTGACCTTACCAGGGGGTCATCTGTCTGCCCATGCATACCTAGAAGTTGAATCGTATAACCATTTATCTAGGATTAGCTTCCATTTAACTCAACAGGATGGACTACTTCTGAGAAGGCACGTATAGGACTGAACTGGGTGGTGATGCCCCAAAATAAAACTGGAATACTCCTCCAGTCTTCCCTAGTTTCATCGCCTGGAGGAGTTTTCACAGGTTAATCGGACAAATCGTTATTTAGTAGCCGGCCATAAAGCAGGCCTTGGCAACAGGCAACCCAAAACATGAGAAACGTTCCGGGTATCTTGACAACTATCTTCTCCCGAGTTACATAAGTAGTAATTACTCTATTATGCTTAACTATGCAAACAATGTGCGTTCCATACCTCAATAGTCATTAATGCAGTACTTTAAAGGGTTTCCTGGCCTTTGATGCGGGAAGCAAGCGAATAAGAAAGCACTTCTAACTTTAAATTCCAGGCAAAGGGACATTCCCTTCCAGACAATAAAAATGATTCAACACAGAGAGAAAGAAATAAAATCTCTTGCCTCATCAAGAGCACAGCTCCAGCGCCTGGCGCAACACTGGCACTGAATCTCTAGCTTTGTTGACGGGAAGATGGCCATGTTACTCCGCGCCTCTGCTCTGAGCCCGTTCGTGCTTCAAGCTAGGTAGCGGGAACGATCGCCAGCCCCTGAAATTCCACACCATCTAGCCAGGTGAAGCGTTTCGGAGAACTCAAAGGCTTGTCACTTCTGTGATACATTCATCCTCATCATCCTGTGCTGTCAAGTCGATTCTGAGTTGTGGTGACACTTTTCCAGGCTTTTCCAGGTAGAGAAGACTCAGAAGTCGTTTTCCATCCCCTTCTTCCGGGGGCACCCCTGGGACAGCGCAGCTTGCCCAAGGCCACCCAGGCTGGCTCTTCTCCCTGGAGATGTCCAGTGAGGAATCGAACTCCCAACCTCTGGCTCTGCAGCCAGAGACCTAATCCACTGAGCTCTTTACATAAATGATCTTGAATTTTGTCTCCCCTCATGGATCACAGAGTTGCTTCAACAGTTCTAATAATGTTTTTTCAGAAGGAAGACCCACCATGTTCCCTGCCTGTTTTCACCCTGTATCGGCAGCATCTGTTTTTCCTTCGAGACCGGAGATGCAGCTACAGGGGTCGGGAGGGGGGGGGCAGCTGGGGTGATGTTCCTTTGGTGCAGACATTGGCAACAATTTGTTTTTACAATGACATGAATCCTTGTCCTTTATGTCTGCTGCCAGAAGGGGGCAAACCTGCCCAATTTTGAGCACAGGTACCCCTTCACGGATTGCTGCCTTGTCGTGGCGAAGGGGCTTAAGTAATTCAGAGAAGCTATTGGCTATGCCGTGCAGGGACACCCAAGATGGACAGGTCATAGTGGAGAGTTTGGACTAAACGCGATCCACCTGGAGCAGGAACTGGCAAGCCACTCCAGTATCTTTGCCAAGAAAACTCCATGGACAGAAACAAACGGCTAAAAGATATGATGCTGGAAGATGATCCCCTCAGGTCGGAAGGCGTCCAACATGTTACTGAGGAAGAGCGGAGGACAAGTAGCTCCAGAGCTAATGAAGTGGTTGGGCCAAAGCCGAAAGGACACTCAGCTGCGGACGCGCCTGGAAGTGAAAGGAAAGTCCGATGCTGCAAAGAAAAATACTGCATAGGAACCTGGAATGTAAGATCTATGAACCTTGGTAAGCTGGATGTGGTCAAACAGGATGAGATGGTTGGACAGCGTCATTGAAGCTACCAACATGAATTTGACCCAACTCCGGGAGGCAGTGGAAGACAGGAGGGCCTGGCGCGCTCTGGTCCATGGGGTCACGAAGAGTCGGACACGACTAAACGACTAAACAACAACAACCCCCTCCAACCACTTCATCCAAGGGAGAAGGCACTAGAAACCCAGCTGGGCAAGTCATGCAATAAATACAGCCATGTTCAGCTCCGACACAGAATTCATCTCCGTTCTTTGTCACCTTCCAACATCTGCCAAGAAGGCAGCCAAGCCCCAGGTGCCAAAAGGATTGGTCACTGCTCTGTCCAAGACACTGGGAAACAGTTGAAATTCCCCTCTAGAGTATGGCAATCCATCTCCAACCAGTTTCAGACTGGATTAACCGTTAAACCAGATTAACTGAAAACTACAGGTCTCATCATTGTTTGATGGTGCAGCCAGGACAGTGAAAACTGAGTTTAAGTTTGTAGTACAGTGGGACCCCGATATCCAGGAGATCCCCATCGCTGACTCGCTTATTCACTGCCTGAAAACAAATGACAAAACCTCTTCCCCTTGCTTGGAAAGCACGCGTGGCCGCGCAGACCACACAGAGACATGGTGAACCCGTGGGCAAAGATACAGCTGGCTGGGATGAGGCAGCACAGGCCAGCCGAAGATCCCTTGCCTGGCACGTGGAGAGCTGTAGGTTCAGTCCCGGGCATCCTTGGCTAAAGGAGACCACAGGGAGGACTACAACTCTCATCATCCCCAGCCACTTGCTTTGTGGGCTGGGACCCAAAATGAGCTGGACAACATCTGGAGAACCATAATGGCAACATTTAACGTCAAGCAACGGATCCAATGGAAACAACGGCTCTCCCAAAGCAGAGCTGACCAAGAATCCTGTAGCATCTGAAAGCTGAGACAGTTTTATTTGGCAGAAGCTTTTATGAAGTATAGTTTACTTCTTCTGAAGGAAGTGGCCATCCCAACAGGCACTCATCGCCTTCAGATCACACCCTCCACATCAATTAGGCTCTCCAAGAAGCTGGCTCCCAACACAACCAAAACAAAAAGCTTGTGTTTTTTACACACACACCCAGGAAGGATTTCTTTGTAATTTACAGGCATTTTATCATTATTGTTCTCATTTATGGTGAATGGGTGGGCAGGGGGAACAGAGTTTAGGAGAAACAGTGAGTAATCTGGATAGCTCACTGGTTTGGAGCCTTATGGCACAGTGGTTAAACTGTAGTGCTGCCGTCAAAACTCTGCTCACGGTCAGCCTTTGATTCCAGCGGATGCTGGCAGCCGGCTCAAGGTTGACTCAGCCTTCTATACGTCCAAGGTGGGTAAAATGAGTACCCAGCTTAATTAAATTGTAAACTGCCCAGAGAGTGCTTTAAGCTCTATGGGGCGGTAAATAAGCAGCACGCTTTGCTTTTGCTTTACTTTAGGTATCTGGCTGCAGAGCCAGAGGTTGAGACTTCAATTCCCCACTGTGCCTCCCTGATCCACAAGATCCCTTCCAGATCTGCAGTTCTAAGATTACATCATCATCGTCGTCATTATTATTATATCCAAAGGTACTACTAGTGTGCCCTAAAGTCACAGATGAATCATCTGTAGCAGGTTGAAGAGACAGCATATAAAAGATGTAGGAAGAAAAATGGTGGCCAAAGAGAGAGCGGATTCTTCATTGTGGTTATTAAACGCCTATACCCAACTGAGGTGTTTCTGTGCCCTGCCAGCGGAAAATGTCCCATGGATCACAGCTTGGAAATGTAGGTCAGGATCCCATTGCTGGTCTCACCTAGACAGCAGATCCATAGAATCAACTCCCAAAGGGTAAATCAACAGTGATGCAAATCTCAGCAAGCCCATTAAATCTACACTAGGTGGGACTAAGCAACAGGATCCGGGCATTTCTTTCTTTTGGACTACGGATCCCAGCATCCCCCCAGCCTGCAGGACCATACGGCTGGGGACTTTCTAGCATTTTGTAGCCCCCAAAAAAGGTAATTTGCCGCTCATTGAGGATCATGGATACAAACCTACCGAAAGGATGCTTAAATAGGAATGACCCTTTTGTTATAAATACTGTAAAATGCCAAATTTTGTAACAGATCACAGTCCCCAAGATGTTGCAAGAGGTCCATTCTACATCACAATTGGTTCTCCAAGATTCTTTTGGCACTTTCCCCCCTGTTTGCACATGGATAGCTCAGTGGCTTAGGTCTCTGGCTGTGGAGCCAGAGGTTAGGAGTTTGATTCCCCCACGGGGCCTCCTTGACAGAGGCTGATGATCCAGAGGGTCTCCCTCCCAGCTCTGCAGTTTTAAGAGGAGGAAGATATTCCTAGATCGATAAATATTTATTCTGAAAATCAATGACTTAAAAGTCAGAGATGTGGAAATATTTATGCTATAGAGGAGGTTGAGGGATACATCTAAGCATAAGATGAGAGAGACATCAGCCCCTATGCAAACTGTCGGGGTTTCTACAACGGACATGAGCAAGCATCCCAATCAAAACAAAGCGTGATGATGACACAAGCACCCAGGAAAGCTGACAGGCAGCCCAGACAGGCAGCTGCATGACATTCCCGCGACTTGCAGTAAGAGCCGAAATAAAAAACTAGGCTACGGTAAGGCTCTTTATGTCTCGTTTATCTTCCTGGTTGCTAAAACTATATGCAGAACATTTGTGTTTAAAATTTTTTAAAAAAAATACCACTGGATTATATTCAGAGGAAAGAGAAATGATCCTTGGTGGAAGAAAAATGAGTAAACGTGGCAGAAAACCGCGAGGTTAAGAGGGAAAGGCTTAAAGATACCATGGATTGTTAAAGAGACAAATAAAAGGGTCCTGATCAAGCCAAGCATCAACTCTCGTTAGAAGCCAAAATGATTAATCTGATGCTACCGCAAGTTAGACATATCATAGGAAAACAAGACAATAATACTGGCAAAAGTGGAAGGCAGCAGGAGAAGTCGAAAACCTAATGTTTATTTATTATCATTTTCCTTTATTTGCATTTTTTTTCTATCCGAGAACACCCAGAATCATGTGTATTATGATTCAACAAAAGAACAAGAATAATCATCTCAAACAGCAACAATATTCCACGCAAGTGGCGAAAATACAGAAAAATTAAATCAAATGAACAACGTCCAAAGGCTTGCTGGAACCTTTTTGACAGACATGCCCTCCTGAATCCCTGGTAGGGCATCAGGTCTCGTAAGGACCCAGCAACACTGTTCCAGAGCACAGAAGGAGCAACAGAAAACATGCTGAGATGGATAGACTTGATAAAGGAGGCACAGCTTGAAGTGTGCAAGACCTGAGCAGAGCTGTTAAGGACAGGACTTTTTGGAAGCCATTAATTCAACCCTTAAAAAAACAGCAGTGTAGTCTACATATTCAGGGTTTCCCAGATAAAGAATACTCAGAAGTGGTTTCCTATTCCCTTCTTCTGGGGGAGCCCTGGGACTGTGCAGCTTGCCCAAGGCCACCCAGGCTGGCTCTTCTAGAAAGCACAGTGGGGGAATCAAACTCCCAACCTCTGGCTCCACAGCCTGATACTGCAACCCCTGAGCTATCCAGCCAGCTGATTTGCTTATAACTGTACATATAAATCCATGTTTTCAATCCTTCTCATTATTCCAAATGCTCAGAAAGGTTCTCTCCATCCGGTTCACTTCTGCACCAACCCTGTGCGTTTTTTTCACACCTTGAGCCCACGGTATTTACACAGCACGAGAAGAATTAAAGAATGCAGTTGAGTGTTTGGAGAACCAACTAGGAAAATCCAGTTTTCCATCTCTCTATGTGGCCTACCTCACAGGACTGTTATGGGGAAGAGTGAAGTATGTTCCCTTGAGCTTCATGGAGAAAATGCAGGCTACATATTTTGTTAATTTCAAAAAAGGAGACCTAGAGAGCCCAGGACTCTGAAGGGCACACAAGATTCATGTACATCAAAGCAACGATTTCATCCACAGAATGAATGGGATACATGTTGTACACCCACTTTTTCAACATAACACTCAAACACACACTTATGGGGAATTAATTTTTCACCTTGGCTATGCAGAAGGTCCACAGATTTAAATGAATATGGGGGGGGGGGCAAAAGAAAAATAAACAAATAAAGAATACAAAAACTTTGTGGCACTTTAAAGACTGACTACGATATTTCAATTCCAATGTGAGCTTTTGTGGACAACAGAGCAGTTAGTTGGTCTTTAAGGTGCCACAACCTTTTTATCTGCTTTACAGTTTCTTTTTGTTTTGTTTTGGCCTGATATGCTAGCACAGACGTACACACCCACCGCTTCTAAAACTACAACTGAATGAAATGACGTTTACTCCTACGTAAGTGATGCAGGGGGTTGGTACGGCTGCCGTTCACCATCTTTCCATCCAGCCAAGTGCAGAGAACAAAACCTACGGCAGGGAATGTAATGGATACCATTTAATCTAGAACTCAGAGCTGGCTACCTTTCCTGGATTACTGCAATATCATCAAATGGGCAAGTTTTCAAGTTGCATAGGGCTATTCTTCAGGCTGGACCCCGCAGAGCATGCAGGAAAGGTGACAGAAAATTGTAAAAATCAGGTCGATTTGGATAATCATCTAAGGGCTTTTTTCTTCTCCTCTCCCACTCTAAAGACCAGAGGCACACATTGATGAAGATTCCTGGGACTTGATATTTTAGTGATCCTACAAAGGCATAATCCAACCCTGATTTTTTGCATTTCGCTCACAGACCGTAAGTTTGGGTCTGGGGTTGTGGTGGGTTTTTTCCGACATAAAATACAAGGCTTACAACCAAGTGCAACCCAAGAGGAAAGATGCTCAACCTGTTCCTCTAAAGAGGATGCGGGTCTGAACTGAGGAAGGGAGACGCCCGCTCCATGTCTCTCTGCTCAAGCCTGCAAAAAACACACTCCAAACTTTTTAAATCAACGAGGGGGGTGGGGGAGGATTCATGGCCCTCCCAGCTGTTGTTGATTCCCGGCTCCCATCAGCCCCTGCCAGCAGGGTGACAGGTCATGGGAGTTGTAGTCGAGGGCTCCGCCTTGGCCACCCTTTGCTTTCAGGTAACCGTACTAACACACCGCTTTCTAAACTTCATCCAAAGACCGTGTAAACCTCATCACAACGAGGCAACAAAGTAACAAGTGCAAACCACACACACACACACACACACACACAAAAACCACAAAAACCAAACAGGCGTTTTAAAAATCCAATGAAAAACCAGGCTCAACGCGGGGAATGTCACTGATTTGAAAAACGAGGGGGGAAATGAATGGCGAAAGAAGAACAGCACACGCAGGTCCGTCTGTAATAGTTTTTCATTTCCTTTTTGCATGTTGTTTTTAATCCATGGCTTTTTATTTTTTTTTAGTGAGAGAGAGAGAGAGTTTTTCCCCGGTTTCCAGGCTTTCAGCTGCTTTACAGGGTGACACTGCGAGGCGCTCCAACCTACCGAGCTCACTCCCGATTCCCACCCAGCCCCTGCTCACCTTTGGGCAAAGACATCGCCGGGAGACTGAGTCGGTGGGTAGGTCGCTCCAGCGCGGGGACTTGCTCGCAGGCTGTGCCTTCTTAGATCCGGCTAAACGCCCAGGTGAGGCGGTAGGTAAAAACGGGACATGCCCAAACACCGTCAGCCCCTGCCAAGCCTCTGGAATCCAACGCAACGCAACTCCCTCCAACACTACCTTCTTCCGACTCAACCTCCAAACAAACAAACAAGACCCACAACGACCGCCCTGCCCAGGCTCAGCCCTCTCCCCCTCTCCCATTGGCTAATTTATTTAAACAGGCGTGGCTTTTGTAAAAAAAAAAAAGTTTCAGCTACGAAGACTCTTGTGTCATCTCAAAGCCTACACATGTCCCTACCATGTAAGGCATTCCGCTCTTACTCATATACCGCTGGTGCTATTCTTCAGTTTTTTTTTTTTCTTGCTAGCCCTGACCTTGGGTTGAATGTATTTTAATTTGCTAACATTGCCACTTCTTGCTTCCTTTTTGGCTCTTTTCCTTTAAAAAAAAAATAAAAATGAAACAGGGGGTAGTGTCCTGGTTTTTATTATTTTTATATATTTGTGCACTACCCTAGGGGCTTTCCCAGTTTACATGGCCAAGCAAAACAACCTAAGCAGAGACAAGACGTTAAAATATTGGATCTCGAGGAGGTGAGAATTAAATTCCGCGCTAGCAGCAAAATTACATTCTGGATGCTTGATGTCATCATCAAATATGTTAGGTTTTAAAATGCCACAAGACTCTTTGGGGCTTAAAAAACATTGTTGTTGTACTTTTTGCAGGTTGCAATCCACTTGGGATACTTCTTATTACAGCAGAAACTCTCCAGGACATGATCACATGCATGAAGCGCCACCTTTTGAGTCACACCTTGTCTTTTCCGCCTTCATTTTGCCTCCGCCCCAAATTCTTTCTCAAGCGCCCTTAGAGGAAATTCCAGCTGTCATCCTTGGGCTTGTTACCATTGTTGTTGAGCTTCACTAGTGACACATCAGAACGTGCTCGGCCTCAGGGCGTCACAGGAGTCTTAGTCAGTTTCATGGGCTCGATCCATCGTTAAGTGCCTGTTGACTGTTTTGTTTTGACT
Organism: Intellagama lesueurii; assembly: GCA_037013535.1. Lineage (NCBI taxonomy): Eukaryota > Metazoa > Chordata > Lepidosauria > Squamata > Agamidae > Intellagama > Intellagama lesueurii. The sequence continues at coordinate 17,012,626 of JBAJHW010000012.1, read as the reverse complement.
TCTGGGGTCGGGCGATGGCTCGCTAAGGTCATGTTTGTGTGTATAGGACATCAAAAAGCATTTCCTTAGTGCTGCAGCCACCTCTCTGGGCAGAGTCTGGGAATGTTATTTTTTTGGACTTCTTGTTGTTTAGTCGTTAAGTCGTGTCCGACTCTTCGTGACCCCATGGACCAGAGCATGCCAGGCCCTCCTGTCTTCCACTGCCTCCCGGAGTTTGGTCAAATTCATGTTGGTAGCTTCGATGACACTGTCCAGCCATCTCGTCCTCTGTCGTCCCCTTCTCCTCTTGCCTTCACACTTTCCCAACATCAGGGTCTTTTCCAGGGAGTCTTCTCTTCTCATGAGATGGCCAAAGTATTGGAGCCTCAGCTTCAGGATCTGTCCTTCCAGTGAGCACTCAGGGTTGATTTCCTTCAGAATGGATAGGTTTGTTCTCCTTGCAGTCCAGGGGGACTCTCAAGAGCCTCCTCCAGCACCACAATTCAAAAGCATCAATTCTTCGGCAGTCCGCTTTCTTTATGGTCCAGCTCTCACTTCCATACATCGCTACAGGAAAAACCATAGCTTTGACTATGCGGACCTTTGTCGGCAAGGTGAGGTCTCTGCTTTTTAAGATGCTGTCTAGGTTTGTCATGGCTCTCCTCCCAAGAAGCAGGCGTCTTTTAATTTCATGGCTGCTGTCACCATCTGCAGTGATCATGGAGCCCAAGAAAGTAAGATCTGTCACTGCCTCCATATCTTCCCTTTCTATTTGCCAGGAGGTGATGGGACCAGTGGCCATGATCTTAGTTTTTTTGATGTTGAGCTTCAGACCATTTTTGGCGCTCTCCTCTTTCACCCTCATTAAGAGGTTCTTTAATTCCTCCTCACTTTCTGACATCAGAGTGGTCTTTTATTTTTATTTTTTTTGGACTACAAGTCCCATTTGTCCTGAGCCGGAAGGAGTATTCTCCATGCGTGCTAGACAATTCTGTAAGGTGCAGCACCAATCAATCAATCAGCATTCTAGACTCAGCACCAATCCTGGGTCGCCCTTCAGAAAAGCGGCTGGATCCAAGTATCATTGTACAGCTGAACCTGATTTCTATAGCACTGTGCACCACGCACACGCACACGCACACCCCCCCCCCAAAATACATGGGTTAACCAATTGCCGCCCTTAATCCACATCATTTCTCTTTGTCTTGTGCCATCTCCTTGACTTCTCCTTGCACTGGAACGGAGTCACTTTTGCGTGGGGAGGGGGGGGGAATGTCACGATTCCTTTGCAACAGCTTCCCCTTGGCTGTTCGGATCGGCCCATTCAGTGCACAAACACAAATGTTATTGTCTGAGGCACACTTGCTGCATGTGTCTGACACACCCCCTTACGGCGCTTTGTTTGCCCCCAAATGTCAAAATGACTCAGGTCTAATTCATCTTCTCTTGCACACAAAGAGGATGAGTGTGACTCCTTGAAATATATGATGATTTTATGTTTTGTTTTGTTTTCGAAACAACTTTGAGACGGTATGCAGTTTCAGTAGAATTTGCAGGCATGCTAAGTGTGCCCCACCAGAGCATGGAAAAAATATTTAAAAAACAAACAAACTACAATTCCCAGAATCACCTTGCTCAGCAAGGCCTGGTATCACCCCAGGGTGCTTTTAGAAATGTGTGTGGTGATCAGTCTCCAGACAGGCACCCAGGTTGATCTGGGTGAGCAGCAATAAGAATAAAGATAATTGGTTTAAGGGAAAAACTTACTGCTACTACAGTCATAGAACTGCAGAGATGGAAAGGGACCCGATGGATAATCGAATCCAGCCCCTGTCAAGGAGGCACCGTGGGGATTCGAACTCCCAACCTCTGGCTCCACAGCCGGAGATCTAAGCCACTGAGCCATCTCATTACTTCTAAACACATTCCTGATGTGTCATGAGATTGCATCACCGTCAAGCATCCTGTTTCAGGATGACGTCCCATTGCGTCCACATGTATCACAGCCCGTCAAGGTGCAACGCATACGAAACTCCTGTGCATTGGAACAGCCCACTGAGGTTCCACCCAAATGTCCCTTTCAGTGCATCACAACTTGGCAAAATGTTGCTTGCCAAAAGAGGGGCCGGTCTGGCAGCATGGATGAGTGCTGGAGCAAAATATTCTGTTTCTCATGACACATCCATCATCCTTTTTTACTCACTGGAGGGTGTTTCTGTGTGCTTTCAAAAGGCCATTCCAGCCAGCTACGATGGGGAATTCCAGTGAGACTCCAGAACCAGGTGCATCAGTACCGTGTTTCCCTGAAAATAAGACAGGGTCTTATATTAATTTTTGCTCCAAAAAAAAAAAAAAAACGCATTAGGGCTTATTTTCAGGGGATGTTTTATTTTTTCATGTACAACCATCTACATTGATTTAAATACAGTCATGTCATCTTCTTCTGGTTGCTGCACAAGGGTGGAGGGTGGGGTTTCACTTCACTGGGGCTTATTTTTTGGGGGTAGGGCTTATATGACGAGCATCCTGAAAAATCATACTAGGGCTTATGTTCAGGTTAGGTCTTATTTTCGGGGAAACAGGGTAGAAAACATTTTCAGCTTCTGGGCTTCTGAAAGGTGGGGTACATTTATGCAGTGGATCTTTCTTCATATCAGAGAGTTGCACAACTTAAAGTTACGGACATATATGAAATATGGGTATAATTAAAAACAAATTCAAATATTAAGATAATTAGATAATCTGGTATTTTTAACCAGAAGCAAGCGACTTCAACAGGACTATATCAGCCATTTGCTGGATCTTCTTTTGTACACGAGATGGGGCATAAATTGCATGCACACAAGAGTTGCATTGATTGAATTTCTCCCCAGTCACAGAAAAATTGTCCTGTATCCAAATAGCCCCATTTCACTTGACTATTCTTTGATCTTCCTACTTCTCTTAACACAAAAAAGGCTTAAAGAACACTAATTAGTAATAATAGACAAATAAACCAACCAGCACTTAAAGCTCTCTCTGGGTGTTTTACAATCTAATTCTTCAGGTTACACATTGCCACCACCTGCCAGCAAGCTGGGTACTCAATATAGTGATTGGGAGGATGGAAGGCTGAGTCAACTTCAAGCTGACTACTTGAACCATCGGGTTTGAACTCGGCTCGTGAGCAGAGTCTTCACTGCAGTACTTCACTTTAAGCACTACACCCCAAAGCTCTTCTAAATAATTGCCACCTACTCAGTCCTTTACTGAGAAAATGTGTCACAGAGACCACACTCCTCTGCAATACGACAAAGTCCGCTCGTGTGTCATCAAGACGCAGAAAGGCAGGAGAAAAATTATGTAACGGGATATCCAGATGACTTCAAAGAGACTGTTTTCAGTCTGTGACCTAAAATACCTGCACCATCGTGGTGAAAATGGACAACAGAGCTAAAGACCTCTCGCACTCACCACCCCATACACCTTGCTCTAGAGTTTGACAAGGCTGTGGATATGTCAGGTGGAGAATTTGGGGTATCAAGTCCACAAGAGAACTTTCCAGAACCCTGCCTCTTCCATATTGGCAGATATTCACAAGAACATTAGCTGCAATATTCCTTTTTTTTCCTCTCTGATTTTTAACCCAGGCATATTTTCTTTTTATAGTGAATGTGATTTATAGAGGCTGGGAAAGTACTCTTTTGAATTATACCCCTCATAATCTAATAATAACAATCTTAGAACTGCAGAGCTGGAAGGGTCCCTCTGGGTCATCTAGTCCAGCCCTTGTCAAAGAGGCACAGCGGGGAATCGAACTCCCAATTTTTGACTCCACATCCAGAGATATAAACCACTCTCTCCACCAGTACTGCCATAGGCTACATTGGCTGGTTTTGTTTCTTGGGATTTTGCCCAATATGCTTACACAAACTAACACAGCTACCTCTTCTAAAACTATTGGCAAGAAGTTCTGGAAGCTACGGTCTTAAAAATGAATGTTTTCAAGATCTGCCTCCTTTTCCAAAAACAAAACGCTAATGACTCCCCCAAAACTAAAACCAAAACACGCACACACACATACACACAACTGTGAGATCTGAAGCACAGAGTAATCTAATTGAATAGCCTCATATCCTTTCTAATTCCTCCTTCTTCTCCAAGCCAATAATCATCTGAATGCACATTCATCATGTACGTATGGAGCAAATGCACCCTCTTGTGTAAAATGCAAAGCCTGGATCAAGCTGGCGAGAAGCAGCATGCACTTGCCTGCCAGCTTTTTCACTCTTTTTGGGCAGAACTGGCAAGGAAGGTTCGCCGGAAGAAGGGAGAAACAGGGTGAGCCCAGGGTGGAAATGGCATCCGTGGGCGTGGAATTACTCACTACAGGAGGAAAGGTAAGGAGTGGGTGGGATAAGCTTTTAGGTTGCAAGTCTGTCAAGTCCTTGCCTGTCTTCTTGTATCTAAGAAGGGGGAATTGCAAGTGATTTCTCTTCACTTGCAAGAGGAAAAGATTACTTTGTGTTGGACCCTGCAAGAGTTTCTCATTCACACAAACACCATTAATGCAAAACTGGGATAGACGCTGGTCTGCTTCAAGGGCTATTCAGATTTAGAAGCCTCGGATGGGCTGCTTGAGTCTTTCCTAACAACTGCCCATCCTTTTTCGCTCACTGCTTTGTTTCCAAGGACCGTGAAGATACAGAAGCCTTGAATGGGTTGTTTGAGACCTTCTGAACAACAGTCTATCCTTTGATGATTACTCTGTGCACGCATGTGTATATATGTGTGCTGTGCTTTCCAAAGGGAAAGGATACCAGCATCATGCAGAAGCATTTGGTGCAAATGGCAAAGACTTCGAGGGCCAAGGGAAAAAGCTTCTCCTTTGGCTCTCATGTTCTGGGCAAAGAATCTCACAGGGCTTGAAAAATCCTTGTTGATGCGTCCTAGTGTGTCAAGATGGCCCAGATAAATAAAAGGTAAGGAATTTAGCAAGTATTTGATCTTCTAGAAGTCATAGACTACGTAAACCCTATTCAGTTGTTTAAAATGTGGAAAAGGTCTCAGGCATAGAGACAAATGGTCTAACTCCACCAAATCTTTCCACATTCCTGTTATCTTCCTGTATATGGAGACAGACGTCTATGAAAAAAACAGCCTCCACTATTCCTGAGGGTTCTTGATGTGAATCAGAATCAGTGTCTGCTGGTGAGGAACCCGATTCCTCGAGCTGATTTTCAGAGGTGATTACACTCTATTTACTTTAACCATCTGATCAAGGTCATTCTGGGATTTTCCTGGTTCTTCCCACCACCACACAACTCCGCAGCGCTCAGCCTGATGAAGAGTCTTGCAAAGCTCAAAAACATTCAACATTTTCGTGGTCAAGTAAAGATGTCTCTCACCCTTAATTCTGGATTTTGCACAAGGACTAGATTTTTTATTTTTTTTAAAAAAAACCATATATTACTTATTTACTTCATTAATTAAGTGCTGCCAAGTAAACTCTGACTTATGGCAATTGGTACCAGGGCTTCTTATGTGTTCCTTTTCTTGCTTCCCCCTTTCTTTTTCTTTTCCAGTTCTCCCCAGATCTTCTGAAGGAGGCGGTAATACAGCCTTTAGCCCTGCTTTGCCCTTAAACACCAAAACCACAAGATGTCTCTTAGCTATAAAGCACTCAGAAGCAGTTTGACATTCTGGGTGTGCTCTGTGACTATACAGCTTGCCCAAGGCTACACAGGTTGGTTTTTCTCCTGGGAGGAACCATGGGCAATCAAATTCCTGACCCTGGCGCTCCATCGCCAGCTCTAGAAAAACACCATCACTGTCATTAATTGCCTAATTTCGGTTACCAGGATTCGTTACGCTGCAGCCTCATTTCCAAAAAATGTAACACATTTCTTCGGAAATGTATTTTATTTTCTTTGGAAATGAGTGAAAAGCTATTTTACTTTTAACTCTTTCCCCCCCACCACCCAGCTCGGACTCCACATGCCTGATTTAAAAAAAGGAGAAGAGGAAATAGCATTTGCTCGAAGGTGGGTGGCGGGGGGGGGGAGGTCATGAATGATTCTGGAGGAGGTGGGCAGTTCAAGTTGAACCACTTCCTACCTTGCCATGGTCTTCCAGAAAGTCCCTTTACTGACACTGGTGTTTTGCAGAAAGTGGAAATCCCCGATGTTAAAGTATTGTATTGATGCTGTTGCACCACTCCTGGGACCTGTAGGGGACACCTCATCACTGCCTTGTCTCCTCGCCCTTCCAGCCGAAGCATGAGCATTAAGTTACACTCAGATAGCACTGCTATCTCCTATTCTACTCTCTCACAAATACCTCCTGGCCATGTCCATCCTCTGCTGACCCTTGCTCTCTTGCCTTCTCTTTTTGCTTTCCCCAGGCTGCAACCCAACTGGTTCGATGGTTGAGACCCGTGATAAATTATGAAATGCAGGCATGCACCGTGGAGAGCCACCTCTCCAAGGAGAGTGGCCAGAAAAAGGGCAGGGGGATGGATTGATCCTTTCCAGCAAAACCCCTCTTGCTGTTTTTGGCCACCACCACAGGCAGGTCTTTTGCCAAGCTAATGGGTCACAATTGCCCGATCGGGAACCCGAGGCCAAGCTACGCCCCAAATACTTTGCATTGCAAGTTGGGTAACTTGCAACCATGTAGTGTTGTGAGGAAAAGCCCTTTTTCTGCAAATGGGCTCAAAGACCAAGATGTGGGGAATCACAGTCCGACATGTTTTTCCTCTATAACTTCTCTTGACCCTTCAGCATAGCCAGAGGGGTTGTGATACCTGCTGTCTAAACATATCTGGGAGGTCCGGACTGAGTTTGGGAGGGTGTGGTCAGCAAAATCATCCCTGCAGACCAGAAGTTCCTGGGACTTCCATCACGTGAGCCCCGTTTCCACTACACTACCCATTAATCCTTCCCCATTAACCCATTGTTCAATGAATCATTAACCAACAAATCATTGGTCAGCTAAACAGAACCTCCTTGATCAGAACCAAGAGAACTCAGTAAAGCACGGAGGCGGGGCTTTCTTGGTGGTGGCACCCTGATTATGGAGCTCCCTCCCTCCCTTAGAGAACCAGGAATCTTGTGAGCTTATAGACACCTTTTTTAAAACCAAGTTTGCTAGCTGCCATGAACTACTAAGGAGGAAAAATGGGGTGCAAATTAAATTGATGATGATGATGATGATCGTTTGTACAGTTGTTGCAGGAAAACAGCAGGCCAGAGACCGTATCTGCAGACCTTGCTGTTCATTCTTGAAGAAAGAAGGACGGATCAAGGGGAGATTAGGCTGAAACAACCAAGAAAACACATTTATTTTTCTCCAGTCGACTTAAGGTGTGATCACCCAGGGAAACAGATGGCATTTTGGCCCAACCTCGCTCTGCGTCCAAGCTGGACTTCTTTTTTTTTTTGGTCCAACTGTAGAGATGCTACTTCTTGGAGGTGATTCCCTGGCAGACTGAGGAGTCACAGTAAGAGAGAGCACTCCCATTAAAACAACCCTTTCTCGTGAGATCAGCTATGGGCTTTTCCAGCCCCTTTATTACTTTTGCTGTCAGGCAGCTGTTCACCTGTAAAATGGAAACCTTCACAATCTACCCTGTAGGGTCTTTGTTGCAAGGATGGAAAAAATTAAGACTTAGAAACCCTCCTTTCCTGTTTCATTTAAAAAGGAACTTTCTCATTGGGAGAGATGAAGTTATTTTTTATAAGGAAGGCTTTTTTACAACCTTGTTCTCTGTTGTGTACACTCTGCCACCTAGTGCTGAATGATTGATTGATTTAATTAATTTGCTCCACTTCCCCACCTTTTTGCTGGGAATTACCAGATTTCTTGCAGAAAGTTACCACCAATATTTGATTTTAAGATGGAGAAGCTTTCGAAAGAGGATCCAAATCTTTGACAGGACGAAGCACTATGGAAGCTTTACATTTGAAGCTTCTGGTCTTGAGCCTTTAAACTTCCTATGTCAAATCTTTCTGATGGGCGTTCATGATTCGTTTGTATGGTTTTCGCTTTGCCATTTCCCCCCAAAGTTCTGGGAGCAACCCCCCAAGAGGGTAACGTCTCTTACGCCCCATCAAATGTGCCTCTGAGGGTGATTGAACTGAAGTGATATGATCAAGAGTCTCCGAACATAATGGAAGCTAAATTAAAGCAGGGGGAAAGGAAGATGGGAAAGAGATTTTTTAAAAATGGTAAAATATCATTTCAGTATGAATGAATACTAGCAGAATTATTTCAACATGAGCTTTCATGGATCAAAATCCACTTCTTCAGGTACAAGAAGTGCAAATACTGGTCCTTTATACATATCCTTATGGTGGTAATGGCTGGCTGGATAGCTGAGTGGTTTATTTTATTTTATTTTTATCCCATCCAATTAGTGGCAAAGCCACCACTCTGGGCAGCTAACAAAGCAGGATCAAAATAACATAATATAATAATAATAGAAGCAACCATAAAAAATTCAAATAAGGTATTGTATAAGGCACGATCCATAAAACAACAATAACTTTAAGGACAATAAATTATAATGATAATGGGGGAGGGGTGGCAGAGAGAGGTTAACAAATAGAAGTGGTCAAAAAACAACATTAATCTCGAGCAAGGCTATGAAAGGCTTGCAAGAACAGCCAAGTCTTAAGTTATCTCCTAAAACCAGGTATGTGAAGTTGAGAGTTTGATTCCCCACAGTGCCTCCTGTGAGAAGAGCCAGCCTGGGTGGCTTTGGGCAAGCTGCACAGTCTCAAGGTTGCCCCCTAGAGGAACGGAAGGGGAAACCACTTCTGTGTATTCTCTACCAGGGAAACCCTGGAAAGGGTCGCCCTTAATCAGAATTGATTTCACGGCACATGATTATTATTTATTATGGTGGTGATGAAAATCATTACCAGGTGAGAATACAGATCAAAGACAAAGTGGCAATGGTAAGTTAATTATTAATGGTTCGTTATTCCATGGGAGGGAAGGAGGTACAAGAGTAGGAAAAGATTGGCACAACCATGCTCATCCTTGTTTTTGCTTTGATGTGAAAATAGTGCGGACTACAACTCCCAGACTCCACCCAGTTGAGGATTCTGGGATTTGAAGTCCAAAAATAATTTTATTTTCTTCTCCAGTTATGCTTGCAGGTAACAAAAGGAGCTTGAAAGAACCAGGAGCCCATGGCGTGCACGCTGAGCTGGCCAAAGTGTGCTTTCACTGGGAATGTGAACTAGGACTTTGTGATGAGACCAGAAATGCAAAGGACATCCCACAGAGTTGCAAGAAAAGAAAGAATCAATGGCCTGGTAGGCGTGTCAACAACCAGGAGCACAGGGTGGGAAGTCAGCCATCTCCACCTAGGGCCATTCCAGGAATTTTTCCTATCAAGGGCTCTTCCCGAAGAATGTGTGGACAAAGAGAGAGGACGGGATTCCAGAGAGCTGTTGTGGGTGAAGGAAGATGGAAAAAGATCTACAATTGTTAGTCTAGGTCCAAAGTCCCAAGCCATGTTTAGAGATTTGTCCCTCCAAGTTTGTTGGCCGAGTTTATAATTTTACCTCTCGGTTTCTCCATCTAAAATTAATGGGAGTAACTGTTGGAGTTTTAATAACCTCGCATGCTACCTTTAGAAGGTGTGGCTGGGAGGGGACCTTTCTAGACTGGGGTGACTGTCAATCTGTATGGCACTGGCCAATCATTCCTTCTGAATTCAAAGTGAGCCCTGCCTTCTCTGCTGAGAGCTTCCCCTCCCCTCTTTTGTCTGTTGGTAGTTGGGTAGTCTGCTGAAGTCTTTAGCTGAAGGCAGTCATGTTTCTCAGTTTGCTGTTTATTCTGTTCAACTGTAAGTAATGAAACCTTTCTCTTACTAATGTCTTAGGCTGAGTTACTGAGACTGTAAGTGGCAGTTAATGAGAAAAAAGGGTAGACTCCTCTGAGGTACTTTAAGCTATTGAGGTTGACATGAATTCCTGCACTTCTGCTGCACAGCTAGAGAGATTTACCCAGAAGTTTCAAACTCGGCAAACACTTACAGTTTGAAATAAAATAAAATAAAATAGAATCTGACTAAACTCTTGAGTTTGGAAAAATATTTTCCCCTGCCTCCTCCCCCCCCCCCCAATACACTACAGCTATTCCATGATCTTCCCAGGGAATTCTGGAATTTGTCATCCAAAGATGCTATGTTTCCAGCCACACCAAAAGGGATACCCACCTCTTAAAATAGATGGAACCCCGGGAAATTTTAGCTCCCCCTCCCCGTTCACAGAGGAGAAATGAGTTACTTGTAAGCCCCTTAATAGGCTAGGAAGTGGAGTTGGCAGAACCAGGGTGAACTTATGAAAATGCTGAGTTTTGCAGGGGCCCAGTCCCTGGGAAGCGCAGAGAAGACATAGCAAGTTCACACCAATATGCACCTTGGAAGATCTGCGTCTAGCTGCCTTCCGGTGCTCTTGATGTCGCCTGTGCTTGGGCGAACTGCTGGATACAGATCAGTGGTTTACGCATCTGCCAGAGGTTGGGGGGTTCGATTCCCCACTGTGCCTCTTTGCCAGGGGCTGGACTCGATGACCCGGAGGGTCCCCTTCCAGCTCTGAGATGCAGAAAACTACCCGATCTGTTTCTTCACTGTACCGTGGGGGGGGGGGGGGCTTCGAGAGGGACAAAGCCAAGCCCCTGCCAACCAGACGGGCATAGGCGGCGAGGGCGCCGAACGGGGGACCCCGGTCCCTTTAAGAGTGGAAAGGAATGTATCAAAACAAAAAAGCCGGGAAGCCATTGGCTGGCCGGAGGGCACGTGAGCCCACAGCTGATTTCCTGGCTTTTTTTGTGTGTGTCTTGCTCTCCAGCCGCGGTGTGTCAGTTTCAGCTGCGGAGTGGGATGCTGCGCCCGGGCCGCCCCGTCGGCTCTCCCGGAGTTACCTGGGGCGGGAAGGTGGAGGAGGCGCGCCGGGCGAGCAAGCCAGCCAGCCAGGATTGATCCCCAGCCTCTCCCCCCCCCCCCCAAAAAATCTGAATTAATCTTTGATTGGGGAGATCAAAGCCCCCCCCCCTTTGGTTTTTTTTTAAATTATTATTATTATTATTGTTTGGCAAGGGATCGAGCGCCTGGCGGCTTTTTGCAGCCCGTCCGGCGGCGCAACCACCGCCCCCGCCGAGGACGGGCATCATCCGGAGCCCCCATCATGGCCCAAGCGGCGGCTCAGCTCAGCCTCCTGGAGCCCAGTTGCCCCATCCAGGTGGAGCACGACCGGAAAAGGAGGCAGTTCACCGTCAGGCTGAATGGTAATGAGAGGGGTGGGGGGGGTGAGTGAGGTTGAGGGGGGCAAAAGCCCAGGAGTGTGGGTGCGGGGGGGAGGAGGAGGAGGAGGAAGAGAAAATTGTGGCTTGGAGGAATGCGCATGCGTGAGTTTTTTTTGGGGGGGGGGGCTCGCTCCTTTTGCTAGCTTGCAAAAGAGCCGCGCTTTTGGCAGCTCTGAATGTCGCCCCCCCCTTTATTTCTCTCCCCCCCCCCCCCAAAATCGTCTGTGCAAGAATCCAACCCCCCCCCCCCCTCGGATCTCTCTCTCTCCCTGCATCATCTCTGGCCTGGCTTTTGTTTGCAACTGAGGGTGGAAAGTGGGGGGGCTTCTGAACTATTTGCACCAAATGGGGGGGGGGGTCCTTGCTTGGTGCGCAGTCCCAGGCGATCCCTCTCTCTTCTCCCCTTGAATGGTTTGTTCCCATACTTTCCCAGATCTGTCTCTTCTTCCCCCCCCCCCGACTCCCCCCCCCCACTCCTTCTTCTGCAGCGACTGTGGTTATGCAACAGATTAGCTCTGGTGTCAGCCCCATAGCAACTGGAGGGCAGGAGATGGTGGGAAGGGAGGAAGGCGGGTGGGAAGAGAAGGTGTCACCAAGAATTCTTAAATTCTAGATCCCCCTTCTCCCCACCCCCCCGCCGCCGTCACCCCAGTCCAAAGGGCCCTCCTCTTTCTTTGGGACCCCCGCCGTGGCTGGGACGTCCCCCTCTCCGAAGATGTGGCTGCTGTGTTGGTTACTCTCCGGTTGGTAGGCGAACACCTGTCATGGCTGGAGCTATTTTTAAATAAGCGCCTGAAGTTGACATGAAAACCCACCAACACTGTTTTCTTCCTCTGGTTCCTTTTGTGTAAACCTGCCAAAACTGGGTGGCCTCCTCCTTTAAGCTCCTGAATTGAATAATGATGTAAAAACCTGATTCTTTTTTTTTTTTCCAATCTGATTCCTTTCTTATTTCTCTTAGGGCCACGGAGAGTTTTGAAAAAGTTAATTCTGGGGCTTAACAGAACACTGTTTGTGGCCTGCACCCATTGAGATGTGTTTATTTGAAAGTCAAATTATCCCGACTTTTAAAGAGCCTTGCTTTTGAGTAAGTGGGCAGAAAGAACGCTAGTGGAAGCAGCATGACATTCATAAATGGAGTGTTGTTCCCTTCTAGGCCAGTTTTGACCAGATCTGAAGACCTCTGGGGTTATCAGAAGGTTGTGTATTCACTGCTTCTGGAGGCGAAGCTAAACAGACAAAGGGGTTTTGGAAGGAATCTTCGCCATCTGTAGCTAGTCAAAGGTAGACTGTATATGGAAAATGAACCAGTAATCTTGCATAGCCAAGTCACTTAATATTTCCAAAAGGAATTAGGAAAAGGTTGTATGGTTCAGGATTGCACGAATGCAAGAGTTACTGACCCACTCCATGATCATACAAATTGCAAGCTTTCGTGAGTAAATCTGCATTCCTATGTCCAAGGTTCTCAACTATGAAAAAAAGAAATAAGTTAACAAAATTAATTGGATTTTACTTCTGCTGGCTGATTCGAATTTGCCCCATCTAACTAATCACAGTGAGGGGTGGGCTTAATGGCCTCCTGGTGTGGAGTGATGGGCCAGTGAGGTTACAGTCTGAGCCTCTCCCGATATGGTTGGATTATAATGTCCATCATCCCCAGCCAGCAGGCTCAAGACGATGGGTATAGAACTGCAGAATGGGCCCTTGAGTGCTTGCTTGGCTTCAGAGCCTTTTCTCAGTAAAAGAGTGGCTGGTCTCACATGAATCCATTCCCACACAAACTTCACCCCGTTTTCCTAAAGCGTTCTCAACTTTAGACTTGAGCGAGGGTCTTTACAGCATCTTAAAGAGCGGTAGGCTATCTAGCATAAGGTTTTAGTGGATTTCTTCAGATGCGGAGACTGGCACTTCAAACCAACATTTATACCCACTGGGGTGGGAATAGGAAGTGTGAGAGAGATGCAGAAAGGACCAGCCAGTGGAGGGTCTTATCCGGCAACCCTTCAGGATTGTTGAAAAGTCCTACAGAGATCTTAACAGTGGTTTCTTAAGAATCGTTCAGAAGTTGTTGGTGGGTGACAAGCAGAACCAAACAGAGACTCTTCTATGGAGGAGAAAAAAAACGGTCTTCATGGCCACTCTTAAGATCATCATCAGTATTCTGATATCTTTTGCATTTCTATGATGTTTCACATTCCCCTGTGCCTTATAAATGCCTGTGTTGCTGGCGAAGAGGGCTGCAACTCACAAAAGCTTATGTCAAATAAAACTTTTCAAGGGCCACAAGACCGACTCATTCCCACAATCCTTTATTTTGCAAGCTGCCTTGTGTTCTGCAAGGGAGAAGGGTGTGGTATCAATGAAAAAAACAAGAAGGCCACCCTTGCTTGGGCTCATGGGTGTTGTAGCCAGGGTCAGAGGATTTCCACCCCAGACGAAATGAACTAGTATATGGTTTAGGACAGTGATTCTCAACCTTGCATAACCCAGATGTTCTTGGACTACAGCTCCCAGAAATCCTGGCCAGCACAGCTACTGCCGAAGGCTTCCGGAAGTTTTCAGTCCAAAAACACCTGGGTGACCCAAGGTTAGGAACCACTGCTTTAGGAATAACCAGAAAAGAACTGGGGATCTCTTTTGGTTCCTCTTTTGGAGAAAAGGTAGGGTGTAAATAAAGTATGTACATAAATAAATAAACTTTGTAGAGGAATGCAAATGCAGGAGCAGATGATACTTTTTTTAGACCCCCCAAAAAATCAAGCAAACAACAGACAGCAAGCTTTCAATGATAAGTCATCTTCCTCAGGCTGAACAAGTACCAAGTTCTTGTTCAGAAAATGGTATACTTTTATTAGAGTCCCAAAGTTTCATGGCCGTTGTCAGGGCCAGGTTAGCTTTTTCAGATGGGTACAGTTGAAGCCACACCCCGCAAGCTTTTTGCAGACGGCATCTGTATCCATCTCAGGAAGCTAACCTGGCCCCCGCAACAGGTTAGCTTTGGGATTCTAATAAAAAGCCTATAAATCTCTGAACTACCCACAAGAACTTGCTGTACAGCCTGAGGAAGATGAATGACTCTTGAAAGCTTGCTGTCTGTTCGGTTAATTTTTTTAGTGGTCTAATAAAAGTATCGCCTGCTCCTGCGTTTGTATTGGTTTAGGAGCTGCGCTGAGTCAGACCAAGTGGTCCAGTGTTCTGTTCATCCACGGCCCACCTGCTTGCCCACAGGAAACTCAGCAGCAGGAGGTGACGGCAACTCTGAGCGTTTTCTTACATGCTGCATCAACAGATGTGCAAGGCAGTCTCTCTGGTAATGGAGGTGATATATAAATATCCTGCCTAGTAGCCATTGGTGATTCTAGCCTCTATGAATTTATTGTTTTTATGCGCCCATTTATGGCGACCCTAATAGGGTTTTCCAGGTGTATGAGATGTTCAAGGACAGGTTTTACCATTTGACATCCTATCTCGTGAGGTTTCAAGGAAGTCAAAATCAGGATTCCCAAATCCTAACCTGACACACACTCCCCTGAACCATACTGACTCCATCAAAATTTATTTCATTGCCACAAATTTATTCCTTTCAAAGCTGCCCCCTTTGGCAACCAGCTGTTACTCCAACTGGTGGCATTGAATCATGGTGTGGGCTTAAAAGGGCCAAGTCAACCTTACAAATCAATTAACTGAAGCTATTAACATGCCTGATCAGAGCTGGATTTGAGTGTTCCACGGATAATCTGGAAAGGAAAAGAAAACTCAACTTCCCTCTAGTTCATAAATACTTCCTACACTGGTCACCTGTAGGAGATTGTTCCTCACCATAGGCAATCAAGTACATAGCGAATTAACATTAGCTTGGGCAAATATGTAAGTTGCATGGCTAATTTTTTTACTCTGCGAAAATGTGCGTCGTACATTTACAACACACCAATGTTCTTCTCCCTTTGCTAACATCTGTTTTTATTTTTAAGCAAAGAGCCACAGTTTTGGGGGGTAGTTTTTTAAAAAGACAAAAGTGCTGGGTCTCTCTGAAATTGCAGGGTATGTTAAAATGGATAAACAATTCAAAAATTATATACCAGACTGCCTAGTATGAGACATTGTTCATAAACTGCTAAGAATAGGAACACTGATTTTAATTTTTTGGGTTTTCTTTCCCCCCCCCCCTTCCTCTTTTTAAACCTCTTCCCTTTCCACCCCAAATACGATGTACTCTTTTTCAGGCTGAACAATGGGTAAAAGTAAACAGCAAATGAATCTTGCATTAGGCTGGAGAAAAGACATTCAAACCAAACAGACTCTTTAAATAGCACAAGGTTAAAATTGTTTCATAGTGGTGGATTCCCATAGGAAATCTGCTGAGCCGTAAATCAGTTTTAACACACACACACACAAGAAAAAAAGGATTCAAAGTAAACAGTATTGTAATAGGGGGTTTATTTCTCTCTGGTTCTGAAAGGAGATTGTGAAAGAGTGTGGGAAAAGTAAGAGATATTTAAAGAAGAATGGAGAAAAACTGGAGAGAGAACAGATGTTAACATTCACTTAAATAAAACAAGACATGGAAGGAACACTACAAGAATGACGTGTATCTGCTTTCAGTAGTTCCCCCCCCCCCCATCAAGCACCTGGTTCAGCTGTGGAACTCAGGGCCACATGAGAACCGAAAGCTTAGCTGGATGCAGAGGAGGAGTGCATGCAGTTACCATAGGTTATGAGCAGGCACATTTTTTTGTTGAAAAGGCAATTCCCTTGTTGGGAATGGAATATTATATTACAGACTGTTATCCTTTTCATTGCCTTCTTGTTCTAAGGGGTTCGAGGAGAGATGTTGCCGATCTGAGATAGGTGGGTCGATGGGGAAGGGACATCTCCAAATGGAGATTCTTTGGAAGAAGGCAGTCCTTCAAAATGTGGGGTTTTTGGACTGCAGCTTTTGGAATTTCTCAGACAACGTGAATGGGCACAGCCTGACTTTAACCGTAGGCTCTGGCTTTTCCTTCCTCTGACTTAAAGGACTTAAGGTTTGCCATTTCTCTAGAGGAGGAGGGGTGGGCAACCTGTAGCCCGTAAGCTTTTGCAGCCCTTTTCCAAAGCCCTCGGATGGGTTCACGGTTCTGCAGGAGTGATGGCTCTGTTTCCCAGCAGGCTTCTGGGTGGAGAAGAGAGTGTGCAAAAAGGAAAAAAAAAAAAGAGTGGGGGAATTTAATTTATTTGTTATGTGCCATCAAGTTGCCTCCGACATACGGTGACCCTACGAATGAGCGATCTCTAAAATGTCCTGTCCTCTACAGGCCGACTCATCTCTTGCAAACTCAAGCCTGTGGTTTCCTTTAAGGAGTCAGTCCATCTCATGCTTGGTCTTCCTCTTTTCTTGCTGCCTTCTACCTTTCCCAACATTGTTTTTTCCCCAGAGAATCTTGCCTTCTCATCATGTGACCAAAGTAGGACAGCCTCCGTTTCAACATGTTTGCCTGCAGAGATGGTTCAGGCTTGATTTGATCTAGGACCCACTTGTGGGTCTTTCTGGCAATCCAGGGTATCAGCAAAGCTCCCTTCCAGCACCACATTTCAAGTGAATCAATATTTTCCTGTCAACTTTCTTTATTGTCCAGCTTTCACACCCATACATGGTGACAGGAAACACAAGAGTGTGGATGGTCTTGGTCTTGGTCTCCAGTGACCCATCTTTACACTTGAGGATCTTTTTATAATTCCTTCATTGCTGCCCTTCTGAGTCTTCGCCTTCTCCTCATTATCTTGGCTGCACTCTCCCTTTGGATGGATGATTGAACCAAGGTATACAAAATAACTATTTCAATTCCTTCATTGTCACAGCATGAAAGTTATGTAGTTCTTCTGTAGTCATGATTTTGGTCATTCATATCCCATATTTTCTCCAAAGCCGCACAAGATGGCTTAGAAAGTGATTTTTAAAAATGGATCGAAAAATGTAATGGCATGGGAGAGGGCCTTCTCTGTGGCTGCTCCCAGAGACTCTGGAACTCCCTCCCACTGGAGGCCAGGCTGGCCCCGTCTTTGCTGTCCTTCCGCAAGCAGGCAAAGACCTTCCTCTTCAGGCAGGCTTTCAATGAGTGATTGACCGTCTGGGAGGGGTTTTAAAATGGACTGCTGCGCTTTGTTGCTTTGGATCTGTTTCTGGTGTTGAATTTGTTTACCATTTTAGTGTGCTATTTGTTTGAGTCTTTGTAATAATTGTATACAGACTGTTTTTAGCTTTTAAATTTTGTCTTTTAATGGCGTAAGCCACCTTGGGTCCACTTGAGTCTGTGAGGAAGACCAGGTACAGAGAGAGAGAGAGAGACTGGGAAGGAGAGGCATTTATCTCTGCCTACCCGCGAGCTTCATGACTTGGTGTGGAGATTAGAACCCAGATCTCCTGGGCCAGAGTCTAGTTGCTCCAGCCACTGTACCACACTGCCCTGCCAGCTTTGCAATGAGCTAAATGCACCCTGTGTGGATTAAATATGTCGTTGGTCTGTTCCAGCATGTCTCTTCTTATCTCTATGCAGTCCGGCATCTTGTATCACAGAGTTTCAAAAGATACTTCCTGAAAGTAGTTAATTACAATTTTGAGTCTGAGATTCCAGAAACCACACTTACGCAACTTGTAATAATTTTAAAAATTGTGTGTAATTATGTTTGGTGACTATAAGAAGTAACCACAGATTCTTTCTTTTCTTTCTATTGTTCATGTTAACAGTATTTTGTCTTATATTTTATGGTCTGATTTCCCTTTATTGTAAAGGAAGGGTTGCTTTATAAGAATCTCTTAGAAATAAATAACTCTTCTGAAAAGTATTCCCTAAATGTAGTTAATTACTGTTCTAGTCCTAATTTTTCAAGTAACCACACATGCCCATTTCCCAGAAGGAGTTAAAATAATTACTTCTAGATGTTAAATGCATCTAGAAACACCTGAATGTTTTCGTTCAAAGCACAAGTTAACACTTGAAGCATCGGGTTATTCCACCTCCACCCTTTAAAAGTAACTTGAAGTTACAGTTATACCAAGAAAAGGGAAGTAAAACATAATCTAAAGTCAGCAGGTGAGCAATGTCCGTATTGGGCCAAACCAACCATGTGCAAGGTTTTGAACAGAGACGGGCAGGAACCACTGGTTTGGTTCATTTATTGGCTGAACAAGTGTTTGACATTTCCCAGCCCTGCCTCCTCCAGCGGGCACCCACTCAGAAGCAGTGCCCCAGCTTCTCTGCCCTGTCTTCTCCCGGCACTGCCTCTGAGTGGGTGCCTGCTGGAGGAGGCGGGGCTGGGAAGTGCCGAACGCCTGTTCCGCCGATAAACGAACTGGTACGAACCATCGAACCAGTGGTTTGTGCCCATCTCTAGTTTTGAATTCTTTAGAACTATTTATAAGGCTAGAACTTAAGTGGGTTTTTTTTTTTTGTGTGTGTGTGGGTATAGGGAAGAATTTGGAATTCTAAAAACCGGCTAGATGTTTTTGTCATGAGATTGACATTTAAACCCAGCCCCGGGTTGGAATTTGCAGAAATACTGCTAAGAGCAAAGTTTTCAGAGAGTCTGTGCAGGTATTTCAACAAGAAACACAAAACCAAAAGCAAAGCAAGAAGGCAACTTAAAGACTAACTGCTATCTTTTAATGCAAGCTTTCATGGAACATGGTCCACTTCTTCAGACCTGTGAGCTAGAATATGGAGACTACATGGCAGAACATTCATGCAAGTGAAGGTGACCTGTAGGCACCAAAAGGTACCTCACTAGGCTTGCCAGAAAGGAGAGAATATAGTGGGTTCTCCCACTTGGAAAACACAAACGGCTCACAGATCTGTCTCTTACTGTAGGCCAAAAACACACAGGTTCCTGAGGCAGTGTTCAGCAGAAGTACAAAGAAACAATCCTGTCCTTATGTAAGCAAAGCTGGAGATTACCTTGGAGGTAGTAAACTACGTCGAAGTGTCAATTGAGGCCAACAAGAGAGCACTGCCTAGTGGTTAGTAGTTGCCTTTTCTGATGATGGAAGAGCTCTCCTCAAGGGTGAAGGAGTAAAGCCATGCCTCATTAAGTTACAGTGGCGATGGAGTTATGCCTTTGTTAGTGGGAAAAGGAATTAATTACAAGGGAGTGGTTATTAGTAATGACTTACTTCCAAGGTCAACCGGATACCTGTAGGAAGCCACGTGTCAGGCAATAAAGCTGTGGACGTCTCCTGTAGCTTTTCTCAGTCTGGCACTCAAATATGTCATGTTTGTGACCCTGGAGTTGCATGCATGTACCATAGCTAGTCATGTATATCATGGCAAGTAGCCAATGGTACGGGGCTATCTGTATTTCTGTTACAGCTGGCCTGCAAGGAAACCTTTTTATTTATTTAAAGTTATTTATTTATTTTAAATATTTTTACCCCATCTTTCTCCTAAAAAGGACCCAACCTTAATAACTGTGTGCCATCAAGTCAAGTCTAACTTACGGCAACCCATTTCAGGGTTTTCCAGGTACAGAATATTCAGAAATGGTTTCCTATACCCTTCTTCTGGGGGTTGCCCCGGGATGGTGCAGCTTGCCCAAGGCCACCCAGGCTGGCTTTTCTCTCTGGAGGCACACTGGGGATTTGAACTCCCAACCTCTGGCTCACTAAGCTATCCAGCCAGCTTTGCAACCTCTTAGCAGGCTACAAACCTACCATAGGTTCTGGAAACAATGGATGAGTTGGATTTATGGTTTTGTA
Organism: Intellagama lesueurii; assembly: GCA_037013535.1. Classification (NCBI taxonomy): domain Eukaryota; kingdom Metazoa; phylum Chordata; class Lepidosauria; order Squamata; family Agamidae; genus Intellagama; species Intellagama lesueurii. The sequence goes on along the minus strand of JBAJHW010000012.1, from coordinate 16,992,618 downwards.
TAAAATTCCCCCATCTCTCCAGAGACTGGCCCTGCCTTGGGTGGCCCAACAGAACATCCTGGGAGGTATTCAAATAGGCTGGGAGTAAGTTATGTGGTGATGTGTGGAAGACTTTGGGTGAGGAAGGTTTGTTTATTGCAGGGATGAGAGAGTGGGTGGCAGTACATCTCCCAATGGTGTGTACATGGAATTGTATCTTCCAGTGGGAAGTTGTAGGGCAGAAGTGGACTTTACAGATTGCATGCAGGTAAACGAAACAAACAAACAAATGAGCTCTCTAGTGTAAGAGACACGTGATTCCTGCAGCTTTTTGTATCTGAAAAATCAGACTTCAGAGGAATCCTGTGTTTAAGTCCTGAGGACTGATTCGCAAAACAAAACAAGCAAATTTTCATATTTCAGGAAATGAGAGAAGGTCCTGCTGTGACACTCTCACAATATCAGCTGCAAGGATTTTATTCTAATTACAGGGTATTGCTAATGTCTGCTCTTCCCTTCCGAGTGTCACAACAATAGAGGGTAATTCTGTCAAGTTGCACTGGAAAGTCTTGACTGTCTTGTGAAGTGCCCAAAGTACAACAGCCTCAGGTCCATCATTTTTGCTTCCAGAGAAAGTTCGGGTTTGATTGAATAAATCTTGTCTCTTTTTAAGATTTATGGCATGGAAAATGAAGTAATTATAGCTAAAATCAAGGGAAGGTTCAGTGGGATTTAATGAGATTTCCTAAAGGATGGCCTAACTCTTTCCCCCTTTCTGTCTCACATGCTTGTTTTAGAGTGTTTTCAGGTGGAGGGCTCATAGGGCTAACAGTCGAAAGCCACTGTGGATCTATTTTCTTTTTTCTACTTTAATGGATTCTTTTTTATACTAAGGAAAAAAGAAGTGATGGGGAAATGTTAGAGAGCCATAAATGGAAGACAATGATATTTGACTCCCTTTGGAATGTTTATAGCTGATTGAATAGCTCAGTGGTTTAGGTATCTGGTTGGGAGTTCGAATCCCCACTGTGCCTCCTGCGAGTAGAGAAAGCCTGGGTGGCTTTGGGCAAGCTGCACAGTCCCAGGGCTCCCCCTAGAGGAAGGGAAGGGTAAACTACTTCTGAGTATTTTTTTTTACCTAGAAAACCCTGAAAAGTCAGAATTAACTTGATACCCTGTTTCCCCGAAAATAAGACCTAACCTGAAAATAAGCCCTAGTAGGATTTTTCAGGATGCTCGTAATATAAGCCCTACCCCCAAAATAAGCCCCAGTGAAGTGAAACGCCGCCCTCCACCCTTGTGCAGCAACCAGAAGATGATGACATGACAGTATTTGAATCAATGTAGATGGTTGTAGATGAAAAAAATAAAACATCCCCTGAAAATAAGCCCTAATGCGTTTTTTGGAGCAAAATTTAATATAAGACCCTGTCTTATTTTCGGGGAAACACGGTAGTTTATTATTATTGGAAGGTTTATGGAATGAAGCAAGGCAGATATACCATAAAAGACCTTCGTGGAGCTTTTAACAAGTTTTTTTCTTTCTTTCTTTCTTTCTTTCTTTCTTTTGCTGTAACTCCCAGAGTCGCTCAGTCAGTACTGGCTGAAGATTTCTGGAACTTGTAGTGTGAAAAATGAATGTTTTCTATACTCTGCTTCTTCTGTATGTCGTTTTTCCTGAGTCTATGCATGTTCGTTTTTGGTGTCCCTTCCTCCTTTTGTGCTGTAGTGGTTTTGTTTGTTTGTTTTGAATGCTGCCATACACAGTCACCTCCACGTGCCTTCTCTGATTTGAATGTGAAGGTTCATCCCCCCGAAGAGGGAAATTTGCATTGTAAAACATGAGGTTGTCCTCTTTTTCAAGCCAGTTTTTTGTTACTGAAACTCTTGGCTTTTGGCTTACTCCCTCCTGCCAGTCGCTTGGGACCCAGCAGAAATAGCCCCTCTTTTTTTAAAAAAAGTTTTATACTAAATCTCATGAAGGAAGCGGAGAGCTTCTCAGAACAAATTGTTCCTCCTTATTCTGCAACCTGACCCACCTTCCCCCCCCCCCCCCGTGTTGTTTGCTTTTTGGATAGCATTTTTGGCTGGCTGGCTGTTTCACACTGTCTGGGCAAAGGCTGGTGTCTCTTATCTTTGCCTTCTGTCTGAGGTTTTTCAAGTTGGAGGAGAAAAGCCACAGTAAGGCCGTTAAAAGGAGAGCATTTCGGCCAGCCACTGGGTCAAAATACCAAGAAACCTCAGGGTGTTTCTTGACGTAGGTGGAAGATGTAGCAAGCAGCTGCCTCAAAATGCCTACCCTTCTATTTCAGTGGGATGGGAAGGACCACCTCCTTGAGCCATGTTTGACCCCCAAGGATGCCTTATGGGGTCCCTAAGCACTCAGTGCTTAGAAAAATGCCTTTGGGGGCAACCATTCAAAGCAGCACAGGGGATTCTGGGTCTTGTAATTCCAAAAAAAAGAGAGAGAGAGAGAGACAGACAGACAGACAGATCCTCTTCCAACCTCTGTTCTTGCTCGTGCAACAGAACTTGGATGTTTACAAGTAAGCCATGAAACTTATCGTGGTGGGCCGTGGAAAGAGGGGCAGGATATACATGGGGGAAAACATTTTGTAATTATTGTCAGTGGGAAGGACTTTGTTGTGAAGCTGTAGCTAAGAAGTCCCTGTGGTCTCTCTAGAACGGTGGCTCCCAGATATTCTTGGACGACAACTCCCCAAAATCCTAACAGCGCAGCTAGTGTGAAGGCTTCTGGGGGTTTTAGTCCAAGAACCTCCAGGGACCCAAGGTCGGGAACCCCTGCTTTAGTCAGAGGAGACCTGGGAAGGCTGAGTCTTTCTCTGACTGACACCTTACAGGACTGTTGTGAGAACTATGAATGCCATCTTGAGCACCTTATGCGAAAGGTGGGACATCAATGGAACTCACTTAGAAATAATCTGTACCTGTTGCTAGTACTCAGTAAGGCAGGACTCCTAATTTATCATTTAGGTACAAACAAGGCGAAGCTTGCATGTATAGGAGAGATAAAGTACAACAGTGGTTAAGCAACACACATTTAAACCATCTTGGGAAAGTTTTGCTCACTCTGCTGTGCCATTAGCCCTTCCCGCTTGGCTCACAGTCTTTTCTGTTCAATGGCGCTGAGCTGAACTGTTTCATCCCCCACACATCTGGGGCTTGTTCAGCCTTCGCAGGCGAAGTCATGGCCCTGATCCTTGAGGGGGTGGTACCAGCCTCCTCCACCTCCTCCCCCCCACCCCGTATCTTCTCAATACTGGATGGACAAGAGTCATCGTGGTACGAGGATGCTATTCAGTGTGTGTGTGTTTCTCTTTCTGTGTATGTGATCTGAATGCTTTTTTCATTCAGCCTGGAATAATTAATTGCAGCAGATAGATGTCTGCATCCAATTCACAGCCCTCTTTCCTCCCTCTCCCCCAAAACCTGCACACGTCTGAGTCAGTACAAAGCGTGCTTTTACACGGAGTTCAACCCGTTGTTTTCTTTTTTTTTTTTTTCAGGGTGTTTACAGGGTCTCTGTGTCATCTAAAAGAAAACAGGGGTGTAATTTTAATTTTATTTTGCAGAGAGAGTTAAGAAATCAGAGGGCTCTCCAAAGTAGTTCTCCCCCCCCCCCCCTGCAATAGTCACTTTGAGATCCATGTAACAATGTGTCCCGGCAGGAGGACGTGTTCTCAAACCGGCTTCTCTCTGTTGTCGTCACTCCTGAAGTCAGATTTCGGTCCATTCGTTCTTTTGTGCCGAAATTGTCCCGTTGGTCTCGTGTTGCGAGCAGGGGGCACTGGTGGCAGAAGAGGGCATCAATCACAATACAGGAGGAACCAGTAAATAAACCTGAGATGTTGAGGGTGACGTGGTCGGAATGCCAGTGTGGATCTGGGGGCACACCTGGCATCGAGGTTTCTGGTTGGGGCTCCTTCCTGTCTCCGTCTCCATGTTGTGTTGCCCGTTGGGTCAATGATCGTTTCACCCTGAGGGATTGTGTAGGCAGATTTTTCGTGCAAGCTGAGAAAACATCTGATGTTATCCTAGATTGAGAACTACTAGTCAGAAGAGTGAAAGAGCGTCCCTGTTCTGTTTGGGCTCAGCCCTTTCGGTGGAATTGCAGTCAGCGAACAGATTCTGGTGCCTGTTATCTTTCATTAAGCAAGTGAGGGCTGTAGCTCGGAGGTGGAGATCATGCTATGATGAAGACATTGCTCCAGCGTCTCCTGGGAAGCTAAGCAGGGTCAGTCCTGGTTAGTGCCTGGATGGGGGAGACACCGAAGGAGCTACCAGGAATCTCTCAACAGGGTTGGGAAAGAGGCTGGCCTGAAGCCTTGGGTGAGATGCTGCCTGTCAGAGTTGACAACGCTGGCCAAGATGGACCAATGATGGGACTTAAGATATAAAGTATCTCCATATAGGTGTGGGAAAGCTGGCCTCCCTGTTCCTCATCTGAAACCCTGGCTGGCGTCAAAACCAAGGTGATTCACTTTAAGACATTTTGCTGCATGAGACGAGAGTGTGGCACGGTCCCCATAATGAGGTTGACGGGAGTGGTTGTTGTCTTTCTCTTCCCCACACACAATGGGACCCACGTCCTCCACTGCACCTGAAGAGACCAGATTAGTTACGGGAGTGCAGTGGAAGAGACGTGCTAAAGGCGTGCCGCCTCCAGCATCAGCTGCCTAAGGTACTAGCCTCGCTCTGACCAACAGGAAGGCTGGTCCTGTAGAGATAACACTAAACTAGATGGACCAAGTGAGGGACTGCTGGGCAGTTTAGTGGTTTATGTATCTGGCTGCAGCGCTGGGAGTTCGATTCCCCTCTGTGCCTCCTTGACGGGGGCTGGACTCGATCCATAGGGTTCCCTTCGAGGTCTGCAATTCTAAGACGATGATTGGATCCAATATTTTTATTTATTTTTCATTTTATTTATTAGACTTTTATCCCACCCTTCTAGACAATGTCTACTCAGGGCGGGTCACAATAAAATCATTCATAAAAACAGTTAAAAGAATAAATTAAATTGACATATTAGTGTTGATCAAGATGGGAAAATAGACAAAAAACTAAGTAAAATATAAAACAGCATCCTCTGGTTAGGTCCCTTCGGCCATTGGCCCTGGCCGTTAGTCCCTTCTGTCACACAACAGAGTGACGGAAACCTGGAGGGGGGCAATGCAGATATTTGTTAGCAGGTTTGGATCACAGCAGCTGAGGCCTTCCAGAAGCAAAGCCAACCTTGTAGAGGGGAGAGGCTGTCTTGTACAGAACTTTGCTCTGTCTAGTCCCATATACCATCAACTTGGACTGGCAAAAATTCTCCAGGGTTTAAGGTAGGATTCTGTCCCAGTCTACCTGTTGATCTCTGATGTTTCCTGTGATCTCCCATCCATGTATTAGCGAGGCCCAACCTTGCTTAGCTTCTCAGGTCACGTGTGTGCAGAGTATGCTTTGCCACATTCCCTTTGGTGATTTTTTTCTGCCACAACCCTCTTTAAGTCCTTTCAAAGGAGTGAATGCTTACTTTCGATTCCCCCAAAAAGCAGCAAAGAGAACCCGTTTGTGATACAGTCTTGGCTAAAAAGGAAGGTAACCAACAGGCTGTGAAAACCCTCTGTAAAAGATCCTAGGGTGTGTGTTTTTGTGTGATGAGTGTGTTTCTGTATGTCCATCCCCGAAGGAAGAAGACAGTTGCCTGTTTTGATGTGAACATCAAGAAACCTTCTTGGTTTGTCTTGGAATGGAAGATCTGTAGGTTGAAAATGGAGAACAGCTTTGTTTAGACATGTTGATAAGCTGCCCTGAGGATCTAAATATTTCTTATTAATTTAAGAGTACTTGTCCTTCTGGTTCAGCTCATGTTGTGTTATTATAAGCTGTGTTTATTTGTCATATTCATGTCTGCTTTTCCTTCACTCAGCTAAAGGCAGCATGCATTTCACCTCTCCTTCCCTCTTGGTCCTCACAATGGCCTTATAAGGTAGGGCAGGTTGAGAGAGAAGTCACGCAGCACAAGGCATGGCTCAGGGGTGACCCCAACCTGGGTCTTTTAACCCCATGCCATAGGCTGCCTCCATGGAAGAAAGATGCCACGCCAAGTTTAGAAATGCAGGAGTACGAAGCATGTTAATTAATAACTAAGTGAATAAGTAGATAGAAATCAAAGTTAACATTAAAGCTGGAGAGTCAGTAGGGCCAATCAACATCAGGACCAAAGATCTGATGAAACAAACTCAGAAGACGTCCTCGGTAGCAGTGCTATTGGGTGCTATTGGAGAGGGCCAAGGGGATGTCCTGAGGCAGGGAGTTCCACAGTCTGTTGTTATATTCCATCCCGTCGCCTCTGACTTATGGTGACCCTAGGACTGACGCCAAAATGGCCTGTCCCCAACAGCCCGCTCAGCACTTGGCAAGGCTGTGGCTTCCTTTAGGGAGTCAACCCATCCCTCAAGCCTCATGAACTTTACTTGAAAATGGGCCAGCTCTGCCATTGGGCAAAGGTCTCAAGCAGCAAATAGTGGGACAGGAGCCTCCCTGGTTGTTCCTGGCCACTTCCTTCCCTCGGGCAAAACAGAGCGGTGCGCACACAACCTGTCCTGCCCCCCCCCCCCAAAACCAGCATGTTGTTGCCAGATGTAGTTGGGGACCCAGTCTCACTGCTATGTTGAGGTAAGGTTCACAAGTGGCTGGACATGACATGGAAGGGAGTGCCATGTTCCTTTTAACCAGCTTTTCTGTGTTTTTCTACCACTTGTCTTGTTTTCCTTCCATGGAAAGATGGAGTAGCTGCACGGTGTCATTGCAGTTGTCAGAGGCATCTGGAACCGGCACCCAAAGAGATCAAGGATGAAAAACCCTCACGGATCTGTTGGTGGGCACGTGAAATACTTTCACTCCTTCTCTTTCATCCCACAGGTTGCCATGACAAAGCCGTACTCTTGTACGAGTATGTGGGGAAAAGGATAGTGGATTTGCAACATACGGAAGTACCTGATGCCTACAGGGGGAGAGGAATAGCGAAGCATCTTGCAAAGGTAGGGACTGTCGGTTGTACAAGTGCTTTACAATCTAGGTTCGGGTTGCTTTAGCCATTGCAGACAGGGTGTGTGGGTGTGTGTGTGGGGGGGGGGGGGTTCAAACAAGGTGATGCACCCGGGATGTCATTGGCACCACAGAGGTGAAAAAGAGGTGTAAAACATTTGACTATCCTAGCATGAGCTTTCCTCATCCCCGTATGTTGCAAACGAACTGAGTTTTGTGTTGTGATTGGTCACTGGGAAATCAGCACAGACTTCATGTGCAAGTCCGATGGCTCAGGCACAGAGCTTTGAAGGAATGACGTGCATAGAGGTAAAATATGCTAACAGCTTTCTAATTATGATGTGGGAGTTTGTCTGGCTTGAGTCTTATTTTATTTTGAAATTGGGTTTCAAGCGAAGCCGTGAAGGTTTGTGTTTTTGAACTACAACTCCCAGAATTTCGTTTGAGTTCCAAGCTGTGGCCAGAGCATGGAAGTAACGTCACCTACAAGTTACTTTTTTTTGGTAACCAGGACACAGTTAGGTGACATATCAAAAATAATGCTATGAGTTGGAACTGGGCTTATGAATGATATTTTCTTGGCACTTTTGAAAGATACTTCAAGAGAGTACTTATAGAGGTTTTTAACATCATTTTTGAAACTTGATTCCGTTTCCCTGTCAATCCTAATTTTTTTTTTAAAGGAATAATGCAAAAAGAAAGCTGAATACCATTTTATTTGGTGTATTTTTTCATGGGCTGCTGTCTGCTTCTTCGGGTACAAGCGGGGTGCAGCTATTTGAAAAGGTATAGCAATGGGCAACAGTTCCTAATAAACCACCTTTGAACTGCTGAGCTGGAAGGGACCTACGGATCATCGAGTCCAGCCCTTTTCACGGGGGCCCAGTGGAGAATCGAACCCCCAACCTCTGTCTCTGCAGCCAGAGTTCCTAAGCCACTGAGCTAAACATCTTTAAGACCCACACATTTTCTCTGACACAAACTTTCATAGACCTGGTGTTCCTCTTCAGATGCAGAATTTCCGCCTGAATTATGAGACTGGGAGGCCATGAATTCCAAAAAATCTCTCCCTACTGCTCACCTTGAGATTTGTCCTTCTGCATTGGAGACCTGGACAAGTATCATTACTTCCCAAGGCTTCATCCAGTGTCTTGAGATCTGATAAGCTTAGAATCATAGAATCATGGAGTTGGAAGGGACCTATCGAGTCCAACCCCCTGCTCAATGCAGGGATCCAAGTCAAATCAGATCTGACCAATGGCTGCCCAATTTCCTCCTCAATGCCTCTAGTGCTGGAGCACTCACGATTTCCTGAGGTCATTGGTTCCGTTGTCGTACTGCTCTAACAGTTAAGAAGTTTTTAGAACCAGTGCTCTGACTCGGCATAAGGCAGGATTCTGTATTCAGATCAGGTGGACCATAGGGACATAGGCTGAGAAGAAAGTCCGCTGCAGAGGTATAGCATCTGGATAACCAGGATGGAGGGAGATATCAAGAGGGTGAAGGAGGCCATCAGTAGGGGGTGAAGGGTGTAGGTAGGGCCATATGTATGATTATTGCCTGTTCTAATCAACCCTAATGAGTGTCCATGGTCCTTCTCCATACGCTCTTCCTCTTTGTGGCTTTACAAATACTATTTTTAGCCACCCTGTTTAAGAGAAGTGTAGCTAGGTGGCTTTGGGAGGAGCACCAAGATGAATACTGTGGCCATGCATCATGAAAATCGTGCAGATATGATCGCACAAAACCAGCATAACTCCCAGGAAGGGGGTGGCACAAGGCTTTGCTGTCTTCATGCACTGTGTATTTCTGCGATACCTACTCTTATTTATTTTTTCTGTGTGGGAGTACAAGAATCCTTCCTTGGGATGCCTAGAAATGGCTAATTAAGCTGATCTTCTACAGTCAAATCAAAGATGCCATTTTGCATCTTTGTTTACCGAACCTTTTGCCTTTGATGGCCGGTGGGCAGGTAGAAATGAACCAGGGTGGAGTATTCTCTCACTGAAGATATAATACGGTGACAAAAGCATTACCTGTTGACTTTCTGCCACTTCGGATATCATTATGACGGCACCGGGTGAGACCTAGTGAAAAAGCTTGCGAGTCTGTTTGAAATAACAGGTTTCCATTATATGGTTGTGTGTTTGTCTTTTTAGGCCACTTAGTGTGTCTCTCTCTCTCTGTGTAAAAATGAAACCATCTGGTGTCAAGAGAGAGATTAAAGTACATTCATTTTTCTTGCACAGAAAGTGAAGGAATTTTCCGACTGTTGGAAAATGCTTTTTCTGTGTTTATTTTTTTAAATTTAATTTTAGTTTTTAGTTTTTTTGAATGTCTTTGTTTCCACTGCTCTATTTTTGACAAGTGAAGAAATCCTGCACTGCTGTATTTACAAAGTGACAGTTAAAATTTATTATGTGAGAGTTTAAATTCCCCCTTGCTGGCTGGGTTCAGTTTGTCAACTGAGGCAAGTTTTCCTCAGCATTGGAACATTTATTTTAGGGAATACTGCTTCTCATTCTCTTTCCCTCGTCAGACTGAAATATCATTTAGCTAGAGCTGCGAACAAGTCAATTTTTTTGGTTTTTGAAACTTATAGCACTGGAGCCTTTAAAGACAACCTATTTAGAACTTTAGGTTGGAATCCTAAATATGCCTGCTAGGGTTGAATCCAGTGAAATTTTCTTCGAAGGCAGCACAAAGCAGTATGGTGTAATACACTAAATATTTTTTTCCCAATAACTTTAAAGAAAATCTTGGGTTGAAAGCTTTACCCAAGGAAGGGAATTCTTAGGAGGGAAATCTGATCAAAGGGATTCACAATTTTTATACATTTCTGTCTATACCAGTGGTTCCAGCCGTGGGCCCCCAGATGTTCTCCCAGAAATCATGGCCAGCACAACTAGTTTTGAAGACTTCTGGAAGTTTTAGTCCATGAACATCTGGGGACCTAAGGTTGAGAACCACGGCTCTATCCTCTATCAAGATCTTCATGTTGGAATCATGGAGTCGGAAGGAGACTATAAGGCCATCGAGTCTAACTCTCTGCTCAACGCAGGAATCCAATGCCTAGTGTCCCTCTTTCCCCACCCTGGGGTATTGCTCTTCCTATCTTGTCCTATTTTGCATCTTGGAGATGCTTTTTTATCAGTGTGAGTAGCTAACGGTGTCTTCCTTCAGCTTGCAGCCATCTTTCCTGAGTCTCTAGGTTTTGGTGGGCAGGCTTCAGATTTGCGGCATCCTCCACTTTGGGTGCGAACCGATGTCAAGAAAGGATCACGTCTGATGGCTCCAGAAAGGGTTGCTTTGCTGGGAGCAATCTCCCTTCCATCCTTGCAGGAAACCATCTAGCCCAGCCCCCCAAAAAGAGTAGCCCTGTTGCTGGACTGCAGTGGTCTAGCTTTGGTGCGGATCAGGGTCAGGTTGGTTCACAATCTCTCAATGAGCCATGCAATCACTGGAAAATCACTCCCACCAGACTGCCCCAGAAGTGGTCCAAGACATGACCTTTTTCCCCGTCTGATTGCACCATTTTTTCTTTTATTAGACCAAAAAAAAAAAAAAAAAAAGGACTGAAGAGGATACCGATTTACAGGAAACTGTTGATGCAGATGGAGTTAAGAAATCTGAGGGCTCTCCAAAGTAGTTCCCCCCCCCCCAATAGTCACTTTGAGATCCATGTAACAATGTGTCCTGGCAGGAGGAAGTGTTCTCAAACCGGTTTCTCTCTGTTGTCGTGACTCCTGAAGTCAGATTTCGGTCCATTCGTTCTTTTGTGCCAAAATTGTCTAAAATTGTATAAAATGCCATTTATAATTTCAATAGATTAGACCATGTGTCTCACCTAAGGGGGGGGGGGAGGATGGTGACCAACTGAGCATTTTTCCTGCTCATCTTACTGCCTAGGTGCAGTATATAATATATATATAAGGTAACCGACAGAGTTTGCACACAGCAGTTTCAAGTGTTATGATAAAAAGCCACATGCAGAGTAAAAATTGTATTCTCTCTTGTGTGTGTTTGTGCCAGCAGTTGAAAGTAAATAAAATGATCACTTGGTCTTCTTTAATAACATGAAATAACTGTTACTGTTTAAAAACACAGGTAGTATAAAATAAACAGACATTTTTGGTACTTGTGACATTAACTTGTACTTGATTTAGTAACATTAGTATATCATTCTCAAACTTGACAGACATGGTTACTTGAATAAACAACTAATCCTAACACTATTCCATATTTAACCCTGTTTACTATCTCATTTGGTCCCTATCTGCCAGAAAGCTATCCTATCACAGATCCAACGCTATGGCATATTCTGAACATTTTGCTAATTGCCACTTGATTTGTATATCTATCTGGCAAATATTACATTCGAGTCCTTCCCAGACAGATACATATACACATACATAAGGTCCTTGATCCTCCTCCTCCTTTATTTTTAAATCAGACTTGGATGGGATTGCCTTTTCAAATGAATAAAACCTTCATGGAATCATATCATAGAATCATAGAAAAGTGAAGTTGGAAGGGGCCTACAAGGCCATCAAGTCCAATCGCCTGCTCAACGCAGGAATACAATCAAAGCATATCTGCCAGGTGATTATCCAAGTTTTTCTTGAATGCCTCCAGTGTTGGAGCACTCACCAACTCCCAAGGTCACTGGTTCCAATGTCGTACTGCTCTAACAGTTAGGAAGTTTTTCCTGATATTCAACCGAAATCTGGCTTCCTTTAACTTGAGTCCATTGTTGCGTGTCCTGCACTCTGGAATGATCGAGAACAGATCTTGTCTTCAAAATGAGCACTGTCAGACCTTCAAAATGAGCACAGACAGTGGGAGTTTTTGGTAGTCTTGAGTTTCATAGCCACTTATGGGAGGGTTTTCGTGATCCTGCCTCATCAGAGACTTTCCTTCTGCTCGTTCTCTATCTTTTCGTCCAGCATTTGGTCATTCCATTAGCTAACGATCATGCAGGAATAAACCGCAGCTTACAAAATTTGAATGCCTCCCTGATAGGAGCTGGACTCGAGGACCCATACGGTCCCTTCCAGTTCTAAGATTATATTAGTACCGGAAGATGGGGAAAGAAGGGAAATCAACCCCATCTACAAAGTTTTACTATGGGCAATGCCTTTACAGGATCACAGATATGTTGAAACAGAAGAAATGTGCCAGAGTTTTCCAGAATTCTTTGTCTGAAAAGTTGGAAGAATTGGCACGAAAGGTTTTAAACCCCAAATTTTATACCATCTTTTCCACATGGAGCGTTCCAACGACTGTGAAACTTTTCCTTGTTTGTAACTTCTTCTTTTTTTTAGCAAATCAAGCTTATATTTAGCATGGGGATTTTGTTTTTAGGGGTGGGTCACACCACCACTTTTCTCTGGCTCCAGTCTGCCCTTCTTTATTAAAAAGGGGTCAACCTGGATCTGCCATTTTGGTTTTCTACCAAATGGCTTGGCAGCCATTTTCTTATACCCACCCAACGGCTATTAGAATGGAGGGGAGCTGCTTCTTGCGGTTTCTATGTGGGCAGCTTTTCTTTCTCTTTATTGGTCATCTTCCTTCTCTCGCTTTGGGCTCCCTCTTCATCTCTCTCTCCCCCCTTGGCATCAGACAGAGGGCACGTGAGGACATTTCACAGTTCTCTTCTCCTGCATGAGGACATGATAAAAGGATGCACTTTATGTTAAGAGGGGGTTTCTTCCCCTTGGCACATTTCAATAAAGCAGACTCTGTGTGTGTGTGTGTGTAGAAGCTTTGTTAATCCTTAGGGCTGTTACGTAGGAAATCTGTTCTGTAACCTTTAGGTCTCCCATTGACCTTCCACGTCCTGTAGCTTTTTTCTGTCCCTTTTCTTTGTTTCTTGTTATGTGCCGTCCAATTGCTTCCGACTCATGGAAACGCTATAAATGAGTGATCCCCGAAATGTCTTGTCCTCAACTGCCCTGCTCAGCTCTTGCAAACCCAAGCCTGTGGATTCCTTTAGGGAGTCAGTCCATCTTGTATTTGGTCTTCCTCTTTTCCTGCCGCCTTCCACCTTTCCCAGTATTCTTGTCTTTTCCAGGGAATCCTGCCTTCTCACAATGTGCCCAAAGAAAGACAGCCTCAGTTTCAACATTTTAAATTCCCATGCACGATATATCCCATCTTTTCCAGCATTTGGGTGGGGGAAGCTATTTCTGAATAATTTTGACAGTGTGATTTTTACATCCCCTTCAACCAGGCAATGCTATTTCACCAAAAGATCATGTCCCTTCCTTTATATTTTTATTTATTTTGGATTTTTCTTTGTATGTTCCTGATGAACTAATCATTATGTTACCCCTCTCCTATAATGCACATGAGGAAGATCAGGGTATATGTGTAAAAAAATTAACATCGATTTGTTTTATTGACAATTTCCAAATGCATAAAAACATTCTACAGTATTCTAATCTACATGTATATAGGAAAAAACGTCAAATCCATGTTTATGTTTGAAGATAAAACAGAAAGATGGTGGCAGGGGGACAAGATCAGTAAGCATATAAAAGTAAATATATGCTTTTTGGAATATTTTAGCTGAGTTTAAAAACTGATTGATTAAAATGGATAATTTTTCCTCTCATACCTTCATATGTCACACTCACCTTGGGTGATCCTGAGAATTGTAGTCCAGATGAGTAACTTTTCTAAGCTGTGTTCCAAGTTAGTTAGTCATGTGCTGTCAAATAGGAACCAACTTATAGCGACTCTAAAATGGCTTTCAAGCTAAGTGAGATATTTAGGGAGTGGTTGTACCGGTTCCACAGCCCCAGTGATTTTCCATGGCTGAGCAAGGATTTGAACCCAGGCCTCCTGAGTCCTTCTCCGTCACTCTGTCTAGTACAGCAGGCTAGGTACCTGTGTTCCAAAGGCATCTGTTCTCCAAAGCAGCCCATGCAGTGTTTGTATCCAGGTCTCGGTTGCCTCAAAGAGGCTAACATTGCAAAGTGCTTATGGTAGTTCTTTCCTTTCCTTTTCTCAGGCAGCCTTGGATTTTGTGGTTGAAGAGGACTTGAAAGCCCACCTCACGTGCTGGTATATTCAGAAATACGTCAAGGAGAACCCACTGCCACAATACCTGGAGCGTTTGCAATCTTAATACCGGAAAAGGACAAGAATCTGGACTATTTAGATGCAAACGGACCTGAGACCCTTGAGGATCCAACACAACGTTTGCTTCTGTACTGTTTTGGGACGGACACCCGGACCAATGATGGCACATGCTCAGAGTTCTTATTTTTGTAAAGACAGATGTGCGACTTCTCAACCATCCTTCCATTGAACTCTTGCAATATTTTGGCAGACTTGGAATTTATTGTTTACAATGGCTTTCTCTTCTAAGGAAACGGGGGGTGTGTCTAAAACTGGGGCTTTTGCTCATTTTGTGAGCTTGTGACAATAGGAGTAGGGTGGGTAGGGGAGCAGGGGGTGGTGGAAAGAGACCCTCTTTCAATAGAGGTATATCAGTCAGAGTTCTTTTCTCCTTGGGTTCTGCCTTAAGGAGAGAAGTATTGGCTGACACTGTTTGGGACGGGCACCAGTTTAATTTGAATTCCCTGAGCAGAGTTGGGAAAAGTCTCAATGACGGTCAGTTGCTATCTCCCTAACCACATGTCTTCATGTGAGGACAGGACAGGAAGAACACAGGATATATCAAGAGGGTTCCACAGGCTGGACCAGGAAGAGAAGTGAGTTCCAGGCGGTAAATGCAATAAACATTTCACTCCAGAGGCAAGAAGACTGTTTCACCCAGATATGCCTCCGCTATGGACACGAGAGTTATGAATTGAGGGAGACCTTGTGGACCTCGTATCTCGTCCCTCACTCAACAAGGATATGAATTAGGTCATGGCAACCATCCCAGCACAGAGCTGTAGAGAGCAACGTTATGATCCGTTTGGAATGGAAGGCTTCAAAACTGTAGTACAAATTTCTAAGGAAACGAGCTGGTGTTCTCTTTTTCTAGTTTGATGCCATCGTCTCCACTCTCAGCAAAGGACACTTACCTGTCAGGTGGCAAAGAAAACAGGAAGTCTGAGAGCGAATGGGTTAGGGAGAAGGAAGGAAAGAAGGAAAAGGGGGAGGTAGAGAATATTGGATTGTCGGCATTTTAACCATCAGGTCTGTCCTGTTCGAGAGCCCCTTTTAAGGTCCCGCGCAAAGAGGAGCGAAGCGGAGTGAAGTAGTAGCAAGGGAATGACAAACTGCTTGCCAAGAAGGAGATTCGCCTTGCAGTTTTGAACCAAGTATGCAAACGGTATCACACATACAAATGCCAAGACTTGGCTGGTTCTCCATCCGGCTTCGTTCAAACTGAGTAGCATTTGTGTGAAGGGGGGGGGGGGGAATAGTTTCTCGTTTGGTGGTTGTTATGTGGTATTACTCCTCTATAATAGAGGCTCTACCATTTCCTCAGCCCTTCAATTGTCTGCCTTTCTTTCTGGTAATGCATTCCCCACCTAACGGGGCTTGGTTAACATATGTGCAGAAACTTAAGCTTGACTTAAGAGCAGGTCACACTAGGCCCTGGTTGCTAGCTGTGGGCTTCTCTCTCTGTTCTGGCTTTATGGAACCTGCTTCTTCCACCATCTCCCATTCAAGCCATTTCTTCACATACTTTGTTAGGAGGCTTTGCAGAATAAATGACAGCAAGTTAGGTTGAAATGACTCTATGAGGATAACACATGGGTTGCTAAATTACACTGCATTTTGTTTCTTTTGCCTGGACCCTAGGATGCTTTTTAAATGCCACAGGCCCAGCTTTTGGTATTTGTGAGGGAAATCCTCCTTAGTCTATCCACCGACAACCATCTCATAGTCGTGACTGCCAAGCCTTTTGACGGCCATTTTGGTAAGGCAGACATTCAAGGTGCTACTCATACCTAACTAGAGGCTGTTGGCATTTTGAAAATGGAGCGAAACCGTGAATGTTGATCTTTTGTCCTGCTATTTCTGTGTAGGCAGTATGGCTCTCAGAAATCAAGTGTGGCACTTCCTGCATGAGGAAATCGCAGCTGAATGCACAAGATGTTGGTGCACGGTTTGAACACATGGTTGGGTCCTTCCAGGGGGAGATCCGGAAATGGGAAAACAGCCAGAACCCCTCTGACAGAGATGCAGGCCATGGGATTCTGGGAGCGGTGGTCCAAAAGACTACAAAAGTTTCCCATCACCAGCAAGATCAGCACTGGACAGTCCTGCCTTAAAAACGAGCTCAGTATTTTAATAGTGCTGTAGCTTTCTTTATGAGGTGCTACAATTATCGTTTCAATCTCTGATCTGATGGAGATGTTTTTAACAATAATTCCAGATAAACTGCTGCATCCATCTCTTCCTCTTATTTTTCTGCATTCTAGATTTTATGTCACATAATAATGGCTTCCAGCTGAAGTCTAGTGTTTGGTGGTAACTTACCATTGCCACTGAAGGATCCATGAAATCAATAGCAGTAGAATGGAAATACCCTCCCCTCCTTCCTCCTTGTCTTTAAGTAGCTCATCTCTCAGCAAGACCTCTCTCTAGCAGCTTGCTGAGGCCAAAACCACTCTAAGGACGAATATACCAAGAGAATACATCATGGGAGCAGCACTTGGTACAGCAAAGGCTGGTAATTCTGATTTCATGGCTGTAACAAGTCCTCTCTTGCTTTTAAGCTGGAAGTTTAACAGCTATCCAAGGTACTGAACCCAGTTGGGGGATTTGGGTTCTGTTACTATCTGCTAGACAGACTGTGAGATGGTCATCACCAGCTTTGCATTTCTGATGTACTGAAGGCACAACATCCACGTTGAGCTACAAAGTTAGTTGGGCAACGACAAGGTAATTGTAAACGTCCAAAACCGATGGGAAGACCCACCCGTGGTGCTTCTCCTAGTGTTTTCCACTCAAGGTGGGATTCTTTTATTCCCTTCCCTTGACTCTTTTATAGTGGTAAATAAACGTGCCTTTCCTACTCAGGACCTCTTAAAATGACCTTTCTGTTGTTGTTTGTGTCTTATCCTTCCTTAGTTGCCATGTTATTAATGATCCCTGACCCTGTTGCATGGAATACAATAAAAAAGTGTGGCTAAAACCAAGTGGTGCTGACTTGTCTGCTGGCATTTGATTCAAAAAGAAATGGAGTTAAGGCAACAGGTATACCTCAGATCAATTAAATTTTATCTTTCCAATGTTAAAGGTGATGTTTTAAAGGCTGGAGGGCAGCGTTCTGAAGGTATATCTCATCCCATGGGCTGAAAATGGCTTTACAGAAATTGCTTTCCCATTGAATCCCACATACTGTAATTCAATGGAGACAGAGGGATATTTTGCTACAGACTCCCAACTCCAGCTCCTAGGATTGAGGTATCTTTAAGATCTTGCGTTTTTCCTAAACCTTAGTGTTGCAGCCTTTAAGAGTAAGACGAAAAGACAACATTAGTATAGCTCTTTCTGGCTCTTGTTTGTCTTTGATCGATGGTACTCAATGGAGAAAAAGGGACGTGGTGGCGCTGCGGGTTAAACCGCAGAAGCCTCCGTGCTGCAAGGTCGGAAGAGCAGCCGTCGTAAGATCGAATCCACGCGACGGAGTGAGCTCCCGTCGCTTGTCCCAGCTCCTGCCAACCTAGCAGTTCGAAAGCATGTAAAAATGTGAGTCAATAAATAGGTACCACCTCGGTGGGAAGGTCACGGCGTTCCGTGTCTAGTCGCGCTGGCCACGTGACCACGGAAACTGTCTTCGGACAAACGCTGGCTCTACGGCTTGGAAACAGGGATGAGCACCGCGCCCTAGAGTCGGACACGACTGGACTAAATGTCAAGGGGAACCTTTACCTTTACCTTACACAATGGAGAAGATCCCTATATAAAGTGACCTCAATGACCTTAAACTAAGGAGGTTGTAAAGGGAAGAATTAAAACGCTGCGGAAATAAATGGAAATTGCTGCAGAGCAGATGCCTTTGGGGGCGTTAAAGCTGCAAGTGTCAAGCTTATGACATATGCAAAAAATAAGCATTGAAAATAATTAAGATTTATCCTGCCACAACTCACGAAGAACTCGAAGACTTCTTGAAAAGAGTAGGGCAGTGGGCGTGGCCGTGTTCTGAAAGGC
Source organism: Intellagama lesueurii (assembly GCA_037013535.1). NCBI lineage: Eukaryota > Metazoa > Chordata > Lepidosauria > Squamata > Agamidae > Intellagama > Intellagama lesueurii. The sequence goes on along the minus strand of JBAJHW010000012.1, from coordinate 16,974,459 downwards.
GCGGGCGCTGATTGGCGAGCTCCCTTGGAGGGGGCGGAGCAAACCCAACCCCTCCCTTTACCCTCTGCGCCCGAGCGGGCGTCCGCCACCTCCTCCCAGCCCCCACGTGAGCGGCGAGAGGCGCCTCCAACCACCACTTGCCCCACCCAATGCCTTTCCCTCCCGGGAAGTGTAGTCCCTTCCCTCCTCTCCCTTCGCTCCCTCTCCCTCCCAAAGGACCCCATTTCCCAGGAGGCGCAGCGCGCCCGCGTGATAGACCGGATGAGAGGTGGAGCCCTCACCACCCAGCACCGCCCCTTTCGCAAAGCATTTCGGGGGTTGTGGTTCGAGCGCCCAGCGGGACGCTTTCCCGCCTTTCACCCCCCCTCCTCACACCCCTTTTTCCTTTTCCCTCACCTCTCCAGCGCAGGCCTCTCCCTTTCCCCCCTCACTCCTCCTTCCACGCCCCTGGGACTACATTTCCCGTCAGGCCTCGGGCGCGTCCCGCCAGTCTTTTTTCTCCCGCTTGTTCTTCTTCTTTTCTCCTCACTCCACCTTTCTTTGCTGAGCCTCCCCTCCCCCGCCGCTCCGCGCGCGCCCTTCCCTCCCTCCCTCCCCCCCCCCCCTCAACCGTACTTTTTGGCGGAGGCATTTGCGGCGGCGCGAGCCTCCCTCTTCCCTCACAGGCTCTCTCCCTCGCCCTCCGTGTCCAAGATGGCGGCGTGGGGAAGGAGGCGCGCGGGCCCCGGCAGCTCCAGCGGTGGGGCCTCCGCCGGCGCCCGGGAGAGGTGAGAGGGAGGCCTTGGCTGAGGGCTCCGCAGGGCCGCCGGACCGACGGCTTCCTTTCCCTTTTCTGAGGGAAGCGGGGCGACCCGCCTCTTCCCCCCCCCCCGACCTCGCTTTTGGGGCTAGGCCTCGGAGGCCCTGAGGGAGAAACAAAGCGTTTGTGTGTGTGGGGGGGGAGAGGACAAAGGGGGGAGCCCTCAAGGCGCTAGTCCTCAGTGGCCTTTCAGGTTGTGGGGAAGTGGTGAGGGAGAGGGGGACAATAAGAACAAGCCTTGAGGGGGAAATAGAGAGGGTGGAGGGTTTGGGCAGCAGGCCCCTGCGGGGGAGGGAGAAGGCAAGGCAGTGAGGGGAACTGAAGGGGTGGTTGGTGGTGTGCAAATGACGTGTTTGCTGCTTCCCCCCCCCCCCCCATATCATCAAGTTCCAGAAAGGACCTCGTTATTCTTTGCTAAGAAAAACCTTTGAAGGGGGGTGGGTGCAAATGGGTTTTGCCCAGGCTGGAAGGACAAGGGGAGTGAGGGCGGTGGGGGGGGGGAGTTTGCTGTCTTTAGCATTTCCGTGAAGTTGAGGACGTGGCATTGGGGGGGGGGGGGCGCGGACACAGAATGCTATTGAAATCCATGTCATTGCAAGAGCTGCATCAGGTAATGTCAAGAGCTGTGGAGGCCCACGAGGGAGTCGGGACAGGATGGGGTTTCGCGGTTGGAGGGGTCAGCAGGGAGGGGTCCTGGGCAGGAGGAGAAGGAATTAATTGGGGTAGTATGGGGAGGGGAGGGGAGTGAGGGATTGAGCCCAGAGGAGAGAAGTAAAGGAAGATAATGAAGGGGGAGGGCAGAAAAGGGATGCAAGGGAGGCTGGGGGTGTTCAAACAGTTGGCAATCGGGTGTCTGTGAGAGAGAGAAGGGCATAGGGCCAAATAGAACTTGCTATATAGGGCAACCGTGGGTCCGGAGGCTGTTGAAGTGGTTGCTCCAAAGGCATTTGCTTGTGGAGTTTGTGCCTTCCTGAATGGAGGGCAGAGTCCGGCTCTTGCCTCCATGGCACATGTTTTGGGTTCAGAGAGAAAACAGTGCAGTTTGGCCAAGTGTTGTGTGTGTGTGTGTGTGTGAGAGAGAGACAATCACCCCTGCTGCTGCAAGAAAGAGTGGCCCCGGGCAGTGGCAAGGAAGGGAAGGTCACTCCAGATTGGCCCTTGGCATGGAGGAGACTTTCACCCTTCCCAGATGTTAGGCCCAGAGTTGACAGAGTTTGGCTCAGCCTGGGGCTCAAAATGTCCTTGGATGCTCTTAAAAATCTATTTTTGAAGGCGGCAAATAGTCCCCCAAAGTCCTTTGAAAGTGACCTCTTGGTTGCACAGCTGTTAGTGCTGGTTGAGTGATTTGTGTTTTTTAGGGTGTTGATGCATTGTTCTGGATTTGGTGCACGTTGGGAGCTGGTGTTGAATTAATCCAGGGGCTGTTGTGGGCTTTGGCATTTTCCGTCCTCTGGCTGCTTGCTTTGCTTCTGTGGACAAAGGAACGAAGTGGTGGAACTCATCTTCAAAGTTCTGTGGCAGTATTTCAGCTGGCTCCATTTAAATATCTTAAAACCTTTGGAGGTCAAGTTCTGTAATTCAGGATTCCTTTGAGTTTTAAACTTTCTTCCATCTTCTTAAAGATTAGTCATTAGAACTTTTACCTGGCAGTTGCCATTTTTAACTTTTATTCTACTGCCCAATTACAGAGTTTCCAGTAAGCAACCCTGATTTTTATTGTGGTTCATTTCATTTCTAACTTTGAGGACAGAACAAGGAGTTCTTAAATATCTAGAATTAGGTCTTGAACACTGAAGAAAAGTGGCATTGTTTTGAAATATAGATTTGAAATCTTTGAAATAAACACTTTGAAGTGTATGTACAAATAGTTGCCTCTTGAGATAGAACAGTTGAAATGAGTTTTCGAGATCAAAATGAATTTAAAACTATCAAATCGCCATAAGAAGAATGTTACTCAGAGTAAGTGAAATATCTGAAAATGGTTCTGTGATCTTTTAAGGCATATGGAAAGCTAAACTGTTTTAAGAGGAAGAATGTGCAGATAGTTATGTGTTCAAGAGGCTTTTCCCCCCCCAGAACATTTAATTTTAGAAATTGATGCATCTGGCTGGTGTTTAAAATACTCAGTGTGGATAGAAAATGAAAGATACAGGTACCTAAATTGTGTAAATTGTTACAAATAATCATTGGATTGCATATCTTGGGTTTTGACTATGATTGGTTCTAAATCTGTAGTAGGCATGATTAAAGCAGATTGTTTGCCCAGGCATACCCTGTTTCCCCCAAAATAAGACCTAACCTGAAAATAAGCCCTAGTAGGATTTTTCAGGATGCTTGTAATATAAGCCCTACCCCAAAAATAAGCCCTAGTTAAGTGAAACCCCGCCCTCCACCATTGTGCAGCAACCAGAAGATGACATGACTGTATTTGAATAAATGTAGATTGTTGTAAAAAAATAAAACATCCCCTGAAAATAAGCCCTGCTTTTTTTTGGAGCAAAAATTAATATAAGACCCTGTCTTATTTTCGGGGAAACGGTAAATATTTAGAAAAACATGCCAGTGAATACTGATAATAGTTGGGCATTGTTTTCAGCAGTATTTACATGTAGCTAACATAGGAGCCATCCTGTGTTATTTATCATCAAGTCGCCTTTGATGTACGGCAACCCTATGAATGACTATCTCCAATATGACCTGGCCCCAATAGCCCTGCTCAGTTCTTGAAAACTCAAGCCTGTGGCTTCCTTTAGGGAGTCAATCCATCTTGAATTTGGTCTTCCTCTTTTCCAGCTGCCTTCCACCTTTCCCAGCATCATTGTCTTTTCCAGTCTTGCTTTCTCATGATGTGCCCAAAGTAGGACGGCCTCAGTGTCAACACCTTTGCCTCCAGAGATAGTTCAGGCTTTATTTCATCCAGGACCCACTTGTTTGTCTTTCTGGCAGCCCAGGGTATCCATGAAACTCTCCTCCAGCACCACATTTTGAATATGAATCAATGGTTTTCTGTCATCTTTTTTTACTGTCCACCTTCCATACCTGTACATGATGATCAGAACCTGGCCTTTATCTGCTTGTTCAGATGGTTGTCCCTGATTTATTCCACCAGATGAATTGATCAGTAAATGCATAGAATAAAGATTGACAGGTTTATTAACAGATTCATTGGCAGAATGAAGAAACTGGCATACCTGACAAATGGAAATTTGAGCGAACTATTAAAGGTATCCAGGTATTTGCATGTCCTTTTCCCTTCAGGGTGCTTTAGATTCCAGTCATGCACAGAATTATTTGGGAGTAAGCCTCAATGAATACAGTAGGACTTTTTTCCAAGAAAGCATGTGTAGGATTGTGTTTTAATGAAGCACACATGAAAACCTATCAGCCTTTTCCCCAGAGGGTCTTGTACTAAAATGCTACAGCTGAATGATGTTTTTGCAACCACAGTGATCATAACCTTGAAGAACAGAATGCTGTTTGCTCTTGCGGAGGAAGCACATTCTAGCTGCTGCAAGAAGGTACAGGAATATCCTTGCAACCGTTGGGTCTTGAAATCACCCCATCAGATCTGCATGTTTTGTCGGTAGTTTGAACAGCTTGTAGTTTTTATTGAATCAAACATTATGGGTGAAATCCTGTTCCATAGCTGTGAGTGCATATAATGCAAATCTGCAGAAGTGTTAGAGGAAGTCATGGCAGGATGGAAGTAATATCCATGAAATACTTCTGTAGATGTTCGATGCGACAGTTGCATTGTGAGCCATGTGATCTGTTGCACAATTGTGCAATGCTAGCTGCCTGGGTGTAAGGCCTGGCACACTTCCAGAGGTGTAAATTTACCTTACATCAACTTGAAGGGGATTTCAATCACTGTCTCTAAACGAGCTAATGTGTCGTTAGTAGTGTACATCCAAAGCCTAAACAGGTTTGGTGAGAAGTCTTAAATCTCAATTAAGCGGTGACATAATGGCAGTGAAGGTGGCTATGAGTTTTTTTAATCAAGAAAAGACCTGGTCCATTTCTTGGCTTTGACCATGAACTCACTAAATTGCACCTTATACCATGGTAGTAGGATACTAAGGATCTGCTTTATACAGTGTTGGAAGCTCGTCTATAGAGTGCATTTAGTTTATCTGAAACCATATATTCAGAAAAATAAAATGTCTGGCCAGAAGAAAAGGAAGGTGTTATTTATAAAAATGACAGTGAGGTGGGGCCTTCCACACGTATAATTTACTCTGAATAATCACCAAGATGCCATAGTCGTGGTGCCTATAGCCCTTTACTTGTGTGATACACCAATCATTCACTCATTAATTGTGAACCTTCAAGTTGGGTAAGCTTCACAATAGCCGTCTTTTATTTGGCTCTGGATGTAGGGCTTCTGCATGCTAAGTGAAATTTTACTGTGCCAGTTCACATTTATTGCTCTGTTCTTCACTCTGTTGTTTTCCCTTCATGTGCATGCGATTTCTCTCTCCCTCCGTCTTTCTTTGAGCATAGCTTTGCATGCCAGCGCTGATATTAATGGGCTGACAATGGCAGACTATGGCTCAATGGCTCTGGGAAAGTTTTTCTTGCTGCTCTCAGCACTGATCTTCTGTTCCCATGCTATTGTTGTAGTTCGGAGCTTTCTCAGAGAGTATTGTCAAGCCCATACTGGTTTGATGACAGTGAATTCCTCAGCCACAGCTAATGCTGAAACATTCTGTATGGAGCACAATAGGATTTGAGCCTGGTTTTTCAGACAGGGAACAGTCCATTTGTATGCGTGTTTGATTGGTTCAGGCAGTGCTGTCCCATCTAAAAAGGTTGGTTAAAACTCAGTCGTGAGTGAGACAAGGAGATGTAAACTGTCAGTGCTGTAGAACTGTTGGAATGTAATGGCATTCCAAAGTTCACGGAATTCCTCCGAAAAGCCTTTTTTTATATACTTGCACCATGTGACATTAACCTTGAAAGTCACCAGTAATAGCTTAGAAGGGAGTTTTCATCTCTTCTAAGAGCCACTGGAATCCATTGTTTTTTTGTTTTACTCTCGGTTGCTGTTCATTAGAATAAATCTGTCTTATTATCTAAATAGTGCATTGACAAAAAGTGGATCTAAACATCATTTAACAATGGTTGTATGTACCAAAGTATAATGATTGTATTTGTACAGAATGTGTATGCAGATATTAGTGTTTCTTGTTGTGCTCATGGTGGTGTCTTGACCTTGGAACACCCTTCCCGGAGATGTAATTGGCATCTTTAATTGTTTTAGGGGGGTCTTTGATAACTGTATTTTATTTTTCTTGAGCTATTAAGGGAATGTGATGTGATGTTTTTAAAATGCCCCCCCTCAATTAACACAACATGTGTTACTATGTGTTTTAATTTTACATTGTAAGCCACTTTGAACATATTTGATGGGGAAAAGGAGGTTAAAAAATAAAAATAGGATTAGGAACCAGATAGATTTCCTTCTGTGATGAGAAAGTATAAAATTCAAAGTAACCATTAAAAAGGCAGCCCTCAGAATTAGAAAAGAAGGCCAGCTTCACTATTTTCATTCTGTTTTTTAGATTTATTGCTGCTGCTTTTAATGTTTCTGTTTTTATTTTTGTTTTCTACTATATGTGTTGTTACTTGCCCAGAGTAGTGCCTCAAAGCTAATGGGAGAAGGATACAAATTGAATAAATAAACAATAAATAAATAAATAAATTCATTCCCTTTTACTGTTATGGAGCAAAATGGCTTCAGACCATTACCCTGTAGCTTCCAGCTGTGCTGATAAAAATTTGCCCTAGTCAGTTAATTAAACCTTTACAACTTCTGTGTGAGCATGCATATACATGTTCAAAGGTTGAAGAGAGGGGAAAATTCAGATTCTTCAGATGAGTCCATTTATAATTCACCAGGAATTATTCTAACTCAGTGTGTGTTTGTGCATTTGTGTGCGCACGCTTGGCACACTTGTGTGTATGCTAGCAAGTAAGGTTTGCAGTCTTGAGGCATGTAGTCTTAGCTGCTGCTGAGTATTCTCTTCCATCTCTAGCTAGGGGGATTGGGTTTGGGAAGAGGTAATGAAATTCCCCGAGTCAACAAGCTGGCGTGTATGTAGCTTTTTATGATCTTTGCTTGACACCTTGTCTTTGGATGATACGTGTCAGCATTAAGTTCTCTGGAAGCTGTGGACTGTTTGAGGAAGCCGCTGGCAAAAGTGGGGTTTTAAAATTGCCCAGGAGGATGTTGTAGGGAAGCGAATATCTTCTTGTGGGTTTCTCTTTACATTTCTTGAGATTTGCATCCTGCTGTGCTGAGAAGAGAGGGTTGGGTGTTTATTTTTGTTCTTGCCATTCTGCTAAAGTTCACACCCTTCCTCTCAGTGTTATTGAGCCATACATTATTCCAGATGGATTCTGAACATGAACACACATGCGCACACATTGTCCCAAGTACCGCCATTAGAAGGGTTTCTTCGGTCTCTGATTAGAGCGACAGCAGAATAGGTTTGCAATATCTCTGCATAAAAGATTTTTTTTTCGCAGTTGCTGCTTTGTTCAGTAAAAAACTCCTAAGTAAGGGTGGTGGGGGAGCCATTCTTTGCATCCTGAGATCTCTTTAAAAATACACATCCACACACACTTACTCCATTGTTTCCAGAGTCAAATAAACAACAGTGACCATCAGCTCTTGATATTGTGTCAAAATTGGCTGATAGCCACTTTGCAGTGAGTTTTCCTGGCTTCCCAGGACAGAAAGTGGGAAGTCCTTCAGATATCTCTGAACCATATTCATATTTCAGTCCTGTGTACGCTAATCACTTATTGTTCTCAAACCTGACCTGCTTGTGATGATGTCAGACATCTTTATCCTTGGCCTGAGGTCATCCAGAAATATATTTTGTGGCTAACAGGGTTCCCAACTTTGCCTCATCTTCTTCCCTGTTGGGATATAGTTGTTTAGATATTGCACGTGGGAATAAGTCTCACAGAAAATGTGTGTGGGTCCAAATGTCCACATGGACATGAAACCTGTTGGGGATATTGGGCTAGTCTCAGTCTCACAGGCTCACCCTGTTTTTAGCTTTAAATGTTGTCTTTTAATAATGTAAGCTGTTTTGGGTCCTTTTTAAGGAGAAAGGTGGGGTAAATATATTTTAAATAAATAAATAAAATTAATTGGCAAAAGTTGATGACAGGATAAAGAGGGTGGAGCCATGTACACAGCTTGAGTTTGTTGAAGGGAGGGTGGGAAATAGATGCAATTAATAATATGGAGCAGTAACTTGGAAATGACCTCTTCCCATAAACGTAGAGCAGTTGTACACCTAATTATATCTTGTATTTTGGGAATTGTATCTCATCACATAAAGTGTACATGTTTTAAACTCAATACAGTTCTTCTTTGGCCAACTGGTCTCTGATAGATTTTACTGTCAATTTCCTACCTATTAAACAAGTAGAATAATTGTTTTTTTAAAAATGAACCATATGCTAAGCAGAGTGTAGTGAGGGATTGCAACATTTGCAGCCATCTCTAATATACTAGTGAACAGACCACAAAGAACTCTCTGCCTGTAGACAGTCTTCCTTACTATGTCTTAAAAGCAAAGAGCCACAAAGTCCATAAAATAGTAAGTAATTGTGGAATTAAATAGGAAGGCACTGTTGATGTCAGATTTGGTGGGGAGAAAGTCTGAATTCCTTAGCGCCAGCATCATAAGAGAGACAGAACAATATTTTTGTTCCTGTCTCACAGGAGATGAGGATGATAAACATAATCTTCTTAGAACTGCAGAGCTGGAAGGGACCTTATGGATCATGAAGTCCAGCCTCTGTCAAGGAGACACAGTGGGGAATCGAGCTCCCAACCTCTGGCTCTGTAGCTAGATACTTAAACCACTGAGCTATCCAGCAGTTTTAATTGTGACTATAACAACAGTGGGTGTGGTAGTCCTAAGTAATGAGAGGTCATGTCATTCAAGTATTTCTCCTTCCTGCTTTTTTGTTTACCATTTGTGAATAATTAGATCACCTGTTTTTCCAGCTTTGCTAAACAACCCCCATTGTTTATTTATTTATTTTGCAACCTTGCTAATTTCCAGTGAGAATGTTGATTGCTCATGGTGTAAATTTTAAAAAGGTGATTTTTTTTGACAATTTAAATTTTTTAAAAAATCAATGTTTTTGATTTAAATAATGATTTAAATCAATTTGATTTTTTTAAAAAAAACATTGATTTCTAACCACCCTGTCTGCCACCCTTTCTACCCCATCCTGATTACATAGGTCCCTCCCGCAAACCTTTAAAAAACAAAAAAGAGTGAGATGAATGCAAAAGACTTACGGGTTTTGCAGAGAAGGTGAGCAGAGGGGATGGCCTGTTCACACAACCCCATAACTCTCTCTCTCCTTCTACCAGGGTCACCTTGTCGGCCACAGACTGTTACATTGTTCATGAAATCTACAATGGGGAGAACGCTCAGGACCAGTTTGAGTATGAGCTGGAACAAGCCTTGGAGGCCCAGTACAAATACATTGTGATTGAGCCGACGCGCATTGGAGATGAGACGGCCCGCTGGATCACCGTGGGGAACTGCCTGCACAAGACAACCGTGCTGGCGGGGACCGCCTGCCTCTTCAGCCCGCTGGCCCTTCCCGTAGATTATTCCCATTACATCTCCTTGCCGGCCGGTGTGCTGAGCATAGCCTGCTGCACCCTCTATGGGATCTCTTGGCAATTCGACCCCTGCTGCAAGTACCAAGTGGAGTATAATGCTTATAAACTTTCTCGTCTGCCCCTGCATACGCTCACCTCCTCCACGCCGGTAGTGCTGGTGAGGAAGGATGACCTGCACAGAAAGAGACTGCATAACACGATAGCACTCGCTGCCCTGGTGTACTGTGTAAAGAAGATTTATGAACTCTACGCTGTATGATTGCTGCAGGGGGGAATAAGGGGGGAAAGACCCCTGCAAAGACAAAAAGCATACTAAGACTCCCACAGTAACATTTAACTTTTTTCCTCTTGAAGTGGCAGTGCCTGGGAAGCAGTTTGGTTTTTCCAGATTTTTTTTTCTTTTTTTGTTATTTTTAAAATAAACACGGCATTGGTGCATCAAGGGTTTTTTTTTTTCTTTTTTGGCCCCGGGTTCTTTCTTACACCTCTGATATGGATCTGCAGTGAAATGGAAAGATGTGGGAGCTGAAATCAGGAATGGAATGTCAATGAAAGGCAATGAAAACAGGAGGGGGGAGGAAGTGTTAGCTCTCTCGCTCGCTCTCTCTCTTTTTTTTTTTTTTTTGAAGAAACTTTTAAGTATACTGTCTAATTGTATTCTACAGAACCAGCTCAAAAGTTATCACTGACCATTCATTAAAGGATGAGAATTTCACATTGTTTGCTTTATTTTTGGTTCCAGAGTGGCTGGTCAAGGACGAGGGATAATTTATGAGGAGGGCTGCAATTCTAACATCAGTTATAATTTTGAGAGGTATTGTAGTTAGAAAGACTGTCATGATATCCCACCTCCCTGAACAAGAGTAAAGGTGCATTGCCTTCTTTAATGTTGTGGATTCAATGCCCTTGTTTTTCCCCAAAGGTTTCCATTTTTCTATTGTTGTTTATACTTGAATGTAAGAAAATAAGCCATGCCCCTTTTGATGGAGTTTGCCAAGAGTTCAGTGATTGTTGAAATGGAGAAAAGTTTAAGAAAAATCGCAAGAGTTACATTGAGCAGTAGATGAATGGGCACATTGGTGTTGAGTGCTGCATAGGGGGTAAATGGCTCTTTACATGTTCTTGGACCACATCTCCTGCCAGCTCCCACCACTAGCTGTTCTATCAAGAGCTGGTGGGAGCTGCAGTGCAAAATCTGAAGAGCCACATGTTGTCTGTTCAGCCTGGTGGAATAATTCTCCATGGCATGTGAACGTGCTGGAATCAAATAGTTGTTACAATGAATTTGGCCGTCCTGTGAAAAATTCTTTCACGTGGCACTTTTCAGTATGTCCTGTAGCAGGTTAGGTTGCAGGTGCTATTTGTGAATAGAGTCCCAATTGTTTTCAGCTCTGAACACCCAAACCCAGTGAATCATGTGCCGTTTGAACGTTTCCAGACATCATCAGGGAGCTCTCTTCACTTTCCTCTGTTTTTCTACCACAGATGTTACAAGCAAGCAAATGAATCCCCCTGAAGTGCCACTGCTTGTCACTTCTTCCTTCCTTTTGTAACCTGTTTGGAGCTGGGAGCACTTTTATATTTTCTCAAGGAGAAAAAAAAAGTATAACCAATGTGAACCTAACTACAAAGTTTGGCTTGAGTTGTTCCTGTTATTCATGTGTGCTGATTTACCTGAACTGCTGCTGAGCTATCACTGCACAGAAAAGAAAAATCCATTCTTTAGTTCTCCCCTACCATTCTCACATCTACTACTCCTTATCTTGCATCCCATAGGTTGTGCCTTTCTCTCTTCTCATACTATGTAGAATGAATTGGGAGGTTGAGGCAGAGCTGCCTTTGAGATGCATTTATTTCTGGGTTACTATGTGCAGAAGTTGCCTTTCGCTTTTTATTTTTGTTTAATCACCCAGTTTTTAGCTGACAAACCTTAAAATAACAATAGCAAGCCCCCCCCCCCCCTTTTTGACAAGGCTCTTGCCTGTGATCTGGCTTTCTTCAGTGCAGGATTTGAACCCGAGGATGGAAATGTGTGATCTGAACTCTGCCTCTATACAGGTACGTTCCCTTGCTTAACATGGTAGCTGCAACCTGACCTTTGTGCTATGAAGAGAGTTGGCCTTGAAATGGCATCTCTCAAGGCCAGAGGCGGAACACAAGGCTATCTTTAGCCCCTGAAATGTTGTACAGCAGGCAGGGAGCTTGCTGTCAGTCCTGTTCAGTAGGTCAGTTTGACTTAAGGCTTGTCATCTGGTAGCTTTTTGGTGAGAAGGCTCCTGAAGCTATCAATCTAGGGACGCAGATTCCGTCGTCTTGTTCTCGTGCAGTAAATGGAAGACAAAATTATTATTCTCGTTGTGAGACAATGACGATTTGGGGCAGGGGTTGGTGCAGATTTGTGTGTGTGTGTGTGCAAAGCTTGAAACTATGGCGATTACTGCTGTTAAATGGATGTTTAAAGCATGTAAGTATTGGATAGTCTGTTTGCCACATTTGAGCAAAACAGACACATTAGGGCTAGCAGAAGGAAAGCACTGATGATATCACTCTCGTCCTGGAGGTGAGAACTCTTAGGGTTGTGGTAAATTCTTGGTAGGCCTTCCTTGTGCCGAGACATCGTGTCTGGCCAAGAAACGCAACATTGGTGAGAATTCTTTGCATCGCTACATCCCTGAAAAGACATTGTGCTGCTTTTCCTTCAATGGATTTTCCCTCCAAATTTTAATTTTATCTTTTTGTTGGCAGGAAGCAGCAGAAGGGAAACCAGGGATGGTTTCAAAAAAAAAATGTATCCCTCTCTCCTTCCTACGAGTGAGGCAGGCCAATTGCACAATAAAAACACTGTCTGAAAGCAGCCATCATATCGGCTGCATGAGTCTACTTGAGTACCACTGTAGGGCTGCAACAGACATTCCTATAGTATTCAGTGCAGCATTTCCCTCTATAATACCAAGGTGGAAAATGCAACAAAAGATATAGTCCAGGCATGATTAATGTTCACTTACATATACTCAATTTTTTTAAAAAAATGCACAGGTCTGCTATATATTGTCACAAGGAACTCCCAGTGCAGGAAAGCAGATGGTAAAAGGGTGATGACAAGGGACTGGGTCTTTGGTTTTACATGTGTTACTGATAGTACAGAAACTGCATTCAGAATATGACAAAATATGTTAGGAATGAATTATTGTATTGGTTATGGAAAATTCTGGTTTTGAAATAATTTTTGAAGCTGGTAGCAGAAATGGTATGGTATGTGACCGTTTGTGGAGAGTTGCCAAAATGGGATCAGCAGGGAAGGCTGCTCCTACTACCAAAGGGTGTGGTGTGCCCCTCTACAAAGCAGAGACGTTTAGGGCTAGTAACAACCATCAGGCAAGCTGGCATTCTTGCCTCCATAAGCACACGAAATGATGCCCCTTTAAGTTTCAGCACTGATGAAGAAATATTGCCACAAATGTCAACCTTTCTCTGTAGCAATTGAGACATAATCAATCCATGTGGCTGCCCATATTTATCATGTCAGACACAGCTTAATGTGGTAGTTCTTAACAGTTGCTGGGCTGGCTGATCCAGAGACTACTCTGGCCTAAACTGTAGTAAAAGTCTTCATAGTGGAGTTAGACTGGTAATCCTGTATGCTGCTAGCTGTGTCAAGAGATCCAAGCACAAGATCCTGGAATTCTTACCTTGCCCACTAAATCCAGGAAATTGTTGCATGAAGAGACAATACCTTTTTAAAATGTTATGGTGGCTACTTTAATCTGTTAAGTTCTGCCTTAAGTTAAGGAGGAACACAAGGCTCCTCGGGCTGTTCAAACAAGCACTGTGAAGTGGAGGAGGGGGTGACAGTCACAGTGAGGAGTGACCTGAAGGGGGTCCCTGGTTTCTAATTACTGGATAAAAATGTACTAAGTGCAACAAGGCAAAGCATGCATAACATGAACTGTTTTAATTTCAGCTGTTTGCCTGAACCTCCCTCTAATGTAAAGATCAGAGCTTTGGAGAAGCTGCATTTGGCCATACTGGCTGGAGAATTTGGGTAGTCAAAAAAATAATAATATAAAATGTTCTTTCTCTGGATAGATGCCATCTGCAAAGGCTTCTGTTTGTTCAGGAGAAACAATGGTAGAGACAGCAGGAATCCTGTACTTTCCACTCATTGCCAGGGCTAAATGCAGGCAATGAGAACAGCCAAGAAGTCGTTGAGAATACTGAGCTCTTACTAGCAAGCTGTCTGCTGCATCAGCCCCAACGTAAATGAGTGGGAGGTGAGCTATGAGGGCAGCTGTTGTTTATTTCAATGTGCAAACTGCCCTCTGGTCAAGATCTTTTCCTCCCAAGAGATAAAATCTTTCTTTTCTCCCCAGTGGCCAAGGCAACTTTCTTCTGTCATGTTCTTCAAGATGGCATGCTGTACAAGCTTGGATTCAACTGTTCACACAAAAGGGATATACAAGGTACACCACGTTCATGCCTCTCATGGACCCTTGACAGCTTGGTCTTGCAGTTAGCGATTTGACAGAGAGTCAAGCAGATTCCCTGTTGGGCTAAGAATCCTTGGCTTTCTTCTCCTTTCGGGCTCTACATGCCATCAAGGTGAAAAACAACCTGGGCCACAGCGCTCGGAGGTAGACCGCCAGGGAAGGCACAATGCCAGCCACCAGCACCTCCTTCTTCTTCTCCCCCACCGCGCTGAGAACCGCCTGAGCCACATCAGCAGCTGCCTTGCCTTTGCTGGTCGTCTTGTCCATCACTGAAATGAAGAAAAAGCACATGAATATCTCGAACCGCAAATAATACTTGGATGTAACAGGCCATAGATAGAAAATCTGTTTTCTTTGGAAGGTGGGTCCCAGAACACCCCAGCCTGCATGAAGTTGTCCCAAGAAAAGTCACTTCTGATCTCCACAACAGGCAACTGACTTGCCTCTCGCCCAGGGTCATGATCTTGGAATAGGCTGTCTCACTTTTAAAAATTCAGCCCACAGATTTCAGGGAAGGACAGGCAGGAGTCACCTTTGCTGTTCAGCAGGGACTGTCAAGCATCCCTGAAGCAATGAGAAACAAGCCCAAGAGATGAATTGGCTTCTGTAAGATTATTTCTGGACCTGTGTCAACAACCCGGGGAATTCTGTCTCTCTCTTCCTCTGCTCCCCCAATGGCAACTTTTCTGTCTCAGCAGAGATACTTGAATGACACAGGCAAAAGCAGTCCTCACCTCCATACTGGGATCCATCTGCTGTGATGGCATTCAGGGACAGGTTCGTCTGAATATAGCTAGGGCTCACAACAGTCACATCAATCCCATATTGCTCCACCTCTGCTCGCAGGCAGTCAAAAAAAGCTTGGGTAGCGTGCTTGGAAGCTGCATCTAGAAAACCCAACATGGACACAATCTCGGTCACTGCTCTCTAGGTCTCTGGCCAGACACGACCGTCTTTTCTCACACAGGGCATGCAACGCCCTCGTGGGTCATATATACCCAAGTGGCTGAGCTGGAGATTTTGCTTCAGCTCAAGGTCCAATGGGTTCTTTGTGGGACCACCACAAAGCGTAACAACAGCTGCCTGTGGTGGCTTTGCAAGCAAAGGATCATGGCAATTCCACCTTGTTCCCTTCTAACTAGAGATGGGCACGAATTTCGGTTTGGAACTTCATGCCAGTTCGTACGTGTGGCATGAACCTCTAGGGTGGCCCATCTCTATTTCTATTTCTCTGGAATCAAGGGAAGCTTAGCCTGTCCACCAAGAGGCCCTGCTGAGAAGTAGACAAGAGGGGGCTTTGACTGTGAAGTCCCCTCCTAAGGTAAGCCAGGCTGGCTCCCTGCTTGCTGAACTTGCAGCAGGTGGCCAACACTATTATTTTGTTTGGCCTGTAGAACAGGTTGTTAAAATTGTTTTTTTAAAACAGTTTTCAACCTGTTTTAGGAAGAACATTTTAACCTATATTATTGTACGTCCCTTTGGGAGCCACGGCGGGCAGAAAACTTTAAATAAATAAATAAATAAAACTTTAAATAAAATACTTTAAATAAATACTGCTACTCTAAAAGTGATCGGGTTGCTTGTGCAGTTGGCTGCAGAAGCTGCACACAGTTCCTTGAAGACGTGCAAGTCTCAACTGTGGGGATGATGGGAGAAGGAGATGCCCCAGTGCTTGCCCTTAACGCTAGTAATCTGTTTAAAGCACAGGAAGGAGGTTCTTGCATGTTGGCACTTCAGAACCAACAGCGTGCAGAAACTGCTGATGCTCAAAACCTCCTAAAGCTTGTGCCGGAAGGACTTACATGCAGACCGGAAAGGCAGGCCAAATTTCCCTTGAACGCTGCTAATCACAACAAGGTGCCCTTTCCTCCTCTTGATCATGGATGGCAGAAGCGCTAGAAAGAGAGAGAAGGGGGTGAGAGGTGAGAAGGAGGAAAATGCTATCTTAAGACATTGTCATGAGTAGACATGGGGATGAATAAAAAAACGGATTGCGATATGCGTCAGAAATCGCTGATTCGTTAAATGTTTGTCCCTTCATATTTGTGGGTTCCCGAGACCCCGACGAATATGAAGGGACGAATATTGCCCCATTTTTATTTGTCCCCCATATGAAGAGAGGGAAGGCTAGTCTTCCCTCTCTTCCTACAGATTTCCCATTCTGCCTACCGGCCCGCTGATCAGCTGGCCGATAGGCAGCCACCCACCCCTACAGCCTATCCCCCACCCCCTTCCTCTCCGTACCTTAAGGGAGTCCAGGCTGCCCTTTGCAAAGATGGAAGACATTACTAGGAGGTCTTCAGCTAAGCTCAGGAGGAGCGGGGAGGTCTAAAGGGGGTGGCAGTTGGACATCAGTATCCCTATTAATTGGGAAGTCCCAGTGCTTTGATCCTGTGAGAGCTGAATGCAGTTTAAGAACTTTTATGTACAAGCTCTGTGCTGTATCTAGCAGATGATGAGGTGGAGCTACTGGTGAGGAGCTGTGTGGTCCAGCTGCATTCCCTAGTGTCAAAATTGAACAAAATAAGATGTATTAAAACGTTTTACCTTTGGTCAAAGCCACTGGGCCAAAGTAGTTCGTTTCCATCACTTTCCGATCCACCTCCACTGCCGTGTCCACAATAGTTCCCCGGTAACTGATCCCAGCGTTGTTGATCAAGACGTCCACGTGAGTCACACACTTCAAAATCTCTTCAGCACCATGAACCACTGCTTTGATGTCTGAGAGATCAAAGATGACTGTGTGATGCTTATGGGGCTGTTAAGGCAGAAGAGGTGGAGGAACAGTTGTTAGTTGTATCTGATGGTTCAGCCACAGACTTACGCTTGCAGCCCTTTCCCCCCCTGTACAGTAGGACTGTGGTATCTGTGCGGTATCAGTTCCAAGCCCCCCTCCCTGCAGATGCCAAAAAACGTGGAAATCAGGAACACTATACACCCAACAGCATGCAGGACTACAACTCTCATAATCCCCCAGCTAATGGGAGACACAGTCTAGCAAGGTAACGATTCCAGACTCTTCTCCAATCATGCTAGAACTCAGAGACACAACACAGAATTGATAGGCAGCAGATTTGGCACAGGTCTCAAATGCATAATTGACTTTTGGAACACTCTTCCAGAAAGACTGATGCCAGCATAAGTGCTGGGCTAAAGCTTTAGCCTAGGGATTACAGACTGACCAGGTTGTGGCGTTTTGAGGCCATGGACATGGTTCTAAATCATTTTATACTATAATGCTGTCTGCATCCCAATGTGAGATAATAATATAATATTAATCTTAGAACGGCAGAGCTGGAAGAGACCCTATGGATCATGGGGCCCAGCCCCTCTCGAGGAGGCCCAGTAGGGGAATCGAACTTTCAACCTCTGGCTCTGCATTCAGAGATCAAAACCACTGAGTTCTCCAGCAGTTCATCTTTCAAAATAGCGTCCACAGAAACAGTTAAAATACATGAGCGGTAGAACTGGCTGCTGGCTTTTTATGGCATTAAAGACGACTAGTTTCAGGATGAGGGACTGGGTGGGCTTGGAGAAGATGCCCTCCGTGGGGCCCCTCCCCACTTTTGCCCCAAAGGCCTGCCTCTCCCTCTTGGCCCCAGGCAGCAGCAGCATCACCTCCTGGAAATGGTGGCTGCTGAGGGACAAGACAAGAGCGGCTTACGTTTTGGACGTGGCCGGTGGCGGCGGAGAGCTCTTGTAGAAGATCCTGCAGCCTCTCTCTGTTCCTGCCACACAGCACCAGTTTTGACCCAGCAGCATGGAAAGCTTTGGCACATTCTTGGTGGGAAATAAGCAGGAAAGAGAGAGAGAGAATTGAGAACACACCATATTGAAAGAAACCTGATCTCTCTGTCCCTTTGTAGATAGAGCAGCATTGGTTTTTGAGGACGATCTGCACCATTTGTGTAATGTCAGTTACAGTATATAAGGCATTGCAGAACTAGGCCTAAATCCAGCTCTTTGTCCCAACTATAACAGACCGGCTGAATCAATGATCAGGCGGTGAATCAATGCTTACATAAATCCTACTGAATCCATCCGTCTGCTTTAGCAGGGATTACCAACTGGATTCAGGCTGTGGAGTCTGTTTCGTTTATTTACGACATACACAACCTGCCTTCCTACTATAAATAGCACTCAAGGAGGCTAATGCTAGAATAAAAGACACACTGTAAAAGACGGAACTCAAACATAAATGCAAACTGGTTGAAAACACAGCAATAAAAGAGAAATAAACAGCAGCCTCCAGTTAACATCTCTTTCTGCTAGCACTCTAAAACAGCCATTCTCAATAGAGCAGGGGGGCCTGGCCCATTTGAAGGGGGCCACAGGCTGGAAACAATTCTTCACACACCACCCTGTGAGGTTCCTTATGCAATGAATACGATCCTGATTCGGCCTACATTTCTTTCATACTGTGTTTATGGTTGCGACCAAAAAAATGTTGAGAATGGCTGGTCTAAAAGCCCAAAGGCTTGTCTGAATAAAACTGTATTTGCCTGCTAGTGGAAGGAGAAGAGGGTGGGTGGGTGAGTGAGTTCAGCCTGGGAACAGCCACCAAGGAAGCCTTCTACAGAGTTTCTTCAAACTTGGCAGAGAAACTTCTGAGACTTGGTTTTAATTTCTACATTAAGAAATGTTTCCTTTCCCCTGGGCAGCTTTCCATGTTTTGTAGACAGAAAACAACTCTGTCGTCCTTACTTTCAAGGAAAGCTTTTTAAAAAGATGGGCAAGTACTTTTTCCTCTACGATATACTCTGTGGTTCGGTTTTTTCCTACCAGGACAAGTTGTGTTACTCCACACCCATGGGATTGGTAGATCACACAGCAGCCCCTTCTCTCTCTCTGGTAACCAAAGAACGCTTTGTGGGCCTTATAGGCTGGGCTGCCATGCTCAAGCAGGTGTGTCACTGGGAATAAATAGCACGGAGAGAAAAGAGATGGCATGAATTTAGCTTCTGTGTCTCAAGCCACAAAACGTCTAGATCCAATGGGTTATGTTTGGAAAGACAAGCCACCGAGGCTGAAAGGATTACTTTGGGTCTGATCCGAAGAACAAAATAAGGATTCCCCCACCACAAAGGGAGATAGCTGAACATTTTTGCCCTTACCCTGAACGCCCAGTTCCATCGACACCATCCCTCCCCTCTGCAATGCGAAGTTTCTCTGAACCCACCTTTTCCTAGTCCAGAGGTTGCTCCCGTGATCACCACCACGGCATCCTTGAGGTAGGCTCTCGCCCGCATCCGCCGGAGTAGCCGGAAGAGGCCAAAGACCCCCAGGCTGCCAAAGAGCAGCGGAAGGGCAACAGTAGAGGTGATATCCATCAGTTTTTCCTTATGGCCGTTCCTCCTAGATTTACAAGAAACGAAAAAGGCAGGGATAGGTTAGATGGGCAGCCGCAAATCTCCTACTTCATCGCTTTTCACATGCAACAGAATCAACCCAGTTTAGCTTTCTTGAGACGTTATTTTGCAACATTCTGCACAGTTAATAAATGAGGGTCAAGGAAACAGCTGGCCAAATGGCCTTTAGATCTCTTTTGCTGCCATCCACCCACTCCTTAAATCACAAGCACCCCAAGCAGAAAACGACTACGGCCACAAGGAACCCAACCGTTCTATTAGGGAAGCCAATATTCAGATGCAGAGCCATGCATTAGATCAGGCTAAACCAGGATTGCTTTGGGGCACCCAGTAAACAGATTCTAACCCACCCCGTGTGCTGTCAGCATGCCAAAAATAACAAAACGCAGTTGCAGGGACAGACAGACAGACAGGTACACGTGACTATTTGGTGGGTGATTATCTCTGATAGACTTTGGTGCAAGGCCACCCTTACAAACATGCCTGGTTGTTAAGATCTTAGGCCAAGGCTCTGGAGTGAAAAGGCAGTGACTGGAGGTGGGGAACGTTGCCTTCTCTGTGCTGGCACCCAGGCTTTGGAAGGTAAAGGTTCCCCTTGACAAATGTCCAGTCGTGTCCGACTCTAGGGCACGGTGCTCATCCCCGTCTCCAAGCCGTACAGCCAGCGTTTGTCCGAAGACAGTTTCCGTGGTCACGTGGCCAGCGCGACTAGACATGGAACGCTGTGACCTTCCTACCGAGGTGGTACCTATTTATCTACTTGCATTTTTACATGCTTTCGAACGGCTAGGTTGGCAGGAGCTGGGACAAGTGACGGGAGCTCACTCCGTTGCGTGGATTCGATCTTACGACGGCTGGTCTTCCGACCTTGCAGCACGGAGGCTTCTGCGGTTTAACCAGCAGTGCCACCACGTCCCTTCAGGCTTTGGAAGTCCTTCTTAAAACATAATTATGTGGAGTTTGCATTTGAAGACCAAGAGAAAACTCTTTTTTTTTCCTGAGGATCTGTTGTTTTCTGTGTTGTTTTAAGTTGTTCTTTGGCTATTATACCGAGCTGGCAGTTTGCTTATTTTTTACTGTAAGTCAAGAGGAGGGACCTTTTTGAGCCTCAGGTCTGAATTCAGTTTCAGAGAAAATCTTGGAGGCCACATTCATGTTTCGAGCGGCACCCAAGGCAAAAGGACAGGACCCAAGTACCCACATATATTTCAACCTGCATTTCTTATTCCTAGCCCCCCCCCCCCCAAGCATGGAGAAAAACACAGCAATGTTTTAGAAGGAGAGGGAAGCTCCATATAAAAGCCAAGAAATGCCATTGACTCTGCAAGGTGTGCAAATCAGTCAAGGCTTACTTGTGCAAGCAGGCTTATTTTGCCCTGGATCCCACTTATACAAGAGGAGCGGACAGAACTCTTGCTCCTGTAAGCCATCATCTTGATCCTCCCTGGCTTCTGAAATTTCAGAATGCATTGCTCAAACATGTTCAGGTCTACAGGCTTGTTTATGTGTTTGTTTGTTTAGAGGGGGTGCAGGTAGGGAGAGAAAGGAAGTGAAGGTTCCCAAAGCATTGAATTGCCTGCCTCCAAGGGTGCAAGTCAGCACCTGTGTTATGATCGCAGCTCTGGGCAAGATGACGAAGAGCATGGCACACTGAGCCGTCGGTCTAACCTGCTGTATCATGCTTGTATCTTGTAGAAACCAAGACTCCACGGTGCAGCTTTTGCTTTGCACATGCTGACGTGTCAGAAAATCTCCACTCCAGGAGATTTTTCTCTGTCTGAGATCCTGGAGAAGGTGAGCCGGTTCGAAGAGACAAGAACAGGCCTCACTCACTGCCCAAGCCCAGTGTAAGGGCCACAGGACAATGCCCTGTACGGAGTCACACAACTCAGCCCGTGGGACTGCCCTGCTTGAGCTCCTGGTGATGTCACTGACCAGACACAGCTCTCCAGGGTTCCAAAGTATGACGGCACCCTGAAGCAACACACACTTCGATACCTCTCCGCCACCACTTCTACAGCAATCTCAAGCTTCCGGTTTGTTCTAGCACTAAATGTTGACATCTAAAAGGAAGATGCGTCCTGATGATCTCCCTCTCCCAGATCATCAGGACGCAAGGTTATTTTGGTGTAAAAAGGTTCACCAGAGGGTGGGGCACCTTATCACACATTTGTATCCAGAGGGGCAACCTAGGTCAAAGGCCACAGTTGCTCATCCCTGGCCTGCCGTATTCGGAATAGCTGGTACTGAAACAGCAGGTAGGTACCAGATAGGACAGCTGCTCTTTGAAAAACAGCAGAATCACCCAAGCGCTACAGGCACCTGAAAACAACAGTAGGAAATGGCCTCTGAGGGCTAACTATACATCACATAAGGTGTGTTTGGAGGCTCTACATAAAAGCTGAATAATCACGTCAGGAGGGTTGGCAACTAACTTTGGGAGGGGGGGCTGAAGAAAACCGGGGTGGGGGTGGCGGCTGAAAGCCTGGGGAGGTCACCTGCTGCTCCAGCATTCCCTGTTGCCCCTCCCTCCCTTAAGAGGGAAGGAACTCAACCACTTGCTTGTTGGTTCAGTTTTCCAGCCAAAACTCAATGTTTTTATAATCAGCATCAGCATCTTAGAACTGCAAAGCTGGAAGGGATACTATGGATCATGGGAGTTCAGCCTCTGTCAAGGAGGTACAGTGGGGGATCAAACTGTCAACCTCTGGCTCCGCAGTCAGCCAGAGACCTAAACCATTGAGCTACCCAGCAGTTCTTGGCTCAACAGACTTAATCTGTATTGGCTGGGATTTTCTTTGGCGGAGGTATATTATCCTCTTCCATTCTTTGTACAAAAACATGTTGGGGGCTACTTTGATGACCCTTTGGGCGTACCATTCCCTCTCTCTTACTCTTCCCACTCTGCGTCTTGTTCTGACACTATAGACTTCCCGAGTTTGCTATTAAGGGAGCAGAGGTCAAGACAGAACAATCCCAAAATTAGATTTAATGGTGAATAGTAAACTCCATTTCACCCGAATATCAACTTGTGCATATTTAAGGGTATCACAAATATGAGACAAACTCCGATCAAAGCAGAGGTCAGCCACATATGACAGATAAGACAGGGTGGGGGATGGAGAGAGCGGCAAACCACCTTGAGAACAACTGTGTGCCGGTGAGACAAGTCTCTGGATCCACAGTCAGAGAGAGCACCTTACCATACTCTGGAACTCTTGACTCTGGAGAAAGGTTTGGCCCACCTATACATGGTGCCAGGTTAAGGAATTCCATTCCGCCGGTTTAGACACTTACGTTCTCTATGGGGAGAGTGGTCAATCAGCAACAGAAACTCAGAACACCAGCGGAAACCTTAAACATTGTTTGTGGGAAGACCCTAGTAGTTGCAGGCCGTGGGACTTTTCTGATACCGCCATTCATAAAATAAACTACTTCCATTTCACACTGTGTTGAACACTGGATTACTCGGATGGCTTGGCAAATGAACCGTGCTTGGTTTTCTGCATTTCTGGTTTATGCGAGGAAATCAAATGAGTTGCTTGCAATAGCGGAGAGCAAACGAGAAAATAGAGTTTGATTGATTAATTACCAGGCACCAAGGAAAGGCCAAGTATTGGTACCTTCCAAAATGAAGCACTTTTAAAGCCCACTGATTTCGAGAACATGTTCTGCATTCCCAAGACACCAGTGGCCTCTAAATGCTTTTATCTCTCAGGCCCTGGTACCGATGTCCTTCAGCCCTGGCCTGGGGAACCTGCCCCTCCAGTTGTAATTGCACTTCGGTTCCCATCAACCTCTGACTGATGGTAAGGGATGATGGGATTGGTAGCTCATCAAAAAGGATTTCAACACAGCCAAAAAGTGATTCAAAGAGAAGGGAGACCAAGGCACAAATTCTGGCTACTTGCAAACAGTTAAAAGCATACTGAAAGTCAAAGTGATGGGAGCCCCGTGTCTCGGAAGAGCGGGTCTCTTACAGCAGCTCACTCTGGGTACCTTCACCCTAGTGAGGAGCCTGGGGTTTCATAGCAGTACTAGAATGTTACAAGCTTGGGCACTTCAGTTTTGTCATTTGCAATATGGAGACTGTCCATACTGGCCTACCTGATAAAAACCATTGTGACGGTTCTAGAGCAATGGGTCCCAAGCTTGGGTCCCAAGATGTTCTTGGATTGAACCTCCCAGAAGCCTTCACCACTAATGGTTCTGGTCAGGATTTCTGGGAGCTGCAGTTCAAGAACACCTGTGGACCCAAGATTGGAAAGCACTGCAAGAGAACGTGAGTGTTCAGAGCTTAACCAGTAAAAATGTACAGGATGCGTGTTAGCTATATATTATTATTAATGCCTAGATACAGACCTAGAACATAACTCTGTCCCATAGTGAGATATTGGTGTTCACCCTCGCAATGGAGATGGCATCAACTCATGACTTAGGCTCCTAAGCACTGGACCAGTGACACTGACGCAAGCCTTTGCTGTGTGTTTTAAAGTTGCCCAAGCTGTAAATTATTTGTATGCGGTGGTGAGAGAGCAGAGAAAATGATTTTAATTCAACGCCCTCAAAACTGCCTCTTTGCTTACATGGTCTCAGGTGGTTTGGAAGCAGCACAGAGCATAGATTTGAATGGGCAAGATACTATATCCCACCACTGCACTTGTCTTCCTGACATTTTAAACTGGCTAATTACGTGGCTGAATATGGCCAGGACTATTCATGGAACACACCTCCGTCTTGGTTTACATGCATCTAAGTTAGCTCACGTCTGCACGTGTGAATTGTATGCCTTTTCTTCCTAAGGTATTGAGATAGAGGTACAAGGCTGAAGACAATTCCTTTTGCAAAAGGAACAGTAACAGTTAATAAATAAAAGGAAGGGGGGGGGGGAAGCAACACTTATTCTGCTAATTCCAACCTGCTTAAGCTGATCTTCTCAGGTAGTGAAGCTGAACCATGAACTGAATGCACTGAATTTATATCTAAAGCAGCCCCGGCTACAATCGGATGTTCAAGGTTTATGCATTAAGATTGCCTCTCTGTTCTCCATTTTGGAACAATCAGATATAGTATTGATGATACTGAGACATCCAAAGGCAATCGTATTTTTTTAAAAAATGGAAGCAAGGAGAGGCAGATATCAGAGAGCTTAGAGGCACCATCAGAAAAAAGAAATACCAGAAGCCTAAACCCACTCGCCTTTCTCCATTCGTGTAAAAATAGCGCAAGGCCTTGTCAGGTCACCCCCACCCCCGTAGCGTGAAGCTCGTGCGAGATCATACCTTTCTGAGAAGAACTGCCTTTGCTGCAGCATGTGGTACACTGGTATCAGTCTCCGATGTGTAGACAGAGGGCTGGCCCATTTAAAGAGGGAGACAACCAGCTGCTAAGCTGCCACTTTCAGTCCGACAGCGGCACAAGCGGGGAAGGCTGGCCTCCGAGGAGCAGCCTTGGGAACACTCTGTAGCATTCCAACAGAATGAGAGGAGAACTGGGAGGAGGACTCCCGAGGCCTGCCTTTCTGCCTGTGTCCCCCTCTGCCTAGGCTGTGCCTGTCCAAGGCAGAACCATTCTGGAATGAAGCAAATGCCATTAACCAAAAGCCAAAAAGCAGAGTGGGTTGCTAGTTGTGAGCGGCTGCCACTTGTTCTTATGCCACGTCTACCTCCTGTCCTGCCCCTGCTGCAGTGAACAGATAAAACGGCCCAGGACCAAGTCGGGCTGTTTGTCCATCTGTTCCCAGGACCGTCTACTCATTCAGCAGCTCTCGTTCACAGCGTCTTCCTGCATGGACCACCTGAGATCCTCTTTACCCAGAGACAGGGTGGATTTGATTTAAATCACGATTTAAATCACTCGTCAGTAATGCTTGATTTAATCATTATTTTTTAAATGTAAAGACTCATTCTTGCTGGTAGTTATAATCTTTAATATTTGCAACCAGATGAAGATTTCATATTTAGAATAATAACTTGTCAGATGAGTAAATCAGCTACATCAGAGCAGATTTTAGTTTAATAGGTTTATCACACATATTTGGAGAACTACTTAAATTGTTTTATTTAACTAAAACAATAACATTATATAGCATAAATATTCTTGTATTTGCTTAAACATCACTGTGTTCATTGTTAGTACATAGATTTGTAGAACAACAATGGGAATAAGGTCTTTTCCTGAACTTTGTTCATTTTATACTTTTTCATTTGCTGTGAAAAAGTGCATGTTATCTCAGCTTGGATAACTTGGATTAATTGAATTAGTTTACCAAAAATGTGAATACTGCATGAATACTGTATACCGCTTCATGCTACATAACTAAATTCTATTTCATGCTGAATAACCTTTGAACTATAATGTATCTTAAATAGAAAACTCTCTTTAGATAGATTTTTTTCTCCAAAAGTATTTGACTAAAATAAATTTGATTTAAATTTTAAAAATCCAATTTAAATTTAAAAAATCCAATTTCTTCAAATTTTTTTAAATCAATGATTTTAAACCACCCTGCCCAGAGATGCCAGGTGCTCAGCTCTACCTGTGTTCTACCGCTGAAACCTGAGTCCTCTTGCCGAATACAACAACAACCTGTAGGAGAAAACAACCCCTCCCCAGATGAACAGGGGTCCTTTTCGAAGGATTTTGAGGCAGTTCTTATTACTCATTGGCCATCAGGTAAACAGTTATTTACAGGCCCATGATATACAAACGAAACCACATACTCAATCTCGGGATGAACTTGGATTGCATTGCATAAGAATATAGCACTTTTACATAGAAAAAAGTCCTTCCCGTCGTCTTTTACATCGCTACAGATGGCTCAGTTCCCATTTGTGGCCATCACTGGCAGAACTCCCATTAATCTGTGCAGAGTCGGACTGTACTAATAGGTGCTTAAAGCTTCAAAACTGCTGCAGCTACAATCTTCCAGATGGACGTTCTGCTCTTGCTTGGCAGGCTAAATTTAGCTCTACGCTTGACCTGTTGGTCAGGTTCTGTTCTGAAGCATGTCCCTCCATCCTTCCCTGCAAAGACCTGTGGTTGGGGGGGAAGGAGTCACACAAGGCAAACAACATGGTACTGGAATTAGAACCACAGAGCTGCAGCTACAGTATCCTGGTAGACTTAATTAGCCAAACTCTGACCAATACAGGAACTTTAGAGCTACAGCACGTCCAACACCCGCCCAGCCTCTGCCTGAAGCTCCCCACTGAAGGAGAGCCTAATCAACATCTCTGGTTCGACCATGCAGCTGGTCTTATCATCAAGGCATATCTCCTAATGCTCTTTCTAAACCTACCCCACTGTAATTTAAAGCCATGAAACCTAGACTTTTCAGCATGCAGAGAACAAAATCTTTGTCCCCTTGCAGGCAAGAACCTTCAGGTATATCAGGAGGGTTAAAATGTCCGTCCTGTTTTCTCCAGGCTGAACACTCTCAGTTACTCTGCTACAGAGAAGTCCTTGCACATTCTTTAACTATTCCTCTCTTAACTAATTGAATTTTTGTGACAGTGACATGTAAGCCACCTGCTCATCTTCCACGCTGCTAGTTCTCCACAGCAATACATTTGGAGAAAGTGTTCTTGACTAACTCTTCATCCTCCATTGTCTGAGCTTACATGGCCAATAAAACCCAACATTTATTTCCCAAACACCCTTTCAAGCACCTGCAGAACTGTGCCACTTTTATATAACATGTGCCAACATGTTATATAACATGAGTTATGCAGTGGATGATTCAATGTGTCAAGACATAACAAGCACCTACTTGTAAAACAGGAAAAACAGACAATGGATAAATTCCCAAACTGGATCATTCTTAAACTCATTTTTTCCCCATAGATGTCTAACCCACACCTTCAGGAGAGGTAACATACCAATTAAAGCAATGTAAAAACAAGTTCAGGGCCGCATAGCCGGTTTCATTAAATAAGCATAACCTATATGACTTGGCATCCAATTTCAGAATCAAGAGATATTTATGTAGAAAATGGTTCTTTAACTTTATAGTCCTATACATGTTACAGTTTGGGAGCCAGCTCTGTTGGACCTCAAGAGATTTCTGGTCAACATAGTTAAGAGCAGGCTAAAAAAATGATGAGAGGAAGCATATTTTCTAGAAAGTTATAGCCTACTAAGCTGAGTAGGGCAGTGGTGGGGGAACCTGGTACCTTCCAGATGTTGCTGGAGGGCAACACCTGGAGGGTAACAGGTTCCTCACCCCTGGCTCAGGATGTATCTTTGAATAAATGTGATTAGAATAGAACCAGGAAAATCCTCTATTATTAACAATAAACCTAATTTTGTGTCTGTGCATCTCTGTGTATGTACTAGACCGTTGCAATCCCATATCCATTTACATGGAATTAAGCCCCACCGAAAAGTCTGACTTCAGAGTTGAAATGTCTAGAACTACACCACACCATCACAGTGGGGAAAAATAATTGGAAAACACGCCGGTGGCTGCTGGAATAGCTCATATATAACACGGGCAGGTGATATGGAAACCACACATCTTCCCCAGAAATCATCCTCCCCAACTTCTCCTTAAATAGGGTCACAGCCCTTCTCCCCACAAAGGTCCCAGGCATTTCCTGTCCCCAGACATTTTTTTAAACCAACTCCTCTCCCTTCTAGATTTGGTGAAAAGCTGTATTTTCCACTCTTGTGTTACTGGCTGGGATGGCGAGCTGACTAGCCACTTCTCCGGTATCAACGTATAATCAGGCCACCCAGAACCCGCAGGAACCTCCTCACTCAACTTCACCTTATATGACCTGCTTTCCCTTTTCCATTCATTTTTATCCTACTCTTCCCAACTGCTGGCTGAGGCGTCTGAAAAGCACACCCTCCCTCCACAAGCCTTTTGCAGACCATCTCAGAAAGCTCACCGGGCCCCAAGCAACGGCCATGAACCTTTGGGACTCTAATAAAAAGTCATAATAATTTTCTGAACTACCCACAAGAACTTGGGCCACAGCCTGAGGAGGAGGGCAAGGCATTGCAAGCCCGATGTCGGTTGTTTGCTTGATTTTTTAAGCGGTCTAAGAAAGGTGTCGCCTGCTCCTGCATTCCTCTAGAAAGTTTATTTATTCACCTACTTAATTTATTTACACCCCACCTTTCCTCCCAAAGAGGAACACAAGCCAACGTTCAACCATTGGGGAGTGAGTGAGAAATAAGGGGGGATACAGGTATAACGAGTTCAGGGCAGCTGTCTGGGCTGCTTCTCTGCTGCCTTATTTCCCACAACAACCCGATGAGGCAGGATAGATAAGAGGGGATCTGAACCCCAGACCCAGGGACTGGCTCTAACCACTACACCCCACTGCCCCTGAATTCCCGGGGCCAGCCTTTTCCCTCCCTCCCTCCTTTTCCCTGGCCCAGCGGGCGTAACAGAACCGAGGTACGGACCCCTATTCGACCCTTCTTCCCCCCCCCTCCACACCACATAGCCCAAGGACTACCTGGTAACCACGGTCACCATGACCACGCACCCGGAAGCAAGGGCACGGTTCCTTTTTTTTCCCTACCGCCCCCTCCCCGCTGGCCCAATCAAAACAGACCTTTTCCTCTTAGGCGGAGCTATTAGGGGAGCCGCCAATAGGAAGCAAGCGCCGACCGAAGACACGAAGAGCAACGGACCAATTGAGGATCGGTCCGCCAATATTTAGCTTCCCCCTCCCCGCAAACCTAGGTTGTTGGTATAAAGTTCCGCCTTTATAACAGATCAGTTAATTAAAGCAGGAGCCCAAACACAACATAATCATGCTTTCTTTCTTTCTTTCTTTCCTTCCTTCCTATCTATCTATCTATCTATCGATCGATCGATCGATCGATCGATGATGAGGGAGACATTCAGTGGAGGGGTCCCTGGGCTTATAAAATCCTTAAATGGTTTTCCTTACTGGAGGGGACCAGATTAACACTGAGCTATTCTTCTCCTTGGAATAACATTCGGATACTGGATATAATCTCAAATATTCAATACAAAAAAAATCAAGCAGATAGCTAGTTTTCACAGCTTCACATTTGTTATCAGCCTCATCTCATGGGGAGGATGCAGTCATCAGCACAATTATCTTTATCTGGTGATTGTGGCTTTCTACTTCCTCCATGGGCTTCAAGGCAATATGAATTTCAGCATATCTCATCCTACTAAACCAGCATCACCTGGAGAACTCCATATCTGTAGCAGGAATTTGAACCTGGACTTTAAAGTCGTCAGAAGCTTTCATCAAGCTAGTAAAAACAAAAAAGAAGGAAGGAGGATGAAGGAAAAGCATGTGCGGAGCAAGGAGAGAAATGTCTCAAGTCTGCCACTTGCCAGACTTCTAGAATAGTCTGCAGGTAGCCCATCCTTGATGCAAAGGGTTTAAATATAGAAACATGGTAGTCATGGAATTTTAGCCTCTTCAGGAAAAAGTTGTTTTAGAAAGTTGCAGCAACAAAGGTAGCCATGTCCGTCTGTTTTAGCATTTGTAAGAAGAAAAAACTCAAAAAAGTTGGCAACTGCAGGCATGATTCACTTCCTCTTGTTTATTATCAGATGCTCGTTTTTGGGTTACTTTCTCTTGGGTTTCAGCTTCACCTGCCCCCCCTCCCCCAGCATTTTAGATATATGATGCTTTTCTGTGACATCACAGCTGTGGAGTCTGGCCCTGCCCTGCCCTCCTCTGCTGACAACAGTTACTGTTGTGCATCACATTGCGATTTGGATTCCGTGATGGCACCACACATCTGTGAAGCATGTCATTGTATTTTGTTGCTCATTTGCACTGTGTGTAGAAACTCCACCTTCTTACAAGCTTACTATCTGCCAGCGATGGCCATCGTGACCTCAGATCTGGAAGTGACACATTACCCCTGCCTGCTACAAATGTTTTGCGAGAGCAGAGTAAACATGCTCCTGGATAAGAATGCCTAGGATTGTAGGGATAACACCTGAACCTTTGAAAGCAATACAGTAGATGTTACATGGCGCTTGTAAGTTACGTCAGTTGTGGCAACAAGGCTGACGAGCCAATCAGAGGACCGGTTATCCTATTGAGCAAAACGAATTGACTACCATGCAGAATAAAAGCTCTCTCACCTGAGCCTCTCTGGCTGCTTTCCTCTATCAGAGGCCAGGACTGCATGCAACACCCATCCTGTCTTTTTCTCAGCAAACTGGCCTACTGTCCCCCAGTGTTATGTGGGATGTGATGACTAGCCCACCATCACCAGTACCTAAGATTCAGCTGGCAGTCCAGTCCACTTCAGTAGAAAAGGAAAGGATGCTTTATTTTTTATTTGTATTTTTTTGCCTTGGGCAGCAACCATTGCCGGAATAAGGGTGAACAACCTTTCCCCCTTGGCTGCTCACTGTGATCCCATCCAAGGCTGCAACAACCCCATTCATTTTCTTTGCTTCTCATATGATTTTGCCAGTTGCAATCTGAAACAGATTGAGATCCATCTGTGCAGGACTGACTCTCTCTCTCCCTTCCCACCCCCTGCATATACATCTGTCTGTTATGAGGCTCCTGCCCCCCAATTTGACACCAGGTGTGGCCCTACGGGGCCAAAACTTTGTGCATTCCAGCACTTGAGCTTCCAACTCTATTAGTCTTAAAATGTGACATTTTAAAGGAACTCATGGTTTTTGTTACCGTTCTGCAGCCAGGCAGCCATTGTAATTGCTCAGCAATTGGGTAGGACATAAAATACAGGCAAATGGCTCTCTGTTCCCATCTAGTGGCCGGTTTTTATATTGCACCTTGGAAATAGGTATAAAAATCAAATACAAATCTCTTGCCACAAAAGATTGGCAAAAGAACGGCATAAAAGGAAGAAATTTCCTCTAGGAATTTTACATTACTTGCAACTGGCTGTTTCAAAGCTCTAATTACAAGTTAGCCATTCTAAGCTCTTGAACAAATCTACGCCAGTAGAGAAAATGGGAGGGTTTGGAGCGAACCAGCCTGCACGTTTTTGGGTGTGTCTGTCCAGCAAAGCACAGAGGAGGAGAGAGGAAGGGGGTTTGTTTTGTTATTGTTTCTTCTTTTCCTTTAAAAGTAAAGAAGGTCACTTGAGGTAATCTGTGGTCGATCCCTGCATGTGGATGCAAGGATCGTCCAAATAACACATTGCACATCAAAGCGACCCTCTTCCGCACAATGTAGACCAGACTGGGATAACTGGCCTCTCTAGTCACACCCGCAGACAGATACATATGTAGATACATATATTTTACAACTTGGATTTTTGTTTCACCCTTCCTCCAATGAAGCCCAGGGATCTCCGTGGCTCTCCTTCTTTTCAATTTCTCTGCATAAGAACCTTGTGAGGCAGATCACACTGAAAGAAAATGACCAGCCCGAGGTCTCACCGTTTCACGACTCAGTGGGGTCTTGAACCTGGATCTCTCAAATTCCCATCCAACATTCCAGGCACCAAGCAAGCTCGCTGACTAGGTTTCCTGGCCTACCCTTCTGCTCTTAGAACGCAGAGTGTCGTGTCTAAGACCTGTCAGCTAGCCACCACCCTCTGGCCACCAGCACCACATCTGCCACCATGTCCCTGCATGGCGAAGAGCCCTTGCACGGCATCGCTGCCTGCCTGTTTCTGAGTCTGTGGCTCGATGGTGCCCCCAGAGCACTTTTCTTCCCAGCTGGCTGCTCCATATGTCCGCTCGCCTGGCCATGAATCCCAAGGAAAGGACATGCCATTAGAAATGGGGAAACCCGTGCCAAACACATCAGTTGACAGGCTGCTCCTAGGTGTTCCTACACAGGAACAAGCCCTGCTTTCAGTGGGGTTTGCTCTGAGCTGAGCGCACAGAAGATTGAGCAGCCTTGGTTGGCCGATATTTGGATTTAAGCTCAAGCAAAATGAAAACCAAAAAAAGTCACACTTAAGCAAATATGGGACAGAAATGAAAACATCTTCTTTCTCTCCCCCATTTCCCTCCTCTGTGTGGAGTTTTAGAGCAGAATCTCTGCAGTAGGGTTGTTCTGTGCAAAGTGCCATGTGCATGAATGTTGCTGTATTTTTATCTTTTATTTGCATTTTTAAAGCACTGACACCCCCACCCTTCAAATTATGGGCTGCCAGCTTGACTTTGCAGATTGGTTGAAAACAGGACAACATCTGGTTGCTTGCAGACTTGGGACCTAAAACTACACAACACAGAAGGAAAAAGGGATGAGGAGGGAAGAGGAAAACTAGAAACTCAAAAAAAAAAAACAAAAACCCACCCTCATATGAATCTGACTGGCTGTAATGCAGCTAGCCTTTTCATTGATCTGATGGAATGGCCCTGCTTCTCCTCTCTCCCTTTTCTGGGTGAGAGATGGAAGCAGAGGAAGACCATGCTGTTGATTATAATTAGTGAGCCCTGTAACACAGTGGTTAAACTGCAGTACTGCAGTCAAGCCTCTGCTCACAACCCGAGTTTGATTCTGATGGTTTCAGGTAGCCAGCTCAAGCTTGACTTGGCCTTCCATCCATCTGAAGTTGGTAAAAAGAGTACCCAGCTCACTGGGCATGGGGTGTGGTGGACAATGTGTAGCCTGCATAATTATGTTGCAAACCACCCAGAGAGTGTTATAAGTACTAAAGGGTGGTATAGAAGTTCAATCAATCAATCAATCAATCAATCAATCAATCAGTACAATATTGAACAATACTTTGTCCTTCTGTCCTGTTGCAAGCACAGATTATATACACAGAATGTAACATCTTAACCGAACAGCCACTGCCCAGCCGGCTTGCCTGATGCTATATGTAGGTATCCAGTGGGGTGTAGTGGATTGCGTGGTGGACTAGGGCTTGTGAGTCCTGGGTCTGAATCCCTCCTTGGCCATGGAAACGAACAGGGGCAGCGGGTGGCACTGGTAAAACCACTCCTTAAACATCTTACTTACCTTGAAAACTCTGTTTGTTGGTATAAGTTGGATGCCGCTTAATGACCCATCTCCCACATGCAAAATGCTGTGGATTGTTATAAATTCAAGGCAGAGAAGCCTTTGGCTTTTGCAACCCAGAGCTTCCAGTGACTGTCTTGGTTCAAACAGAACAGAAGCTGGACGCTGATCAAGGCCAAAGTAATCTCCCATTCGTTTGCAAAGACCGCAATGCCACCTGGATCTATTTTCAGTGCGTGTACCTCGATTTGTTTCAGAAAATGTCTGTCCTCCCCTTGCACGGTAAGGTCACCACTGGGGTGGATTACATCATGGTCCGAAAGTCCAAACTCCTAAATTTTTCTCTAGTTTTGCCTGAACGCTGTGACAGAGTCCTGGTGGCAGAGAACAGAGAGATTCTGCATTGTCTGGTGGGGGGGGGGGGGGGGGACACCATGAAGAGTCAAAGATCTAGTGAGCAGAGAAAGCACAGTTTAGGAAAGGCTTTGTTTTGGACTACAACTCCCAGAATCCTGCAGCCAACCGGGTCAGTGTAGGAATATGGGAATTGGAGTCCGACACAGGAACTTTCTGAAGCTTTGAATGGGTGCAGGACACCCTTTCTCCACTAGATGGTGCTTGTGATACATGGTTGAACTGCAGCTCTTGTCTCCCTTCCAGTGTGGTTCAAAAAAAAAAAACCCACCACACACAACACAACCACACACATACCAGACTCTCTGTTTCTGCTCTGTCTGTCTCTAAGGTGTGTGTGTGTGTGTGGGGGGTGGTGTAGGGAGAAAACCTACTGCCACTGTAGAGAGGACAGGTGTGGGACTGTGTGCCCAGGTGAGTTAGCAGCTCGCCCACACCTGCCTGCCTTTGAAGAGCCGCTCGTGTTCAAAGCACGCATGGGTACTGTTTCTGCTTTGTTGGAGTTAAATTCTTCCCATGGTTTTCTCTTCCCGCAAAGAAGCAGGCTTCAAAGATGAAATCCTTTCTCTCTCCACACTTCCAAAGCCCTCTGAGGCCGGTGGGCCTTTATGGGAGCCGAAAAATAGCTAAGTGAAGCCATCCTGATATCTTCTTCTCTTCCTTTGTATTCAGATTTAAACCACACACACACACACACACACACAGAGAGAGAGAGAGAGAGAGAGAGAGAGAATTTTTTTAAACTAGCAGCCCATGCTTTGGTATCTGTTTTTTAATTCAGGAGACAGCCTGCCTCTTCAAGGTCACGGTGCACCTTTCTATTTGGCACCCCCCCCCTCTCCTTTGCGAGGATTGTGCAGGGATGATGGTTGGAAATCCTTCCACCAGTTAAGGAGGTGGAAAGGCAGGGCTCTCTGCCCTCGGGTGGCTCCAAAGCCACCCTGCCTGCTGAGAAGGACATTTTCTGCTCTGTCCTGGCACCGGGCAAAGAAAGAAATATTGCAAAAGGAAGGGAGAGGGGAAAAAAAGAACATAATATCACCCAGAAAGAGAATCTGTCGCTTTGGGAGGATAGTGAGGAAGGAGTGAGAGGTTTGGGTCTTTCCATCGACCCTGTCCAGCATAGTCAACAGCAAGGGATTGTGGGAGTTGTAGTCCACAGTATCTGGAGGACCAACATTCCCCACCTTGATTAAAAGGGCATCATGGTACATCATACACGCGGTCCAAACTCTTATGTCTTTTCCAGTTCTACCTTGTAAGACTGGCTTCTTCCATCTCAGGTCCCATCTTGGTTTACTTGTTTCGTTCCTAAGTTTGTATCCTGTACATTCAGTGCCACCGTGCTCTGGAGAGACAGGTGGGCAGGACACTTAAACATACAAAGCGCAAACAGGGTTAACAATAGATTAAGAGAGGGTAAGCCGAAGAGATTTTGCTACCTGAGGCAAAAGAGAGGGAGAGACCCTACCCACCCACCCCATTTCACAGAAGGTGACCCCAAGGGTAGCTGCATCTTTCTTGGTGGGACAAGATCCGCTTCTGTACTAGAGAGTACAAAGCTAACTTTGTGGATGAACTACACACAGGGTGTGGTGTTACTCAGCCCTGTCTCCCAGCACTTTCCAACGGCTCGCTAGCATTGTATCATTTGCCATCTGAGGCCTTTTCTCGCTCTGCCTCACGATAGGGCCGGCGTTGAACCAGGAGAGAAGCATTGAACGAAGCTGTTGCACAACAGAGGGAAACATAGTTACCGCACATGCTTCAAACCTTGTTTTTCTTCCCTTCCAAAACAGTTGAGGACGGACAGGTGTCAGCAGGACATCTTGTGTTGACTCAGAGGTGTCAGAATCACACCAAAGTAGGATCTACAAGAAGCCTCCACAGACAGAGCTTGCAAAGACCAATGGCCACGGTAACAAGAAGTCTCTCACTGATGGACACTGGTTTCCTTTCAGCCAACTGGGGGGTCTTCTACTTACACATTCAAGGACTGGGTGGCCAAATCCATGGGAAGGTCATATCATATAAGGCTCTGAAGTCAAGGACCGGCACTTTGGACTGAGGTCAGAAACAGCGTGGGAGCCAACGAACTGGTTTTTTTAACCCAGCTAAGATCCTGATGCCTGCCCCAGTTCATGGCGATGCTGTGAATGAAAGGATTAAAGCCAGGGAGAGCCAGATCCTCCATTCTAGCCACAAACGTCCACACATGGAACCTTGGACTATGGTCATTTAACCTACCTTGTAGGCTTGTTGCCAAGGCTGCACGTGCTAACAGTGGAGGGACACCCTGGAATCGGAAAAGGCGAATTGAAGGAATATGTTGTTGGGTTTTTTGGCTGGGAAAAGAATTTTGAATGTATGTCATTATATTGTGTGTTTAGCCTTGCAGTGCATATCTGGGGGTAACGGTTAGCAGGCATGCTTTCCAGTTCAATATTTACTGTCTCGGTAGTGTGGTTGCAGAAGGCGGAAGGGAAGGGAAGGGAATGTGACGGGATAGGTGGTATTGTTTCCCCTCCCTCCAAAGATTGCAGCAGAGTAGCCAAAGCAGTGTACAGGCACCTGCAACTTAAAGATTAATGACTTTTATTTGCTAAAGTGTTCTGGGGAGGACAGTCCACTTTTCGAGCGGCCTGTACAGAAGCCTCAGAGGCAGTCCACATAAGATTGCACCTCTTCAAATTCTTGTTAGTATTTCAGGTGCTACAAGACTTTCTAATTCTGGATTCAATTTAGAAAGACTACTCAACAGAGAGAGAGAGAGAGAAGACTTAACAGGGAGATGGGTCTAGAGATGGGTCTGAGACACTGAGACAGCTGGGGTGTTGGAGAGACTGCAGTCAAATCACTTTTGAAAAGCCCCCGGGTGCCTGGAGATTCCCACGAGGCCTTGCTGGCATTGTCGGCGGGGTCCCTGAACGCCGTGCAGCCATGTGCTCAGTTGCAGGCGATGAAATCAAACCATGCATTAGCGAGTCCTTAATGGGTTTGTGCAGCGAATCTCCGTCTCCTTTCATTAATTGGGAAAATCCCGAAAGCTAATGATGTCAATGCCGGGAATTAAGGCTCCTCAGATTGCTGGGTGTGTATGCGTGTGGAGTCTTTGCCTCTCAGGGGAGGTGGGGAGGTGGAGAAAAACGTGCACAGGTACATAACATGATCTCGCCTGAGGCTTCTTGGCAAAGAGACCCCTACTCTTCCCATTCACTGTTTAAGCACATGTCATGCATGCTCTTTCCCTGGCACGGTTTTAAAAAATGGGTGTTTCTTTGCTTTTCCCACTGCTGGGAAACACTAGCTTTGGACTACAGATCCCAGAATCCCTGCCTAGCATATGCAAGTAAAAAAAAAATGTTTTCAAGATCCGCCTCCACCCTTTCTGCCCATTTATATAGCATCATAACTTCTAACTCATAAACTTTGTGGAGATGTGTGAAGGAGCCCAAAGGAGAAAGAACAGAGTGAGCCGTCCTGTCAGCTAGAGACGTCTGAGCGGGAGAGAGATCTAGAAGGAGGGAAGATAATAGAAAGGGAGGAGTTGAATGTGGAGGAAGGGAAAAGAAGGGAATCAAAGGGGAAAGAAGAGAAGATTGAAATCTGTCTAGTGGAAGAGAGAGAGGGAGAAGGAATTAATTTTGCCCGTGTGGGAGGAGGATATAGGGGAACAAAGTGGGAGGAGACAGTTCAGTGTACCAAAGAGAGAGAAAGAGGGAAGGGAAAAGAGGGGGAGAAAGGAGAATACGAATATGATAGAATGCGCGGTTTGTTGGAGGACTTCCCTAATTTGAAGGTAGGAGGGTTGCTACCTGACCCGGACAAATCTAAAGAAAAGGGGACATCGGCAGAAGCTCTAGAATGGACGGTCGTGGTCTTTCCGCGGGGACAAGGTCACTCGAGGAAGGTGATTCGGCCGGACCCTTCCTTCAACCATCCACCGCCGGAGGGAGATTGGACCAGACACCCTTGTTGTGGGACAATATGCGCGGTCCGGAGTGCTCCACTGAGGAAGCCCACCGATCGGGAACGTTTTGGGCCAGCCCCTCCATGAATCTTGTCAATTTCCAGACAGAGAGTGATCATCCTCACAATTTGGACAGTTACCAGATCTTAGCTGTTTTGAACCAATAGATGTTGTTGTAGACTCACCTAATGTTAAACTAAATAAATCTGTTAACGTTCAAAAAGAGACTCAGTCGTCATTTCCCGCCAAAAAGGAGGAACTGCTTCAGATCTTTAATGAACCCAGTCACAAGATGTTTTCATTGCTTCCTCGCAAGCGTTTTATGTAGCAGCTGATATGAGTCCCCATCTCACTCTGGAAATTTCAGTTTTATGAAGCAAAAGAGGCTAGTCCTCATGGCGTCATGAAAACCTGAGGTGGAGACAAGTAGCCTGCTTAATGTATTATTATATTTTTCCTGTATTGGTGATGCAAATTGGATTAACCTATTCAGGTGCCAAAAATCTTAGGTCCAACCCTATTTGGGATCAGAGCAATTCATTCTAAAGATCCTTTTCTCTCTCTCTCTCTTTGAGCATTTAGCTTTTTTTTTTTTTAGCATTCTAGCATTCTGTTAGTTGGCTTTTTCAAAAAATCTTTGTATGGAAATGTTACCTGATGGTTTGTTTGTTTGTTTTGCATAAATGTTGCAATTTGTTCATCGTTGTTCTCTCTCTTTACATATCATAATATTTATTTATTAACAGAGAAGAGATTTTCCCCATATTCATAACTGCACTGATGGCTTCAGCAGCTGCCGAGAGGCCAAGCGTAGCTTTGCAGTGCTTTTAACATGTTCCGAGGAGCCTTTTTCAAAAGCAAAATAGGATCTTTTCAGAGTCTCAAAGTAATTTAAATGTATGCAAGCTGAAAACTAGTGGTTTCCACCCTTGGTTCCCCAGATATTATTGGACTAAATACCACCCAGGAGTCTTCACCACTGGCTGTGCTGGCCAGAATTTCTGGGAGTTGCAAGTTCAAGAACCCCTGGGCTACCACTGGGAAAGAGTGACAGACTAGGATTCAGGTCTGAATCCCTGCCTGGAACCTTACTGGGGGAGTGGAACTGGCAAAAATGCTTCTTAAATACCTCACTTACCTTGAAAGCTTTATTAGAGCCACTATAAGTCGGTTCAGACTTGATGGCAACAGAACCCACACACAGCTATCTAGACAAAAAAACTTGTATAT
This sequence comes from Intellagama lesueurii, assembly GCA_037013535.1. NCBI lineage: Eukaryota > Metazoa > Chordata > Lepidosauria > Squamata > Agamidae > Intellagama > Intellagama lesueurii. The sequence goes on along the minus strand of JBAJHW010000012.1, from coordinate 16,935,615 downwards.
TTTCTCATGAATGGCTCAGGCCCAAGTGAATTACCACATTAAATTTAGCAGGTTGGTTGCTTACATTTTTATCTTAACTTTGGACTCCTGGCATACAGACAGGGACAAACTACAATACTTTGCTGCCAGAGGCATAGCGTGGGCTCCCCGTCTCCAACCAGCTCAAGATGCACAGTATCAGAAACCAGGGACAGTACTTGAACACAAGACAGAAAAACCCCACCCACTATCAGAAACTTACAGATCAATTTATTTTTCTTTTTTTCAGATTCCATGCACTGTGAAAAGATAGTTATTTAAATGGTGGTTATTTTATTTTCACTATCGCTTCCTGGCCTTTTGGCTAAGATCAAGTGGGGTTTTTCTGTCCCTGTCAGTAAAAATACACACCACTTTATCTTAGCCAAAAGGCCAAGAAGCGATATTGAAAATAAAACCACCACCATTTAAATAACTATCTTGTAGCCATTTCACAGTGCATGGAATCTGCTGCCTGAAGCATCCACTTTGTCCTGCCTAAGGATAGGGCCGGCCCTGCAAGCAGACATTTAGCAGTGGGTTTGCCTAAGATGGAAAGGAAGCAACAGGAAAATCTCCAGCAGTTGAATGTGTGTGCTGTCTGGTTTGCTACACAGATGGAGTGGCAAGTATGTAGTAAAGAACCCTTAAACCATGCCTGATTAAGTAAGTCTAGTGTCTCTTTTTCTATAATATTTCCAGAGAGCCCGAATGAACTCACATTTGCTACTCAGGTTAGCAGCCAGCTCTGCTCACTGGGACCTTTCTAACGGGCATATAAAACGCAGGCTGCATGTCAGAGTTGTTTTGGGAGTCCCCAACAGTTTTTCGGCTTCCCAGAGTTGACTCTTCTCATGTTGCCCTATTTGGGGCAGTCCGACACAATGGAGGAAGAAGCTGGGATGGGGTGGGTGGGAGAGGAGGCAGTGGGGGAAATGTGCATGTCTGTTTCTGCGTAGGTCAAACGCAGAGCTGGTTCTTCAACTCAGGTGACTCTCCAGAGTCCACGGCGTCCTTCCCACTTTGTTTCAGCTTGAGCAACATGTATTGTGCTGTCCAGCTGTACAAACAGACTTGGACAGGAAGTATCAGATCCTCTTGTAGTATGATTTCATATTCTACCCATCCATCCTGTTCACATAGTTTTTCTTTGGCAGAAAGGTAGTTTATATGCCATGCTGTTTTACTCAAGTCCAACATGCAGGCTTCACGTTCATAACTGAGTGAACAGTATGATGGACTAGGTCAAGGCTAGGAAGAACACATTGCAAGACTTTTTTTTACATACTGACAAAGCCCTGCTTGAAGTTTCAATTTTTATTAGAAATGCCAAGATGTGTTTTTTTTTCTTGTTACTTTCTTTGGAAAATCACCCTGATGTATTTTAGGGTTGATGAGTGGCATATAACTCAACAAATTATGCTTAAAATACCTCTAAAAAGGTGACTTTAATACGACTAGCATTTATTTTTTGATCACAAGAGAAAATTCTGCAACTTGAACTTAAAGAAGCAATGTTTGTAAGTGTTGTGAATAATAACCCAAAGGCAATCCGATCATGGGCCATCATCATAAGGCCAGGGAAAATAAGGGTGGGGGGGGGGAACACCCTGCCCACAGCGTTGCACCAAGTTGCGCAATAATCAAATCAACTTAAGTTTGTTTGTTTTTTAAATACAGGGGAAATATTGTAGCGACAATAAAACAAAATAAAAAGTAAAAAAAAATTAAAAGGGGGCAGCACATAAAGGCAAAATTTGTGGATTTTGATCTGCAAAACCTCAGGTTGAAATAATTTGGTAAATTAAACTGGTAGACTATTTTGCCTTTATTTTTCTTTTGCAAATATCCAAACGGTGCAACAAGACTGCGGGGATGCAGCTTGAACCCAGCTGCTATGGGACACTCTCTCTCTCTGTCTGATGTCATTTGATCAGGGCTAATTAGCCAGCCCCAGGAGACCGCCCAGCCCCTCCTCTCTTTGGAAGAAATCACTGGGGTAACAGCAAAGCTGCTAAGCGGATATGACACTAATTTGGTTTCTCTCCCGCCTCCTCCTCACTCGGCGATGCTTTTCCTTGACATCCTGCCGCTCAGCCAATCCGAAGCGGCGCTTCCACTTTATGACATCAGAGCGGCGGGCCGCGCCGCCAACCCCCGAATGGGAAACCGCAGCACGTGCCTAATCCCCTCCCCACGCTTTCGGCCTCTCCTCCGCTTCCTTTGTCAATCAACGAAGACGAAGGGGCGGGAACAAGGCGGACGAAGCGGCCTTTTTTCGCCCCCCTCTCTGCTTTACGGCTCTCCCCCTTCCCCACTGTAAAGGAAGGCGTCGCCGCCCAATGACAAACAGCGGAGGGCGGGACCTAGCTCCCCCCTCACCAATCCCCCCGCGTGGCCACCGGGCCTCCTTGCGGTTCATGAGCGAAGCTTTCCCCAGCGCTACCTTCCCGTCTCTCTTTTACCTCCCTTGCCACCCCCCCTCCTTTCCCTCTTGGTTTGTCCCGGCGGGGGGTTTAGATGGAGTTCGCCGCGCGCTCTGGGACAGGCTCATTAAACATAAAGGGGGGGAGAAAGAAACGAAGAGACTGAAAAAGGAGGGAGGAGAGGGTTTTAAAAAAAAAAACATTAAAGAGACACGAAAGCCTCGCTTTTCGGTTCTGATCTGTGAGGAAACCCGTGGCGACGAAACACACCCCTCGCCCCTTCTCCTCAGCCGCCTCAGGGCTGCCCCCGCGGAGCGCCTCCGTGAGGGAAAGAAAGGGCGCCCGCCGCCGCCGCCAAATTCTCCTCAGGAGCCCTTCATCTTTTCCTCCCTCTCTCCCCGTCCTCTTGGGGAGGCGCCCCCGAGCCTCTCTTTCCCCTCCGTGTGGCGTCGTCGTCGGCGCTTTGTTCGGAGCCGCCGGGGGCGGGGCGGGGTTGAGGCGAAAGCGGCGGCGGCGGCGACGGTGGTGGTGAGGAGAAGAAGAAGGGAGAAGGAGGCGGGCAGAGAGGAGACGAGGAGGAGGAAGAGGAGGCGAGAGGGAGGGAGGAAGGCGGCCGGCGGGCGTCGAAGAAGAAGACGACGAGGAGGAGGAGGAGGAGGAAGAAGGAGAGCCGCCCGGGCGCTCCCCTCCCCCTTCTGACGCCCTCGCCTCCCCACCCCCCCACCGCCACCACCACTGCAGTCGGCGGGGGCGGCGGAGGCCGCGCAGCCCTGAGGGGGGTGGCGGCCCTCAGTCGCCCCCCTCAGCCAGGAGGACGACGACGACCGCCCGCCGGCCACGGACGGACGGACCTCCTTCCTCTTCCTCCTCGCCGGGAGGGGGAACCCCTCCCTCCCTCCCTCCCTCCTCCTCCCTCCCTTGCCCCTGCCCCCTTTCCCCACCCCATTTTGTGTGTGTGTGTGTGTGTGTTTCTATCTATCCTACCAACCGCATTCGGGAATCCCCCCCCTCCCCCCAAAAAAACCACCCCCTTGGTGTCTGGCCGCCGACAAGGCTTCTTGCTGCTTCTGGTGTGTGTGTGTGGCTTTTTACACCCCCCCCCTTCGACCTCTTCTTTTTTTTTTTGCCCCCTTCTCTCCCCCCCTTTTTCTCTCCCCCCCCCGCCGGGGGCCTCCGGAGTCTTTTGGGAAGCAGCCGCCTGGGGAGCCGTCGTGCCGGCGGGGCGGGCGGATTGATGTGGGGGGGTCGGACATGAGTCCGCCGGCCGCCGGGTGCTGCCATGTGACCGGCTTCAAGGTGGAGAACTGGAAGCAGAACCTGAGGGTGATCTACCAGTGCTTCGTGTGGAGCGGCTCGGCCGAGACGAGGAAGCGCAAGGTAAGCATCCTCATCATCCTCTTCAGGATCCCCGTCCCCCCACCCCCACCCCCACTTTCCCAGCCAGCTCGGGACAGCGCGGTCCCCACCGGCGGACTCTTCCTCCCTTTGCTTTTTTTTTTTTTTTGCCTCTTCCGAGGTTTGCAGCGGTGCCTCCGCTGGGGGGCAGGATTCCTCCTTCTCTCCCCCCCCTCTCCCTCTCCGTCTTCTCTTCCTCCTTCCTCTCTTCCCACCACCCCCCCATCCCAAAATATGCATTCACCCGCGCTGCTCCCAGGAGACCCAAGGGAACTCGTCTCCCACGACTCCCGTGTCACCCAGTTCCGGATCCCAACCGCCGCCCCCCCCTCTCCCCATGGGAAGGGCTGGTTGGGGAGTGGGGTGGGAGGGAAGAATAAAGGTGGACGGGTTCCCAAATGGCGTAAATGTTTAAGGGGTTTTAGAGGGGGGGGGAGAGGAATCACAGCCAGGGGAGGTTCCTCCTCCTCCTCGTGCGGGTTGTGGGTGTTGGAGGGAAGGAGGCTTTCCCGGAATCAAGACAACTGCAGAGCACGGAGAGGGGCGGGAGAAGCCCGGGCTCCCAACTCGCTCGCCCGGCCTGCTTTATGTGCCCAGGGAAAGTGGGAGGGGGGGGGGAGATCGTGGTGGTGGTGGGGGAGGCATTGCCGACTGGCTTTCTCGGCAGCCTTCCTGCCTTCCTTCCTTCCGCCCGATGAAGGGGCTGGCTCGGTCGGGCACGGAAAGAGCCGTGGGATTTTGTTTTTGCTCTTGAGACGAGGAAACCCGAAACGAGAGGGGAGGAAAGGGAAGTGGATTTCTGCAGTTCTCACCCTCTTCGTCCCGTCCCCCCCCGGGCGGCTTTACGGAGCTTGTTCGGGTGGTTAGGAAGCCGGAGGGGGCGGGGGTGGGTGGGATGACTAGCTAGCTAGCTAGCTAGGTTAGGTAGGTGGGTGGGTGGCTCGCAGGCGGAAGGGGAAAGGGAAGGGGTGGGGTTGGCCAGGGTGAGATGGGCGGGAGAGGTCGCCCTGCGGTTTGGGCTGGTTCCTGGAGGGAGGGGGGGGGGGTGAGGCTGCTGCGGCTGTAGTGGGCTTTTCCTTGCAAGGGATGGGAGCAGATTGGCTTTCCAGGATCACAATAGAGGGAAGTGATTCTCCACACCATTCGTTTCTGTAGAATGGCCCCCAGCCACCCACCCACCCACCCAACTTTGGACATTCACAATGTGTTATGCATTAGGAGGAGGAGAAAAAAGGGGAAAAGGGAAAAAAGAAAGCAATTTATTCAAGGGGAAAAAAAAAGAGTGGGGAAGTGTTTTATTTTCAGTTTCCCTGCAGAGAGAGTCTAGAAAATTCCCATTAACTATGCATTGTGAAGGAAAAGTGCCTGGTCTTGGTTGCTGTTCTGCTCGTTTAGTCCTGTAAACATAACCATCCCTTTGCATGATTTCTAAACAAGTGATTTTCTCCCATCTTTCCTCTCCTAGCTTCCCATTAACAGTGGGCCCTACTCACAGCATCACACATAGCCTTGACCAAGCCAAGGACTGTAAGCTGAAAAGCAGCACAGTAAATAAACCATACAAAGGACATAAGGTGGAAACATGTTTTATAATACTAAGTACCAGGATTAAAGAATGTGACTTTTAGGAGCTGGTGCTTGAGTGTGCGTATCTGAAATAAGTTTGAGATTCTGGTATGTCAGGTTAAAAATGTGATGAGAACAAGAGGTAACGATTTTTTTTTTGAGAAACACTGTCAGATGTGGGTAATGTAATTTTGAAGACAGGAAAGGGGATTGGGAAATCAGATGTTTATTGCTGTCTATCAGTTTAATTTATATGAGGTAGTATTTTCTCATGGTTTTAATTATGTCAGGAGTGTCACTGGTTCCAAAACCAAGCTGTCATAGATGCATGGTGGTATAGTTTGCAAATTTTTATTCTTGGTTTGGCACTGAACAATATTTGTACACAGGCTTGTGCCCTAAAATGTACACAGATTATGAAAGATTGATATACATATGCAACAGAATGGGGTGGTCTCTGGCCTGTACCACTTTGAATTGTAGGTGTGGGGTTGCAAAACACACGTATCTCTTTTCTGAATGTAGATTATGGGTATCGTAGGGGCAGATGTCTTAGCCCAGACCTCTCTCTGGTGCATATCAGTTCTCTTAACATAGGTGAGATAGATAAATGTGATCACTTGCCTTGTAGTCTAAAGTGCTTCAGCCTTTATATTATCTTAGAACTGCAGCAATCTTTCTTCCATCTCATCCTGTTGATTGTGTAGATCTGGACAATTCCATCCAAGATTGAGAGGTGGCAGTCTTTGTATCTTTTGTGGTGGTTCAAAAGAGACAATTTAAAAGTACCATCATGCTGGTTTTCACTGGGCATATTTTAAACTGCTTTGAATCTGTCGAGAGGAGTGAGGTAACTATGGACTGAGCAGAGGGTTGGACTCGATGGCCTTGTAGGCACCTTACAACTCCATTACTCTACAGTGGTCTTAGAACTGCTCAGCTGGAAGGGACCCTGTGGATCATCAAGTCCAGCCTCTGTCAAGGAGGCACAGTGGGGAGTCGAACTCCCAACCTCTGGCTCTGTGGCCAGAGGTCTAAACCACTGAGCTATTGAGCAGTTCAGTCATGATTCTTCGTGTCTTCTTTCATCAACTTACAACAATTTCCTGGATGTTTAACAATATTTAATTTCAAACTCATTTTCTTTGTAGAACCATCATAATATTTTATACCTTTGTTTATATGCAGGCCTTCCCCATTTTAAAAAAATTATGTTTTGTGCTCTTTGTCTCAGGTACATTGACAAGATTCAGTGGATGACAATATACATTTTCTGCTTTAGTATTTTGACATTTCACAGTCATTGAAAGAAGTTGCTGTTGTGATCTGGAGATGCAGGTTCTGGAGATAAGTCTTTGTCAGAGCTCCCCTGTTTGATCTAATCAGTATGCACAACTAAAAAAAAGAGAGGCTTAAATGGACTTTGAGATTGTGCCAAATTCATAAACTGAAGATTTCCTTGTTGATGGGGGCAAGAATGGATAAATATACACATCTAGGCTGTTCATAGCAGCAGCAATATGACGTAAAACATAATAAATGAATTCTGTTTCACTGTGTACTAGCCAGTGAACATCTGAGAGCTTGCGCCACTTGATTTTCAGGAATGTACCCTCCCTCTTTTCCTTCTAGACCGTGCATCTTAAAAATTCATACATCAGTGTAAACTGTAGGGGGCAGAAAGTGTCAATTTTTTGCTTTCCTATTCAGCTGCCAACATTGCTTACTGCCTTGTATTTTGAAAGACTATTTCAATACTGCTATTTTCTCTACCCCACCCCCAGTAATACATCTTTCTGGTTTTAAATTCTTCATCCATTGCTTCTTTATATTACAGATAATGAAAGCTGTTTTCTACTCTAGTTTTTGTCCTGTGGAGTACTACTGCAAGTCATTACATGATGAAAAATCACATTGTGAATAGAATATATAGCAGCATCGCCTCTCCCACCTCTAAGTCACAGAAGGGCATCTTGAGAATGCGATGGCATCTTGGACCTTGAATGGTCGGCAGGTTGACAGGTTTAATTCTGTTTTCTCCTTTTACTGCTAATGTTTAATCAGACACCAGGGATTACAAAATGGGCATTTAATGCCTACAGTACGATAAGAATGCTGTGAGTTTGCAAATTTTAGAAATATTGAAGATCGCCATCTTGACGCAAAAGCATGGCATGATTACTTCCATGGCCTGTATGTAATATGGCCTGTGATTGGTCCTTCAGAAAATCTACAAGACATTTTAGAAGGTAGGAAGGATGTAAAAATCCCAGGTCTGTCTCTTAGAACCCCTTTCTTCTCCGACCTCTAGCAGCATTGTCTGTTATAGGGCTTCATCTCCGTGGCTCTGTAAAGCTAATCTTGATTATGCTGTTGACTGCAGCATTGCGTAGTTTAACTGCAGACCACAAAAACTACACAAATCGAATGGATTTCTGGTTGTGATGTGAGATGGGAGTGGTAGTTCTGTTGTGAACATGATGGTAAGGCATGTCTTAAGCCAGGGTAAGCCATGGCTACAATTGCTGTTTACTATAGGGTACTATACTAACTATGCAGACAACTGCGTAGTTAGAATGCATGAAAACGTAACAGAAATACTGAGTAGTTCAGTAGTTATTTAAAAATTAAATAATTTAGAAATTATTTAGAAATAAGTCTTTCTTATTTCAGTAGGAGCTACTTCTAGTTAGTGAGTTTAGTTGTAGCCTCATCCTTTACCTCAAAAATCAACCAATGCTGTTCCATGATCTGTAGTGGCAAAATAAGAAGTTGTGCTAATTAGTACCTGGATACAGTACTGCTCGTTGTCATATTAAGCTGCTTGGCACATTGAAGAGAAAGACAAATATAGGTATAGCATGCAGAGGATTATAGCCTCTTTGCACTGTATGTAGTTACAGTATTACACATTGAAGATCCAAACTGGTGAACGGTAAGAAAGCAGAGATGTAAGATTCTTTCGAAATACTTAGTGTGAAATATTCTTGCATGTGTTGTCTTTGATTTCAGTAGTATTTATCTTCTATGTTCATGCTTGTTGTGTTGTTTTAGTACCCTTGACACGAGGGCTTGTTGTGACTTTCTTTTTAACAAACACCTTTTTTCAATGCCACGTTCAGAGAAACATGCCAAAGCTTTGTGGTGTGTTCTAATAAAGATAACAATTGGTCTGTACCTTCTTTTCTGCATTGTAATCTCCTGGGTTTTTGTTGTTGTTTTGACTCCAGCTATCTGCTAAGCAAAAACTTTGTACAGCATATCTTGGGGGCAGCCATATTGGATCTGGAGTTAATGTCCTCTGTTTAAGAATTTAGTGAAATGCATATCAGTTTTACCTCACCAGTGACCAGCATTCATTGTAGATAGGACTACTTCTCCTGCAGTACCTTATACCTGTAGATTGTCTCTTCAGAATTCTGTTTTTGCTTTGTGTTACTCCTAAAGAAAGGTGGATTATGTTGCTGTGCAATGTATTCCATAGTACAGTTGCCACTGGATCTGCCTATATTGGTTTAAGTGAAAAGCTGCATTTTTACAGTAGTCTATTGTTTCTTCAAGACTTTGAGTCATACAGAGCTCATTAAGTTCTGCTTCTGATATACTGTTCTGTGCTATGCAGATTAGAAGAATAGTTTTGTTACACCTCTCTGAGCATAGAATGGGGCTAGGGGTTTTAGCTGATGTCAGATAGGAAAGTATCCACAGGATCTAGAAACTGAGTGTTAATCTTCATTGGACAAAGTATAAAAATATATTTGAACTAGAAAAAGTGATCTGCCATGTTCAGCTTTGGATTGATTTGCATCTTGATCACAACAAATGAGGAGTTTCTGCATTTTTATAGGAAGGCCCAGAAACTATGGCTGAACTATGACTGGGCAGGAAGCAGTGTCTTTTTCCTTCTGATCGTATCTGTTAATGAAGAGTATAAACTCTTTTTTTTCTCTCTTTTTCAAAATTTATTATAAACTACAACATAAAATACATGAACCAAAATACAAATCAATTGTGTTCCCCACCACCCTAGTCGGGACCTCTTGCAGTAGTCTTCTTCTTCCATTGTCTTTATTCTTCTTCCTCCTTTATTGTCCTCTTCTCTAGAACTGCATAGATTCCTGATTTGGAACTTTCCCTTTTCCTTTTGTTAGCACATATTCAATAAATCTGCCCCATATATCATAAAAATATTTTTTATCTCTCCTTTCTTGACCTTTAAATTACAAGTTAATTTATCATTTATAGCAATATTCCATGTTTCATTATACCATTCTTTCATCTGAAATTCAAGTTTTTATTTCCAATTCCTGGCTATTGTTAATCTGGCTGCTGTTAATAAATTGGTAATCAACTCTCTAGTCATCATATCATATAGAGTATAAACTCTAAAATGGCATCAGTTGGATTTGCTCCTGTGCTGGTTGTTGTCAGTTGGATATGTTCTGTTATGTTTATTTTAGATAGTTAGGTTAAGTTTTTGTCTCTCTACAGAAGCTAAACTGTTGTTGCTGTGGCTTGCTTTATAAACCGTAATGACTTGTTCTCTCTTCATGTTCCCACCCAAGAATATTCTCTTACACCATCACTTCTGCTCCATTCTGTGCTTAATACACATGCATATACTTGTTCCTTTTCACTCAAGGATCTGCCTTTCCTGCCCAGCCTCCAGCTATTTCCATGTTGCCGTGTTTTCTCTTCACTTGCTGATAACTGGTTTTCATTGTTGCTCTATAGTCAAGTTCAGCTGGTTGTGGAAGATACAATAGTATTTTGTGGTTTCTGTCACTGTAATTCCTGTTCCTCAGTAGTGTAAAGAGGTGGGCCTGCTTCCTTTTTTATTTTTCTTAGCTGTTAGAGGCAATGGTGTAAATCTGCATTCACTGTGAAATATCTTAGGCATCTGTGTTATATATGTCTGTCAGGTGAGAATACTCAGGTATATAGCTTTTGCCTTATTACTTAGCTTGGTTTTAATGTTCAGTACTGATGTACCCTAGGGTACCCAGTACAGCGTAGTGGAGAGAGGCTTCAGTTTGTGTCTCCACTCAGCCATGGAAACTCACTGGAAATGTGGATCTGGTAAAACTACTCCTTAAATATTGCACTTACCTTAAAGGCCCTGTTAGGATCACTGTAAGTCTTGATGGCACATAAGCAGGGCTTGAAAAATGCACTCGTCCACTCGTCTGTGACGAGTGAAAAATGCTGCTTGATGAGTCACAGCTCCCTCCCTGCCTGCCTCCTTCCCCTCCGCCTGTCTCTATCTCTAATCCTGCAGTCCTCCCCTCCCTCTCTCCGATTGCAAAAGGAAATGGAGAATGTAGAGTAGTCCCATGCTGGAGAATATGGAGATTCCCTGCTCCCAATTTCAACCGAACGAGGACACATCCTGGGGTGGGAGGGAATCGTGGCTCCTTAAGAGGCCGGGCGCTTTTGCTTTCAGTTTTATTTTTGTTGGAGACATTCAAAAGAAAGGCATTTCAAAATACAAGCTTCATGACCCCACAGGCACGCAGGTAATAAAGCAACCCAAGTCTGAGGGTATAAATCAGTGATTCCCAATCCCAATAAATTGCAAGGCTATAGTCCAGTCATGCTGACTGGTGAAATTTTTGACTGACTGGTGAGACATTCTAAAATTTTTCAAGCCCTGCACATAAGAAAGTGGTGTTCCCAGTCAGACAAGCTGGAATCAAGAACAGAAGACCAACAGGTTCACTTTTGTCATAAGTGTAGTAGTAATGCCATTTTCTTCTGCAGAAGAATGTGAATCTTTAGTAAAGTAATGATATTTAAGATATGTTTCTTGAGTTGGTACCCAAATTGAGTTTTAAGAAGTGGGTAACATATTTTGGATGCCCAGAACTCTACTACCATTCATAATTTGATTTATGGCCATGGAGATTATAGTGGTGGATTTTTTTTAAACTAAGGCTTTTTTTAAACTGACATTGATGCATGCTATTTTAAACATCCCAAAGACATGCTTCTGAAACATTGTGCTATCAGAAGAATGATGTAAATTGAACTGACTGGAAAGGAAGCAGGAATGAGCAAGTTAAGTTAATTTACCCATTTTTCTGTAGCTTCTGGGATTTGTACATTTCCCTGTGGAATGATGGTGGATTTTGTTCCTTAATGGTGTCCTTTATAATGTGAAGAAACCTGGGGGTGGTTATCTTGTGTTTTGTATATTCAGTACGGAAACACAAGCTGACCTGGCATTTCCTGTCTCTGTAGCTGATGGTAAATAATTGGACTGAGATGCCAGTAGAATGACCACCCATTATTCGATGGAATGTCTAGATCATTGTCAATCTATCTTGGAGTAGATTGACCCAATTTATTTTGGGGGGAAATGGGTGATATGGTAGGAGGTTCATTCAGTGGTAGGAACTACATTTAAATTTCAGTTTTCATTTGAAAAAAATCTGACTCATTTTATGATGTCCTTAAATTTCTAAATGAAGAGCTGTTTGATTCTTGAAAGTTGTAAGGTTTAGCTATGTTACTATTACCTGGTTTGTGCATACCTGCTATTTGTAAGGATGCCTGATAATAGAATTTCATTATTTCAGTTCTGTTGTTTGAATTGATATTTGTAGTTAGCAAAAGTGCCATTTTGCAGATCACTACTTTATGTTCTTAACTGCTCTAAATGTTTGGCTTACCAAATGATGTGGTTTTGTTTCTAAATAGTGTTTTCAGTTTTTTAATTAGAGGGGCTGGAAATATCGAGTTGGAATTCATATGAACTCCATGCAAGAAAATAGGATTTCCTACTTTTATTCATAGGTGTCTGTTCACAAGTGAAAGTGTGCATGGTTTTGAGATCAAGATAATCTACTTAAGATTTTAACTTAAAAGTTTTGTTTTATAATGGGTGTTTCCTACAGCTGTTGTGCCTAATAATGAACTTAGGTGACCAGAACTGATAAAATCAGGGTCAAAAGGAAACAATGAGAAACAAAATGGAGGAATCGGCTGCTTGTGTTTGATTTGTAGAATTAAAAACAAAACACTTAAAAATATAGAGGCCACCCTTCTATCAAAAACAACGAGTTGATTATTAAGTACGCTCTTCAGACATGGAATGTTAAGTACTGGAAAAGGAGAGAAGAATTAAATATCCTGGAAAAGGGCATAAATTGTTGGAACCCTCAATGGTAGCATTGATGTTAAACAATGACATGCTGCGATATTTGGGAAGCAAGCCCCACTTGAATGTTTCCATAAGCAAAGGGTAAGTGGGGCAAAGTCATTGGTTCCTCACATTGATTTTAAGATGTGGCTGTAGTACCTTTCTGCATTTCTTTTTCTTCCAAAATTTCATATATCTTCAATACAACCTCTGTAAATACCTCTGTACCCTGGTGGCTACATCAGAAATAGTTTGTGAAACTCTGATCTAGGTTGTCAGATCTGTTGTACAGTACCATTCTTGCCACATCACTATCAGCTAGTGTTGTGATTTCTTATGTAGGCAATGGAAATACTGCAAATAAAGCAAAAGCTATCAAATACTGCAAAAAGGTTTAAGCACAATCTTTTCTTGGTTCCTTTTCTTAATTTCTTCCAGTCTTGCTTTCAGAACCTAGAAAACTTAGTCTTCACTTTTATCTGTAATCCATTTTATATTTATTGTACTTCACTTCAGTGGTGTTCACTGTTGTGAATTTAAGGCTCAGGTATTTCTTCAAATTAGTGGTTGATGAATATGCCTAAATGTTTTTTTGGCAGAGTTCAGGATTTCTTTGCATGCTTTTTGAACTTTTTATTAAGGGACAAGGCCCTCAGATGGCATTTGCAACTGATAGTAAAGTATACATTAAGACATATGAGTGATAGGTATTCTTTGTGCTATCAACTACTGTATATGGAAGGCTGATTTCCAAACCTAATGTCATGTTGTACTGAGTGGATACATACTGCTTCACTTTTACTTTGTTTTGTCTTCTTGTGCCTGTGAATGGAAATAAATACTGTTTGTCCTTTCATGATTGTTTACTTTATTTTGCTGCATAAGTTACTAAATAAATAAATAAATAAATATGATCAGTGTATTTTCCACATTTATTAGAAAAGAAAGGAGCCACTTGCAATTAGAGTGATGCAGAATATATATGGCTGGCCTCTTTCAGGTTTTATTCAAGCTTTTCATTTCTTTGCTACTGTTTTTCAGCAGTTAAAATGAGATGAGTATACAGATGAAGAACTCTTGGTTTCTTTATCATGCCCTTTATGCAACATACTCTAGTGCATCCTCAAGTTGGTGATTTCCAAATGGGTTTTGTAGTACAAAACCTTTTGAAGATAGTGTAAATTGAGGAAGGCTGAACAAAGAGTGGAAGAGTAGGAACCAGCAGGGATTTGACTGTTTATAGCTCTGCCAGTACTACTGGTAATGTCACTCTCCTAGGAAGCAGGAGGATACTTCATTCTACACATCTGAGCATGTATCTGTCACTTGTTTACTAGAGATCTAAAGAAGAACGCTTAAAAGTGCAAAGATGTTGTGTTTCATAATTGTCCATGTTAGTCTGGAGAGGTAGTTTCGTTCTGCAGCTATTGCTATGAACACTTCCTGAGGGCAGATGTCCTTTAATGGTCATAGGGTAGTGGTATATTTTAAAAGGGAAAAAGGTGTGAGTGTGAATATGAGTGTGTGTGTGCAGGTGCCACACTGGAATAAAAACCCTTTTAGCAACAATATTTCAGAGAGATAATTTCAGTGGATACCATTGTAATTAGGAACCCAAGAAGCTGTCTATAATTTGGTACCTAGGAAGCTGTCTTATCATGAAACAGACCACTGAGCCTTCTAGCCCAGTGTTGTCAACTTTGATTGGCAGCAGCTCCCCAGGGCTTTGAGAAAGAGTTTTCCCAGCTTTACCTGGAGATCCTTTCATTTTCTGGTAGTTTCTTACCCAAGGCTTCCTGAATCCAGTAAAATCAGTGTGTTCAGTGTGAAAATTTGGTCTTGTTTCTTAATTATTTGTGATAGTGTGCCTTTAAATACTGATATATAAATGATAGCTTCCTTCTTTATTAGCTTGTGTATCCAAATGCACAATTAACAATGCTATTGTAGGAGTCTTGCCTGCCAGTGAAATTCCTACATTATTTATTGATGTGGTTTTACCTAGCTCGCTATTGTATGCTGGCATGGAGGTGATGAGGGAACCAGTTATTTAAATGTGGTAGTGTCCTGGGCATCTGTAGTAGTGGATAGTTCCCCACTGTACATATGACATAATGCTGGATTCTAAACTTTTTTTTTAATGGATAAGTCTAGCCCATGTGGAATGCAAATGTGTGTATCAAGTACCAGACACCTACCCTGTTTCCTCGAAAATAAGACCTAACCTGAAAATAAGACCTAGTATGATTTTTCAGGATGCTCGTCATATAAGCCCTACCCCAAAAATAAGCCCTAGTTAAGTGAAACCCCGTCCTCCACCCTTGTGCAGCACCCAGAAGAAGATGACATGACTATTTGAATGAATGTAGATTGTTGTACATGGAAAAAAAATAAAACATCCCCTGAATATAAGCCCTAATGCGTTTTTTGGAGCAAAAATTAATATAAGACCCTGTCTTATTTTCGAGGAAACACGGTAGTAGATGAAAAAAAATGACTAGCTGTTAAACCGTGCTTAAAGTTAAGAGTGGTTATTATGGATTCCACCCACTTTAGATCTTAGAATGATGTTCTTCCCATGTAAAAAAAGGAAAGGGTGATTTTGGAAACATGCCTCTTAAGCTTTCCCCAAGTTATAGAGATGTACTTTGACTGTTTGGGAGTCAAGGAATTTGTTAACATGCCATAATCTTGTTATTGTTATTAACCAGACCATTCATTCCTGAAACTCTGTTTGTAATGATTGCAAGTTTAGGTGAGACACCATTTTTTGATATGAAGATTAGGAATATGAATGGCCAATTTGTAGGAGAATCTTACTACGGGTAAACTTCAGGATGATGGATATTCAATGGATATGTATTTTGCCTCTACTAGTCTGTGATAATACTGAGTTGAAATTGGCTACAATCACATCAAGTGTATAGTACAACTTTGCATCAATTTGGAGTAAGACTGAAAGGATTAGATGCTGTAAGGCAAAGATTTTCACTGTGATCTGGAATTCCAGTGGTCTTTTTCCTTCATAAAGATTCATAAATTTAATCTTAACACACACATGATAAAAGGGAAGTCAGCTATATTTATGTATTTTTGTGTGTATGTATTTAACACACTGCAACACATATTTTCCACTAGACACATAACACAGTTATTCCTTATGTTGCATATTGCTTGAGGCTGAGCTGTTGGCTGTAGGAATCAGGAAGCTATTGTGTATATGTGTTTGAGTGAAGAACGAAATAAAAGTGACCGTTTGTTCTTTCTGTTTCCTATAATGTTCAGAGGGATTTTGTAGCAATTTCCCGCCAAATCTGCTTTTCAGATATTCATGAAAGCCATATGGCTTCCAATTTCAACATAATTCTGGATGCTCAGCCTTTAAATATAAAGTAACCTAATAGTAAATTTGGTTATGTTGTTTCTAATGTAAAAAGCAGAGAAATAAAGACAGAGCTCATAACTTGAGGAACTTTAAAGTTATTTGTTATTTCAGTGTTTAGTATCACAGTATTCCTATTTTGTCCGCAGTGTTTACGTAGTTGCTACCTAAAATATCTTCAGGAGAGAGAATTGCTAGGCAAACCCGTTACACTGCCTGGTAAGCACTTATAATAATTTGTATTTGATATACTTTTCTACGTACACTCTGGAGCTACTGATAGTAGGAACAGACATTGATCTTCATGGCAGCCTTTTAAATAATTGAAGATTACACTTCACATCTCTTCTTCTTTCCCTGACCCGCACCCCACCATCTGAAACTGCTTTCTTTTTCACGTATATGGCATGTTGTACCGTTCAGTCTCCTTGCTCCTGTTGGCATCTTCCCTAGTTTATATTAGTGTGTTACTCAGAAAAGACACACATATTTAGTCTGTACAAGATAAATTTCTGTTGGCTTCCAGTCTGTCTCTTTGTTCTATGATCTGAAAAACGGTGTGATCTGGTCTGTAATCAGGGCTTTGTTTCTAGAATACCTGATTCACTGTTCGTAGGCAGGAGTAATGTCAGAAGAATGCCTGGCTAAATAGCTGGTTTACCACACTAAGTCATATTCTTTCTCAGGCCTTGTATAACTGTTTCTTTAGTTCCCTCCCCCTCCGGTGGCAGCAGGTTATAGTTGCCTGGCTGAAAAGATGAGGTTTAATGTGCTGTAAGATATAGGAATATCTATACTTGTGCCTGTCTGTTTATAGAGGTGTTAAACTTTTATCCTGATTTTCCATAAATCCCAAAGCTGCTTACAAAATATTAAGACTGTAACAGGCAATACCAAAGCAGCATTATATGCTTTATGTATACATCAAAGCTGCATAGAGGAACAAAGTCATAGCATTCTTGAGGCTGGCTGTTTATAGAAATATACACAGAAAAAGAGACTTGAGTACACCTTTGTGTTATGACATCTATACATTCTCAGGTGCTACAGCAGACTATTGTTGAAATGGACCTGCTTATCTGGAGTGATAATGAGAAGTGGCCTGTGGGACTTGACAGAGCATGCTGGTTGGTGTCTGTGGAGCTGTGCATGTTTATTTCAGTGTTACGTTATCTCCCGTCTGAGATATAACCCTAGATTTGGACCTTCCTTTGAATACTTTTTCATGGACAATTTTTTAAAAAGTATCATCTTTCAGCTTTGACAAGGGTCACAAGACAGTTCGTAAAACAAAATGATAACAAAGATACCAAGCTGTCTTACAGTCGGCAAAAAGATATAGTTCTCAAAGCAAGCGTAATACCATAATATGGTAAGTCATCCAAAATTGTATTGAAAGAAGTAACATAGAAAATTTGTATCTAAATAGTATGCAGAACAGCTACTACGGAATACTAATGAAATCTGTTTCGGTTCATTAGTCTTTATTAAGTTCTTAATGTACATAGACTCAAACAGATTTTAATGCTACTCTGTAATCCTTGCTGTTGCAAATAAAATTGGGAAAGACGTGCTTTCTGTATCATATTTGTGCTGCTTTAAATGTAAATTTGAGTATAGTTTACATTGACTGAAATCATGTGGAGTAACACTATGCCGTCATTAGCCATGGATGCTAATCTTTAATTAAAAGTTTTCTATGTCTTGTAGGTTCCAATCCTATAGAGTTAACCAGGAGGGCGTCCCAAATTTGGTGGGCCTTCTTTGTAGGCATCCACAGGACTGCACTGCTAAGTCACCATGTTGCAGTAGCTGCCAGTTTGTGTCTTTTGAAGATGCTTGCCAATTGCGGAATAAAAGCCACCATTATTGTCAGTTTTGTGTGTTCATAGAATCTGGAATTTCTGACAAAGGTTAAGGTTGTTGAGGTCAATGGGAAAATGACACATGAGGCAATAGGGACAAAGAGTTGTATGGGTCACAAAAGCCTTTTTTTTTTTTTTTTTTTTTTTTTGGTGGCACGCGGAAGTACTTTCAGCTCCTGTTGCCCACGTGTATTTTGAAAAAACCCCATAGCAGTATGAGGAAGAAAATCTGTGTGAATAAGAATGGCCTCTAATCATAGTTTAGATTGCACTGCTTCCATCTGGGTGTACAGAATATATAAGGACCTTGTCATTGGTGCTTGATTTTAACTGGAAATCAATACTATGTATGAGCTCCTTTATGTTTAAAAAGGCTGTAGAGGGACTGATGCAAAATAGAAAGCATCACTTATTAGTGGAACCTCTTGCTTTTCCTAAACAGTATTAACATACTTTGCTTTCTAGTGTTGAAACAACCATGTCTGATGTTTCCTTTGCCCTGACAATGTCACTTCTATAGAAGAAAACAGCCAAAGGGCTGCTGGACACTCTTTACAAGCTGGCAATGACACCAAGTAGACTGTCTGCCAGTAAAGGATAGCTGGTGCCCAGCTATGCTTTGGCAATAGCCACCATTTTAACCGTCTGTCTTTCTGAGGGCAGTGAAGTACAAGCAAGCCAGAACTGTTGGTTTTATGCCACAAGATAGAATTGTTCCATAACTCTTCATACTGTTATTCATGTTGTTTTGTGCTTCCACAGCCATGCAAGTGAGTGAAATTGAATGCTGCAGTTTAGTTGGTCTTTCTGCAACAGGAGATTGTCCTGGTTATTGCCTAACAGAAAAACATGAATAGTTGTAATTGGAACATGGAACGTGAGAAGTATGAATCAAGGTAAACTGGAAACTGTAAAGCAAGAAATGAAATGTTTGAACACTGCAGAGCTTGGTGTCAGTGAACTAAAGTGGACTTGGAAAGGGACATTTTCAGCCAGACAACTAGAAAGTGTTTTACTCTGGAAATTACAAACTCAGAAGAAAAAGAGTGGTTCTAATACTGAGGCAAGATACAGCAGAAGCAGTTGGGGGGTATAATGCAGCATCTGACTCAATAATATCAATAATATTTCTTGGAAAACCCATCAATATAACTATAATTCAAGTCTATGCTGCAATTACAGATGCTGAAGAAGATGAAATTGAAACCTTTTATGCAAGTATTCAGGAGGAAATTGATCATACACCAAAACAAGACATGCTTATAATCATAGGTGACTGGAACACAAAAGTAGGAAACAAAGCAGACCCAAATGTTGGTTGTTGTAGGTTTTTCGAGCTGTTTGGCCGTGTTCTGGAGGTTTTTTCTTCCTAACGTTTCGCCAGTCTCTGTGGCCGGCATTTTCAGAGGATAGGAGTTAGAACTCTGTGTTTTGTTGTAAGGTAAAGGTTCCCCTTGACATTTAGTCCAGTCGTGTCCGACTCTAGGGGGCGGTGCTCATCCCCGTCTCCAAGCCGTAGAGCCAGTGTTTGTCCGTAGACAGTTTCCGTGGTCACGTGACCAGAGCGACTAGACACGGAACGCCGTGACCTTCCCACCGAGGTGGTACCTATTTATCTACTCGCATTTTTACATGCTTTCGAACGGCTAGGTTGGCAGGAGCTGGGACAAGCGACGAGAGCTCACTCCGTCGCGTGGATTCGATCTTACGACTGCTTGTCTTCTGACCTTGCAGCACAGAGGTTTCTGTGGTTTAACCCGCAGCGCCACCATATCCCGTGTTTTGTTGTAGTGTGACCCAAATGTTGTTGGAAAATTTGGTCTAGGGATCAGAAATGAATCAGTAGAACCACTCAGATTTCTGTGAAGCTGACAATCTGTTTATCTTCAAGCAACCAGACAGTTGTATTTTATTTATTTATTTATTTATTGCACTTATATGCCGCCCATCTAGACATTGTACATGTGGACATTACCAAATGTTCAGTATAGAAACCAAATATACTATGTAATTGGAAGCAGGAGGTGGAATACCAGTAGAACTATTTCAATCCACAGAGACGGAATCTGTCAAAATCTTAGTAAGAATTTGCCAACAAATATGGAAAGCAAAACAATGGCCTATAGACTGGAAATGTTCAGTATATATTCTAATCCCCGAGAAAGGAGTTACCAAGGAGTGCAGTAATTATTGGACCATTGCTCTAATTTCTCATACAAGCAAAATGATGCTGAAGGTGTTGCAGCAAAGGCTTTTACGTTATGTGGAGCAAGAAATGCTTGATTCAGGCAGGATTCTGAAAGGGAAGGGGCACTCAAGATCATATTGCAAATATACACTTGCTACTGGAGAGCACCAAAGAATTTCAGATGATCAGTCTGTGCTCTATATACTACAGCAAAGCCTTTGATTGTGTGCATCGTGAAAAACTGTGAGTTCTGAAAGAAATGGATGTGACTCAGCACTTTATTGTCCTGGTGCATAACGTGTATTGTGGAGAAGAAACTGCTGTTAGGACAGAATATGGAGAGAGAGAATAGGCAAAGTTATCAGGCAAGGAAGGTACATTTTATCTCCCTATTTGTTCAATCTACCTGGAAATATATCATATGGAAAGCTGGGCTAGATTCAGATGAAGGAGGAGTGAAAATATCATAAACATCAGTAATTTAAGATACACAGACGATACCATCCTACAAGTAGAAAGCAGCAATGACTTAAAATGATTGATGATGAAAGTGAAAGAAGAAAGGATTGCAGTTCAACCTTAAAATCATAACTACAGAAGAGTTATACAACGTTAACGTTGACAATAAAGAAATTGAAATACAGTGGTGCCTCGACTTACGAACGTCCCGACATACGACCATTTAGAGTTATGACCAGCTCTGGCCGCAAAATTTTGCTTCGACTTGCGGCTGGAGCTTCGAGTTACAACCAGAAAAAGGGAGGGAAAAAAGGCGGGGAATTCAAATTGCTAACCGTTGGTGGCAAAGAGGCTGCTTCTTTGTAGCTCATTTGCCCCAGCAGTTAGAGAGTGTGTGATCGGAGGAGGCTTGGGACTGCCTGGTAAGGTAAGGTGCTGCTTTCTGCTTTTTAAAAACTGTTCTGGGTGGGTTTTGCAGCGTGGTTTTGGGCTGGGTGGTGGGATTATGTTTCTATGCTGTGATGGGTCTTGCAGGGTTTGTTTGCTTTTTGGGTTCCCCCCCCCCCATTTCCGATGGGTCTTGCGGGGTTTATTTGCTTTTTGCTTTGCTTTTTTTGCATTTCCGAAGGGTCTTGCACGGTTTGTTTGCTTTCTGCTTTGCTTTCCCCCCATTTCCGAAGGGTCTTGCACGGTTTGTTTGCTTTCTGCTTTGCTTTTTTTTGCATTTCCGATGGGTCTTGCACGGTTTGTTTGCTTCCTGCTTTGCTTTTTCCCCATTTCCGATGGGTCTTGCACAGTTTGTTTGCTTTGTGCTTTGCTTTTTTTTTGCATTTCTGAAGGGTCTTGCACGGTTTTTTGTTTGTTTGTTTGTTTGTTTATTATTATTATTATTTGTGATTTTTTTCTTCGGCCGGAATGGATTAATTGCATTTAAATGCGTTCCTATGGGAAATGGTGCTTCGACTTACGACCATTTCGAGTTACGACTGGAGTTCCGGAACCAATTAAGTTCGTAAATTGAGGCACCACTGTAGTCAGGGATTTTGTATACCTTGTTTCAATCATCAATCCACATTGAAACTGTAGCCAAGAAATCAGAAGACTGAAACTTGGAAGGGCAGCAATGAAGGAACTAGAAAAAATAATCAAACGTAAGGATGTTTCACTGGAGAACAAGGCCATGATCACCCACACTATTGTATTTCCAATCCCCATGTATGGATGTGAAAGCTGGACAGTAAAGAAAGCTGACAGGAAAAAAACAGATATGTTTGAAATGTGGTGCTGGAGGACAGCTTTGCAGATACCCTGGACTGCCAGAAAGATGAACAAGTGAGTCCTAGATCAAATCGAGCCTGAACTGTCTCTGGAGGCAAAAATGTTGAGGCTGTCCTACTTCGGGCACAACATGAGAAGACAGGATTCTCTGGAAAAGACAATAATGCTGGGAAAGGCAGCAGAAAAAGATGAAGACCAAATATGACATGGACTGACCCTAAAATAATCCACAAGTTTGAACTTGCAAGTGCTGAGCAGGGACAGGACACTTTGGAGATTGCTCATTCATGGGGTCACCATAAGTCCATTGTGACTTGACGGCATGTAATAACAACAGCAATGTATGTGCACTTTGAGAAGGGAAAATGTTCTCTAAACTTAGAGAATATAAATTGCCAGGTTCATTTTCTATATTGCTATGTTTCTAAAAGGCTATTTCAGACTCACTGAACACTGATGGGCTGGTTTCTTGAATGTTTTTAGCCTCTGTGGATGGCTCGGAAATGAACTTCAAGAAGGGCAAACTGTTGCATTAAAAAAAAAATTAAACATGCTGATAGAAATGTGTTAAATCTCACTTTTCTTTGTCTCTGATTTCAAGTAATTCTGATACCAGTTTCAGTTATTGCCCTTGTGGTTAAGCATGGTTTAAGCTTCAGTCCTTGTGTTTATTATTATTTGTGTAGCAGCATATATAGGGGCAATTTTTTCTCCTGACATGTACAAGCTGCAATAGGCTTGGACTTGTGTGCTTGTGTTTTGCTCAATTTTACATTAACTGTATGTGACCTTCACTGTTGTTTCAAAGCTGAAGTGAATTTAGTTAGTCATGACATTTAAAAGGACATGGAGACTTCTGGCTGGTTTCTGTTTTGTATCCTTTTGCACAGAGATGGGGGACATAACCCTCACCATTGCTGCTGGGCTCCAGCTCCCATCAGTCTGAGCCAGCATGGCCAATATCAAGGATTATGGGAATTTTAATTCAGCCACAACTGGATGGCCAGTTGTCCATGTCACGTGAAATTCCACAAGTGACTATTGTGTATATCTTCTAAATGTATTTCCTTTCCTATATTCTGCACCAGTTGTACACACAACTGATGCCTAAATAGCTAGTGTGTCAAGCACCACAGGCTGTCAGTTTGTCAGGTGTGCAAGCTTAGTAATGTTCTTGATGGTTGTTGCTTTAGGTTGTTGCTGCAAGACACATCTATAACCTCCTGAAATATCATACACATAGAGGAAGCTAACACCCATCATCAGTCTACATCCCAATCCAAAAAAAGGGCAGTGCCAAAGAATGCTCCAACTACCGTACAATTGCACTCATTTCACACTCTAGCAAGGTTATGCTCAAAATCCTACAAGGTAGGCTTCAGCAGTATGTGGACCAAGAACTCCCAGAAGTACAAGCTGGATTTCGAAGGGGCAGAGGAACTAGAGACCAAATTGCTAACATGCGCTGGATTATGGAGAAAGCCAGAGAGTTCCAGAGAAACATCTACTTTTGCTTCGTTGACTACGCAAAAGCCTTTGACTGTGTGGACCACAACAAACTATGGCAAGTTCTTAAAGAAATGGGAGTGCCTGACCACCTTATCTATCTCCTGAGAAATCTATATGTGGGACAGGAAGCAACAGTTAGAACTGGATATGGAACAACTGATTGGTTCAGAATTGGGAAAGGAGTCCAACAAGGCTGTATATTGTCCCCCTGCTTATTTAACTTATATTCAGAATACATAATGCGAAAAGCAGGACTGGATGAATCCCAAACCGGAATTAACATTGCCGGAAGAAATATCAACAACCTCAGATATGCAGATGATACCACTCTGATGGCAGAAAGTGAGGAGGCATTAAGGAACCTCTTAATGAGGGTGAAAGAGGAGAGCGCAAAAAATGGTCTGAAGCTCAACATCAAAAAAACTAAGATCATGGCCACTGGTCCCATCACCTCCTGGCAAATAGAAGGGGAAGATATGGAGACAGTGACAGATTTTACTTTCTTGGGCTCCATGATCACTGCAGATGGTGACAGCAGCCATGAAATTAAAAGACACCTGCTTCTTGGGAGGAAAGCGATGACAAACCTAGACAGCATCTTAAAAAGCAGAGACATCACCTTGCCAACAAAGGTCCGCATAGTCAAAGCTATGGTTTTTCCAGTAGCGATGTATGGAAGTGAGAGCTGGACCATAAAGAAGGCTGACTGCCGAAGAATTGATGCTTTTGAATTGCGGTGCTGGAGGAGACTCTTGAGAGTCCCCTGGACTGCAAAGAGAACAAACCTATCCATTTTGAAGGAAATCAACCCTGAGTGCTCACTGGAAGGACAGATCCTGAAGCTGAGGCTCCAATACATTGGCCATCTCATGAGAAGAGAAGACTTCCTGGAAAAGACCCTGATGTTGGGAAAGTGTGAAGGCAAGAGGAGAAGGGGACGACAGAGGATGAGATGGCTGGACAGTGTCATCGAAGCTACCAACATGAATTTGACCCAACTCCGGGAGGCAGTGGAAGACAGGAGGGCCTGGCATGCTCTGGTCCATGGGGTCAAGAAGAGTCGGACATGACTTAATGACTAAACAACAAAAACATCCATCAGCTATCTTTCTGTGGACAGGCAGTAGACAGTTTATGTGCTTAGCAGAACATTGATACAGTAGGACATAAGTAGAACATGACATCTCTGCAAGCAATAGCATACGTTGGTGGTACAAATACACAAATGTTCAGTACTTGGAAATAAATCATACAGGTTTCAGAGGATCATGGGTCCAAGTTTGGTTGCAGAATATTTTAGGTATGCCTGGAAACCAGGTCCATTGATTGTGAGTTAGGCATATGTCCAAATTACTATGCTTAGGATTTCAGAAGATCTACAATGAAAATACTGTTAATGTATGTATGTTGTGTAGCTTCTTCTAAGCATGAGATCTAACATTTAAATTACTGTTCTACTATACCTCTTGTCTTCTGAACACAAGTTCTGCGTTCCTTTGCTTTACAGGTGTTGCACTGGGATTTCTGTATCAAAGTCCATGTCCACGAAAGATACATTTCTTCTTGTTCGTGAGCACACTAAACATAGGGCTACAGCTTTCTATTAAATGTTACATGTGTGGTAGTTGACTATTGAAGTAAGTTTTTTTTTAAAATCCAGAATAAATCCGCTCCTTTGAGGGTCTTTTTAGCTATCCTTTTTGGAGGAATGCAAGAATGTTAAGCGAAGGGATCAGGCTGGCATCATTACCACCATCCTAAAGATGTTTGCAACTTTCCCTTTCCACATTTTATATAAAGAAAGGGTAATGCAAGTTGTAAGTTAACGTTGTATACAGGATGATATTGCATATGAAAACATTTTCTGTGCCTTATATAGGGTGTTGTCTCCCAAATGTGAACCAATCTTAGCTTCCAGTAATCTCAGAAGTTCTAAAGGAAACGTTTAAGGTTTATCCAAATTCTGAACTTTTAGGCATTTGCCTGTTTCTCAGTTACAAATGCTCCAAGCAATACTGGATTCTGCTGTCACTGTTCCTTGCTGGCTGTAGGCTGCCTTCATCTCTCTCTAACTTTTGACTTACCTATGACTATTCAGGGAGGCAGTGGAAGACAGGAGGGCCTGGCGTGCTCTGGTCCATGCGTTCATGAAGAATCAGACATGACTTAATGACTAAACAACAACAAATGACTATTCAGACCCCAAAAGCTTGATGGGATAACTGCCCTGGTGGTAATTGTTCTTCATCTGTTTTCTTGAAGGAAGAAAGACCAGTAGCTCTGCCCTAATGGTGCACTGCTGGAAAACATGTTCCAAGAGAGAATATTGAAGGGCAAAGACATCATGCAAATTTCTTGCATTCTTTCTGGTTAAAATGGGATAAATCATTACTGAAGGAATGCAAGCAGTTCCTCAAATCACTGATGGCAGGATGGGGGTGCGAGTGAATAAATAATTTGATCGATTATTTGAAAAGATTATGACAATACATAAACTACTTTTATGTAAAACTGTGCTTATGATATGGTACTATTATCTGGACTTGTTTTCAGTACCCAGTTCTGTTTTGCTTATAAAAGACATACTGCAGAACGTGCCCATATCCAGAAACCTCCCCACTCCACATAAGTGCATGTCGTTTATAAGGATTTGTACTTTAGTAGTAGTTGCGTATATTGATTGGGTAGTTTGAAACTGAGGCTTTAATTTCAGCTGTCGAAAAATTTATCCTGGGAAGGAAAATTCTTTGTTGTTCCTCTCTTTATGTTCGTTGGGATGGAATTGGTGGACTGGCTTGTGGGGGAGCTTATGCTTTAGGTCTTTTCAGCTCGAAGTGATCCTGTGAGTGAAATCAGGGTGGATAAAAATAAAAATAATGTCAAAAAAATTCCAATTTTAAAATTTAAATCAATTTGATTTAAATTACATCCACCCTGAGTGAAATTTATGTTAAGAATCTATGGACAATTATTTCCTAATGATAATTTGTGTCTGAAATGCAGTTGTAGGTGAAATTCCTATGACTCGTAATTACCTTTATATTAACGTCAGCAAAGATATTCAAATGTCTGTTAGTAATTCCATTTTAAGTACAGATTTATCTTCAGAGGTAGTTTGTAAATAAAACGTGATGGGAGGTTTAGTGACTTGTCCTGCATTTTTCTTTCCTCTAGAATTTAATAACATTTTTTTTGCTAGGCTTGTAGTAGAAACAATCTAAAATGACTTAAAATAATTCAGTTTAATATATTGAATCAACAGGGGGAATAAATTTTGCAGGGTGGTTCCAAGCCAGGCAGTCAGCATCGCCTAAGAAAATGAGGCTTTCTTGCCCGTAACACACTTCTCTTGGTTTTGGATTGACAGCTTTTTTGGTGAAAGATAGTATTTGGTTTAGCTTATTTAGTGATATACTGATCTGTTAAAAAAAAAAAAAGGTACTGGAGTGGAAGGGGGACAGATCCCCACTCAGCCTTCAGCTCAATAGTTGAGTCCCAGCCAATCCGTAGTCTCTCATCATGATTTGCCACATAGAATGAATGTGTAGATAAAATGAAAGAACATTTATATTAACTGGCCTGAGCACCTTGCAAAACAGGGACAATATACATGTGATGAATAAAACTGAACCAGTTGAGTCCAAGTATCTGTGCAAAGTATGTGGGGGGTGGGGATAGTAAAAGTGACATTTACAAGGAAAACTGTTTCGCTAATTTCTAGTGTGAAATCTCTCTGAGTCATGTCTTGGGGTTCAGGTGTATCTCTTCCCCTTGCCTTCCACTACTGGCAGAAAATAATACAGGTGAATTATATTCCGAAATACAGTTTGTGTTTCTAACATCTTGATCAAAACCTGTTGTTCTTTCCATGAAAAGACTGGGAGATAACACTGCAGTTTGTTTATTGATTGTTTTTCTCCCCAGTGCAGAAAGGCAGCATGAGTGTAGGAGAATTTGGATGTCAAACCTCGTTAGAAATGTCCATTTTTCTACACCTTGCTCTTAAATGAGGCTTCCAGGAATCACTCATCAAAGGGCTTAATTTAAGATACACCTCTGCCAGACTTGAACAACTTGCATACTTTGGGATCATTTACTAGACCCATCTTGAAATATTTTCTTAAAAAATCGTGTGAACAGTCTCCTGCAAACAGTGAAAATATGATACTGTTCATAATATAGTGGTGCCTCGACTTACGAACATCCCGACTTACAACCATTTCGAGTTACGACCAGCTCCGGCCGCAAAATTTTGCTTCGACTTGCGACCGGAGCTTTGAGTACTAACCGTTGGTTGGCAAAGAGGCTGCTTCTTTGTAGCTCTTTCACCCCAACGGTTAGAAGGTGTGCATCGGAGGAGGCTTCGGACTGCCTGGTGCTGCTTTCTGCTTCTGAGTGAGTACATACAGGGTTTTGAAGGGTGGGTTTGGGCTGGGGGGGGGGTTATGTTTCTGTGCTGTGATGTTTTTTTGTGTTTTGGTGTGTTTGTTTTTTCAGCTCTAGCGCCTTCCGATGGGGCTTGCTGTGTTGTTTTGGGGGGTTTTTTTGGTCATTTTTTTTTTAGCCCCAGCGCGTTCTGATGGGGCTTGCTCTTTTTTTGTTTCTTTGTTTTTTGTTTTTGTGATTTTTTTATTTCGGCCCCAGCGTATTCCGATGGGGCTTGCATTGTTTTTCTGTTTTTTGGTGATTTTTCCCCCGGCCCCAGCAGTGTTTTTTTGTTTTTGTTTTTTGGTGATTTTTTTTTTCCGGCTGGAACGGATTAATGGGGTTTCCAATGCATTCCTATGGGAAATGGTGCTTCGAGTTACGACCATCGTTCCGGAACGGATTAAGTTCGTAAGTCAAGGCACCATTGTAACTTTAGACTTGCCCCAAGCCAAAGAGTGCAATGATTTCCATCAGCCATTCAGCTTGGTTTTAAAAAGAGAATTGACAGGCATTTTAACAATTTTTCTTGAAATGGTTTCCAATTGTTTAAAGTGTCCTTAAACAGTTGTGCAAAAATTTCAGTCTGCCCTCTGCTTTTTTCCTTGTTCTTCTCTCTTTCTTCTCCCTCTCCTCTCTAGACATGGTTTCATCTGATGAACTTTGTGTTTTGTGGATGCCTAGGCTTTTATTTCCATCAATGCATTTCTCCAGTTGAAATAGCATTAAATTCCCAGGGGAATCAAGTTCTTCACAAAGAAATGTCGGTGTTACAAGCAGAGTGCATAATATTTAGATTTAGAAGTTGATTTATGTAGTTGTAGGTATCAGAGAGAACCTTTATATCAATACCTAGTACTAAATGTTCATATGTGGTTGGCGGTTACTTTTTAATTTTTCATCTTTTTTTATTTTGAAAAAGGTTAGGAAATGTAGGCAGTCCTTATTGTGTACATGTGTAACTGTTTTTTAAAGTCTAATTGTATTGATATACAAACATATTTTGTTGAGAATTTTTCATAGCCTTTAATCTCATGTGGTAATTAGGGAGTTAGTATTTTTCTTTTGTGATAACTTAGCATTGCTTTGTAATTTAGCGGACAATGTTCATAAATGAGAAAATTGTAGTCTACTGATTTCTGTAAGTGGCATTATATAATTGCTCTAGAAGAGAAAAAAGTGAAAATAAAGAGAAACTATTTCACCTTTATTCTGTTGACTTAGTAGTTGCCACATTTTGAATCTTCCCTTGAAATTAAGAGTTCAGGGCGAATGTAATAGTCCACTAGTTTTGCAAAGGACATTAGTGACTTAGAAGAATCAGTCCTTCTTAAGTGCACTGGTTTTCTGTTGACCAGTTATTTCCCTTTTGATTAGATACTTACTTTTGACTGGATAACTAACTAAAATGCTAAGTGATTTCAGTAGGAAGGTGATGCTGCTCTTACATATGGCATACAGTGCAATTACCGCTGTTTTTTCTTCCAAAATGCTAAAGTCTTTTTGTTGTTTCTATTGTTATCTATTCAATCTTTCCAGGTTTCAAGATTATTATCTTATCTGTTTTACTTTTGTGTTTCTTACATTCTTTTTGTTTGAATAATTGCATATTCATTGCACTTTTCTAGTGTTCAGTAGAAGTACTAAAATGTGTTAGTGAAAAGTTCTGTTTTACAAGTGAAGATTTAAAAAATTCCTCTCCACTGTCCACTTCTTCTTTATTAGCTCTTAAAGCAAGTCTTGATTAGGAACTGGATACAAGTATTGACCAGGAACTGAAGATTTAGTTCTGCTTAAAAGGACCATATTTTGTTAATACTTTTGAAGCTTGCAATTGTAAATATTAGTATACATGTTTAGAGTAGACCCAAATCTTTGTTACTTTACCAAAGTGATAATTCACATTGCCTTTGCCGTGTAAGGTGATAAGCAGGGCTTTATTATTTCAGGGAAGTGAATTTCTGTCTTTCCTGCAGATTTAAAAGTATGCTCATCCAATTCTCAGTTGTTATTTTGTTATAGAGTAGTTGAAATAATGCAGGGTTGCTGCTCACTTTCTTCCTTGCATTTCTTTTGACTGTAGCACTTCAGATTAAAAAGTGAGAAATGAAGATTTAGAATACTTCTCCACATAAAGCCCTGTACAATTGGGGGTTTAAGGATAGTTTTCTCCAATACAGGCCTGTTGGACCTCTCCAGTTTTCAGCTGGGGCCTTGTCTGCGTCAGACCTTACAGAGAGAGCTGTCTGGAGGTCCTCACTCTCCAGACTTTGTGATACATATGGCATTGACAGTGATGTGTCCTCAGTGTTTATTAAGAAGTGTTGCTTGTTTCCTGTTTTTTTTTTCTTGCCATAAACTGATTTAGTTCAAGCATAGTTACATTATATAATGATATATTATATAAGAACCTTGTATTACGTAACATTGTCATCTTCTGTAAATTTTTCACTGTTTCAGTGTATGCTGTACACTTTAAATCCTACATGAATTTGTCCAGTTTCCGTTAGATGCATTCAAGTTGGGCTTTTCCAAGCTCACAGCTACCAGAACATTGCATGCAACATTTGAATCGGTATCTTGCCTTTCTTTTATTATGGTAAGGACAGTCCAGTTGTGCTAAATTCCATCTCATTATTGTTGGAACTGTGTGTCATTTTGACACTTGTAAAAGGAGCAGAAAATTGATGCGCTCACTGATTAATTGAGCCAGATGTTATTCTAACATGTGTGGAACAGTTTCCTTTTTTAAAAGAAAGTTATAGGTAGGAAGTTGACACTCTTTCCTCTCTTTGCTTTTTTGTATGTTGCATGTATAAATAATTTATGGAAAATCTATATTGCAGCTATCTTCCCTGTTAGTAGAATTTCTGTGACTTTGATGTGGACTAATTAAGTCCACATTTCCTGTGGACAGCTTATAGTATATGAACAAAACAGTACTGAAGTCTCTGCTTGCCAGTCAGTTTCTGAAGCTTTGATCTACATTTCCCTTAAGTTTCTGCTGGGGAAAAATGCTGCCTTGAGTCATTCCACAAAACTAGCAGGGAAGGTTTCCCAAGAGCATACCTTTCCTTTTGTCCTGGCACTAGAAAGAATAAAACTTTCATGAAGCATGTGATCTTTCATTCCAAGTAACATCTTAGCATGATGGGAAGCACTGGATAAAACACCTTGCACAACAGCAAGTAGGGAAGGCTGCTTAGCTTGTCTGCAGCATTATTTCTCAAGCCCTATGTCCCTGAAGATTAGATCAATGCATTACCTAATAGGATGTTTAAAAACATTTTCACGACTTGCTGACACAGGGGAATGATGAGGTAAAGTAATAGATTTTTATACTCTGTCTTAGAACACACCACTGCGGTATTGGCAATCATCTTGTTCTCTTGTGAAATTGGCTACTGCAGTGGTGCATTGCAGGAAAAGGATAAAATCAGCACACTGAAATATAATATATAAGTGCTTATATGTGTGCATAGAGCAGGGTTTTGGAAGGAGAGGGAAGTGCATTCTGAAGTCATTTTCTTTTTTCTCATGTCTTGGGAGGAAAGACATTTCCGTTTGAGCATACAGGGGTATA
This sequence comes from Intellagama lesueurii, assembly GCA_037013535.1. Taxonomy (NCBI): domain Eukaryota; kingdom Metazoa; phylum Chordata; class Lepidosauria; order Squamata; family Agamidae; genus Intellagama; species Intellagama lesueurii. The sequence continues at coordinate 16,904,380 of JBAJHW010000012.1, read as the reverse complement.
GATGTTATTTAAATAAATCTTTCTACAAGATTCATCATCCAGGTTTCGTACTAAGGTTCTTTACCTTAACAATCCCAGCTTCGTGTTTAAAACTGTGTTTGTGGATCCTAATGGATTGGAGAAATTTTTAAACTATTGAGAACTAATTATGAAATTTGGGCCTCACTTGAAGATAATTGATTATTTGTCTGAGGTACATTTGCATTGATGGAAACAGATATTTCAGATAATTGCTCTCCAGCTTCTCTTTTGTTTACCCTCTCCCCCCCCCCCCATGTTTTAGCTATTGGGGATTACATTTTGTGTGAAGAATGTAGTCACAAAATGTGGCTTCTTTGTATGTCATTCGCTTTTATGTTTTGGTGCATTTGGTGCATTTGTCGAATAGTTGATTGCTGTAGAATGAGTTCAGTATGGAATTGGGAAGCCCTATTAAAGCAGCTTCCAATTTTGGCCAATGTAACATATTTTCCAATTCTCACAGTTTTTAATATTTAGTTCAGACACAACTTCTTTAGTTTTGTTTAAAACTCCAAAACTTACATGACCTAACTTTCTATGTAGGCTATGTATACATTTTTCATGTGGTTCTGAGTTGTTAACCACATGTATGGCTTCATTCATTTGGCTCTGATTCATCACATATAGATGATCTTTTAGATAACCATTTGCCACCTGTGCACCATTTTTCATTACTTTGCATTTGCCTTCCTCAAAAATTATAGTGTAACCGTCTTTATCTAGACTTGATACACTTAATAAATTGTTCTCTAAGCTTGGCACACACAAGACATTTTTTAGAGTTTGCTTTAAACAGTTTACGTACACAGAACCTGTTCCAATTACAGATGCTGACTTTCCATCTGCTAGCTTCACTATCTTTTGAGCTGAAGGGGTTAAGTTTGTGAACAACTCTTTTCTCTGGCACACATGCTGAGAAGCTCCGCTATCTAAAAGCCATAAATTACTTTGCTCGTTTTCACAAGCTGAATACAATCTATACATGACTCAGGTAAAATCAGCCATTTTACATTTAACTATACAACATTAATATTTAATACATTTTCATATCAAAATCTCAACAAAACATCAAATATAAGAAGTAATGCTAGGTATATAGAGGTCCTTTCAAATTTTGCAGATCTCTAAATTCTTATGTATTTACTCTGGGCTAAATCCAATTCCCGATCCTAATTGGAATAGGCCCATTGAATCAATGGAACGTACAGTACATAAGTGGTAACGTCACAAATCCCATGCGTCAGTCATTGTTCAATCATTATTCTTGTTGGGAATAGTTAGATTTAGTCCTTCTTTAGTTGTAAAAATTAAATGATTGCCCTAGTTTGATGAAACAGAAATGTCTCTTATCTTGATAATATAGCTCGAATTTCTCTTCTGTACATTATTCTGGGTTGAAAATTGTGCAAGCCAGGAACTCCTCCATCCTTCTCCATTGCTAAAGAAACACGGTTCTAACCAACATAGAGGATTGTGCCTCAGAGGCAATGAGTCTCGATTTAATGGCTGTTCTTACCCATCCACCCCACAATTGGAGGGGGTGGTGGGAAGACGTGTGAGAATGTAAGTAAAATCAGACAGGTCAAAACTAGTCCTTCTGCAGCTGGCATCCTCTGCATTAATCCTTGACCAGGGGGTCATATCTGTGACTGCAACCTTTATTTTCTTATTGGTTGTTGATTAAGGATAGTTCTCATTGGCCACCAAAGCAATTATCTGACTGATGTCATGGTACTAACTGTGTTGTTATTTTACCTTTTTTACATTATTTTTGTATTAGTGTATTTTTTTTAATGTACTGAGATAAGTAAGGATAGACTAATAGAGGCATGGGTTTGGAAATGTGTTGTATGAATAGGCAAACGTGCTTAGTTGTTGACTGTATGTCTTTACTGGCTAGAGTGTTCAGTTCCCTTGCTCCTGAGCTGTCTCATATTAATGTTTGAAAATGAAAACAAGTGCCTTTTAAATGTTAGAATTAATTAGTCTGATTATATAGTAGACTACCATATATGATACATTATTTGCTCTTAGTAATGAAAACCTTTTTACATTCTAGGCAAAGTCGTGCATCTGTCATATGTGTGGTGCCCATCTGAACAGACTCCATTCTTGTCTGTACTGTGTCTTCTTTGGCTGTTTTACAAAGAAGCACATTCACGAACACGCAAAGGCAAAGCGACACAACTTAGGTAAGTATTTTTCATAGACTCTTACAATATAATTTTTTATTTTCTAATGCAAAATTCTTGCAACTGGAGAGTACTATGTTTAAATCAGATGAATCCAGAAAACCTATCTTTTGTCTGTAGAAAATATTTCATATAATTCATGCAATTTTTCTAGTAATCTTACAGTCTGAAGTTACTGCTAATCATGACCATGGTTAATTGAGGCTAAATTGCTAAGTATATATACACAAATAACCTGAGATTAGCAGAGTAGCACAAGGCATAATTGGTGCTTCTACTTGAAGTAGAAGAAGGAACACTAATTCTCTTGGATGACTATAGTGTTGGTTTGTCTGACGATTATAGTTAAGAGAGTTGTCATGTCATTGATGGAAAATGCCAGTGCTTAATTCCATTGGATCATGAATTCAGTTTCGGTATGTATCCAATGGTCTAGCTTATAAAATGAAATGTCCTGTGATAAGTTATTCTGGAAGATCCCGTCACATGCTTCCTTAAAGCTAAAGCTCATCCCTTTTACTCCATAAAGAAATAAATGAGTTTCAAATTCACCTGGAGAAATTCCCACATGAATGTATATCAATGGATGTATAATCTATTTTTACCTCTGGTACATTTTGTCTATCTTAGTCATTTGGCTGTAGAACCTCCTTTTAGATTCTTTTTGGATTTTTTAAAAATGGATTTTGATTGTTATGTGTTTACTTCGTTAGTTATAAACTTTCTATCTACTGCCTCATCTTTCCAGCCTTGTCAGATGTTCAGCCTGATAGGATTCAGCAAACAGTATGTCATCTTCTCTTATCAAAGCCTATGCAAATATCTTAGTCTTTTAAAAAATCATTACATTGATGTTTCTCTTCAGATGTCTTAACTGGAACCAAGAAGCTTGAATCGTCTATCCATAAACTCAGATATTTTGCCCATTTTACATGTAGGCATGCATGTAATCTATATCCACTTTGATACGTTTCTAAACTTCTGAGATGGGAATTCTTTTTTTAATCAGGTTGCTTGAAATGCAGCACCCCCTCCCCCCACTTTGCACATAGTAGAACATTCTGAGCTATACCCTCAGTTCAGGGGGCTTGATAAAGCCACATGTCCTGAGTGCAAAGCCTGTAATGAACTCAACCCTGGGGTACTGTTTTTGTAGGACACTTGCCCATTATTGCTGACCTTAATCACAGTAGGGTTCCCCATGAGCTTCCAAGGAAGCTTATTCTAGTGTTCTGATGGGAAGAGAAGATAATAGAACTGGGGCCATTATTTAATCAGCGGTTTCTTGAAAAATTATAGCAATTTTCCTACCTTTTATATATTCTTATTTTGTGTTGTGAGTTCATATTTCAGTGAGAGTATAAATTGGTGAAACAGTGAGTCTCTTTTTATGGCTGTAGAGACAACACATCATTTAAAGGCTTAGTAAAGTGTTTAACAGTGTAGTGGAATAACGCATGATGAGTTTGTGCTTTTTTATTTTTTGGTATGGCAGAGTTGACATGATTTGGTTTCTCTCTGTGTTCCATGCTCTCCCTCTTCTGCATCACCATCCTGCTTTACCTCCTACTTTCGGTTTCTTTCATAATAGTGTGGGTAGCAGGATTGGGCCTTCAGTGTTTGGAGAGCTCGGAAATGTGAATTAGAAAGTGTTGCGGCTCCTGCATTGTGAGTTCCCCCACCTCTCTGTGTAGAAAACCATAGAGAAGGTCCAGGTTGAAATCACTGCTTGGCTGTAAAGATTGAAGGGTGATTTGGGGCAAGTTGCTTTGCTCCACCTTATGAGTTCTTCCCTGCATCACAGGGCTGTCATAGAAGATGGGGAATGAGAACGACCCATTTATGCTGCCTATTCTGAAGTTTTTGGAAAAGAGATGGAATAAAAATATGATTACCAGCTCACCAGAATAGTTGGACAAATGTGGACACTGACCAGTGGCAACAAACCCCATCCTTTGTAGCTGTTACCTACTTCCAGGTTCTATGTGTGAGTGTGATGTTTAACATTAGGCCTGCTGTGTCTTTAAGAATCCTCACCATCTAGAATACCTGAAATGCAGTGGGAACCACTGTCATGTCCCATCCTTGCTTTTTACTATTTGCAGCTTCTGTGGAGGGAGAGAAAAAGAGAGAACACAAGAGTGGCTTATGGGTAGGGTGATATTTTAAAGTTCAAGTTCCTGGCAGAAGGCTTCCACTATCTACTGCCTGATTTCCTCCTGGCTGGTTTTTAGCAGGGAGGTTGTTGGAAGTAGAGAAAGGTACTAGATGAGAGCTGGTGATCATAATTAGAATGGTCTTCAATGAATGGAAGGGTTAAGATGTTCTGTTTGATTACTTGATTGCCTTGGGAGCCATATGGTGCAAGAGTGGGATATGAATATGGTTTATATTAAAGATACTGTAAAACAGAGTAAGGGCAAGCAGGGGACATAGATGGCACTCCTTGAAAAATGTGAGGATTGTGAACACATTTGGATGTCCGCTGGGGAACAACAGTACCATTTTGGGTGGTCCTTTCCACTCCACAAGTATCATTGGATGCTTCTAACATGAAGGAAAGAAGGTCAAAGAAGCAATCATTTTAATATTTATTTGCTTAAAATATCAGATGAAAATATTCTCCAACTATACTTGGGTTGCAAGTGCTACTGTATCCATGGAGAAAGCCCCTCCCGAAACCTGGTTGACAATATGCATATCAAAGAATGAGAAAAAATTATTTTTGAATCAGTGACTTTTGCTGAACTAACACTGGTCTCCATGGAGACAAGAAGAAACTGAAGCTCTAGACGACAAATAGTATAGCTTTAGTAGTAACAGCAACTTCTGTACTGTAAAATGAATTATTTGCCTCTTCTAGCAACTGAAACCCAAGAGTGTCTCCCCAAAGCTTTTCTGCCACACCCAGTGTACAACCTTATATCAAGGGCAATCTCCCCCTCCTTGTATTCTATTCTGTCTCCATAGCTGGCATGTTGTAAGCGCTCTCTAAATACCTTCCTTTCCAGGTGTGAACAGCAGTAGGAGGTGTATAAGAGCTCTGTTTCTTTTACATACATTAAGTCACTCCTGTGTCTATGAATAGAGACTAGACTGACAAAAAAGAAAAAAGAAAAAAAAGAGTTTTGCAGAGTCTTTTGCTATACAATCAGAGAAGGAAGAGGTTCAGGCCAATTTCTGATGCATCAACTTGTAAGGGTATTCTTCTTCTCAGACAGAAGAATGGCATATAAAAGAAAATAATCTTGCCACAACATCTGACCATTGATGAATTAAAATGTTGCTGGACTAGATTTCTAGATGCTTAAGGCCATTTTTGTGGTTCTGGCATGCTAGATCCCTTTGCAATCGCAAACCTTTGAATTGGCCAGATTGTTTTTGGAAAAAGGTCCCATATCAGATGCAACTGATAAGGTGACCTCCATCATTGTCACCTGCAGTTCTCAAACAGCCTGGGAGTTTTTGTTGAACTGGATTTACTGTATGTTTGCTAAGAACCAGAACACAAGTTGACAAAAAAGCAACCCCTAAAAATAAACATACTTGGTATAAATGACATGATTATACTGAAAACTGTATTCAGTACAATCACATCAATTTTTATAAGTGACAAAATGAAGAGAGCGAACTTTTAAAAATGAACAGTCTTGTAATTTCAAATATATTGATGTCTGTCAAGGAGACAGGAAGCTGCCTTATGATAAGTTGCCCCATTGGTCAGTCTAACTCAGTGTCATTTGTATCCCTTATTGGCAAGTATTTTCTGTAGTTATCTCATTCTTCTGTGAGAAGTCTCTCTAGGCTAGGAAAGTGATGTTTGCTTGATGATAGTCATTTTGTGGCCTAAAATGCAGCCATACAACAGTATACTTGGACATGGTAATTAACTAATATTTGTGGAATTCCTTCCAGGAACATTTATTACTTCACTTCATTTTGTGCGTCTGTTCGTGCACTTAATTGATGTACTCCAGAAATCATTCTTCGAGAGCATTGGTGGAATCGGCGCATAATTGACTGTGTTGGTTGCTGGATTGGTGGTAATGTGGAGAAAGCTCCATTTCACAATGCCTTGGGAGAAAGTTGGAACGTGGGTGCCAACCTGCCTTTTGTGAGAGTAGGTGACACAGAGGGATAAAGAAACCGTTACGTCTTCTACACATCTGCCACACAGAGCCCCTGTTCATCTGGGTCCATGGTTTCCATATAATATTTCTTTGGATTTTTTCATTTAAGAAGCTTTCTTTATTCTGGATTTCATTTCAGAAGGATTCCCAAAGTAATTCACAGAATAAGATCAAAACAAATTCACTCTGTTCAAAAATTGGTTTCATGTGAACTATAGGAGGCAGAAACTGTAGCATTACGAAAGCTAATTCCATTTAGCAGCAGGATGTTGTTACTTTGAAAATTGCATGCCCTTGCTGCCAGTGCCAACAAACATACACTGTACATTTCATTGTATGTAGGGAAATGTCAAATAACACACCAGTGTGTACCTGAGAGAGAAAATGAGGAATTGGGCAATCTGTGAAGTGATCATTGGACAGGCAGAAGCAGATATGAAGATGTAGAAGAGTGGAATGAAGAAGCAAGGTGGCTGTTGGTTGGCTTTCCAAGTGGCAATCAGAGCATCAAGCTTAAGCAGCAATGGTATTGTGAGAAGCCATGCCATTGTTTGCTTATAGATCTGTTAATGCTTGGTTGAATGTCCAGTGCAATGCAAATAAAAAAAGTTCTGTGACTTGATGCAGTCTGTGTATCCATAATGGAGAACCATGATTGTGGCAGATCACTCTGGAAGCATATGGTAGTATTGGCAGCCTCTGTTATAAGCCAGTATAAATTTGCATGTAATGATTATGTGAACTGAGAGAACAGGTGTCCTAATTGGTACAAAATAGGGTCCCCTAAGATGCATAATGGGTGATTGTTATTATTTTAAATCATTGTCTTTTGTTGTGAAAATTCTTTGTGCAAAACTTATAATAAAGAGCCATAAATATCCACCCCAGGTACAGCATTTCTGTATTAGGGTGCAACATTTCTAGTACAGAAAGACTTTGTGGTAGGTTTTTTTTAAAAAAAAAAAATTTAAACTGCAATTGCAAGATTACTTTGCAGACCATAGTACACACCACAGACTTTTATAACATGTTTTTTTTAAGTCAAAAGGCTTTATTTTCAAATAGAGCATGCAGATACTGCTTTGTAATCTCCATTTGTCCACCCACCCTTTTGCTATAGCAACAGTTACTTTGTATTTAACTTATATAAGCAAGAACCATATTCTGTGTAACATAGTTAAAAATTGGAGTTTGTTATTAAAAATAACCTCCATGTATATATTCTGATTATATAAAAATGATTGGAATAGTGTATGGATGAGTTCTATATTAATTTTTTACTTTAATATTTATTCATTTCTATTATCTTACATCATCTACTAAGATGATGCTTCTAAATGATGGAAATGTTTAGAGTATATATTTTAATTGTATTTTAATTGTTTTTTATTGTATTTTAATTGTTGTAAGCCGCCCAAAGACCTTTGGGTAATGTGGGTGGCATATAAGTTAAATAAATAAATAAGTTAAATAAATAAATAATAAATGTATATCTTGACATTTAGAAGCAATAGAGATCCATATAGAAGCTACGTGTGATAGTACCTCCTAAAAAGTATTATATTGTAGAGGCAAAGCCCATGAAAAGTCTCTGGCAGCCATAGTAATCTGGCACAGTTATTGGCTGTGTTGGGGAAAACAGCTGCCTGCATATGCGATCCTGTACACGTTGCTTATTCTTTTATAGAATAAATAAATAATTGTAGCTCACTGTGAGATTTCAAACTAAGATTAGAAAAAGGGAGCTATAGCCTTCAGTTACTCTTTGTTGAGTATCTTCAGCTCAGTTAGTTAGGTGTCTGGCTGCGGAGCCAGAGGTTGGAAGTTTGAGTCCCCACTGTGTCTTCCAAGTGAAGAGCCAGCCTGTCTGGCTTTGGACAAGCTGCATAGTCCCAAGGCACCCCCAGAAGAAGAGAATGTGGAACCATTTCTGAGTAGTCTTTACCCAGAAAACCCTGACTTGACCACACATCATCATCATCATTTTTAATAATAATGCACATAAACCAGTTCTTGTAATCCTTGCATTAAAAGGTCTACCATGTTTGTGATAGAAGTTGATGATTACTTGCACACACTGAGGGTGAAGGCAAATTGCATGTCTGTTTAAGGCTTGTTAATTTAGTAATTGCTGTATCAGATGGGGGTTAGATAATTTATTCTGTATGTGGAATAATAGCACAAGCCAGGAGACATGATCCTGATCTCCCCAACCCATCTTTAGAAAAAAACAAAAATCTGAAGAATACTTTAGTGGTGTGGAATAGATTTAATCAGTAAACAATGGAGGCATGTTTGTAAACAATGGAGGCATGATGGTTTGCATGTGATTTTATAGAAGATACTGGTTTTCGAAGGAATGGAATGGAGGTGTAATAGTTTATGAGGTAGAGACACTCTATTCTAGTCTTTTAGGATTTTTAGGAATAACAGTTGCCTCTCTTTTCTAGATTAAGCCTGCTTTGGGCTTGCAGACACAGATGTGTCCACACATTTGCAAAGACAGCAGGGTTGGGGGATCGCTTGGGTCCCCCTTCTCTCCTCTTCCTATGCCCGGGCTGGATAAAAAAGCAAGTTGGGCTTGATGTGGCCCGCGGGCTGTAGTTTGGAGACCCCTGATCTAGAAAAGTGGTTCCCAACCTTGGGTAACCCAGGTGTTCTTGCACTGTAGTTCCCAGAAACCCCAGCCAGCACAGCTAGTGGTGAAGGCTTCTGGGAGTTGCAGTTCAAGAACACCTGGGTTACCCATAGTTGGGGACCACTGATCAAGAAGACTCTTCAGATGGATTCAGTAGCTTGCTGCCCATGGGCAGGTACAGAGAAATGAGCAAGAGACAGGAATCAGCTAGGTGACTCACAGTTACAGAGGGGCGATTACATTTTTTCTGCTAGAAAGCTCAGACTGCCTCTGTCATAAGGGCTCCTGAAGTATGTGCAGCTTAGAAGTGTGCTCTGGTCGCCTTTGGATTATAGACTTTTATCTGCTTTGATCTCAGACTCAATAAAATACACATTTTGCCACCAGTTTGGTGTTAGTGCGCATTGCTGCAACTGATTGTCTTGTTTTAATTCAGCTTTCTGTAACATTAATTAAATGCCTCCTCAATTTGCAACATATGTTGTTTTCTATACCCTACTCTTTTTTAAAAAAAAGCCTGGCAGTATTTAAAATTAGAGGGGAAGAATGTGCATAATGTTGATTGTGTTCAGTTTCGAGTTTCGAGTCCACAGTAGTCCATTTAACTGCCAAGCAAAACTAAACAATATTTTAAATGTTATCCGATTAATTTGTCTGAGATGCTTGGCAGTAGAGAGGTGACATCTAAAATCAGTGATGTCATGCAGTGCATATCGGTATATTCATGCCCCTACGGTACATATAGAGGGACAATAGTAAGAAAACCAAAGTCTGTATTTTAAATTCTTTGTTTCTTCTCTCCCCTCTCCCACTTCTGTTTCTACAGCCATAGACCTTTTGTATGGGGGTATATACTGCTTTATGTGTCAAGATTACATTTACGACAAAGATATGGAGCAAATTGCCAAAGAAGAACAACGGAAAGCTTGGAAGCTACAAGGTTTGGTTTTCTTTACGTATCTGCCTGAAATAATGTTTACTTTCCTTTTTAGTCATACCTGGCCCTCCCACCCATCAAAGGTAGTAAGCACTGAAAGGAAGATTGACCTTTCTTTGGGGCACCAATGCAGAATGTGGGTGATACAAATATAGAGATGATTTGTCTTTTGAGGTTAGGCTATTTAGTATGCACACTTCACTAAATTCTGGCCAGAGTTTTAAAGATTATTTAAAAAAAAACACCACACCACACTCCCTCTTGTGATTATACAAAGTTAACAATAAAACACAATAAATCTGCCCTTTAGAGCGTCATAGTCAAGACATCTGTACCTTCATAAGAACTGCCACTGTTTCCTTGTGCATTTATCTCATAGAATATGCAGGCTTTCTAAGCACATGTTCTTGTTTACACACACAGTTTGTATATATGTAGATATTGACACACAAATATGTGTACACACATTTGTTTTATTATTCAGTTTGCTTTCCCTAATTTTTTCTTTTTTAGCCTTCACCCCAACAATGGTTTCTCACTACCAGTGTACAATGACAGGTAAGAAGTGTGGGCTGGTGACGCATTTCACTAACAAGCGTCCCTTTGCTGATTATCTGCCATTTTTAGACAAGAATTTTGGTGTATAATGGCACCTGTGTGTTGGTTCCTTTTTATACAGAATATATATTGGGGTTACAAGGTGATAAACATTACTTTCTCATGGCTGAGCTACTCCAAATTATTACCTGCCTCTTATTTTTATTTTTTTTGTCAGAAGGCACAAGTAGACATTATTTTAGCTAACCTGAGGGATTTTGAGGGAACTTCTGCCTAAATCTATATTTAACTATGTGAATAAATTTATTCTTAAAAATAAAGCTTGCACACCATATAGCACCTTCATTCCTGAGACAGACTTTGCATTGGGCTGATAGATCCCCAGTTTTGGAACACTGTTTTTGAAGTAGTTCAGTCAGAGGAATGGGAAGGCTAGCAATGGGGTTTTGGACTAGGAAAACGGTGCCAAAAAGATTTTATGTCAAACACATTTCAAGGAAAGACTGACAGAGAAAAGCTAAATATTTGGGAAAGTATTTTTAAAATCTTGGCCTATCTCCAGTTGCTTGCCACATGTAGCGTAGACCTGTTGAATCAGTGGGATTTGCACAAGTTTTGGCTTACTGTTCAGTAGATCTATTTTAGTTCGGACTAGCAGCTGGATTTAGGCGGTTGTGTTTTGTTTAGCCATTGAATAACCTCTTAAACATGTTGAAATGTGCTTGTGTTTGGCCTGAGAGGTAATTAATTTGAAAGAGCAAAACAGCTGCACTGGACATAAACTGTAGACTTGACACTGGGAATTGCTGGCTTGGTTCTAAACATTCATCCGCCATTGAAATCTGTGTAACTTGGATTTAATTTGACTACTTTAGGAATGTAGCAGAATGCTAATTTTTGATTTTTCTCTTGTTCTTGTCAAGCACCTCTTTTCCCTTCCAGCACAAAAGGGGATGAGTTGGGGGGCATTCTACTGAAATGGGCAATCTTGATTTCTCTGGGAACACCAGCATAATTTAATGTGTATTAATTACTAGCTACAAGATAGCTCTTCCAGTAGGTTTTTTTTAATATATATATATATAATTAAATAGTGTAGTGGTGAAAAGTGGGAGCTGTGAGGTCCCAGTTGAGATCTCAGCTCTTACCATGAAACTGGCCAAATCAAACTGCACTTTCTGAGCTTAAGCTACCTTGTCTGCAGCCTTGGATAGTACTCAGGATACTAACCCAGAACAGTACCCTGAAGGATTATTGTAATAATACATGGAAAAGGAGCATTGGGAACGTCTTCGTACCAAATCAGATTGTTTATCGTATCACCCAGAATTGGCTACACTTTAGGTCTGCTCTTATGTCCTTTTAACTGAAGATGCCAAGTTTTAGCCCAGAGCTCCAGCCGTTTGTAATGGCAAATGTAATCATGTCATTACTCTCAGAGCTGAGGATAGGATACACAGGATATGTGTGGAGCATCTCTTCTACTACTTGCAGCTTTGTGAGCAGATTGTGGAAAAAATAACTTTTTAAAACTATAAACATTTTGACCCTTTAGCCTAGATTATGGGTAATATAATCACAAAAGCAATTTTTCCAAGATTTGATAGGAAATTCTTTAGGCTGAAGGAGATTTATTTATTTATTAGAAATTCGCTTGTTTATCCAAAGAGTGGGCTTTTCCTCACTGTGGAGGAAAACAAACACACACACACCCAAGTTGCACAAAGTTCTTCCATCCTTGGAAGTTATGTGATCCCTAACTGTTTCAGTGAATAGCTATACTTACTAGCCTCTGGCCAAAGCACCCACTGTTTGGTGGAGAATGCTGAGTTGGCAATATTCTGCCAGTCCAATCATTCCACATTTGGCTGTGTCTGTGGCTCTGCTTCTAATATTGTTGTTTGTTAATGCATAGACAATTGTGCTCCATATAATTATTGGATACCTTGACAGGAAACCAGTTGAAAAGACAACTGAATTTCTGCTGAAATAAAGGAATCAACATTCCCAGTTATTTGAGTGGTGTGCCCCAGTTTTACCCACAAGATTTCCAAATAAATTGAGACATTGTAAGCCTATGCATTTGGTTTATTTTCAAAAATTCAACGCAAGTTTATTTTCCACCTCACTGAAGGAAATCTAGAGCATCCTTCACCAACTGGGCACTCCCCCCAGATGTTTTGGTCTACAACTCCATCATCCCCAGCTGTCATAACCAGCTGGAAATGTTGCTAGTTCTTGTCCAATACATCTGGAACTACATCAGATTAGGTAAGATGGATCCTACTGGAGAATGTGTAAGCTGTTTTGCTCTGAATATTTATACACAAATTTAACTGTTTATGTTTATTATTACTACTTCAGGGACAACTGCATTTCATCCTTTCAACCACACTATAGGAATCTTGTTTATATTTATTACCCTGTTTCCCCTAAAATAAGACCTAACCTGAAAATAAGCTCTAGTACGATTTTTCAGGATGCTCATAATATAAGCCCTACCCCCAAAATAAGCCCCAGTTAAGTGAAACCCCGCCTTCCACCATTGTGCAGCAACCAGAATAAGATGACATGACTGTATTTCAATAAACGTTGATTGTTGTACATGAAAAAAAAAACATCCCCTGAAAATAAGCCCTACTGCGTTTTTTGGAGCAAAAATTAATATAAGACCTTGTCTTATTTTCGGGGAAACAGGGTAGGTGCTAACCCACGGTCACGTGTGCATAATCAGCAAGATGCACCACCTCTAATATGTCCTTACTGTATACATGTTGTATATTTGTTCATAGCTCTGTTGTCTTGAGATTCATTGTAATTCGAACATCTTAACTGGTTCTACCCAGACAAGCGTCTGCATGTCAGCATTAACCTCATCTTAGATTTATATAACTATAATCATGCACCCTTTTTGTTTTTGTACCTTTTTGTAAATGGCATATTGTTAGTGTACTACGTAAACAATTAATAATTAGATGCATAAAGTTTTCATTCTGTTAAAGCAGCAGTAGTTTGTAGGAGCAGATTCTGACAAAATATTCTGGTACATAAACGTTTCTTTGTAATTGTCCTTGAATCAGAGATACAAATATAGACCATATAATGTATTCAAAACACTATAGCTGATCCAAAGCTTCATAAAAACTGCACTTTCCCTTTATTTTCCTAATTGTTAGTCCTCCCCTCTCCATCAATTGTTAGGGAACTATGTCAGGAGAAAATATGAGGGTCATAAGATTTGCACTAGTTTCAGTAAAGCATAAACGTTTCCCTTCCTATTGGTAGTACCTCAGTTTTATTAATCAAAGATGAGGAGCTTCCCATTATTGCAAGATGCTTTACTTAGGCATTTGGTGTGTTTGGGGGCCATATTCTCTGCTATAATAATGCTGCCCAAAGCAGAGCTCAAATTAAAAATGTAAATTAAATACACCTGCGTGCAGCACTACAAACAGAATAAGCTTTTTTTTTTTTTAGTTTAAAATGTGTTGGGTGAAGGACATTTGTGGGGCATTTTTGAAGAGGACTTCAAAGAGTTGTTAGTGAACAATGTGCAAAATTCTTGAATCCTACTGGTTTCATTGAATACCTGCCTTTCATTGTTTTTGAATAATATTGTATTTGGTCACTTGCTCTTTCTATAGTACCCGATGAACTTCAGTTGACTTTTAAAGCTAAGTTTTACAACAGTCCTTTTTGTAATACCCAAAGTTGTCTTTATGAAGAGCAGCAGCTACTCTTGGCACAGTAATTCAATGTATCTATTGAATCATTTCTGAGATAATTATTGGTTCCTTTTGCTGCAGTCCTATTGCACAATTAGAAGCAATCTTTTATTTTATTATTTATTCTTTGGAATAAATCCCATTGAACTCAGTGGGGCTTATCTCTAGGTAGCCATGTACAGAAGCACGTTGTCCATGGCTCAGACAGAAGATTTTGATGCACACTTGGTTTTTCCATCTGATGCAGGGATGGGGAGTGTTTGGCTCTCCAGGTACCACTGGACTGCAATTCCTCACCACTGGCTATGTCAGCTATGGAGAGACACATGTTCCCCATCCTTATCTAATCTGCCTTGCTAACATCTTCTCTGATGATGCATATTTTGCTGTCTTCAGTAATTTCCCCCACCCTTCATCTGCTGTTGCTTCGCTTAAATGACAGATTTTCAGCTGTCGCTGCTGACATCCGGGTATTATAGGCTGTAAGTTTTGGCGATTCTCGTTGATGATAGCTTGAGACATTAAAATCAGTACATTGAACTATTTTTCAAGAGCATACAGCTTAACCAGAGCCTATGGCCTGAATCAAAAGAGCTGTCTGGATTCACCCAAGGGGTTTACAGTAGCCCACTGGAATCTTTGATTTTTTTTTTCTTTGCATAGCCAGTCACCAAAATGTCTTTTGAAACTTTGCTAAAATGCTGTTTTGCTACACATAAGAGGCGATTCTGTGAGTAAGACAAATCTAAAGCGATCTTGGTTACAAAGAACTCCTTTTTGATTCCTTGGCTCTTGACCTATATTTCCTATGATTGATTCTGCAGTGACAGCTTTAAGGGAATATGGGATTTTACATGAATACATCCTGGAGTACGTGATTGAAGAAATACATAGTTAGATATCATTTGTTATATATCTGATTCTGTACTATATCTCTTAAAATTAGTTGTGCAGCTGTCTATTAAGTTGGATTTCCACCTTGTTTGTTGTTTTCTTTTTCTTTCTCCTTTCCTTCCCTTTTTATTGAATGATGTATTGAATGATCTTGGCACAGTGGGCTGTATCTCAGCCTTTCTGTATTTAAATTCAAGATGTAGCTGTACTTGCAGTATGACCTCTCTGAACTCAGAGAGAATGGTGGATGCTTGAAACAAATTCCTGCATGAAGGGCAACCTGCTGTTGTGCTTTTAATTGAAGGATTTCCCCCCCCCTCCCATTGTTGAATGTGGATAGAAGAGAGAGAACTGTTACTTGGAAACAGATAGGATTTCTATACAAATAGCTGCTTTTGTGTTTAGCACATGTTTATGGGAACATATTGTGAAGGTCAGTTGCTGCCTTTCTGACCTGGAGAGAAAAGCAGGGCAATTGCTGGGGTGCTATGCAAAGGGAATCCAACTTAATGGACAGTGCAGTTTACATTACAAAGTCTCCTCCAATCTCTTCAGGAAGCAGCCCCCTGAAATACATATGTATATTTCTTTTAATTATGCAGGTATTGGAGAGAAGTATTCAACATGGGAGCCAACCAAACGTGAACTAGAGCTGCTTCGACACAACCCCAAGCGGAGAAAAATAACTACAAACTGTACTATAGGTAAGAGAGGATCAGCGTTTTCCATACCGTTCCACGATAGTCTGAAGTATCTGCACTTCATGATGATTGTACGTTCTTTTTTTTTTTTTTTTTTACTTGTCCTGTGTGCCTGCACATTGATTTCAATCAACTATTGAAGGCAGTGATTTTCCTGCTGAAGTCTTCAAAGGGAAGAGACTTGGGTGCTGTTTATACTAATTGTATATTAATTGTAGGGAACAAAATATTACTATTGCCACTAATGTCTGGAAATACAGTGACACAGTGATAAAAAGTCCAAAGCACAAAGGGTCTTGTCTATCCTGTTTCATCATCAGTATACATGGCAACTTGTGCCAGGACTGATTGCGTGACCAAGTTGGAGCATTCACTTCAGGACTGCAGTTGTTTGCAAAAATGGAACAAGCACATGGCATCATTTTTTCTTCAGCTTTTGATTTACTCTTCAAGAGGAAACCCTTGGGACTTTCTTGTTTTTTCATAGATCGTGTCATTTGGCAGCTCATGCTTTTATTTATTTGTGTGCTCTAAAGGAGAACTAATTTGAAATGCAGGTGTGTTCAGGAAAAGAGGATTTGCAACCAGTGTTATTTCTAGACCTTTTTAGGTGATAGATAATCTACCTGTCAGTCACTTGAGCTCTATGTAGAAAAGGCCATAACTGTAGAGAGCAGGGTTGTGGAGTTTTTTGGCTTTACAGATGATGTTGGGCTCCTTTCTGAAAGCCTTAGCTGACATAGCCAGTGGCGTGGGAGTTGCAGTCTAAAAATATTTGGAGGGCCACAGTTGTCCACCATGATGTGAAACTTCCACATGCTGGGGTATTAGTATGTCTTATTTTGGGGCCACCTGGTACATGCGTATATGACACAGTGTCTGAATAGGATACAATTAAACAAAATTTCCTAATTTGAAAGATAAGAGTCTCGGATTTATGGCTGGGTACTCTAAACAACTTTTGGCACCCTCCCATAATGCTGATGCTGGCAGGGGTTTGTAGGATTTGTAATCCAAAACATCTGGATAATCTAATGTAGAGACTTTCGGCACACACAGGATCTGGATCAAAGACTCTAATACTTTTCAGTGCTTGTAGGTTCAATATACCTCCACAGTATCAGTTTTGTAATTAAAGCAAGATAGCATTTAATGGTTAATGCTGTCAATATTGCATTACAGCATGCATTAATGGGAGATTAATTATAAGTAAAAAAATTGGTTTCATGAGTCATGGGTTGGCAGATTAGAGGAATAAATGTAAAGCAGTACCAGTAATAAAAAGAAGCGAATTTTCATTATGACAATCTTGCTATAGCTGTGCCTTTGATGCAAAACGACATAATGGTGTAGTATTGTGTTAGCAGGAACATCTGCCAATATTGTAAGGTGTTTATTAGAATTCTTTTTCAATAGTCTTGCCCTGTTTTTAAAAAATGTCCAATTTTAAAAATAACACTTCAGCTCAGTAATTTTCAGACTTGTTTTTGTCCAAACATCCTATCTGTGTGTATAGGTGTGCATACGAAATTCCAGGATGGGATGGGCTCTTACAGGACTTGGTATGTTCCTTTGTTCTCAGCCAATATCTGGGTCAGTTCAGTGTCTCTGCCAGTGTCTGACCCAATATGGATTTACATTGGATGTGTGGGCTGATTGAGCTTTACAACTGGGTAATGTGCTTTGGAAAGAATGGGTCTTGGAAAGAATTGCTATTATCTTAACATTTTACAGTGTGTGTGGCTTTATTTTTCTTTTAGTTTGTTTTTAATCTACAGACCCTTACATGCAAGAAGCTATGTTGTGCACAATTGCATACAAGAATCTGCACATATTTTATCTGCACAACAGATTATTAGTGTTGGGTCGGGGTGAGAAGCTAGGAAGAACGAAAACTTTTTCACACAATCCTGAGCACAAAATCAGAGAGACATCACTTGGCTATTATTTTAATGCAGATTGATCTGCAAGTTCCTTTCTGTTCTTTAGCAGCTACCCCACGTCTCTCTCTCTCTCTTTCTCTCTCTCTCTCTCTCAATGTTTCAGATGCATACTTTCTCATGACTTTTAGCTCTTTTCATTCATATGATGTTTCTAAGTATATTGCACTGCTTATTCATCTGCCATATTTTGTTATTCCTCCTACATATTTCTTATTCTTCGGATATGAAATAACCTGTTTTAAGTCAGTAATTTTGGTGCTGTTATGGATTGTCGTCTGTCTTTCCAGTTTTTTTTAAAAAAATTCAATATATAACCAATTCTTGTTACTTTTAATTTTTTAATCTCTAAATGGCACCCTTCCATCTTCTGCTAGGCAAACTATGCATATGCATAATGCTTTAACTATTGTATGTTTAATCTGTTATTCTTTCTAATTTTCTTCTTTTCCATCTTCAACATCTTTTTTTTAGCTTTGTTTTTTCCTTCAGCTTGTCCATTCTACTTCTCACTGGAACCATATTCTGCTTTCTCGCTATCCTCTCCTCCTCTCCTCTCCCTTTCTTGGAATGTAAACAGGCATAAACAGTCATTCTTGTTCATCGTTAATTTACTTCATTCTGGTGGTTCATTGTTGCTTCTCCAGTCTAAGATTCCTTCATTTGATTCCTGAGAAAAGAAACTGGGTGGGGGGAAAAACAGAGAAGGGTGGGAATTGTTCTTTCGAAACTTAGGTGGACTTATTTGTGACTTGTGTTGTTAAGCTCTCTTGCTGGAGATTCTACCTACTCCCTCCTTCCAAAGCAAAAAAGGAAAGGGTTCCAGCCTCTTCCCTCTTACATTGCTTGTTACTGGTCTGTATAATTTGATTGTGGACAGGATCTGCCTCTCTTAACTCTTTGTATAGCACTTGGTTGTTGGTGCTGTATTATTAATCCTTTACATCTATATGTGAATATAAAATCAAGGTATCTATCAATAATTGTCATTGCCAATATACTGTTAAAACACTATTGTGTGCAACTGTAGTGACACAACTGGCTTGCCATGTCATGTGAGGATACACCACCCAAGGTTATCAGAAGGAACCTCTTTTCCAGATCCGGCTGAAGATGCAAGAGGCACTCCAAACAAAGTTAGTGCTCATGAGTCTTGCTCTGGAACTTGAGTGCATAAATAACATAAAAACGTACTTTGGGTCTGTGCATCTGCAGTGCTACTTTCAAGAAGTAAATTGAGAAGACAGAATGGGAAATGAGTGATGAAGAAGAATCTCTGCAACTCTTTAACAGTACTTTAAGGCTAGCGGAGGGGATGGCATATATTGGTGACATGTGGTGTCATGCCTGTGCCCTGAAAACAACAGAAAATAAATGGAGACAGTT
The DNA here is from genome assembly GCA_037013535.1 of Intellagama lesueurii. Taxonomy (NCBI): domain Eukaryota; kingdom Metazoa; phylum Chordata; class Lepidosauria; order Squamata; family Agamidae; genus Intellagama; species Intellagama lesueurii. Next base: position 16,885,258 of record JBAJHW010000012.1, on the reverse strand, counting down.
TGACTAGTTGCTGTTATACTTGGGGGCTTTTAATTCCATGTTATATATACTGATGTCATCAGGGCAATCCAGCCAAGAGTCAATCAGCTAGATGAAAACTGGAAGACAATTTTGTATTTGTAAGTTGATGGTGTGTGGGACTTCTGAACAATCAGACAGTTTTTGCATTTTTGTTTTGTTTTTGTCCTTAAAGGAATCTAGTGTCTCTTCCAGAATAGACTTTGGATACTATTAATGTTCCTGCAGCACAGTGTTTGGGTGTTGGGTGGTGGCGGTTGCTGGGAAGTCCTGAAGAGCACTGAATGGAGAAATGGCTGATCTTTCTACTTCTTTTAGGTGTACCTTTAATAAGTTTTCTACTGAGCCTATATATGAACATTTAAAGGGGACTGACAATCAAAATGCTCAGGATACTTCGTGGTTTGCAGCTACGTCTGACAGAGAAGGAGTGAGATTGTTCTACCAAAGTATTTTAGGCTCTTCATTAGAGAAGGAGAGGGGAAAACATCAACATTGTGCTTCAGCCACAACATTTGGTCCTACAAAAGGGGAAAAAGATATATTTGCTTCCAGTTCTTCCTCACTGTACTGGTTTTTCCCCTGACACTGATTCATATGCCTTGGAATTCTAAAGCTGAAAAGAGATCCTGCAGTATTGATATGCCTACTCTTTTTTTAATTTGCTGTTGGTTATTAAGATATCAAGACTTGTTTGCATTAGATATTAAAAGATCAGTTTAATTTTCTTTAGTTGCAGATGATTAAATAGAAATGCTCCATCACACCTCATCAAACATCCATAGTTTCTAGCTACTGTTTCTAGGTTACCAGAAAGGCCTATGAAATTCTAGGTTACCAGCAGAAAGGCCTGTGAAATTCCACAGGTAGAGGCAAATTTTGGGTACAGGCTTGGTTTGAAGGAGAGAATTTCGTCCTCTTATCACAGCACAACCGCTCATCAGTCATCATCCTCTTCTTGTGCTGGTATACAGTGCTGCTTATGCTCTTCCTCACTGGAAATGAAGAATATTTAAGACAGTGTTGATGCTTAGAACATTTGTGTTCTTCTCTTGTACCATTTGTATCATTTGTGGAGATGGAGAAGGGAGTGGTCCCCATAATGCCCCCAGCCGGTTGGCTTATTTTTGTCCTCTTGATCCAGCTTTAAAAAATAAAAAAGAATAATCTGTGAATTTGCATTCTCTGTTCATGCCTTACTGGTTTATTTGGGGGAAAATCGTGTTGGTAAAGTGCTTTTGTGACATATTTAGTTAAACCTGGAATCATTGTTTGTAAGTGTTAAAGCTAAACAAAACCATTATTGTTGTGTGCACAAGTATAGAAAATTGTGTCATCCTGCTTTACATACTGCTCTTCTACATGTCTAATCTTAGGATATTACACCTCTCTCCATACTGGATGATGGTGATGATATTTACATTGTTACTGTGGTATCTCTTACATGGTTGGACTGATTGCTCTGAACTATTTTGAGAAAGAACAAATGAATTGGCAGACACATGTCATAGCTATACTACTTTAGAGTGCTGGTTATGTGGGTGATATGTTGAATTTTTCTTCTCCTTCCCACAAAAATGTTTCTGGACTTAGAGAAGTAGATAATTAGGGAAAATAAATTTAAAGTTTGGCAGGGGAAGGGAGTGTCCACGGAATCAGATACTTAATGAAATGAGATGAGGTAGGTGTTCCTTTCTACTCACTGGAAAAAGAAAAAATGTGTTTCTGTGTCAGTTAAGTGGAAGGTGATGATGTTGGACCAAAATACAAACACAAAAACCTAACTCCGTGTAGCTGCTGATGTCAGTGACTGACCAGGAAAGAGATCCTTGGATCTTGATGAATGTCTTGATGAAAACGTTGGTGGGAATCCTGCTGGCACACTTACACAGTTTGTTTGTTTGATTTATATACTACCCTATTAGTGCACAAAGTACTGTCTGAAAGGTTTACAATTGTTAAAACATACAGTGCTAAATAATAATTTAATAAAAATTAAGACATTAAGAAATAAAAACAAATGGCACCAAGAACAGTTACCTAAATAATGGCAGAACAGGGAGCGAAAGATCAAAATCAAACAGGGTTGGTGTGGAACGCCACTGTTTAGACAGTGATGATGTGATCAACCCATGATGTTACCCATCAATTTAATTTAGTTTAAAGTTTCTTCTCCCCCGCTTCAGATTCTGAGACTCCCTAAAGATCCCTTTTGACCCAGGGAGGCTTTTGGGAGCCTCAGAATTTTGGGGGGGGGGGGCTTTAATATCGGAAAATCACCGTCAGGACCACCAGTGGCAGTCCTGATCCCAGTGGTGATTTTCCAGTAATAAAGGCTCCATCTCCCATCCTGAGGCTTCCAGAGGTTTTCCCAGGTCAAAAAGGATCCCTTGGGAGTCTCGGAACCTGAAGGAGTGATAAGAAGCTTTAAACTAAACTAAATTAAATTAAAGAGTAACTTAATGGACTGATGACAACATCATCATTTACCCCCACAGAGTTACTCAGTGAGATTTCAGCCATTAATCCTATGTATGCAGCGATAAAAGTGCAGATTCCGTGTTAGGCGTCATGAGGGAAGGGACTGAAAAATACATCTGCCGGTATTGTGATGCTTTTATATAAATGTACAATTGTGATCACATTTGCAATGCTGTGTACAATTCTGGTCACCAGATATGAGAACTGGTATTGAAGAACTGCAGAATATGCAGAAGGAGTGAGTTAAAAATTTCAGGTGCCTGAACAATGTTTAGGGTGTTTTAGTTTAGAAATAAGATGAATAAGCTGGGATTGGAGTTTATAAAAGTAGACAAGATGGAAGGAAGGAATAGCAAGAGGAATTTTTGGGATTGGCCAAGGATGCAGAAAGTGGAGGAGTTTTGTAGCAAGGAAAGGAAAAACATCACACAGCAGTGCATAGGTAACTTTTTCATTTTAATGCCTCAGGATATGTGATCCAAATCAGGATTGGACTGATTTTATGGAGGATAAGACATGCAGTAGCAACTTGTCACACTGTGCTCTTCTTTCAGGTTCAGCAGCTACTTGTCTCTGAAAGCCACTTGCTGAGGAACAACTGCAGGGAAAAGCTCTCTCTGTCCTGTCATACTTGTGGGCAAGGGCAGTATGTGAAACAGTGCTGGATTGGACAAGGCCTTTGTCCGTCCTTCTGGGCTGTTACAAGTAAGGGCAGAAAATGGGTATATAGTCCCATGGGCTCCTGAAAATTTGGGGGGCACTTTTCTTGCCTGCTTGCATCTGGAGCCTGCCGGTTTTCCATGATAGCCAAAAGTTTGTGGTGAAAGAGCCATGCAGTTTTCCTTGTTTTGCCTTTGTTTACATTATTATAGGGGAAATGTTGTGTATTAAATCAGGTTTTCTGCATTCGGAGTGAATGAACTTCACTTTTAGGAATGAGTGTTTGACCATACAGTGCAGTAACAAAATATATAGCAAGCTTGTTTAGAAACTCTGAAACTGATTCTGCCAGTTTGACTGTGAATAATTCCTGGCATCTAGTTCAAGATCAAATTATTCTGTTGTGGCATATTAGACAGACTAATAGCATACTTAGGATGAGAACAGTGGTAATATTTTGACTGGGTCATTTCTGAATGTTTTCTGAAGTAAATAGAATTTATTTTATTAGTTTAATTTTTTTAAGTGAGACAAATGAAAACATGGAGATTTCCAGTAGTTAGTGACATAAGTGAGAACAAGGCAGCCTCCCTCAACATCTTTCTGATTTTTCTGCAGTTTATATTTTGGTATCCTCTCTCTCTCCTCTTCCTCACTTCCTCCCAGCCTCATAAGATCAGTACTCCTGAACAGACTGAGGTATTAGCTAGGGATCAGCTTGCCTCTGATTAGCATATGAAGTGACTTTGTGGCTGAAGACTCCACTGCATTAACAATAGGCGGCATTAGGTTCCCAAAGCACATGGGTAATTAGCTACAGCCACCTGGGATTCCCATTTGCAGTGTTGCTTCAGTCTCTCCCCACAAGGCAATGGGAGAATCTCTTTTAAAAAGAGGGAGAGGGGAAAAGAGAGTGAAAATCCTTTTCAGTTAAAAAAAAAAAAGATGAGTGGTGGGGGAAGTGCTACAGACAATGGCAACACCACAGTGGCAGGTGGCTTTTGCAGCTGTGTGACACTCGGCAGCATGACCTGGGAGAGAAGCATGAGCGGAATAAATATTGCAATAGTCCTTCAGTGTAAAGGTGGTGTGTGGAGGGAGCGTGTGCAGAACACTTGCCTGGAAATTACTTCTAGTTCTCTAGGCAGCCACCAGAAACGTTGCTTGATTCTCCAGTGTTGCATAAACTATGCATGAGCTTCTGTGCACAAGGGCCTAACTAGAGATGATGGGGAGATGTTGAAGGCTGCATGAATAGTTTAAGGCCTACTTTTTAAAGCAGTGAATGTGCTGCTTTGAGGCAGGGATGTCTGCTCAGTTGGTATTTTTGTAACTAGCTCAGATGATAAACTACAGCAGGGAACTGTTAGTTCTAGTTTGAATTTAATGGAGGGGCATGAGGATAGGTCTTAGCACTCAGCTGAAATGTAGCAGTTTCAAAAAGCTTTGCCCAAAGCAGATTTCTGTTCTTCGGCTCTCTCTTTTAATAAACAGGGTAAGTTTGAAATGGCATCAACTATTGCATTAATATTTTTCAAAATTCTACAATATGGCTTCTCACTTAGTTGAAAAATGAATGTGTAGCACTCTCATCTAATTAAACCTTTACCAACTATTTGTCCTTTTTTCAGTTTACTAAGTCATTACTGCAGTGTTTATTTCTTGAAAATATTTTTCTATGTGCAAATGATGCCAAAGGAATTTCCCCCCTGCTTAATTGCATTCTAATTCATTTTTCCTGAAAACAAATTGAACCCTTTGCATAAGAGATTCAGAACAATATTGGCAAAATTGCTCCCTCATAGAGAAAATGTGATTGTGTCAGTTTAGCATTCACTTCTTAAACTCTCTGGTGGATTATACCAATATATACTTATAATCAAGGCAAATAGAAACAGTTTATCAATAAAAGATGGACTCAATGAGATTAGGTCTGAAAATGGATAGTCATGGTTTTTCCGTAGATACAAAGATCTAAGTCCTCATTCTTGGCGGTTGACAACAATTGCCTTCTAACTTTAAAAATGAAGAATCTGGGCCATAGTTAACACGTGGTTTTATACGTTTACTTACCACTGTCTTCACTTTCTCTAATGCTTGGGCCTTTGCTTGTCATCTTTAATTAATACAGTAATAATGAGATAATTTGAAACCTTGATGTGTATCTTTTCCTCCCCCATCCCCCCAAAAAGGCATGTGTATAAACGTCCAGAAAGCTTTTCTGAAAGCAGACTGCAGCGGGAGGTTCAATTGTATCAGCCATCTGTGAGAGAAGAATCACACAGCTGCTTCAAAGTTCTAAGAGGTTTGTTGCTTCTAGAAATCTGTGGACGATGTTAAATTTTAGTCAAATCAAAGCTCCCAGATTTGCTGCCTAATGGGATGTGTCTAATCTGGCGATTTGGATGCAGTTCACTTAGGTTCTGTGTTTCTAATGACGTTCATATGTCTGGGGTGATCATGCGCCTTAGTGATGCTACTTACAGATTCCTGTTTAGGGGAGTGGATGATAAATTACAAGTTGGGCAATAAACTGTTATCTTTAGGGAGTGTGGAGCATGGATACCATATTAATTATCAGAATTTGTTGTCTTCTAAATTATCACCCCCTCTCCCTGTGCAATATTCCCTATAATATGACATTCCAGACTGTTGTAGTAAATAAAAAACAGAATGTATAATGGTATTATTTATCTTTGTTGGTACATTCATTCTTGGCTTCTTGTTCTCATACCTACTTTGCAAGTTTGTTTCATCAGATTCTGTTTAGGAATACAAAATGCACTCAAAACATTTGTTGTTTATATCTGAGTCAGCAGAGTTGCACTTTGAAAGCATGACCTTTGTGGAAATCTTTAATTTATTTCTTTTTAAATAGAGCACATAATAAATAAGTCTGATTTTATTTAATTTTATTTATTGTTTTTGCAGTTTGCCTTTTTTATCTTTTTCATTTTATACTGCATGAGCAGCTTTGGCTTTATCCCCATTAGCATTGGTTGTCAACATTTCTGCAAGTTGAACATGTTAAACATAACATCAGCAACAGCAGAGGTCTTCTTTGAAAAGTAACATTTCAGCTTTCTCCCTCCTGCCCTACAGCCCCCAGAGGCTTCCCAATGATGAAAGGGGTTGCACAGGAGCCTTGGCGCACCCTTGGAGGAGAAATCAGGAATGTTTAATTTCTGAAAAATTGTTGCTGATATTATCAGCTTTACTCAGCATAATTTACAGCAACAAGATTTCATCCAGTAAATTTTCTCCTTGATAGGTTAGGTTGATGCTGTATTGCTTTGCATTTCTGTAGCTTTTCTATACAGCATGGTTAACTGTCTTGATCCAAGTCTGTCTTAATACTTTAAAAAAATTAAACCTCTCTCAGGAGTTGTTGTCTCATGTAGCTTAAAGGAATCAAGTTGATTAAAGCTTGTTGGCTTCTTTCCTTTTTGGGTGGCTATTTGGAGTCAGTGAAATCTCGTCCTTCAGACCAGTGAAGGACCAACAGACTTGATTTACATACATAAATTTTGTGGAGCATAAAATTACAAGCATCAGATTCAGTGAAGTCAAAAATTTCGTTCTGCAGGCAGTTTTGCTTTGGCTGAAAGTCTTGAAGACTGGGTGAGATCTAAACTTCAAATTTGTTTGTGGAAAAGTCTGATTAACTCAACCACAGCAGCACTTACCCATTACTCTTTGTTGGAAAACTGTTATGCGTATACTTCAGACAGAAGACTGCTCAGTCATGAAACCACTAGCAGTTAACTTGAGAATTTGAAAGTAAGTAGTTTGGGATTTTATAATAGGGTATAACTGAATCAGCAGTCTGTTCTATTGTTTTCTTCCTAGGGGTGTACTTTTTGAAGCCCTTCGCTGTCCTTGCTCTTTTAAAAAAATGCATTGATACATGATTGCTAACCTGGCTAAATTTTCCCTAGAGCTTTGGATCCGAGTAATTCTCACCAGGGATCTTGGAGGCCTTACATGTAGTGGGGATGTTCACTCATGCATTGTGGAAACTGCTGGGAAGCTTTCTAAAACATATTTCTAAACTAAGTCAGTGCTAAAAGAATCTCAGCAGTTCCATATGGCCAAGGCTTCCAAAGCCAACTTTTTTGAGGATGATATTTTTTACTGAACTGGTAAAAGTGCTTTGTGATCTATCTATGAGTCATGAAATTCTGTGTGTGTCTTCAATTATCTGTGCATCGAAGACAAGATTAACTGTGTACCACACCAGCTTTTTATTATGCTCTTTAGTGAGTCACTAGTGAGGTGTTGGTGGGTGGAAATGCACATTTGAAAGAAGGGATCATTTGGCATCTTGAAATCTGGTTAAGAGATGTCAGCCCTCAGCAGTTCATGTGTGCTTGTGGTTCCCCTTGCCCAAGGGTTTAGAGCAGTTCTGAAATACGTTCATTTTGGGAATAATTGTATGTCCATCTCATCTCCACTGTTCTATATTTTTGCTGGTGTATCTGGCACAGTATTTTGTGCAGTCATTTTCAAGTATTCAGATTAGCTCTGTGCATACATGACCAGACTGTGGCTCATGCACATAACTAAATGACTACCTGCAAATTGTTCTGTTAGCTTTCCACGGTGTGCAAGATTCCCTTAGTATGTCATGTCTTCACTCTGCTGCAGACTATGACAGGAGAGGTTGCTGTGATAGTGTGGCAGAAATGCCAGATTTGTGACACAAGTAGAGTGCATCTTATATAACACACGCCGTAGAGGGTGATTTGCAAAAAAGCCTTCCTGCAGCTGCTGGTTTGTGCATATTAGCCTTTCTGCGGCTGACTCTAAAGAAGGTAGATGTTTGTTGCAGGCAGCCTTTCAAACAAGAGAGGAAATTGAAGAAGTTGAACGTGAAGGCATGAGCCCCACATTTCTGAGGCTCTGGTGTTTGCCCAGAGTTCTTGCAAGCCACTAAATCACAACAAAGATCTGTAAACCCTGCCTTCACCTTGAAGTGGGGTTTCACTGCCAGTATAACTGGCTCATTTCCCCCGGGGTCCTGCAGCTGGGTCCCTTCATTGGGTTATGAGGTAACAGAAGTTGTTAACTAGGCTAACCTTTCCACATTTGGTCACATGCCTCAGATGCTGTCTGAATAGTTTACAATAGCAAGACACACCCACTAATAACTTTGTGTAGTTGTATTTCTTTATTTGGAATTTTACGTTACACAAGGTCCAGAGAAGCAGTTTTGTTTTCCATACCTCACTCTGCAGTTGAGGCTTACATACCACTGAGTAGCTATATTCAGGAGACCAAAATAAGCGACAGTTAGGTTGATACTTTGTGGTCTTTAACCCATATAGCTTATTTGTTTATACACAACCTTATACCCTGCTGTTCTCATGCTAACATTCATGGCTGCCGAACAACTACAAGAAAATTACAAGGAAGCAAGATTATGGCAAAAGCAGAAAAATAAAACAAAACAAAAAATCCAACACATAAATGTCTGCTTAAATAGCACGGTTCTCTCCTTATTTGTTTATTTGTTTATTTCATTTGTTCATTCGTTCGTTTATGTGTCACCTTTAGAATTGCAACCCAGGGTAGCTTACAAAACACTTAAAACTCAATAGAAATTAAAATACAAGAACATTGTTAATATTAAGGCAGAATTAGATTCTGTATGTATTAAAATGAAATTAAGATAAAAACAACTTAAAATCATATAATCAAAATTGTAGTTTGCCTTTAAAAAAGAAAAGAAAACCATCATATTGGCTAAAATCTTATGATCTGAGGCTCTTAAATGCTGAAGGGTCTGCCTAAATAAAGAGGTTCTTGTCAGCCACCAGAAGGACAGCAAGGAAGGGCCTAACTTAACTTCTGCCAGAGCCTGAGAGCAGCCCTGGAGAAGGTCCTTTTTAGATTTTCCAAAACATGAGATATTTCCACATGGAGTGGGAGGCAGAGATAGGAAAGAGAGCAGGTCATACTGTCCATTTCTTTTACACTGTATCTATTACGTTTGTATCCCTCATTTCCACGATAAACTGCTCAAGATAACATAAGATAAAATATGAAATTATTGTTATATAAAAGCAAGTAAAAACATGTCAGAACAAGGTAAGTATTAACATCCTTCAGTTAAAGCCTCTTACAGCAATCTAGGCAGGTATGCATGTAGAAATGCCTGTCTTCATGCAGTGTACCCTAAAAACTTGCTCTGAATACCTAGTTTTGGTGCCAGATGACTGCAACTGGAGGGAAAGTGGGGAAAGATATCTGTTCCACTAGCACTGGAAAGCAAAATAGATTGCTGGATCTTAGTTTGTAAGTTCTACTTTAAATAAGATTTTCTCATGAGTATTTTGGAGGAGAGGTTGCTCTCTTTGCAGCTTTGGTTGATATTGTTACTTTGTTTTTAAGGACTAGAAACTTAGTTTTTCTGAATGTTAGTCTTCTGTTCCTGGCCTCCAGAGGCCACTTCTTGTACTTTTACTCTTTATGGTACAGCACAGCAAGCCATTATAGTCCCATGTGTGGCACACACCAGTATGTTCATGTGAATAAGTGGCAATAGGAGAGAAGCCAAGAAAGAGCTATGTGTACTAGAGCCAAGGACCTATCCAGAACCAGAACAGCTTTAAACTGTAGGGAAGAATTCTCACCCATATGGTATCCTCTGTATCATCAGGTTAGAGCATCAGAGAGCAGAAGTCCAAGGCAAGTAGTCAGACAGTGGTATATAAAACTAGATTATAGTCTGAAAGATTGATTTATCAGTCAGATTTAACTGAGGACAGAAGATAAAGACGGATGGAAGTTGATGGTGTACTACTTAAAAACTGGATAGAGAGGGACTAGGAGCAGAATGTGGGATGTCTCAGAACCAAAGACATTTAGAGACTGGTCATAAGCTGAGGAGCAAACATAGTGCCATACAAATGGTTGCTCAGGCAAACATCTGGAACATTTTACATGACACAAAGTTACTGATATCTCATCATAGGAATTTGGGCATCGCCAGAGTGATAGACCTCTGGAAGAGTATTCTGCTCTCTCTCCCTGTGAATCCAAATGGATCTCTCTGTGCAAACAATTTGGGTTGTGTATTCAGGCCCTTTTGAGGATGAGTCACAGTGTTCGTTGCAAATTGCCAAAAGGCCATAGTCTGTGACAGATGAGCCTATTTGAGTCTCGCTTTCAATGCAATCTGCAGCAAGTCAACCCATCCCTTAACAGAAGGGCAAGATCCATAGATATACTTTAGAATCCAACGTTAGCAGGTCTGAGACTTCCTTCTCTTGAGTTTCCGGCCTCTGTGATGCCAAAAAACAAACAAATAACAGCAGCAGCTCCCAACCTTCCAGAACAGATGTTTTGGGGAGCTTAGGAGACTGTAGGAGGAAGGGAGCGTTTGTGGATCTTACCCAGTAGCTTCTGGTTTACATTTTGGCACAGAGTAGGCTTTAACCCTGTCTGCTTCTTTAAATCTAAAGTTGGGTCTTTCCTTGGGAGATGCAGCAATTAAAAAAATATATAGTGGTGACGTCGTAACGCTGAACAGTGCATTGTGTCTATTTAACTCCTCAGTACATAGACAAATAAGTTTAAATACATGCAGTTTGTCTTATACAGGCTCTTGGTAGCATTCCTGTTTTTCTCCGATTTCTGAAACATGAAATCTGTTGTGAATAGTGGTGAAAATGTATATACAGCATATAGCAGATTAGTTGGTGAAGTGCAGGGAAAAAGTTTTTAGTGTGAACTTAATTTTGTCAGTTTAGTGAGAGTAAAGCTCATTTTCTAAAGATACCATCTGCACAAGATTTTCAGTTTGAACACAGGACTCTTAACCCAAGTCAAATGAAAGCCGTCTTGCCTCTGCACAAGCAGCTCCATTCCAGAATGCCTCCAACTGCGTCATTACTTTGGGTACTTCACAGACATCCTGGTTTTGTTCTGCTCTCCCAATATGTGGCCTCTATATTTTCTGACAATTTTCCTAATGAATTTGGCTGCCCTCCATTGGGGAGTCCATATAATGGGAGCTTCCATTGAAATTTTTATTCTCCCCCCCTCCCCAAAAAAAGATACAGGTGTTTCATATTACGACTCTTGAAGATGGATATGTTTATATTAGACAGTTTCATTTTAGGAAATAATTATAAAAGTCGTTTCGTGAGAAATAGATGGAAGGCTGGTTCCGATGATAATAATGATGCGTAGAGGCTGCATGCAGCAGGGAACCAAAATCACACCATGCATCTCAGCGGGAACACACCTGTTCCACATCTTAGCCTAGTATATTTATCTGTGTGTGGATACAGTTTGTGTAGGAGCTGTGCATAATCAATTTCTAAGTTCTTTGTGAGATATTGATAATGTTTTTAGGACCCAGATGTCTGGGATTTTACATATGTAAGGCTTGTGAGAATGTTAATGTGTCCAGCATACCTTACATTTCTACCATCTAGTGTAGCATTTATTTCCTGTGTATTTTTCCAAACTAGTTTGGTGTGTTTGTATTTAGGCAGAGAAAGAGGAAAACATATATGTTCATAAAATGTGCAAACAGAGAGACTGAGAATCTATGTGCAGAGCACATCAAACGATAACTGTTACAGTTGTTGGTTTTGTCCCCCACCCCACCCCATTCATAGCAAATGTTTAGAACATATTATGGTCATTCTAGTATGAGCTCTTCGTTAGTTGAAAGTTTTGTAAAACCCAGGGGAAAATATTTGGCCCATTTCTTCTGGTATTTTTTTTTTTAACTACCTGATAGTTTGATATCTGTCAAACAGTACTGTCATTTTCTCCTCATGGTTTTGACTTCAGGGCACAGTAGTTAAACTGAAGTACTGCAGTAAAGACTTTGTTCATGACCTGAATATGATTCCGGGTTTAGGTAGCCAACTCAAAGTTGACTCAGCCTTTCCATGGTCAGTAGATTGAGTACCCAGCTCATTGGGGTGGGGGCAATGTGTAGCCTGCCTAATCAACTTCTAAACCACCCAAAGAGAGCTTTAAGCACTATAGGGCAGTATATAAGCAGCACACTTGGATTTTTGGGTTTCTTTAGATTTTTTCCATCTGTTTCAGTGACTCTTCAGCAGTGTGAAGTTCTTTGCTTTGGCTGTAATTGCATTAGAGCACTTTCTAGACATGAATATCCTCCACCTCTACCACAAATACCATGTAGTGCATTTAAGTGCATTACTGCATTGAAATGCAAGTATATAAAACACTCTAGGGGCCTTTTTTCTGTGGCAGGCAGAAAATCTCCATGAATGGGTTAGTGTTCCATGCTTTCTTGCAATCCCATTTATTGGAGTTTTTGCATGTTATTTAATTCAACTGGATCATATACATTTTTGCAAACCTGCATTTCCGTGACTAGCTAGGCGATACCCCCAGTTTTGGTATGATTCAGTTAATGCAAAATTGTGTACATGTATCTTCAGTAGCGTTATGTGTTAAACTTGCCTATGCACATAACTCTGTAGATGAAATTCCTCAACTCAAAATGGTTTGGAAATGCCTGCCTTACAGCAGCATCCACTTACCTTTTGTATCACTGTTCGCTGCTTAACACTTCCTGAGAGTTTTCAGTTTTATACCATTTATGTGTTAGATACAGAATAGTCTGTCTTCCTATGGAATTCTTGGCTATCAGCTTTCCAGGGTATTTTTCATCAGTGCAGCTGCATGTGTCCCAAAGTAGTATTCTAAAAAGAGTGTATTCTTTGTGTACTGAATTTCAAACCTGCAAGTCATAGATCTCCTTTTACCGTTTGTGGCAAATGGGTAAAGAGTTGCAGAATGAGACTCTTGCTTAGAGTTCCTTGTGCATCTCATGAGTTCTTAGTGAAGCCCTCTACAATGATCAGTGTTTTCAGTGCAACTTGAAGTACACTTAATCATCGCATAAGTATCCCCTCCCTCAATAAGTGTTTGGTTCCTGCATGTTGTCAAAGGAAAGGACTGGATTACCCTAATTACCTCTGTATTGGCCCTGCTATTATTCTTAACCTTGCTACTGCAAATTGCATGTAATCAAGATAGAGAGACTAACCATGAATTTCTCTCTGCTCCTATCTCTCCGCCCCCCCCCCCCCGGTGTATTTCAGTATATTAGAAGCACCGCATATGCCCCAGTAGTGCAAGTCAGTGTGATGCTTTAGCGGGAAAAAGTCAAGTTTTGATTTCACAAATATGGTTGTTTGTGTACAAGCTTCCCTCTCCAGACAGTATTGCCATGTATAATTTTCAGTTGATTTTCCTTTTTGGCATTTGTTTCCATCTATTTTGAAAATGTTTACATCCTTTAATATTCAGTTAGATATATTTAACCCTCTTCAGCCAGCCATAACAGCCACACAAACACAGGGGAAAATAGCAAATGTTTTTGATATCTTTTCTCATGTGATCTGAGCTTTTCAGAGTACAAAAGTATTTCCCAGTATTCATATATATTCTCTTGCTATTAACATATTGAGAGCCGAAGAGCCATGTGCTGTTCTCATTTAAAAGCTAAAGAGCATATGGAATCTTGCATTGCATTGAAATAGGTAGAAACTGGAAAAATAAGTTGCTCAGGATTTCTTGGGGGAAACAGAAGAGCTGGTGTAGAACTAAACTCATGCATAAAGGCAGCATAGTTATCTTTTTAGTCTCAAAACCTTTACAAGCTTTTATAGAGATTATATTTTAAATTTTGTCTCTTGGTCTGTTCCATAAGACTGGGGTGAAGTGGTGGTGGGAGGAATTATGGTACCTAAAATGAGAATTAGAAGCTATTCATGATTCAAGTCAGTTCTAAAGCATATAAGCTTCAGATATAATTGCTATTCTACATGATAATCTAAGTTCATGTTCAGGAGGTAAAAGAGGCTTCGCGTGCAGACTTTGTATTGCCAGATCATTTTGCTCATAATGTACAGGTAAATGTACAGACCTATTTGCATATAACAAAAAGAATAATCTTGTTTTGTTGCTGATTCAAGCATATATTGTAGATGGCATCATTTTAGAAGAGAAGGCAGGTAGCAGGTATTTTGGATGTGGAACGTCTCTGATTGAGTTCCTGCAACTCTGATTTAGTGTTTTTCAACTCCTTGCATTAAAACTAATGTATAAAAAACAACACTCATTTCACACGCTAGCAAGGTTATGCTCAAAATCCTACAAGGTAGGCTTCAGCAGTATGTGGACCGAGAACTCCCAGAAGTACAAGCTGGATTTCGAAGGGGCAGAGGAACTAGAGACCAAATTGCTAACATGCGCTGGATTATGGAGAAAGCCAGAGAGTTCCAGAAAAACATCTACTTCTGCTTCATTGACTATGCAAAAGCCTTTGACTGTGTGGACCACAGCAAACTATGGCAAGTTCTTAAAGAAATGGGAGTGCCTGACCACCTTATCTATCTCCTGAGAAATCTATACGTGGGACAGGAAGCAACAGTTAGAACTGGATATGGAACAACTGATTGGTTCAAAATTGGGAAAGGAGTACGACAAGGCTGTATATTGTCTCCCTGCTTATTTAACTTATATGCAGAATACATTATGCGAAAGGCTGGACTGGAGGAATCTCAAGCCGGAATTAAGATTTTCGGAAGAAATATCAACAACCTCAGATATGCAGATGATACCACTCTGATGGCAGAAAGTGAGGAGGAATTAAAGAGCCTCTTAATGAGGGTGAAAGAGGAGAGCGCAAAAAATGGTCTGAAGCTCAACATCAAAAAAACTAAGATCATGGCCACTGGTCCCATCACCTGACAAATAGAAGGGGAAGATATGGAGGCGGTGACAGATTTTACTTTCTTGGGCTCCATGATCACTGCAGATGGTGACAGCAACCATGAAATTAAAAGACGCCTGCTTCTTGGGAGGAAAGCGATGACAAACCTAGACAGCATCTTAAAAAGCAGAGACATCACCTTGTCGACAAAGGTCCGCATAGTCAAAGCTATGGTTTTTCCAGTAGTGTTGTATGGAAGTGAGAGCTGGACCATAAAGAAGGCTGACCGCTGAAGAATTGATACTTTTGAATTGTGGTGCTGGAGGAGACTCTTCAGAGTCCCCTGGACTGCAAGGAGATCAAACGTATCCATTCTGATGGAAATCAACCCTGAGTGCTCACTGGAAGGACAGATCCTGAAGCTGAGGCTTCAATACTTTGGCCATCTCATGAGAAGAGAAGACTCCCTGGAAAAGACCCTGATATTGGGAAAGTGTGAAGGCAAGAGGAGAAGGGGACGACAGAGGACGAGATGGCTGGACAGTGTCATCGAAGCGACCAACATGAATTTGACCCAACTCCGGGAGGCAGTGGAAGACAGGAGGGCCTGGCATGCTGTGGTCCATGGGGTCACGAAGAGTCAGACACGACTTAACGACTAAACAACAACAAATAAAAAACATGCCAGATGAATGAGGAGACTGGAGCTTTGTTTTATTCAGATGGTTGTCAACAGATTTAATCTACGTAACAGGTTTAACACCACTGTCTTGTATTTGTTAGTTTAGAAGTGTCCAGGGAGGCAGACTCTTATGTAATTCTCGGGGAGGGATTACAGTTTCTTTATTACAGCTCTATGTTCTTTTTATTATGCTTCTGCAATTGGTACCTGCAGTGTTCTGGTTCCTGTCAGGAGGATTATTAAACTTTAGCAAACCCCCACCCCACCCCAGTATTGTTTTCCTAGTAGCTTCAGCCTTCAGACCAAGAGTTTTACCTGTGGGTGTCCTTAATTATTGTATTTGACACAGTTCTTGCACTCGAAACAACGAATCCTCTTTATTTCTTAAGAAAACATGTGGAGCCCACTTATATGGAAGGGTGTGTGCTCTAAGAGCCTCTCTTTGTGGGACAGAAGCACGATTCTGGTTTATTTTGTCTCGCTCAGAGGGGCTTTCAGAGTACAACAGCCTTCCTTTTTGTCTGACAGTTGTGTTTCCACATGGAACATGACAATTGTGGTAGTGGTGATGGTGGTTATCATCCTCCCCTCAGTGTGTATAGGCTCCTTACAGTTCCTTAACAGATTAAATAGGGCTTTGGTGATGGCATGCCAAGGGATCCATGAAGTTATTCTTGACTTGCTTGCTAAATTACCATTGTTTGTCTGCCTCGTAGTAAAAAGTGAATGTTCCCCTAAGAATATGCTCCTTCAAGTGACTGTTTGGTATGTTTTTGAAACGGCCCACTCTGACTCTTAGCATGATGCCTCAGACACTTAGAGTAAGCTTCTTGTTTCTCAGACTTTTACGGAGAAAAGTTGAGAGGTTGTTTGAATCTTGATTGTTTGGTTGCAAACAGCTATAGCTACGTTACGAAACAGCATGATCTTGCTAGGTTACTTTTGTGAGCTTACCCTGCTGTGCCTTTAGTCCATTGCTGTTAAATCTGTCTTGGTGCTGATTGTAAATGAAGACGCACAGTTTGATGCTAGGTCAATGCAGAGCTTCTCTGGTATTGATTGACAGTGCTGCTTAGGGCTGCAGACTTGAACTTATTTCCAGAATTTGGGCTAGAAGACTGGAAATTAATGCCTGTTGCACCTCTAACCCATTGTTATTTCCCTTTGTGTGTATCTAGCACATTTGGGGGTGAGGTCTTAATATGCTGTCAATGAAAGTATGTTCCATCTTCATTTTAGCCTTGTAATAATATCCCTGCAGTGTTAAAAGTGCTATATCCTGTTTAGATAAATAAGAGTGAGGAGGCCTGGTAGTTTCATTGTCATGGAGAATTATCATTGAGAGTCACTTGCTCTTCAATGTCTTGCTTCTGAATGGCTTAGCTACCTGGTTTTATTGGTATGGATTGCTTGTAGATGTCCACTGTTCTTTAAAATAATTTCTTCTGCCAGAATCTGATGCATATTGTCTCCTTTTATAAGACTGAAATGTATTTGCTGAGTTTTTATTCATCCAATGTGGGCCTTATGAACATGATGGAAATCTAAGAATGGGTTGGGGCATCTTGCACTTTCCTTCCTCTCTTGTCTACACCAGAGTTAAGCAGCAATGGTGTTGACCATAGCCAAGAGTGGGAAGGAGCCTATCTTAGCAGGGACTTGCAGTCAGGGTTCCATACTAGTTTCAGGTACTAGCAGTACTTCTAATCCTGTTTAGCGCTAGCAGTGCAGGAATCTGTGTTAATCTCAGCAGTGAGAATTCACACAGTGTGGAGAGGATCAATGCATGATGCTACCAGGGTTAAGCTGATGTGGGCATCACGTCTGTACAGTGCTTATGACTGAAGAAGGAAAAATTGAAAATATTTTCTTGTAGAGGAGAAATATGGCAGTAAGCACATTCCTAGATTCCTTTCTTGACTGTGAATATCAGTGCTCAGAGAGATGTTCCAAGTGCTTCCTGCCCACCGCTCTGAATATAGCTACATTGGGTTGAATCTTCTCTGATTTGTGTTGCCATGCAATGTCTATCTTTGAATGACTCATCGGTCCTAGATGACATTTTGGGTTATACTGTTTAGAGATGAAAGAACAAACCAGGAATGAACACAAAGAGAGCTGAAAATGTTGCGTTACGTTTTGCCAGGGAAAAGCCTTGTACACAGAAGTCAGTTACAAAAGATAAATGAATTTTACGCCCAACCTTTACTGTCCATAATATAGCACTAAATAGAATAAGCCTGGGAGAAAACTTATATCATTGTTGCCATAGTAACAATGACTGAATTTTTGAACATTTTTGTGTCTGAACTGTTTACTGGTGATCTACAAAGTTTGGCTGACCTTGGTAGCTTGTCAAAACTCTTGCTCTCTATGGCCCTGCAGGCAGAATCATGTCTGGGACAGAACCGCTGAGCTGTTGAGGTGCTCAGGGTACCTCTAAAACGGAGTATGATATTAGAATTGTTCGTAGCTCCCAGAACAGGGAAAGGGTGGAAGATCATCTTGTTTGCCAAAAAGACAAATGAATTTGAGTCCGTTTATTCACCATAAACAAGCAGAAAATGAGTGTAGTGAAATAACACCAGTATGGCAGATTTTTATAGAATGACATATTTTAGTAATGTATAGGTCCTGGAGACTAAACCATGTGAATAAATGTTGAAGGAGTTGGATACGTTTGGGGTGGAGAAGAGACAATTAAGAGCAACCTTGTTTTCACTGACTCCAGAGGTTAGGACTCGAACCAATGGAGCCAAATCACAAAAAAGGAGATTTCGACCAAGTATTAAGAAGAATTTCCTGATGAGATCCAACTTTTTGACAGCGAAACAGATTGGCCTGGAAGGTGGCATACCATGCCTCATTAATGATTTCCAAGCAAATGCTGGGTGGCCTGCTGTCAGGATGCTGTGATAATGGATTTCCTCCCTTGGCAGGTAGTTCTTCTGGGTGATCATTGTAATGTGATGTTGTGTTTGGTGCTTAACATCTTGCTTATCTCCACTTCAGTTCTTGTGGATTGTAGAGAAGTCTATGAAACAAAGCATACTGTCAGAAGTAAAATGAAAGGGTGTCATTAATTAAGGTAAACACACTTGTAATTATGCCTTCTAGTACTGTTCTAAATACACTTTGGCTTCTCGGGAGGAAATGCTTTGAGTCTGTGAAAGGATAGTAGAAAGTACAAGTTGAATTGTAAGAAGTTTTGAAAGGATACTGGATTCTGTAGGAGTCATAGCTGAATGGGTAGAACACAGGTCCTAATTTCAGTCCCTGGTATCTTCAGTTAAAGAATCTCAAGGTATAGAACTTGGAGCGGCCTCTGCCAAAACATCCTGGAGAGCTACTGGCAGTCACAATATTCATTTGTGTTCTAAAACAGATCTGTGGCTTGCCTTGATATGTGGCAGCTTCATATATCATATCATGGAAACATTTGAATGCTTTGTAGAAGCACAGGACTGGAGTCTGTCATGTACATTGCTGCATCAAAAAATGAAGGAGAGACCAAGATGACTCAGCTTAGAGCAGATCCTTGTGGGGCTCATTCTGTAAGTCATCCACAGAGGCACACAAAGCACATGACCGGCATATTGTAAATACCACATTTGACTGTATTAAACATTGGAAGTGGTAAGTTGTAAATATTCTTTCTTGTAGAAGCATAACTAATAGTCATGAGTTGGACTACACTCCCGTATGTGATATCTACCTGCCATGTACAGTGTGTTAGGTGTTATATGTAATGCTGGCTAAAATGAGGCATCAGATGTAAATTGGTTTTAATACTTATGTATCCCAGTTGGTTCAAGTTCAGTCTGGTACAAGCTGCGGTTGCTTGGAACTCTGAGAGCTGATGTTCCATTTTGTTTATATTGTAAAAAGAGTGTTCGGTAGCTTCATAAGAATAAAGCTTTTGAAAGGTGGACATTTGGCAAAGACTCATAGTTGATTCTTATGTGGCTGAAGCTAATGGCACCCTCAAGGCCTCTTTTAAAAAGGCAGGACCCAGCACTGAGCACCAGATACAATTGAATGTTTAGGATGTTTGCTCCAGTCCATTACTGACACTGTTGTTGTTGTTTAGTCGTTAAGTTGTGTCCGACTCTTCGTGACCCCATGGACCAGAGCACGCCAGGCCCTCCTGTCTTCCACTGCCTCCCGGAGTTGGGTCAAATTCATGTTGGTAGCTTCGATGACACTGTCCATCCGTCTCATCCTCTGTCGTCCCCTTTTCCTCTTGCCCTCACACTTTCCCAACACTTACTGACACCCATTAATCCATAGTTTCCTAATATCAGGTAATGAAAATGGGTGTCAGATGTATGTGTGTGGTTAACATATCAATCATACCTCACCCTACACTTCCGAATGGCTTGTTCCAGCGTCTTCATGTGGATGAGATTCACCAACCTGGGGTGCTGCAGTTGTGTTGTTTATCTCATACTTACCAGAAGACACTAGTCAACAACTGAGAGTGAAAGTGGAGGCCTCCATGCCTATCTTTTTGTTTTCTTGTATAAAAACAAAAGTTCTGCACAATCTGTTACTTCCTTGCTAAACACCGTGTATCTTGACATGGATATCTGCTCCTGGCTTCCCAGTCTTGTCCCATCATTAGAGAACAGAGTGACTGAGGTCAAAAGCAGCAAAGAGGACAACCCCAGTGGTTATACACAGACCTCCAGATGCACCAGTTGTTGATGGTGTGTGCCAAGTATAGTTATATGTTCTCCTATACTCTGATTATTATGGATGCCACAATACCAGCTCTGAAGTGCAAAGAGGATACACCACCATATTTAGGGCAGTGCAGTTAGGCATAAATATACAACATAGACCGCTGTCAAACCAACATACGCTTGTTGAAACATTTTGCATCGGCTTCCTTTTTTTTCTGCCTCTGGAGTTCTGAATATATACCATCCCAGCTGCTGACATCTAGCAATGAAGTTTGACTGTGCTTCTTACACCAAGGTAAGGTGGCACTCATTTTAACTAGACAGTTCTGCTGTTCAATGCTTAGTGTAATTAAATATTTGATTTCCCTTCAGATAGTGACTTAAACTGTGCTGCATGGACTCCATTTATTGCTACCTACTGAAACCGAGGTTTGAACTCCTTCACCAGTAAGTTCAAAACATTTAATTTTAGGTCTTGTTTTAAATATGTTTTGCTATGATTACATGTCTGATTTTCATTACTATTTTATGTGTTACAGGTGATGGTATCAATCCATTGGGCAGTCTTGCTACCATAGTAATCTCCTGGATTCTGCTGCCACTCTACACACCCAATTAACGCCAAATTACTTTTTACAGGCAGGCTAACTATTGTCATAGTTACCAAGCTGCAACTAAACCTATATGTCCTAGCAAATTCGAAATAGTGTTTTCATCAGACTGTGCTAGAACCTGGACCTTCATTGAAACCACAACTAAAACCACAGACGTCTGTATAGATGTATTGCTCTTTAACCTGTAACACAGGGCTGGGGACATTGTGGCCTTCACAAGTAGTGTTAAATGCCACTACCTATCAACCCTCACCAGCCTGACCAGTTCTATGATATGATGGGACTAGTATTTTGTCAACATCTGGAAAACCTCCAGCTGTAGCATCTGGAGTTTTGACCTTTGCTGCAATAGAATAATAGTGACCTCCTTTACAGGATTATTACAAGATTAAATAATAACGTGGTATTATAAACTTCCGTTAGAATTCAGACATGGTATGAATAAGTAAATTTGAAGGGACCTATACTGAGAAGAGAAAACACTACCAAAGCAGGCTTAGCAACCACCATATATAGGAAGTAGTGTTCAATAAAGAAATGCCCAAACCTCTCCGTGTGTGTTTTCCTTATTTCCAGTTTATTTAGATTACTTTAGATTACTGTATGGTGGCAGTGGTGTGCAGTCATGAGAAACAAATTCTCAGTGGTAAGCTGAAAATCTTGGTGATGGTAAATGAAAGCTGGCTTTGTAGTTTCTTGAGACTTTGTTGTAGTCTTGTATCTTGTTTTTAACCACTTGTGAAGAAAACCCATGTAAATGTGCATACTTTAGAGAGTCCTTGAAAAAAATGATGATTCGTTGTTTTTTTCCTCCCTCTCCTCTGGGTAATTTTACTGGACTCTTAACCTGCCATGATTTCCTATTTCTTAGAGTCCCTTAGTTTTCTCTTTTCTGCTGGGGAAGATGCTTTAAAGGCAGGAAATGATAACACTGTTTCATTGCTGTAAGGGGGAGCGAGGGTAAAGCGGTGGGTTCTAAAGCCCCCAAGACTTTTTTTCTTTTTACATAAATCCTCTGACTGTTTGACCTCTTAAATACTGTGTCACACACTGCCCCATGGATTCCTCCAATCCTAATTATCCAATCTGTTTTCCAGGAGATGGATGTACACCAAAATGATGGAATTATGCTTGATTTGCATAATGTATATTTCATTATGGAAGAAATTGTGTTTGTTACAGAAAGAAATTGAGTTCAGTAGTATTTCTTTCCCCACCTCATGCCTTTTTTTCTGTTCAGAAATGACTTGTCCTATATAAACTGCTACCCTACTCCCTCCCCCTAATTTATGTATTTCCTAAAGTGAAATTGATGGTGCTGGTGGGTGATCTTTCAAAGAGAACGTTATGGTTGATGCTACATGGCCCAAATTAAGCAGACTCAGACCACGGATCAAGCCTCTTCCTCACTCACAGCATGAGCACACCAGTGCAACCACTTCTGTAACTGCAGCATAGTCTTATCAGCCACATCACATCCACTAGTAGAGTGGAAGAGTGGAAATGAAACACAGGCTTTGATCATGTCAGTGTCTAAAAACCATTGATTTGTAGCATAGGCCTCTTTACAATTACCTAATCTTTACTAGCACTGTCCAGCTAATGTAGATGAGGGAGGGAGGTCTTGTTGTATTTACTGTATTTTGTCCTACGTGAGCAGAGGGGTTATTTTTCCTCTTTCTGCTGGGAATCAAAGAATGGAACTCATCTTTTGTGTTCACTTGGGTACATTTTAGGGCACAAGAAGCATCAGTGTACTTATGCTTTCAGTGAGGATGCAAGATTTATCTGTGGTCTGAATTTTCTTTGCTTATGGAAGTATTACTTCAATCATACACTTTTTGCTTTAAACTGAAGATATTTTATCTTTAGGGAATTTATTTGCCTTTAAATAAGATAGCAAGGTTGCTCCTCCCCGCAAATCTACATATAAATAAAGCAAGCAGGAGTGTATAAATTATACATTATACAAAGCAGACCATTCTCTCCCTGCCTGTTTCTAGTTGGATTTTTGAGGCACCATACTTGTTCATAAAGTTGAGGGAGCTTCTGTTTAAGCTTGTCTCTTAAAGGTCCTGCATACTACAAGGTGTTACCCATAATTATACACCTGGTAGGATGTTATGTGCTGCTCAGAGTCCCCCCCCCCCCCCCCAGAAAAAGATATGTTCCACCATGGTCTTCCTACCCAAGGAGAAGAAAGTAAAAACACAACTTTCACTCCACATTTCCATTGTGTTGTCTAGCTGAGTGGAAGCTGCAGGCAGGTGCCTCAAGCTTTCAGAAGATGGTATGGTTAAGTGATAGAACTGTATTATCTCTGAATAATAACTGGAACAGAAAGGTTGTCAAAAGGAAACATCTCCTTCATTTGTTTCTGTGGGAGAGATAATATGGAAACCAGTCCTGAGCCATAAACTATATTGTGCCCAGAGCCAATGTAATGTATGTACAAAACCCTGAGACATATTATTATACTTTTCTAGAATAATGGCACATGACACACATGAGCTAAACACTGCATAGTTTGCAGGACTGATTGTGCTATATACTGCAGTGAGAAATTAACTCATAAGCAAGGGGTGAATGCAGCTTTTATCAATGTGAAGAGTGGAGTAAATAATGCAATGAACTACTTAAAATGAACTAGTTTTTTAAAAAAGGACTGATCTGTTAAATTAAATTGAAGTGACTTGTCAGTTCAGTTGGAATGGATGGCAGTATTGTGTTAATGCTGATGTTTTTGAGGAAGATTTGAATATTTGTCTGCTGAAACTCAATATGCTGTCCTGCACAGTGATTTGCTCCTCTTAGTCTGCTGTAGCCTAGCAACAGCACCACACACCCTTATGGTGAAGCTATCTGAAGGGTTCTTAAAGCAGCCTCATGCGTCACAAGGGCTATTCGTATTTGGAACAATCTTGGCGTTGTTACCATGTTATATGATTATGAAGTGGTGGGAGTGTGTCAACCTCCACCTGATCATTCTATCTCCAGGAACATCCTCAATTGTTCTAGAAGGTGACATTAATCTCATTAGACGGTTGCATGTACCAACAACGAGTGTGAGCCCAGGTGGGCTGGAGAGCCGTCAGCTGAGTGTTTAAATAATAGTTCCAAAGTGGAGCTGCACAAAGTGCAACCCAGGAGCTGTCTGAAGCACCAAAAGCCATGTTTGCGGTTCACAAATGCTGCTCAGCTGGGAGGGCAAAACAAAGAGATATTTTCTAATGGTCTTGCAATAAAGTGGGATGTCAATACACCAAAACCCAAATCCACAAAAACGAAGCCAGATGTGAATTTGCAGCAACTCCCCCCACCCACCCACCCCGGCTGGTGTGGCATCCAGTGGTCCAGGAAATGGAAAATCAGCCCTTGAGACTTCTGTTCTAAATATATCAGATACCACATAAATATTGTACCCTGTTTACTTGTGGTGAAAGGTGAAAATGAAGCAATTATCCATCTCCTTTATAAGCAGTTACTCTTAAAACATTCATGGGAAGACTGTGGGTGAGGCTAAAATCCAAATCCTTTTTTATGATATGGACTGAAGGTACCCTTGTTTGAGATTCATTGGTGTTGAAGAATGTAATTAGGTGATAGGTGTCTGGGTTTGACACCTGCCCCTCTCTTTTCCCAGATACAAGGCAGAAAGAAGAAGTATTGTACTTGGAAAAAACTAGTTTATTCTCAACTGCTTCCTACTGGTTTACATTGATATTCTGGGCAAAACCTTAATGAACTCCGTATCCTGACAATGTTCTGCAACTTCTATTATACCAGGATTTCGTAAGAGTCTGGTTCTTAGTGTACTTTGAAAAAAAAAAGGATAGTGAAAGTGAATATGTACCTACCCACCCCAATGTGACATTAGCATGGTGAACCCCATTTCCACAAGCATGATTGTGGTATAGAACGAGACATAGGAGCACAGGACATTATTGTGTGCAGGCCTCTGGTATATTGCTGGCAAGTTCACCCACATCGCTCTGCATGCAGTCCCTGGAGTTTGGGCGATATTCCTTTGAGCAGTAGACTGTGTTCCAATTACAGTTCTCAGCTCCTAATAATTCAGGAAAATATACTTTCCTTGTTTCTGATTTCTGAAACATTGGTTTTATGTTCATGATGATAAAAGGTGGGCAGGTAGTAGTTGCCGAATGGGGAGACAGTCAACTCTTAGCGTATTGTTCTAGGAAAACTATATTCAACTATTTGTAAAAGGCTCAAATTTTTTATTTAAAGTAACATATAGTGATGAATGTTTGAGAAACACTAATGCTGAGAGTATTATTGTTTATAATGGGCAACATCAGCAACCTTGTTCAGTTGCAACCAGATACTGCTGCTTATACTACATTTTTAGCAAGAAGACCTATGTCTGGATGCCATACAGGGCATTTATACAACTGCGGGAGATGTACTGTATTCAAACTTTTGCAATATTTGAGTACATTGTAACATGCATTATATATAGTGACTAACAAAGTGAATATTTAAGGAAAACATTTTGGTCACCTTTAGTTGCCCATTATTTTTGGTAAAGTACTTTTAGCAGAGCATCTGAAGAAGGCAGAAGATGAAACCTTTTCCTTAAAAAAATTTTATTAGTCACTCTTATAAATGTACGTGTATAAATGTGATACATGAGGCATTCACAATTTGTGAACTGTTTCATATTGGTATTTTTTTGCTGTGGAAAAAGTGTAAACGTTTTACGTATCTTTTTAAAAGACAAGAAAACCTGAAGACACCCTGTGGAAGGGGTGCCACCTCTGGATTCATTGGGACAGTATAATCTACCTCACTAGCATTTCTCAGTTTGCAACTGTGTGTGAACTGAATGTTGTCATCTTTGGGGTGAAGGTGGGGGTGGTAGCTGAAGCAAATTACAGTTCATTAAAACTAGACCATGCTAATGCTCCTTGTTCTTATGTTTTTTCTTTTTGCTTTTTTAATAGGTCTACGAGGGCTAATCAATCTTGGGAACACATGTTTTATGAACTGTATTGTCCAAGCACTTACCCACACTCCACTGCTGCGAGACTTCTTCCTCTCTGACAGACATAAATGTGAAATGCAAAGCCCCAGCTCATGTCTGGTCTGTGAAATGTCTACGCTTTTTCAGGAGGTGAGTCATCCTTTCCCTTTATCTATTAATTCAAAGTTGAATTTTCCTCCTTTACATTTTAGAACACTCTGTACTATTTGTGTTTTTTTAGATTCTTACACCAACTTGATTTCTATTGGTTTTAGTTGAAAGTTGAAGCAAGTCATGGTTTTAAACTTTGAAATATGTATCTGGCAAGCTAAAATTTAGAACTGCCTTCCTTCCTTCCTTCCTTGTTGTGTCTTGTCAACTCAAACTCAAAGCTGCAGTATTACTTTGAAAATGACCATGATTTACAGTTTGAAAATGACCATGATTAGAATTTACTGACTGATCACAAACACTGGTTTGCCACTTAAAATATCAAGCCATAACATAAACTGACCTTGATGTGCTCTCATAATTGTGGAGGTATATTTTTGACATGAGTCATAACTGCATGAAAATCTATGAGTGTCTAAACTCTTGTATAAGGTATGGTAGAGCATCTGTTTGTTTCAGTAGTTTTTCATTAGTCATAAATTTTAAAAGTTGTTTTTGTCCAGTGTTGACCTCCATCTACAGAGAGCATTAATGATGAAATAATTGTTTCATACACACAATTCAGTGCTGCTTAGACATTGGCACACTGGTTGTAGACTAATTTCCTCATTGAGAAGAAAGGAGTAGAAAGTCATGAACTCTGTTAGGATAACAGCTACAGCATTATTTTCAAAAGATGTAGTGATTCATAGTGAAATAATAGAGTTTACTACTACTTACCACCATTACGTATTTTGCGTGGGAGTTCTACTTTATCCCATAGAATTGCTTGTAATGCTGATAGCTTTGCAAATGGCAACTTTTAAAGTTATTATAGAATTTCCAGTAAAAATGTGTGCCTTTATTAAATGCATATTTTATTCCATTGGTTTTCTGTATCATAGAAATGTTAATGTATTTGTCAGTCAATCAATCAAAAACCTTTATTGGCATATATAAAACACCTAGTCAAAAACTGTATTTGTCAGATTCTGCATACATGTAGATAGTGGGTGGCATAACCTCTAGATTAAAGAGTGGCATTGATGCTATGTAGTAATGATTTTCTGCATAAGAAATACACAGTTGAAACTCTGATTCGAGCCAGCTAAAAATGATTTCTAATCCCACTCACCCAAAAAAAAAAAGACCTTTAAAAGCTTGAAGACTGAATAATGCCAGGAGAAATGTATGAAGGGTAGAAGTAAATAAAAACTAGCAACAGTTGGATCGAATCAAACTTCAACTCTCCCTGGAAGCAAACCTGGTAACACCGAGGCTATCGTGCTTCGGGGACATGATGAGAAGATAATTTGCTGGAAAAGGCAGTGCTGGGAAAACTTGGTGACAACAGGAAAAGAGGCAAATCAAATTAGAGGTGGATTGAGTTTGCAACTGATGGTTGATAACAGGACCTTGCGGAGTTTTCTCATCCATAGGATCACCATGAGTCAGAAGCGACTGGACAGCACATCACTGTAACAGTAATGATTGATAGTCTGTCCTTCCAGGGACCTCAAGAGTGGCATATCAAGACATCTCATGACTTGTGTACAGTGAGGCTAGATCCAGAATTTCTTAGTACTGAAGGAGAAGCAATCCCAGTATCTTCACATCCACACAGAGAAAATGGGCAGATAGGCTCAAGATGGGGAAACTACCGTGTTTCCCCGAAAATAAGACAGGGTCTTATATTCATTTTTGCTCCAAAAAACGCAGTAGGGCTTATTTTCAGGGGATGTTTTATTTTTTTCATGCACAACAATCTACATTTATTCAAATACAGTCATGTCATCTTCTGGTTGCTGCACGATGGTGGAGGGCGGGGTTTCACTTAACTAGGGCTTAATTTTGGGGTAGGGCTTATATTACAAGCATCCTGAAAAATCATACTAGGGCTTATTTTCAGGTTAGGACTTATTTTGGGGGAAACAGGGTATGCAGTGTTAACCCTGTCCACAGCCAGAGATTCTGGTCTACCCACCATTGTCTGTGATTTTCAGTTGACATACAGTCCACTGAGTCTGCCACACTTCATAAGAAAATGGTTCCCAGCCCCTTGGTTAAGATTTCAGGCATGCAGTGAAAGTTTTTCTACCTTTAACATGGAAGTTACAAATGAGGAGGCATTGATAATACTTAACACATAATCTTGTAATTAGCAGAGTGGTTAGCGGGGGCAGCAAAGATGTCTCAGTTACAATGCATTCATTGTAAATGCAACACTTAACCATGGTTTGTAGATCCATTTTGAGTCATGCTTTGTTCACTCTACTTTATGGCTAGTTTTCATCTATGGCTAAATGTGTAGAGATACATGATTAACCTGTTTGGTTTGTTTGTTTCATTTGTATGCTACCTTTCCCCCTATGAGGGGATTCAAGGTAGCTCAAAGTGATTAAAACACCTAAAAACACATTGCCAAGCAATAGCAAGATGAGTAACAGGACATGAAGCTGAATGGCAGGTGATTGAGGAGCGATGAAAGGAAGGCCTGCTTCACTGTGTGCATAGTTAAATGTTGGGATTTTCTTGCACAAGATTTGGTGGTGGCCAGCAATTTGGAGTAGACATCCGTATAGAGGAGGTCTTGCTTTGATAGGAGAGATACCCAGGCAGCTCAGTTCTCTGCCTAATGTCCGGGGTGGGGTTTGTATCTTGGCAATTCCATTAAGGATATTCTGTTTATGGAAGGTCTGGTCTTGGAACAGCAATTTGGATTAGGTGGTTTTCTCACCCTTTTTATGTCTCTAATTCTACCGGGGCTTGCTAAAGATGTAGGAAGGCACATATTTCCTTTGTGCTTTTAAAAAAACAAGAGCAGGTTGCATCCCGTCTGTCTTCCCTGGAGTGAATCTCTCCATCCAACCTTAAACAGTAGAAAAGGCCCCTTTTACCCAGTCTCCATTTGGAGCTTGACATTTAGCTGAAGATGAACAATGATGCCTAACAGGAAAAAAAATCGATCCCCTCTCCCCAAGTAGATATAAAGATTAGGACTCAGGTTTAAGTATAGGATTTTCCAGGATCTCTTCTAAGGTTTTGATCCTTAATACACTGGCTACAGTGTATTCCTTCTTAGTTTATATTGTGAGGAAATATTCAGCCTTTTAATGTAAACTAAACACAGCTTACCAGATTACTACTAATCATAGTCTTCCTCATAGACAGAGATATCTAGGTGGGCTGTATATGTGTGTATATTAACCAATCTGTGGGACCCCTCCCCTCCATTTTCTCTCTCTATCATCTTGCTTTTCTAAATCAAAGGATTAGATCAGTGTTATCCTTCAGAGGTCTGTTTTGCCTCTGAGCGTCTTATCTGCTGAAAAGAATGCACATTGGTACGTAATGGCATACCTCCAGGTCCTTTAGCAGGACCTAAACGAAATGGAGAAGCAGTATTGCTTAGCATATTGCATGGCTTGCCCTTTGTTTTTGCACCATCTACATGGTAACAACCATTGGTTTGAGAGAGCTGCTGCTTTCAAGTCTTTTCTGTACTAACAAAACAATAAAAGAAAACAATAATAGTCAAAAATCAGGTGGCAGCAGTGGAGATAATTATGGAAAGTGTTGCTGGGTAGAGTGTCCAGATTGTGCCAAGGCTAGATGTAAGAAATGACAGAACAGAGAAGTTATATTATTGCAGTTCCCTGAAATATATCACCACAGCAGCTGTGTGTTACCCTGCCTAGGCTCTGGTCCCTTGGTGTCCTTCACGTTGGCATCTGAGAGTTGCCTATTGATCCTTTGTATATAGAAGGTATTTGTTCATGGTTGCACTGCTTGTAGTTTCAAGCCAAATGTATCAGCAAGGGGGAAACCTGATCGTCTTAAGTCCATGATGATATGTGCATGTACACCAAAAAATTGCAAGCCAGGAAGGCCCTCCTCTGATGGCTGAACAAGATGTGATCCAGTTCCTGAGTTGGACCTTTCCCACCAAAGAATAAGGTCAAAGAATGAAGTAAGAACAAACCCCAGTATCCCATTCAGAATAGTAGGGATTTTATAGACGGTCATGTGGGAAATATCAAAAGGATTCCTATCTTGTGCATAGAGACTGTGGCTTTAGGTGTCATACGCAGCAGTTTCCCATGCTTTTGTGCCATTTTCACACTGAACTGTATCTCCGTGATATGAAAAAGCACACACAACCGGTATCCACTATATTCTATTTTGAAGCAATGGAGCATTTTTCTCTTGAAAATCTGCAGCATAATTAACACTAAGCTTAACACAAGTGTTTTGTGTATTTTTATTTTTATTTTTTGCTTTGCTTTCTGTAGAACTGAAAAATACTTGACTGTTTTATTTTGTTTTTCACCCACCCATCTCCCAAGCAGTTCTACTCTGGGCACCGGTCTCCTCACATTCCATATAGGTTATTGCACCTGGTATGGACGCATGCACGGCATTTAGCAGGGTACGAACAACAAGATGCGCACGAATTCCTCATTGCTGCATTAGATGTGCTGCATCGACACTGCAAAGGTAAGTCTTCTTTTATGACATGTTGGACCCACTTGGGCAACTTTGCAATTAAGACTAATTCAGGTCTTAATGTCGTTCCCATCTCTTTTTCTCCTGTATACAAGAAGCTTTTTTCTGTTAAGCCCTATTAAAAGGGTAAAAGCCATTGTGAGTTCTCTGTGCCTATTTTTACTGGTTTTACATATCCAAGCAGTGAAAAATGAACACAAAATGTGTGGTTGATGGCTTCTTGAAAGATGAACAAATTCATTACGGTGGAAGCTTTTGTGAATCCACTTCAGCAGATATGTGAAGTATTATTTATTACTCTTCTGGAAGCTGTCGCTAGGTTGGTTTGTTTTTTAAGATAATACATACATTTTTATCACAAGATAATACATACATTTTTATCACAGACATCGTTCCAAAATAAAGAAATTTTGAGTTGGTTCCACTTAGCCTCCTCTTGTGGATACACAGAGTTTAAGGTTCATCAGTAAGGTGATACTTTTGTATCAACCTTTAGTGGTTGAATCGCTGCACTCTTTATATTTGAATACCATAAAAACATGTATTAGCACACACAATGCAGCATTTTCCCTTAAACAACAGCAGTCTTCTAAACCAGTAGAAGTTTTGCTCATGCCTGCAACTATAACAAGTACAAGAAACTCTTTTTCAGCTGCATAATGCTCTTTTTCCCTTGCTGCTGCTGCTTTACATATTGACAGGTGCAAGTAGGTGGTAATTTCATTTTTCTGCCTTTCCTGCCAGATGTCATGGAAAGCCCAGTGAGTGGGTAATACCTTTCTGTGTTGCTTTGAACAAGCTTATAGAATAGTCTTTTGAGACCCCCCTCCTTACTGAGGCTAATTGACTTGGGTAATTGAAAAGGGAGCAGCCTTATCCTCCTGTGGGCAGAAATGGCTGTCTATTAAGAATATCCAGCAGGGATGTTACCTGGAGGCCAGTGGAAACGCGAAGAGGCCATTTGTTGGCTTCTGTGAAGATGACAAAACCCAAGAAGAAAGAAATGCTTTTTAGATGCAAGATTAAATCATGGATTAAATCTTGTTCCTTTGCACTGAAGCAGAATCAAAATGGGGCATCTTAAGTAATGGACAGAAGCCATCATTAAGTTTTAAAATTGCATTAGATGAAAGGACGGGAATCAAAGCAGTAAGGTGATATTTTTCTATCCCCTTCTTTTTCTCTGTGTACTTTTGTTTACAGCACACAGTAATGCAACTTTGCATGGCTTCTTAAGAAGGGACAGAGAAACTATTTTGTGTTTTTACCAGTTCAGTGAAGTCTCTTTTACTATGGCTGAAAGTTTAAATCTTTTTTTGCTAGACCATTGTTCCACGGTGAAACAGTTCACTAGTGAATGCTGTGTAAGTTTAGTATTTCACATTTTAAAAGAATGCAGTCCAAGGCAGTGTCATGTAGTTTTTTGGCACTTATAACCTAACAAGATTTTTAAGCCACTATGAAACCACTACATCTTTCCTTTGGAGTTTGTTACAGAAAAGTATTAGCTTCTCCTTCTTGCATTGGCTGAAGTCTACTTGCCATATAGTAGTTTAGCAGGGAGAATGCTGTCCTTAATAAAACCTGATTTTGTGGCTGTTTGTTGAGATCTGGATTGTCTTCGCATAGTTTTGAGACATAGTTTGCTTTACTGTATGAGAGTTCAATTGAAGCGCAGGGGAAAAAAATGACTGTATTTAAAGATACAGCTTCCAAGTGAGAAATTGGAAAGTTTACATAGCAGCATATCTGCAGACATTTTAAAATGTTAGCCTGTGTTACCTTTACATGCAGAATCCTGAGAGTTTAATTTGGTGGTACTATATTAATTAGGAATTGAAGCCATAGCTATTATTCTGTCTAGTTACCTGGTTTTCGGTTAGCTATTTCTGGGTGTTGTACAATACTTGGAGCTCTTGCGAGACTTTTCTGAAGTGAAGAGATGGGAAATGGGCTGCAGGATCATGTCGTCTCCTCTTTGTTTTCCCTCTAGTGTCTTTCCTCAGCCTACCTTACGATTGGGTTAGGAGTATTTCGTGACAGGTGTTAATCATAGTTAAGGCTAGTTAGGTTTCCTGCTTATCCAGGATTGTTGCCCAGCTTCAAATCCTGATAAGGCAAGAACCTGGATAGCTTTAACTCCTGTTTAATGTATTGTCTCCTGTTTCAATCTTAAGATTGATAGAAATGTGCGTTGACATTGACTTTAGCTGTGGTAGAAATTAACTAGAGTGTGTGCTTTACTAGATTGGAAGCTGATTGACAACCCTAGTTAACTAGTTCAGCTAGAATTAATAGCAAAATTACAGTATCATTTGTTGTTACAGTTGGACTCATCTTTGCTTACTGGTCATGTTAGGCATAACTGAATTACCCTGCAGTGTAATAAAATGTTTAAAATTGCTGATGCCTTCTTGCCTATTTAACCTGCCTTCAGCAGTTTCACTTAGGTAGTACAGATGATTGCATGTGTGATTTTCTTAAGTGGATAAAAAGGACCATTTTGCCTGGAAAGGCTGGTTTGCTTTTTTAACTCCATGAGTTGCTCACTGGCCCTCTTAAACAAGGTTAAGTAGTCATTTTGGCTAACCACCTAGAAGCAGTCCTTGGAGTAGAGCAAGCAAAGCCACAGTCATGGTTCATAATAATAGATTATTACCCAACATCACCAACGGCAGGGCTCAGCTACAGTACATTTACAGCATCCTGCATTCAGCCAGCTCAGTACTGAGGAAACATAACTGAGGAGAAATTTTATTACTTAACTGTTTGGTTTTCCAGTCTTCCCTGTATTTGTGTTTTACACTTTAACTTTCCTGAATGTACAATAAATATCACAGAAACTCAGAACGGTCTGTATTTGCGAATACTGCTACGTGCATCTGCGAATACCATTGGGAGGCCTTGACACTGTCTTTTCATTCTGAACATTTAGGGGATGATAATGGGAAGAAAGCCAACAACCCCAACCACTGTAACTGCATCATAGACCAAATCTTCACAGGTGGACTACAGTCTGACGTCACTTGCCAAGTCTGCCAGTAAGTGAATTCTGTTGTGAATGTATGTTTTCTTTGAATAAAAATTCTGTTTTAAAACACAGCTTAGTCACTTGACTGTGGACATAGCATGTACAGGATAGTACATTTGGTTCCTTTTTTATTAAAAATGTGTGCTTTGCACCATCCCAGTATAAAGAAAGCATGGTACGTTTAGGCCATCAGGTTGAGGGAGAAGGTGCAGTCGAGATCTTGCTATATAGAGAATCTCTAAATAGGACAGTAAAGGTTTGATAGACAGGGCTGTGCAAAGATGTTTCCTTTCCTGAGGTAACAGGCAAGATCCTTTCTCTGTTCCATGGGCAGAAACTGACTGGACTGGAAGTTGGATCTTCCTTTAGTTTCCATGGTGGGAAAGAGTCCTGTATCCCACTTGAAGGCATCAGGCCAACTTAGCTTGCAGTGAGCAAGAATGGTCTCTTTTGGAATGTTGACACTACCAGTATGCATTGTACCTCATGGTAGGGAAGTGCCTGTTGTTAGAAAATGTGCAAATGAATGGTAGTAATAGCTATTTATTTGTTTATTAGATATATATCCCACCCACCCCACCCAGTGGCGAGCCACTGCCCTGGGCAGCTAACAGCAAATTAAGACACATACCCACCCACAATAGGGAACACTCAGATCATAAAGACAAGAAGAAAAAAAGAAACCCCCAAAAGCAATAGCAACAGCAGACTGAATTCAAATATAATCCCATGGGACAGTGAGGGAATCATAAGGGGAGGATGTTTCTAAAGGTCTCCTCAAAAAGCTCAGATTTCACACACTTCCTGAAGACCAAGAGGGAGGGAGCTTGGCATATATCCGCAGGCAATGTGTTCCGCAACTTCACAGCCACCACCAAACAGACCCTGTTCCTACTTGTATTATCCAGGCCTCTCTTGGGGTGACCACCCATAACTGCGAAGCCTGGGAAGACTGAATAGCCTGGGTAGATAGATGGTCTTGGGGAACGACACTCCAACAAGTAGCAAGTAATGGCCTTGAGATAGGAGTTCCACTGCACACCCATTTGGGTTCCTAACTGTGTTTTTTTTTTCTTTTCAATTTTCTGCTTAGGGCGCTATGTGTGCTAGTTCTTTCTTTCTAGAAATCCTTCCCCCTTTATTCTCCAATATGGACATAACACTACCAGTCTCTTACTGTAAATAATGGTTTTGATCCTAAGATCATGAATTCCTTGTTGTTCTTACCCTTTCCAGGAGAATTCCCCTCGCCATGCTTAAAATGTGGACATCTCCAGCTGTTCAGTTCTGTACACATTGGATATATCCAGTGCTTTAATGTTGGTACACTGGACATGAATGTGTATAAGTGATCATATTTTATTCAAGGAAATTTGATAAAAGGAAGATAAGGCTGTCACATAATTCTTCCGTCCCTTAGTAGGATTGGCAGGTTAGAAATTAGCACGCTTGAAAGAAAAATTTCCAAGTTAGAAAATCAACAAAATGACAGTTTGCAAAAGCAGTTGAGTTTTCAACTTTTTTGAATACAATGTGAAAAATTTCATGTTGCTTTTCCACTCTTCCCTCCGAAGTCTCTTGGTTAATTTTGAAGCAATGATGGGCAATCAGTTCTGCCCTGCATTTCATCCTGGTAATCTGTTCTGTTACCACTGGCAATTCGATGAGCTAGAAATGTATTTATTTTTTAATGAAGACTTGGAACTGTCGGCATCCACAACGAATCTGTACAACTGAAGCTCATGACCACTTTTTCTAAGTGATTATATTCCTATTTTCAGTTTATATCTTGAGATTGATGTTGCTGTAATTCCCTTAATTTCTGATTTCTTCGTATGTCCTTATATATCCATGAAAGAAGTTGCCCCTGTGAAAATAGCTGTTTTTGACTGAGGGTTTTTTTTTTCCTCCTGTACCCTGAGCACCCTCTAGAGGTGATATACCTGCTTCTTCCCCCAATCCCTTACATTCATTTTTGTGGTGCTAAAACAGCAGTGAGAGGGTGTTCCCTCCTGGTTTTTGCTTGTTAGGATTGGCTTGTAGAATTAGTGAGTGCAAAAGGTAGGTGCAGATCACTGGAACACTTCTCAAGCTCTGTTAATTTCTAGGGATGTTCCATCTCCAAATCTGCATTTCTGCACAGGAACACTTTTAACAACATGAAGAGAGTAGTGATTCTCTTTTGGCAAAATATGGCTTTATAATCAAACATATCCTTTTCCTCCCTCTTTCTCTAGTGGTGTTTCCACGACGATAGACCCATTCTGGGACATCAGTTTGGACTTGCCAGGTTCCTCTACCCCATTTTGGCCTCTGAGCCCGGGCAGTGACGGCAGTGTGGTCAATGGGGAGAGCCACGTGTCAGGAACTACCACCCTCACAGACTGCTTGCGAAGGTACAAACTGTGGCAGACGGCCTTTAGAAATTGACGATCTTAACTTCTCTACTCCTGTCTGCAGACAAGCAATTTACAGGCAAATGGCCAAGGAGTGAAACAGCACTTCAGCTGCAGTTATATCTGCTGAATCACCTTGCACAGCAGTTCAGTTCAGTTGCAGAAAAAGAGGCCAGAACAAAACTAAACATGTAGTATGAACTGACTGAAGCTGATAGGTAACCTAGACAAGGGTCCTTGCTTGAGGTCCATTACTGGTTTAGCTCTGGTTAGGCTTCGACGCTGTCATCCACTGTTGTAAGGAAGCACTGCAGAAGATACTGCTTCATTTGGTATAAAACATGGCCCTCTGGGGATGACCAGCAGAGACACCCAAGGCTAACGGAACCTTAGCACTTGGTATTTCCTCTTCCAGACCCTTCAAAGGTGTACTTTGGTGAGTTGTGAAATGCATACTTAGCATCCATGAGTGTCAGGGTTGTACCTTGGCCTTAAGAACCTAGACCTATCTGCCCAGATGTCTGGATAGACTGCCATCCACTCCTTCCTATCCTTGCTCCTTGGAGAAGAGTCTTTGGGGGCAGGGAGAGGGATATGATACTGGGGAGGAGAACGTGGCAGACCAACCACTTTTGGAAAAAAACAGAAAGGCAAGTACCATAACTTCATCTACTTTCAGATGCAGCCGGTTGGAAGAAAAGATAATTGCCTTGAAAAGTTGGTTCTGTTGAAATTCATTGATGTTGACAAATATAGAAAGGACACAAGTAATGGTGAATGAAGTTCATTCTTTCAGTGAAGTAGGCAGACCATTCTTCTGTCCGACGCTACTGCCACAGAACGGTGGATAAGAGAAGCAATAGAATTTGTTACTGCAGCAATATCTCTGTCACTTTTGGGACATGAGAACATCACCGGAAGAGATTCAGAAGATCCTTGCCAGAGAATCTGTCAAAACAGCTACATGGAGAGGATTGCACAAAAATTTCTTACCTCCAAACAGGGTGGTGGGCCCAGCTTGTCTTAAGGTAGAGGGGCTTCAATATGCTGACCTCCCATAACAGGTTCTACATGGTTGTAATCCAGGGAGTAGTTCCCACTCTCTTGTGCAGGTTTTTCCACTTTAAGAGTGGAAGAGAGGAGGTGTCTCCATTATTATACCTGGGTTCACCAGTGAAGGTACATCAATATTCATGGCAATATTACTGATTTTTTCCCACCACTTTTGAGTGTTTACCAAACAGTTCTTTGCTTTTATTCGTCAGAAATGTTCCATATCTGCACTTGGATTCCAAAGATACATTCCTGAATTGTAGACATGTCACTTTCCCTTGTCCATGTACT
The DNA here is from genome assembly GCA_037013535.1 of Intellagama lesueurii. Lineage (NCBI taxonomy): Eukaryota > Metazoa > Chordata > Lepidosauria > Squamata > Agamidae > Intellagama > Intellagama lesueurii. The sequence goes on along the minus strand of JBAJHW010000012.1, from coordinate 16,847,991 downwards.
CTTGAGCTGTGCCACCTGCCAGGGGTTCCTTGGATGTTTTTCAAAAACAGGGAAGTAATCAAGGTCAGTTCCACCAGCCTCAAGTTCTACTTTCACAAGAGTTAAGAACATAAGGATCCATGGAGTCCAGAATTCTGAACTCAGCAGTGGCCACCTTCTTGCTTCTGAAAAGCCTACAACAGGCTTAAAGGCAAAGGGGGTTTGTTCTCGGCATCTGTTATTCAGAGCAGCACTGCTCTGAACATGAGAGACCATTTATCTATTGTGGCTCCTTCTGTGAAACAGTCTAACTCTTCTCCAAAGACATCTGAGCTGGTGCCATCGTTGCCTCCTGTCGCTTCCAAGAGTTCACTATGGATCATATGAATGGAAATACATTTCTGCCTTTTCTGAATCTCCTGCCAGTCAGCCCCATTAATTTACCAAGTTCTAATATGAGACAGATTAGACAGGTCTGTTTTTGTCTGTGCAGTTTTATAATTTTATGTCGTTCTTCCACCATTTCCCCTAAAGCCAAACCCAGGCCCTAATTCTTCAGTCTTGCCTGTTTGGGAACATGTTCTAATCCCATATTATTTTAGTTGCTCTTTTGGGTATCCTTTCCAGTGTTATATTAGCTGTTTTTGAGATGGCCAGCCAGCATTGAATACAGTATTCAAAATGCTGTCACACTTGCAGACCTAAATGAAGAAGTTCTGATACTGGGCCCTTAATTAGCAGACTTTACATGAGTTTGCTCAGTGTTATTTAATGAAAGCCTGACCACTTGGGAATACTAGCAGTACAAACACCTGGTCTTTTCAAATTGTATCAGCTTTACTTCAAAGTAGAAGTAAATTTTGAAGAATGTTCACCCGAATGAAGGGCGTTACTTACAGCTGCATTTTAATGTAATGCTGAATCAGGCTTTAGTGTAGTGAGAAATCATGAAGAGAAATCTGGAGGCTGATATTGCTGTTTTAGATTTACACCAGAGCTTGCTGAGTCATCCAAGTCATGCTCCAGGTTAACTGTTTCCTAAGCCCTAATTCCATCCGAGCGAATTTTAACCATTGTCAATGAAAAAAGCAAGCTTCATAAACTGAAAAAATTTGCTTCCCTCCAGTGATGAAAAGTTTGTCAAAATTCAGACAGTATGACAAGCTGCAGTTAATCTAAGAGAGAATCAAAAACTTGCAGGCTCCTTGTAGGAGTGTGTGATCCTTGGAGAATGTAGCCTCATTCTCATGTCTTTAAACCAGTCCATATTAGCTGTGTGCAGGCATTCTTACTGTTCCCATGATGGTCAAAAAAAAGGGAGGGGTTGAGGGGAAGACCCACTTCAGCATCTCTCCCCCATCAGTCACTAACCTCCAGGCATCAAGGAAACCTGGTAATGCATGTCTTGAAATTTGATACAGGTTTCTGTATGTGCTGAAGTAACTACAAGGAGAAGCTTCCTTCAGACTTTACCTCCCAATACAGGAAGTTCAGGGGCTGAGCCCACCAGGATGTGGGAGTTGGGGTCTGCATGTATGCTTCCTTGTTTATCCTTCATTGAAAGTATAAAAATAAAAATCGAGACTTGAGCAAAGGTGAACGCTGACGTTTGGTGAGCAAGAAGATGGATTCAGTAGCATATTGCCTAAAACATACACCTTTGTGGGAAACGTTATTGTGTTACTCATTTTGTTTCTTTTGGAGGACATTACATTGGATAATCTCATTTTCAGATTCCAAGGTGTGCTTTGTGAAGTAGTCATTCCACTTTTAAGGGAGTTCTTTTTGAAGTAAAAGTGCAGGTGATGACAAATGCCAAGAAGATGCTCTCAGTGCATCTTTCTATGGTTTTAAGGTCAAGAACATTCAGCAGGAGTGGGAAATCTGTGGCCTTCTAGATCTTCTTGCATTCCGACTCCTGACAGCAGGTCCACGATCCAGATTAGTGGGGAGTTGTAGTCTGGCAACATGCAGAGTTAACCAGTCTTGCTCCAGAGCTGTGTAGGCTTGGAGATCAGTTCTGTGTGGCCCTATTTGTACAGTGGAGACTTCAGACTGCTTCTACAGGCTCTTTTAGTGATGAAATGTGGTCCTCTGTACTAAATGTTCCTTCTTCCTAGGAAACATGTACAGAGAGTTTATTTGTGTGCAGATTCTCCCATCTGCAGTTGAAATCATTATAGGTCAGACACAGTTTTAGTTTTAACATTTACAAAGGATTGTGCTTTCACATGTTATATATATTTGTCTTGAAACATGTGTCAGGAAAGGTAACATCAGAAGTACAAAGATGAAAATGAAGATTTCACCAAATATGAACTCCTGACATAAATTAGGTGATATTTCAGAAGTAAGGCTAAGAGTGACTACAAAACCAGATGTAAAAGGAATATTTTTAAGGGTAACACTTGAATTTATGTAGAAGCAGCTCAAATCAGAACCAAGTTCATCTTTTCTGGATGAAGTAGGTGTGTCATATGTTTCATAGGCTGATTTAAACATCTCAGGCACTTGATCCAGTCATTGTGATCACAGTGATGTGTTGGTATATTTTCTGTTGTGTAAGACAAAAGTATATTGTCCTCCATTCACCGACTACAGGCTGTGTAAAAGAGTATATCAAGAGGAGATTCTGAAACAAAGCCATATACAATATTAGGTGCATCATCTTGTCTGCTCTTTCAGAGTGCTGATATTCAAACATTGGTGTCTTCAATGGAGCTTGGATTTGCGTCAGCTTCCTACTCTCTGGTTGGGCAGCAAAGCAATGCTCTGCCAGCCAAGTGAACTTTGTATTGCGGTTATTATTACCACAGTCCTATTTTTGCTCAAGCAAACACAAAATACTGCCCAAGCCACCTACTCAGGAGTTGCATATCCTGTTTTTGTCGATGGCCAAATGGTGGTCTCTCTTTCCTCATGATGGTGTTTTGGCAGTAAACATCCAAATTGGCAACTGATCCAGAATGGACTGATAAACTCACCCAAATTAGCTCAGAAGGCTCCTTCTGCCTAATAAAAGGGAGGGCTCTGTGTGGTTTTTTGTTTCTTGTTTTAAATGTGATTTCCTATGTAAGGAAGTGTGGCTTCATGAGGTTCAGCATTGTGGGTTGATGCCTCCATAAAGACTGTAACCTACTTTTTATATCATGTGTGCAAACACCCTGTGCTGTCAGTGTTGTTGCCCCCCCTTTCTTTCTAGAACACATGAAAAATGGGTGTCCAGAAACAGTTACATGTTACAAGAGGAGGAGCAGTACTCAGTTGAAACTTGCTAATAAACTAAGCCTAGAATCCGATGTGTAATTACTGTGGATCAAGCACTATTAACTTTGCATAACATCTGAATAAACAAGCATAAGTATATGCTGTAAATACAGCATCTCCAGAGGTATGAAACAGAAACTTACGGTGCAGTTGAAATACACTTACCTATGCTAGTCACCCATTATTATTTATTTATTTTAAAAAAATTCTTTATGTGTATGAACAGATCTTTCTCAATATATGTTTTTTTTCCAGGTTTACAAGGCCAGAACACCTAGGAAGCAGTGCCAAAATCAAATGTAGCGGTTGCCATAGCTACCAGGAATCTACCAAACAACTTACTATGAAGAAATTACCCATTGTGGCCTGTTTTCATCTCAAAGTAAGTTCATGATTGGAGAAAGCAGATCTTTCTCAATAGCCCTGAGTGACTTTTAGCATGTTGGGAAATCAGTAGTTTCACCCAAACCACATTCTAGTCTGTGTGGTTTCTAGCCTTCCCAGGACTTGTGTGCTGAGGCCTCAGAGCACTCATCTGAAACCAGACGGGAATGGACATAGTGATGGTTAAGCATCTTAACAGTCTTCTGGACATTGTTTGACTGCAGTCCATGAGTCCTAGCCACCCTACCCTGGGTGAGAGATGACAGGAATTGATGGCCCAACAATCTGTATGAGCCAGGCCACCCAGAAGACCTAGTAGAATGTCCTTCAGTTTATTTATTGCACTTCTGTACCACCTCTCCACCATGAAGTAGTAGTGCTCCGGATGGCTTATGGACTTCATAAGCAGAATGAAAACTAATACATAAAAAACAAATTCAGTCGTAAAAGTGCTAAAATTAGCTTAGCCTATAAACAGGATGATTAACATCTTGGCAATAAAAACAGTTCTGAAGACCAGTTTAAAGACATATGTCTTTATATCCTTCCCAAAAATAGAGGAAGTAGAATTGATTGCAGCTCTGAGGGCAGTTCATTCCACAGTCAGAGAGCAACAGAAAATAAAGCCTTCCCTGTAGGTGCCCCCCACCCCCGGGCAGGTTTTTGCAGGTGTTGGTGGTATTCTCAAGAAGGCATGTCCTGAAGATTTGAATATCCAGACAGGTTCATAATAAGACTGGGAGTTGCTTAGGTGAGTCAGACACAGAACTTTTTAGGGCTTTAAAAGTTAAAATCACCTGGGGGGCAGCTGACATGGACTGACTGTAATAGTACAAAAATACTGTTAGGCATAAGGCTAATGATCCTGACCTTTGGTTTGTTGTTTGATTGAAAGAGTTGTAGACCTTTACTGCTAGAATCAGAAGTTGCAACTCTGCTTCTGCAGCCCGAATACCTGCTGGTAGGAAATTTGGATGGCAGAATGGCAGGCCTGATTGCAGGGTCAGATGGAGGCACTCCCCATCTGGCAGAGATTTCTGTCCCTGGAGCTTCTCTGCCTCTAACTGAGCAGGTCATGTAAATATCGAGTAAATGTGCAGGCCCAGTAGGGTAGTCACAAAATACTTTTCTGATTAGCATTTCGTGCATGCTTCTCATTGCCTCCCAATAGATGGTTTTGAACCCTTTGGGATTGGTGTCTAAAAGCCCTGAGGACTTGAGTTTCTAAGAAGTTTTACCAATATTCCCAGATAGTGTGACTGGAAGGTCCTAATTTTGTTACAGTTAGAAATGGGCATGGCTTGTCTTATGAATTTTTCCTGAATGAACCATGAATCGAGTCATTGGTTTGTTCAGGAATTTTTTGTTTTTAGACAGCTCGGTGGCTGTCTTAAAATAAAATAAAATAAAACACTGGCTACCTCCCCACCACACAACCTGCCCCACACACCCCTCCCGTTACCTCCCTACCTTTTCCTGCTGCTGTCTCTTCCTCCACTGCTGCCACTGGCAACTTGAGAGGTCACTGGTTCCTGCAGGCCAACTGGTCTCTGCACATGTTCCCACTTCTTAGGTCAGGACATGTGCAGAGCACCCCTGCTTGGCTGACAGGTTGGCTAACCCCAAAAATAATAATTATTTTTTATTTTAAATTAGCTGGCCTGTCAGCCAGAGGGAATGGGGTGCTCCGGGCATTTCCCCACCTTTCAGATGGGGGCAGGCGGAAGGGGGCAGGGACAGGCTGTGGGGAGCAACGAACCAGGAGGTTCGTAAATCGCAAAAAAAAAAAAAATTGTTGGTTCGGGAAAGTTTGGGTTCTCCAGTTTGGATGAACCTGAACCGATCCGAATCAACGAATTCGTGATTTTCATTTAATTTGATGGTTTGTTTTTAACTTTGTGCCCATCTCTAGTTAACAGTATTTGCTGTTGGGATTTTCCTACATTTAACCAGAGCCCACAGTATGGAGCCTGCCATATTTTCTTCATTTTCACGTATGCTCCTATTGTGCAGATGTCTAGATCGCTCATAACCTCAAGCAGAGAGAAATAATTCAGTTATTTTCCTAACTGAAATAATATTTTTATGCTGAAAGGTAAAGGGAGTATCTCGCCATGAGTCATCTTGTCATCTTGTATGTTCAAAATTAAGATTTTAATAGTTCATGCAACAAAACAGCATCAAAACAGTGCTGAACTAATATTGCTAAATTCCAGCAGCTGTTGCAATGATAAAATTGTAAGTTATTTATAGCTTAGCTAATATCAATTTCATTAGGAAAGCATATGTTCCAAGAATGTTAATAATGCAGCCAATTCTTTTTAAAAAAAAGATAAGTAGAAATACAAAAGAATACATAGTTTCTTTGATATATATATTTTTTGTAAGAAAAAAAGTAGTCTGATCCGTTGCTAGGAAATGTTTGTGGTGTTGTAAGCTGAGGATAATTAACTGAGATTGTAAATAGGACAGGAGTCCTGAGAAATGGAGAGAGGTGCTATCTTTTTGAAGAGTAGTTAATTCGTCTTTTTGCTTCCTGTTCTCATCCTTTTGTGGCCTTCTGCTGAGAGGATGATGCAAGCGTGACGCTTATCACACTTCCCTTTGTGTCAGAAATAAATCCATCCACGTTTCTTCCTTCCCACCTTCCCCTTCTGTTTGTTCCTTGTCAGGATGTGATCCTTCAGCATAGGGTATTGGTGGGTTGGCTTCCCCCCCCCCCCTTTAGTCTCTGTCCCCCGCCCCCCTTCCTTATACTGACACGAGCGAACACACCGCTGGGTCAATCCTGGGTTTCCCTGTATTAAAATCAGTTTTCCTATATATTATTTTTTAAAATTTTGCTTTACAGTCACTACAGTCATAGGACCTACAGTAGATGGATATAGTATTTTAAAATATTCACATTGAATCACAAACAAAAATGGTTAAGAATAGCACCAAACCTTAAAAACAAGAAACGAAGGAACATCTTTTAATAAGGGGAACATTCTGTTTAAAGTACGTCATAGGCTATCAGTTCCAACCAAAATACCTAGATGGGAAACTCAAGAGAGAGGAAGACAGCTGTACCCCCCACAAAGCAAGGAATTCACAATTTTGACACAGCCAGAAAAAGGGCCCCCTACTGAATTGTCAGGCCTCTACAACTGCTAGATTGGCTGATGGGCCATGAGAGAGAGGATACTCTGGAGGTCTGAGACCAGGAAAGCTTGTAGAGAAGAGTCGTTGCATACCCTCGGCCAAAACAGTTAAGGGCTTCCAAGCAGAGATGCAAAACATTTTTCCAGTTGATCGTAATGGCTTTGGGATTCTGAAAGTTGTGCCAAAAACCATTTCCCATCTGTGCTTTAAAGGCCAGGATCAGCCTTTTGAATTGTAGGTCAATCAGACTGGAAGCTGGTCAAGCTGTTGTGAAGTGTGTGCTCCCAGGTATTGACTGTCTGTCCAAACTGTTGCTGCTGACACTTCCGCTGGGTGAATTTTCCACAGATTCTCCAAAAGAAGCTTCATTACAATACGCAACACTGTGTGTCAGTATACCTTATAGGGGAGGCTTGTACACAGATGTCCGAATGACAGAGCAAATGTGTCTGTTTCATTCCCAAGCTATCTATCAGGAGGCTGGTGCTGCTGTTGTCACCGTGGTTATCTGGAATGAAATAATTGCCTGGTCTCTAGCAAATGGCTTATCTCCTGGGCGCTCAGAAAATGGATGAGGCCTGGATTGCAAGGCTTCTTGCTTGCGCCGGGGCTCTCCACGAATGATAAACGATGATTACTATTGCTGGTCTAACGATAGAGGTCTTTATGCACGATAACAGTTCTCTGCCGCTAATCTGTAAGCTTTCTCATATGGAACTGAGTTTTAAATGATGTTTTCACTTCTCAGAATGGGCTGTGTTTTCTCTTCCCAGAACCACTGCATAATGCTGCAAATTGTATGAAGGTTACTCCTTTGTGTCCATTTCCTACAAGAGCATTACCCTCCTTTTGCTTTAGAGTTGGAACAGGTGACTTGTGCCTCCAGATGTTGCTGGCTTCTAACTCTTGCAAAGATGATCTGGCACAGCCAATGGTCAGATACAGTCCAAGCACATCTGGAAAGGCACAAGTTTTCACATTCTCTCTTCCCACCCCGTGTGAGATATATGAACGTTAAGCAAATCACAGCTGTCTTCTCTGAAAGATCAACTTGATCTCTTTTCTAGCGGTTTGAACACTCAGCCAAACTGAGGCGAAAGATCACTACGTATGTCTCCTTTCCACTGGAGCTGGACATGACACCTTTCATGGCCTCTAGGTATGTGTTGAAGCCTATTCCTGCAGGAAACCATTCTCACATGAGACATTCTTTCAAAATAAGGGGCAGTTTTGGAGCCACTTCTGTGGAACAGCACATGTGCTTAACTTTTCGAATGGAAACCAGTTGTGACATGTTTAGTAACAGGGTTTTTATAGTAGTTAAATTTCAACTGATTTCAAAACTTGACCAAGTAGAAAATACTCTCAGACTGAAATGAGACAAATTCAGTTCCCTGCCTCCTTTAAGGTACAAACTTCATTCTGGTGGTTTAAATATATGAAAACATTTATTTGTTGCTGATACATCATCTACTTTAAAATCTAACCAACCAAGACATTTTCTTTGTTGTTTTCCTGTTTGCCCAGAGGATAAACAGGTAACGGATAAGCCCCATCCCAGCCCCATCCATATAGTCTGAGAACTCTTGAGGAGATGCTTGCTCATATCTTCAAGTTGGTGGTAGGAAAAAGCTGCAAAAAAAAATTAAAGCAAATGAGCAGAGTGATTAGGCACATCAAAAATATCCTTGCCTTGAGGAAGTGAAAGTGAGAGTCTCAATTTCTGCTTGTTCTGTACGCAGGGATTTTCAGCAACTTATGAAACAGAATAATCCAGCTGTCTTACTCGAAAACAGAGAATATGTTAATGAAAAAGAACAAGGATGGTTTGGCATTATAAAGAGGACTAATGCAATTAAGAGTTTCCTTTCAGGAAAGAATTGGATTAATTTTCTCCCCCTTTCAGCTTCAGGGTTTACGTAGAAGTCCCCTTAATCTTAGATCGTTATGAAATCTGTCATGGGTGATCTCCGCACAAAGGGCTTCCTGGGGCGTGCGTCTTTAACAAAGCACCAGATATAAGGCATCATTGTGATTGGGTAATGGACAGGAATTTTTGGAAGGGACGGAGCCATCCGTTGCCATCTTGCTGCATTATTTTTTACCTATCACAAAAAGAAACATCTCAGTGAGTGTAAACTAGTCAAAACTGTACTTTCCACACTCAATAGCATGTGCAGTCCTTTTTGGCCAGTGAAAACAAATCAGAATCCAATTAGGTTGTATGAGCGCATGGTAGGGACCTATTGGGACCAATTTTTCTCCCTTCAGTTTGGGATTTTTTTCCCTGTATCAAAATGTTGATTAATGATTTCCCAAAGTTCCTTGGTTTAAAACACGTGTGTGTGTGTGTGTGTGTGCGCGCGCGCACACACACACACACATGCGCACACACACACAACATGCATTTTACTACTTGAGGATGCTTCTGTATGATTTTAGGCCAGTCCTTAGCTGTGAAGTGTTTTTCTGTCTCAAGGAGTGGGAAAAGTGCCATTGTTATTGTGTGTGGGTTGTTTTTTTTAAGCAATGCATAGATTGTGAACACATTGTGAACACATTAGAAGTGCATGTCTTGAAACAGTTTATTCTGTCAATTACATTTCACTTATCTTTCCCAGCTTTGTTACCATTTTGCTTTTCCAGAGCCAGCCTAACATCTGGCCTTTGGATACTTCCAAAGGGCAATGGCAGGGACTTTTATCTGTAGTCTTCCTCACTTGTGTAAGAACGTTTAAAAAACAACTTTGAGAACTTTAAAAAAAATGACAACAACCACACCACTTTATTTTTATGATGATGCTGTGTCCCACTGTTTGCATAAGCGTGTCTTTGACACAAGAGAACCATTTTGGTTCTGTACTGCACAGTATTTAGGACAGCCCTTGGAGGAAAAACGGGCCGCCTTAGCTCATGCTGTCGGCATCCACCTGACTCCACTGGCAGCACTGATGGGTTCAAATCCAGGATGATAGTAGGCTGATATTAAGGGCAAGGTTGGTTTTGGTTGACTTGGGTCTTTGATTTCTCTTCAGACCGTATTAACTTGGTCACCAAGGGCAGGGAGCAGTCGTAGCTCCCAACTCAGTGAACAACCTTTTCCTTTTTTTTTTTTGAAACAAAACGTGTTACATGTGCACACCCACAAGAAAACCACACAGAAACACATTGTTGCATTATATAAACCCACCCACCCATCCCACCTGTCACATTGCAAAATATTTTAGGCGGTAACATGGTAAAGTATTATTATAGTATGCCTTCCTGTATCATTTATGCCAGCTCTTCCCTGAAAGATGGAGGTGAGCAACTTCTGGGCTTCCAGATGTTTTGACCTGCAGTGCCTTAGTCTGTGACCATTGACCATGCTGGGTAGAGCTGGTGGGAGTGGTTGGCTGAAACATCATGGAGGAGAGCCAAATGCTTCCCATTTCTGGTGCAGAGGCAGATGCTGTCAGCTTTGGAAGCTTAATTAAATCAAGGTCTGGTGCCCTGTGCCCCTCCAGAAGTTGTTAAAACACAACTTCTATCGGTTGTAACCCCTTTAGCCAGTGATGAGGCATCATGGGAATGGCAGTCCTCCAACATCTGAAGGGCCCTGGTTTAGAGGAACATTACTTTCCCATCCAGAAGTTCCCATCATACAGGAAGATTTGTTAATCTCAACTAACTTGGTCCTTCTTACTCTTTGGAACAGGAAGAGAGAAACCTGTAGGCTGCTTGCAACCCTTGGTCCTTTTCATGATGCTGAGTATTTTTGTGTGTTTGTTTTCTTGTAGTAAAGAGAGCAGAATGAATGGGCAGTATCAGCAGCCAGCAGATAGTCTAAACAATGATAATAAGTAAGTGGTGTTACCTTCTTTGCTTTTTTTTTACTTATGGGTTCTTCCTTTTGGACAAGGTAGATTAAATACTTCAAAATGCAAGAGAAAAGTAGTCCATGCCTCATCAAGCTAGGTAGTCCACTCCCCCCCCCCCCGCCCTCTTCACCTGCGATGGACATGTTGCTTTAGATGCCATCCCAAAAAATAACTGCCCAGGACCCGGTTGCTCTGCTTCTTTAGGATGTGTTACTTGTTCCTTTTCTCTACCATCTTTCCAAAAATTTATTTATTTTGTTTATTTATGGAATTTGTATACCAGCCAACTTAGTGAACCACTCGTGAACCAAAATTTTGAACAGGTTGGGCTTAAAAAGATAGCCCGTCGACCTGTCCCGCTTAGGCACCCCTTTGTAAAGACTCAAGCGGCAGCCACTCAAAGGGGGCTGAGTTGCTTTCTTCTGACCTGATGGCGCCGCCTCTGCTTGTCTTCCCACTAGGTATTCCTTGTTTGCAGTAGTTAATCACCAAGGAACCCTGGAGAGCGGACACTATACCAGCTTCATTCGGCAACACAAGGACCAGTGGTTCAAATGTGATGATGCCATCATCACCAAGGCTAGCATTAAGGATGTCCTAGACAGCGAAGGGTAAGTCTTGCGCAGGGCACGAGGCAGGGAGGGCAGCGTCCTGCTTAGCCATAACACCGACCGTTTTGATAATTTGCTCTTCAGCATGTCAGTGATGTGTAAAGAGGCAGCACAGCCCACAGGAGTCAAAACAGAGAGAAATCTATAAATCAAGATTGCAGCTGGGCCTGGCAGGGTGGAGCTGGCTAGAAACCAAGCTGCCTTAAATACAATAAAAACTAGTGGTTCCAACTGATAAACAGAACACTGTGTAATAGTTTGGCTAACTCACAAGGGGCCGACAGCAGAGATTCTGCCACCTTCCTCTTCTGCCTTCTTCTGCCTTGGGATTTCTTGTTTTGTCCAACACAAGCACAGTTTGAAACATCAAACAGAGCTGACAAAGTGCCTGGAAGGTCCATTATCCAAATTGCATAAATTATTGAAGTTGAGAAACTTTGTATGATATCTCTCACTTTTCATAATTCTGCAAGTTATTTTATTATTATTATTATTTTTTTATTGCTGTTATCCATAATTCTTTTTTTGCTGGTTATGGGAGAATTCTAACCTCAGTCATCAGCAGTATTTTCCTTCAAAGATGCTTGGTTTCCACACGGACTTTCGTGCACTTTAATGGATGCTACAAATATTAGTTTTCTGTCTTGTTGAAAGCCTGCGCTTTGTGCATTATACTTAGCCTGGTGGGTAGTCTGTCTTCAGGCAGAATCCAAGGCTCATAAATAGTTAAGTGTATGATTCCTAACACTATCTAAAGCTGTATTTTGAAAGATTTGCTGTTTGTAGCCATATACTGGAGATCTGCGTAGGTGGAAGCAGGAAGCATGATGATATAAAATATGGAGTTGCCTCCATTTTTGTCATTGTGTGACAAACAAACATCAGGAACGAAAAGGTGAAACCTGTCTTCTCATTCATCTTAAAAGTCTACCTGACATTTGCTCCTTCCTGCCTGATTAAAAGTTAGATGGGTCAGCCTGAAGTGTTTGAGATAACTTAATACTTATTTAAAACTTAGGAAGCCTTTTTGAGGAGGGACTATTCTTACTCTTTCTAAAAGTGAACCTTCTTAATTATTTCCTAATTGTGCTTCCTAGTTTTTGTTCAGGAAAAAAAGTATACCTTGGCTCTCAGCAGTCTGAGAAATCCTGGGGTTAACTGGCTAATATCTGTACCATGAAGCTCTTTCTTGGGTTTATAGCCGTCTGATTGGCCTCACTCTGTGTGGGCTTGGCATCACCATTCTTCTACCTTTAAGTCAGCCTTTCAGGTCTTCTTTCTAGATACCAAACCAGATCAAATCTTGCTTTACTCTCGAGCGTTAAGCATTCTAGTGCTGCTCCAAAATAGCTGGGCACATACCATGATGAGTCATTTGGCTTTAAATTATTTAGGGTGTCACAGCATGACCAGAGGAGAAAAGAAAGAGTGTAAAAGCAAAGCCACCTCCTTGGAATCATTCCTGCATTATAAGAAAAGTCCTGCTTTTAAAATGACTGTGGAGGAGAAGCAGCAGCCGTGGATCACATTAAAATATTCTCCCCCTTTCTCCCCCCACCCCTTTTCCTAAATGTTCTTACAGATATTTGCTGTTCTATCACAAACAGTTCCTGGAGTATGAGTAGCCTTATTCAGCAGCTCGAGAGAGAGAGAGAAAGAGAGAGAAAAATGTAAGGAAGCGAAATGAATGGCAGCCTTCTGAAAAGACACACAAACCTACCTGAAAATGAAAAGACACCCATTCGACATTAGGACTGAGCTGCGACAGGACCTGCTTGCGCCTGGCTCATGGCCTAGAGGAGTTTAAAAAAAAAAGGAACACTGTTCACCGTGCGTATGCAGTCCTGCAGGGACAGAAGAGGGGTAAATGTAAGAGAAGATACACACAGTCAATGACTTTTGAGAGAAGACATAAAATAATACAAAGATTGCTCTGGGTGGGGTAAAAAAAAAAAGGGAGCAGAAGGCACTGGCGCATCTCCCTTCCGCTCTCCTAAAACGTGTGTGGGAAGGCCGGGGAGGGGGTGTATTCTCATCTCCATCAAGCATCTTCTCCATTGGTGCTTCAGCTCCCACTGACCAATCATACAACCGTTATAATTAAAACAAACAAACAAAAAAGTCCAAACCCTTTTTTTTCTTTTTCTTTTCTTTTCTTTTTTTTTTTTTTACACATATGGGTCTGAAAGCAGTAAAATGGAGAATCGGGACAACGCAACGAAATGGACTTTGCAAGTACCTTTTTATTTGTGAATTTTAGTTAATAAATAAATACGGTATGAAATGATGACGCTGTTTTGTTTTTCGGCAAATGCATGGCAAGGAAGAATCTGGAGACTCAGTCATCGTGGCATCCAGGGAGGCTTTCCTGGCCTGTGTCCTGCGGTGAAATGCACAGGTAACGTCTGACGCTGACGCGTTGGGGCCGCTCACCCCGACTGGCACCGATTCTTTTTTCTCACTGAGCCCCCTTTTGGGTCTTCTGTACGAATAGCTTTTTTTCTTCTTAATTTTCCTTGCCTTTGTTCACCCTTATTTCCCCCATGAGAATGAAATTCATAATGGCAGTCCTCAGTAAAAGGAATGAATTGGTGTTGTTTATACTATATATATATAAAAAAAGTCATCTCGATTGTTTTATCTTTTGAAGAAAAAATTCCCGTGAATAAGTCGGATCTCTCTGGGCAGTGTTGCTGCTGGGTGCTTTCTCCACCCTTCCTTTTTGAAGTAAAATTGCCCTCGTGAGACACTTGGAGCTGAAAAATCTGCCATCTGCTAACTCTGGCGACTGAATTGCCATTGTTGCAATTAATTTCCAGCTATTGGACAGCTCTGCCTTAACAACGGGCAATAGATAAACAAAGGATTTTCCCACTTGCTCTGCTTTTATTGGTCCCTTACCTCTCAGATATATTAATTTTTTTGCATATATCACTCCCCTTCTACAGACAGAGCCTCCTGGCTTTGTTATTGCAAACCTGGAAGCCTCAGAGCAATGCCAGCTTCTGCTTTGTCACAAAATTCATTTATGTTCTCTTGCCTTCCCCCCCCCGTGCCCCCCCCAATGCACTGCCACTTCGCCACTTCCCCCCCTCCTTACTGTCTAGACACTGGCTGGGAATCCACATGGGCTATGTATTTTATAACCAGGAGGTGGGGCCACATTTGATTTGCTGCTTAGGAAGGAAAAGGGTTATGTACCTTGTAAAAAACCCTTTCCAAGGCTTTTTTTTTTCCAAAAAGATAAAAAAGGGTGCACAATAACAACAGGAACTGGTTCGGTAGCCTTTATCTTTATGACCTGTTTAGCATTTCTTTGTCTGAAGGGACAATAAAAATCAGCCCGTTGGCTAGGCCTCAGCCAAGCAGCAGCTGAACTTACGTCCTGATGGCAAAATGAAGTTATTATTTAAAATCAAATTTTAAGGATACTCTCTGATTTCAAAATACCGCAGCCCCATCGTTTCTACAGAGGCTCTTTTTATTTTTAAAATTCCGTCAGGAAATCTGAGACTATTACCATCGTTTTCCACTGGCTTGAAGGGCCATGGGGTGAGGGAGTGGTACAAGGTAGGAGCTAGTATTCAGAGAAATTGAAGCAAGGTTGTAGATAGTGCTCAAATACACGTGTTGTCTGGTTCCTAGGCTTTCTTGGGGAAGTGGTATCAGGAGACAGGCATCTTGTGGTCTGGTGGGTTCCCAGAGGCATCTGGTGGGGCCACTTGTGAGATACAGGAAGCTGGAGTAGAGGGGCCCTTGGCCTGATCCAGCAGGGCTTTTCTTAGGTTCTTAAATGTATCAGGGAAGGGGGGTGGGGGGAAGGAAATAGTGTCTGAGCATCCATAAAGTATTTTCCTAGGTGCTATTAAGGAGCCATCACCATAGGAAATACGCTCAATTCTCATTGAATTATTGGTGAGTTCTAAAAGGCTGCGCCTCGCCTTCCCTAATCCGCTGTCCTCTTAAAATATGTTGTATGATATGCCCGACCAAGAAGGTCTTCCTGGCTCTGAGTGATGGGCATTGTAGCTATAACATACATCCGGAGAACACCAGGGAGAGGAAGGCTGGTTTGCCCAGGGCTTTCTCTACTTGGGAGCAGTCTCTACCCTAGAATAAGCCCTCCTCCTGCAGTGCAGATGCCTTGAGTCAGTTCATGCAGAAAAGACTCCCTGAAGACGGCAGACCTGATGAGAACCCGTCTTCCTAGTGAAGCTGGAAGGAGCAGCCATGCGGCTTCAGCCCAGTCACGATGACCCTAATCTGGGTGTCTTAAAAAGCACATTTTGCAGGGCCAAGAATGGGGTTTTCGCATGGCTTTCTGATGCCACTGAGATTTATTTTCTTCGTGTTATTGAAGGCAAGTGCAGAGGATGTAATTAATTCATTATGTGCCTTAGAGTCGATTCTGACTTACGGTAAGCCTCCTTAGTCAAGATCCTGAAAGAAGGCTGGCTGGTGATGGCATCTGTGGCTTCCTGCTTCCTTTTCAATAATGCAGCAAAGCTTCCCCTACTTCCTGGCTGGCACTGATGGGAGCTCAAGCCGCTAGCTTTTCCCTTTTTATTTTTATATTAATAGAGCTATGGTGCCCCCTTGTGGTAAGGCTTTTGGTACTGCAATGTTTAAAAAAACCAACATTGTCTTTTTCTTGTTTTCCACCTCCCATTTCCTTTTTGGTGTTTGTTACAAAAAAATAATAATTTAAAAAATCAATCCTTTTTCTTCCACTAAGATGTAAGTAGGTGCATCTTGGACTAGGTCGGTGTTTCCAGTGTAGTTCTTCTCTCTACGAGGATGAGCGGGGGGGGGGGGGGGCAGAGAGCGGACAAGGTATTGACTGTAAGCTGTGTGTTAATGCACTGGCCAGAATTTCAGTCTTGTAGACATACGTTGTTCTCATGAACCTATTCCTTGCATAGTGAAAGGACTAAAGGTGGCCCAAAGATTTAGTGATATAGAGGGGAATGAAGTGCATGTCATGTACATACTTCATTTTGATTATTCAGGGAATAGCATCTCCATGCAAGAGGAGAGGGTTTCGGGGGGGGGGGGGCCTTATGTTAGCACTCACATATTTGTGCCTTCAACCCTCTCATTGTGAATTTTCTCCCCCATCTTTATGGCAAGAGAGAGGAATCCCTTTCAGTCTGACGGCCACATTGAATTTCAGAGAACGCTTAAGGGGCTGCATCCCGGTGGTGGGTGGAGCCAGAGGCAAAAGCATAGCACCCAAACCAGGAGCCTATTTTAGCTTAAAGCTCTTATTATTTACTAGGAACGTTCTTAAGAGAAGCATTTCAACCTTTTAGACTGGGGGAAAGCACACTAAAAGGGCAACCTAACGAAGAACGGTATCCTGAAAAAGTAGGTGTGGTCATCTGGGAACTTCAGAAGGCAAAGTCAGAGGGATGAGATTCCCTATTCCATGTTTTATAGTAAAGGGATCCCTCTTAAGGAGAACTAAGTTCTATTTCCACGGATAGCCACTCAAAGAACCACAGTTCTCTTGTCCTGGTTACTGCCGGCGCCTGTCTCTTGCTGGTGAGCCATGTGTCACAGAGGTTGGGAGAGGTGGACAACTGTTGACTTCCACCTAACCTTGGAAATCGCCAGGAGCGTTTTCTACACTTGCTTCCCAGCCAGTCACTGAGGTGTGTGTGTGTGTGTGTGTGTGAAATAGAGAGAGAGGGTGTGTGTGTGTTCCTTTTTCTGGTTTTTCAACATCTGGCATGAAGTGAGAAGGGAAATCAGCCCCGTACCTCAATGTGCACAGCAGACAACAGGAAGCGAAGGTAGACATGTGAAGATCTCCGAGTCTCAGTTTTGTTGCTTTCTACGAATGTTGCATTTCTATGACTTGAATTTTCTTCCTGTCCTTCTTTTGCACTGTGTGGCAAGCCTTTGTCTCCCCCATCAGCACACAAATATGTGCACATTTTACATTTATGTATCTGTTTTAGCTAACTTCTGCATTTCCTCCGTTGTCTAAAATGTGTTTGTGATGGGGCACAGGGTCACAGATGCCCCTGTCGGGGTGCCATTGTGCTTCAACCAAACCATGGAACCAAGACCTTCACCCCAACTGCCGCCTGTATTACTACAACCACCCAGCTAACTGCCGAGAGTTTACAGAGTGCCGCTACCCCGGAACCTAGCCCTTCCTGGGAAGCTGGGACGCAGACCTAAGACGTGGTTGTTGTTGTCTGTCCTGGATGTCAGGGGACAACCCCTAGGGGAGCAGCAGGAATTTGTCTATCCCTGGTGGATGGCGGATGTGGATGTTTCCTTGCTGCCAGGGGAGGTAAAAACCTCGCAGGAGGCAAAGAGGGAAGGGACAGGCCCCTAAGGGAGGAGAGACAGCCACCTCAGAGCCAGTGGGGGGAAACCTAAAAGGAGGAGGTAGACACCCCTGTGCAGGAGGGAGAAGTCCAAGCTCAAGAAGCCCTGAGAGCAGAAGAGCTGGGGGAGAAGCAGGACCTTGAGGGAACAAGGACCGGGGGGGGGGGGGGCACCCAGGAAGGATGGTCGGGTAGCTCTTGGGGCAAGGAGTCCGTAGAAGAAGCGGAAACCCAGAGTGAATGAGGCTCCGACTATAAAGAAGATCCCTGGCGAGGAGTCTGGGCACAACTTTGAGAAAAAGAAAAGAGGGGAGAAAGGAAAATGACCCAACGCCCTCCAGAGTAGATGCTGGTGGAGAAAAAGACAATGAAACCGCCAGCGACAAGAGGCTGGGAGATGAGCTGCCCCAGAGGAAGTCCCCCAGCCTAGCGGCTTGCCGTGTGGGCCTACTGCTCCTCGCTCCGGGGGGCGGAGGACCCCAAAGAGGGAGAAACTCTGGAAGCTGGGCTGTGCCAGGTGATCAGAGAGAGGACTCTGTGAAGGGAACTGAGCTCCTCCAAGAAACTTCGGCTCTTCCGGTGAAGGGAACCAAACAGTTGCAGAGAATATGGGACGACGAGTACGAACCAGCGCTCCGGATTCTGCATGGAATCACTTACTCCCTGTTTCCCAACCTAAGTTGCCCTCTGCTAGATGAATATTGGTAACAGAAGGCATCTAATTGGCTGAATTAAGCATATATTCTATTATTTATTGATTTCAAAAACTTGTATACCACCCGATTTAGCACCAGGCACTACTCTCGGCAGTTTACATCAAAAGAACCGAATAAAAAAGATCAAATCAAAATAGTTGAGAAATCAAGAAAAAATACAACTGTGCATAAAACTGAATAGATCTAAACAATGGCAAGACACTAGCATAACCTTAAGAAACCATTTAACTGAGAATGCCCCTAAAGGCTTCTCCTAACAGCCTTATTTTTAGCATCCTCTGAAAGGCAGGGAGGGAGGGGGCCCAGGCGCAGCCCCATCAGGAGTCCGTTCCATAGAGATGGTGCCACAACTCAGAAGACCCGGTTTCTTATGGATGTCTTTCTGGCCTCTCGGAGTGGCAACCCGTAGGAGCGCAGCCTGTGTGGATCGGGTGGCGTGGGCTGATGTTCTTAGGGCAAAATGCTCCATCAGACTAAACCATCCTGCTACCCTAAACACATCTGGCCATGGGAAGTAAGCCAGGTATGGTTTTTACTTAGATGAGACACCACTGCCTGGGGGGGAAAAATTACAACACCAGGACTTTCCTATTAGGATTAGAAAAGAATCTGTAAATCCTGGCGTGCCACTGCTGCCAGTCAGAGCTACCAATACTGGACTTAGGTGGTCCCACAGTGTGAACCTCAGTATAAGGACAGCTCCTGGTCATCTAAGAAATAACCCTTCCCATCCTTTTATGTGCATGTTGTTCATGTGGCATGACCCTCAAAAGGGAAAAAGTGTCCATTTCATGAACACTTTACTGCCAAGTGACCCAGAGGTGATGTTTAAGACAAGCGATCAGGTAAGGGATGGCTAACAAGCTTGGATTGTTAACAACCTGTCTACCTTGATGTGGCTTTCGTTCTGGAGGAGGCTTATCTAACTCAGTTCTTCTATCCTCGTGCAATCACAGAAATGGGCTGCATTTCCTCTCCGTTCTGGTTACAAGTGTGATGTCTTGGTTTTCTGTTCATCTTCTCTGAACTTTCTTGTAACCTCCTATTGAGAATTCGGTTTTCAGTTCTTGCAGGGTGAGCCTAGTTTTGGGGACAAGATGAGGAGTCCAAGCCTCAGAACAACCATGAAAATGAGATTTATGTTCCTCTGTGTTTTTTGTTTTTAGTGCAAAATGCTACCTGGGGAATTCTGGATATTGTAAGTGAATAACCCAGATCTGAAAAGCTCTAGTGAAAACATAAAATGGAGGAGAAGTTATTTTTGTTTTCAGAAGGCCAGTGATGTGACAAAGCATTTAAAACTGTGTGTACTATCCATTTACAAGCATACAGTAGGACCACATACAGTAGGATCACTACCTGCAGTTTCAGTTATCCGCTGGCTGAAAAAATTAAAAATTAAAAAAATCCAGAAATACACACTCGCAAGATATGCTACCAGGACTGACCATTAGAAGGAACCAGAGACTATCCTATATAGTGCCCTCGTGGCCTGACATCTCTGAGGGAAGCAGCTTCTGATGAAATGGAGAAGTGCTTTGCTTATCCGCTGTTTCCAGCATCGGCAAGGGTGTCGGCTTGGAACCAATCTGCACAGGTCCTACTGTATCTTGGTTCATTTTAAAAACCTTAGCTCCTTTTATACCTTTCCCCCTTTAAATGCTCCAATTATCCTTTTTTAACAATTAGGCTCAACTGATGTAAAAGTAGGCAACATAATGGGGTTTAGACTTTCCCAACCCTTAGATCTTCTCTCCCTGCCTCCGCCTCCATTGTATATGTTGAAAACAATCCTGACAAAAGTCAAGCACAGCTGGAAGGCAGACCATGGTGGTTGCGGTTGGATCCTGTAACTCCGAGGCCTTCTTTTGCTCTTGTCAACAGTGAATGCTGAAGAAAGAGTTGGCCGTTTTGAGCATCCGTTCACGCATACGGGCTGTATTTATGCTCCAGTTGCCTGGTAACCAGAAGGAGGCTGGCATGAGGGCAAGCGGGCTCTAAATTAAATACCATCTTGGTCACCATCACACTGTTTTCTGCTTGCTGTCAGAAAGAGGCTGAATATATGTTTTATTTACACTGCTGATCAATCCACCTTTCTTCATTGTGCTGCTCAGTATTTCAGCCCACAGTTGGAGTCGATGGTACCGTTCACGGTGGACCCGCCACTGCTGTGTCAATCTTTAAACATGGCAAGGTTTCTTTTTTATATCAAAGCTTAGGAAAGTTATTAACAACACAGGCCATCCTGGCTGAGGGCTTCTGAGAGTTGCAGCCCAACCATACAACACATTTCACATCTTAAAACCACTGTGTGCACTACCCATGGCATGATTTTGCCAGCTTGTTTTCCCAAGAGTTCTTTCATCACCACCTTACAACAGCAGAGCTAGAAGGGAACCTATAGATCATCAAATCCAGCCCCTGTCAAGGAGGCACAATGGGAAATCGAACTCCCAACCTCCGGCTCTGCAGATGCCTAAACCACTAAGCTATCCAGCAGTCTTTGCTAAGAAACGGCCCACGGAGATGTAGAAACTCCAATGGGGGAAGAAATTTGGGCTATACGAATCTAATTCCCGCCAGCCACATATTCACTTGACACCTTCTTTAATTAGTTTTCATTCCTCAAGAGAGAACTGATGGTGGCTGTCACTTTGTGGAACACCCTGCCGGTGGAAGTGTGAGAAGCCCATTCCCTCCTAGCATTCAGAAGCTAGCAAAAACAGCTGTTTAGAGAAGACTTTTTGGGATAATCTCCCCTCCTGATAGTGTTTATGCCTGTGTCGTGCTTTTGATCTTGTTTTAGGTTGCCATCGCCATCAGAGATTCTTTTTGGGTTTGTTTTTCTGAGTGTCTATTGATGGGTGAGTGGACTGGATGGTTTATGTTTTATGTTATCACCTGCCCAGAGTAGTGTCATGCCACGCTATGGGTGGTGTGAGAATCCAATAAACAAACTGGGAATGGAAACCCACACCATCCTTCCAACCTCAGGAGGTGAAATACAAAATAGGGAAGTGATTTTGGGCAGAGAAATGCTTAAGCAGAGCCCCACCCTGCCATTCAGCTCAAACTTTCATCATCTTTTGGGTACTTCTGTTTGGAAAGGAGGAAGATAAATAAATGTTATCTACATATAAAATGGCAGTTTGGTTCTCATTAAGGCGAGGAACTATTCTGTAAAACATGCCAGTAGTATCTCCATAGTGCAGACAGTTGGAAAAAAGGCTGCCGGAGAGATTTTGGCTCACCTGAGACTGAACTTGCTAACATGCAGTTGTGAAGACCTAATTCTATAAGATAATCAATCAATCAATCATGGGACAAGCAATCAATAATCAATCAGTGCCTATTGTTAACTCAACCATCAATGATTACGTTGTTTGTTTGCCTGGGAGAGGGGGGTAATTTGAAGCAGGAAAGCATGCTTAATCTTTTCTCGGTCAGCTCCTCATCTGGAATGCCAAAAGTATAGTTGATGGCCTGGTTGAGAGCAGATAATGCAAATCATGCAGTTGTGTTTCCCAAATTTCAGGAAATCGCAGGGGTCAGAACATCTGGAGTGCAATTCTGCTTCTTTCCCCCCACTTCATACAAAATCTCACAGTTGTGTAGACTGGGGATAGGAAGAAGCATTTTCAGGGTATTTCATGTTGATTTTCCTGTAACACAGCCTCGGTCCTAACCACCCTTTACCACCTTCTCAAAAAGCAATAAAGATTGTACCGACTCATTGCTTTTCTGTCTGCAAAACATGTTAAATGGGGGAGAATAAGTGGCCAGAAACCATCGTGCTCTTGGAGACCCTTCCTCTGTAAAGATATTTAGGCTTTTACAGGAAAATCCAGGTGAAGGAGGTTGACAGTATAATGAAGCCTTCTGTGGCAAAATGAATCAGAGAGCTGATGGGACCCGGGGGATTGTGAATAGCCTGGAATGTAGTTGTGATGGGTTTTCTTCTCAGTCTGATTGAAGATGACTGTTTGTAAGACTCTTCTGAGTAGGCGAAAATGGCCTTTTTGGCTGCCGTGCTAAGCGCTGCAGAGTTGCCTTACTGAAATTAGTGGGAATTGCTCAGCATCGAGGAAGACGGTGCTGCAGACCTAGCCAGTGGCTTTACAACGTGATATCAGTGGCAGACTGAGTATGTTTAGTTCATCTCTCCATTCAGATCACTCGGTGCACATATTGGTGTTCCATTTCAGGAGTAAGGAGGGTGGGAATAGCTGGCCAGAAGTGTAAGACTTGGAGGGAAGAGTGGTGGTCGGTACCCACCATGATGTGACCCACTAGTACCCTTATTCAGTGGAAACTAGGGACTCGTATCTCAGCCAGCGGGCAAGCCCACTCCAGGTTTTAGTTTGAACTTTACAGGAGCTGTTGAAGGTGCCAAATCTATCTTGAGGGTAAGTTTCAGCACTGTGGATAGCTCTTGTAAAGTTCAGATTAAAACCTGAAGTGGATTCACCACCCCTGCAGAATCGCAATCACCGGTCCGGCATCTGCTGACTCACTCTACCTAATGATAGGGCTGTTCCTACATTCTTTAAAATGTTTAGCATTGGGTGCTCTGCTCAAGGACTACGAACACCTCTCTCTTTCCGATTCATGGACAAAGAACTATGCAACGTATTGCAGAAAACAGACATTTTAATTTCTAGAACTCTAGATATCACATCCAAATGGTCTCTTGCATGTACATCTGCCTGTTTGGGTGGACCAGGAGAGATCTTTATAGATGTTCATTGCCTTTGTTGGTTACTTTTATCCTCTCCCTGTTGTTTTTCTTTTTTTAAAAAAAGAGAAAGCTGTGTGTACCCTTCCACCTGGAGCATTGTGTCCACTCCTGCTGTTAAATACAGATATGTGGAGACAGGAAAGGCAGTGAAAACACAGAGGTAAGCAGTTGTTCTGGCAGGAAAAAAGGTATGGTGCAAAATAGTTTCCCTGAGCTGCTGGCTTTCTATGTGCGTGGAGTTCTTTCCATGGGGGATGAATTCAGCCCTGCGTGCCTCCAATATCACCAGGACCACCTGCAGCCTGTAGTGGCTCAATCTGAAAACTGTTTACTTGCCCAATGCTAAGGATTATGTACAAGTGTCTCCTTAAGGTAAGGCAGGAAGCCCTGGGGGGTGGGATGGGGTTGCATATGAGAAGGATCTCAGAAGATCTAAGCAGCTTTCACATGGGGATTGTGAGTGGCTAGCAAGGCCTTGATCCTGCAGCCTCCACTTCCCCGTCACAGTCAAGCTCAAGTCACGTGCATCTTTTCTTGGGAGGGAGAACATATGATTTGGAAGTGGCCGTCTTCAGGGATTGGAATTGCTCCTGGGTTTCCCGTCGGGGGCAGCATCCCCTTCCATCCCGAGCTGGTAAGTCCTGGGACACGGCTGGCTCTCTTGAACAGCAGGACTTGCTTCCGGGAAGCAGAAGACACAGGTCTCGATAGCTTCTGGGGTTTGGCTGCCACTGGATCCGCTTCCTGCTTCCATTAGACCCTCTGAAAGAGACGTTCCATGTGCATGATTAGCATGGAAGTGGCTCCAGAAGGCTGCCGTTCCTAGCAAAGAAACCCTAGAGAAACCTCCCAACAGATGGGCCAGCGGGGAGGGGCTGGCCTCCACAGAATCTCCATTCTCCCTGTTCCCCTGGCCTAGCAGAAGAAGAAGTGAAATATACAGTGGGACCGTGGTATCCACAGGGGGTCGTTTCCAAACCCACCCCCCTGCAAATGCTGAAAAACGTGGAAGTACCAAACGCTATACATTGCATGGTATCCGGCTTCCTCTAGTGGCCAGTTCTGGTTAAAAACACCCTGGAAATACATAGGAATACATACTTCTGGTTTTTTTTTTTTAAGTATTTTCAGGCAGTGGATAAGTGAATCAGTGGATACCGATCCTGCGGATATGAGGGTCCTACTGTGTTTTGAACTGACTAAATGATTTATGAGAGTGTTCTTTCACACAGACCTCCCTCCTGATTAAAAAAAAAGCAATATGCTGATCATTAAAGGTCTGTTCCACGAAGAAGTAAAATGCATAAACAGGCATTTAAATATTAAAACAAATAAAACTTGTTTCGCCACCCCCTAGAATGCTTTTGTCTACAGAAAAAGCTTTCTAAACTAAGAAGGCATTATAGCTCGGTGGTTCTGTGGAGCCGGACGTCGGGAGCTTGATTCCCTGCTGTGCCTCCTGTGAATAGAGCCAGCCTGGGTGGCCTTGGGCAAGCTGCACCGTCCCAGGGATGCCCCCCAGAAGAAGGGAAGGGCAAATCACTTCTGAGTACTCTCTACCTAGAAAACCCTGAAAAAGCAGGTCCAAATCATGCAACCCAACGAGATGAGGAGGATTCTGCACCTTTTTTGCTGGCCCCCTTTTTGTGACATGCTGCAGTGCTGGCCCGGCATATCATTTCCTCCCCTCGTTTTCTGTAGTAAATCCAAGTCACCATCAAGGAGAAGAGCAGGGAGCAAAGGCAGAGCCCCAGGACTACGTAGACCACCATCCATGGGTCACATCCAAATTCCATCCTGCACTGAGCATTGCGGAGAGCAGCTGGTGATGGTAAAGTGGCGGCGAGAATCTCTGAAAATGGCATTGGGGGGGGGGCAGGGAAGAGAGAGGGAGAAGGAGAAATACAGTTACTAATGGTTGCCTCGAGTTAAGGTTGGGAGTTTGAATCCCCACTGGGCCTCCTGGGAGGAGAGCCAACCTAGGTCACCTTGGGTCAACTGCACAGCCTCAAGAGTGCCCCCAGAGGTAGGGAACGGTTAAAGCGCTTCTGAGTTACTCTAGACCTGGAAAACCCGTGAGAAGGGTTGCAAAAAGTTGGCACGTGTCAGTTATTATTTTTACTACCAAGGATGTGGAGATAGAGAGACCTGTTTCTGGGACATTCTGCCCCCTATGCTAAAATAACTTGATGGGTTTGGAGGGCTGGGCTCCTCCGTACGTCTGAGTGGAGACGAGGCCACCTCAAGCAGTGAAACCTGTTGGTGGAGACACAGTCTTTTGCAGAGCGACTGACTTCCCCATGCAGAAGAAAGCTCCCCCAAAGAGGTGACAAGGAGAGTTTTGCAAAGTTGATTTTTTTCCCCCACAATTAAAAAAAAGATGCTTTTATGTTTTTTGGACGGCTGGAGGATTTTGTGAGCTTTAAGCCTCGCAGGTAGCTCTCCCGAGCTCGCTTAAGGGAAATACTAAGCCAGGCTTGCATTCCAGAACGCGCCGACGTGATGCAACCTCTCTTTGTTTTGACACATGTGTTTCATGTCATCTAGACTCTGCTTCTTCTGCTCTCGTTTCTTTCAAAAGTGCTCTGAGCTGCTCCCGATCCCCTTGCATGTCAGCTTCCATAAATCCAATTACACATTGTAATGGAGCTAACTCGGGTCTAATTTGCAAGCATCTGGGTGAATTCTATTAATTTGGCAACAGAGAATGTTTTAGGGTGAGCAATTGGGGCGGTGGTGGTTGTCCCTTTTTCTACACCACATGTCACAACCACTCAGGGGCACCTGTCTAGCTCATGTTTTTGCTCCTTTCCTGAACCAACACCCCCCCCCCCCCGTCTCTCCCTATGCGTTTTGGTTCTGGATGCTGCCTGTATTGTCATAAACAATTAAGAGTTTGATTGTGACTGGTTGGGACACAATCCTTTTCACTGTTTGAAAGAGAGGGGGGAGAATGTTGTGCTCTCTGGAGGCTTGGGAGATGGAGGCAGGAGACACAGCCAGGGTGACCCATGCATCCAATGACAGTTCTAAAAAACTGCTGGCCAAAAAATTCATCAGCCCTTGTTTAAAATAAACCACAAAGATGCAGCAGCAAAGGGTGACGGGACCAGAAAGCGGAAAAGTAACCTTTGGGGACTACAAGTCCCAGGATTCCCCAGAGAGAATGGGAGTTGTAGTCGAAACAGTTCCACTCTGTTCTCTATCAGTCATCCCTATATGACCTCACGACATCATGAGAAGGCAGGATTCTCTGGAAAAGACCATCATGCTGGGAAAGGTGGAAGGCAGCAGGAAAGGAGGAAGACCCAATGTGAGATGGACTGACTCCCAAAAGGAAGCCACAGACTTGAGATGACAAGAGCTGAGCAAGGCTGTTAAGGACAGGACATTTTGGAGGTCACTCATTCATCGGGTTGCCATAGGTCAGAAGCAACTTGACGGCACGTAATAACAACATATAACCAGAGATCCAGGGAATAGATCTCGTGTCCTGGGGCTGCAAACCCCCACCCCCTCCCAAAGGAGGAGACTCGCACCCTGCTTTCCAATGGAGGAGACATCAGATGCAACCCAGGGTTTCGTTTTAAAGCAGGAAGCCTGGCATTCGGTGGGGTGCTGTCCACAAACACTGGAGCAACTGATGCATTCTCTCAGGAGGCTGTCGTAGTAGAAACCATCGCGCTTGCTGCATTCCACCGAACCTGAGAAAGAGACCCAAAATGAATTAAATTCGCAGCCATCAACAGAGAGCAGAAAAGACAAGAGGTTCCCCCCCCCCCCTTCCATAGGCTTTGACCCTTCTTTGGCTTCTTTGTTCCAGTCGAAACAGCCTTTAGGGGCCATGGTTTCGTTTCCTGGCTCCCAGCTTTCATAGCCATGGGGGGAGCAGTAGCCTTGAGTCCCGTTGGCAAAGGGACCGTCTTGCTCTCAACATCTTGATTTTGAAGTTTTCAAAACTATTGGTCTACCCACGTCCAGCTATGAAATCGCCGCGCTCATGCAGCATGGTAGTTGTGCCGCTGAGAGGCTCAAAGCGACTTGTCCTTGGAAGAAACAAGAGTTTGGAAAAGTGCCTGGCCTCCCCGTCTGTGGCGATCTAGGAGATGCCGTTCCAGAAGGCAGCAAATTCAAGGAGAAGAGTGTTTCTGAGCATACACAGTGCTCAGGAATTCGTCTGCGGTACCAGAACAAGACTTCTTGTCCTTTCCAAACAGCACACATTGCACACATTAGAGCTTGGGGAGGTTATTTTTTGGAGCGACAATTTCTCGAAATTGGGAGTTGTATCCCAGAAAAGTGACCTTTCTGTTGCTTAACTAAACAAAGAAAAAAAAAGTAACCCTCCTGGTTTCTCCCCAAACGTGCTTTGTAGCAGCTGTTTAACTGCATGGCGAGGTGGCCCTTACCTTAATCTCCAACACTCACTCCCAATGGGGAGAGACACAAGGTGTAATTAGACTTTGTAATGAAAGGAGATTGGGTGGCAAAGTAGATGCTGTGTCCATGGTGAATCCTGCCCACCAGCTGCGAAGGGGGATAAGTTAAGAAGAGGAAGCAACTGCAGCTCCTGGGATCCTGCATCACAAGATCTCTGTGGCCACCTCTGTCATCTTAGAACTGCAGAGCTGGAAGGGACCCTATTATCCAGATGTTCTTGGACTACAACTCCCAGAAGCCTTCACCACCACCTCTGCTGGCCAGGATTTCTGGGAGTTGAAGTCCAAGAACATCTGGAGGCCCAAGGTTGGGGAACCACTGCTATAGATCATGAAGTCCAGCCCGTATCAAGGAGGCCCAGTAGGGGAATCGAACTCCCAACCTCTGGCTCTGCAGCCCAAGACCTAAACCACTGAGCTATCCAGCAGTTCGAAGGGCAATGTCCTCTCCAGACAAAGCCACCATTGTTGGTAGAACCACCACCATTGGTGAGCGTTTTCTGCCCACGCCTTGTGTTCAAAGCAAAAGAGTTCTCTTTGAGATGTTACTCACTGCAGAAGTCAGCACATGCTTTGAACTTGACCGGGTGACATGCAAGCCGGCATGACTTGCAGCTCTGCAGCAGCTGATCCCAGTACTGCACTTTGGAGCACAGCATGGTCCGTCGGAGCCCCGAACGGGTTGAACTGGGGAGGTCTGTGAACGGAGAAGGAGACATTCCACACTGACGAGATTAGCTTGCGGTTCAGGAAACAGAAACCAATTAACTATGAAAATTCCTACCTGAAGATAATAATAATAATAACAATCACATGCCATCAAGTCAGTTCTGATTTATAGTGAACCTTTTCGGAGTTTTCCAGGTAGAAGACGCTCAGATATACTTCCCTTCTTCTGAGGGCATCCTGGGATTATGCAGCCCACCCAAGGCTACCTAGGCTGGCTCTTCTCTTAGGAGGCACAGTGGGGAATCGAACTCCCAACCAGATATGAAGACCACTGAGCTATCCAGACAGCTTTAATAATCACATGACATCAAGGTCAATACTGACCTATTCAGGGTTTTCCAGGTGGAGAATACTCAGAAGCAGCTTACCCATTCCTTTCCTCTGGGGGTGTTTTAGGACGGTGCAGTTTGCCCAAGGCCACCCAGGCTGGCTCTATTCTCAGGAGGGAAACTGAACTCCCAATCTTTCCAGCCAGATACGTACCGCATTGAGCTATCTAGACAGCTTCTATGTGAAGACAGGATGGTGGAATTTTAATATGTGTGTATGGATGTTTTATTTTCCCCCTAGAAGGCTTTGTTTCACTAGGTAAAGCAGCTTCAAGTTTTTTGGGGCTGAGTTGGAGGATTTTTTAAAAAAATCTCTTCTTTCTCAGATCATTTTGAATCAGAATTGTGCCCCTTCTGTTCCTCCCCTGACCCTGAAAGGCGAAAAAACAGCAGTCCTGACGCCTTTTCTCTCTGAAGAAGGGAAACAGCTGGGCGACGGCCATTTTTTTTTAAAAAAAACGAACACATGAAAGGAAAGGGTTCAGTTGCACCCCTTTTTGGCTCCATCTCCCCGCCTGCACCCGATCTTCACCGTGAAACCCACCTGCAGCTACTCTTGGGGCCAGAAGGAAACCCTTGCAGAAAAACAAGTGGAAAGTTTTAAATTCCACCAGAAAGTGGAAAATGTATCGCTCTGGCCCGAGAGGTGCCCCTTTGATCACTGGGTGACTCTGCACCATGATGGTGGCTGATATTAGTGCTCATTTCTGGGCTTCCCGGAGGGAGGGAGATACAGAGATCCGAATGTTGGGCTGGGATTTATGATATCTGGGCTCAAGTGTCAAGTAAGTCCTGAACTGTACCAAATAATCATAGTTAATCTTTTTCTCTCTGTGTCCTTCTGTCCTACTTTAAAGGGTTGTTTTGGGGATTAAATCGTGAGCAGGAAAGCTACCTATATTGTCTAGAACTTACTGAAGGAAAGTTCTAATACAAACGGAACTAATAAACAAGTAGTAAACAAATGTTTATTTGAGATATGTGGAAATCATCATTATGTGCCATCAAGTCATTTCTGACATGGCAACCCTTTTCACGGGTTTCTAGGTAGAGAATACTCAGAGGTGTATTACCATTCCCTTCCACTGGAGGCACCCTGGGGCTGTGCAGCTTGCCCAAGGCCACCCAGGCTGGCTCTTCTCCCAGGAGGCACAGCGGGGCCTCAAACCCCCAACCTCTAACTCTGCAGCCAGAGACCCAAACCACTGAGCTATCCAGCCAGCTTTGTGGAAGGAGGATCCTGAATTCGATGAACCGTCATCTTTCTGACCCAGAAACACAAAATGTAACCAACCCTGATTGTTAAGGATGCAATAATAATAATAATAATAGACTGCTCATCTGCTTTATCGTTTCTTCCGGAAATACATTAAGTGGAGTTGCAAAATTGAGGAAGTAAAAACCGACAGGCTAAAGTCATCCAGAACAGGGCAGCGATAGGATGATGCTGTGGGACCCAGAGCATGAAGTAATTCAAGAGCAAAAATCACCATCATTTTCCCCCCCTTAAAAATAATTTTACTAACTCTGCCCGTAGCCCTCCAGACATTCTTGGACTGCAGCACTAAATATCCTCTTATTTATTTTTGCTTATTTTATATATTTCACATATATTTCCCTGCTACCTTTCTCCCACCAGGGGACTCAGGGCAGCTCACCCTAATTGGTCAGCTGCTCACAGCAACTCTTACCATTTGCTGCACGGTCGAAGGATCGTGGGATTTGGAGCCCAACAAAATGTAAAGGACCACTGGTTCACTTGCTGGGTTTAAGGGCACAGTCAAGAAGGACACAGTGAAGACTTGAAACAGGGGTGAGACCCTCTGGAAATGACTGATTTTTAATGTGGTGACAAGAATTCAGAATGGTCCTCCATCTTATCTCCGTTATGAAGACATTTCAAAGTTGAGATACTTTCAGTGGAAACAAAGTTGAGATTCTATCAATGGGAAGACTCCCAGTGGTATAAATCAGTGGTTCCCAACCTTGGGTCACCCAGGTGTTCTTGGACTGCAATTCCCAGAAGCTTTCGCCACCAGCTGTGCTTGCCAGGGTTTCTGGGAATTGCAGTCCAAGAACAAGAATTTGGAGTTACCCAAAGTTGGGAACCATTGAAACAAATGATTCTGTTTCCTTCATTATCCTGTGCTTAATAAACTCTGGATGGGTGTAGAGATGTGAAAACATATCTCACTAGTGTCTCATTCCTTGGCCAAGATAGGCTGTCTACCCCTGAGAGCTCTCTTCTCCGGAATGCAAGCAAACCACCAAGCAGGATTTCTGCATGTGAGTGCACACGTAGACATAGGCTTTGCACAAAATGTCTCTGTCACCCTGGTCTCCTTTCAGAAATCATCCACTACCCACAGCAAGCACAAAAGAACAGGACAATGGCTCAGCAAGATGCGAGCAACCCATCCGGTATTACTTTGTAACAGTTTATGTAAAAAAAGAAAAAGAAGAAGAAGCAGTGAGCCAAGATTTTACAGAAATGCAGAAAAGTCCATTCTTGAAAATGGGAAAATTATTTGCCAGGTAGCCCAAAATAATCTCCAAAATGAGAAGGACAGCCTTTGCATGTCCTCATACGTTGAGAAGAAGACAAACTAGGTTTTTGAATTTCTGAATGAGTGCTTATATGTTTGCATGGAGTTGGTTACTTTGATTTATATCCTATTTTTCTTTGAAAAGAACGGGGCCTGAGCTGCCTTGCACAATAATTAAACCAACAACAACTAAGAATTAGAAGAATTATAAAAAGAATTAGAGTATAATAACAGAACACACGCCTACCTGTTACATTAAATCAAAATGCAGTCAAAAACCATGTTAAAACATCTTAATTAAAAATAGCAATTGCCATTAATCATAATAATAATGTGCCATTATGTCAGTTCTAACTTATGGTGACCCTTTTCAGGATTTCCTAGGCAGAGAGTACTTGGAAGTGGTTTATTCTTCCTTTCTTCTGGGGGCATCCCTGGGACTGTGCAGCTTGCCCAAGGCCACCCAGGCTGGCTCTTCTCCTGGGAGGCACAGTGAGGAATTAAACTCCCAAGCCTCTGGCTCCTCAACCAGATGCTTAGCTCACTGAGCTATCCAGCCGGCATTAGGCAATAGAAAAATGAACACACTCTTTAAAACCCTGCTCTTAGCAGTCAAATTAGTTGATGAAGGCTGGTGTATGCCAGCAGAGGACAACTGGGAAGTAACCAAACATCACTTGGCAAGGAGTTCCAAAGAGCGTAAGAGTAGCCACCAAAAAGACCTTCTCTAAGTTCTTCACCAAATATGCCTCTGAAGATGGCGAGGTTGAAAGCAGAGCCTCTTCTGCTGATCTGAAAGCCCAGGAAGGCTTGTACGAGAGAAAATGATATTTTTGTTAGCATGGAATCAAATAGCACAAGAATGTTGCATGCTCTCAACAATCCTCTCTACAGCAGAAATATGGATTTGTTTGAAATATGGTGCTGGTGAAGAGTTTTGCAGATACTCTAGACTGCCAGAAAGACGAACAAGTGGGTCCTAGAACAAATCAAGCCTGAGCCATCTCTGGAGACAAAAATGTTGAAATGGAGGCTGTCCTCCTTTGGGCACCTTGTGAGAAGCCAGGAGTCTTTGGAAAAGACCATCCTGCTGAGAAAAGGGGAAAGCAGCAGGAAAAGAGGAAGACCCAATACAAGGTGGATTGACTCTCTAAAAGAAGCCACCGGTTTGAGTTCATCACAGCTGAACAGGGCTGTTGAGGACAAGACGTTTTGGAGGTGGCTCATTCCTAGGGTGGAGATGACTTGACGGGTTCGTAACAACCGCAAATTAAGGATAAACATATTAAGGCTGGTCTCTAAGCCATTTTTAGAATGTGGGACTAATAACTGTAACTCCTTATTTTTTAAAAAGTAACTTTCCAAGTTCTAAGTTCTAATTTCAAAAGGAAATTCAGACCTGCCTCCCTCGTTTTTCAAGGAGGTGCCCAAAGGTGCTCCTTTTCTGCGCTCTCCGTCAACTTAGGAAAATAGGAACCTCTTATCCGGGGGGGGGGGGGGGGGGGGAGAGCTGCCCTAGGTTTTCATTTATTTTAAATCCTGACTGTTTGTCAGGCTCTTTGCCCGAGGGCTGACATCATTACGGGACCCTCTCGTCTCCTCGTCCTCCTATGCTTTCGAGGGGGTGCTCTTTTCCTGACACGGCACGAAAGCCCAATCCGGTACCCCTTTCGTCTCCATCCAGTGGCATCCACTAAATGCCACCTTGAAAGGACACCCTTCCCAGTAGTACTGGGGTTGCTGTGCAGGACATGCCAGATGGCAACACCACTGGGGTGGAAATACGTGAAGAGGACTTTTACCGAGTTCTAGACCCTGGTATTTTTCAAACCCTTCTTGCTGGCTTTGTAGTTTTCTCTGTGTTGAGGAGACCCTTTCCTCAACCCCTGGTTTAGTCTGACCTGGCTAAGGATCCCTGCAACAGGGGTGGAAATGCGTGACTCTTCAGATGTTGTGGGACTATAAATCCCATGCCCCCCAAACCCTGAGCCATGTTGGCTGAGGATGATGGGAACTGGAACAAACTTCATTCGTCTCGGGGGGGGGGGGGAAGGACGTGTGAGGTCCAGTGCATACTTCTTTTGATTTAAGAAAAGCAACAGGGCCTTAACTGGAGTTGCCCCAAGATACGGAAAGGATTCAGTCTAGCTGTGCTTGTCTCTCTCGGATTGCAGCCGAAGGAGGTGACATAAAGTTCTGAAGTTACGGAATGGATCCCACCCCTTCAGATTGCAGGTGGGAAAAAGTTATTTAGTTCAGGCAGGGGGGAAAACCCTAGATGCCGAAAACGAACCAGGGTAAAGCTGGATTGAAGTGCGTCCAACTCTCCTTGATGCACAACATGCATGACGGTGCATGTTTTTCTTTTCTTTTTTTAAATAAGGCCTCTTCAAACATAGAGTTCCCCCACCCACCCACCCGTGACAGCCAAGAATGATACGGGCTACCTTAGGATCTTCCTGGCTCCTTTAGCGGCACACGGATCTAATCAAAGGATTCTGAGAGCACCCAAGATGGGGGAGCGCACGGGTTCCCTCCCTCCTTCGAACATTGTGAAGAGGCCGAAGGTGTTCTGTTTATTCAGACTCCCCATGGGAGCCGGGCCATGAACAAAATCAGGGTTCCAGCCTCTAGGGCTACAACCGCCGCCTGCTTTCAGGCAGCCGCCGCTGCGCAGTGAAAGGGACCCCAGAGGGAAAGCACTGGCGCCTTCCCATCAATGCATGGGGGCTCCACATGCTTTCCAAACGACTTCACAGAACTTAAGCCTTTGCTTCTCTCGTGGATTTTGTGCTGACAGACAGCCGTCAGCCCCGCCGGGAAGGCAGAGATGGTGCTGCCTGAGGTAATGGACAAGATGGCGCCATCTCCAGTTCCACGCAGACGAGCTGGCCAGCCGGGCAATTCAACGTCGCTCCAGCGCTGGCCACAGGACTGCCTTCTTCACTCTGCCAGAGTAAAGGGCTACTTGAGAAGGCACAACGGAGCCCATGTGTCTCACCGAGCTTGGTCTTCCAGCACTTCAGTGCCATGTCCTGCTTTCAAGGATCTGCCACCTGAGATGGCCGTCTCCCTCTGCCTAACGGTAGGGTCGGCCCTGAGCTGAGATGACATGCCTCCAGCACCATGGGTAGTGTGCCATTAATACGCAACTCCTTATTAATGTGTTTCGGTTTCACTGTTATTACTGCTATCAGTAATGACAAATGGGGGCTTTCTCTTTGATTTTTGGTTTTCAGTAAACCTCAGGAACTTTACTTTGTAAACCCAAGGGTTATGTTCTAGGCAGAGCTTGCAAAAGTTACATTCTTGGACTATAGTTCCCAGTCTCCCCCTGGCAGAATGACTAGTGGCTATGTTGGTCAGAGCCGAGTTTGAAATGTT
The DNA here is from genome assembly GCA_037013535.1 of Intellagama lesueurii. Lineage (NCBI taxonomy): Eukaryota > Metazoa > Chordata > Lepidosauria > Squamata > Agamidae > Intellagama > Intellagama lesueurii. The sequence goes on along the minus strand of JBAJHW010000012.1, from coordinate 16,813,521 downwards.
GCCATTTGGAACAGCCACTCTGAGCAGCGTGGGCGGCGGACAGAATTTTGTAAGCTGTAGACCACAACGTGTCACATTTCCTACCTCAGGGCTGCAGATTCTGGGATACGTAGTCCCCAAAAGTAACCTTTCTGAGTCTGCACACTTAGTCCAACAGGCCTAGCCTTAAAAGACACCCTCCAGAATCCTGTGCCATATACAAGATCCTGGACTGTGTTTTTTTCGTCAAGAGGGGGGGAAACTTTGGATGGCACTTCTTGTACTTAAACTTTTATTAGATCGCGGTTGATAACTTAGTTGCTTCAGGCAGTAGAAGAAACAGTCTGTGCATTCAAAGCCATGCAGCTAAATAATAAATATTTACCAGGTAAAAGAAACACTGTAAAATCTTGAGGTCGTTTGACATTCAGGCTTCCTTTTAAGTGTGAAACAAACACAGTTTTTGTCTGAATCTCTCCTGTGTTGGCTGGGTGTTGCGTGCATTGGGGTCTGGCTGAATAATACTCCAAGCGGACGAGGTGCATGAGGGGGGGGGGGGGAGGAAATTTGCCACAGGAGGACAATTCTTTGAGGCTTACATGATGCCGCTGTCATCTTGAATCCAACATGGTCGACTGACTAGTTTCTGCTCACGCTCTTTGGGTTTGAAAGCTCATACCGACTCGCTCTCAGAATTAGGGCTGGTTGAAACCAAAACTGCACAGGCAGGGCAGGTTTTGTTTCTGGTGTGCACGCGACGTTGCCCTTAAAGTGGGATAAAGCGAGCTAAACCCCGGGGAATCAGACAAAGAGTCTTGACTTCCTTTACCCCATATTCGCAGAAAGGTGGGAGTGTTACAGGTATGGCCTTTCTGGAGCTCGGATGATTTTTTTTTAAAAAAAAGAGATTCCCCTTGTTAATTTCATGCCCTGATGTCACAGCACACAACAGCCAAGCCTGCACTGTATCCGCCATTTTGTGCCCAACAGGAGTGAGTGTTTGTGACTGGCTCAAGGTCACACAGTAAAAGTTTCACGGCAGAATGGGGATTTGAAACCAGCTCTTGTATCCTCATCCAGGACTCTAAACCATGATGTCACACGGCTGGATGGTTGTGCTTTGGCACCTCCACCACCCTAGACCTCTGACGTTACACAGACAGGCAGCTATGTTGCATATTCCTAAGTATTTGCTGCCCTTAAAATTTGCTTAAAATTTGTTCATTTCTGTTAACCTTTCTCTATCTGAATGGAAGAGGGAAGGAAGTGCAGGATTCATCAGGTTTGGAGGCAGCTGCCAGTGTCACTGGGGACATGTGAGGCTGACAGGTGACCACCTGGCTCTACTCCTCTTGCATATAATTTTCACGATGTCTTCCCCTGCCTACTTTGTGCATGGAAATGGGACCAGGCAGAGAAGATAGAGCAGCTCTGAGCAGAATGGTTTGGTTCTTCCCCTCTGGGCAGTTGTGCAGAAAGGGACCTAGTGGCAGAAGAAACCCAAAGGTTCAACCCTACGTTGACCCAACGTAGGTCAACCCTACATTGACCATAACGCAGAGGAAGTGGGACCAACCAGAAAGGGAATATCAATTAAGCTGTCATGGCTCCCTCGAAAACCTTTGAACTGCCAATGGTTTCCTCACCTTTCCCTCAAATCCTTGCATCCTCATTATGATGGCATGGTGAAAGGGCAGCAACCAGGGCTGGCCTTATCATAGGCCAGAGTGGTGTGACTACCTCAAGCAACATATACTAGAAGTCAACCATGGCTGCCTTCCAGATGTTGATCATGAATCGACCAGCTGTTCCCCTCTGTTGGTTTACAGAACTGCATCTACAGCAGCCTACATCATTTCTGGGACCCTTAAAAGAGTCTGGTGTATCATGTGGGGTGGAGAAAACCATCCCATTGCTGGAAAAAAAATAAGTTCATCCAACAGTCTGGTCAGTCTTTGTCCATGATGCGGGATGGCCTGCCGCCATCTTGTCTTCTCCCTCTGGCAATGTGATATCTTGCCCGTGATCAAGAAACATGGCATTTTGACTTAATCAAGGATACAGAGAAGGCTATACCTGGTGAAATTCTCACTTCTAGGCAACTGTGAAAGTTACAAGATTTGCCTCAATGCCTGGGCCTAGGATAAACACAGCTTGGCTGAGCCCATCACAACCTAATCAGGTCTCAGCCAAAGGTCCTTCTAGCCCGACCGCCATGAAGAAGAAAGAGAGGGACATGTACTTACGTTTTCCCTGCTCCTGGACCTTAGGTGAGCTTTCCCTCACGGTCGGTCATCTCCCTCTGTGCCTTGAGCCAGTCACCCCAGTCTTCGCTTGAGAGTTCTATGATTAGTACCTGATTTGATTAGAGTTTCTACCCTCTGCTTCCTGGGGGTTTCCCCTCACATCCTTTTAATGCAAATGAAACCCTCTTCACAAACCCTTCTAGGGCTGAAAGGCCCGGTTTCTGAGCTCTCCCAAGGGGATCCTGTAATCCCTTTATTACTCACCTGTTACAACTCCTTCTTCATAAAATGAAGACTCTGTTTGGTTTGAAAACACAAAGGGGTAGAAATCCCCACTCCTAAACTTGTCGGGTCTTCCTGGATGCTCAAGAAGGTGAAATACAGTATTTTGCATTCTCTGTCTAGTATATCCTTAATAATAATAATAATAATAATAATTATTATTATTATTATTTTGTGCCATCAAGTCAATTCTCACTTATGGTGACCCTTTCCAGGGTTTTCCAGGTAGAGAATACTCAGAAGGGGTTTACCTTTTCCTCTTCTGGGGCGCCCTGGGACTGTGCAGCTTGCCCAAGGCCACCCAGGCTGGCTCTTCTGGGATGCACAGTGCGGGAATCGAACTCCCAACTTTTGGTTCTGCAGCCAGATACCTAAACCATTGAACTATCCAGCCAGCTACAACCTATCCTTACTGTTTCTCATATTGTTTGCAATTAGGAGCTAATTAAGAGATGAGCTGGCCCAGTGTTGGTGGGACACATGTCCCACACTAGGAAGGTGCACCAAGTAGTTAGAAGAATAAGAGGTGTGTGTGTGAGCTGTGCAGCCTTTTTTACACCTCGCCAGCTGTCCTCAGTGGGGGTGCAGGACACTAACCTATCACAAATATTGACAAATGGGAACAGGAAGAACCCCTTACTCTGAAGTAACAACAGGTCTTGGGCTTGAGTTTTATCTCAGTTCTTCATTGCCTGAACATCTCTGTGGCCTCTAAACTGGAACAGTGGGGGAAGCATATCTTTTGATTTTAGAACGAAAGATCCCAGCCTAATTTTGACACCATCACCCCTGGCTGTTTCATGGACACCGGGGCATCAATGTCTGCACATATAAACACTGAGACACCCTGGTGGGCATGATCACACAGAGTGCCTACAGAGTGTTGAATGGTTGATGGTAACCAATAATTGAACTTTTGCTCTCCAGCAACTGGTGCTGAGAAACATACTAACTCTGAATTAATTGGAGAGAACCAATAACTTTCGTGAGTCATGTTACTCTTCACAAACTAATCCAATCCCCCCTTTTACTGGATGAAGTTAGTGATCATTGCTTAGGTGAGCCACTAACCAAAAGGGAAGGCAAACGAGGGCACAGATTTATGTAAAAATGCATATTCTAATTTCTGGATTATGATAACGATGATGATGTGCTGTCAAGTTAATTCTGACTTATGGCAACCCTTTTCAAGGTTTTCCAGGCAGAGAATGCACAGAAGTGGTTTCTCCTTCCCTTCCTCTAGGGGGGCCCCTGGGACGGTGCAGCTGGCCCAAGGCCACCCAGGCTGGCTTTGCTCCCAGGAGGTACAGTGGGGAATCGGGCTCCAAACCTGCCAGACACCTAAACTACTGAGCAGCCAAATTAGAAATGATTTTCCTAAGTTAAACAGAAGGTCAGAACTGTTGGCTAGCTCAGTGGTTTAGGTCTCTGGCTGCAGAGCCAGAGGTTGGGAGTTCAATTCTGCACTGGGACTCCTTGACGGGATCCATTAGGTTCCCTTCGAGCTCTGCCGTTCTAAAATGATGATAATCCATTCCTCTGGATTAGGGATAAACATTTGGCCAGGTGCCCTGTGGAGCCTGCGGTTCAGGTGTGGCTACCTGTGGACAGAGAACTTCGAGATCCCTTCATATTCTGCCTTATGGCTATTTATTTATTTATTTGTCTTTTAAAAATGCTTGGGATGGAGGGCAGCTTCAAAATGGTTGTCTTCTGACCGCTGTTCAAATGGAGGACTATCCGCCCTAAAGAGGGACATAGGGCCACCCTGCCCTCACTGCCTCCCAAGGGAGCAAACTCCTGCGTTTGAGCAACCCGTTTCAGAATCCCTACAATTATTTGGCAAAGGGCCTTCAATGAGGTGTAACAGTGAAGCGCCAGATCTTTGCATCACGCTGGTGGACCCAGGAAGGTGAAGACACTTTTCATGCCCCGGTTTGTACCCCTGGAACATTCAAGGGCATGCTCTTCTCTCTCTCTCTCTCTCACACACACATGCACCCCTTGCTTTCTGCTTCCGCTGCTTGCAGGATTAGGTCGCTTTCATGACAGGCAGCAGTGGGTGTGCGAGCACCCGGGTGATGCGAAACCCAGCACCCGCTTTCAGTCCTGACTGTTGTTTGGTGTAAATAATTTTAGGGGTTCCGTCTTGCCCGAAAAGAGGATTTTAATGGGAGAGATATTTCGGCACTGCTTGTTGTCTTCCAAGAAGCATGACATGAAGAAGGGGGACAGGAAACAGAGATGCATCCTACGATCCGGCTGGGCATCTCTCAATTTTGCCGTGTTTGGTTAGAGAGTAGCCTTAGGGAGGAAGGAAGAGGCATCCTTAAGGGTGCGAAACTATCATCTGTGATGAATGGCTTATTTTCTCCATTTTTAGTTTCCTCTCTTTACTGGACGTGAAACTAGCAAGTTTGTTTTCTACCGTAGGGGTTACGTCCTTAGACTGCAGGTTCCACTCATTTTTCAAAGCTTGGAAATGGTTGCTTTGTTTGACTACAGTTCCCAGAATCCTCCCGCTAGCCACGCAGAATTCTCCTGCACAGCCGGGTGCAGGAAAGTTCAACTACCAGGAACTCCATAACGTTCAGCTTAACATGAATCTCAGCTTAGTCCAGCTCTACATCACAGGTTCCATTGTGCGACGAGACAATGGATATAGAAGCACCACTTTACATTGAAGAAGTTAAATTTTTGGGACTACAATTCCCAGAAGTCTGCCAGATCCAAAGAAAACCTACTAGTTGTTGCATGTGCATTCTTCGGTGGTTCCAGCTTCCACCCGAAGCAGATCCCAAAACTTAGAGAAGGAGTGAGCAAAAAAAGTTGTCGAGATGCTGTCGGACTACACAGCTCCCAGCATTCCTCATCATCATCATGGGTTGAGGTGGCCAGAGCTGATGGGAGCTGCACCACGGCAATGTCAGGAGGGCCAGATTTTGCCCCACAGCTTGGAATGCTGCATTTTAAAGGATTCGTATAGTTGAAATCCAGTAGTAAGTCACAACTAGAGTAGATCAGTTGAATCAATGGAAGTTACATAACTATTCACTCACCAGATCCACACTGACTGAATGGGCCTACTCTAGTTTTAACTGATTGCTGGATTCCAGCTCTTATTTTATCCATAATTTCCAGGCAGGGGACAAAATACTGTTCCAGGACCTTGACATTCGAAATCTCCAGAGAGCACCCCGTGGTGGGAGGTGAGTGTGGGTCATTGCACACTGTTGTGCTTTTGTCTGAGCAGAAAACAAAACCTAAGGCCTGCGGAGAGGCAGTTCCTGTTCCTCCAAGATTTAGTGTGTTTGTTATCTTCTTTTTTTCTCCTGAATTTGTAACTTTTCTGTATGGGATGTGTAGAAAAGAAAGGAAGGAAGGAAATGTTTGAGACCGACCAGTTCCCAAGGAAATACTTCCAGAGATCCCAGAAAATGAAGCGTTTGGAATATAGGCTTTCTTAGACCGCAGTGCCCATCAGCCACAGGCCAGCAAGGACTAGGGAATTGATGATGGGAATTGTAATCCAAAACAGCCGTAGGAGACAGTTAGACCATGAGCTGCTGTTTCCTTTCCCTTCCTGAGTGGCAAAAAATTATTTCATTTTTTTAATGTTCCAGAATCAAAGAAGGGAGAGAGCTTTGGTGGTGTGTAAGCATTGTTTTTTTTAAAATTAGGATGGAAGGTATGTGCCCCAGAATGATGCACTGCCATTTAATTTCCTAATGATTTCTTAAACAAAAGTGGATTTCCTAGAGACTATTTCATGCCGAACCCCAGAAATCTACGTTAGATCCATGCCCACCGCTACTTGGTGGGGCTTCCCTGGGGGCTGACCCCGAGACCACAGTGGGTCCAGAACGCAGTTGCCAGACGGGTGGCTGAGGTGAGCAGGTTTGATCACTCTTAATTCTGGCTTGTGTCCACTAGCTACCTGCTGGGTCAGGTTCAAGGTTTTGATGCTTACTTATAAAGCCCTCCATGATTTGGGATCCATGGTACTTGTCAGAGCATCTTTCCACCAGATCCTCCCAGGCTATGCTCCAAAGGAGGCCAGGAAATCCTCTACAAGAGGTTGGGCCTATTTATTTATTTATTTTGCTGTGGCACCAACTCTCTGGAATCATCTCCCACCTGGCTTTCTCCTTCCCAAGGTTTAGAAGGCATCTCAAAACCTTGCTTTTGAGAGAGAGGCCTTCCATAGCGATCTTGCCGGCTCACGCCCTGTGTCCCACCTGTTGCTGAAATAATACATTTCATCTTGTTATTTGTGGTGTGTTTTTTTTAATCGTTTATTTATAATCTCATTGTTCTTGTGGCGTTTTATTTCACCATGCTGCAAACTGCCCAGACCCGTGCGTTGCATTGATGGGTCGGTATGCAGAACAAATAAACAAACAAACAAAAATGAAGCCGTGCTTCCTCGTTCTAAATTGGAGGTTACTCAACTGGAAAAGGGGTTCTTTTGGGGGTCCAGTTCTATTAAACTGAGATTTCCAAGCCCCGTTCAGGGCCTTTGGCAGTCGGCCAACAGTGAAGAACCTATGGCTCGTCACGGCCTCAAGGGGAGACCGCGCAACACCACAGCAGAGAAGAAAGTCACAGATCTGAACAAAATAACACGTGCTAATGGATACACGCAGATGCAGAATTAGAAAAGATGTGTGCACTTTGAAGAAAATGACACCACGTCCCATGTGAGTCAGGGAAGGCCATGACAGGGTGATGATCTCTGAGCCAGCTGTCCAGGTGTGCCTGCCTGTGGGTGCATGAGCTCAAGGTCCTAGATCTTTGCTCCTTCAGGTTCTTCATAATTAAATCCGAGCTGGACTAGGCAGCTCTTCAAATGGAGGTCATCCTCTAAGTCAGTGGTTTTCCCCCAATGTTCTTGGATTGTAACTCCCAGAAATCCTGGCCAGCACAGCGAGCGGTGAAGTCTTCTGGGAGTGTTAGTCCAAGAACATCTGGAGACCCAACGTTGGGAACCACTGTTCTAAATGATCTTCAGGGAGTTCTGTGAATGGAGGACTCTCCTTCATAGAGAGGGTGTGTAGATGCCCTGAGGCACCATGGGAAACACTCACAGCCTGCCCTGCCCTCAGGGCTTTACTACCAGCTGTGATGTCCTGAGGTCTAATAGCATGACCAAAAACCCTTGTCTGTTTACTGAGTCAACCAAGGAAGGCAACCAGCCGCATCCGTTGGGCTGACACTCTAAAAATGGCCCATTGAAACCATCACCCAGGAGTTCTGAGATGCCTTCCCCTGGGGGGGGGGTGTGTGTGTTTGTGTGTGTGTGTGTGTGTGTGTGTGTGTGTGTGTGTGTGTGTGTGTGTGCGTGTGTAAACTCTGTGACTGAAATCCCATCAAGTCAAGCCAACAGCCGAGAAGCTAGTTGTAAATAGTTTATGATTCAGCTGCTTCCAAAGTCAATTACAGGAACCAGGTGTTGTTGCTGGCAGAAGGCACTTTGGGGGAGAAAAATAAAAATTAGAAGCCCTGCACAGACATAGCCCTGGAGGGTTGTTTTGCATCTACCCTGACCACATCTATTTGCCCGGGACGGTCCCTCGTCAAGGAGGTGGTCAAACAAGATGTGACACACAGCACGACGTTTGGGTAGGCTTATACCATTGCGATTTATGGGCTACTCGTGTCTTGACTCCTCAAGATGGATCAGGACTGTTACGGGGCAATGGGACAGGACACTCTACACTTTCTCCTACCCCAGTCCTAACTGGTTTTGCACCTCTCCCCCGCTGCCTCCAGTTATTTACAAGCCTCCACTGATACCCATGGGAGCTTTCCTCAAATCATGAATCGGCTGGACACCCCCTCCCTGGGCAGAGTCCCCACCATGGTGAGAAAAAAGGGTTTTACTGTCGCATTCCTCATCTTAGGCTCCTTATTTGCCCGCTCCCCATTTCTCACCCTGCCTTCTCATTCTTAGCAGAAGCAACAACAATCTACACAAAGGCAAATCCAGCTTGACTGTCCTTGTCTTTTATTTTGTCTCTGTTTCTTTCTGGGTTTGGTGCCGCCTTTAAAAAGTGATTTCAACACAAACAGTTGCTGGATATAAACCAATGTACATGTACAAACAGAGGAAAAGAGTCCATGTGATGGTAAAAGTGTGATTTCAAAAATTGCTACTGTAAAAGTCTGTTCTGATCTGGTACTAACTGCTTTCATAGTAATGGAAACAGAATTAGAAACAGAACTTGGGAAAGTTACTTTAATGGACTTCATGATCCATAGGGCTCAGCAGTTCTACAGTTAAGGTTAGAAGCCCAGAATCGCTCAAGATAACTAGAGGATGCTAGGCGTGGACTTTCTGGGGGCCCTTAATTCACAGAGGTGTCATCGGTTGGACAGATCTGAAGGCCCCTTAACAAGGAGTCCAAAACAGTAGGTGCTTGGTTCGGGAAGACTGCGGTGGGGAAAGGTGGCTTAGGATCTGTGAAACTCACAGCACGTGAAACTCACTTCTTAATTTTATGGTGTTCTGCCATGCCATAACCAGAAAGAGTGAGGAAACCTACTTATGGCCTCTGGAGGTCCATGTGTTCGTCTGTGCATGAGCAGCCTCCTAAACCTTCCATTCAATTGGGATCAGAAGGACGCTAATGTCACGGTAAAGCTGTCCATGGCTGAGGAGCAGCAGGAGGAGGATGCTCTGAGTCCCCAAACATCATCCTACCAAACAACTACGAATGGCTCCATACCATCTTATCATATTCATTCTTCTCAAAAGTAACTTTCCAAGTTCCACTCGAGAGCCTGGGAATCATGCGGAAGATCCTTTAAATCCAATGGTCCTCAATTTTTTGTATCTTATGTCCCCCCCCCCCCACCATCACCCTATCGGAGAGGCTTGACGGACACCCCCGTGTATGTATGGAGAACCCCTTTGATGGTTGCCTTTCAAGAATCCCAGAAGCCTCTTCTGCGCTGAAAAGGCGACCTCGTGCAGGGTGGGGGAATCTGCATATTTTCCCCCACCCTACCCTTCCGTTGGTAGAGGGGAACACTGGGGGAAACCTCTTTCAGTAATTGCCAGCTGTTAATTTGCACTTCTACCCACTCAGGAAGTTATGAAGCTCTTGGGCAAAGAAGGTGGCTTTTTTTCAAACCTTCTCTCCAGCTGGCAGATGCTGCTGACTCGGTCTTTGCCAGGAGCGTCTATGGCTAGCCATGAGTATCTACTGTTCCACGATCAATGGACAACCTTCTCTTTCTTAGGGAGACGGCATGGAATGGCCCAGGATAGCTGGTGAACACTTTCCACCCTAAGAGCAAGCAACTGGGATAGATCTGTGAATTATCTGTAAAGAACCTCAGACTTTTCAGGAAGCAATACCCACATTAGGCTTTAGAAAGGTTACTTCTTTGGGGTCATGTAACGCCAAGAACCTTCCGGGCAGCTGGACTCCTTGGGAAGGGGAGAAATCCCCTACAGCGCACTTGCCAAGGCAACCGATTGAGCGCGCAGTGCAGGGGACGAAAAACATAGGGGACAAAAAACCTAGGGAGCAAATGGAAGAGAATGGAGAGTCCTGCTGCACAGGCAAATTAAACACAGATTTATTTTTTTTAAAAAAAAGATCAATAGAGGACTTTTCAAAGATTATTCTAGAAGTAAGCCAGCTCATTGTGTTTTGCTTGCAAAAGCTCTTCCACCACCAGCGCATGGCCAGGGCGTTGTGATTTGAATAGTAGCTTTTCCAAGCTGTGGGTGTGCTACACATTGGTCAGCCCTCTGACACGTTCCTGGGCTCCCTTCCCGCTCGGCTCGGCAACGGCAAGGTAAAAAAAGGCTGCCAGAGCGCAGCCCATAATGGGAGCTGTGCCTGCGTATCGGATCCCGCTGCCGCCACTCTCTGAATATCTGCCACCCGATGTGGTTGCCACACTCTGCCTACTAATAGAGCCGGCCTGTGGACATCTTGTACAGGCCACAGATAGAAATAAACTTTAGAAAAACTCTGCCAGTTGAAAGTAAAAGGCCACCCAAACCAGCAGTTCATTTTTATGCAGTGACCAGGCCATTGTCTATGGACAACCAGGACAGGCGTGTAACACCCTGCTGTCATTTGGTTTCCCCAGCACACTGTGTCTGATACTGGAGATGACACAGGATTTGTAGCTACGGATTCATTGAACTCCCTCTTTTAAGGCAGTCCACTTTGCCAGCCATCACTACCACTTCTGGCATTACCAATTTCACTATTTGACGAGGCGTTGTGTCAACCCATCCTTCTTTTTTCTCTGTCTTGGTTTGCCCCCTCCCCTGGGCTTCCCTGTAGAGCTCTATTGCTCCACCGCAATGCCTGCACTCATGCATGGAAAACAAGAACAGAACTATTTGCATGTCTTTGCTTTGTGGGATTTAAACTGCACACCTTTTATGCCTTCGGATCTGCATGTGTGCCCTAATAACGATAGTAGAGTCAATTTAAAATCAGGAATGACACACAACTGCTCTCTTTCAAGACAACTCAAGGCTGTTGCACATTGAGTCAGCCCTGAAGAAGGACGACAGTGCAAGGAAACAGTTTTAGACTGGCAGCAAAATAGGGGCCAATCTTGTAGCAGTCCCCTCTGCCAACAGGCCCCCAAGTTTTTATACTCTGTGAACAAAATCCGAAAATAGAGTTGTGTAAAACTTTTATTAGACCATTAAAAGTTTCTTCAAAAGCCTGATGAAATTCTAAGAGGGCTGAAAAGCTTGCCTTTTTAGGTTCTCTTCATGTTCTCAGACCTCATCTACAAAAAGTATCTCCTGCCAGCTATTAGTGACATGGGTCTTTCTTGTCTTTGTTCAAGCGGTGAAGTTTTATACTGTCCTGAGTTTCTCTTCTGGCAAGAGAAGCTACAGGAGTTGGATTTCTGCCTGCCAGAAATGTATTAGAAGAGGCAGCTGAAGAGGGGCATTTGGGTGATACAACAGTAGAACAGCTGTGGATAAACAGACATTGGTGCAAAGCTAGGCATGTGAAGAGGATGCCTGGGTTCAAACCCTGGGTCAGGATGAGAAGCAACATCTGAAAGCGACTCCAAGATCCAAAGCCACCAGTGGGCAGTTGGGGATATGTAAAATTAGGAGTCGGTGCAAAGATATCGTTCCAAGCAGACCCTGGAAAAAAGTTGTTTTAGCTTGTTTTTCAAACATTTGTTGTAAGCTAATTTTGGTCCAAAAAGACAAGCAAGTGGGTTCTAGCTCGAATCAAGCCTGAACACTCTCTCGGGAGGCAAAAATGACAAAAATGGAGGTTGTCCTCCTTTGGGCACATCACAAAAGACAAGATTCACCGGAAAGAACAATAGTGCTAGGAAAAGTCAAAGGCAGCAGAAAAAGGTCAGTAATGCTGGGAAAGACTGAGGAAGCAGGAAAAGAGGAAGACCAAGTATGAGATGGATTGACTCCCTAAAGGAAGCCACAAGCTTGGGTTTGCAAACGCTGAGCAGGGCTGTTGAGGACGGGACCTTTTGGAGGCTGCTCATTCATAGGGTCATCCTAATTTGGAGGCAACCTGACAGCAAACAGCAACAACAAACGGTGGCTCCTCCATGGGTATCAATCAATAAAATACATTTATTTTGGATTGCATTCCCAGAATCCTCCGCTCAGCTCCCAGAATCCTCCAGCCAACATGGCCACGGCCCATGCTGACTGCGGAACCCTGAGAGTTGTCCTCCAAACCCGTTTTCAAAGGATTAGCCTTGTTACCCTGTTGCAGCAGAGACAAAAAAGCACCCTTGCAGCCCTGTGGTTGCCGTGTGTCGCCACGTTGCCTCCGGCTTAGGGTGAGCCTATGAATGAGTGATCTCTAAAATCTCTTGCCCTCAGTAGTCCTGTTCCGTTCTGACAAGCTTCAGCCTGTGGCTTCCTTCAGGGAGCCAGTCCATCTCATATTTCGTCTTCCTCTTGTCCTGCTGCCTTCCACCTTTCCCAGCATGATTGTCTCTTCCGGACAATCTTTCCTTCTCAGGATGTGCCCAAAGTAGGACAGCTTCCGTTTCATCATTTTTGCCTCCAGAGAAAGTTCAGGCTCAATTTGATCTAGGACCCACTTGTTCATCTTTCTAGCAATCCAGGGTATCTGGAAAGCTCTCCTCCAGCACCACATTTCAAACGGATCTGTTTTTTCCCCCGTCAGCAGTAATTGAGATGAATACCACGTTCTCTTCCCATCCTGATGTTGTATCATCATAGCATCAGGGAACACAAGAAAATAAAACATATCAAGAGGCCAGAACCTGATATTAAGGTCTTTGATGTGCTGAAGACCAGTTGTGGGTTGTGCATCATGTCACAGACATGTTGTGTCGGCATGTGAAGAGGATGTTAAGGAGAGAGAATAAGCACAGCCGTGTGCTGGAGATTTGTGGGTAGTGTATTCAGATTCGGCAGAAAACTGCGAGATTTCGTTGCCATGCAGTGAAAGCAAGACTCTGAGAGCCGAGTGGGGGAAAAACAGCCAAGACTGAAAATACAACGGAGACCTGAGAAGGAGGGTATCAGGGTCTAGCCAGCAGAGCTGTGTGTGAAGCACGTTGTCACAACCTGGAACACAAAACACCCGCCAGAGTAGGAGAGTTTTGCACAACAGGAAACCAAACACCCGAAAAACCCTCATGTTGAGGTAGTTCATTATGCCGGTTTGAAAGTGCCCCTCTGAACCACAGTTCACTGTGAGACATAAATCAGCAGGAGGCATACATACATCATATATTTTCCAAACAAGCAAATATACACCAATCAAAAAACCAAACACCCCCAAAACTTTGCAAAACTAAAATGTAAAACCCCCACACACCCCATCTGCCTTTCACCAGTGATAAATACCAACATACAAGGCACTATTGGGTAGTAAGAGTGAGGACTGTGGTGGGAAGTGTTTTGCAATGGCACAGACTGGCCACAGCGAGGCAGCAGAGACACTGAACAGAGAACCAGGGAAGAGAAGATAGCATGGTTATCAATGATCTCTCCACTGGGTGGCAGCAGCGATTATGAACAACATAAGATACCGTATTTTTCCGTGTATAAGACGACCCAATGTATAAGACAACCCCCACTTTTCCAACCCCAAATAAGAAAATTTGATTGCTGCTTCCCCCCTCCACTTCCTAAGCCCCGCAAAAGCAGGATCAAAGGGCTGCAGAAGTGGAGGGGGAAAGCAGCGATGAAAGGGTTGCAGGATCGCACTTCCTAAGCCTTGCAGGGCTTAGGAAGTGCAGGGGTAAAGCAGCCATGAAAGGGCTGCAGGATCAAAGGGCTGCGATCCTGCAGCGCTTTGATCCCTTTCCCCCTCACTTCCATGTATAAGACAACCCTCAATTTTTAGTCTAAAGATTTTCGATAAAGGTATCGTCTTATACACGGAAAAATACAGTATTTGCATTAAAATTGGGGCTCTACTGCCTCCTTTTAAACGAAGTAATCCCAAATCCTTTTTTTCTCATTGGCAGGTTTCCCAAGCCCATTGATCATTTGGGTCGCCCTGCTCTATGCCTATTCTACCTTTGCAAGATCCCTTTGGAAATGGGATGATCAGGAGCGTAGATCGTATTCACACAAGGTCATCCCACAGCATGGTACAAAAGCTCTTGCCGTGTTTCATCATCGGTGTAAACAGCCCATATATTTTCAGTTTTATTTGCCACCCCTTTCCAGCAAAACCCTAGTGTGGAAATCAACATTCCAGCATCATTCTGTCATCGAGGTGTTCACCCCAAGACCAGTCGCTAGCCACTGAAACCCCATCCATTTTTATGTGAAATTAGTTTTCCCCCGCCCCAGTGGGTAAGATTTCTTTACACCTATACTAAACTCTATTTCACCCTGTGAAGTCTCCCTCTTATTTGGTTTTGACGAGCAAATCTCTCGTCTTATTCCATAATGGCTATATTTACTTTGACGTTCTTGGTTAGAGACGGCCAAAATCTCTACGCCGTGCCTACCACGTCACCCTCCACCGTGTGCCTTTAAGATTTATGTGTACACCTAACGGCATCAAGCATGATCGCACTAAACATTTCAGAGGCAAACGTAGAAAGATCAGGTTTATATCTCTCGTTCTTTCACGGGAAAACCCGTGTGCCGCTTTGGGCTCACTATGCAGCTGGTCCCAGTCGTAAGCGTGTCATCAAAGTGTATAACCTCTTTCGCTGCAGCACGTGTGAATTATCCGACACGACGTCCTCTTTAGTTGCGGGGAATAGCACAGGCCAGCTGAGGCTGTGGTCTTAAAGTGAAGGTCGTCTCCGGAACGTTCAAGTCCAAATCCGCTTCTGTAACGCCTGGTGAGGGCTGGAAAGTGAATTTCTGCAACAAGCCCGTGAAGAGTAAAAAAAGCTCTGCTTTCGCCAGGCTCTCCCCCATGCAGTTCCGGCGCCCTGCAAGAGCAATGAGCAAGGGGATTAACTCTGTTTAGTTCTGAGCCTTCAACGTACTCTGCCTCATGGTAGGAGGTGGGTTTACCTCTCAAGGACAAAACACGGCAAGCTAATTCACAGGCTACAGGAGGTGTGAGAAAGCTGCTGCTGTGACAGTCACAAGTGTTCAGCCCTCAAGGGTTTCTAATCACAGGCTATCTGTAATGTATATTTTGGAACTCAATACACAGTTGAACTTAGGTCTGGGGGTTGCTAATGTGGTATTGAGGCTAAGAGATGAATAAAGAAATTTCAGTGATGAATCCTCTCCTGGCAACCCTTCCAATCACCCGAGTGGCCTTATCACAAAGTTGGGGAAAGTTTGGCCTTGCAGATGTCTTCAGCTTTAACTCCTGGAAGGCCTAGCTGACACGGTGAATGGCAAAGGATTCTGGGAACAGAGTTTCTCCACCACTGCCTTAGGCAAAGCTCAGTCACAGCCTCATCCCCATCTGGAGCATAGGTTTCAAGATCCTGCCCCACCTTATGAGATCGTTGGAAGAAGTTATAAATATCTTTATTAAAATACGTGAGAGCCAATGTGGTGTAGTGGATAGAGTATCAGACTAGGACTCAGGAGATCTGGGCTCGAATCCCCATTCATCCAAGGAAACGTACCGGGGAAATAGAACTTGTAAAACCGTTCCTTGAACAAGTTCTCTTGCACAAAAACGGTTAGGGTTGTCATCAATCAAAAGCAACTTGATAGCAGAACAACATTAAAAGTTAAAATATTTAGCACCCTCTGGCCCCCATGGCTGTCAAAAGTAAGGTACAGTGAAACAGACATAAACACGTACTTTAAAATACAGTTTCAATATGTATGACGTGTTGCTCTGCATAGGACTAGACAGCAATAATCATCCACTCCCTCCCACCCACCCCTCATCGGCAAAAGACTGCAGTTCCACACCCAGAAGCGAGAAATTCCCGACATTAAGCTTGCATCTGTCCCGGCAGAAACAGCAACAATTTCGCAGAATATTCTTATCATCCCAACCTGCTGGGATTCTGGCCTTGATCCTTTTCCAAATGACCCCTCTCTTGAAAAGAAGCAAGCCAAGACAGGTACCTAGGGAGTAAGGCACAAAAGCTTCCTTCTTGACAAACTTCCCATCTGCGTCAAGAAAATGGTTAGGGTTGAACTCGTGGGGCGTCTCCCAGTGACTTGGATCAAGGAGCACCGAAGTGAGGGAAGGAATCACCATCGTTCCCTGGTGGTGGTGGTGGAGGGAAACAGATGGGGTTTAGAAATAGATCACATATTAAGGAAGGATAAAAGCATCAAAACTGAAATCTTTCTGTCTCTTTTGCAGGCACTTCTCCTTTCTGTATTAATAGCAGTCTGCCACACAACATTATACAAGCCCAGCTTTTCCCTCCATGCTAGGGAAAACCTTTCTTGCCACTGCTAAGAGCGAAAGAAAATGCTACGTTCCATTTGCACCCACACTTCCAAGTGGGAAGGAGTTCCGAGGACCCACTTCTTCCCCAGGATTCCGTTTTTCAAGAGTGCACCGCTTGGTTTGTGGCATTTCTGTGATCAAAGGGTCAATCTTTATCACATCCTTTGCAGAGGTATTCTCCCAAGTGGTGAAAGATGTCATTTTGTCATAGCCCCTGATTTTCCTCACCTTCGTACCTTGCATTTAATGTGCTTTGTTTTGGGATTCATCGCTGGAAGGGAAAACACAGGCTTAAATTGTAAATCTGATTGCTGAGGCATGAAGCTGTGAGGAAATGCTCTTGTGGAAAGCAAAATGTCTAGTTTGCCCCTTAGATCTATTCACACATATATGCAGACTAATCATAAGACAGGGATTACTGACATGAAGACTCTAGCAGATTCCTGTCCCCAGCAAACGTCACAGGGAACCAACAAAGTCTACAGACAGCAAAAACATTCTTCTCAGTCCTTTAAGTCCTCAGTCGCAGGTTAGTATGACAGCCAAAAAAAATACAGTATGACTGTGTGTGCTATATCATTAGAAATGGAACTGGCTTAAACAACAAGAGACGTCTGTTTATCTTGGCACAAACTTTCTTTAGCTCTGCAAGGTGCAGATTTGCTCACTTTGTCTTCTATTTGGTTCATCAGGTGATAAGCACAGGTTTCATTGCCAAGATTGCTTGGGCACAAAACTCTGAAGGACTTACATTCCTAGCAGGAAAATATGTGATCAGCCTCTTGACTCAAAAATGACAGGGTTGTTGCTTATATTGTCCCAGATCAAACCCGACATTAGAAAGTTGTTTTTAGAAATACAGTAGGACCCCCATATCCATGGTATCAGAGTATCTGTGGTTTCATTTATCAGCAGTCTGAAAATATAAAAAAATATTAAAAGAAAAAAAAACTAGAAATACATATTTTCAGGATGTATTTACCAGAACTGGCCACTAGAGGAAACCAGACACCATGCTATGTATTCTTACATGATCTCTTGCTCCCTCAAGTGGCCAATTCTGGTAATACATGGTGAAAATTCTTTTTTCTTGATTTTCTTCTTTTACCATGCTACGTATAGCATTCACTATTATCCACAGGAGGGCTTTGAACCAATCCACTGTGTATACAGGGGTCCTACTGTAATTTGCTCTAGCTCTAGAAGAACATCTCAACTGACGTCTAAATATCTGTTTATTTCAGGAAAATAAAAACTAAAGCAAGAATGTAGGTGTATATATATGTGGAGATGGATACCTTTGGGAGAAAGTAGCCTCTGAACTGCATGTCAACTGATGTGCAGCGAGGAACATGTGGCAGCAATGTGATAAACCTCTGCACCTCATGGATCACTGCATTGGTAAAGTGCATGTTCTTCCGGTCTTCATACGTGGGCCAGCTGCCGGGTTTCACAACTTGCCTGATTTCCTCTTGAACCTTCTCTAGAAGAAAGAACAGAGAGCTAGATGCATGGACCTCCTTTCCATCGGCCTGTTCTCTTCCATCCCCTGGATCTGAGCTGGCAAAAACAACAGGCTCTGAAGCCCCTTTAAAGAAGAACGAGTTTTATTTGGTGTATCTTCTCATGGACTGCAGGCCCAATGCATCAGAAGCGTGGGATGGGCAGCTATCTAAGAAAGTGTCGGCCAAATAAAATGTGTTAATGTTTACGATGCACAACGTTGGGAGAGGTTGTTTTTAACAGTTGCTTTTGTTAAACTAGAGCGGTGAGAAACTTTTGCCGATCTGTAGCAGATCATCCAGACAATGGCCCGACCATGTGTTCCCCCTTCTGCCCACTTTTGCTCTACAGGAGATAGAATACATCAAAGTGAACAGAGGCAACTTACTTTGAATCACTGGGTACTTCATCACCAGCAGAATCGCCCATTGCAAGGTCGTTGCTGTGGTCTCTGTTCCAGCCATGACAAGGTCCAGTATGGATGCGATCAAGTTGTCGTCATGAAAAAGGGTCTCTTTCTTGTTCATATCCTAAGGGGAGGATGTAGCCCGTGATAATAGCTAAGGGTTAAGAACACTCCTGAAGCTGAGGCTCCAATACTTTGGCCATCTCATGAGATGAGAAGACTCCCTGGAAAAGACCCTGATGTTGGGAAAGTGTGAGGGCAAGAGGAGAAGGGGACGACAGAGGACGAGATGGTTGGACAGTGTCATTGAAGCTACCAAGATGAATTTGACCAAACTCTGGGAGGCAGTGGAAGACAGGAGGGCCTGGCGTGCTCTGGTCCATGGGGTCATGAAGAGTTGGACATGACTTAACGACTAAACAACAAGAACAAGAACACTCCAGATTGCTCTGAGAATGTGTTTTGGTCAAATATCATCTAACATTCAGGTGTACCATTATGGTTAAATTCTGGCTTAATATTATGTTCAAAAGTGCCCTGATTTTGGATTAGACAAAGACATGGCTATCAACTACGTAATCAAACTGAAATGTTTATGTATCGGATGTTGGAGGAAATCAATGGCTCTTCCTTCCAACACTTTCCTCTTCTCTCCTTCTACCACCTTCCTTTTATATCGTCTTTCGACGGTAAGCCTATGAGTAGGGATCGTCTTACTGTTTTATCGCCATACCATGCTTTGAAAAGTTTAGGTGCCTTATACATAAGGCACTTGTCCCTTGAACTGCATGGTTCTGAACAGCATGGTTTGGGTTAGACATGTCTTTTTTTCAATAAATAAATATTTCAATAAATACATACATGAATATTCGATAAATACTGTGCCGCTATTTTTTCTCCAGGAAGTGGCCTTGAGAAAAGGTGGGTCACGGGCTGACCTAGGGCCCTGTCGTTAGCAGTGTGGTGGCCCACAGTCTGATGGTGGTGGCCCAGATGGCCCGCTCGCCTGTCATGGTGGCTCCATGTGGCAGCCGGGGAGGGTGCTGGGGCATGCCAGGAGGCTGACACAATTCGGGGAGGTGTGTGTGTTTTCATCAACTGTTTATGCTTGGTAGTTACATTTTTTTGGGGGGGGGGGAATAAGAGTTATACATGGATTTTGAACTACACAGGTATCTGGCACTCAGAACCCCAGCGTTGTTGAAGGGAGAAGTGTAAATAAAAACAATAACAATAGAAATAACCATTGCTATCTAGTTGCCATGGGTAACAAAATACCAGATGGGATATTTTTGTGGGCTGGCCCAGTGAGTTTTTTCTGATATTTTAAAACTCACAATCTGAGGTAATCCACACAATACCTCTTGCTGTTTCGCGATCAGGGCCTCTGTGTAGCTTCTGAGGCCATGGCCATTCATATCCTGTCTGCTTTTCTTGATGTTCTCCCGAATAACGACACGGACCTCTTCGACTTTTTTGAGTAATATTTTGTGAGCGTTGAGAAAAAAACCAAGGAACGGGTAAAAGTTGAACAGCTAGGAACAATAAAAAAGAGGAGGGGAAAAAACTTAGTGGCCTTGAAATGCAACACTCACAAAAGCTGCAGAAGAGGAAAATGAAAGAAGATGGAAATTTGCATAACGTTTGCATATAATAATTTATAGGTGCACATTTTGAAATATTGTTTTTTAGATCAAGTGCAATTTGAGCCCCTCCAGATGTTGTTGGTGTTAAACTCTCACAAGCACATCCAGTGGTGATGGATTAGACGAGACAAACTTTATCAACATTGGAATGGTTATATGTTCCCCAACTTTGAGTTAACCAGAAATAAAATACATCTCTGGAAATACATCTCTGAGGAGGTACATCTGTATGCCTACTCTGCCTTCAATGCAGGTGTTTGGTGTTGGCAACTTCAAAACCAACGTCAAGAATTTCTCGAGCACCTTCATCATCCAGTTGGGCAGGTCAACATGCCAGGCACATCTTCAAAATAGAGGAATGTCTTTTGGCTGTCCTTGAAAGAGAGGACTGTCCTGTCCAGGGTTCTGTAGAGGAGGACAAATGGTTCCCTTACATCAATGTAAGAAGTAATAGACATGCAAGCAAAACCGGCTTACGTGCAAGTACGGAGATCCGAGGAGACACATAACCTCATCTATGAGTCTCAGCAGAGTCAGGAAGGTTGGGTCCTTGTAGTCAAATCTTGCCCCAAACAGCAGCACAAATGTAATATTGGTCGGAGCAGCATTGAAAGTTCTCAGGTAGAAGGGCTCACCTTCAGAAATGAAGCAGAGATCAAGGTAAGGGAACCCTTATCCGATACATCAGCCAAATATTATTTCCTACAAAACCAGGCATCAGCAAGTGGAGGGTTCAGGATCAAAATTGAGCAGTGCCAATAATCCTGTTCGCTGCCAACTTCAAAGATGCATGGAAGGCCCAATAATTGTAGGAAACGAGATTTATTGGTAATTCATTTCTCAGCACAGCTTTCCTGTAAAACTAGTTACCGATAAAGGTCATCAATACACCGTTTGAACTGAAGCTGGATGGTTTGCCAGGAAAACTATGGTGCTTGGATGAGATTCTCTGTGACACCTTCTTCTCAAAAGGTGGTCCCATTTCTGGGTGGCCTTGGGCCCTTAGAAGAAGGCAAGGGTAAACTACTTCCGAACACTCACTTCCTGGAAAACCATAAGTCAGAATTGACTCAACAGCACATTATTAGCATTATTATCAGCCAAAATCAATTTAAAAAGAAGGTATTTCTTTGCCAATGTATTTAGATCATTTGAAAGACCCCATGGCCACTGCAGAGTCTGCAGAGAAGACTGGGCATGATTTATTGCCTTAGTGCTCATGTGTGTGCAGCTACTTATGTGTACTTTAGCACTCACAAATGCTCAGAGTTTTAAGTTTTTGGGGTCTGAGGAAGGGACTTTTAAGCTGGAGGGATCTCCTTAACCTTCAAGGCTTCCCAGCTTTCCTCACCTTGGAAAGATTTAATGTTCTCCACAAGGAAACTGAGTTCTCCCACAATCCAGTCCTCCATCAGCTTCCTCCCCACGCCAAGGCTGCGCATGCTGTACATGGTGAATCTCCGAGTCGTCCTCCAAAGCTCCCCAGTGGAAAAGAAAAGCCCTGTTTCCAACAGATACACATCTCAGCCTCACTCAGGTAAATGAAGAACAAACATTTATTGATATATCTCGATGACATCCACAGATCCCATGTCAATGTACAAAAAGCACAGGTGAGGAAGAGATGGGCATGTAATACTTATTTTTTTTATATATAGGTACCTGTCCGATGACATGGCAACAAAATGTTGTCATGTGGAAGGCTCCTACCCAATGTGCCAGCCAGCCACATCCTTTTCTAGCCCACTCCATTCCTCTTCACGCATCTCCAAAAGACCATCAGTCTTCTACACCCACTGAACACCCTTGGGCCCCACAGAAACAAAAATCAAACTTAGGGTTCTCCAAAGCCTGTGACGCCTCCTGCGAATGCCTAGGTTGTACCGTCTTGATGACACAAGAACCCGCATTCACCCCTGAGGATCACTAGTGGTGGTGTTAGAAAAAATTCTTAGGGCCAAGTGTAAAGAACTTGGTTTGAGCCAGTCTTGAAACACTGGAAACAGCGGAAGACGGTTTGTAGAGGTCCTTTGACATGGTTGGAAGAGTTAGAAGCAGGCGTTGAGCCAACTCTGCTTATTCCATTTACCATTTCCATGCTGAATCTCTTCAAATATCGGGATCGGGGGTCGGTCCACAAATTCGTCGGTGAAAGTCACAAGGGCCTCCTTCACGGCTTCATAGCCAGTCAGCACCACTACTTTCTGGAACCCAAAATGGAGGGTGAACACCGTCCCGTATTTCTTGGCGAGCTGCAAAGTAGATAGGAATCCATGTTTCTCAAAACACGACAACCGCCACACAAAACTAGACCTTGGGCAATGCTCCTTTTTCTCCTTGGACGCCAACTCCCATAATCCCCAGGGCATTGTTTGGGGGATTTCTGGGAATGCCCATCCTATACAGTGATATTTTTAAGTTCTGGGATGAGGCATAACAAATAACGCACATTCATTGGTTTTTGGCTAAGAGCTGTTTCCAGAAATGCCAGAAATCTGTAAACAAAATTTTGGCAACAGTGAACAGCCAAGGTAGTTGCCCTCTGAGAGGGCCAGCCACTAGAAGAAGGGTCTTCTCTGTGGTGACTCCCAGACTCTGGAGCTCTCTCCCATGGGAGGCCAGCCTGGCCCCATCTTTGCTGTCCTTCCACAGGCAGGCAAAGACCTTTCTCTTCAGGCAGGCTTTCCCTGAGTGAGTGGCTGCCTGAGTGGGATTTTTAAATGGATTGTTGTGCCTTACTGCTTTGTTTACTATCTTTTAGTGTGGTATTTGTTTGATCCTTTTTAGCACTTGTACACCTACTGTTTTCAGCTTTCAATATTGTCTTTTAATGATGTAAGCCACCTTGTGTCCTTCTTAAGGAGAAAGGTGGGAGAATGAATGAATGAATGAATGAATGAATGAATGAATAATGCCTGTGCCAGAGGCTGGTGTTCTTTGGATCCGTGACCTTGGCTTAGCCTCCCCCCCCCCCCCCTTCTCCCTATGACAGAAACTGTCCAGTAGCTTTCCCAGTTAAGAAACCCAATTTCAGCCTTTTGGGCAAAGGGCCGATCAAGTGTTAAGGGGAAAAATAATAATAATAGTAATACAGCTTGATGCAAACTCTGAAGGACTTTGCACGAAGGGAAACCCTGGGAGACTTACTGTTGACCAGCAGTCTCCTTACCTGGGAGGGATCTCCAAACAAAGGCAAGTCATATTTAATGGCTCATTAACCTAGCGGAAGGTCTCAGGGGAACTTCTTGAGCAGTAATATATGTTTTGCCATTCATCTCCCTCCCGCACCAAACCTGTTATTGAAGTAAATAAATAAAACACAGGATAGGTCTGCCCTCTGCTGTTCCTTTGTTGTTCTGGAGTGGTTTTAAAAAGCAGGATTTTTCTTTTTTTTTCTCTCTTTCTCTTTTGCAGGATTTTCATTGCACAATGTTTCTAAGCTGTTGCGATGAAGGGGAGCAGGGGGGAAATCCAGGTAGATGAATAACTAAATCCTGCCTCTTGCTCTCTGCTCCCAGTTCCCAAGGTTCTGTAAGGGTAGCAGCCCTGAACAGGTAAGCGGGTGCCCCCCCCCACGCTGTTTTATGATTCTCAAGTAGAAGAGGGTCACACAGGTTAGAAACTCCTTAGGGTCTGGCTAAGTGGGGAAATAGCTCGCATTTTGGATTGCTTGTGGTCCGGTCTGGCGGGTGCAGTTTCCTGGTGACCACAAGACATCCATGAGATCGTGAACCAACCTGACCCTGATCCGTGCCCAAGGTGGATTTTTTTTTATTTTTTATTTTGGTCCAGCAGGAGAGCTACTGTGTTTTGGTGCTGGGCTGGAATGATTCCTCCATGGACAGAAAGGTGGCTTTAAGGGAAATCGCTCCGACAACGTGATTCTTTCAGATGCAATTAGCACCATCCTTTCTCGTTCTGTGATCTCACCCTGGGACCCCTCTCTTGGCATTCTTTCCTTCCCACACAGCTAGAGAGAGTCTTTCTCTTCCGTCATTCATCCACCTACACACCCAAGTAACATGACTCCCCCCTACACACAACCACAGAAAAACTCTTTCTCTGCCCCAAAGCTAAGAGCTCTTTCATTGTCCGGACTCAACCGGCAACCTTATACATCTTCTTACCTACCCAGGTGCCTTTTCTCTTCCCGAGACCAGCAGCCAGTCAGGTGATCTTATTTTTTCCCCCGAATCCTTCTCTTTTTCTCTGCTCGTTTCTTACTTTGGCTGCGATCAGACAGCGATATAGGATCGCGCTGGATCACGCTGGAAAGAGTCACTTCCCTGAACACCATCACCCTTAGAGCAACCCTTTCGGGCACACGCAACCCGGGTCCCAAACACTTCAGGCCCCCTTCAAAAAACGAAGTAGTCCTGCCGCTGGACCAAAAAGGTACGGATTGGGCACAGAGCAGGGGTGGGTTAGCTCACGATCTTCTGTGCGTCGTTTGGTTGGTGGAAAAACAGACCCTGCTGTAAGTGGTCCAAAATGTAAGCTACATCTGATCACACCCTTACTCTCATCTTCCAGTATACCAAGCAACCAGATTCCCTCTCTCTGTCTTTATTTCTGTCACACACAAGCCAGTATTCTCCAGAGCTCCAGATGCACAAAAACCCACCCCAGTATATAATAATTTAGAATCATGCCATGAGCACAAGCACTGATTTTATGTTAGCAATGTTTTCCTACCTACTACTTCCATAACCATAAGACTTTGCCCAGGTGGTATGATCTTACATTACAACACTCACTGGACTCCGTGTTTCTTGGAGGTTCAATAGGATGCCGACCATATACTTCCTAACTTTTTAAAGAAATGCGGTGGATGAGTGGATAGAATAGTGTTTTATTTTTCTCAACTGCACATTTTGTGATCAACGCTACGTTGTTCGGCTTCTCCCCTCCCTCTGAGACAGGTTGGGGAGTAACAGGTCCAACATATATAGCTGCATAGCTAGATTTAACTGTTTTCTTAACAAACATTGTTAGCCTTGATTTTTTTTATGGTGAAGGAAGGTCTTCCGAGCTTCCCATTGCAACAGCAAGCCTGTCAGTTAAACAAGGAATTTTCATGACCAGCAGTCTGTTGACATAACACCCATTGTAACAGCTGGAATTGGGCCTTAATCCAGTGTTCATCTACACCAGAGTAGATTCTCTGAATTAATGTCACCTCTATGTTGACTTATTGAGCTCCTGTTGATTTAAGACAGGAACTGAGCAATTTGGATAGACTAGTGGCTAGCTTTCCAACTCCAGAATCTACCCATAGGCTGCCCCAGTCATGAAAATGAGCAAAAAGTACAAACACTCAAAACCCACATTTTATTTTTGTGGGTCTGGGGTCTTTTTAGGGAGGTTTGGGGCACAGATCCTGTTTCATAGCAAAACCACCACTTCTTAAGATTCCTAGGTGTAGAAAATGTCTTTTTAGGAAGTATTTTTTTCAATGGCAAAGCATCCAGAGATGCACAAAAATGTCTTTAGAGATTGCAGAAACAGTCACGGAGGGCACCACTTTGCCCACCCTTGATTTAATGTTTCTCTCTCTCTTTAAGACTAACTTATTGATCTGGGTGTCAATCGCCAACCAGTTTCTCCTTTCTGTTCATACTTCTCACTAAGGGGCCACCCTGCCAGCTCTATTATATATCACATTATTTGCAGGGTTGTTTAGCATGGTATTCCATCATTGGTTTTCTGCCACATACAATTTCCAGCTGATCCTTATGGATCCTTAACTGTAGCCAAAATCCTGTTGAGTGCATTATGCCTGCGTAACAGTGATGATGTCACCAGCAGGGGGGGGATTGCTATGAATGAAAGTGTTTCTGCTTCAGTTCTGAGGGGAATTGCCTGACTCATCTGCAATCAGTCTCATTATGGGTGTGTGAGGAGACCCCAGAACTAAAGTAGGAACTCTTTGATTACTGGTGGTTTCCCCTACTAGTAACATAATTAGTGGGGGTGGGGAGAGTACTAATAATTAAAGAGTCCCCACTTTGATCCAGGGGAATCACCTGATCCACCCACATAGAGACTGACTACAGGGAAGTCACTGGTGAGTCGGGAGCCCCCCCCCCCCAGGATCCAAGCTGGAATTTGTTCATTTCCAGCCATCTGTCAGTGAGATTGCCAGTAATTAAAGAGTTTCTGTCTCAACTCCAGGGGTTGCCCGATTTGCCTTTACTGAGACTGATTGCAAGTGAGTTGTGGGTGAGTCAGGTGAACTCCCCCATCAAACCAGGAACTGTTTAATTACTCGTAATCTCCCCCTGCTGGTGATGTTGTCACTCTTATACAGGCATAATTTACTCAACAGGATTTTTGGCCTCTATGCCGAGGAATTGAACTCAGCCACAGTGGTCTCGGTGTCCTTCCCCAGCTGAATGCCTCAAGCACTTTGTCTCCTTCCCTTCACCGAATATGTTAGAAACAAAAGGTTTCCACGTCATCTTGGAAAGTCTTGTGGTGCGGTGGTGAAACAGCAGTACTGCAGCCAAGACTCTGCTCATGACCTGAGTTCGATCTTGACGGGCTCAGGTAGCCGGCTCAAGGTTGATTCAGGCTTGCATCCTTCCGAGGTGAGTAAACTGAGTACCCAGCTCGGGGGAGGGGGGGCGGCAGCCATGTGTAGCCTGCATAATTGAATTGCACACTGCCCAGAGAGTGCTTTAAGTGCTATGGCGCAGTATATAAGCAGCACACTTTGCTTTCCTTTACTATAAGACCTTTATAAGATTATACCATAATCAATACAATTTTCTTTCAACAGAGTTCAGGCACCTTGGATGTGTTCATTGTTCTGATTATAGCTCTCAGAATTCCCTTTGGCCATACAGGGTGGGGGGATCTTGGAGTCTGTAGTCCTAAGAGCAGATTTCCAAACTTTGATCATCCAGATATACAATTTTCAAGCCATTCCCCATTTCCAGACCTGTTTTTTTTTCCCCCCCTTGGCGAAACACCATGAGGCTGATAGACCTTCCCCTGCAAACATTCAGCTACGTGCTCATCTGTGTCATTTATCTGTCGATCGTACTGATCAAAAAGTAACAAAGCAAAGTTTGCTCCTTCTATACCGTCCCACAGTGCTTAAAGCACTGGGTGGTTTACAATTTAATTATGCAGGCTACATAATTCTCCTTTGCCAGTCCTGTCTGACTGGGTCTAGCACCCTCATTGCTTATCCTCCTATTCTGTTTCTCAGTGTTAAAGCATTCCATATACATCTGTGCCTTTAAGCTTAAGATGGTGGACCTCATCTACCAACTGTGGTGTTTCCTAAATCGGTTTTCATAGCCTGAGCGAAGAAGTCCCGTTTAAAAGGTCCTGGACTATACACAGTCCAGTTTCCTGCAACTGACGTGTCTCTCATCATTCCCAAAGAAAACACGGAGATTTGTTCCATCCAAGTGACTGAAGCTGATGCGTTGCATTGAATAGTTTCACCGTGGATTCTTATTCTTATCTTATTCTATTTTATGTGTTATTTGCTGGGCGTTGTTTTTCTGCTGCTCTTCAGAAAATGGAAGGTGTGTGCATTGTATCACATGTACCGACACACGAACACACCCTGCACAGCTAACTTCCAAGGACATAGCTACGCCAGCCTGTTGTGGCATAAACAGCACGAAACCTGTAGCCCCTTTAATATGGACACCTTAGGGTTGGCATGAGCCGTCCTGGGTACAGCCAACTTCCTTCAGAGGCATGGAAGACAATATTTATGCCGCAGGATTTTACACATACACCCCCCCCCCACACCTCCACACACAGTTTTTTGGACTATGAGGTGTTCAAAAGAACAAAACAGGACATTGAAAATGATAGTTGAGTTTTTAACATTGATCGTAAACGTTCGATAAACTGGTTTGCACAAAACTTTAGCCAAGCCCCGATTTCCCTCAGGCCAATTAGGGTGAAAGGCATGGCATGCGATAGTAACCTTTTGAAGAAGGGAACATGTCTCAATGTGGCTCATTGGATATTAAATCTCTGTAGAATATGCCATATCTGCATATATATTTGCAACATTCCAGTCCTACCCGCTGTCCAAAGTTGAAAGGTGTGAAATTAATATGTAACGGCAGAATGCTTCTCTCAAAAATGGCTTCAGAGACCATGTCCCTTCTTGAGATGGCTGGGTGTTTGCCCAGAGGGACCTCATTTAAAGCTCCTGGTTGCAATCAGGACCATATTTTCTCTAGAGCCATTCTATTCAAGGCAAAACTCAATTTATTTATTTATTTTTAATTTTTTTTCCTTTTTAAAAAAAATATTTTTTTATTTTTTAAAAAATTTATTTTTAAAATTTCCAAAACAAAAAATACAAAAATACAAAATACTTACTAATACAATCTAAACCACCGTGCACCCCCATACCCACGGGACCCTTTGGAACTATACTTTTAATACGAACCTCCTTTCCAAAATTGTATTAATTGTTGTTTAGAGGCTTTCCCCTTTCCTTTCACTAATACAAATTCAACAAATCTACCCCAAATAGCATAAAAAATATTTGAAACTCAATTTAAAATGTAGGGGAATATGCATATAAAGAAAGAACGGTCCTGCCAAGTTCTAAGGAAAATGGGAACGTCATTCTACCCGTTTAGGTTAAAAAGAAATGTGCTCCAGAAATCAAAGGTTTATTTATTTTAAATACATTTTTGGTTTATTTAGGTTTATTTGTTTTATTTTAAAGCTTTATTATTTATGTCTTTGTTTATTTTAAATTAATAAAGCTGGGAAAAGTTAATCTTTGGGATTTAAAAGTCCCAGAATTCACATAGCCAGCGTTGATCTGTATCCCACTTGGGGATTCTGAGCATTGTTGTCCAAAAAGCTTATGTTTCTAAAAGCTTTGCATATAATATAACAACCACCACGATCATGATAATGATAATGTGGACAGATTTTATTTAATGTGGAAAATTGGAGGTCGTGCACTCTTACAAATATGATAGGTAGTAGAGGAAGGCAAAAGAAGCCTAAATAATTATACCCTGTTTCCCCAAAAATAAGACCTACCCTGAAAATAAGCCCTAGTATGATTTTTCAGGATGCTCCTAATATAAGCCCTACTCCAAAAATAAGCCCCAGTTAAGTGAAACCCCGCCCTCCACCCTTGTGCAGCAACCAGAAGATGACATGACTGTATTGGAATAAATGTAGATTGTTGTACATGAAAGAAATAAAACATCCCCTGAAAATAAGCCCTAAAGCGTTTTTTGGAGCAAAAATTAATATAAGACCCTGTCTTATTTTCGGGGAAACACGGTAGGAACAAAAGCAGAGAAAATTTACTTAAAACGGTGAAGATAGAAAAATCTTGAAAGCAACAGAAATGAAGGGATGAATATAAGAAACAACCACTTGAAGATAAGTTAAACAGCTGGAAAAACAAACCATTGCCTGGACAACAGTTGATAAGACAAAACAGAATCCATTGGTTGTTAAGACTGAATCCATTGATCGGTACCCAACTTAGGGATATTGAGAAATATTGATGGAAAGCATTTGACGAGGATGTGGCTAACATTGGGGACTATCAAGAAAGAAACCGAAGGCTTGATCTTTGTTGCACAAGAACAAGCACTCCACTTTGTGGGAACATCAGGTAGAGAAGGTGTCAGCAAACACTCAAGTTAAGGTCTTGAGGGACTTACAGGTTCAAACAGACAGACATTTTGAGCATAATACACCAGACGTAACAGAACAAAGAGATGTCTGGATAATCAACATTGGAATTCCAGGGAATGCCAGAGTTGAAGATTAAGACTTGGAAAAATTAATGAAATGTAGAGACCTGGCAATAGAAATAACTTGCTTGTGGCTGAAACACATTTGAGTGATCTCCATAGTCATCGGGGCATTGGGAACAAAGCGGCAGAATTTTATAAAATATAAAGTCAATGTTTTTAAGATTTATGACCATTTCATAATAATAATAATAATAATAATAATAATAATAATAATAATAATAATAATAATAAAGTTGCAGATCTCAGAAATCACACCATCAGAGCTACAAAAACCAGCAATATTAGGATACATACTGCGTTGATATTTAACAGATACTTAGGTTTTTGGTTAAAACTTGTATCTGTTTTATAATACCAGTCAATGTTTTTACAATTTTGATTGACTGTGTCTGGTATTTTTGAATAATAATACCATTAGCATCAGGAGTCGCCCCCACAATCTTTGGTTGTCAGTTTAAAACAATTGCCAATGGCTGCTAATTCGCTCCCTGAAATTTAAAAATATGCAAATATATAATCTCACCTGCACATTTTTGGAACCTGACTCCGAATGTTTAGGCTTGAACTTTTGGTCTTACCCCATGGACCAACAAGACTGAGAACTGACCCCGGGCATCATCATCATCACCACCATCTCACTGAATTGCATAAATGGACCTAGAGCAAAATTTGCACATAGCAATTTTTCTCTCTTACCTTCATGATGGATTTGTCTTGCCTTTTAATATCCAGCAAATGCAAGTTGCCAATGAGAGGAAGAGGCGTCGGCCCCGGTGGCAATTTAAAAGCTGGTTTTCTAGCGGCAGTTGCAAGGTAGAAAGAAATAAAAGCCATCAATAGACACAGAAGGCAAATGCATACAGGATGAGAGAGGAATAAAGCGAACCCTGCCATTATGGAAGATCAAAGAGGGCTTCTCTAGCAAAAACAGGAAGGGTTAAAAAAAAGCTTGGCACATTCTGTTAGCCCGTCCTTAGCTTTATATCTCTGTTCTGAGATTATCCCAAAACTGTGCAAAGAGCCGGCGTCCCCACCCTCTTTAAACACTTCTAGAGAATGTGGTCTAAGCAGTTCCTGATTGGAAAGGAGAAAGAGGTTTCAAGTTTCAGGACCGGTTGCGTATGGACACAGGGCACACCAGAAACGGAGGGATTTAAATTCCAAAAAAAAAATCCAGAGGTCAACGAGACATGCCACACTCTTCAGCAAGGCTAGACGGTTAAAAGAAACCAAAACAAGCAACAGCAACAACACACCATTGAGCCAGATGAAGGGGTCTGAAGGACTCGAAAGCTTACATGAGTTGACCCTGATAAAAGCATTCTGGGCTTGGGTGTTTTATCTAATGGATCAACATGGCCACCTTCTTTCACCTCTAGCAGTGCTTAATATCCTTTGGCCTCCTTTGGATTTGATTTGAGGCCAAATGTCATCCAACAACAGGGCCAGCCCAACACATTGTGTTGCCTGAGGTGGCACAGCAAGTGTATGAGATCTGAAACCAGAAGAGTTTGTTGGGCATCTGAGGCAGAAAAATCCTACAAGCCTCTCTCCCTGGCTGTTGAAGCACAATTTTAACAAATAAAACAATGATTTCAAATAGTCTTGCAGCTCTGTAGACTGAAATGGCTACCTCAGTTTCCCTAATGGTGCAGCGGGCCCTATGGACTAGACTGGTGGATGATGGTAGTGTAGTAAATTTCTGAGCTCGCAGTGGTACATCAATGCCAGAGGCATCTCTGGTGATGGTGAACAGATAACAGCAAGATAAAATAACGACTGCTTTGAGCAACAGGCTCAAAGGGGAGGAAAACTCTTAGCAGAGAGGCGTAGCTCTGTTCAAACTGAGAGGCAGGAGGGAACCACTGGTTAGTGCTGGAGAGATTGACAGTCAACCCAGCCAAGAAAGATCCCTCCTAGCCACACCTACTAAAGGCAGCATGCGAGGTTGTGAAAAACTCCAGCATTCACTTTGCCCAACCCTGCTTTCATGTGTGCTAAGTAGAGATGGGGACGAAATGCCAAAATTGCTCCCTAGTGACCCGACGAACAACAAATCAATTTGTCATTTGTCGGGTCCTCTCTCTTTTTGCTTTCCCTCCTCTTAGCAAGAGGAGGGAAAGGAGGGATCAAAGCGATCCCGCAGCGGCTGGGGGATCCCTTTGATCTTTCTTTGATCCTTTCCCTCCTCTTCTTATGCTGCATGGGCATAGGAAGAGGAGGAAAGGGGAACCAAGCCATCCCCCAGCCCCGGGGGTGGGATTCCCTTTGAGCAGGCTTTAGCAAGCCGCCCAAAGGGAAAAAACTCCTCTCTGCTTATGCCCCCGAAGAACAGCTGATCCACGGGGGCATAAGCAGATAGGGAACGAAGGGACGGATATAAAAGGGTTACATTCGTTGCTTCATATTCGTTGGGGTCTCTGGACCCCAAGAATACGAAGCAACGAATATCTGACAAATCAGGGATATTTAACAAATATCCGGATTTGTTTTTATATTCGTCCCCATGTCTAGTGCTAAGCCATCTTCATTTCCAAGCTGCCTCTTTATGAAGCCAAAATGTCACCATCCCCCCTCACCACAAGCTTGTGGGAAGCAGTGTGCTGTAGTGGTTAGAATGCTGGACTAGAATTCAGGAGACATGAGTTCAAATCTCTGCTTGGCCATGGAATATATTGCATGATCTTGGATCTGTCACACTCTTATAGCCTGAGCAACCCTTGAAGGGTTGGTGTAAGGATAAAGAAGACAGAGAGACAGAGAGAACATGACACATGTTATTCTGAACTCATTGGAGGAAATGTAGAACATAAAATGCAATAAATAAGTAAGTACAACCCCCCTCCCAATAAATAAAGCTCCCAGAGGAAGGGGAAAATCTCATAATAGCCCAATGAGGATACAACATGAATTTTGGATGTTTAATTTTATTTTATGTATTTAAAATATTTTTACCCCACCTTTTTCCTTAAAAGGACCCAAGGCAGCTTACAACATTAAAAGACATTAATACTCATGTCTTTTAATGTTGTAAGCTGCCTTGGGTCCTTTTAAGGAAAAAGGTGGGGTAAAAATATTTTAAATAAATTAACATGAATTTAAACGTAAATAAATTAACATTAATATTAAAGCTCACAACAGTGAGTATACAAAGATGAAAAAGGATCAGATAAATACCATACACCCCCCCCCCCAAGTAACACCATGTTGAAGGGGAAAGAGAAAACCTGGAGTGGAGTAAACGGAATGAAGTAGCAAGAATCGGGCAGGGAGGCCTGGCTGGCAGGTCCATTGAAAAGGAATCCATCAAGACCTTGTGGCATGCTCTCCTGTTACTTCTCATTGAACAACTGGGCAGAATACTGTTTGGGCAGTAATTGTACATCCTTCTCTATTCCTCCACCCCTTCTCCAGTTGTGAAAATATGAAACAACAAAACGGAGCGGATTAATCTTCATGAATCTTCCGAGTCGCCCAACATGTTCAATTGCTCACAATCACGTTTTGACACTTTCTGTCTCACATCTCCATTAGAGCTGTGCCTTTTGAATGTCAATCATGCCCTGCAGCTTTGTTATTCCAGTTCGTATCCATTTTTATTTAAATTTTTAATTAATTTTTCGGCAGCGGTTGACTTGGAAGCGTTCGTCAAGGCATGTTTAAATAGGGAAGATGGTCTTTCCATGCCCTGCGTTTGCAGTTCTCCAAAGACAGCAGACCGACCGAATTCGTGGGCATTTGCCCGGCCCCTGCAAGTCTGGAGAGAGCCAGAGCTCCCTCTGATGGACATGAAATCTACAAAAATCCATTCACCAAAAATGTGCGGTGAAGGATACCTGAAAGGGAGCCTTACAAAGCACACAGGTTTCCACAGGTCTGATGAACTAGATGGGATTAATCTCCGTGGCTGTGAATTTCATCTTTTCTTCTTTTTTCAGAAGGTTCACTGAAGCTCGTGACTACCTAACAGGAGAACTGGGTTTCAATTACAAAAAAAAAAGAAAAAGTTTTGGCTGCATAGAATTAAACAGGTGCTAGAGGGAATCAAACCTGAACACTCTCCAGAAGCAAAAACGATGAAATTTGAACCTGTCGTACTTTAGATGTGTCAGGGGAAGGAAACATTCATCAGAAAAGAGGACAAGTGGAAGCCAGTAGGAAAAAAGGAAGTCCAGTAGGTGGGAACCAGTAGGAAAAGAGGAAGTCCACACATGAGATGGATTGGCTCAATAAAGGAAGCCACAGCCTTGAGTTTGCAAGACCTGAGCAAGGCAATTAAGTATAGGGCCTTTAGGAGATGATCCTAGGGTCACCAGATGTTCGAAGCAACTTGATGGCACATAAGGACCTGTTGAATCACTCATGTTGTGGCTCTGTTCACACGAGAACTTTCTCAAGTTTTGCATTATTAACTCATCTTGCTGTCCACACCAGCGTGTCACAAAATGTAGGGAAATGCTATTTGCTTCTTCTCCAGGGGCCCATGGACTCCAGCCCTAAATATCCTACTGGCCGACTCTGATACTGCACTTTGAAAATGCTTAAAAATCCAAAAGGTGACACCAAACACTTGCTGGAGAGAACTGACAAGAGAATGATAAAACATTTGAGAAACATCTGCTGAGATGCATCTACCAATCTCTCAAAATTCCCTTTAAAAGTAAATTTTGAAAGTCACTACAAGACATTATTTCTTGTAATGTCTTATTATACCCTGAGGGATTGCACCTGACAGAAAGGCACCTTGTTGTTGTTCGGTCGTTAAGTCGTGTCCGACTCTTCGTGACCCCATGGACCAGAGCGCGCCAGGCCCTCCTGTCTTCCACTGCCTCCCGGAGTTGGGTCAAATTCATGTTGGTGGCTTCGATGACACTGTCCAGCCATCTCGTCCTCTGTCGTCCCCTTCTCCTCTTGCCTTCACACTTTCCCAACATCAGGGTCTTTTCCAGGGAGTCTTCTCTTCTCATCAGATGGCCAAAGTATTGGAGCCTCAGCTTCAGGATCTGTCCTTCCAGTGAGCACTCAGGGTTGATTTCCTTCAAAATGGATAGGTTTGTTCTCCTTGCAGTCCAGGGGACTCTCAAGAGTCTCCTCCAGCACCACAATTCAAAAGCATCAATTCTTCGGCGGTCAGCCTTCTTTATGGTCCAGCTCTCACTTCCATACATCGCTACTGGAAAAACCATAGCTTTGTAAGGCACCTTACAGACCCCCAAATGTGGCTCACCTGGATGAAAGGCCTAAATCGCGAAGCACTGAGGTGTAGCTAAGCCAGTCCCTGCCTAGCTTCCTGTTCTTGCAGAAGGCTCCCAGCAGGCACTAGGGCAGGAACAGGAAGTCTTGAGTTCAGCTAGGACTAACTAGGTGTCAGAGCCTTCCAGTTTAGGCTCTTTTCCCAGGTGAGCCACATTTAGGTGCCTGCCTTTCAGGTAGAACTCCTAGGGTACAAACTGGAATCTCTAGTACAAAAATAAAATAAAAATAAAATAAAATTCAAAAATTGCATCCCTACAGCTGAGGAGGACTGGGAAAGCACCACTCTTGCAGGGCTGTCACAACGGGTCTACGATAATGTATCTTAAAGATCAGAAAGAAAGGACTTCATCGGAAGCCTCCCCATTCGAACCTGAGCTAATAAAATGAAGAGGGGTACGTGTTTATCAAGCCTTGCTTGGCCGTGCCCTGCAAACCTTCTTCTTCCGTCATTAACTCATGCAAGGTGCCAGAAAATGGGAGGAGACCTTGTCTCCTCTCTTTGGCGTTGATATCCAATCACAAAACAACACAAGCTCATCTGTAAACTGTGGGAGATGTGAAAAGACTTTGCTCTGATAACGGGATGTTTGTGGCCCTTTAGACATTCTCTCTCCTCACGACATCCTATCTGTAATATGTAGTTTGACCCTATGTAATGTGTAGTTTGACCCTCTGTCATCAGTCCTTCGAAGTGGAGATGCCAGGGATCGAACTAAATGATTCAAACCCATTTGAGGCCCCTCCGCAGTATCTTTTGCATGGACCAGGTGCCTCATGGTGCTGAATGAGCTAGGTATTTCCCTGCTGTTTTAAAACCAATCAATCATGAGTCAACCTAAGAGCTTTCCTTGATATATCTGCTTGGTATCTGCTTCTAACCCCTGAAAGGTATGCATGCTCCCTTCTAGTCTTACCCATTGTTCTGGCTTTTTGCCCGTGAGTGACAGGGCAAATGTTTTCCTTCAGGAGCCCAAATGGTCTTGAACAAAGGTTGGGAGATGTAGAGAACAGACTTTTCCATTACAAGGTTACGCAGGGCTGCAGCTAATGACAAGAAATTCCTGTCCAGAAAATACTTCTGTCTCGTCTTAACGCACTTCACGGGTGGCCTACGTGCCTCGCTGGTTAAATACACATGCAGAGGAGTTTTTAAAAAATGTTCTGATTAGTATAGGTGTGGTGGCTTTTTTTCTTGAAGTATGGCCAATTGCTGGGAAGGTGTGCCACGTGGCTGAACCCCTTAATCCCATAGCTGATCTGGGAACTGTAACAACTATTCCACACTCTGAAAGATGGAGAGTGGTAGATGAGGCGTTTTCTCCCTCAGCTTGGCTTGCCTTGGATTCCACGCACCATGACTCCATAGTGGGAATAATTTGCTATTGTTGATTCATTTCAGGCCATGGAAGACCTTGAGCAGCCCCTGCTGAAGAAGACTGCACTGGGTCATTGAAACATTGCAATGGGCTCACTCTTGTTTCAGTTCAAAATGAAGATCAGCCGTCAGGTTGCAGCTGAAGTGGCTCATCACCACGTCATTTGGAGCAGCGGTCCCCAACCTTTTTGGGACCGTGGACCGGTTGGGGTGTGTGGGCTCCGTGCGCGGAGGGGCGTGTCACGCTCCCCTCCGCGAGCGCGACATGCCCACCCGTGAGCGTGACACGCCCGCCATGCGTGCGTGGGGCAGAGATCTGTCTCCGTGGCCCAGTTCCAGGAAACCCACGGACCGGCACTGGGCTGCGGACCGGGGGTTGGGGACCCCTGAATTGGAGGGTGAAGCTTGTTTGGGTCCAAACACTGGTTCTTTGGGATGAAGAGTGGGTATCTTTGAAGGGGCACGGGACCATTTTGCTGAGCTTATGTCCAGCATTGTGGTAAGAAGAATCCATGGATCTGCTTCCACCAGCAGGCAATGCTGTCTTTAGTGACAATTTCTTGGACCGTGTGCGTAGGTTTTTAAGTGTTTTTAAATAGTGGTTTTTAATATCATGATTTGTTCCACTGTTTTTTTTTTATGTTTTAAATTCTTCTTTTAATTGGCTGTGAACTACCTTGAGTTTCCTAAGGGAGCCTACAGATCCATTCAATTCGATGCAATTCAATTCAAATCTGAAACTGGAAGTTGTCAGAAGATGAAGTTTGAAAATCTAGTATTGAAGGGCTGCAACTTGTTTAAACGATGAATTAGGACGCTTTCTGAAACAACAATACAGTAGGACTCCCTTATCCACAGGATCAGAATCCACTGATTCACTTATTGGGTTCTTTTTAAGGAGAAGGATGGGATAAAAATATTTTAAATCAATGAAATCAATAAATGATCAATAATCTGAAAATATTAATAATATTAAAAGAAACAAGCCAAGGGAGCATGCATGTACCCAGAGAGAGAAAGCAAACACAGAAGGACTGGTGGTAACTCAAAAGGACATAAACGATCCATCCAATGGTTTTGACTCTTAAAAGTCCATGCAGCAAAGCAACGGAAGGAAAAAACAAGAAACCGGGCCTTCTCGGCAGTGGCTCCTCGTCTTTGGAACAGCCTCCCTCCTGAGATTCACATGGCCCCGTCGCTGGGCATCTTTAAATGCCAACTGAAAACCTGGCTGTTTAAGCAAGCCTTCCCTCCACCCACCGTCTGAATTTTTGTTATTTTGTGTTTTCTCCCATCTTGGATCATTGTTTATTTAGTAATATATTGTTATGATTTTAAATTGTTAAATTGTTAGATGATATGTTGTTACCCGCCCAGAGTAGTCTATATGACTAGATGGGCGGGCTATAAATGTAATAAATAAATAAACTGTTATTCTAGTTTTGCACAATTTGCCTGGCCTGCTCAAAAATCACCCCTGCAAATGGAAGAGCGGCCATCAAGATCAACAGAAAATTTCTCCTCCTCTCACAGGGCTTCATTCCTTCCTTGATGGCCGGTGCCAGACGGTCCAGCTTGTACCGTCTGGCACCGGCCAGTATTCCCCATGGCTACCACAATGTAGTGTTCCACAGGGGTTGATCATCTCCCCTTTGCTGTTCAACATCTATATGAGGCCGTTGGGGGTGGTCCTTCAGAAATTTGGAGTGCATTGCCATCAGTACGCTGATGACATGCAACTCTCCATCTCCTTTCCCTCTTCAGCAGAAGAAGCTGTACAGACCCTAGAGCATTGTCTGGCCGCCGTTACGGACTGGATGAAGGCAAGTAGGCTGAAGTTGAATCCTGACAAGATGGAGATTCTGCTGTTGTGAGGGCATCCTGATTGGTTAGTGGGGGTTGTTGCCTGATCTTGATGGGGCACACTCTGTAATCTGGGCATGCTTTTGGACCCAGCCCTCTTGATGGAGAAACAGATCAACCCAGAGAATGGCCAACTCTGCCTTTTTCCATCTGAGGCAGATTGAACATGTCCACCCCCTTCTCGACAGGAAGTCTCTAATAACACTGGTTCACGCCTTGGTAATCTCAAGGATTGACTATTGCAATGCTTTCTACGTGGGGCTACCCTTGAAGGTGGTTCAGAAGCTGCTGCAAATGGCAGCCAGGTTGGTCACTGGTACATCTAAATTTGGCCATATTTCACCCGTCCTGGCCCACCTGCACTGGCTGACAGTCTGCTTTCGGGCCAAATTCAAGGCATTGATGTTAACTTATAAAGCCGTTTGCAGTTTAGGATCTCACTACTCTCTCAGGTCATTCTCCCATCCCACCTGCACCTCCCAGTCCTTGATGCTGTGGGTGGCCACTCCAAGAGAGACCTGGACATTATCAACCAGAAGCAGGGCCTTCTCGGTAGTGGCTGCCCCACTCTGGAGGTGGAGGTGGGATTGGCCCTGCCCTCCTGAGCTTCCATTGAACCAGCAGAAACCTGGCTTTTTACCCAGGCTTCTCCATACCTCACCCCTTTGTAATATTAATTTTGTACTGTTTATGCTGGCCCATGGTTCGCCAAATAGGTTCTTGTTTTTATATGTTCCATTTCCTTAGGGTTGTACAGTATCTTTTTGTTATTTCCTGGAAGCCACCTGGAGCAGTGGCTTGTCCACGAAATGGGAGGGGTGCAAGTTTAAACAAACAAACAAATAAATAAATGTTATAGCTTTTGTTCCTGCCCATCAGAAGGAGACAAATGAAGATTTATACCCTGGACAGGAATGACTTGCGTGTCATAGAAAACGTGAACCGATTGTGCAAGAACATCATGCCTGTCTGTCTTTTTGACACTGTTTGCTCCAGCCATGACAAGCAAGAAGGTATTTTTTTTGACATCTATGGGATTAATCAGATGTATCTGTCAGATGTTTGGGTCTTGACTAAAGGCAGATTAGTCTGTATAATCTCAGTGCTTTCAAGACAAGTTAAATTTGAGACTTGCGAATTAACCTAAGAGCAACTTTGACCAGCCCGTGCATTCACTGAGGGATTTCTGCTTTAAATTTAAGCCCACTCTACCTGTTAAAAATTGGGAGTGGGTTATGTGTGCACTGCAAATGGCTTCTCTTTAACGCCAAAGAGATTCCGGTTGTTTAAAGAAAACATATTAAGCATTGTTTCCCATCAAACAACAGCAGTACGGGATGACTGAGTTTTGATTTTGCAAACTTGCAGGTGCAGCTTGCTAAGGTGTAATGTCCTTTTTTAAACAAAAAAACCAACAACACCCTTCATATTTGTTCTTTTTATTGGTGACTGGATCCTTCTCAGTGATCCAATTTTCCTTGTAGGCATTTCTGGACATCAGAAAGGTTAATATTTGGTTGAAAGAGATGGGAAATAAAACGTCATATCCTGATAAGTTTATCCCACCCTCCTGATTCCTAATTAACTTCTGCATCAACGTTCGTTGGAGATGTTTATATTTTCAAAGTTATTCAGTTTGTTGATGTGGATTCATTACATCTCTTAAAAAAAAAACAAGGCTCTTTTCCCCCCAAATTAACTATTTTTATAATAATGACATATACAATTTTATACAGACACCTTTTTTTTTTTTTTTTTTTTGTATTTTTGAATGGGTCTTAACGATTTGGAAGTTTCAGCCAGCTTTTCATTGATGCTGGCTTGTATTTTGTATTTTATGGTTTTAAATGGGTTTCTAAAACTCTGGTACAGTACGGTCTACAGGTAGGCACATCAACGCTGTAAGAATATTCTCAAAGAAAAAGAAAAATGTTCTATTTTGTTATACTTGAAGCTACATTCCCCAAAGCAAAGATATCCAGGCTACCAATCACCTGCTCTCAAAACATGGGTGCATTGATGGGTGCACTCTTTATTCCTTAACTTCTCCTCTAAA
Organism: Intellagama lesueurii; assembly: GCA_037013535.1. NCBI lineage: Eukaryota > Metazoa > Chordata > Lepidosauria > Squamata > Agamidae > Intellagama > Intellagama lesueurii. The sequence goes on along the minus strand of JBAJHW010000012.1, from coordinate 16,773,286 downwards.
TAAACACTGCAGTATAATCTAACTAGACACTGCTCTCCTTATGCAGTACATCGCTGCTGGTGTGAAAGACACCTAGTTTGTTTTGTATTTTTGAATGGGTCTTAACGATTTGGAAGTTTCAGCCAGCTTTTCATTGATGCTGGCTTGTATTCTGTATTTTGTATTTTATGGTTTTAAATGGGTTTCTAAAACTCTGGTACAGTACGGTCTACAGGTAGGCACATCAACGCTGTAAGAATATTCTCAAAGAAAAAGAAAAATGTTCTATTTTGTTATACTTGAAGCTACATTCCCCAAAGCAAAGATATCCAGGCCACCAATCACCTGCTCTCAAAACATGGGTGCATTGATGGGTGCACTCTTTATTCCTTAACTTCTCCTCTAAATAAACACTGCAGTATAATCTAACTAGACACTGCTCTCCTTATGCAGTACATCGCTGCTGGTGTGAAAGAGCTGAAATGAAAGACAAGCTTTGACAGTGTCAACATCTGCAAACAGCAGATCAGCAACACAATCTTATTTACAATAACAAAATCTTTACAAGTCCAGTCCTGTTGATCTATATTTGAGGCACAGGAAGCTCATGGTATTTTATGGGTGGAGCTCACAAGCAGAGAGGTTTTCCTCCTTAGGGAATCAAAGATCAGAGATCTCCTCTTGTGTTTCTATGGAGTGGAAGCTAAGGTATGAAAAGGTCCACCCATGTGCCCATGTTTTGAGTGAGGAGGAAGGGTTGATCTGATTTATTTTTTATTTTTGCTTTAAAGCTGAGGTTTTTCAGAGTGCAATCAGCACTCTGCACTCACACAAGACAAAATGTGCAGGACCCACATCCACCCATTATTTGGGAAAACCTTTCTTCTTCCATGTCTAGAAGCACAAAGACAGTAATAAGAAATCGAATATCTCACCATTTCCCGCTCTTTCATTGTCCGCTGCCTGAGAAAGCCACTTTATTCTGCTTAGTGAACAGTTCCAAATGATAGAGTGGGAAAACAACCAGAAGCACAGAGAATGACAAATAGCTGACTTGAACAGGCAATGTTTCTGTAATGACTCTCTCTTAAAGCCCTACACTATCTGGGCCCAGGATGCTGGAGAGAACACACCGCTCATGTTAACATCAAGAGAGGGCTTCACCCACCCCCAGTTGGGACCCATGTTCTCTGACTCAACTCAAAGGTGCTTTTGCATGTATGTTGGGCACATCATACTTGTCTGAGAAGTAGTGGGGGAAAATCTTTGTGTCCTCATATTTTTATCAGTTGTGAGTCAGATAAGCCCATCTCTGGTCTCAAATTTCTGCTCTGAAATTTCATGGAATGAGACATTGCTCACCTGGCAACTCTGCTTGGGTTTCGCCTTAGTGTTTAAGTAGGAATTTAACTTTTAGATTGAACTTAAGATTTATTTCAGTATTTGGGTTTAGACTGGCTCTGTAAATTTTACTCTTCAACTTTCAGTGGCCAAAATCCTGTTGCTTAGCATAGTAAATTGCACTACGGTAGGGCCACCATATTTGTAATGGAACTTACTCCTTTGTAAGTTCCACTAATTCGAATGGGCCTGCTCTAGTCTGATTTACTACACTAAGCAACAGGATTTGGGTCAGTGTTATCCCTTCATCAGTGCATTAATGCAAAATTTATTTTGACTCATGAGAAATGTGTTCAGTCCATGTTATGTTTGCCTTCTTTTTATTTGTTTGCAGGTTTTGTATATTTTTCTTTGAGAGTATGTCATGACTGTAATGTTGTATCACTTTGTGAAGCATCATTAGAAAATGTAATTGCTCCATCTGATGTTGCATACAGAGCTAGTTTTGACTAAAGAAGTGAAGATTATGTTGTTGTTTTCCTTCTTTCCCTTTTTTTTAAAATATCAAATTTGTCCTTCTCTGAAAAAGCTACTTGCTCCCATACGAATTCAATGCCTGTGATGGTAACTGTATACCAAAGGATCTTACACAACAAAATGGAACATTACCAAAGCTCAGTCACACCCCAAGTGAGGAGACAACATTCTTCCACTGAAGCAATTTGGTTTTTCATATTTCCACAGGACAAGCTGCCAAAAATTCCCCCTTTTATGCAACTGTTAATCACAGTTCTTATCCCATCCTTTCCCTCAGGGCTTCAGGGCAAGATAAACAGAGTTTCCCGGCAGTTGAGTCTCATTTTCTGGAAGTTGAGTCATGGCCACTGGACTTCTTTCTTGTTAGGTCGAAGCGTTTTGCTACTCATCCAAGCAGCTTCTTCAGTCTGAGGAGAGTTGGCAGGAGACCCCTGATATCTTCTCCCCATCTGAGTCATGTCCCACTAAGAACATGACTGCAGATACCCTAACTAAGCTGTTGGCTACGGATAGATCCCAACATCTGTGGGGGAAATTGAATCTGGTTGATTCAGGAACACAGTGATCTGAGAAGGGGTGTTGGAGTATGCAGATAAATAGTGTCCCAGTATGCAGTGGGTGATTCTGCCAATCATTCAGTTCTACCCCGCTATTGGGGCGCTATTGTGCATTGATCACTTCCTGCCCCTCCTCTCTCTTGTGTGCCTTTTTCCTTGAAGAAGGGCCTTTTTTCCAAGATGGAGATTGCCTGAGCACATGCTATCTGATGGCTCTCTCTCCATCCACACTTGCATCCAACATAGAGAAGCCAAGAAGAAGGAAGATGGACATCTGAGGACAGCCCTTAAGGCCTGTGGATATCCAAAACGGGCCTTTAACAAGGCAATGTCCCGACCCAGGAGGACAATGGAACAGTCTGAGACCCAGAGCCAACGGAAGAACCAGGTCATTCCTTACATGGCGGGTGTGTCTGGAAAGCTCAAAAGGATTTTTGGTAAACACCACATACCCGTGCACTTCAAACCCACAAACACACTAAGGCAGAGACTCGTCCACCCAAAAGACCAGATACCAAAACACAACACGAGCAATATAGTATATGCGGTCCAATGCAAAGAGGAGTGTTCAGAGCTCTACATTGGAGAAGCCAAACAGCCACTAAACAGGAGAACGGCCCAGCACAGGAAAGGCAATGGCTCAGGGGTGGAGGCCTTAGATACAATCTGTCTTTGTCCTTCTAAGGAGCCTATTGAGACCAGGGGGAAGTGAAACCAAGGTGGAGGAAATATCAGGGGTCTCCTACCAACTCTCCTCAGACTGAAGAAGCTACTTGGATGAGTAGCAAAACGTTTCAACCTAACAAGAAAGAAGTCCAGTTGCCATGACTCAACTTCTGGATAACCTCACCTGGATGACTGAGAATCGTCACATATATTTTTTGTCATTAGAAACTTAACAAGGTAGATTAGGCAGGCTATCTCGGTACTAGAGAGCAGCTTGAAGAGAAGAACTCTATGTATTGGAGAAGACAGACATAAACTAAGAGTTGAGTAGTTTTGTCTTCTCTCTAACACTTGTTAAGAATTAACCAGCTTCCATAACCATGGGCCCACTTTCTCCATCCTCATCCTTTACTACAAACACAGCAAAAGAAACTTGCCAGCACTAATTTTTTTTCTCTCATTCTGAGACTTTGCTCTGCTGACAGTAACTTTGCAGGTTTGTACAAGTCCTTGGGACTCTTTTTTTGGTTCTGTAAGCCTTCTACTCCCCACATATCTCCGACAGTGCAGTAATACAGGAAATGAGAAAATGACAAAAGCCAGCAATAATTAAATACAACCACAATAAGGGATCTTATAAAAGAAAAATCTGAAGAACTAAACAAGAACTTATATTGGCTTTTTCTATGTTATGATGTCCCTTACTGTGGTTATATTTATATTATTGCTGGCATTGATCATTTTATGTCTATATCTATACAACTTCAAGAAGGCCACATCCTCTAAACAGGAAAGCCTTCCAAGATAGGACTGAATCCTGCAATCAGAGATCAACCCCTCGGTAACAAACTCCAGTGTGTGAAATGCAGACACCAAGAAGACCCTGTCTCTTCTGTCAGCCAAATCTGAATTTCGAATTGGCAAAAGACTGAAGAGCCAGCCGGCCTGCTGGGAAATCTTAAGCTCACCGCGAATGAATGGAACATTTTGCATTCAAGAACTTTGTGAATAGAGTCTCACAAAAAGTATGAATGAAAAATGTGTAAAGGTTTCAAACCAAAGCTTCTTGACGGAAAAGGAGCAGCCCTGATGGCAAAATGTCTTTGCATTCCAGTGCTAGAACTGACGGTAGTCTGAAGTTTCTGGCAGTCCCTTGGCTTTCAAGCCACCCCCTGCCATAGCATTTCCTAAAGGGAAAGACTCAAGACAGCCCCGCCCTGCTACTCCATCCTCAGCTTTTATTAACAACCACAAAGTATTAATAATCAATTAATTATCCATAGCCTCTTAACAAGAAAAAAAAACCCACTATTTTATTCTTAGTTTTATTAATATTAATAATCGCTTATACTAATTAATAATTTCCATGGTCCAGAAGTAACTGTAATGATGATGATGAGGATAATATTAATAATAAATCAATAGATACTCAGGGTTTGGGTTAAAACTTGTAGCTGTTATATGAGACCAGTCAATGTTTTTATAATTTTGATTGACCGTGCCTGGTATTTTTGAACAACAACAATAATGCATGTAGGAAAATGCTAATTCTACATTAATAGTAACAATCATCATCATCATCATCATCCAATTCTACAGCCCCGCCCACCCAGAAGCCGCCCTGGCGAAGAGGGGGAGGAGCCAGCCGTCAATCCCCGCCCCGTTCGATTGGCTCGGCGCTCGTCTTCTCCGGCCTAGGTAGGCCGGGGCTCCTCTATCCGCCCTGGCTTCGGAGCGGATCCCGGAAAGGAGGCTTCGGAGCGGATCCCGTGGCGGAAGGAGGTGCCAGGCCGGTCTGAGTCGTCCCCGTCGTCATGTGCGCAGCGGTGGGCATGGGCGCGAAGCCCCTGAAGCCGCGGCCGCCGGACAAGGGCGCCTTCCCCTTGGACCACCTGGGTGAGGCGGGGAAGGGCGGCCGAGGAGCAGGAGTGGCCGGGATGGGGGTTCCGCCGGGCGTGCCCTTCACCTTGCTAAGTGCGCATGCGTGTGTCGTCACACGCTACCATGGAGAGGGCGAATAGAATCCCGCTTGTACTTCGGGTCTGGCGTGAAGGGCCCGGTTCTTCCAGCACCATAGAGGTGGAAAGGGTAGAGCGGTGCCGCTCCTCGCCCAAAGAGGGTGGGATGGTCGCGTTTTTATCAGAAATTCCGGTTGTGTGTTGATGGTGGTCGCATCCTGCCTCTGCAGCTACCTCTTTTCCCCTCAAGGCGAGCTGAGGGGATCCTGTCTGAAAACAAATTCTGGAGGGCCATAGATTCACTATGTCCAATTCAACAGCGCCTGGAAATGTTACCTTTTTTTTGGACTACAACTCCCATAATCCCCCAGTCAGCACCATATTTGCTGGGGGATTGTGGCAGCTCATGGACCAGTTCTTCCCAATTCCTGCCTATGGTTACCTTCTGGTCTCTTTCCACTCCCTTTCGCTGCCCAATATCTCCTCCCAATGGTCTCTGCTGCCTGGAGAATTCTGGGATTGGAAGTCCATCAATAAATAGATAAAATTTCTAAGTTTCTCCGAAAAAAACAACCACCCTATATACGTTGCTCATTGCGGCTTTGTAGAAAGTGATGAAGTCAAAAGAAACAGGATGCGACCACTGGCCATGCAGAGGAGGAAGGGAAAAGATTAGAGGGGATTAGATGGTGGGAAAGCGAAGGTGGTCAACGTGTGGCCCTGCAGATGTTTTTGGATTACAAATCCCAGCACCCATGACCTTTGGCTGTGCTGGCTAGGGAGTTGCACTCCCAGAACATCTGGAGGGGCCCAGGTTCTCCATCGCTTGTTTCAGGAGGAGACTAGTTCTCATTTTATTTACCCTGCAGTTCTCTGTGAGCATCTTCTCATTGCCTCTTGTTTGAATTCTTTATGTGGCGTTCTCGTTGATATAAATTAACATTTTTCAGATAACAGAAGTCACAGCAAAGAAAGATGTGAATCCTTTACAATATGTCACTTCCATGACAGAAAAACAGTTCAAAATAAGCCCGTTGTATCAAGTGATGCATATGTAGCCAATATTAAACAATTAAAAACCCATTCTGTGCAAGCTGTTCCTCAAACTGTAGCTAAACATATAATTAAGCCTTAATGAGTAGCTCAGTATACTATACCATGCAATAGGGACTTTAATAAGCCACTACAGAATGACCAAAAAAGGACCTCGTGTGTTATTGTAGACAGAGCAGGCTTTGGGAAACCTTTAGCCCTCATAATGCTTGGTCTGGATGTCCCCTAATTTGTTGCCATCGGCATGCTGGTGTGACTTCTAGGAGCCAAAGCCCCTCACATGTGGAGGGCCAGATGTTCCCCTGACTAGAATTGGGGAGAGCTGGGTTTAATCATCCATGAGGTTCAGGTAATCTTTAGCCAGTCTTTTGCTAGTATCCTGTTGGATACGCATGGAGAGGAAGGAAATTACGTAAGCATTCCCTGCTCCAGCAGGTTTCTGTTGTGTGTCCATTCTTACATGGGTTGTAACGCTGGTCATGCCACCCGTCACCCATTGGGGAGCCTGTCCGAGTTTGGGGTAGAGGGGGATATGAAGCAATGTCCTTTCTGCTTCACATTAAATTATACGGTACTCCCTGCCCACAATGGTGGTGAAGCTGTAATAATGGAGTTGAAAGGCTGTGTTCATTGTCTTGAGACCTTTGGAGGAAGGGTAGGAAGGAAAAATAATGCATACATAAAAATGGTGTCAGTGCGTTGAATTGATGATGCCGACAAAGTCATCCCCATGAGTAACTGCCTCCGGGGGGGGGGGGGGGTGGGACCATCACACTCCAAAATGAGTCTGGTCTTCTAAGATTTTGTCACAATCAAGTGGCTGTTTGCTAAGCAGCTCCGTTGTCGCATTGCCATACCTTTAAAAGTTTTTCTGTGTAGGCTTCAAGGTTGGCTACTGATTGCTCTGTGTTGCATGCATGCTTACTATGTTCACTAACCACCACCACCCTCGCTCTCAGCTCCCCCTTCTGCCTGATGCAATCTTGTTCCAGTCATTTATGACTGATTTACTCTTTATTTCCTTTCTCTCTCCCCGGTTAGGGACCCAAGACGGCTCACAAATAGTGAACTTGAGGTTCAACTGCCAGTGCAATTAAAAATCTGATCAGTTGCAATGTTTACTTTGTCTCGTCGTTCCTTGCACGCCAGATTCTTCTCCCTGCTCAGAAAAATGCCTTCTTTCTGTTCCAGGTGAATGTACAGCTTTTAAAGAAAAATTCATGAACTGCCTGAGAGTGAATAAATTTGAGAGTAGTGTCTGCAGAGAAGAATCCAAGGAATACTTAGAATGCAGAATGGAGAGGCAAGTAGAGTCTATTTTGAGAAACCTCGTTTAAGCTGAAAGATGCTCGCTCTCGGTTTTCTGATGCTGGTGCGGATTATGCTGGGCTCTGAGCACTTGGAGCTAGATTGGCTCCTCACTTTTTGTCTTTTCTCAGTAAAATCATATAGGTTCATTATTCTTTTCTGCACCCAATATAAGTTGTTTGCCTTCCGATAAACAGATTTGGCATTGCTTCATGCCTGTTTGTCTCCATCAGGGCTGACACTGGAAAATCAGTGTGTCTCACTTTGTAGCTGTTTCTGGCAGGATTTCTTGGACTCCAGAACCTAGAGTTTCCCATTCTGGGAGTTCCACCTGACTTACACACACCTTACAGATGTCCGGATGTGGCTGACCTCGGAGGAAAATGCTGCATAGCTCAGTGGTTGAGAGTTCGAATCCCCACTCTGTCTCCTCGGCAGGGAGGGGCTGGACTCGATGATCCATAGGATCCCCTCCAGCTCTGCAGTTCTAGAAGTACGATTATTAGGATTATCATGAACCCCAAAAGGTTTATTACAATACTGAATGAAAGGAAGCCAGGTTTTATAAAGCCAATCTGTACTAGAATCTCAGTTGTGAGTGGGCAGTGAGTTTTTCCATCCAAGCTAATGCTAATTTCCATACTCTTGAAACATATGGATTCTCTTAGCCACTCCCCAGCCACTTATGCTGATTGATTGATTATTTATTTAGTTAAAATGTTTCTAGGCCACCTTTCTCCCCAAAAGGACCCAAGGCGACTTACATTATATGGAAAGATGTATTTATGTTAACTAGTAATACCACTTGATATGCTTACTATGTAGGGCATGTTGGTTTATAACTATTTTATAGTTTGTATATTGTATCTTATTAAAAGACTTTAATAAAAGAAAAAAAAGTGCCCAAATGGAAGACTTCAAGACTCAGCTGGGCCTGGCTCTGCTTAGGTTCCTGTACAGAAAAATACAAGGAAAAGACATTAGAAAATGACTTTGCTAAATATATCATGTTGAAGTCTATTCTTTCTAAATCTTCTGTTTATTCCTTTAGGGAATTGATGGCCAGAGAGCCACTGAGGAAACTGGGTTTTAAAGAGAAACCTGAAGAGAAATCAGATGTTCAGCCTAAGATATCGGAGTGAAGGAAAACAGCCCAAATGGTCTGTTACGGAAGGCCTCAAATCTATAGTAGTACATATTGTACGTTGTATATTTCACATTTTACTCTAAAAATGAAGTGCTTCTGAAAAGATAGTGCTGCAACTCACCAAGGAGAAGATTTTTGCTCCACAGGTCTGCTCAGAGATAAGTTTTATCGTGTTCAGTCAGGCTTTTCCCCAGATAAGTGAGCAGAGAATTGCAGAGAGAAGGTTTACCTGGGAGTAAGCTGCACTCCATCCAAAGAGACCGCCTTCTGAAATAGGGATAGGGTTATGTTCATAGTGAAGGAGGTGAAAATCACTTTTGGAAATGTAGGTTTACCCCACAGGCTACTTGTTCATTCTTTATAAAGAATGCTGTTCCAGATGTTTAGCTTTTAGAGTCGTTGTCTTCAGTGCCCACAGTGGTTGTGGATTCCAACTCTCCAGATTCTTCACTGTTGCCCCATTCTGGCTGGGGCTGATGGGAATTTTCACCTCCTAACCTATCAGAGCTTCTTCCTTGAAAGGAGACTTGCACAGAAATAAGTCGTGCTGGAAGTCACTGATGGGTCGTCTTGCTTGCCGAGGAAAAGAGACCAGGATGAGCATTTAAATAAATGGATCCGATATCTTAACTGCAAGAATGTTGGTATCTTAATACTAACTCCAGCCCTCGTCTCTCTGGCTTGTTTATTGAAAATGATATTTCTTCTTAGGTGCAAGAACACAGAATTTGTTCAATGATTTTAAAGAAGGGTATTGATTATTTCCAAAATGGGTGCATGCAGTGTGTAATTTTGTAAATTTGGTTTCCTTAAATAAATATTTTTTGCTTTTTGAAAAAGAAACCTTCTGTATATTCTTAGTTCACAAGGTAATTTGAAACATAAGGATACGAATGTTTGTATAGTGAAGGGCAGAGTTTAGAAAAGTTAATTTTTAGACTACAAAATCTAGTCTAATGTATGTCTTATGGCTAGAATCTAGTATAGTCACATATTACAAGAGCTTAGAAAAGTTACTTTGATGGGCTACAGATTCCAGCATCCATCACCCAGGAGGGATCCTGGCTATGGTGGCTTGGGGATTCTAGCATTTAGAGTCCAGAAAAGTAACTTTTCTAAGCTCTCATAAACTGTGACTGTACTGGATTCCGGCCGTGAGACATACAACGCAGAGAGCGTTATGTGTTTGTCTGTATTCTTGTGGGTGTTTGTGGGCATGTATGCATGTGCGTACATGCGTATGTCTAAAACAAGTGGGTGTTTGTGAAACTGTACAGTTCTGATTTTGTAGCTATTTCAGGGGAAGCAAGCCCACGACAGATCTCAAGGAGGTGCTCCTTCTGTGTCGATCAGCACCTGAACTGTGGGGAAAAGATAAAGCCTGGAGTTTTTGGTATACGTGCCGCCGAAGTGCATGAAGATGGAGGCCAGATAGTGATGCGAGTGAAGCTGTATTCAGCTACTCCATTGCTCTGCTTTGTCCTGGTGGCCTGAAGGACGTTTTAGAGACCCTTTCCCCACCTGACTGCAGGGAAATTAATTGCATTTGCAGGACATGGAGAGTGAAAAAGGATCAAGATTAGAGATGGGCACGAACTACGGAATCGATGGTTGGTGGCAGTTTGTCCTTTGGATGAACAGGTTTTCAGCACTACCCAGCCCCACCCCTCCAGCAGGTACCCACTCAGAGGAGGCAGGGCAGGGAAGCCGGGGTGTCTGCTGGAGGAGGCAGGGCTGGGAAGCGCCAAACACCTGTTCGTTCAAAGGATGGACCGGCACAAACTGCCAAAACCAGCAGTTCGTGCCCATCTCTAATCAAGATCCAACTCTCGTTCCCTGCCAAGACCTGTCAAGCCATTCCAGATTGGCAGTCTGATTTCATGAAAGGGTGTGGGGAAGTGGTTCTCCTCAAATAAACCTTGAATGAAACATTTGAGCCCTGTCTATCCGCAACCCAGTGGAGTCACAAGGCAGGCTAAATAAAGCAGGGGAAGCAACAGGGGGGACTGTTTGTGGTGACACGATGCACAGTGGATGGCAGACAGTTGTAGGTTCACACTCCTAGAAAATGGAATGTTGTTATCCGAGTGTCGCTGTGGCCACCTCTTGGAGGAGAGCCAGGAGAGGGCTTCCTTCTCAATGCACCACCGTACCACCACATTTTGCCTCTAAAAAGTCCAAGGTCGGGAGTTAAACTAAAAGGGGATGGAGAAGCAGAGGGAGCAAGCTAGGAATCCTGAGCCGAAGAACACACCAGAACCTAGAAGGTGGTGGCTCACACTTGGGGCCATTAAGAAATCTTTTGCTCCGCTTGTTCTCCAGGGCAGTTGGGCAAAAGCAGAGCCTGGGAGAGCCAGTGCCATGGAAGCTGTGACAAACAGCTGGTCTTGTGGCCTTCTGCCAAGGGCAGCTGATGATCGCCTCCTGGTAGAATGAAATGTCATTCTTTTGCCCCTCTGATGTCCTGGCCCTCCTCGTGACTCCCTCCTAAAACCCCACTCACATCTCTGCCCCAGTGGCACCTTATATTTCATTGCCGTGCATCCCATCACAGTATGGTTTTGGTTATACACTAATTCCCCCCCCCCCATAAATAAATAAATAAATATTCCAATAAATATACATGTCAGATAATCAGATGAACACACCACAGGAAACCTGGTTTGGTTTCGGAGTAACAGTCCTTAGCAAGAGTTATACAATATGGAAGCAACAGTGGAAGATCATGTTTGCTAGAAGAGCTTTATACCCCTGATCCATGATGTCCGTTGCTCTTGAGGAAATATGAAAACCATCTTCAGTATCTCTAAGAAGATAAAGAGCATTTCTGCCCCTTTGGCTATTATAAGAGAATGTGCTCAAGGCTGTCACGGAGCCTGTTGATGATGGCGACGGCAGAAGCAGCCAGACAATGGTGGCCATTCACGCCATAGGGCATCTGCTAGATCGTATTGTTCATAAGAGATGAAAAGTAGCAGCCAAGCTGCTGTCTCAGGTCACATAATAGGGGAGCAAGATAAATTAACGGCAGTGCCAGAAGCTAAAGCACAAGGACCGATACTATTGAAAATGTTATCTAGAAGGGTAAATATTTCTTGAAGAGTTCAAACAGCATTGATCACCTAGGCTGTATCCCGTTGGACACATAACCCTAAACCATAGTTTATTGCTCTAGTGGGAAGTGGTGTGTGGTACATTTCGGACATGTATAGCTGTGAGAGAAAAAAACATAGCTGTGAGGAAAAAAAGACACGTATAGCTGTTAGGAAAAAAAATCTGAGCATCTTCCTGTTTTAAACTGAACAGTTTGTTCTTTTCTTCAACATAGCTCTGTTTTGTGGTAACAAGAAAGGACAAAACTGTGGCTTATGATCCTGGCATGTTAAGAAACTTTCTTTTCACTATACCAGAGTTTGTTCCTGGTCACTTTGGTTATAGTTTAAAAGTGAAAATTGAAGTTCTTGGTCTCCTTATGGAAGTGCTGGAAGAAGTAGTGCAGGTGACACACAAGCCTACAGCTTATTCACATCACACTAAACCATGGTTTAGTGTTGCATGAAATCGAGCTTTGTTTAACCATGGTTTGTTTTCTTCAATCGTCGCAAAGCCACACGGGCCTGCATGTAATGCTAAACTAGGAATGATGAATCTGACCCGGAGAGTTCCCACCTTTCCCCCCTGCCACTGTGTCTGATCAGTGATTAGAGACAAGACGGTGTTCAAAGATGTTCAGACTCTAAATACCTTCTATAAAACTGAGGAGAGCTGTGTGGGAATTTGCAAAGCTGTTCTGTGGCATTTGGCTTTGTTTTGCAGGCAGGAAATCTGTAGCATGGAAATGTGGAAATCTCTCTCTCTCTCTCTCTCTCTCTCTCTTATTAAACATTAAACAAATATCACACTAAAACTCATAATAAGAGCAAGATTTAAAATCCAAGTGAAACAACAGAATAAAATCATCCCTTTAAAAATTCCCCTTGGTCAACCAGTCATTTAAAGGAAAACTGGTCTGAAGAGAAAGGTCTTTGCCTGCTTGCGGAAGGACAGCAAAGAGGGGGCCAGGCTGGCCTCCAGTGGGAGGGAGTTCCAGAGTCTGGGAGCAGCCACAGAGAAGGCCCTCTTCTGAGTCCCACCAAGCACACCTGTGAAGGTGGTGGGACTGAGACAAAGGCCTCCGGATGATCTTAATACAGTGGTGCCTCGCTAGACGATGTTAATCCGTTCCACGAGGATCGCTGTCTAGCGAAAACATCGTCTAGCGAAGCACGTTTTCCCATTGGAATGCATTGAAATCGCTTCAATGCGTTCCAAGGGAAAACGCAGTCGTCTTGCGAAATTTCCCATAGGGAAACCTCGTCTAGCGAGTGAGGGTCCCCATAGGAATGCACTGACAGCTGCACTGACAGCTTTTGACCACTAGTCGGCGCACTCCTATGGGGAAACCTCATCGTCTAGCGAAATTCCCCATAGGGAAACATCGTTTTGCGAAGCACAGTAGCGCTCGCAAAAAGGCATCGTCTAGCGATTTCCTCGTCCTGCGAGGCAATCGTCTAGCGAGCACCACTGTACCCTGGTAGGCTCGTAAGACTCCCAGGAAAAGACAGCAATGCTAGGAAAAGTTGAACTCAGTAGGAAATGAGAGAAACTGAGCATGAGATACATTGACTCAATAAAGGAAACCACAGGCTTGAGTTTGCAAGACCTGAGCAGGGCAGTTGAGGACAGGATATTCTGAAGATCACTCATTCATAGGGCCGTTAGAAGTCAGAAGCAACTTGATGACCCATGAAAACAATGACTCCACCTGGCCCTTGCTTGTGCTTCAGTTCCTTGATGCAAAGCAAAGGCGCGGCGTGGTAGAATCGATCTGCTGTAACGTTGCCAGCCATGTTCCTGGAAGGGGAGACCTTTGAACCGTGAAGAGAGTGATTGAGTGGAACAGAGCAAACAGCAGAAGCGATGTCCAGGAGGAGAGGAGCTTTCTGGAGATTGCCTCTGTCTTCCTTCTGACTCAGCAAAGCATCTGTGGTCATCCCTGTTTGCTGACCCCTGGCTTTTAAAAAGAGAGAGACCGAGAGACAGAAAAAGAGACACAGAGAGAGAGATATGTTGTGATGTAAACTGGAAACTCAGCTCCGCTTCCTTTCTGAGAGCCACGCCAGGATTAGAAAGAGGGGACAGTTGGGTGCTGTGATTTTGCCTGGCCCTATCCTGGCTCCCTCCTGGCGTGCTTGAGTACAAATTCCATCATCCCCAGCCAGCAGGGCCCATGGGCATGCTGGCTGGAGGCCTATGGAGACTGTAGTCCAAGACAAATGGCGTATGGCAGTTGAGGTGGGGAAGAAGATGATTGTGGTTCAGCGTCTGGTGTGGTGGCGTGAATACCACGAAGGAAACAGAATGGATAGCCCTTCCAATAGAGGATTGTTCTCTGAAATACGGCAAGCTTGAAATGATAGCTCAGTAGTTTAGGTATCTGGCTGCAGAGCCAGAGGTTGAGAGTTTGATTCTCCACTGTGCTTCCCTGGCAGGGACTGGACGCGATGATCCATAGGGTCCCTTCCAGCTCTGCAGTTCTAAGATTGTGATGATTGCTACATCAGTCACTATTAGCCACCACTGTCGTGAATTAGACTTTCCACAGTCAAAGGGGAGGGGGGGATTTGAACCTGGGCTCTACTGAACATTAGTTTAGATGGTTTCAGGAAGCGACTCTGTGTGCGCGTGCGCTTATATTCCTTTCTTTAGCCTTCATTGTAGCCTGTAATAAAACAGAATCAGTTTAAAAGAAGGAAAGGGCACGGGTCTATTTGTACAAAGCATCCAGAGATTAGGGGGGGGGGGGGGAAATACTTTTAGGTAACTGTAGCTCAATCCTGCCAGCCATGCTTGTAGTGGGAATTTTTGTTGTTGTTGCTTTTCCATATCCTGAAACGGTGGCCTAGATCCTCCGGTGTTCTGCATCTTGGGTGTAACCCTACCCTATGAGCTCACACATGTGGAGAGAAAAGTAGAACACACAGCAGAAAGTTGAACATTCAACAGGACACACAACGTGCAGAACAGAATGCTTGCCTTCAGGATTCCTGATGGGAGTCTATGCTGATTTCCATACCACCCTTCCATTCCTCTCCACCTCAACAAGTCGGTCAACACTGCCTGCTCACAGAGCATGTTCATTCCCCAGTTGGCGCTCGCCTCTGTGGGTTCACCCTCACACCCAAAATATTTGGGTTTCCCCAAACCTTCTCACGGCTCTGTCTTGTGGGTGGGCAGTCCTGTTTTGGCGATGGTGGAATCCATCATCGGAGAAAGAGTTTGCTTTTAACCTCTGCATGCTTTGGGAACAGATCTAGATATACAAAGAGATAGAAGCACTCACCCTATTCAAGGGTCCACTTGAATGCTTGTGACATGGATGGGAGGAGAGATTGGAGTTGCTTCCATTGACCTGGCCATGAACCTCCAGGTTGTGACCTTTCTGTGCACAAAGCTACATACCTAAAAAAGGGTTTATCCATTTGGGATCCATAGATCTGGGGAAAACCATCTGAATTTCTCAGAGTTTAGTCTGTGGAATCATCAAAAAGGTAAACCAGCCTTCCTCGACCTGATTCCAGATCTTATTATGCAACAACATTATTTTGAGCCAGCCGCCCAATGCCTGTGCTGTTTTAGGATGATGACAGGTGTGGCCTTATACAGGTGGAGGGGCCAGGAAGGGGAAGGCTACCTGGAATATGTCACACCCAAGTTCTTAGTTCCCCAGTACTGGCCAAAGTCACTGTTAAACATTTGCTTAGGCTTTTAAACCGGTTATAATTTTTAGAACAGAAGTTCCGGGGAAGAATGGGGGGAGGAGGTTACATGACTATCCTTGCTAACTCCAAGCTCCTGGTGCTTCAGGTTTATAAGCTTGAATCCGTGTTGGTTTTTAGTCCAAACTTGACAGCAGCTTTCCAAGGCGCAGAGTCCTATCCCACAAAACAAATTCAGCACCTTGGACAGGTCTCGCAAAAGCTGAGACTCCGACTCATAGTGGATCCATTCTCCCTGATCCCCAAATATTTTTGACTCTTCACCCTTGGGCTGAAATGTAACTGGTATACAACGAAGCTCGGCTTTTCTTCCTCTGAGCTGTCTGTCTAGCTATGGCAGCGGCCATGGTAGGCACCAAGAGAACAATGGTTGCTCAACAGCAGGGCAAGGCTTCCTCCGTCATTCTATGGGATCAATTGATCCTTTTGTTGAAATGATCCACCACGTAATCCCGTCTCCCGCTTCTGAAAGTAGGGGCCTTTCTCCTATTTGATTTTGTTGCGAGATATAAATCTATTTTTCTGTCTCTGCCACCTTCTGTGCCCAGACGGGAAGGATCACTTAGCAACTAGATTGGGGAGGGGAAAAAATGCTAAAAAAAACACAACAAATCTCCTTGGAAATGCAAAAAAAAAAAAGGAGCTCAAAACTTATTTAGTTTTGTGCATGTGGTTTGTTTTTTTTAACTTAAAATGCAAATTCTTGGCTTTCTTAGAATCTTATTTGGAATATGAGTATTCTAATGGGAACCCGGCCTGTACATAGGCAAGCTGGTTGGCCTTCAGGGATTGTGGATGCTGACTCCCATCAGTCCCAGCCAATGGTCAAGGATCATGGAAACTGTAGTCCAAAATATCTGGAGGGCACTAACTTGGGAAAGGCTGACTCATCCGTACAGAAGTCTGGACTCACGTCCAGGAAGAGTGGACCTTTGAGGACAGCTCCATGGCATCATGAATGATGCCTGGGTGCCACATTGAACCAGGTGGAATTGGCCAGGATTTTAAGAACCTTGTGGTTTACGGTATGGTCTTAAAAGCATGAGCTCATAGCAGGAGGAAGAAGAGAAGGAGGTTGATTAGAAGGCATTCTAATAAGGGGACGCGTTTTTCTGCCTTTATGGTGTGACATTCTGTTTTTTATTTAGCACACCATACTTTTTAGTAAAGATAGTTTAAAACGTTTTATATGTTTTTCATCATCAATGTATTTTAATCAGTTTTATAGTTTATTTTTTCATGTACAAGTTACTATGTTCTTGATTCTATTCTTTTTAATACTGTGAGCCACCTTGAGTCCCCTTATCGGGAGAAAGGTGGCCTGCAAATGAGACAGACAGACAAAACCGTACATGAAGGAGATATAATTTCCCTTCTTCTTGCAACATATCTGTGACATTTAAGTATTACTGATTTTTGCATCTTTAACAATCCATAATTAAACTAGGATCTGGATGTTTCCATCAAGAAACCATATACAATAAACAAATATTATTTGTTCATTTTAAAAAAAGTACTATATGATCAGATTCGTCCAGGGGGAAAGTATTTATATATTAGTTAAACTTCTTTCCCACTTCTGTTTCCTTCACTGACAGCATAAAGGAGTAACGGGTTCAAAGTCATCCAAGGAATTCCATGGCTCTGTAGGAACTCAGTCCTAGATTTTGCAAGACCTGATCCAATTCTCTAATTGTTATCACACGCACAGGGTCTTGTAATTCATCCTCTCCTGTCCATGGCCCATGCTGCTGGGGAATGCTGGGAGATGTAGTCCCCAAAGCAACTGCCTTAAACTCTTGGCTTGAAGTTATCCCTGTTACATTGCAATCATAATGTAGCTTCATTACACTGCAGTCATTGGAATTCATTACAAGAAATCACAACAGCCAGTGAGCTGTACTCATTAGAATGGTCAACGGATGCGTATGTTGGGGGACTGTGGGAGTGATAGCCCAAAAGAGTCAGTGTACCTTCTGCAGTTTTAGTTATTTTTAAACTTGGGGGGGGGGGGGTGTTTGGCCTCACTAGGCATGTCGTTTCTGGACCGCCGGGCAGTTCCTTGTAACATCTTGGCGTTGTTCCAAAAAGTAACGAAGAGTAACGACCGGTTGTCCCTGTTGAAAAGCGACAAAAGGGGGAGGTTGCGTAACGGGGACCGGACCTAACCGCTTTGGCCGTCGTCAAGGTAAGGCGAGTTACTGCCTTTTCGCTCCAAGCTGCGAAGGGCAGACCGACCGACCGACACCACGCTTCAGCTCCGAGTCCGACCTTCCCATGCCGCGCCCGGTTGTAGGAAGCCGCGGCGGCCACTAGGGGTCGCCGGTGGCCAAATTCTGTTTTTTCTTTTCTTTTTAGGCGAGGTGGTGTTGCAGGCTTGCGTCGTTGGGGGGGGGGGGAGTTGGAATAAATTTTTTTCCCCCCTCTCTCTCTCTCGCTTTCTTTCTCTTTCTGATTAAAGGCTTGCTGGCCGGAGGAATGCGGAACCTCCCGCCCAGCCCAGCCGGCTTGCAGATCCGAGCGCCGGGGCAGCGCTTGGAGGAGGAGAGATGCTGAGAGGCGGGCCGGCGAGGAGCGCCCTGCTTGCCAGGGGCCCCCACCTTTAAGGGCGGCCAGCCTCCCCCCCCCATCCTCCCGTAGCCGCCGCCCCCCTTTTCCCCCGGGGGGAATCGGGGGTAGCCGGGTGTCTCTCCATGAAGCAGACCCCCCTCGCCCCCCCGCCTCCCTCCCTCCCCTCTCTGGCTCGTCTTCACCCCTGCCCACCCCCAGGTGCCAGGTAGGAGCCTGGGCAAGGCGGCTGCCCCCCCCCACGCGCCCCCCCCCACTCCCACCCCGGTGCAGTCCCCCACCTCCAGGTGAGCCGAGGGGCAGGAGGGCGCGGCGCCCCCGGGAGCTGTCCAGCCGCCCCACCCCAGACCCAGAGAGAGAGAGAGGGAGGGAGAGAGAGAGAGAGAGAGACCCTCCGCAGCCCCCTCGCCCCCCCACCCCACCCCACGCCCCGCCATGGCGCTGAAAGAAAGGACCAAGAAAGCGTTACTGGAACTCCTGCAACGCGAAGGCAACGAGGCGTGCGCGGATTGCGGGGCGGCAGGTAAGGAGGGACGGGGCTGGGGCTGGGGGGGGGGGCGCACCAGAGAGGGGGGGGCGCTCTGCCGAGGATGCGGTGGTGGTGGGGGGGGGGGGAAAGGGTCCGCCGCTCTCTCTGGAGACCCCCCCACCACCACCTGGGTCTCCGCACCTGCTTGCCTTCCCCAGGAAGCCCCTGCCCCTCGAGAGAAAAACCTCCCTCTCCCCCCCCACCCCACCCCACCCCCGCAGCTCTCTAACTTTCCCTTTCTCGCCCCCTCCCCGTATAATGGCTTGGGGAGGGCCCCGATCGCTGGAGCTCAATGCCTCCCCCCCCCCCCAAATGTGGATCAATGCTGCAGAGGATCCGTCTACAAGGAGGGTGCAGGGATCTCCCCACCCCCTCCCCTTCTCTCTCTCTCTCTCTCCCCCCCCCCCCCCCCAAGTTTTCTCCATCCTTCTCGTTTTGACCCCTGCTTAGGCGGCTCTCGCAACCCAGCCAGGCTTGGTCGGGAGAGAAAGAGGAAGCGGTCGTGGGGAGGAAAAAAAGCCAAGGGTAGGAAAAAAAAAAACACACAGAGAAAACTGAGCTTGTCACTGGTTCTCCTGCACCGAGAGAGCCAGAGGTGTGTGTGTGGGGGGGATCTCGCCTGGATCCCCCTCCAAACTTCCCCGATGACCGGGAGTTGCTTCCCCGGTTCTCACTGCGACCCCTTCCAACCGCAGAGCCCTGTGTTGCCTCAAAGGCCAGCGCAACGTGGGTGAGCTTTCAAGAAGGCTTGGGTTGTTTCTACCTCGGTGACGTTTCCTCAAAAAAAAAAAAAAAAAAAAAAAGCTCAGTGGTTGTGGTCTCCAGCTGTGGAGCCAGAGGTTTGGGAGTTCGATTCCCCGCTGGGCCTCCTTGGCAGGAGCCGGACCCAGCGATCCACAGGGTCCCTCCCAGCTCTGCCGTTCTCAGATGATGATGATGATGACTGCATGACAAAAATGAGGTGTGGAAAATAATGAAGTTGTGCGGAGAAGGCGCTTCCCGTAGAAACCAATTTGGGATGGGCTTCGAGGGGCCACCGTCCTCCTGTTTTTGAGTGCTTTGTTTTTGTTGAAAATAATAATATGTGGAATTACAACTCATCTCTGCACTAATGCTGGTCTTTTCAATGGTTCGAACATGACATCAGTTTAACTGAGGTGAGGAGCCCTTTGTCTTAACTAGAGTCAAGAATTACCCTTGTCTCGTCCCACCTGCCAAGAGAGATGGATGACAACTATAATTGTCAACTTCTTAAGAAGAACAATACCTTGCCTTTTCTGGTCCTGGTTATGAACAGCCTTGGATCTGCAGAAATGAACAGCCAGATTCTTAAAATTTTATTTTATTTTTTTGGGGGAGGAGAAGTTGTTTTCATCGGCTGGGCAGGTCCGCCACCCAAGTTCTTGTGGTTGGCACAGGAGCATTTTTTTTTTTTTAGAAAAACGTTGGCACCCTTATTGTGGGGAAGGTTGGGATCTCCCCACAATAAGAAGCGAGAGAGGTGTCTTTATGAAGCGGCTCCTCCCATTCATTCTCTCCCTCTCGCTTTCTCTGACTTCAGTTGTAGAGGCTGATGTCATGGCAAATGCTAAGTTGGACTCCTCGTTCTGTCTGCTCTGAGCTGCAGTGCAGATTAGATCTAGTGAAGAAGTAGACAACAGACAAGAATATGTGTGCAAATGAGGGTCTGGAGAGGAGCAGACCAGCAGAGGGTGAGAAAAACAAAATAATGAGGAAAAGGAGAGAGAGAGAGAGAGAAGATGGTTTCATTCTGAATGATCCCAAACGATCCGTTTTATACAGTTTTGCCGACTGATCCATTGATCTCATAATTGTCCACTCTAGCCTGTCCCCAAACCAGTCGTCCCCCCCATGTGTTGTACTACAAGTCCCATTGGGCTTATCTTTAACCAGAATGGATGGGGGTGATGGGGGTTGTAGTCCAGGCTGGGGATTCTGCCCTGACCGGCAGTATGTGTGTGTGTGTGTGTGTGTGTGTGTGTGTGTGTGTGTGTGTGTGTGTGTGTGTGTGTTGGAAGGCGCCTCGGACAGCAGTGTGCTGGACTTTGCTCCCCATCCCACCGCCCCCTTGTCTTCCCCTTCTATTTTTATTTTATTTATTTATTCGATTTTTATCCCGCCCTTTTAGACAGAGTCTACTCAGGGCGGGTTCCATAAAACATTAAGTATAAAACACTTGAACAATTAAAATTAAAATAATTAATTAAAATAAATAAATAAATAAATAATCCATGTGGCTCTGAGTACAGCAGAAGGATTTCTGTTACAGACATTAGCGGGCTTGCTTTTTATTGATACACGCTCAGCTGGAGATGGAATGGCCTTTTCTACAAAAAGGATAGTAAAGACGTGCACACAAACCACACAGGTTTCTTTCTTTGCTGTACCTCTAACCTAGAACACCTGTTCGACATCATTCCATCCTGGATACATTCCAGGTAACTATAATAATCATGTGCCGTCAAGTCAATTCTGAGTGATGGAAACCCTTTTCTAAAGGGTTTTCGAGGCAGAGAAAACACTGAAGTGGTTTGCCCTCCCTTTCTTCTGGGGGAGCCCTGGGACTGGGCAGCTTGCTGAAGGCTACACAGGCTGGCTGTATTCCACAGCAGGAATTGAACTCGCAGCCAGGTGCCTCAACCTACGGTACCTTTTTACATACGTTTCCCCAACAAAAACTGTTGGATTGCTTTACACTCATGACTTCTTTATATTTGTGTCTTCAAAGCATCTACTAAAACAATACATATATAAGTTTATAGACAATTCAACAAGTAGCCTTTTGATGATGGGATATGTAGTCTGACAACCTCTTGGAGGCACAGATTCCTCCCCTCTGTGAGTTTAGAGCATGGAGAACAAGCTCAAATTAAAATGTAATAGTTAGTCTTTAAGGTGCCAAATGTTTTTGTCTTTTTTTGTTTTGTCTCTTTGGATTTTGTAAGATCTGAAAAGACTTTAAGATTCAAGTCTACTGGAAGGGCCAGTGGTCCAGCTCAAGAACAAGACATATTCCTGTGAAGGGTATTTCTGTTCTATTCAGAATATTTTGGGATTTATAGTGGACATCTGTTGATATGCTGAGGACAAATGTTTCATGGCCAGTTCAAAGAATGACTTACGTCCAGTTCTTGTTATATGTCATCAAGTCGCTTCTGAATTAATGACTTATGGCATGTTCTCTCCTTAACAGCTCTGCTCACGTCTTGAAAATTCAAGGCTGTGGGTTCCTTTAGTCAATTCATTTCATATTTTGTCTTCCTCTTTTCCTGCTGCCTTCAACTTTTCCTACCATTATTGTCTTTCCCAGTGAATCTTGTCTTCTCATGGTGTGCCCAAAGTAGGACAACCTCAGTTTCAACATTTTGGCCTCAGGCTTGATTTGATCTAGTACCATTTGTTTGTCTTTCTGGCAGTCAGTGCCATCTGCAAAGCTCTCCTCTGATACTATATTTTTAATGAATCCATTTCCCCCCACCAGTTTTCTTCATTTTCCAACTTTCATATGCCTACATAGAAATCAGAAATACCATAGTATGGATGGTCTTACTCTTAAGGATCTTCTCTAGTTCTTTCATAGCTTCCCTCCTGACTCTTGGTCTTTCGATTTCTTGACCACAGTCTCCATTTGGATTGTTGATTGACCTTAGGTGCATAAAATATCTTATTGTGTCTCTGTCTTCCTGGCCAGTTATGCAATTTGTTTGTTGCCATCACTTTTGTCTTCAAATTCAACTGTAATCTGGCTTTTACAATTTCTTCTTTAACCAACCAACCAACCAAGGAATGTTGCATGACTGGCCTTCTTGTACGTATCTGTGTTAATGATTTAGATCTGTAGCTGAGTGGTAGACCATCTGTATTGCATGCAGAGGACCTTGGATTCTGTCCGTAGCATCTGAACATAGAGGTTGGGGAGCCGTCTTTCTGAAACCATAAAGAGCAGCTGCCAGCCAGTGTTGGCAAAACTGAACTGTATGGGCCAAAAACTCAGTACAAGTCAGCTTCTTGCCTTCCTCTGACCCTGGGTTGTGAAAATGGTTCAAATCATTTTTTTTAAAAAACAAAACCCTCTCTGGTTGCTTGAAGGTGACCCTTAGGCAACTTTATTGGAGAAAGTCTTGTTCGGAAGTGGAGATCAAAGAACTATTTGATATTTTATTTGGGAATCCCAGGTGACCCTTTTTAAAAAAGCAAAGATTTATTTATACTTCTAGATGAGCGCTAGACAAGATGGGATACAACGTGCTTACCGTTTGGATGTAGGTGTGGAAAGGTTCCCAAATTTTTGTTTCGAAGCTGCTTCTACCTCGTGTTCTCCAAGACAAACCCAGAGGGTCAGTGTGTCTTTTGAAGAAAGGCTCCCACATTGCAAGGGAAACATTCAACGATGGGTGTCTTTTGCCCTCCTGTCTGACCCACCGTCACATGGTTATTGCAGAGAGAGGAAAGGGTGTCGAGGAGGACTCGGCCCGCCCTTGTCTTGAGCTTCATGCATTGGGATCTGGCAATAGGTTTCTGAGTGATCAACATTTGATCATCAATAATCTTCTGATTCTTGGTTTGCGACAGCCATTTGTGGAGGGAACCAGTGGTGAACGTTTGACAGGAAAGGATTCCGTTTGCATCCTTAAACAAATTTGTAGGTTTAAAATTCTTTTATTCTGAGGGGACGTCTTTCCCATCAAGCTCCAGTTGAGTTTCTAGCAATATATATCTATTAAAAATAGATATACATTGCTAGATAATATATATCTATTAAAAACTCCAGTTGAGTTTCTAGCAATATATATCTGTTAAAAAAAAGGTATCACCCCCTCTGAAATTCCATAACTGAGTGAAAAATCCTGAACAATTTGTATCAAGGGCTTTTGGTCCTGAATTTTGTAATATAGCAGCAACAACTCTTTATTACCTTCAGATTCGGTTGCTGTGGGAAACAAGGGCAAAAATGTTTGTTTATAGCTTTTGTCTTTTTTATTTGACGAAGAGAACTTGTAGGCATCTGTATGTGTTAATACAGATTCTGAGCTACCTCAAGGACGGTGTCTCCTTTTATGAACGTGTTAAGATCATTAGGGGAGGCCTTTCTCTTGGTCCTACCACCTTCCAAGGTGTGTCTGGTGGGGACATGGGAAAGAACCTTCTCTGTGGCTGCTCCCAGACTTTGGAACTCCCTCCCACTGGAGGCCAGGCCAGGTCCCATCTTTGCTGTCCTTCCGCAGGCAGACTAAGACCTCTCTCTTCAGGTAGGCTATCCCTGAGTCTGTCTGAGAGAGGTTTTTTTTTTAAAAAATGGATCCTTGTGCTTTGTTGCTTTGAATGTGTTTTTGGTGCTGCTTTTGTTTACCGTTTTAGTGTGGTATTTGTTGGATTCTTTTAAAATATTTATATAGGTACTGTTTTTAGCTTTTAAATATTGTCATTTAGTGATGTAAGCCACCTCGGGCTCCTTTTTTAAGGAGAAAGGCGGGGTAAAAATATTTTAAATAAATAAATAATAAATTAAGTGAGTCTATGTTCAGAGTTACCCTGTTTCTTAGCATACCGCTGTTCGCCAGAGCTACGAATTTGTGCCTGGTAGTGGATCTCAGTCTTTAAGTATTTAAAAAGTCATTCCTATAAAGCTGATGTCTGCTTGGCCCTGCCTTTGAGGAAGGGCGGGATAACACAGGGATAAAAATATTTAAGAATCAAGGAATTATATATGGCACGTCAACGAACCCTCGGAGTCTCCGTTGATCTGCCCCAAACCACGAATCTCTGACCTTAAATATTATGTCCCAGAACAAGTTGTGGAAAGATGGGCTAATAGCCAGCTACCTTTCTCCTGAGCTGCAGCTTTGCTCCAGCCCAGTGTAATTTCCGTGGCAGGCTGATACTGCTGCGTAACCTTATTAACCTGACACAGGGAGCATCTTGCTGGGCACAGCTTTAATCTGATGGCAGTCATGACCTTCTGGAGCATTTCGTCCCCTTCTCGGAGGGCAGACGGGAGCAGCTCGCAGACTGGAAATTCCTAAACCATGGGCTGCGAGCGTCATGCCAGGGCTGAAGGGCTTCAAAGGCTCTGGACAGCTCCCGGTACTGACAAACGGAGGAGTTTGCCCCAGGGCAACTCTGCCTGAGTTGCCGTTCTACCCTCGCCTCCTTCCGGCAAGTCCTCCTGTCGGGACAGGTGAGTTCTGTCACTTCTCTGCATTTGCTGGGCCCGAGTCACAAGACAGCAGAATGATTGCTTCGTTTCAGGATTTGCCCGCTGGGTCTCTGTGTAACTTGCTGCCCATTTGATGGCTATAAGTAAAAGAAGACAGCTATCCTGCATCGTCTAAAAGCTGTGTAGGAGAGAGGATTTCAGCTGAATAGGCTGAATGATAGACAATAGAGTGATGGGGGAAAGACTAGAGGGGAGTATAATGGAAATGGACCTTGATAGCCGATTGATGCCTTGGACAAGTTCAGTTTGATCCTGTTGAGGAAGGTGCTGGGTGACCAGAATTTTCCAGAACGCTCCATTCCATTTCTCCACTCCGCTCCCACTTTCCTGCCATTTCCCTCTCACAGTCAATCCGTCAGGTAGTCTGTCGGGAAGCTAGAACAGAGCACCCATGAAAAGGGGCTGGCTGGCATCCTGCATAGGAATACTCCCTCTGTAGTGTTCCTATGCAGATCTTAGCTTATTCTTTTATGTTCTTATTGAAGCCATTAAGCAGGAATTAGGCATCCTAGCAGTCTGTTATCCACTCATTAAACTTTTTATAGGGCTAGTATTATGACCATCATATAGCAATGAAAATTGTTCTGGCAAATTGTTCCTTTCACGTCTGTTGTTCCCCATCCTTTCTGGAAGCCACACTGAACCCAAGACAGACGTCCACTGTTTTGCCAGCTGTATTGGGTTTTTTTTTATTGCCTGTGCAATAGTTTACGCCTAGAAAATGTACACAGCTGAAATTCTGCCTTGCTCTCCAACCGGTCTCTGTTGAGAATCGCTGGTGTCTGATCTGATGATGTTCCCAAATAGCTCACCAACGCTTCCCATCCCAAATCACAAAGTCGTGACTTCAGATCCTTTTCCTCGTCTCTGCCTCAGGATTACTGAGGCGTTCAGAAAAGAAAAGCAGTCACATTTCAGAATCTGCCTTTAAAATCTCCAAACAGCGGAAGAGTTCAAATCTCTCTCTTGTGGGGAGGAAGCCAAAGATCTGATCAGATGGTTGTAAGCTCTCTTTGTGATAAACTCCCCAGGGTCGGATTCAGAACTGAGGGAAACTGAAGGCAACAAACATCAGGAGGGAAGCTGTTTCAATAATATTCATTGAGGTGTCCATTCATGAACACTTCTTACTCTTCATGAAAATTATAAAAATATATTTGTTATGTTATTATTTAATAATACATTAGCAATAATCACAGGCTGTCAAATCAATTCTGACTTATGGCGACTATTTTCAGGGTTTTCCAGGTAGAGAATACTCAGACGTGGTTTATCATTCCCTTCCTCTAGGGGGCAACCTTGGGACTGTGCAGCTTGCCCAAGGCCACCCAGGCTGGCTCTTCTGGCATGCACTGTGGGGAATCGAACTTCCAACCACACCTAACTCACTGAGCTATCCATGGTTTGGGTCTCTGGCTGCAGAGCCAGAGGTTGGGAGTTCGATTCCCCTACTGGGCCTCCTTGACGGGGGCTGGACTGGCTGGTCCATAAGGTCCCTTCTAGCTCTGCAGTTCTAAGATGATGATGACAATGATACCTTCTCTTCTCTCCAAAATGTAGATGTACCTACAAAAGCTCATGTTGAAATACAACTGTTAGTCTTTAAGGCGCTATTATATTTCTATTTTTATTTTTCTCCGGATATGCTTAGAATTCTCTAGTGCATTCTCCTCACTGCCAGAACTCAGGAGAGAATTCTCAACAACTTACAAATCCAAGGGTAGGTAAAATGGAGCCGCTTAGAGAGGTACCGAACGGCTATACCTGTGTGGTGTAGAAATCAACATTATTCACAGTCCTCTAGAAATTCGGGCATCTTCGCGTGTTGCTGTGCAGTCTCAGGCTCCGTTGTGGTGACGCTCACAAGGTTGAAGCACCGGCAAGTTTTATATCATAGGATGATGACGCCCTCTGCTATGCCCTTCAAGCTTTCTTAGGAGTTGAACTACGATCTTCCCAGTAGCTGGGGGTAATGGATTTCCCACCTATATGGTTGAGAAGTGTTTTCATGCAAAATCTTTTGAGGTGGCTTGGTCTTAAATTCACCATGACCCTGGGCTGTGTAAAGGCCTGCTTCAGAGGAAGAGGAAGAGAAATAGTTGACTGAAGTTGACCGGCATCGCTGGCTGCCTTTTAAAACCATCCTGGAGGGGGGGGGGAGCTCATGATAGGTGCTTCCACTTCCTCCCCGGATCTGATCCCCCCCCGGGCACAACGCTGGACTTCAGGTTCCTTCTCCAGCTTGCCTACAGCCTGGTGATGGCATGTGGTGTGAAGGACACTCTGAAAAATGGTCGCTCTCATCCAGTTTCCCCAATCTTGCGATGCTGAGACTGCTCACAAGACGTTCCCCACCCTGGTGAGGTTTCTTGGCTCCTGAAAAGGAAATCTCGGTCTTGATTTTCCCATTTTGTTTGTTTCATATTTGCCTCATTGTTTAATTTATACATAAATGACATAGTAGAATACCTGAACTCTCCTAGTCTCCACCCTCCAAAATTACATCAAAGACATATTTCTATCCTTCTTTATGCGGACGATGCCGTGCTTTTAGCGAGAACTCCAATTGGCCTAAAGAGAGCCCTTAAAAAATTTGCAGACTTCTGCAAAATGAAGGAATTAGAAATAAATTATCAAAAGACAAAAATTATGGCCTTTGGTAGAAGACAAAAGAAAAGGTCTTGGACTATAAATGGGCAATCTCTTGAACAGGTCTCCTGTTTTAAATATCTAGGTATGGCCCTTCAATCCACTGGGGACAGAAATGCTCATATACAATATGCAGCTACCCAAGGGGAAAAAACAGCAAATGCCATCTTAAGGTTCTACCATTCCAAAGGGGGTCGATATATTCCAGCAGCCCAAAAACTCTTTCAGGCAAAGGTGGTCAGCCAGATGCTCTACGGCACCTTTATAGGGCCGTCATCTAGCTGCTTTGATCCGATAGAGCGGGTTCAGACTAAATTCCTTAGAGCAATTCTTGAAGTTCCAAGATGCGTAACAAATGCACAAATTCGTTTAGAGACAGGCTCACTAACAATGGCAGCCAAAATTACACTAGCCTCCCTTCAGTACTGGCTTAAAATAAATTTTCAATTACAGGGATTAACCCATCTACTTCTAGAGGACAATTTTCAATCGAAGTGGTTGAAAGCGGTCCTAAACAAATTGCAAGTTATGGGCTTCTCTCCACAAGCAATATTGAGTATGCAATGGGATGAAGCGAAATCAGCCCTTAAACAGAGAATAATGGACATGGAAAGACAGGTAGACCTTAGTAGATGCCCCAACTTTAGAGTGATAGACACGCAAAAATATCGCTTGCTCCCTATGGCCTATTTATCACAGCTTGAGACATATAAGTTTAGGAAAGCCTTTACTCTGGCTAGATGTGAGGCCTTTCCCTCAGCGGTGTTGGAAGGCAGATTTAAGAAGATCCCGAGGGAACAGAGACTCTGCCCTTGTGGATCTGGTGAGATAGAATCTATTGAGCATATGATGCTCAGATGTAACAGGCATAACAAGATTCGAGGAAAATATATTACACCTCTCTTAAAAGACATGACAAGCCAATCAGACTCGGACTACTGTAACCAATTGCTAAATGATCAAAATCGGATTACTACAGAACTGGTAGCGAAATTTTGGGCGGCATGCCATAGAAGCCAGAATAGATAGCCAAACCCTTAGACATTGGTCTTATATTGTTATATTTGTAGTTTTGTTGCTTTTTGTTTATTTGATTTGGTTTTTGCAGTATATGTCAGTACCTGAAGCTCTGCTTTCAATTTTGTTTTATGTATGGCTTGATGCTGTAACAATAAAGTATGTATGTATATTTGCCTCTTCGTTGGCAGAAGAAACGGCCAAATTCTGTACAGCTCAATATCCTTTCTGGGAGCATTTCATGCAGGGAAGATTCTGTTTTCAGCAGGAATTGTAACCTTGCCAATAAGGTGCAAGGTTCAAATCTCTGCCCACTGACACCACCATGGAAACTGTCCAGAGCGTGGCTGGGCATTTCTTATTTGTTCAGCGATATGAAATTGCAGTCCAAAACTTGGACTGGATGAATCGATCTGTTCCAATTTCTGTTTTGTTCAAGCATGTTAATTTTGACTTATTTCCACATGAGTTTGCAAATGAATTAGTATGCATTGCACCTGATATATACATGTTTTTCAAGCAATCACTCTGTGTAGCCCTTCTTGAGTGCCACTTCCCCTGATGTCTGCATTGTTCATACAGTCATAGAATACTGGGGCTTATAAGGCTATCTTACTTCCTCTGGTCCCACCTCTGCCAATCGTTTTATGGGGCTTATATGTGCAAGATAATAATAATGTTGACCCAGTGATAAGGTGATAGAGTGCTCTAGTGTTCATCTCATATATGTAAGATTTTTTTTAAAAAATAAAAATTTGGAGGACACTCGGGGGAGAGGAAATAATGTGTTCCCTGGTTTCTGGACACCACACCCAAACTGCTTACATCACCAAAACACCACCTACAGACATGCCCCTCCTTCTTTACAAGAACATTTCACAACCAATCACATGGGAAGAAGCCTATTTGAATCTTTTCAGCCTGAAAAAAATAGAAGCCTCCCAAAGGGGGGGGGGAACACTTTGGGAGCAAAAAAGGGCTGGATCTATTTAAATCAGCCTTTGCGTTGTGCGATCAGTAAAAAAAGACTTCAAATTCACCTGTTTTATAAGCAGAGCAATTCCCGTGAATTTGACCCTGCGCTCGCAGCCTTAATCACTTCCACCAGTGATGCTGCTCACCTTGGCATCATAAGAGTCAGGCTTTACAATGGTTTTAATTCCCGTTTATGTCTCAAACACGACTTGGGCTCTCTGAGCAAGAGGTGAAGCTGCCTGTTAACCAGGAACGGCTCCTTGGTGTAATCAGCTGCTGCATAATTGGAGTCTTGAACTTGAAAATCGTTAAGCTGATGGAAGTGTGACTGCAGTAGCTCGGTGGTGGTAGGAGGAGAGGTGCTGTTCAGCTCATTAACTAAGTGTAAGGGTGCAGATAAGTACCAGCGATTTATAGCTGTCTTCCTGACCCCTTGAAAATGTAATGTGAAAGCCTTCCGCCCCTCCTTCTAAACGCTCCCTAGCCACTGTCATTATGCCGTTCTGATGCTATGAGGAAAGGAATGCTGTAGTCGGGTAGAATACAATTAATGTGGCTTCAAACACCTTTTCTCATTACAAGAGGAATAGGGTCCTTCCAAATTTACCATTTGTTCTCCTTAAAATACCAGGTTCTGGACGGATATAATCACTGTTTCCCTCACCATTTGTCTGATATTCCTCTGATCTTGCTTTGCACGGTGCTTCCTGCTCTCCTCCCGCCCAGACTTTCTGTTCCTTTTCTGTCGTGGGAAAACATGGTTTATTTTTATTGTCCCTTTGCGCCGGGGGGGGAGGGGCAAAGTCTACTTCTCCCCATTTGCTGGTAGTGCCCATTCTGGGAGATTTTGGTTGGAAGCTTTCAATTAGCGCTCAGGTAGCCATTTCCCGCTCCTGCTGGCTCTGGAAGCGGCTGCCACATTTTACCTAATGACAAGGCCGGCCCTGCTCTCTCATTTCTGTCACCTGGTGCCTCATTTTCAGACGACAAGGATGCCCAAAGGAAGATCTTTCCATGCAGAGATCTGTTGGGGCTCGTCTGGTTGCGGTTCAGAAACCCTCCAGTCTGCATCTGTACTAGCTAAACACTGCCTTGAGCAAACTGCTCTTTCTCAGCCTCAGTTGCCCCATCTGCATTATGGGCTTACTCCTTCTGAGTACTTAAGCTATTTATCTTCCATCTCTCCATACCCACCACCAGAAGACGCAGAATGACGAGCAATTTCAGTTTTTAAAAACAGCAAATAAACCAATAAAACCGCAAACAGTGCAGAAAGCCGGGGGGAAAATGTGTTGCAAAGTTTTAAATTTTGGTTAAATTCCTCTGGCGACACAGCAGAAGTGCAGGGATTCACAGAGCAGAATAGCTTCAAGTTCCACAGAATTAGCCCACCCCTTTTCTCATTAACTGGCACTTATACTCTCAATAACTCACTCTGAGACATTTGTAGGAGAAAGACTAAAAGGTTTCATTTACTTACAGTTGAACAGATCTACAGCAAACTGAATAAACACGGCTGGCTGACACACTGGCTGCTGACAGACTAAAAAGAGAGAGAAAGAGATATACTGAGCAGAGAGGTGGGGCTTTCTTTGAATTCGGAGGCAGGGAAGGAATGATTGGTTAGCGCTGGATGGATTGACAGTCACCCCAGCCCAGAAAGGTCCCTCCCAGCCATACCTACTAAAAGGCAGCATGCAAGGTTGCAAAAAAACTCCAACAAAATGGGAGTAGGTGGTTAATAGGAAAGAGTTCATGACCAAGTCTTGCGAAAGACACATTGGAATAAAGTTGTCCTTATCACCGAAGGAGGTAGCCAGACTCTCCAGCACAAGGGAAATCCAAGCTGGCATATTTAAAAAAAAAAAAGAAGACCACCAGTTGGGGGGGGGGGTGTCTTTCGGTGGAGATACATGGAACAATGTCTCTCACTCTGCTGCTGTGGCGTTTGCAAGTGGAACAGGGAATAACATCTGGAAGGAATATATGACCCTCCAGATGCTGACAAACGGTGCCTGTCAACCCCTCCATCCTTGGAGCTGATGGGAATCGGAGTCCACGAATACCTGGATTGCCATGAATTTCCCAACCCTGCTTTATAAGGTATCTGATCTCCAGCTGTTCAAGATTTTAAAGATGTAACCACCAGCACTTTGATCTAGGCTCGGAAATGGATCGTAAGTGACGAAGGCAGGTAAAATAATAAAGCCAGATGCTCTTTAAAAAAACGAGGCTGGGTCAAAAGTCCTGAGGGCTCTGGTTTGAACCACCTGCTCTTTCCGAAAACTTTTCAAAGGCAGTCCTGAAATAGTTAGTGTGTTACAGTAATCTAAGTTTGCTTACTTTTACAGGCTTGTTTATAAGGGAGATGGTGGCTGTAAACATTTTATTGAGTTGTAGGGAAAAACATAAGCAGTATACATCATAAAATTCACAGAGTGGGAAATAAGCAGAGAAAACATCAACAGGAAAGAAGAAAAGGCAAAACGGACAGAGAAGGCATTAAGAAAACAATACAAATAACGATAGCTGTTAGTCATAATCTCTTGTCAGAGAGGATTGCAAAATGTAATAGACTAAATTCATAACAGGAAAGAAAACCTACCTATCATGGGACACCCCACCTCTTTGTTTTGCCATTTCTTTTTCCAAAATACTAGCAAACAATGGCTGAAACCGTGTTGCTTAGTGTAGTAAGTAAGTCACTGCTAGTGTAGACTCATTGATTCTGTGGAGCTTACGGGAGACTCGACTCACCAAAGTCCCACTGATTCAATGGGCCCTCCTTGGTTGTGACTTGCTTTCATCTTAGAACCTTAGAACTGCAGGGCCGGAAGGGACCCTGTGGATCATCCAGCCCCGCCCCTGTCAAGGAGGCCCAGTGTGGGGATTCGAACTCCCAACCTCCAGCTCCGCAGCCAGAGACCTAAACCATGGAGAAATCCAGATGTGCTAAGTGGCAGGATTTCAGCTGGAGACTATTTCTGTTCTAGAGGAGACTGTGATTATATACAGAGTGTGGAAAAGTTACCTTCCCAAGTTCTGATCATGTATATCTGGGTGAACAATCTCTCTCTCTTTATATTTGCATCTTGCTGTGTATAGTGCTTTTAAATGTAGTCTAGACTGCAGCTGCCAGCTGTTCTCAGTGTTGTCTGCTCTGAATAAGGCTGGTGAGAATCACAGTCCAACATCTGGTGGGCTGATGTGGGCTGATAGGTGGATTACAGATGTTAACAGTTATTCGATTTTTATTTCCTTGCTACAAGTGGCTAAAGTGGAGGACTGGGAGTCTAGACCCAGGGTTCTCAACCTTGGGTCCCCAGATGTTTTTGGACTGCAACTCCCAGAAGCCTTTCTCACTTGTCCTGGCTGGAATTTATGGGAGTGGCCATCCAAGAACATCTGGGGACTCAAAGTTGGGAACCACGACTTTAGATCCAGGCGCTCATGCCTACGGAGCCACAAAACTTAGTGAATGGCCTTGGGCCAGACTCTCTTCCTGGCCTACCTTGCAGGACTCTTCTGAAGATTAAGTAGGAAGAAGCAGAATAAGAGATGCTACTGGCTTGAGTTCACTGAAGGAAAGATGAGATCGAAATGTAGTTAAAAATAATTGTATTTATTCTTATCTTCCTCATCAAGCTGCAGGGGAGTTTATTCGTTCAATCTGCTCTTTGCCTTGCAGACCCAGATTGGGCCTCTCATACTTTAGGAGTGTTCATCTGCTTAAATTGTTCGGGGATCCACCGCAACATCCCGCACATCAGTAAAGTGAAATCAGTCCGCTTGGATGAGTGGGACAGCGGACAGGTTGAGGTAAGTGCTTGTGTTAAGAGGGAGGGAAGGCTGGGTGTTTTTTTAATGTATTTTTTTCAAGCGTGCACATGTTATTCGGGTACAATAGGGGCCCCTTATCCATGGAAACAGTATCTGCTGATTCACTTATCCACAGTCTGAAAATATTAAAAATATTAAAAGAACAATGCTAGAAATATATGTTTCTAAAGATGAAGTTACCAGACCTAGAGGGAGCCAGAGACCATGCTAAATATAGTGTTCTTCACTATAATCCACATTTCTCAGCATCCATGGGGAGGGGGCTTTGAACCGATCCCCGACGAGACAGCGGTCCTACTGTATTTCATTTCCACTTCAGCTGATCTAAAGGGATCCATGTGGGAATTGTTGTGAAGTGCCGTCCAGTCAATTTTGAAAGCCCTAACTGGGTTTACAAGGTATGTGAGATGTTAAAGGAGTGGTTTACCATTACCGGCCCCCCAAAGACTTCTGTGGCCAAGCAGGAATTTGAATCCAGATCTTCTGAATGTGTCAAAATAATTTCCCCCCCATTTCTGTGGACTCTTGAAGATGGAGCATGTGTTCTCCTTGAAGTACTGCATTCTAAATTTGTCTTTCCAGTGCTTTTCCAGCCATCCACACGACATTGGCTTTCTCTCACTCTGTGCAGTGCTTTTCTTCCCACCCTGTGACTTTTGACTCCCTTTCGTTCCTCTGCAAGGCACGGTTTAATAGCACTTGTACTCGGGCTGAAGTTTCATTAGCATTTCATGTTATTTGCGGTTGTTGTCCTTTGTCGGAAGTGTTCAAGTAGCACTCAATTAATGCTTTTTTCCCCAAAAGAACCTCCAGGCAGTGCCTCCAGGCAGCTCCAGCTGGGGGAAAAAAGTCTTCTTATAAAATAAATAGATTCCATAAGGGGAAGACGAATAGATTTTTAAAGAGATTTCTGGACCCAAATGTAGGTAGACTCATGTTCTTTTGGTGCCAAGTGGCAGACAGATGTTCCATCTGGAAGACCTGAAAATTCTTTTCCAGAAGATTTTGGAGGCCCCTTCTTCTTTTTGGAAAACCAGATTTTTCTTCTTCTTCTTTGCAGTTCATGGCTTCTAAGGGAAACAATGCACAGAAAGCACACTACGAATCGAAAATCCCACCCTTTTTTTACAAGCCGACTTTTCCCGACTGCCTGTAAGTACCTCCAAAAATTTATTTTCCTGTTTGTGGCTGTTGGGGAAAGCTTCTGTGCTGCTGCACTGTCGGCTGTGCGTGTGCGTGCGTGTGCGCGCGCACATTTATTTGTGCTGAATTTTTAATTCCTTGGTGGGGCTTGATTTATTAAAAAAGGGCCGGAGAATCTCTATGGCCCTCTTTGCGTGTCTCAGAAACACCCTGCATCTCATTGAGTCTCATTAAAAACTGCAGCATACCTGGATGTTGCCGGAAAAGAGGATAATTTTGTATTCCCCCCCCCCTAAATATACCCACTGGATTGCCTTGGTTTACAAAATACCAGAACTGCTAGATAGCTCAGTGGTTTAGGCGTCTGGTTGGGAGTTTGATTCCCCACAGTGCCTCTTTGACAGGATGATCCATAGGGTCCCTTCCAGCTCTGCAGTTCTAAGCTTCTGATGATGATGATGATGTCAGACTCACTTCTCTGAATGACAGCTTCCAGAATCCTGCGGCCAGCATGGTCGTTGGGGTTTTGTAGTCCCAAACATGCCTTTCCCATGCTCCAGCCCTGATTCCCTGTGTCGCATTTGAAGTTTGGGGAGGGCCATGGTATCCTGCTTCCACCAGCGATGTCACACACGCCGGCCATGTTGCATGAGCCCGAATGTGTATTTGAACCATATACCTATATTTATTTTTTCATCAGGAGAGTAACCGGGGCTTGACAAATGTTTATTCATTTATGGTGGGAGTTTCCGCAACCTCGCATGCGGCCTCTTAGTAGGTGTGGCTGGGAAGGACCTTTCTGGACCGAGGTGACTGTCAATCTGGCCGGCATGAACCAATCATTCCTTCCCACCTCTGAATTCAAAGACAGCCCCGCCTCTCTGCTGAGTGGTTCCCCCCCCTCTCTTGAATCAGTTCAGTTCTGTTGCTGAAAGCAGTCAGTTTGCTGTTGATCTGTTCAATTGTAAAACATTAAATCTTTTTTTTTCCTTTCTATTATTAATAATCTCAGATGGGTTATTGAATCCCTTCAGCTGTGCAGCTAGAGGAATTTAACCAGAGATTCAAAACCCTGCAATATTTATTAGTTGCTGTTGTAGCTTGTCTTTCCTCCACCGAGCTTGAGGCACCCTACATGGCTCTCCTCTCTCTATCCCCACACTTTATCCTCCTTACAACCCTGTGAGGTAGGGCAGGCTCTGAGACTGTACCTGGCCTAAGTCCGCCTAGTGAGCTCCATGACCAAGGGGTGGCCGTTTCAAACCCACATCTCACAATTTGTACTTTAGCCCTCTCATCACTGTTCCACTAAAATGTTCAGGTAATCGTATGTGATGTGAAAAACACTGTCACCATGTCAGGGCCCGGGTTTTGTTTTTAACCATTCAGGGTTAAATAAGTTGCAGTGTACAAGGCTTTCGCGTTGTGTGTGTGCAAAAGGAAGTGGGTATCTCAAATTTCGATTTGTCAAATGGTTCTGCTGTGCTAGAGGAGCCCTCGTAGAGGTCTTTTCTCAGGAAGCCTGTGGTGAGCCGAAGAGGGAAGCTAAACAGAACAGAGAATACTGAACACGGCAGTCTGGGTGGGTTAGTCTGGGAGCCTCCAAGAAGCCATCAGAAGGGAGCCTAGCGTAGCTCAGCGGTAGAGCATCTGGCTTGTGTGCAGGAGGTTCTAGGTTCAATTCCTGGCATCTTCCGTTTTGAAACAAATCAGAAAGCCGGAACAGATGCTTTCTCCCTGATATCGAGGCCCGGCCCTACTATTGGGCAACACGAGGCAGCTGGCTCAAGGGAGAGATACTAAGGGGGAACAGCGGGGGAAGCCTCTCCTGGCTGTTCCCCTGGAGTGCCTCGGCCATTCCCTTCTGTTGGCGGACAATCGTTGACCTGAGTTTTGATTTGGGCTCCATGCCACTCTGGACCTGGATCACCTTCTCAACTGATCTCAGAAGGGTCAAGTCTGGTTAGTCTGTGGATGGGGGATCACCAGGGAAGATCAGAGATCTTTGGGTAGGGCTAGGAAAGTCTCCTAGTGTGTCCTGCTGAAGGTGGGTCCAGAGATTCCACAGGTGCAGCCCCTAGGACCGTTCCCGACCAGCACCTGACTCCACGGCTGGCCAAAGCTGCTCTGAGGCTTGCTTCCTCTTCTACCACTGGCTCAGGGTATCTCCCTCCAGGCTCTGCCTCCCTTACCTGCAAGTAGGAACCCTTAAAGGGACAGCTTCCTGACCTGCTACGTTACACTCTTTGGTTTCTCCATCAGCCAGACCTGTGCTCCAACGTACTAGGTCAAGCCCTACAGGTGTCATAGATGTCGTAGGCATGGTGGGTTCAGAATATGGGTGGTGGTGGTGGTGGTGGAGTGGAGGACCGGCTGGTACAGAGGTGTCAAAGGTGGCTGGCTCAGAGATTCTCCTCTACTGCCTTCTGAGTAGAGGAGTCCCTAGCTGGACACCCAGGATGTGATAGTTGCTCACAATCTAAGCAGCTATTTCTGCCAGTCAGAGCTGATCATACTGGCTTCCGTGGTAGAAGAGTCTAACACAGTAGAAGGCAGCTGCTGATGTTCCTGTGATCCGCATGTCCAGTAAGAGTCTGTCCTCAGTAGCCATAGGTTCTGGGCTGTCCTCCTGATCCTGGCAATTAGTTACTGGAGTGGAAATTTGAATCCTGATCTCCACACCTCTGGTCTTGCTTTGTTTTTGAGGCCCACTAGTCGTCTTGATATGGCTTTCCTTTGGATCACACTTTGGTTGTGTTGTACAATTGCTTACCTCAGGTTGAGCACAGGGAGCCCTGATCTGGATTGGTGCCACTAGGTGCGGATGGAGGAGGCTAACTCTAACTTGTCTATTTTTCCTCTTCCCTCCTTCTCGATCCATGCCAGGGGTGGGGGGACAACAATCACCCTCAATTTTCTTACTCATCTTTGGCCATGTTGGAGAAAGGATACACAGCAGTTCTTAATAAGAGCTGTTGTATGTCCTTTTCTCCATGGCCAACATTTAAAATCTTAGAACAGTATGATGGCTGCAAAGTTTTGCTGTGGTAGATGGTGAGCTAGTTCTGATTTCTTTTTGATGTTTTATATTCTCAAAAAAAATCATCTCCATCAGTTGTGCACTTGGGGGAAAGCAGATGCTTTATTTTCATCCAAGTTTCTAAGAGGAAAAACAGAAACCAGACATCTAGTCTGTATCCTCAATTATTTCTGCAAGAGATCTGTTTCCTAGGGAGGGATTAATAATTCCTGGCTGATCCTTGATCATGTGTCTGTTTCTTTTCTCCCTCCGTTTATTTGTTCTTTGCAGGCTGCTACGAGAACAGTGGATCAGAGCCAAATACGAAAGGAAGGAGTTCATTGACATTGAGAAACAAGAACCCTATTCTGCAGGTAGGGAAGGACGTTTTCTGCAAATCGATATTAAGTGTTCAAAGGTTTCACTTCATTGCGTACATTCAGATCAAAGCTTGAAACTAATGAACTTCAAATAAGGTAGCTGATTATAGTCAGTGACTTTGGGGGAGGGAATTAATGGGGATGTAATGAAGTTAAAAAATTATATTTCAAAAGCAATGGAACTAGTAGGAACAAAGTTACTTTGTGTAATGAATAATGTTTTCTAGTTACTTTCAAAAATAATTTTTGAAGCATTTTAGAACAAGTTCTGGACCATTCTTTTATCAGTCCTAAGGTTTTGGTTTTTTTAAAAATTTGATTTATTTATTTATTTATTTATTTATTTATAGTAAAGGCAAGCTTTGAGAAAATAACGACTGCACTACGACAGGGCTAGGGTTACGGGTTGACATTATAATGAGGTTATTTATAAAACACCATAACCAGTAATGGAAACCAATTACTTTTACAATGTAACATTCCGAACTTGGCTATAGATATCATTGGGAGCCGTGATTTCTGCCATATGAATGAGTCATAGTGAACAAGGAGGTCAGAGGTTTTGCTGTCCTTTCCATACCCTCAATACTGATCTCTACCTTATGAGGAGGGGCCAGGTGTGAGTCCAAGTCTTCCCTCTTCTTTCTAATCCAGTGAAGCCCCTTTGCTCTTCCATCCTTGATCTTGTGGAATCTGTGTTTTAAAACCTGTCACAGGTGAGTTTCAAATCACCTTTTGCTCATGTAAAAGGAGGTCTGTTCCAAGACAGAGACAGAATATGAATCCCTGGTGGTGCACATACAGCTTTTTAGCACTGTTGGGGGATCTCCCTTTTCTTGATGACGGTTGCTGTGTGGGAGAGTCAGTGCTCTGGCTTCCCTTCCTGAAAGTGCTGGGAAATACAGGTTTGCTTTTGCATGGCGAGCTTCTTTTGCAGGACTGAGCACTTGCAGCTTGTGTGTGTACGTGTATGTGATTGTGTGTGAGAGAGAATTTCTATCTGTCTGTCTGTGATAGCAATTTGTAAATGATTCAGAAGGGGAAAATCTTACAGGAGCCAGTGGGGGTATCAAAAGCATAGACTGATATCCAGTCGAGAGGATCAGAACATAATGCTTCACTGAGGGAACTGCTGTCTGATCTCTGTCTTGCAGTATCTCAAGCAAAGATCACCCCATTTAAAAATAAGGGAGTTATGCATGTTCACGGAATAATAAAATCCTCCTTGTGCAAGCTCAGAAAAGTCTCAGCCTCTCATGGAACTCAGTCATCAGAAAGAGATTCTGCTCCCCAGAGCTTGGAAGTAACTAGTTACAAATAACCAGAGGCAGGAAAAGTTATTTCTTTGGACTACAATTCCCAAAATCCCCCAGACAACATGGTCAGGGATCATGGAGATCCTGTGGTTCAATAAAGTTATTTTCCTGAGATCAGCAAAGAACTAGTTACTTGTAGTAATGGGGTGGCAGGGAGATGTGTGGGGTAGTCTCAGGGTGCTGGGGAGGGGAGTCAGTGTCTTCTGCCCTACCTCTGAAGTTGCCCACCTCTGTCTAGAGTAATCCTTTATCAGTCTCAGCATCCTTGTGAGCAAATACTTCATAAGGAACCTGCTGTTTGTGTAGTTCCAAGCAGAACCCTTTCCCAAGGATTTTAAAGAAGTTTTGTTTAGACTGAGGTGAATGCCACCCTCTTGGCATCTGCAAAGCTGTTGGGAATCACCTGTCAAGTGTTTTGCAAATGCCAGACCAAAGCTGCTGTCGCTTAAATGACAGTTGTACCTTAGAGAAACCCAGGGGAGTGAGATTTCTCCATTCAGGGCCAGAGAGATGCCAAAGTCAAGAAGCGTAGGGAAGCTTGAAAGGCAAGCCTAGTGGGAGAATGTGACAAAGAGCCACCAGGGCTGCAGAGGGAGGGAGATGCAGCACATCGAGGTGGGAACATAAGTTTCAGTGCTTCGTCTTGTATGTCAAGACAGCAGCCGCAAAGGGTTTCTACTTCCTCTTCCCATAGGATAACTTCAAGCTGGTGTTCATCTGTGTGGAAAGAGATAGTTGGAGAAGACAGAGTTGGAATTGGCTTGGGGTTTGTGAGGCCAGTGAATCCACTCCAGGTTTTAGTGTGAGCCTTGCAGGAGCTGTTCACGGTGCTGAAGGTAGTTACAGAATAGGATCTGGCACATTGGATAGCTCCTGTGAAATTCAGATTAGGGATGTGCTCCTTCATGTTTCTGGATACCCAACTCCCAGAATTCTTCAAGAATTTCTCAGGTGGAATTCTGGGAGTTGGGAGTCCAAAATCATAAATCTGCAGACCTGTAGATTTTGCCCTGCACCCCCGGGGAATAGCTTACTTCCAATGCTGCATTGGCTTCTCAGCATTTGCTTCCTGTTGTTCGCTCTTTAAAAAAGTAAGCTGCTGCTGCATTTCCTGGGACCTGTAGTTCTTCAGAAGGTGCACTCTACAGAGTGTTGCCGGCAGCAAGATTATGACTCCCAGCATCTTCTGCACCTAGGAGGTCAACCACCAATACAATCGTTGGGACTGACCAACAGGACATGCTGGGAATCGTTGTCTTGCTGCCCTTTAGGTACTGTAGAGAACACCTCCTGAAGAACTACGGCTCTCAGGGGAGTTTTGTAGCAGCTTTAAAAAAAAATTCTAACAAGAAACAAAGGCCAGAGAACCCTATGCAGCATCGGAAATAAGCTGTTCCTTTGGGACTCCAGAGGACTGTAGATTCGTGTTTGTAGGTTGAAACTCCCAGAATTCTGCCTGGGGGATTCTTGGAGAATTCTAAGAATTGGGAATCCAAAAACTCAGAAGAGTACACACAGCCCTAGTTGAAACTCCCAAGGCCTCCGAAGAACTCGTCGATTCGAGAAGCCTTTGAGAGATGGGACCATTTTCACTGGTCCCATCTCTCAGTGGGTGGATGGATGTGACGTCATTGAATTTCAGCAGGAAGTGATCCAGCCATGACAAAGGGCAGAACTTCACATCAAGCATCCTCAGATCACCACCTACCTGCGGTGAGAGAACACCAAGTCTAGAGTGCGACCCAGTCTGTGAGTGGAGCTGGTGATGTTTTGGGATAGGCCCATGGATGTCATGGAGTCCATTAACTCCAGGGGCACTCCAGAGAACCCCGTCTCTGCATGGATGTTGAAGTCTCCCGTCACAATAATGTGGAGTCCCCCAACATCACAGCTCAGACAAACTCTCTGGCAGGGGTTGACATTATCTGGTAGGAATTCTCCAGAGTTTTAGGCAAGAATCTGCTCAGACCTCCATAGCAATATTGGGCATGAAACTAGGGAAACAATGTGTACAAAAAAATGGGCTTTGTCCTTCTTCCTGACCACCCATCCTGAGTTTTGTAGAGCGTCTTCCCTTCCTTTTGGTTCACCTCAATGGAGAAGCTGCTCTAGGAACACTGGCGCCATGTTAATGTAATTCTCAAGCCCCCAAAGGAGAGGCTGAGGTAATGGCCTCTGGTGGGGCGGCGAAATACTGTCCACCACCCCACCTCCGATTATGGTCTGGCTGCTTCTTCGTCTCCCCAAAGTGCTTGCTTTCAAAGACTGGAGTGGGTTTCTTTTTTTCTTCTTTTAATGAGAATAATACTCAACGCTCTTGTTCCTCTCAAAGCTCTGAAATTAATGGATGTAGCCTCATTGATTTCGCTGTAAGGCGTCACTCCAAGCCAGCTAAGTAACGGAGTGATTAAATGCTTCAATGTTTCATGATCGACCTCAAAAGTTATAACTTTTTCATCCCTCTGAGCTGTGTCTAATTTTGAGTGCGGCCTGTCGAAGCCAAGTACTTGGGCTCACAGCGTCCAGGCCTTATGAAACAAAGAGCGATGTATTTTTTAAAAATTATTTTTATTTTTTGAAGACCTGTTTTAAATTATTAAGAGAGTTCATTGTATCACGGCCATGACTGGATGCAGTAACAGCAAAATATTATGGATGTGGGTCAACTGACTTTATCTAGATGCAGTGAGAGGGATGGAGAAGAAGAAGAGTGAGCTGGTATCTCTAGAAAGGAGAGGCCAAAATGTGTAGGTTGCTCTTCTCCACTTTCTGTTTAATGTTATCATGTGCCATCAAGTCACCTCAGATCCGTGGCAACCCTATGAAGTTACCTTCAGAATGTTCTGTCATAAAGAGCCCTGCTCATCTCTTGTAAACTCAAGGTTGTGGTTCCTTTATGGAGTCAATCCATCTCATGTTTGGTCTTCCTCTTTTCCTGCCATCTCCAACTCTTCCTAAGAATTCCTAACTTTTTTTTACTGTCTTTTCCAGCGAGTCTTGTCTTCTCATGGTGTGCCCAAAGGAGGAGGGTCTCCATTTCATCATTTTTTTTTACTGTTTAAGTAGTAAATAATAAAATTGACTCATGCAGAAATTCAGTGATTAAAGGCATTCCTTTATTTGTTATGCAAATGGGCAAGAAGTAGCTGGCGCTTGGAAATGTTACTTTTTGGACTACAATTCCCAGAATCCCCTCGGTTAGCTTGGCCATTGTTGGCTGGGGGATTCTGGGAACCATTATCACAAGGTAACTTGTCCAAATTAAAAAACAAATCACCAAATTTGTTCAAAAATCACTAAAAATTCATTGATTCATATTCGTATGAATCAATGCCCCCAACGAATACAAATCAATGAATTTTCAGTGATTTTTCATTTGTCAATTCATTTGGCTATAAAATGCAAGGCACATTGCAGGAAACCTTCCTCCGACTCTCCTCTACAATTCCTCCAGTTTGGTGAAGATTGGGTTTCAGATATCCAAGTTATACACTCACAAAGAGGGCTCTCCCGGGAAAGTTCCCCCAAGGCATCAAAATCACAGAGAAGCTTCCCATGACTCTCATCTACAATATCTCCCAGTTTGGTGAATATTGGGTTTCCCCAAGCCAGCTGCTAAAGGGCACTTCCTTGGGTGAACCTGGTTTGTGGGTGTAGAACTTGGAAGTCACAAACTCAGTCTTCACCAAAGCTGGCAGGATTGTAGAGGAGCGTTAGCAGATGCCTCTCTGTGATTTTGGTGTCTCTAGGTGCCGGGGGTGTGTGAAAAAACTTTCCTGGGGTGAGGCTCCTTGTGGACGTATAACTCTGAAATCTGAAATCCAAACTTCACCAAACGTGCAGGGCTTGTAGAAAAGGGTCAGGGGAAACTGCCCTACCATTTTAGTGTCTCTAGGTGCTTGGGGGGGGGGGGCAGTTTTATGGGGTTTTAAAGTTAAAAAAAAAACAAATTGACAAATCGATTCATAGTTTTGTCAGAAAAAACCCTGTAAATTTGTAATTCGTGATTCATCAACCTTGATGAATCATGAATCAAAACGAATCACCCTTTTTCTGATTTGTACCCATCTCTAGTTACAGCCAAAACTGCATACAAGCAGAGCTTGGAGAAAATTATTTTCATGGGGTTACCATGGACTGTTCTGACTAGGGGCTCAGAGGATTCATGTGTCCAAAAACGTACCTTCGCCAAGGTCAGGGAAATATGGTTGCAATCATAAAACCCCGGACTCCTTCAAATACCCTGCTGGTTGATTGCTAACGTGAATGGATTGCATTTAGGCAGTGGCTGTTCTTTATTAGGGGAATATGGCCTGGGGTCTGTCTTTCTCTCTTTACACTTGCTGTAACTCCATGGATGAACATAAATAGCCTCTTTTTCTCTTTACTCTGTGGGCGGATATGTCTGTTAACCTACTGTAGCCGGGCTCCAGGCTGTTTATTTTCAGCTCAAAGCGATGAGTGTTGAACCACCATGACAATAGTGCTCTTGTGAAGTGTGTGTGTATGTGGATGCATGCATGCATGTGGAAAAGGTTCCTGCCATCTCTGCTTTTTTGGGGTTAACGCTGTGCAGGAAAGGATGATGGTCGTGTTAATGGATTAACGGCATGCATCATTAGTTACTCACTTTACTCATCGTCAAGGATATTGATGGAATCAACACTTGGAAAGTTCATTGCCAGTGTTAAGAATCTGATGGTCATTTTCTGGATCCCGTTTCATTCCCTGGGGCACCTAGTCCCTGGTGAGGGATGATGGAAGTTGTGATCCAACAGCCTCTGGAGGGTCCCATGGTCCCTTATTACTGGTTCAAGACCAAAAAATGGTGGCTAGTGATGTGAATGAACAGCATGCTGCTGCTTGCAACTTGATCTTGATCCTTTTCATGCAAACTGATGACATAATTAGGGAGGAGCTTCCTTCTCTTGGCATCCAAAGCCCCCTGCATGTTGCCAGACTACAAATCCCATCGTCCTTCAGCATTTGCCTTGGGGCTGGTAGAATTGGAATCCAACAGTGACAGAGCGCAGAGGGATCTGGTACCTTCTGCCATGCAGGGTATAGTATATGCTCAGCACTGAATCTATTGACAGAGCTTCAGAAATGTCACTGCTTTAGGACTATGACTCCCAGAATCCCTCGGCCAGTGTGATTATGGGAGTTGTGGTCCAAAAAATGATATAGCTAAGCTGCGGTTATCGGCTATTCATGTAGTTGGTCAAGATCATAAATTAATTAATCCCTAAGGTGTGCCATGTTAATATTCCCCAGCTGGATCCTGAGGACATCAAACAGAAGATTTCTCTGTTCGACCAGTTCTTTTCTGTTAGGAAGGGTACCAAAGACACATTTTTGTTCTTCTTGTTTACCAAGAGGAAAAAGTGTGAAACAGCCTCTTTCATGGGCAGGCTTCCGTCTTCCATCCCTTAGGCAGCTTGAACAATAATATTGTTGTGAAGAGTGCAGCAGGC
Source organism: Intellagama lesueurii (assembly GCA_037013535.1). Classification (NCBI taxonomy): domain Eukaryota; kingdom Metazoa; phylum Chordata; class Lepidosauria; order Squamata; family Agamidae; genus Intellagama; species Intellagama lesueurii. The sequence continues at coordinate 16,728,774 of JBAJHW010000012.1, read as the reverse complement.
GTGAAATGGGAAGACGGTACAGCTGGGCACATGGTGCTGGCGGTGTGAGATTAGTGTGTGGCCTGAGAAGAACTTTGGCATTTGGTGTTTCCCATCAGCTCCTCAAGATGGAGTCTAAAAGCTAAGCCCTTGTTTCCTTTCTTGGCTGTACAAAGCAGGCAAGGGTCAAATGCGGATCCGTGCCCGCCCTTTGTTCTCAGAGGACAACAACACAACAAGAGGGAAGCTACTGGGAATACTAAGTAGCTACTAAGTAGGAACAGCGAGTAGCTGTAAACTGTATTTACAGTTACGGCTGGCTTGGAAGCATATACGTCAATGTTCTGCACTTTGAATTTTACTTTTTCTCACCCCGCACTCATGCCTGCCAAGTTGCCAACCAGACGGGAGCAAGGCCAGGGCCATTGGGAGGCGAAGTGTTAACAGACAGCCTGTCATGAGGAACTGAAACCTTGTTAGTGTTGTAGAGATGTGATTCAGGCAGACCTTTTGGGCCGAGTGATCATACTTGCAAATGAAGTTTGTGCTTACCTTCCAATGACGAATTGGAAAACAAAGCAAGGAAGTTTGCCAACTGCAGGAGGAACAGAAAGTTTCTGCCATGGCAATCAGTTATGTTTAGTACTTAGGGACGTATATTTTGGCCATGAGAGACAAAAGGAGGGGTTCTAAAATACTTCTTCTTCTTCTTCTTCAAAAATACCAGGCAGTCATAATTATACAAACATTGACTGGTGTTATATAACAGATATAAATTTTAACCAAAAACCTAAATATCTGTTAAATATTGACGCAGCAGGTATGACGTTCCTAATATTGCTGTTTTTTGTAGCTCTGCTGGTGTAATTTCTGAGATCTGCAACTGCTTACAGTGCTGTGTGAAATTTCTTGATATTGTTTCCAAAGCCCCAATAAATACTACTACTAATAATAATATCAACATGACTGGGTTAATCTGGAGATGTGCAAACAATTCCAAAGAAGGCAATGTCTTGCTCCCCACCAAAACTGCGTGATGAGGACAGACCATTGCTTAGAGTCCTTCAGAAGCCAAAGAAAGATGATTATAGAGCTCAGAAGTAATTAGTTATGAATATTAAGTTTCTTGTAATTAATTCCTTCTTCTAATAGTGAAGTTATAATTGTATTACTGTTATGACTGTAACCTGATGAGGTACTGTCACTTGATAAAGACTGCTTGTGCTGTGTAACTATACCTTTCTAGTTATTTTTATAGCAATGGGCCGGTGCAGCCTCACAAAACGGTGGGGGAGGAATATTGTGTGGTTCCAGCACTGGCTTGTACTGTGCTTTGTGTTCTCTTGTGAGTGCTGTGGTAATGACGAAAAGAACAGGAAAAGAGTGTGTTTCCTACCACATGACAGAAAATAGTAGCCTTTGACAGTAATAATAAAAAAAGAACTGAAAAAGAATTTTTCTGCTACTTCTGAGAAACTGCAAAGTAAAGAGTTGCTTTTTAATTTTTTTTAAACCTAATGCGGCCAATAACATAATTGTTTATATATATATTATATATTTATATGTCAAAATCTCAAGCACACCAATCCATTTTCCTTTCTCCTCATACGTCATTTTTCTCTTCTAGCTGGCCCTCATCCACAGCTTGGGAAGAAATTATATATACAGCTTGGGATGAAACTATATATATAATACATATATAGGTATTCCTATATATATATATGTATATATAGGAAAATGGATTGGTGTGCTTGAAATTTTGACACCAAAGCTCAAAGGAAGGTAGGGTGGTGTGACCGTCAGCCTGACATCAATCCCAGGGAAAATTCTGGAACAAATTATAAAACGGTCACTATGCAAGCACCTAGAAAAACATGCAGTGATAACTAGAAGCCAACACGGATTTGTCAAGAACAAATCCTGCCAGACTAATCTGATCTCATTTTTTCATCGGGTAATCTCCCTGATAGAGGGAATGCTATAGACATAGTATATCTTGACTTTAGCAAAGCTTTTGACAAAGTGCCCCATGATATTCTGATTAGCAATTTAACTAGGTGTGGGCTGGATAAAACAACTGTTGGGATACCCGAGGGCTCAGTCCTGGGCCCAATGCTCTTCAACAAGATGGCACAAAATTGGGTGGAATAGCTAATACCCTGGAGGACAGGAACAAAGTTCAAAATGATCTAGATAGGCTGGAGCACTGGGCTGAAAACAACCAAATGAAATTCAATAGGGATAAGTGCAAATTACTGCACCTCGGAAAAAGAAACCAAATGCACAGTTACATGATGGGGGATCCCTGGCTCAGCAATACTATGAGTGAGAAGGATCTTGGAATCATCGTAGATCACGAGCTGAATATGAGCCAACAGGGTGATGTGGCTGCAAAAAAGGCCAATGCTATTTTAGGCTGCATTAACAGAAGTATAGTTTCCAACCGCACTTCAAGAAGGATGCTGACAAATTGGAACAAGTTCAGAGGAGGGCAATAAGGATGATCAGGGGGCTGGAAACCAAGCCCTACAAGAAAAGACTGAAAGAACTGGGCATGTTTAGCCTTGAGCAAAGAAGACTGAGGGGAAATCTGAGAGCACTTTTCAAGTATTTGAAAGGCTGTCATCCAGAGGAGGGGCAGGATCTGTTCTTGATCATCCCAGAGTGCAGGACATGTAACAATGGCCTCAAGCTACAGGAAGCTAGATTTCAGTTGAATATCAGGAAAAACTTCCTAATTGTCAGAGCAGTACGGCAATGGAACCAATGACCCCGAGAGGTGGTGAGCGCTCCAACACTGGAGGCATTCAAGAGAAATTTAGACAACCACCTGGCCGATATCCTTTGATTTGTATTCCTGCACTGAGCAGGGGGTTGGACTCAGTGGCTTTGTAGGCCCCTTCCGACTTCATGATTCTATGATTCTATGACTGGAATGTGAAGAGAAGCACAGCTTCTGGGATTTAAATCGAGCTTGAACTATCTCTGCAGGCAAACGTGTTGAAATGGAGGCTGTTCTACTTGTGGTACCTCATGAGAAGGCAGAGTTCTCTGGAAAAGACAATAATTCTGGGAAAAGTGGGAGGCAGCAGGAAAAGAGGAGGACCAAATGTGAAACAGACTGACTCTCAAAAGGAACCCACAGGCTTGAGTTTGCAAGGGATGAGTTGAAGACAGGACACTTTGGATATCGTTCATTCATGTTGCCATTGTTGTTCTGTGCCATCAAGTCGGAACTGACGTATAGCAACCCTAACAGGACTTTCAAAGGAGGTGAGATATTGAAGGAGTGGTTTTACCAGTGAGTTTTACCCAGTGAGTTTCCATTGCGGTTTCGAACTCAGGCCGCCTGAATCCTAGTCCATTTCTCTATCTGCTACACCACACTGGGTATCAGCATCCATAGAGTTGGAGGCAACTTGACAGCACATAACAATACCAGAGCAGGGAATGGTAGATTTTTTTAAAATTGTAATTTATACTCTAGAGGTACAGTCCAGAAAAATTATTTTCCCCACTTCTGGGGCACACTTCCCTCAAAGGTGTGTGCGCATGCGCCCGTGTTTAAACGAGGGCTGCTTGAGGAGTCATACAATCTATACGTGGAATTGAGCTGAGCTGATCCATACCTCCAAACTAATGTGGAGATCGGAAGGCAGTTCCGGTTTGGTTTTGCTTTCCTCTGAGTTTTGTAAGGCAATTCTTGGCTCAAGGAGTAGCCCAAAATGCACACAAAAAGATGTTAACAAAAGCATATTTTAATAGAAGATAAGTACCTATTTAAATATCAGTTTCCAGGTAGCTGGGGGGGGGGGGAGGGAACCACAGAGAGAGAGAGAGAGAGAGAGAGAGAGAGATTGATTAATGCAGGACCAGATTGTAGTGAGTTTATGAATGAACACCTATGAAAGGGATAGAGACTGGAAAGGAGACCCATGTGAAACTGACAAGGAAGAGTAGCAATTGGTTTAAGGAATGGGAAATGAATGGGAAATTGACATGGCTTGGAAAGGAGAGAGAGAGAGAGAGAGAGAGAACCAAGTCAATTTCCCTTCTAGGTATGCTCCAAGTGCGTCCACTCATTAAGTCTGATGTGTCATGTTCCTGCTGTTCCAAAGTATCCAGTTGATTTTACTAGTCTAGATTTTTCCATCTGGGGGGAACAGATGGGACCTGCCAGTCGGCCCTCTGGTGAAGTTGACTTATAAGAAATGAAGCAAGGCTGTACAGAAACAGATACTGTACGGTCAGGTATTTACTTATGCCAGCCTCCTGAGAACCTGGGCTGCCTATATATTTTGTACCACAAATCCCAGCAGCCCTGATTGCTCATCAGGCTGGCTGGAAAGATGGAGGTTCTGCTGCTGTTTTTGTTATGTCCCATCTAGTTGCCTCCAACTCATGGTGACCCTATGAATGAGCAATCTCCAAAACTTTTCTGTCCTCAACCGCCCTGCTCAACTCCTGTAAACCCAAGCCTGTGGCTTCCTTTAGGGAGTCAATCCATCTCATACTTGCCTTCCTCTTTTCCTGTTGCCTCCCACCTTTCCCAGCATGACTGTCTTTCCCAGAGAATCCTGTCTTCTCATGATGTGCCCAAACGAGGACAGCCTCAACTTCATCATTTTTGCCTCCAGAGATAATTCAGGCTTGATTTGATCTAGGACCCACTTGTTCTAGCAAACAAAAAATCTGTTGGGTTAGTTTGTCTCAAAGGATGATGTATTCGGTCAAATGTTACTTGGGTGCCTGCCACCAACTCCTCGTGCCCGAGGATGTTGGAGGAGAGCGTGTGAACTTGATGGCTGATCCCTCACTAATCTTTAATACAGCAAACACCTGGGTCTTGGAAAGTAGCATAACGTTTTCAAGTATGCACAGGCTGAGGCTGCAGATCAGAAATCAATGTTGTGTTGGGAAAGGTGGGAGTGACGTATGGCTGTGTTTATTGAGCTGGACAGGTTTGGCATATTGAACGTCAAGGCTGCAGATTGTGTTTTTTCTAGGGTCAAAGTGAAGGTGGTGTTTTTTGCCTGGCTGATCTCATGTAAACTCCCTGTTTTCAAAACAAAACAAAAATTTAAAGTTTTCCATTCTCTGCTTCCATGAATAAAAGGAAGTCGTCTGAAGGACAAACAGCACTCCAGAAGGGTCCCGGAAGTATTCAATGGCCTGATTTCTGGGAACGTAAGGCTTCTGAGAGGTTTCCAAGAAGAGCATTCAAATGCCCTATGTTGCTGGGAATTTGATTTAAAGAAAAAGTCAACAGCAATAAGGGCAGTGACTGCCTGCAGATCTCATTGCATTCCAGAAGAACGTCCATTAGGGGAGTTTTTTAAAAGGCAAAAAAAAAAAAAAAAAAAACCTCTCAGGGGGGAGACACCTTGAACATCAACATGCTAATAAGGTATCATGTCATGAGTTGCATCCGTGAGCTAGCATTGCTGACATAAACAACCTGGCCTTGGGCTCAAGTAATGCCGAGTGCAACCAATTCTCCTAAAGCCCTCGGTGGTTAAAAAAGAGGAACGCCCTGAACTCTTATAAAGTTACCCTTACACCTCGGTGGCCTTCCTGGCACGAAAGACCTGCGGAGTGCTTTGAATGTCTGTTTAAAACAGATGTGTTGAGCCAAGGTGAGAAGCCACAACCTCAAAGGATAGCAGCGTTGGGTCACCCCAAAGCAAAGACGGTGTGGTTTCTGTTCCCACCGCATAAGGTGGTTCATCTGTGTTTGAATGATGGTTCAGCCATCAGTCATGCCTCTTGCACGTCTCTCCCTCACCTCTTCCCCCCAATTATTATAATAATTATTAGCGTTAATTGTTGCCAGGTTTTTTTAGGCAGGAAAAAAAAGGCTCTGTGGGGCTTCTAAAAATCTGGGATAAGTTCCTACTCTCTTATAATCCAACAGGTACAACACAAAAGGAAAAAGGAGGAGGAGGGCTAAGGAAAAAAAAAGCAAACCCAGGCACTAGGTAATACGTGAGTGCTTTCTGGAGGTAGGAGGGACGCAAGCTCCCTTCAACTATTCTTCTTCAAGTTGATCTGCTTCTGGGCCATTTTGGAAGGCAGGGTTTTAGCATCCTAGTGAGCCTTGGTTCCTTGACTGACAGCAGAAACCAGAATTAATTCCATTTCAACTCCACGGTCCCAGACCATTTTACAAGCGCTCTCATGTCCCTTTATCTATGTATCTTCCCTTATATTTAAACCAAAGTTTGAAAACACACTTCAAATTTGCTAGCACACTCTGTACATTATCCATGGGTGATGTCACTGACACTGGCCAATAGGTACTTTCCACAGACAAATCTTCCCTCCCTCATGCTCCACCAACTGAAAACTCCACAGCATTTTTCAAGGTGCTTGCTAGAGAGAAATATATATATTGTATACCTGTCCACAAAGCTGTTGAGATATCTCAGTGATTTTCAACAGCGTGACATCGGTATGCAGAGTAAATCCTGCTGAAGTTAGCAGGATTTAAGGAGGCTTTGCAGAGCTCAAGATAGGAGCTGGATAGAAGTGTTGGGTTTAAGCAGCTCCTTCTCTTGTGATGAGAGAGACATCTGATTTGCAAAAGCAGTCCTTGAGTCAAATTGCACATAGGCATTTTCTCTTTCAGAAATTGTGTCTAGGAAGGCGAGAGGTGGCGGACTTAATGTGCATTTTCCAACCCAGTGCTGTGCAGGGCTTTGGATTTCACTTCCCACAATTAATAGTTATGTTCCATCAAGTCAATTCTGACTTTTGGCAACTGTTGCTGGGATTTAGTACTCAAAAGTGGTTTCTCATTCCCTTTCTCCAGAGGAGCCTTGGGACTGTGCAGCTTGCCCAAGGCCACCCAGGCTGGCTCTTCTCCCAAGAGGCTGGGGGGGGGGGGGTAATCCAACTCCCAGCCTCTGGCTTGGCAGCCTGGAATCGCAACTCCCTGAGCTGTCCAGCCAGCTATGAAAGAGTATAAGTCTTCTTTTATTTCATTCTTGCAGCTGAGATTTTAAAAAAAATGTCAAGTTTTTCCCCTCATTGGCATTTTGGGACTTTTTAAAAAATGGAGCTTTGGGACTATTTTTTTCCTAAAGCCATTTTTAAAATGTGTTGTATTTAAAAAGCAGGTGTTTTACTTTGAAAAATGTGTGGCTTCGTACAAAAAGGGCCCTTCATTAATGACTTGCAATTTGTTGCTAAGAATTATGTGGTTTCTATTTCTAAATAGGGAGGTGATCATCTCCTCTAGTCTGAGCTGAATGTCCAGATTTAGCGTCAGCTGGAAGAAAAATGACTATCCAAAAATGAATAAAGGGGCCCCAAGAGAAACTGGCACTGTGTGACTACCAGAAAGATGATTTTGTTCAGATTGGCCTTTTTTGTGAGTCTGCCTCAGCACATCTTTTGTTGCTGCTGGTATGTGCCATCAAGTTGCCTCAGACTTTGAGTGACCCTATGAATGAGCAAACCCCCAAATGTCCTGGTCCTCAACAGCCCTGCTCAGCTCCTGCACATGGAAGCTTGTGGTTTCCTTTAGGGAGTCAGCCCATCTCGCATTTGGTCTTCCTCTTTTCCTGCTTCCTTCCACCTTATGGTCTTTTCCAGAGAATCCTACCTCATCCTGCTGTGTCCAAAGTAGGATGTTATCATTGCTTTCTATAGGTGCATGCTTTTATGGCTCAGTGTGACCTGCTTAGATGCGTCCCTTTTGGATGGGGAACGCTGGCTCGCGACAGGGTAGGATGCAAAACTGATGTACATGGGAAGGAAACTGCTGGCGAAAGAAGGAAACTGCTGGCGAAAGAAGACTCTTAAAGAAGATGTCTTTAAGAGTCATTTAAAGAGTTGGCTCTTTAGGCAGGCCTTCCCTCCAGTCAAAACTTGATTTTTTTTTTTAGTTTCCGTTTTCCTCCATCTTGAATTTCTAAATTTGTTGATTTAATCATGTGATTGTTTTTATGATACATTTTGATAGTTATAATGACGATTTTATATGATTACATTTTCTGATGTCTTATACTGTTTGTAAGCCGCCCCAAGTAGACTCTGTCTAGAGGGGCGGGGTAGACGTCAAATAATAAATAAATAAATAAATAAATAAATAAAATAAGATGTGCGCACGGGCAGAGCCACACAGAGATAGTCTCTTGCTGTTTGCTTGAAAAAATGTTTAGGTCCTTTTTCTTGTTCAGTGGCAAGTTTTTGAGAGGTATGTAGGGTGGCGGGGGGGGGGGGGAGACAGCAAAGTCAGGTGCTGAGCAATGCAGAGGCAATAATGCATCCCTAATGAAATAGAGGCACATCCTTTATATAGGCATTAGCGTAGAGGGAGAAGGGATGAAGCGATACACACAACTTGGACTGCTAGACCAGCCTAGCCCGGCATTCTTTTCCCACCGCGTTTGCCCGTGGCGTATCATTTATTTACTTAAAATATTTAAAGCACGCAAATAAAAATGCATACGTCTTCTGCTTCCTGCTCTCCAGCAACTCGGCCACAGCGGGGGACCCTAAGCGCTGCAAATTCCCCTCTTGGGAACCATCCATGTGGGTTGCCGTCCCTGTGACATCTTGTGGCAGTGAGTTCCACCTCCTTCCATGACGAGAACTGACCATTGCGCCCTGCTCTCTCCTTCCTGCACTGTACTCAGTTTTCAACCCCAAGAGGTTCCCCACGGGCTTAATTACAAAAGGAATCAAAAAACCGCAACAGGGTCAGTAAATGTGTTAAGAGGGACTCTCTTTTTTTCAAAAAGCATTTTCAGAAGGGCAGGTAACAAAGCTAAATACCATGAAACAGCTGAAAGATAATAGGGACAGGGATCTGTATGGCAACCTCCCCCTTTTTTCCTCCTCAACCCCACCCGGTCCACCTTCTGCACAAACAATACGCTCCCAGTTTTCACCTTGGAATCACTGATTCAGCAGATAATGTGGGTTGCAGCACGTTTCCCACAGGCCTGCGGAGAAAAACAATATTTACATTATTTAGCATGCCAACCCCCCCACCCCACCCACCCCACTGTGAATGCAGGGAAGGGAAAATGAGAAGGAATCGCAGCCTGTCAGCGTTTCCAGCCTTCTCAGGGTTTTTTAATGTCAAGGTCAACAGAAGGGAGAACTGTCTAATTCTTCTACAGGACACGCAAGGTGTGTGCGCAGAAGGATTGTAGGTTTTAAAGCTTTCCGGTGGGTTTTGTACTCTTTTGAGAGCTATCATCCCCTCTCCCCAGAAAAGGAACTTATTCCAGGGTCTGGTGGTGGTGGTCATATGAATGGCAGCGGGACGAATTTGAATGAGACTTCAGCCCAGGAAAAGGTTGCCGTAAGGCGGAATTAACATGACAGCATGGGTTTATTATTATTTAGTGCCAGGAACAGTATTTCTTTTATTAATTTATTTATTTGAAATATTTTTACCCCGCCTCACTCCTTAAGAAGGACCCAAGGCGGCTTACGTCATTAGAGGGCAATATTGAATGCCCCAAACAGTAAGTATACAAATTTTTAAAAGGAACCAACAAATATCACACTAAAAGACAGTCAACGAAGTATGTTGTTTTAGAAGAGAAAAGCCATGTTAGTTTGTGCAAGCGTATCAGGCAAAATCCCAAAGAAATGAGAAATAAAAGAGACAAAGACCTTGTGGAATGTAAAAGACGAGCTATTATATTTTATTGTGAGCTTCCGTGGACAAGTCTACTTCTTCAGACATATGAGGTGAAATACAGAGGTGTTCCTGCCCGACTTTAAGAGACAGTGGCATACGGTTGCAATTCACATGTGCAATGTGTGCGTGCTTTGTGTTCTGTTTTCCGTCTCTTGTGGGTACGTTTACAAAACCAGACTTCAAAAGAACAGAACACCAAACATCGGTCATAAAATTATTGCACGTCTGCATTGCAACCATACACCACTGTCTCTTAACGCCAGGCATGAATGTTTTACTGTGTGAACTCTACATTTTACTTTATATATCTGAAGAAGTGGACTTGTCCATGAAAGCTTACATCACAGCTAGTCTTCAAGGTGCTAGAAGGCTTTTGTCTTCTTTTGTTTTTTTATTAGGATTTTTCTTTGGGTTTTGCCTGATAAACAAAGTACGTCTTTCTAAATTACATGATAAGAATCATGAGGAAGATATTGTTCCCCGTGCAGATGGAATGCTGAACAGTGTAAGCTTTTGGTCAGTTCCAACCTGATTCTTGTTCTCTTCTGTACTCCTTGATCGCTCTGGAGGTGATCAAACCAGAGTTAAGCCCTTTCCCGCTTCATCTGGGAAGCCTATTCCTCAATTCACACTTCTGGGGCAGAGATCACTCGCTCTTGAAAACCCTTTAATTGGGCTAAATCATTCCATTTGTCACTCCGAGTTCTCCAGACTTACACAGACCTTCAGAAGCCGTACAAAGAGGTTGACAGGACAGTAACAACAACACTGGCCCTCGAAAAGCACTCAGATAATTGGGCTGTCACAAGGAATCTTAGTCTTCTCTGCCGGCTTCTTTTTCCTGCTTGGTGGGCCCTGCCATTAAAAGTGCTAATTGCCTCAGGTTGAATAAATCATTCACACCGGTATGAGTTAATTGGGTGCTGTAGAAGCAATCAGTTTGATCAGCAACTTTTATCTCTTCAACACCGTCCATTTCTCCGTAAGGGAATGTTACACAGAGCTATACGGATTCTTGCAGACTGGGATGAAATGGATAATGTGGGCAAGCCAGCTAAGGACAATACACATGTTAAGCGATTGTTCAGCATGGAACATAAGTGTGAGTTCAGGATTTAAATGGGCAATCAAATGTGTAGCTGTTGAGCACAAATAATGGTCTTCTTCAACCTCCTCACATGGAGGTATTTTTTATTCCCAAAGAGAGCAGACTGCAGGATTACGAAATCTGTTTTGTTTTTCTTAGTGAGCACCTGAAATCTAACATATTGTGCAGAAGACATAGAGCTGGAGTATATGTGCACTGCACAATTATAGTAATCCTTTACCATGTTAACTATGATGGCTTCCTTCCTCTCTCTCTCTCTCTCTCTGCTTTTGCCTGGGTTTGTGTCTTTTGCTGGAATATTTACAGAACTGATTACCAAACAGAGTTCGTAAATTAAGACATTTGTGAAATGCAGCCAGACACCACTTTAAGAGTCCAGGATTAATGTTTGACAGTGTAAATTCCGGTTTCCCACCTCATATGTCTGACAAATTAGGCCAAGGAAGTCCATAAAAGCTTACATTAAGATACACTAGCTAGTCTTTAAGGTGTCACAATGCTTTGGTCTTTTTTTTTAATTTTTCTTTGGGTTTTGTGTGATATACGTTATCTCCAGGGGTGCTGAATTTCCTTTTCTTTTGGATGAGCTGCAAGCTTTGTGGGTTGCCTCTTTCTCTCTCTACTTGCCAAGCTTCCTTGAGATTGGTTGCAAAATGTGCCTTAACTCTGCACGGCATGGTACATGATAGATCACAAGGAGGCTAATGAATGCCTCTTTTGAGGAGGCTGACAGCAAACAGACAGGTACACTGGCAATGGCTGGCAGATACGGTTGATTAAACTGTCAGGTTTGCTTACGAACTATGGGTGGTTTTTTTTTGACGTTTTGGTGTCTTAACAGCTCACTCTCTTGCATAACAAAATGGTAAAAGCGAAAAGGGTTCTGTAACAAAATATAAAGCCATTTTGTTGTTGTCCTTCTCGGGATTATTTGGTGGCTTGCCCTTGGCCCACAACCAGCCTTCTCTTGATGCTTGTGATATTTGAAACAGGTATCTTCCAGAGAAGGTCTGAAATGTTTAGGAATGATGGATTTGGACATCTGACAGTGGGATAAAAGTTTTATTAGGCCCGAGCAAAATGTTACAAAATAGTGAGTGGAACTTTGAATTTTTCAGAATTATCTGGAAATTGAGTCATGGCCACTGGACTTCTTTCTTGTTCGGTTGAAATGTTTCGCTCCTCATCCAAGTAGCTTCTTGAGTCTGAGGAGAGTTAGGAGGAGACCCCTGATAGATCCTCCAGGTTGGTTTCACTTCCCCCTGGTCCGAATAGGCTCGTTGGATGGACAAAGGATGGGGTGTGTGTGAGTGAAATATCAGGGGTCTCCTACTAACTCTCCTCAGACTGAAGAAGCTACATGATTCTTGTTATTATGGGGTGGAGCAACGAGTTGTACTTCACCCCCTGGGCTGAGCAAGTCTACAATAGATCCTTTTATCTCGTTTGGCATTTGTAGGGTTAAAAAGATGCTCAGTGAAAAGGGGAAATTGAAAGTTACACAGTAGACTTGAGCTGCTGGTGCCACAGAAAAAGGCAAGTGACGGCCGAATAAAGTCCAACGCCTTCCCTCAACGCTTCAACGGCTGGGGCACTAGGAAAGGCTCAGGTCTCAGAAGTCCCTATGCAATAATGTGCCCCCTTGCTGCTACAATATGTCCCTTTCAAGGACCTGTAGAGTAAAGAGAAAAACTTACCTGACTCTGTTTAGGTAACCTTTTTCTCCCCTTGCACTCTGGAATATATTTCTTTTTCTCTCACTTTGCTTCGTTTACTAAACTTTACTGAAATATTATTACACTATTAGGATTAAGTGTGTGTGTGATTATGGAAGGGTGATTTTTAAAAAAAATTAATTAAGATATGTTTGCCCCACTTTTCTCCTAAAAAAGGACCCGAGGCAGCTTTACAGTATTAAAAAGCTCGGCACGGCAAATTATTACAATATTATATTAGAAAGGTAAAGGTTCCCCTTGACATTTAGTCCAGTCGTGTCCGACTCTAGGGCGCGGTGCTCATCCCCGTTTCCAAGCCATAGAGCCAGCGTTTGTCCGAAGACAGTTTCCGTGGTCTCGTGGCCAGCGCGACTAGATACGGAGCGCCGTTACCTTCCCACCGAGGTGGTACCTATTTATCGACTTGCATTTTTATGTGCTTTCGAACTGCTAGGTTGGCAGGAGCTGGGACAAGCGACGGGAGCGATCTTACGACGGCTGGTCTTCTGACCTTGCAGCACAGAGGCTTCTGTGGTTTAACCCGCAGCACCACCACGTCCATATTAGAAAAGAATTAAGCAAATTGAAGATTAAAAACTGTTAGATCAAAGCAGCGCTAAAAATACCTTTTAAAAAAACAGAAATAAAATAGTCTTGTTTTAAGAACCCGCCTTAGATAGCCAGTCATTTAAAGGAAAGCTCGCCTGAAGAGAAAAGTCTTTGCCTGCTTGTGGAAGGACATCAAAGATGGGGCCAGGCTGGCTTCCAGTGGGAGGGAGTTCCAGAGTCTGGGGGCAGCCACAGAGAAGGCCCCCTCCTGAGTCCCACCAAGCACACCTGTGAAGCTGGTGGGACTGAGAGAAAGGCCTCCCCTGATAATCTTAACTCTCGATCAGGCTTATAAAGGGAAATGCGGTCCTTGAGATAGCTTGGACCCAAGCCATTTAGGGCTTTGTAAGTTAAAATCAGCACTTTGAATTGTAGTTTTGTATGAGCTTTGAATGCATAGGTCACACAATGCGGATGTTAGCGTCTGCCTCCTCTGACTCATTTTTGTGCTTCTCTTTTTTTCACTTTTTGATGAGGTCATGCAAATACCAAGCACTGGCCACTGGCTTTTGTGCCATAATATACCTAGGGAAGTCAGCCAGCTTTCTTCAATCACTGTGGTTCCTAACTCTGGGTCACCCAGAGGTTCTTGGACTGCAACTCCCAGAAACCCCGTCCAGCACAGTGAGTGGTGAAGGCTTCTGGGAGTTGCAGACCAAGAACACCTGGGTGACCCAAGGTTGGGAATCACTGACCTATCAGCGGTCAACATATTGGGTTTCCTTATCCCCAACATTTCTTAAGGTTTTCCCCTTCCTTGAAATGGATGGCCCCGCAAGACCACTCACAGGACATAGCTAGGGATGGGCACGAATTGAAAAACGAATTGCAAAATTTGTCAAAAAATCTCTAATTCATTGATTCGTATTGTACGAATCCATGTCCCCAATGAATACGACTCAATGAATTGTTAGCGATTTTTGATTTGTTGGCTTATAAAATGGCCCTCCAGGCAACTAGTGACACTAAAATTGCAGAGAAGCTTCCCATGACGCTCCTCTACAATCTCTCCCAGTTTGGTGAAGATTGGGTTGCCCCAAGCCAGCTGCTAAAAGGCATTTTCCTGGGGAGATCCACTTTGTGGGTGTATCACTTGGATGTCTGAAGCCCAATCTTCGCCAAACTTGGCGAGATTGTAGAGGAGAATCAGGGGGAGCTTTTCTGTAATTTTGATATCTCTAGCTGCCTGGGGGGAAAAAACTTTCCTGGTGGGGGCTTTTTGTGGGCATATAACTCAGATGTCCGGAACTCAAATGTCATCAAGCCTGGAGGGTTTGTAGATTCGCCAGGGGCACCTTGAGTCAAGACCTTTCACTGGGTCACTCAATGTCAATCAATGTCAAGCCGAGGAAAGCAGGAGGCAGGCGAGGGGCAGCACGCAGGCCCAGATCTCCGGCCATGCGGTGTGCCCTCGCTCGCTCTTTTGCTGTCCTCACTGCCCCTCCTCTGTCAGTCCCAGCGCGAGAGCTTTTGGGGTTGCAGTGCCCAGAATGCCAGTGAGGAACGAGGAAACGCTGAAAGACAGGCACTGTGAGGGGAGCTGGCTCACTTGACTGGCTTCTTCCCTCCTATCCCCCCTTCCTTCTCCTCCTCCTCCTCTTCCGTGTGAGTCAGGAGGAGCCCAGCAGGCTGGAGCAGCAGCATGGAAGGCAGCAAACCCAGCTCCTCGGCTGGCAGTCAGGATGAGGGCCGTCCCAGCACCAACACCTGCTGCCAGGCAAAGATGCCAGTGGTGGTGAGAGGCTCGGACGAAGAGCTGGGCAGCCCAGGCACTAGCAGAAACCTCAAGGACCATGGCCATTCCGTCTGTTTCAAAGTGGATGGTAGTTGCAGTGGTGGCAAACATCCCATGGCAGGCTTTGACATCGCCAACAGTGCCCAGTAGCGACACGATTTCATGCAGCGGCAGTTCACCTCCACACTTCAGCCCGGGGTCAACCAATTCTCTTCTGAGTGCTGCTCAGGCTGGGCTTCCCTCCTCCCTTCTCCCCTTCCCACCCAAAATATCGTATTGGCCGGTAAGTCAAGCGAGCCGTGACTTGGAAAAGTTTGGGAACCCCTGCCTTAGTGCTTTCAAAAACGAATTAATTGCAGAGAAGGTTTTATTTGTAATGAATTGTTCCTAAGCTCTGATCTGTAGGGGAAATCTGTATCGGAGCTGCAAGTAGCCACTTTGGGAGTTGGAGATACATTGTCCTGTTGTTAGCATCCGTGAGATCAGGACAGAGGGCTGGGGTGCCACACCTGGCTCTGAGCACACAAGGAACTTACCTTTCGTGCATTAAGCCTACGTGTTTCATGTGTCCTTCTGCTCAGGAAAGAGTGCTAGAAGTATATGCCCTTGGTATAAGACGTTGAGTGGCCAGGTTTGTTCCCTTCTGGCAGGACATTTTTGCACCCTCTCTCTATATTAATTAATCAATTGTCTTATTTACAGGCTGCCTTTCTCGTGATAAGGGGACTCAAGGCAGCTCGTGTTAAAAAACAGAATTAAAAACACAGTAAGACAAGCATTTACAAAAAACCCAATTAAACTATAAAACTGATTTCAATGCACCAAATAATTAACAACAGGTAAAACGTTAAAAACGACCTTAAACTTTTTTAAAAATGGCATTCAGGGACTCCGTCATGATTGTTAAAAGCCTGCCTGAAAAGGTGGGTCTTCAGCAGAAGGACAATATGTGGGGGCCCAGACTGACCTCCCGAGGGAGAGCCTTCCATAAACCTGGGAGCTGCCACCGAGAAGGCCCTCGCTCTCGTGTCCCCATCGACGGTGTCTGCACCAAAGGAGTGCCAAGAAGGCTCATAGGGGGAAATATGCCTTGATAGCACCTTGAGTCAAAGACCCGGTCATCCACTCTAGATCTGCTCATTAGAACTTCTTCTAGGCAAAGATCTCCCCGGAAACATTTTAACACGCGTTCTCTGTGCTTGCTTTGTCTAAAAGGTCAGAGCAGCCAAGCAGATCTGGTTCCTTTTACTCAAGGGATTAGGGGGTCACCTCCATCTGGATAGAGAAGACACCAGCTTTGCATTGTCCTTTCCAACGGTCTAAGCTGTGTCATCAAGAAAGAAAATAAATGTGTATGTCTTGTTATTTCTCCCTAGGGTATCGGGAAGGATTCCTTTGGAAGAGAGGTCGTGACAACGGGCAGTTCTTGAGCAGAAAATTTGTACTGTCCGAGCGGGAACGCGCCCTGAAATATTACAACAAAAATGATGTAAGGACACGGGGGGGGGGGGGTCAGGGTGGGCTGCCTGCCTTTTTTCCTTCTTGCAAAGCGTGTGCTGCATAACGTAGCCAAGGGTCAGCGTGTCTGAGCTTGCTTATTCGCTGGGGAGTTGCTCTTACTTGCCTAGCATCAGCAGGGTGCAAGGCGTTGCACAAAACAGGAAAGCAAGTCCCGGCCTTAAGGCATTTGTCATCTAAAACGGGGTGCAGAATTAAGAGCAGAGGCAGGGGAAGGAAGCTGATGGAGACAGCGGGAGATCGAGTTGGGCTCTATCCTTATGGATGCTGCTGCATTGTATACGTGTGTGTGTGTGTTTGTGTTTTCCCACTAGGCAAAAGAACCCAAAGCCATTATGAAGATAGAGCACTTAAACGCCACTTTCCAGCCGGCAAAAATTGGGAATCCGCACGGATTGCAGATCACGTACTTGAAAGACAACAGCACAAGAAACATCTTCGTTTACCATGAAGATGGCAAGGTGGGAGGTCTAAAGTAAGAACGGAGGCTGCTGTTGAGAGTCACGGTGCGCATGGGAGAAGGAGGGGAGGACCGAGCGCATGCGCTGGCCACTCTCTGCTCTTCCAGTCTCTTGGTAGAGGGGGAAACGGGGGCATCTCCAACCTCCAGATCCAGGTTTTTTTTTACCAACTGGGGCGGAGAAACCATAGAATTCAGAGAAAGGATGTGAATTCTTGCTTATCCCGTCAACACACGCAAGAATGTGAAGTGCAAACTGGTTTTTTTTCTTGCCTGTGAGATGGCGAGATGTTTTCTCTTGATGAGTTTCCGCATAAGCAAGAATACTTTTTCCAGAAACGGCATAAAAAACATGGTGGAATTAGAGTTGGTGCTGCCGGGTTGGCTAGACATTTAAAAATCAGAAGTGCGCAATAGGTTGTTTGCCTCTTTTCGATCAATCAGCTGGCTGTCCTGTGCTTCCTGTTCTGCACCCTAATGCGTGAAAGATACCAGTTTTGCACAGAGCATTTTGCCCAAATCATGAATACTGTGATGAAAAAACACATTACTCTCTTTCTTGGGCTGGAGGTGAGAACTCTCAACAGGCTGGCTCAGCGTATCAAGACAGCCTGTGGCATCAAAAATCCCCCTTTAATCTAGAGGTTCTTCACAAGGCTAATAAAGAGCAGGGCTCAACTGGGGTTCACCTGGAGTTATCCAGCACCAAAAGCAAGGTTGGACAAGTTCTAATGCGCTGAGGGCAGGAAAAGGTGGAAGATTTCAAGGACCTTTTGAAGATCTTCCAGATGAGACACTCCTGCTAGTCTTACAAACGATAGGCCATGGCTTCCTCTGTGAAGTTGGTTCATCTCGTATTAGGTCTTCCTCTTTTCCGACTGCTTCCCACTTTTCTTTGCGTGGTAGTTTTTCCCCAGTTTGCCACTCGATAATTGTCCCTTCAGAGCCCCAGTCTTGGTCTGTAGCGGTCTCAGGCAGCTGCTGGAGATTCTGGGACCCCATCCGAGCTCATTCTGGGACCAGCAAGATGGCTGGTTCTGTAGACTCCTTAAAGATTAGCAAGACCTAAACTACCGTGTTTCCCCAAAAATGACAGGGTCTTATATTAATTTTTGCTCCAAAAAACGCATTAGGGCTTATTTTCAGGGGATGTTTTATTTTACAGTCATGTCATCTTCTGGTTGCTGCACAAGGGTGGAGGGCGGGGTTTCACTTAACTAGGGTTTATTTTTTGGGTAGGGCTTATATGACGAGCACCCTGAAAAATCATACTAGGGCTTATTTTCAGGTTAGGTCTTATTTTCGGGGAAACTGGGTATGTGGTTTCAGGCTGAGTACTTTGAGAGCAATCTTTACATGTCCAAGACCTCCCAAAGAAGTTACCATTTTTGCTACTATTTAAAAGTAACTCTTTATTTCTCCTGTTTCTCGAGCGAAAATACTTACCATTTTTTTTAGTTAATTCCAAAAACCCATCTGAATAGTATAAGTTGCTGGCTTGTAGTAAAACCATGCATTCTTCCTGGGCATCCTCTTGACCAGAACATATGCCACCCCGTGGACCATGTATGTGTTTCTTCCCCTCTCTACTGAGAGAGGCCATACTCCTGTTGCTATGAAAGTAGTTAAAAGTTGTCGTTGCGTTGCACAAGGAGTGAAGTAAGCCCTTGTTAAGTAACATAGACCTTAGGATGTAACCTGGTTATAACCTTTGTGACTGGGAAAAGGAATTGATGATAAGTAATTTGTAATGTGTTAGTTACAGATTTTGAGTTAGCCTACTGGAGCAGAATAATGTAGAGCAATGGTTCCCAACCTTAGGTCCCCAGTTGTTCTTGGACTAAAACTCCCAGAAGCCTCCACCATCAACTGTGCTGACCAGGATTTCTGGGAGTTGTAGTCCAAGAACATCTGGAAACCCAAGGTTGGGAACCACTGATGGAGAAGATACAATGCCATGTCTGGGGTCACTTCCAAGCTGTCTCTGTAGCCATTTGGACTTCAACTGGAGCTTGGAAGAGTTCCTTTGGATAACAAATTCCATAATCCCCAAGCTTCCACGCTGGCTGGAAGACTCTGCAAGCCGGCGCTCCAAAAAAGTCACTTTTCTGAGCATGAGCGGTGCTCATCATTTGATTCCTATCTTGGAGATACCCATGACGTTTTCTGGCTGTGGCCTCCACTTTCAGTTCAGTCTGTGTTCCAACGGCTGCCTCTTTGTTGCCAAAGTGCCCCCTGCAGGCTGTCTCCCGGAACTGCCAACATTTTTTGCTCGCAGGAAGCACATGGTGGTCTGGAGAGGTTTTATTTTATTTTTTAAAAGTTCTCTACAGATCCTTGCTCAGTCGAATCAAGCCTGAACTATCTCTGGAGACACAAATGATGAAACTGAGGTTGTCCTCCTTTGGGCACATCTTGAGAAGGCAGGATTCTCTGGAAAAGACAATCATGCTAGGAAAGGTGGAAGGCAGCAGGAAATGAGGAAGTCCAAATATAAGATGGAGTGACTCCCTAAAGGAAGCCATGGAGTTGAGTTTATAAGTGCTGAGCAGGACTGTTAAAGACAGGACATTTTGGAGATCACTCATTCATAGGGCTGCCATAACTCGGAAGCGACTTGATGGCATGTAATAACAATAAACAGATTCTTTGAGAGTGTGGTTGTGGCAATGGTTGTAGGGTTTTCTTTGAACTGAAATCCTATGGGTGACAGGCAACATATTCTAGGGTTGCTCTATGGTGCACAATGAAGATGGAACAGCAAAGGTAAATATAAAAATGGATGATAATAATAATAATAATAATAATAATAATAATAATAATAATAATAATAATAATAATAATAATAATTATTATTATTATTATTATTATTATTTAGTGTTATATTTCTATGAGGTATTGTGTGGCAAACCTACAACATTTTCGTCATCATCTTAGACCTGCAGAGCTGGAAGGGATCTTATGGATCATCAAGTCCAGTCCCTGACAAGGACACCCAGTGGGGGAATCGAACTCTCCGCCTCTGGCTCTGCAGCCAGATTCCTTAAACCACTGAGCTATCCTGCCACTCTGCAGAATTTAAGTTCAATTTTTTTTTATCATTCTGTGACAATAAGGATGATCTCCTACCTTTAAAATTAAATACACAAGATAAGCTGCAAAGTACTTGGAAAAGAGAAAAGACACAATCCAGTGTTTAAGACAGGATTAAAGCTGCCATCATCACCTTGCTTTATGGGGAGAATGCATGTCCCTGAATCCAGTGGGATTTACTTCTGAGTAAACATGTATAGAATGGTCCTGAGATACCAGCTCCGTATAGACCTGCAAATTGTAGCAACGATGAAGGGTTATCTTGACCAAATTCATTCAAATTCAAATGAGATCAACGTTCTTACAGGCAAACCTGGTTCAGGAGCAGAGAGAAATCCAGGACCTCCTGTTTTGGAGTCCAGGTTTTTACCACCCTGTTCTTTCTCCTTTCAGGAAATGGTGGACTGGTTCAATGCCATCCGTGCTGCCCGATTCCACTACTTGCAGGTGGCGTTCCCTGGAGCGAGTGATATTGATGTGAGCGCCTGTTCCCTTCTCATCCCCCCACTCCTGCATTAATTGTCTTGTTATCAATACCCATGAAATGTTTCCAAACAGCTGGATCTGCAGTTGCTTTATAATGCAGTTCTGTTCAGGCCCCAAGATATTTTGTTGCCAGAGGCCAAAATCAGAATGGCTCCCCCTCCCATTCCATGTAGAAAAGACAAACTAGATGTTCAGGGAATGCATATATCCGAGGGGTACCCTGTTTTCCCTCTTACATGGGGATTTCCTTAGAGATACATGCCTCAGCCATCAGATGTGCAAAGTAAGCCTGTGTTTACCTTCCCAGACAAAGCACATTCAGTTCCAGATACATATGTGAGAAAAATCATGTGCAGTGACAAACAGACATTCTTCTGCAGTTGAAGGAGCACCTCTTTTAAAAACGTGCTAAGGGTATTGTTCAGTTCGATCCTTGGAGGGCCGGCTGAATCCTTCTTCATCACTGGCAATGGGACAATGTTGTTTACCACCAGTATCCGGTGGGGGAGTGAGTAGGATAGTTAGTTTAGCATGCAGGCTCTGTCTTTCTTCAGCCACCTCCCAATATGTGCTGTCTACGGCAACTTTTCAGTGTGCCTTAGTGCTAGTCCTGGCCTAAAGGAGGCGTTATCCACCAAATCAAACGCCCAACCAACATTTTTGGACCCTTCAGCATGGCTGATTCCCCCTTGCTTCTCTTGTGAGGAACAGAATGTAAAGTTAATATCAGAGTAACAGACATGAGATTCATTCACCCACATGCTGGTCCTATCAAGCTTTGAACTGAAACCTCCAACGAAGGCGTTCCGAACTGTTCCCAGAATTTGGAAAAGTACACTTTTAAGATGAAAATTTTCAGAACCCTTCAGCCATCAGGCCTGCTTTTTGACAAAGAATCCAGAAATCTGGGGCATCAGGTGTACCCCAATATGTAACATTTCCAATGTAAATTTCTTCCCACACTCCTGAAATCTAGCACTCATGTGCTGTGTTATTTCTCTTCCACTCCCTCCGTCCCCCTCTTTTGACCTCTCTAGCTGGTACCAAAGCTTTCTAGGAACTACCTGAAGGAAGGTTACATGGAGAAAACGGGGCCGAAGGTAGGAGACGCTGGGTTCCCTGATTGTACGAAAAGCAAGCATGTTCTTTATGGTGCTGTGTATAAATTGTTGGGTGGGGAAACACTTCGCCCCCCCCCCCCCCCCAAATATATCATAAAAAACTTTGGAAAGCTGAAGAATTCATTTTGTCAAGAATGTTCTAACCCTGTCTCAGATTAACCAGGGTGCTTCTCGACCTCTTTGTTATTTCTTGCTTGTACATGCACACCCTTTTATTTTTGTTGCTTGTGTCCCCCACATGTCCTGCAATCTACTTTGGGTTAGCCTGTAAACTGGAAATAGACCGCTTAAACATTCCCATCATGTTAGCGTTTTATGGCATGTAGACATTGTTTTAGGGCAGGGTCTAAAACGGGGAACGTGCTGCACACAGAGATAAATGGCTGAGCGAATCCTTGGTGAGCTGAAAAAAGCTGAAATGTACTACACCCAAATGGTCTAAGCAGATGACTAGAAAAATCGTCATCTTGTGTGTGTGGAGTATATAAATTATGTGGATCGCATCACCAGCAGGCAGGCGTGCTAGAAAAATCTTTTGAACGGATCGTTTTCTAACGCTGGTCCTTGACACGAGGGGTGGGGAATCATGATGTGAAATAATAACGTATTTTTGTACCCACTAGACAGCTGAAAGCTTCTAATAGTTTACTGTGGAAGAGGAGGGTGGAAAGACCAGCTGTTTGGGGGTTGAAGGACTGCAACAGGCTTGGACGAGGTCATAAAATGTCCCGTGTTGAAGTGAGCTTTTATAAGCTGGGCAACTAAAGTACTCAGCGTTGCGAGCAAAGAAACAGGCAGGCAAATGTCGACAATTTATGCTAAATTCCATAACCGGCCTCACCATTAGGCAAATGGTGCAATCTGGTATGATTTATCCCAGCCTTAAAAAGAAGCCCACAAAAAATGGGAGGGGGAGTTCAGTGTTTTCATTTTGCTTCGGCAAAAGGGGATCCCTTTTGAAGCGAACCACGAACCAGCCCGGTTCGTCAGGTTTTCTGGTCCGTGCTTCGTTTCGTGCCCATCTCTAATCACACAATCCCTGGGTTCTGAGACGTGTGAATTGTGTTCCATGGAAGTTCACGCCGGAATAAAGTGGTTAGTTTTAAAAACGTTTGCCTCGGTATTTTTGTTTTGTGTTCCTTGTGGCGGGAACAGACTAGCAGGGAAGCCTCTCTGAAAAATTATTCTGTCATATTCCTTGTATTTACAGCCAGTTTCATGAGTTTGCTGCCTGATTTCTTGGCTCTGAGACTGATAAATCTGCACGCACAGATCAGAAATAACTGCATTTGTTCATGCTATATGTATGTATGAGCAAATAAAAAACACATTTTTGCCCTAAGTGTGTAGAAGCATCTGGTTGACTGTTGAAAGAAAGAAAAAAGTTGGCGTTCAACGTCTTCTGTTTGGATCCAGGATAATATTCTTAGAGCCCATGCACTCTGATCCTGGTTCCACTCGTGTCCTAGTTACAGAATCAACGATCTAGCCACATAGACAGACAGACACAGGAGTCTCACTCACGGTTGACACTTCACTCTATCAGTCCTAATTAAGAAGGCGCACTGAGAAATTAATTATTTTCTTGTTCCTGCGAGCTGAGAGCGTTTTAATCAAGCCGTCCGTCTGCGTCCTTAGCCAATTCATTAGGTGCTAATTAAACAAGTCTAGAATTTGAACCAGGTTTTAAAATTCATACTTTTCCCTTGGAAGGGAAAAAAGACCGTGGGATGGTGGGCGGGATTCGAACGAGCTTAGCCTTGTTGCAGACAATTTAATAAAATTGCGCGCTCTTAATTTGGGCGTTGCATCTCAAAATGCCTCCCCCACCTTTTGGAAGAGAGTCGCCCATGTCTTGCTTTAGGGAGCCCCTTGGGGCCCGAGGGCCAGAAAGAATTCCAGACAGGTTCTCAGGGGGGCGGGGCATGATCTCAAAGTGGGCGTGGCCAAAAACAAAAGGGTGGGACCCAGAATACCGATGTATTTTAGGTTAAACTTTTTATTACCACTAATTGAGGCCGAGGAGGGGGCTTAAGGCCTTTTAGGAGAAATCAGGTATGGGTGGGGAACATTTGAAAAAGAGGGGAAACACTGAATCATTATACAATGGGGAAGAAAGCAGCCATCAGTGGTGGGGAACATGGGTAATGAGCCTCAAGTCTTTGCAATGAATCGTATCTTCTTTGCCTCCCGATTGAGCGTTCCTTGGGAACCACAAGATCCATATTCAACCCCAGGAGGGCACAATTACTAAATTTTGGGGTGTTGTTCCCCCTTTAGACTACTGATAAACCCTCACCCCTCCTCACCTTCCCTTCAGCATCATCCAAACCTCAATCCATGATTTAGAATTAAAAACAAACCCCAAAAGGACTTAGTAAATGTTTTTACTAAGAAGGATTAGACTGGCTCAAATCCAGCTGCGTCGCTGCTGCTGCGTGAGCCCGATGACATCGGCAGATGTCGCTGTTTTTGGAAAT
The DNA here is from genome assembly GCA_037013535.1 of Intellagama lesueurii. Taxonomy (NCBI): domain Eukaryota; kingdom Metazoa; phylum Chordata; class Lepidosauria; order Squamata; family Agamidae; genus Intellagama; species Intellagama lesueurii. The sequence continues at coordinate 16,704,809 of JBAJHW010000012.1, read as the reverse complement.
CAAAACATGTCGCATCCCGTCCTCCCCACCCCACCCAAAATACTTCCTCGAGACACCTGTCTTTGTGGGGAAGCCATGGGGGGGGGGGGGCGCAAGATGGAGGAAGCCTTTGATTTCCAAAAACTGCCGCCACCAGTAAAATCATCCTGGCAGCGCTGATTTTTGATCATTAAAGGTCCTTCCTCCTCTCTTGGCATCTTGAATGGCTTCTTGACAATGAAGGGGATTCCACAGGAGCCTCAGAGGGTGGGGAGAAGTCCAAAATGTTTTAATTTCCTAAAAATCATTCCTAAAATTGACATCATCAGCCTTAGGCAGCTGTCAATGAGGCGGCAGGATTTCAGCCGCTATCTCCCAGCCGCACGGCTCTGTGCTTACATCTTTAGGCTCACAAGTCTGTGCAAGGGATGCGTGGAGAAATTCACCCTGTGTGTGTGTGCATGAGCATGCGCGCACACACTCGGAAAAGGGCTCATGTGTCATACAAACGTTTCCCTCATTCTTCCATCCTCTTTTTCCTGATTCTTCAGCAAACCGAAGGCTTTAAGAAACGCTGGTTCACCATGGATGACCGGAGGCTGATGTACTTCAAAGATCCCCTAGTAAGATCTGTTTTCATTCTTGGCCTCGGAAAGGGCAGTTGTGGGATTTCTGTGTCAGTTAGACTGGACAGGCCTCTCGCGTGGAATTTATTTTTTAAAAGACCAATTTTTTAAATTGTTTATTTAATTTAATTATCTATTTTATTTGTTTATTTATTTTAATTTTAAAAAAATAATTATAATCTCAATGCCAAAGCCCAAATGGATCGTTCGTTATCACCCCAGTTACAAAACTAACTCTTCTCTTCATTGTTATTTAAACAAATAACTAAGCTGGTTACTTTTTGTTACTTAAAAAAAAAGGAATACCATGTGATGGTGCCTGGCTTTAGACAACCTACTGAAGTAGTGAGCTTGCACCCTCTGTAACTATAAAAGTAACTAAAACTATTACAATTACCTGGCAAAAGGGGTGAAGTTATCACTTGTGCTGCAAATGGAAATTATTTTACATTCGTTCTTGGGAAACGAATTAATTGCCAGTGACTCAGTGTTTATAATTAGTTGCTTCCAAGTTCTAACCAAGCCAAGGAGCTGAATTTGATCATTTCAAAATATTCTACTTTCTCAAAAGTTCTGCAGTAAATAATACAGGGAGAACACAAGTATCAGTGCAGAATGATTAAGCTGACATTTCAGATGTAAATGATTGGGAGATTGGGGGAGGGGTATAAATACAAGCTGAGAGAACAGATTGGGTGGTGGAATAAATTACTGTTCAAAGTTGTGGTGTTTCCTTTTTGGGCTGTTTTTCCTCCCGGGAATCTGTTTCTGTCAAGGATGTCAGGAATGATGGTTACCTGTCAGTTGAAACATTAATAGCGAAGGACGTTGCACGTTGACTTCCTCTACTTTGAATCCAAGCCCGTCTGCTTGATTCTAATCCAAGTCTCCTAGGAACCGAGCTGATTTCCAAACCCAGTTATGTATCATTGAGAGAAAGAAAACGGAATCGAGACCTGAGTCCAGGAGAGAGTCCCACTTGAATCAGTGGGATGAGTTGATCCATCATTCAGCCGTTGATTCAATGGTTCTACTCTAGTGGGGACGAATAATGCTCCTGTAGCAAGCGAGGTCTTGTGCTTTGCTCTCTGTTGTTGTTGTTTAGTCGTTAAGTCGTGTCCGACTCTTCGTGACCCCATGGACCAGAGCACGCCAGGCCCTCCTCTCTTCCACTGCCTCCCGGAGTTGGGTCAAATTCATGTTGGTAGCTTCAGTGACACTGTCCAACCATCTCGTCCTCTGTCGTCCCCTTCTCCTCTTGCCCTCACACTTTCCCAACATCAGGGTCTTTTCCAAGGAGTCTTCTCTTCTCATGAGATGGCCAAAGTATTGGAGCCTCAGCTTCAGGATCTGTCCTTGCTCTCTGTACAGGATGCTTTTGCCCGGGGGGAAGTTTTCATTGGAAGCAAAGAAAACAGCTACAAGGTCTTAGAAGGTCTCCCGCCCTCCATCCAAGGGAATCACTGGCAGCACGGAATAACTATCGTGACGCCAGATCGGAAGTTTCTTTTTGCCTGCGAGACGGAGAGTGATCGGATGGAGTGGATTGCAGCTTTCCAGCAAGTAATCAGCCGGCCGATGCTGCCCCAGGAATATGCAGGTGAGAGTTGCGAAGCCAACGACCTCGAGGAGGGATGATGGTTCGTTGGTGGACTTGGCAAATCCAGCCCCCGTCATCAGCTGCTAAAAAGAAATACCAGAGACCTGAAAGGAGAAACTCTCATTCTCCAATTATGGGATGGATTAGGGTCATTGTTAACTATTTCATAATCTGTATCTGGTAGTTGGTACTGCAGCTGCTCTGAATCACATATTTCTGCCTCTCCCTCGGTAGCTAGCTAGATGTATAGAATTATAGAATCATAAAATCATAGAACAATGGAGTTGGAAGGGGCCTATAAGGCCATCGAGTCCAACCCCTTCCTCAAGGCAGGAATCCAAATCAAAGCAGATCTGACAGATGGTTGTCCAATTTTCTCTTGAATGCCTCCAGTTTTGGAGTGCTCACCAACTCCTGAGGTAATTGGTTCCATTGTTGTACTGCTCTAACAGTTAGGAAGTTTTTTTCTGATACTCACCTTAAATCTATGTACCTTGAGCCCATTATTATGTGTCCGGTACTCTGGGATGATCAAGAACAGATCCTGCCCCTCCTCTGAAGGACTCCATTTCAAGTATTTGAAGAGTGCTATCCGATCTCCCCTCAGTATTCTTTTCTCAAGGCTAAACATTAAACATGCTCAGTTCTTTCAGTCTTTCTGAATAGGTGTGTAATTTCCCCTTAAGCAGGCTGTCTTTCAATCCATTCAATATTAGAGGATTTCAACCATTATTTTAAACATAAAATAATTCCATTTTGTTTTGTCTTGTTTTCTCCCTCCCAGTGGAAGCCCATTTCAAACACAAGCCGTAGTGGAATCCAGAACCGGGAAGTGAGAATCTGTTTACAAGACACAAAAGACCTTGTTTGTTACCAGTGACGAAATTTCAGTGAATCACATTGGACCACAAGAGGGGAGGGAGGTGCTAACTACCGAGTCACTTGCCAAGGATTAAGGCCTTGCAATGCCAAAATAGACATTTTTAGAAACGTTGAATTCCATCAGCCGGGGAAGCCTTGGGCTCTCTGGGACAGTCACCATGCCGGAGGGAGGGGGGAATGTTGCCTTTGAACAAGTTGCTTCTGTGCCTTTTACTACATCGTGTAAGGAATGTAGCTCGGAGGCCAGGAGATTGAGAACCGTTCTCCTGCAAGATGAACCCTGCTCCTTTTCTCCGTGTATTTGACTAACCAGTAAGGTGAGTGCTCTCTCTCTCATCCAGAAATCATTTTCTCAACACTTCAAACATCTTTAGCGACCAAGACTACATTTTTAGAAGATGGCAGCCATTCTCTGGACAGAATCTTGAAAACGCCCATGGAGGGAAGTCCTTGGTTCATTGTAGATCTTCACTCTGTTTGGCTCGACGAGAAGAAAGCAGTATGAGGCCGAAAGGGTGTCATGCATTGTGCTGAAGCTTCAGGAGAAGACCAGCTTCTTCTGGCTATCGTATCACATGAGAGTTATCCATCAGTACCACTGTTTCCCTGGCCATTTATGTCCATGCTTTTCACCTACTCGCCTCTGATCTTCTCATGGTGCCTCAAGAGCTGAGGGAGAAGGTCCGTGCCTCTAGACAAAGAGATGGCCTTCTTCGTGATGTTCGGGCATTAGGGACTGGTCAAAGAAGATGCCCAAGGGAGAGGTTTACTCTGAACATTATTATAGCCAAGGGTGGTTCTGGGTTAGGCAAACCCTGACTGGCAAAGTGAAGCACTCTTCCCATAAGTAGGAAAAGGGATCAACCTATGCTACAAGCAAGGCGGTGCCTTGCTCTGTAATTTTTGGGGAAGATGAATGCATTTATACGTCAGTCATGATCTTCCCACTTCCAGAATTGAGTTGCCCTGTTCACTAGTCGCCAAGGGTGAGAGCACAAGACTGGGAGCACAAGCAAGGTGCAGACTTAGCCGTGGTCTCTTCCTGGTAGAACACTTTTCCTAAAAATCCGTGTCCATGGCATTTCCATGTCATGTTATCACATTGTTATGAAGTAAGATTAGAGTGAAGAGCAGGGTTCCTGATTGTGCTCTGAACTTTGACAAGTCAAAATCAAAACCCGGGCTTGGAAAAGTGACCTTTCTGGAATGGATTTGGAGGGCTGCAGTGCCAAAGGTCACGGGGTTGACCCCTGGGGCTTTCTGAGCAACAAGGACTAAGATCATCCCCTCCAGTTCTATCCAGGCTTTCCTGTGCCTCTAGGGGCAGCCCTCACAGTATCTAGGAGGGAAATTGACTTTCCCAGGAACAATAAATTGTTACTAGCAGTGCCTGTTGTAATGCAAAGTATTTTAGGGCGGGTTGGTCTTGAATGGGCAATTGAGGGCCATTAACTTTATAAAAAGCCTGCTTGCTGATGGTTGGTAAGCACCAACCCAGTGGCCGGTAGGTTTGGACTCTCCTTATGGGACAAGGGGGCAAACCGGGGGCGGGGGCAGGGGCTATTGCAATGCACACTTGCACGTCCTGATTTGGAGGGTAATGATTCGTTGCCCTACCACAGGAGGGAGAATGCTAAAAAAATGGTCGAGTGCTTCTTGTACACTGGACTGAATGGCTGTGCATTGGAATTTACCAGTAAACCAGATTATTAGCCATTTCTATAGATGTTGGAAAAGTGAAGAGAGATCTTGCGTGCGTGGGCCAAGGCACCCACAGGACTTGTGACCAAAGCCCGGGCCATGACCTTTAAGGTTCTTTTTGTGGCATTAAATTGCAACATGGGAAGCAATGCAATCCCAATAGCTAACTGTTCTGAGAAAACGGTGGGAAGTGAGTCACCAAATCACATATACTGAGAGGGGAATTTTCTTATAGTTCACTTTCAGGAATAGAGGAACGCTTTCAAAAGTGCGTGTAGCCAGTTGGACCGATAGCGGCTAAATTCTGAAGCCCTGATTTTTATTTTATTTTATTTTATGTCTCCCCTTTATCTGTCGGTGAATTACTTCATGCTGCTAACTTGCTCGGCTTTCTAGGGCAAGAGCTGTGGAAACTCAGTCCATGGAGCGGGACCTGGCCCTCCTCAGGTCCTCATCCAACCCTTGGAGTTCTCCGGAGGGTTACATCCCCTTTCCCATGACATCTGTTATGTGAGGCCTTTCCTCCCACAACTCAGGTCTAGGAGAGAAACAAATCTCAGCAGAAGAATCAGATCTGGAAAGTGCTGTGCCTCATTACTGCGGCACCTATGACCTGGATACGCTGTCTAGGGAAGGTGTTTTTGGGCAGGGTGGAAAATTCACCAGTGGCCCATCGGGGAATAATATGCCCTGGGAATGGGTGGAAATGGGTACATCGGAGTTTTAAAGCCATCTCATACAGTTTTGAAAACTCAGAGTTTCTCCCCTTTGCTCTGTGATGTGTCTCTCTGCCTACCAGCCAGGGAGAGTCGTACACCCAGAGAAGCAGAACGACCCCCCCAAGTCTTAAACTGGTGCCCTGAGATGTAATGACTGTTGCTGCTGACCCTAAGTAAACCTGACAGGTCAAGCTATCACCAGCGATTTCTCTGCCTAGGGCGTTGCTGCCCTGTTAGTTAGGCTTGGGTCAAGTGAGAGTAGCCGACAGGAGGAGTGGAGATAGAAAACGGGGAGGAAAACCCAGGGTTTGAGCACTCAATGACCATATGTGTTCTGCACTAAACCTGTCTGTTTTGTGTATCCCTCTACCTGGGGAGGAACAGCTGGAGGTAGTCATGGGACTTCTGAATTTCTTGCACTACAACCCCCAGAATTCACTGGAAATACGCACAGCGAACACTATTTGCCTCTGAAGAAGGAGGAGATGACTGGGAGAGGCTAAGGTTTGGTGCTGCTGCAAGGGATTATAGGACTGGTAGTCTCTCCACCTATTAGGCTTTCTAAAAGGTACCTCTCAAAAAGACTACCAGCGTTGTAATCCCTTGCAGTTCCCCTGGAGCTTAGCCGCTCCCAGTCATTTCTTTCTTCTTCAGAGGCAAATGGCGGTCACTCAAGAGGCTTATGGAGGCCCATGTGTGAGTGATGGAAACCCCCTTTGTGGACTTAAGATTCCGTGGCTCCAACTCCCTGAATTCTGGCTGGGGGAATTTATGGTCAAATCTGGGCGGCTCACAGTGCAATAAATCCAGACGTCCTATGCCTCGCTGGAGGAACATCTGTCCAGCCTCACGTTTGTGTACCTCCTAAATTTTGGCACCTTGGATAAAACCTCCATTGCCCTGCCCTGCGCTGCCAAAGCCCGTGGATCAAGGAGGAGACTCACCCCTCTATAAGTGGAATACCATGGACCATAACATTAATGTATCTTGTTCATAAAAGTGATGTAGAATGCGCCTGAAAGATGTTCAGAAGTAGCTTTGTCAAGAATGAGCCCTTCCCTTGTCAGGAGCCAAGATTCCTGGCCTTTCTCACTACAAAAAAACAAAACAAACAAACAAACAAACACGCCACTGGAAGTCTCCAGTGATTTTGCTGTTGTAAAAGAGACCTGTCTTTGCAGCTAAGGGTGTGATCCGACAGAGAAATGGCTCGTGTTTTGGACCGCTTGTGGCATGGCCCCACACAAACTGTTTTCTGGCAACCACACGACGTACAGGAGAGGGCGAACCTTCCTGACTCATCTCCATGCCTTGTACGGACCTTTTTGATCCAGTGGTGGGGCTCCCTTTTTTAATTCAAGTGGGCCGGAGCGACTCCTGTGTGCATGGAAGGGTTAAGGGAGATCTCTCCCAGAGAAGTGACGCTTTCCAGCTTGATTAGATCCTTTCTCACCAAAGGATCACACCCTCTGTCTTTATCCCTCTTCCCCTCTCATCACATTTGCTCTGTCGGCAGGATGGTTAAATATTTCTGCCCTATCCTTTTCCAAGGCACTCCTGTTCTTCTGGTGGTATCCATACTAGACTTTCTATTTATACTAACGGATCCAGCAGGGCAGAAGTGTCACTAGCTTTTATTCTTCACTGACTTCTGCTTGTAGGGTCATTTGTTGGTGCTCCATATCCCAGCTTCTCCCGAATTATACGTCTCCTTGGTCCCTCTGCAGCCTTAATGTGTCATCTTCACCTGGACATTTCCACGTTATCTACCAAAATTACCTTTCCTGATAGATCCGTGATGGTACCAGGGTTGTATCTAACAAATGCCCTCAGTTTCCTTTTTCTTCAACAGGGTGGGTCACTTTAAAGGAGAGACGCTATGAGTCAAAGAGACCTCAGATGCTTTTCGTAGTCAAGGCCATGTTTGTAAGATCAATTCCCTCTTGTCCGTCGTACACATTTGTTAAGTCGCTGGTAAGCAAACTGTAGTACTAAGCATCATCTGCACCAATAAATTATCGTCCTGACAGCTCAGTGGGCATGGCCTCTGGTCCTCATTGTGATGCAACGTGATTTTGTGGCATGTATAGTGTAATGCGACTCAGTTCCATAAACATCCAATGATATATTTTTATATGATATATTTTTAATGAAATGATATATTTTTAAAAATTTTAATGTAAAAATGAAAATGGGAAACATGCTTAAGCCCCAGGTGATGTGCTTTCAAAATGGGAAGAAGGAAGGACGAAGAGAGACCTTCTAGCTACTCATGCAGAGATGCAACGGACAACCTCCTTGAAGTACAACTCGTGCCGTGCCGGCAGAATTTCCCACCCTGGAACAGAGGGAGATGAGGAGGTGGCAGATCCAGAACCGGAAGATCATGCAGGAGTACACCAAGGCCCCCTCCTCGGAGAGAAACAAAGGTTGGACTATGCAGCCTTCCTGGGGAAAAGAATGAATGGGCGAGACAATCCCATGAGATCCAGCAGCTCCCTCCTGCCCAGTAACTCATGCAGAGACCCCTCTCCCCGGCATCTCCTGTCCAGAGACAGTTGACTGAAAAGCCACAAGGCATAGCAGGTCCTAGGAGGAAGAGCAGCCTTCGTGATGCTGACGTCTTCCTCATGGACCCTTGTTCTTTCTGCTAGGGCTCAGGAGGTGAAAGAGGAGATTGTACCCCATGGAGTGCAGTGAGAAGAGGATGAGGGCACCGCTTGGGCATTCTGCCCTCTCCTGCAAGCCAAGATGTCCTGCAGTCATCAGAACAGTGTCCTTCCGTGCCAGTGGCTTCAGGGTCAAAGACCTGGGGAATTTCTGAGGACTAGATATTGCAACACCATCCACCACCCTTCTCAACCCTTCCTGTTTTCTCTGAGCATACTTGCAATCCCCTGCACTAGCGGGAGAGAAATGGATTTCCTAGAAACAGTACTTTGTTGCGAGCTATAATGCAAAGGATTTGAGTGTGTTTTGGTCTTGAATGGGCAATTAAGAGCCATTAACTTGACAAAAAGCCTGGTCCTTGGTTATTGGCCCATACTGATTCAGCTGCCTGCATTTTTGAGTCTCCTTATGGCAGTGGTTCCCAACCTCGGGTCCCCAGAGGTTCTTGGACTTAAACTCCCAGGAGCCTTCGCCACGAGATGTGCTGGCCAGGATTTCTGGGAGTTGTAGTTCAAGAACATCTGGGGACTCAAGGTTAGGAACCCGTGCCTTGTGCGGTGCATGTGGTTATGGAGCCCGGAAACAATCCTTTGCAAGCCACGGTTACACTCACACTTCTCTTTTTCCCAGCCTAAGAGCTGCGCTTAAGTGTGCACAGCTCTCCTGTTTCAAAGACATTTCAAGGGAAGGAGAATAAAAAAAAGCAAAGGCTGCTTTTAATCCCACTCTGTAGGCTTCCTCATTGTCCGGCCGCAGTCTGCTGCAGAGCTGACCGTGGGACTTTTCTCTGGGCAAAAAGCACACTGGGGCAGGTTGATTCCTCACTCCTGCAGTGCTTCCTTGGGGGTCAGGAAGCTCTCGACATGCAAAATCCCACTCGCTTGAAGGTTTCACAACATGTGTCTCATTTCGCAAAACCCTCGCTTGTTGCCCAGGAAGCGTTTCCCAACTTCTAGTGAGAGTTGTTGTTGTTTTTGACAAGTGCTTTTTAAAGCAAAGCCTTATCCGTGGACAATACTTCTCCTGCCAAAATACGGCCACCAAATTTGAAGGAGCTAGTCCTCAAGCTGAACAAGGCCAAAATCTGGGAGAATGGAGTGCGGCCACAGGACTCTTCTATAAGATTAGTAAAACAAGGAAGTGTGGAGTGATTGGTCTGATGATGAAGTGGAAAAAGATTCAGAGAAAACAATGTTCCTGGGGGATCGGTTCCAAGCCCCCATTCCTGCAAGGATGCTGAAAAACACAGACTATAGTGAACACTATCTAATGCTATACATACCATGGTCTGTGGCTCTCTCTAGTGGCCAGTTCTGGTAACTTCACCTTTAGAAATATATTTTTCTCAGATTTTTCTTTCAATATTTTTAATATTTAATATTTTTAGACCGTAGATAAATGAATCAGTGGGTACTGATCTCACAAATATGGTCCCATCTAGTCTAGTACAGTTAGCTCTGACTAGATGCAGTCCCTCCAGGTTGCAGGATGGATTCTTTTCCTCCATTACCTGGAGATGCTGGGATTGAACTTCTGTGCACAAAGCAGGTGTTCTGGCATCTAAGCTTTGACTTCTGGAGAATTCTGGGAGTTCTAGTCCAAAGCCATGAATCAGCACACCTCTGGCAAAGGGCTCCTGAATGGGCACTGGGCAGGGTGGGAAGGTGGACAGGGATTCTTTACTACACGTACGGGGAATGTGGAGCCCTCCAGGTGTTCCTGGGCTACAACTCCCATTATCCTATGTTCTGTGCTTCACCAATGTTGCTCTGTGGCTCTGTGTTAGCTCCTGCAATTTAGGGGACCTGGTTTCCTCTCAGCTCTGCCCTGAACTCTTTGGAAATAAATGGGGAGGAAAAATAAAAGCATTTAAAGACTTAATTCTTGCCCAGCTTGTGTGGAGACACTTCCACAGCAACCTTTGGATGAAACATGATTTGCAATTGTCAGACCATGAAGTTGATTTTAAGTGGAAGAGCAAGTCATCTCGTCAGGCGATCTTAATGCAAGCAATTCCACTCTTGACAGCTGTTGTGCAGGGAGAAGGCCTGCCTTAAAAGAGCAGCTGGGCGTATTGGTCTCATGTAGGTTCAATGTTCAGAACAAACATGAAAGTACCTGGAAGTATCTTGAAAGATGTTGAAGCATCTCCTGACAGGCTCCAGGATTCCACGAATGCTCTAACACACACATGGGCTTCTCCTATAGACACTCCAAAATCCTTCATTTTATTGGAAGTTGGCGATCCAATTGTACCACGAAAATAGCCCACCCTGGCAGGGAGCCCAGTTCTCCACTTCCATGGGAGAAGAAGGTATACCCATTTCGGATGGTGGAGCACAGAGGATCAAGAGAAACGGCATGAGAAATGAACTGATCCATATCTACTTATCCAAGTGCTGTCCAATCTTGATTGAGTCCTCAGTCCATCAAATCTTTCCCTTCAACCAGGAAAGGAGGAGGCTCAAACTGTCCAAGAATGATGAAACATATTGTGAAAAGGATCCTGGAATTGTAGATCACAAGCTGAATATGAGCCAACGGTGTGATGTGGTTGCAGAAACAGCCAATGCAATGTCAAGTTACATTAACAGAAGTATGGCCTCTAAATTCCATGAACTATTAGTCCCCCTCTAATGAGGTTAGGCCTCATCTGGAGTACTGCGTCCAGTTCTGGGCACAATACTTTAAGAAGAGTACAGACAAACAGGAGCAGGTTCAGAGGAGGGAAACAACAAGGATGATCAGGAGACTGGAAACCAAGCCTTGTGGTCAGATATACTTTAACTTGGATTCCTGCACTGGGCAAAAAGTTGGATTCTATAGCCTTATTAGACCCCTTCCAATTCCATTATTCTATGAAAGAAGCAGGAATTCCTTAAGTGCTGAAAGCTAACAGATTGTCATAGCAGACATGAGATAAAGATGGGCATTTGCAAGGCTGAATGCACAAGTAACATTCCTAGCAGCTTATAATGACATAAAATCATCGGGGCTGAGCCTGAAGCTAGATGATGTGGCATCACCTATGTCCCAAACCAATGGGCCATTTACTCATGGCTTTTCCTCTGATTTTCCCGTCTTTCTTAGCCAAACTACTGTGAATTCTTAACAAATGCAGAGTTAGCATGAAATGGACCAGCTTAGTCATACTCAATGACATGACTTTCTTAAAGAACAAGGATTTCTCAGTGCACGATTCTGGTGTACGCACAGATACCTACAATACCAGAATATCTGTCTCAGCACATTGAAAGAAAAGCTCACTAGAAGCTAGACTAGTGGATTTAATGGTCTTCCAGATGTTTTTGGACTACAACTACAATCATTCCTCATGCCATACTGGCTGTATCTGGAAGGCTACATTCTACCCATCTTTTTGGAGCAATTACCAAAGAGAATAAGAAATGCAGGATTGTTTTCTAACACTGGGCATGATGTATTTGCCACCATCATTGCCATGTGCCGTCAAGTCAATTCTGGCTTATGGTGACCCTTTTCAGGGTTCTCCAGGTAGAGAAGACTCAGAAGTGGTTTCTCATTCCCTTCTTCTGGGGGAGCCCTGGGACTGTGCAGCTGGCCCAAGGCCACCCAGGCCGGCCAGGAGACACAGTGGGGAATCAAACTCCCAACCACCTAACTCACTGAGCTAGCCAGCCAGTTATTTGCCGTAGTTGATTCAAATAGTAAAAATAAAAATGCACACATTCTTGACGCGCTTAAATCGTCTCTTCTCTTTTTCCTCCAGAAGACCAATTTTTTTTAGGCATCAGCACCACCTAGTGATCAAAAACAAGACAGGAAAAGACGCCCATGTGACAAGTTCTCAAACTCGGATGAGGATCTGGATTTGGCTGGACTGTGGGTGGTTCTGCTACATGTGATTTCCCCCCTTTTTCTAAAAAAAAAAAATTAAAAAATGCAGCAAGCTGTTAAATGTCAGCAAACGAGGTGGTAGAAAGAGAGGGGAAAAAATGGATTTTCACCAACCCAAGAACAATCAAATAGGTTTCAGAATTCTACTGAGGAGGGGAGAAAAAACCTATACAAAAACAATCCAAGCATTTTTATGTGAGGAAAACACTTCACTTCCCCAAATGCTTTTCTGTTTTCCAAGGAGGCTTATATAATACAGGTACATAGATAGCTATGAGGTCTGCACTGTGCAGCTTCATAACCTTTAACACAATGGAGGATCCATAGGGAGATTAATAGGGGCAAGATAGAACTGCTGGACAGCTCAGGGGTTTAGGCATCTGGCTGCTGAGCCAGAGGTTGGGAGTTCGATTCCCCCACTGGGCCTCCTCGACAGGGGCTGGACTCGGATGATCCATATGGTCCCTTCCAGTTCTGTAGTTCTAAGGTTATTATTTTTTATTAATATTAAAAAATACCAGACACAGTCAATCAAAATTATATTTTAAAAAAATGACTGGTATTATACAATAGATACATGTTTTTAACCAAAAAACCTAAGTAAGCATCTGTTAAATATCAGCGCAGTATGTATGCTGTTCCTAATATTGCCATTTTTTGTAGCTCTGATGGTGTTATTTCTGAGATCTGCAACTGCTTATAATACTGTGTGAAATTTCTTCTTGTTGTTGTTTCTCTTGGCAAAATGTTGGTTCTGCTCTTATTAAAACATTTAAAAAATGTTCTGGGAACTCTATAACGGCAGCAGCAACAGAAACAACAATAATTTCATTGCCCTCATGTCTGATGGTGACCCTTTTCAATGCTTTCTGGTTATAGACTACTCTGAAGAGGTTTATCTTGCCCTTCTCCTGGGGTGCCGTTGGGACTGTGCAGTTTCCTCAAAGTCACACAGGTTGGCTTCTCTCCAGGCAGGCCCTGAGGGAGACTCTGGTTCTGCAACTAGGCACCTATATAGAGACTAAAAAATGAGACACAAGCCCTTATAATCAGGGGTGTGTGTGTGTGCGCGCGCATTCTGTGTTGTTAAGTCAGAACCGACCTATAGCGACTCTAATAGGGCTTACAAGGTACGTGAGATATTTAAGGAGTGGTTTTACTAGTTCCACTCCCCCAGTGAGTTTCCTTGGCCAAGTGGGGATTCGAACCCTGGTCTCCAGAGTCTTAGTCTGTCCCTCTATTCATGACACCACAGAAAGCAATCAGGAGGGAAGAATGAGGAGGGGAGAAGCAAAAATAAATAAATAAAACCCACGTAAGTTCCAAATATCTTCCTATTTATTCAGCTGAAATGGCCACTGAGGTCTTGGGGGGCTTTTTAAGGAGGACCAGCCACCCATCAGGTGATGCCTTCAAATGTTCTCCAAAGCTCTCCTAAGCCAGGATCTCATGGCAGGACTTCAGGGGTTACTCAGCAGCCGAGTTAAAAGTAGAAAACGTTTTCCTGAGACAGAACATACAGATCCACCACTTTAGAAAAAAAAGAGAAAAGCTGCTGTTTTCTCATCAGGAAAATGTCATCTGGTCTGATTCATGCTTGCATACAAAAGCAGATTCATGTGTGCATTTGAGGCGGGGGTGTTGAAAGCCAAGTTTCTTGCGGACTTTCAAAATTCAAAGGCAAAAGGTGTGGGTTTTGATATGTCAGGGAATTTAAACCCTTGTTAAGGTTTTGTTGACCTTTTAGATGTTTTCGGACTGCAGCTTCTAGAACACCTCACTATTGGCTGCCCTCCCGCAGACGGGTGTCGAAGGGCAACAGAGATATGGAAGATCAGAGCCACCCCACCTTTGCATGAAGGTGACTTTAGTTCCTCATGATCTCTCAACAATCCAGCCAGTGGCGAGAGATGAAGTGCTGTTCATGATCCTCTGTTCTTGCTCAGCCAGCAGATTCCGTAAAATGGATTCATAACCTTGGCTGGGTGAGCAAGCGGACAAGTAGATATGGCATAACTATGAAGAGAACTCCAGGTGAACTCAACCCATCACACATGCAACACACAAATGCAGAAGTCACCTTGCAGAGATATTTGCAGTAGGTATGCAATGTGACTTTTAGGGCATCTGCTTGGTTTCATCTCCACCTGCAAGAGAACATTAGCACATCTTGCAGTATTTCACAGGGAGCTGGAAGGATCCAGAAAAGCATTTAAAGGAAGCTTTGCAGGCTGGCTTGTGTGCAAGCTTCATACTTTCCTCTCTTGCTCCTCTTTGCAAGCTATATACTTAAGTCACATTGCATTTCAGGCAGGCAATGGCTTTACTGCAACCACTGAAATATCCACCGTTTGCCTTTTGACATGGACAAATATCAGAGTAGGAGAAGCACAAGGTTGTGTTTCTGAAAATCCGTATATGTTCTCTTTTCAGCCTAAGCACCCTCAATCTATCTTGTTTCTGCAAAAAGCAATTTATGGGTTGGCAGAGATGGTGGCTCAATTTGCCTTCATTTCCAACAAGGAGAAAAAGCTATTTGTTGTTCTTTCAGCTTATATACCACCCCACAGTGCCAGAGCACTCTCTGGGCAGTTTACAACATAATTATGCAAGCAACGCTTTGCCCCATAGTGAGCTGGGTACTCGTTTTACCAACCTCGGAAGCAGCCAACCTTCAGCCAGCTTCTTGAACCCATCAGGATCTAACTCAGGTTGTAAGCAGAAGCTTGGCTGCAGTACTGCAGTTTAACCCGTGCCACGTGCCCCCTCAAAAAGTCATTTCTAGTTGAAGGGCAAAGTAAAATTATAAAACATACTTGGAAGGTGGCGAAACCACTTTATCTGATTATTATTATTTTTTTGCTAGAAATTGAGATATATAAAACTGGTTTTCCCCAGTATTTCCAAAGCTCAGGAACAAGTTGTGATTTCTTTATGGCTAAAATGCTACCTCCCACTCAAAAGAGGGAGGAATCAGCAAATGTGGGGGGAACCCTGTTCCCCAACTATTTATGAAGTGCAAAGTTTTTAAGGGGAAAAAAAGAGAAAGTGAAAGCAAAACACCCACCAGGAACTTGACACTACTCAATGGCCACAGAAGGGTGACTTTGAACCTAAAAAATTGGGTGGGTGAACAATGGAGTAGTATGGAGGTGTTCAGGCCTAGCTGACTGAAGCACTGAATGAGAACATGCAAAAGTGATACATTTCACTGCAATCCCACTCATTTGCTCCATCAAACAGTGAATTATGATCAACTTGTTGTCATGGCAACCCTATGAAAGAGCGATCTCCAGGGTGTCTGGTCTCAACTGCCCTGCTCAGCTCTTGCAAGCTCAAGGCTTCTTCTGGGGTGTTGGTCCATCTCGTGGTTGGTCTCCATCTTTTTCCTGCTGCCTTCCACCTTTCCCAGCGTTATTGTCTTTTCCAGAGAACCCTGTCTTCTCACAATGTGCCCAAAGGAGGACAGGCTCAGTTTCAACATTTTTGCTTCCAGAGTGTGTTCGGGCTTGATTTGATCTAGGACCCACTTGTCTTTATGCAAACAAACAAACCCAAGGATAAGAAGAGACAGAGTCATACTGCAAAACGGCATGGAAATCCAAATGTCCTATAGATCAGTTGAGTAAAAAAAATCTGACGGGTGACTTCTTGAAGGCTATGGGTTGTTGTATCACCCAAGCTGAGGGCATCGGATCGGCTGCTAGCGAAACTGAACATTCTGTACAATCATTGTTTAAAGCTTCCGTTTGCAGTCAAAAACAAGGGATTTTCAGAAGGCTATGTCCCAGTATAAAGTATTTATTTCATACTCAACAATTAAACACAAATTTTAATTATTTTTTTACAGTAAATAAAAATGTATTATCCCCTCTCATGCATGATCACTGTATTAATCTAAGCCTTTTATTTTAAAATGTGAAAAAATAAAGTGTTTCCCCCATTTCATCTTTCACTCAGATGCCTCACATCTGGGATTGTGCATTAATGGAGACAAGGTGTAGAATCAGATTAAGCCTAGCGGTGTGGTTTTGCGGTTTGCTTGTCTTTTAAAAAAATGTTTTACATAAAAAGTGTTACGATGAAATCAATAAATCATCCCATAAAAATAAATATCAAACGAGAAAGAAACAAAAAGATCTGCAGCATTCCCATCTTCCAAGGATCGCCCTGGTTGAAATATTTTGCATGCTGTGTTTTGTCCACCAAAAGGTCGTAGTTCATGGCCGAGTCGTCACAAGATGGCTGAACGGTCACAGGTAATAAAGAGAGGCATTTTAGTCACAGTACATAAAAATACAGCATTTTTCTGGACTAAATGGCATTCTACTTGGACTAAGCTTTCAGTGTTTCAAGGGATCCACTGGTATTAACTTATTTTACAGCGGAGCAAGGCTATAGTCAGGATACGGCACAGCTCTCCGTTCTCCTGGATCTGCTAAGGGTTATCATTTTCTACAACAGAAAAGAATCCATTTGGTATTTCTTCGCATGGGTTTTCAATTCGTATTAGATTTTCTTTGGCTCATCTCAAAACACTTTTGGCACGGAGTCTGTGAATCATCTTCTCCAGTCGTTACAGCCCTTGCCTTCCAAGAGAACCCCTTTGTGAAAATCAAGCGCTTCAATTCATTAGTTCTGCTGAAGTTAAAAAAAAAAAAAAAGGGGGGGGTGACTTTAAAACGTAAAGCAACCAATGTGTGTTTTGGCTTTATTCGATGTGACTGCGAGAAGAGGGAATACTGCATGTGGAATCACAGAAAAAAGCGCTGCCTCAGTCCGTCACCAGCCCAGCATTACCAGAGGTTCACCAACCATCACATCAAATCAGTCCTCCTGGCTACTCGACTGCATTTTTAACATAAATAATATAGACCAAAACATGAACATCTCAGCAACCTTCCCCCCCCCCCCAAATAGAACAGAGGAGCCCTTTGACCTGTTGAGAAACGATCGCAGGACACCTTCGCAAACTGTCTCTTTTTTGTTTTATTTTCTTTTTCTTTCCTTTTTTTTTTTTTTTGGTTGGAATCAGCACAGGGTCCAATTCCAAGCAGCTCCAGAAGATGTCAATCCAGTTCAATGGGACTGCTGTCTTCCTGCCCGTCTTCTGCATCGTCCTCCTCACCGGCCACCATCAGGCTGTTTAAAAGATTGCCTAGGATTGAAATACAGGACAAGTGGGAAGAAAGGAGTGAGCGAAGCAGTAATTTCCCCGAGGTCTGCCAAGACGGAGAGACAGACAATGCTCGCCAAAGGGTGGTGAGCTGGCCCCTGTTCCTGATTCACTGCCTCCTGTGATGAGATGCCACTAATAAACACAGAGCTTGGTCAACTTCTTCTACAAAACTGGCATTTAGCTTTCTAAACACAGTGAAGCACCTAGGCTGCCCCAGTTGTGTGGCCTGCCGAAGGCAAGATAAATAATTCAGCTTACATCAAGGTTTCCATGCACACACGCACGCACGCGCCTTAAGCCAGGAACTGGTGAAAAAGTGCAGCTCTCCAGCTGGGGCTGCCACGCTCAGCAGACCTACTTAGCAGGCACAGCCAATGGTTGAAGAATGCTGGCAGCTGAAGTCCAGCAACATCTGGAGGGCCACATGTTTTGCTCACCACTGCCCGCAATTGCCATCAACCACTGCATGTCAATTGACAATCAAGTGGCCCATTTTTCTTCCAAGGTATGATTAACGTTCAACCCTTGTGCAGAACGTACCTAGTAGTCCTCCGTAGGATGATGTCTGTTTGGGTGGGACGCCAAAGAAGAGCTGTCCTATTCTGTCTAGATACTGAAAGAAAAGCGTTTGGAAGAGAAAATGTTATCCCTGGCTCAGTTTTGGCAACACAACAAACCCACTGTGGTTTCATATACAGAACACTAAACATAGCTTTAACTAGAGAACTAGTTCATTTATCGGCTGAAAACATGTTTGGTCAATAAATGAACCAGCATGAACTGTTGGTCCATGCTCATCTCCAGTTTTAACCTATTACTTTTTTTTCTGCCAATCTTTAAGCACACTCGGCTTTACCATTTGTGGAGGCTCAGCGGCACCTAGAGGCAGACTGACAACCTCAACTGTGGTGTATCAGTTCATCTGATGCCTGAATCGAACCATGGTAAGCTATCCACAGTGAAATTCTAAGCCCCTGCTAGCAAACAGAGTTTTGCCCAGGCTTCAGTGCTCATTCCTCCATCTTCCCTTTTGTACAATCCCTCTTTGGATCCAGCAGTTATGGGTGAAAGGTTGTATATTTTTAATTCAAATGTCAGCTCAGCCATGAACAATAGCCACTATTCTCTCAGCCTCGACACTCTGTCGGCATTATAGGGGCGATGCTGGCATACTTTACAGATGGGGCTAGTGAGAGTCACATGAAGCGCTTGGCAAACTCTACAGTGTTAAATAAATCAGAAGAATTCACCACTTTCTGAATCTGAGAAGTTGTTTGTAACCTCGTTTCTGTAGCCTAACAAATATACAGCTCTTGCTGTGTTGCACCTCACGAGATAACAAAAGGATCACTCTTTCCCACACTATGACCTAAGACAGATGGGTCATTTCCAAAGTTCCAAGGGACCCTCACAGCCATATTTATTTGGGACACTGTTGTACACAGTCCATACCTCAGCAGGTGATGATCTGACCATGACAAAGTGGAAGACTCAAGGTTGAACTCCTTCAGATCATCTTCTCTACCCCCAGATGAGAACCCCAGGTCCAAGGTGTGTCCTGCCAGATGTGTAGGACCCATAACATGCTGGGACAGGCCCATGGATGTAAAGGAACACATGAACCCTGCCCGTGTGGGTGTTAGGGTGTCTCAGAAGCAAAGGTCTGGGACATCTCAACAGTGCACCAGAGACACAGCCATGGTAGGGAGAGCATTGGGTCGCGGAGTAAGTGGTACACCAAGACCGTTCCCATTCTGTCCCATTGGTCGAACATGAGCCATCCAAGACGTTCACCTATGTCTCCCAGGCAGCAAAGTGTTTTCTTTCCTTTTTAAGTGAAAAAGCCCCCTGCTGCTCTCTAGAAGCCACATGTACCCCTGTACTATAGTTTTGGCTGCTTCTGGTCTGTTCTAAGCCTAGGAGATGGTGTTTTCAAGACAGGGAGTAAAACAGACTGAGGGTGGGGGGCATGGCTAAATTTCAAGCCATCCCACCCAGAGGGAATGAGAGAGGTCTTTAGGAGAGAAGGGGGGGGGGAAGGAGGCGTGGAGGTGCCAAGAGTGACACATGGCCCACAAGCTGTGTTTTGCCCAACCGCCATCTAGGAGGAAATGCTCTGAAATGCACTTGGCCAGCGTACAGGAGAGGACCTTCTCAAGGGTGGGAGAACACAGGATGGGAGAACATCCCCCTTGCGTCTCTTGTTTCGCCCCCTGCCTCCTCGTCTTCCGAGGGTTGGCTTAAATGGTTTTGTTTGCACATGCTCTTTTCACGTGCTTTTTTTATCTTACTGGAGTCCCCAGAGCTCTGTTTATGATGTCACTAGTTTTAGCCTATTCTAGCATGCTTACCAACTGAACTGTTTGTTTGAAATTCAGTTTACATTGGATTGTTTCTCAACTATGAGTTGCTCTGGGGAGCCATCTATGGGATCAAAAAGCATAGCAGCAAATAAACAAGAAAGCAGCTATACAGAAAGAAAAACAAACTTTAACACATTTAAAAGTAACTTACCTCATTATACATGGGATCCCTCTTCAAAGAAGGCTGATATTGTTCACACAATACTGTAAATACTGTTAATTTTCCTCTAAAATAGAAGCAAAACAGAATGTAAAACCAGGCGAGCAGTGGAAAGGCAGAGCTGCGCTTTGTGGCTAAAAGAAAACGGCATACCCGTCAACGGCCAGCAGCAGGAACCAGATGAAGTTGAGCAACGGCTGTACAAAGGGGGGACCACTCTCGATGGAAGGGTGCTTCTGGGTGTATGTTGTAAAAACCACCAGCGCGCTGGTTTTGTTTTTCAAACAGAGAAACCTGGAGAAACAAACAAAAATCTCAAAAGTTACAAAGTTGTTCTTAGAAACCAACACGACACCATTTCTAGGAAGGACGGGGTTTAATAAGCTTACTGTTATTGGCTGGAAGCTGGATGACACCCTTAAGCCATGGCTACTCTCACAATAACCCCTGGCATCCCTATTACTGACACCTCAGAATAAACAACGATGGCTGAGAAGGAAGGAATCTCATCTCGTGCTCTGGGTGCTCCAAGCCAGCCCTCCTGGCTCTCCAGACGGCCGTGTCTCCTTCTCCATTATTCTGTTTGGTGGTTTTCAATTTTTCTGATTTTTCCCTCTCCTTTCTACAAAGCTGAAGCTTCTCTCTCAAGGCTTATTTTTTGCTAGCAAGACCTGTAAGCTAAAATAAGTTGGCATTTTGGGGTTTTACCCTTTTGTCTTTGACCCTGTCCGCTACTGGACGCGGCCCCCAAGAACCTGTCTGAAACTAAATTTGGCCCTTGGGTTCAAAGAGGTCCCATATCCATAAGAACATGAATTCGGGGAGGGCTGGTTCAAATCTTACTTTAATTACAGTCTCACCAGGGGGCCTCATTATTTTCTCAGTTTTGTTCCCTGCTCCCATAACTAACTGCCCAGCCTCCCAAGGTTGCTTGAGCATCGTAATCATGGTATAATTAGGCTCATGGCTGGCCTGCGGTTTAATGACTGTTCAGTTGGGGGGGAAGCTGCAGCCCTGTGGATGCTGTTGGACTCCCAATTCCCATCTGCTCTGGCCAACCATCAGCATGATGAGAGATGCAGCTCAGCACCGCTCAGAGGGCTGCCAAATGCTCCCCATGATCTAGGAAAACTTCCATCGAGACGAGACAGCTGTCCTCCTCATCTGTTCAGGTGAGGTCAACTCCCTGTCCACTCTTCTTCTCCAAGAACTTTTTTATGTCGCTGAAACTGCTTGTTTTCCCCCAGAGATGGAAAACCTTTCTTTTTCAAACTACTAGCCAGCTTTGGGGGTTCTGGATGCCGCAGTCCAAGAAGACAACCTGGTGGTCTCTCAGCAGTTGTAGTTCAAAAACCAAACTATTTCCCCCTTTGTACCACATTTCTTAAATTGCAAACCATTCTTTTACAGTGTAGGATGCATTAGCAGAAAAACGGTATACAAAGGGCACTCTGTAATACGATTTCAACCTATTGATCTATTTTGTTTTAGAAGAGGCAGCTGTGTTAGCCTGAGCAAGCATATCAGGCAAAGCACAAATGAAAAATTAAAAAATAAAAATGGCAAAAATGTTGTGGGACCTCAAAGACTAACGGTTATATGTAAGCTTTTGTGGATCTTCTATGGCCACTTCTTCAGACATATGAGGTGAAATACAGAAATCACATAGTAAAACATTCCTGCTAGGGTCTAAGAGACATTGGTGTAGGGTTGCATTTCACATGCGCAACGATTTATGACCTGTGTTGGCATTCCGTTCTTCGAAGTCCAATTCTGTAAACGTTCCAGTGAGAGACACAAAACCAGGCAATTCGGTCTATTCTGGTTCAACATCTTAAGCAAGTCTTGTTAAAGTCAATTGAGGGATAACAACAAACTAAAAAACAGGGGGCCAAATTCAAATTCTTGTCACACTTTGTTGGTCTCAAGTTTGCACACCCTTCTGCTCCTCCTCCTGTTGCTCAACAAGGCAGTTGCATAAAATACTCCACATGGCAAGAGATAAAAGTAGTTAAGAGCAAAACACCTACTGTAACACGGCCTGAGCTACAAACATGTCGACCTCACTGTGATATCCCCGGGATGAAGAATATTCCACCAACATGTTTGCACATCCTTCGCCGTCCGTAGAGTGCAAAAAGTGGTACCGAGATTCACAATAGTTCTGTTCTAAAAAAAAAAGTTAAAGAAAAAAGAAGAATCAGTTTTCTGTGTTACATTTCTCCCTCAAAAGTAGAACAATAAAAACCGTTTGTCTCCACTCATAGGGCAGTGTGTCCCAACCTGGGGGTCATGACCACTACTAGGTGGGGGTTGCAAAGTATTTTCTAGGGGATCGCCTTCTATGTGTTGTAGCTAGAGATGGGAAGGGCCTGGGGAAAAACACAGGAAAACTTTGGGGGGGGGGGGGGAACCACAGGTTTTTTTGCCCCAGTTTTTTCCAAAGCCTTTTTTTGGTGTGTGTTTTTATGGAAAAATTGAAAAAAAATTGAGTGTAGAATACGTTCTTTTACAATGATAAATAATATGTCTATGACATGGTATATATAGCATGAATACTTTAATGAAAGACATCTGAGACTTTATGTATTTAAGTTCTCTCTAAAGATGTCAAATTTCCAAATATTTCCATTTTTTTCTGGAAAAACAACAAAGGAATCCCCCCCCCCCCCGGAAGAAATGGAAATTTTCAGAAATTTTACATCTCTAGTGATAGCCCTTCTCAAGTAATTTCTTTCTAGACCTTTCAGAGCAGGATATTAAAGTTTGTGTGTCTGTCTATGTACGAGAAACAGGCCCTTTGGGAGAGAATGTAGCCTCTACTTTCTGAGAAGGAATGGCTTTACTTCATTAAAAATGCCTTGTTATGCAAACGGGGTAGGAGGTGTGCCTCAGGTTACTCAGCTATTATACAAAGAGGTTACAACTCAAAAAAGGTTGCGAACCACTGTCACAAGGGATCAATGGGAGATGTTTTACTTTCCAAACATTTGTTTCTAGAACTGAATAAAGATTTTGAAAGGCGAACCATTAAAGAAGCAAACTTGATTATCTGGGAACCTGATATCAATCAAAAGAAGAAAAGGAAAAAAGTTGTAACAGGGGTTGGACAGTTCAGCACAGCTGTTTCCAGCATGTGTTAATTCCTTAGCCCTCATTCCTTTGCTCTATAAATCAGGCACTTTAGCATATTCTTGCTTGGCACCATTCTTATTTGTTACCGAAACTGGTATTTTATTCTGAAATGCTTTGGATTATATTAATTTTTATGAACCGGGTGTGTGATTGATGATCATGTTTTTTGTTTAAGAATCTGAAGAAGACTGCAAAAATATCCTGGCCAGCTACAAGCAATCTGGGATCTCAACATTTCAGTTTGTACATAAAATTTCTCATCTAAGCTTTAGTTAAAGACCAAACAGTGCTCAGGTAGGAATCGCTAGAAATCAGAAATAGGTAAGATTTCTTATTTTACTTTACATTGCTTCTCTGACTACACGCCCCCTTTCCATTTCCCTCCATATACCAAACCACTGCCTGTCAAAGTCTCATTGTGACTAAATCAAAAGCCAATACTTCCGTAGAACTGACTAAAACATCTGAGTCCTCTGGATCACTGTTTGACGGTGGGGGGAGAGGACAGACGATGTACCTTGAGCAGATCTGATGCTGAGAATATACGATGGCTTGAATCCATCTGGGATGCCCTACTCTATCTAGTAAACCTGTCTACTGGAGAGGGTTCATTTCATGAATAAGAGAGATAAGATTCCTAAAAAAACAAACAAAAAACCCACAAAACCCTACTGAGACACACTGCCAGGTTTCTAATTTATGTCTGCTTTAAAAATAAAGCAGACACTGAACACACGCTAATCTAAGCTTCATAATCTCTACCAATGGGGCCAGTGGGGGTTTAGTGGAACAGCACTGTACCAGCCAAGACTTTTTATTCCATTCTGTGATAAGCTTGTCCAAGACTGAACAGAGTGAAACAGGACATTTGGAAGGGGCCGGCAAGGCTCCAATGTGCTATTTCAGGTTTGTTCACTGGCTTTTATACATGGCCAATGTGACGTCTTAATTTCTTCTGCAACTGCGGTCTTGTCCTCTGTGTCAGGTCTAAAAACTGCTTCGGAAAACCCTCTAGGTTTCAGAAGCAGTTTCACGAATTGCGTGGGAGCTGCTCCCTGAAAGCTACACTGCCCCACCAGTGGATGCACAGAACACTTTTTCTGCTGGTGGCTGTGAGACTGGGGACTTCTGAAGAATGAGCATCTGATTCACATCCATCCATCGGTAGCCATGCCTACCTTTCCACAATGTGATGGCTAGCAACTGGTGCAATTTTGGATGCCCAAGTTTTCCAGATCCGCCACTGGACCATTTAAGCGCTCGGGACACAAAGGCTACTCTTTCAGGTGAATTTGGATCCATCAGGCTGAACAGTTTCGCCAGGTTCTCTAGAAGCAATCACAACAGGCAGTACTTAGCACAACTCTTTTTACCTTGTCATGGCATCCTTTTGTTCTGGTCATAAACAAACAGCACCAGAAAAAATTCTGAGGACACTTTAAACTTATTTTTAAAATAGCTGAATTGCTTTACACTGAGTATGGGGGACATCTGGCCTCCAGGTGATGCTGGATCACAACTCCGTTCAGCCCTAGTCAGCGTTGCCAATGGCGAGGGATGATGGCTGTCATGTCTGACAACAAGTGGAGGGCCACATACTCCTTATCCCTCTGTTAGACAGAATCTAGCAAGAACCACTACATTGACCTCTCTGCTGCCGTGCCACAAGCCACACATTTCCAAACAAGGAATGGAAGGAAGATGCCTTTCTCCAATGGCTTAACATAGATTTTAGAGAAGAATAGAAGTGATGGTCTTTGCTCAGAAGACACTGCCAAAGATTAGCCCTAGCAGTTTCAAGTAAGAAGTATTCTGGGCAGGAAGCCAGACTGGCAAATGACAAAAACACATCCGCTCTCAGCTGTCATTCTGCTCACGAACCTTCGGGATCAGAGGTCAAGCTGGAGAGCAAAAAGGTTCCTGAAACTCTTCAGATGGGCAGCTCACAAGGAGAGCTTGATCAACGGTGGTGCTTACCGAATCAGATAGTCCGACAAGCAAAGGACAAAAAGGCCGACCCGTGGGCAGTGAGCACCTCGCCAAGTGGGCTGGACGGAGAAGTGGCTGTCCATCAAAACGGCAAAGAGGACAATTATTGTGCAGACATTACAAGGTTGTGCCTGTGTTGGGGAGAGGACAGTGCCAAAGATCACACTCCACCTCTAAACCACCATGTTTGTTCAGAAGTGATGCTCGGGTCACTAACAAAGAGTTTAATTTTCAAGTAACTCGGTACTAGTGAAAATCGCTTGGTACTTGGTACTTTCAGTAACTTGGTAATAATTAGACCTTTCTTGCCATGACAGTTATAAATGCTCAGCATTCAGAAGCAACCATTTCCAGATTATTAGGCAGGAAAGGAATGGCCACCATATCACAGACCTTGGGTGAGCTTTTAGCGGCACCTTGCTAAGTGCTGATGGAAGCACAAGAGCGATGTTGGCAGGAACTATCAAGACAGCAAATTCTCACAGTTCCAGCTGGCGGGGGATTATCACACACACACACACACAAAAAGAATCAAAAGGCATGACAATATTATTAAATACAAACTTTTTGTGTCTACATGATCAAGAAAAAGGGAGAGAGATTGCTCACCTAATAATTCATCTGTAACTTTTGCATCTGATTTCTCCAGCGACTCTAAAACAAGCATGGATAAATCTGCAGCACTGTTTTGCTAGGCAAGAAAGAAACAAAAACAGATGTAAAGAAACAACACAAACATAAATGTTAAGACTGGAAATGTATCAGATTTTACCCTGAAAACAGGTTAAAATAACAGGATCTTGTGAGCATGATATTTGAGCTACCTGAATGATTTTATCCACGCCTGCATGATTATGCTGGTAATGGTGGGAGTCTTTGCCCTAAGTGGTGATTATTTTAGGGTGTGGCTGTGTCTTGTCTAGACTTCTGCTACCGCTGCTGCACTGTCAAGGTGACAATGCATCCACTTGGCACAACCTCTTTACTAGCTTTAAAAACCTCTTTATTGGCTAAGGAAAATGGGGGGAGGCAGCACTTACTTATCTCCATAAGAACTGAATTATAAACTGAGTATTCAGCTGATCAAAAGATGGGCTTTGTTGATCAATTTTTGGAACGGAATACGCAGCTTAAATGTTCATACTGAACTTAGATTCTCTAATTTTAATGACATTTTTGTAATCAAGTGACTTAATATGGGCTCTTTTAAGCTGGCTGGAATCACATATGCTGCTTTACTAGCTTCTTCTCATTCTGAAGATCTGGTAAGCCTCCGAGGCTTTTCGGCAGGGGTGGCAGAGGCTGAACAGCCAGTTCTGTGTTCATACTTATGTGTTAAGACACCTGCCATTTAGTCTCATGTGATTTCGACTTTTTCCTAACTTCAAAGGGACACTAATGGAACGATTATATGCACTACAAATATGGCAAATAGAATTAGCCACTTCAGCGTTTGCCTGGCATCAGTGCCATGTGCCCAAGGCAAGGACATAAATAGCATATTATTAGATGGCCTCTAAATTGCACAAATGATTATTATAGTCCAGCAAGTATCAGCACTCCACCTCCCAACCATCAGCCTTATTGCGTCAGCTCCACAGAAATTTGGTTTTGAGCAGGTCTTACTTGATTGTGACTGAAGAACAAGAGGGCTCCTGAATACATAAGTTCTCTTGCTTCTGCATGTTTGCCTTGTGACATGTACCTGCGGATTAAAACATAGAAGGTGGAGTGAAAGGCAGCCGGAACACAGCATGAAGAGATAAGCTTTTTAATATCCGAAGATGTCTTGTGGTGAATCAGTTTTAATCTTTGAAACTCAACAGGCTGTGGACTGTAGGAATATTTAAGGATAACAAGAACCCATGAAGAGTAATCATGCACAAGTGCTACAGATCCTGTCATACATGTCCACAGTCCCTTACTCCAATGGATTCAATTCATATATTTCCCCTCTGAAATGACACACAGCACACCTCTGTGCGATGCCCCTGATGTAGTCTCAGCAGACAAATATTTAGACAGTACAACAGGCAAGGTGTTATGTGTATAATTATAATAATGTGAACATTCAAAAAGTCCAGAACTGAACGCATCACTGAACTCTATTTTTCTAGGCACAGTATTGGTACAACAGAAACTCTCTCTCACAGCTCTCTGATCATGACCAAACCCATAAAGCTGACTGCTTTAATGAGAACCCAGACAATGCATCGCTTCCCATTGCTTTCAAATATGGGTACAACTGAGAACAGGGTCCAGTTTTTGCTCCAATGAATAACTAACTCACAGCATGCGATCTCCTCATTTCATAAGCTTACTTTAGAGAAACTACCCCATGCCAATAGGAAGACAAATCACAGAAGAACAAGCACCTCTCAGGGTCCCAGATTTAGAGATGGCACAGCAAAAGTATATTTCAGAGGGGTACGTACGGAGCATTATGGTCATCCCATTGGGTGAAAAGACAGATTTGGCTTCGTAGTGCTTGAAAGCACCCCGTACCGCCACTGTTCAAGGGGAGCAGCTGCTGTGCCAACTATTACAAATGCCACAAAACCGTCTTATCAAAGTTGACACAGTGAGGTGTACTTCTGAGAATTTCACCATGAGCAACAAAAGGACAACCTTCAAGTCTGGATCTTAATATACAACACTGGAAGCTCATTTTCTAACAGCACCAATGACTTAAGTCAGGGCTGGTAGACACAGGGCTCTCCAGATTTCCTTGAACTGCAGCTGCTGTCATCTCTGACAGTTGGTTATGGTGGCCGGCATTGCAGGTTGCCCACTGCTAAAGACAAAGACACGAGGATGGGAACAGGAAGGAAAAGAAAACCTACTTTTGAGTGTCTAAAGATTTTTAACATGACTCTGTACTATTATTACCCACACAACTGCTATATGCTCTGTAGGACGCTCTACTGAACATCTGGACAGGTTTTATTTATTTTTTTAAGAGAAGCTAGCACAACACACAGCAGGACATACATTTCTCTTTTGGGTTGTGCATGTACTCCTGAGCCTTCCCTGTCACTCCTGAAGAATTCAAATTGTGAACCTGGTCACATTCTAAGCATCTTAAGATGCTGCTCAAAGCCATTCCACAAGTGACACTTGAATAGTTCCTTCCACTATCCATTTACAAACAGAATTTTAAAATTTACTAAATCCTTTAAGAAGTACATTCAACAAACCTGATCTAGATGACTGATATATAGATAGATGCAAGCTTGCATGGAACTATCGCTTCCCTGACCAACAAGCCAGGACCCAAGTCAGAGGAGGATCCAGAGACACATGTGAATAGGGATGCTACCTATCTCCACTGAACAAACAGGATACATATCTGGATACACGTCCTTATTTTACATGAACTGCTGGATAGCTCAGTGGTTTATGTCTCTGGCTGCGGAGCCAGAGGGTGGGAATTCAGTTCCCCACTGGGCTTCCTTGACAGGGGCTGGACTCGGATGATCCATACAGTCCCTTCCAGCTTTGCAGTTCTGAGATGATGATGATGATATGCAATTACTTACAATACCTGCCATTTTTAGAGAATAACACACCTTGCCTAGGACAAGTTTGTTCAGGTCAAAATCTACTAAAGACATAAGACATCATAATCTTTCAAAGAATTCAGTCTCACTTTGATTTCCATTCAAAGCATTTAAAACATAAGGTATTCTTGACTTGGGAATGATGCAAGATAAGAAGATACTGAATGCAACAAAATCTATTATACATATCCTACTTAAAAAACAAACAAACACACACAATGTTTGATTGTTGATGTTAAGGACTGTTTATCATCAAGAGAGCTGGCTTTCCCAAATTCCAAATTAAGAACCATACTATAACAACCCTGGGTTTCTTTTAAATTATTTGTAGTCTTCACGGCTGTAAGAAGAGTTTGGAACTAACATAAACTGCACAGCACACTTAATAGCAATGGAATTTCCATCTAATCATAAGCCAGCTCTGGTAGAGTTGGCACCTTAGCAGAGAACAGGATTATTTCTATCTGCTTCAATACGAATGACATTTAGCCACAGGAAACAATGTTTGTCTTTTAAATCTAGTTGTTACTAGGCAGAAGTGAGGGAAGTAGCATCATATTTCATATAAAGCAGCCTACCTACCAAGTACCATGACCATGGTGCTAATATAGTAAAAACCTATCTACCCACTAATAAGGGCAATCTCCCTTTATACATTATTAGATCACATAACAGCAGATTGTGATTAACTCCACATCAAAAGAGCTTCAACATAACCGCACAAGCTTCCCAAATATATCGAACTAATAAGCTATGCACTGAATTTCAGAATTTTGAATTCTAAAAACACTTCAGTTTTTCCACTCTGCAGAAGACTGTATCATCTGGATAAGGGAATCAGGGCAAAGAAAGGTAAAAAGAGAAATAGAGGCATGCAGTTACTAACTCTGGAGATAACTAATCAAAGATTATTAGATTCATAAAACAACACATTTTTTCATATACATTACACATACAAGAGTGAATTTGTTTCCAGGCTTCCTGCATAGATGAAAGTGGGGAACCTAGTGATGGACAGTATGAAACCAGATGTATCTTTTATCTTTCGTTAACTTCAAGGTGAGATCTAGTTACGCATGTTCCACTTACGAGCTTCCATTATCCTTTACATTTGATCACACTCTTTGAAGTCAGCCAACTACATCTTATTCACTGTGATTTGCACAAAGTTAGAACAATAAAGGAGAAGATGAAGGTGGGGCTTTCTGGGGAACTGGAGTCCAGTGGTTCCAACATGAACATTTCTGGGAGAGAGTCGTATTGACTTTTAACTCATGGGACTGAGGTGCCTATTTTTATCCAGCGTTATTCATCTCTGCATCTTATTTTGCTGCTTTTGCAGTGATGCATTTAAAGGTGTTGGCATCTGCCCCAAGCTCTAAGGGTGGTTTAATTTAGGAATTCAACTGAGCAAGGTACATCTGTTGCAAAGAACAAGGAGTTCTGAACCCAATGATTCTGCCCGTTTATTCATAATGAAATAACTCTGAAATGAACAGTATTTACCTCCAGGGTGGATGTGATTTAAATCAAATTGATTCAAATCACACTTTAAATCATGATTTAAATTTTAAACATCAGATTAAATTAAAAAAAATCTTTTGATGTTTATCCACCCTATTTATCTCCTAGCAAATATTGACAGATCCACTGTGGCATGAATTTGACTAGCAGGCACTCACTTTCTCAAACACATCTAAAAAGGTTATACCCAGCTTATGAAAGGTTACAGAACAACCTGCTGCTCTGCCTTTGAACTGACTATTTCTTTCTCTCCTCTTACGTCACCAAGATCTCTCTTTCCTTACCTTAACCACAAAAAAAGGTGACATAAGCATTTGGCCCTCTTGCATTACAAGATGTAACACAGCAGTTTTTCAACAGTGAGGAGTACTGGAAGACTGCAAACAGGACCCGTGGGCAATTTGTTAACTCTGAAATATCCGATCCTCACAGTCTCCTGCTTCTGAAAAGGGAAGATATGTCTAATTGTGAAGGTTATTAGGCAATGACAGACCCCCACCTCTGAGTTTTAATAACTTTTATTTATTTATTTATTTCATTTATACCCCGCCTATCTGGTCAATTGTGACCACTCTAGGCGGCTGTAAGAGCTATCTAAACAAGTGGCAGTCAATACATTTTGTTACACTGAATTCCTCCTGTTAATTACACCTCATCTGGAGCCAGATCCTTAACCTACAGTTAATCGAAATAATTTTTGCCGTGAAGATTTGTATTATGACAGGTTCCAGGAATGTAGCCATGCCAGTGAAAAACAAAGGAGAAAAGAGCTGTAAGGAGACCGCATTCTCTCCAGTTACTGCTGTCATGGATGGTCACTGTACTCGCATCATGCATATCTAAGCTTTGTACAGCAATGTCACAGGCTGTGCAGATCTTACATTACACAATCTTCTCATGCCACTCTTTACCACTTGCCCTCACCCAACATATCTATATAGATATAAATCTACCATTGGAGCAAAACCATCAGTTTGACAAGGTAGGCTCTTGCATGCACAAGCAGGCGTGTCTCTGATGGGATACAGCTGTTCGTGTCTATTGTGCCACCCAAGCCTTCTGCACCTCTGCTGTAACAGCCCAAAGCAAGCATTTCAATGTTTGCTTACCTTATATTTTATTCTATTTAAAATATTTTAACCCCTCCTTTCTCTTAAAAAAAAAGACCCAAGGCTGCTCGCAGACAATATTAAAGCTGAAAACAGTGCTTTGTAGTAAGCACTGATGAATGTGCACTGCTGTACTCAATAACCTTTTGGCCCATTGTTCCCATGACCGGAACATATACCAGAAGGTCTGCTCATCCATCACTAAGACCAGTGTTGCCTACTCTGGCTAGTAGCACCTGTACAGGTACAAAGGCTTTTGCCATCAGTTGCTACTCCACCCTTTTCACTGGAAATTCCAGGGGCTGAAACAGCATCCTCCAAACAAGGAACTAAGCTCTGCCTCTTACCCAAAGGGAAAAATAGTACCAATGCACACACCTTTGCTGTAAGACTAGCAACTATTTCCCCTCAATATTTCCCTGATCCAACTACCTCAACTAATCACATTCAGCCTTGTTATAAAGCCTGAAGTGAATATTCTGGCATTTAATCCTATGTTCTCCCTTTCCTGTTTCCCCATTAGCTAATTTAGACTGTAACTCCACCGGAGGCAGACAGCTGCCTACACTGCCTCTGTAACTTTAATGGATGATATGCAGAGAAAGGAAAGCATAAATAAATCATATATTTACATGACACAAATTTCCCTGAAAGCTTGCTATATTATATCGTTGGAGCAAAAACATCTAACTTTTGGTGGCACCCTTCTGATTAAAATACCATCGTGGGTCATGTTTCACTATCACACAGCCCTTAACTTTTGCTGTCACTGATTTAACACTAGGAAAATCAGAAGAATGGTACACAAAGGGCAGCAGCCTTGTGTCGTTTTGCTGTTCTTGAGCATGGAAGTTTAGTTTAGCCATCAGGACTGGTATCCGCTGAGAAATCTACAGCTTCCACAAACCTATCTGATCCTTTTCACTTTCCAAAAACTTCTGCCAGTGATAAACAAAGCAGCCCTTTGGGAGCCACAAGACGGTTCATCTAAGGCTGATAAAAGATGGCACATATGTGTGTGTCTATATTTGGCTGAAACAGTGGTTTCTGCAACTGCACGCACACCAGTTTTGGGAGACATGTTTTTCTCGCTGTTTCGACTTATATACCGCTCCATCTTGTACAACAGAGGTTCCCAACCTTGGGCAAAACCCAGGTGTTCTTGGACTAAAACACCCAGAAGCCTTTATCCCTAGTTGGGTTGGCCAGGATTTCCAGCAGTTGTGGTCCAAGAACATCTGCGGGCAGAAAGCAGCTCACCACCTAGAGCAGCGGTTCCCACCATTGGGTCACCCAGGTGTTCTCGGACTGCAACTCCCAGAAATCCTGCCCAGCACGGCTGGCAGTGAAGGCTTCTGGGAGTTGAAGTCCAAGAACACCTGGAGGCCCAAGGTTGGGGACCCCTAGCTCTCTAGAGAGCACTCTCTGGGCGGTCTGCAACCTGATCCTGCCACCAACACCTCGCAGGTCAGCATGTCCATCGCTTTCCCCCCAACATCTCCTCCTCGCCTGCAAACCCCCCCCCCCCGGTTTCTTCTTCCTTGGTTACCTGCGCTTCTCTTCCCCTTCCCCTCTCAAAAGGGCCACTCGGGGTTCCTTCTCCCCCTCTTCCTCCTCCTGCCCCCCACAGCCTCACCCACAAACCCTGGGGAAGACCAGGCGGCTCCATTCCCCCACCTTCCCCCCCCCCTCTGGCTGTTCCAAGAGCCTCGAACCTTATTTCTCTCTCCCCCCCCCACCACACAACCTCTGGCCCTCCCCCGAGGACCCCTTCCCTCTTTCCTGGACCAATCGGGGCCCGGAGGCGAGAGACGGGCAAGGAGCTCAGCCAATGGCACGGAGTGTGTGTGTGGGGGGGCGGTGGCGGAAAGGGGAGAAGCCAAGAAGGGGGTGGGTGGGGGGGGTGGGGGGTGAGGAGGGTCCTATACCGGGGCTGGGGTGGAAGAGGAGGGCCAACGAGATCCCCCTCCCCCTCCCCCTCCCCCCTTCTCTGAGGTACCTGAAGAACAGCGTCCGGTACATCTGGTGCGCCTCGTAGTAGTCGCCCTTCTCCACGCTGGCGCGGAGCTTGCCCTCGACGCGCTGGACGCCGCCCCGGTTCCGTCCGCTGCCGCTGTTGGCGCCCGCAGCCCCACCGCCCGCAGCCCCACCGCCGCTGCCGCCGCCGCCGCCCTTCAAGGCCTCTTGCTCCGCCGCCATGACTCCGGGGGGGGGGCGGGGAGAAGAGCGCCGGACGAAGAGGCTCCCAGTTGCCTCACAGAGACACGCACGCGCACACCTACGCACCGACGTCAGGGCGTGCGCACGTCAGGGGACGTCCGCCTGGTCAACTCCGGGGGGAGGAAGGACGGCGGCCGGCGAGGGACACGCTGCGTGCGGCGAAAGGCGTCCGCGCCCCGTCACGTGACCCAGCGAGGGTGGGGAATGGGAGAGTTCGTCGCTCTTGCTCGAAGGGAGCCCCGCCCTCGCCCTCCGCGGGCTTCCTTGCCTTTGCAAGAGGCTGGCCCGCCTGAACCCAAGGAATTTAGCCTGGAAGGATGATCGTTTTTTTATTGGCAGACTTGCATGTAACTGGGTGGTCCCCCCTCCCCAGATGAGGGGCTGCGACTCCTTGCAGTCATTGGCTGTGGCCTTAGATCTCCGTCTTCGGAACCAAAGTTTGGAAATGTTAACTTATTTGGACTACAACTCTTAGAATTCCCCCCTCCATAGGGCCAGAGGTTAGTCTCCCAAAGGAACATTTTGCAAGATGGGTTTTAAAGCTACCTTGAAAAGCCACAGTTGCAACAACAGTATATTTTAAAACCACAGTAGGAACCCCCCCCCCCTTATCCACGGGATCAGTATTCACAGATTCACTTATCTACAGTATGAAAATATTAAAAGAAAAAAAAAATCCAGAAAAAAATATTTTCACTTGTATTACAAGAACTGGCCACCAGAGGCTGCTATATTTGTTAGTGAAGAATCCATAGCATGGTCTTTGCCACCCTTTAGTGGCCAGTTCTGGTAATGCATGTGAAAATATTTTTCCACCCCTTTCCCCCCTATTTTTCCATGTTCAGAGTCTAGAGTGCTAGTTTCCTATTATCCATGGGGGGCTTGGAAGCAATCCCCAGAAGATATGGGGGTCCTATTGTAATGTGGCATCAGGCTTCAAGCATGATGGGCTTTTGGGATAAATGCAGGATCTTACAGGTGGTGGTGAGAGCATCAAGGAGGAAAAAAAAAGATGGCTAGGAAACATCATTCACCTGGAAAGCAAATTTGTTTCCACGGAGATGCAAGCAGCTTCTTACCAGAAGGGACATAGGAGTGCTTGGTCCACTATTACAACTACATTGACTTGCAGTGGCTCTTCAGCCAGAATTTTTTTCTTTCCCTGCCTGGAGCTATCAGGGACTGAATCCACCTTTGGCACGCACAGCAGGTGCTCGGCTAAGCCTCAGTCACCACCGCCCCCAGCTTTGGATCCTGCTATCATTTGTGTAGGCAGGGTTTTGTTCCCAGCAACCAGATGCCCCTGGAAGACTCCAGACAGAGATGTCATTCCTGGCTGTATCCAAGAGCTGCTTCTCAAAGATCTCTTGATGGAGACCCGATTTGACTACCTTGGCCATTAGTCATTGAAAGACTTTGTCTAAGCCAGTTTTTCCTAACTCAGATCACTCCATATGGTGGTTAATGGTGTGAGGGTTCAAGTATTACCTCCTCAGGTTTTAACAGAGACTCAGGAGACTTCTTTCTTAAGAAATCATTATTAGTTTTTATTGGAACATGGGACAACAGGTCCGTGTGATCAAATCCAAGTTCAGCATTAACTCTCGCGGCCAACGGGGCCCACGAGGGCATCCAAACGTCTCTTTCAAAAGGGTTGTAATCTAAATTATCCCAAGGTCCTTTCAAAAAGGGATTACTGTTCTCCAATTCGGTGGGCTCCGCATCTGGATCTAGTAACGGGGTGGTCTCATCATCTCCCCCTTCTGCCTCGTGGGGTATCCCCTCTCCTCGAAACGGGAACCACAGCCCGTTGACCATCCCTTTCTCTGCGCCTCCTCCAGTCGCCATAATAGCCGTTCCCTTTCTTCGTTTTCCACAGCCTCCTTTTCCTCTCTGAGTCTACGCCACTCCCTGGCTTCCAACTCTCCCCAATAGGAGGGTCTCGGAGGTAAACCCCTTCACCTCCAATAGTCTGCCTCCTCCCTAGGGACTCGTACCTCTTCCCATCTTCCAGTCCATGGGTCTTCTACCCAGATCAACTCCCAAACCCCCCAGTATTGCATCGTCCTCCCTTCTTATATCTCCCATTCCCGCCTCCACGACGGACCTCCCCCTTTCTACTCTTCCCGCCAATTCTTCCCCGGTCTGAGCGGCTACTGCCACCTTTGACAGTTCCCGTTCTAGCTCACGGGTATCCACTCCCCGTTGTATAGTCTCGGCTGGTGGTGTAGGCGGGTTTGCCTGCACCTCTTGTTCTTTTCTGAGGGAGGACGACACTCCAGCGAGAGCTTCTACCCTCTCGCCTCGGGTCTCACAAATGGCCACAGAAAATGGAAGCTTTGTTCAAATAATCTAGACAACCGGTAAAGGTTTGAGAAGGCAGGAATTCTTTAGAAAATTCCCAGCAGCAGTACAAGCATTATGGTGAATTTATTGTTTTTCCATTAATGTACATCCTCTGATGTGTGCTGTGAAACAGCTGTCCATGAACTTTTGATGAAACTAATCGTGTAAGTACTATAATGAGACAGCTGGCAGCTACTTTTCAAGAACTTAAAAAATTAGCAGAGAGGATGAAAAAACATCCAGTATAAATACCAAAAAAGGAAATGTTTTATTATTTAGTTCCAAATATTACATGCACTTTCAAAAATTAAAACTCTTAAACATTTTCAATAGCTTATCAGTTTTGAGGCAGCAAAGGATATCAGAGACATATTTTGAAAAAGCATTTACAAAAATACATTGCACAAAGTCCTATCTTGTTTTTTTAAAAAATAAGTTAGTGTTATGCAAAAATTCCCCACTCCCTCAGCTATCCCAATTTGGGTCTATACAAGATAATTCTGCTTTATACATTTAACCTACAGTTTATGAAACACCTGTACAGGCTTTTAGACAGTTCTTGTCATTAGCTGTAAGTTCTATTTCTAGCTGAACTTAGATAAACAAATAGCCTTCCGGAAATAAAAACTCTTTTTATAAATATTTGAGGACTCTTGTGCAATATACATGAACTCTATTCAGAAAACCAGTCAGCACCATCTTGTCTTTTCCCAAAGAATAGAAACAAATATTTTACTTTGATCCTCTCAAAAAGCAGGATAAAGTAAAATGTCTATTCACCTCTATTTTAAGGAATCTTTCTTCTAAGGAGTTTTCTAATGTATTTGAAATTTTTTTTTAAAGGATGCTGAGTAGCGAGGTGTATGAGGAGAGTTAGTGTCAGGGAAATTCCTTTATCCCCCAAAAGTTCTAGTGAAGCTTCATATCTTGAAAGTTGTTACTGTGTGTGCACATTTTTTTAAATATAAGCAGACATCTTTTTTCATGAACTGATTTGAAACTCGTGCTAGGTTGTCTACATATTCAGTCTATGGAGTTTCTTCTGGATTTCCAGGAATTGGCAGCAACCTCAGAATATTCAACAGAGCTTTGGACAGATATGAGAAATGGTATGTAAATAAGTTCTGGACATGGATTTTGCTTGCAAGATGCCTCATCTGAGATGGAGCATTTCTAGCCTCTTCTAAGTCTCATTGCACTTCTACATTTCCTTTTCCATTATCTTCAACTTCACAGCATCTACGCCTTTCAGTCTTCCTATTCCACTTAAAAGTCATTTCTTAATGTCACTTTCTCCTCCTCCATCTGACCTGTACCTTTGCCTGACTTCATAATAAAACAAATAGATATCCAAGGCTATATAGTAATTAATTAATCAATCCCTCTTAGATACTGTGACTGACTATTATTTTGCTAAGGGAAATTTTCAAAAATCATTATTTTTCTACACAGTAAAAATAATAATTCTAGTCTTATTACCAGTTTTATTTTAATGGATTTTAGTTCCATTCTTTTCTTGCCAACTTCAACACTGGAACAAAAAATATTCTTACCAAGTAAGTATTTTTTGGAGATGTGCTAAATCCAGATTTTGGGGGGAAAAAAAGTAAAAAAAAAAGTGAAAACACACCAGGGGAAGTCAAAAACCAATCCTCAGGAGCACAGCATTCTGCTGAGAAATTTATGAAGCACATGGAATGGATTTAGGATGGAAAATTATGCCCAAAATGTTTTATAGAAGTAATGCACCACACCACTGGTATCACACAGTCTCCACTGCTTCAAGACGTCTGGAAAATGCAAGCCAATTTCACTGAAGTTATTTGACTGCATAACCGTTTGGCATTAACAGATTGCATCCAGGGTCATTTTTTGATCACCTACAGATTTGAAGGCAAGCCCCAATATTAAAAACAGATTCC
The DNA here is from genome assembly GCA_037013535.1 of Intellagama lesueurii. Taxonomy (NCBI): domain Eukaryota; kingdom Metazoa; phylum Chordata; class Lepidosauria; order Squamata; family Agamidae; genus Intellagama; species Intellagama lesueurii. The sequence continues at coordinate 16,667,249 of JBAJHW010000012.1, read as the reverse complement.
TAGCTGCCAAAAAAGAAGTTTTAAAAGCTTTATATTCCGAAGTAATAAAATAAGTAATATTGGTGCACTAACTGAATTTTGTGAATAAGGGCAGTTGGCATGCAACATTTTTCCGAGAATGAACACACGCACAAAAAAATAAAATAAAGCTGTCTGGCAGTTGCAAACTGAGCATTTGAGCAAAATAACTGTTGTGTTTGGTATACAATTCTGTTGGCAGTCTGCTACTTTGTCTAGGAAGAATACTGGACCTGCAGGACATCACACATCCTAATTTTTTCAAGGATTCCAGTGTTCCAGGCTTTCCCTTTATATACATATAGACAGAGAAAATGTACAAGAAGAAGTAGGAAAGCGTACACAGTATTCATTCAGCAGGTCTCCCATGCACTCTGAACCGATAGAGGCACGTATACTCTGTATGACCCCAGTTGGAAAATATTCTTAGCTCCACTATCTGGAATGCTTTTTCAGTTGTCTTCTAAGAAGAAAACAAACAAACAAACAAAGATCAGTAAGTAGTTAGAAATTACTAACTTCTGTAGCATAAGCCGTATTTTGATCAGCGAAGTGGGGTGGAACATTTTCGACACCCTCAACGGCTGTGTTCATCCACAGTTGTCTGGGCTGTTGTATCACAATCATTCATGTTTGATGGTCTAAATATAGGATATGGGCTTATTTCAGTTATTCTTACAAGGCAGTGGTTCCCAGCCTTGGGTAATCTGGATGTTCTTGAACTGCAATGCCGACAAAACCCCAGCCAGCACAGCCGGTGGTAAAGGCTTCTGGGAATTGCAGTCCAAGAACACCTGGGTTACCCAAGGTTGGGAACCATTGTTTTAAAGCAAGCACTGACAACCCCTGGGGCTTAGTTGCCTATGGGATCGGGATCAGACATAAATGGTGTATTTTATCTCTGTTGTTAACATCCTTCAATAACAAACCCAACATGCTAAATCAGGTATTATTTAGTTCTACTACATTTCGATATGCACTGATGATATGGATGCAACCAGGGCCAGGCTCAGCACTTGTAATTCCCATGGGTGCCTGTGGGAATATGACTCTCCCGTTCAGATATATTAGAGTTAAGTGCTGTTTAGCTTTGGCCAAATTGTAATCTTTAAATGGAAAAAAAGAGATTACAATCTCACATCCATATTTATCACTATACCATTCTTCACAATTGCTTTCAAGTGGTATGTCAGTCGAAAAGAGTAAAGTAGCCAAAGGGCCATTATTTCTTGCAATAACACAGAGCCATCAATAGCTTACATGACCTTATTTATTTTTATTTATTTATTCGATTTCTGTCCCGCCCTTTTAGACAAAGTCTACTCTGGGCGGGTTCCATTAAACATTATAAACTAATGTTTATAGTAGTGGAGGAAGCTTAAAATTAAATGAGTATGAAATATAAACTTCCCCATGATGGACCCAGATTTCTTTTAACTTATTAGCAAATTTGACTAGTAAAACTCTTTGTGTGCTAGCTAGTAGTTTTTGTGGACTTGTTCACAGATCTGGAACAATGATGTTAGCTATTTCTTTATTATCTGAATGATTCAGGTTTGTTTGTTTTGTTTTGAAAAATAGAAATTATTTAATAAAAGAATCAGAATCAAAAGGCTGCATGTGGGGGATGTCTACAAGTGTATCTTCTAGAAATGCCAACATACCATGACTTGGAACACCTGTAATGGTTCTCCATCTTGATTATAAATATATTGTCCTAGATGCACACCATCTTCCTGATACTCATCTTCAAGACCCTGATGAAAGAAAAAGGGTTAAAGTTTCTCTTAGGTCTTGCTAGGGAAGATGTGAATATAAGATTCAGTTTTAATTTAATCTTTTCATGGAGGTAGCCAAGTTTGCCTATTTCAGTAACAATAAAAAAGTGTCTGAAGACATGGATGGTAATTCATAAACATTTGTTTCACACTGAAGCAAAATTGGTAATCTCAAAGAAGCAAAAATACTTTTCTGTTTTAAGGGTTTTTTTTTTTTTTGTTTTTTTGTTTTAAACCATCTTGGCAATGACACAACAGAGACAATAGATAGTATGAGAAGGGAGTGATTGCAAACACACCCGCTAGTATTTTGAGAAGTGAAGTATCCATTTAATGCTTGGCTTTTACAAAGACTGCATCAAAGCCTCAGGACAACTGTGATGTAATGCTAAGAATGGCGGTGCACTAGACAAGCTTATAATGAAGAGTTACATCTTAACTTTCCAGTTCTACTTTAACACAAAATATACAAAGTTAAAAGTTCAACTTCCTATTTTCCCATTTCTATGTTTTGTTAAAAGATCTTTTGTGATATATCTTCGGGTACACAGCAGGGCCTTTAAAAAGAGATCTTAGATACATTTCCCAAGGGAAGAGTTCTGAAGCAGGTCTGTCTGGGATAGCTTATATAACAAGGCAATACACTGCAGTATTTAGAAAATCTTTCACCATCGTTTTTCCTCCTGAAAGAATGGCAGACTAACACAAACAAACCACTTTCCCTTTTTTTTGGCCTCGGGTTTAAACTTACATATACTGAGAAGTCCTTTGGTGCACTGGTAATATTTCCTGTTGGTGACAGTGTTTTTGGTATGTGTTCCAGGGTGAAAGCTGTAGGGTAGATCATCATAGAAAGCCTGACAACGAGATATCCCTGTGATCCTTTGAAAGCCCAGCAGTTTCCAGGGTACATATCAGGCTTAGGGAGAGAAAGAAAAGTTATCACCAGATGGGCAATACTGAAATCAGATTGATTATATTCTCTGCAGCCAAAGATGGAGAAGCTCTATACAGTCAGCAAAAACAAGACTTGGAGCTGATTGTGGCTCTGATCATCAGCTTCTTATAGCAAAATTCAAGCTTAAACTGAAGAAAGTAGGAAAAACCACTGGGCTAGTCAGGTATAATCTAAACCAAATCCCTTATGAATACACAGTGGAAGTGAAGAACAGATTTAAGGAACTAGATTTGGTGGACAGAGTGCCTGAAGAACTATGGATGGAGGCTCGTAACATTGTACAGGAGGCAGCAACAAAACCATCCCAAAGAAAAGGAAATGCAAGAAAGCAAAGTGGCTGTCCAACGAGGCCTTACAAATAGCAGAGAAGAGAAGGGAAACAAAATGCAAGGGAGATAGGGAAAGTTACAGAAAATTGAATGCAGACTTCCAAAGAATAGCAAGGAGAGACAAGAGGGCCTTCTTAAATGAACAGTGCAAAGATATAGAGGAAAAGAATAGAAAGGGAAAAACCAGAGATCTGTTCAAGAACATTGGAGATATTAAAGGAACCTTTTGTGCAAAGATGGACATGATAAAAGGACAAAAATGGTAGGGACCTAACAGAAGCAGAAGACATCAAGACGAGGTGCCAAGAATACACAGAGGAATTATACCAGAAAGATTTGGATGTCCCGGACAACCCAGATAGTGTGGTTGCTGACCTTGAGCCAGACATCCTGGAGAGCGAAGTCAAGTGGGCCTTAGAAAGCATGGCTAACAACAAGGCCAGTGGAGGTGATGGCATTCCAGTGGAACTATTTAAAATCTTAAAAGATGACACTGTTAAGGTGCTACACTCAATATGCCAGCAAGTTTGGAAAACTCAGCAGTGGCCAGAGGATTGGAAAAGATCAGTCTACATCCCAATCCCAAAGAAGGGCAGTGCCAAAGAATGCTCCAACTACCGTACAATTGCACTCATTTCACACACTAGCAAGGTTATGCTCAAAATCCTACAAGGTAGGCTTCAGCAGTATGTGGACCGAGATTTCCCAGAAGTAGAAGCTGGATTTCGAAGGGGCAGAGGAACTAGAGACCAAATTGCGAACATGCGCTGGATTATGGAGAAAGCCAGAGAGTTCCAGAAAAACATCTACTTCTGCTTCATTGACTACGCAAAAGCCTTTGACTGTGTGGACCACAACAAACTATGGCAAGTTCTTAAAGAAATGGGAGTGCCTGACCACCTTATCTATCTCCTGAGAAATCTATATGTGGGACAGGAAGCAACAGTTAGAACTGGATATGGAACAACTGATTGGTTCAAAATTGGGAAAGGAGTACAACAAGGCTGTATATTGTCCCCCTGCTTATTTAATTTATATGCAGAATACATCATGCGAAAGGCAGGACTGGATGAATCCCAAGCCAGAATTAAGATTGCCGGAAGAAATATCAACAAACTCATATATGCAGATGATACCACTCTGATGGCAGAAAGGGAGGAGGAATTAAAGAACCTCTTAATGAGGGTGAAAGAGGAGAGCGCAAAAAATGGTCTGAAGCTCAACATCAAAAAAACTAAGATCATGGCCACTGGTCCCATCACCTCCTGGCAAATAGAAGGGGAAGATATGGAGGCAGTGACAGATTTTACTTTCTTGGGCTCCATGATCACTGCAGATGGTGACAGCAGCCACAAAATTAAAAGATGCCTGCTTCTTGGGAGGAAAGCGATGACAAACCTAGACAGCATCTTAAAAAGCAGAGATATCACCTTGCCAACAAAGGTCCGCATAGTCAAAGCTATGGTTTTTCCAGTAGCGATGTATGGAAGTGAGAGCTGGACCATAAAGAAGGCTGACCGCCGAAGAATTGATGCTTTTGAATTGTGGTGCTGGAGGAGACTCTTTGAGAGTCCCCTGGACTGCAAAGAGAACAAACCTATCCATTTTGAAGGAAATCAACCCCGAGTGATCATTGGAAGGACAGATCCTGAAGCTGAGGCTCCAATACTTTGGCCATCTCATGAGAAGAGAAGACTCCCTGGAAAAGACCCTGATGGTGGGAAAGTGTGAGGGCAAGAGGAGAAGGGGACGACAGAGGACGAGATGGTTGGACAGTGTCATCGAAGCTACCAATATGACTTTGACCAAACTCCGGGAGGCAGTGGAAGACAGGAGGGCCTGGCATGCTCTGGTCCATGGGGTCACGAAGAGTCGGACACGACTTAACGACTAAACAACAAAAATGCATTTAAGTAATTAAGTAAACAATTCAGTATTACAGTTATGTAAAAGCAACAATGTAATTAAGTTTTTCTGTGGTAACACTGTAATGCAATTATCTTCTAAAAAGCCAGCGTTTATGAGACTAATTTTATTTTTAACATTTCAGGGACAGCAAACACATTGTTGTTGTCAATAGAAGAAGCTGCCTTTTCAGTGCAGCAAAGTTAGCTAACAAATCCCCACACAAGATCTGTGCACGGGCGTATCTTATCTGTCATGACTAATTTGCAGCATTCTCCAGAATGTGCCTGACCTATATTGTCAGCTACTGCAGCATAAAAGAGAAGTTGTGTATTTCAGTATGGTGACAGTGACAACTCTGCTGGATGTTAGAGGGTCAAGGCTCTAGAGTAAAATCCTGGATTTCAAGCAGGCATACACAGCTGGAATTACTGCACATCCAAATTCATGACAGTGGTATCTGGGGTCTCTTCGCCATTTCACAGGAAGGTGATTTGTAATTCAGTTGCCCGGGATTACAAATCGCAAGCAAATTCAACTGCATACGATCTTGCTGAACGTTGATATAAGGGATTCTAGATGTGAGTGCATCATCATGGAGCAGGAATAAGCTTACCTGTAGTTCAGACACAGTCACAGTAACACTTGAACAAAGGTCTTAAACATCCTGTGCCTTTAATACAGAGATATGCCTTCTTAAAAAGTCTTTTTAAAATCAACATTATAATTACCTGGATCACAACCCGAGGAGACTGAGAGAAGTACCACAAAGGAATTCCAAAGAGACTAATTAGTGCCGTTTTGGTCTCGTAAGTCTCTGAACAGCGGGTACTCAAAATGCTGCCACCTCAATGAAAGACACAAACAGGAACCCAATAAGATTTGTTTATAAAATGGTGCATATTTAGTTTTCATATTAAGGAAACAGGGGCAGATTCAGGTAGGTGGACCCCTTCTCCCATTCCTTTCCCTTCTGGAGTGAATTCTCCATCACCACTACCTTAAAAGCAAAGAGAAATCCCTTCTTAACCATGGGTCCTGCCAACTAAGGTGCTAGCCTAATCAGGATAAGAAAACATTATTTCCCTCTGCAAATAAAATGTCCTTAAAAGAGGGAGGAAAAAAAGCTAGATTGTCTCGTAGAGTATTGTTTAGTCCATCTAAAGAAGTGAGGCTGGAAGTCCAAATCTTCAGCCACATTATGAAGCCTTTCAGTTGAGGCGGATCCTCCCTCCTTTAAAATCAGATTAGCAAAAAACCATGGGTTGAAACTGAACTAGATGATATATATATCTGGGAGGGACATTACATTGTAGTACGAGTTATGCGTTATAAAGTAAGTGCTGCTGCTATGTGCTGTACTTTATAAATAATCCAAAAGCAGTACAGCAAGAAATCAGAACTTTGACGGCATTTGAGGAGGTAATATTATCTTATAACAAGGAATCTAAAAGTGCTACTTCATCTACTTATAAAATATTGAATAGCAGAACATCTGGACATTTTGTAGGTTTAAGACTGGTATGGGGAGAATATATTAACAGAAATATTGCAGATGATGATTGGGGAACAATATGGGAAAACAATATAGCTTTGAGATAGCCAATAACCTAAATATAAATGTCTGCAATCAAAACTAGATCTGAACTTTGTGTTTCTTTTAAATATGTTGCTCACTGCCTTTAAAACAGACTAAAAAAACAAAACAAAACAAACATGCTTCCATCTGAATTACCTCCAGATTCCAAAGCAAAGTCTACCATGCCAGTCTTGTCTTGAGAATACAGCTTCAGGGCATTGTTGACAATAATGTGTGCTTGCTGTAAATATACACAAAAGTAGTAAGAGTAACTGAGAAATTGAGAGGAAATTCATAACTTTGTACTTCAACATTATGGTAAGTCAATAAATGTTGTGCACTACCAAGGGAACACTTCTGCCAAGGAAGTTTGTTTTATAATGTCTCTATTGAATTTAACATGCTTTTAAAAGCAATATTACGTTTAGCAGTCTTATCTCAGGTTTTCCTTTCTTGCTTACCGCTTCGGTGATGCCTGCAATCCCAGCTTCGTTCACAACACTTGTCACAACTTCTGAAGTTGACTTCGTATTTGTGACAGATATGTGGTGAGTTATATTCTTGAGGATCTGCAGCTCCAGATCTTGTAACAAGACCTGCAGGTCACTCTTGCTCACAAATCTGGAGGTTAGCCACTGAAGCAGTGATTCTGGCAAGTCTCCTTGTTGGTTGCCAAACAGCATGAACTTGACAGATTCTTTAACCTGGGCATCTACCTAGAAATATATCATATAATAAGTTATATTATTTATTTATTTATTTAACTTATATGCTGCCCACTCTACCCAAAGGTCTCTGGGCGGCTTACAACAATATTACTAGTTTCAGATCACTTTCAAAAGACCATAATGGCCATATTCCTGGATTTATTATAAATCCATCCATCCATCCATCCATCCGACTATCATGACCACCTTATGTGAGCGTAACTCCCTCTTTCAGTTCCAACCCTGCAACATTTAATCCTCATTATCATTGTTATCAACAGATGTGTCAGGGATAGGGAACATTTTAGATTAGTAACTCTAGATGACGTATTAACTGGGTGAGCCAATCATCTGCTTGTAAATGATCTGTGAAATACACCACCCACTTCATCTATGGGTGAGTACACAAATATAACATTTTGCCTTTCATTAGGCATCTCTTTTGGACCTGCCTTTTCATGAAGTGTATCCACTTTGTCACAGCAAGTTTTCAAACTCTGTGAATTTAGCAGCTCTGATTTCATGTGAGCCAACTCAAGTTCTAGATGTTTAATCTTGGATAAGAGGTGCTGGTTTTGTTCATCTCTGTCACTGAAACACCAAAAAGTAACATAAGTGAGATTTCAGACAGCAAAACTATTTGCATCAAAATCAAGGGAATACCTTATGCTTTCATTGAAATGTAACGAACAAAAATTTCTTTATCATAAATGAGAAAAATTTTGAACTTCTGAATGCAAACTAGCTTGATGTTTGTACAATTACTGAATTAAACTGAGTAACTATTTGAAATGCAGGTAAGAGGTGGCTTTGGGCATTCACCCAAATATGTAAGAGTCACTACAGTTTCTCCTGTCACCACTCCCATGTCTGTTCTTAAGGGAGAGAAAATGGCATGTGTGCTTTGCTTATGGAAAGGAGAAACACATCCTGCTACTATGCAGTTAGATGATGCAAAAGGAGAGACAGAGGGCTAGTATGAATCATTTAGATTTTGTCACTACAGTGGGAAATCTTTAAAGCCATCTGTAGCAGAACCCCACGTCACGCCTGTCCATCATGGGAAGCTCAAAGGCAGGAGCCTATGAGAGGACAGGAGGGGCGGAACCAAAAGGACAGTTGAAGAGTTAGTTAGACAGTTAGGCAGACAGTTAGGAGACAGTTGGAGAAAAGAGGTTACAGATAGGGAATTGAAGAGAGAGTTAGTAGAGGGTATTGAGAAAGTTAAGAGAGAATGCTAGAGAATAGGAAAGAGTTTAATAGTATAGTGAATATATAGATAGTCAAAGAATATTATAACAGTGAATAAAAACAAACACAACGTGAAAGCAAATGATATTTAAAGAACAAGCCTTAACATCTGTGATTTACTCCTGTGATTTGCATGACATCTATAAAATCAATAAATCTGTTGAATTGGCAGCACGTGTCTAAGATCTAATTGGTATTAAGGGAATAATACCTGGTGGCAGCGTGAAGTGAGGACACACATCCAGAGGGTGGACTTGTGTTTAAGGCAAAATAAACAACGGACACTGGGTGTACGTCACAAAGTGGTGGCAGCGAGAAGAGAAAGAGACGTGAGCCTTTGTGAGGGCATATTAAACAGGGGCCACAAGGGCAAACGCCACACCATCTAAGATTTGAAACAATGTTGGAAGCCTTTGGCCCTCCTGACCTTCTGGACCTGAACTCACAGTGGCCCCCAGCCACCTCCTAGACTTTTCTTGTGAAATAAAATTCACAAAGTTTCTATGTCTAGCCTGTACTAAAACCCACCCATACCTATAAAACTATCTTCTCTTCTTGAATCCAGAGTGTTAAAGAATAGTTGGAAGTAGTGCTACCTTCAGTTTCCAAGACATCCCCTGCCTCTCAGTAGCAAGATTCAAAATGCAACATACTACCTGTAGCCATACCTAGATGTTTTTGCTTTGGTTAACTCAAGTTCCTTTTGGATTCCCTGAAAAACAAAAATAAAATATTACTAAACCACATACATTCTCCATCCCCTTAATCATAAAGAATAAGAAGAAAGGATTCTCACATAGCAGACACTTGGGACTAGTGGTTGTGGGAGTGGAAGGCGGGGCAGTGGATATAATATACTATGCAAGCCATCATTTAAAATTCATGACACCTCCTAGAAGTTCTCATAGCATTTTAAGCAGCTCTGGGCTTGAACAGGGAGCCTGCAAGTGATTTAAGATAATCCCTTTTAAACTACTGTAAGGTGGTTGTTATTGTAATCCAACTTTAGTTAATTAACTCAACATATGGCTATGGGGGTGGGAAGGGGGGAAATGACAAGAAAGGCACAGGCTGCCTTTCAGAGGACAGGCAATGACGTATCTCACATATGAGCTCCTCATAAGTCTGCTAACCACAGGGCTGAAACCAGAGGTTCATAATCTTATTTTCACTAGGGCTCCTGGCAAGTGAAAACCCTTCCCCATTTCTGTCTGATCCTCATCCAGAATTAAATCTTGATTGATTGAAACCACTCTTGCATTAATCCCAGCACATTTCTTCACTTTTAGAGATTGCAAAAAATGTTTTAAACTGGATACTGTTTTATAAAAGTGCTGTATCATATTTTAAGAAATGGTATCTTAATACTTCAAAGATAATTCTGGCTTCTGAATTTGAGAACACCTCCATGCATGTTAGTGGCTGAGGAATTAAAAAAAAACCCACACATTTTCTCCACACATGCACCCTGTGAATTTGGTTTGGTTGACAAATTATGATTTCCCTAAGGCCATCCAAATGAGATTCTCAATGAGTAAGGATCAGAAGCCAAGTTTCATGTTTCCAAGCCCACTAAGTGATCATTTTCTCTCTACCCATGTCAATACTATTTAGGATTTTAAAAAAATCTGTTCCCACTGTTACTGAGCTTCTGCCATGGAACATCTGGCACGGCACCTAGTGGATGGATGCCACAGAGGCTACTGGCTTGTCCATCAATTATAGATTTTTTTTCCATGGGAAATCCCAAGGGTCCCAGGACTTTTTAGAAACAGTTTGAAAAGCTGAAACAGGTAAAACAGAACTTCCTTTTTATACTCTTCTGTCAAGCATACTTACTTCAAAGCACTATGTGGATTCCACAAGGAACTAAGTCTATCAAATGTGCTAAGAATGACAGCCTTCATTATCTAACAACTTAGTAAGAATAGGAAAAAGCAGGTAATTACCTCAGATTTTTCAGAGAGTTTCGAAAGCAGATCTTCTAAAGCAACAATACGCCATTCATGTTCTTGATGCAAGGCCAAGAAATCATGCTTTAAAAATAAAATGGTATAATTTTTAAAGGCATTGGATTATGTCAGAATACTGAAAGCAAGAAATCCTTGAAATTATTCCTATCTCCAAATACTGCAAGATTTTAAGAATGCAATGCCAAATAATCTCTCACTGTAGGAAGTCAGACCAACACAGAATGGCCAGAGGAACTACTGTATTCAGTTCAGTCTCAAATGGAAAAGAAGTAAAGTGAAATGCAGAAGCTATTGGCCAAAATCCTATTGGAAAAAAACACATATGCAAGGCAACTATGCAGCCTTTCCCCCCCTCTTCTGGCTTGCTGTCTGACATGCAACCAGGTCTGAAACTGCTTCCCTAACTCAAGGAAGCACAACAGATGTGCAACAGCACAAGTAGACTGGCTTGTACAGATGCTTTTTTACACTGTGCAAATCCAAGAGATATTCTGGTGAGTGATCAAAAAGTGCATTTTGTCCTTTGACCGGAATCCATCTGTGTCAAAACTGGCTAGTATTCAAAAAGCTGCTTTAAGGCACAGCCAAGAGCTTGTTCATTGCCTTCCAAGTTTGGACAGCGCCCCACCCCCCTTTCAACAGCAGACACATAGCTTTTCTCTCCTGTGTTGTAGCATAAAATGCTTTGAAACGTCTGGCATGAATGGATGGAGAAGTAGGAAAAGCTGCTGTCAAGACACACAAACCACCACATGGCATGCAAGAGCAGATGTATTGTTCTTTGCTTCTTGGCTCCAAATAGTGACCAAATGCTAAGCTAATTGTACACATTTGTACTGAACATACTGCATATTCATTTTATATCAAAATGGGATTTTTTTCTTAATCTTGACATCTTCAGTCTAAAGCAATGTATTTGCTCTAATGGAATGATAACAGGAGTGCTCCTCAGGGCAAATAATTATAATATGATTTGTGAGATAACTATCCAATTTCCTATGTCATTCGTCCCCCTGTAACAAAAGCATTACTGGATATTTTAAGGACAAGTCTATAACGTTTGTGCAAAAAATTGCAGAGCGGTAAGAAACAGTTCCAGACAAAATTACCGTTGGTTGTGTTGCTTCATCAGATCTCATCTCTTTAAGGCGCTGACCCACTATATTTTTTATGAGTATCAACATTTCGCTTTTGTCATTCATCTGAGTAACTTGATCTTGAAAGTTCTGCAGCAGAAGTAGCATTTTATTATACTCTCCATCCCGGTGATGCCATTTCTCAGACATTAAGGCCATTTGCTTTTCGAGCTCATGTATACGACTTCCATCAAAAACCTTTAGAGTTTCCTAAAAAATTTTTTACAAATGACATTGATTTATTTTACTCCACCTTTCTAGAAAACCATTCAAGGTCACTTGCAATAATAAAATTACATCACAACCACAATGCACTAATGTAAAACACAATGAACATTAAGAACCTTAAAATAGACTGGAACAAACTGAAACAATAGCCATAGGCCTGCTGAAATTAACTCATCTTTACTCTCCACCTAAAGGCAGGTAGTAACAGCCTAACAACCCTCTTGAGAAGTCAGTTCCAGATCTTATTCTCTTAATTTCTTAGTTTAGAAATGAGACACCTTAAAATTCAACAGTCAAGTATAAGGCATAACATAACACACTGGAGTGGCAAGAGTCTAGTCAAGCAAAATCAGTCACATAGGTGTAGCTGATGAATAACAACGTGGAGAATTTGCTGTATACTTGAACAGAGGGATCTGCTTATTCAAGTAGAATCCACAGATTTTGTGTGTAATTATATGTATTTGAATATGTAAATCATTTCGAGAACAGTGAAGAGAGCAGCCCATTTCAAACATTGTGGCTGAGGTGTAGTGGAGCCATGTCTGAGGCTTATGGGCTTTATTCTCCTCACACACCCGCTTCCCAAGGCAATCTGGTACCACTCAGATGTACCGGACGACACCTTACACCTTCCCCAACTGATATGCTGCTGACTGCTTCAGGTTCTTGGCCTTCGTTTTTCTGTGAAACAAGTGGTAAGAAGGCCTTTGCGGGATAACTTACATCAGGATGCTGCAGAACCAGTAATGAATCAGGTGGAGGCCCAACGACCTTCGCAGAGTCTTCCCACTTGTACGTTCTCTGTATGCTTGTCCAATTCAAAGCTGGCAATAATGATTGGAAACCATCAAGACCCAAGTGCCATAAGCCTGATGCAAGATGAGTGAAATTGGGGGGGGGGGGGGGGAGAAAAAGAAAGGTCTTGTTAAGAGGAAAAACTCAGATTTCATGACTTCAGAAAAGTAAGCTTTGCAAAAGAATAATAAAAGATGATGACAGTGATTTCATTTAATTTGTGCTCTTTCCTCCCTCCTAAGAGCTTAAGGTAGCTAATCAATAGGACAGATGCATAACTCAGTGACAGGGTACATGCTTTGTACACAAAGGGCCCCACGTTCAGTCTCAGCAATACTCAGTAGGTTGCCATATGAAATCCCAAGACTCCTCTGCTATTTAGGCCAGATGCCATCACCACATCCGGTGGCAAGGGGTTCCACAGACTTACAACACGCTGGTTAAAGAAATATTTTCTTTTGTCTGTTCTCACTCTCTCAACACTCAATTTGAGTGGGTGTCCCCTGGTTCTGGTGTTCCATGAGAGGGAAAAGAGCCTCCCTCTATCCACTTTATCCATCCCCTGCATAATTTTATATGTCTCAATCATGTCCCCCCTCAGGCGCCTTTTCGCTAGACTAAAGAGCCCCAAACGCTGTAGCCTTTCCGCATATGGGAGGTGCCCCAGCCCAGTAATAATTTTAGTCGCTCTCTTCTGCATCTTTTCCAGTTCCACTATGTGTTCTTATATTCCTTTTTAAAAACCCTGTATTGCCCTCCCCACAGACAGACTATTGATTTTCTAAATCACTTCACATATTGATGAAGAGACCTCTAGTCTAGCACCCAGAAGTGTATGCAACAAAAAATGTGCTGGCACAAGTATCAAAAAAGTATCTGTTGGGGTTTTGTTCTCCTTCTGGAATTGGCTAAGAGGTTCTCAGCTATCTTTCAGGAATGTTTCCATTGGTAATTTATTGTCCACCTTTATGCTTTTAATACCAATCCTCGCCAAAGCCCCACTCATCGTAAAAATATATTAAAATACATCCTTCTGTCCAAATCCTCTGAATAAATTCCACTCCCTGATGAAAATACATATAATTTGTATACAATAGTATGTGTGCTTAAAAAAAAATCTGCATTGTATTCTTTAAGAGCCAGGTATTGTATCTCATCTTGTACACATACGGAGCAGAAAGGGATTAATCTGGACCTTTGGTGAACCTCTTTTGATATGTACAGACCACAGGTTGTGCAGGCCAAATACACAATAGAGATGTGCTGAGCACTGTAAAAATTGCTCATTTTTGGGATTTTCTTACTCTCACTATGACAAGTCTCCTTGCCAAGATCTCTCCCTATCATTGAGACTTCTCATCTTTCTGTGAAAATGAGATTCCAGTCTTGCCCCTGCTTTCAGTTTTCACCCTTTCTTCTGTACAGGAAACTGCCAAATTCCTGGCAGCTGAATACCTTTTCTGGTGAATCCAGTATAGAAAGGATAACACTCTATACAGGAATTGTAACAATCCTGCACAGCTTTGTTTCTTCTGCTCTTTCCATGTGAATCCTGCTCAGAAAAGAATCTACCATCTTCAAAATTATAAATAACTCTGTGCAGATTGGTGCTTCTTTTGCAATTAGACCTGGGCAGTAAAGACAGCATTCCCAAACATGTTGACTCACCTAGCAACAGCAACAGTGGAAGGAGAAACAACAACAACCGGAACATCTTTGGAAGGCATCTGGAAAAAAAAATGCAGCGATTTCAGTGTCAACACATTTGTCACTGCAATTAGTTTTGTGTGTGCGTGTGTATGCTCACCATACAACTGTAAAGATTGTCTGAGTCTAATGTTAAATTATAGTTGTGGTCTACTAACAACTGCATCATGTTTCCATGTATTCTGGAGTGGTGGCAATAATACTGGGGCCTTTTGTTTGCAACTTAGATAAACACCCCTACATAGAACAATAGTTTAGTTAGATAGCAGGCCATAGCAGTGGGAAGTTTACTCTTTTGAATGGTGACCCTCCATACTTTACTGCAAGCTGCCTCTGGAATTCACAAGGTTTTTAGAAGCAAAGTTTACTGTGGCATCTAAACAAACCTAATGTTGTAATAAACAACTTCATCTACAAATGTAACTTTTTTTTTCAAAAGCTAAGATCAAATCTTGTACGAAATATTTACAGACCTTGTAAGAAGAAACACATTCAGTAAAGAAATCAGGGTAACAAGTTGATACCATCCAGTCCCAAGCCACCAGAACACTCCTGCAGCTGCCTTCCCTAGAGGAAAACAGACATCTGGGTGAGCTGGGCATGTATAACAGAATCACTCTGGATAGCAGTTTTCAAACTTTTCAGCTCTCAGGGAAAGTTCTCCATGCAAGTGTGTCTGCTGGGAATTGCAAACAGAATCTGGAGCATGTTCTATAGCATGTTTGGGACACATAGCTAATATTCCCACAAGACCTAGGCCCCAACTACGAAGAGAACTGCTACTCAAAGTCTCTGAAGCAGAACTTGGAATTTTTTTTTTTTTGGTTTTGAGTCTATTTATTAAAAAACCACAGCCACAGGCAGCAATGCTGGGGGTGGGGGTTTCTAGGAACTGTATTCCAATTTCCCCCCAATGTCTATGATGGTGTATTCTTTAGGACCTGTAAATGGGGTCTGATGGAGGTTAATTCCCTCCTATTTAAATTTACTTCTCTCCAACTTTTCCTCTTTTCCTAGTACTTTCCTTTGTTAGCACTTAATAATGTAAATCATTAATGGACTGTTTAATCTGGGTATATATTTCTTATTGCGATTAACCTATTATATGGTACTTCAATCTTAGCTATAACTGGTAATGAACTATTTGACAATGTTGTTCTTGATTATTTAACTTTTCTTATATAAATATCAGTCATTCTGAACGACGCTGTGCCACTAAAATCATGCAGATAAAATAAGATGAGGACAAGGACTAGGTCTGCTGAGTTTCACTGCGGTCCTGTGCCAGCTTATGTGCATTCTGGGCTGCAACTTAACACTCTTCTGCAATTGCACATTTCAAGGCTTGATCTGTCACAACAGACAGATTTACTTACTATTACTGAGGTTTTTTTTTTGTCATGGACATAATTCCCTGGAACATAGTTTGAAGACCACCGGCTTAGGAGGAAGCCAAACATGCACACAAAAACATTGCAGAAAGAATATTGTAGGAACAGAGAATTATGGAGCAAATGGATACCAGCAAGTTATCACATACATGCAGCTTTTAAAATGTCGTTCCATGGGACCTTCACATCATGCTCTATGGCCAAGACCCAGTGGTGTACATTGTTATCCAGTACTTAACAGAAACACGTCTTCCTTCCCACCCCACCCACTACAGCTTACAGTGCCAAAACCATGCTCCTAGCCCTGATCTGCAGGAAGAAGCAGGGAGATTATTCATTCTGTGGTAGCAGCAATAGGATCTGGTGGAAGTGCACCACTGTATCTTGACCTTATTAGTGAGCTTGAATCACACACACAAATCAATGTACAAAATCATGCAATAAGGAGTTTAGTAAAGCAGCAGATCTGGTCTAACTGGAAAGAATGACTCTTGTATGTTAAAGCTGCGTTCACAGTCGCTCAGTTGACGAAAACCCTACAAAAGTAAGAGGAAGCAAGATGCCCAAGCTGACATGGAATTACAGGGTGCCTGCCCTCCCAGAGCTCTCCAACAGCTGCCATCTGCTTTCATCACTAGACCAATTTGCCCAGCAATGCTGGAAGCAGACATGTTACATAAGGTATGGCGAGCTATTAAAAATTGTAAATACACAGATACTACAGATTACAGCACCAAGTAATGACAGAAAATACCCAAGGCTGCTTAAAATAAGATGCATTTCCATGTATCAATGTGGAAGTGCACACTCATGGATCTGTGAGAAGTACTTTCATCTACATGCAACTTTTATGGTCTGTTCTCCAATTAAAAGTTACAGACTTTCAGGATCTAGGAAGGCAGGACTGGGTCGGGCAATGGGAGATCAACTGCATAACCAGAAATAATCAGCCAGTACAGAGGATGTTTTAGTTTCTGCAGAAGTGTGGGGAGAAGACTGACATGTAAAAATATATATATATATATGTCAACCTCTTGCTTAGGGCAGCTTCAGGCCTGGGGTAAATATAGGATGAGGTGGAAAACATGAGGCCTGAATGCCACCTATGGCCTCCTGGCTCTTTTTCATGTCCTGGAAGCACACCCCACGGGGCAGTGAAGAAGGGGGGGGGGGAAATGACACCCCTTGAGTAGCAACTGTCCTTTCAGGACAGTTTTCTTGTGCCCTCTGCTTACTTAAAACTTTAAAAAGGCTTCTCTCTTCTCACAACTGGATGTGCACTTCTGGCAACATCCAGTTTCATGTCTATATGTGTGTAAAGACTGCTGCAGTCCCTGATAGCGCCTGGGAGCTTGTCCACCTGATACAGATGGAACTAGAAAGGAGTTGGTGGCTCACATGGCTCTCTAGAGAGGAGATTCTTTCCACAGGTTCCTGCCCATTGGCTTGAAGGGTCTGTTCCTCCTGTCCCCCTAATCAGTTGTCTGGATGGTGCAAGGAAGCCCCATGGTGCTTCACACACAGCGCTCGCTCCCTGTGTAAAAAGCTTGTAACATTCGAAGCAGCTCTAAACTTCAGAAGTTTGGATTAATCTGCCAATCCTGCCTACTCTAAAATGCCAGAATGATCCAAAATGCAGATTGTTCATGCAAAAGCACTAAGACACACACAGACAAACAATAGTAACCTGGAGACACAACAGCCAGCCAAAGGAGTGACAAAACCTTCCTGGAAACAAACCATCCTGCTGTTCCCATTCTTTGCAACATATGTTGCAAGAAGTAACCTAGTACAATACAGATGAATATGAACACAGAAAACAGGAACCATTTTCAATTAAAGCCAACATGGTACATTCTCCACACTTGAAATCCATATACAGAATAAAGCTTTGGAACCACAACACAGACAAATGAGAGTTAACAAGACATCATAAACTAACATTCACTCTGATAGTTCTATAGGGCTCTACTTTCAAGAGATTTACCAAATTGAGTTCAAAATGACAGGTCTTGAGAGAGAAAACTATCTATTTCAGCGAAGGAGTACTATGACAAAAGCAGCTTACTAAAATAGCTACAAAACCATTTTAAAGGCAAACCTGAGTTTGATATTGAGTCAACAATAGCAATTTATAAAGAGACAGTTTTAGCACAAATGTTTCAGACGGATAGAATTGTTGAGACAGAGTAAGGTGATAAGCTGTCAAAACCAGAGATGAATGTTTATGGCCCATTAAACCTCTTGAGGAGACCGAGTTCAGGGTTCATAATCATCCTACCCTTCCTACTACTCAGTATATGGGAGCATCTCACTAGTAGAATGATTCCTTTATCTATACTTGGTAACCTACCGTATCATGTGTTCTAAATTTTTCAGGAAGACTTGAGCTGGGCTTGGGCAGGAATAAACAGAACTTGGAGAAAATTCTTCAAATTAATTCATATCTTAACTTTTAAAATTTCAGCTATTTTGATTCTTAAAATGCAAACAATATTATTTGATGTTCTTGTATGAAATAATCACAGTAATTTTTAGCTATTCTATATGGCTAGCTGTTTAATCATATGAAAAATTAGCTCACAAATTTCTCATTGTTTTAAGATCAACAGATCAATGAGTCAGTATTGCCAAACCCTTTGTGTGCGGGTCAGGTAGTTACCTCTTTTCGTATCATTTTTTAAAAAATAGTACCTTGCCAGGTGATTTGATGAAACAAAACCTGGAGAGGGGGCAGAATATGGGTGCAAAAAATCATTCTTAGAAGAGCGGCCCTTTACACACATGCTCATTGCACTGCGCAGTAGATTTGATGCCCATAGACATTAAAGAGAGCAACAGCCACTGCCTCACTATCTTTTTGTGTTCATCTCATCTACATATTTGCCAGAATCCTGTTGGTAAATGCAGAATGTAATGGCTCTGTGGCCAGAGCACTCCACGTTTGCCTCAGTGAACTCCAGCTTGCAAGTATGCAACCAGGAGGAGGATGCCTCATTGGAAACCAATGGCATTTCTGCTTGCTTGAGGGGTTAATGGGCTCTCATGTGCAAGTGATGAGAAAGAGGACGGGCATGTGGAACTAACTACAGTGGTGCCTCGCTAGACGATTGCCTCGCAGGACGAGGAAATCGCTAGACGATGCCTTTTTGCGATCGCTAATGCGCTTCGCAAAACGATGTCTCCTATGGGGAATTTTCGCTAGACGATGAGGTTTCCCCATAGGAATGCACTGACTAGTGGTGAAAAGCTGTCAGTGCAGCTGTCAGTGCATTCCGACGGGGACCCGCACTCGCTAGACGATGTTTCCCTATGGGAGATTTTCGCTAGACGACTGCGTTTTCCCTTGGAACGCATTGAAGAGATTTCAATGCATTCCAATGGGAAAACGTGCTTCACTAGACGATGTTTTCGCTAGACAGCGATCTTCGCGGAACGGATTAACATCGTCTAGCGAGGCACCACTGTATTCTGTACATGGTACACAGGATAAGGGCAACTCTGTTTCTAGGGCCAATATATAGTTGGTGTACTTCAGCATCTAACACTACGTTGTTCTCTTCTCCTTTCTGGTGCAGCACTGCAGCACACCAAAAGCCTGCTCCAGAACTGTTTCCAGCTTTCCAGAACAGGGTTTCATGGCCTGGGATGGAGACGTCAGGAGGAAGGAGGGATTGCTGATTCCAGCAAAGAAGTAGGATGCCATGGAGATACAGAATTGGATTCTGGTCCAGATATAAGGCTAAAAAAGTTAGGACACACATCTAGTTACCTGGTGTGGTGCATTAAGCCTTAAAAGTTATGTAAAGGTCATTTAGTCTTATGCGCACTTTCCAGGGAGTAAGCCCCCTTGAATGCAGTGAGACTTGCTTCCAAATAAAAACATATCTAGCATTTTGTACTGTCCTTACATTAGTGAGAGGGTACTGGGGACAAAGAAGCCATGGTCATGAATGGGCTCAGAATAAAAGTAGCCATGCATGTAGGTTAATGAAGTTCATATACCTGTGTTTAGCATCCTGACCTGAATCTCAGAATTCCCTTTCTATAAGAGATACAACAGTGTGCTTCAATGATGTTGAAAGCCACTCCAAAGTGGCTCCATTTGTTGTTTTATCCTGTTTTTCATGGTTTGGATGTACTGCTTGGCAACAAGATCGTCTCTGTTGTATTCTTCACTGAAATGGACTAACACCTGCCTCCTTCAGAACAAAAAATCTCTTTTGGTCCCGTCCCCCCCTTGTTTTATTAACTAACTTTACTGTTAGTAAAGTAAAACAGTAGCTGAAATCCAAGGCTATTCTCAACATAAAAGGTGTCTGGGATTGGTAGCAGAGGTATGAATTTCTTTCCCACTCCCTTCATGGAACTCCTAATACAAAGCTGAAATGACTATTATCAATTTGTTTCTGACAGGAACATTTCAATTTTCAATTTCTATATTAACAGACACAATCTTCCCAAGATTCTCCTTTTCCATCTGCAACAGTCTATTTTTATCACTATAATAAGCTATAGTGCTCAGCTTTCCTGACATGTCTGTGACATCTGCAGAATGGGGATTAATTGTGCCAAGCTCCCTTTCTGAGAGGGGTCAACCTAAAATCATAGCAGGAGGTGATGGGCATTGCTGACAGAGCCACTATTCTTAAGAGGTCGCCACAACAGTCAGTCTAATCTACTTTACAGGGAAGTACTAAGAAAAGCAGTCAGAGTGTTTAATGATACAGAGATTGCGATGGTGATGAAGAAGCAAAAGAAATTAAAACACAAAGAAATTAAAAAGGTGCAAGTCAACCTGCGGAAGAAAAGATGTGCCAAATGGTCCTTGCTACCCTTTTAGACCTTGAGGATTGCATGTGGGCTGTTGTGTGTGTTTCAAGGTGTTTCTTCCCCTTACAGTCATCACCTGTTGGTTGTGGTAACAATGAATTAATATAAACACATTCACCAGTAAAATACACAAACAAGACAGCGGTGTGCCAGATACACCACAAACAGTTATTTTCCAAATGACTCTCTAGTCTGAGATAGCTATACATTCTGTCCCAACAGTTCAGTTCTGTACCAGAGGCTACAAGGGCTACAGTGCAAAAGAAACCTGCCTGAACCCTTCAGGACTCTGCTGGGTTTTCACATTCTGTATAGAGATTGGAGCAGTCAACAAAACAGTGGAGGAAAGACAGGGAGTCTTTCCTGTACAGACGTGTCACTAATCATAGCACAGAAAAGGGGCCATGCTGCCTGGGTATTTCTGAAGATGTTGTCCAAAAATGCAACTTTTCCAAGCTCTGCTATTAATATCTGCTGCCTGTAACATTTGAGACACCCCTATTCTAAGTGAGTCATCACTGCTGTAGCCGATGGTTGAAATTAAACCCCATAGATAAGTGCATCTATAAAGGTAACTAATGAAGTATAGGCAGTGACAGAACATACAAACTGGAGCTTCCTCTGAGTGCAGGATGATGAATGATGGGCAACATGCAATGCTTTTCCAGCCTCTACAAAACTTTGGACAACTGCTGTATCATCCAGATTTCCAACCCAAGTTCCACAAAATAAGATAAAAATTTAAACCATACTTACACAAGGATTCCCCATTCATGCCCAGGTGGGCATCTTCCCTGAGAAATTCTTTTACATTCATGCTTCCACAGTAATCAGAGTGAGCTGCAACACAGAAGGGAGGGGTGGAAACAAGGACAGAGATTTTCACATGCTGGGGGGGGGGGGGGATATGCAACCTACTGGACTTCTCTGTGTATGCCCAACCACTTGTGTAGGTGCAGTGTAATTTTTCAGTTTTCTTCTTCTTTCAATTGCTTTCAGGGCAAATTGTAAAAGCAGCTTCCTAGGCCAGTGCTCAGGGAAGGTGGGAAAAAGAACAGCAAAGGTTTTCTGGAATGGGTGGTTGGCATGGATGAAGGTGGTTCAAGCCTAAAGCCCCAGTGGGTATGCATATTTAAAATCTTGCTGTTCTCTAAACTGCCCAGTCTAAATGGTAATCCTATTTGTACATCACAAGTGAAAAATTCTCTTTGTTCCTCTGAAGCCTGATCAGAGGCATGCTTATAGGCGTCTTTGTTAGGATGAATTCATGTTTCCCCTTCAAAATATTGGAGGGAACATTTATGAATGGTGCTTACTTTGCTGTGTAACACTGCATTCTGATAATTTCTGGCTATTTCTAAGAATATTTAATTTATTGGATGCTTTTTCTTGCTAATATTTACTTTGCTAGATATCTTCTAAGGAAGATCAGACCTTTTGTTGTTGTTTAGTCGTGTCTGACTCTTCGTGACCCCATGGACCAGAGCACGCCAGGCCCTCTTGTCTTCCACTGCCTCCCGGAGTTGGGTCAAATTCATGTTGGTCGCTTCGATGACACTGTCCATCCATCTTGTCCTCTGTCGTCCTTCTCCTCTTGCCTTCACACTTTCCCAACATCAGGGTCTTTTTCAGGGAGTCTTCTCTTCTCATGAGATGGCCAAAGTATTGGAGCCTCAGCTTCAGGATTTGTCCTTCCAGTGAAGGACAGATCAGACCTTACATGAGCCCTTTTCCCCCAACAGAAACCAAAGGACACAAGGGTTGGTTTCACTTCTTTAGGCTCTTCCATATGGGAGCCTCATTCTCCTTAATGTACTAGTTTCTGCACTAGAGATGGGGGTATTCGTATTCGAATAGCCCCGCGCAAGTGGACATAATGAGGGTCCGGCCCCCCGGGGCTGGATCGTCCACTCACCTGTTCGCTGCAGCTGCGGGCTCCGCACTCTCTCCAATCACTCTGGACCTCGCGGTCGACTAGCCACTGACCAGCCTGGCAGGGAGGCTTGTCTTCCCTCCTTCTGCCAAAAGTTGACCATGAGCTCTGGAGTGATTGGAGAGAGTGTGGAGCCAACGGCAGCAGCGGACGAGTGAGTGGACAGTCCTCGTTATGTCCACCTGTGTGGGGGTATTTATATACGAATACCCCCGCACTGATGCCATCAGTATTTTTCTTGCCCTCCACACAACATTACTTTTATCTTGCTTAGTACAGTGACTTTTTCCATATCCTTCTGTACCTTTTTCTCTCTCCTGAAAGCATGGTTTATTTTTGGTATTGCTTTAATCCAGGGGGCATATTTAGTTCTGCAGCTCTTTCTGTTTAAAGTCAATGTCCAGAGAGAGGTAAGCTTTCAATAAGCACTCAAACAACATCAGCAATGAAAGCTCTAGCACAGGAAAATTCTTAAATACATATTTCTTTAAAGATCTCTTAAAGTTTTCCTAAGAAGAAGTGGTTTTCTTAAAGAGCAGAGAGGCAGCCATTTAACGCGAAGTTTGGATGTGAACTGCAGTAAGCTTTGCATTCTTTCATGACCAAGCAAGAAAAAGGGGAGCAGAACGTTTGTCATATCTGGAAGAGTCCTTTATTTTGAAAGAGTGACAGAAAACTTGTATAGGCCTCTATTTCCTGTAAGTAGTAAAGAATGAATACCCCAATACACCTTAATGGAAAAAGGTAATTAATACAACCACAGGTTAGTGCCAGAATCCAAAGAATTTCCTAGTGGCCTGACCACTGCTGGTGGAATCTTCAGATCACTAAGTTTTGGGAAGGGTTGTCACTCATTTGGTAGAGCGTCTGTTCTAGCCTATCCCCAGCATCTCCAGGAAGGGACAGGAAGAGAATCTTGACTGAAGCCCTGAATACTGCCAGTCAGTATTGATAAAACTAGCTTAGACAGATCAAAGTCTGACATGATATAAGGCAGCTTTCTGTGTCACAGCTATTGTATTATACATTAAAAAAATTCGAAACAAGTTTCTCATATGGCTCAGGGGAAGGTTGTGATTTGAAAAACACAATTCCAAAATTCTCTTAGGCATGTTATATATGGTTGCTTGGATCTAGGCCTAATGTACTCATGAAACATTCCACAATAGATTGTGTTTGTTTCAGGAATTGTAAGAAATCCCAGTACCTTTAGGCACATATTTGTATAATGTACATGGTTGAAAATGCACAGATGTGATATCCAAACATTATATTTTTTGGCATTCATGAAAAACTTAGAACCATGGTTACTGGGCACTTTAAAAAAATGAAAAAAATAAAATAAGTTAATGAGTTAAATGCACACATCTTAAAAGTGAATGTGAGAGCAGACGACAAATATAGACTGTGGTTAGTTGTACTTTAATGCTGGTATGCATAGCTGATCAGAGCAATCAAGTAAATTTCAAGTACAGCATACAAACATGAAAGAAAGAAGAAAAAACCTCTAAAGATTTAATATCTGAGAGAATGGGGTTTATCTATAATGCAACCAGCACAATCCAGTTTCATGAACAAAGTTAACTATTCATTTAAAAAATTGCATCATCCACGCCATTTCAAGGTAGGAAAAAAGAGGGGGGGAAAATCACACACCAGGACATCAAACCTATATATACTGATGATTCCAAGGAAAGAGGTATAAGGTGGGCAAGTGAATGCAAGAAAGAAGCCAGAGCAATTACTATGGAAATTGTCCAGCAAAATAGAAGAAGCTGCCCAGTGAGAAAGATGCCCACACACCAAAAGCACAGATATTTATTATTTTCAGTGTTTGTCATGGATGGACAGAGAAGACAATCTTAAAACAAAAGGTACCTTTACAATCATAGCCCAGCTTCAGCAAGATTATTTGGAATAGCTGCACTATGAGTGATGTAAAAGATGTTGTGGTATGCTTGGCCATTCGCAGAATCTTATTTGTGTAGAAAGGGAGGCCCCCTATTAAAAGAGCATTAAAACAACATTATTTTCTTCCATTCTCTATTGACTGACACAAAGAAAGGCAACTTAATCCAGTTTGGTCTAGTATGTTTGTTCTTTCCCTGCTAGCATGAAATTCACACACACAATGGGCAGAGTCAGTCACACACACACAAAAATCTTTGTCACCTTCTCAGGGAGACTACGAAATATGTTTATTATTCTGTCAAGTGGATGACATACTTGTCAGATGTAAATACCAACTGCAGAGCAAAAGGCAGCACAGTATTTCCTGCACCTTCATCCTTCTGAAAAATATGCCAGTTTACAGTCTTCATTTTGCCATGGTACTAAAATAAGCACACATTCTAACGAGTTTGTGTGAAAATCTTCTTGTTCAGTGTTCAGATCACAGTAATACAGGACTCTCAGCTAACAGCAACAACAGCAGCAGCAACATGCCATAAAGTGAATTCTGACGTATGGTAACCTTGGCTGGTTTTCTAGGTACAGAGTAAGTGATTTCCCATTCCCCTCTTCTGGAGGTGTTCTGGGACAGCTTGCCCAAGGCAACAAAGTCTTCTCTTCCCCTGAAAGGCACACTGAGGAACTGAAATCTTGATCTCTGACTCTACAGTCAGGTACCCAACTCACTGAACGATCTAACCAGTTTATCAGCTTCTGCCTTTGTCATATACTCAAAGAGGCAGGAAGCACAGCTACTCCCAAGTTGAGGCAATCAAGATTACTGAAACATCTAATCAATTAAATCTATTCTTACGGAGGCTGATATCAACCAAAGAACTGCAAGAGACCAGAGGAGTGCAGAAAGCTGTGTCAGACACAGCCATCTGGGAAAGTACTACTGCAGATCAGGTACACTTCAAAATCAAGAGCTCTTCTAATTGTCCCTCTTTTTTCTTTTTTTAAACCCTCCTTTGTCCAAGTTATACTGTGCATTAAACTGACTTCAACTTCTCTTCAAAACTCACTTTGATGTGACCCTGAAGTAACCTTGGATGCCTACAAGTACAGCTTATGCAAAGAAAGCCAATTCTAAAAAGCCTCTCTGAACAAAGTGACCAGATATCCTCCTCAAATGGATGCATGCAACAGAAGGTGACCATATGCATCCATGGTAGAAGGGAAACTAGCTATCCAGAGATTCTACCAGGTTGGAGGAATACATCTCTATTTCTATTGTGCAAGTATCTCCAAGATGATGCTTTGATCTCTCTATTCCCCATTAAAAAGTATACCATGTTCTCCTAAAGGGGATCAACAACACATAAGAACCTTCTCTATGCTAGAAATAGTCACAGATAAAACACCACAAGAATATTCTAACAAATTACAAATTCTCCAGCATTTAAGAGTAAGCTCATATTTTTCCTGTAGTAAATTTCAGATATGACTATTGATTCCAGGGGGGAGGGGGAGCAATATAGCTTAAAAGATGAAAGAAACAACAAGTGGATTTCTTTTTAGCTATCCTTTTGAACACAGCAGCTATGCACAGTGTAATTTTGAAGCCAGAGCAAAGACTTCACAGAAGTAACAAAAATGATTTTGCCAAGTGAAGTTTAAACACAACATGCTATCCGCATCATCATAACATTTTATTCTTGCATTGTTTCTCATCATCAACAACTGCAACAGGAAGATTACAAAATGACTTACTGGACTTGTGTTTTTGGCTTCTGTCCCTGGAATAAATTCTGGAGGATGGCATATGAGGAGTTGAGTATGTTGTAAGGACCTCCTTCCGCTCAGAAAGCATACTGCAGTCATTGCACGTATAGCCGTTGCTCAGTGCACTCTGGTTCTCAGCTGCTGTTATGTCCCCATTGGCCTGAATCACTGTAGTACCTTCACCTGTTGAATTGTAATAGGTGACCTAACAGACTAAATTCAATGAATTGGGGACAGAATCTATCCGAATAATAATAAAAAAAGAACACTCCTGTTACCTTTGAGATCACCGTCATCATCCAGACCTAAAAATGAAAGAAATTATTTGTTTGAATTCAAGTAGGAACATCTTCCCCAGACGTTGTTAACAAGCAGAACTTTGAAGAACTTTACTACACACAAGACAATTTAAAATAAGAACAATCATTTGTGTAATCTACCAAACTGGGTTCCATTTCTAGGTGGAAATGAAAAGCAACAAAAACCTGTCTTTTTATTTACCACATGACTACGGAAGAGGCCAAAGAACTGGAAACATACGATGTTTCTGTTGCTTGGTTACCACTTCTTTTGCTCTACCAATAGCTCAACACAGAGCAGTAAAACAAGGCTGATAATGCAAAAACCAACACTTAAAATATGGTACTATAAGTTAAGGCAAGTTTCTTCAACCTGAGCAAACGGAGGCCTACAACTAGGCTAGTTAAGTAGCACACAGGCTAGAAACTACGACAGCACCTTTTAATGCTCACTCTGGATCAAGTTCTTCTCCGAGAGCAGTGCTGCTTTTTTGGGTGTCCAGTCCTGTCCTCCTTACATCACAGTAAGTAGAAATCTGGCCTGAACAGAGTCAGACCTTGAGTCAGAGGATTAATAGGAATTTTTAAAAAGCCTTACATGTTTCACAGTTTATCTATCTCCCTGTGTTTCATAATGTCACAGATACTTTTAAACATACATATTCCCTTTCCAGCTCCAAAGAGACGATATTCTCAAGGCAGCCTAACCAAAGGCTTTGTCTTAAATCTGTTCTTGTCAATTTACAGTGACAAAGTAATGACCTACTCCAGTTGGAAATTAATGAGCTTGTTCTACAAATCTAGCAATCCCTACACAGCATGCCTCCTTGAGAGGAAATGGGACATAAGCTGCTTTATAGGCATCTTCTGTCCCTCCACTTCCCTCCTGTAATTTTCCAGACACCTGGCCATTTTTAAAAAATGTCAATAGTAGTAATTCTTCTATGACTCTCCAAGTATTTAATGTTAACACATATTTATCTTGATTGGTTGATACTTGGATAAGAGAGCACCACATAATACCAGGGATCTCCAGAAAGGCCTAGAAATAATCTCACATGAAACCCTGGAGAGTTGCTACCAGTCAGAGAAGGGAGAACTGACTTAGATATACTAATAGTCTAACTTCTATAAGGCAGCATACTATGTTCCTGTAAGACATATACATAATGCAACAGATATAATCTGAGGCATCATGTTTTGTGGGAGAAAGAAGTGGGAATATCACTAAGGTAGTGCTTGCCACCTGCAGCGCATATATTAAGTCAGATCACTGACCCATCTAACTTACTACTGTTGTTGTTCTGTGTCTTCGGAACTGACATACAGCAATCCTACTATGGCTTTCAAGGTAAGTGAGATATTTAAGGAGTAGCTTTACCAATTCCACGCCCCCAGTGAATTTCTGCTGTACAGTAATCCTCCAGTACTGCACCTAGCACTCTTTCCTAGCCCTATCAGGAGAGGCCAAGGACTGAAAGAGTAACTTTCTGGATGCAGGACATGCACTCTTCCACTGAGCTATACTGCCCTTCTCTGTCATATTAATATCTGCTTCTGAAACTCTTCTGTTTCAAAAAAAGCAGCCATGCAATATGGGCTGTTGCTGCATAAGACAAGATTTACAGACCCTTTGGACATACATGCCTAACTGAATCTTAACTGAAAAAGTTACTATTGTGGACTTTACCTCCCAGAATTCCCCCCTGCTGGTTGGGGAATGCTAGGGGCTACAGTCTAATACAACATTTTTCCCAACCTCTGGCTGCACTACTAAGCAAAGATTAGTTGTGATCTCAATGCACAATGCCTTCTTCTTTATTCTCTTTTATCATGTGTACCAAAGCCCACCCTTTCAACTTAGAACCATCAGAATAGATGTTTTTAAGTATGTCAAAGAGGATGTATAGATTAGTTTGCTGCTGCTTACCCCAGAAGTGGTCAACAGATGTCTGCTCCTGTATTGAAGACTCATCCAACAAGGTTGACATAAAGGATCCATCACTTGTGTGGCTACTGAAACTACTGTGGCTAAAAATGGAAGAGCTGGGCACATTTTTTCTTGAGGTGTGTCTTACAGAGCCAGATTGTTTCACCACATTTCTACGTTGTTTTGCAATTCTTAAAGAAAAATAAATGTTAAAGGAGTAAGTATGCAAATTTCAATAAAAGCTTAGACATATAATAATATCTGTAATGGTTGAATCCCATTTCATATTTATGCTAGTGGAAACCAATTGCTGGAAGTTAAGAAGTCAAAACAGGCATTTGCTGTTGTGCACCAAACAGCACAACTGGTGTGTCTCAGCAAAGGCCTACTTCAACTCCTTGTAGCAATTCACCAATGAAACTTGCACTAATAAAATTAAGCCAGTGGGCATAAATATCAGTACTTTGTTCACAATGTGGCTTATTAGGCATAGATTCCTGACTCAAAGTGATATTCATATGAAGTCAGAAAGGCAAACCATACTAGATCTGCTTACTTGCTTTTGTTTTCCTTCATGCTCCTTCAGTTCATTCTTGTCTGTAGTGGCAATGGTGCAGGAATGACCATAGTTGTAGTTATGCCAATATATATGTCTGCCACCAGATGTAATAATGAACTGTAACTAAGGTTTCTAATTGTTACTGAACTGAGCCAGTGTGTAAACTGTGAGTTTCCAGAGTAGCTGACAGTAACTAAAAACTTATCCTAGGAACTGCTAGTATCTGGATAACAACAAAAACGGAAAACTTCATCTTCCTTTAAAAGACATAGAGGAATTTCTCATACTGCTTCCAAATGTCTTTGAAAGTGCATGAAACATTAAAAGGATGGATCCAGCCTTTCCACAGTTCCAAGAGACACAGAGGAAGTCAGTCTCATGATCAGGATCAAAAGGAATGTACTGATGTTTCTGACAGACCCAATGGCCTGGTGTGATATCATAATCTTCCTGGTTGAAGAGCATTCAGGGAGGAGGGTAGTCTCTAGTGGCCACAAATAATGGCCATTAAATAAGGCCAGCCCAATTTTGAAAACCCCTGCACAGACCATTCTTGTTTAAATATCTAGCATTCAGACACAATGCTAGTGCTAAAATATAAAATACACTGCCCAAACCAGAGATAAGTACTTTTTAAAAACCCCTTTTAAATATATGGCAAAGATTTAAGTATGCTCTACCAAAATTATAGGACTCGAGTTTTAATACCATAATCCGTATCATGGAAACAAGTCCAACTAAAAATCAATGGAAGTGTCTTCTTAATAAAGAGGCATCATCTAGACAAAGTTAAGCACATTCAATTCTCATTGACAGCAATGGGGAAATCTAGTGCATGCTCAAATCTTTGCCATATATTTAAAAAGGGACTTTAAAAAGTATACCTCTTTCCACATCAAATCTTAAACATGTTTGTACTCAGTCAGCATCACTGAAGAATTATGACTTAAAAACATGAATGAGGGCAGGATCACAAAACAGTTTTTGGCTAATGGCAAATAAGCAGCAAGACTGAAATACCTTTGATTGAGACTGCTGTAAGCTTGCTTAAATTAATAATACTGACTTATACAAAAATAAGAAAATCTAAACAATAGTAAGTTTACAGACTGAAGGTAACATGCAAAAAGAAACAGAAGAATGTTTAGAATTTCAAGTTACACAGCTTTTTAATACACATGTTGTATGTAAGAAAGTTCCCCCCTCATGACTGCAATCAATAGGTCATAAAATCAAAGCTAGGCACCAGGCAGACTGTATGTATGGCTATTCTGAAACCATCTGGCTTTATCTCCAATACTTACTTTTATAACCTTGCTTAATAAAGAGCTCTAAAGCAACAAACACTAAAATCCACTGTTTTACAAAGAGGTTGGGAAAAGTTTTGTTTTTAATTTAACTACATTTCTCAGAATCCCCTAGCTACTATGGCCAGGGAGAAGTAGCCCCCAAAAGTTAAGTTTCCCAAGCTTTTATTCTATACAACACCTGATGTACATGAGCCCCATCCTCAGAGAGATTTGTAAAGCAAATCACATTCACTTCTACTATGAATAAACTTAAATTGTTGCAAGCAGTGGGACTGTTTTTTTGCCTGCCAGACATCCAATTAGATGCACCAAGTTTCAAAAGAAATTCTTTTATTTTAGGGAAATTAGCGGCCTCACCATGCTTTTCAATGCTATACAGAAATACAAACAGAAACAAGAACATGTACTTCATGCTGAACTAGACAAAAGGAAAAAGAATGGTAATGGTAAGTGGATAATTTATGTTACACAGATATCAAAAGAAATGCTTACTTTGGTGACTGTTCTACAAAAGCTTTCTTCCCTGCATAGGAGCTACTGCTGCCGCCACTGACATAGATGTTTTCATTTTGGGCATCCTTGGCTGTACTATACACTGAAGCGGAAGAACGTAAGCTGCGCCTTGACATTCTTGGAGAATCAAATACAGGATCCAATTTGTTTTCTGTCTCAAAAGCCAGAGCAGTTGAAGAGTAACTTGAACTGTAACAAAACAAAAAAGAAAAATATTTGCATATCTATAGCATAATCTGGCATTCTGTATCTCAAGAGGGAGATGAGAACACACTCAGTTAGGGTTGTGATATCTGTACAGTATTAGCTTGCTGACTGGTTTCAGATTTAAATTCAAACTGTCAGATTCAAGCTGCTGGTCCTTAATCTTGGAAGTCCTCTGTAATTTGAGATCTGCCTGACTCAGACAGTGCTCCCTCTCTTATCTGAGCCTACTGCTGAGGTAGCCATGCTTATTATCATGTTGGGCAGGGCAACTTGCAATGCTTCAGATGTTGTTCAGCTGAAATTCCCATCAGCTCAAGCCAGTACAGTTAATGGTGGGGGATGATGAGATATTCCATCAACATCTGATAAGTTGCTTAACTGATGTGGGCAAATGAAGTCAATGACAAGGCAGAGTAGACCACTTCTGTCTATAGCCCTGAGATTCTGAAATAAACATCCTGAAAGAGTGCCACCATGCCACTCTATATTAATCTCTGCAAAGAAGTGGGAGGTAGAATAAGTTCAGAAAGGATCAAGTTGGCCCATGCACATTAGCACATATTTTAAGAAGTCTATGGATAATTACAAACCAAACTACATGTTAGAGCAGATGACCTTTGAAAAAGTGTAGTTTTCCAAATGACCTTTCATCTCTCTCCTGCAACATGCAGCCTGAGTTTGGACCTCTCAACAAGCCACAACTCTACATTACCATGAAGAAGTATGCTTAATAAGCAAATCATGCACTTAATGGTGAACAAACGATTGCCAGGACTGTGATACACTGTGCATATTTATTTGAGGAGATAAGTGTGTAGGTTGTTCATAGTAAGCCAGACTTCTCAAGAGTTTTAGTGTACCTTGATATCTAAAAGCACCCATATGCATCACTACTTCCATCATTTTCTACCTATATTGTGTGTCACACCATTTTTTAAAACCCAAACATGCTCCTGCTGGAATATTCAGTCTAGGCCCTAGATCAGATAACTGATCTAGTCATAAAAAGTCATTTATGAAAAGCTAGCTATTTTATGGAGAAATTGAAATTATTGTAAGACTAAGCTTTTAAATATCCAGACCAGTATCTTGTTAGGATTTACTGCTTTTGGAATGGAGGTTGCAAAAGTGGCCACAAGTATTTGGACAGAGCCAGTCACGTGAACAGGCACACAACTGGTTTCTCTAAATAACTGGGGTTGCATTTATTCTGCATGGGGTAAATCTAAACAGGATACTGGCCCTTGTGTCAATTATGCAAAATTAAAGCAACATTATGAAGTTTTCAGAGATGGAAAGAAGTCTAGCAGGAGAACACATACTATGTTACCATTGGTGGCTCAGTGGAAGGAATAGAAATTGGCTTTATGTCCAGCTTATTTCCTTGTCAACAGGAAGCGATTCTCACTTGCCTAGAAAATTTCTCACTGGTAACCAGATTGCCTCTCCCAATACAGATCATTTTATTACAGGCAAAAGGAAAATTATCTTTACTATTTATTCTCTGGTAATCAAGAATGGTACAGAAAAGCGGGTCCTTTTAATGAGAAAGGCAAGGTAAAAAACAAACAAACAAACAAATAAAAAGGGTTTTTAGAGAACAAGTGCTATACATTACTCTAGTTTAATAAGCACTACCACTTTTCCTAAAAATCATGATCCGTGAAGACCTACTCAGGCAGCACTCATATTTGGCCTCCCACTCTTTCTCTTATTTATTTATTTATTTATTGTATTTTTACCCCGCCTATCTGGTCAGACGACCACTCTAGGCGGCTTCCAACACGCATAACATACATGACAAAATATAAAAAATATATAAAAATATAAAATATAACATCAATAGACAAATAATTCAAGATGGAGAAAGGGAAAGGAAAAGAGAAATAAAAAGAAGAAAGAAATCAAGTGTTCACTGGAGGGAAGGCATGCGTAAACATCCAAGTTTTTAATTGGTTTTTAAAGGTGCCCAGCGAAGGGGCCGCACGAATCGCCGGAGGAAGGTTATTCCAGAGGCGAGGAGCTACCGCCGAGAAGGCCCGGTTTCTTGTTTTTTCCTTCCGGGCATCCCTCGGCGTCAAGCTCCTCAGCCTCACCTCCTGACTCGATCGGGTGATCCGGGTAGATTTTGGTGGGAGTAGGCGTTCCGCCAAATATTGAGGCCCTAAACCATTTAGGGCTTTGAACGTTAGCATTAAGACTTTGAAGTCAATGCGGAACCGAATGGGCAGCCAATGCAAAGCAGCCAGAGTGGGAGAGATATGATGATATTTTCTGACTCCACTAAGAAGTCTGGCCACCGCGTTCTGCACCACTT
The DNA here is from genome assembly GCA_037013535.1 of Intellagama lesueurii. NCBI lineage: Eukaryota > Metazoa > Chordata > Lepidosauria > Squamata > Agamidae > Intellagama > Intellagama lesueurii. The sequence goes on along the minus strand of JBAJHW010000012.1, from coordinate 16,633,915 downwards.
GGAGTCTCTGCATCAACCTCAAAGGCAGCCCCACGTAGAGCGCATTACAGTGGTCTAATCTCGAGATTACGAGCGCATGTACCAAGGTAGTGAGAGCCCCAACATCAAGATAGGGTCGCAGCTGGGCTATCCGCCAAAGATGAAAAAGGCGGTACGGACCACCGACGCCACCTGAGTTTCCATGGTGAGCGCTGGGTCCAGATGGATCCCCAAGCTGCGAACCTCACTCTTAGCGGTAAGAGTCACCCCCCAAAATGAGAGAGAGTTTCCCAGACCGCTGACGGTGGGGCCACCCACCCTCAGGACCTCCGTCTTGTCCGGATTCAGCCTCAGCCCATTTTCCTGCATCCATTGTAGCACAGACTCCAAGCAGCGCTGGAGGGACATAACGGCATCCTCTGCAGTTGGTGAAAAGGAGATGTAGAGCTGAGTGTCATCAGCGTACTGATGGCATGATGCCCCACACCCCCTGATGACCCCACCCAACGGCCTCATATATATATTAAACAGCATTGGGGAGATGATCGAACCCTGCGGAACCCCAGAATTAAGGGTCCACGGGGCCTATAACCTCTCCCCAAGCTGTACTCTCTTAGGTCGGTCCCCGAGAAAGGATCGGAGCCACGCAAGCGCATGGCCACCAATTCCCAACTCGGAGAGCCTCCTCAGGAGGATACCGTGGTCGACAGTATCGAAGGCCGCCGAGATGTCGAGGAGGACCAACAGATATGTTTTCCCCCTGTCAGCCTCCCTCAGCAGGTCATCATACAGGGCGACCAATGCCGTTTCTGTGCCATGGCGCGGCCTGAAACCTGACTGGAACGGATCCAGGGCATCTGTTTCATCCAAATGAGCCTGAAGCTGATCGGCCACCACCCTCTCCACCACTTTGCTAATGAAAGAAACATTGGCGACGGGCCTATAATTGCCAATTTCGTCCGCCGCCAAACTGGGTTTCTTCCTTCTGGGCCTAATGAGTGTCTCCTTGAGGGCAGGAGGAACCCTGCCCCCAAGGAAAGACCCATTAATTATTACTGTGGCCCATTCTGTTGTTATAGGCCTGGCTGCTTTGATTAGCCAGGCCGGGCAAGGGTCAAGGGATGAGGTGGTGGCACGACAGCGATTTTTTTCCTTGAGCGACTGGTAATCTACTGATCCTCTCTGACAATATTGCTGTCTTCCTACCTGGTATACCTGCCTATAATTATACTACAGGATGATACATTGAGATAGCACAAATGGGCACACTAATAAAAAGCTGCAAACCAGAAGTGTAGCCAAGATAGGGAAAATCTCCACATTACTATTTTGTACACATACACTACAAAATAGGAGTAGATGTCCCAGTGTTGGCTTTTAGCTCTATTATATCTACTATGGAAACTTGTGGAGGGACCATCTTCCTGATATGCATATATGAAAGAAAATAGGAAAAACTGCCACATCACTTTCAAATACAGTATCTTGTGTACATTCATGGACCTGTGTACGTAAAACACTGTGGGAATAACTTCCATATATGCAAGTTCTACAGCTGATTTCTAAAAGGTTTTTGCAGAACTGTACTGTGAAGAAAAACTGCATGTTAGATACTCTCTCTTCACTTCTCTCTGCTCATCTACATCTCAGAAGTATAAACGTTTACTGCCATCTGGAATCAAGTAAGGTCACTAACATATTTTTGTGGTTATGGGTACTGCTTTTGCTTTCATGACTTTTCACACAGCATGTTTGTTCACTAGCAGCTTTCACATTTTTAATTACTGTTGGTCATTCATGCATAATGCAGTCTTTCTGATCATTACTCACTGATCTACACAAGCACTCTGTGAGGTATGTCACTAATATTTCTGTTTTACAGAAGGAAATGTGCAGTTGTGAGGTAATAATTGCTCAAGACTACCTGGTAATTCCATTCTAGGTTGGGTCACAAAATAAAGCCAAAAAGGTAATAGCCAATATTCTCTCCATTAAAATAATAAACTACAGGTAAAAAGCAGTATTTAGAACATGCTGCAAAGGTTAAAAAATGAACCACTCTATTATAGGTTTGTACTAAATACTAGTGCTTTGGCTAGACTGAATCAGCAGTCTTCAACTAATGCAGGTCTCCTCAAAATTGAGAAACTTCCAACCCAGATGATTCAAACTTTTACACAAAATTAGTAAGTTGCAGCATCTCAGCACATGTATAATGCACGGACTGGTAATAAAGCAGCTGCATGCATGACTATCCCACGGTTTTCCTGTACATTTGTTCAGAATTAATCAATCTTTACAAGAATTCAAAAGTTCCATTAGTAATTAGCAAATAATCATTAGTACAGAACACAAATCCATTATTGTTAAAGATAGCAATGAAAATGTAACTAACAGTGAAGTTGTGTCATTGTCACTGTTTAGCAATACTGATAAACATTCATCAAACAGCAAGATAATTGTACTGTATTAAGTTATTTTAACCTCCTTTAAACATGTACAAACCAAAACAATGGCAGCTAGGTGTGGTTCTGGAACTCTTTACTAATAGTGAGTCACTGTCTTAATCACCAGTTCCATTGGCTTAGGAAAAACAACAACCCCCAAACCAAAACAAACACCGAATAGCTAAATGTATCTCCCAAAGAAAACACAACAAGCTCTGTAATCAACAACTAAGTTTCTTTTCTTGCTTTAGAAAAATTTAAAGTGTGCCACAAGGCCCAAAATAAAGAAACGAACTAGGTTTTATAGTATACAACTTCTCTACAAGTTAGAAGACTCTCACCTGAGTGCATAAGTATAGCCAGTGTTCTCTGGCACACATTGGGGAGGGGTATACGTGTGGAGGCGTGAAAAATCCATGGTCACTGTTTCAAATCATACTGTAAGAAGGTGAAAATACAGTGCTGTAACAGTTTAGAAGGCAGAGAAGGAAGAGCTCTTGCATGGTTCAGCCTGTTTCAGGACGCTGAAAATGGTGCTGGAGGCAGGGTGGAGATCCCGCCTCTCACTCACCCCCAATCAGAAATAATACACTTTTTAAAAAAATGACTGCTGGTGTTAGATACTCCTTATCAGAAGTTGCACAAACCGAAATACTTCCTCTTATGAAGACATTTCCAAATGTTTGTTATTCACCAAGTTTCCTGAACTGCTATCATAAAATATACCAAACTGTGGCTGTAACTACAGTATATCACTATGTTGGATTATATTCAGTACATGTTATTACTAGATGGAATTGAACTGAAACACTAAGAATAATTTGCAATACCTGCAATTAGTACTACGAATCCTTACAGTACCTACCTTGAAAGGGTCCAGAAAAGTACTGCTGCACAAATAAAAACTTTTCATGTTTTTAAGGTTTTGAGATCTACAACCCAAACAGACATGTCAATAAAAAGTGATGAACTTTATATAAGGAAAAACTGTTTTCTTTCAAAGGTTCATTTTGTGCTGTTGGAAAGAAGGCAGTGAATAAGTCTGGCTTGGCCAGTGTTTTTAAAGGGACAGCCCTGTTTTGCTGGGATTGGTCCAACTAACTGCATGGAAAATAACCAAAGATGCTTATGCACATACTCCAGAGGATGATCTGCAACAGCCACAAATCTGTGACTCTGAAATCTAGTGCTCGATCTGAATCACTGGAACTTGTTTCAACCAGAATTTTTTAGGGAGCCAGTTTGAAAGACTGGATAGAGATTTAACTAGATTTGCTCACCTAGCTGTGCTTTGGGCATGTTTTTGAAGCAAAATCCCAAATCAGGTGAAGTATTTTTGTTATTGTATGCAGTGGTAAAGTCCACTGTTCATGAAAAATCCCAGAGGGACATGCAAACCCTTTGAACTGCTTGAAGTAGTTCTTTGGATTCCAGTCATAAATTAATACACACATCTCACAAAATCCAGACCCCCCCCCCCCCCGATTTTAAGTAAAAACCAAACACCTAGGGGGAAACTAGTTTGGAAACTAAGGCTAACTGAAATATTAAGCAAACATTCTCACTATTTAATACTGCAACTCAAGTAACAACAAGGAAAGCCTTTTCACAAGAACAATGCAACAAAAGCCTTTTGTCGTTTGGGAACTGCAGCCCTTAGACTTTCTAGGAAAAGTTATCTTCAAGGTTAACCTGAACAAATATAATCTGCTTTAAATATAACGTCTTGTACACATTCCACCTGTGGTGTATATTAGATGCACACCAAGATTTCTGTTCCATCATGTTCCATATAAAACTGCAGTAATAACTGGTATAGTACCATACTTTGGTGCATGCTTGGGAGAGAGAGAGAGAAAAGAGGGAGCAAAAATATTTTGGGTCCTCTATTGAATTTTCATTTTTTCAAAGAAAATTGAAAATTTTCTAATTTGCAGACAGATACACCCACCCAAATCCAAGTAGGCAGTATGTACTGGAATCCAATCCACTAAATTTAATTCCAAAATACAAAACTCCTGTGACCTCAACAGGAACAAAGACACTTAACTTTGAACAGATTATGCCCACCTCCCTAACATGAAAAAAGAAGAGACCTGTTTTTTGGTTGGCATAATAAAAAGTATTACACTCATATGGGTATTGGAATGCTTAAGGCCAACATAGTTTCTTTTATTTTTCTTACACAATAACACAGATAAATATCAGCCCTGCAGGGTGGATTAAAATCAATGATTTAAAAAATAAACAAACATATTTTTTCATTTAAATCAAATTTGTTTTAATTAAATGCTTTTGGAGGAAAATACTATCTAGTTTTATAGTTCAAAGGTTATCAGCATGAAATAGAATTTAGTTATGTAGCATGAAGCTGTATATTCATGCAATATTTACATTTTTGGTAAACTAATTCAATTAATCCAAGTTATCCAAGCTGAGATAACATGTACTTTTTCACAGAAAAAATGGTATACAATTAACAAAGTTCAGGAAAAGACTTTAATCCCATTGTTGTTCTGCAAATCTATGCACAAAGAATGAAAACATTGATGTTTACGCAAATATAAAAATATTTATGCTATATAATGTCATTGTTTTGATTAAATAAAACAATTTAAGTAGTTCTCCAAATATGAGTGATTAATCTATTCAACTAAAATCTGTTCTGATATAGCTGTTTTACTAATCTGACAGGTTATTATTCTAAATATGAAATCTTCATCTGGTTGCAAATATTAGAGATTATAACTAACAGCCAGAATGAGTATTCACATTTAAAAATCATGATTTAAATTGAGTCTTACTGACTAGTGACTTAAATCATGATTTAAATCAACTTGATTTGAATCAAATCCACCTTGCAGCCCTCCAAAGTTTGCCGTGGAGGCTTGTAGGATTCTGTGCTGATTTTTTCCTAGAAAGCATGCCACAACATGCAGAAAATGGCAGGAAATGTGTTTTTCCAGAACAAGACTCTGCTGTACAGCTCAGTGGTTTAGGTTGGGAGTTTGATTCCCCACTCTGCCTCCTTGACAGAGGCTGGACTTGATGATCTATAGGATTCCTTCGATGATTACAATGACACAAGTGATAGTAAAGGGCTGGCAGGCCCTTTTATTATAACTGTAAGAAAAGTTATTCAGCTACTGACACGTTAAAATATTTTGATCTGTCCTGTAGCAACATGTTGAAGATCATAAAATTGATTAGTTAAAAAGTAGCATTCCTCTTTGTAGTTCTAATTTGTCATCAGAGGCAGAGGTGTTCACTCCCATTTCTAAAACCAGCATCTCATAGTGGAAAGGGTGTGATATCTAATTGCCATTCAAACTGGGATACTGCCAGATACTGCCAAACACACCCAGGAACACAGCAAGCCTCGCTATGGTCTAAGCTGGCTTTCTATCAGGCCATCACACAAGAAACATATACACAGCGTGAGAATGGGTCCAAATTATAATGCCTCTGCTACAGGGTTTAATTAACTGTGATTTGGTTTAGAACCAAGATGCTCAGAATCATGTGAAATACTTGAGAAAGGTGATCACAAGCGCCACATGTGTAAGGCTGCTGAATGCACTGCCCCAAGAAGTCAGGTGGATCCTTCCCTTGTCAGGCAGAGATGTTCCTCATCAGGCAGGCTTTTAAGCAGTAAATTGTCTCAGAAATGCTGGTTTTTAATTTATGGATTTCTAAATGTTTTTAAATTGTTTTAAATCTTAATATAGGTTTGTTTTTTAATGTGCCATTCATATGGTATTTTAAATGTGTGTTTTATAGTTTTATTTCTTGTAAGCCGCCTTGGGTTCCCTATGAGGAGAAAGGTGGCATATAAATAAAATACAATAAAATTAAAATTATTAAATAGATTAGAGAACTTGTCTCCATGTACAGGTCAGTGACTCTACAAACAATTTTGACAGATCTTGTGCAATTCTTGTACTCTTTACTATTAACAAATACTTTAGAAGGGCACATACTCACAGAGCTTTGCTTGCATCAGTAGAAACAAACTGAAATATTTGTTTAAAACTTCAACTGATAGTATGCATATCCCTTCTTCATGTTGTCATCATTAGATGTTACAATTCTAATTTCTAGCAGATGGACTAAACCCCCCCCCTTTTAAATGTATTAGTCTTTCAGCTGATTAAATATGAAAAAGCTTTTGCAGAAGAAAACTTCATTTTTATGGGATCACATCACACAGAAATGTTATTAATTAAAAAAAACATTCAAAATAAATTCTTGAATTTTCTAATGGCAGATGTATTGGGGAATAATTTAAAAAGAGCCTGCAAAGAAACAACACTCCCCAGAACTATTCTGGTTCAGATGCTATGGTTCCCAGATCACAAATTTAGTCAGCAATCAGGAGTACTCATGTGCCTGTCTTGCTTTTTCTCTCTCTCTCTGTCTCCTTCCTGGTTAATATGAACTATGCTTACGTTTGAACACACATAACCCTTTTATGCTTAACCCAGTATGAAAACAACTTCTAATTCTGATTTCAATCTCTGGTATGAAAGAACACTTAAGGTTACTAGTATGTACTAGTAGTTCAGATGAAATGCTAAACAATAGTTAATGTTGGCCAGGAAGGAGAAGGGAGTGGGGAATAGGCATGTGAGCTCATTGGCTTTTTCCAACTGCTTGAGTGGTTTGGTGATTGTGCAGCATATTACTTAAACCAGGCCAGCATAGGATGATTGTAAACAACTGCACAGCTGCATAGTAAAAGGCTAGCAATGCTGGAAACAAATCAGAAACCTGGTTTTGTCTACAGTGACATCCTCCCCCCGGGACCCAAACAGAGCTAAGAGACACTGTTACTTAGCAAGCAACATTGCCATCAACAGATCTAATTTAGACCTGGCTGCTCAACAGCTGTCGTCATCTTCCTGGAACCCCACATATGAAATGTTAGACTGCTAGGGAAGGAGTTTTAATAGACACAAACATCAGCACTACAATGAATACAGACTGAGTTCTACAGGAACTAGGAACATATTTGCACATACCCCACAATCCACCTCCTAGTCAGAGATGAGCTGTCCAATCATTAGGATTCTTTTCCTACACTAGGCCTCTGGCAAGTTTTCAAAAACCAAAACCTAAATATTTTTTTCCTTTGGAATGTTCTGGCACTTTTATGATTACAGAAAGAAAGGCCCACAAGATTTCTGGAAACTCCAAGAGGCGCTTCATCCTTCTTTTGTGAAAATGGTTTGTGGCCATCCTAAAAATGTGTTCTAGTGAAGAATTAATACCTAAAGCTAAATAAATAGCAGCTCTCTAGATTAAATGGGAAATAATCCTGGGGGATGAAAATAAACCAACCTCTGACCTAAAGGCATAAGAAAAAGACAAGTGGACTCCCATCTGCTGTGGATAGAGTAACTTTAAGAACATAGAAACATGGTTTGAGGATGAAGAAACCCTGTCTGATGTTAAACAGCCCAAATGTTTTCAAGGAAAGAAATGTGTCTCTTAAGAGCTGAGCCCTTAGCTGAACCTTTTTGGAGAAATGTTAAAATATCTAGCACACAGGCAGGAGTAGATTAAAGTCTTTTTTTTTTCTTGGCTGACATCATACCATAAATCTTACAAGCAATTCTCTGTGTCTCACAGGAATTTGCATTAAAAGAAAGAAATTAAAACAGGACAAAAGATCAACAATAGATTGGGCTATGACAGAGGAGGAGAAAGATCAAGAACAGTCAAGACTTCATAGTCTTGAGTTCCATTAAATCTAAGATTCTTGGTCTCCTTCGTTAGGTGAAGCCACTACTGTGATTGTCACCTGGAGGGCCTGGGTCTTGCACAGCACAATTCCTGTAAGGGCAGGTGGAAGAAAAAAAGATGCAAAACAGCTGTTAGCCACTGTACGAAAAGTGAATCTATCACTTAGGTCATCTGGAATAGCAATTGGAAAAGAAAACTGGAAAAGGTATCTGATTAATTTCTTGCTAATAGTTGTGTGGCATGTGATTGTCAGAACTACCATGTGTTTACTTTTGTAGCCTGATCTCAAACCTTTGAGAACTCCCAAGTTCATCTGGCAGGTCTTAATGCCAATCAAGTAATTTCTTTAAAGGACCAGTATCAATGGATTAGGTTGCATTGTCAGGACAGGCTCACATCTATCGTGACCCATATGTATAGAGCTCTTTCAGTGCTATCCACCTATCTATGATATGCACTGCCATCAGTAAACAGAATCAGAACCTTTGAACATCCAAGGAGTATAAAATTAATGGTTATGTTATGTTATGTTGATAACCCTCATAATCTTAATGTTAATTTGTTTCTGCTCAGCTTTCTGCACATAAACCTTACTTCATTTATTTAGCCCATCCTGTATTGTTGCAGTTTTGTACAGAAGTTCTCTGACAACCTCCATCTGATGAGAGTCTATTACAGCATCTTGTTAATCTGTGTTAGTTATGCATAAAAAGACTGTGCCCTGTAGGTGATACCACTCTGCAGGACAGAGGACCCTTGGTTTAGTTTCTGTACAGTAGGAAACCCTTAATAAGCAAGCTAGTCCCAGTCAAATCTACAAAGGCTATGAATCTTGCAGCTACAAAGTCTCTGATACTGTCTCCAAGCTTTTCATCTGAAGCTCAATGTTTCAAGCAGTTGAATGTGAGGTCTAGAATGACCTTTCAATCCCCATTCTTCTTGGGGTCCATTAACAAGCAAGGGGAATATATCAGACAACTTTTCTAATGCAATCTGCAGTCAATGGCAGCTTTAGAAAACACATGGTCTTTTTAGGAATAATGTGTTCAGCTTCCACCTTCCACCTGGAGTCTATAAGGAGAGGAACAAGTGACACACTACAAATTTATTCTTACTGAAATGAACAGTACAGCCACAAAGTTTTGCTCCTCTTGAAGACAAAGGCAGAAAATGAATATGGGAGGAAAAACCTTGCTCAGAAGAGGTATCAAGTCTTTTTGTTCTGTCTTCAGAACAAACAGGTTATTCCTCCCTGCTTGTTCATCTGTCTGGTGACAAAGAATTATTTGGCAGCATGGAGCACAGGAAGTTCACCCCAAAAGTCAACTGATCTGACAAATGCTACAAAAAATGGTGTCATTTCTTTTGCATTACTCTACAGAGGACGGTAGTGCAGTTTTAATTTCCATATTGTACATAATGAGCATGCAGAGGAGAAACATAAGCATTATAAGTACTGTAAACATGTGCCATCTTCCACAAGTATGCAAGATGGCCCAGTCTCATGAACAGCTGTATGTCCACAAAGCCCCTTTCACACTTTCCACAGAGGTCAGAGGTGGGGACAGTATGTGCCAACCTCTTCTCCTCTTCATACACTGAGTGGTAGTGAAACTGAGAACAGAGCTATTGTTCAATACTTCAATCAGTTAAGAAGCAGTATCATAATTTATGCCAATAAAAGTAGGCATGTAAATATCTAAAAATGTATTTTTTAAAATATTATATAAAAATCAGTTGCAATCCTCTGTGCTGAACAACATTACTGACTTCACTGACTTCAACGACTCTAGTATGTAAGTGATATCAAGTAAGTCTCAAGCTTTCACTTTCTGTTTTTTTTTTTGGGGGGGGGGTTGCATCAGTTAAAAAAACCCACACACAATCTATCTACAATCAGACCGTTTCTGTCATTTTTCATCCCACATGGGCCTGGGTGATAAGTCAAGAGTGGTCAAAATAAGTACCCAGTCTTTTCAAACATGATGAAGTAGCACAATGCTGTTGATGAAACTCATATATGACATGTCAGAGCTGCTGTAACTCGTAATGAATTCAGAACCATGGACATCCTTTTCCTTTACCTCACGAGTTGTTGAAACTGTATGTGTAGCCATTAACACAGCTGAATAGACATTTCTCTTTACTTTCACTTTTGATGAGAAAAGGGAATTGGAGGAATATAACAAACATTCACAGAAAATGTTTAGATGATACTATCACAAAAAAAGAGAAAAGAAAAGAAACATGATAGCTGCCAATAATATGCAAAGGAGTAACAGGCAGTAAAATGGGTCCCTGTTTTAGAATGTAAAGAGACAGTATTACTGATTAATCACATTTAGAAAATATCTAACCCACTGATTTAGAAATAATACCTGCTATTCAAAAGCACTTTTAAAAAAATGGTTATTTTTCAAGCTATAAAATGCAAAATATTTACAATTCCAAACCACTTCTCAAAATAAACTGAGCTATGAACTCTTCCACTGCAACAAACGGAAATACAGTTAACCCAGGCAGTAACAAAACAGTCTACAAGTTGAAAACCTTTGCTGGTATCTCAGGAACTTACATGCTAACTAAATCTATGTGATTTAAATTCTCTTAGAGGGAGTATCTAACACCGTGCAACTCCACATGCTGCCCCCATGCTACTGATGTAAAACAGGCTGGAAAAGCAAAGAGCATCAAGCAAATAACCGAAGGAAGTATAACACTTAATGCAAAAGATTAGCACAATATTTCAGAACACAGTAACAATCATATGGAAAAACTGGATATTTTGACAAACATCTGTTTCTAGCATACAGTACTTACTGCAAGCTTTCTCTATAATATTATTTCAACTGCACCTGTCAAATGGAGCAATTATGACAATATTTTAAAAGTTTCCTATTTTACTCTCAACTTAAGAGGCACAATCATAGTTATAATGCAGCTCATGGGATCTAGATCATATAAAAACACAAGAATATTTTATATATACTTCAGATAAAAAAGACTGGTTTCACTTTTCAAGCTAGAAATCCTCCAAGGGGACAGTGATTTAAAAATCCAGCTAAACCTGTTTTATACATGAACTGTACCAGGTCCACATTTACTAAAAGACAAATAACTACGCAAAACACACTAAACTGAACAAACAAGTTAGCTCCCTGCTATGAAAAACTCATGTTGCTCAGTTATGCTCCAAATCTATCAGACCTACACAACTGATCAAGAAACAGCTGCAGAGATACACCTTCAAACCTGGATCTTTTCAAAATGCAGCATCATTCAGTCCATATAGGAAGGAGAAATCAGAAATCATTCTTCAGTTCAGCACTGTATTCCAGAACTGAGCAGTCTTCCGACTAATAATTCAAAACAAGTTTGAGTTGACAGCACATTATTTCTATTCCACGCTGCAGAATCCCAAAATGGCTTCCCAGCCTCAACAAAGCCTGAAGGATCAGACTAATCTAATCCAGCCTCTTAAAGCTCCCATTGTCAGTCAGAGGCAGGCTTTGAATTTATTGGACGAAGCTACTTTAGCCAGCCTACAACATTTAACCCCTTAATGCCCCCCATGGTGAAAAACCTTTTTGCCAGTGTTTTATTTATAGCTGCTGGTTTCCATGGGACTATAAAATCTCACCTTTTAAAATAGCTTTTTAGCAACTAGAAGCTATAACTGTACAGCAGCCCCCACTCCTATACTATGCTTTCCTTTTTTCCCTAGGCAACCAGAAAAAGACACACCACAACAGGCTTTATGAAGTTAAAAAAAAAAAAAAAGAATAAAGAAAAGCCATGGTAGGGAAATGAACCAGGCTCCTCTCTGCTTTTTATAGAACAATTTAACCTCCTACTCTGGAAACCTGTGAACTGGAACTCTATAAAGACTTTGTTGTACTGTCACATGAATTTAAGTTTTATAGTTGTCTACTGCCATATTGCTTGAATGTGTGTTGTTATGTGGGTGTTTTAAGATTTAACTTATAAACTGCCCAGAGTAGTGCTTTCACTTATGGAGTGGTATATACATCATGGAATACTCCAAGTACATCATGTTTCCAGAGCACCAGAAATCTTGCAACTCAAGTCCATCAATTTCAACTAACGCTATTTTATGCCCTACCTCCTTTCCTTCTCTTACTACCGTTGGGATCCCTCACCCTTCGATTCTATTGTATCAAAAGGATGGAAGTCAATGGCTGATTCCCCCAACAGTAATCAATATATAAATAAGGCACAAGAACTACTATATTTGCCTGACATGATATTCGTAAGGGTCAGAGAATGATTGTCAAGATTTCTAATGGCAGGAAATCTCTTCTACATCAGCTAGGCTGCCAAGAATGCCCAATGCACTGCAAAGGGTTCTGGGATATATTCTAAGGCACACAGGGTGACAGTCAAGTCTGTCAGTCCATCAGCATCTGGAGACCCGTATTTTGGAACTAATGACCTAGAAAACAATGTTTTCAGCTTGGCTAGTGCACCTGACCAACAGTGCCAGAGCAGTACAGAAAATAGTGAAGTCCTCCTCTGTGGCTGCCTCTACACACCAATGTTTGAACAGAAACCCCAACCCCACCTCAGTGGATTATAGTAATGTTTCTTGTATTTAAAAGCCAATTACAAAACATTTAAAGAATGGGATCATGTTTAAATATTATTGCTTATTATTGCTTTAATAAACGGTTGCTTGGATAATACATTTGAAAGCTAGGGATTCCTCTTCTCTTCACTAGTTACATCTCTGTAGCTCACATGTCCATGTGCACAAATCTGCAGTTGGCTGAAATACTCTGGGGATTAATCATCAGATTCCAGCAATTTAAAGGCAATTCTTAAACAAAACATAAAAACCGGAAAGAAAACAAGTAGTCTCTAACTTATTTTCTAATCTAGCCATTAAAACTAAGTAGTAAACTACATAAAACCTGCAAAAATGTCAACTGCTATGACTTTATTTTCTTAGAGCCCCAAAGTTCCTGAGATGTAGAGACAAACAGATTGTGCACCAGTAATGCTTAGAGACAAACCAGTGGTAAGAATTTGCCCAACCAAAATGGCAGGGCCATAAAACAGGGGCACTCTAAGTTGAAGTGCTGTCTGAAAGGGGGCACCATAAGTGTCATGGGAACAGAGTATGTTGGCTCGAATGGATCGTTAGTCTGATCCAGCACTACAATTCTCATGTTCATGTTAGAGCAGGAAGTTATATATGGTTGGAGTGTTTTTCAACTCCCAATAAGGGAACACAAGCTCCAAAAAACATCAAGACGTTTGTTAAAGGTTTTCTAGTTTTGTTTAAAAGGTAAAGGTTGCCCTTGACAATTTGTCCAGTCGTGTCCGACTCTAGGGCGTGATGCTCATCCCCGTTTCCAAGCCATAGAGCCAGTGTTTGTCCATAGACAGTTTCCGTGGTCACGTGGCCAGCGCGACTAGACACGGAACGCCGTTACCTTCCCATCGTAGTGGTACCTATTTATCTACTCACATTTTTACATGCTTTTGAACTGCTAGGTTGGCAGGAGCTGGGACAAGCGACGGGAGCTCACTCTGTTGCGTGGATTCGAACTGCTGATCTTTCGACCTTGCAGCCCAGAGGCTGCGGTTTAACCCGCAGCGCCACCACGTCCCAGTTTTGTTTAGCACTTGATTTTTTTTAAATCTTTTTTTTTTGTTCCAAATCTGATGATAGAGTACACAATCTGTAATATCCCCAACAAGATACTTCAGGAACAAATCTTCCTGACTCCTGTTCATTCCCCCCCTTTTTTTATAAAGTCTTCAAAGAGGGCAAGACATATTTCAAAGGATTCACAAAAATGGTCAACATTATGTGGCTAAATCCTTACTTGGAAAGACATGAAAAATTTGACATGAGTCATAAAATTTCTCACTTAAATGCACAGAGAAAACAGAAGAGTTAAGAACAAAATGTTTTACTTTTTTATTAATTGGTTCTGCAGTAGGAATTAGTAGCTCTTCTATATACCCTCTCTTCAGTGAGTTTGGAATTGTACATATCCTTCATCTCATCCACAGACAAGAGATACCAACAGGTGGGATTTGCAAGGATTCATGCTTTCAACAAGGCCACTTTGGGTTAAATATAAATCACTTGCCTTTCAAACAGGACTTTATGTGCTATGTGCATATACTAACTGTACACACCCATATATTTTTCTGGGTGTGCATGCATGACAAGCCTCTATGAATCCCAGCTTCTTAATGTGTCTATACAGCAAAATGCTTGATTCTTGGAATAATAATAAACATGCTGTCTCTATGGACTATCATACTGGTTTCTGAACACTAGGATATGGAGTTGTTCACCATGCATCTGAGGGGGAAAATAAATATGAGAAGTATATTTTGTTTTCAGTGATATTTTCTGCCCTGCGAAGCTACCAGGAGTAGCAGTTTTCTCTTTAAACAACGCCCCCTCATCAAAATGGATATCTGAGAATTTCTGGTTTTGATATTAGAAGTAATTCTGTTACAATTTCAAGGTCTGGTACAGCTCTCCACCCCAAGAGTATCGGTCAACAGGCCCATTAAAGTTGCCTAGCCCTGCTCTGGGTGTGCCTGCACACAAAGACACAGAGAAAGAGAGAGAGAGAGAGGTGGTGATGATGATGATAGCAGTGGTGATGTTCATACTCTTTGGATATAACTAATTGTCCTATAAAAATTCAAGAAAATATTCCAATAAATAGGTCAGTCTTTTCTCACTTAACATTTCTGTCCTTTAATTCTGTTAACAACCTGTCTGGATTTAACGTGTTTTGGCTCCCAGATTAGTAACTACACTTTATTTTCAATTTTTTAATGTCATTCTGGCACCAGCATGTTCTACCCTGTATTGCCAACAGCTTTAACTCTTTGGCCTGGGCTACAATATCAAAAAGTGTATAACTATATTTCATATCCATGTAAGCATACTAGTATCATAGAGAAAATGCAAAAAGATAAATGTTACCACCCCCCCCACACCCCAAATCATGGTAGAACAATGCTACTGGTACTAAGTCCAAAGAATACAACATCTTCAGAGCTATTTTACAGATTTAATCCACTACTGCCAACAGTATTGTAATTCCAACAGTAATAGAATGGAATACAGCTGGGAACATTACCATGTGTTTCCTACATTCATGCAGCCATAAAACTTTCCTTGAATGATACAAATAACCAACAATATCCAGCAAGATGCCAACCCAGAGCAGTTGCACCAATGCAGCTGACCAGAAGGACATCTTTTCATTTGAAAATCTCTCAACCCAGATACAGCACAGTTTATTTACCAGCTGTCTGATAGAAACCCTCAGATGATTCTGGAGCAAGAACCACAATAGCCATGGAACAGAGAACTGTGTTGTTCTTTTGTGGACAGGGCACTTATCTGCCAAGGAGACAGAAGGCACCAGCTGCTGCTTAAGAAGTACTCCATTAAAATCCGGTGAGCTTGGATTATCCTTGCAGGACTGTTCCACATTCTCACATGAGGGAGTGTCTGCAAACAGGATATTTTTATTGTTTTTTCTGGACTTCCTGCTCTTTTATTATATATATTCTGAGGAACGGAAAGCCAATCAAGCCAATAAAAGGCTATCCATGTGTTTCTATAACAAATACCACTACTAAAAATCATTATTTTACTGAATTGTTAAATTATTTCTGCTTATTTCCAGTTTCTTACAATGTGGTCTACCTGAAGTTCCTGAAATTAAGGTTTCCCTTAAATGAAGTGTATGGAATTTATTTCATCTCCATCAACGTCCAATTTTTTTAATCTGTCATAGATATAGCCTTCTCAAGGCAAGTAACAGTGTAATAACTACTCTAGAAAGTATTTCATTAACTCTTCTACTTTTAGCTGGATGCTAAAACCCAGTCTGAGTAAAACATTTCATACTGTTACATTTCATACTGTTCTTGGAAAATGGATAGGCTCGAACTTTTGTGAATCTCCAGTGAAGATAATCTTAAAGTTAGGAAGTAGTCAAGAATGTTTCTCTCAAGCACATATGCAGACCTGATTTAATATATCTGTCATAAACATTGTGGTGAGGGTACACGCAGCCACAGGAGGATGAATTGTTTTTATTCAGACCCTTTGTCACCTAACTCAGTATTTTCTACCTGTTAAATGATAGCAGGTCTTCCAGTTTCAGACATACGTCCTTCCTAACCTTAACTGGGATTTTATGCTTGAACCTGGGATTTTTGTTCCTGCAAAACGTAAGCTCCTCTAGTGAACTACAGCCCTCCCTACCCTTACATGTGCGAAACATACACTCCTACAGTCTTTTCTAAATTAAGTAAGCTGAGCATCTTGAGTGGAGTATTAATTTAAGTGAAAGCATATTTCAGTCTTCAAAGCTATTCAGAGCAGATTAAGTGTATTAAAAAGTCTAAAGAACATTCCTGGCCTCCACATGCAATCTCATAGACGAACCTGAACTGGGCTATGGTCTTTCTGGATACCAGTGGAGCATAAAGGCACCATGAATAGAAACACAGGAGTAAGTATTGCTGGTTCACAAGCAGAGACCCCCACTGAAAATAGTTGACTTATGCTTGCACCTGGAGGTCCCAGATGACCCTCCTTGTGCAAGCAGTGAGAAAATCAAACTGTTAATGCCACCTGTGTTACACCAGATGTGTGACCGTACAGTATTAGGGCATTACAATTTCCTTTTTCAGGCAAGAAAATAATTTTGTATGGAATGTTTCACATAGATTTTTGTATGTGGTACTCAGATACAATTCTGGATGTTTAGCCACGGGCAACTGCCTGCATTACAAGTATCAATACCTGTGAAGATATATACACACATTTCATAAAATTTCCTACCCAGGACGACTTTGTGAAGAGGAAAATTAAAATGTTCAACATGATCTTCCAATGATGGTCTCTGAAGGTAACTGGATACAAGAAAAAACAAGGCTCTTATCCTTTCAACAGTTGTGTCAAAACAGTAATTTCAGTAAGTCAAGCTTCTCTTGACCAAGAGCTTCTTAAGTTGCCTGAAGCTGTTTCTTGAAAAGCATATTCAGGTAAGGTGATGAAGTGGGCAGGTTACTATATCCTGATCAGAGAGGTCCTGTACTTTGCACAATATTTTTAGAAAAGGTTTTTTTTAAGAAGGTGGAATTTATGACGCGACAAATTGCATCTTCTTTTAATTTTGTTTTTTTACAAAACTATGAAAAATACAGGACCTCCCTCAAGTTCTACTAACCTGCACAGTCCATCAGCTCACCTCTACATGCCCTTCAAGAACCAACTTCAGGCATAGCTGACCTTATTTTAAAAAATGCTTCCAGAAGGTTCATCTTAAGGACCTGATGGCAGAAGTAGTCCCTCATAGACAAGATCATGACATTATTTTAGGACAAAGTGATTTGGAATAACCACAAGAAAGGACATTAAAACACCTCTCTTCCAACAACATTAGGAGATCTCTCAATCTGGAGAGAACACTGCTAATAAGGGTTCTACATGAAGCATAATACAAATTTATATACACTTCTCCTTTGAATTGCATGAGTTTGAACAGCACAGTTTTGGTTATACATGGATTTTCCCCAATTAAATAAATAAATAAATACTGTGCTGCTATACATCTCCAGGAAGTGGCCTGAGAAAGGCGGGTCTCAAACTTACCAAGACCCCTCTTGTTGGTGGTATGGCGGCTGGGAGATTGACACAGGTCGGGGAGGTCTGTATGTATGTGTTGATCAGCTGTTTATTTATTTATTTATTACATTTATAGCCCGCCCATCTAGTCATATAATATTTATATACAAAGTTTATGCTTTGTAGTTACATTTTTTGGGGACATAAGAGCTATACATGATTTTGAACTACACCCACAACCCCAGTGTTGTTGAAAGGAGAAGTGTAATTTAAAAATGACAAGACTCCCCGATTTCCATAACATCCAAACAGATGGGAGAATTCTGTGGAGCTCAAGACTTTGTTCAATTTCAAGTGATGCTAAAAGTGGAATTCCCAGAAGAAGGGAACGGGAAACCACTGAGTCTTCCCTTCCTGGAAAACTCTGAAAAGGTTTGCCATAAGTCAGAACTGACTTGATGGCACATAATTATTATATTAATAGTGGAATTACCCTAGAGTATATACATATACTTTTGTGTGTGTGTACACACACAGTACAAGCATGCGCGCACAAGTCACTAACAAGAAACATATTATCTAATTTTTCCTTTTGCTTGTTATGATCCTAGCAAGAAGTTAATACATCAAAGTTTGGACTTATTTATTTTCCTGACCTAAGTTTCACCATCCCCTTTTCTTCTATCTAGGGTATGTGTGAGAGACAGAAGCGAAGACCAAGGTGGAAGAGCTAAAAAAAAAAAAGAGTGGTTTTTAGGAGCTATTTCAAGCAAAATCCAAATGGAAAAAAGGAATAAACACACACACACACACACACAAAAAGACAAAAACCATGTGGCCCCTTAAAGACTTCACCACTACATTTTAATGGGAGCTTTCGTGGATCCAGGTCAGTTCTTCAGACATGTGGAATAAAATGAAACACAGAATTCACAAGGGAAACATTCATTGGCTTTAAGGGTCTGGGGTGCTGTGTTGCTTCTCACTGCCGTCACTTGGGAACTACAACTCCCAGAATCCCCCCGCCAACACAATGCCACGGAGGATTCTGGGAACTGCCTCCCCCCCCCCCCTCAAAAAGCCAACTTTCCCGAAACTCTCGTGAGGGAAGAGCCCTTTCCAGGCTCCAGTTTATGGGGCTGTTTCTAGTGTGTGTTTGTGTGTGTGGCGCGGGGGGGGGGGGGGAGCTGATTCTTCCTCCCCAAATCCAAGCAAGCTGAGGAGAAAGCTTCCCCTGAGGAGAGGCGGGTGCAAGGGAAAGACATCTTCTCTCTCCCCACAACACACAAACACACACACACACACACACACACACAAACACTTCCTTCCTCGGTCGGTGCCGGAGCTCCCTCGCCCGCCCTTCCCTGAGGGAAACACACCGCGAGGGGAGGGGGGGGAAGCGCGAGAGAAAGGGAGGGAAAAAAAAAAAGCCGCGCTGGGGACCCCAGAAGGGAGGCGAAGCGCGGCCCCGACGCCGAGTTACCTGACAGGCACGTGCGCGCGTTCGCGAGGGCGCGAAGAGCTGAGGCGCGGAGGAAGGTTTCTCCCCGCTGTGGACGGGGCGCCGCCGAGCTCGAGGGTTTGGTGGGCGGAGCTCCCCTCAGGGCCGCCTTCCCGCCTTTTTCTCCCCTCGCGCGACACCCCCTGCCGCACACGGCGGTTAAATTTCGAAAAGGAAAAAAAAAAACCGGCCCAACCGCGAGGGAGTGGGCGGGGTTGGAGACTTGGAAGCCACGCCCCCCCTCGCCGGCCCCAGAGGGGATTGGCTTGCCTGCCGCCTGGTGGGCGGGGAGGAAGGGAAAGGAGGGAGAGCGCGCGCGCGCGTGTGCGGCGGCCCTGCCCGGGGATGCTGGCTGGACTTGCAAAGCCCACGCCTTGGGCCAAGGCTGATGGGAATGGTGGTCCAGGAGCGGCCCCAGGGCCTTCGCGTCCCCCCCCCCAATATCCTCCAGCTCGATCCTCTCCTGCCCTGGTTGTTGGCTGTAGAGATCAGAAAGGCCGATGGCCTTACAGGCCCGTTCCCATGCAATTAAATTACTCCATGATTACAGCCGCCCAGAGTAGTCATTGACTAGATGGGCGGGGTATAAATGCAATAAATAAAATAAATAAATAAATGATGCCTTTGCTTAGGGTGCTGTTGGTGGAGAACACATTCAAACTCTGGTGGGGTGGTTTTTTGTTTGCTATAAAGCAGTATTTCCCAGCATGGGGGTTGGGACCCCTAAGGAGATCGCAGGGTGTATTCTTGGGGGGGGGGGGATAATGGGTTCGGGGTTGCCTTATATGTGTGGTTCAATAAAGGTATCACCTAACTTGCATTTGTCTAATCCGGAACCACACGGCTTTTCCCGAATTCTTTCTGATATGTCTTAAATAATTTCTTCCTTGAGCTTTCAGAGCAGGGTCTTAAAGTTAGCATGTATGTGTATCAATGAGAAACTGGCCCTTTGGGGAAGAAAGCCCGTAGTAGATTGTGAGAAGGGATGACTTTACCCCAATTTAAAAATGACTTTTTATGCAAAATAGGGTGTTGGTGGGGTGTCCCAGGTTACTTGGCTGTCACAAAAGTTTGAGAGCCACTACTATGAACTAAGGGAGGGCAGAAGATAAAGGGGGTTGATTGGAATGTCCTTTTTTCTCTATTTGCTCATGCATTACAGTTGCCACAGCTTTTTTAATTCCCATTTTAAATCCCCAGTTGGCTCAATTTGGCAATCTTGAGGGTGAGGATGAATAAGAAATCCAAGAGAGAACACTGGAGTGGAGCTCTGTGGGGGGAAAAATTAAAACATCATCACACTGTTATAGGCCAGGGATTGGAAATGCATTGCTCTGCAGATGTTGTTGGCCTGCAACTCTCATCACAAGTGGCTAGGGTACTAGGGCTGATGGAAACTGCAATGCAAAAACATCTGGTGGGCTATACATCCTTATTCCCTACCCTGCTGAAAGTCCTATATGCTATTAGTGCTATCAATAACTTGGATGCCATTTTGTTGTATTATTTATTATGTATGTGTGTGGGGGGGGTAATGTTTAGTCAAGTTGCTTCCAACTTCTGTTGACTCTAGTAGTATTTTCAAAGTATATGATGTCAAGGACTGGCTCTACCAATGCTATCCCCTAGTAAGTTTCTATGGCTGAGCAACAATTTGAATCCAAGACTCCTGAGTCCTAATCTATCCTTTATAGCCCACTAGCTGTTGTGATGTTCATTTCATTAAAATATCTGAGCTGTAAACATTATAATGCCAACATTATAAAACAGATTAAAGCACTAAACTGGGTATCCCTGGGTGAAATTAGCAAAGACCTCTGACTCCTGGTTTAATAGCACCAATATGTTGGCACACAAGCCTAGGCAACCAATAGATTTTTATACGGAAGAGCTGTAAACTGTTCAGATTTTGGTCTTCGAACACTACAAAACAAAATAATAATCCACCCAGCTTCAAAACTTTTTAAATTCAAAGTGTATTTATTTTCTACCAGGTTCCAGCAGGATCTATGGTTTCCAGTGAAAACCAAACTAGATCCTAGAAACCTGGAGCCCTCTTCTAAATTTTCCAGGTATTTATAGAATTAGTTAAGACTTCATGGCATGAAGTTTTGATTGCAATTACAATTCTCAGCTTGATGAGGGGCTCATGTTTCAGCAGAAAGATGGGGTATGAATGATTTTTATAATTCAAATATAATAATTACAAAATTAGTATTCTTGCCTTCAGAAATATTTTCTCTAGGGTTGGTGGCATACAGAACCTTTTTAAAAGGTGACATTAGAACTCTGTGATGAACTTTTTTAAAAAATGCACAAAACATAATGCAGTGTCAGAACACTCTCTTGAGAGAATGAAAACTATTTAAAAAGCAGATGGGGATGGGCATCTGGCCTTGAAAAGCTGACAGAATAGGCACCAGAACAAGTCTCTTTGGGAAGCAGGATATCCTGACTGAGAAAGAAAGCAGTTTTTGCTTCTGGTTTATTCTATTTTATTTACGACATTTATATTTATTTATTTATTTATTTATTTCATTTATACCCCGCCTATCTGGTCTTGCGACCACTCTAGGCGGCTTCCAAACAACATAAAACAACAGATAAAATCACAAAATTATTACAAAAACAATTTCCATAACAATTATAAAACAAAAAATAAAGATAAATAGAAAAGGTAAAAAGATCAGGTATTGCCTGGAGGGAAGGCCTGTATAAACATCCATGTTTTTAACTGATTTTTAAAGATACCCAGCGTAGGGGCGGCACGAATCTCCGGAGGAAGATTATTCCAGAGGCGAGGAGCCACCGCCGAGAAGGCCCAATTTCTTGTTCTTTCCCTACGGGCCTCCCTCGGCGTCAAGCTCCTCAGCCTCACCTCCTGACTCGCACGGGTGATCCAGGTAGACCTTGGTGGGAGTAGGCGTTCCGCCAAATATCGAGGTCCTAAACCGTTTAGGGCCTTATAAGTAAGCATTAAAACTTTAAAGTCAATGCGGAACCGAATGGGCAGCCAATGCAATGCGGCCAGAATAGGAGAGATATGCTGGTATTTTCTCACTCCCCTAAGGAGTCTGGCCGCCGCATTCTGCACCACCTGAAGTTTCCGCATCAACCTCAAAGGCAGCCCCACGTAGAGCGCATTACAGTGGTCTAATCTTGAGATTACGAGCGCATGCACCAAGGTAGTGAGCGCCCCCATATCAAGGTAGGGCCGCAGCCGGGCAATCCGCCAAAGATGGAAAAAGGCGGAGCGGACTACCGACGCCACCTGCGTTTCCATGGTGAGCGCTGGGTCCAGATGGATCCCCAAGCTGCGAACCCCACTCTTAGCAGCCAAGGCCACCCCCCCAAGCGAGAGAGAGTCATCCAAGCCGCCAACCACAGGGGCACCCACCCTCAGAACCTCGGTCTTGTCCGGGTTCAGCCTCAGCCCATTTTCCTGCATCCATTGCAATACAGTCCCCAGGCAGCGCTGAAGGGACAGGACGGCATCACCTGCAGTTGGTAAAAAGGAGATGTAGATCTGGGTGTCATCAGCATATTGATGACACGATGCTCCACACCCCCTGATGACCCGACCCAGCGGCCTCATATAGATATTAAACAGCATTGGGGAGATAATCGACCCCTGTGGAACCCCACAATTGATACTCCATGGGGCCGAGACACTCTCCCCAAGCTGTACTCTCTGGGGACGGTTCTCCAAGAAGGAACGGAGCCAGGCAAACGCCAAGCCACCAATTCCCAACTCAGAGAGCCTCCTCAGGAGGATACCGTGGTCGACGGTATCAAAGGCCACCGAGATGTCGAGGAGGACCAACAGAGATGTTTTACCCGTCAGCCTCCCTCAACAGGTCATCATACAGGGCGACCAATGCCGTCTCTGTACCGTGGCGCGGCCTGAAGCCCGACTGAAATGGATCCAGGGCATCTGTTTCATCCAAAAGAGCCTGAAGCTGGTCAGCCACCACCCTCTCGACCACTTTGCTAATGAAAGAAACATTGGCGACGGGCCTATAATTGCCAATTTCCTTGAGGGCAGGTGGGAACCTGCCCTCAAGGAAAGACCCATTTATTATTGCAGTGGCCCATTCAGTTGTGATCGGCCTGGCTGCTTTGATTAGCCAGGCCGGGCAAGGGTCAAGGGAGGAAATGGTGGCCCGACAGCGATCAAGCACTTTGTCCACAGTATCTGGCGTCACAGGCTGAAAGAGATCAAGAATCACCGGGCAAGACGGAGCGCTGGACATCTCAGCTCGACTCACTGTATTCAAAAAAGGAGAGAGCTCCCGGCGGATGGCCTCCACTTTAGATTTAAAAAATACTGCAAATTGGTCCGGTGAAAAACTAGGGGGAGGCCCATCACTCAGACCAACTCCGGAAAGGTCGCGCACTATACGGAATAACTCCGCCTGCTGGTTTGAAGCTTCGCTTATCCGGTTAGCGAAGTATGTACGACAAGCAGCCTTTACCTTAGACAGGTAAAGGTTAGTTGCGACCCTGACAGCTATCCAATTATGTTCCGTCGGGTTCTTCCTCCACCTACGCTCTAGCCTTCTCCTAATCCGTTTCATCGCTCGGAGGTCCTGGTTAAACCAAGGCACAGGCCGAACTCTGCGTTGGAGAGGGCGTTTAGGCGCGATCGTGTCTATAGCCCTAGCGGCAGCGGTAAACCAGCTGTCAACCAGAACCTCGACAGGAGCGCCAGCCAGGTCAGCCGTAACTATTGTATTATATTATATTATAATATATATATTATAATATATATTATAATATTGTATTAGGGTGGAGGGCATGTGGCCCTCTAAATATTGGTGGGCTGCAAAACCCATCCACCCTTCTAGTGGTGAGAAATCATGGGAGTTGTAGTCCAGCAACTTCTGACGGGCCGCACATTCCCTGACCCTAAACATGAGGGATTTTTCTGCATTGCTTGACGTGAATGGCAGGTCTGGGTCTGGTCCTTCTCCCGCCACCTCCCATCTGGAGTACCTTATTAGTAGTTACAAAGTAACCAAGATTGTTCTTAGGAATTGTACTGTGGGAAATTTGCCAAAGTATGTGGCCTTGTAAAAAAGGAAACAAGGGGTAGCAAAACATTGCCAACTGTTATGCATACAGGCGTAACAAGGAGACAATACACTAGAGTTCTGTTTGCATCCAGCAGTGCAGAGTTTGCATTTGCTTGTCCTCTTGTTATACCTATATAGACACACAATGTATCAGGCCCAGAGGTCCAGTCAGGGTTAGAGGACCTGCTTCCGATCAGCCAAGGTAACCTAATGGTTTACATGTTTATTTAATTTATACTCCTCCCTTTGCAAGGAATTCAGCAGAGCTTACAAGATTCCTCTTCGCAAGTTTGTGAATTAGGCTAGGAAGAGATTGACTGAGTCTGCCTTAGGGGTGCGTGGTGGGGATGTGACACTGAACTGGACCTTGGTAACGTCTTTACAAGCCTCCGTTCTACCTCTAACATCTACCAGCAGTAGCATTTATGCAAACGGCTGCACTGGATCATCTTGGAACTTCTTTCTGAAGAAACTACTGCACATGATGTTATGTGCAGAGTTGCATTTCATCTAGCTATTTTTTTTTTAACTAGTTGGAGGAGGTGTGCTCAGAATCGGAACTGTATTAGCACAGCTTGAGTGGATCACCCCCTCGGCCAAACGGCAGGTTTCTGATGAAAATGGCCTTTTCCGGAAGTGGTCCCAAGTGAGCAGCTGGTAAGTGGTGCTGCCGGGCTGACTTTCTTCCCATGGCAGAAAACAGAGGCTAGGAATGTGGTCTGAGGGAGGGTTGCAGAAGAACTGCTTTGCACATTTCAGCCTCAATGCAAATCCTGTCTGAGCAGTTACTGTTTAACTAAAAGTAAATAGACGCATTCAGCCTTGGAGTCTGGCCCTCATAATCCGCTTCAAGGTCAGTCCGGTGACATCACTATACTAGTGACTGCCATATCACAGATACGCGGTCCTGGCAAACGCAAATGCTCTTAGATATTTTTGCCCTCTCAATTCCCAGTAACCCCTCACCAGTAGTCAAGCATGGCTAGTAATCAAGGATGAAAGGAGGTCTACTCTCAACAACATCTTGGAGGGGCCGAGGTTCCCTCCATCCTGTGCTCCGATGCTGTCAGAAGCTGTTCCACTTTTTCTTTTCATACTGGTTTTAAGATTTATTGTCTGGGATCCTGTTTGCTCAGCTCTGCAAGTATAAGGCAGATGACATCATCAGACAGAGTTATTTAATTAAAATTTCCCTAAGGTCCTGAGGGTCCTTAATAATCCCCTTCAACCTAGGAAAACCTTTGGGGTCCTTGGCGCATGTGTGTGTCGAAGCTTTAATCCTGGAAATTGCTGATACTCCCAACAACTCACCTCACTGACAGGGACAGGCTGTAGCTTTTTGCACCTAAAACAAAACAGAACATCTGACAACACCTTTAACACACCATGGACTTATCTTTCAGGACAACACTGTGAGATTTACTGCTATTCTGAATTTTTAAAAATCAATTTTTAAAAAAATTAAAATTCATTATACAGTACATGACACATTTCCTCCAGTATTCTCAGAACTTGGCTCCCAATGCTTTTTTTAAAAATCCAGCTGTAGTACTCACAAAGGCAGAAGCTGAATGCCCCCCACAGCTCTACGCATGTACACACACTGAACACACATTTTATCACAAAAATAATGTATTAAAAAACCAAATGGCAAGCATTACAAGTGTAATTACAACTGAATATGGTTAATTAAAGTGAGATTTCAATTAGTTCCAACACAAACAGTGAAGAAAAATAACGTTTGATTTTAAATTGGCACTTGGGGATAGAAAACTGCAGAAAGCCAAATGGTAATAAATAGCAAAGGAGAAATGCTACTAATTTAATCCTTTCCCATCTACATTTCATTAATTTCTTATAGAATCATGTTGCCAGGTACACCCTCTGACACTGTTTTATGAATTCATACAGTATTCATACTATCATAATACAAAGCAGTACTATGACCCATGCTTGTGATATTTATATGATTACTGGAGTTTCAATGTAACGTGTTTGACTATTTATCATTCCACTTTTCCACTTGTTCTTGAGTGGTCTGTTACTGGCTGCAAATACTGGAACTTGTTGCACCTGGGGATATCAAACCAATTAATTTCATTTCAAAAGAGTGGTAGTAGACCGCTATAGATGGAAATGCTTTGTGCTTGAAAATTACAACAGAAATCATTTAAAAGGACTTTAGATTTCAATTCAGCTGCTGGGTAAGTGTCTCAGGAACAAAATATCTTCTGTCCTATGAGATACAGACCTTATAAGCTGCACAGAAACTTGTAAGAGATAGAACTGGACCGTATGTGGTGATATCATCCAAGTGGTTTACAGCAGCCATCGGGAGCCAGCAGTTGTAGGATCAGATCCACTACGAATGATTTAGCACTGGGTTCCCCACGAATGTGTGGTGCGTCGTGAGAAAGAGGTGGCCCCTTCCAGTTGTGCTCCACTCCTGAAGACGGACAGCTCTCTGCACCAGGTCTGAGCAGCCCAGCCATCTGAGGCCAACCGAGGCTCCTCGGCACTGTGGTATCTTTACATTGTAGAACACATTTATAGGAAGCACACTTATTCACCTATCTTTCAAATATTTTCTGTAAACAATTTAGAAAATCCTATTATTTTAATTAAAATGGTATCTACAGATTGGAAAATCAACCAGTACCAGCTTAAATGATGTCATTTATTGAAGTGCCAAGTTTCTCTGGTACAAACTTGATGGCTCCGTTCCTGATATATGATGGAGCTTGTATGTTGTCACTTAAGATCCAGAGTATCTCCAGCCTGTTGATTCAATGTGCAACAGCAGCTGATCACAGTAGGTCGGAGTGCGATGTTTGTACACAACGGCTTTAATTTCTTTTGCCAAGATGTCTGGGTAGAGAACACCACCTTCTTTCAAAACTTCTGCAAAACATACGACAGTTACGAAAATCCTCCTTTGCTTTCCATTTTCTGTCAAAACATAGACTCGTGGTACAAAAAACAATGCATTTTTCTGAAAGAATTCGAGAACAGCAGTGATCCAAAATTGTTTCAAGGAAGCACTCCATTAGATTTCATGGTGCATTTGAGCCATTCTCCAAAACAGAATGTTCAGAGATGACAGTCCTTATATGTTGGGATGGTCCAATTATGTGGAGACTGGAAACAGTCTCCACTCCTGGTAGATTTATACTGGGAAACCAAATATTTAGATTATTAAGTGGTATCAGAAAGGCAGTTCTCCATAATAGGAAGAGTAATTTAGTTCTGTTGCTGAAAAATGTAAGAGGCTGATCATATCAAAGATAAAAACAAAAACTAGAAACTTGTATTATATGC
Organism: Intellagama lesueurii; assembly: GCA_037013535.1. NCBI lineage: Eukaryota > Metazoa > Chordata > Lepidosauria > Squamata > Agamidae > Intellagama > Intellagama lesueurii. Next base: position 16,606,207 of record JBAJHW010000012.1, on the reverse strand, counting down.
ATGACATTAAAGTATTCTCACTGCTTGTCTGTAAGAAATGACCTCAGCAACTATTGCAGTTGCCAGTAGCTTCAGCAAAAGACTGACCTACATTAAAATTGGAGATTTCCAAGCAGGCTGCCTGAATTATTTCTATCGAAGTGCTCATTAAAAGCATAATTTTCCCCTCCATTCCCATTTCTTTCTTTCTTTTTTTTTTTGCTATGCGTCATGTGCTCAGTATACGTTGTAAGACTGAAGACAGGAACTGTCGTTCTACTTATCGTATAAACTACTGTGGGCACTTTTCAACTACGTGTAAATATATAAATGCTTTAAATAAGTAAGCAAATAAAATTTTCTGCTGAAGCGAGGCTTTTATAAACTTTACGCAGCAGCCAAAATAAACAGTACTATGGCCACAGTTCAGGGAGGCATGGGAACTATATCTGTGCTCTGAAGGTAAACTGACAAATTACATTTCTTTAAAAATGGCTCCCTGAACTGCTTGCTAATGGCTTTGTTTTGAAACGGAACACTTCCAAAAGCAATTTTATGGTTTGGCATTTGGAGAGTGGGTGTGTGCCTGTTGTTCAAACCAAAAATCCCACTGGGTTCATGCTGTCCCTGCAGTAGGTGGATTCTAGTTCCCTCCCCTCCCTCTCTTTGGACCAAGGTCCATTATCTGTGAGCTGTTGCTTCCAATGACTGAGAAAAGGCTTGCAAATGGCTGTGTGTGACTGGCATTTGTATACTGCTGCCTACAGAGAGATTTCTCAATGCCGTTTAAGCCTAGAGTGGTGTGCCTTGGTCTCAATGCCAAACTGTATGTTGTCCCTTGTTTGGCCTGCAATCAGACCCGTGTTCCAGAAACATGACTTTTATGTCTGAGATATCAGGCTTTTAAACAAAGGCATTTTAAAGTACCAAAGACCAAAGGAAACCAACAAAAACGCGAGAGATGGGAGGTAAGAAAAGCTATTAAGACAAGTGTATCCTTTTTTCAATTAGGAGTTTTCTTCTTTTAATGACAGCATTTCTGTAAACAACAGTTCAGCTCTAAAACATTGTGAAAAGGAAAGTCTACTCGGTATAATAGGAGTGAAAATGGAAAATTGCACTGTTTTTTTATATGGCACGTATGTTGTCAGCTGAGTTAGGTGCAATGAGTTGCATCCAGATTAAGTTAGTCAGACACTGCTTCCACTGAAACCAATGGGTATTACCGTGTTTCCCCGAAAATAAGACAGGGTCTTATATTAATTTTTGCTCCAAAAAACACTTTAGGGCTTATTTTCAGGGGATGTTTTATTTTACAGTCATGTCATCTTCTGGTTGCTGCACAATGGTGGAGGGCGGGGTTTCACTTAACTGGGGCTTATTTTGGGGGATAGGTCTTATATTACAAGCATCCTGAAAAGTCATACTAGGTCTTATTTTCAGGTTAGGTCTTATTTTCGGGGAAACAGGGTAGGCATACCTAAATTTTCCCATTGAAAATTCAGTGTAATTAGTCCAGATCTTTAAGCTAGGAATTTTCAACTTTTGTAGAGAAACATCCTAGATAAATATAGTGGGCAAAATCCAACTGAAACAAAATCACACATATAGAGACAATCATGCAAATATCGTTTCCTAGGCACCTTACTGTACAATCACAAGAACACACAGTGCAAGAGAAAACATCTGAGAAAGCTATTTCTAAGACAGTAAAATCAGATAGGTACATTAGATGAACTATTCCAGTTAAAACTAGCAGAGTCTTGTATTTTGAAGATACAACACACTTGAATTTACTCCAAAATTGCTGGAGAATTTAACTAGGATATCTATGTCTATGCAAAACACAACTGTCATATTTTCCTTATTATCTAGGGTTTTTTTAAAAAATCCTCCAAGTCGTTTCCTCTACGTTTGATGTCTTTCTGTTCCCTGGCAAAAGGCTGTAACTTTTCAGGGCCAACCAAATCTCACACAGAGCACAAGGATCTCCAACTCAAGGTACTTCCCATTACACCCTGAAGGGCGAGTAACTCCTCCATTATTTTCTGATTATTTGACATGCTGTGATGTTACATCAGCTTCTCTGAAGAATATAATGCACATTTTCTGAAACCCACCATTTTTTGAAAGGCTTACCTAAGGTTGCAGATTGGATTTTCTGATCAGGATCATCCAGGTGACTCAACAGTATCCGATAGGTAGTCTCTATGTTACCTTTCAACAGGACTTTCTCTTCCTCATCACTGATACATTTAAACCAGCAGGTCAAGGCATTTGCAGCAGCTAGACGGACCTCATGGGAGGCATCTTCCAAACGATTTAAAAGTTCTGCAAGAGAAGCAACAGCATTGATACTGAACTAAAGAGAAACGAACAGATGCAAATTATGTCCTAAAGAAATCCACATACCAGCTATTGCTTTTATTTTATTTATTTTGTATACTGCTTTTCCTGCCATGAGCTGTAGGCTCTGTACATGGCTTCACCCTCATAAAGCACTGTGAGGTAGATCAGGTTGAGAGGGTGTGATAGACCCCACGGCCAGATAATCAATTTCATGGCAATGTGGAGATTTGAACCTGGACCTCCTGAGTCCTGGTTCAGTATTCTAATCACTACAGTACACTGGCTCATACACTGATACCTTTTTTGAAACATACCATAAATAGTAACGGCCAGCCTATGGCATGAGCATATAGGAACAAAAAGACCCATAGTCCTGGCTATGGCAAGGAAGCAGGCGCTCCCTCCACTCTGTCTCTCCCAAACCCTTTACTGTCTGTTCTGCAGTTTACAGATCAGAAGGGAAAACCAAACCATGGTACACAAGAATGTTCACATACTTCCATATGCACATTTCCGTACTCCTGAGAATGAAAACTATCGATCGGCATATTTCCTACCTGGACAAATTTTGACAAGATCAAACTGTTTTCCGCAGCAATCTAACAATGTGCCAATAATCCGACAGGACACGAGGCGGGTCATTTTGGAATCCTCCTCCAGTGTGGTCAATATCTTAGGCAACAGTTCCTCTCCAACACTCTGCATCTAAAACCAAGCAAAGGAACCACTAGCTTGGGACGTCTGTAGAGGAGGAAGCTCTCAGCCATTTGCAACCAGCTCAAGTTTCCATCATCGATTCTACTGTAACCACTGAAAAGAAGCAAATCTGAACGGCACTGTTCAGTATTTTGTGCCTCTGTGTTTTGAGATGGAGGGCTTTGTGTTGATAGGAATGGAAGAAGACAGGCTTGGTAGTAAATTGCCCGGGGGGGGGGGTGGAAATACATTTTAAGGAAGGACATGTAGTTATGATGCTTGCTCCTGATTCTTTAACTTGGGGTTTATTGCATAGAGGTAGCAAAAATAACCAGCTGAAATTGCAAGGTGAGCTCCAAAGCAACTCATACAACCTAAGGAGTGCTGGTTACATTTATATTTTTCATAGAGTAGCAACCACACACATTATGCTCACAGCTTTACGCTGCACAGAAAACTGCTACTGAAACAAAGCTGACTTTCAAATGCACTTTGTGATCTGATGTCTGGGTCAAAGGTTTGGATTTGAAAACTCCACTCAGGATGAGCTTGCCCCACTGGTGTGCCCAGAGGAGCTTGCTGGATCCCAGCCATGCTCATGATTTCTCAGAGTGTTTTGTTTCCTGAATAGTCATCATCTCAGCTCCATGGGATGCAAATATTTTTGAGGGAATCGGGCTCATGCTTTGAACATAAAAGAAGCAATTCAACCAACAATAATTGATGGTTGTTGTGGGTTTTCCGGGCTGTTTGGCCGTGTTCTTAAGGTTTTTCTTCCTAACGTTTCGCCAGTCTCTGTGGCCGGCATCGTTCTGACTCCTGTCCTCTGAAGATGCCGGCCACAGAGACTGGCGAAACGTTAGGAAGAAAAACCTTAAGAACACGGCCAAACAGTCCGGAAAACCCACAACAACCATCGGATCCCGGCCGTGAAAGCCTTCGAGAATACAATAATTGATGGCCCGGTCCTTTAGCAGGTTTTTGGAAAGTCCATTAAATGCATTCAAGTTAGCATTTCTTCCATATTCCAGAAGATGGTGCTCATGTTCAAATTTATGTTCTAAAGCCATATTCAAGTCCAAACCCAACTTAATTTCATCCTGCAACCATATCTATCATATACATTTGTCTCTCCTTTTTTGTCCTTTTTTTTCTCTTGCTCTGTCTCTCCTAAATGCTACTGTATACAACACTACTGCTTTGGGATAAAAGTCATTATTGTATTTAATTATGCAATATAATATTTACCTAGGAACAAAACTATATGGCTGTGATATGTGTGTGTCCTATATTCGCCTAAGGAGAATCTGTGATCTAATCAATCAACTTGTTTAGTCTGTCAGCTATGTCAGTTTTATTGCCTTGGGTATAAAAAGATGGGCTTGAACCTAAGTTCGGAGGTTCGTGCTGGTTCGTACACACAGCACCACAGGTGCTGCGCGTTCCCTTCCCCCTGCCTCCCCGGCTGGATCCCCCATCACCAGCTAGCGCACGCTCCTCTCCTCCCTCTCCTTTGGCCTGTTTGACCAATCTCCAGGAGGAACACGGGCTTCCCTGCTCCGCCTCCTTGGCTGATCACCCCCTCAGACAAAGAGGCAGGACAAGTAAAAGCCGTGCTCTTGCCAGGGACTGGTCGAACAGCCAAAGAGGTTTGCGCTCCAACTGGTGAGTGGGTCATTGGCTGGGGAGGCAGGGTAAGGGAAGGTGCAGCATTTGAGGTGCTGTGCGTATGACCCGCCCTGGATCTCTGAACCAAGTTTTGTGTCCACCTCTAGTCACAATATCCAAATACAGACAAAGAGTATAAGCTAACATACATTTATAATAGGCTGCCACCCACCACCGGCTTTACATTAGAATTGGGACACATCCTGGGGTGGGAGGGAACCGTGGCTCCTTAAGAGGCTGGGCCCTTTTGCTTTCAGTTTTATTTTTGCTGGAGACATTCAAAAGAAAGGCATTCAAAATACAAGCTTCATGACCCCACAGGCACGCAGGTAATAAAGCAACCCAAGTCTGAGGGTATAAATCAGTGATTCCCAATAAATTGCAAGGCTATAGTCCGGTCATGCTGACTGGTGAAATTTTTGACTGACTGGTGAGACATTCTAAAAATTTTCAAGCCCTGCATATTGCCCACCCCAATATATTATATTATGACTTCACTGTTTTCTTATTGGATCCTAGTTCTCTCTTTTCTACTGAGTTCCATTTTAATTTGTAGGCTGAAACAAATATATACTAAACTTATCTTCTTTGGCTGTATTTTGGAAACAGCTTGACTTTATCTTTGGTTGGCTGGTTTTAGGATGACAAATAATTCTATCCTTGGTTTTACAGTACAGTTGACAAGCGGGGAGAGGGAAGTTTACCTCTTCTGGAGAAAGGAGTTCACTGGAAATAAGAGCCCAGAGGCACGACACTGCCGTGGTACGGATGGCAGCTGCTATTCTTCCAGCTTGCCACTGCAGATTCGGAGCCAGGATGTCTTTTATCAGGATCTCAAGGTAGTTACAGAACCGCCTGAAGCCAGGAACAAAGAAGAGCAGAATAAAAGCTTTGTGCGAACGTGATGGAATGACTGGGAGGATGAAAAGGCATGTTTTTGGTCTTGAAAACAAGATCGCCAGAACAGGAAGAACAGAGCATGAAAGAGAAAGCGAGGAGAGGGGAAGAGCATAATTGATGACAGGGTATGTTAGCAATATTTCATTACTTAAATTTATTTTGAGGGTAAAATAAGTGGACTTGGTATGAACAGCATCACAAGGAAGAACAGAGGCAGGAATTATTTCAGCTCCAGGCTCTGGTTTCCTGTCATCCTGATAGGCCCCCTGCTCTGGTATCTCAGAATCCTGCTACTCCTCATTCACCTGCTGAGGCTTCAATGTATACAAGAGAGAAACACATTTTCAGAATATAATATACAGAGCGTGGCTCTTATAGTCTTAATTCAAACGTCAACCTTCTTCAGTATCCGGTCAGAAGGAGGACAATGTTTTAAGATGTTCAAACATGCTTCCTCTCATCTGAGCATAACACCCCTATTTTCGTCTGATGCAAAGAGTCTACAGCGATTCTCTTCCCCTTCCAAAGAAGGCAATACAGAGATCGAGGTCTATGACAGAGGTGTGCCTCAATCTCAAAGAAAATTCTCCTCTCCCCCCCTCCCCCGCCAAAAGCATAGGCAATGGGAATGCAATACATGGACTACGTTATTTCCCAACAAGCCTTATTTTTGCAAATAGTTTGCTAAGTAAGGATGTGGCCACAAAGAAATTGATTCTCCAGGGTTTCTAACATCTAATATTTAAATATGCAAAATAATTACATTTTAATCACTTGCACTGCTACTTTCCCAGGCCTGGTGGTTATCTAAGGGTCATACTCAAGTGTTAAGAATCACATGATCAAACAGACTTGCTTTGGCAAATCCTGGAAAACATGTTTGCACTGCTGTGTATAATGAATGCATATGCTCATGGTACTTGTTGTACACAACACACTACCCACAGACCAAGAGTCTACCCATCTAGAATTTTGCATGGCTACTACCGTGTTTCCCCGAAAATAAGACAGGGTCTTACATTAATTTTTGCTCCAAAAAACACATTAGGGCTTATTTTCAGGGGATGTTTTATTTTTTTAATGTACAACAATCTATGTTTATTCAAATACAGTCATGTTGTCATCTTCTGGTTGCTACACAAGGGTGGAGGGCGGGGTTTCACTTAACTAGGGCTTATTTTTGGGGTAGGGCTTATATGACGAGCATCCTGAAAAATCATACTAGGGCTTATTTTCAGGTTAGGTCTTATTTTCGGGGAAACAGGGTAAACATCTTGTGAACTGGCCCTCATCACATTGGCTTCCCAGTTCTGTTAATTGTTTTTTCTCCAGCAGGTGGCATTTAAGAATCAAGAGTGAAAACAGGAAGCAGTTTTTAGTATCAAAACCCCCAGCAAATCACTTAATCAACTTCAATCTGGTGTGACAATCTTGCTTTAAAAACATAGAGGGTGGCCCAATAGAACAAGAATTAGGTTCAAACTGAAACCCATATCCTATTGAAAGTGTATCAGTCTTATCTAGATATACTAGATCATATTAGGTTTCTGCCAGCAAATGATATTCATGCAGCTCTCCTAAGCTATATCAGGACAGTTATGGTTTCAAGACCAAAATAATGTAAGGCTCAGGGAGGAACATGGTAGTCCCTTAAAGCTGTTGTACATGTCGATGCAGCCAACTGTGTCCTGCCACCATGATGTGGAGGGTTATGTTTTTGCATGCTATCAACATTACTCTATTTTTGCATCTTCCACGAGGCATGCAGCACATGTGCATTAGCACATACACACAATGAAACATAACTGATGCCCTTGTTCATGGATGGCTATCTTTGCAAGCTGCAGTCAGTTTTCCATTCTGGAAAAGACATAATTTGATTCTGTGACTACACTGGTGATCTCTCAGCAGTGGCTTCTGAGTGACCACAGGTTTTCAGTGGGGGCGAATGTAAATAAAATATGGTGGCAGGAAAGAGATCATTCGACAAATGAAACAGCCATTCGGGGAAAGGGCAGCAGAATGACATCAATTAGCAAGGAAAACATCTGCAACTACACGCTTACTCAATCCACCATTCCACTCAAATGGTAGTCAACCCTAATGATTGCTTATACTCATGGTACCTCATGTGAAACCAAGAAGTGTGACTGCAACTCCATTCTCTCTCTCCTGTTCATCACCAATTGGTATATAGAGGCATCATGTTTCTACTACTTGAAGTAATATATAGTCATCATGACTTGTTACCACTGACAGCCCAGATTCCATGAATTTGTCCAATCCCCCTTCAAAGTCAATTAAACTGGTGCATCTTATATCTTGTGGCAGTGAGTTCCACGGTTTATCTATGGGTTATATGTGAAGACGGTCCTCCTTTTACCTCTCTAAGTTTCTCAACGCTTCAGTGGTTGGCACCAAGTTCTATTGCATCAGAGAAGGATAAAAACTCTCCCTGTCTATCTTTTCCAAAATATGCATTATTTTATACCTTTCTATCATGGTTTCACTTGTCTTTTTTTGTAAGCAAACATCCCCAAATGTTGCAAACAATTTCCTTGTAGAGGAGTTGATTTTGGCTGACCCTTCCTGTACCTTTTTCAGTCCTGCAGTCTTTTTTTTCAGGTAGAGTGAGATTTCACTGCCATTTTAAAAAATAATTAAATAATCTACGTGGCTGAGTTTTTTTCTGTGATTTCCCACCCAAAATCCATGCTTAGCTCCAAGGTGGTCTTTGCTAAATGACCCTTGGGAACTTACACATTTCTGCTAATGGCTTCTTTTAATCCCTTAAATAAAATGTGTCAAAGCCACAAAAGAGATTTTTATTTTTTTTTTAAAGCAGAGCCACTTACTCGCCTGCAATGGAATGTTCTCTGTGAAGGTTAATAACATTTAGAATTCTTTACTCTCCTCCTTTTTTTTAAGTATCTGTGAAGCAAAACAGGAATAACATTGCCAAATTGTTCAGCAAAAGGAGATGTCTGCTCAAGAGCTAAAAAGGTACACTGGAGTCTGTCAGTTTTAACCATTAGCTGTCTCTTTTTCTCATCCTGCTGCTAGATGGAAGTGTACACCTCCCTAAAAAGATGAGGTAGTTCTTCAAATATGGAGATGCGTTTAGGTCTTGCTGAAAATGAGACTTACACTAAACCTTCCTGTCTCCCCAATATTGTTTCTCATATTTATAAAACACCATTACCATGAACTTGCAATAGTAGAAACATAATGAAAACATCTTCTTTCCTCCAAAGCACATGAATTTACATCTTTAGAAGACAAGACAAGAAAAACGGGAAAAAGAAAGGACAATACCATGTAAGTAAAAAGAGCTGCAGAGCTTGACCTAGTGCTGAAAAATGTGTAGCAACTTTTGCAAATTTTAAACAGAATAAAATACACGAAGGACATCCGAGCCAAAAGAAGGAAGCTGAATTGGATAAACCTCCACAGCATAAATTGTTTATTACAGCAGATCTGATGAATCAGTGGGCTGCATCTTATGCATATGCATTTCTTAACCTATAGGGGTATGCACACTGACTTCAATACAACGTCTCCTGAAAACAGGACTGCAATGTCTTTTTCTGAACAGAGGACGGCAATAGCACCAAAACTAACTGAAAATCTACAGGTGTCGGTTCTCCCAAAATGGGGCCAGTTGTGAAAATAGCCACGCCAGAGGCTCATCTGTTTGTTATGTAACTGCCGAAAGCGCAAAGCCAGGCCCAGAACCAAAGGATCCTACACAAAAGTCTTGTGATCAGCTTTCTGGAAAAATCTAAACGCATGCTGCTTTAAAAACTGACTTGAAGCAAACAAGACAATTCTATTTCAAGGAAAGGAAAGGAAGGGGTTAGGATCCTAATGTTTCTGCTTTGAGAAAAGCCATGGTCTCTAATCCAGTCACTGGAGCTCTGGTTTGAACACCTAACACCACCTTGTGGGTTGGATAGCTCAGTGGGTTGGAGTGGGGTGTGTGTCAGAGGTTTGATCCCCCCACGAGGCCTTCTAGAAGAAGAACTGGCCTTAATGGCCTTGGGCAAGCTGTACAGCCCGGAAGGAGGACTAGTAAACACTTCTGAGTGGAAAAGCCTGGAGGAATCGACTTGACAGCACATCATTATCATGATTAGACTCTACCAGGTTAAGATTAGCATAGGGTTTTGTTTTTGATCCACCTGCAGACCTATGCTCTTTTTGTTCTTAGGGCCAACAGAGTGACTAAGCTCATCTGGCAATCACCCACATCACCGCTGTTTGGAGATTTCTCAGAAGCCTTCCCTGACCACCACTAAAACCTGAGGTTGTGGAACGTCAAGGGTTACGCCTTGTGCCATGCGATCTGGCACAGGCTAGAGCTTGCTGTTTGGCTTTAGACTCCGTTAGTGTCTAAACCTTGGCGTCAAGCCAGAAGCAGCAGCAGCAGCTTCTGGAACTACCTTCCCATGCTTCTCCCCAAACCCAGGCCCATCCCTTTTAATAATTTCATACCCCAAGGGCTTCCCCTTATTTCCTCATCATACATCCTGTGTGCCTCAACATTCACGGGCAGAAATCTTACTATATACAGTAATATTTCCATATGTTGTTGCCATACAGTGTGCAGAAGTAAAGGCTGGTGAGAGACAATGAACTCAAGTCTACGTTACACATGCTTTCTGCAATATACACAAGGGCTGCATAGAACATTTCCTACTGGAACATTCCTATCTAAAGTCCCAGCAAGTTTAGGAGCTTCATTTCTTCAGAAGTTTCAAGGCCTGCGTTAACTCCAAAGCATGGCTCTAAAACCATCCCAGAAGTTGGGATGCAAAACTGGAGATCTATAATTCATTTTGAACTGTACTTGGACGTTTTCCTGTTGTTATCCTCAATCTCTCAAAGAGATGCTCAATCTCTTTGATGCTACCTCGACTTTGGAACAGTCTGCCCCCAGAGATCTGTCTGGCTCCCTCGCTGGGTGTTTTTAAGAGCAAACATAAGACCTGGCTCTTTAGGCAGGCTTTCCCTCACGTCATCACTTGAATTTTTTTTTCTTTTCCCCATCTTGTGCCACATTACTATTGTTGTTTTTTACTTTATTATATTGTTTTTATTCCATTTTTTATTGTTAGCCGCCCAGAGTAGACTTCGGTCTAGATGGGCAGGGTATAAATCTAACAAATAAATAAATACCATGGTGTTTTTATATAATATCCACAATACTGCATGTGAGAACAGGTATAAGTGAGATAAAAACCAAATAATCTTCTCATGAAAGCATAGAAAGTGCAATAAAGTATTTCAATGACATGAAACGGCTCTTACCCTTCAGAATTGAGAGTCTCATTCGGTTTTTGAAGCAGTTGGGATAAGGTCGCGAACAGCTTCAGACGCATTCGGGCGTCTCTGGATGTCTGAAGGCATGTTTTAAGGATGCAAATAAAATCCTCAAGCACTTCGCCTATTACAGGGCCTAAGACACAGAAGTGGAATCATTGGCCAAGACCCTATTTGGTGTTCATGCATCACAAATATCTGTGCACATAACTGTCCTCGATAGCATCGCTGCATGAAACGACGACAGAAGGGCATCTCTGAGTGGGTTATCCTTGTTGCGCAGCCACTCAGGCACACTTATTAAGGACCGCACTTATCCACACCCGCAGAAGACTGCACAAGCACAGCCCCCTGAGCAATCTTCCACAGATGGAAGAACCCCCCTTGTGCAAATGTGTTGACCGTCTGTCCTTTCCAGGGTGGCTAAGAAAGTGCAACCTTTTGCGCAACAGGAGTTGTGCAAACGTAACGATCCAATCTGAACCAATGAATTTTGTACTCAATACAACTAGGATACCTCACGCCAAAGGACTTAGCACTGGAAACAGGAAAAACCTGCAAAATGAATTAAACTATTGGCTTTTGGGGTGGCAAGCCCCAAAGACAGGATCACGTTCATACGCAATACCTTAGCGTTATTGGGCAAGGTCGAAGGCAGCCAAACAGCACCCTGGGCTCATATATGAGCCCTGTGGTGCAGTGGTTAAACTGCAGTACTGCAGCCAAACCTCTGCTCACGATCTGAGTTCACAACAGGCTCAGGTAGCCAGCTCAAGATTGACTCAGCCTTCCATCCTTCCAAGGTCAGTAAAATGAGTACCCGGCTTACTGGGAGGCAAGTAGTTGTTTGCATAATTATGCTGTAAACTGCCCAGAGAGTGCTCTGGGGTAGTATATTTCGAAACAACCATCACCACCACAACATATACTTCATGCTCCTCCTGCATGGCTGGGAGAAGAACTTTAGTTACCTGAATGAGTGGCAATGACATCCAGCTGCAGCAATTCTGGAGAGTAGCATGTCCAGCGATCATGAGTTAAAGATACCCATTCCATAAGCTGAGCCATATGCTGACGGTACAGGCCAACAATACCTTCCAAGTGCTGCACCTTAGCCAATGAAATCATTGCATCCTCTATCTGTTGGATGGAGAAACGAAAGACAAAGAATCAAGGAGACTCGTTTCAAGACAGGGGCTGAAGTGGCCAGTCTTAACAACAATCCAGCTAGGTAGACTGCTACCATTTCCAAGATGGGAGCCTTAATACCTTCCGAGATATCCCCGAAGCTTTGAGCAAAGAGCTGCCAATACCCTCTACCCTCTGCTCCCACAGAATTGCAGGCAAGAAAGGAAAGTATAATCGCACACAACTGAACAGGAGGTGCTGGATTTAGCATCAAGGAGTTCTCTTATCTATACACACAACAACACACAACATGTGAAAATATTTTTTTTAACGGGAGTAAGGAGAGAGAAACCAAATTAAGCAAGAGTGAGAAAATTACAAATCAGAGAACCTCTTTTAAACAATATATATCCAGACAAAAACAAAACAAAAACTAAACTAAATTTTTTTTAAAAGCACTGAAGTACCTAAATGTACAACAGCATGGATCTCACAGGAAGTAACATAGTAGATGTCCAAGAAAACACAGATGTGATCTCTTGACCTAATGTGTCCATATCCAGCTGCACGCTTGAAGACAAGAGCTCATATTAGGCAGAGCAAGGCAGGTGCCTCACGCAACAGATGCTGGGGGGGGGGGGGTGCAGGGATCTATGCCACATGGCCCACAACATGCCTCCTCAGCTAGCCTGAGCTTTTACCTGTGGTGGAAAACACTGTCCCATCAGCAAGGGAATGCACAGAAAAAGTAAAGCAGGCTTAACATATTCCTCACAGAAGAGAGAGAAAGGTAAGATTCTCAGGATTATAATGAGTATACTGGTCAGCTAGGGAAAGTCTTCTGCTTCTCAGAGTATGTTTATCTGAATGCCATCAACACTGAAGAGGTATTTGAGACCTGTCTTATCAACCTGCTTTTCTTCATAATCATGCTCTTTCAGGAATGTATTCTTTCAAACAAGCAGACCTCCAGAACGAAGGCTGAGACCTCCCTGGCTTTGGAACAAGCTTAAACATTTTTGTTCCATCTGTCATCCTTCCTGACTCCTGTGCATAAAATAATGCAAAATTAACCTATGCTCAATGCACAGGTTTAAAGCTAACTTTCAAAATTATTACTTTTTGGAAAGTGCCTCTTAGTGTGACAAGAGTCATAAATACCAACTCATATTATCATGCCTAGAAGCAACAGAGCAGGAAGTAAAGCAGGCATTAAATGAAGGAGTAGGTCAGGGAACCAAGCTTGCTTTGGCCACCAAAGCGCATTATAAAAAGGTGGGTGCTTGATTTATTTGACATTTGACTTGGGAAGAGAGTGATTCATGATAGCATGAGAGTCATCAGGGGAAAAATGAAATGAAACGAAACGAAATCTAATGAAATAAAATAAAATAAAAGGCCAGTCTTTACCAGAGGCATCTTGGGCTCTTGCCTCTGATTTTAAATAATGACTGAAACACTTCAGAGAGTAGAACTGGCAGAGAGGTGAAAAAGGCAAAAGCAGGGCTGCATCCTTTAACCAGACACCAAGAAGAAACAAAAATCCTACCTGAAGGTGATACTAAAAAGACCGGTATCATCTGCAGCTCATTTTTAATGATTTCCTAAGCATATACAGCTCTAGGCTGAACACTAGGAATCATATTGTTTATACGTCTGGAGGGTTTGCTCTTGCTTTATGATCATTGTTCTTTCTCTCTCTGTGTGTGTGCGAGTGTGTCTGTTTTCTACAATCAACCCTTCTGTAATTATTTTGGAAAAACCACTGAGGCCCTTTCTCAACAATGCTAGTTCCAGGAGATTAAAACAAATCTAGCCTTTGAGACCCCTTCTTTATGGATAATCTTCTCTCTTCAGGGAAGCTTCAAGTAAAGGATTTCTAATGAAGCGCAGATAGGATTCTGAAATCCTGCCGGGGAAACTTGGTACAGTGCATAATTAGTAATGATAATTAAGTAAGTCTTGATTTTCAGCTTTTCACCCAGTGGCTTAGAGAATAAGCATAACTTAGTGAGTGAGAGAACACATGCTTTGCCTGTAAAAAAATCTTCAGATTCAACCCCTGCCACCTCCACCAGCAGGATATCAAACAACCAGATAGGGGAAAGGCTTCTGCAAAGACCCTGGAGAATTGCTGTGAGACAAGACTGTACTGGGCCACTTATCTAATTTGGTACATAGCAGCTTTGTCTTTCTGATGAGTCAGAGGAGTGAGTCATTCCATGGCAACAGCACACAGCAGGAAACCTGTGGTCCTACAAATGTTGCCAGACTTCAACTCTCATCTATATGGACAATGATCAGGAATAGTAGGAGCTGGGGTCCATGAACATCTGGAGGGCCACGGGTTCTCCACCAGGAAAGCTAGAATTGTCAGCTTTGCCAAGGGCAGGTGCCATTTCTGGCCCTTCAGTCAGATCTTAGTGGGTCACTAGTGTGCCCTCAATGCCCACTGACCCAACCCGAAAAATAAAACCTGCTGTGAAGATGCCTCCAAGATTTCTAGAGGAAAGGTGGCTGGCAACTTACAGACGATGCCCTGGCCCTTTTTTCTTTAGGAAGTGACCAAGCCGTCGGGGACTGCCTAGGGGTGTAATGCAGATGGTTGAGAAACAAGATATGGCACAAAAGGGGCTCAAATTGCCAACGGTGTGCTTCCTGCCTCCTCCGCTCCCTCCCATTTTAAGAGACTGCTTTTCCATTCTAAATTATGAACGTCCAAGGTTAGATCTGCAAAATACTGCTAAATTCAATGACATTTTGCTTCAAGCAAAGCAAAGCAAAGCAGGCTGAAAACACAAGACAGGATTCCGTAATGGCTGTTCTTCCAAGATTACCTTTTCGTGTAAGTGTCCAACATTTGGTGGTATTGCCATGATTGTTACCAAAACCTTGGTTAGTTGCAGGCTTACTTCTTTACAGTCGTTTTGGCACACTTCAATGAGAGCTTCCATGCAGCAAAGCAACTGGGTCACGTAGAAGACCTAAAAAATACAGACAAGAAGTGAATCTTTTGACAAGGCATGTGTTTTCCCAAGGAATGTTTCACGCCCGGCTTTGATGTGCTGTAGCTGGAGAGCTCCAGTCCAAACTATTTCCTCTTAGGGTAGATGAGAATCTTTCTGCGACGGAGGCTCGCTTCGGCTCACCCCAACAGTTGCAACAAACCCAATGAAAAAGGATGGAGACTGGTCATGGAAGCCCTCCTGACTGGAAGCAATCATCAGTGTTACGAAGGCAGCCCTAAAAATAGCTGTGTGGGAATATAAAGTCTACGGATCCATGGCAGATTAATGTACAAGGATTCTGAAGGTTTGGATCCTGGGGAGTTGTAGGGTTTTTTGGGGGGGTTCCCCTTACCTCCTCAGTTCGCTGACTGATTTCAGGCCGGGAGAGCATGTTAGAAAGGTACACCAGATGAGGCTGCAAGGTCTTCCTTGGCGAACCTCGTATCACTGCTGTTAGGACCATGAGGTAAGATGGCATAGGCGTTCTCTCAAGATCAGACACTATTAACTTTAGAGACACTGCTGGGCTGACAAAAACGCCAATCAGCTCTGCTGCTTCCAAACACTGGAAAAGGGAGAACACATAACACAAGCTGACCAGACCCTATCAAGCTTAACATGTCCATTTGTTTTGTTTTTGTTTTTTAAAAAATTAAGAAGTCAGGCTGCCAGCTGTTTTATTGCTTTTTTTTCTTTTAATGATTTCAGAAATTGCCTTGTAGGCTTTTCCATCCCTCCTCTCACTCCGAATTATATGCATGACAAAGTTTTCTTGAAGGGTAGCGAGAAAGCTCAAAATGAATGCTCACATGTCTTCTTTCAACACCGGCCTCTTAACGCTAAGAAAATCCTGAAGACACAGAATTGAAGCACATCATGTCCAGTGTTAACAGAACATTTTAGCTCCCTATTAGGCAGAAGCCTGCACAGACTTTATTCACTAAGGGTTTCTTTTTAAATATCCTTTTGACACACAGACACACACCAGAACTAAATTTAAAGGAAAGGAAGAAGTGTATATGGCCTTCATACTTTAAAAACTTCCAAAACTGTATTAGGAGAAACAGCCTTGCCTTCTTCTGAGATAGAAAGTACAAAGTGACAAAACATGACTGAAGACAATTCATATTTACTTGTACACTGAAGCTCAGCAGAGAACAGGTTCTTTCATTCTTGCTACTAATGAGGATACAAAAGACCTCTTCTAAGAAGCACCTGGGGAGCTCCTACATATCCTGCGAAAAACTGGAGTCTCTGGAAAGATAGTTTCTTTCCTTACATTTGCCAGTAGATGCTTTACTGTGAGTCACCAATGTGATGTATTCACACATTACAGTTAGCCAGGATCCCTGATTCATTCTGGCTTGTCCTTAAGGAGCAGCACGCTGATGGACAGAGCTTGTTTGGGCCCACCTCTGTCCTCCCTATTCAACAGCAGGTAAAACTAATCCGAAATTGATCACTTTTTCTGATTTGTGAACATGAGGTTCCGATTTGTTGCTTTCAAACAAGGCAGAATTTGTAAGTCAACAATAAACCCTGTATGAATGTGCCCAAGAAGAAGATAGGAAGGCGCTTTATACCTAATCAGATCATTAGTTTGTCTGCCTCAAAGGTTTCTACATTGGAGCTTGGTATGTTGTGAAAGTACAGGGTAATTTTCCCACCCTGGGATCCACTGCACATTGCCCCCCAAATAACGAAAATACAAGTGGTTGAAAGTCCACTTCTGGTTTTGTAAGAACACTTCTCTGGATGCAACATGTCTGTGTTGGTCTCTGTGTGTCCTATTTTTCTTTCCTTCTTTTTTTAAAGGACATCTGGATAGCTCAGTGAGTTGGGTACTTTCTGCGGAGCCAGGAGTTGGGAATTTGAATCCCCACTGTATCTCCTGGGAGAAAAGCTAGCTTGCATAGCCTTGGGCAAGCTGCACAGTCTTGGATGGCTCCAGAAGAAGGGAATGGTGGTAAACCACTCCTGTATATCTAAAAAAAAAACTCTGGAAAAGGTCACCAAAAATTGGAATTGACATGACAACACATACGACAGCCAGTCAAGTGTCATGGCTAGAGTGTCAGACTAGGAGGAGTCAGGAGAACTGGGATCAAATCCCCACTCTACCATTGAGATGCATCAGGAGGAGAAGGAAAGCTCTCACATATTTTGAAAACCCTATTAGGATCACTTTAATTTGGATGTGACACAACAGCGACAATATAGCAAGTGAAACAAAAATAACCTCTTAAAGACTAGCAGATCTATTTCAGTGTGGGCTATTGTGGATTTCAATCCACTTCTTCAGACACATGTAGTATAACAGTAAGGCTACCAGGTTTAGAAGGGAAGTGGATGGGGAAAAGAATAATGATAATAACTACCATCCCCCAACATTCATATTATTCTTTCACCATTATAATACATTATTTCTCACAATAATGACACAAAGCAAGGATGTGCAACTTCTTAAGACAGAAGTTTTAAATGGAATATACGACAAAAATAACGTGGACTATCTAAAGATTTCTTCCACACTCAGGAAAACAGCAGGAAGAAAGCATTAACTTGCTATGTTTGAACACCAATTAAGGCCATCACATGGAACAGGCATAGCTGAATATTAAGGGAGGATTTAGACAGCAGAGAAAGAGAGAAAGAGATAACATGAGAAATTAACCTGAAAGGGCATGAACTGCACATAGTTTTAAAGTGGAATTTATCTCTCCAAGGCATTTACACTTTAATCTCTTGCTTATTTCTAAGAGGCTGTTAATGCTGTGCTTGGCCAGCACCACAGGCGAAGCATAATCTCGTCATCAATGCATAATAATCAAAGAGAAATACATTTAGGTGAATGTTTTTGGAAGTTTCCTATCTGTTGGAAGTTTCCTATCTGTTGATTACAATTAAGGATCACTTCTCACACATTTAAAAATCACGTGCAAAGAAAGACATCTAAACCTCAACTACAGCAGACCACTGAATCACTCACAACTACATAAGTGTTGACTTTCTAAAATTTCATGGATCTAACAATTGGATTTAAGTCCAAGAATGTCACTGCATCATGTCTAGTAAGGGTAACAGCCATGGACCACAATCATACAGGTGCAAATTTTCCAAATAATGAAACTTCTGGAAGTGAAATAAAACTGTTCAGAAGACTGACTGATAGAGACGGGCATGAACCACTGGTTCGTTCCGGTTCATATTTTGGCCAAAGAGGTGATCAGTGCTTCCTAGCCCCACCTCCTCTGGTGGGCACCTACTCAGAGGGAGCACCCTGGCTTTCCTGCCCCACCTCCTCCAGGCGCTGCCTCTGAGTGGCGCCTACCAGAGGAGGAAGGGCTGGGAAGCACCAAAGACCTGTTCAGTTGAAAAACAAACCAGCACCGGTTCGGCAGTTCATGCCCATTTCTACTGAAACATGAGAAATTAACATTACAATTAATTAATTGGTAATTAGTATTAATACATTTTTTGAAATGTAATGTAGCATGAAAATGAACAGCCTGAATCCTGTTGGTGATTTACAGGTATGCAACTTAGGGAGAATCACTGATGGAGTGTATTGAAATGACCATACTTACATTCCTAACCATGATTCTGTGCTCATCTGAGCAGATGCAGTACAAAGTCCTAAGCAGCAGTTCCATGTGCTGTGTCGTGTGGTCCTCTGCATGCTGCAATAAGATCACCAGAAGCTGGGATGCCTTTACTCTTGTGCCTTCAACCCAGTCAGTCATATCATGGCAGAGACCCGGAAGTATTTTGGAGAGGTTTCTGGTCACAAGCTCCCGGCACCCTAGTTCTGGACGAGTCACTGGGACAGAAGAGAAACAGAAAAGGGAGGACTCAAATAGAAGAACAGTCAGAAATATATTTCAAACCCTTCTAAAATGTCATTATTAAGGGGGGAAAAATGACTCCAAATCTGTCAAAAGCAGATCTACCTGCATGGTAAATTCCCAAATGTTAACTGCCATGGCTGGGTAATATCTATAAGCGGACATAAAATTCATTGGCAGTTCAACGTAACTATAAATAAGGAGACATTTACCTTTCAACAGCTAAGAACACGGCTGTGCAGCATCAAACACAGCTCCGAGAAACGCCCCTCTGATTTTATTCTCTAAACATAGTATAGAATGATCAACACTTTTTTCAAGCATTAAGATCTTAATCAGAGGCTCTTCTTAGAGAATCCTCTACCTCCAGAGATGAGAGGGGTGGCAGTGAAGGAGAGTGCAGAGGTGCTTTTGTTGTCCGACTCTTCGTGACCCCATGGGGGCAGTATTATTTCTTGTTAGGTTAAATTATGGAATAATTATGAATCTCTAAGCTTCATGCCTGCTTTTATTTTTGTTTTGCTGTCATTAGACTTTTCTGTTAAAACCAACTGCATTTTAAAATGAGTCCCAATGTTTATTAATATTGATTGTGTGGCGCTTTAGTCTTCTTCATTGAATACAAAAGCAAGAGATACATTTTAGAATGAAGTACATCCAGTTCTAACAACAGTCCTGTAAAATGGCCTTGACTAAAGAGGCAGACTCTCACTCAGAGAAAACCCTGGAGCCATTTCCCAGCTTTGCATGGGATCCTCTGCTTGTGTGGCTATCCGGGGTGTGTGTGTGTGTGTGTTTTAAGAAATGAAGTTAAAGTTAAACAGGATACAGAAGACAGAAGTATTTGTGAAGCACCTACTTAAAGAAGAGAAACTTCAAAGGCTCTGTGAGCTGAGGTTCCTTTCTGTCATGGAAGAGAGCCTTCGGATTATGGAAATTGACGGCAAACGACAAAGAGGTCAAATACAGAAATCTTGCCTCCAAAGACAAAGATAGAGTGTGGCATCCTATTTGACCAGAGGCACAGTTTTTTTCCAAAAGATTTTGACTGGCCCTTTTCAACAGCTCCCTAGTTTTCTGACGCACAAACCCAGTTATTTCATCCACATATCTCACGGCTGTCATTTCTCTAACCTGTCTACATCCCTTTCCTAAGGCAATCTGTGTGTGTTTCTTCTCTCTCTCTCCCCCCCCCCCCTCTTCTTTTCTGTAGAAATCACTCTCTTGTTAGGATGGCATTGAATTTCTTCTCTGGCAATCTCTGACAATGCGAGATCAAAGCACAGGGAGGAAAGAGGTGTCAGACTCCTTTGCTTGCAGCTACAAGGGCTAGGGGTAAAGAAAAAGGTTCCATCCAGGGTGGAGGAATAGAGAAGCAAGCTGGTGGGCTGTGCACTTTAGAGGTGAAGGAGTTCATTCTTCATCAATCATTTGCAAAAAAAAGAAAAAAGGAAGAGAAGTAGAAATTAAGACAGAAACCCAATACAATGTTGGAAATGAAAACTGGGGTGCTCATATAGAAAATAATAATAATCAGGTCCCGCCAAGTCAATTTTGACTCATGGCAACCCTTTTCAGGTTTTTCCAGATAGTGAGTGTTCAGAAGTGATTTACCATTTCCTTTTTCTGAGAGTGCCCTGGGACTGTGCAGCTTCCCCAAGGCCACACAGGCTGGCTCTTCTTACAAGAGGCACAGTAGGGAATCAAACTCCCAACTTCTGGCTCCGCAGACAGAGACCCAAATCACTGAGCTATCCAACCAGAAAGGGGAAAAAATAGTCTTGTTCATTAAGTCTACTTATGGAACATGACCTTGGAGCAACTGGCTTCAAAACCCTGGACAGTCATGGCTGCCAGTCAGAGGTGGTCATAATGGGCTAGAATGAATGAATGTATAAGGCAGCATCCCATGTTCCTACTTTGGCCTTGTTTTGCAGAGCACAGAAGTAGATGAAGAGTTCATCCACATGATTTTATCGTTAACAAGTGCACGAAACCCACATCAGAACACAACATGAAACTTCTTTACAGACAAGGTATAAATTTACTAGGTCAAATGCCTAGAAGGCGCTGTTATTTGCTATTAATCTTTTCCTGGGAGATGTAATTAGAAGATGTTGGAAGGCATATCATACTAAAAGATAGTTCAAGGAGGCAGTTGGGGTATTGCCCAACCTTGTGATCTACACTTGTTTCCCAAAGAACATTGTCTCACGCAGCTCCCAGAAGGCTTGGTATCTCTCTATGGCTACATCTCCTGTTTTGGAATTTATCCCTTGGCTCTCAAGGCCCAAATTATCAGTCTTACTGAAACCGTTAGAGCTACTTTGGGATAACTATTTTGAGGATGGTATCACATGTTAACTCCAAAGCGTTTTAATAAGTCAAATATGTTGCTTCGCCACCAGCAACAGGCCTTTAGGGCCAAAAAGTGCTGCTTTTTTTCTATTTGCACTTTTTCAAGCCATGTTCAAAAGAAAGAAAGAAAAATAAGGCTCAGAAAACTCCAGTTTTTACACCTCTGCTTTATTATCCAGGCACAACTCTTGGGCCAGGACACCGGTCATGTTATGGACAATCAGGTTCTAGACCAGACCTTGAGTTGAGTTAGAAATAAAGGCCAGGATCTTCTTGAGCTACTTCAGGGCCTCACGGCTAGCTCTCTGCCTCAAGATTCTAGCAGTTTTGCCCTACTATGGAGCCTTTTTATGGCTGTATAAGAGCTTGGGTGGCGCTGTGGGTTAAACCGCAGAAGCCTCTGTGCTGCAAGGTCAGAAGACCAGCAGTCATAAGATCGAATCCACGCAACGGAGTGAGCTCCCGTTGCTTGTCCCAGCTCCTGCCAACCTAGCAGTTCGAAAGCATGCAAATGCAAGTAGATAAATAGGTACCACCTCGGTGGGAAGGTAACGGCGTTCCGTGTCTAGTCGCACTGGCCACGTGACCACGGAAACTGTCTACAGACAAATGCTGGCTCTACGGCTTGGAAACGGGGATGAGCACCGCCCCCTAGAGTCGGACACGACGGGACTAAATGTCAAGGGGAACCTTTACCTTTACCTTAAGAGCTTGGGTAAGTTTCTTGAAGATCTGTAGTTGCATCAAAATACGTGGGGGCTAGAAAGAGAAATGCGTATGAACCAAGCATCCATTCTGGATGAGTTCCTGAAAGCTTTTCTCTGTGGCTGAAATAGGCATGGCAACCAGATTAATATTACAGAGGGACACAATGGATAGAGTAACAGCAATAATGTCCGGCAGGTAGAGGTTCTCTCTCTCTCCTTTTGTCTGTGTCTGTCTTGGAAGAACAACTGGCAGAGTTGTGTTAGACCCTCCACAGAGGACAAAGAAAGAGACAAAGTTTCCAGATGTTTTTTTTTTTTTTAAATCAGCTTTGTTCTTACAAGTAGCCCATAAGAATTCCCCTGTTTTTTCTCATCCTGAAACTTGGTGTGCTTGATGGGGACACGGGAGAGGACCTTCTCTGTGGCTGCTCCCAGACTCTGGAACTCCCTCCCACTGGAGGCCAGCCTGGCCCCATTTTTGCTGTCTTTCTGCAAGCAGATGAAGACCTTCTTTTCAGGCAGGCTTTTCCTTACTGACTGGTGGACTGAGAGCGGTCTTTGAAATGGTTTGTTGTGCTCTGTTGCTTTTAGATTTGTTTTCAATATTAATTTCACTTACCATTTTAAATATAAGGCTTATTTAATTATTTTAAAATATTTGTATACTTTATTGTTTTTAGCTTTTAACTATCGACTTTCTAATAATATAAGCTGCCTTGGGTCCTTTTAAGGAGAAAGGTGGGGTAAAAATATTTTAAACAAACAAACAAACAGTGCTGCTCTTTTCCATTGGTTCTATTGATTGTTTCCAATTCCCTTTAGTTTTAGGTCTGGGGAGGGTTGGCTCCCATTATAGCATAGGCAGGAATTTCCCCTTTCACCAACCAAGGACTCCTTCTCCTGTCGGTTTCTTGATTTTTTAAAAAAGTGTGGATGTCGACAGAGCAAAGCATCTGGCTCGTAGCCACCTATAATCTTCATCTTCTTTATCTCCAGAACAACATTGGGTACCCTGTGGACCCAGAGTTATTCTCAGGAAGTAAGGATTACATGTCAAGGAACATTTGTTTTCTGTTTGGCAGTGTACCTCTTTATAATATCATATTTCAAACTTTAAAAGTAAGTATTAATTTCTAAATGTTCTTTTGTATTTTATTCCATTTTTTCTTTAAGAGGCAGAGTTCCACATACATCACATCAAACAGTTAAATGCTAGAGATCTGGCTGGAGAATGTCAATTTGCATGTATTTTGCACTATACTCACATCCTTGAGGATAAAAAGATGGCTCACAACAGAAGTCACGCTTATCTTTGATATCATCTTCATTTTCTTTTTCCCACTGCAAACCAACTTTTTTCCAATATGTCAGAGCTAGCTCCCTAAAGGTAAAACAAAAGCATAACACGTACTGTATTCTGCATTATAAGCAATAAAATGAAAGATGCTTTTCGCAAAAGGCAAAAACTATAATTCATTTTGAACTCACCTGTAGATAGCAATTCTTAAAAGCCACACCTTTGAGGCAAGATCTAACAATAGTTGCATTTCAAACTTCACAAGGACTGCATTTGCAAGTCACACTTGTTTTTACTGTAACAGTGAGTGACTCTGTGTGTGTGTCTCTGTGTGTGAATGAGCTATAACAGATTCAGCCCCACTTCAGTAGTGCCTAAGATCAACTCAAGCCAGGTATGCCTCAGTGAAAAGAGATGGTTCACACATTCCGCCAAGAGTCATCAAAAGGTGAGGGATCAGGACACCGGGGCTGGATGGCTGATGCATCCAGCAGATGCCACCCAGTAAAGTGTGCCAGGGAGGACCATATACCTCCCTGATTCCTGCGAGTCTGTTCTCTGCCTGAGTAGAGGGGATTGTGGCTGTTAATTGGGAATGGTTTGACATATCCAAGGTCTTGAATTTTATTAGCACAGTAAACTATATGCCACAAATTTAGAATCAACTGGACATCAAAGCTCCCCCACCATCCCTGCCACCCATTAAGAAATTTTACTTTGGAGCACCTTCTGTCGAGTCAAGAAATTCCTCATTTTATCTGAATAAACCTTGCTTCTTAAAAGATTCTGCGTGTGAATAAACAGTCTGGTTAGAACTGAAAATAATTCATTTCCCCTAACTGCTACAAGCACAGAAGATGGCTTTATACAAATGCTGAGGTTCACATATACAGGAAATATGTGGAGTTACGCCCCTGACATTTTGCACCCAACAACGCCTACATATTGACTGAAATGTCTACAAAACGGATGGTTTTGCACTTACAGCAATTCACATATAGACTTCTGCACTATCAGGAATCCCAGTTGTGCAGGTTTTCTGATAGTTTGTAAGTCTCTGTAAAAATGTTCATAGGCAACAGGCTGGGAGTCAAATTTCTCCCCAAGCACCACCCAGAGAGATGCAACAAGCCGAGATTTTGTTTTAAAAGCAATAGAACTAACAATCCCAAACTCTAAATGACCAGATCTCTATTTCTGTTTTTGATTTTGGGTGGGAGGAGGCTGTGACCCCTTCCAACTGCAAAACCAACTACTGTGAAGGTCTCCAGGAGAACCAAAACATCTATAATTCAAAATGTTCTTTTCTCGTTCTGCTTACTTGTTCTCATGCATTTCATCAGTAAGACCGCTGAGCAGCAGAGGGATTAACTTGTGAAAATAAGAATATCGGTCCCGCAGGTGCAGTAGCCACTCCCCAATGACACTGATAACAGCCTCTCTACCTATTAAAAAAAAAACCAAGGAAAAAAACTATATAGTGCATTCTACCTCTATAGGCATGTAAAGACAAGCTATGGTACAACAGAATCAGGCTGCTAAGCTTTTCAAGGGTCCTACTTTTTGACTGAATCAGGATCTTCAGAAAGAGAAATATAACTACAATGACAGAGTACCTAAGCACATGTTTTGAGAAAAGGAGAGTAAAAGCAGAAGGTTTATTTTCCTCTGGAATGTACACCACACAGATTTGTGCACACATCTGTAACCACAGATACTGGCCAACAACAGTCACTAAACTAATGGCAGAGAAAAGAAGGAAAATCTGTTCAAGAGTAATGCCACGTATTACATTTCATCTCTCAGCCATATCTGCCGGCCAGGACTGGGGAACCTGTGGCCCTCCCAATGTTGTGGGACTGGCACCTCCATCAGCCTCAGCATCCCAACCGCTGGTGAGACGTAATTAATGGAAGCTGCAGTCAGTCCATCAATATGGAGGGAGCCACACCTTCCCCCTCCCTTTTGTAAAGAAAGATTTGCTGAGATTAAAACCTAGCCAAACAAAGTTACCTGTGGGATGTCATCAAAACACCTCTGAGCTAAGTGGGGAAGCACGTCATCCAGAGACTTCACATTGCCGAACTGTATCACTGCTCCCGTAGCTTGAACGACAGCAACACGGACTCGGTAGTGCTGGTGGGAAATGGTCTTCATGAGAGGATTGATCAGACTCTCCGACTGCAGGTGAAAATGCTCTGGTAGGGGGAAAGAAAATACAATCATCTGTTTAAAATCATTATTCTAGTTTAATTGCTTTTTAATGTATAATTGATGATGGTTTTAATTTTACTTGTTTTCACACTTTCAGTCCCCTCATTGGGAGAAAGACGTCCTACAAATAACAATAAACAAACATTCTTTACAGATGTACCTGCAAACACCCCTCCCACTCATGGTGCATAAGTGGGGGATATGGAGAGTCCAAGATACTCTTATCACTGCTAGAGCTGATGGTGATTTGGAAGGCCACATGTTCCCCAGCCCTGGCCTGAGTGGTTCCCAACCTTGGGTAACCCAGGTGTTCTTGAACTGCAACTCCTGTGGTGAAGGCTCCAGGGGACCTGCAATCCAAGGTTGGGTTAACCAAGGTTGGGAACCACTGATTTAGAGCATCTTCTATAGCTGTGTCGTAGGCATCCTTCAGTCTCAAGAGACTATAGCAACGTGCTCTGTATGGAGGACTTGGAACAGCGTCTAGTGTGGCTGAGAAGGCCAATTCGAGAGTGACCATCCCTTCCACACTGAAGACAAATACAATCTGTCCCCTGCCCAGCTCCCTGATTTTCTTGCTTTCGGGACTGCCTCTTCGCCTCGGCCTGCTGGACAAGGGTCTCTTCAAAATGGGAGAGGCCATGCTGCACCGCCTGCCTCCAGGCTGAACGCTCAGATGTCAAGGTTTCCCATCTGTGGAGGTCCATTCCTAAGGCCTTCAGATCCCGCTTGCAGATCTCCTTGTATCGCAGCTGTGGTCTCCCTTCTGGGGCGCTTTCCCTGCGCTAATTCTCCATACAGGAGATCTTTTGGAATCCGACCATCAGCCATTCTCACGACATGCCCAAGCCAATGTAGACGTCGCTGTTTCAGCGACGTCGCTAAGTAGTTAATCTATTAATTACACATCACCAAAGAGGCCAGCAGAAGATATGAATTTACACAAAACTGCTCATGCTAATTTATATGTTGTTACATTCCATCAAGTGGTTTCTGACATAGGGTAACCCTAATTGGGTTTTGTTTAAGGAGGAGGGTTACCCTAGTGGGTTTCCATGCCTGAGTGGGGATTTGAACCTATACGTCTTGAGTCCTATGCCAGCACTCTGTCAATGATGCCATGCTGACTCTTGTTTTGCAGGTGCAAAACCAGAAGTGATTTGTGCCATTCCAAGAGAACTCCGCTACACATCACTCCAGTGGGGAAACCTGTTGGGGGGGACGGGGACGGGGACACCTGTGTGCCGTCTCCTTGAGTTTGCTACCCAGGTTCCAAATCTCAGTGGGCAAATGTCAAGGTTGCTGATCCGTTCTCCTCCTCCTTGGGGATCCTTCTCCATTTGAACTGGACAGCGCTTCAAAGAGAGGGCACCTTCCAAAGGAGAACGGCCGGCCGTCGCCTCCTAGAGAAGAACGAGGCTGGGAGGGCCCTGGGTCAAGGCAGGAATCCCAGACCAAGTGGACCTGGCCGAGGGTGGCCCCATTTTCTCTGGAAGGTCTCCGGGTCCTCTGGCAGCCAGACCTTCCAAGGGAGGAATGTATTTCCTAAAAACAGGGCCGAGGGCCACCCTGCACCACCACCACCCCCCGAAACCCCCCCGCTGGCAGTCCCACAACACCTCCGTGGTGTCTGGGACAGGGATGTGGGGCGCCTTGGGGGGCCCCCCCTTCTTTCCGAGGTCCACACCTGGCATCGCCTTGGCACAAGCCGCCAGGCCCGCGCAGCCTTCGAGCTTGCCTTGGGGTAAGGGTCGAGGAGGGCCCCGGCCAGGACGCGCCCCAGCTCGGGCAGGTAAGGCGCCAGGGCGCCGCCGCCGCCCGCCTGGAGCGTCTGGCCGAGGAGCTGCAGGAGGCCCAGGCGGAGCTCCTCGCAGGGTTCGCCCGCCTCGCCCGGGGCCAGGCCGAGGCGCTGGGCCAGGACCGGCATGAGGAAGGGCAAGGCCTGGGCCGGCTGGGTCCCGAGGCTCAGGCCCAGCGTGGTCAGTTCCAGCGCCAACTCCCGGCACCGCTCGGCCGGGTCGGACGCCAAGCAGCGGAGCAGCGGCCGGAGCAGCAGCTGGCCGAAGACCTCCTGCCCCACCGCCTGAGGCAGGTCCCGCTCCTGCAGCGCTTCTCGGAGGCCGGCCAGGGCTTCCAGCCGGCCTTGCTTCGACTCCTCCTGCAAGGCGGCCAGGGGGCGAGACACCGCCTGGCTGACCTCGGCCACCCGACGGGCGTGCTCACGCCCGAGGGCGCCGGCTTTCTCGGCCATGCTTTCGGCACCCCCGTTGCTAAGGCCGCGAAGTCGCCAGGCCCCGTTGCTAAGGCCTCTTTCGCTTACTCGCGGCGCCGTTGACGACGGCGAGCGGTGTGCTTTACGGCAAAGGCCGGAAAGCGAGGGAGCGGCTGGGAACTGGTTATAGGGACGTTCTACAGCGGAACCTGTGGTTGGTGGACTGCAACTCCCAGCAACCCTTGTCCCAAGAATCAACGACAAGGGATTCTGGGAGTTGCAGTTCACCAGCTTTTGGCTCGCTACCCTGTTTCCCTGAAAATAAGACCTAACCTGAAAATAAGCCCTAGTAGGATTTTTCAGGATGCTCGTCATATAAGCCCTACCCCAAACAATAAGCCCTAGTTAAGTGAAACCCCGTCCTCCACCCTTGTGCAGCAACCAGAAGATGATGACAGGACTGTAAAATAAAACATCCCCTGAAAATAAGCCCTAATGTGTTTTTTGGAGCAAAAATTAATATAAGACCCTGTCTTATTTTCGGGGAAACACAGTAGTTGGATTTTGCGCCCCTGTGCTGAAGCCAGCAAACCCAATCCTATATGCGTTTGCTAAGAACAAACCATCGCCACCACCTTAGAATTGCAGAGCTGGAAGGGACCTTATGGGTCATTTAGGGATGCATAGTCTGTTAGGATTATTATCACCAGAGCGTGGAAAGGTTAATTTTTTGCACCACAACTCCCAGAATCCCCTGCAGTGGGATTTCAAGCATTGTTGTCAAAAAAAGGAACTTTTCTACTTATGGGGTTTACAGAGGGTTGAGGGAAGCTACCTTGGCAGAGAGAAGAGACAAAAACCGGCCTTTTTAAAAGGTAGGTTGTGGCTAAGGAAAGGGTTTTACTGTCAGGAGGCATCTTTCCTCTCTTTCTAAATTTTTAAAATGGTTTTAAATGGGGTTTCTTGATCACTTTTTCATGATAACATGCTGGATTGTTTTTTTAATATTGCAGTTTGTTGTATTTTTAATTGTTTTCTCTGTTGGGAGAAGAGCAGCAATAAAATAAAACAGTGATTAAGAGTCTTTCACAGACTAGTGGTGGATGACAGGTACAATGAAGCTTTATTGGTGCCATTAGCTTTTACGCTACTGATCGGTCACTGCTATTTCCATTATATTTTAGTGTTCTTACTTTGTTTGTTTGGGATTTTAATTGCCTGTAAACCACCCAGAATAGTGCCTTGGACAGTATAGAAATTAAAGGTACTTACTTATTTTAATTTACCCTATTTGGTTATGTAACCTAGACAGCATCTTAAAAAGCAGAGACCTCACCTTGCCGACAAAGGTCCGCATAGTCAAAGCTACGATTTTTCCAGTAGCGATGTATGGAAGTGAGAGCTGGACCATAAAGAAGGCTGACCGCCGAAGAATTGATGCTTTTGAACTGTGGTGCTGGAGGAGACTCTTGAGAGTCCCCTGGACTGCAAAGAGAACAAACCTATCCATTCTGAAGGAAATCAACCCTGAGTGTTCACTGGAAGGACAGACAGATCCTGAAGCTGAGGCTCCAATACTTTGGCCATCTCATGAGAAGAGAAGACTCCCTGGAAAAGACCCTGATGTTAGGAAAGTGTGAGGGCAAGAGGAGAAGGGGACGACAGAGGACGAGATGGATGGACAGTGTCACCGAAGCTACGAACATGAATTTGACCCAACTCCGGGAGGCAGTGGAAGACCTAACCTGGCCTAGCATGCTCTGGTCCATGGGGTCACGAAGAGTCGGACATGACTTAATGACTAAACAACAACAACATTTGGTTATGTATTAATTTATTTTTTATCGTGTTTTAATATTGTTGCACATATTGTTGTTAGCCACCCAGAGTGGCCTGGTTGCCAGATGGTGCGGGTATAAATTCAATAAATAAATAAATAATACTTACTTACTTACTTATACACCCAAGGTGGGGACAGGTCTCTGTTTAACTACAGTACAATGAGAAAGTGCAGCTGACAGTTCAGGTTGCCACGCACACCAGTTCTGGTATGAGGGTAGGAATAAGTCAGTTTCAGGACCAAATAATCTCAGAACCATTTAGTATTGCTGGGGAAAACTCTCTCTCCCCCCCCCCCCCCCCATTATTATTGTGAGGTCTGCTACTCAGCTCAGAGGGAAGTCCAGGACTGTAACAAGGATGGGAAAACTGGGGCTTTATCCCGGGACATCAACACTGATAGGACACAAAATCTGGAGTATTAGGAAAATCAGTAATTACATTTCTCAGCTGTATTTTCTCCCTCTCTCTTTTTCTCAAGCACATGCTTTTTCTTTGGGGGGAACAAAACACTCTCTTCTTCCTTTCTCAAGGGGGCCTTGCAACCCTCCCAGGCTGGAGATGGTGCCACTTGCTATAAAAGCAAAAGGCAAAGCGTGCACCCTTACATACTGCTCCAGATTGCTTAAAGCCCTCTCTGGGCGGTTTACAATTTAGTTGTGCGGGCCAAACATTCCCCCTCACCCCGCAGTGAGCTGGATACTCAAGTTACCAAGCTCAGAAGGATGGAAGGCTGAGTGAACCTTGAACTGGCTACTGGGATTGAACCTGCGTGGTGAGCAGAGTTTTGGCTGCAGTACTGCAGTTTAACCACAGCGCCACAAATCTCCTTAGGTGGTAAAAATAGCAAGTTCCAGCTCTGGGAATCCTGAAGGGTTGCTGGGGTGGTTATGACAGATGATGACACAGTCTTTGCTCACCATAAAGTTCAGCGTTCTGAGTCTCTGACCCTGTAACTCTGCTGCGCCATCAAAACGCCTGCTGAAACCCCGGGGAGCTGCCAGTCAGTGCTGACCCTATCAGGCTAAATAGACCAAGGGTTTATCTCAGTGCTGGGCAGCTCCCAATAGCCTAACCCTCCCTTTTGGGAGGATGTTATTTATTTCTCTGGTGCAACCGGGGACCTGTCTCTGCAGAAGCGATGTTCCTACTGAACGCGATGCCGCTTTGCTGTCGTGCCAGAAGGACTTTGTGTCCACCGGTAGCATCCCAAAGGGCCTGGCAGAGACAGATCCTTTGTCAGCTGGTCCTCTGTGTTTTTTTCTCTCCAGGAGGGGAGGCTGAGCTTGCTTTTGACTGACAGCCACGGGGACTTCCTGTGTGGAAGCGGCTGCTGTTGCTGTTGCTACTGGCAAGGGAGACTTAACGCTTTGTGTGCAACAAGAGAGAAGGGAGAATCGGGAGGGAGGGAGGCAGATCCGTCTGGGGTGGCTGAATTCCCCCCCCTTTCTTAAACCAGGGCTTTTCTGATATTGCAAGGGGGGAGGGAAAGAAGGAGAAACGGGGATCCACCAGGATCCATCCAAAAGGAGGAGGAGGAGAAAGAGGCTGCACTGCGGAATAACGGGACTGGGGGGGGAAAGGAAGAGACGACTCTTGCTGGTGGTACCTTGTCGTTGATCCAGCAAGCCAGGTATTTATCTATGGGCTCCTTCGATGCTGCATGTCTTCGATCTTGTCTCTCCTAGGAAGAGATCTACCACCCCCCCACCCCCAACCCGCCCCCCCCCCCCCTCTCTCTCTCTCTGGGCATCTATTCCCACCTTGCCGGCTGGCTCGCTTTCTCTGTTCTTCCAGCAACAATGGCTGAGGTTGCCATTCAGACACCCGAAAGATTGCTGCGGATCAAAGCAGGGGAGGATGAATGGGAGGAGGGAGGGAGGGCATCTTTCTCCATGGCGCTTGTCAGAGGGAGAGAAGGGGGGGGGTGGGATGCTTTAGGAAGGGGAGTCGAGAAGCCATCAGGAAATCGCCTTTTGGGGAATTAGAACAAACCCCAAAGAAGGAGGATGGAGGGAGGGTGTTTCAACCCGCCGCCACGACTGGGCGCGGGGAGGGCCCCGGCTTGGCTCAAGGGAGGCGTTAAAGACCATTTTTTGGAAGCGGACCAAGAGGAAGGAAAGGGGGAGGGCTTCCCCTCCGCTTGCATCTGGAAGGATTTGGACCTCGGCTCACCTCCCTCGCCTGCGTCTTCTAAGCTCCTTGCGTGGAGACCTCGAAGTCTTGCAAGCTTGCGCTCTGCCGCTTTTGGAGTGGGCTTCATCCAGGCATCATCCCCCCCCCCCCCAATACCATCCATCGGAGGTTGGGCGACGTTTTGGATCTGCCCCTCTCTGTTCGGTCCCCGAGGGGAATGGGGTTTCTTGCCCTTTGAGATGTCGTGTTTAACCGAGATGATGCCTTCTGACTTTGGAAGGATGGAGAGCCTTCTCCATTTCCAAAACCTTTGGGGTTCTCTCCACGAGGAGACCTTCGTCCCTGCAAAGCATCATTCCATTTTGGCCCCCAAGAAAGAGGAATTGTGAATTAATGAAAGCCACCCTGGGGGTGGTGGTGGTGGAAGAAGGCCATGTTCTTATTTGCTAATTTCCCTAATTTTGATGTTGGAGACTGTGGTCATTTGCAATGACAAGCATGGTCCATTTCTTTCTGGGTGAGCTTGGTATTGACAATACAATGACAGGATCATCTTTTTCTTTCCTGTTTGTCTTCTCATTTTCCTTTGATAACAGAGATGTACCTATCATACTCGAGCTATTATTTTTCCACTGACAAATGCTTTTTCTCTGAATATTCACCGTCCATAAAGAAATCTAGGATCATAAATGCATGTTCGGGTTAAAAGGCGTGAAGTCTCCCCATAACATACATTGGCCCCTACATCTGTTTAGAATCTATTGAATAAAGTGAAAGGCAGTTGTTTATTATTATTATTATTATTATTATTATTATTATTATTATTATTATTATTATTATTATTATTATTATTATTATTATTATTATTATTAGTGTAACAGAATGAAACATCTTTGGGTGGCCCTATCCAGTCCTGCTCAGGTCTTGCAAAATAAAGGCCGTGGATTCCTTTATGGAGTCAATCCATCTCACATTCCTCCTCTTCCACTTTCCTAGTATTATTATCTTTATCCAAGCAGTGATTATTTTTATTTTATTTATTATTGGATTTTTATCCCACCCTTCTAGACAAGAGTCTACTCAGTGGGGTAATGATAAGGCTGCTTCCTTTGGCATTTTTGAGATTTCTTCTTAATAGAGGAAAATTTGCTTCTGGTTTCAAACGGCCAAATCACCAGCTCAACGGAGCCCAGCTTCTCAGGAGCCAAGGTCCACATTTTCTTATCCAAAATCCTTTAATACCAAACCAGGCTAGTGCAGGATATAACGCTTGAGATGCTAGCGGTGTATTAGAATCCATGCTGCTTATGTGGGAGAACATGTTAGCATGGAATGATTACCTTTCTGCAAAGCTCTGATGAAAAGCCTACGTCGAGGCAGCCAAGATTTCCAAACTGTTCCCCAGTGGAATTTGTTGTCTGTTTACAGGCACAAAGATGGCTGCCTCATCCTCTTGCAATCTGGACGACGACGAGAGCCTGAAGGGATGTGAACTCTATGTTCAGAAGCACAACATCCAGCAGATCCTGAAGGAGTGCATCGTGAACCTGTGTATAGCAAAACCCGACCGGCCGATGAAGTTCTTGCGAGAGCACTTTGAGAAACTGGAAAAGGTCAGTAGTTGGGGAATAGACACTCCAGGCAAGGCAGACATGTTCTTAAGAGAAGGGGGGGGGAAAAGATAGAGAAAAGGAAAACAAACACGCAGAGTGGAAAATATTGAGGGAGCTCCTTTCTGCCCACTTAAAGCACAGGTGCACCACTAAAATGCAAGGTTGTCTCCTGTGCTTCTTGGTCTTTGCCAGCCTTGGCTGCGGATGATGAGGATCAAATCTGTGAGCTTTCAGTACACTAACATGTGCTCCATCCATGAATGATGGTCCCTAAAAGCAGCTTCCTTTTATATGAAAACTCTCTGTAAAATTTCTGCTAGGAATGGGTTTAAAAGGCATCTCTCTCTCTCTCTCTGATGTAATTATAATATTGTCTGTTTTCTTTAAGAATTATAGTGCTGGCTGTATTGCACCATCACGTTGTATTAACATTTATTTTCATGGGCTGTGGTCCAGTGGATTCCACTGACTTCTACACTTCTGCTAGGATTGATGATCTCCCTTTGCTTCTTATATTCCTCTTTGTGTATCCTAAAAAAAAACAACCATCCTGTCAATATGGGAGTGGGGAAAACCCTCTGGAGCAGGTTTTTGAGACCATGACAGGTGGCGGTAGTGGTAGGGGAAGATAAACTCAATTCTGCTATTGTGGAATAACAAAGTAAGTTACTAGATCTTGGGCAAGGGGCTGTATTTCTGCTATATATGTACAGTCACATTCTTGCGTTAAAGCCATCACCCCAGTTTCTCCCAGGAATGTTTGTTGAATGGATTGGGATAATCCAGTTTTACTTGAACCATCTCCATTGTTGATAAGGAGGTGAGAAAACCACCCACAGTCTTGCATTGTAAGTTTCAGGGGTGTGTGTGGTGGTGCTTTGTGATGCAGAAGCCTGATTGATTCAGAACATACAGGAATAACAAAGAGAAGTTAAAAAAAAAGTAGGACATGATAATTTTGTAATGAACTACCTGAAGGACCGTATCTTGCCATAGGAACCTTCTCAATACTTAAAAATACTTAAAAATTGTCAGAGGGGCCCCTTCTCTCGGTCCCTACAGAAGGGAAAAGGACGAAGGAAAAAATAAAGCTTGAGGGAAAAAAGTCGGATTTAATTTAGTTTAATTGTTTTTTTAAAAATGTATATCTTAATATGTTTTTGCTTCTATTCATTTTAATACTGTGAAGCCCTTAAGTTCTCTTATCGGGAGAAAGGTGGCCCGTAAATAAAACAAACAAATAAATTCTGCTCCTCCTCCTCAACATCATCATCAACAAGCCTTTGGGCTAGCAAGAGTGGTTTACAATAATTTGCCAGAGTAGCAGAGTCGCTGTTTTGTAAAGAAATGTACTTCCTTTTCTTTTCTGACATAAATTCTTACAGAAATGGTTGCACAGATTTTCAGCATGATGTAAGTAAGAAGGAAGTGACCTGTAGCAGAGCACCTTTGATTTGTTTCTCTCTTCTCCCAAGCTCTGGGTTGATTTTGCAACCGTCTTTTCCTGAAATCTTAGCATTTTAAGAAATAAAAAGGAGCACAGATGTGGTTAAATATATACCTTGGTGGTTTAAGAAGCAGGGGTCAGGAGGTTGAGCAAAGGGCCAATTTTTGATCTTTGGACCAGTGTTGATATGCTAGTTCTGATTGCCGTCATGTAAACAGTGAAGCTAGGGGAAAGTTAAGACTTAATCTGGCGTGAATGTCTTCTTTTATATTGTGTCTCTCTTGACATTTGGGCAAAGGGGGTGATCTGTTCCCAGATGTTAAACAGACAACAGGGGATATCACTAAAAAGCTGAGCCCCAATGTTTAAACCTGAGTTGGCCTCCTCTTGAGAAGCCCATCAGCTGAGGTCTTAGCAGTAGGGAGGATTGAACCAGGAACTTTCAGGTGTGCATTAAGTAAAGCTGTTAGGTCTTGGTTACCCATTTGAAACCAAGCCACTCCAAAGTACTTTACAATCATCATCATTGTGAGTAGTGGTAGTACATGAACCTGCCTCCTTCCTTGAAAATTTTCAAGGTCCTTCATCAAGCATCTCCTCAAGGAAGAGGCAGTGTATACATTACTGTTCCTAGTGAGGTCTACCTGACCCTAATATTATCGTATTTTCACCCCCCAGTTAAGATGTTTCTTTGTTCCATGGCCCTTAATGGGAGGCGAACTGCTGATTTTGAAAGTTCATCTTTAGGCTGGATGACTACCCTTATTTTTATTTGTATGACGAAGGTTGTTTCATATTATGTTTTCTGTTTATCTTTTTTTTTTTTTTTTTTGCCTTGCTTCATGTTATGCATTGTGTTTATCATTTTCATTGCAAGATGCTTGGCGTTTCTCTTTCTCTCTCATTAAAAGGGCATTCATAAAATGTCATTAACGACACCAACGGCAACATGTTGCTGCTGCCGAAATCCATTTCTCTGCCAGCTATTGTGGGGGTTCCAGTGAAGCTCAGAAGTCTGAGAGAGGTGGTGTCAGGGGATGTCAGAATCCCTGCCCATCAAAAAGTCCTGATGTTCTGATACTGTGACCCCCTGGCGCAGCTGCAACACTGGGTGTAGCTCCATCTCTGATTCACTGTTTCCCCGGCAATCCTCAACTCAACAGCGGATAAAAGACAACTATATTTCTTATGCATGCTTTGATAAACAGCTTTTTTGCTGTGATGGGCAAGTTCCATGTCATATATAAAGGTCAAGCCAAAGAAAAGGCCATTGAGTTGCTCCAGAATAACAAAGCAGGCTTTCTTTTAATATCCTTGCTTGTATATTGCTTATGACCTGCACAGTCTGGAATCTCAACCTCTGTGATGCTTCTGTTGTAATGTCCGAAGGGAGAAACTCAAGCCTCTCTCTCTCTTATCCCCTTATTTCTTTCTTGTGAAGTTCAGTCTTACGCTATTAGCAGATTCACTATCCCGCAAACCCCGAGTCACCAGACACCCCCTGCACTGCTCCAGCATCTATTTTGAAACCAAGATTAAGCTGCAAGCCAAAATGGCTTTTGTAGATGGAACTGGGGGTGCCTCTTTCTATTAACCTCATACTCAAGGTGCCCGGTGGTCCAAGCCTTACACTGAAATAAGGTATTTTCATTCCACAGGGTGCATATATTTCAGATGGGATGTGTCTTTGGTTTGCTGTGGCTGCTTGTGAATTTATAACAGCAGATGAGTGGTGATGACTGTGATGTAGAGAGGGGCGGCAAACCTGCTCCAGGGTTTAATCTAAACTCTTCAGGATCTCTCCAAGGTGCTGAATCGCCTCCCCCTCCCCAGAAGGAGGCTCCGCACCTTGAATAGAGTTCCTGTTAAAACCCAGAGCAGATTTAAGTTCCATAACATCAAGGCCCTCCTTTGCGTCACTTGGCTGGCTGGGTAGCTCAACCAGTTGAGTGCCTGTCTGCAGAACTAGAGGTCAAGAGTTCAATTCCCCACTGAGAAGAGAGAAGATCCAGTCTGTGTAAAACTGCACAGTGCCAGAGGGCCACCGGAAGAAGAAAATAGTAAACCATTTCTGAGTCCTTTATACCTAGAAAAGGGTCAATATAAGCCAGGATCGACTTGGCAGCACATAATTATTCAATTATTAGCAACATGTCTGTATCAACTGGCATCCGTTGTCCAAGGTTTCAGGTTGGAGTCTTTCCCAACCCTATCCATAGATGTCAGGGCTTGAATCTGGGAGCTTCTGAATACCATGTATGAGCATAGTGGTCTTCCTTCATGCAAGAGAGCATAGAGCAAATGCTTTCCTCTCTAGATATGTGGACACCCTGTTCCTTTTCCCTCTCCACATAATGCATTTGGCATAAAACTCATTGGCAAGCTGCTGCAAGTTAAGTGGTGCACCAAAGGACGTGACTCAGTGCATTACTGCAAATTCCCATGCTAACTTTTAAAGTTGCAGCAGTTCCCGATTAAGATTTATGCCAGCTGCATTTCCATCAAGGAAAAATAAACTCAATAGGTTTTTTTTTGGCTGATGCCTTATTTATCTGGTATTCTCATTTGTTTTATTTATAGTATTTACAAGTCGTTTTTTTTGCCCATCTGGGTATCAAGGTGAAGTGCAACAAAATCACGATATAAACACAGAACTGAAGCAAAATTATATTTAAGGGCTTCTGTTGGAGATCCCAGTTTCTGGACAAGCTCACGTTGGCTTATGGTCCTTGCCTAGCAAAAATCCCTGCTTGTTCAGGTATGGTCAGGGCCGGCCCTACCCTTAGGCAAAATGAAGTGATTATCTCAGCGGATAAATGCTGGTGGGCAGGCAAAGCAGCTTCTTCCCTGCTCTCCTGAACTCTCCAGCTGCTCCCTTCTGATGAGCCGTCTGCGCCATACAACCTGTCCTGGGGCGAGACCCATAACTAGCAAGGCTAATGCCTGCAGCTTTGCAGCACTACTGGTTAAGCATGGGTGACATGAGACCGGTGTATGTGAGGGGACACCTTGATCTGAGCATGTCATGGCCGTGTCCATTTCATCCTGACCCCATCTGTTTTGTGTCTCTTCCTGCCAGGGATGTAGGGCTGGAGGGGCTAAGTTTATACACTTAGGGTGGGCAGGTTTGCATGCTTCCAGATGCAAAAATCACAGCACTAGCTGCAAGTTCCTGCCTCTTCTCAATGTCAGCCCTTTGGGTCAAAGTCTGGATCATCCCACCCGAGTTATGCCTCTGCCTGTTGCAGAGTTTTGAATTTTGGTCAAATTCCTCTAGCTGCACAGCAGAAGTGCAGGGATTCACAAACCAGAATAGCTTCAAGTTCCCCAGATTAGCCCACCCCTTTTCTCGTTAACTGGCACTTACAATCTCAATAGTAGGAAAAAAACAAAAGCCATTTCCTTTACTTACAGTTGTAGACCGATCAAACAGCAAACTGACAATCATGACTGCTTTCAACAACAGACTTCGACAGACTAGAGAGAGGGAAAGAACTCAAAAGCAGAGAGGCGGGGCACTCTTCAAATTCTGAGGCAAGAGGGAACAATTATTTGACAGTCAGCCCAGCCCAGAAAGGTCCCTCGCAGCCACACCTTCTTAAGGCAGCATGTGAGGTTGCAAATACTCCGATACTTCAATACGGCTTTCAAACTAGCCCGCTGCTACAGTCGTGATGGAAGACAATATTCCATTGCCAATGTTGGTGTAACATTCAGTGATCTGTCCCACCAGCTTCTATATGTAGAATAGAAAGGGTATGCCATCCTCTTCTATAACCCCTGGCAGCAAAATGCCTCGGACAAACCTGTCTATTGCATGACTTGTATTGGTCTATAATTTGTACTTTGGTCCAGATTAGCTTTCCCAAGGTCAAAACAGTTTGCTTCAGGCAGGTGATGATTCATTCCTGGCTCTCTGCTCCAGAGAGCCATGGCAGAAGAAGTGGCATGGAGATTCAGGGTCCAGCTACTGGCAGGGGTGTTAACGGGCTTGTCCCCAACCAGAAACAGCGAATGTACAGCCACACTGCCTGCTCATTGAAACAGCTGAGAGAAGACTTTAAAACATGGTCAGATTTTAAAAGCGGCTTCTGAAATCTCATCTTTCAGCCTGTCTCCACCTTGTCTAGCCTCGCCCCTCCTCCCTTGTGCATAACGCCAATGGGCAGCAATTTTATAAATAACACATAATAACAATAATTCACAGTGCCTCTTCTGCTTCTCAAATGCATTTGGGGGGAGGCCAAAGGCAAAACTATCTGCGCTGCCCGAGAAAGAAAGCTTTGTTTCTTATGGTTTTGACATCTCGCTGGCAGGTAATGATGTAAGCACAGCAAACTTGTGAGCACAATTTTTTAAAAAAAAAACAACAACACACACATTCTTTATAATCTTAGAACTGCAGAACTGGAAGGGACCCTATGGATCATCAAGACCAACCCTGTCAAGGAGGCCCAGTAGGGAATTGAACTCCCAACCTCTGGCTCCACAGCCAGATGCCAAAACCACTGAGCCATCTAGAAGTTCTTGTCTTTCCTTCTTCAGTCTCTTCTAAAGGACTAAGCATTGGGTGGAAGTCAAATGCAATTTATTCTGCACCTTCTCTTGGGAGGTTCCACTCTATAGTCTTCTATAGTCTGCCATTCTATCAGTACAAAGACCTACATGGTCCTGAGTTCTGTTGCCACAGTGGCCAACCAGATGCCTACCGGAAGTGTTCAAAAAGGAGATGAATGCAGAAGGCTGTTCACCCATGGCTGGAAATGATGTCATCACCACATCCGGCTGCTGCTAATAGATTAGTCCACCATGTGTCTGTCTAATCCAGTGGTCCCCAACCCCAAGCAACCCAGATGTTCTTGGACTGCAGTGTCCCAGAAAACCCAGCCAGCACAGCTGGTGGTGAAGGCTTCTGGGAATTGCAGTCCAAGAACCCCTGGGTTACCAAAGGTTGGGAACCACGGGTCTAATTCCCCCTTTAAAGCCATCTAACATGGTGCTTCGGGTTCCAGGTTCAAGGAGTCAAAACTCTTGGGGACATTATATATATATAATGTACCTAAGAGTTTTGACTCCTTGAACCTAGAACCCAAAGCACCATGTTAGATGAGATCTCCCGTGGTCTAAGAGGAAAGCTTCTCACCAAAGACAGGTATGAACCTATGTACCTGCAATATATATACTGTATATATATTGCAGGTACATAGGTTCATACCTGTCTTTGGTGAGAAGCTTTCCTCTTAGACCACAGGAGATCTCAGACTCCACATCTATTTCCCATCTTCTGAGAATGCTTGCATATTTTGAGTAAACTCTTCCATCCCAAACAAGGACTAGTGTTGGTTCCAGCTTATTGATTTTAATTAGGTGAACCTTCAAATTAGCATGCTTGGGTTGGCAGGCCTTCCAGTCCATGGTTCAAAGATATGTAGAGGGGAACGGTGTGTGTGTGGAGAAGTAAGCTGCTTCCCTTGAGGATGCTTGCTCTCTCTTGCGCTTCCTTGGAGGTGCCTGTGAAGACAGACTAACATTGCAAAGGGAGAGCTTGACGGCCTGTCTCTTCAGACGTCACAATAGGCAGTCAGACGGCAGGAGATTAGCGGATGAGCGCTATGGCCCTCTGTTTACCTGAACCTGGAGGATTGTGAGCTGTGGTACCCAGTGTCCCAGTTCAATCTATCTGATGTTCCCTCATGAAACCAGCTCTGACTAAAGATGGGCACGAACCGCTTCGTTGCGGTTCGTAAAGGTGGAACCACAGGGGCTGCTGCTCCCCTTCCTGCCTCCTGTGGCTTAAACAGCCACTCACCAGGCCCAGCTTGCTTGTTTTTCCCCCCACCTCCTCAGCTAATCTCCCAGTCACAAGCAAGAGCACAGACTTCTCTGCCCCTCCTTTTGGTCTGAGTGGGAGATCAGCCAAGAGGGCGAAGCAGAGAAGCCTGGGCTGTTCCCGGGGGACTGGGAGATCGGTCGAGGAGGTGGAAAAAACGTCCAAGCTGGGCCTGGTGAGTGTTTGAGCCAGAGGAGGCAGGGCAGGGGAGCAGCAGCCACCAGTTTGTGCCCATCTCTAGCTCTGACAATGCCCCTAAACCAGTGGTTCCCAACATGAGCTCTCCAGATGTTCTTGGACTGCAACTCCCAGAGGGCTTCATCACTAGCTGTGCTGGTCAGGATTTCCAGGAGTTGCAGTCCAAGCACATCTGGAGACCCACGGTTGGGAAACACTGCCTTAAAAGAATGCACAATATTTGAATTGTGAGGCCCATTTTAAGATGGGCGTCTGGTGCCAGCTTTAGTATATTGCCTTCTATGGAGTCCCATGATTGGTCCATCCAGGCCACTGCTCTTGACAACGACTGCCAGTGGCTCTCCAGGATTTTATGCAGGGACTTTCCCGACTGTCCTTGGAAATGTCAGGAACTCAGACTGACAAGGGCATACAAAGCATGTTGTTGTTGTTTAGTCGTTAGGTCGTGTCTGACTCTTTGTGACCCCATGGACCAGAGCACGCCAGGCCCTCCTGTCTTCCACTGCCTCCCGGAGTTTGGTCAAATTCATGTTGGTCGCTTCGATGACACTGTCCAACCATCTCGTCCTCTGTCATCCCCTTCTCCTCTTGCCTTCACACTTTCCCAACATCAGGGTCTTTTCCAGGGAGTCTTCTCTTCTCATGAGATGGCCAAAGTATTGGAGCCTCAGCTTCAGGATCTGTCCTTCCAGTGAGCACTCAGGGTTGATTTCCTTCAGAATTGATAGGTTTGATCTCCTTGCAGTCCAGGGGACTCTCAAGAGTCTCCTCCAGCACCACAATTCAAAACAAAGCATGTACTGTGCCCCTAAGTTCCTTTCCTTGAAGCCATGGTCATCAGCTCCAAGAATCATTAGGCAGTGTGGTCAACAGGAAGACACTTATGGGATTTTTAGTCCATTTGACCTCTGGAGCACCATGGGGTTCCAGGTCTATCTTTAAATTTAAGAGAGGAATTGTGACAGCATCATACTGTCCTGCAAAGCTTAAACCGGGTGTGTACGTTTGATCGGTCTCATCCTAATAGCTACTTTTCCGTGTTAATGCCTGATATTTTCACAGAGTGAGCATAGCAGCACATTCTGTTGGCAGGAACGGAGTTTGATGTTACAGTTTAATGTCCTATAAAAGCAGTGTCTACAGAGATGCAGGGTATGAATTTTGCATGAGAAGCTTGCGTTGAGAAATGATGGCAGCTCTGTTAGACTAAATGCGTTTCGAAGCCTGAGGAAAGGGGTGCTGTTCTGCTTGACAGTGAAACGGTTGTTGAAGGCACTGAAATGGAGGTCTTGGAAAGGCTTGCAGGAAGAGTGAAGATGGAGCCCGAGTGTTTGCTACCATGCCAGAGGAGGTGTGGCCAGGGATTTTTAAAGAAGGAAGCAAGGCCTGCTTCTTAAAGCTCCACTCACCCATCGTAACCAGAGCTTGCAATGC
Source organism: Intellagama lesueurii (assembly GCA_037013535.1). Classification (NCBI taxonomy): domain Eukaryota; kingdom Metazoa; phylum Chordata; class Lepidosauria; order Squamata; family Agamidae; genus Intellagama; species Intellagama lesueurii. The sequence continues at coordinate 16,564,027 of JBAJHW010000012.1, read as the reverse complement.
TATTTATAATAATAATCTTAGAACTGTGAAGCTGAAAGGGACCCCGTGGATCATCGAGTCCAGCCCCTATCAAGGAGCCACAGTGGGGGAATCGAACTCCCAATGTCTAAGCCACTGTGCTACTCAGCAATTTTTAAAAAGTTTTCGATTGCTGATTGCTCTCCCCATGAGAATTTGTCAATGGAAATCATAATTCTAAAAGCACTATATTAGTAATACATTGCTAATTAGTACTGCATTGTGTTATTTTTAATTACTTAGTTTGAGAGAAAAGAAATATATAAAATTCACCAAAAATTAGAATGAGTCTCAAAAGGCAACATTTTTAGGAGAGACAAGTTAATATTACTTGTTATATTTGAAAAAGCAAAAAATGACCATGGCTAAGCCTTTGTTAGACCCCGAAGTAATATACTACAGATGATGTTGTTCCTCGTAGTGTGTTATCTCCAAGGTCTGAACATGAAAACAGTTACAGAAGGCACATGAAGATTCTGATCTGAAACTTCATGCATAAAGACCTCAACCAGTCAGATAAATCCAAGCCAATGGGGCCAATCGTGAGCTGTGGCAGAAGAGTGTTTGAGTGTCTTGAGAAATTCTGTGACATCACAAGGCAAGAACACCTGCTTGAACAACAACCCACGAGTCTGACTCCTTATGGTAATTCAGGATTGGATGAACAAGGAAAATGGCTAAGTCCATGTAGAGAGGATAGTGCTAACCATGATTTATGGGTCAGAGGTGGCCAACCTTTGGTTCTCCAAATGTTATTGGGCTGTATCTCCTATAGTGCTCCACCATTGGGTATGCTGGTTAGATCTGATGGAAACTGCAGTTCAGCAACATCTGGAGTTGGCCACGTCTGCTATGAGAGAGAAAGTAAGGTGGCAAAAGAAGGTGAGCTAAGGACAGAGAGTGCTGCAAGGTTATCATGCCAAGCAGCACTCTGCAACCTGGTGCTCTCCAGGTGTTTTTGACCTCAAGTCCTAGAAGCCCAAGCCAACATGGTCAAGGTCCATATCCCTTGGGTCATGTGGTCCAAAATGAGCACCGGATGGGGAAAGCCTGGACATTATATTCAATTAAGTGGTTCCAGGCCTTTATGTTGGAGGCAGGATATGTAAACAAGCTGGGAGTCAGATCAAGTAAGAGTGGCTTAATCTGTGCTCGAAAAGTTGCTCAGGACGACTCGGGGGAGAGTCAGCAGCTTTTAAAGAACTCAGTGAAACACATGCAGTCCCTTTTGCTTCCTTACATTGATTGAATTAGTACCTGCAATACTAAGTTCTGTCTACCTGCAATGGTAGCACTGAAGTACATAGGAGCCAGCCAGCCCCTTCATTTCTCCAGTAGCCACTATGATGGCTGACAGATTAGCACTGAGGTTTCTGTTCCTTGCTGTCAGAAGCCCTGCTTTGAAACCCATAGCCCTGAAACCTGAGTCTTAATATGTGAAGACCTTGGCCAATGAGTCAGGCTACACAGAGTCACAGAATTCACTCCTTAGGCAAACTCTTAAAAAGTGGTCCTTTGGACAACAGCTTCTAGAATTCCCAAGTCAGTCTATGTTGTTGGTACTTGTTCCTCAGGTCAAGAACTGGTGGTCCATGTCCTGTTGAAGCTAACCAGGGTTCTATGAGATAGCAACAAACCAATCAAAAGCCAACAACATCTCATTCTAAGACCTAAGTTTGCGTCTTCTGCCTCTCTGTTTCAAAAATTGATTCCTCCACTGGAAACATCGAAGTCTTGAGAAGCCAAGAACAAGAACGAAAAAAGGAGAATGTCAAGAGAGGATTCCGCACAAGGAGGATCCAGGCGTCATGGAGGGAGTAGAGTAGAGGGTTCTATGCAGGTCCAAGGAGCGTCGAGCGATGGCACAGGAAACACAGTGATGGGTTCCATGCAGATCCGAGGGACACCTAGCGGCTATGCAGGGAAGACTGTGACTGAGAGAGAGAGTGAGTGAGAGAGAGAGAGAGAGAGAGAGAGAGAGAGAGAGAGAGAGAGAAATGAAGCAGTAGCTGTGGGACCTCTCCTTGGGCAGAGCAGTGGAATTTGTCCCTCTACCTGGCCTGTGACCTGGGGGCAGCAACTTTGCTCTGCCTAATAACACAGCTGGCCCTGAGGATGTTCATAGATCGGGTGTGGTCCTCAGATTCTGTACAGCAAGGAGGAGAGGGGAATCCCTTCTGTTCATGGCAATTACACTTAGCTTTAATCATATCAATCTCTTTTTTTATGCAATGGAGATTGAAGCAAGCTTGTGTTTGATTTCGAGGGTTCTTTTCCATCCCTTTGTTGAACTTATTTTTGATTCCTTTGCTGAAGGATGCACCGTGACAAGTACACACGGAGCCTCCCAAAACTAGAGAGGTGGACTGGTTTGGTGAGACCCCTTGTTTCCACCAGGGAGCATCTCGAATATTGAGAAGTCCCTTATGAGAATAACGGAGCTGCAACCCTGCCAAGGTCACTTGGCATCAGATACAGATGGATGCCTGGTTGATTGCTCCCCTAGAGGTGGCAACCTTTCCCTCAAAATAGCATCAATGGTTTTGTTCCTTTATTTCGAGCAGAGACAGACATTAGTCTTGCATGGTCTATTACTTTGAACAGGAATATTCAAAGTCCACTATGTTTGAAATTGATCCGGAAAAAAAAAGATATACTCAGGGCTCGTGTTTGAAGGATCATCTCTTGATTTCATCACCAAAGGTGGGGGCAAAAAATCCTGTTGCAGCCCCTCCGTCCCACCCTTAGTACAAGCCAAGAAGGAAGTTACCATGAACAGTAGTTTCTTGTTCCATTCATGCTAGGAAACCACTGACCAGTGTGGTGCAGTAGACAAAGTGTCAGAATAGGGACTCAGTGGACTAGGGTTCAAATCTCCGGTTGGCCATGGAAACTCACTGGAGGTAGCAATGGTAAATTATCTTCTCAAATCCTGAGAAAACTTGTTAGAAGAGACTTGATGGCACAGAGCAATAACAGGAAACCATAGCTGAAAGCTTAAAAAGAAACCAGGGCATTAAAACCAGGTTTGACATTGGTTTAAGATCATGGCTTGTTCTACAGCTAGTAGTTTCTTTGTTCAGACAAAGCAAGGAGTTATAGTGGACTGAAAGGTCTGCCAAAGACCAATGAATATAATGATATGTGGAAGCCGTTCAGGGTAGGATGATGCCCTGTGTCTGTGAGCATCCTCCTCCTGGCAATCCCTTATGGCTGGCTTCTGTTCCAAAAGATCTCCTGTATGGTGAATTAGTGCAGGGAAATCGCCCCAGAGGGAGACCACAGCTGTGATACAAGGAGATCTGCAAGCGGGATCTGAAGGCCTTAGGAATGGACCTCAACAGATGGGAAACCTTGACCTCTGAGTGTTCAGCCTGTAGGCAGGCGGTGCAGCGTGGCCTCTCCCAATTTGAAGAGACACTTGATCAGCAGGCCGAGGCAAAGAGGCAGTCCCGAAACCAGCAAAACCAGGGAGCTGGACAGGGGACAGATTGTATTTGTCTTCAGTGTGGAAGGGATTGTCACTCTCGAATTGGCCTTCTCAGCCACCCTAGACGTTGTTCCAAGCTCCGCTATTCACAGCACGTTACCCTAGTCTCTTGAGACTGAAGAGTGCCTACCTAGTATGTCCCTAAGCGTAATTCTTCTCCCAAATCCTGTTCCGAAGTCACCCGGTTTACTTTTGCATGAGACTTGAGCTATGCCTAGCAGTAATGACCCCAAACTGGCTGCGTGTATGTTTTTAACCGAGCTTGATTATAGAAGGATCGAGGGACACTGTTGGTCTAGACACCAAAACCCATGGTACTATCTCCGCACTTGTGAATGATGTGTACCATTCCACTATATCAGGAGAGCATGTTGTCATGACAACAATTCCCTTTTCTTTTCTTCTTTTAAGGATGCATGATGTTCGCTTGGGAAGGAGTTTGGTAGAAAGCTTCATGGCAAGCTGTGTGAGATGACCATCATTTAAAGGGCTCCTCTTGAGCAGATTTATTTATTGTTCCATTAAAAGGTTTGCAATGGTTTTATGGGTGTGTGTGAATAGGGGTGTGTGTCTGCTTTTATTCCAGGATATATGGAGAGTAGCTTTTTAAAAGCTCAGCACTGCGTGCTGCATGGGGTTGAGCCTCTAGATTCAAATCTTCTAATGGATTTTCATACCTAGCCATCAAACAGCAACCTCTAGACAAAGCCAGCCAGTCCGTTATCTGCTCAGCGCAAAGAAAGTGACTTTCTAGTGAAAAGACCGTCCTTTCTTCTCTCTTCCTCTTTTTAAATGAACCATCTGGTAACTTGCTTGCTTCTATTTACTTTGTCGGGTTTTTAAAAGAGGGGGAGGATCATTCTCAAGAAATATGGAAATGTGATATCAGTACAATATTATCTAGGATTGTATTGCTTGATTTTATTCTTCTAAGGTCTCCATCTCTATAACCTGGATGTGTACATTTAAATGGCTGTTTGTTTGCTTGGTTTATTTATTTATTGGGTTAGTTAGTTGGGGTCTTTCATCTGAAAGCTTTCCATTCCTTCATTGTATAGCAAAGTAAAAGATGAGGCCGTTTTTTTTTCCTCGACTGGTGTGGTAAAGTCGAGTGCCAGAAGCAGTCGAGTGAGGGACCGTCCTTAGAGTGGATTGTGCATCAGACCAGGGATCGGGGGAGAGGCGGCAAAGTTGTTATGAGAGGGGTCAGGGAGGAGCAAAAATGAGGGAAGTTCAGGGGTCTGTGGTGGCATTCATGGGGCAAATTGAGGGGGGTGGCTTGCAAACATGGGATAAGTGGATCTCTTTTTTTTGGGGGGGGGGAAGGTCTAAAATGTGTGACATATTTTATCAACAGTCACTAAGATAATCCAAAAGCTATACAGAGAATGGAAATGATTTGTGTTAGAAGTATTTATGGCATAGATTTTCTTAAAGGTAGTATTGAAACCATTTGATTTCTTTCAGGCTTAGCACGTAGCTCACTGTGGTCCAAACCCAAAAGCCGATATATAGTCTAGATGGATTTTCTGGTGATGGCATAGACTGCCAGCTTTGCTACTGCATCCCTAGTGAAGTTGCGTGTTTATTGGCCAGTCTCCTGGAATTCAAAACACGGTGGTGTTTCTATTGGGTGATGGAGGTGGGCGTGGAAGTCTTACCCCTAGAGGGTTGGGAAATGAAGTGGCGTCTTGGCATTGGGTTGGAACGATCCAGGTACGCATAAGTCTTCCCCACCCACCCATTGGCTGGAAGCAGATGGCATCGAGGTTTGCTCGACGTCTGAATTCCAGGAGACTGGCCAATAAACACGCAACTTCACTACGGATGCAGTAGCAAAGCTGGCTGTCTACACCACCACAAGAAAATTTCTGTAGTCTACGATTTATGAAACATGGTAGATTTTGTGGGTCCCCAGGCGCTGAGATCCGTCATAGAGGTACGGTGCATCTTCTACACCTTGTTTTCAAAGGACTTTTGTAGCTGTGCTCCACTGCATGTTTCTTTTTCAAAAAAGGACACGGTTGAGCTTTGTTTCTGCTTGTGTGTTTTGGTTTCAAGTGCATGTGTCTACATTGTAAACATAAAATAGGCTAACAACATTTTCTCTGGAGCTGTGGAAACTATTTCTGGAAGGAAAACTTTCAACAGAATATTATTTCCAGCACTATTCTCAAACCACTGCTGCTAAGGTGTTGGGGAAGCTTTGATGGTTGAAAAGTACCCAACTGGTTTATAGTTTATATACAGGTAAACCTGATGATATCAACGTATTAATCATCTGGGAAGGTTTATAGAGACGTCGGTCTGTTACAGAGCTGTCGGTATTGAGAAATCAAGCAGGAGTGGATAAAGGGTCATGGAGTGGACTTGTTCTGATGCTTCTGAAAATACTTGTGGGTTTCATTGAGTGGAACACTAATGGTATTTCACAGTAGTGTTCTGCACATCTGGAATCACACCTCTGGTCCAGAAATCCTACCTTAATGCTTTCATCTGAGATTGGATCTATAGGACGTATGATTTGATCTGGGGCATTTCTGAGTCTTTAATTGGAGAGTGGGGCATTGGACTTCATCTAGTCCAGTGGTTCTCAAACTGGGGTCCCCAGATGTTCTCAGACTGCAACTCCCAGAAGCCTTCATCACTAGCTGGGCTGGCCAGGATTTCTGGTAGTTGTAGTCCAAGAACATCTGGGGACCCAAGGTTGGAGACCTAGAATTTGAGCATAGATGCAACTTAATATGGCAATGGCCAATGTTTCCAGCATTTGTGGAGGTTGTTTGCTTTGCTTTTAAAGTAGAGGATGTCCAGAATACTTTGGCGCTTCCAGAAAGGGTCTCACCAAGCCCAGGCTGATTTCAAGAGTCTTGGTGAAAGAAGATGGCTCATTGGATTAGGCTTCTTCTGGTGTTTGATCCTGGAGGAGCCGAGGGTTACTTTGAGGTTTATCAAGCATTCTGTCATGCGAAGACCAGGTCTGGTGGACATGTTCTCTAGGAAGACTGATTTGGTGAAGGTCCTCCTTGACTAAGCTTGGCTAAATCTCTCCTTTAATGTTCACCTTCAGTGTATTGTGATTGTTCTAGTGTGAATAGAGATGGGATAATTGTATTCATCTCCCCGGGGAGATGAATATGAATATCACTGCCATCGGCCGGTCCACTTACGCACGTGGCTGTCGTCGTTCATGCCGCACTAATCACAGAAGTAACCCAGCCAGCACTTCCCCGCCTCCCTGCATTGCTGACCACTGAGCTGAGGAGGCGGGACGACAAGTCCCCACTTAGCTGCTGAGTGGTCAGCAGCGCAGGGAGGCAGGGAAGCACTGGTCACGTTACTTCCATGACTGGCGTGGCGTGAACAATGACAGCCACATGTGCCACGCCACAAGTGGTAAGTGGACCAGCCGGTTTGAGGGCATGGGTCCAAAGGGCTCGGCCACCTATGGTGGCAATATTCGTATTCATCTCCCCCGGGAGACAAATATGAATATCCCATCTCTAAGTGTGAACAATCAGATCACAGAAAGCTGAGTGATCTGAGCTAGTGGCTGATGTGAGCGGTGTACGTCCTAAAACGCAGATGGACGGGAATTCCTTGACAGATAACTGATACGTGAAAACAGTTCCCTGTGGGTAGAAGGCCTTTAAGGTAGCTTCAAGATGTTATCCGAGAACTGCTGGGTAGCTCAGTGGTTTATGTATCTGCCTTGCAGAGCCAGAGGTTGGGAGTTTGATTCCCCCACTATGCCTCCTTGACAAGGGCTGGACTCGACGATCCATTGGGTCCCTTCCAGCTCTGCAGTTCTAAGATTGTTATTATTAGAACTACTGGACAGCTCAGTGGTTTAGGTCTCTGGCTGTGTAAAAAGTTAGCCATCCTGGCAAAACATTCAAGGTGTTATAGTTCAGAATAAAATTAAAATCATGTTTCAAAGCTCTGTGGAAAGAAACAACTCTCCACCACATAGTTAGACCTGTGAGATGCTTTCTTGATTTTTCATGGTGCCATGTGCATAATGCCGCATTGGGGAAATTAGGAAAAATTAAAGGGCACATCCCAGATCTAACTGGGAAGAAGGCTCAGAGGGGGAGCCCCCCGAAGAGCTCCACTGATGGTTCCTGTTAAATCCATGGGGCTTTTTCGAGGATGCTGCCTGGAGACGGACTTATCTCAGGCTCTGAACACCCACCCAAGTTTTATTTCCACACCAGACCAGATCTACTAGACCTTTTGGCCAAATCATCATCTTAGAACTACAGAGCTGGAAAGGACCCTGTGGATCATCCAGTCCAGCACTCTCAGGGAGGCACCGTGGGGGAATCGAACTCACAACCTCTGGCTCCGCAGCCAGATACCTAAACCACTGAGCTATCTAGCAGCTCTGGCAAAACATAATAAGAATTGGCCATAAAGGAGTTATCCCAAATTTTGGGAAAGTTACTTTTTTGGACTCCAGCACCCAGAATCCTGTGGCCATGCTGACTGAGAAATTCTGGGAGTTGTTGTCCAGAAAGGTAATGTTCCTAAGCAGAGTTCTGTTCATCCCTTGCTTGGCCATAGCTTAGTGGGAGAGCAAATGCTTTCTTGTAGCAAGCCTTAGGTTCAAACCCAGCAACTCTGCTGCCTGTCAGAGCTGGCAATACTGGGCTGAATGCATCAAGGTTGTCCCCCAATATCATGCCTTTCTTTATCATGCTTATCTCCACAAATAAGTGATCAATTAATTTCTTTTCTTTCTCTTTTGAAATTTCTTTCTATTGCCATCATCCTCATTTTCCCCCCACACCTCAAAGCACTTTCCAACTCAGCGAAAAGGGATAACGGATGGAAATTAATACTTCAGAAGTCTTCATAACTTTCTTCTGTTCTTTTCTTTCTTTCTATAGGTGTAGACTATTCCTATTGTCCCATTTGCTCACCTCACACTTTGAGCTCTTTCTCATGGGTTATGTTTCACTTAATTTTTTTCCACGAATTACAAGACTCATAAGATACACAGTGTGGTGTAGTGGATAGAGGGATGGACTAGAACTCTGGAGACTAGAGTTCAAATCCCCACTCAGCTATGGAAACTGGGAGTGGTAAAAACGACTCTTTAAATATTTCACTTACTTTGAAAGCCCGGTTAGGGTCACTATAAGTTCCAACTAGAAAGCACCTAACACCACCACCAGACTCAAATCACCTCATCTCATCTAAAACCCATGCAAACTGATGAGAAGATTGACAAGACGTGGATTTAGAGGGAGAATGAATAAGGACATCCTGTTCCGAATGCATTCATCATCGCCTCCTCTTTGAACTTCACTACCCTTTGCCTCTGAAGATGGCCATAACTCTGGTTTTTTCTTTCAAATCAAAGCATTGGGACTAGCGATCGGCATGAGCGACTGAACTGGCAGTTTGTGCTGGTTTGTTTTTTGGCTGAACAAGCGTTTGGCAGTTTCCACCCTCACCTCCTGTGGTGGGCGCCCACTCGGAGGCAGTGTCACGGCTTCCCTGCCGTGCCTTCTCTGGGTGCTGCTTTTGAGTGGATGCCCACTGGAGGAGGCGGGGCTGGGAAACGAAAAGCGGTTCGTGCCCATCTCTAATTCGATCAAAACGAACCGGGGAGCAACAGACATGTTCGTTCCTAGCCACCAGAATTGATCGTCTTCAAGAAGATTGTCTTTGTGCTGGGTCACAGTGGCAAAGTATTAAGGATGGTATGGTTCCCCCTCCAAGCATCGTCGTCCTCTCCATTTGCATCACAGATAATGTTATCACTTTTCCAATGACCTCATCCATTACTTTGGTCACTTAGTCGTATCACTCATCCAGTTTAATCAAAGTGTGTGACTATCTCACCATTGTGCATTGCTTTAGACTTGCTGAGTCTTCAGCTGGATCCATTTCTTTGAATGGCGGTGGATTTCATAGGGTGTGATCAAACGGCTGGAAAGACATGCAGGCACATGATCACACTGGAGAGGGTGGTTTTAATGCAATGGTTTCCAACCTTAGGGTCCCTAGTAGATATGGGCACAAAGTGAACTACACGTGGAAAAAAAAATCTACAAACTAGCCTGCTCCATGATTCGATTCATAGTTTGGTTCGAAGATCCCATTTTGCTGAAAGAAAATGAAGCACTGAGCTTTTTTCTGCTCAGCACCTTGTTTTTGGCAAAATGGATACCCCAAAACAAGTGGCAGAGGGGGTGGAGGTGTTAAGTTGTTAGGTTCCCCCCCCCCCCGGAGGCATAAACCAGAAAAAAAAAAAAAGAACCACAAACGAGTTCAGTTTTCTGGCATTCATGGGTGCTTCGTGGGTAGCCACGAACCACGAACCACCCCGATTCGTCATTTTTCCAGTTCGTGCCCATCTCTAGTCCCTGGATGTTTTGGGACTACGTACAACTCCCAGAAATCCTGGCCAGCGTAGCTAGTGGTGACGGCTTCTGGGAGTTTTAGTCCAAGAACTAACCTGGGAAGGGGAACCTGGAAATTGTAGTCCAAAAAAAGAACAATTAAGCCAATTGCTTGCAACAGAAGTTTGAAATTAGGACAAAACATGTATGAGATGAAGCTGGAAGTCCTACGATGCCCATCCTTTCTTCCACCTTCTTTTCTAGGAATCATCATCACGATGTCCTGTCCAGTCGATGCTGACTTATGCCAACCCTTTTCAGTGTTTTCCAGGTAGAGAATACGCAGAAGTGGAAGGAAAAGTCTCCCAAACTCCCTATCCCTTTAGCTTTCCCCCACCCCAGTACCTTTTTCTCACTCACCTGGTACTGCTGGTGACTGATTCTATTAATCATGTGTTTTTCTTGCAGCTCAAACCTTTTGGGAAGATTCCACCAGATTAGGAAACAGTTTTAAGAAACACCTTTCTCCTCTTTCTTTCTCCTGTTACAACTGATGAGCGAACCATAACTCATTTCCTGCGTCAACACAACGAGGCTGATTAAGATGGTAATTAGCCACATGTCTCACAGTGCCACCCGAGCTGTTCTGTCCCCCGCAACTTTTCCCGTTGGGTAGACACACTTCCTAAACTGTCTGTGATTCAAGAGCAGACAAACCTTGGAAGGGGCTCAAAGTCTGGCGTAATCGGGCCCAGTCAAGAGCAATCTGTTTGGGAACTTGGCATCTCAGGGAGGGGGGAAGCTAGGAAGAAAGTTCATTTAAGGAACACATCAACACCAAGGAGCGATCTCCCGACACATAGATTCCAGTTTTACTCTTCATTATCTTTGAGGAAGATTTCTGAACGAGTGAGTGTCCTGGAATATAATAAAAACCACCCAAGGCAGAGTGCTGTTCTCACAAGACAGAATGGCCACTTCCCTCGGGACTGGGTTGACAGTCTATCCATATCGAACAAAATCCTGTTGTTTAGCATAGTAAATCGCAGCAGAAAGGCCCTTTTGAATCGATGGGGATTTCTGCTTCATCTCCTCCGTATGTTGCTTTGATTCAAATATGCCTACTCTGTGACTTCCTTTGGTTATTTTTATGTGCCGTCAAGTCGGAACTAACTTAGTGACTCTGATTGGGCTTCCAAAGTAAGTGAGAGATTTAAGGAGTGGCTTTCCCAGTTCCACGCCCCCAGGGAGCTTCCATGGCTGAGCGGGGATTCGAACCCAGGCTTCCGGAGTCCTCGTCTGTCACTCTTTCCACTGCACCACACCAAATATCACTTCCTTTAGCATAGTGACTTCCTTTACCGTAGTAAAATTGCACTCTGGTTCTGAAGCAGCAGGATTTTGACCAGTAGCTTCCAAGGGAAGCCGAGCATCACCTCTTCTCGTTTTAGAAAACCAACACACCTCCTCTTTGCTTCTGGGTTTCTAGATCCTCCAGTTTATGTCGGAAGGATGAAGAGAATGAGGGACATTCTAGACATGTCTCTGATGTGAATTGTGGAGAGATGTGATATTTTGGGGGGCAGCCCATCCAAGCTGAGCCCAGTTCTTGACACAGCAATGTTTGGTTTCTTGATCATCACACTCAGAAGCCCACAGCCAGCATGACACCAATTCTAATTAAAAAGAACAACAGCAAACCTTTATCTCTGATTTGACAAAGCATCTCCCCGTCGTGAGCCTTGCCGCCGGCTGAAAGCAACATCTTCCAAGGGAAGAGAGATAGGAGAGGCCTTTGGGTTATGGCCTCCCACCTATGGAATTGTTTCTCCAGGGATGATCACCTGACACTAACACTATTAGGGTCTTTTTGTTGCCATGTCAAGCCTACATTTCTGTTCCCAGGCATCCGGTGGGTTATTCCTGGTTGATTTGTATGGGTGATTCTATCCTTGTAATCTGTTCTTAGAAAAAAGTGCTCTCCCTCTCTCTCTCCCTGCCCCCCTGCCTCCCAATTTGTCTGCCCATCCATGCATCCTGATAATAGTAATAATTGTGTGCCGTCAAGTTGACTCTGGCTTATGTCAACCTTGTTTTGTTGGTTTCTAGGAGTGGAGTACTCAGAAGTGGTTTACCATTCCCTTCTTCTGGTGCGTGTGTGCCCTAGGACTGTGCAGCTTGCCCAAGGCCCCCCAGGCTGGCTCTTCTCCCAGGAGGCACAGTGGGGGAATCGAACTCCCAACCTCTGGCTCTGCAGACAGAGACCGAAACCTCTGAGCTATCTAGCCAGCTCTTTGTCTAATTTCAGCCTTGCTTTTTCTCTGTTTCTTGCAGGAAGAATGCAAACAGATCTTGGCTTGGCAGAAATCCAATTCACAGTCAGATTCTCACGATGACGAAATTTCTCCTCCGCCTCCGAACCCAGTGGTCAAGGTGCGACACCGAAGAGGGGGTGTCAGTGCAGAAGTTTACACCGAAGAAGATGCAGTTTCTTACGTTAGGAAGGTAAGGATTGATGGGATTGCATCACCGGCCGTACTATAAATGATCAATTGATGTAGGGATGGTACAATACAATTTTCTTTCAAGTGTATAAATAGGCAGCTGTACAGATTCAAAAATCTGAAGTGTCCCTCTGCTGGAAATCCAATAGAACTGGGGCTGTAGTTGAACCCAGAGCTTAGAAAGTTACTTTGGAAAAGTAATCACTTACACTTAGATCCACAGCTTGGGAAAGTAGTTAACCATCATCATATTTACAGGTTTTAAGGTCAGAGGTAGACACATCATTCTGTTGCAATAAAAATTAATAACGTTAGACCAAAGTGTATTAAAACACGACTGAATTAATGCTTGTCTAAAAGGACAGCAGTGTAAAGAGAGCACAGCATCCAGCCTTTAAATCCCCTTTCTCAGCAGCCTGACAGTTGCGAAAAAACTGTGTATCAAAGGTGTGATGACCAGGAGAAAGATTTTGCTGATCATCTAGTTCTGAGATCAGAATGCTGGCTTAAAAAAGAGATTTGTTTTATTTGTTTCCTAGTGGTGGCTGAAGGATCATTATTATTGCTCCAATCCTACAGATAATTTGTGCACTGTTAAGTAGTCAATGTGGGGCAGAAAAATAGAGAGAAACACTCCTAATTCCCCCTAGTGCCCACTTCTGATATTGCACCTTCTAAATACAAAAATACGGGAAACAAACAACGCTCCCTGCTACTTAGGTTTGATAAAGAAATAGATTAAAGCTAAAATGCCATTTAAAAGTGTTTTTGAAAGTAATTGGAAAATGTTACTAGCAATCTCAAAAAGTAACTTTATAACTATTTATTATATGATATTTTAATATGACTTAGTTGTGCTCTCATTACTCCCAGACTTAACCAGTTTCTTCTGAGCTCTCATCTAGCCGTGACAGTACACCACTATCTCTCACCATTGCTTCTGACCTCAGAACTTGGAGAACCTACTATTTTATTACAGTTTCCAATTCCAGGGGAGTGGTCATCCCAAACAAGTAACATTTGGGACTTCTAACTGAAGAGCAGGCCCCACCGAGAGCTTGTCCATGGTGAGGCATTTGGTTGGACCTAGATGACTCTCTCCCCCTCTTCTTACTCTCCTTTTTTATTTCAATTTTAAGGTGATTCCCAAGGACTATAAAACAATGACTGCCCTGGCCAAGGCCATCTCCAAGAACGTGCTCTTTGCTCACCTGGATGACAATGAGAGAAGGTATGAGATCATCCCTTGATTTTGCTCTGGGCTTCCACTAACCATGGCGAGCTGAATGTCTGGCTGGCGTCGGGCAATGCACATGGGAACAGACCCACCACACTGCAGAGATGATTCGTTCCCTCTGTTCCTAGCAGTCTTTGACTCGTTTTGGCCCTTGCCTCTTCCGAGCTTCTTTTGATCTTGACAAGAAGCGCATAGTGGATCTGGTCCAAGACCTATTGAAAGCCCAACGTCCTGTCCTCCCTGTGACCCACCAGTTGCCTATGAGAAGCTCACTAGCAGGACATGAGTACAATTGCACCCCCCTGCCTCACAGTCCCTAAAAACGGGTATGTTCTGATACTAAAGGTAGCATATAGCCATCTGGGCTAGGAGCCATTAATGGCCCAAACCTCAGTGAATTCTCATTTCCAGCTACACTTAAGGGTCCTTCCAGATAAGATGCTCCCTTATGGTCTATCCAGACATTGTGCCTCTTCTGTCTTTTCTTCCTGGGCAATTTTTTTTTAACAGAAAAGAAAAAAGCCATAAGGTAAAGGTTCCCCTTGACATTTAGTCCAGTCGTGTCTGACTCTAGGGCGCGGTGCTCATCCCCGTTTCCAAGCCGTAGAGCCAGCATTTGTCCATAGACCGTTTCCGTGGTCACGTGGCCAGCACGACTAGACACGGAACGCCGTTACCTTCCCACCGAGGTGGTACCTATTTATCTACTTGCATTTTTACATGCTTTCGAACTGTTAGGTTGGCAGGAGCTGGGACAAGCGACGGGAGCTCACTCCCTCGCGTGGATTCGATCTTATGGCTGCTGGTCTTCTGACCTTGCAGCACAGAGGCTTCTGCGGTTTAGCCCGCAGCGCCACCACATATAAAGGTATAAGGAGGTTGACAGATTAGGAGAGGACAGTGATGCCTGACTGCCTATAAAACTCCATGAATTAGATACAGCAATTGCACAATAAGAAGTTTTTCTGGAAGCCACCCAGGCATCACAGAATAGATTCAGAGGTAGGAAATGCTACTTTAGACTGCAACTTCCAGAATCCCCCCTAAACTGAACTGAGGAAAATTCAGCTGTGCGAGTTTGCAGGCCAAACCGACTAGGTACAGCACTGATTGGCTAGTCTTTATGCAGTCTCACTTGTTTCCTGTCCTAATACTTGTGGAACAGTTTTGAAACTCTTTAAAAGAGCTATACTTAAAACGTAAACACTAACAAAGGAATGTATAAATTACACTTCTCTTTTCAACAACACTGGGGTTAGAGATGTTGGGCCTCCATGTCGTTCAAAATCTATATAATAACTCTTGCCCTCCTCCCTCGCAAACAGAACTGCAAAGCATAAACAGTTGGTTAACACACACACACACACACACACAGAGAGAGAGAGAGAGAGAGAGAGAGAGAGAATAGTTCTCTCTATCAGGGTTCTCTTTCATAGCACTGATGATCCTTTCCATAGAGCACTGTGTGTAATGAGCTTTAATTGTCCTTATGACCCCCTGATCTAGAGGCTGAATTAGAGATGTATTTGGGGGCAAGTAGACCACTTTGATGTCTTCAGTGTTAAAATTATGGGGTTCTGGGTGGCCAGGAGCACTGTATTTATTGAATATTTATTTATTGAAGATGGATGGATGGATGGATGGATGGATGGATGGATGGATGGATGGATGGATGGATGGATGGATGGATGGATGGATGGATGGATGGATGGATGGATGGATGGATGGATGGATGGATGGATGGATGGATGGATGGATGGATGGATGGATGACCAAATCTGTGCTGTTCAGACTCATGCAATTCAAGGGAGAAGTGTAATACGTATTTATTCAGTGCTTTTTATTTGCTGAGATGACGGCTTGCATGGAAGGAAGGTAATCCTTTTTCATCATCGTGTTCCAACCACTAAGCGTTATACACTTGTCATTTACATTGTAAATGGAAGAAGCAGCAGGCTGTTCTATTAAAAACAAAACAAACAAAAAAAGAACCAGTGCAACTTGTATTTCAATTTTACATTTTTTGGGCAGGCATAATGAATTTCTCGTACAAGCGGAGGCTGCAGCACACCACCCTTTTACTCCACAGCAGCTCAGTTTACGTGAATGAAGTTCTGCTGGAGTCAATAAGTGATGCATTTCAGCCTTGTTTTGCATTTTCTTTTTCAAACTTCTGAACGGTGTTGTGCTTTGCGAGGTGGCAGCTGGCTTCTTCTTGCTGTTGCAATAAAGAAAGAGAAAAGGAACTGTTTCTAAGATTTCCAGAAACAAAGGTGGTCTTTCAGTCGGCTGTAACAGCTGTAAAACTCTGGCCCTCCACGCTCTGTCAGCTGCTCAATTGACATACTGAGTCTGGCAGCAACAGAATACTTCCAGTATTTGATAACTACAGATTATTTTGCCATCCGCCACCCCCTTTTTTAAAAGTGTGGGCGTGTGTTGGGAAGGGGAATCAGGCTGTATTTTTGAGATCAGTGGTAACCACGGGTGACAACTCGGCACAACACGATGGGTTTCTGGCATGAATTTGCAAAACGTCTACGACCAACCGAAGACACTTTGCTTCCGGAGGCAAAAAGCAAATTGGGATACTCGCTGAATCTTATTTCATCGCTGGCAACCGGGCACTGTCTTCATAGCTTGGGCAGTTCCTTTTTTTTGAGGTTTTTTTAAAAAAATTCCCAGAATCCCCCAGCAGCCCTCCTGGTTGAGGAATCTGGGAGTTGTAATCCAAAATTGGATTTTTCTAAGTTCTGAGTGTTTTGTGTTGCTGAGTTTTTAATTTTGGTTAAATTCCAATAGCTGTGCAGCAGAAGTGCAGGGATTCAAGTTCCGCAGTTTAGTCCACCCCTTTTTCTCATTAACTGGCACTTATAGTCACAGCTACTCATTCTGAGACATTAGTAATAGAAAGAATGAAAGGTTTCATTACTTACAATTGAGCAGATCAAACAGCAAACTGACAAACGTGGCTGACTGACTTTCAGCAACAGGCTTCAACAGACTCACTGACTGCTTCCAACAGAGGGGGGAAAAGACACAAAGCAAAGAGGCGTGGCTTTCTTAGAACTCAGAGGCAGGAAATAAATGATTGGTTAATGCTGGACGGGTTGACAGTCACCCCAGCCCAGACGGGTTCCTCCCAGCCAAACCTACTAAACGCAACACGCGAGGTTGCAAAAACTCCAGCATTTTCCATTGCCCAGTGAGGACAGTAGGGTTGTTTAGCAGGTATAAGGCAGGTGAGGTAGAATCTGCACTCTGACCTCTAAGAGTTTAGCAAGGGGGTTATGAAGAATAGTGGGGGGAGCAGTAGGGACTGCCTTGCAGAATACATCACCCAACGGAATGTCTTTCTTCCGCCTAATGACAGGGCTGGCCCTAGCTATGTTCATGCATTCCACATCTGAGACAAGCCTCAAATGCTTAGGCTCCTTGTCTTTTGATAAGCCCATTTTTTGGTCAGTAAACGAGGGCTGTTCATGGATCCCCCAATTTGGCTTGGAGGGCAATTTAGGGCTTGGGAATGCATCCCACATTCAGTCCGGAGCGGTTTACGCTCCTTCTGAACCGATCCAGCGGTTGAATCAGTTTGTAAATGTGGCGGAGTCCATGCACTGGAAAACCAAAAATGACTGGGACCGTTTTGTTTGTTTTTGTACAGCTCTATGCGAAATTTGGAGACAAGATAGATCCTAAAGGGAGAAACGAACCTGCCAAATCCTTGAGGATTTTTGTACTAGACACTGTTAAAGTTTGCTTTAAAAAGAAACTAGTACATTGTACCCGTTTGTAACCCATCTAATCTGATCTGTGCTCCAAATCGAGACCAGTTTATAAATTGACTTCACTTTGCCCCAGAACTGAATGTCGTTTCAGTCCCGACTCTGTACAAGTGAGTCCAAGCCAGACCGATTTCAATTAAGTTTGGGTTTTGTGTGAATCCAGTGCACAGCCCTAGAGTAAACCAACCTTGGTAGGCACAATACCATCGCATCTCAGCGTAAGTGATTCCCCAGAGCCCCAGAACCGGAGAGGAAACTTCAAACCTTTATGAAAAGGTTTTGTTTCGAAAGCCCCTCTTGCCTGCATCATATCCTGATAGAAATCGCTCTTCCTTAATCTGACGTTTCCTTCTGTGAGGCAAGAATAGGAAACCTCCAGAAATTTTTGGACTACAAATCCTATCATCCCCCAGTATGTGCTGTGTTGGCTGGGGCTGATGGGAGGTGTGATTCCCCCAGACATTTGGAGGATTGGGCAGGGACCCAGTGTTGAGAACCACTGGTCTAAAGAGTATAATTGCTGAATATCTCAGTGGTTTAGGCATCTGGCTGCAGAGCCTGAGGTTGGGAGTTCGATTCTCCCCCCGGGCCTCCTTGACAGGGGCTGTACTGGATGATCCAGAGGGTCCCTTCCAGCTCTGCTGTTCTAAGAGTATATTATAACTGTACCTCCCAGAATCATCACTGGCCATGCTTGCTTACAGGACTCTTGGAATTTATTTATCATCTATTGATTGGCCTTGAATTTTCTTAACTCCTATGCTTTGTGGTCTTTACATCCATCTTCCTCTCCATTGTGTTGTATTCCGCACACTGAATACTTGAAGGGTGTTTTTTTGGTTGGTTGGTTGGTTTTGCAATAAATGTGTTCGAGGTTGTATATTAAGGTTTTGTGGCATCACCTGACACTTCCTGTCTCGCTCTCTGTGTTATGGACCATCAAGTTGGAACTCACTTATAATGACCCAAGTAGGGCTTTCAAGGTAAGTGAGATACTTACAGAGGGATTTTATCATTGCCACTCGCCAGTGAGTTCCCATGGCTCAGGAGGAACTTGAACCCAAGTCTCTGGAGTATTAGTCTGCCACTCTGTCTGTCTGCTACTAAGTATTGTTGGGCTTAGGAAGGAAGGAAGGAAGGAAGGAAGGATATACATATATTCGGAATTTGGTTATTCTTTTTGTTAGCAAAGCACAAAGGAGGAAGGAATAACAAACAACAAAAACATAGGAAGCGATTTAGCCCGGTCTCCCCAACCCTGGGATGCACAGTCTATCTGTTGTAGTAAAAATGACAACTCTAGGTATCTTAAGATGAACTTATTGACTGATTGATTGCAATCAGAGTCCAAGAAATGAAGTTATCAGTTGTAGCTACAGTTTGAAGAAAAAAGAACAGAAATGGAGTTTCTAGCATGGATGAGAGTTTACTGTCTAATCTTTGGAAATTCTCTTTGTAACATGACCCGAAAACCGCTCCTCATCCCACAGTCTATAGTTTCCGTCACCGTGTGTCACTGGAAGATGGTTTGCCTGCTGATGAACCAAGAGGATTAAGCAGGGCCAGGCTTGGTGCTCACAGGCTGCCTGTTGAGGTCGTTGCCACCTGGTGTCACTGTGTCCAAGATTTTTTGCAGGGGGAAAACTGTGGAACGAAGCCTTGTGCTGCGGAGCAGGCCCTGAAAGAATAATACAGATGGGGAAAATGATGCTCAGCCCGGAAGCGTCCTCAGCATTAAGAAGATGCAAAGTTTTGGAAACTTTCTGGCTTGCAGTTTTCCAGAACGCCCCAAACCTCCATTTGATAAGAGCACAGCAGAAATCTTGAAATATTGCATTTAAACCGTCTTAGAAAAACACACACCTTAAAATGCCCTTTTAAAGTCACTTTTTGAAAGAAGCTCAAATATGACTTCCATAGCTATTAAACCACGTCTCCAGGCAGCTTTATTTGTTTACTTGTAGTGTGAGGATTTAATATATTAATTAAGATTTATGTTATGTTATGTCAGTTTCATTTTGGATGGAAAATCACCCAGAGTAATGTTTACCACTAATTGGTGAAGTATACAAGTTAAATAAATATATAAATATTCTCTCTCTCTCTCTCTCTCTCTCTCTCTCTCTCTCACACACACACACACACACACACACACACACACACAGAGAGAGAGAGAGAGAGAGAGAGAGAGATAGAGAGAGATATTGAGTTGGGGCAAAAACAAAGTATCTTAAGAAGTCCATTGATTTTTGCCGTTAGGATCCTTCTTGTCCCAGCCAATTAATGTCTTTGGATTGCATTTATGTGGGCCGTGATGCAGAGAAGCCCAGCTGGCATGCTGTGGTTGACCATAGCTCAGCCCCCATTCATGGGAACATTAGACTTCTCTGGAAATATGAGTCATGTCCGAGAAACAGCCTAACCCTTACTTCACACCTTAGAATTTTTATTTTGTTTAATTTATTTAAAATATTTTTCTCATTAGTACTGAAAACACCCCGATACCCCTCAACTCACTCAGTGCATTTTTTTTAAAAAAGCTTTTGCACAAAAATTAAGTGCCTTTCACCAAGGTGGTTCCTTATGTTCTCAAACAGTCCTTGTAACACTTTGGTACCCCCTTCTTGGAAGCGTAAGCAGGATCCTTCCTGGTTGTCCTTAGATGGGTGACACCAAGGATTGATTGATTGATTGATTGATTGATTGATTGATTGACCACCCCATGAGTGCAGGATCCCTGGCCTGAACCACTGGCAGGTAGAGATGGGCACAAACTGCTGGTTCGCCAGTTCATGCCAGTTTGGCTGTCGGCCCAGCAGATGTTATGCAGTTCCGAGTCCCGCCTCCTCCGGCAGGCACCCATTCAGAGGCAACACCCCAGCTTCCCCTGCCCCGCCTTCTCCAGGCGCTGCTTCTGAGTGGGTGCCTGCCAGAGAAGGCGGGGCTTGGAACCATGGAACACTCGTTGGGCTGACGGCTGAACCGGCACGAACTGTCGAACTGTCGATTCGTACCCATCTCTACTGACAGGTGGACACAGCCCCTCAAAATGAGAACATTGCACAAGAAAGACCACTGGTGTGACTTGGGGTAAGATGGGTTTTGACATAATCTACCCTTGACATGTTTAGGGAAATGTTGGCTTCCAAAATGAAGGTTTGCTGCTGAATGCCCAGTTTGCTTTCATCTCCTTCATAGCTTTGTGCCCACCCTACTTGCGTCTGTACAGGATAGACATGTAAAAGTTTGTGGCACCCACCCTTTCTGAGTCCTGCCCCAGTTAAGAAGAAGGGAGAAATGTAGTCGCTAGAGGAGGGTGGAAAACCACAGCCCTCCATGTGTCTTCAAATATACCCACCATTGGCTGTGATACCCAGTGTGGTGTAGTGAGTAGAGTGATAGACTAGGACTCAGGAGAACTGAGTCAGCCGTGGAAGCTCATTGGGGACACAGAGATGGCAAAACCACTCCTTAAACATCTCACTTACCTTGTAGTGAGTACCTAGTCACTACTAGTTGGTTCTGACTTGATGGCACATAACAACAACAACACAACATGGGCGATACTGGCAAGAGTTCTTGGTAAACCAAATATTTCTGGAGGGACACAATCCTTCACCCTTGGTTATAAGGTTGGGCATGGACTGGAGACATCCAAGTTCGAATCCTGACTGTGCTATGGAATCTCTTTAGGTTAGCTACACTTTTCCAGCCTGATGTTACCTCACAAGGTTGTTATTGTTGCACTGATAAAATCGAGACCTTCTTGTGTCATATTCATGGTCCCAATCCCACCTGTCTTTGCACTCGTGAGGCCTCTCTTGCTTGTTTTTCCCAGCGTGCCTGAGCTCAGTTGATAACGATGCAAACGCTCTGCTCAGGAAGCCTGACCCACGCAACCGTGTGGGTAGATGCTTTTCCCACTTATGTTATTGCGTATGTGAAGCGAAAAACATCCAACAGGTGCTGATGAGAAAGCCAGCTTGGTGGCACATCTGGAGAAATCTTCGGCTGCCTTGCATTCCTGCAGCTGTTTAGCGGGCATTCTCCCAGGTTGTTCTGTTTTAGCATTCACGCTGCGGTGTTTTTCCATCACAGCCACCGCAAGACGTACCAGGATTTGGCATATTTTCCTTCGGCAGGCACCAGGCGATCGGATTAGCGCTCCTCCCCAGGGAGGGGGGGATACATAACTCCTGCTACGCTTGGCTTCAACCGCTGTGCGTTTTTGAGCAGCTGAGGCTGAGAACATTGCTAAAACAGGCTCCAGAGGAAACAGTCCTGTCCCGTTTGAAGAGAGTGAGTGGAGTAGAAGACTGTAACCAGACAAACAGCCAGACTTTGTCTGGAAAGTTGCTGTGACTCCAAAGGGATGCGACAAAGGGAAAGCACCGTGCATCCACAGAAGAGGTAGACTAAGCCATGCATAGGGAGAGTATCACCCTTCAGTTGCTGTGGGATCCCCAGCAGTCTCAGCCAGCATAGCCAAGGACTGGACATGATAGATGGTAGAATCCATCAACATCTTGAGGACAACACGTTCTACATCACAAGCACGGAATGCCCAGGTTTCTTTAGAGAAAGAATAGCTCTTTAGGGAGAGACCATTTACTGGGATGCTTTTGTATGCAGTAGGTACTGGGTTAGAAGGATCAGATAGGAGATGATGAGAACTCCTTCCCAAGATCTCGGAGAATCATTGAGCTTGGGGAAGTTATTTGCATGGACTACGGCTCCCAGAACTCTTCAGGCACATCGCCATTTAAGTAAGTGGTTCCCAGCCTTGAGTCTCCAGATGTTCTTGGACTACAACTCTCAGAAATCCTGGCCAGCACAGTTAGTGGCAAAGGCTTCTGGGAGTTTTAGTCCAAGAACATCTGGGGATCCAAGGTTGGGAACCACTGGTTTACTTAACAGCTCTACTATTCCTGGAGTCTTATTTGTCACAGTAGACCATGGATGGGGAACATGTGTCACTCTAGATCCAGTTGGACTGCAATGTCCATCAATCCCATCCAGTATCACCAATGGTGAGGAATTGTGGGAGTTGCAGTCCGTCAACATCTAGAAATTGCCAGCTCCAGAGTCAACAGTGGAGGAACAGGGTGACCTGGCAGAAGCCATCATCTGCTGTTCCTTCTGGTTGTGAAGGCCAGATCTTATTCTGAGGTCAAGATTCTTCTGAGCTGCTGAGACTAAGTTGCACATGTTTCCAAATGCCAGGTGTCAGAAGCTTCCCAAAGAGGCCTACTCTTTGGCTGAGTCCAGTACAGAAGGCAGGAATGCTGTTTTGGGGGGGGGGGGGATTACAGAATCCAGAATCCTGTGCTGCTTCAAGGATTCTGGGAGTTGTCATCTCCCAGTGGACCTGTTTCATATGCGATCTTCTCTGCAAGACCCCTGGATCTTGACTAGGAGCCAGGCCTTCTCTGTGGTGGCCCCCTCCTTCTGGAATGCTCTGCCTGTAGAAGTGCGTCAGGCCCCTTTCCCCCTAATATTCAAAAAGCACAATTAAACATTGCTATTCAGGGAGGCATTTCAGGATATCCCCCCTTTATTACTTGGTTCGTTACTTGGTTCTATTTTGGGTTCTGTTTTGAAGTTTGTATTCTGCCCATTGTAGTTCTTCTTATATTTTATATTTTAATATCTCTATGGGTTGGGTGTGGTATGGTTATGTTCCTGATGTTTATTTCACTGTTGGAAACCTCCCAGCGTAGTGGCAAGGCCACCAGATGGAGCGGGATAGAAATGTAATAAATAAATAATAAATCTCACAGGCTCACTCTGGACGTTGCACCACCACGAGTGAAGGATGACGGTGAATCTTCCTTTCCATTGGCCAGATGGGCTGGATCTGCTTAGACTAGTGGTTCCCAACCTTGGGTCTCCAGATGTTCTTGGACTACAACTCCCAGAAATTCTGGCCAGCACAGCTAGTGGTGAAGGCTTTTGGGATTTTTAGTTCGAGAACATCTGGGGAGCCAAGGTTGGGAACCCCTGACTTAGACACTTTTTATGTAGGAGGGGGGGAGAGAGACCCTCTGGATCCTCATTTAGTGTTCCTCAAATCTGGGGATCAATTCTTGGTCTTTCAATTCACTGCCGGTCCCCCCACTACCAGCACAATCTCTTCCAGTGCATTCCCCTGCTCTCCTTTTTCCTGAAAAAGTCAGATTTAATTAAGTATATGAAACTCCATCTGCTTGAAAATATCTCTCGCTCGGCCACTGAATCATTTCCTTCCTGAAAAAAATCTCGCCTCAAAGTCCCTTCCTCTGTAATAGGCTCCAGTTTATTGGCGTGTTAATAATCACTTTCCTTCCCCCCCCCCCCTCCCCGTTTCTACATCCTTACATTCTTCCTTTACTGTTAGGAGCTGAGTGCTAACAATGGGGTGTAGTTTTCCCTAATAGGAAAAATTATGGGAAGAATTATTGGCCAACATTAGGGTTCCAATCCCATTTCCCTCTCTCTTTATGCCAGTATGGGGGTGGGAGCAGAACTGACCAAGAAGATGCTTAACTTCCCACCCACTGGTTTAACCCAAAGCTTGGAAGTAAGTCATTGCAAATAACTAGCGACTGGTAATTATTTTCTAGATTTGTAATGTTGTCATGGAAAGACAAGCTGTAAAGTGGCAAAAAAAAAAAAAAATTGCAGGGGAGACGGTGGAGTAGTTATGAGTTATTATGAGTAGTTATAATGAATTCCTTTTTACCGATTTCTAAAATGTAACTAAGTTTCATTACATTCCTCAAGTAACATGGGATAATATTATTTATCGTGATGATGCAACTAGAACATTTTAGTTTTGGCTTTTGATTGTTTTTAATCATCATGGGGTTATGGGTCACTAAACGAAGTCGGAAGAGGATGACATGGCAGTGCCTTTATGCAATGTGGAAGTTCAAGTGACCACCATGGAATCACGAGAAGAATTTGTTTGTCAGCCCATCGTTTGCAGTGTTCAGATGTTTTTAAAGCCATGGAAAGGTAACCATTTGAATTGCCCTTGAGAAACATGTAAGCAAGGAGTTATTTTTTTAAAAAGAAATAATGGTAACCAGCTACATTTTTAGATCTTGGAAAAGTAACTTAACTAATCACTTTTAAAAAGTCATGCCCCAAGCTCTAATTTAACCCTTCCATGGCATTTGAAAGACTTCCCCCCCACCCCCGAACGCAGTGAATTTTTGTACAAAACCTGCCAAACGTCAGATTCCAGCTACAGGTTTTTCCATGCCCCTCCAGAATTCCCTTCTGCAATCCACAGGTCACAAGCCTCTCTCTTCCTGTTTGGGGGGCTCCTGGAGGACCCCCCTGCCCCAATTTTGGGGGGGGGGGGCAAAATGGGAGAAGCCTCTAGGTGGTGCAGTTCTCTAAAACAAAGGGTATCCCCTGCACTTTCTTTTAGCAACAACAAAAATAAATAAATATACGAACAATACCGCCCCCCGGCCCCCCACAAAATACTGGAACAGTTGAGGAGTGCTGGAAATTAACTCCTGGGGAAGGTGGCACAGGCTGTAAGGGGTCCCGGGAAGAATTTCCACAGGCTTTTTTCCATGTACTTATGGGAAAGCTGACTGGTGGTATGTTAGCATAGTTCACGTGCGTAACACACACCACTACAACACAGCGGTGTGCATTAGAACAGTAAATAAATTTAGAATGGATAAGCTGAGGAAATGTTTAGTAAATAAATTTAAGAGCCCTTCCCCTCCCGTGGGTCCTTATGGGTCCTGGGGGCTGAAAAAAAAAAAAAACCAAACCCCCCCCCCCTCGGCACCCCAGATTTTGACTGTTCCTTCATTGCTGCCTTCAGTTGCATGGGAGAAAATTCAGTATACGGCATCTTCCCATCTGCTCAAAATCTGTTGATCAAAATCATCTTAAGAATCATGTGCAATCATCCTGCATCCCCCCTGACTATCCTTTTTATGCAACCGGTCCTGCGTTGGTTTTACACACCCAGTTTCACAACAATCGTGCAGTGCCAAACTAGCCAGTGTGTGTGTGTGGGAGTGCATTTGGACAAGTGGGCAAGTTTCTGGCCATTATCTCGATCATGAATGTCAGGGTGTAATTTCATGTACCTTAAAATCTCTCGTTGGGAGCCCCTCGGGAATGATCTCTGTTTAAAAAAACAGAAGAAAGGAGCTCGCCTCCTTTCTGGAATGTTTTGAAACAAGAGACTTTTAAACCTCATCATGTGGAAGACTATATAGATGAACAAGCATATGGATTTATAGGGACGTTAATTCCAGGGAAACAGATAGAAGGAATTTGTTATTCTCACTTTCCTGGTTATTCTTTCTTACGTGGCTTAATTATAAATGGAATTTTGGGTGGGAAGTTTGGGGGCCTTTCTTTCTGATATTGTGGGATTCTTCAGAACCCCTTTGGGTTGTGGATGGAGAAGAAGTAATGTTTCTCTCCTGTCTACTAGCACATTACATTTTAGAAAGGTTACATTCCATTAGGTCTACCAGCAAATCCCCTTGTAAAATAGAGACAAGTGGGAAAAAAATTACTTTATTTGGCCCAATTACACTTAGAACATTTACTTTCTGTGACTTCCACCCACCCATTTCGTTTTGAGACAAAGAGATGAATACTTTTTGAGAATACACTCCCAGAATTCCACTCTCTGGATGTGTTGGTTGTGCGATTTTGCAAACGGTAGTCCAAATTCTAATTTCGCACATTGCCTGGTCAATTGCCTGCAGTGGGTCTTTTGCACAGGAAATGCAATAGAGAATCAATCTGGAAATATGTCTTAATGGTCAAACTAGACATTACTCTAATAAACCCCCAATGAATTACTTGACGTCAGGTTTTCGCCCGTCTCTTTTGGCTGAACTAATTTGACTCAGTGTTACGTCAAGTCCTGGGGGGCGGGGAGAGATTGTAAAGTATTTTTTTCCCCAGCGTTTTCTTTAGGTTATATTTAGGTAAAGTAAAGGTTCCCCTTGACATTTAGTCCAGTCGTGTCCGACTCTAGGGCGCGGTGCTCATCCCCGTCTCCAAGCCGTAGAGCCAGCGTTTGTCCGAAGACAGTTTCCGTGGTCACGTGGCCAGCGCGACTAGACACGGAACGCCGTTACCTTCCCACCGAGGTGGTACCTATTTATCTACTCGCATTTTTACATGCTTTCGAACTGCTAGGTTGGCAGGTTATATTTAGTGGGATTAAAATGCTGGAGGGGTGGCTTTTTATATGAGGAGGCCTGACAGAGCAAGCTCAGCGCTTGTCTGAACTCTATGCCTGCTGAAAGTCGTATTTGTGGAAGAGGTATTGTTGTGGCATTTGATTTGACAGAAATCTATAAGGTTAGCAAGGAAGCAAACAACAGAAAAAGAAGAAATAAGATCCGTTGCATCCGGGCACAGATGATATAAGGCTTGTGCTGAAGTTGGGAGCAGAGGGAATTGCGCTGCAGTGCTAAACCCAAGCCTTCTGGGTTGATCGTTTTTGTGAGATATTTAATTTGGCTCAACCTTATGAACAAGGCATCATATTAAAGGAAAGAGTCTTTTTGCAAAATACCTTGTTGAACCGATAGTCATCATTTACCAAAAAGAGAAACCAAAAAGATCCAGAAAGCACCCAGTTTGAAAGAAACATACATTGCCCTCTTGGAAGCTAATCCTCTTAAAAACAAAGTATAAAGCAAAGTGTGCTGCTTATATACTGTCCCATAGTGCTTAAAGCTCTCTCTGGGAGGTTTACAGTTTGATTATGCAGGCTATGCATTGCCCCTCTCCATGACCCGGGTTCTCAATTTACTGACTTCAGAAGGATAGGAGGCTGAGTCAACCTTGAGCCAGCTACCTGAGCCCACCCGGATCGAACTCAGGTCAGGAGCAGAGTCTTGACAGCAGTACTGCAGTTTAACCACAGTGCCGCATCTCACATACTTTGCAAACCTTCTTAGGGTCACTCAGTAGTTCAGTGAGTTGTGTATCTGGCTGCAGAGCCAGAGGTTGAGAGTTCAGTTCCCCTCTGCCCCTTCTGGGAGTACAACCAGCCTGTGTAGCCTTGGGCAAGCTGCACAGTCCCAGGGAGACCCCAGAAGAAGGGAATGGTAAGCCACGACTGAGTACACCTTGAAAACCCTGGGAAAGGTTGTGATGAATCAGAATTGACTTAACAGCATGTGATTAATATAATAATAAGTTGGAAGCAGCAAGACTGAGACAAGAAAGGAAAAGAAAATACATGCAGAAGATAAATGGAATAATTTGTAGGTATTGATAGCGTGAAATAGTCCCGAGTGAAGCTTGACAAATTGTCACCCAAAGGCATATTTGAGATTTTTCCATTTATGTTGAACATTTTGTAGGCCTGCATTCCTATCTTGGTCTCCCCTTTACCTTGGCAGCCTGAGCAGCAATTACTGGCCAGCTTGCTTTGCTATTTAGTTACAATAATTACATCTCATCTTTCCATTAGCATCCTTTGGGTAATGCTATTAGATCAGTAGAAAGCAGAAAATGGAGAGAGGGAGGATTTTATTTTCCTTTCCCGGCAATTGATGTCAAGTGCTGGCAGCACAGATGGCAAATAAGGGAGTCCTTTAAAAGACAGAGAGCTGGGTGGATCGCTCAGTGGTTTAGGTCTCTGGCTGCAAAGCCAGAGGTTGGGAGTTCGATTCCCCCACGGGACCTCCAGGGAGAAGAGCCAGCCTGGGTGGCCTTGGGCCAGCTGCACCGTCCCAGGGCTCCCCCTAGAGGAAGGGAAGGGGAAACCACTTCTGAGTATTCTCTATCTGGATAACCCTGAAAAGGGTCACCTTAAGTCAGAATTGGCTTGATGGCACATGATGATGATTAGAAAACAGACACACGGACTCTGCTGTGGCAGTTAATATTCTAAATATCAGAAGGGTAAAGTCAGAGAGCCCTTTCCCATGTATACCAGCAGTGAGGGTTTATGGCCTTCCAATTCCAGCAGCAGTAACGGTAAGTGAAGGTGGATATATTTATCATATCAGAAAATGAGAAGTGATTCAGGTCTTCTAGAAGGACGATTCATGGACCCTAATTTTTCATTCATTTTCTTCGCGGCAGCAGCCGTTCCTCTAGTGTTGCAAATGCGAGCTGTTTTGAAATTAAAGCGGGTTTACATGTGGGGTCAAATCACTTTGCTGGGCAATGAATGAGTTTTTTATCAGACAGCTGCTATCCTTAGAGCTTTTCCGTCCCTAAGTATGGGTGATGTCGTACGTACGTGGCAAGGCAGGGACGGCCCTGTATAACTTCAGTTGAGGCTCAGAGTCTCTTGAAGGACTCTCAGGGCATGTTAAAGCCTGCAGTGACTCTTTGATAGCTACAGTCTTCTTAAAAAAAAAAAAAGAAGTTCAGAAATTTGGTTTTTTGAGTTGAAACAGCTGTCCCTCCCCCTGCACACATTATCCAGCAGATAAAGATTTCATGTCTCAACAGATACAGCACCATTCTTTTGCTCATTGAGTTAATATGAAGTCCTGCATTTCATGCAGCTTGTAGCCTTCCTTTTTGTCTCCTTGAAGTTTGATTTATTGCAGTACATCATAGTATCGAGCTAGTAGGTGCTAGGGGTTAATTTCTGTGCAGAATTGCTTTCTCTGTTTGGGAATTTTCTAGGGGCAAAATAAAGAAATAATAATTTTCTAGGGGCAAAATAAAGAAATACACCTGGGGTAGGTGAGAGCCTTGCACCAGTATTATTCTGTGAAAGGTTGAGAAGGCAGGAAGGATCATGTGTGGAGCGCCTGGAGATGTTACTAATTAATTAACAAACTGAAGGGAGTTCTCTTGAGAGGCTACGTTCATCCATGCACCTTAGTGTGAGGTTTCTGGGGCCTACAAGTTGCAAATGAACTTGTTTTTGCTTTCTGATTGACTGCTGGGAGCTAGCCTCAAGCCTCCGTTGCAGGTTGATTGCTCAGACCCAGCAGCTTTGAAGGAAAGCGTCTCTGGTGGGAAAACATGCCGGCACATCCTAATTTTGTGGTGGAGAGAGGATAAGATAATTTAGCTCCACATTACATCAAGTCCTTAAGGAATGAGGAGGTAAGATTGCAAAGTATTTTTAGAATAGAAAAGAAAAGAAAACACCTTTCCAATTCTGTAGATTTGCAGAGGGCACAACAACCTTACGTATTACATGAAAGTTAGGGCTCTCTTTTAAGAGATCAGCAGTGAACCTCATTTTCTTGAACAACCGACCTTGTCATGCCCTCCAGTCTGATGCTCTGTGGATTTTTGATTCCAGTCCTATACATCATCACCGGAGAGTGACTCCTGAAATTCAATTTATATAGGATTTCTCCGCCAGCACCTTTTAATCCATAGACGTACGTGTGTATATATACGTCTGTGTGGTTGCTGGGATAGATGATGCCACTGCCCTTCAAATATATATGATGCTTTTGTACTCTTTTTTTTAATTTTTAATTTTTGCTTGTAAACCCAAGCTTTTCTCCTGCTGTACCTTATGGCTTGTAAATCCAACATTTATTCCTCATCAGAGAGTAAACCCACTGAATCAGAGAGTCCATCCCCTGAGTGGTGAGTCCACATTAATATAAATCCTTTTTTAATCAGTGGGTCTACTCCAGGAGGAGTGGATTTAAGGGTTACCTGCTTGGACATGGTGCTGAAAACTCAGAAGGGCAGACAGTTTAGACTGCAATAAATAAACAATGATTTTTTTTTTTAAAAAAAGCCAACTTGGAAGTCTTCTGACCTGAAGGTAAGATAATAAATAGGAGCTTACGGGTAAAAAAAAAAAAAAAAAAAAAGGAGCAGCAGAAGAGAAAATAAATAAAGGGGTGGTTTTGGACTAAGTTATGGGTGTTGAGTGCCCCAAGGCAATGTCTTTGTCCTGAGTAATAAAAGTTCAGTGGAGCAAGGAAAATGCAGAACACCTGTCTGTTCTGTCAGAGCCATAATCTATGGATTATAATGGTTTTAAAATTATGAATTTGTGACAGGCCCTTTCCTCATCTCGTGAACTAAATATGACTGATGCCTTTTCTTTTCTTTTTTTAATAACAGCAGCAACAAAGAAAATTCCTTAACAAGGAAATCTCCCTCCCCCACCTGTCTGCCAGAGCTTGGAAGTAGTTAGTAACAAGTAGCAGTTGTTCATGGGGCAATGAATTCTGTTACTAGGAGCAACACAATTATTTCTTAGGAGTAACAAGAAACACGTTGGCTGGAATCTTGCTTGGTAGCATTGTAAGTTGCGACTAATTTAGGAGCACTGGATCAACCTCATTTACAGAGGAACTCACCGACCAAAAGCCCACGGCTTCAGAGGGCCTACTCTAGTGTGTCTTACTATATAAAGGAAGTTGCTGTTCACCCACTAGGGGGCACCCTTCAGTCAATGGTTCCCAGCCTTGGGTCCCCAGATGTTCTTGGACTACAACTCCCAGAAATCCTGGCCAGCCCAGCTAGTGGTGAAAGCTTCTGGGAATTTTAGCCCAAGAACATCTGGGGACCCAAGGCACTGACCATACTTAGTTAAAACTAGCATAGACAATCTGAATCCATCTAATTTACAGAGGAATGGACTGATGAATTCCCCACTAATTCAACAGGCCTACTGTCGTTGCCACTATTACATGAAGGAATGGGATTTCAGCTGTTGATACATTCAAATGGCTCTTTAAAAGGGCGGTTTAGAGGCATCTTCACAAGGATTTTCATGGTTTTTGTCCTTCTCTTATTAGTCCTCAGAAGCATACAACGTCTTTTCTGATTTTGTCTTCTTTTTATCTATACGTATTTCCAAGGTGCAGTATCAGAAAGGACCACCAGGGTCTAATTTTCTCTATTTTTTTGTCTTGTTGATCATCATCTTCCCCACCGTGTCAATGAATCTTAACAATAATGTGCACTGTAACCAAGTACTAGCATGCTGACAGCAATGAGAATGGTAACGGCAACTTAACTGCTGAGAAGTAATGAGTTATGCAATAAGTTCCTTCTAAAATGTAATATTCCAGGTGTTGATTGAGAGAGGGGAGAGGGGAGAGCAAGAGTGAGAATCCCTTAAGAGGCTACAGGCTGAACTCTACATTCTGGTCATTGCTGAGAAAATGTCTACCTATATAAAGACTGATAGGGGATTTCTATTCAGTGATTTTATTAGACTCCTAAGCCCTCAGAATACGTTTTCCCCTTCATCTTGTCTCTTCTAAGGGCTCCCTGCAGTGGAAATGAGTGGTTCTGATGTCATCAGGGCAGTGCGTCCTGTCAGGTTTTTGTTCAGACGCCACCGGAGCTGTCCGCAGTGCTGAACGGCACCCCTCCTAATTGGTTCAGCACCTTGGAAAGCTCCTTTAAGGTTCAAACTAAAATCTAGGGTGGATGTGCCACTCCACAGGCATCGGAGCCCCCCGCCTTCATCCGGTCTCTTTGGCTCTGCCAAGAAGGTAGCAAGAGGAAGAGTGACTTTGTGGGATCTACGGAACCTGGAGTATTCCAGTTGGCATGGTCACTAGTTCAAAAAAGGAAGTTCTCCCATCTCTGCAAGGAGGAAAATGTAGGCTGTTGAGAATACCAGGGCACCTTCTATGATGACATTGGGTAAGCTGTAGTTCCTGGATTGCATAGGTACCCTGCAGCTCCTCTCCATGCAAGCTATGATGGTGCCACTCCTCCATAAATGTGGAAGAATGCACATCTCTGTTGCATCCCCTTGGGATTTTAGCTAAACTGTGGGAGGGAGCACATCACTTCCCTGTTCCAACAGCTACCCTGGGGTTTCTGGGAACTAGACAGGGCTTTTATCTGATCCCAAATGGCGAATTTCGTGTTCCTAAGCCATGCTCCTCTGGTCAACGTGGAGAGCTTACAAGCGCAGTAGGGCTCCTAAACCCATGTCTTTATCATTCACATCTGAATAGGCTACTAAACCCCATAGGGAAAGGGAATGTGTAGCCTTCCAGATGTTGTTGCTCAACTGCAACATCCCTCCCTTTGGCTATGCTGGCTAGACCTGACCGGCATTGTGGTCCACATCTGGATGTGTTAAGACAGCATCTACTCACCCACTAGGGGGCACCCTTCAGCCCTGAGCCCACCTGCCACCTTCTCTCTCACCTCTCCTCTCTCCCATCTGTGTGTATTAATCATACAGGGGCCCCTCTCTCCAGCAGGACGATAACTCGTTTGGAGGGAAGATGATGTTTTAGTTTAAATTTATGACCGGGTGTTTCCTAGAACCAAGTTGGAGTGAATTTTGGAACGGCTGGACAGGAAATAAGCTAATAATGGGATTCTGCAATGTGTGGCTTCCCATATATGGGAGTGAAAATTTGCCACAGGCTAATTGCTGACCTCCAGGCTGGCGGGGGTGGGGATCTTTAAAAATGCCTTTGTTCTCCTCGCTCATGTGGCATGGTGAGGCATGTGCTCTGGATGGGAGGGGAGGGGGACACCAACCCCAGTGACTCTGAAGACCTCTGGTACATGTTCTTCATTAATTCAAGAAGGCTGTGTTGCTACCTTAATCATGGGAAAGCAGTTTTATTGCTGTTTTCATGTGATGCTTCTATTTTGTTTTTGACCCATGCTTCGGGTTATCACTCTGTCAGCCGACAGCATGTAGTCTCTCTGGCCTAATCCACCACAGATCTCTCTGGAAATCTCTCTCAGTCCCTTTGAACCCTGCCTCCTCCTTTCCCCCCCTGAAACCTCCTCTCCTTATCCATCCATGATCTTAACTGCAGTTGCTTTTCTCTCCCTCTTTTGCTCTCTATGCCTCCAGCCCACTTTTTACTTCATTCTCTCTCTTTCTCCATCCTGCCATGCCTCCTCGCTCCTTTTTCTGCTTCTCTCTATCCAGCCCTCATTGCTTCCTTCCTTCCTCCCCCTCCCCATCTCAGTAGTTCTCAAACTGGGGTCCCCAGATGTTCTTGGACTGCAACTCCCAGAAGCCTTCGCCACTAGCTGTGCTGGCCAGGATTTCTGGGAGTTGCAGTTCAAAAGCATCTGAGGACCCAAGGTTGAGAACCATTGCCCTATCCACATGAAATTAGATATTCTTTCCATATTTAATATCTAGACACCATGGTCAGTCAATACAGAGCTTTTGTTTGACAAGCCCATAACATTTTGTCTTTCCCCCTTTATTTCCTTTTGCAGTGACATTTTTGATGCTATGTTCCCCGTGACCCACATTGCTGGAGAGACTGTCATTCAACAGGGTAAGCATAGACTTCTTTGTATAGTATCTCTGATGCGGAAGGCACCATTCTATGAGCTTCCTTGTTTAAGAAGGAACAGCATGCAGGGATGGGATTTGGGGGTTTCCTGGACTACCAATCCCAGAACTCTCCATTCTGGGAGTTCCACTGGAGAGACAGACATCTTACAGACATCTAAATGTGGCTCAACCTGGCAGAAAGGCCTAAACAGGAAGGCTATGATGCTGAGCTAGGCCTAGCTCCGCCCAAGCTTCCTGTTCCTGCCCCAGTGCTAGCTGGGAACTTTCTTTCTGAACAGGAAGCTTGGGCGGAGCTAGGCCTAGCTCAGCATTACAGCCTTCCAGTTTAGGCCTTTCTTCCAGGTGCATCACATTTAGGTGTTTGATAAAGTGTCTGCAATTTATTTTTAGAGAATTATGGTATTTGTAGTCCAGAAAATCTGAAAATCCCATCTTCAACACCCTCTTCAGACACTTTTCCAAACCTAATGAGTTCGGCCACTCATTATGCAAAATGGAAGGTTGGAAAGGAGAGGTTTCCAAGTGAGAAGCCAGGAATTCGGCCCTTCTGTTGTCTGACATTCTCCCCTAAAACACTCTCCTAACTAGAGAGGTGACAAAACCTTGCAGTTACTGACACTGTAGTCCAATTGGGTTGTTTCTATAATTGAAAGAATTCAAGACCAGCAAGACAGATATGCCAGTTGTTTCTGATTCTGCATTGTGGTTTTTTGAGTTGGCACAAAATGCCGTCTTTCTGTGGCACAATAGG
Source organism: Intellagama lesueurii (assembly GCA_037013535.1). Classification (NCBI taxonomy): domain Eukaryota; kingdom Metazoa; phylum Chordata; class Lepidosauria; order Squamata; family Agamidae; genus Intellagama; species Intellagama lesueurii. The sequence continues at coordinate 16,529,661 of JBAJHW010000012.1, read as the reverse complement.
CAGGTTGATCAATCAAAAAGATACAAGCAACCCATCCATGGCCCATGCTCTTTGCAAATTCATCCAATGGCTGCATTTTAAAATAATGAACTTTTTACAGACATTTATGAGACTGCTCATGGAAAGGCGTATGTTTTCTTCAAGATCAAAAGAAACAAATCATAGTGAGGACAACATTATTGAAGTCTTCCTTCTTCAAGCAGGGATTTACAATCCTTCCACTGAATGTTTCTCATCAACAATTTCTAACCTATGTTTACCTGACATATATGGGTCAATATCAATGGTTCCTAACCTAGGGTTCTCAGATGTTCTTAGAGTAAAACTCCCCAATGCCTTCACCATAAGCTGTTCTGGCCAGGATTTCTGGGAGCTGCAGTCCAAGAACATCGGGGCACCCCAGGTTGGGATCCACCTTTATCCCTGGATTTCTTCCAGTGATCTTTTAAAATGAGACTGAAGAACAATTTGTCTACCCTTCGTCTAGAACACCCTCACCCAGCCTGGCCTTCTCTGCATGTCGGACTACAATTATTAATATCCCTAAAGGCTGTTTTAGCTGGGGATGGTGGGCATTATAGTTCAGCATCTGCACTAGGCACCATGGTAAACAAGGCTGTTTCAATCCATGAGCAAAAACATGCTGTACACAGGTTGGAAACACTTTCTCAAAAGCATCAAAACCAATCTGTGCTTTGGTTTCTTTGCAGGAGATGAAGGAGACAACTTCTACGTCATCGACCAAGGGGAAGTGGATGTAAGTGTTCACTCACCTCTTAAACTCATGTGCCATCAAGTCACTTCTGACTCACGGCATCCCTTTTCGGGATTTTCCAGGTAGACAATACTCAGAAGTGGTTTCCTATTCCCTTCTTCTGGGGTCATCCTGGGACTGTGCAGCTGGCCCAAGGCCACCCAGACTGGCTCTTCTCTTGGGAAGCACAGTGGAGAATCAAACTCTCAGCCTCTACCTAATCCACTGAGCTATCCAGCCACTTACCTCTTAACACTGGAAAAATGGGTAGCTTCATGTCTGATGCTTTCGTTTCAACACTGGTGCCTAATCTTGTTGCTTTCATTAGGAAGCTTCTGTCACATTCCTGCATTCTGCTGTGTTCATTACACCACTTCTGATCTATTTCTGTGGTATGACCGAACATAAGCTTGAAAAAGTTACCTTTCAAGGCTACTTTTCCAAGTTCCAGACGGAACTGAGATACGGCATCACAACACTTGTATGCTTACCCATTTCTGCTTCTGAATATCTTGTCTCCCTGAGAGGTTTCAGTTGAAAATTAGAAGGTTTTCTGAGTGTTTGTGTGAACAGATCTTTTGGAAATGGTTCTCCCGCACAGTGCCATTGTGAGCCAAAGTTATTTGTCCGTAGGAGCGAGGTTAATGGGGTAATATAAGCAAACAAATTACTGTCAGTTTAGAACCCATATTAACCGCAGCTGTAGGGCAACAGACGTACCATTGAGAGGTGCAGATGGAAACCTATCAAGGTGGAATGCTCCTGAGGGGCCGTGTGAAATCAGAGAGGAGGGGCCTTTTTGGTAATCACTCAGGTTAGGTTACGTGTACCTTCTGCTTTCTCTGTAAAGGATGAGTAGACGCCTCAGGCTGATAGTTTGATCTTCAGAAAAATTTGAGTCTGCCTTTGAAACCCTACTTTCCAGGTCCAGAATTGACTGTGCTTGCAGAATAAGGAAAGGTTCTTACTGGGCCAGGTAGACTTGTTAACGATGGGACTTTTACGAGTTCATAGGAATTCATAGGGTCGCCGTAAGTTGGAAGTGCTAATAATATAATCATCATCATCTTAGAACTGGGCAGAGCTAGAAGGGACCCTCGGGCTCATCAAGTCCAGCCCCTGTCAAGGAGGCTCTGTGGGGAATTGAACTCTCAACCCTTGGCTCTGAAGCCAGAGACCTAAGCCACTGAGCTAGCAGGGCAGGATTTTAACAATGCCTTGCGCAAACACTGGACAGAAATAGGCATATATTGGGGAGATTTGCTGTACCAAATACAGATGTTAGAGAAAATGGTGTGGGAAAATAAATCTGAATTTTCAAATTTGTATGTCTCCAGATTGGGAGCCTGGTGTGGAAACTGGAAGGAAACAGATCTTGGTATCACTTATTTTTACATTTAGACCTTGGAATGCTACTCTTAAAATGTAAATAGAAGTATAGTTCTAAGCACCTCTAAAATAGATAGGTGCTGTTATAGTTGCAGTTTTAAAATTAGTTCTTTCCTTCTCCATTTCCCAATTACTATATCAAATGCTTATCTTTTAGTTATATATGTTGGCAATACCCACAGAAACTACAGGCAAGCAATACTGTTATTAAGAATAAAATAATAATCATGTACTGTCAAGTCCATTCTGATTTATGATGACTCTTTTCAGGATTTTCCAGGTAGAAAGTACTCAGAAGTGGTTTCCCCTTCCCTTTGTTTGGGGGTGCCTTGGGACTGTGCAGCTGGCCCAAGGCTACCTAGGCTGACTCTATTCACGGGAGGCTCCGTAGGGAATCGAACTCCCAACCCACTGAGCTCTCCAGCCAGGCTTCACTTATAATAAGTCACTTCCAAAATCTGCACTGAAGCTGTAAAAAACTGTTTTGGGCTAGATGTGCCCAGTTTAGTGAAGAGGTGGCTGGGATATACGTCTAAACTCCACTTTGTGGGTTTTAAAAGAAAGCTTGGACTGCTGGTCCCTTTTTTTAACGGTTCCTTCGGTGCAGGCTAATTTCCAGGCCAAGGAGAACAGATAATCCCATTCTAACAGAATCCTTCCCACCTTAATTCTATTTTGAGATGCCTTGCAGTTATTTTAGTGAGAGACATTGCTTTTTCTTCCTTTCTTCTTGAAAAAAGCACTTGTTTGTATCAGGAGGCCATCTAATTGCCATTGTTGGGAACTGAAAAACCTCACCCTCCAAAAGCCATTTACTCCTCAGGAAACCTGAGTGACTCATGGTTCCCATCGGGGAAGGTTCATCACGCCTTGACAGAGAGCCCTGCCATACTGGCCGGCCAGGAAGCAGGAGAAGAAAGGAACACCTAACAGTATCCCAAGTGTGGGGTTGTTTATAGACATGTGGTCACATTGATTTTATATTTAAAAACAGCAGCAGGTTGTCTGCTGGCTGGCGGGCTTGGCTGTAGCACAAGCAGAGCTGAGTGGGGATCCTGGCGGGCGGGAGGGTAAAAATTGTCACCAAGATTGGGCAGAGTCAAAAGATTTGTTTGTGGCACAATTGTTGTGTGTTTGCTTGTTTGTTACATTTCTGGGCTGTCTTCCTCCTGGGGAGGGTTTGAAACCACAGTTTAAACAGGTCACACTAGAAGTGCAGTGAATTGCAAGGTTAAAAAACAATTAAGCATGCAACAATAATTAAAAAGCAAACACACACCTACAGACTTTTTTGTATTTTGCTCAGCTGGAGCATGGCCTACCTCCAAAGCTGCATTAATTAATTACAGCAATTTACTGTTGCAGAATTTTGGATTTTGGTTAAATTCCTCTGGGTGCACAGCAGAAGTGCAGGGACTCACAGAGCAGAATAGCTTCAAATTCCCCAGATTAGTCCACCCCTTTTTACTCATCATCTGGCACTTGCAGTCTCAATAACTCTCTGAGACATTAATTGGAGAAAGAATAGAACATGTTTCTTTACATACAGTTGAATAGATCAACAGCAGACTAAGAGCAAACATGACTGCTTTAGCCACAGGCCTCAACAGACTCACAGACTCCAACTCCTGTATACACTCATAATCTGTACTCAGATTAAGCTAAAGTATTGGTAACTCATCTAAACTTGTTCAATACCCTTATTTTTAACCTTAATATAATTGTCACAGACTCTATTTCTTGTACTATATTTCCTTCTTACACTGTTTACATGAGCCTGAATTCTGTTGCATGTTTGCACTAAGTAAATGTGATCGCATAATGTCTGCAAACATAAATGTCCTCCTTGGAAAAATAGTAGGAGTCTGGTTATTTTGATAGCATGATTCTTGGGGTGCAAGGTAGCAAACAGCCCTGTGATGCAGTGGTTAAACTGCAGTACTGCAGTCAAGCCTCTGCTCACGACTTGAGTGTGATCGCGACAAGTTCAAGTAGCTGGCTCAAGGTTGACTCAGTCTGCCATCCTTCTGAGGCCAGTAAAATGAGTACCCAGCTTGCTGGAGGGTGGGGCAAAGTGTTGTTTGTATAATTATGTTGTAAATCACCCAGAGAGTGCTTTAGCATTGTGGGCCACTCTATAAGCTGAAACAACAACCGGAACACCGACTGCCTTAGATGCAAGAGCAGCCGAACACTTTCCTGTTCTAGCGGTGAGGCTCCAGCCTCCGTACCCGGTGGCAAGCAGCCCAAACGTGTCTGGTGAAACAGAAATGATGGGCTTCCAGTAAGAAAAGCCCAAAGTACCTGTTGTATTTTTGAACGGGAAAGCTCCCAAATCCAATATTTTTTAAATATAAACTGCCTTCCTGTTGGCTTCTTTAATTTCACAGCCCTCGCTGTTTGCCTCCCTCTTCTCTCCTGCAAAAAGAAGCCCTTTGAAAAGCTTGTCAGCAAAGCGTTCAAAATAGATTTCCAGGATGGATGATTTTTTTTTTTTCTGGTAAAGCTCGTTATGGTCAATATCCTGTTGAACCTGCCTCTGGTTTGGCAGCCAGTCCTGGTCGTTGTCATATTGTCCACCAAAAAACCTCTGTAGACTGGTTGGTGCAGGGAGAGGGACACCCAGGAAAAGTCCAAATTGAGGCAAGATAGATTCCACACGAACAGCCCCATCTAGGTGTGATTCCGCTGAGAAGTAAGCCCCGCTATGTTCAGTTGGGGTTGCTCATGGGCAAGCCTGCAGAAAGGAAATACATGCAGAAAACCTTTTTCAGGCCTTGCCCTCAATAGTCTTGCGCAGGGCTGGAAAGTTACTTTAAAAAGTCATTAGTTATGGTTCTTGGAAGGACAGATCCTGAAGCTGAGGCTCCAATACTTTGGCCATCTCATGAGAAGAGAAGACTCCCTGGAAAAGACCCTGATGTTGGGAAAGTGTGAAGGCAAGAGGAGAAGGGGACGACAGAGGACAAGATGGTTGGACAGTGTCATCGAAGCGACCAACATGAATTTGACCCAACTCCGGGAGGCAGTGGAAGACAGGAGGGCCTGGCATGCTCTGGTCCATGGGGTCACGAAGAGTCGGACACGACTGAACAACTAAACAACAACAACAAAGTTATGGTTCTAAGCACCTCCAATGCATTACAGTTGCTATTGTAGCCACAGTAATTCTTTCTTGTCCTTTTCCCCAGAAGTAACTGGAATAGTTACTCTGAAAGTTACACTTTTAAGTTTTACACTAGTTTTTTTTTTTTAACCAGTGACACAAAAGTCACTGGAACAGGTACTTTAAATTAAAAGCAGAGTATAAGCCGCCACTTGTTGTGATTTTGCACCTCCACCCTTTCTTGAAGCCACTTCCCCAGTAAACATAAAAGGAACTAACAGTTACAGTTACAGTGGCTCGGCCTCAGCTTGCCCTGTTTGCCACTACCCCCTTCTCTCCCCTGCCCCCAGGTGGTGGGATCTCTCGACCTCAGCTCCAGTGGGCAACGGTAGTTTCGTCACTGTGTAATGAGAGATTGATACCAGTCTCATCTCTATTTAAGAAGGTTGAGAAGATGGTTCTTAGGTCCCAAACACACACACCAGCTTCTTAAAGACAGAGAAGAGAAAAGAGAGCAGCCAATAAACTCACCTGGAGAATGTGCAAGTACAGTGGTGTCTCATATCAAACGGAATGGAAAACAATAGAGGCCCAGAAATGCTTTTGATCTCCCGAAAGCTTGAAGGGCTTTGGCAGCATCTTCCATCTTCAGATTTGGGTCTATCTACCGCTCTGCATTCCTTCCCAAGGACATGAAAGCAAGAGACGAGAGAGGCCTCCGTTGGCTGGCTACCGTGCAGATGGGGGTCAGCGGGTGAAGTAACGGCAAAAGAATGCGCAGATCTTGGACTGACTCTGACAGGGACACAGTTCATAGAAACTGAGGCCATAGGAACAGAATTAGAACGGTCTGTTGCAAGATTTCCAGGACCTTTCTCGTTCAGAACCTGGAAAATGCTGTTGTTTTGGAATAAAACTCTCCAAATCCTACTAGCTGGTATTCTGTTTGTCTGTTGCAGATTTCTGTTGCACAATTTTTTTGTGCAAAAACGATTCCTTTTCTGGCCTACGATAACCAGAATGGCCACTGATCAATAGTGTGTAAATTGCAGTCCCTCGATGTAGCTAGACCTCAACAGACTAACAGATTGCCAACAGAGAGGGTAAACACTTAAAGCAGAGAAGCAGGGCTCTGTTTGAATTTAGAGGCAGGAGGGAATGATTGGTTACTGCCGGATAGATTGACAGTCAGCCCAGCCCAGAAAGGTCCCTCCCATCCAAACCTACTAAAGGCAACATGCAAGGTTGCAAAAACTCCAGCAGGAAAAAAAAAGGCTCACTCTGTTTTCAGAGATTTCTCTACAGCGGAGCTGTGTCCCTTCATTCACTATGGTGTTCTACCTGGAGGAACAAACGTGAGTGGCTGCATCACTCAGTCTGAACTTGCGATGATTTGGATTGACCTCAAGCAGACCCGGCACAGATACCTGCCATGAATTTTTGGGACTTTTCGTTGCATCATAAGCCTGCAAAAGTGAGGTTTTATCCATGACAGCTTGATGTTTGTTCGATATTTTTAGTGATCTATATTGGCTGGATAGCTCAGTAGTTTAGGTCTCCGGCTGTGGAGCCAAAGGTTGGGAGTTCGATTCCCCCACGGGGCCTCCTGGGAGAAGAGCCAGCCTGGGTGGCCTTGGGCCAGCTGCACCGTCCCAGGGCTCCCCCTAGAGGAAGGGAAGGGGAAACCACTTCTGAGTATTCTCTAACTGGGAAACCCTGAAAAGAGTCACCCTAAGTTAGAATGTACTTGAGGACACATGATTATTATTCATAAAGGTGTTGCCTTTGTGTAGCCTTAAGTACGCTGGTGACTTTTCTTGATTTTCTCTGCGTCACTCAGTAATATTACATAGTCTCCCAAGAAGAAGCCTTTGAAAGCTTTTTGTTTCTGTCTTGGGAAGGGGGAAAAAAAAACCAGAATCCCATGGGCTTTTCTAAATTTTTCACCCCTCCGCATTCTTGTTCAGGAAACCAGAGAGCTAAAATAAGCGGACTTTAAATAGGCCTTATCCGAACAGACAGCGTTTCTTTCCTTTTAAGAGGCAGAATGACAAGAAGATGAAGCAGGGCTGAACCTCCAGCCCGAGGACAGGATGACAGGACAATGTATCCTCCGGGCAGTCTGTCATCATCCCAAAGAGAAAATTTACTGTCAGGTCTGCCCAAACGTTGAGGTTTCAGACTTTTAGGAGAGCAGCTTTCTGCTAGAAACACACGCTGGTGGTTTGTGTAAAGGCTGCCCTCCCCCTTTTTTTTCCTTTTATGTGATTGATAGTTGAAAATGGCATTTTTATTGGGGAAGTGAGTGTGGATTTTTAAGTTCATGGGGTTGGGAAGAATTACACTGTATCCAGAAGGCGGTATTTGGGAAAGGGGATAGGGTTCATGTCGCTTCTCTCAGCTGTGCTCTCACATGATTTTGTTGCAGAGTTTTGTTGCAGAGTTTTGACTTTTTGGTTAAATTCCTCCAGGTGCACCGCTGAAGGGCAGGGATTCGCAGAACAGAATAGCTTCAAGTTCCCCCTAGTGGTCCACTCCTTTTTCTCATGAACCACACCACTTATAGTCTCAATAACTCACTCTGAGATATTTGTCTATCTTGTGCCCAAGGGGCAAACCTAAGAACCATTCTAGTTGGGGATGATGGGAGTGGTGTTCTAGCTAGGGATGATGGGAAATCTGTTGGAGTCTTTGCAACCTCGCATGCTGCTTTTAGTATGTTTGGCTGGGAGGCACCTTTCTGAGCTGGGACAACAGTCAACCTGTCCAACACCAACCATTCCTTCCTGCCTGCCTCTGTATTCAAAGAGAGCCCCACCTTTATGCTTGGTGCTTTTTCCCTCTTCAGAGTCTGTCGAGGCCAGTGGCTGGAAGCAGTCATGTTTGTCAGTTTGCTGTCGATCTTTAAGTAAAAGATTTTTTTATTCTTTGTACTACAAATATCTCAGAGTGAGTTCTTGAGGGCACAGCTGAGAGTGCTGGGTTGGGAAAGCTGTCTTAAGGAGAAGCTACATGAACCCTACCCCCATTCCCAAATACTGCCTTCCGGACACAGTCCCAACCCTGTGAACTTAAAAATCCACACTCACTTCCCCAATAAAAATGCCATTTTCAGCTATCACTCACATTAAAAAAAAAGGGGGGGCAGCCTTTACACAAACGATCAGCGTGTGTTTCAAGCAGGAAGCAGTTGTGCTAAAAGTTTAAAACCTCAATGTTTATGCATCAGGGATGAAACAAGAAATGCACATGGAAGCACAAAAGAGGATAACACAGAGTTTTGCCTAAAAAGTGGACTGATTTGCATAGGTCGATGCAATTTTGGAGATCCTTACTTTTGCTGAAATAGAAACACATTGCACACATCTCACCTTTTCAAAAAGTAATGAATATATTATGATGCATTGCTAGTGGGTCCTAGATCAAATCAAGCTGGAGCTCTCTTTGGAGGCAGACATGTTGAATCTCAGACTGTCCTGCTTTGGGCACATCATGAGAAGACGAGATTTTCTGGAAAAGACAATAATGGTAGGACAAACGAAAGGCAGTAGGGAAAGAGGAAGAGCAAACATGTGATGGACTGACTTTGTTAAGGAAGCCATGCCCTTGAGTTTGCAAGACTTGGGCAGGGCTATTCATGACCTGACATTTTGGAGGCCAATCCTTCGTACAGTTGACGTAAATCTGAAGCAACTTGACAGGACATAGCAACAACAACACAATTTAATTGCCACCCATCATAGTGTTCAGATTAACAAATGAGATAGTGGCCCGGTTCTTTAACCAACCACATGTGGGCCACCAGAAAACGGTCTTAGAAACTGCGAAAAGCATTTCTGATGAAATTTGTAAAGGAGGGAAAAGCTTTCTTTATCTATGGTGTTTTCCACCTTCTGTGCTGGTTTTCTTTCTGGTTTCATATCGGTGATCTTTCCCCACTAATATCTCCTCTCTGCCTTTAAATCCAATCGTCTGAATGAAAATGTTTCGCCCCCTGATTCTATTTGTGCTCCAAATTCTACAAAAGATATTGTGTGTGTGTGTGTGTATAGACTTTTAGTGCCAGCAAACCCCAGGGAGCTGAAAACTCAAAAAGAGTAAATGCAGCCATTGTACTAATGCAGGAAGACTTGAAATTCTGTCCACAATGTAGGTTGTCCCCTATTTTTTCCTTGTTTTCTTCTCCTTTTCTGTTTCTTTTGGTTACTCTATAAGGAAATAGCTCAGCTATTGGTTTTGGACAGTCGACTTCTAAAAACTGTAAGCGTGAGAAAGAAAGCTATTTTCTGTCCTACGTTATTTTGGAGGCTGAGAGTCCTTTCGTGCAGCTGAGTTCCTCCGGCTAAATGTGTCTGTCTCCCCCCCCCCCCCACTTGTTTTCTTCTTTTTCTTTTTTTGACTGGCAGGTGTACGTCAATGGAGAATGGGTGACCAGCATCGGAGAAGGGGGAAGCTTCGGTGAGCTTGCGCTCATTTATGGAACGCCACGAGCTGCCACCGTCAAAGCCAAGACAGACCTCAAACTTTGGGGAATTGACCGAGATAGCTACCGGCGCATTTTAATGGTGGGTTGAACATTTGATGAGGGGCTAACATTAGGGCTCCTGTTGATGTCAACTTTATGGTGCTGTAAAACCGAAGGGCGCTTTTCGATTTTACTTTAGAGGTCAACGACTTTTCAGGTGACGTCTCCCTTTCACAGGCCCAGTTGTGTTTCCAAAAGAAATAGCAACACATGGCGGTGCATGTGGAAAAAGACACTCTTAGCCCAATGTTGACTCCCCTAATGTCTTGATGGAAAATGTGAAATTCCCAGCTAATCCCAGAAATGAAGTGAAACCGTCTAACAGTCAGGATCTATCTGAAGGCATGGATGCCAGACTGAAATCCAGGCCTGGACGAGGTGGGAAAAGCTGAGAAGCTAGAACCTCAAATGCAGCTTTGTATATCTGAAAACCAAACAAGGACCCCAAGAGTAGATACAAATTTTCTCGTCCCCAAGTAAGTCCTGAGATAACCCTGTTCAGGAAAAAGAAAAGAAAAGAAAAGAAAAGGACCAGCTACTGTAAAATGGTTCACTCTTGCATGGGACTGGAAAATGTGTGTGTTTTTAACCAGCCAAACCATGACTCTTCCTGTAAAATCAATTTTTTATTATTATTTCTTTTGCAATCATTACCAGGGGTTTTGCCATTAAAAATCCCTTAGGACACTATAAAATGGAAGAACAGAAAGAAATGGTTTGGTTTTAGCTTTCAAGGAATAAGTGGGCAGGAAGACATCAGTGGAGGTTTAAACCTAGCCTGTTTCTGTTACGTTCTGCTAGCACAGAGTTCTTATCAAAGAATGTCGTATTTTTTGCCCTGCTCCTGTCCATATACTTGATTAATTTTTTAAATTTCATTCCCCCAAAAAATGCCTCTCAGCTATGGAAGTCAGTGAGCTACCCTGGGCCGGTCACATCTTCACAGCCTGTGGGTCATTCCACAGCCAAATCACCAAAGATTGAAAATCTTTGATTTTCCTCAGGATTTTTTTTAAAAGAGTTAGAATATGATAATACCATGGATTGCCAGAAAGACAAGTGACCTCCACCTTTTGTTCTCTGTCCGTTTCCCCTCAACTTTTCACAGGTTTTTTTTTTCCAAAAATAAAATAGGGCAGTGGAGGTTCATGCACTACCTTGAACCCACTACAGGAAATTCAAGATACGGGAGTAATAAGAAACGAATCAGTTAGACACCTCCCCATTTCAACAGCAGAGTTGCTTACATCCTTAAGACGGGAAGAAATAGGTGTCTGCCTGCCCACAAAAGCACAGCAGAACGGGAGGCATCCTAATTTTCCTTTGCAGAGAGATCCTGAGTTCAGGAGTTGCCACCTCCTGTACATTCTGGAGAACAAGTACGCTGTGTAGCAAAGTCCTGAGAGAAAGGTGTCGTTCAGTGAATTTAACCCATGGATAATAGGCTCTTTGGAAGAATACAGTTCCTTTTGGAGGGTGTTTTTTCTAGGATGCAGTTTGTTGGGTTTTATCCATTCTTATATTTTGCTCAGCAAGTTGTCCTTCCTAGGCTAGATCTCAAGCCAGTCATCTTCTTCCTCCTTGCAGCCGCCATCTTTTGTTTTCCTTCCTTTCTGCCTCAGTTTCTCAACCCGTTGGTGGAAATGTCTCTTGCCATCAATAAGGAAGTTCAGACAGATCATGTTGTGCAACTACTCTCTGGTCACCCGTAACGTCTCTGGAGGGGGGGGCTCCTACTTCCCAAATTGGCTGACTGACTAATACTTCCATCGCTCTTTGTCACTGGCCTCAACCTCTTGAGGGAGCTGTCTGTGGAGAAAATGAAACAATCAAGAAATATCAGCTGTGGGAATCCAGAACACCAGGGTTGAGGATCTTGAGGGAGGGATTGCTTTCAGTGGGACGGTGATGGTGACTAATCCACGTTAGTCAGTGAAGAGTTCCCCAGAAACTCACTTTGCTATTCTCTCAGTCTGGAGCTCTCCAATAAATGAAAAATATAAAAATTTTCCCCAAGTGCAGGGCAAGGCAAAAATAGTGGTGCCAGTTTCTCCTCAATGCAGAGAAATAGAAAAGAAACTGAAATCTTCATAAAGGTAGCTTTAATTCATGTATCTGATGAAGGGCATAGCAGGCTACACATGAGAACACTCTCCAGAGGGGCAGGGCTTTCTCTGAATTCTGAGGTGGGAAGGAATGGTGGTTGTAGGGGTTTCGGGCTATTTGGCCGTGTTCTACAGGACACGGCCAAACAGCCCGAAAAACCTACAACAACCATCGGATCCCGGCCGTGAAAGCCTTTGAGAATACATGGGAAGGAATGATTGGTTGGTGGTGGGTAGATTGACAGTCACAAGGTCCCTCCCAGTCACTCAAACTACAGGCAGCATGCGAGGTTATACTGTTGCTACACTACAGCTCCCATGTGCCTGAGCCAGCATAGCTAATGGGGATGGATGATGGGATTGTGGTTCAGAGAATGCGAGAGTTTTCATCCGTATTTTCATTTTGTTTTTGGTGCATGGTTTCGCTCTCTCTCTCTCTCTCTGTGTGTGTGTGTGAGAGAGATGAGGTCTTCTAAGAATGCACATTCTAAGCATAATTCAATATCAGGCTTACATAAGGCTTATCCAGCGCTCCACACTGGGACCCTGAGCCAACTGTGTACCTGCCAGGATCTGGCTTTTTTTAAAAATTGTAACCCGAAGCCACCTCTGATATAATCTTGATCTTCCAAGATGGATTTCCCCCTCCCCCCTCTTTTCATTTTGCAAAACATCCAGTTAGCTTCTGGTAGCTTAGATGGTAGAGTCTGGGGAGTTAGGGAGGAGGCAGAAAAAACAGGCAGAAGAAATGAAAGGAACCCAGAATGAGAGAAGGAGAAGGAGGGGTGGAAGGAAGCCAGGGAAGGGACAGGTGGTTGAGAGCAGCAAAGAAAAGCAAAACAACCACAGAGGGTGGAGGAAGAAGGCGGTTTGGAGGATGCTTTACTAGATTCCCTTGATGCCTTCATGCAGCCAGAAAATTCACCCTGATACGTCTTTTTGACATTTGTTTTGCCACTCTGATGTCCTGTGTTTGTTTGTTCATTCATTCTCTCTCTCTCTCTCTCTTAAATTAATGTGTTGGCTAGCATCAGGAAGGAGTGGGCAAAGGGCAGCCCTGCAGTTGTCATTGGATTACGAGTCCCAGCATTCCTGGGCTGATGGAATCTGTAGTCGAAACAATATCTAGATAACTTCACTGACTTCCAACAGTGCCACCCACCCCGTGTTCATGTGCTGGTATATTAGGCTAAGCTGCTGATCCTTCTTTCCTGTTGGTGCTAGTTTCGGCTGCCCAAGGACAACCCAACTCAGAAAATAAGTGTGCTATAAGATCATTTTCTGTTTCTTCTGCCAAACGTTTGCAAGATATCGGTCCACCTCCTGGGGGCTGTTTCTCTGTGATTATGTTGCGAATTTGCGGATTTATCGCTTTATCATTCCAGATGCATTTTTTGCATAGTTCTTAACATACCTTGGGCTGCTTGCAAGAAACAAAAGTTATAAAGTATTGTAAAACACTGGATTTCAAGAAAGAAAACTCAACCCATCCTAGCTTTTCAGAGCTTAGAAAGGTTCCTTGGAAATGAATACATAAATCTAGAGCTCCCAAACTCTTTCACCAACTATAGGAGTTCTAGTCTAAAGAAGGAATTTCCCCCAAGATCTCCCACAGATGGATCATACTGTAGAAAAGAACTTGTTTATAAGATTAGGGCAGCTTATGAAAGACATAAGGATAGAAGAAGCCTCAAATCGCCAAACATTGTTGTCCAGGATTGTTGTGAAATTGGGCTGGGTTCCCACTCTTAACTTCCAATGCAGACAATTTATGCATTTCTCCTTTCCTTATATTTCTACCCCCTCTGTGCTACAATTAGCTCAGCTTGAGATACACGGTTCAGCTTCTCCTTCCTTCATGCTCACATCATCCTTGTAAGGTGAATCAGGTGAAATGACTGGCCCTGTTTCCCCAAGTGAGTTGCCTCTTGAGTAGAACTCGCATCCGGAGTTTCTGAGTTCAAATCCCAACTCTCCACCATGTTTCATACAAATGCTCCTTGTTGTTGTTTAGTCGTTAAGTCGTGTCCGACTCTTCGTGACCCCATGGACCAGAGCACGCCAGGCCCTCCTGTCTTCCACTGCCTCCCGGAGTTGGGTCAAATTCATGTTGGTCGCTTCGATGACACTGTCCAGCCATCTCGTCCTCTGTCGTCCCCTTCTCCTCTTGCCTTCACACTTTCCCAACATCAGGGTCTTTTCCAGGGAGTCTTCTCTTCTCATGAGATGGCCAAAGTATTGGAGCCTCAGCTTCAGGATCTGTCCTTCCAGTGAGCACAAATGCTCCTAGCTCCCATCAACTATGAGCAAGGGGCACATGGTCACTCCAATAGAAGCAGCAGCAAAAATGACCCACCCACCCACCCATCCGGCTGTCCATCAATTGCTCTCTCTTTCTCTCTCTGAATCTCTCTCTGGATTTCTCCAAGGTCCAAGGCTGGAGGCCTTCAAGAGAACATTGGACACCCATCTGTCAGATCTGCTTTGATTTGGATTCCTGCACTGAGCAGGGGGTTGGACTGGATGGCCTTATAGGCCCCTTCCAACTCAATTATTCTATGATTCCCATACAATTGCTTATGGTATTACCATGATCGGTCAAAGACATTTTGCACCTGGGGCAAAGTAGGAAATGGCACCCCTGTCCTGTCCAGTTCAAGGTGAATCATGTTGTGTTAAGCACTCGAGGCATCAAATCTCCAATGGCAATTTGCTACTCCTTTTCTGACCAACCCCCCCCCCCCCAATTTGCCATTAAGGTAGATACCACACTCTGTCCCTGGTAGGGCTGGTTGCTTTTTACATTGCGTTAAGTGAACACCGTCTGTTCTCTGTGGTCAACCTACCGTCAACATGGCCATCATCCCACAATAGCGCATGTGTTGGAACACTGCCTGCTCTGTTTTAGACTCTTAAGAAAACAATTCACCATCAATTTCCTTAGCTTTTTTTTTTTTAAAAAAAAGATCTTGGAGACAAGTGGATTTCCTAATCTTTTTTGCTTTCTTTGGTCCCGTCTACTCATGTGACCTCTTGCCTTGTTGTCATTTTCCCCTCCGTCTTTGGCATTTTCACCCTCTGAACAGATTTCCAAAACATTTTGTTTTTCCCCATCAGCTTCTCTGTTTGTCCAACAATTTCTTGATTCTTTTCTGGCTTGGAACGGAGCGGTAGGGGAAAGAACCCAAAGCCACACAGCTTTAAATACTTATCCCGACCCATAAATCACAGCGGAATATTTCAGCCGTACTTCTGAACTTCTCGTCTGTTTGTCAGGATCTTTCTGGCAAGGAGAAGCCCAGATGGAACGGGGAGCTGCAGGTGCGCGCTAACATCAGAGCCATAGAGAAAAAGGTCATCATTTTCTCCCTTGGACTGTTGGATGATGGTGTGTTTTCTAAAGACTAATCGAAATGGCATCAGCTTTTATTTTTCTTGATGTTGAATCAGGTTACAAACCCTGGACTCTGCTTGGTGGCTGTAAATCCCTTGTCTACATTTTTTCTTTTGTACTAAATGTTTGTCTCTCTCCCTCTCCCTCTCCCTCCCTCTCTCTCTCTCACACACACACCATCTTAGACACTACAGATCCATAGTTTCCAAAATGCACCTCACAATTACCTAGATTTCAAATCTCAGCTGTTCCTTTTTTATTTTCTGTTCATAGTTATCCTATTTAAGATCCATGAGTGTACTTGGCTGTTAGAGCAGAGTGTGGGAAAGTTACTTATGAGGACTACAGTTCCCAGAGCTGCTTAGTCATCCCAACACGCCTGTGAGGTAGGATAGTCTAGAAGACAATCACTTGCCTAAGATTGCTCAGGAAGCTTCATGACGAAGGATCAAACTAGACCATGAAGGTAACATGACTTCAACAGCTCCCTTAAAGGACATTTTCCCCCAGCGTGTGATTGCTTCACTTTGCCTGTTGCTTTTGTGATTGGTCATCAGAAGGTAAACACAGCCACCATCGGCAAATCCGATTACTTGGGCGTGGAGCTTTGAAGGAATTGCGTGCCTGGAGAGAAAACATTGTGATCACAAGGCCTTTTCCATACGATATTATTTGATCCGAAGTGGGGATTTCATTCTGTGTCTCCAGTGTTTTCTGAGCAGAAAAGTTCTGGACACGAGAGCGTCAGCTCAGTTTATGCCTTTTGGAGCCCAGGCGAGGAATTGTACAAGCTCAAAGGAGGCTGGTATAATTCTTTTTTTTTTTTCTGAGATAGTTTCGGCTCAGAGCAGTGGTGGCTGGTGCAATAGGATGAGTGGGACTTGCCCCACTGTCCATGTCATGTACATGTGTATGCATGTTGGGGGTGTGGTGGGGAGAAAGAAAGAGAGCATGAATACAGCTGCACAGATTTGTGTTTTTCAACTATAGAAACCTGCGTTTTGTACTGTAAAAAGACACCAGGATCTAATCTCAACAAAAGAACATCACGAACCCCCTCTCCTAACCCGAGTTAGGCTAAATGTTGGTATGGTTTGTGTTTGGTAGAGCACTTTCCATTTAATAATGCAACATTCCTGGGAAACATCGCTGGGAAACCTTTATTCCTATATTGCAGCTGGAAAGCTGAGGCTGCATGCATTCTGAATCTATAGATTCACAGTGCTTCTGCATCAGAGGATTCTGTCAATCTTGCCTGGTTGTTCTAGAGCAGTGGTGCCTGACTTTGGCTCCTTGGATGTTGTTGGACTACAACTCCCAGAAGCCTTCGCCAACAGCTGTGCTGGCAAGGGCTTCTGGGAGTAGCAGTCCAAGAGCATCCAGGAACCCAAGGTTGGGAACCACTGTTCCAGAGCAATCATATGAGCCTTGGCATAGAAACCCTAAACATACACTGGCTTGACTATTTTTGAACACTAAGCAGGACTGAGCTTGGTTTCTGCTTGGATGGAAGACCATTAGGGGACTATTGTAGATCTTCAGATAGGGCTACGGCTAGGAAAGAATCCTGCCCAACCTCACCGATAGCCATTGCTGCCAGCCAGAGTTGGCAATACTGGTCTTGCTGGACCAAGCATCTGATTAATCATAAAGCACCTCTCCATATTATTATAGATATGAAGCTAACACACACACACACACACACACACACACACACACACACACACACACACCCCTCTCCTTCCAAGAAACAAAGGCATTTCTCTCTCCGTGTCCTTCTTCCTTTTCTTCTTCGTCCTTCCTCCTTTGTGGTGGTCTAATTTCTCTTAACCGTTCCAGGTTGTGGTTGCACAGCCTTGCCTTTGGCCCTTGACGGCTGCTTCTTAAATTCTTTTGCCCCCACAACCGTTCCAGAAAGAAGCCCACACCACCACCTGTCAGACTTTTCGCTCCCTCTCCTCGCAGCTCTTCGACACCAGCCAAGCAGCTGCCTAGCCCTCGACCATGGTCAACTCATACACACCACGGGTTTCGCGGCTTCCACCCTGGAGGTTGCAAGGAGATACTGCGCCGTGTCCAGTTTTCCATTCTGGGTCCCACGCCCGAGCTGTCAGGTTTTGGCGAGCCTTTGTTGTTCCAGCGTCTCACATTTCTAGGGCTGAGGCATCTTCCAGAAAAGGAGGAGGAGGAGAAGGTTCATCTGAGGGGGAGGTCAAACACAGGTCACCGCAGGCTGGGACAGTTCAGAGCAAACCCTGAGCGGAGATAAGTCTGAATGCAGTGCACACAGGGTGGTTGCGAAACACCTCTCTCCCAAAGTCCATTGCTCAGTGAAATAACATCTGCTGTGGATGCCTTCAGTCTCTGGAATCTCCATTTG
Source organism: Intellagama lesueurii (assembly GCA_037013535.1). Lineage (NCBI taxonomy): Eukaryota > Metazoa > Chordata > Lepidosauria > Squamata > Agamidae > Intellagama > Intellagama lesueurii. The sequence goes on along the minus strand of JBAJHW010000012.1, from coordinate 16,512,008 downwards.
GAAGGATCTGCAAAGGACCTCTTCTCGTAACCTTGGAAAGGGTTGGTATTGGAGTGCAGCGTTATCAGTCCCAGTGAGCCGATCCAAGGCTGAGGGCTGGTGGGGACTTGCAGGTGGATGTTGCAAACGCCAAAGCACCTTCGGCATGGGTGAAAGCTAAGCAGCGTCTGACCTGGTTAGTATTTGGAAGGGTGACCAGCAGCGAATCCTGGGCCATAGCTTAGCGGTAAAGGACATACATGTACTGTATTTATAAGGAGATGGTCCATCCCCATTATATGTGATAGGACTGGGAAGGAATCCTACCCCAAACCTGGGATAGCCAGGTTTGGGGTAGGATTCAGAGTTGACAATACTGGCTGAGGCAGACCAAGGATCGTACCATAGGAAGTCATCTTCCTGTGTTCCTAACATTCAGAAGTTCATATGTCTTCCATTCCTAGAGGAGACAGTATTGGCTTAAATCAGGGGAGATGTGGCCCTCCAGATGTTGCTGAACTGCAATGCCCTTCAGCCCTAGCCAACTAGGGGCATTGGAGTCCACCAACATCTGGAGAATTACACCTTGGCCAAGCCTGCCTTAGACAGATCCATGTGGAAAGACTACAGCTCAATGGGAGTGCTCCAGAAGCTACCAAGCTCAATCAAATCAAGAATGTGGACCCTGTGGCGTTCCGGGCATGGTTGACTGACAACTCCATCATCCCAGTCCATTTGTCCCGAAGGAGATCAGCATCCAGCCCCACCTGGAGTTTTCCCCGTCTTTGAATAAAATCCTGTGCTTGATGCAGAGCAGAGTTCAGCTATGGAAGCTCAGCTTTGGAGAGGGGATCAGATTCTAAGAGGAGAAGGCTGTCCATGGATATGGGTCAGGGGTGGTCTGTGTTACCTGCAGTGTGAATACCAGTTTCAGGAGAGCATGTGTAGTTTCCCATTGGGAGATCTGGCTGGCCATTGTCAGAAACAGGATGTGGGAACAGAAAGGCATCTGGTCTGATCCTACCTGGCTTTTCTGATTATATGGCAACCAGAGTTTACTGTGAATGCTCAGCCTTTCTTGTTCTATTCTGAGGGTTCCTCTGCCCACTTAGGTTTCTCTTTCCTTTCCTAAAGAATTTTTTTTTTTGGTACTTCTGCAAATCTTAAGATTCCCTGCCTGCAGCTTGGGGGGGGGGGGGAGGAATCTGTTTTGGCACCCAGAATTCTCTTTTGTGCTACAGCGCTCTGGATTCTGGGAGTTATAGCGCAAAAGGGTCACATTTTTGATCACACAAGGACCGGTGCTGGAGGAAGAGATTTGCAATGAATATATGAAGACGGTGCCCTCCACTTGCTCTTTGTAATCTCTTTCCACTTCCTTCAAGAGTTCATCAGTGCCCTTTCTTTGCAAGGAAGAGAAGTCAAGTGGCCTCCCTCTCTCCCATAAGCAAATACTCTGGCTTGTTTATGGGTTAACCATCTAGTCCAAGAAGGAGCAGTCGCCTCCCCATCTCACCTTGTCCACAATCTTGAAAGATTAACCTGTCATCCCTCTGCTAAGTCTGTTGGTCTTCTGTTAAGTGTGGGCCTGGCAGGTGCAGAAGTACAGGAGAGATTGCCGGGAAGGGATTGTCTACAGCTTAACATTCAAGCCGCAAGCCTGAGCTGGCTAATGGGTGTGATGAATTGATTCAGAGCATTGATTGCAGATCTAAAGGGCCTCAGAGGGAGCCAGTGGAGCTGAGCACGGCGGGGCGTGGATCATTGTTAGCTTCCCTTCCAGCTGTTGGAAGGGCAGTGCCAGGGTTCCGATTGCATGGAGAATGTCCCTTTCTCAACCAGAGAAAGAATAATCCCACAGCGTTAAATGAGTCAAATGCGGCATACATATTTACTGGGAGTTCTGTCCCCCTAAGTCAGAGAGCGACCAGTCTCTTGCCACTGGCTGAAGTCTCAGGGAACTGCTTGGCTGTCCCAGATTTCCAGACGTGGAGAGAAGTGTTAGAGTGAGTGGCAGTGGAAGAGGAGAAGCTGTGTTGTCTGTGTGTGACGTGGCTTCCTAGCCAGGGCGCCCATCTCCTCCCATGCTCAGCTGGCACCAAGACTGCCTGACTTAGTAGGAAGATGTTTTCATGTGTGTTGTGTGTACACATCAGCCTACTTGAAAACCCAGAGTAAAGAGAGAGGAACTGTGGAGAAAGCCAAAGTTCAGGCTTAAAGAAAAGAAAAAAGAGATGTGTGGAGGGCCACACAGTGGTGCCATTTATTTATTTTTTACATTTGTCAGTAGATTTGTCCCTAAATAATAATAATACTAATCTTGGAACTGCAGAGCTGGAAGGGACCTTATGGATCATCAAGTCCAGCCCCTCTCAAGGAGGGCCAGTGGGGAATCGAACTGCCAGAGACCTCAGCCACTGAGCGATCCAGCTTTTGTGGGTGCCCTGGGGAAAAGTCTCAGTTGTCCCACCCTAGTTATGGTCCTCGGGGTGTGTTTATTTGGCACTTCACCTCCTCATGCCTGTTGTAATTAGGAAGTGTCATCAGGACTCCCGGGACTTCTTGTTGCACAAGGCTTGACAGCACAGGGAGGGTTGTCAGATCAGCAGCCGAGTACCCTTCTTTTCATGCTCCTTGTTGTTGTTTTTTCTTGAGCATCTTGCTTTTGCTCTATTGTAAGGGCAGGGTGCCACTTTCTCCTCCCCAGGACCAAACAGCATGGCAAAGAAGTACTCACAATCTGCATTCCAAAGCAAACGGGTAATGCCAAAATACTGGCACGTTTTAGCTTAAAGTTTATTGCCAGCGAGTAAATCTTGAGAGATTATTCATCCTTTTGGAACAGTGGGTTCAGGAGCAATATATAACAAGATGCACAACAGTAATGGAAGATGTCCAGAAGGGGCTATGAAGCCCAGTGTCATGAGTTCAGCCGAAGAAGGCCTGGAATCAGAGGGGTTAATTACAGCTGAGGAAAATGCTGGGCAATTAGTATCACAGACAGCTGAATCACTGCCAGATTCTCCTCCCCCACTAGCCAGAGTGAGAGATAAGCTTCGGCAGAGACTCACAGCACGGAGGTCTGAGGCTCGCATGAATGCTTCTCACAGGAACATCAGGTCGACCAGCCCTGAGTTTTAACAGGATGGAATGTTTCTAGGAATTAGATGATTGTTGCTGCTATATAATTTGTACTCAGAGGCTTGGAAGCTCGTGGAAGCAATGAGTCAATTCCCTGGCTCGTGTCCACGCTCCTGCTTGTCTTGAACCTTGCTCTCTTGACCCTTGGCTTTCGGACTCTGACTATGGTTTGTGTTTTGGCTTTGACCATTTGGCATCTGTTTTGTATCTCTCGGACTTCTGACCTTGGACTGGCTCATTGGACTTTTGCCTGCTGAATCCCCTGGGAACGTGACACCCAGCGGGATAGACAGGGATTCGAGGAAAGAGGTCTGGATTCTCTGGTGTCTTGAGACCAGAGGTGGGCATGCTTTCGATGTCCTGGAGCCAATTTTCTGCATCACCCCCCAGGACTACCAGGGGCCTACGTCAGCTTCTGAAATGCAAAAATTGTGGGGGGAAATCAAAAACATATGCGGTGGAACATCCGTGTCTGGTGGTTTCACGTATGAGGATTTGGGAGCTGGGAAGGGGAGTGCAAGGTTGGTGCTGCTGGTGTCTTCCAGGAGAAGAAAATGAGTTTCTGCGGTGAGCCTTTTTTCTGCAGATGGTTTCCTGGGGCTCAAGGGACCCCAAAAGCCCCCAGAGGAGCTACAAGTGGCCCTTGAGCTTCACATAGCTCACTCCCTGTTAGAATCTGACCTGCTTCTGATGTCTGCTTCTAGAATTCTCCTTGCCTGGACATCTCTTGGGTTTTCCTGCTTTGTACATCTTGGCCCAATCCCAAGAACCTAGCCAGGCTTGGTCTTTCTAAAATCAGGACAGCAGATCACACTGTATATAGTCCTCTTTTTGTGGTGGCAGCTGCTGACTCCAGTTCCAGAGGTGCTGTGAATCCACTCCAGGTTTTTTTAAAATTGAATTTATCCAAACAGATTGGATGACAGTACATTTTGTGTTCTCCCCCCCTTCTTCCCCCCCCCCCCCCATATCCCCCTCTACCTTTTGTACTCCTTACTTTATCCCTAGTTTTTAAAAATCCACTCCAGGTTTTAATCTGCAGTTCACAAAAGCTATTGACAGCACTGAGCCCTCTTCTGAATCTAGCACCTTGGATAACTCCTGTAAAGCACAAAGCAAAACCAGGAGTGGATTCACAGCACCTCCTGAACTGGAGCCACCCGAGCCACCAGTGCCTCTTTCAATCTCTGTGGCCACTTCACTCGAGGTTTGATACCGGAGGCAGCCAAATGCTTTTTCTAGTGGAATAACAGATCCTGTGTGCATCCAGACAAAGAATTGTGCATTGCACTGGGGTAGGGAGACCAGAATTTTGAGGACTACGATTTCCAGTATCCTCCAACCAGGTGGTTGGGGCATTCTGGAAGTTACAGGCCAAAATGAAATGAAATGAAAGGTTTCCTAATTTCTGCTTCTCTCTCTCTCTCTCTCTCTCTCTCTCTCTCTCTCTCTCACACACACACACACACACACACACACACACACACACACACACACACACTCCAGTACACATTTATTAAATTAGTTGCCTCCAATGCATTGCTTTCACTGAATTACTTTGGGGCCATGCTCTCTGGGGGATGATGGAAGTTGTAGTCCTAAAATCAATTTCCCCAGGCTTTGGAGAGACGTCTCCAAGATGGGCAACCAGGCAGTGAGATCTGTTGCCAAGCAGCCAGCTGCCGTAGCCTTTGGGGGCCCGAGCATCCGCGCCGCTTGAACGGTTCCCTCTCATTTTAATTACAGGCTTGCTTAACTTTTAGGGGATAACAAGGCAGTTTAATTGAGCAATTAATGGATAGCACTTCTGCTTCGCCTTTGTTGTGGAGGAGGAGGAAGAAAAAGGGGCTAGATTGGCCCTTGGTATCATCGTGCCAACACGGAAGCTGGTGGAGTCGCACTGCCCGCTTATCTAATCCATGTTATGTTTACTTTGCACGAATATAATTAATCCAGGGAGAGATGTAGCTTATAGGAGCTGTAGGTGCAAGCTATGGATTAGATAACTCCACCACATCACAGTGAAACAGTGTTGTGTAGCATTATATGAGGGATAAAGGGTATGCACTTAATATGGGGAATCCTGGAGATTAGCTGCCCCAAGGGTCAACCCAGGAATTCTGTAGACCAGGTATTCGTTCAATGTAAGAATGTAAATCTCCCCTTTTCTTGACCTTGTTCATGAAAAGAAGAAAATGCAGATGTTTTCTGCATACTGACAAGAGGGTAAGGCATTTTTAACCAGTCATAGGATTTTCACATTTGCAAGAATTCCCCACCCACACAAATAATCTAAATCTTCCCAATTCCACAGCACTATGATTGAGCAAAACTATGGTGCATTGTTCCGTCGATTTTGAAGAACTAAAAGCCATGGATAGGTTGCTTGTGTGTTTTTTGGAACTTCTGGGCTTGTAGGGTCTTGTGAGTGCGCTTTGCATCTCAACAAGAACATACGTTTTGTGCAGAGTCATGTTGTACAAATTGTGGAGACCTGCAGGTGGGGGACGAGCTCCTTGTCTCCCTCTTGCACTGGAGATGAGGAATCTTCCAAGGTGTGGAGATGCCTCATTGAGGGGCCTCTTGGGTTCAAAATAGGCTTTATGGACCAGACGAACTTCAACAAGGATTCCTCACATCTCTAGCAGAGACGGTAACAGAAAAAAAATTCCACAAGAAAGCCATCTTAGTGCTTCTAATTCTTATATATATATACCGATTGCAGACTACATCTCCAAGTATACAGGCTGATGTATACCCTGAAAACTGGCACACCTGTCTTCTGACATCATGAATAAGAGGACTCCACACAGGAAAATGACCTTTCTATTTGTTATCACTGAAAATGCCCATGAATGCAATTGTTCTCCATGAGGAGATGCATCTTCCCAACTGCTCCTTGGTGTGGTATCTATTAGGGGTACTCAGTGGCACCGGATTGGGGGGGAGCCACTTCCTTTAAGAAGCACATCCTGGCGGTTCATCAGCAGCAGCCACTCAGTAGGCAGGATGATTGTACAACCTGATCCTGCGAGGCAGTTCATCCTAACTTGCTCTCCTTTCTGTTCCCTCCTCAGGGCAGCACGCTGAGGAAGCGGAAGATGTATGAGGAATTCCTCAGCAAAGTCTCCATTTTGGGTGTGTGGTTTTTCTTTTTTTAAAACAATATTGTTTATTCCTGATATGCACAGCGCCATGTTCCTCCAGTGAACTCAGGAAGCCCATGGGGCTCTTCTCTTCCTACTTGATGTCACAACATCCCTGTGAGTTACTGTAGGTCAGGTTGAGTAAGCATCCCGGGTGTCAGTGTGTGGGTGTCCTGTGAGTTTCGTGTCTCCCTGGACTCTAAAACCCAGATTTCCCCAGTTCTCCGTTCAATACGCGAGCCACAATATTACACGGACTTGTTGTGAAGTGGTTACAAAAATGGATCACTGTGACAACATCCTCTACCATGCCTCCTTCTCCTCACGTTATTCAAACGACAACCCTGTGAGGTAGTCCAGGCTCATATGAATGCTCCAGTAGCAAAATGTCCACCTTATTGTCTCCATCGCCTTTTCATAGTAAAGGGGGACTAGAAGCAGGTGGACGGAAGCACAAACTCCACTGATTGAGTTATATTTTCCTCCTTTGCTTATTATGGGGTGTGTGTGTGTACAGGCACCCCCTCTCTCTGATAATTTCTAATATGGGCAGTGGGAAAGGCCAAGAGAGTGGGGAAGGAGATATGAATGTGCCATAAATGATTAGCTTTTCCAGCTGACAGGTGAGAAATTGTTTTTTTTTCAGACAAAAGCCATCCTGATTAGCCTTTAATGCGTCTGTAAGGTGTTCAGAAACTGGGCCAATACGCAGCTGTCTTGCTTCTGATTTTCTCCGTCACTTCACCTTACATTTTTCCCCCCACTGCTTTTTGGCACAGATGTCCCTGACCCAGGCTGGAATACGATGCCCATCGTTCCCAGCCAGCAACCATGCTAGCCGGGGTGGATGGCAGCTAAAGTCTAGCCTATTTGCACAGCACCACTGATGTGAAAGACTGACTTTAGCGTTGAGTTAATCTTGGAACTGCAGAGCTGGAAGGGGCCCTACGGATCACCGAGTCGAGCCCTTGTTAAGGAAGCATGGGGGCGGGGGGCAGCGGCCGGGGGGGGGATTCGAACTTCCAACTTCTGTCTCTGCAGCCAGATACCTAAGCCACTGAGCTCTCCCTGGCATTTTGCTTTCATGCGTTATGTTCAGTGTGACAACTGCAAGAAACCTCTTCCATGTTCTCCTCTGTGAGCTCTGGTGAAACAAAGGGGAGAGACACAAAAACATGGTAACATTATTATACAAGTGGTTGCTTTTTGTATGTGATAGCAAAAAATAGCGGAACGTATTAGACCACCTGTATTTCTGTGTTTGGCGTTCTACCCATCTCCATCAACCATGCCTTCCTCTTTCAGGGAACCATCCCTATTTCACAGACTCCTCTCCCTGTTTATCCTTAGATTACTAATCTCCAATGCCCTCTTAGCCAACCAGTTCCTTTATATTACCCACATTTTTTTCTTGCTTTGTACTCTATTATGTGAGACTCTATATATTGCCAGGGTAGTTACTTTTAAGTATGCTGTGCCAGCTGGACAACTGGCATGCGGCATGGGACTTCTGGAACCCATGGACTACATCCCCGAGAAGTCTGGCTGGAGAAATTCCTGCAGACTTCTGGGAACTGTAGTCCACCAAGTTTGAAAATCCCATGCTTCCTTACTGCTTATCTCCTCCAAGCTAAACTAAACTAAAAGAGGACACAGATGGGCATGACAAGTTAATTTATATGCATAAGTAAAGGTAAAGGTTCCCCTCGACAATTAAGTCCAGTCATGTCCAATTCTAGGGGCCGGTGTTCATCCCCGTTTGTAAGCTGAAGAGTCGGCGTTTGTCCGTAGACACTTTCCGTGGTCACGTGACCAGCGTGACTAGACACGGAACGCTGCTACCTTCCCACCGAGGTGGTACCTATTCATCTACTCACATTTGCATGCTTTCGAACGGCTAGGTTGGCAGGAGCTGGGAGAAGCGACAGGAGCTCAGCCCGTCATGCGGATTTGAACTCCTACCTAGGTGGAAGCAATTCAAATAGAAAAAACAACAACAATGGATCCCATCGTTATGGAGAAGACCATGATCAGTCCAGCTGCATATTTGCTCGGTTGTCCCATTGTTGTCGATGGGGACCTTCAAATCCTCTGCTTCCCCTCTTGTGTTATGGTTCTTTGCCTTTAGACTGGAGTTCTGCCAGCCCAGCCTTCACAGATGGACCATTTTCTAATAGAGCAGTAGTTCTGGATCCACTGGGGTGGGATGCAGGCAACGCTTTCATGAGAAATACGAGCCATCGAAAATACTATTTGGGTTTTCATCCCATTGTGGAATGATTACTCCTGTCTATTTGCATCTGCCCTCAGCCGTAGCATTGCAATGGCTTGAGTGAAGTTGGGTGAGAAATGCAATAACAGAGTGTTTGTTTCAGTCATGGCGGGACTAAGTGGAATGTAAGATGTAAAAGGCAGAAAACCATTGAAATAGAGAACAGTCCTCTATAAAGGAGAACACATTACCAAGCTACCTATTAAAAACAGAGATGGGCACGAATCATTGGTTCAGCAGTTTGTGCCGGTAAGTTTATTGGCCGAATGGGTGATCAGGGCTTCCGAGCCCCGCCTCCTCTGGCAGGTGCCCATTCAGAGGCAGTGCACAGAGGAGGCAGGGTAGAGAAGCCAGAGCACTGCTTCTGAGTGGGTGCCTGTCAGAGGAGATGGGGCTGGGAAGTGCCGAGCACCTGTTCAGCTGATAAACGAGCTGGCATAAACCGCCGGAGTGGCGATTCATGCCCATCTCTAATTAAAAATAATAATAATGTGCCATCAAGTCAATTCTGACTTATGGTGACCTTCTTCCGGGTTTTCCCAGTAGAAAATACTCAGAAGACGTTTGCCAATTCCCTTCTTCTGGGGTCATCCTTGGACTGTGCAGCTGGCCCAAGGCTTCACAGGCTGGGTCTTTTCACAGAAGACTCAAACTCCCAACCTCTGGCTCTGCAGCCAGATACCTAACTCACTGAGCTACCCAGCCAGCTTGTTAGGGAACAAGCCTCCAGTGATTTAGTAATGTGCTCAGTACTTGGGTGGGTAGGTAGGGATGATGCTTGAACATCTTTCCAAACCTTGTCAGAAGAAGGTGCAATTATGTTTGTAGTGCTTAGGAAAAGATCTGGGAAATCAGCCAGAATATGAGATGTACCTTCTTATTGTCTTCCCCAAGCCAAACGAAGAGCAGCAATTACTGCAAATCGCAGCATGCGTTTTCAAGATTACTCCACCTGCATTTAACATTTTCCTAAACCCAATGGACTGGTTGGAAATTCTTCAGCCGTGGACTCGTGTAACTCCACTTAAGCACAGCCTTCACCCTAAGTTGTGGCTATTTTAGGATTCTGAATAAAGCACAGGCATCAACCAGCAGTGTGAGCAGAAGCTTCATCATGGAACATTCTCAGAAACTCCTGACTTGAACCCAGGAGTCATTCTAATATCAAAACAGTGCTTAATGCAGGGGCACAGTTAAGTTTCCAGTGGTAACATGAGAGAACAGTGTGGTAAAATGGGTAGTCTAAAACTTTGCAGTGCTCTTTGCCTGTCATTAGAAGCAGGACTGTCTTAAGAAGTGAACGACGTCTGTTCATCCCAGCACATGATTTTGCTTGTTGATGTATGGTGCTGGAGGAGAGCTTTTTAAATATTTTGGACGGCCAGAATGGGTGGATCTCCGTTCGTTTACTGTGATGTATCTTGGTCCCCTAATGTGTTGTTCTTAAGCAAGACCTCTTGCCCAAAGACAAAAATAGACAGGGATATAAGGGCACGGCGGAGTGAATAATCTTTGCTCCATCTTGAAACCCTTTGGGGAGAGGGCTAGTTATGCTATGGATACCCAGTGCGGTGTAGTGGATAAAGCAATGGGCTAGGGCTTAGGAGGCCTGGGTTCGAATCCTCACTCAACCATGGAAGCTCGCTGGGAGTGTGGAACTGGTAAAACCACTCCTTGTACAGCTCATTTATTTAGAAAGCCCTGTTAGGGCCCCTGTAAGTCAGTTCCGACCTGGTGGCACAGAACAAGGGATGCTGGAAGGAAGAGTCTTTGATCTTACACCGTGTGTTTTATAGGCACAGGAAGATGGTCCAGAAGTAACCATCCTTTTAAAGAGGGTCATAGCTCAGGAAAGCTCTTTCCTTGGATGAGTCCCAGAATCTCTCTGGCTGGGAATTCTAGTTCAGAATGGATTCCTCTCACCCACAGGCTCTGGGTTTGAAATAGGAGGAGATGTTGCTTGCAAAGAAGGTCCATAAAGGTTTTGGAAGCAAATGCTGAATCGGTGAAACAGATGCACTGAAATCCCACTTTTTTGCATTCCAGAATCCCTGGACAAGTGGGAACGTCTGACCGTCGCAGATGCCCTGGAACCAGTCCAGTTTGAAGATGGAGAGAAGATTGTCGTTCAGGGAGAGCCAGGGGACGACTTTTTCATCATCACAGAGGTAAGCCTCATGTTACTCATGCCAACCAAAAGCGTTAGAGGACATAGTTGAATGGTCTCATCCAATCAGGTGTGGGATTCTGAGCCCACAACGCACAGCTACCGTTGTGTAAACTGGGTTTTGGAGCTGAGCATTTTGCAGGAGCGGTTCTTCAGATTTCCTACCATCTTGGAATGCTGGCTTTGGTGACTCCTGAGCCCCCAAACAAGGGCACATCTGTATGAATAAAAGTAAAAAAGGTTCAGAGAACTCAGAGTCATGGTTTTGGGACACCCACTCAGCTTATTGTACACAAGACTGCACTGAGATCTTGAGCTTTATTGCTACCCCTTGTGAAATGAGAGTGTGTCTTCAATGCTCCTCAACCGTTGGTCCTACAGATGTTTCAGACAGAAAACATAGCTAGTGAATTTTCAGGGAATCTGGGAACAGAAGTCCAAAACATCTGGAAGATGAAGAGCTGAGATCTACTGTTTTAGAATATGCTCTTCTTGTTAGGATGGAGTTGGAGGTGGCCTAATGTCACAGGTCAGTCAGGAAGACGGTCCAGGAGTTAGATCTGAGGGACCAAGCTACAGAAGGACAGAGCTGAAGAATGTGTGGAAACACACCAGAGTGAGGCAGATGGTTGTTCCTCCACAGCCAGAAGAAAAATGCCAGAAGCTTGTAATGGACCTCTTGGTCTCTCAGTTATGCACATGGCTGACCTGAATGGACAGGCCACTTTAGAAGCCATGAATGCTTCCCCACCAGCTAGGTAGTTTCTGAGAGTTCACCTCATGGAATAGCTGTATAGAGAAGCAAAGGTCCTGTTTTTGACTTTGGTGATTCTTTATTATGACCCGATGGTGGAGGGAGGAACTGGAAGGAACTTGTGGTCCATGCACGGTGGTGACGTTCTGCCGGGAAAGTTTGTCTGCCCTCCCTCCTGGTCTTGTTGAAGAACCCTGGACAGAGGTGAGCCAAGTGCCGGGTGTGTGGCCTCCCCACCACTCTAGAATTCCCCAATCTTTGGGACAACCCCCATTTTAACTTAAAAGAATTGTTCTTGCCTTCTGGGGGATGCAGAGGGCAATTTCACCACCCTCCTGCCACCTCAAGGTGCTTTAGTGTCGGGGTGCTCTTTTGAAATCCAGGAAATGGGGAACCAAGATCCAGAGGTTTTTGTTGTTGTTGTTCCTGGACTGCTGGAAGGGGGTTGGGCTCGATCTATACACGGTCTTTCTTGAAGCTTGGAAACGGTCCTTTAAAAAAAAAAGACTACAAATTCCAGAACCCTTCCAGCCAGCATGGCCATGGGATTAAAAAAAGCCACGTTAAAAAAAAAGGGTCTCCCCCCCCCCCCCCCCAGTCTGATCCTTTCTCCGTAGTAATGGCATAGGACTCAGGAGATGGGCTCATGCCTTTAACCTAACCCTCAAAATCTAGAATACAGAAACCCAGGTCAGTATGGCTCCACATCCTTGGGAGAATTCAAGTCTTGTGTAACCTGCCCTTCTGTGTTGGCTCATCTCCCATTCACTGAGTCTGGTCGCTACAGGGCTTTTCCTGTTTTGATCCTTGGCTTCCGCTCTGTGTTGGCCCCTGGAAAGAGCTGGCTCAGAGCTTGGGCACCTTCCTTTTATGGATGATAGCTCCCAGCATGGGCCATGCCCCCCTGTAGGATAAGGGTCACTGGACTCCCCCAAAACAGTAATTTTTCCAAGCATCAAGAAAGTTGGGTTGCAATGTATTGGTTCCATAGCTAAGACCTCCAAGGGCAGCCGTGGGTCAGCACTTTGTAGTCAAATGTGTGCTTTTCTTCTACATCGCCATGGATGGTGGTCGGGGATGATGGAAGTCATAGCTCCTATCTATCTGGCTGCAGAGCCAGAGGTTGGGAGTTCAGTTCCCTCACTGTGCCTCCTTCACAGGGGCTGGACTTGATAAGCCACAGGGTCCTTTCCAGCTCTGCAGTTCTAAGATGATGATGATTAATGCATGTTTGCAAACACTGCACCCGATCCTGGGCCAGGCAGGATCTATGCATGCCATGACCCTATTCCGACAAACTGGTCAGAGTTTCCCAGAAAGCATCCTGGGGTTTGCTGTTCAGTAAGGAGGCTGAGAAGTCTTTGTGTGAGAAGCTGAGCCTCCCTCCTTTCTTTCCCGTGCAGAACCAAAATGCTGAGGGATCCCTGCAGAGAGAGAGCGAGAGAGAGAGAGAGAGAGAGAGAGAGAGAGAGAGCCAGCCAGCGAGCAGGACTGTTAAACCCATTTAAATCTCTAAGATAGATCTGTTCCCTGACTTGCAAGCATGCATTTTTGGCTGCTTGCAGAGTTTGGGGTTGCAATTTAAAGCCTCGTTTCATGGGGATTTGCAGAACTAGAGAGGATTTTGCATTCCAGGCTGGAACGACAGCAGGGTGCTTGATTCCCACTGGTCTCTATGCCTACCACCCGGCTGTTTGCAAGCACTTATGTTAGCCTGGAAGTGGAGGGAGCCGAGGAAGAATCGAGCAAGAAGCCGGCACATGGGTAACAATAAAGCTTTCCCATTCGCTTCGGTGTTAAAGATGACATCCACACCTGTATAGAATGGGACTGGAGGACCTAAACTAATAAGAAAAAGGTGGCACTGTTAAAAATATACTTATGTAGGCTTGAAATGCCTACATGAGAAGAGAAGACTCCCTGGAAAAGACCCTGATGTTGGGAAAGTGTGAAGGCAAGAGGAGAAGGGGACGACAGAGGATGAGATGGTTGGACAGTGTCATCGAAGCAACCAACATGAATTTGACCCAACTTCGGGAGGCAGTGAAAGACAGGAGGGCCTGGCGTGCTCTGGTCCATGGGGTCACGAAGAATCGGACACGACTGAACGACTAAACAACAACAACAGGCTTGAAATGCATCAGTGCACTAAACGGAACACTTAGAAATGTGTTAACCAATTTCCATGTTTCTAAATGAAGAAGATGAATTTTAGGCCTAAAAGTGGAATTTACTCATATTGAACTTTGAGGTGTCATATTGTACAAATTTTATGGATGCATCACAGAAATAAGCCTGTATTGGATGCCTTAACACAAGGTTTCCTCAACTTGCAAAAATCAGGCTAGATGACCCTTGGTCCATCTTGCAGCCATATAGGACTCTGGTTTTATGATCTCCACAAATATTCATTTGGCTCAATTTAAAATACCTTGGTCTGCCAGAAGAAATCAAACAAGTGAGTCCTAGATAAAATCAAACCTGATCTGTCTCTGGAGGCAAAAAATGCTGAAGCTGAGGCTGTCCTCCTTTGGGCACATCATGAGAAGGCAGGATTCTCTGGAAAGGACAATAATGCTGGGAAAAATGGAAGGCCGCAGGAAAAGAGGAAGACCAAATACAAGATGGACTAACTGCCTAAAGGAAGCCACAAGCTTGAGTTCACAAGAGTTGAGAAGGGCAGGTGAAGACAGAATATCTGGAGATGGCTCATTCATAGGGTTGCCATAAGTCATAAACGTCTTGATGGCATATTAACAACAGCAACCAATTTAAAATACTGTGTTTTGTTTTGCTGGACTGTACCATGGTCAGCGTCATTCTGCAACTCGGTGGTACGATGGAAGGCAAGGAGGGAGGACTTGGAAATAATCAGTTAAAAATGAATTGGCTGCCCCAATTGAGTCACATTTTTGTAGTGATTTTATAATGCACTGATCTGACTGGTAAATGCTAATGGCATTACAGTTTTGGGGAGCAACATGCTCTATACATTTAATGTGACAATTGGGGGATGATTTGAGAGGTACTCTTTTGGGGCCAGTTTTAGCCATTTTGATTGATTCCGAAAACAAATGCATGACTCACAAATTGCTAACAAATCAACAAACCGATTTTATAAGTTTAGTAATAATTTACCATAGAATTTTCTCTTAACATTTTAACTAGGTTTTTTTTTTTTTAGCCATTTCCCATTAATGTATTAGTGCCACTGCTAAAATTTCCTGGCTCTGGAAGGGAATTGGCATTGGGCAGACATTAGATTTTAGGTAGGGAGACTTTAGTTTCTGGCCAACATTAATACTCTTTCCAAAAGAACTTAATTATCATCCAGCTGCTTTTCCCCCCCTCATCAGCTGCCCTGGAAAAATGTCTAGTGGCTGTAGCAACTTCAGAGCAGAGTACCTCAACCTCTCTTTGAATTCAGAGGCGGGAAGGAATGATTGATTAGTGCTGGAGAGATGGACAGTCACCCCAGCCCAGAAAGTCCCCTCCCAGCCACACCTACTAAAAGGCAGCATGCAAGGTTGTAAAAACGCCAACATTCTGTTCATCGTTCCTCTCTTGCAGCACACCATCAAAGTGCTTTCTCACACCTTTCAAGTCTTGTGTGTTTCATTTAAGATAAGCTTTCATGGATGGTACCCCATTTCTTCAGATCCGTCTGCTTTTTCATGGGGAGAAGCGGCCCCCTGTCCATGAAAGCTGAGGGCAAACAGACTTGGTAGTGGAGATGGGCACGAACTGCCGAACCAGTGATTCATGCCAGTTTTGTTTTTCAGCCCAGCAGGTATTAAGCACTTCCCAACTCTGCCTTCTCTGGTGGGGGGGGGGGGCAGCAGAGATAGCATCTGGAGGAGGTGGGGCAGAGCAAGCCAGGGTGCTGCCTCTGAGTGGGCACCCACTGGAAGAGGTGGGGCTGGGAAGTGCTGAGCATCTGTTTGGCTGTTTGGCTGTTGGCATTCTCTGCTTGGTAGTCACAAAATTCTTTTGCTGATTCTCCCTTGCTGGGGTAGAGGTGAAGAGTGCTGTGTAGCCTCTGAGTTTGTGGAACTTCTCAGACGGACGGAAGGCTGGTGGATGTAGATCGAGATTGGCACACAGACAAAACAGAAAAAAAGTCAGAAAGACAGAAAGGGATGGGAGGGAGGGCCAACAGAGGTGTTGAAAGTGTTGAACGAAATGCTAATTCGGTGATTTATTTGTGCACAGCTGAAAGGTGTGGAAAATTTTGTTAGCTTTGCTCTGCCATCACTCTGCAATTAATTTCCCTATCATTTGGGGGGGGGAGGGGTTGGCCACACCCATCCTCTCATTTGGGGGCCTGCCACCTATTGTTTTTTCCCAAAGCGTGGCCTATCCCATAAGAGGTAGGAAGAGAAGAAGAATCCGAGAACTTGAAGAGCCGGGAGGGACCTTATGGATCATCGAGTCCACCCCCTGTCAAGCAGGGAATTGAACTCCCAACCTCTGACTTCACAGCCAGAGACCTAAACCACTTCTCCCCTGATTTGCAGGGGGAATATCAAGCGGTGCGCCTCTGCCCCAGCCCAGCATATCTGGGTAAAAGGTTTAGGTGGCAAGTTTGAGTGTTTTCTAACTTCCTGGAGAGCCACTGATGGTCAAATTAAACAATAAGGTAAAGGTAAAGGTTCCCCTTGACATTTAGTCCAGTCGTGTCCGACTCTAGGGGGCGGTGCTCATTCCCGTTTCCAAGCCATAGAGCCAGCGTTTGTCCGAAGACAGTTTCCATGGTCACGTGGCCAGCGCGACTAAACACGGAATGCCGTTACCTTCCCACCAAGGTGGTACCTATTTATCTACTCGCATTTACATGCTTTCGAACTGCTAGGTTGGCAGGAGCTGGGACAAGTGACGGGAGCTCACTCCGTCGCGTGGATTTGATCTTACGACGGCTGGTCTTCTGACCTTGCAGCACAGAGGCTTCTGCGGTTTAACCCACAGCGCCACCATGTCCCACAAATTAAACAATATTAAGTTCTAATAATCATGTGCATTCAAGTCAATTCTGATTTATGGTGACCCTTTTCAGAGTTTTCCAGGTAGAGAATACTCAGAGGTGTATTACCATTCCCTTCCACTGGAGGCACCCTGGGACTGTGCAGCTTGCCCAAGGCTACACAGGCTGGCTCTTCTCCCAGGAGGCACAGAGGGGAATCAAAACTCCCAACCATTGGCTAAGCAGTCAGTGTCCCAACCACTGAGCTATCCAGCCAGCAATATTGAGCTAGATAGATCAATTACCCGAGCTGAGAGAAAGCAACTTCTTATATGTGTAAGGCAGCATAGTTTCATCTGTTGGCGAACTAGTTGGTGAACAAGTTTATAGATCCTGTATCTATTAAATGCTTATTGCTTTCTGTGCCTTCAGGCCTCTTTTGGGATCTCCTTTCCCACCCTCTTCTTTGCACAACAGTGTCAGGTTTTTCCCAGCCTGGGCAGATGTGAAACACATCTGCTAGATTTTCAAGGTCATGGAATTATCCCGTTGGAGATTCCTGGCACGGAGGTTGCCGAGCCTTAAGCGCCGTGTGAGGCTTTGTTGCCATAAAGAATTATAGTGTTGGCACGGGAACTTCCGAACAGATGCACCGTTCCCCCAAAACAAATTTGCAGCCATATCATAAACTATCGCTGCTGTGCACATCACACCTTTAGGGCCTTTGCCATTCTGGTATCCTTTCAATGCATGTGTCCTGTCGGGTGTATGTCTCTGTGTTTAAAAGTACCTGTTTTTCAAGAACGACTCTAGATTCCGGGTTTTCTTGTTCATTTACAAAACAGTTTCATGCACACGGGGCCTTTGAGAGGGGACAGAAAAGCATCAAAAGGCCGGGGTTTTGAACCTGAACATACCAAGAGAAGGTGTAGAGGGCAGGGGGGGGGGGGGGAAAGTACCATCATGTGGATGACAGGGGAAAAAATCCCAATAACTTCAGTGACAAAACATGTCGCTGAATGCCAAAAAACCCAAATGCACAGTTACAAGATGGCGGAAACTTGGCTCAGTAATACCGCGAGTGAGAAGGATCATGGAACTGTTGTAGATCAAAAGCTGAATATGAAGCCAACAGTGCAATGTGGCTGCAAAAAAGGCAAATGCGATTTTCGGAGGCATTGACAGAAATATAGTCTCCAGATCCCATGAGGTACTAGTCTCCCTCCATTCAGAACTGGTTAAGCCTCGTGTTCTGGACACCTCCAGTTCTGGACACTGCACTTTAAGAAAGATGGCAACCAACTGGAGCCAGTTCAGAGGAGGACAACGAGGATGATCAGAGGACTGTAAAAGGAAAAAAGAGGAAAGACCAAAAGAACTGGTCACATTTAGCCTTGAGGAAGGAAAACGGAGAGGAGGTATGATAGTACTTTTCAAATACTTCAGAGGCTGTCAAACAGAGGAAGGGGCAGGATCAGTTCTCAATCATGGCAGAGCACAGGACATGTAAAAGAAAAGAGTTACTTGTCCAGGCTTGGTTTTGAAGGCAGTGGCATTGACTGCATCCTTTGGGAAGCTATTGACAAGACATAAGACACCCAAGTCATTCTGGAGAACTCCACCCAGAACCGTCCACCTTCCGGCTGACTTTAGCAGTCTGGGTCTTGTCGGAGGGAATGAGTCTGATTTTGCTGCCCAAGAATGCTGGAGGCCAGCTGTGGCTGGACATCCCGGCTCTTTCCAACTCCCACGCTTACCCTGTATCAGATCCGTTGGGCTCTCTCTCATTATCTCAGCAAATGCCATATATAGCACTGTATATAGGTTAGAGTCCTATCATGGGACTCTGCATCTCATGAAGCCTCAATCCTCCTCCCTTTCTCCCAGATATTGGTTGTATGTCAAGAGCGTCTCAACCACGCCCCGGCTTCACGGTTGGGCACAGGGGGCCATTAGGCGGATGGGAAACCATTCCAGCAGTGTCAGCCTGCAGGTTGGGGGACAGGAAGACAGACCAGGGGGCCAATTAAACAGAGAGCAACCAAGCGAGGCCAGATTATTTCACTGGATGGACAACGGCCCCAATCCCGTGCCTTGCCAGACTTCTCCCACCGAGGAACGACAAAAACATTAGACCTGAAGGCACACTGCAGACATATTGAAATGCATTTTGCCTGTTCCTGCCTGAAATTGATAGCTAATAAATTTACAAGGATATCACAGCTCTGTCTTCTCCACTTCTAGAATTGGGCGAGGCTGGGTCCGTCTATGGCCTTTTTTTGGTAGAGGGTGGGTTCATTTATTATCTGTGTATTTCTTTGATTAGATTTGTATCCCATCTTTCTCCCAAATGCTGGATTCAAGAAAACTTGAATAAGAATAGGACTGTGTTTTGAATTTAATAATAATAATAACAACAATAACAATAATACTAGGCACAGTCAATCAAAATTATAAAAACATTGACTATTATTATATAACAGATATTTAAGTTTTTAGTTAAAACTTGTATCTGTTCTATAATACCAGTCAGTGTTTTTATAATTTTGAGTGACTGTGCCTGTTCTTTTATAACAACAACAACAACAACAACAACGATGATGATGAAACACATTTCAGTGGTCCCCATAGTCATTGAGGCATTGGGAACAGTGCCATGGAATTTTATAAAATGCCGCACTGATATTTAACCAACTGCATAAGATACTTAGGTTGTTGGTTAAAATGTCCATTAGTTATGTAGTACCAGTGAAAGACTGTGTCTTGTATTTTCAGCTGAATAATAATAACAATAACAATGAGATGAATACATGAAGACACCAAATGAAACAACAACTAAAACAGAGTTGAGTTAAAAACAATCAAAACAAGTCAGTAAAAGAAGTACTAATAACATCAGTTCTTGGGGCCCTTTAAAGACCAACAAGATGTCTTTGGCCTCTGCTTTCATGGGCTCCATTGCACGTTGTGGGAGGCTGCAGTTCTGGAAGGTTCCTGCTGGTGGGAACTTGTTAGTCTGTAAAGCACTAACTTTTGGGTATTTCCTGCAATAGTTGGTCAACCTGGTTAACCCTGTGAAAGCTGCAGGAGACTACAGCACACGACTGGTAACAAGCCTGGCTCTCAGTAACCATTCAGTAGTCAAATATTTCATTGTTTGAGGAAGACTGTGATTGAGGAAGATGAGACAAAATGGTCTTTACTCTTTGGAAGGGAGAGAGAGAGAGAGAGAAAATAAACGAGACTCATCCATGCTTTAAGCCACTTGACATTTTAACCCAAGGAATTACTGTTTGATGTGTACACAAACTCAAGTATACACACACACACACAGTGCCAGGCTAGGCCTGTGCTCTTCCGAATAAACATCTCCAGAAGGGATTAATGGAGCCAGGCCCACCATAAGGTCACTCAGCGTCGGAACCGCATCGTCCCTTGAAGAAACCTGCCCTGATGCATGATTGAGTGGGATGATGAAGGGTCTCTCCACACAGCCGCAAAGCTGCCGTGCTGGGAATTATCCTGACCCCAAGTTGTGTGGGGCAAGTGGGGGGAAACTGGTCCATGACCTCTTCTCCCTTTTTCTCCCACCTCGAGGACATGGAGATTTCTGACCTGATCCTTCTATTAAGTAAAAGAAAGAGAAACAGCCCTCAAACTACAGAGGTCTTTCTTTTCCCCCCCTAAAAACTGCCCCTAAATTTTACTAAATTTTCCTCTTTTGACTCTGCTGGAAAGTAGTGTGTGATGGTTTACAGTGGAGGTGCTGTGGATTTGAACGAAACAAAAATTCTCCGCCTTCCACATAAATGCATGCAATTGAACTTAAATGTTTGATGTTTCACACATCAAAGCCACTGAATCGATAACAGACTGTAGAGCTACTGCATTTTCTAGATATATCTTCATCCAGAAGAACATCTACCCTCTAGACCAGTGGTTCCCAACCTTGGGTCCCCAGATGTTCTTGGACTACAACTCCCGGAGGCCTTCACCACTAGCTATGCTGGCTAGGATTTTTGGGAGTTGTAGTCCAAGCATATCTGTGGCCCAAATTTGGGGGGCACAGGTGTCAGGGATTATGGGAGTTGAAATTCAAAAAACATCTGGATGCCCATAGGTTCTCAACTTGTAGGGTACAGCCTTTGGAGATGGGGAAGGGTTTGGAGAATACATGCATGGAAAATGCAAAATTTCCTCCCCAAAACACAAAAGGCTTGGAAAACTAAAATATTTTCCCTCTACGTCACAGCTGGGTAGGCATCTGTGAAATATGGATTACGGACTGAGATGTCGGCTCTGTTCTGCCTGGAGCCAATCTTTCACTAACCTTCCCCCAGCCTTGCAATGTGAGAGTGAACCAAAGCAGCCTGAAGGAATGGCTGCTTTCTAAATACCCGGTGGCTCTTTTCCACATCCTCCACATGTAGTGCAACAAATTGGTATGGCCACCTCTGAAATTCACATCTGGAAGGGCAGCTCCCTCCAAACCGTTCAGCCTCATCCAGATGTAATCTAAAACATCTGATTCATAAACCCCTTAAAATTGAGGTTTATGCTGGACATGCCCATGGGTTCTGAACTGAGCTGTTCCCACCACGGGCTCCTTTGATAGCTAAAAGGGGGAAAGGTGATGCTTCCGGATGTGTAAATCTCATGTGGATTTATTTCCAACAAAGATCACATCTCAGAGCATTGTTTGATCTTGGCAGCGATTGAGAATGTCAAGTGTTTGGCATGCTTTCCCTTTCTTGTACAACATGGCTGAGGCACATGGTGCATTGTTTTGTCTGTCCTTGTGCTGATTAGCATATGCCACTCAGGTCCAAAGATGATGATGGCGTGCCTGTGTTTCTAATCGTGTCTCTGCCCTGTTCTTGTCAAAACCAGGGATTGGGATGAAGACCAGGGAAAGTAGGATTCAAGGAAGAAGAGACTGGAGGCCTAGGCCTTGGTATCAAATAGAGATGGGCATGATCCGCTGGTTTGGTGGTTCTTGCCAGTTCGTTTATTGGCCGAACAGGTATTCGGTGCTTCAAGGCCCCGCCTCCTCCGGCGGGTACCCACTCAGAGGCAGTGCTTGGAGAAGGCGGGGCAGGGAAGCCAGGCCTCTGCCTCTGAGTGGGTGCCCACCAGAGGAGGCGGGGCTTTGAAGGACCAAACCCCTGTTCGGCCGATAAACGAATTAGCATGAACTGCCGAACTGGCCGAACATCTGGGTTACCCAAGGTTGGGAACTGCTGCCCTAGAGTATCTTATGCCCTTGCATTTTCTTCTTTGAGATTAAAGCCTTACCTCTCCACTGGCAGCTTCCTGAACAATTTATTCACTTCTATAAATAACACTCTGAGACCAAAGAATGCTGTTTTGGGGAGCCGTGTGTGTGTGTGTGTGTGTGTGTGTGTGTGTGTGCACACCCAGGTGTGTGCATGCATATACATGTGCTCTTCCTAGTCCTTGACAGAGCAAAGAATATGACAATGTGGTATTCAGAAGTTGCATCAAGCGCATACCTGCGTAATCACTGTTTTGAACAGATAGCAGCCACCTGTTTCTAGCAGCCTTAAGTCTGTTTTGGAGACTGCTGGAAGAACATATCTAGTCATCTAAGATTCAAGGAGTTAGTTCTAATAGCAAATTCCGACTTTGCCAAGAAAAAGATGAAACTGTGTCACATCTCATCGGTGAATGTCGAAAGATTGCATAAACAGATTGCAAAATTAGACATGATAGAGTGGGAAAATTATGGTCATTATGCAAAAAATATAACTTGCCAGCCTCAAAAAAACCCTTGGGAACATCAGGCAGAGAAGGTGTCAGAAAATGAGGCAGTCAAGATCTTGTGGGATTTCTGTATCCAAATGGACAGACACCTTGAACATAACACACCAGACATAGTAGGAATAGAACAAAGAAAGGTCCGGATCATTGACATTGCAATTCCAGGGAATGCCAGAGTTGAAAATAAATAATTTTTTTTGTCTGAAAAAATAAATAAATAAATAATAAAAAAAGATCTATAGGAAAAAAAAAAGAAAATAAAGAATTGGAAAAACTAACAAAGTACAGAGACGTGGCTATCGAAACATCTCGCCTCTGGAAGAAACACACTTCAGTGGTCCCCGTAGTCATTGGGGCTTTGGAAGCGATATCAAGAAATTTCACACAGTATTATAAGCAGTTGCAGATCTCAGAAATAACTCCCATCAGAGCTACAAAAATGGCAATCTTAGGAACAGCATATATACTTTTATCTGTTATGTAATACCAGTCAAATTTTTTATAATTTTGATTGACTATGCCTGGTATTTAATAATAATAATAATAATAATAGTCAATTCTGACTTATAGTGACGCTTTCCAGAGTCTAGGTAGGGAATGCTCAGAAGTGTTTTACCCTTCCCCTCCTCTGGGGGCAACCTTGGGACGGTGCAGCTTGCCCAAGGCCACCCAGGCTGGCTCTTCTCCCAGGAGGCCCAGTGGGAAATCGAACTCCCAACCTCAGGCTTCGCAGGCAGAGACCTAAGCCACTGAGCTAACCGGACAGCTTTGGAAAGCTTAGACGTCCTCCTTCTTTTGGAGGGGATCTCACGTTCTTCTTCTTTTTCCAAGGGTGGGTTTCATGGCCCCATCTCAGGGCAGGGCGGGTGAAAGACACGCCATTTCCCCTGGTGTCAAGATGGCTAGTTGAAACCTGAATAAGCTGCCTTCGGGGGAAACCCAGTCATAACAGACGGCGCCCAAACGATTCATCGGACACCCACGCTGCCCAACTGCCCTTATCTCCTGCCGTCGCTGGCCCAGCCAGCTTTTCCAGGATCCTTCCTGAGGTCCATGGATGCGGTCTGCATCCTCTCGACAGCTCCCATGTACTTGGTTTCCCGTGCATTGCTATGGAGGAGCAGGTCGGAGTGACTGGAGCACAGCCGGACTTTATTGGCTCGAAATGATTTTCTCTAGGAAGGCATTTGGGGTGCCGGCTTAGAACAGGGCCGCTCTGCAGAGCCTCTGCCTTTTTAACCTGGCTCGGCCTTCAGCTCCTTATTTTGTCTTCCTTTCCTTTATTTCCTTTCCTTTATTTTTTGCTTTCTGCCTTCTTGGCTGAGTTGGGGTGGCTTTCTGCAGCTCCTGTATGTGGTAACTGCTAAGGTCAGTTCCAAATATGAAACGCTGATGAATAAGCCATTATCAAGACGCTTTTTATGTTGACTCATCAGTGGACATTTTCCGGCTTCAGAGAAAAAACAAGATAATGGCCAGCTTTGTCTGAGCTGAGGAATCTTTAAAATGCAACATTTTCCCTCATTCCCGCCCTCTTCAGCAACCTTTACAGCTTTGTTCGCTGGCATGTCTGAGGGAGGGAAATGGAGCCTTCTTGGCCCCACACCACCACCCCCTTGGCATCAAAAGATTTGCGTCAGGGCACATGTTAATTCTGTTGTTTTCCCACAGAGGCTGGTCATGGTTTCCTTTGGCCAGAACCTCTTGCAGGTGATGGTTTTCCAGCTGACACCTGAAGCTCCCTTGATAAAAATATCTGGTGCACAGACATAGCTCTGCCATCATCCTGCTTGCACCAGCTTAATGGATTTGGGTGACGGATAACCCTTTTCTTTATAGAGGAAGAGGCGTGGAAACTTACTTCTTGAAATTCAATAATTATAATTATAATCATGTACTGTCAAGTCAATTCTGGTTGACCATTCCCTTCCTCTAGGGGGCGCCCTGGGACAGTGCAGCTTGCCCAAGGCCACCCAGGCTGGCTCTTCTCCCAGGAGGCCCAGTGGGGGAATCCAACTCCCAACATCTGCCTCTGCAGCCAGAGACCTAACTCACTGACCTATCCAGCTCAGCCTTAAAATCAAACAAACAGACAAATCTCAGTGGGCAACTGTGGGATAAAATCAGCACGTTGTGTTTTAAGGTTCTAGTCCTTAAGATGAATCTCAAAGCTAGCAAGAGCGGCTGAATCATCTGAGGCTAGTGGGGTGGTCGGGATTAAGTGGGATTTCCAGTGATCTGGCAAGCATCATCTTGCTCTCCCGGGGAGCTGTTTGCTCCAAACGGTGATAAGCAGAAGCAGGATCAGCAGTGGCAACGATGACTCAACCAATTTGACTGTGACTCTGGGGGTTTCCCTTTCCCGGGCTGGATGAAGACTGCAAGAGAGGAAATTGCCTTTTGACCGGTCAGACCATTAGTCTGTCTCGCCCAACCTTATTGTCTTTGATTTTAGAGATCAGAAGAGTACTTTTGTTGATTTAGGCTTTCTCCACACAACAAGACCTCTCAGTGAGGAATTTGCAAGCCTTGAGATTCTGCATCTCTAGCCTGAGAGCAAAACAAAGAGCTGTGGTTTTTTTCTCCTTCCTTCCTGGGAAGGCATTTGCCCTAAATGAAGCGGCGCAAATCTTCTGCCCTTTCTCTTTGAGACGCAAAGCAGACACCCCCAGATCCCACCCACCCCAAACAACAAGCACAGGAAGAATGGCTGATGTGTCGGAAAAGGCACAAACCACAACTCTCATGCTTCAAGTCCTTGAAAGCCTAGGAAACGAACCAGCGGCAAGCATCCCTATAAAAATATGCAAAATCTTGAATAGAAGCCATAGGTTGGGAGTTCGAATTCCCGCACTGGGCCTCCTTGACAGGGGCTGGACTCGAGGATCCAGAGGGTCTGCCGTTCTGAGATGACGATGACGATCAAAACATCTCACCCTCTCTGATAACATGTGAACGAGACAAGTGAGGATTTACATCCTGGATGGACTGGCAGTGCTTTTGCCCGGAGCCAGTCCTTCTCCGATCTGCTTCCCTCCGTATCTCATGGGGTCAGAGGTGGGGAGATGAGGGAAGAGGGCAACGTGGGGGCCCAAAAACAGGCGATCAAGCCCCTCTCTTCCATTTCACCTCTGCGTGAGAACCTCACACGGGACTTTTTTAAAAAAAACCTGCTGGTGCAAATGTATATGATCGAAGAATCCAGCTTTTCAGCGCTCCCGTTGGACCGGCATTTAAGACAAACCAGCAGTAACTAAGGACGCCATGCAAGCGGGCCGTATGAGCCCCATCATGACCACTGGATGGTTCTCAATAGAGGAAGGGAAAAAAAGACAGACAGTTGCCAGGGGGAGGGGGGGAGGCTGTCTGTGTTGGTCTAATTTGGAAAGAGTAAGTAAAGAATGAAGGAAAAGGAATTTCCTGATGATTAACGCCCCTTGGGTGCAGCTGTGTCTGGACTTTCAACCTGGCCTTTTGCAGGTCCCTCAGAAATACCCTGTGGCTCCATTATTATTATTATTATTATTATTATTATTATTATTATTATTATTATTATTATTATTATTATTTATTTATTTTATTTTTTATTTTTTTTTTTACTCTACTCCACTTTTGATTGATGGTCAATTTGAAAATCACCTCCCTCCCTCCCTCTCTCTCTCACTCATATTTCTGGTGGCTACTGTGCATTCTCAATAAACACAACCAATACCTTCTTTTTGGTTCTTCTTTCCACACCTTATTTCTAAATGGAGATTTTGTTTACTGGTTTGTTTTGTATCCCACCTTTTCCCTCAAAGCCGGGACCACAGGAGGTTTTTAACAGATATAGCTAAACACACACACATGAGTACACACACACCCCACAATAAATTATGATATTAACATGTGATTAAATATGGTATTAAAAGAACCCAGAATTAAAGCGTTGCAAAAGCACATCAGGAAAAGATAAAGGGACAACAGCACAAACCAAACATTTATTCTCCGTTTAAAGCGTCTTTCTCAGCAGCCAGATAATTCTCCCCTTAAAGCTGGGCATTGAAAAGGTATTTATTTGCCTGCTGGCAGAAGGAAAATCAGAAAGGGCCAACTTTGCTTCTCTTCAAAGTAGTTTCCATAGCTTGGGAGTAGACCCTGGTATCCTCACCAGATGAGCCTTAGAAGTCCTCAGGGTGAAAGACGAAGATGGCAAAAGGGACCTGGTGCCTCACCCAGCACCCATCCGGTCCCAAGGAGCGTGAGATCAAGGCAAAAGGGGACAGGAGTAGACTTCTCTGTCCATTGGTCAATGAGATGAGTCTAACTCTGGAATGTTTGTAATGGCTTTGGGACTGACCATCTGATCCAAGCAACTGGCACAAAGAAATATCCTGGCTTGACATGGCCAGTCTGTCTGTAGTTCCTCTCTTCAGGTGGATGGATGGATGGATGGATGGATGGTGGCCAGCAATATCCTATGCTTGACACTCTGTCACAAAGGGAGGGAACCTGCTCCGACTCGAGAGGCCAATCCAAGTTCAGAAGAGTTCTCAGGGACTGCCTTGCAGGGCTGGTCACAGCCAAGGGTAGAATGCCAGCTCGGTTTAGATTAGTACTCTTACTACCCGTAACTGAGTCTTAGGGGAGAGAGATTTAGAATGTGATTGTAGAATATAGAGAAAAGAAAACATGAACTGCTGGACAGCTCAACGGTTTAGATCTCTGGCTGCAGAGCCAAAGGTTGGGAGTCTGATTCCCTGCTGTGCCTCTCCAATAGCGGCTGGACTTGATGATCCGTAAGGTCTCTTCTAGCTTGGCAGTTCTGAGATTTAAGATTAAAAAGCTAGGAAGCCATCCAAAGATGATGACAAGTATCTCAGAGCCAGAGGCCCCTTACCCCTACTTTATTGTGCCAATTTGACTTGTAGGGTCATGGTCCATTATAGGGATGGGATTTTGAGAGTTTCTGGACTACAAATACCATAATCCTAGCAAATTTATAGACACCTTATGATTTCACGCCATTAAGTCAATTCTGATTTATAGCAACCCTTTTCAAGATTATTTTCCAGGTAGAGAGTACTCGGAAATGGTCTATCCTTGCCTTCTTCTGCGGGCATCCCTGGGACTGTGCATCTTGCCCAAGGCCACCCAGGCTGGCTCTTCTCCCTGGAGGCCCAGTGGGGGAATCGAACTCCCAACCTCTGGCTCCGCAGCCAGATACCCTAACTCACTGAGCTATCTAGCCAGCTTACAATTAACTACATCTGATGCACCTGAGAGAAAGGCTTAAATTAGAAGCTTTTGAAGCTTAGCTAGGCCTAGCTCCTGCCAAGTGTTCTATTCCGAAAGAAAGCTCCCAGCTAGCACTGGGGCAGGAACAGGAAGCTTGGACGGCACTAGGCCAAGCTAAGACTCAAAGCTTTCCAGGTAAGGCCTTTCTCTTTGGTACATAAGATTTAGGTCTTTAGAAGGTATATGTAAGGCAGGTGGAACTCCCAGAATGGAGAATTATGGTATTTGTAGTTTATAAAATCCATAAGTCCCATCCCTTGTCATTTGGAGGACCAATTTTACCACAGATGAGACAGCGAAGTGGGTTTCCTTAGGCAGAAGATTTTGGGTTTCATGAAAGGGGAAAACATTGTAGATTATTTAATGTGTTATGATTGCATCTTCATTGCCAAGAAGCAGGAAAGGTGCTTGTGGGATATCATCTCACATATCAAAATAATTTGCTAGGTTTGAGCACAGTGCACTTTGAGTCAGGTGGGAGAATGGCAGTTATTTTCTCCTCTGCCTGAGGCATCAAACTACGTTGGGCCATCCTGAAATTAAGGATTAGGAACCTATGATGGGGAACGGAACATGTCTAATGTCAAACGGTGATCTGGAAAATATGATATGAGTGAGCCTTCCTTAAGAAGGAAGAGGTTGATGATAGGTGATACACATGCACAGATACTTTACATACCCATTGGTTTAGGGGAAAAGACGCCCAAATCTTGTGATCCTCTTGTTGTTCCCCAATCCTTCTCCCTGTCCCGAGTATTATATCTAGTACTGAATATGACATGGGGTAAATCTTGTTGGAAAAGGCAATAATGCTGGTAAAAGTTGAAGGCAGCAGGAAAAGAGGAAGACCAAATATGAGATGGATTGACTTCTTAAAGAAAACCACACCCTTGAGTTTACAAGAGCCAAGCAGGGCTGTTGAGGACAGAATATTTTGGAGGTCATTCATTCATAGGGTATCCGTAAATCGGAGGTCACTTGAGGGCACATAGCAACAACAACAAGAAAACTAAGTTTCCTTCCTGTTCAATACTTGTTGGTTTATCTTCACTAGCTTCACAACAGCTATATGGGAGTTGCTTCAACCTCACAGGCACCAACATGCTTTCGTGCTCTAGCCCACCCTTCAAAAAGCCAGCACGCAGCTGTCCCTGGCCAAGAATAATTTACGATTCTGTTAGGAAGTCACTTGCTCTTCCTGTTGCTTAGAAGCCGGTGTCTCCACAGATTGAGAAATGCGTCTTTCATCGCATTATTGTCCAATTAATCTTCACGGACCAAGAAAAGAGCGAGTCAGCCGGTGGACATCGCTCTGAAGAGAGTGTTTGCTTTTGAAATGCAAATTGTAGGTTTTCTCTAGGCAACCTCAATTCAAAAGGGTAATCATTATAACAGGCCAGAAGCCGGAACAGGCAGACAAGCAAAGGCTGGTGAGATGGAGCTGAAATTGCTTCCAATCGCACTCGTGTAAAGTTTAAATTAAAACCAGCTGCTCTGTCTTAAGATTCTTTTCTGGAGTTTTAAAAGCATTCACCTTGAGGTTGAGTTGAATCTCCGTGCGTCTGCTGGAGTTATTAGGCTGTCGGTGTTTCGGAACTTGTAATTCCAGCAGTTATAGCTTCCATAACCGTTTTAATCCCAGCTAATAATGACTGTGAAGTATAGTGTCAGTCAGTCAATTTCTGGTAAATTATCATGCCTGACGAAGAGGAAAACGACCCTTAAGTCCTCTGTGCCGTAAATGGATTTTGCTCCTCTCAGGTTCTGTCCAAATTGGGAAGAAGCCAACCAGAGTTTCCATTGGCTTGAGCGTGACTTGGAGGATGCTTTCCTTGGGCTGTGCTTTCCACTGGCTCGCACTGAGTAGTAACTGGGCTTTATTTATTTCTTGGTATGCTCTTGCATATAGCGTACTAGTAAAAATGTCCAGTAGTTTCCTTCGGAAGCCAACATTCAACAGCGGTGCCGTAATGGAGAAGGAGCTATAGGTCACACAACCCAGTTAGAGAAGCCGAGCTTCTCCAATAGGAGTTGGATAACGATACCAATGTCATATAAATCGCTCGCCAATATCGTTTCTATTTGCTGATTCTTTTTATTTGTTCGTTTTAACTAGCACCGCCCGTTAATGTTTCATTAAAAGTGTCGTTCTTCACCTGCATGTCCATTCTTTGGATGGGAAGACAGACTGCGTTAATATGCTGTAACGGCAAAATGTACCTAATTATTAGAGGTGCACCGACTTGTGTTTTTGATCTCGAACAACAGCTTTCCCCAGGGATCTGTGAAATACAAATCTATATAAATCTGCTAGTTGTACATGTAACACTCTTAAGTTCTGTGGGGCTATTTGTTTATTTAGATATCTGTTGATGAACCTTGTAAAGATAATATCACAAAATGAGTCTCTCTTTTTTATTCACAGTTATATAATAGACAATGTGAGCAGTTACAACTAGAGATGGGCACGAACCGGTTCGTCCCGGTTCATAAAGGTGGCAGCACAGGTGGTGCTGCTCCCCTCCCCTGCCTCCTCTGGCTCAATCAGCCACTCATCAGGCCCAGCGTGCTAGGCTTCCTGCAACTCCTCAACTGATCTTCCAGTCCTGGCATCAGCTCAGTTGTCTTTGCCCTGCCCTCTCGGCTGATCTCCCACTCAGACAAAAGGATGAGGCAGAGAAGTCTGTGTTCTTGCTTGCGACTGGGAGATTAGTCGAGGAGGTGGGGAAAGCAAGCAAGATGAGCCTGGTGACTGGCTGATCAACTGAGGAGGTGGGAGAAGGGAGCAGCAGGAGGCGGGAGAAGGGAGCAGCCTTTATGAACCAGCATGAACTGGGACGAACTAATTCGTGCCCATCTCTAATTATAACAACAGCAAAATGCTTCAATTTGTGCACACAAGGCCTAGGCCAATACACCAATAAAGAAATTGCGAGTAGAATTGTAAAGTTCAAGTGTCCCTTTGAAATTAAATTCAGATTAAAAATTCAGGACATCCTCCTCAACTGGATTGAGTGTCTGATATATAGAAGAATCAGCATCTAGACTACAGCATCTCTGCATCTAGATGCCTAAACCACTGAGCTATCCAGCAGTTTACACTCTTTTAACTTCTAAGGTAACAGTGTTTAGAGAAGGACCTCAGAAGACAAATCTGGGCAAGTCCACATGGGCCCAAACATTTTTCTTCTTAGGTGCCAAGCTGTGTGGGACTTCAAATCCAGTGGTTTGAATGGTGTGTTAGATCAGAAGTGTTTCAAACAGTTTATAATCTGTCCTTTCATGTAGGATGGATAGATTTTGTGTCCAGCAAGCATTTCCTTCAGGATGTACGCCAACACCTCCCCTCAGGACAGACCAAGAAATGACTTTTCAGGGCTTTGTTTAAACATTTCTAGCAAAGCCAGGGTTCCCAGAAGCTTTACTGACACTCCTGCTTCCTTGGTGGGCCACCGTCTATGACCAGACCATTTAATGTGTAGAGCCACAGTGGACAATTTGAAAATGGGACACAGAAAAATAGGAAGCAGGCTTGCCAGCTCATTAACAGAACTGGAGTCCAGTTTGGAAAATAAAGAGGCAGCCGAAGGCAACCCTGATGGAACAGCCTAGGGGCCACCATGTTTGATGTGGTTGCCCTCCGCTAACAGACGGTTGTGCTAATTTTGGGCAATAGCTTGAATCAGAGAAGTGACGTTCCATCCAAACCATAATCTCTCTCCACTTTTCTTGCCTCCACGACCAATATAAAAATTCATAAGCGATGACTCTTGGGTTTGGAGGTTTCTTTGATGGTTTTGGGCCATTCAGCACTGGTTAGTGGACAGAAAGAGCATGAGGTTGAACAGCAAAAGAGCTAAGAAGGGAATGTGTCTTAAAAACACAGACATACAGGGTGGCACTCGGAGGTCTTGTACCCCTTTCTCAGAACTTACAGACAGAATTTCGGGGGAGCACGCCTCCTGAGTTAATTGGACAACATCCCAGCTAGCATGGCTGTTGTTTGATTCACTCTGCCCCATCCCATGTTGTTGTGGGTTTTTGGTGTGTGTGTGTCTGTGTGTATTAAAATGGGAGGTAGACTCCTGGTTGTTGTTTTTTTGAAGGAGCTGAAGTGGCCCGAAAATGGAAATCCAGAACTTGTCCACCTCTGGTCTAAAAGCAACCCATGTTTCCTATTCACATTCCCCAGTTCCTTCATGAGAGTTCTATAGAATTGGTTGGAAACGTTATCTTCATCATCACTGCACTAAAACTCCCAGAATACCCCTGATGCATTGTAGAAAGGATCAGTGTTCAGACCTCTCAGCCGAGCTTGGCAAGCCATCCTTTACAACAGTTTGCATGTCTTTCACCCATTTCAGAATGAAACATAGATTCCTTGAGTTTTATATGTGCAAAGCAAAACAAAAAATGCTACAAAACCTCATTTGCTTCAGAAGAGATGTTAGGTTCCCAGGCTCTGCATTTTAATTCATTTCTAATATCCTAAATTACGGTGCCATAAATAACCCTTTAGGGGAAGATTCCATGCTGCTGAAAAGCAAGTGGGTTTGCCACGAAGGAGGGGTGATAGTGCATGCAGGCAAACGAGAGTGAAAGGCAGAGATGGAGGGGCCCAATATTGCTTGGAAGATGGCAAATGGTTCTCAGGTCACTGTTGTTGCAATACGATGCTCCTGTTTATGTGAGGAGGAGAGGTTAAGTGATATTATTTACTAGGATGAAAGAAAGAAAGTGGGAGCATCTAGTGTATTTTCCAAAGTTCTGAGATCACAGAAAATGTCTCATTTCGTTCTTCCTGTAGTAGGAGCCCTGAGCTGTCCCAAGGTCAAATGTCTTCAAACTTGCCAAGCATTCAAGTGATATGAAATGTTTGAGTGCATAAAACAGCAAGATACAGTTGGAAAGCTTTCCTCCCTTTACAGAAAGTCTGAACAGCTGTACAAGGCCACCAGATCTCATGTACATGGCCAGTGTATTCCCTTCTAGTGTTATAACATCGACTGACATTTAATGAAATTGAGGGCACCTTCATTCATTTGTAAGGATGCTCCATTTCTAGTGCGTGAAAACAGAAAATGCACATGGTGAAACATTAAATATAACCCTTCTTTCTAACAACGAGTAGTATCTCTGAGCAAACAGACATTAAGGATAAATTAGCCTCTATTCATATCTTCTCAAAAGTTATATCTTCTCTATTCTTTCTTTATAAACCAAACGGCCTGTAGTTTCCATGGTTTTATAAGAAACATAACTGAGTTAATTGGAACACATTAACGATGGGAATTTTGGATGTTTTGGACTACAGATCCCACATACATTCTGGGAGTTCTACCTGACCGACAGGCATCTTACAGACACCTAGATGTGGCTCACCTCGGAAAACGGCCTAAACTGAGCCTAGCTAGGTCTGGCTCTGCCTAGCTTCCTGTTCAGAAAGAAAGCTCCCAGATAGCGTTGGGGAAGGAACAGGAAGCTTGGGTGGAGATAGGCCTAGTTAGGCCTGGAAGCCTTCCTCCAAGGTGAGCCACATTTAAGAGTTTGTCAGAATGGAGACTTGTGGGTTTGTAGTCCCAAAATTGCTTTCCTGGACAACACTAAGGTGTGTTGAAGTGCACTGAGTAATTATTTTATAAAGCAAGTGGCTCTGCTAGTCTAGAAACTGAATGTGTAAGAAGACTCACAACCATGGTGGAAGTGATAGGACCCGTTGTGTTCATTGGTGATCTGAGGAATCATTTGGCTTACTCAGAATAAATCCAAGGGGAAGAGGCACGGACCTGGAAATGTCCATGTTTGTATATTGGTAAGCAGCAACCAATTGAGGGGACGTGGTGGTGCTGCGGGTTAAACCGCAGAAGCCTCTGTGCTGCAAGGTAAGAAGACCAGCCATCGTAAGATCGAATCCACGCGACGGAGTGAGCTCCCGTCGCTTGTCCCAGCTCCTGCCAACCTAGCAGTTCGAAAGCATGTAAATGCGAGTAGATAAATAGGTACCACCACGGTGGGAAGGTAACGGCATTCCGTGTCTAGTCGCACTGGCCACGTGACCACGGAAACTGTCTTCGGACAAACGCTGGCTCTATGGCTTGGAAACGGGGATAAGCACTGCGCCCTAGAGTCGGACACGACTCGACTAAATGTCAAGGGGAACCTTTACCCAAGCAGCAACAGTGTACAATAAGGTAAGTTCTCAGTGTTTCTACAACTGGTCTTTCCATCCTCAGTGGATGGAGGGGATGGAATAATGAGTTTTGCTGAGATGGAAGATTCTATAGGAATTGTTCAAAAATGTAGCATGGCATTGCTGCTGCTGATTAATTATGAGCATCCTCTTTTTTTGTGTGCTGTGGAGATGGCTGTATTTTCAGCCGGGTCACCCACCGACATCGCACCAGGAAGGAGTATTGGAGTGCGGACTCTTGATGCAAGAGACAATACCCTATAATCTGTCCTCACATCTGTTTCCTGTTGTCTGAATATCAGAGGGCTTTCGTTTGCTCCAGGAAGGACTTTCTCTTTCTGGGTGAAAGCAGAAATGGGACTGTTTGAAATAAAAATGGAAAACTACGTCTCTGGAATAGGCATTGCTCTATGGAGCCAAGCAGATTTTTTTTTTCCTTTAAAAATTATGTTGTGCATGCTAACCCTATCTGCCTTTCTCCAGCAGATATCACAGTATTGTTTTGGATTCAGAAAGCAGATAGCCATGGAATGGCAGTAGAAAATGCCCTAGGGGAAAAAAAAAGTTCTCTTATTAGAGTATATCATAGATTTGTTTGGATCTCAGGCAGGACAGAAAAGAGGAAGAAAATCTAGGATGTGTGGAGAGGAACGTAGCACATTGTGCAAGGGGCCAACGGAAGGTGGCACTGGTAAAAAATAGCTCTGAGACCAGACAGGATGGAAAGCTGTGATTCTCTTCTGCTTCTTGACTCATTTGTCAGTGCCGGTCACTCCTCCTCTCCCTTTTGGCTGTTTTCTTTCATAAACCTGTAGAGAAGACATTGAGGCGTGAAGAAGCTTTTGGGGTTGTTGTTTTTTTCCAGAGTGTGGGCAGATTATTTGCTGGAATACTGAGAGTTTGGCACCTCAGTAGGGCTGTTTTCAGAGGCCTTATCCTGAGTCATAAGCATGGATCTTGTTCTTGACCATTGTGACTGCTAGCCTGGCTCTAGAACTTTGGATGGAGAATATCCTTCTAACATCTGCCTCCTCATCTTTTTTAAACTGGAGATATCAAGAATAGCACATGATAAAGAAACAAGCCTGATTAAAGTTATGAGGAGACCTGCTTTTTAGGGGTGGGAATTTCAGATTCCTTGGAGTTAAAAATCACGTAATTCTCCATTCAGGAAGTTCTACCTGATTTATACTCGCCTTACAGACACCTAGATTTCGCTCACCTGGGAGACAAGGCCTAAACTGGAAGGCTTTGAGTTAGGCCTAGGCCAACCAAAGCTTCCTGTTTGGGTCCTGGTGCTAGCTGGGAGCTTTCTTTCTGAACGTGGAGCTTGGCCTTCCAGTTTAGGCCTTGGCTCCCAGGTGAGCCACATTTAAGTATGTGCAAGTCAGACACAACTCCCAGAATGGAGTATTCTGGGATTTGTAGTCCAAGAAATATAAAAACCCCACCCTTCTTGTCTGCAAGGGGAAAAGGTTTCTTCAGGAGTGGGGGGATCTCCCTGTGGGGAAAGATTTTCCTCCTGGGGACACCTGTGGGCCAGATCCTACTGCTGAACTCTCTGTAGAGCTTCAGGAGGTCAGCTGTATAACCTTCAGCTTGGTCTCTTCTCATCCTTGGCTTCTCATCCCCCGTGGAGTGGGCCCTGCCCTTGAATGCTGCTCTCCTTCACCAGGAGAACAGGGCTGTGTGTGGCATCTAATATTTTCCCTTCTGTTGGTTTTGTGGAAATGTAATTACAGCCATCCATATTTAATTAAAGTCCTTGCGGAGGATCACAAAGGTGTTATTGCTTTTTGGTTACACAGTATGTGCTGGGTTTTAAATGGAGAACCTTCCATCCTGTTAAATCTTTTGGCTGCCTGAAGCAGATTTTAGATTGGGTGCGTATTTCATAAGGCGTGCTGGTGTGCAAACCTGAACAAGGCCAGTAGGCAACTTTTTGGCCATCTTGAGTCAGAACTTTGAAATAATGAGTTACAAGAAATTCTATTATTTGTAGTGACTGACTTTGGGTGAAGAAGCCACGAGAGCCTAAGGAAATCCTGCATCCAGAGTAGCAGAATGAGTGGGAAGTGATTGGTGTAAACAGTGACCATTTCTAGTTACTTTCCAAAGTTACTTTTGAAGGACATTGTAATGCATTTTAGAGGCACTTTGACTGATAATTTTGTTCTGTGCCATTAAGCTTTTTTTATTTTATTTTTTAAAAAAGTAATAAAAAGTGACAAAAAAGTTAATAAGAGATGATCAAAAGCAGAGTTGGGCAACACCTGGATGAATAAAACATCATTAAAATGTGAACTTTAAATTCCTGCAGGCTCTCCATCAGGAGATGAGTAATTCAAAGGATTACTTTGAAGCATTCTAAGAAATAATGGGAATAATTTTTTTTCCAAGCACAGTAACCAGCCATGGGAATGCACTGCATTTTAAAATACAGAACTGACTCGAATCTTTCTGGTGATGTTTTCCAGGGCACGGCTTCTGTCCTCCAACGTAGGTCTGATAAGGAGGAGTACGTGGAGGTTGGACGCCTTGGGCCATCGGATTATTTTGGTAAGCTGCCTTTCCATTTTGGGTTGCGGGCTGTTTAGAAAGAGAAGTGAAGGGCTGGCTTATTTGGGTTTGTAGGGCAGTAAGGTGGGAGCTCTTGCTGCTCTGTGAAGGTAGCCAATGGGTCCTTCTCTCTAAGCTTTTGTAAGATTCGATGATAGATAGGAGCCAGTCGGCTCCAAGTGGGAAAACTAGAGAGGTTCTTCTTGAAGAACGAAGGTCTGGAGGTTCTCCGAGGTTCTGGATACTGCAGCACACTCCCAGGGAATTTGGAGAAGCTGAGAAACATGGCAGATGGAGAAAATGGCTTCCCCCAGAGGTCACTAGGAGAGAAATGAAATTCGGTGCCGGCGAACTCGGCAGCTAGAGCAGCTTGCCAAACCTGACAGGACTGGCCAATGCTGAACCCCTGTCTTGGCTCGCCTACTTGGGCCACTCAGCTTCAGGCAGCCATTTTAAATCCCACCATTACATTTCCCACACATGGAATGAGCAGAGTGTCAGGCCTTTGGAGGGTGTCATGAGGGTTGCTAGCTCTTTTCAAACTACTGCCACGGCTGTTGCCACTGCGTGGTTTGCAGGAGGCTCCTGACATGTCGTGGGTGCTTCTTGAGGACACGTTCCCCAGAGGCCCACTACCATCTAGTTCTGCCCATGAGAGGAACCTAGAATGGTAGGGATGGAGCAAGATGGGCGTCTTGACTCATTTATGAGGGGCAGAAGAAGCAGCTGAGAAAAAGGGAAGTGGATGGAAGGAGGCTAGAAGGTACAAAAGCTAATGGTTTTATATGGTAGGGCACCTCTCTTTCATCCTGGAGAGCATTCTTTGTCCTTAAAAAAATGACGACGAGGAACCTTCAGCTGATCAGAAACTTTGGTCTACAACTCCTATAATATGTCATCTTTGGCCATATTGGCTGGAGGCTTTTGGGAGCTGATGATCATAGCACCTGGAAGGACCCAAGTTCCACTTGAAACAAGGTGGCCTTTGATCCATACTGTTTCCTTCCTGCGGTACTATTGCAGAGTTTTGAATTTTTGGTTAAATTCCTCTAGCTGCGCAGCAGAAGTGCAGGGATTCACAAAGCAGAATAGCTTCTTCAAGTTCCTTAGAGTAGTCCACCCCTTTTTCTCATCAACTGGCACTCACAGTCTCAGTAACTCAGAGACATTAACAGTGGAAAGAATAATGTTTCATTTACTTACAGTGAATAGACAACAGCAAGCTAAAAACATGACTGTTGTGAGCAACAGGCTTCAACAGACTCACTGACTTTCAACAGACGGAAGTGAGGAAAAGAGGCAGAGCAGAGAGGCAGGGAAGAATCTTTGAATCAGAGGCAGGGAAGAAAGTATTTGGTTAGTGGTGTTAGAACTGACAGTCCAGAAAGGTCCCTCCCAGCCCCATCTACTAGAGGCAGCATGCGAGGTTGCAATAACTCTAACATGGACTCCTCCTAGAGATCATCTGTACATACTATATGGGCTAGTTTAAGGGCTAGCTCATGAAATGCAACATGGCCAATTGCTGAGATGAAAGCAAGACTATGATGAGATGTAACAAACCGAGAGCAAAAATGTCCCCTCAGAGGGACCAAGAAAGCAGAGCTTGCAAAAATCAGTTCTGGGGGGCCGTAACTTTGAGAATGCCTCAGCCAGCCTGGGGTCGGTTAGGAGACAAACACTCTGAAATCGTGACAGAGATAAAGGGGAAGCCCTCACTTTGACCACAGTAGCAGAAGAAGGGAGTTCTCTGAGACCTGACCATGGGTCCCTTTCTTCCTGCTTTCAGGGGAAATTGCGCTTCTGCTGAACAGGCCC
Source organism: Intellagama lesueurii (assembly GCA_037013535.1). NCBI lineage: Eukaryota > Metazoa > Chordata > Lepidosauria > Squamata > Agamidae > Intellagama > Intellagama lesueurii. The sequence continues at coordinate 16,473,964 of JBAJHW010000012.1, read as the reverse complement.
CGGGGCGGCCACCGTGGGTGGCTCGTGGGCCGCTGAAGTGCGTCAAGTTGGATCGCCCCCGCTTCGAACGGGTCCTGGGCCCTTGTTCGGAAATCCTCAAGAGGAACATCCAGCGATACAATAGCTTCATCTCCCTCACCGTTTAAGTGACACCCCCCCCCCCGGCTGCCCTTGATGTTAAAACTTGTGCACTTAAAAATGCGAGCCGTGCCGTTCCATAGCTTTACGATGAGAGTAAGAGGCACGTACGTTTTGTGTGTGTTTTTCAAACGTTCATGTCCAGCCCCGCCGGGATGTCAGATCATTACCAGTCATGTACAAAGGGGTAGACCACCACCAGATCTGGGCTGAAAGTCACTTTTTACATTCCCGATTCCCCATTGCCTCACCCCCTTGAATTTCGATGGTGCAATTTTAAACATGGAAAGCCACAGAGCAGTGATGCCTAACAGCCTCATTTTACCACGAATTTTAGGATTCAGTGAATCCTAAAACTCTTTTAAGAAATCAGCCATGGGTTGTTTCCTCAAATGGAAGCACCTGCATCTACGTAAACTGGGAATCCTACACCTCAGAGACTGCTGGATGACTGCAACTCCCATCTTCTCTCGCAATGGGTCAAACAGGTTGAGACTGATGGGAACTGTAGTCTTACAGCATCTGGAGGCCCACAGGTTTCACAACCACTGGGTTATTTTTTTTTAAAAAAATGCCTTCTTTAAGAAGTTGGGTTCTACTAAGACCTGAAATGACAAAAATGTCATTCTAACATAGACGTGGGAATGCCTGAATAAATGGGGCCGTGGTCTAGCAAGAAATGACATGCACACGAATCTTTGAGAACTGCCAGATTTAACCCAGGCTCTCCCTGGCCATGAATGGCATTCAAAATTGAGATTCAGCCAGTGTTGAAGTCAGAACGAAAGCGGGTGACTCCAGTTTCTCAGGGTCAGTTACTCCGACTTGGGTTTCAGCCTGACCTTTACAGGTGTGCTGTCCAGGGTGCTGAACCTTCTTCCTCCCAAAATAAGCCCAGCGCCTTAGCCAGTGGTTTTAGAACCTTTGGACTAAAATCCGGAACGGATTTGCACGCACACCCCTCCAGCTTCCACTCTGTCAGACTGATTCACCCGTCTGCTCTGCTACTGTGCATGGCATGCAGAAGAGGCCATCTTGTCCCTTGACCTCAGGCAACAAATTACTCTGAACTGCCCCTGGAACGACCTTATACCTAGCTAGCTCGTTATTGCCTCTTCTTACCGGCAGTGTTTTTTTCTAGATGTCTTTTTGCAGATCCTGTTCTCTGAGGCTCATTTAAGGGAGATGCTGAGCATGACACCTGTTTTCCTTCCGCATTTCAAGCATTTGCTTTGCCACTGAGCGACGACCCCTCTGGGTAACACATTACCAAGTGGCAGCAGGCCTTCTAATGCACAGAAATGATCCATAGCAAATGCATGTTTATATTGGGCTTTCCGAGTATTGATATGATTAAAACCACTCAGGCAAGGAAGGACGGTGGAAGCCACAGGGTCAAATACAGCACACCAGCAATTTTATTTCAGGAGAAAAAGTTGCGACATGAGCAATCCAGGACCAGATTTCCCCCAGCTTTAAAAAAATTTTTTTTTAAACCAAATCATTATAATTCTTTGTAGCAATGTTTGCTCCCATTTGGTTTAGAAAAGTGGCCCTGGGGGAGAGGGTCATTAAACTGGAACCATTTTCTCACTCAGATTTTCCTTTTCCCCTCTGCTACCATTAGCTCTGTTGGGTCAAGGATGTGTTTTCTGGTCTCTAAGGTTAAATAAGGTAATTAGAAAAATCGAACTGCCTTTGAAAATGCAGACCTTTGGCATCTCTAGATTAAGGTGCAAAATAAATCTGATGTTAAGAGAGACTTGGTAGATCAGGTCAAAAAGAAAAGAATTTTCTTTTCTTTTTTTAAAGAAAGAAGAAAACAAACATGTTATGGCGCCATAAAGATTAACTGCTCTATTTTAAGGTTTCTATTTGCTTTCAGGGACAAATCCACTTCCTCAGACCATTTTGACAGAAATTAACTTTCGTCGGGGGTAACGTACTCACTATTAAGGATGTATGAAGAGTTGATTTCATACATAACTATTCGATGTGGGGAATGTGTGACTGACCCGTTTCGTCCTCTAGGGATGGATGGTTGAGGATTCTAGGCGGTTTTGTTTAGAACTGAACAAAATCCCCCAAATTTAAAAGGCCAGAGAAAGCGACTCTGTGGCAGGTTTACTCATCTGTAAACATTGTGCCCAGGTGACCGCTTGGTAAGCCAAGATTTTTGTCCTGCCCAACGAGACGAAGAATTTCGCCCTTCCTTCTTTTGCTTTTCTGAATTTATAGTCAAGTGGGGAATGCAGGCAAATTCTGCCTTCCGGGACAAAATAAGAGACGGACTTAGAAGGGGTGATACATGCAACCGGGGTGGGTCCTTCCCGTGCTGTCGGACTGCATCTCTCAGCCTTTCCCTTCATCATCCATGCTGGCAAGAGCTGATGGGAATTGTAGTCCAACAAATTCTGGCGGTCCCTTGCCCACCCCTCGTTGCCCACGGTAGTCAGTTGCCACTGAGCAGCTAGCCATCTGTGTGCTCTCACGAGAGTGGAAGGCGTTGAAATAAATAGCTTTGTAGAAGTTGGAGACTTAAAAAAAAAATCAGTTGTTATTTTTTCATGTGCCCTGAATTTGCAAACCACAGCCTTGACGGTGGAAGACCCGAGCAGAGCCGATGAAAAGATGTTTCAGAAGTCATTCATTCCTAGCTTTGCTGTAAGAAGTGACTGCATCACAGAAAAAGACCACATGAGCAACCCACGGTAAAGAGTTCTTGATAGAAGTGTGTTGCTCATTTTGTCCCCTAAAGGTGTGTTGAGCTGCCATTTGCCTTGTGTTCCAAGCCAGACATGATCATTTCAAAAGCAGAAATTTGACTCAATGCTGACCATACATCATTCCAACGCTCCCGTAATTAAAGCAAGGTCTGCTTTTCCATTTCGGTTACGTTTTTTTCCTACCTATCCAACTCACTGGGTCAATTTGTCTTTCCATGTTTAGCTCCATGTGTATCCTATGGAATCAAGCTACCAGGATTTCCCTCAGGAAAGCCCTTTGGAATCCCATGTATTGTCTCTCTTCATTGTACACTAGGGTTCATCCAGGGCAGCTTCACGCTGGATTGTGAATCCTGTGCCGTGCATTTCAGGACCACGTTTTTTTACCTGCAAGATTTTCTGCCTGATGTATTTTGTCCCCCATGCGCTTTGTCTGACCGTTGCATCTGTGTTTAATATTTTTATTTCTGACTTTTGATCACCACGCTCTGAGCCCTGTGACTAGACAGGATGGAACCCGGGTCTTCGTTGCCCTACTTTGGGTGACATAAGATATGCGGGGAGAGGATGGAGGAAGAGGCAGGAATGCCCGGGCATGCAATGGGCATAATGTGCCAACCTGTCTTGGATTCTTTTCTGCCTGGGAAGTGGCTAGATGTCATCTACACAGCTGGGGGTGGCAGAGGGCTGCTGTTCCCACAGCAAACATTCGCACCCTCCAAATTTCAGCGCCGTGGGCTGAAGCCCTCCTTGCCGTGCCTTAGTTGCGGCTCATGTGGAAAACCAGATGCTCTGTTAGATAGCTGGTCATGTCGATGGCACGCTCTGAGGAAGATTCTTTGAAAATCACAACCATATAAACCTGATTTCCTGTGAATTGTTTGGCATTTGATTCTGTGTGAATTTCTTTTAAATAAGAAAGACGAATATTGATTTTCTCCTTTTCTTCAGCTTCTTGTGTTTCTGTAGCGGTGTTTGTTTGTTTTTTAAATGGTGTAATATGTCGGTGACATTGGGTCACCGCTGTGTTCTGCAGAGTTTCAGACTCACAAGGCAAAAGTTTACAGATTCAGAAAGACGGGGTAGAATTTAGGAACAAGAAGGACGAAAATTTGGTTGCCCAAGTCCCATTGAGAGAGAACCTCAAGCCAAACCTTGGGATTACATAAGGAGATTGCAGGATATCTTTGGTTACACATTATATAAACTGGTTTCGGCTGTGATTTGCTGGGCCCTAGAGAATGTCTGGTGGACACTTGGATCCATGGACTCATCATTCCAAAGCAGGAAACGGAGATCTAGCTTTGAAAGGCTGACTTTCAACGACCTTTCCCATCTCTACAGAAAGCTTTGTTTTACTTCATCCCCCAACACTGGAGCTGTGACCTCAGGATGTGAATGGATCCTAGCCCAGAAGGAGGGGGGAAGATTTGGGATCCACAAGAAACAAACCCTCAACCATGTCCACAACAGAGGTGCAGATATGAATATGAATACTTTATTGCTTCATAGCCAATCAGGCTGTTCATGTAAACAGAAATTAAACCACCCTTAAAAGATAATATTTGGCATCAAATATAAATACATATAAACAGCCAGAAGGGCATGACATAATAAAATAAGCGTTCTCAAGCACGTATCAAGCGGCAAGATTAACTTGAAGAGATTATTTATTATTTATTTGTTTGTTTATTTATTTGTGAAGTAGGCAATGAGTTCCGTCTTTCCGTGGCTCATCTAACAAATTTAGTGGCCCTAGAGGATATATAGTAGCCTGTGTCAGCTAGCAGAAATAAAACTGTAAGGTAAAGGTAAATTGGTCTTGATCCCAGTTGCTAAGGGTTTTTAAGATATTGATCCCTCAAATCTTGATACAGAGGGCATTCTGTTAGAAAATGCACCATGTCCGCCATCTTAGAGCATCTCACTGGGCGATGTCTGCCTGTACCCTGTTGGTCCATATAACGTGCCTGAATCTCTGTCAACAGCAACGAGGTTAATCTACCATTAGTTAGCAGTTATTTCAGTTCACGTGAGCTAATGAGGTGCAAATAAAGGGACATCTTTTCTGTTGTATATCCTATTGGAGCAGATGCCATGGTCGTCTGGATATCAATATCATATAAGCTTTTAATAATATTTTCTTGGGCAGAGATGGAAATTTACACCGGCCCTTAAGCTGGCCTTGTTTCCCCATTGTTTGTAAGGGGAGGGAAGAAAGTCAGCTTCACTCACTCCTGGAATGGGAAGGATCTATGGAGGATACATGAGGAGCTCCAGCATCAGAGCGCTCTGGAATCCCATACATACTTCCTGAGAGTAACTCTCCTTGCATTCAGTGGAACTCAACTGTGACCAGAGAGGGAGCAGATGGCTCTGTTGAAAGTTGCTTTCATTCAGCACAAAGGGCTAAAATAGTCTAACCAATGTAATCCTTTAAAGGGGGGGGGGGCATATGGGAAGGAATGCCTCTTCCAAGAAGACTGCTACACTTTAATTCATTTGTAAGAGCAGTGATTCCCAACCTTGGGTAACCCAAGTGTTCGTGGACTGCAATTCCCAGAAGCCTTCATCACTGACTCTGCTAGCCAGGGTTTCTGGCAGTTGCAGTCTAAGAACACCTGGGTTACCCAAGGTTGGAAACCACTGTGTTAGAGCACTACAGTTTAATTTATTTATTAGGAGCTTCGTGATGCAGTGGTTAAACTGCAGTACTGCAGCCAAGACTCTGCTCACAACCTGAATTCAATCCCAACAGGCTCAGATAGCTGGCTCGAGATTGACGCAGCCTTTTTTTTTCATAAACAGGCACAGCTTGTTCCCTCCCACCAGCCTCCTATTTTCTCTTGGCCTCCACACACCTGGGCAGGACGTTCAGTACCTTTGGAGTGAGGTGGGCTGTAATCATTTCATAGTATCACAGAGTTGGAAAGCTGAAGGGGCAATTGAGTCCAAACCCCTGGTGACACAGGAGAGCCATAGTTCATGCCTCTGTGACCGATGGCTATCCAGCATGAGCTTAAAAACCTTCAGCGAAGGAGAGTCCACCACCTTTTGAGGTAGTCTGTTCTCCTGTCAAATAGGAAATTCAGGAAATTCTTCTCAATGTTTCGCCAGAGTCTCTTCTTATAATTTGAATCCATTGCTTCGGGTACAGCACCTTCCATGTGACAGTCCTTCAGATATCTCGATTGTTATCCTATCGCCTCTCTGTCCTTTACGTCTCAAGTCTAAATACAGCCACATCCCTCATCTATTTTGCATAGGGCTTGGTTTCCAGACCTTTTAGTCCAGATGGGATTTTTAAATTTCTTAGGCCACAAATCCCGTAATTCTCTATTCTGGAAGTTTGGCCTGACAGATAGACACCTAAATGCGGCTCACCTGGGAGAAAGGCCTTAAAGACTTTGAGGCTTAGCTAGGCCTAGCTCAGCCTAAATTTCCTGTTCCTCCCAGTGCTATCTGGGAATGTTCTCTCCGAGCAGGAAGCTAGATGGAGCTAGGCCTAGCTAAGCCTCAAGTCTCTGGTGAGCCACATTTAGGTGTCTGCAAAGTGCCTGCCTGTCAGGTAGAACTCCCAGAATGAAGAAATGTGGGATTTGTAGTACAAAAAAAATCTGAAACCCCCATCCCTACCTGTTCCCATAATAGTTTACCCCCTCTGGACACCTTCCAGCTTGTTTTGCAATTCCAAACTACAGTCCACAGTTAAAAACTCAAGTTCTATTAATTTTAGTGAGACTCCAGCAAGCTTTTTTTTTTTTTCCTTTTCCTTTTTTCTTTTTGAATTACACCCATTCTTTGCCAGAAACCTCTTGTTTGGCCAAAATCACATTGCAGTCATTGTAAATCTTCCAGTTAAAAGCAGAAACACAGACCACTGAAGTCTATGCAGTGGACATGAAATAAGCAAGGTTCTGTTGTTGTTGTTTTTTGAGATGACTAACTGGGGTGATGGGACAGAAAAACAGCATTCAGTAAAAATTCTTGGAACCAGAAAAGTGGCTCGTGGGTTTCTTGAAAGAAAAGAAATATAATCTTATACATCCATTAGTAAATTGGGACATTAAGCAAGATGTATGTGCTACATTCACGTGACTAAAGGTCACTACTGTTAGGAAATGTTAAAAAATGTTAATCAAGTGGCTTCAGTTGATTCTACAAGATTTAGATATAGCAATATCTATATCAGCTGGCTGGATAGTTCAGGGGTTTAGGTATCAGGCTGCAAAGCCAAAGTTCGATCCCCCGGTGTGCTTTTTAGGAAAAGAGCCAGCGTGGGTGGCCTTGGGGAAGCTGCACAGTCCCAGGGCTCCCCCAGAAGAAGGGAAGGGCCAACCACTTCTGAGTACTCTTTACCTAGGAAACCCTGGAAAGAATTGCTATAACTCAGAATTGACTTGATGGCACATAATGATTATTATAATAGCTATATCAGCCTTTATCTATAGTCCATGGACTATTGTAACATTCAGTGAAACACATACGGAGGATACAAATTCAGAAAAAACACAGATCCTTAAAATACAGATTCATAAAAGTACTATGCAATGAATCTATGCAAAAGATAAAATAATTATATGAGTTTTAAAAAGAATTGATAAATTCAAGAATAATCTTGTAATCTTAGAACTACAGAGTTGGAAGGGAACCAGTGGATCATCAAGTCCAGCCCCTGTCAAGGAGACACAGTGGGGAATCGAACTCCCAACCTCTGGCTTCCACTGAGCTATCCAGCACTTCCATGTTCCACTTGTTCTGTGATTGACTGACAGGAGCCCTGAAGCAAAGTAAATCTGAGAGGCTCAGATGAGAAGCCAGCGGCAGACCGAATAATATCTATTTTGTTTTGTTTATTTAAAATATTTAAATACATATCTGAGTGTGATCACCTAATCTGAACAGAAGCATATAATGGGCTGCAAATCAAGCCGTAACAAAGCCGAATTTCTCCAATTCCACTGACCAGCAATGTCATGGCCTCAGACTCTTAGAAAGATGTGCTTTCTGCCAAGCTTTTAAAAATTCTCCACCTCTCCTGGTTGGAATATGGATTTATCTGGCTAATACGTCTTGCATGGTGAAAATCAGAATGAGCTGGCGAGACACTGGGGCTGCATCTGCTCCCATCTGCTCTTTGCCTAGAAAGTGGAGGATGGTTTTTTTTTTGCGCTTGATCAGCCTGCTGTAATCAACCAGGGCTCTGTCTTCCCCATCCTACAAAATTTCATCTTGATTAAAAAACAACAACATACAAACTCACAGGCTTGGCATGAGATGGAAAAGCCTGGAAGTCTACGAGTGAATTGTAAAAAGAAAAATTTCCATACTCTATAAAATAAATGTAAATTACAAAATGGCAAAGCAGGAATCAAGGCTGTCCGTGTGTGCCGTAACGTCTGTCTAGTTCACTGTTTGTTGTGTGAATTTTTCTTCTCAGTTGATTCCCAGGCTGTTGCCATTTGTAATTGATTGATTGATTGATTGATTGAAAATATTGTCTATGCCACCTTCCTCCCCAAAAGGACCCAAGGCGGCTTACATCCGTCACTAAGACTCCTGTTATCCAAAAGAATGTGAATAAAGTTTGATGGCTACATGATGGAAACGCTGGAGTGTTGGTGGAGATTCCCTGTGGTTCAAGAATTGTTTTAGGGCAGTGGTTCTGAAACTGTTTTGGCTCGTGGTTCCCTTGACTTACTGGCCGCTGACTGTGGTTCCCCAATAAGATACTTTGGGCGAGGGAGGGGAGAAGAGCTGAGAGGATTCCATGGCAGATGAGAGGATGCTGCAGCACCCCTGGCTGGGTTTGGCAGCGCCTCAGGGCGCCCTGGCACACAGTTTGGGAACCACTGGTTTAAAGAACAGCTGTAAGCAAATGCAAACTGGGAGCATAACATTCAGAGGATGTTTGACATCCGGAGGAGCCATCTTGAATAAAACATCAAGAGACCTGATTTCCAATATTTTTCATTGATTGCTCGTCTTTGATCTACCACCTTGTGGCATCATCACCACTGATTCCTTAGGTTTACAGTATCCATCTCGGACCTTTAACTCAATGCTTCCTGGCCTCTGTACCTCTAGATATTTTGGCCTTCGATTCCCAGAATCCTTCACCATTAGCCATGCTGTCCCAAACATTTAAAGGTCCACAACTGGAGCGAATCAGAAATCAAACATCTGCTTCTTCAGCCTCTAGCCAGCATGATGTTTGAGCTGTTCTGCTTCTCTCCCATTTTAAACCCGACCATGCTTGGCATCTAAAGACAACTGGCAAATAATATGGCAATTGCTTCAGAACTGGAACGGTCAGAATCATATGATTTTCAGTTGACTACACAACCTACAAGTCAACGCAATTCAGCCTGGAGCTTTTCCTTCTCAATCCAACATATAAAATCTAAATGGTGATAAAATTTCTGGGTAAATGAAGAGGGTTTCAAACAGACCAAGAGCCAACATGCTCAATGCACCTTCAGAATCTAAACAGAACCAGGGCTGGTAAGTAAATAGACGGGACATTGCTGGGAATATCAATATTCAGGCAAGACTAGGAAAGAATCCTGCCCAATACACATTGCTGTCAGTAAGAGTTGACCATGATGAACTGGATGGACCATGGGTCTGATTACATTCAAGGTCATATAAGGAAGGATATAATAGTTTAAGATGTGGGGCCACAACCAAAAGGCCCCGTCCTGGGTCATACATAGCTTACATCAGATGTCCAAAGGATGGGTTCACAAACTTCCAATAAGGATCTCAACACTTGGTCAAATTTGTTTGGGAAGAGATCATCCTTGGCATGAGACTCTGGAAGATCCTTGGATGGTTCTACACCTTCCATTGTGAAATTCCCCACATGGGAGTCAGGGAATTAAAGCAGAGAATACCTTTGGTGAAATGCGGAGACCGAACTTGGTTTGCAAACATTCAGCAGAATCCAGGTTCTCCTCCTTGCAGAATTCGATGCAGAGGGTTGTCAGTTTTCGTCTGGCTCAGAGACGTGGCCATGGTAACGGTGACAGAACTGTGGTCGCAGGAACTGACTGCATTCTGGTGCTGGTGTGCAAACGCCTGGCCTAGCCTTCTGCCGGGATGGCTGCCTGCACGCTTATTTTCGCACAGATGGCCTGAGATAATTTTGCTGCCTAAGGTAGCAGAATCCAAACGGTGCCCCTCGGAATTGCCTTCCCGCCAGAGCCACTGGTAAAACTATAATAGTAAATGCAATAAACCGAGAAGCTGCTGCTTTTTAATTAGGGTTGCCAGTGGGCCATAAAGAAACCCACCTGGCTTTTTTTTGGGAGGGGGAGGAGAGGGGGCTTCCGGGCCACTTGCCAGAAGAGTAAGGGGCAAGGCTGAGACGTCTCTCCTCTCTGGAAGGATTTTTTTAAGCTGCAAATCTTGTAAGAATAACAAGCTTTTATTATCAAAACGTACACATCCCACCTTTCTCCGGCATTAATGTGTGCCTGTGTGTCATCATGGCTAAGGTGGCCTTCTGTGCCGGAGCTTGCGAGTCACACCTTGATTCGGACTTGACTCGGGTGTTTTGGGGGGAAGACTCGAACTCGACTCATGCCTCAGACCCATTTTCTTGAGTCGTGTTGTTACGTGCCTCTCAGGGATGGGCCACGGCTGCCGCCACTGTTCTCGGAGCCAGCAGGCTGGCTTCCCTTCCAGAAGCCGGCTGCTGCCTCCGCCCACAAAGATAGGCTGGCACAGACGTAGAGACAGGAGCTGGCTCTGGGAAGGGAAGCCAGCCTGGTGCCTTTGGGCCTGCTCCTGTGCCCGCCCAGCTTTCCTTCCAGGCCTGCCATCTGTGCATGTGCCCCTCTGACTCGAGACTTGGGACTCAGACTCAAAGACTTGGACTCAGTCTTCCAAGGAGAAGGTGTTCCTCAACCCGGTGCTGCATCTTGCCTTCATCTGTACATAATGCACCACTCTCAATGTGGTAGGGGATCTGGAGGAACCCATCTCTCCCAGCAGATTTTAAAGATCAGGCAGTGATGTAGGTACAGGGAGAGGTGCTGCCTAAGGTCTCAAGGTCCTGAGCCTTTTCGGTGTTTGAAGGTCATTATTAAGACTCAGACGTGAACCTTGGTGGCAGGAGAGCACTAAAAACAGTGTCCTGGAGGCTTCTTTGTGATGTCAAAGCACATGCCAAGAAACTGCAATTCTGAAAAACCTGTCTCTTCTTTACTGCCTGTTTTGGGAGGAAAACGTGTCTTTTTCTGGAAGCAAAAATCACCAAACTGAGGCTTTCATACTTTAGGCACACCACGAGAGGACATGATTTGCTGGAAAAGACAAGGATGCTAGGAAAAGTTGAAGCCAGGATGAAAAGAGGAAGACCATATATGAGATGGATTGACTCCAGAAAGGAAGCCACAGGCTTCAGTTACTCACTCATAGAGTCACCATATGTCAGGGGCAACAACAAAGGTATGTGATGGACCACAGTCGTACAGTACTTAAGCCACCTTGGATCCATTCAAGGAGAAAGGCGGGGTAAAAATATTTCTAATGAATGAATGAATGAGAGTCCCTCCTTAAGGATTCCCAGAAATTATCCCTTCTGAATCAAAGAATCATAGAATAGTGAAGTTGGAAGGGGTCTACAAGGTAATCAAGTCCAACCCCCTCCTTGATGCAGAAATACAAATCAAAGGATATCTGCCAGGTGGTTGTCTAACTTTCTCTTGAATGCCTCCAACATTAGAGCACTCACCACCTCTTGAAGTCATTGGTTCCATTGTTGTACTGCTCTAACAGTTAGGAAGTTTTTCCTGATATTCAACCAAAATCTGGCTTCCTGTAATTGGAGCCTGTTGTTGCATGTCCTGCACTCTGGGATGACTGAGAACAGATCCTGCCCCTCCTCTGCATGGCAGCCTTTCAAGTATTTGAAAAGTGTTATATCACCCCTCTGTCTTCATTTCTCAAAGCTAAACATGCCCAGTTCTTTCAGTCTTTCCTCCTAGGGCTTGGTTTCCAGCCCACTGATCATCCTTGTTGCCTTCCTCTGAACTTGTTCCAATTTGGCAGCATCCTTTTTGAAGTGTGGTGTCCAGAACTGGACACAATACTCAAGGTGAGGCCTAACCAGTGCCGAATAGAGGGGAACTTCCATCTGACCCAAGGGGGTTGTCCTGTATGGCTATGGTGGTCCATCATACACTTTTAGCCAGCTAGCTAACAAGCACTTTCCTGGCAGTGACCTGGTTTGGGGGGCTATAACTTGGATGTTCCAAATTCAATCTTTGTCAAACTTGGAGGGGGTGGAGAAGAGAGTCGGCTGAAGATTTGCTGCGAGTTGGGCTTCTCTAACTCCTGCAGAGACCATTCTACCACTCCTGGAAGTTCCCAAGCATAGGAAGCATACGAATCACCCACCCACATAACAGTTTGGTGTTTCGTTTTGGGTATGCATGTTTCCCCAAAGCGCCCTGAAATGAACCACGAAACAGCCCAATTCATGGTGGTTTTTGGTTTTGTTTTGTGTTTTTTTGTTTGCTTCATGGTTCACTTTGTGCCCATCTCTACTCACTATGCAACACCCCTGGATTTTTCCAGAATGACTTTGCTTCTGTTTCTTGCTCCCAGCTGCTGCTTGAAGCATTGTTTTTGACACCAAACACCCAAATATAAACCCTACCATCCCCCCAAAACCTGCCGCAGGAAACTGTTTCACGGTACCCAACGACAGAGCCGGCCCCGTGAATTTGTCATGGGAAAAGAGAGGAGAAATGATGCTAGAGGGTCTTGCGCCGATACTTCCTCGGACTGACCGGATGCCCTGTTTTGCTACTTCTCACGAATATCTTTAGTTTGTAAGTGAGCAGGAAAAACGAAGAATGCAAACTTCTTTTACAACGCACAGAAGCAAAAGAGGTTCGCAGACTCTTGACTTAAAGGTAGCGGAGTAGCCAAAAAGCAACCTGCAGCTCTCTCTTTAAAAGCACATGAGGGGACTGGGGATTTCAAAGTTCTCTTAGAAAAGAGGAAGTCGGGTGTGCCAGATGTGAACATATCCAAACATGCCATGTTAGTGTGCCCGCCAGCAGTGAGGAATGATTTGGCAGGTGGCTGGGCGGCTCACTCAGTCTCGAGCGACAACCCAGTTATGAGCCTGGCACCTGAATTCCATTTTCCAACTGACCTGCTCTTTGGATCGAAATTTACAACAGCCTCGGTCAAAGCTTTACAGCCGTCTTTTTCCGACTGTGTTCCAGTAATCTCTGGGGTTCCCTCTGCTTTTCTCAAGGGGTTCTCTGGAGGAAGATTGGTAATGGGAAATTAGCTTTCGTGCATAGAAGCTCACCCGATGATAACTCGATTTCCCATGAAATGTGCAGTTGCAGGGGGTTTATCCATCTTTCTGGAGAAGGGGATTGCGGTCCATCTGGAGCAAAATGAGCCCTATAGGTACCGTCAGCTGGTCTGTATGAACTAAATAAGCATCCGAGACCACACCGTATGATGCTCTGCAAGCCATAGTGGGTCATCTCTGGCAGATGATTAGGTAGGACTGCATTGTTCAATGGATTCATCTATAGGCAAGTATGGTGAATCTGGGGGTTAATTCCCTCCTACCAGAATCCTCCCTGGGCTGTAAGATTCCCTGCCAAAATATGAGGATAGAAATATGCAAAACCCACAATTCGAGGAGGTGGGATGGGGTTTTCATGTAAACACATTCTGGAGAGAGTGCGTCTTCTAAAGGAGAATCATGCTACCTGGACTGCTTCCTTTGAGGATGATGGGGCTAAGATTACACAGACAATTGAAAATCTGGGTGACTTCTGAATTTGGGCACCCATTGGGAGCAAGACATATTTGCCTCCTTACATACCAGGGCATCTGGTCAGTCTGAGGAAGAATGTGCACAAATTCCTCTAGTATTATAAGCCTAAATATGTCTAAACACATTTCTAGCCCAGTCTCACACATTTCTGGGCTATAAATGTCTAATACAGCTTATGAGAATCAGCAAAGTGTGACAGAAGAAGGCCAGCTTCATCTGCCTGCAAAGTGACACACACAGGAAGGAAGGAAGGAAGGAAGGAAGGAAGGAAGGAAGGAAGGAAGGAAGGAAGGAAGGAAGGAAGGAAGGAAGGAAGGAAGGAAGGAAGGAAGGAAGGAAGGAAGGAAGGAAGGAAGGAAGGAAGGAAGGAAGGAAGGAAGGCAATGAATATAGTTATTGCACAGAAGGGCGTTCCAGAGTGCAAGAGCCACCACGAAGAAGGACCTGCTTTTTCTGGAAGTTGGTCTGGCATTTTGAAACTATGATATTTATACATGTTCTTACTGTATTTCATTACTGTAATGCTTCTTACCATTCTGAGCATCATGTATGGGATCATCAGAATAAATAATGTCAATAAATAAACACATGAATGAAGACCCCATGACGAAATCTCAAATTTCAGGGAAGTTCATATGGGGTATAGCACTCTGAGAAATACCCTTTCTTCAGAGAACGGTGCCACCTGAATCTCAGAAAGCTTGCAAAGCTACAGCATTGATCTAAGAGCTTACAAACTCCGCAGCAGAGTATGTGTTTTCCAATAGACGTGTTTTCCACAGTGATCCCAAAAAAGAAGGGGAAAGAATCTGATCGGGGTTTTGTTCCCCATAGCTGCTTCGCATTCTTTTGTAAGTGTGGAATTTATATGGGTTGTAGAGCGGCTTTATTACATTGCCATGTGTTTTAAGATAATCTGCTGGTGAGCTGTATTTCCAGCGGGTTTTATTTCTCTCACACCCCCATTCCTAAAATCGCAGTTGCAGTGCAAAAGCAAAAAAAATTAAATTGAAAAAAAAAAATCGAGCACAGGCTTCAAAACCACACATAACCCTGGCCTCAGGCAAATCCACTTTAGCCCAGTCCCAGTGGGGCTAAGTGTTTTTTTCCCCAGCCAAGACAGAGGGGGGGCTATTCTGAGAAGAAACTAAGATGGGATCGGAAGGCTGCCTTCATGGCCCAGCTGTACGTTGGACTCAAGAAAACATGGATTATTTCATTAACTCTTTTTGACATTATGCAAGCCTGCTTTCTAATTCCACTCTTGGGTTTGGAATGAGAGGCTTTCCTGTAACCAAAGCTCTGTCCGGACAAGGTTTTCCCATGTGCTCAGTGCTTCAGCTGTAACCAGAAAAGTGAGAAGTGACTAAAATATTTTGAGGAAACGGGTCACATTTTCTTAGGCTCCTTAGTTAGGTGTCCCCTGCCACACGTAACACAATGCTCTGCTAGGATTCTCAGGTCTTGTCAGTTGAAGTCATAGAGACTTGCTATGCTTTCCAGGAAGAGGGACAAATCATCATCATCATCATCATCTCAACTGGAAGGGACCCCATCAAGTCCAGCCCCTGTCAAGAAGGCATCGTGGGAAATCAAACTCCCAACCTATGACTCTACAGCCAGAGACCTAAACCGCTGAGCCATCATCATCATCATCTTAGAGCTGCAGAACTGGGAGGCACCCTATGGACCGTTGCCCCATCCCAGGCAAATAGCACTAGACAAGAAAATAAGCTTATGGCATAGAGTGATTTTAATGTCTGGGTGCCCATCTCCTTGGTATCTCAAATGGTGCCCAGGCTGGAGAACAACCATAGGAGATGGCCATGGTCTTCATGTCAGGCATCTGTTGCTTTTCTGCAGGCATCTGGTTGGCCATCATGGGAACTGGATGAGATCATAGGTCCTCTACTGTGGTCCTCCATGCGCTTTGGATTTGAAGTCCTAGAAACCTCAGCCAGAATGGTCAACAGTCAAAAGTCCAGGAGCTGAAGTCCAAAAACTCTGGGGAATCAGAGGTCAAGAACCACCGGATTAGAAGGCCTTTTGACCACCTTCTTATTTGTTGTTAAGAATTCTAATGACAACAATGATGAACCATCAAGTCAATTCCGATTTATGGTGACCTTCCCAGGGCTATCTAGGTATAAAATACACGTCAGGGTTTGCGAGCCCCTCCTACTGGTGGTGCTTTAGGACTGCACAGCTTGCCCAAGGCTTCTTGGGTGGCAGTGTATGCAACCCCATCAGCCACATACGCTCTGGGTGTATTTTGCCTAGCCCCTCCCTGGGGCGGGAGACTGGGGACTTCACGGCCTGCCCTCCTCCACCCCCAAGCTGTACTCACTCAAGGGATTCTTATCTCCTCATAAGACGGAAGTCTTAAAGACGGATGTTTCGTTTTAAGCGTATCGTAACATTTGGAGCCTTCACATGGATATATAGCAGTTGAAAGGAAGCACGAATGCTCACAATACCTCTCTCCAAACAATTACTATATTTGTAGATGGTGTGGTGCCTGTACTGGACTCATCAGGTGCTGAGTCACACACTCTGTTTGCAAAGACAAAACTGTGTTTGTTTTTAATTAATGATAATAATCTTAGAATAACACTCTTAGAACTGCAGAAAGGACCCTCTGGATCATGGAGTCCAGACCCTGTCAAGGAGGCCCAGGGGGGAATCGAACTCCCTACCTCTGGCTCCACAGCCAGAGACCTCAACCACTGAGCTATCCAGCAGTTTGATGTTGACATTAAGTATCTGGCTGTGGAGCCAGAGGTTGAGATTTCAGTTCCCTCACTATGCCTCCTTGACAGGAGCTGGACTTGATGATCTGTAGGGTCCCTTCCAGCTCTGTAGTTCCAAGATGATGATGTCCAGCTGTTCTCCAAGTGCATGAGAACCGTCTGGCCAATTCGTTGGGAGGGTAGTGGGGGAGACGATGCAGCAAATTGTAGCGGAACTTGGCCGCAGATCAAAGTTCTCCCCTTGCCCAAAGAGCTGTGAACAAAATGCTCTTTTCGCTTTGTGGGTGGGGGGGAAAACCATAGCGCCATGCCAGGAGCGCATTCAACCGTGTTTGCTTTCTTGGTCAACGCTCAAAGAACAACACCAGGAACGGCAGCTGTAGCTTCTGGAGCTGGGCCACGGCGTGGGGCGAGAGAAAGAAGGCTCTTTGGGGAACAGGGTGATGGAAGAATACATGGGGATATGCATGATTCGCCAGGCGCAAAGAATACACCTGCCAGGCTTTGGGCATTCCAGCATCACTGCAGTCAGAGCCTGAACAATTATTTTTCTGGCCCAAACTCCTATATAATCCCAGTATGGCTAGTGGAAGGAAGCCATGGCAGGTAGGACAGTTTCTAAATGTGTGTATTATTTGTGCATTTGTCCATGTCTCAACTGACTTGTGGAATCTGGTGAACAGACCTCCACTGGAGTGAACACCTGCCCATGTATATGTGTGGACGGTCTTCCTATCTATTTCTCCCCCCCTCTGTGTACCTATTTCTGCTCCTTGGTTTGCAAGCATCCTAACTCTCCTCACTATCAGCTGCTGTGCCTTCCACCCTGCCAAAACAAGCAAAAGCATCCAGACAAGCTTCTTATTGGCATCAGCCATGGTTTCCAACTCCCAAAAACCCTGGCCAGCAGAGCTGGTGGTGAAGGCTTCTGGGAGTTTCAGTCCAAGAACATCTGGGTTACCCAAGGTGGGGAACCCTTGATCTAGGACGTGTTAGACCTTGCAAATAATGTGCCTCTGTATTAGTGGACAGAGTGATGGACTAGGACTCTGGAGAACAGGGTTCGGATCCCTGGTCAGCTATGGAAACGGGTAAAACCACTCCTTAAAAACATCTCACTTACTTTGAACGCCCTATTAGGGAGGTCTACGTCAGTTCTGACTTGAGGGCATGAAACACTCACACCTATTGGGAGACAGTGGTGGATGTACATTTTCAGGGCAGCTTGAGCTGTTGTGGGAGCCTCTTCGCAATTAACAATGAGGTCTGGGTCACCACTGTTACCTTCTTCAATGGCGTCGTTCCACAACAGATCGCAACCATTTTATTTTATTTTTTAAATGCAGACTGAAGTTGCTTCTGGAGCTCCTCTGGGATTAGGGGCCCTGAAGTTTAAGCATCATTAGTTTCATAGCAGATCAGCCCCTGTTGGGAGGGCTAAATTGGGATCCTACCAATGGCCAAATTTCCTACTGGGAAACATTCAGAACTTTTAAGTAGCAATTGGCGCCTTCCACCCACTCTGCTGTCCTGCACGGGCCCTCCTCTGGAAAGGAGAGCACGTGATGCTCCCCAAAAGAACATTTATGTTTTCAAAAAAGAGGGGGAGGGAGAGCATCAGGTCAGGAATAATTGCCATTTAGTTTCCCAACACTCATCAGTAGATGAATGGCTGAATTTTGGTGCCCTGGGGCAAAGCCCCAGTTGCACCACACTAGTCGAGGCTCTGAAAACAGTCACCCTTGCGCCCTCCCTCCCTCCTCGTTCCTTCCCTTGGTTCTGTGCTATTGGATCTCATTTTAGGTCTACTTTTTAGAAAGGATTTGCTCAAACATCCGTAACATACATTTTTTTGAATTGGAAGGCCAGTTCCTTCAGTGCCTTCCCATAGGGAAAGGATGATTCCATGAAAAATCAATCCCATCCCAGCCGTTTACCAAAGCGATGACAGCCAGATGACCTGCATTTTCATTTGTAAACAAATCCTGCCTCTCTGAGTTTGCACACACATAGTTATCCTAGATGACACAGAGATTAAGTTGAAGCACCTTTAAAACCTGAAATGGCTTGGAAGGATGACATTGGAAGGAGCACCGTCGAACCTTATTAGAAGAATAACTAACCCTTTCTCAGCATGGTGGGTGGGTGGGCACAAGAGACAGGGTCTTTTCTGTAGTGACCCCAAAGCTGTGGGCTCTGTTCCTACTGACCTGACCTCTAGCCACGTGATCTGGTGGCTAGGGATGGAATGTTTGGATTTTTTTCTGGACTTCAAGTACCACAGTTCTCCATTCTGGGAGTTCTACCTACCTTGCAGGCATCTTTCAAACACCTCAATGTGATGCACGTAGGAGACAGCTCTAAACGTGAAGGACTTGAGGTTTGGCGAGGCCAAGCTTCCTTCTCAGAAATAGAGATCTCAGCCAGCACTGGGGCAGGAACAGGAAGCTTGGCTGGAGGTTGGCCTAGCTAGACCTTCTCCTTTAAGCTTTTCTCTCATGCACCCTGTTAAAGTATTTGTAAGAAGCCCACAAAGTAGGTGGAACTCCCAGAATGGGGAATGATGCTATAAATCCAGACCATCCAGGAAAACCTTTTTCCTACTGGTTACCTTCCTCCACAGTGATCCCTTCCATGGGTGTTGTAATGACTGTCACATTTCCACACACGTTCTCTGCCCACTCTACCGCATGTCTCCACTTGTTCATGTGCTTCTTGTTTGCATGGTGCTCTAAAAGCAGTTGTTGTTGTTTAGTCGTTAAGTCGTGTCCGACTCTTCGTGACCCCACGGGCCAGAGCACGCCAGGCCCTCCTGTCTTCCACAGCCTCCCGGAGTTGGGTCAAATTCATGTTGGTAGCTTCGATGACACTGTCCAACCACCTTGTCCTCGGTCGTCCCCTTCTCCTCTTGCCTTCACACTTTCCCAACATCAGAGTCTTTTCCAGGGAGATTTCTCTTCTCATGAGATGGCCAAAGTATTGGAGCCTCAGCTTCAGGATCTGTCCTTCCAGTGAGCACTCAGGGTTGATTTCCTTCAGAAAGGATAGGTTTGATCTCCTTGCAGTCCAGGGGACTCTCAAGAGTCTCCTCCAGCACCACAATTCAATTTACAGCTAAAAGCAGTAAATGGTGTCAAAACTGATGATTAAGAAAGCAACAGGGACGGATCACTTAAACCCAACTCTTTTATTTGGTATCATCTGGGATTTGGTAACATATAAGCTCTGAAAGGTCTTATTGAACAAAATACAATCTCCTTAGAGAATAGATTCTCCAAAAACTGTTTCCATCACTATCCACTTTTACCTGGGAATAAGTACCATTGAGCTTAGTATGAATTAATTCTGTGGAAAGACTCGAGCTATTAAGCATGCGTACTGTATGCGCGTGTGTCTTAAGAATGCAGATCACACATCGTACATAATCCAGAAAATTAAACTCTTGTCTAGCACTGGGGGAATCTATTTGGGTCCATGAAACATAATTTAAATTGTCTGGAAGGTTTATCAAGCACCAGCACGAACTTTCTGCTATTTTGTAAAATCTGTGCACTCGCTTCTCAATTCTGTCTGCCTTCACAATAAGTCTTTGTTTCTGACCTTTGTATTAATAGTTGGGCAGGAGGAGAAATTTCAGCCTCGCAAACTGACATGACAGTTTTACTCTTCCAGCAGCACTGCCTACTGAAATGTTCTCTCCTACACAGCTCTTAAAGAGAAAGGAGCCCCCATCCACTTCCTCAGTCAACACTGGGAGCCCCAACGGCTTCATGTCCTGAGTTGGGGGGGGGGGGTGAGAACTCATTTACATATTTTATTGTCACGTTATTTACACAACACGTGTGAAAACGAGCTATGTCAGGCCGGGGCTGGCAGATGGGATGGCATAACTTATGGAATGCCATCTGCATCGTTTCTAGGGTGGCAGTAAAAGAAGCAAGTGGCATTTGGGGACATTTCTGGGTTAATTAATCCACCCTTGAAGGGGGAGTAAGAAACATATCTGCTTATGAGTGAGTTGTGTACACACACACACACATATACCAGAAACCATTGATTTGTTTAACTGGTTTAAAAGATTTCTAGACAGCCATCCATTCAAAATTGGATTTTGGTTTGCAAAGGCAGCTCCTGGTTATGTTTGCACTAATGTTTCTGCATGTTGAGGGCCAAACTATACATTATAGATGGATCATCTTCAGAAGAGGCCATATCTGAAGTGCTGATGATGCCTCATTGTCACAGCATGGGCTTTTCTCACCTCCCATCCTTCCCAAATTAGCTTGCGATTAGGATTCAGGACACAACACCTTCTTCATTGCACATTTGATTTTTTTTCAGGAAGGAATGTCTGTCCTACACAGCTTCAAGTTCAGCAAAAGTTTAGAACAACAGCTTACTCATGGAGAAGGATTCATTTCGGGGTTTTTTGGGGGCCACGGACACATTTGATGGTGGATTGGGCCCATGTGACTTTCCTTGTTGTGGCAGCTGCAGAAATTTGATCCTTCTCCATGACTAATAAAGATGGAGGAGCTCCGTTTCTCCTCTTTTGCAACTGGCCAACCTAGAGGTGAATCACTCTTGAAATGGCTCTTGAACCCACTTTTCTCCCTAAGGTAATCAGCAAGAGAACCCTCAGTGATGCCTTTCCATTCATAGCCAGTGGTATAGTGGAACCAGGACTCACAGGGTCGAAGCAGATCTATTTGATCAGTAGAGAGGATTACAATATCTATCATCCCCATGTGATTTCCCTCTGGAACCCTGTTCAAGGGCTCAGGATTGGACTATCCATGAGAACAGGGGGAAAGGCCAGGGAAGGCCGGTGGTGACTCTAATTTTGGTCTGAATTTTTCCAAGGTAGTGAGCTCTGATGATGATGATGTGCCATCAAAGACCCTTCTCAGGGCTTTCCAGAGAGAGAATACTTAGAAGTGATTTACCATTCTCATCTTCTGGGGACATCCTGGGACTGTGCAGCTTGCCCAAGGCCACGCAGGATGAATCTTTTACCAGAAGGCCCAGTGGAGAATCGAACTCCCAACCTATGGCTCCACAGCCAAGGACCTAAGCCACTGAGCTATCCAGCCAGCCAGAGAACCCTAGGCCTATAGGCCCCAAATAAGTTCAGCACCTGGGAGAGCAACTAAAACTCAAGATTGGCACTGCCAGCCTGGAGAAATTGTAGTCATCAGCCTCTGTTGAGACAGGCTGGCCAGTTCTACCATCACACTTCTCCTCACCTAGACAGTGGAAGTGTCCGTGTGCAGCCTCTCCACATTATTAACATGCTTGCCTTTTCAGGGTGCTGGATCACATAGCCTCCATGTGTAGTACTTGCTATCTTCCTCAGATCCCAGCTTCTCCACATCTGGGAAAGGAATCGTGGGCTAAAGCTTACCCATTCCTTCTCCTCACATACAGAGGTTCACTCTGTCCCAAACTACTCAATAGGGTTTGGGTTTAGCTGTAATCCTCACCACACCTTAGTGTGTGTGGATGTAGGTTGTGGGTGAATCTTCACAATAATGGTATCTTATTTTGAGCTGTTCCTGTTATAGTGCAAAGTACCTGGGAGTGGCTTGGTCGTGAATGGACCCTTAAGAGCCATTTTTGTTGTTTAGTTGTTTAGTCGTGTCCGACTCTTCGTGACCCCATGGACCACATTAGCTTTACAGTTTAAAGCCATTAGCTTTACAAAATAAGAGAAACCTCCTTGCCAGAGATGAAAATGGCCAGAACTGCTTTGCTGATTGTGGGTCAGCACAACGGTCTGCAACTTGGGGACTGCTCTTGAATTGCATAGCAATTCCCATAAATAGGATGGGGCACCTGGTGCTGTGCCCCAGCATGTTGAATTTAGAACATGTACCCTTTCCTTCAGACTTCAATTGTTGATATAGGGCAGAGCTGGCTGCTCAGTGGTTTAGGTCTCTGGCTGCAGAGCCAAAAGCTGGGAGTTTGAGAGAAGAGCCAGCCTGGGTAGCCTTGGGCAAGCTGCACTGTCCCAGGGAGCCCCCAGAAGAAGGGAATGCTAAACCACTTCTAGGTACTCTCTACCTAGAAAACCTTGGAAAGTGTGGCCATAAGTCAGAACTGACTTGACAGCATGCAATTATGATTAATATATAATCTCTCTCTCTCTCTCTCTCTCTCTGTCTGTCTGTCAGTCACATTTTGGACTTCTCTGGATGTGCTGCTGATCACGTGTGAAAGAGGAGAGATGTTGGCCAGGTGTTCAGTGCTGTAATTGCATCTTGTATCATTTTCACATCAAAAATTAAAAGTTGGTTTCGGGGCCCCTTTTTGCGATGCTTGCCCGGGTCCCAAAATTACTAGTTCCAGTTCTGCTATGGAGAACTCTTGTGATCCATGCCCGTCCCTCAAAATTTACTGCTACGCTAGAGATGAGACACATTTGCTCCATGGACTACAAGCCCCAGAACTCCAAGCCATGTCTCTCCCATGTTGCCTATCCCTTTTTTCATGGGGAAGGAGATGGAGTGCA
Organism: Intellagama lesueurii; assembly: GCA_037013535.1. NCBI lineage: Eukaryota > Metazoa > Chordata > Lepidosauria > Squamata > Agamidae > Intellagama > Intellagama lesueurii. The sequence continues at coordinate 16,451,023 of JBAJHW010000012.1, read as the reverse complement.
TAATAAGATGGCAAGGAGGACTCCCCCCCCCAGGGCCAGAGGGGGAGACAGAGGGGGAGCCTGGTCTACCAGCTGCCGATCCTACATTCGATGACCATATAAAAATTCAAATGGCAGACGTGTGGCTTAGGCAGAGAGGGAAAAAATTCACCATAAAAGAGTCATCAGAGACAGCGTGAGGAATTTAATGCCACATGCCCTAAAGATTTATCACCCTGAGCTCCTTTTATAGCCAACCTGAATACTTCAATTATCTCTTTATGGCTGGCAGTTCCCTTAATGGGCAGGAAAGCAGTTGCCACACTTCTGGATCAGCAGAAACCACGACGGGCCTCATTCATTGCTCAGTTACTATGACAGGCGCAAGTCAAGCAGCTGGCAAGAGATTAGGGAACGCACAGAAGCGGCTGCTTGACAATGGCAAAGGTTACAGATCCGTCCTTCTCTCGGTCTCTCTGTCATTTTCTCACCTTTGCCTGAAAAATCCAGGAAATGGCTTTATGCTGCAGTTTCCCAGCTGTTTAAAAGAGAGGGACGGAGGGAGGGACATATACTTTATTTATTTGATGTTGTCTGCATTTGATCTGAATTATTCTCCTCCTTTTTCTCAGCCGGTGGTTCTTAGCAAGCTAATTTTCACTCTTTCTCACATGTCTACCAGTGCCAGTCTTCTTCTAGATCCACTTGTGGTCTAGTGGTTAGAGCTTTGAAGGAGTGCTTGGGAGGCCTTGATCAAAATCCCCCCAGAGTTGTGAAATTCCCCAGGTGAGCTTGGGCCTGTCCAATTTTTCCGCTTGACCTCACTCACAGGGTTGTTACAAGCGTAACGTAGGGAAGAGGAGAGCCATAGGGTGTCTGTCAAGATCTGGCCCACACTGGGAGCCAGAGATCATGAGTTCAATTCTCCATTGTGCCTCCAGGGAGAAGAGCCAGCCTGGGTGGCCTTGGGCAAGCTGCACAGTCCCAGGGCACCCCAAAAGAAGAAGGGAAGGGTAAACCACTTCTGAATACTCTCCACCCGGAGAACCCTGAAAAGGGTCACCATAAAGTCAGAATCAACTTGATGGCATGTTGTTGTTGTTAGGTGTAGATGATGATAATGATCAAGGTGTAGCTTGCTTAGCATGTGTGTGAATTCTAAGCGGTTACAACTACAGTTTACCCACATGGCCGCCCAAGCTGGCTGGGAGATTCTGTAAAGTACAATCCAAAAAAGTAACTTGTCCATCCTCTGGATGAGGCCCAGCCTGCCAACCCACTGGAGCTCAACATTAACAGTGGGTAAACATTTCTGTTATTCTTTTCTGAAGCAGGGAGACAAGGGGAGGTGGGATGATTTAACGGTACGAGATGAAAAAGGGACAGAGGAATTACTTGCCTCAAAGCAGAGACTGATGGAAGACACAAATCTCTACCAAAATGTTGGGGTTAAGGGTGCCCTTCCACTCTTGCAGGCGCCTTTAATTAATGTGTTTTTCATTGCTCAGTTCAAGATAGATGTCTCTCTCCCGACTAGCCATTGCTCATAAGAGGACCTTTCATGACCTCTGGTCCAACCAGACCTGGACAGCTGGCTTTGGTCTCTCTCTCTCTCTTTTATTTTTTTTCTCCCTTCCTCCTGGCCTTTTTCAATTGCTTTTCTGTTTGCTTGATCTCAGACCAAAATATACCCTGGCGGTTCCCCCACTTCTCAGCCTCTGCAAAAGCCTTCACTCCTCATCGTCTCCTATGACAAAAAGTATGTGGAATTGGCGAAAAGGGGGGAAATTCCTTGTCTCGCAACACTTGGAAAAGGAGAAAGAAAGAGAGGGGGAAAAAAACCCACCCCACTTTGAGTCTTTCTTTCAGCAAAAGAAATAAGAGGAAAGCACATCAAGTACTTTACGGAACTGTGGCAGCTACCCAGGGAGTTCCCGAAAGAGATGGGATCAGGAGGGGTTCCAGTTTCTCTTGAACCTGTTTGTTGGGACAGCTTCCCCCTCCTTATTTTTTTTTTTGGGAATGTGTCAATAAACCAATATAGCTAATTTAAAAAGGAGCATTCAGACCTGAAACATTTTGCCAACCCCGGGCATTTTTCCACCTGAGGAAAAGGGTAAGATGGTGTCTTGACCCACAGGCCGATTCTGTATTTTTTTTAAAAAATCAAAGCAAAAAACCAACAACATTTATCGGAATTTTGCGATTTATTTCACCCACGGGTGCAGCTGAGGACAGCAGAGTAATATGGAGATTATAGGACAGAACATACAGCCTATATACAGTTCTATCCGTTTAACACCCCTCAGTATTTGTTACCTGGGGTGGCTCTCTCCTCACCCTGTCTACTGGTAGAGCTGGCCCTATTTAAAACTGCCATATTATGGGATACAGTCCTATGAGGCAACGAGAGGAAAACCTACACTTAAGGAACAACTTTGAGAACCTGGTAAAAGCCTTGCAGAACCTTGATTCTTCACATTAGGTTTTCATTACTGTTTTTACACCATTTCTCTGCCAGAGGAACCAAACTGGCATAGAGGAAATGAAAGGAAACTATGAAAATGACAGCCTTGTGAAAATATTTTTAAAAATATTCTATATAAATGACTTTGAATTAAAAAAAAATAAGGTCAAGGTCAAAGATATGTGTTTAACTCTTTTTTTTTTAAATGTGGAGAAAGTTGTAGCTCTTGAGGTGGAAACATTCCTCAGTTGAGGAACAACCTCTGGCAGTCCTTGGCAAGCATCCATATCTTCAGAAAGTCTTCTCTTGCAGAATGTAGTAACTGGACAGGTTTACAACAAGATGGGCGGTTTCTGAGATAGCCAATACCTAAGGCCAGAATCCTGTGGAGTTGGGAAAAGAAAAGTGCAGGCAGTTGTAATTGTGAAAGGGGGGTCTTCAATATGGCCACCAACCAGTCAATATGGTCTCCAATATGGCCGCCAACCAGTCAATATGGTCTCCAATATGGCCGCCAACCAGCCACACTCTGGTTGGGGTTGGTAACACAAAGGACATTGCTTTGAATTGTGCAGACTGCTCAAACAATTACCATTCTGTGCACCGTTTTCTCTCTTTTTTCCAACAGGATTCTGGCCCAGGTTGTTTTAAGATTTCAAAAGATTTGGAGTCAATTTTAGGCTTTTAAGGGCAAGTTTGAGGGGATGATCTCTCAAGGCCTCCAGCATTCTTCTACGTACCTCCATGGTAAATGGCCTAAAGCCGCTTTCCCTCAATTGACACCTCCCCCTCATGTTTTGGACTACAACTCCTAGCATTCCTAACCGTTGGGTCTGTGGGCAGAGTCTGAGGGGAGTTGAAGTCCAGACCATACAGAGGCAACCTTGGGTCTCCCAGCATGTTTTATACCAGAGTGGACAAAGCACAGTCCACCAGATTTGGCTTGCAACCATTGTCACCAGTCATGGTTGCTAGGGCTGACAGAGAAGCACACTCTGCCTGTCCTTCAGACTTTTCTATAGGTGAGCAAGCCACAGTACATTAAGGAATGTACATATGGAACTGCCACCTCCTGTGTATCTGTTAAAAAGGGGGAAGAATATTGAACGGAAAAACAATTGACCTGGGGAAGAAGCCATGCTTTGCACGAAGATGGTCCCCCTGTTCAACCTCCCAGGATCTTCTGGATATCAATTACCCACCGAAATATGCAGCAGTGAGTTGGATGACTCCTTGGGTTTGAGGAGAACAGAATAGCTTCTTATGTTCCTGGTGAAAATGCTGAATTTCACCCATACCAAATATTTCCCTATGGCAGGCAAATGTGGTGTTGACCATATAGGAGAGCAAATGTTCCCAACCACAGGATAGGCTCCAGATTGGCCACAGGGCTTCTGAATTTCTTCGTCCTTGGCATTGATCTGAGAAGACTGCTTGCAGTGCAAAAGACGCTTCTCTGCCTTCCTCTTTCATCTCCTGTCCTTGATATGGCTGCCAAATCAGGTGTGATTTTACGATGGTTGGTTTCCTGCAGACTTGAACATCTGAACGCTCCCAGAAGGACTGAAGCTATGCTATGGTGGCCATCCCTCTGAAGCAACACAATGCAGACAGCAAAGACGGGAAAGCTTGCTTACATCTTCTTCTTCTCAAGTTGCATCCATGCATCTTACATATAATTTATTATGTTACCTGAGGGACCAACTCCTCTCCCCATAACAACACTTCAAGCTCCATCCTTCAGGCATCTGAAGTTCTTAACTCTGGATTATGTGATGATGGGTTGGGTTTATGTGAATGGGCTGGATGTTACTTTGACCACTTTTGATTTGGGTCTTCCCTCATCACCCTCTCCCTCTTCCCAGACATTACCTACCAAAGAACATGTCCCTCACGCTGAAGAATCTGAAACGTTGAAAAATTCCTGGCTTCCATGCTAGACATTGAGCACCAATGTATGTGACAAGTCGGAACCGACTTACGGCAGCCCCAATAAGACTTTCAAGGTAAGTGAGATATTTAAGGAGTGGTTCCACTCCCACTCTAGATCCACTCTAGATCCACTCCCCCAGTGAGTTTCCATGGCCAACTGGGGAGTTGAACCCTGGTCTCCAGAACCCTAGTCTGCCATTCTATCTGCAGCTACACGACACTGGGTACCACACATTAAGACATGCTGAGGTTACACTGAGGAGCCAACGTAGCCTTATTTTAAAAAGGTAAATTCTGTAAAACAGGAAATTATGTTATTTTTGTTGTTGTCCTTAACAACTTGTAAGCCCGTTAAAACCGAACGCCTTGATCTGCAGTTGGTATGTAAAGCTACCACTACTTTTATTTCTCTGACATCTCCCGAGGCTTCACCCATCTCAAAATGGTTAATCCAACTGCATGTGAGGCCCCATCCACTCCTTCTCCTGAGCAGGGCCCTGGATTTCTGCCTCCACAAATCCAGCCATTATGGAACGATGGTCCAGCATCTTCCATATTGTTAATATATATTTTTAAATTAAGCAGTTAAAATTGCTGGTAATGTGGGTTCCAACTTTTCCACCTCCTCCAAAACAGAAACCCCTATCAACAAGGTCTTCCTCCTTGTTTTATTTCCAACTAATATCGTTTCCAGATAAGCCTTTGCCAATGAACTAATGTGGGGGGAACGAATCATTGTTCCATGAGGCTCCTGTTATGACAACCTTCAAGCCCTCATCGGAAGGAGTGGCTGTTGTTGTTATTACTATGGCAACCCTAATCATAAGGAGCCGGGCAATGGCTTTAGACTTTTTAACCTCTGAGCATGATTATGGAAAGTCAGACATCTTTATGATTCATCTTTATGTGTGATGTCATCTATATCACCCAGGTGGTGGGTGAGAAAGATGATAACTGTCCGTCTGCCTGGCGTGAGTCCCTCCATGTGTTAATTTTCTGTCGGCCAGACGGAAAAACCCAAGTTATTTTAGCCTTATCACAAAACCTCACATCCCCCGTTCCCTGTGTAAGAAGAAAATGAATTTGAATTTTTAAAAACAGCTTTTCGTTGACTGGAGACCCTTCTTGCCTTATCCATCAAAAAGCACACATACTCGGTTCTTAAGCATGTTGCAGAACTTACTGCTGAATTATATGGTTGCATTTTAAAAAGTAGCCTGCACAACCCTGTTCCCCTTTAGTTTTCCAATGGCGCATTACATTTTCAACACACTTTTTCTTCCTGGAGATAATGGCCAGTGCCCATAGTGGCTGGCTGTGGTGATGGAAAGACCCAGAAGTCAAGGGTGGGCGAGCCAAGGGCAGGAGCAAACCAACTATGAAACGAATGCTTAAGCTTTAGAGCCATAATCCTGGAGGGGCCCCAGAAGTGACTTTAACCTACATATTTTTTTTAAAAAAATTGTGATCTGTCATGGAACAACTCCATTCAAGAAAGTCACAGTGGTTACCTAGACCGTGTGGCTGGCTGTGAAGGGCCCCCATAACAGTTCAGGCTTCAGGGCCCCCAAAATTTAGGTCCACCAGTGGCTCATCTGTTAGGGGAAGTGGGGTGCTGCCCCGTTTCAAGCTACTGACCATCCTGTTTGGCTCCATCCAGAGATCTTTGTAGGTGTGAATGTTTGTTTGCTGCCGGTCTGCTTTGGAGTGTGTGTGTCTGTGAATGTATATGTGGATACATGTGTGTGTGTGTGTGTGTGTGTGTGTGTGTGTGTGTGTGTGTGAGAGAGAGAGAGAGAGAGAGAGAGAGAGAGAGAGAGAGTCAGAGAGAATATTCACTTTTCCCCAACACCAGTACGCTCTCCCCACTGTACTCCACTCATTCAGTGTACATGAGACATTCAAGTAGAGGTTTATCATTGCCATCAACCCCTGGTGAGTTTCCATGGCTGGGTGGGGATTTGAACCCAGGCCTCCTGAGTCCAAATCCGACACTCTGTCCACTACACTGCCGGATAGCTCAGTGGCTTAGGTCTCTGGCTGTGGAGCCAGAGGTTGGGAGTTAAGATTCCCCGCTGTGCCTCCTTGACCAGGGGGTGGACTTGATGATCCGTAGGGTCCCTTCCAGCTGTACAGTTCTACGATTATTATTAGAACTGCTGGATAGCTCAGTGGTTTAAGGTTGGGAGTTCAATTCCCCAGTGGTGCCTCCTTGACAGGGTCTAGACTTGATGATCCAGAGGGACCCTTCTAGCACTGCAGTTCTAAGATGGTGATGATTACACCACACTGCCCTGCACCATAGATGGACAGTTGGGCGGTAAGGGACTTCTCGTCTTGAGGACAGATAATCCTTTTGCTTGGATTTCCTACACAAACCCCATCCACGTTCACCGGGAAATAAGTCCCAGGATGTTCACTGAGGCTCCCGAGTAAGCACCCCCTCCTACAACGGTGCAGATCTGTCTTCTGCCCTGGATGCACCCAGTCTCCTTTGCCAGTCTGTTCTCAGCCTCCCACCCCAGCATCGATACTATGAAAATCATGCCACTGTCCCACCCGAAAGGGCTGTTGTGCAACCCATGTGAAAGAACCTCCCAAGGGGCAATACTGCTAGGCCTAAGAAAGTGTGAGGCCAGGCAGACAGAAGCCTCTGCACCTCTCAGTGTAAAGATGAAGCACAACGGCTATGCGCCTCACCCATGTCCTTCGGCTGAAAACAAAGTGTTTTTTTTAAAAACAACATTCATTTCCTTTCTCTTAACGCTAATTGAGGGAACAAGGTGTTCTGTGGTGAGTTTGACAAGGCCCTGTGAGCGTTTAAGTGGATTAACTAAAATAACACAACCCCGTGGAGTGATAACTAGCCTGTGGATGAGACAATTGGCTGTAAAACGCACAGCCCCGAGCTTTCCTCTCCGGCTTTCCTTCAGCTTTGTGTTTTCCTTCTCTCTCTTGGTGGGAGGGAAGTTTCTCCTGGAGTTGGGGGGGGGGGGTCCCGCAGGTAGCTGCTGGACTGAGCATGTTCTTCCCTTCCCTCCCTCTCTCCCAACTCAATTAAAAAAAAAACACACACACACACACACAAGAAGAAAGCTCCTTTTAATGGGCCACTTTGCAAGCTCCCAACAAAACACAAGTGGTCTTTCTGTGATGTCATTCCACCTTCCAAGGTGGTCTTCGGAGATAGGAAGCCCAGGAAGATATGCCAACCTTCCCTCCTTAAAAGGGGCAGCCAGCCTTCAATCGCATACAACTGATTTTGTGTTATGTTATGCCCTCGGCTGGGGTGCAGAGTTTTTGGAAGTAATTCGTTACAAAAAGGCAGCAGCAACAATAATAATGTGCCATCAAGTCAATTCTGACTTATGGCAACCCTTTTCAGGGTTTTCCAGGTAGAGAAGACTCAGAAATTGTTTCCCATTCCCTTTCTCCAGGGGGTACCCTGGGACTTGTGCAGCTTGCCCAAGGCTACACAGGCTGGCTCTTCTGAGATACCTAGTGGGGAATTGAACTCCCAACCTCTGGTTCTGCAGCCAGATGCCTAACTCACTGAGCTATCCAGCCAGCGCTGATAAGAAAGGAGGCCCCCAAATTCAGCATCGTATGGAGATTGTGAATCCAGAGAAGCTAGAATCTTGAGGGTCTGAATAGAGAGGGAAAGATCTAATCCACATAGATACAGATAAAAAGAAGTATCTCTTTGAGCCACGGTAAATCAGTGGGACTCCCTGCCACAAGGTGTGAAGGCTGCCTATGTGGATGGCTTTAAATGAGAGATAAATTCACGGAGGCTATGGCCATCTTAGTGGCTACTGACTGAGGTTGCTGGAACTGGCTGAATAGCTGAGTGACGTGACTACCTGGCTACAAAGCCAGAGGTTAGCAGTTCAGTTCTCACTGTGCCTTCCAAGCGAAAAGCCAGCCTGGGTAGGCTTGGGCCAGCTTTGCATGCCTGGTCTCATGCTGGTTGCAAGGTCAGGTGTGTGACCAGCCACAGGACCAATCACAGAGCGGGGAAGGGAGCTGCCAACAGGGGGAATCGGATGTGGCCTTGCCCTGCAGAGCACTGAACATGCCAACAGGATTGTGGCAGTAGAAATCAGCCATAGCCCAGATGTGCTTTCTACCCATCCTTGGTGTATACAGACTGACACTGGCTCTCCAAAGTGTTAGGCTGGTTGGAAAAACAACTTGGAGGGGCTGCCCCTCAAAAATTCCATAACTTTTGGAATCCAGAGATGCCCTGGTTTGATCCTTGGACCTTCTTCTCTCCAAGCGGTCTTCTGTGGCTAAGCTTTTGGTCCAAAAAGGATTCAGGGGACGGTCCGAAGTCATGCATGGGTATGGAAAATTCTGAGCTGGGAATGAGATCTATGTTTTTTTGGCTCCTCAGCTTTTTAGCATCTGCTCTTCCACATCTGTTAACAACTCTATGGAGCTCTGCTGTGATTTAACCGGCTGGCCTGCTCCCAAGGAGTCTTCAATGCCACTGGTGGCGGTGGGGGAACCTGACTTATTTCTTCTTAGAATGTAGAATTCGAAAAGCATGATGTTGCAGGCCAAGGGAATGTCGCCGGCCGCCGCCACACTTTCTAAAGCAGGCCTTTTCCCTTCCCAGCTCTGAGCCTCCTCACCTGAAAACTAACCCTCTCCCTCCCTTGGGGAGAGTGGGCTTTAAAATGACTCCGGTTGCTGAGATGATGAGCAGGGCCAGCTTCACGACAGGTGGGGAGGCCTGGAAGACCTCAGCTGGCCTATGGGTTCCCCATTCCTTACTATCAGGCTATGACAACCTACAACAACCCTTCATACACTGGTCTTTGATTAACTGATAAACAAACACCTATAGGGCATCACGCCAGAATCCAATTTACGTATGCTGTCTTGCAAAAGCATTGGGCCAGCAATGCAGTGGTTGCAGAACTGGCCACGTGTCCGACTGCTCCCTGGATCAAGTGTCAGACAGCCCATCAGAGGAGGAAGAAACACCCTGGGACTGTCCGTTTGCATCCGTGGTTTCTCAACTAGATTTTGGTCTAAGATGATAATATGTGCATGTGTGTTGGGGGAGGATAGAGAAATGAGTGGCCCTCTAGATCTTGCTGAATGACAATTCCCATCAGCCAAAGACTAGTAGAACTAATGGTGGGGGAGGCTGGGACTTGCTTCCAACAACATACACGTATTAATGGGCTTAAGCTACAGGGAGCCAGCTTTAACAGGAAGATCAGGAAAAAAAAACGTCTTAACTGTTAGAGCAGTACAACAATGGAACCCATGACCTCAGGAGGTAGTGAGCTCTTGAAGGCTGGAGGTCTTCGAGGAAAATCGGACCACTATCTGCCAGATCTGCTCTGCTTTGGATTCCTGCCTTGAGCTCAATGGGGTTGAGCTTAGAAGCCCCTTCCAACTCCATTATTTTATGATTCTATGAATATCTGGAGGGCCACATGTTATTTGTCCTTTCTCTCAATGACTGGATGCGTAAGTCACAATATGCTCCGTTTCAAACAAGGCATTCACTCCCTTGCATATTAATAAGATGGCACTTGCCATCCAGGTTTAAGTCCTTGCATTAATGTAATTCACATTTTAAACCAGCAGTCCCATTCATCACCCTCTTTAGTCAATGTTAAGGCCTGTTAATTGATTATCATAACTTGTGCATTAACTAACAACACATTTCTATGCATATTTATTTGGAATTAAGTCCCTCTTTCATTCAAGTACTTTCATTCCCATGTTAGGGAGCAGAGAATGATAGCCAAAGCATCACAGCTTTGCCTGAGATGGTATTCTTTTACTGCCAGTCTGTAATATAAAAACTCAAACAGTTTAGTAGTTGATCCAAAATTCAACAAATGGCCCCTATTGGTGCTCATTAAACCTCCCTTGAACACGTTTCTAGTCCTCAAGGTTGTAGAGAAACTGGACCTAATGGAATGGGGAATAAAGAGCAGGATTTCCTACCTGCTCAGACTTGGCTGGTGTTTAGGAACTAAAAAAAAAAAAAAAAAAAAAAAAAAAAAAGCATGGTAGAGGATGCTGAAAGCAAGCAAATCTGTAAGGCGCTGTTCATGTTGCATAATTTATATCAACTGCAGAATGCAGCTTCTTCTGAACTGCTCTGCAGGATCACAGGAAGAAATGTTTCCCCGCCCTGACACTTGAAATCGATACACACCAATGTGTACATTACCATTAAACTATTTATACCTTCTGCACTGTTGGCATGCATATAAAACGTTGTTCACACACATACAGTGCTGTAGCGCTCTATTTGGAAGCCACGTCCATGATTTCACACATCGGAAGATACATGGATTTGGGGGACCTCTAAACATATATCCCCTTCATGGATTGCTGCCTTGTCGTGGCGAAGGGGCTTGAGTAATTCAGAGAAGCTATGGGCTATGCTGTGCAGGGACACCCAAGACGGACAGGTCATAGTGGAGAGTTCTGATGAAACACGATCCACCTAGAACAGGAACTGGCAAGCCACTCCAGTATCTTTGCCAAGAAAACCCCATGAACAGAAACAAAAGGCTAAAAGATATGATGCTGGAAGATGAGCCCCTCAGGTCGGAGGGTGTCCAACATGCTACTGAGGAAGAGCGGAGGACAAGTACAAGTAGCTCCAGAGCTAATGAAGTGGTTGGGCCAAAGCCGAAAGGACACTCAGCTGCGGACGCGCCTGGAAGTGAAAGGAAAGTCCGGTGCTGCAAAGAAAAATACTGCATAGGAACCTGGAATGTAAGATCTATGAACCTTGGTAAGCTGGATGTGGTCAAACAGGAGATGGCAAGAATAAACATTGACATCCTGAGCGTCAGTGAACTAAAATGGACGGGAATGGGCGACAATTCTGAAGGAAATCAACCCGGAGTGCTCACTGGAAGGACAGATCCTGAAGCTGAGGCTCCAATACTTTGGCCATCTCATGAGAAGAGAAGACTCCCTGGAAAAGACCCTGATGTTGGGAAAGTGTGAAGGCAAGAGGAGAAGGGGACGACAGAGGACAAGATGGTTGGACAGTGTCATCGAAGCTACCAAGATGAATTTGACCCAACTCCGGGAGGCAGTGGAAGACAGGAGGGCCTGGCGTGCTCTGGTCCATGGGGTCACGAAGAGTCAGACACAACTTAACGACTAAACAACAACAAAACATATATACTGGATACCCAATGTGGTGTAGTGGATAGATCGATGGACCAGGACTCCAGAGGCCTGGGTTCGAATCCCCGCTCAGCCATCGAAACTAACTGGGGGAGTGGAACTGGCAAAACAGCTCCTTAAATATCTCACTTGCCTGGAAAACCCTATTGGGGTCACTGTAAGTCAGTTCTGACTTGATGGCACAGAACAGCAAAAGCAAACATATGGACAGGGGGTCCTTCAGAAAAGGAAAAGCTGAAAGCGACCAGCGCACCCCTACCAGTGTGGTGTGTGTCCTGTGCCATGAAAAAAATAGGGTTGCAAACATTAATCAGTTCATCCGTTAGATTGATTTTAAAACGATTTATAGAAAAGGCAGCTCCAACTGAGTGGGCCTTATGTTTTTAAAATGCATTGGTGTTTTTTTTTTTTAAAAAAAACAAACTTTAGGCATCATCTTAGAAGCAGCATTTCGCATTTACTCTTACACAAGAGTAAGCAGCCATCAGCGAAGCAAAATAAAGGCAACAGGTGAGAAGGATACACAAAATCTCGCAGTGCTCTAAAAGTACCTGATTGATGTAATAGAACCACTAGCCTCCACGGAGCATGTATATAGACAAAACCCCAAGCACCCAAATAGCTGTATATGTTTTTAAATATCACATGAAGGGAAAAGCCAAAACACAATTGACAGGAAACAAACACTTCTCCGAGAAAGCAAAACACAACTCGGAAATACAAATAAAATGGGGGTTACATCTTTTGCATTTTTATTTTAGCTCCTCTAGGGGGTTGTCCTTTCTAAGGTCTGGCCTTCTTTATTAGAAAGATGGCTGATTACTGTCCAGTCACACACAAATTTACCTTGAAATAATTCCTACATAGCTGGCTGGATAGTTCGGTGGTTTGGGTCTCTGGCTGTGGAGCATCCATTCTGAATACAGCCAGCCTGGGTGGCCTTGGGCAAGCTGCACAGTCCCAGGGCGCCCCCTAGAGGAAGGGAACGGGAAATCACTTCTGAGTATTCTGTACCTGGAAAATCCTGAGAAGGGTCACCATAAGGCAGACTTGACTTGACGGAACATGGTTATTTTGCTGGCTGGATAGCTCAGTGGGTTAGCTACCTGGCTGTGGAGCCAGAGTTTGGGACCTGGATTCCCCACTGCGCCTCCTGGAAGTATAGCCAGCCTGTGAGGCCTTGGGCAAGCTGTGCAGTCCCAGGGCGCCCCCCCAGAAGAAAGGCAAGGCAAACTACTTCTGAGTATTCTCTCCTGGAAAGGGTCACCATAAGTCAGAATTAACCTGACTGCACACGATTATCAAATCCTATGTATTTCAAGGACCACTCTATTTATCCATACGCAAATTTATTGAGATTTGCATCCGTTAAAACCCATTCAACTAACACTTGCAGCCTTATTGACAATAAAATAAACCCACAGCCTTACTAAAGATAAAACAAATGTATTTCTTTTTGTCTGGTCAAATGAAAGAAGGTATATACCTCTGTGGTTAATTATCTGTAATTCAGAAACTGGCATTTCTGTCTAGGGCAGAGTGGACAGGTAATAGATCTCACCTGGACAAGGAAATGAAAAACAGCTCTCGAGAAAATGCTGAAATATTAATCTTTAACAGGTTGGTGTAGAAGGGAACTGGAGGTTTGCATCCATTCAGTTGTGTAAACTCTGGCTGAGTTCTTAGCTCCCAGAAACCAAGGAAGGGCTGAGTCAATATAAGATGGGTTTAATAGGTAACTCAGGGGGTGGGGTGTTGACTTTGAACTCTTTCTAGCCATGCCTGAACCCAAAGTCTACAAGAAACCGAAGGAAGTGTAGCAACAAACATGGAGAACGTCTGTTCAGAGTAAGGGGAAACACCCTGTCCCTGAAACCCCAGAACCTAATAGATGGGTTGGAGGAAAACATGTCCCATTGGGTTTCAGCCCTATTGAGGAAATGTTTATTAAGTAATCAAATGAGCCTATTGGTATTTGTTATACAAGTAGAACTTGGCATGCAGACAAGTAGTATACATTGGCTAGAAACCTACTGGTGTTTGTGTAGGGTCTGTGTGATTTTTGGGGCTACCTGCAGCTAATTAATAAAGCGTCAGGGTAGCCTTGCTTGCATGCACTCAGTGGTGCAGCTGAGATCAAGTTGCCTCTGACTTATGGGGACCCTATGAATAAGTGCTCTTCAAAATGTCCTGTCCTCAACAGCCCTGCACAGCTCTTGTAGACTCAAACCTGTGGCTTCCTTTAGGGAGTCGGTCCGTCTCATACTTGGTCTTCCTCTTTTCCTGCTGCCTTCCACCTTTGCCAGCATTATTGGGGTTTTTCCCCCAGTAAATCTCGTCTTCTCACAATGTGCCCAAAGTAGGACAGCCTCCGTTTCAACATTTTGGCCTCCGGAGATAGTTCAAGCTTGATTTGATCTAGGACCCACTTGTTCACCCTTCCCTGACATCCGGCTGTTCCTATCACTCTGGGATCCTTAAGACATGGAGTGTTTTTTAAAATCTTATACCTCCAGTCTCCGCCTCTCCCTTTGACTTATGGGTCTCCCATCTGTCATACCTTCTCCGTTCTGCTTCCCAAGCCTGTTGGAAGAACACTGACAGCTGGAGCGTTGGATTTCCCTTTTACACTGGTATCTTCCCGCCCCCTCTAAAAATGACTCAGTAAGCTGGGGCATGACAATTAGTCGCAATTAGCCACTACAAGTTATGCAAACTTCACGCAAACACTTCACTCAGCTGGCCAGTCTCTGTTTTTAGAACATGTGCCCAAATGTCATAGCATTCTTGCAAGAGCAGACATGAAAGGGGGGGGGGGAAGCAGGCAGGTCTGCCCACCCGAGAGGTCCTTCTGATCTTCTTCAGCAGAACAGAAACTGACTGATCCTTGATCACCACTCCTGTCTTGTGCTTCATTGTTATCCAGCTGTGTTAAGATGTCTGTCTGTTATGTGCTGTTGAGTTTCATCTGACTTACGGTAACGTTCATAGGGTTTCCATGACCTGTGAGATGTTTAAGATGTGGTTCTAATGCCACCTTCTAGCGAATTTCCATGGTTTAGGATTTAAACCCTCAAATTTCACTCTACCTTTGAATTGCTCTCCCTTTATTGGACCACTACAATATCATAAAAAAGGAGTCTGTAAGACTTTGTTTCGGGCTGGTTGCTGCAAAGTTTGAGTTTTGGGAAGAACATATCCCCAAACTCTTAGATGTTGAAGCTGCAGGATCTACAGTTAAAAGTCCAGTTAAAGAAACTGCAGAGTGGGAGACTCAGCCTGGGGTGTGATGGCATCGTGTTTTGCCTTAGGGGACGTAAAATGGTTTGCCTTTTTTCATCTATGTAGGTGATGGCCTGCCACTCCCTTGGGGAACTATCCATGGCTCCTGCGCTAACTCGGAGCAGAAGCGCCAAGCAACATGGCAACCTTTCATGGTCCTATACCCATTTACTCAGGATTCAGTCTCACTGTATTCACTAGGCAGTGAATACTAGAAGAATACTACAATCTTCAAACTAGAAGATTGAAAAGACTAGGTTTACTCTAGTTGGGTCTAATAGTGCATTTAGAGCACCACCACCACATATTAACATGTATGTAATATTCGGGAGGAAGAATCCTGTTGTTCTGCTGCACCAACAATAACAAGCGTCCTGTGGCACTCCTACAGACGATCAGGCAGAAATCCTACTGTTGATCAGGCTGTGTGCTCAGATCACTTATGCACTTTCCCTTACCCAAGTGTAAGATTATGGCCAGCATTTTTTATTTGGTATCACCTTTGGGAGATTTCATCCAGCATGACTGATATTGACACGCTGGGAACATCTACCTGCTGGACAGCTCCATGGTTTAGCTCTCTGGCTGCAGAGCCGAAGGTTGGGAGTTCGATTCCCCCCACTGTTCTTCCCTGATGGGGTGGACTGGATGATCCACAGGGTCCCTTCTATCTCTGCAGTTCTAAAGATTATCCCAGATCTACATTTCTGCTCTCTGACGAATGAGTGCCAGTGTGGCCTAGTGAATGGAGGGGCCAACTAGGACTCAGAAGACCTGGGTTTGAATCCCAGCTCTGCCCTGGACTCTTGGGGAGCAGGGCGGTTGGCCCTGTTAAAAGCGCTCCTTGGCCATCTCACCTGATTTGAAAGCCCTTTTTGGGTGGCCTTAAGTGGGATGCCACTTGACAGCAGAACAACCACTCTCTGGTTAAGACCAGCACTCAGATAACAGGTTCGTCTCTCTCTCTCTCTCTCACACACACACACTGCAAGTCAGCTGTTCCTGCGAAGGGTGGGAAGGACAACACGTCTGCTGGATCTTTGCAATCATGGCGAGTCCCATCATCTTATACAAGGTGGACTCCTTGAGGTTAAACGACGGCGCGGGGGGGGGGGGGATGCGAGATCTACGCAGTAGCTTCGCTGGCTGTTGATCCCTCCTCTCTCCTCCTCCTCTCTCCCCCCCCCCCCTCCCGCGCCGGTGCCGCAGAGAAGAAGCCCAGGGCGAGGTGGCCAGGCGAGGCTGGCGACGGCGGGAGGAGAAAACCCCCGGGATGGTGGCTGCCCCGGTGGAAC
The DNA here is from genome assembly GCA_037013535.1 of Intellagama lesueurii. Lineage (NCBI taxonomy): Eukaryota > Metazoa > Chordata > Lepidosauria > Squamata > Agamidae > Intellagama > Intellagama lesueurii. The sequence continues at coordinate 16,434,889 of JBAJHW010000012.1, read as the reverse complement.
ACGGGGGTGGGAACTGGGCGAAGGCTCCGAGGATCCCACACACGCGTCTCAAGCCTTCCAAGAGAGTTGCGGGGGGGGGGGGCGGGGCGCGGAGAGCTGAGAATATTGGGGTCCCCTCCTTGGTCTTTGGCTCCTGTCTCTCCCTCCCTTCCTGGCTGGCTGAGCTTGGCACGGTGTTTTTTTTTCCCCTCCCGGAAGGGCGGCGTACTTGCGTGCCCACGTCTCGTGTGTATGCGCACCCTGGCGTGGTGCGGGTCGGCGTTTTAATTTATTTCCCCCCCCCCCCTCCAATGCAGTACGAAACGCCCAGCAGGCCGGCCTGCCTCTGCTCTTGCCAGAGGAAAAGCTAGCCTTAAAAAAAAAAAAAAAAAAAAGAAAGGAGAAGAAATAAAATCAGTTTTGAAAACATCTCCAGAACTCGCTTGCTTTGGGGCCGCCTGCTGGGAGGAGACCAGGGTGCGCCCGGGGTAGGGTTTGGGTGTGGGGAGGCGAGGATCGTTGAGCAGCGAAGGCAGAGAGGAGGTGCCTAACGGGCTGGGACGCAAGGACTGCCTCCCACCCACCCCCCGGCTCCCACCCCTGGGCGCACCCCCGGCCTCTCCGGAGACGCGCCTCCCTTGCGAATCGTGGTCGACTCCTCAAGGCAGAGTTTGCACTGCCCAGACCCCCCCCTACACGCGCGCGCACACATACCTTCCCCAGACACCCCCCCCCAAAAAAATTCCTGCTCCAAGCTCACGAAGCCTGCTTTCTTAAGGTGTGTGTGCTGGGGAGGGGGGGGGGGGAAGAGGCTGAAATCCTGCACAACGCTTAAGGATGATCTGATTCTTATGGATGCGTGTACCTAGCGAGGCGCGCGCGCGCGCGCACACACACAGGCGTCTTGCCAAGCGGCGGCTCGGCTTCCTTAAAATAAAATACAATAAAATCAGCCAGCTTCCTTCCCTTCCTTTTTTTTTTTTTTTTTTAACGAAGCTTTTCTGCAAAAATTAAAAAGAAAAAAAAAGAGAGAGAGAGGAGAGGGTGGCCAAGAACAGCGCCTGTCCTCTTCTTGCAAAGGGAGAAGAGGCGGCATGGCTGAGATCGATTACGGCGCACGGATTTCCCAGCGAACCCCCTCCCCCCTCCTCCCGCAATACGTGTGAAAAGCTCTCCTGCCCGTGCAAAGAGGGGTGTGCGCGCGCCTTGGGAAGGGTGCGTTGTTTTTTTTTTTTGCAAAAGGGGAGCTCGCGATCTCGTGATTTCATTTCAGTTGCATTTTAATTTTATTTTAATTTTATTTTTCATTCCACCCCTCTCCTCTCCAGCTCGGCTCGGCTTTTCCCGGCAGGGTGGGTGGGTATTTAGAGAGAGAGAGAGAGAGGAGGGGACTGGTAAGTCACTGCGTGTCTGGAAGGGGGCGAGCTGTCTCCAGACAGGTGATGATGGGCGTTTCGAGGCGGCCTGCTCGGCGGCGGCTGCGGCGGCGGCGGCGGCTGCCTTTCCTCCTTGGGTTTCACTTCGCCCTGATCTAAGCAAATATGCAGAAGTACCGGCTGGGCTAGTCGGGCTTCGCCAACGGAGGCAGCGCGCAGGCGGAGAGGCACCGGCAGCCAGCTGCGCACCCCTCGCCGCCCCTCTTGGCGCTGTGTGTGTGTGTTTTTTTTTTTAAATTCCCTCCTTATTTTTTCCCCCCTTTTTTTCTTCGGAGGTTGGGATTGAGAGAGAGAGAGAGAGAGGCAGAAGGGAGAAGGAAGCGGGGAAAGAAAAAAAAAAAGAAGAAAAAAAGGCGATCTCTCCACGTTTCTCCTTGCCGGTTGCGCTTCTCCAGGAACCCGGGCGCGCCAAGAAGATTTCTCTCCGTCTCCAGCCCGCCCGGATCGCGCAGTCGCCTTCCCCGATCCCTGGCCATGGCCAAAGAGTAGATTGCGGAAGACGGAGCTCGGGAGCCGAGGCACCGCGCCCTGCCCAGATCCCAGGCGATCGCGTCCTCCCTTCCCCAAAAAAACCGACACCCCCCCCCCCCGCCCGGTCCTCCCCCCCCTTCAGACGCACCGGCGGCTCGGCTTGGCCCTCTTCGGAGGGATGGTTTTGCCTCTCCCAGCTCCAGGAGGCGGGCTGGGGCTCCCCCTTCGCGGCCCCGTTGAAGCGTCTGCCAGGCTAGGGTGCTTGAGACCGCGATGAGGACCTGGGCAGGATTTTGGCTCATAGGCGTTTGCTCCTTGGCTTTCGTGGCGGCGGAGGTAAGGCGGGCTCCTCGCGTGGGGAAGGACGAACGCGTGTCCGCCGGAACGGGGTTGGGCGGGAGGGGTGGGTGGGTAAAAGAAGGGAGAATATCAGATCCCGGAGAGAAATCAGTGCTTTGGGGCATCTTTCTTATTTTCCCCCTCTGAACTATTTCTGTAGTTTTTTTTTTTGCATCTGGACATGACAGGTGGGATTCCTTTCCCCCCCAGTTCGTTTTCCCCTGCTTGCTTCTTTTTCTTCCTTTTTTTAAATTTTTTTAGGCAATATTTTCTCTCTCCTCTACCCCTTCCCCCGGGGCAACATCCCGAGCTGTTTCTCGAACGAGAAAAATCGAGATTTTCACAAAATCCCCTTTGCCTTCAAGCCTGCAAGAAGAAGAAAAAAAAGGATGCGTGGGGCGGGGGGGGGGGCGGGCGAGCGGGAAGGAGGCAGAGAGAGCTGCTTGCAATTTTTTTTCCCCCTTCAAAATAATAAATAAATAAATCCATCGCGAAGTGGGGGGCTCGATCTTTCTTTAGTTTTGCTTCCCCCCCAGGAGGAAAAAAAAAATGAAGTCCTCCTGCAAACCTGAGTGGTTTTTTTTTAAAGTGAGGCTCGCGATGGGCAGGCTGCCTGCTCCGGCGCCCTTCTTTTTTGGTCTCTCTCGGTGTGAGCGTGAGGACACGCGTGTCGACGTCCGGCCGTGGGAACGCGTGACGAAGCCGAGCCCACGCACCCACCCCCAGCCTGGCAGGCTGCGTTGGGCCGGCCGGCAAAGGCTGGGTGGCGGAAAGAGCCGAGAAGCCGAGGGATTTCATTGCGCCGTTTCCTGTTAATGAGAAACGAGTGCGAAACTGCTAAAATAGAATAAGGAAGCAATTAAAATAGTGGGTTTCTAATTGAGCTAGGATCGGTGCTTTGGCGTTCCGGAGGGAGAGGCGCCTTGATCCGCCGCCACTTTCGGAATTCACTCTAATTTTCCACATTATAATAATAATAATACTCTTTCCCTCTGCCCTTCCGCTACAAAAACCAGGGCACGTTGACTCAGCAACGTAGCCAGTTGCTCCTCCGGAGTAAAATCTGCTTGTGCAGGATCGCAGCCTTTTTTTGGAGTGGGTGGGTGGGTGAGTATGGAGAAGGGAAGGCCCCCTAGAAGTGGCCAGAACAAATAGGGGGCGATTCCTCTCCTGTCTTATTCTCTCTCTCCACCTTTCCAAAACCGAGGATTATTACAGGTGTCCATTTCCTTGGGGGGGGGGGCGGTGTCGTGAGAATTCAGTGACCCCTTGGAAGCTGGTGGTAGTTGTTGTTGTTATTATTATTATTATTATTATTATTTTAGAGATTGCATGGTTTGTGGGCACACGCACAGGGTCTTATATTGGAAGCTGGCAGGCAAGCTTCTCACACAGGTTTCCGGCATGGAAGACCTGTTAAGGTGGTCTTGGTCCTGGGTTTTTTTTTCCACTGGAACCCATACCAGTCCCCCCTCCCAGACAGATCTGGGAGATGTGGGGCCAAGGGAGACCACCCGGGGAAAGTTCACTCCTACGTGGACACCCTAAAAGCCTCCAACTTTGAAGTTTCCTGCTGCTGTAAAGATTTGCTCGGAGGAACCTGCCTTTACTTAGAAATTATTTATTACGTGGAAATAGTATGTGACCCTGTGTGTGCCTCTATGCGTGCGCACACACACACTTTATTTATTTATTTATTTATTTATTTATTTATTTATTTTCCTCTTTCTATGCTGCCCATCTGCCCAAGGCCCCTCTGGGCGGTTTGCAACATACAGATCCTATCTTGACAGAGCGCTACTGAGTCCGGAGAGGACTGACTGGGCTCAGCACCCGTACAGGATCCCAGCCGCTTTCCACTGGGTCTTTGTCTCCTGCTGCTGGTTTCATTTTTTAGTTTTACTCTCTCTCTCTTTTTTTTTTAAAAAAACAAACAAACACAGGGACCCAGCAACAGTCTTCGCACCACAGCCCAGTTTTAAACGGGCTTCCTCGGAAGTCAGCCCCATCTATGTGGCATGAGCTTTACTCCTAAGTAAATGTGCGTGGAAGGCCAACTGGGCAGGTTTTCTTTATTTTTTTTAAAATACTATTTACTCCACAAGCAGGATCTGCCCAAATCACAGACAATATGCCTTTAAAACAGTATATTTCTCTCCTGCTCCCCCCCCCCCCCTGTCTTTCCCAACTGTTGGACTTTCAGGACATCTTAGAAACTGAGGAAGGAAGATAATTGGGGGAGGGGGGACACGGATCCAGCCCGCCCACAGTTCCTTAGAAACACTCTCCCTACGAGGAAGAGGGTGGTTGGGGTTTGGGGTTTCCTTTTGGATCTGCTTGACAAGGGGGCACCTGCCAGCATGCAGAAGACAGAGACAACTTTACAAGGATTTGTATGGTCTGTTACATAGTTGGATGCCACATTGAGGTGTTTTTTTTTTTTGGAGGGGTGGGATTTGGGGTCCCCCCCCCCAGTTTTTATTTAGCACTTTGGGTTAGGCAGGGAGAGACGGATGGGCAGGCATCCATGCCAAGTTTTGCCAGCGATGCAGCGGACGGAAAAGGTGGTTTTTGCGTGGAAGGTGACTGACCAGTTCTGTCTCTCTCTGTCTCTTTTCTCTTCTTGAAAAAAGGAAGCCGAAATCCCGCAAGAGGTGATTGAAAGGCTGGCTCACAGTGAAATCCACAGCATTCGGGACCTCCAGCGCCTCCTGGAGATTGACTCCGTAGGTAAATTATTGCCATGCTTTTTCTACTTTCAAAAAATCTTGGTGATGAGGAGGATGACGGTGGATGCAAAAAAGGGAAAGACTTCTGCTTTAGGGAGTGGCGAGTTATTTTTAAAGCACGGGGTGCGGGGAAGGCCAGCAGCTTGGCAGAAATCAGTTTTCAGAACTGCATCAAGGCTGCAGGCTTTTCAATCCACTCCTCATCTGCTATGGGTCGAGCGGCGGCCGCATAGCCCGGAGGTCAGCTTGCAGGGCGCGGGCGGCTGAGCGAGGCATTTTTCTGAGCAACTGAGAACATTTCGGCCTCCGAACTCCGAGCCTAACGTGACAGAGACTTGGGCATTCCCGTAAGGCCCGTGTTCTTACGGCTGTGCTTTGAAACAGCACCCGGGGTGTAAGGGTTGGAACGGGGTCAGGACAAGTGAGCATTTGTCCTGGGTACTTGGTGTCCCACCAGCAGTCAATCAGTTCAGGCCTGGTCCCTCCGGATGTTGGAATTCAGTACTATACACTGCCTCTGAACCTGGAGGCTCTATCAAGTGGTCAGGTGACGGCTCTATGTGCTGGATCAGATCTAGCATGGTAGTGCTTCTGAAATGTCCACCAGATAATCTTCATTGGGCTTGGTATCCAGTGCCTGGATGGATTCTTGTTTTAAGAGATACAGCCGAGTGCGAAATGTGACAGCTGCATATTATTCGATTAGTTTTTACGTGTGACGCTTCTGTTTTGGCTCTCAGTAACAGAATCACTGCATAACATGACTCTGAATCTTCATTTGGATGTAGAAGAGACATGGTTTATACTCGTCGTTGGGTTCAGAGTCATGAGGAGGAGCGATTCCATTGATATTCCCATTTTATGGGCAGGGAACTGAGGCAGAGACTCAAGGCCACTGAGAGGATGTCTGGAGAAGTTTGAATTTGAACTCAGGAGTTCAGGAAGACCTTTCATCTGGGGACTAAGCCATTGCCTGCTTCTGATTGGTTAATCTTAGTGCGGCTCCACACATGCGCTTACTGTCGTTCGGTCTTCCTGATGAGAAGTCAGGCTGCCAACCTAGAGGTTCTTTACATGGGTGTAAGTGTTGTTGAACTCACTAGGACTTGCTTTTGAGTATACATATACAAGCTTGCTCTCTCCACAACAGGGACTAATGTGCGAAAGCTCCTGCATTTGGGTTCAGCTGAAGAGTATTGTCCTTGCGTAGAACTGACGTGGAAATCTGGGTTGCAGTTTTCTCTCTGGGATGACCAATTTCACAGGTGCAACCTTGGTTGCTTGGTGTCGTGACCATCAAGCGATGAGTGTGCATGTTTTCCCTGTTGAATTTCAGAGATTGCAGCCAAACGTTGATGGAGATTTTTTCTCTCTCTGTGGTGTTTTGTAAATACAAACCTGAGATGTTTGGATATTGGCTTTCTGGCTGGCTCCTTTTTGTAAGAGAGTATCCGCATTTCAAAACCTAACCGCTTCACAAAATAGATGCAGGTTCCAGATATCTTCCTATCCTTCCAAGCCAGGGGGGGCTACGAAATACCCTATTTTAAGCCTCCAAATCGCTTCTTAGAAATCCATTCTTGTTTCTGGATGTGGCATTATCGTTTGGTCATATTTGTATCTTTTTTATTTCCAAGGAAATTTCCCTAACCAGTAAAAATTCCCATCGTTTGGCCTGTAATTTATGCCACCCTGCTGTTAATCTTTAAGATCCACTGCCCCCGGGGTCATTTTATTACAAATATTCCACATGGTGTTTATGAATGAAGTCATGTCTCTACAAGATGGTGGTTGAGTTGTGTTTTTTTTTTTAAGTGAAAGAAAAATAAACTCTTTCGTTTCCACTTTAACCAGAAGGCTTTTCTTGTTGAGCTTTCAAACAATCAACATTCACTTATTTAAAGGGGGGGGGGGGAATAGCCCAAGGTTATTTTCTGCATCATTAGGACGACAAATGCTTTTAAGTGCAGACGTGCAGTTTACTAATATTTCTGCACTGCAATAGACCAATCCTGTTATTATATTTGATCTCATACAATACAGTTGTCAGCTTTGAATCCAAGCAGATTCGTAATGATGCCTTGTGCTACGAGCGATTACTCCGTTTATTCTGCAAGAATGTGGAAGCAGGGAGAACTTTTATTATTATTATTATTAAGCCAAGGAAGTCTCTGCTCATCTTATAACCCGAGCCAAGAATCCGGCAAGTTGTTACTTGTGTGGTTCGCAGTGGATAGTGGAGCAGCTTTGTTTAAACAAAGACTGCATAGTTACGCTTATTTTTTTGGATTTCTTTTTGAAGAAGGATCCAGGAGCGGGGGGCCTTTGAAAGCTGAACTTGAACTATAAAAGTACTACATATGTCTTAACAGGCATTCTCCTTATGCTTTGGGTTTCTTCTGGAATCATGGCATTATGCTTGCATCTTAAAGGAGACACGAGGCACTCTGGAAAACTCTTCTTACACACAAACAGCAAATGGTGCAGAAGAAGGGTGCTTGAAGGACAGCATTGTTCCTTGAGAGATTTGACTTTTTAATTTTGAAAGGGCTGGGGTGCAGGATTGCTAAGGGAGGAGATGATGGAGGTTTGTAAAGCTCTGCAGAGTGTGATGGAAATGCATAGGGAAAGATGCTTTTGTTAGATCTACAGGACATTACTGTTCCTTTTTATTTGGTTTGTAGGTTTTATTTGCATGTTTTTATGCAGATCCCATTCTTCCTCTGAGAACCTCCCGCAGTGGTCCCCAACCTTGGGCCTCCAGATGTTCTTGGACTACAACTCCCAGAAGCCTTCACCACCACCTCTGCTGGCCAGGATTTCTGGGAGTTGAAGTCCAAGAACATCTGGAGGCCCAAGGTTGGGGGACCACTGCTCCAGGGGACATACATGGGTTACCTTCTTCCTCCGTCAATCCTCATGCCGTCTGTAGTGGGTTGGGCTTAGGAAGTGGTCACGCCTTAGCCAATCAGGGAGCTTTTTTAATTCAGGAGGCGGCCATAAACATGGGTCTCCTTATCCTTGTCTGATACTGTTAATCATTACAGGACAGAGCCTGCCACACAGAAACTCAGTGGGCACTCAGTGAAATTGACAGTGTATATCCGTTCTGGGATACCCAGTGTGGTATAATGGCCTGAGTGATGGACTAGGGCCTGGGTTCAAAGCCACACTCAGCCCCGAGAGCTCTCTCAGGGAGTGGAACCTGATAGAACCACTTATATTGAAAGCCGTCTTAGAGTTGCTAAAAGTTGAGTCTGCCTTAATGGCACATAACCACAACAATAAATATCTGGGTGACTAGTAGAGTGTATCTCTGTTATGACGAGCAGCGCTGGGAAAGTGAATCTAATCTGGATTTTTCTCTGACCTTTATTGGTAGTATTGGAAAGCATGGGACTTCCGTCTGGGATAGAATTCAGCACCATGGATAGTTCCAAGAAAGTTTGGACTGAAACCCACAGCCCCACTAATATTCCCAACCATTTTTACTCCTTTTTTTCCTACAATATTATCCAGTCCTGTCTTAAAATCTAAAGTGGCCGCTGTTGCTGCATCTTGTGTTCAATTCCACAGTTATTTTTGTGACGAAATGCTTCACCTTCTCAGTGACTTTCACCTGGTTTTGTCATCTCCTCCATCACCTAGTTGTTTCGATGCCTCTTCTGAACTCGATGCAAATTACTGCGACAGCTGTTCCTTTGGGAATTGGAGACAAGAGCTCTTATTTTGCATCTTGTTAGATTTCTCTTTAGCAAGTTCGTCCTCCCCACTCCAGCCTCTAGATACTGATGGACGGTTTTGAAGTCCTAGAGGAGCATGGTGGTATCCCCAACAATGTGCTCCTTTCTTTCCCTTTTTATAGGTGATAGTTCTTTATCAAATTTGGCACAGAGCAAGAGCTACATCTGTGCCAAATTTGGTGCTGATCTGAGGTCCAGTTGCATAGTTACAATTTTTTGTTAGGGGCACCCCTCTTCTTTAGTCGGTTTACGGAATGCGGAATGCTGCTGCCACACAATATCAGCTTCCCTTCTGGCACTTGTCCCATGTCTGAATGTGGAAACCCAAGGATGACTCTTTTTTTTTTTAATGGCAAGTCCATCCAGATTGGCATCAGACTCTGCCCAAGGTGGCAGCAGTATGGCATAACATCAGAAACATAGCAGTTGGGCTTGATCAAAGTCTTGACCAGATCTTCTCAATTGGATGATGCTTCAATAGTGTCATGCTTTCTGACACCCATCCTGGCAAGACCTTGCTGTGAGTGACACAATAATGTGGGGCCTGCTTCAAAGCAATTTTTAGAGCATGGAGAAGTTGCTTTTTAAAAAAATTCCAACAACCAATCCTCAGGAGCTGTGCTGGCCCGATTATTCTAGGAGTGATCATTCCATAAATAACATTCCATTCTTTTTCTTGGATACTGGTCCCATGTTCATGGGAGTCAAGAGACTTTCCTCACAATATATTTGAACCAAGGGTTAGGGATGCTCATAATGCAAGTGACCAGTCTTAATTTGCAATTTGAAAGAAACAAGCCAAGTTTTGTATAGTATTAGTAGTCACCCATTAAGGATGAAGATGAGTAGACCCCAACTCTAAAATCTCCAGTAAGTTTGTGGTTCTTTCACATTCCATGTGGTTATGTGTATCTAATTGATTATATACCCAAAATTATAATCTGTCAATATTAGGTTTTGTTCCATTTAGTGTGGATTTTTGAAGAGGATGGTGGACTCAGATTCCACAGGCTTCAGCAAATGAGGCACATAAACAAGCTAGAGCTTCAAAAAGTTATGTTTTGAATTCCATTTCCTCCAAGAACTGCTGGATAGCTCAGTGCTTTAGGTTTCTAGCTGTGGAGCCAGAGGTTGGGAGTTCGATTCCCCCACTGGGCCTCCTTGGCAGGGGTTGGACTTGATGATCCATAGGATCCCGTCCAGCTCTGCAGTTCATGAGGGTGATGATCTGAGAGTTATCATTTTAAAAAGTTACTTTTCAAAACGGATCAGGTATATGTGGCCATAACTGGATTGGAACGGAAGGAATACCTGCTTTCTTGACCATATACTTTCCAGTGTTGCCAAAGGCCATCAACAGAGCCGTATATTTCTTCATTTGGAAACACTGATACAAACAAATTTGGGAATAATAGTTTTTTTGGGAATGAAACAACCCCTCCCCCTCACTAGGATTTGTTGAATCAGAAAAAGATGTTCTCTCTTGCTTTGCCACAGATTTTGACGCTGTGTTTTAGTGGGGGAACAGTTGATAATGCTGTCTTGTTAAATTAGAAACCACACCCCCAGATCATCTGGCATCATGTAAAAACAAAATGAGAAATGTCCAACACCATAGTATCCATGAATCATTCTAACCATCCCCCCTCACTCTCTTCCTCTATTTTTTTAAAAAAGGTAAATGTTTTTCTTACAATATGGTCTTGTAAAGCAGTAGGAATGCTTGTTGGCATTTAATAATCTTAATAATCATTGTCATCTTAGGGCTGGAAGGGACCTCTCTGGATCACCAAGTCCAGTCGCTGTCAAGGAGGCCCAGTGGGGAATCGAAATCCCATCCTCTGGCTCTGCAGCCAGATGCCAAAACCACTCAAACATTTGAGATCTCGGTACAGAATACAGTCCATCTGTCAAGTCAAGCTAACTTGCAAGGTTTTGAACAGAAAACATTTTGAGGAAGCAAGTTGTATGGCTTTAATTGAGGTCTATGTCTTCAACTTGGTTGATTCCTCCATCTTGAAGGCTTGGGCTATGTACGAAGGCTTGGGCTCGTAACTCTAGGCTCAAGACTTTACCCCCTAGTCAATATTAAAGTCTGCGGCCAGAGTCTTATTGGTGTTCATGTAAGATCTGTATACCTTCCTATGGTTCATTGACTAGGTGTGGGCATGTGTTGGTGGAGTGCCTGGTCACACTCCTGAAATGCACCCCAGCACCTTGTCAATGCTTCACAGCAAGTCATGCAAATTTTAGATGAATCCTGACCTCTATCACTCTCTCTAATAATGGACTTGGGTGGCGAGTCCCAACACTGATGGAAATCAGAACACTTTTTTTAAGAGACAAGGAGGAGACGTAGCACACTTTGGGGGATCCTGATAGTGTGTCATGTGCAGAAGTGGACAGAGTGATGGACTAAGACTCAGGGGTTATGAGTTCGAATCCCTGCTCAGCCATGGAAACTCATTGGGGATGTGGAACTGGTAAAATCACTCAAACATTTCAGTTGCTTTGGAAACCCTATTAGGGTCTCTATAAGTCAGTTCTGACTTGACGGCACACAGCAACTAATGCAGAGGTTAGACAAGCTGTCTTTTTTTTTTTTTGGACTACAGTTTACAGAATGTAGACTCCAGTGCTGAGAACTGCAGTGCAGGAAATTAAAATTTCAGCCTGTCGTCTCATACCTGAAAGAGTCACCTCCATGCACACACCCTCTGTAGTGAGAGGGGAAAATGCTGAGTTGTGGAATGTCATCATGGAACGTTAAATATGAACAGGGGAAGAAAAAATGGAAAAGATGTAGTGGTGGAAGGGAGTTCCCGGAGAAGGCATGGCCGATAGGCTGGTAGAACACACTACAACATCTTCTTGCAGACCCTTCCATGTTGACTTCTGTGAGAAACTGAGCAACCATCAAGATAAGGCAGCTAAAACAAGATGTTCCTTACACCTCCCTGATGCTCCCAGTGCTTCCACCCTTCAATTCCTTAAAGCCAGGGGTTCCCAAACTGTCTGCTGCAGCACCGTAGGGTGCCACCAGACCCAACTAGGGGCACCGTGGGAAAAAGGACAGAACACAGAGCTACGAGGGCTTTCATAGTTCTATTCAAATAGGAAGGGGAGGCTGTGTGCCTGCCTCTCTTTCCCCCATCTCTATGTGGAGGCGCATGCCGAGTGGGGAGAAGAAGGGATGGCTGGGTCTGTGTGTGGCAAGATCCTGTCCCTGGTGGCAGAGAGACCCCTGACAGCCCTTCCGAGCAAGGGGAGCTGCAGCCAGCGGCCAGTAAATCAAGGGAGCTGCGAGTCCAAAATATTTGAGAACCACTGCCTTAAAACTAATGCAAATACAGCTTTCTAATGTTTCTGGAATATGCTCAGAGTTAATTGCCAGGGACACGTACATCAGTCCTGTGTACTTGTATGTCCCCTTGACGATCCTCAGTGTGGTGAATTGTTTCCTCTGGAAACGTCTGCGGTGACAACGTTGTCCGTGGTGGTGTTTGAGCTGTCACTTCCCCATGCGCACGACAGGATTCATGTTTTAGAGTGATCATTGGATGAGCGAGGACATGTGATCCCAGCCTCCGACTTTGGGTATTACATTTTGGAAGACAGCAGACAGGAAACGTGTTCTCATTTTAAAGTGGGAGAAATCTGTGACACCCAAAGTCGCATCCTCGTATCTACCTCACTCTCCATTGCCAGATCCACAGGATGACACTCTTTCATGAGTCTTCCGGGTTGTTGTTGTTGTTGTTGTTGTTTTAAGTTGGATACACATGTGTGTTCTAGGTCAGAACAGCCAAGTGTGCAAAACGGGAAACATGCTGCCCCGTGGTGGACCTATATTTTGTGCCCCCCCTGAATCTTGAACTGTTATGGGGTCCCCTTTGCAACCAGCAGTGAGGTTTGGGTCACCACCGTTACCTTCTTCACTGGGGCTGTTCCATGACAGATCACCCCGATTTTTAAAAAATGGGGACGAAAGTCGCTTCTGGGGCTACTCAGCAGTTCTTAGTGCGCTTGCTGGCTGAAAGTGAAAATTAAATGATGGCTTAGCCATCAATTAATCTCTATTGTACAGCGTATGTGCACAGACCCACACAAGTCAATGAATGATGGCTATGAATCCGTGAACCACCTCCTTGTGTTTCTTTTAAACTTTAAACCAATTCCAAGCTATAAACATCACTCCCTGTTGCACTGAAGATTTGTCTAATAACTATGTTATTAACTAAGAGGGCAATAATCCTGAGTGTATTTATGATATGCTTAGAATGTGTTTCATTTAGGTTTGTCCGCAATAAATATCTCCAGAGAGTAGTTAATGCTCTTGTATTGGTGCACAATGTGCAAATATAACATTTTAGAGTAGACACATGGAGTTGCTTCAGAAACAAGTTAAACAGTCATTTGCTTTGGAGTTAGTACCGAATTTTCCCCTCTCAGCCTCTTTTTGAACAGAAAGTACTGTAGCGAAATAGTCTAATTCTGCACACAGCTTAAACGGAGTCCTATGATCATTCACACCATAATAATCTCTCAGGGATTTAAAATGGGAATGCTTTGTACTAAGGACTGGTTTACAATGACTTATAGAAATTCTTCTGTAGGAAGAACTGCCCTGCTATAAGAATTCTGTCATGTGTAAAACAGAGTCACATGTGCTGCCAGTCTGGTACTGAGCACCTTTCATCTGTGCGTGTGTTTTCTAACCCAGATATTTAGTGGGATTTTTGGATATTTTTTTTTACTGCAAATGCCATATTTCTCCATTCTTGGAGTTCTACCAGACAGATATATATCGGATAGATGCTTAAGTGTTGCTCACCTGGGAGAAAGGCCTAAATGGCAAGGTCTTGAGGCTTAACTAGGCCTAGTTCCATCCAAGCTTTGTATTCAGAAAAAGAGCTTCCAGCCAGCACTGGGGAAGGAACAGGAAGCTTGGGTGCAGCTAGGCCTAGTAGGTGAGCCATATAAAGTCTCTGGAAGGTGTCTGTCAGTTGAAACTCACAGAATGGAGAATTATGGGATCTGTAATTGCAAGAGCAGTAATTGAGCCTAAACATTTCTGACATAGAAGATTCTACTCTGTTGGCCAGGTTGGGACATAAAAGCTAAGTTCCTGATATTTATACCGAAGGTCTAGCTAATCCTGAAGGATTTGACCAGCTGCCCATTCACAGAAACGATTGCACCCATTCCTCTTGGTCAGAGTGTTTGGAGGTCAAAGCATAGCCCGCACTGGCCCACTGGGTTAGGTCTTAAGAAAACCTTGGGCAATTTGGATAGCTCAGTGGTTTCGGCATCTGGCTGCAGAGCCAGAGGCTGTTGGTTGGAGTCCACACTGTGCGTCTTTGACAGGGGCTGGACTTGATGATCGCTAGGGTCCCTTCCAGCTCTGTAGTTCTGAGATTAATTTCAGGTTCCTGGTTGAAGCCTAGAGTCCTTCTGGAAGCTTTGGGTTTCACACTGTGTTGGGTCAAGTAGACCTGAATGCTTTGTGTACGAAACCTCTGCTCAGAACTGATTTCTTTGTTCCCCAGTTTCTATCATTGTGAGAAGGAAACATAGTTCTTTGGTGGGATATATGTGCTGCACATAGAAAACCCCAGGTTCAGTCTAGGGCTGTCCCAAGATACTCTCTGAAAGAAAGAAACCAAAGCCCTCCCACCTTAAATCAAGATACGTAATATCTAAAGCCAGACAAGTTATTTTGGCATATGGGGCTCAACATGCCACAAGCTCTTCTCTCTGTTCCTGCCGATAAATAGTATAAAGTGAGAACTCACTATCTTACAGCTTGCTGGACTTTCATGACAGCCCAGATTGGCTGCCTGGGGCAGATACGTCAGTCTCTATAACAGTAGAGCCGGCCCTAGCAAGTTTCAGTCCTGGCATCTCCATTGTCTAGTATTCAGCAAGGCATCTGACGGAGACTCTGAAGAGCTAATTTCAGCCGGAACAAACAGGACTGGTCAAAAGGGGTGAAACAACCAGCTTCTGCTCTTCTTTTTGCATCAGTTTGCCAGAGGAGGATGTGTTGTCCCTGACTTCTTATCAACTTCAGCCTCTCCTGAGTCCTGGAAGCAGATTTGTTAGCATTCCTGCATTACAGAATGGAAGCTTTGGTGATCATGGAGAGATAGGTTCAAGACACCTGCAAAGAAGGAGGGGAGCGGTCTCTGAATCTCAGCTCCTGATGGAACAGGGACAAGTTGTGTGGTCGCTCATGCTGTCCTCTGGTTTTTGCTTTTACGGGCTGCCCTGAGTATTAGAAACATTAAATGGACTTTCTTGCACTAACTATATGGTGCTGCAGTTGTCTCTTGTCCCAGATGTGGTCTCTTGTTGCTGGTTCACGGTAGAGGTGTCCCACCTGCCTTACCATACTAGTTGCTGCATTTCTTTACACTTGCTCTGTGGTGCATCAAAGATGTTTTCAAAATCAATTTTGTTTGACTTTAATCCAAAGAACTCTGAAATAGTAAGAGCTAGAAACACTGACTTTTGCACAGATACTCGTGCTTTCTCAACTTAAGTGACTGGATTGGTTGTATCTCAAAACTGATTCCTCCAGTGGACGTACTGATAGTTAGATTTTAGCTGTGCCTCTGGGATCTTTCCCCTCTGGCTACAAATTAAGTAGTTTATCAGTTGTCTGTAAGACTAATGTCAACACAACAATGTGTACCTGAAATCTGTATTTCAAAAAAAAAGTCGCTTGAATGATGATGCCATGAGAAGTGAAACCATGTTACAGATGATATAGGGTGAAAATGCCATGGCTGATCTCCTGTCGAGCTTCCGTAGAATGAAAGGTCCCATGAGTACAATGATGAGACCACATGCATAAATGCTATCACTGTACAATCAGAGGGCAAGGTTTCATTGTACAGGCCACTGTGTACGTGAGTGGTTCAGCCCTGTTTATTATGCTGGTGGGGTTGTCCTTTCGAGGGAAGCTCAAAACATCACTATCCTGTTCTTTTATATGTACTGACTGGATCAATGCCATTGTCTAGGCCAGTGGTTCCCATCCTTGGGTCCCCATATGGTCCTGGACTAAAACTCCCAGAAGCCTTCATTATTAGTTGTGCTAGAAAGAGCTCTGGGAGTTGTAGTCCAAGAACATCTGGGGACCCAAGGTTGGGAACCACTGGTCTAGGTGGTATCCCCAAACTTTGAAATAGGGAACTCTAGCGACTACTAGGACAGAGGGAGAAAAGAGACAAGCATGGAAAAACGTTGGGCATGAAGAAGAAGAGAGATTGGTTGCTGGATCTGTAGAACGAATGGGTTTCCAAAATGGGTAAAGCCAGACATACTGATTAGTACATGGAAATTATTTTGTTAGTCAATGTCCCGTGTCTCTTGCACTGATAAGCTTTGGAATTGATTATCCTCTTTTTCCGCCTGTTGCAACCAGTTGGAAACAGAAACTGGTGTGGAGTTTGGAGGCCATTTTCTTATTGGGCTCCCAGCTATCGTGGAAGTTAGCTAGGGATTTGGGCAACTGTAGTCTAGAAAAGTCTTGGACTGTGGAGAACAGAGTTCGTATCCCCGCTCAGCTATGGAAACTCACTAGGGGAGTTGAACTGGTGAAACCACTTCTTAAATATATCATTTATCTTAGAAGCCCTATTGGGGTCAGTATACGCCGGTTCCAACTTGACGGCACAGAACACAACCACACAGAAAGGGACTTTCCTAAGACCGTTGTGCTGGATGGGAAAGACGAACACTTGGTATATTTCAGCAGAGCTGTGTTTACATTCTCCCTTTGGGAACTTCTGTAATGAAGAGGCGATAGGTGAATTTTTTTCCCCCAACCGAATTGAGTCCAAGTCTTCCTTTGGACACAACAGGAATTGGTCCAAGTCTTCCTTTGGCTGCCTCAGCACCACTCCTGTGACATCCAGGCAGCCAAGCCAGTGGCTGCCAGGGAGACAGTCGACAAGACGGTGATATAATCAAGAGAGGCAGGGCCAATTGTGAGTTAAGGACAGAGATAGAGAAGATCAGAAAAGCCGCCAAAGAAATGGAAGAAAATAGAGAAGGAAAAATGGACCTAGCCAAAGAGTATCAGCGGATTGTTGGTTTCCTACTTGAACTTGGGTTGTTGTCAGTGATCTGGATTTCCATCCGGTACGTTTGCCAGACCAGAAAATGTAGCATCGCCGTGGCCTGTTTTCTCAGGAATCTTGTAGTTTCTTTGAAATAAGGAATGTTTTGGTTATTTAGAAAACATAACAAATAACAAAACTGCTTCAACCGCGGGGTTGCACTTACCGACTTGTCTGCCTTCTTTTTAATTCCTTGAGAACCCTCAAGGGACTCCACACATCGAAATATTATGTCCAGGGCTTTTTTTTTTTTAAAGCAAACCTGTGTAATAATTTTGTTGTGCTCATAAGTAAATCTGTAAGTAAAGATGGGCCTGAACTACTGTTCGGCGACTTGTACCAGTTCGTTGGTTGGCCAGATGGGTGTTTGGTGCTTCCCAGCTCCACCTCCTCCAGCAACTGCCCACTCGGAGGCAACGCCTGGATGCCTGCCAGAGGAGGCAGGGCGGAGAAGCGCCCAACCCCTGTTCGGCCAACCGACAAACCAGCACTAGCGGTTTGTGCTCATCTCTAGTCATAAGCTATTTGTTCTCTGGTGCCACTCCTGTCATTTGCAAAAAGCATACTGTCTATATTTCCAGGGTTTTTTGTGTTTTTTTTTGGGGGGTGTACCGTTTTGGATTAATTGTACACAGTATAATTCATTGATGTCTTTTGCTTATTTATGTGGGGTCACAAGTAGACAAAGTGGTCTGGATCATTCATCAAAGGGCCCGGGCTCAAATAGGGCAACTGGAACCCTATGGCCCAAATCTTGTGGAGCTTATGCAAGCAGTTACACCAACAAGCTGTTGCTAGCTGCCTGTTGTGCTCTTCATCTTCCTCAGTGGTCATATACCCACTTGTGCACTCATTTGCATAATAGGGAGTATGTGATGAGGGGGAAATGGTTGTGTGATGTCCTTTATGGGCATGTTTTTTTTTCCTATGGGAATTTTGGCCTATAAGCTCTCATATATCCACATACTCCCTTTCTGAGGGCTAGAACAGAAATGCTCATATGCAATTAGAGATGAGCTTCTTCAGATTTCTTGGACTACAAATCCTGTAATTCTCCATTCTGGGAGTCCTCCCTGACTTACACACACCATACAGATACCTAATGTGGCTCACCTGGGAAAGGTGGACTTGGAAGAGCTTGAGGCCTAGCTAGGCCTAGCTTCCTGTTTGTAAGGGGTCTGTAAGGTAGGTAGAACTCCTGGAATGGAGAATTGTGGTATTTGTAGTCCAGAAAATCCAGAAACCCTGTTCTTAATCATGGTGTGCAACATACTAGTGATACATAAAGTGATAAACACAAGTTACAGCCTAGTAAAGATGGCATCACTGCTGCTTGTCTGCCTCTGAATGGCAAAACCATAACCGGTTTTGAAAGAAAAGTGATGAGGGTGAAAAAAGAATTCTACCCTAGAGGGCATGTGTTTTTTTGTAAAGGCACCTGGGCCGCGGCTGTTTATCTCACTGCACATCTGAAGCTTTCAATGGTTTCATGACCACAGGCTTGGTTGGGTGTGATCCTTCAGAAAAGTAAAAGGAAAGGGGTTGGTTTATTTACAGAGCGAGGCGGGTGTGAACTTTGCTGTTAACATAAGTCAGACGCCAAACATTAGGCTGGCCTAATGCGAGTGCCTTGTAAAATATGCATGCAAATGGGTTTAGCAGGGAAAAAGTCTTGCAAGGGGAAAAAGTTTAGGAGAGCAAAAGGCGGAGATGACTATATGTTCTCTTAATGGGCAGAGCATAATTGACTTCCTTCCTTCCTTCCTTCCTTCCTTCCTTCCTTCCTTCCTTCCTTCCTTCCTTCCTTCCTTCCTTCCTTCCTTCCTTCTCTCTCTCTTCCTTCCTTCTCTCTCTCTTCCTTCCTTCTCTCTCTCTTCCTTCCTTCCTTCCTTCCTTCCTTCCTTCCTTCCTTCCTTCCTTCCTTCCTTCCCCCCCATGCCACCCACTTGCATAAGGCACACTAGCACACTATCCTTTTGCCTTGAACTTATTTCTAGACTTTTTGAAGTCAAGGATGGGGTCATGGAAAACACAATGGGATTGAGGCAGGGCTCTCTCTCTCTCTCTCTCTCTCAGTCTCTCTCAATCTCTCGGATGCTTTTGTCCAGAGGAAAAGAAAGCAAACAACCCATCCACCTCTCCTTAATAGGACCGGACATTGTGGGTTTTTATCAAGAAGGATACAGATGGAGGTTAAACACTGGGAAGAGCAATTTGTTTGCAGCCGTGGTGGAAGCTGCATTAGGAGATGGTGGAATCTTCTCTCGGGCATCTGTCTTGTCTGTTTTGAAGAAGGTGTGGCTTACCAATATGGCAATATGGCAGACTGGCTGCCTCCAGTCTGATGAGGGATGCCAAGTCTTTCAAGAAGACAGCAGGCAAGGAGAGATGGAGTAAGGTCATTTCTTATGCTTTTATATGACTCTGCAAATACAACTCTGATTTATAAATTGAACGACTACGCCTTAGCACTCAACTTTTCCGTCTTTACCACTATGCAATGCTGTGCTGTTTTTTTTTTTTAAGTAGGGCTGCTTTTACATTGCTTTGAAGACGGTCATCAGGTCCCACGTAATGGCAGGGGGTGGGCCATATCTGGCCTTTGGATGTTGATGCACTTCTGTTTCCATCGTTCTTTGCCATAGGACTTATGGGAGTAGCAAACCGACAACATCTAGACAGACGCAAGCATAATAGTCTTCTCAAACCTGGTCTCCTCCAGATGTTTTGGATCACAACCCCTTATATTCCTGCCCATCAGCTGGGCTTGCTGGGTGGGAGTTAATGCAAGAATTCTGATGAGGAATTCTGATGCATAATAATAATAACAAGAGTCATTATGTCCTGTCAAATCAATTCCCTTTGCAGAGTTTTCTGGGTAGAGAGAAGTGGTTTCCCATTCCCTTCCACTGGGGGCGCCCTGGGACTGTGCAGCTTGCCCAAGGCCACCCAGGCTGGCTGTACTCAAAGTGGGCACAGTGGGGAATTCAACCCCCAACATCTGGCTCTGCAACCAGATACCTCCACCACTGAGCTATCCAGCCAGCCATGTTCTCTTTATTGTCAGTAGAGGCTAGGGATTGGGATGGCCTTGTCTGTTATCCGCAGGCTGCCATGTTTGTGTTGCCAGTCTGTATGGCAGAGGAAAACATCAGCCTCTGAGCTACGGACAGTTCATTATGATGAGTATATTGAAATGCCTCCCATAAGACAGTCTCTTATCTTTCTATTCTAACTCCCCTCCCCCCCCAGCTTTTTTTCTTATCATTCCATAAATATTGGCATTGTGAGAAAGTTTGATCTGCTCATGCTCTTTGAGACCTGGCCTCACATTTTTTTTTGCTTTGGTGGGGAAAACATCTCCGACCATTTCTGGTTGGTTTTGTGAGATGCCTTGTGAATAGGCCCCGAGTGTGTTGCTCACCACATAAAGCTTTGAGATGTACCAAGTTTGATGTAGTGTTTCAACATGTCTCATGGTCTAAAGAAGGATGCTAGTTTTAAGGAAAGAAAGCAGAGGATCTTGGTTTAGACTCAGAGTCTGGAATGTGAATGTGTTTAATTTGACGTCTTAATATTTAAAATGTTCATTGGATGGAAGGAATGCATTTAGTCTTAAAATAAAAATTTGAAAACAGCACATGAAATAAAAATAGTGAAAGTAGTGCATTAGAGATAAAATTGTTGATCAGATGTATCAGGTGCCTTGTCCTCTTGCTGAATGCGAACGTTATTCTTTTAGTGTCAACATGTTAAATTAACGTGTTGTTTCCAAATATTAGTTAGAACCATCATGTTACCGAGCTGGGGATAACCCTTCGTCATTACTCCTTTCCAGATGTATGGCCTTCCGTGTGATATGGGCTACAACTTCCATCTGCCCTACTGGGAAAGGATTATGGGAACTGTAGTCCAAAACATCTAGATGGCCAACCCCACCACAGGTTTTAGAATGCATGAATGGAGGAGGAGCGAACACAGAACTGTGGAATGGCTGTTAATATGTAGACAAGCCCACACTTTCTTTTCTTTCATTATCTGATCCTTCAAGAAAATAAGAATGTCATAATGTTGATTTTATTTTCCTTTTATATCTTGCTGTTACTCCCGAGAGCATAAGGTGGCCCTCATGGCTCTCCATCTTTTCCCTGTATCTTGACAACTGTGTGAGGTAGGCAGAGATGATCTAGTGAGCATTTGGAACTCCCTCCCACTGGAGGCCAGCCCGGCCGCATCTTTGCCATCGTCCTGCAAGCAGGCAAAGGCCTTTCTCTTCAGGCAAGCTTTCCCTCAGGGAGCGTCTGCCTGAGTCGAGTTCTCAAATGGATGGTTGTGCTTTTCTGCTTTGAATGTGTTTTTGGTGTTGCTTTTGTTTATTTTAGCGTGGCATTTGTTTGATCCTTTTTAGTATATGTATACTTCCTGTTTTTAGCTTTAAATATTGCCTTTTAAGGACGCGAGCGGCCTCAGATCCTTTTGAAGGAGAGAGGCAGGATTAAAAAAAATATTTTAAATAAATAAAAATAAATAAAGACACATCATGCTTGAGTGTGCCTTCGTCTGAGGCGTGAGTTGCTAACACCACACGGGCTAGTTGTCTTCTTTCAACTAGCCCTTCCCGATTCTCATCCTTTGCTTCTCAGTCTTGATATAATACCGCAGCGGGGTTCTGAGACCTTCTCTCTTGCCAGCGTTTGGCCTGCCGCCCAGCCTCTTTGCTGTATCATGCACAGTTTTATTCTGGGTGTGTTGCCGTGCTGTTTATAACGGCCTCGCTTGCGCCTGTTCTAAAAGCGTGGCGTGAATCAGTCTTCCTCCCGTTCGTGGGGGGACCAGGCGCTGTAAACGTTCAACATGGTGAATCCGCTCCCCAAAATCGCAAGGTTTGTTTTAGGAATTGCAAGGAGTTTGTGTGTGTGTGTGTGTGTGAGAGAGAGAGAGAGAAGAAAGAGTGTGTGTGTTGATGAAGCTTCATCACCTTTGCCTCCGAAGCTTAAAGGAAATTGGGGCCATCATCTCTTACAAAACGTGTATCTCCAGGGGTTCTAACTAGAGCCGACTGGTTCTCACAAGCACGTTATCTGTTGCATCGTTTGGTATTGTAAAGGGCGTTTTCTGCACCCAAGTAATAGGAATAAGATTCCTGTTAATGCACAGGAATCAAGCTATGTTTCTCCCCCCCCCCCCCCCCCGCCATATATACAGCAGCCTAACCTTCTGCCGTTAACAGAGCTATTCCTGCTCCCCGGCTGAATTGTTGTCTTCTTCTGATAATCAAAACGGCAACTTCTGTATCTCTGCTTTTTCTCATGGCCCCTTTCCCCCGTGTGGTTGGATTATTTAAGGAACAGGACATGTCTGGATGCGGTCCCAGAGTCTGCAGTGGTTTCAGATGCCACTCAGAAAGGTTACGGTTCTCCGTAAAGGACGGGTTCTGCCGTCGAAGCTGGAAGGGAAGGCTCACACAGGTTGCTGCTTGTTTGGTGAATTATTTGAATTTTCTGAAGCATGGAGGGAAGCTGGAGAAGAAAGCAATTATAGAGACTGCATTGATATTGTGCGGGGAGAACTGCAAAAACGGTGTCTTATTTTTAAAGCGTTGAAAGGAGATAGTATGTGCCGGGCAGCTCTAATTAAACATCACAAGGCCTCACCCTCAGGCTTTCCCTCTCAAAATCTGCCAGATTCGACTCATACTTAAGGACTAAGCCTGAATCGTTGGTGGGCTTCTCAGCTGAAACACACTCTGGAGGACCGTCTGTGGATTTCCTTCTCAATAAAGGTTGGGCTAGATGATATCCAACGATTGTGAGGGGCTGTAGTTCAATGGCAAAACACCTGCTTTGCATGCAGAGGGTCCCAAATCCCATCCTGACCATCTGGGGGTAGGGCTAGGAAACCATCTTGTACAAAACTCTATAGAAAGGCTGCTGGTCAGTGTAAGCAGTATTGGCTTAGATCAGTGTTTTCCAACCTTGGGTCCCCAGATGTTCTTGGTCTACAGCTCCCAGAAATCCTGGCCAGCACAGCGAGTGGTGAAGGGAGTTTTAGCCCATGAACATCCGGGGACCCAGGGTTGGGAACCATTGCCTTAGATCACCAGATGTCCCTGGACTAAAATTCCCAGGAGTCTTCGCCACTAGCTGGGCTGGCCAGGATTTCTGGGAGTTGTAGACCGAGAACATCTGGGGACCCAAGGTTGGGAACCATTGGCTTAGATCAGTGGTCCCCAACCTTGGGCCTCCAGATGTTCTTGGACTACAACTCTCAGAAGCCTTCACTACCACCTCTGCTGGCCAGGATTTCTGGGAGTTGAAGTCCAAGAACATCTTGAGGCCCAAGGTTGGGGACCACTGGCCTGGATGGTCAAATAGTCTCATTTTTTACATGGTAACTATGTTCCTTTGAGACGAACAGGTTTATTACAGCCTGAGCTGCCTTAGCATGGAATATGTACACTGAATATATACTGACATCGATGTAATACTATAATGACTTGCATAAAGTCATGTGAAAATGAAAGTACACCCTCTATGAATTCTATGTGTTTATGTATCAGGACATAATAAAAATAATCTGGTTCTTAGCAGGTCTGAAAATTAGGTAAATACAACCTCAGATGAATTAGGAACCCTTGACTGATGTTTAATCCTTTTGAGTGGATCTCCAGCGTCTATATGTATCTTTTCTCAGCCATTTCTCTTTCAAGTCTAGTTCTGTAGTGGGTTTTTGACCGTCCTAAGCCAGTCATTTTCAGGTCATTCAGAGAGTGTCTAGGTAGACTGAAATGTTCTGAAACAGGTTTTTATGTGTTGCCGTTCCTGATGTCTGATCGATGTCTATCAGTTCTTTTGTGTTAGTCCTCCAATGTAGAGTGCAGAGGAGCGTTGTTGGCAAAGGATGGCACAGGTCACATTAGCAAAGGAACCAAGTAAACATGCTCTTGATGTTGTGTGTGACCTTGTCGGGCCTGTAGTCATGTTGCCATACATGTGGGGAATCTAGGTTTGTAGTGGAGTTTAGTTCTCATGTTGTGTAGGCCGTTTTGTGTGTCAATAGCTGCTTGAGATTGGGGCAGGGGGGAGTTGTCTGTAAGTAAGTATGGGCCTGCCACCAAGGCCTTGGGTGAGTGAAGTATTCTTGTCAAGAGTGGTTTGAAGATAGAGATGGGCACGAACCGGTGGTTCAGGAGTTCGTGCCAGTTCATTTAGTGGCTGAACAGGTGTTCAATGCTTCATAGCCTCGCCTCCTCTGGTGGGCATCCGCTGATCTATAACTAAAGATGGGCAACCATCTTTAGTTGAAAGGAGCAAGGTTGCTTCTGGGTATTCCTCTTGCCTGGTTAATTTTTTCTTTTACCATGTTGGGTGGGTATTGTAGTCTGAGAAATGCCATTTGTAGATCCACGAGTTCAGAGTCTCTGTCTTGTTGGTCTGAGCAGATACGATGGAGATGACATTGTGGAAACAGCCTTATAACTGTAGTTGGGGCCAAATGATCCTTGTTCATCAAAATGGGAGGGGGAAGAGGTGGGCTCTTTCCTTGTGGCACACCGTGCTGAAAGCCCATCGTGCCCCAAATTGATGCTGGGTCACAGCTTGTCAATGTCCCGAGGGGCATCCTGGGTGGGAAAATGCCAAGTCTCCAGAAATGCCTGTCATTAAAATGGTAATCATCATTCACCTTATATAGTCTTATCTTTGGACCAAGGATGTTCACAGTGATTTGAACATGGCGGCTGGTTGCCTGTGTGTTAGAGTGGGGAGCTGCTGTTCAGGTTGTGATCTTGATCTTTGATCTTACTTTGGCAATCTCCAGATGAATCACAAAGGGGAAAAAAAACCAACCCAAAGAAAACTAAATGTATGGGTTAGAATGGCATGATTTCGGAAAGTAGTCATGGAGACAATTTTCATTTATTATTGTATGTTGAATGTATACTTCCTGTAAAGATCCTTTTCTGTGTCCCATTAAGGAATTGTTTAGCTGTGACAACAGAATTTGCATTTGCTAAAAACTGGAATTAAGATCAAATTTTGGGGGAAAAAGAACCAGATGGTTCTGAAGGGTACCCTTTACTCACTGGCGTGGATCATGACCTGTAGAACTTCAACCTAGCAATATGAGTTAATTGTGTCTGCAGTTCAGTTGGATGCTTGTCTATCAAGAGAAGGACACATTCGTCATGCGAATTCTCCTTCTCAAAAGAGGTTTGAGGAAATTTGGTTTGGATTGAAGCAATTGTGAGTGTATTTTGGCTTCTCTGCTATAGCCATTTGACATTTAATTCCATCATATGGAATTCTGGCATTTGCCGCTCAGTGAGTTATCTCTGCAAGAGAGTCCTGGTGGAATCCCATGAACTACAGCAGGGAATTCTATGGATGGGCTCATAGAATGGAAACACGACGAGTTAGGTGTTAACAAACTGCTATAACTCTATAATGTAGACATAGGCCATGTGTATGAACAGAAAACACTTTTCCTTATTAAAAACAGATTAGGATGAAGTTCTTTCTAAAATCACCATTGTATTATGGATCTGTTGAAGCTTAGAGTGGCCATGTAGCCTCTTTTAGGGAGCAGAGAATATCCATTTGAAGGCCTCCGAGAGGATGATCTTTTTTTTGGAGGTGTCCTGCATTTGAAATGTTGTCCAGTCCAGGTTTGATTTAAAGATAAAAGTTGATAAGGAGAGCGATCAGGGACCTTGATGGTGCCCATCCTCCACCGTGAGCAGCCCCTGGCTTTGCCACTCAATTATAAAAGAGAGGTAATTCTGTTTGAATGGTGGAAATAATTTTCAGTGTTGCATCTGCCACCTAAATTAGCACAGCAGTTTTATGCAAACCAGTTTCTCTCCTCTATGGGATGATGCACCTACTCCATTTCGGTGATGTGGACACTCAAGACAGGCACCAGAGGCCTTTGTCTCTGGCCATTAATCACGTGGAAACATAAATACTCACCATACAACTAGGAATTCAATCAGTGACTTGTTAATTCATAGCTTTTCACCATTTGCGATTATGCCAATGCAGGCGTCATTCGTTATTCACGTGGATGCTGGCCCCGTCATTTTATAACGGTTTCACATTTGATCTGTTTTTGTCATCGTTGTTATAGTTCTACTTTGTTATTGTTGTAAGCCTAGTTTAGAAGTTGGTTTTGGAAAGAAGGGCACAAATAATTTGTTTCTGAAAAGAGGCATAGGGAGAAATGTAGTAAGAAGTAAATACATAAGGCATTTTTTGCTATTTGTTCCCTCCACTCACCCTGTGGCATAATTCGTTCAATGCTACCGCCCAAAAATCCCTTGCAATTTTTGGCTCTCTAGATGTCTTGGACTCCAGTGCTTAGAAGCTTTAGGCATCTTGGCCAAGAGTCAGGGGTTCTGGGAATTGAGTCCAAAATATTTGAGGGCCAAAGATTGAAAATTTATCCTTCTACAGAGGATCTATGCTGGCTGGATAGCTCAGTGGTCTAGGTATCGGGCTGCGAAGCCAGAGGTTGGGAGTTCAATTTCCCACTGTGCCTCCCTGGGAGAAGAGCCAGCCTGTGTGGCCTTAGGCCAGCTGCCCAGTCCCAGGGCATCCCCAGAGGAAGGGAAGGTTAAACCACTTCTGAGTCTTCTCTACCTAGAAAACCCTGGAAAGGGTCACCATAAGTCAGTATTGACTTGATGGCACATGGGTATTATTATTTCTAAGTGGATATGTGGGATGGTAGTGTCAGTCATTGTCAGTTCAGGGAGTGTGATGTGTAGCTTGCCCAAGGCTACACAGGCTGGCTTTTCCCCTAGGAGGCCCAGTGGGGAATCAAACTCCTGACCTCAGGCTCTGCAGCCAGATACCTAAACCACTGAGCTATACAGCACTTAGGCAGACAGGTGGGTGGACTGCCTTCTTTTTTCCTAGAAGGGTGTTCCTGCGAAAGCAGTCCCAAAGCGGCCCAGATATGTGTCGATAAGAGTTTGTTTGCTCAGCCACTTTTCTTGATTACAATGCCCCATTGCCTGCGGTTCTGGCAGTTTGTTTTGGATTGGGTCCATAACTTGGAGAGGAGAACGCATGCTCTCCATGTACAAGGTCCAAAGTTCACCTGCCCCCCCCCCCAGCTTTTCCATTAGAAAAAGAAAGGGGGGGGGAAGTAGCTTGGGATTTGAAGGGTTATTGCTGAAAAATGTATTGGATTAGAGGGATCAGCAGTGTCAGGCAGCTTCTTTCATTTGCTGTATCACATGGTTCCCCACTTGAGAGCTATAGCGCTACAGGTTTAGCTTACTTTGGATGGGAGAGAGACCAGGAGATGGGAGGTGTAATATAATTTGCAATAGGATATGTGCTAGATTTGTAAATGTGCTTTGTGTTTTAAATGGCATCTTCAGGCTGCTCTTCCAGAAAGATGCTCAGAGTGGCCTGAGCTTCTTGTACAAATGTATGAAATGGTATAAAGCACTTTAATCCTCCCATGTGGCATCATAACACTCAGCTATCCAGAGTGATGCAAGCAAACATTTAGCCTGGAAATGCTCATCTCAAGAGAAGCAGCAAAATTTTCCTATGACATTTTCTGATGGTCCCAAAGAGATTTTTGGTGCTTTCAGGAATTGTTTTTGTGTGTGCAAATGAGGCACCTTGTGTAGTTCAAAGAGAGTTCCTGCCTTGTGGCATCAAAAGCCTTGGATGGATTGCTTGTGTCTTTTTGACAGTTGAGCCAGTCCTGCAGCGTGGATGCACATGGGCTTTGCTTTGCGAAGGGAAAAGGCATTCGTTTTGCACAGGGACATTTTATGCAAACTGTAGAAAGCTCAATGGGGTGGAAACCACTCATCTCATCCTGCTGGACTCAAGAAACAATGCAGGACCTAACGAATTCTGAACAGACAGCCTCAGCCTGTTGAGTACACCTGTTTCATCATAACAAGTAATTTGGGAAGATTTCTTCACATCCCATGTGTTTAAACAGCAAAACACTGCCGCACAGCAGTCTAGATAGGAACGTTGCATATATGCTTACAAAAGTTATTTGCCTAACTAACTAGTTGTTTTATCATTAGCCTGAAACAAACAAAACAGCTGCCTCTTTAGTTTGAAGGCTGCTGCTTTGCTTTGGAGGTGACTTTTTCATCCACCACCAGCTATTGTGTGGAGAGCATTCATGATTTAGGTGTCTAGGGATGGAGGTAACATCTTATCAGTGTAGATGACCTGAACAGTGGGTTCAAAACCTAGTCAGATGTGAAGGAACAGCTAAGAAGAAGGCAGAGTGGCTGAAAAACACAAGTCTTTTTGTTCCTTAGAACAATATTTATTGAGGCATAATCTTTTGTGGCCTTTCCTCCAGTGCCTAAGGTATCACCCTCAGCTGGGTGACACACTTGTATACGAGTAGACAACACAGTACTTTGCTGACTGAGGCAACAATGAAGCAACAGCCACTACCTGACACACAGAAACTGACTAGAATAATGATTCCCAACCTTAGATCCCCAGATGTTCTTGGACGACAACTCCCAGAAATCGTGGCCAGCATGGCTCGTGGTGAAGGCTTCTGGGGTGTTTAGTCCAAGAACATATGGGGATCCAAGGTTGGGAACCAATGTTTTAGACCAGGGGTCTCCAAACTTTTCAGCATGAGGGCCACATCAAATATGTTCCACATTTTCGAGGGCCGAAGGAAGACATGTCCGACTGCTTGGCCCACCTGCCGGCCCACCGGGCCGGATAAAAATGCAAGGTGGGCCAGATGTGGCCCGCGGGCCGTAGTTTGGAGACCTCTGCTTTAGACCATGAGACTACATCCTTGGGTTGGTTAAGATGACCCTCCAAACCATGGTCTGGAGGATCATCTGAACAAGGCAAACGATGGTGCACATCAGTGGTTCCCAATCTTTGGTCTCTGGATGTTCTTGGACTCCAACTCTTGAAAATCTTGGAGCTAGTGCCAAAAGCTAGTGCCAAAGGCTTCAGGGGTGTTTAGTCCAAGAACATCTGGGGACCCAAGGTTGGGAACCATTGGACTAGAATGACAGGTCTCTAGGTGGATCTTGCTGTGAGCCTGATGATGAAACCTTGTCTCCCACCACACCCGAGAGGACAGCAAGCTTGCTTAAAGATGGAGGTTGGGCTGCCAGCCCCCACATTTCCACATGACTGCTGCTCCTACAGCATTAGCCACCTGAGACACTTGCCTTATTCTACTGTGTGGTAGAGCGAGCGCTGGCAGAGATCAGAAGCTGAGCTGAAAAGAAAAAGTGGACTTCAAGGCCAGGGATTGCGAGACACAGAAGTCCTTGAATTGGCTTCCTCTCCATGGAATTGTAATGGTATGGTGAGGAATGGGAGCTAGGTATCATCCTCGCTGCTGGGCCCACATAGCCTTACTCAGCAAGTTGTGTTTTGTCAAAGATCGGCCTGTCTCAATTGCTTTCTGAAGAGGAAATGTTCCTATTTCCATATAGGCTTTCAGTGTGAGCAAGAACACTGGAAAATATGGGGTTTGGGTTGCTTGCAATGCAAGCCGGCCAAACAGGAGCTTCTGTGCTTCAGATTCACTGGTCATGATATGTAGAGAGGAACCAGGCTAGATGCTTCCCTTGAAGTCTGTTTATGACATTGGGATTACAAATAACTCAATGGGGGTTCCTGTGTTGTCCTCTTGTTGGGAGTGTGCTGGAAAACCTGATGCAACCCAGTATAATCATCATGGGACGAGCTGGGCAATGAAAGGGTCAACAGATAGAGGTCCACACTCTCCTTTTAGGTTTCATGGAAAAGAACGCTGTTATTGCTGTCAACAGTCTTCTGTTCAATTTCTAAAGAGGTCAAGGAGGGGGTATAAAGACAGCGATAGCTGATGACTCCACTTTCAAAGGTGCTGTGAATCTACCCTGAGTTTTAGTTTGTACATTACCGGAGCTATTCAAGAGGCTGAACCTATACTGGAGATAGTATTCAGCACCCTGGATAGCTCCTGCCCAGGACAAAATAAAACCTGGGATGAATTCACCTCACCTCTGAAGTTGGAGTTATCAACTGCCATTCCATAGCGGAATGGGTTGAAATATCTTTATGGGGCTAGATATTTGTATTCCCACTGTGCCATCTGGGGGAAGGGCCACCCAAGGTCACTTGAAATGCATGCAGATGGTAGGTTATGCACCTTGTCAGCTGTGTGGCTTTGGAGAAGTCCCAGAGTCCCACTGGAAGAAAGGAATGGTAAGCCACTTCGGACTACATTGTATGTAGCAAATCTTGGGAGGGTCACCATAAGTCAAACTGACATGATGTCACACAGTTATTATTATAAAACATATTTTCAAAGGTGTTTTCTTGAGGAAATGCCTCCTGTTCCCAGGTTATGCGGACTGTAGCAGGGATGTGTATAAAAAGTCTACTAAATGCCGTCATTCACTGTGCAATGATGTGTTCAGTTGATTTGATCCCAGGAGGATCTAAAAAGAGAATATGTAAGTGCAGATTGGTGGTTGTGTTTGGTTAATTGGTTAATGAAATGTTGATTACTACATTGCTCCTTTGTGAATCAAAAACTTTCAACTAATGTTGTTTAAAAGGCTGAAACAAAGAAAGATACATATGCAGTATTTGGAAAGAGACTTTTGAAAGGTAACTGTATATAGTTGATATTCCAATACACTCCAAAAGTTATTCTACGTATGTGTTTTTAAAAGTAACTGTTTACTTTCTCCTTGTGCAAAACTACCTTTGTATCTCGCAAATCCTAGCATCACCATAAGCCATGTTCCTTCTAAACTGTACATGCAAGCGCACACAGAGCTCCTTCGGGACTGTGCACCGGCAGCCAATTTGTTTATTTCTGGTTTTGGATGAAACCCTGCCCCCCTCCGATACAGGGGTGAAGCTCCTGCAAATTGAGGCCGACAATTAGAGGGAATGTTGACCATAAGTTAGAATTGACATGATGACACACAATTAATTATTATTATAAAACATATTCTCAAATATGTTTTCTTGAGGAAATGCTTCCTATTTCTAGATTACGTTGACTCTAAATTCTTACAAAAAGATTCTGGAATGCTATAAGCCATTGAATGGCGATACAAAACACACCTATTTCATGAATTCCACAAACTCTTGTAAACTAAAAAAAGCTGCTAAAAAGTTATAATCACTCCACATAAGAGATGATATCTATTTCTAACAAACGACTCCCAATTTCTACCCATGAAACTCTGGAAGGATGACTTTTTCTCTCCTTTCCCTTTTAGGCTACGATGATGCCTCGGAGACAAACTTGATATCTCACAGTGTCCACTCCTCAAAACACGTGCAAGAAAATCGGCCCAGACCCGTTCGCAGGAAAAGAAGCGTTGGTAAGGAATGGGGAAAATGAAATGCGTTTATAAAAATGCCATGAAGCGGGGGTGAAAAGTGGAAAGGCTTTGTGACCAGCCCTGAAATATATGAGTCATTATTGGGGAGAAAAAGAGACAAAGAAAAATGATATTGTAAACTGAAAGGCCTTGGGGGTGAGGGTAGGAGAATAAAAGGCCCCACAGTTTCTTATTTTCTGCTCTTCTCTACAAGTCAGTCATATTCCAGTGGAGTGACATAGCTGGAAAATTCTTTACATTCATTTTCCCCCCCGCATCACGGCATGCTCTTAGTGAAACATGAGTTAGGAAATGTAGCACTATGTCAGTTCAATGCAATGATTCTCAAACAGTGTGCAAAATCCCGTGGTAGTCTGTCCCTCACAGGACAATAAGCATTCTTGTAGAGTTAATTTAATTAAATACATGAAGGCCTTCCT
The DNA here is from genome assembly GCA_037013535.1 of Intellagama lesueurii. NCBI lineage: Eukaryota > Metazoa > Chordata > Lepidosauria > Squamata > Agamidae > Intellagama > Intellagama lesueurii. The sequence continues at coordinate 16,403,267 of JBAJHW010000012.1, read as the reverse complement.
TGAGCCCAAAGCGGAGCCCGCCCAAGATGTTTTGTGGTATGAGGAAAGGATAAGACAGCCCTATCTCATTGAATGTGCAGGGTGAGCTGGTTTGAGAGCAGAAATTTGATTCGCACGGGTGATGGGACATTATTCTCTGCTGTGTCTGAGGACAGAAGGGCTGGTCGGTCCTTCTGTGATGGAGGGGAAGAAGCTTCTGGGCCCTCCAGTGTCGCTTACTTTTGGTTTAGAAGTTGCCAGACAGGCTGCATGAAAGACATGTCTGTTGCATACCACTCAATGTGCAAGAGATAATGTCTATGGAGATTTCTTAGCTTGAGGCAATTCACCTCCAAAGGTTACGCCTTTCGCATACCGAACCAGGTAGATGGATGGGGGTGGCTGCACAAGACAGGACAAAAAAGTGTTGCAAAGTTTTGAATTTCTGGTAAAATTCCTTTTTCCTATGCAGTAAGAGTACAGGGATCCACAGAGGAGAATACCATCAAGTTCCCCAGACACACCATCCCTTTCTCATTAACTGGCACTTAAGGTCTCGATAACTCACTCTGAGACATTTAGAGGAGAAAGAAGAAAAATGTTTCATCACTTATGGTTGTGAACAGATCAACAGCAAACAGGCAAACTAAACTCCAACAGACGAAACAGAGAGAAAGGAACACTCAGCAAAGAGGCGGGGCTCTCTTTGAATTCAGAGGCAGGGGAGAACAATTGGTTAATGCTGGATAGATTGACAGTCACTCCAGCCCAGAAACGTCCCTCCCGACCAAACTACAGGCAGCATGCGAGGTTGTAAAAATGCCAACGAAAAGATCAGTGATGGAGAAGCAGCAGCTAGAGCTGGGGGGAGTGAGACGGGGAAATCATCCTTTTGGAATTCATTTCCTAGAATTCCCCACTGAGTTGAGCACCAATAATTATCCTCCTCCCCCAAGTTCTAAAACATCATCTAAAACCTAGTTTGCATGTTATCTTAGTGGCTGAGGTGATACCTCGAAGAGACTACCCTTGGCTTAGACCCACGTGGCAGCGATGGCCCGCCATGTACCCTGGCACATGGCACAAAGCGGAGGGTATCCCTTAACCTGTGACGCCTTCCTTGCTTTCCAGAGGAGGCCATTCCTGCAGTCTGCAAAACACGGACCGTGATCTACGAGATCCCTCGGAGCCAGATTGATCCGACGTCCGCAAACTTCCTGATATGGCCGCCCTGCGTGGAAGTGAAGCGCTGCACGGGATGTTGCAACACCAACAGTGTGAAATGCCAGCCGTCACGAATACACCACAGAAACGTCAAGGTCAGTGGCATGGGGGAGCCAGGACTTGTCGGGTCGAAGCCCCAGAACTTTCTGAGTAACTGGCAATAGGGATAACACCCCCCCCTTCCCCACCCACCCACCCACCTTCAGTTTAGGGTCCCTCTGAGTTTAACTGCAACCGTCACAGTTGCTGGATGAGAAGTGGGCTTTCTCCAGAGCTGTGTGTTCTTCCAAGCAGTCTCTATTGTCATGCAAAGTAGTTTGAGGGTGGTTGGATCCTCATTGGGCAATTGAGAGTCATTAACTTTATAAAAGACGGGCTCCTTATTTGCTGATACGGAGCAATCCTGCTGCCTGCTTATTTGAACTCTTCTTAGGATGTGGGTGTGAACTCTCGTAAGGAGCATCTGGACTTACTTAGCTGCCTTTACCAATTGACCGCTAAACTCTCCCCTTTCCTTTTCTGCCCTCCATGCCTTGAGCTGCCAGTCCCCGATTTTTCAACATAGGGTCAGTTCTCTTTACCTGAAGGTCAGGGACCCACCAAGTCAAAGACGGCACATGAAGCAGAGTTGGTTCTGGTCCATGAAGTCTCAATAGCAACATGGAGTCCCAACAGAACTCAGTAGCCTTGGTGCTGGTATTTCAAATTTTCAATGTGGGAGCAGGAGAGAACCATTAGATTCCCCCCCCCCCCCCCCCTTTAAGGCACAGTCGTATCGAGATAACATCTTGGAGTGACTCCCGTGTACGAAGTTGCCCTGCTTCTCACAGAGGGCTTAAAATTCCCCACTCCCCACTGCAATTCAGGGCCCCTGCCGGTAAAATTGAAGACACAGTGTTGAATGTTAGATACTAGATGTGTACTTGTGGCTGTTACGGGTCATCAAGTCACCCGTGACTTATGGTGACCCTATGAATGAGTGATCTCCAGAATGTCCTGTCCTCAGCCGTCCTGCTCAGCTCCTGCAGACTCAAGCCTGTGGCTTCCTTTAGGGAGTCAGTCCATCTCGTACTTGGCCTTCCTCTTTTCCTTCTGCCTTCCACCATTCCCAACATTATTGTTTTTTTCCAGAGAATCCTGTCTTCTCATGGTGTGCCCAAAGTAGGACAGCCTCGGCTTCATCATTCTTGCCTCCAGAGAAAGTTCAGGCTTAATTCCTTCCAGGACTCACTCCTGGCAGTCCAGGGTATCCACAAAGCCCCCCTCCAGCACCACAGAGCTCTCCAGATGTGTATAGATTTGTGTTTTTTAAGATGACAACTCTCAGGTTTCCACAGAGAGTAGCCGTCTGAAACTACAGAACTTCACCCCTCTAGTAAATACCCTAAGCGTGCAGCGTAAAACGCAGTTATGGTTCCCCTGAACATCTGATGTTGCAAAAATGGCTGCACTTTGTAAGTAAGACATTTATATTCCCCAGTAGGGCTGGCTGTCTCATTAGGCAGAGTGTGGTAGCTGCCTCTGATGGCTGACGGTGGTGTGGAGATAGTGGAGGCTCTTCCCTTCTCCTTGGTTCCTTGGCCATTTCTCTTGGCCAGATGACAGAGCTATTCATAACACACAGCTGGTCCTGATCCCCGACACTAGCGTAGTAGATGCTGTTGTACCTTTTCCAATGGTGAAGCAAGATTTAGCCCTGACGTTATCTAGGCTTGAGCCACCTCGGTTTTTGCTCCACAGCACCAGAAGTTAGAATTGAACCTGCTGGCGAGTGTTAGGAAAATAAATGGCAAATGTCTTGGACCCCGTTCACTTTTCTTTCTTTCCGAAAGCATAAAGTTTCTCTTTTAGTCCTAGAGGGAGCAAATTTCCCTCCTCCTTTTCCGTGGGGGAGGGCTCGCCCCTGTGTCCCATGGTGGGATGGGCAAGTGTGCTGGTTGCCCTTGGTCCCAGAATCACGACTTAGGCTCTGGGTTTAGCTTGGAGTGCCTGTGTGACGTGAGGGAATTGGGTGCCGTCTTGACCTTTGCCTCAGGCAGCAAGATTCTTTGGTACTGCTTTTCCTCTCCTCACCTGTAAAATCATAGAATCATGAAGTTGAAAGGAGCCTATAAGGCCATTGAGTCCTACTTCCCACTCAAGGCAGGAATCCAAATCAAAGTATATCAGAAAGATGACTAACTCATTTTCTCTTGAATGTTTCCAGCGTTGGAGGGCTCACCAGCTCCCAAGGTAATTGGTTCCATTGTTGTACTGCTCTAACAGTTAGGAAGTTTTTCCTGATATTCAACCGAAATCTGGCTTCTTGTAACTTGAGCCCATTGTTGTGTGTCCTGTACTCAGGGCTGATCGAGAACAGATCCTGCCCCTCCTCTGTATGACTTTCAAGTACTGTATTTGAGAAGTGTTGTCCAATCTCCCCTCTGTCTTCTTTTCTCAAGGGTAACCATGCCCAGGTCTTTCAAGTTTTTCCTCCTAGGGCTTGGTTTCCAGCCTCCCAATCATCCTATTTTGCCCTCCTCTGAACTTGCTCCAATTTAGCATCATGAGTACACACTGTTGGAATTCCTAGTCGGTTCATTTTGAGTGGGGTCTCACTGAGCCCATTTTTGTTCCGAAATTCTCAAAGCAAAACAAGGGTGACGGGGTTTGCAAGATGTAGAACAATCACCCTGTTATTTTAGGGGAATCTGTAAAGAATGAAGTGGTATAGATTAGGGGAGGATTTTTTAACGGATTGTTGTATATTACTTGAGGGGAGGTTGGTTCTGACCCAAAAATGCGTAGGAAAGCTGAATAGTGTGAATAAGAAAACAGAGCTGATTTTGCCTTTTTCCCCCCCACACATTCCTACAGCCCGGCTCTTGATTTTAGAATGATAGCATGACTCAGGGGACATTTCAAGTATAAAAATCCCTGCACGGCCATGTTTCCTTAATTAAATATTATGTCGGCAAAATTGGGCTTTTATTTGTGGAAACATTGTGCTTTTGATCTTGGGCGGGGGGGCAGGTGGGGGGGGAATGTGTTTCATATCGACTCTTCTCCAGGGATCTGAGATACTTTTTTTAATGGTTTCGTGCCATATTTACTCATTAAGCAAAATCCAATTTTGTTTTCTACATGCCACACTCTATCAGATGCACATTTTACAAAATGAATGGTGTTTCTTCCATGGCCGTTGTTGCTTTTTGATTGGTACAAATCAGCCGCTTGAGTGGTTAAATTCAGCGATGCGTCCATGAGGGCATTTGTTCTCACCAGACTTTAAATTTGGACCACTGAACGTTGTTTATACGACGGAAGCTCCAAAGTTGTTGAAGCTCAGGATGGTTATTCTAAGCGCAGGGTCGGCAGCTGAAGGCTTTTGTGCCAGATCTGGCCCTGAGGGGCACTGCTGGGGTCTCCCCCCCCCCCCCCGTTCCTGTAAAACGACAACCACAGGAACAACAATAGCGGCCACAACAACAGTAACATGAAAAACACCACAAAGAGAAAACGTCTGCAACAAGGGGGCCATTCCTGAAGCTGGAGTAGCCATGACCTCCGACACAAGGATGAGGAACTGCAAAATGATTCTCTTCGCTTTCCAAGGGTGCGAAGTATTTTGTGGCACTCTTAAAAGAGAGAGAGAGAGAATGAGGATGATTTTTTTTTTATCAGCAGGGTCTGTATCACGATTTGCCATCTCTGCAACCTCCCCCCCCCCCCCCCAGCTGAGCTGCAATCTTTGCAGTAGCTGGGAAGGAAATGGATTTCCTCAGGAAAACTAATATCCTGGCCTGTATCTCAGGATGGCTTTGTTGTGTGGGTAATTAAGAGCCATTAGCATTACAAAAGACCCAGTCCTCATGTACTGATGCGGACTGATCTAGGAAACAGGGAGGCTGGCTGTGGGGATTGTCATGGTGTGTGTGTGTGTGTGTGTGTGTGTGAGAGAGAGAGAGAGAGAGAGAGAGATTCTAAGTGTTCCATGGGGCTCCCATAGGACTTATCGGCTCCACCTTCCCCTCTCTGACACTTGTATAGGCCAGACCTTCCTTCTGTCCAACATTTTGCCCTCCATGCTGGCCAGCGGGCTAGTTCCAGGAGGCAGGGCAGAAGGACAGTAAGATCTTCCTTCCCTTCTATGCTTTTAGCACCGATGCATCTGGATTTTCTAACCCAGAAATGAAATGTTCAAAAGTAAGAAGAAGGGCCAGGAGTGTAGGTTTTTTGTTTTGTTTTTACTGTCAGATGTCACTGCTGTGCAAATCCTTCTGCATTCTCCAGTAGCATTTTCAGGTGAACCACTTCTCCCCCACCCCCCCCACTAGCAATAAACTTGGCAAACATTAATTTTAAAAGCAAAGGAAGATTGAAGCCAGTCTAATTAACCTGCAGACTCCAGAGTCAACCGAAAGGTTTAGCAAACACAGCGGTATTAAAGCAGGAGAAGACTGCAGCCTTGTTAATTCTTCTTTAAGCTTAATTCTTGTTTTCCTTCTGTTTCTCTTGGTATGGATGGGGTATCGGGTCCTCAGAGGTAATTCAGTGCTGCGCCTTAGCTTGGTCCCCTGGAGGATGTTTCAAGTCACCATAGGTGACCGTTTCTGAGCTTTATTTCAATTCCATAGGGTTAAAATAAGGCACAGTCTCACCCTGCCTTGCTCCCTTCCAAACAAAACCCCCAAGGGGGTTTGCAAAACCAGAAATGGACTGTGGACCCATTGCGTCCTTAAACTCCTGGATCTTACCCTTTCCTCGGTGAAGAGTAATAAAATGTTAATCTTCAGAGAGTAACGAGTGGGGTGAACAAACAGCTTGACTCAATCTGTGGCTGAGTATAACCTTAAAGCGGTGTCTTTGCTTTGGAAAGCTAATCTTCGCCTCCATGTCAACACTACATCTCAGAAAGGGAGAATCTTATCTGCTTATGCTGGGCGCTTATCCTAAAAACCCGTAAACAACCTCAGTTTATTGTAGTCCACACCCTCCCTTTAAAAAAAAAAAGTGCTCCAGAGGTCTTGAGAAAATCCTCCCTGTTCTAAATGTTAATTAAAAATAACGAGTCAAATCTGAGTCCATGCCTTTTTTTTGTTTTTAATGGGGAAAGAGCAGTCTGACCCCACCATCACACCAGTAGCCTTCACATAGAAGGTCTGTATTTAGTTCCTCCTGCCTCAGATGCAGTCGCTCTCAGGGGTTTGATATAATTAATTGTTTCAGAAGCGCTCGAAATTCCCCTGTCGGGAGATGAATGGCTTATGTGTTCCATAATCCCGAGGATCCTCTTTTAGGGTCACCCAGAAAGGGGTGAGGGTAGAGGGTGGGACAGGTTGTGCTTCTTCCCACCCGAGAGCTGAGAGCATCTCTTGTTCTCTTCTCATGATGTCAAGCTGATGTAAAAATCCCCTTTTGGATGCACAATGAAAGGCGTCCATTCCTCCTCCTCATTTTATGGGCAAGTGGGTGAGATCATAGCATAATCTTCAGTCAGACCACTTGGACTGGAAATGCCTGGTTAGTAGAGAGGTTACAGCGTGGGATGCAAGGATGAGAGGTCCAGAAAACACAGAGGGGTCATGTCCATACTAGGTTTCACCCGGAATGCTTGGTTTTTGTCTGCTAGACCTGGTATTGTCAACTATGGCTGGTGGCAGCTCCCCAGAATTCAGTCAAGATTCTTCCAACTGAAGATCCTTGGTCACCTCTGTGGGTTTCCCACCCAACCAGATCTCTGCTCAACTTCTGAAATCAGAACCAGGTGTGTTCATGGTGAACAGTGAAGACCTAGTGGTTCTAGCTTTTTCACCTGATGCAGTTCCTTCTCTTAGGGGGTGCAGGTGGGCTGTGTAGGCTCCAGATGTGGCAGTGGAAGTCTACCAGAATTGAGGGCCTTGGCAGGTGTCCACAACACCAGCCTCTGTTGCTTTAGGGTAGCATTGGGTAATAATGAAGCTTAAATAGTCTGTCCATCTTGTTTCGTTCTAGCCTTTTATTACCAAAATAATAGCTATTTAAAGTCCTTCACTTTATTCCAGGAAATCGCTGAAATCCTGTTGCTTAGCATAGTAAGCCACACTAAAGTAGGCCCATTAAATCAGTGGAGATTTGGTGAGTCAACTCCTTTGTAAGTTCCATTGATTTAAATAGGCCTACTCTCTTGCAACTTGCTATGCTAAGTAATAGGATTTCATCCAGTGAGTTAAGCCAGATTTCCTTAGAATTCCATGTTCCTCATCCAGGCTTGTTCTGTGAACTGAGAGAGGTACCAGTCCCATGATCCAGTGATGGATGTACGAAAGTGTATAGATGTAGCGTTACATCCATGTTGCTTTTAAGATATATGAGACTATGTTCTCTCTCTTTCACACACACACAGAGCTCAGCATATTGAGATTAAGGCCCCAGATAGTGGGATCTAACCAGCAAGCATGATTTGACAGAAGTTGGAGATTAAGGTATCTGCAGGGCACCAAGCTGAACAACTGCATTAGCAGGTCTTAGCAACTGGTTATTCATGATTCAATAAATTAAGGCCTTCCATCTACCAAATTGCCTTCGGATAATTCAGTCACTTTATCCCTGCTATTACCTAGATCTTCCTCCCATGTTGTGTCATTAAGGTGCTGTCTTCTGCACCACATTTCTGTAAGGATGGATGGCTGTTGTAAATCCACCCTGTTTTCAAAAACCTCCATCAATTCATTCCTTTCTCCCTAAACCCTAATCCGGTGATCACTCCTGGAACCACTTTACACAAACATCCTTGGATCTCCCAGCTGTTACTTTTGTGTCCTGCTGACTTTTGTGTTGTCTATTTAAACCCCAACAGAATGCCAGACCTGTATCCCCGGCGCTCTATCCTGACCTTTGCAACCCTTCTGGAATGGCCCAGTCCCATCAGCTTCATTCCATTGCGCTGCTGTTAATCCGTTTGAAAGCTGCGGCAAATAAAAGCCTTTTGAGCAAAGTGACTCCAGTTCAAAAAGACATTCCACCATATGGGAGCTGCTGAGATTCCTTTTTTTTTCCTTTTTGTGTTTCTCAAAAAGGAGATGTTGAATGTTTCCCTCGTTAGTTTTACGTACACTAGGGGTGTGAATTCCTACTTGTTTCATCCTTGCACACAAGGGAAAAAAAAGAACTGCAAGATTTCCCTTGTTCCGTAAGACAAGAAGATGTTTTTGGTGATGCTCTCAGCAAGAGAAAAGAACGAGAACCATTTTGTGTGTATGCAAAAATCAGGTTATGGGACTGGTAGTCTCTCTGTTCACTAGGCTCTGTACACAATAGCTCTCAAAAAACCACCCATTGAATTGTTGTAATTATAGTGAAAAAAAATCCCAAAATCTCATGCCTAGTGGTGTGCATTGTTTTGAACAGCCGCATTTTGTGCTTGTTCAAAGACTGAGCACAAACACTAAACGAGATGCTAGTTTCATGTGCTGCAGACTATTATAGAGATCCTGTCTTTCTAGAGATGAGGACTGCTCATGAGACTTGAACATTGCTTGCTGAGTTTCCGGATGAGTCAAGATGATCAATATAAATTATATATTAAACAACACAATATCTAGAATTATGAATGGAGAATCTAGTGGGTATTTGTAACAGCAAATAGACTTGTCAGCATAGACTTTCCTTTCCTTGTGGCTGCTTTATTAATCAACTCAAACCTCTTTTTTACATGGGAAGATGGTCTGCAAGAAATGGGCATAAATAGTAGGGGATCAGGCGGTCTCATCAGCGTAGACTGGAAAAACTGTCGCTTGTAACTGATGGAGATTTTAAGCTCCCATTTTTTTGTGGAAGAGGTGCCAGTTGTCTGGGCGTGTGTGGTTTATGCCTCTTCTTGGTTGGTTTTGGCCAAGCTTTTTCCAGCCTCTGCTGTACCTAATAATTGACTCAACAATATCATTATGGAGTCCCCAAAACACTTGGCTTTCCTTGCCTGGCATATTTTAGAGTATGGGATATGTATATGAGTATAGTTTATCTGTCTTGAAAAATACAGAATTCAACAACAATGACAGTTTATTTTTGACACATGTAATTTTCTACGGCGCTGATTCATTCCATCATCTGAAATAAGTACAGTTGATGTGGAAGTTACACCGTTCCCCCCCCCCTTGGGATTCTGTTTGCCTCTCTGATTACAAAGGGTTCATTCTGTCTTTTGTTGTTGTAAATGCAACACATTAGTCATCCTTTGATGTTGGGTGACTCACACACACACACCATACTTTTCCTTTCCAACTTTGCACTTGGCCAGAGTGATACCATGCCAGAAGCAGCTCAAACAAGTCTTGCTTCAACCCATGGTTGACCTTTGGAGGAGAGTATTCTTAACTGGTTGCAGACTGCTGAAAAGCTTTCTCTGTGGAAAACTGACAGTTTTGGGAAGCACTGGTGATCTGAATGTCTCATGCGCCACACCGGGTGACAAAAAGGCCAACTAGCTTTGCCCGTAGGAAGATTGTCATCACCCAGGGCATTGGCAATAGTTCGCTTGACTTTCCGAATGAGTTTTAAGAAGCTTCCCATGGTCCTTCTGTGGTAGTCTCTCATTTGCAGCCAACAAAGATCTTCTGGGTAATGGAGATTAGATAAAAAGAGTCTTTAGATACCATGCTTTCCTTTGGGAAGGAACCTGCCCTCTTCAAAAAGCAGTAGCTCCTAGGTTTGGGATTTTCAGAATTCGTGGACTACAGTTTCCAGAGGTCTTCAGGAATTCCCCCAGGTAGACTTCTGGGGCTTAGCTACAAACTCTAGTCCTTCCATGTGTCTGTAACCACTTCCAGCTGAGAAAGAATGGCTTCTCTCAGACATGATGAAAACAGAGGAAGTGGATGGAACAGCCTGTATTCTGTGGGAACTGCAAGGCATTATGGGTCTGGTAGTTTTCCTGCCTATTCTGCTCCATACAGGGTGCCTCTCAAAGTTCAAAACCTATAATGCCTTGGAGTTCCCAGAGAGCTCAGCTCTGCCTAGGCACTTCCTCTGTCTTCATCATGTCTTCATCCCCTAAATGGACTTCCCACCCACCCCTAAACTCCTAGAGGTCTGGCTGAGGGAATTCCTTCAGACTTTGTGGGGTTTTAATCCATGAATTCTGAAAATCTCATGCCTAGGAGCTCCATATTAGGGCACATGCTTTGCACGTCGGCTGTTCCAGCTTTATCCTAAGCATCTCCAACCAAAGAGTCTCAAGGTCAAAAGACTGGAAGGGTCTCGGTGAGGGTGGTGGGACCAAGAGAAAGGCCTGATTATCTTAATGCCCAAGTAGGCTCATACACGGAGCCTCGCATGCTGTTTCTACCCCTTTTGCACATCAGCACGAGAAGGAGTGTTTGTGTAAGCTGGTATGGTTTTGCGTTGTGTGTGCTTCTTTTGGGCATCACGCATCCGACTTAAGGAAAACTCTGCATTCCAGAAAGAAACAAGTCCCAAAATATGTGACCTTCAAATCCTTTTGGCTTTGCGTCCGGCTGTTGGTTTTCTGGTGCTCTTGATGGTGTAATATTTTTCTTTATGGCCTCTTAAAGCAGTTTCCACAACCTGATGATCTCTGTTCTCACTGTCTTCCCTAACTTTTTTGATGCCTAAAATCCTGCCTATGTCCAGTTGCGAGTCATCACAAGCATCAATATAATGAACATAAGTGTTTGGTTAACGTTCAGGAACTGAGTCAATGATCCAAATGCTGTTGAGGATTTTTGTCAGTATAATCACATTTGTGGAAGCGAATGGCCACCGATTAACAAGTCGCCACTCACATTTCCTTGTTGCCCACAAGCAGTTCTACTAGCACATTAGTAGGTTTAGGGAGGAGTGGGAAAGAATCAGTCCTGAAGCTCCAGAGAGTGCTGCCAGCCAGTGTTGACCATTCTGGGGTAAATGGATCAAGGGGGTGACTCAGGATAAGATAGCTTCCTGTGTTACTGTTACTTTATTTTTATGAGTAAAATGGAAATATTGCTTTCAAAGACATCTTGTGAGTTCTGATGATTGCTATTTATTGGAGAGCATTGGTTAAAGAGAGTTGGCATACACAGTAGCTCTTCTTGTTGGCATAGGAAGAGAACGTACTGTTGGGACTGTTTGATTATTTTGGACTACAAATACCACTCTTGTCCATTATGGGAGGTCTTGCCTACCTTACAGATACCTGAATCATTTGGGATAAAGTCCTAAACTAGAAGACTGAGGTTCAGTCAGGCTGAGCTCCTCCCAAGCCTCCTGGTCGGAGAGAAAGTTTCCAGCTAGTCCTGCTGCAGAAACAGGAAGCTTGTGCAGAACTAGGCCTAGCTAAGATTCAAGGCCTTCCGGTTGAGGCCTTTCTCCTAGGTGAGCATATTTAGGTGTCTGGAAGATGTCTGTTAGGTAGAACTCCCAGAATGGAGAATTATGCTATTGGTAGGCTGGAAAAAACCCCAAAAACTAAAAATCCCATCTCGAGGAAGTACCTTGTCAGTTTCTGGCTCCCTGCCCCAAATATGTAGGACAGGGTCCTGCCTGCCTGCATGAAAGCATCCTCCTGCCAAGTGGGTATGTTGGTTAGATAAAATCATCCTTGAAAAGAAAGGCAGCATCTTTCATCAGGTGGAAGTTATCCAAGGTAGCTTGGTAGGCATTTATAATATGAGTGGCACTTGGCCATATCCAATTTAGATCTGGGTTCTCAGCATAGCATGACTTCCTTTCTAGGCTTCCTTTTAAAAAAATGTCTTGCGTTTGCATCTGGGATATATCAGCACTCAAACTCAATCCGAATGCATTTGTAAACTATGTTGTAAGTTAAAAAACGAAGTAGAAAGGCAGCACTCCTTATAACGAAGGATTCTGAAATACAGTCTTTTGCTTGTAACCTGGCAAGCTGTAGAAGCTGGGAAACCAACAGATGACTTTGTGAAGACTGCTAAACCCAAAAGGGCCTGAAAAGGGAACTTTTTATCTAGATTTTGTCATAAAAAAATAGTCGTCTTGGCTGGTGACCCCAGTTTCAGGGATGCTATGAATCCATGCCAGGTTTTACTTTGCATGAGGTACACTACAGGAGACATCACTCTGTAGTATACAGGAGGTATCCATGGTGCTGAATCCTGTCTCCATAATAGGTTTAGCAACTTGGATAATGCCTGTAAAGTACACAGTAAAACTGGGAGTGGATCCATGACACCTCTGAAATTGGAGTCAGCCGCTGTTGATAAGAAGTAGAACAGGGGCATCATTGCTGTGCCTGCAACATTGTTTTTATGACATTTTTTTTTCTAACATGTCTTTTAATTTTTAAAAAAACAAATCCACAGGTGGCAAAAGTGGAATATGTTAGAAAAAAGCCAAAATTAAAAGAAGTCCTTGTAAAGCTAGAAGAGCACATGGAATGCACCTGTACATCGTCAAATTCCAATTCAGATTTTCGTGAAGAAGAAACTGGTATGTGTGAATTGTGGGATGGGGCGGGAGGGTTTTAATTTAATGGCAATGGAAATGATGCAGATCCTGAAGTTTACAGTGGAGGCCATTGAGCCAAATAACCCAGGGGAAGAGGAGAGATGATGGTGAAAGCAGTGATGGCAATGTAGAGGAACTGCAGCCATGACACTATGATAATTTGTAGGCAGGAACAATATTACGATTTTATTTACTTAATTTAAAATATTGATCTCCTGCCTCTAGGATAAATTGTTCCAAGGAGCCAATGATGCCATGAACAAAATGATATTGTAAATTTTTACCCGTGGAACTGCTAATCCTAGCAATGAGTTGCCTCTAATTAGCAAGTCACTGTTTGCAGGACTAGCACCACACAACTAGGAATGGAAGCAGCAATGCCTTAATTGGCAGCAATTCACTGCCCCAATTTACACCATTACACTTCATGGCACTATAAATCCATAGCAGGACTCTGGCCCGTATGCAACAGAACCCAATTGCAGTCGATTACGACAAGGCAGAGAATCAGCATACATTGTCTTTCATTTTCTTTAAAAGATACATGCTTTGGCTTTGAAGGTTCTTGCCATTAAAAAAAATCACCGACCCTGCCTTTATGTCAACAGGAAGGCCTGGGAGAAAGTTTAAAAATGGGAATGAAAAGTTTAAGACCCTCATTAAAAACAACAACAACAAACTTCTGATAACCAGGTAGCGCCTGTTGGCTGCAACTCCTGGAAATACCAGAAGGAATGGAAAACATTACCAACGATTTTCACTCTCTTTGCTGATTGCTTTTCAAATTACTCACGTGTTACTGTCACAGGGCAGCCAAGGAATCAGATATGTTTGGATAATTGTTCTAGAGAGAATTTTTTTCTGCTAACATAATGCTGGAATGCCCCATTGACCCAGGATTAGACCATTACATTCACTGCTGGAAAAGCATCCCACACCCTAGAATGGTTTCCCTCCCTTTACTCTTTTGAAATGTAAATTTCGAACTTTATGATTCCAGGGGCAAAGGGACTCATGTGATCTGCGGCTCCTTGCTGCTCTCTTAATTTTTCTCGAATTCCTGTTTAATTCTGCAACAATTCCAGGAAGGAACAGGGGATACAAACGGCAGGGCCTAGCCAGACCGTTGACTGCGGTGACATGGAAAGATCCATTCCCGTGTGGAAAGATGTTGATCCCATGGATCCTGTCAATGAATAAGTGGTGATCGGGAGTGGTGATCAGGTGGAAGGATCCCATGCCTTTAAAGGTTGAGTATAGTGTAGTAGTTGGAGTGCTGGATTTAGGTCTTGGGAGGTCTGGGTTCGAATCCCTACAGAGGCATGGAACCTTGCCATGTTGTTGTGCTGATCAAGTGGGCGTTCCTTGACGCTTACTGGGGGGAAAGGCAGAAGATAAATGCAAGTAATGAAAAAAGGAATGAATAATGGAGTGAGAGCTTGCCATTGTCAAGCCTCTACTGGAGAAAACTGATGGATAGCTCAGTGGGTTAGGACTCCGGCTGTAGAGCCAGAGGTTGGGAGTTTGATTCCCACTGTGTGCCTCCCTGACAGGGGCCGGACTCCATGAACCATAGGGTCCCTTTCAGTTCTGTAATTCTAAGATGATGATGATGATGATTACCATTTAGAAGCCAAGGAAGTGGCTTTTCAGTTAGTGATAGCTGGAGTTCCCCCCTCCGATGACCGAAATGAGAGAATACTTTTCTAACCACAAAAATTGTTTGTTGCTGTTGTTGTTATGTGCCATCACGTTGGTCCATGAATGGGCGATCTCCAAAATGTCCTGTCCTAACCTGCCCTGCACAAGGCTTACAGACTCAAGCCTCTGGCTTCCTTTAGGGAGTCAGTCCATCTCATACTTGGTCTTCCTCTTTTCCTGCTGCCTTTCATCTTTCCCGGCATGACTGTCTTTTCCAGAGAATCCTGTCTTCTCGCGATGTGCCCAAAGTAGAATTACAGAGTGCCTATAAATATTTTTCTTTCTTTCTTGCAGATGTCAGGTGAAAATAAGCTACGAAATATTTCTCTCTGGGACATGGATGTACATTGTTTGTTACATTCCTGAACCTACTGTGTATGGTGCTTTATTGACTGTATACTTCATTCATTCTCCTACGTGGGGGGGAAAAAAACTGGCGTAAAAAGAAAGAGAGAGAGAGAGAGACTTCACAAGAACAAGAGAGACCGTGTACATTTGTTTAATACAACATCAAAGCAAGTATTGTAGCACTCTTATGAAATAATATGACATTTCCCTGCCCGAAAACAAGAAAAGATGACATGAATGGAGGATACCCAAAGTACTCTTGCAACAACAACAAGAAAAAGCAGCGACCACAACCCTAAGTTAAGTGCAGATTTCCTCTTAGAAAAGCAGTCAATGGTGCTTTCTTTCTGGCGGTTGTCATCAAGAGCTGTGGCTGCGTTCTTGATGAACAGGGGATGGACGCTGATGGATAGACCCTTGATGGAGGTTTTAGGCACGCATTAAAACCAAGCGCAAGAGAAAGAGAGAGGGAGAGAGCAGGAATGTATCAAATGCCACCACAAGGACGATCCGGACTCTGCCGTTTTGGCTTGGTGGTGTTTTAAAATCTATACAAAGGAGAAAAAGGAAAAAAGAGAGAGAGAGAGAGAAAGAAAGAAAATCCTTCTGGGGCGCCTTAAGTGGATGTTATTGTTTTTGTTTTTTACACCATAAAGTTGTTATTAAGCTTTCTTTTTACTCTTTGCCTAGCTTTTTATTATCATTTTGGACAGCATTTACCAATAACCCATATAGAAGACTGCTGTAGTATGGATGACACGGAACACACAGGCACAAAATACAGAAATTACTCCTAGCGGGGAGGGGGGGGGGGAGCAAACTAATGAGATGTATTAAAATAAAAATGGTATACCTATGCATCATTTTCTAAATGTTTCTTGGTTTATGTCCATGCCCTTCCCGCTTCGCCCAGTCCTCGCCCTTCCCTCCACCCCAATTTCCACACAGATGATTTGGCCCGATGTTGGCAGGGGAGTCTCGAACATGGGGAACAGTAATGGCGGAGCAGAAAACCACAGGGCGGCCATGACTGTTGCTCCCCATGAAGGATGCGACTACAGAGAAGGGCGGAGAGCAGATCAGGGGAGCTTGGGGTCACTGTAGAACAGTGGTCCCCAACCTTGGGCCCCCAGATGTTCTTAAACTACAACTCCCAGAAGTTTTCACCACCACCTCTGCTGGCCAGGATTTCTGGGAGTTGAAGTCCAAGAACATCTGGAGGCCCAAGGTTGGGGACCACTGCTGTAGAAGACACATTTGTTCTGTTTAAATGTTTTGGGTCAACTGCAAGGCCTCATCATTGTGGCTGGCACTTTTTGCGAATCTAATGTGGGCCCAGATGTTTTTCCCAGAATCCACCACACATCCCCTGGCATGGACAGGTTTTTGTGGGTACGTAGGATTCCTTGGTAGACAAATCATGGTGGAACGGATTTCCTGAGGAGCACAGGAGATTTAAAAGCCACTGTTTCCAAGGCCTTACGAAAGGCAACTGGTGTGCCCAGGCGACCTTTAAGGCTGTATGCAAGCAGAAAATACATTTAAGTTTTTTGGGGGGTTGGGGGGGGAATGACAACAGGATGTGTGGTGGCCGCCCACAGGAAGTGATATTGTGGCTAGCATTTTTCGTTCCTCTCCCGAAACCGATCTCGTTTGCTATTCCACATGTTTAAGCTATGTGAGATGTAAAAAACTCTTCTTGTTATCCGTATTGTATGATGTCACTGCGGCGTGGGGAGGACCCTGCCGAAAAGCCTAAAATTCTTTATTTTTGGTATTAAAAAAAGTTATGCTTTATGTGTTACTCAACCAAACAAGTGTCTTTTTGTAAAGGTGACGTTTGTATTTTTTCATCTAAAATCAATGGTTTTATATATCCGAGAATGCCTGCTATGTTTTCTTGAACCAAAAAGATAAAGAGGGGGTGGGAAAATCAATGGATGGGACTGGGGGAATGCATTTTATGGCCATATATTTCTAGGAGGAAGAGCCCCTATAACTTTCAAATATATTTATTTTCACTATAGGAAGGCAGACGAAACAACGTAAGCTTCGTTCCCTGTATTTTTAAAGGACAGAATTGCAAGTTGAGTATTTTCACTCAACATTCCTTAGACGGAGGGAGCATTTGCCCTGATTGGGTGCCTTGAAGGGCATCTGCCCACATCTATTTCTGAGATGTCCATAAGGATCTTTCCACCACCGGTAACAAGGGCATTGGCTCTTGTTCTCATGGAGTTCTGGGCACACACACTGGAGCAATCCTGCATTTCTCCCTCCTTGATTTCAGCTGTGATCACCCCATGGCAGCTTTTGCTTCCAGTTTCGGGAGTGCTGGGAATCCACTCCCAGTTTCAGCGTGCACTTTAGAGGAGTTACCCAGGTTGCTGTTCCTATATAGGGTTAAGCACCTTGGAGAACTCCTGTGGCATGCAGGCAGCAATATGGAGTGGATTTCGATCACTCTTGAAACCGGAGTCATCAGCAATCGCCGGAATCCCCTGACGTGACCCTTGCCCACTTCTTTGAAAATATAGGACTACGCAAGTTCTTTTATCGTGGCCCAGTTTGTCTGCTCATCGGGCTCCTTAATGTTCTTTCCTGGCTTAGTTTAGCACCCTTTTTGGGTTACACCCAAATACAGACCATAATACATTTGTGTAGTCAGGCCAGACAAAACTAAAGTGCCGCCTACAAAGGGTTGACACTGATGCATGGTCCCTTTCCCATATTGTGGATTCATTGCAAAGGAGCGCTTGTATACACACTGCTCCCTTATCTGTTGGCCATCAGATGGAATCAAGATAGGCTGGTTAGGGGATGGGAAAGACCTGCCTATTCATGTGGTTTATGTCTTTCAAACAAGACATGTTCATGGGAGCCCTGGGTGTACCTGGGAGTCTAGTTCTTGGGTGGAATGCAGGAGTAATGGAGGCATTTAACTACTGCCATTCTCGGATATGCCAGAAAAGGATTATCTTGTCCCCCTCCCCATTATGTTTTAATTTAGTCCCTCTGTTAATTTCCCAACAGTCAGAGCGGTTAGGGCTATCCCTGTCATGGTTACCAACTTATTCAAGTGTTGACTTGCTTCTGGTTTATGCCGACCCTAGTCAAGTTTTTGAGTTACAGGAAACGCTCAAGGAGTGGAGTACCGTTGTCCACCCTTCCAAGACCTTTCGATGGTCAAGCAGGGATTTGAAGCCAGGTCTGCTAAGTCCTGTGCCAACACTCTACCCACTGCACCACACTGCCTCTCTTGGATGGCTTTCAATAGGGCTTATGAAAACAGCTACATTTTCCAATAGCGATACGTTATTCCCACTGTCGGAGAGTCCTGATCTTGCCATTACCAATCTCTACTGCAGGAGGATGCTGTTGAATTCACATTTTGCTTGGGGACTTTCTAGAGTCATTTTCACTGGCCACCATGGCCGCTGAATGGGAGATCAGACAGGCCTTGGGTTGCATCACTTCTACTCTTTGTTCTTTGTCCTCATTCTGCCCACAGATTTTAAATTCTCAACCTGGATACTCCATATGAGACTGGATAAACACCCTTTTTCTGCCTCTTTGTATGTGTTAACTGTCTCTGGCCTTTTGAAATCAAAAACCCCGAATAACTCACCTCTGCCGGGTATATGTGAGACCCTTGTGCTAGAGATAATCTTGCTTTCTTCACCAGGTCTCTTCAAATATGAATGCGTTTTTATGTGTCTACTGTGGAGTCAGCTGTCTCATTTTCAAAGGTAAACCTTTCATGAAAGACAAGAAAAAATGGCTCCTTTCCTATTGAGGTGTCTGTAAGGATTATTAGTTGCCCATTTGGTCAGAACTGACCTGGATTAGGTTTATTAAAACTTTGCTTTCACGTCAAAGTGTTGTTCATTGGGGGGGGGGGGGGGAATCTAGGCTGGGAGAAAGTGTTACATATATGCACATGTCTACATGAAAAAGGGAAACATATATAAAATGTAATTTTCATATTTATGTCTGAGTGGGATGGTAATATTGCTTTGACCTTGATTAGCCATCTAAAATGTCTTATAGCTCATATATCAATTAAAAAAGAAGTAGATTTAAACACAAGGCTGCGAAGGGTTTAGAAGATACCAGTGCCACTCAAATGGGATCCCAACTTTTCAAGGTGTAATGGCATTGTAAATAACACGGCATTGATGCATTATAACAATGGTTACCAACCTTGGATCCCCAGATGTTCTTGAACTAAAACTCCCAGAAGCCATCACCACTAGCTGTCCTGGCCAGGGCTTCTGGAAGCTGCAGTCTAAAGAATACTTGGGGACCCAAGATTAGGAATCACTGCATTATAAGAATACAACGGGAGCCTGGGAATGGTTCGGAAGAGTTTGGTTACATGGATTCCAGTCTGAGTTGAGTGCCCAGGATCTGAAACCAGTGGATATTAGACACACAATCCTATATACGTAGATCTTGGTTTTATAGGGTATCAAGATGCTTCTGACTTAACCTAAGAAGGTTTTCAAAGTATATGAGATGTTCAAGGAGTTGTTCACGGTTGGCAGCCCCAGGGAATTTCCATGGCTGAGATTTGAATCCAGGTTTCCTGAGTCTTTGTCTGACACACCACAACACCACACTGGCTGGCTGTAGCACACATATTTATTGAGAGGTTAATCCCAAGGAACTCATGAGTTCCTGGTGGCTTGCTTCTAGGTAAGGATGTATAGGATTGCAGCATTAGGGATGATGTTCCCTCCCCCTGCATTGTACCTCCAAAGGGAAACGAATGAGCAAGTAAATGCATGTACTTTATCAGTGCCGGTCCAAGATTTTTGCCTTCAAAGGAATAGGAAATTGAAGACTGGATGAAGGAGCTTTTCAGTAATTATGTGTCTGAGCCAGAAAGCCTCAAGCAATTTCAGTACCAATATATGTAAAAGAGCAGCCGAAAGCCTGTTGGCTCTCTTGAAGTCTGTAGCAAAGCTCCTAGAAGGATCTTGGGTTCTTTTTCAGGCTGATAAGCGAACCAGTCTTAAGCCAGTGGTATTTTTCCCTAGTATTGTAGGTTGAGGGATAAAGTGTTGGTTTACCCATTAAGGGCAACGGAATTCCTGGGTGACATGAATTATCATGTTCCTTCAAGGTCAGTGTCAAAAATGAACAGGTACAATTCCCCACTCCCATGTTAATACTTTGAAACAGGAAGTATAGTTCTCAAGGAATTAAAAAAGGTGAGGAACAGAATTACTAATGTGTATTCTATCCATACATTATACAAATGTTACCCTTTGATTTTTTTATTTTTTAAAGACAAAACAGCCAACTTGGTTGGTTGATTTATGTGCTGCACAACACGTTCCAGAAGTGGATGAATTGTTTACTGGTGTGATAAAGTGCCTAGATTCTTTCTCTGGTATCAACTTTCAGAAGTATCTATCTATCTATCTATCTATCTGTCTGTCTGTCTGTCTGTCTGTCTGTCTGTCTAGTGTTTATGTGCCACGTTTCTCCTGAGGGACTCAAAGATTGTCATAATTAATTAAAACAATATAATCATACACAATTAAAAACACAATGGGATATAACAAATATTTTAACATATAAAAATGTTCAAAAATTGAACTTTTGAAATCAAACTGACATTTAAAAATACTTTAAACACAGAGCTAGCTATCTTGATTGATAGATAGGCAGACAGATAGATAGCAAGCAAGAATTTGGGGGAAAATGCCATCCCATAATAGCACTTACTTGTCCAAATCAATTAAAATCCTGTCTGAAAATTAAGGTCTTTGCTGTTCGGCAGATTAGAATGGACCGGCACTTCAGACTGCAGATGGAGGATATTCTGTTTTAGAAAACAAGCAAAGCACAGAAGCTAGAACTGTTCCCCTGCCATGCTAGATTTCTATGAGAGGAGATGTAGTTTCTGTTTTTATTTGTGAGGGAGGAGAGGGGCGTTCAATATAGCACCCCTGTCTGCACTTTGAAATGGTGCAGACCGTTCCATCACCTTGTTCTATGACCTGGAGAAAACCAGCAAATGGTCCAGATGGTTTGGTAGGGGTGGATTGCCTTTACCTAAAGGCATTGCACACAAATGAAATTTAATTTTACTTACTTACTTACTTACTTACTTACTTACTTACTTACAACAAATCAAACCATAAAATAAAAACAAAAGTAGGGCAAACATTTCAGGTTTCAATGCTTAAGACAGTTACGCTTTCTAGTAGTGCAACAGTATGACTGGAAAAGCTATACTGTCCCAATTTATTTAGGAAGGTACAATGGATTCCCCTAAAAACAGAAACTGCTATTTTGCTTGGCAGTGCAGATTATATAGTTTTATAGGTCCTAAACCAGTATGCCACTGAATACCAATGGGGCTGGGGTCCCAGTGGCATGGGATGTCTATTAATGGTGTGCACTCTGAAACTGAAAAAGGAGACATTTAGTGAGTGACATCGCCATCATCGGCAGGTTGCTGTCGAATGAAGACTTCCCTTTTCGGTCTCAGGGTGCACACAGCTCACGTGCAATGAGACAAGGTGCATGCACCCCAAGATTGGAAAAGGAAGTCTTTAATCACTGGCAATCTGCCAATGCTAATGATGTCATTCCCATTGCACAGATTGAACTCACCCGACAGGGTTCCCACAAGTGGGTTGGCTGCACTTGGAAATAGGATTACTACACTAGATGAATATTTCATCTTATCTAGTGACTGTTTAGATTCTTAAAGTTTACTAAAACTCATTTAGCGTGTTGGGGGGGGGGGAAAGGGAGGGAGGAATACATAAAAGCAACCAAACACCCATTGATGCTTTCTATGTGACTCCTCTCTTTATTACTGACTTGGAGAAATGTTCAAGGTGTTTGTAGCACAGTGTAACTTTACTAAGAAATAATAACATAAGAGTGTCAGCAATCTTTCCCTGCCTAGCACCCCCTCTTCATGGCTCCCAAACATGTGGATCGCCAATCTACACGTCAGAAGGGAACATGATTCTGTGACTCCTTCAATGCTTTTGAAGAGAGCCTACAGATAACAGTGGCAGAATCAGTCCATTAAAGCTAAAACATTAAGCTGTTTCAATCTGTTGACCTTACAGTATCAAGACATTTAATTTGTTGGATGATTCGTTCATTTCAGCTGTTCGAACTTCAAACGATTGCTAAGAATTGTTGAAAATGACCATAACACAAATAGGAAAAAAATGGAAATCGTGTTTGCCCTTTTTAAATCTTAAATCTGCTACTGAAAACATCTAATAAATTTGGTTAGCTGTTCAATTTTTTAATGAATTTCCAGGCTCTGCTTCTAACACAGAGGATTTGTCTGAACCTGGCGCATTACGCTCTTTCTTTCAAAGCATGCCGTGCATTGTTGGTCACCACCACATGGTATTTAAAGACTGGAACCCATGCGATATCTTCACGGCAACTGAGGAAAATCCAACATTTGGCCCCGTTTTTTCATGACAAATAAATAGTAATGTGTTGATGAGCCAGGCCTTGATGCTATCATCGGCTAGTCATTCCCTCTACATCAAAATCCCCACTCTCCCATGACTCCTGTGGCAGTGAGGCATGCAACGGTAGCGCCAGTTCAGCAAATTCACACTCGTACTTCCTGGGATTCAGCAGAAGAGCCGCCTGCCTACACACACTCCCCTTCCACTTAGCCATTATTCATCCTCTCACCCGTCTGTGTTGTGCTTAAGAGACAGAATGCAAATAAAACGATTGTTTCAGTGTGAAGAAGAAAATGGCCACAGGCCTCCAAGACCCTCATCAGAAGCTTGCCCTTGCAGACTTTTGCTGTTGCACTTGTTCGACGATATGTTGTCAGCATCCATACCTTTCTGCTGATTTAAGCAAGCCGACTCTTTCGTGTTATTATGGTTGGTGAAACCTGGCTGCTAGAAACAGACAGTATGAAATGGCGGCCTGCCAACCTCTTCTCTGACTGAAATCGTCTGCTTTTCGGCTTCTTTGGAGAAGGAAACAAAACTCCACAGGGTTGTAAGCGGAGTGGCCTTCTGCCACTCTGCTCTTTGTGACGTCACTTGTTCCACACACCTGTTGACCGGAGGCTGCCCATTCTCCCGCCCTGACTACCGAAGCGCTACATACGTGCAGCGTCAGAAAGAATGGCATCCCCATTACAGCCCTGGGTACCAGATGCCAAAAGCAATTAACGAGAAAAAGAGAAAGCACCCCAGGAGCTCAGCAGTGATGGAGTGGGAATGAAGAGGAAGGCGAGAGGGAAAGGCAGGTTGGCCCACAGGTGTTTTATTCACTATTTCTTTCAATAACAAGCCAGCCAGCGAGAGAGCAAGTCATTTCGTTGAGAAACTGATGGATCGTCTTGCTTCTAGCAGATGCACGGGAGCACTTCGGCCATGTCGAAAAGACAGTCGGGCTACCTTGTATGAAAAGTCCGGGTCTGCAAGTCTGAAAAACTCAGATTAGAACACACTACTGGAGGCAGTGACAGATTTTACTTTCTTGGGCTCCATGATCACTGCAGATGGGGACAGCAGCCACAAAAATTAAAAGACGCCTGCTTCTTGGGAGGAAAGCGATGACAAACCTAGACAGCATCTTAAAAAGCAGAGACACCACCTTGCCGACAAAGGTCCGCATAGTCCAAGCTATGGTTTTTCCAGTAGCGATGTATGGAAGTGAGAGCTGGACCATAAAGAAGGCTGAGCGCCAAAGAATTTATGCTTTTGAATTGTGGTGCTGGAGGAGACTCTTGAGAGTCCCCTGGACTGCAAGGAGAACAAACCTATCCATTCGGAAGGAAATCAACCCTGAGTGCTCACTGGAAGGACCGATCCTGAAGCTTTGGCCATCTCATGAGAAGAGAAGACTCCCTGGAAAAGACCCTGATGTTGGGAAAGTGTGAAGGCGAGAGGAGAAGGGGACGACAGAGGACGAGATGGCTGGACAGTGTCACCGAAGCTACCAACATGAATTTGACCCAACTCCGGGAGGCAGTGGAAGACAGGAGGGCCTGGTGAGCTCTGGTCCATGGGGTCACGAAGAGTCGGACATGACTTAACGACTAAACAACAACAACAACAACTGGAGGCAGAGGAACTTCATAATCTTAGGCCTGCCTTATGAATGTCCCGTTTACTGTGGCATATTTAGGGCTCCACTGGATTGATGATATATTTCATGCAGGACTCTAGAGCAGACATCCACACGTTGCACCCCACAAAATCAGGAGGAGATGCCTTAAACAGAAGAGGGCTCGAGAAGGTTTTTCCACACTTTGATGTGAACTGAGTCACACCCGGGGTTGGAGAGCTAAGGACATGAGCTGCGACTTGTTCATGAGTCCACTTTGCCCCCTCGATTTACACCATTACATTTGCACTGGCACAAACCATCAACAGAATGGCGACCAACCATCATTTGCTTTGGGGGATTACAGTCTACTGGTGTGATTGAGGGATGGTAACCTAGGAAAGATCACACTGAAGTAAAACTGTTCATCTTTAAGGCGTCACAGTATATTTGTTGCTGGTTTTTTAAAATATGCTCTGGAAAAAGTCACCCTGAGAAACTTTGTTTTCTCAGAAAAATTACTCATTGGCATTTTGAGTCGTAAGCAGAGTATCCATTTTGCCCTCAGGGAAGGTTGGTTCAGCTCTCTGATCTCCCACGTAATTTACCAGCCAGCCAGCCCCAGGCATGTTGCAATCATTCATCCTAACCTGCCTCATAAGGTTGTTGTGAGAAGATAACTGTGTGTAAAGGGCACCGATTACAGTTGCTTTGCACTATGAAAACCCAAAGATTGATTCCTTTTTAAAAGCATCTGCTTAGAAATGATTCCCTGCTTACATTTTCTTGATATTATTAGTACTATCAAAATAGAGTTATTTCCCAGACTGTTCCAAATAGCAAAGAATGATATAACTTTCCCACCGAGGCTTCTCTAAGCCGAATTGGACTTGGTCGCACAACTGACAGGATGAGACCAATTCCCTCCCTCTTGGACGTCAAGCAAACAGAAAAGTGCAGTGTTTTTTTTTTTTAACTAAACAAAAGAAAAGCAAAACTTCACCCCCCACAACCACTTTGTGCAAGGAGGCCCTTTGTGCTTTGCAAAATATGTTAAGTATTTGTTATCAGACGTTCCTCCCAATTAGCAAGTAGGAAAACTCCAGCAAATTTGGTTTGTTTTGCTTCCAAGTGCGGAACGAAAGTCAATACGTTCAGCATGTCCCGTGTGAAAGAAGAATTTATTCCCACAGACCTAGGCCATACGGAAAGAGCTCAAGTTACTGTATTTTCCTGCAGCCCCCTTCATTATTTAGCTCGTCAGGGGAATGCTTCTTTATCGTTTCATATATGCAGTTGGGGAAACACTAGTTTCCTTCATTCAGAAGGGAACCCATGGCTTCCAACATCTGATAGATGTAAAGGGGACATGCTTGTAGATATTCTGATTTTCACATTCTCAGGTGTTCCTTAGAGGACCTACGGTGGGTCTCTCCCCCCCCAACCCCCCCCAACAAAACAAAAAAACAACCCTGTGGGACTCTGAGGCGGGGTTTCCAAGTTGGTAGCACTTCATTCTTTCAGATTTCAAGTACAAAACCTGGAGCTGGCTGAGAGAAGGGGACGTTCTTGTGATGTTATAGATCTGGGGCAGAAAAGGATGGGAGGAAGGGTTAACCGTTTTTCATGGCCAGCTGCTTGTGGGAACAAGGGCAAAGGGAATCTAAAGAATGGATTCGGAATCAAGTTAAAAGCAAGTCAACCACAATAATATAGCAACTCCATGTGTTATGTGCCCTCAAGTCAGAACCAACGTCTAATGACCGCAACAGGGCTTTCAAAGTAAGTGAAGTATTTCAGGAGTGTTTTTGCCAGTTCCACACCCCCAGTGAGTTTCCATGGCTAGCGGGGATTTGAACCCAGGCCTCCTGAGTCCTAGTCCATCCATCAATCCACTACACCACACTGGGGATCTAGAACTAGTGGGGAAGGGGATTTGTGTGTGTGTGTGTGTGACCAAGCAGTTGGTTAAAAATTAACAACCAGGTGTAGTGGTTACCACCATTCCTGGTAGGGTTCAGATTGCATGTGGGCTTACCCACAAGGCACGGGGTGCTTGGGGAGTTTTCCCACATCCTTCCTTGCTGCGGGATTTGAGAAAGGCTTACTACTAGGCCCATGGAGGCATTTGTTCATGAGTCAAAAGGCTCATGACTCTTCCCTCCCTGGTCCTGAACGCCATGAGAACTTCCAGTTGCATGCACTTACTGGCTTTCTCCCCAGCTCCCTTCACTCCCTCCTGGCTTTTCAATGTGTCATCGCTGGCACAACACACATCTAACACCTTTGCATGAGCCTGTGAGCCTGCCTTCTGGCTAAGAAAGTGTAGAGGTGGAAGAGTCACCCACAAAAATGATTTTCTTGTTTTTCCAGGGCTGCTTACTCTGGGATGCGTTTGTCTGTCTGGACGCCCCCAGTCATCATAGCAATTCTGTGAGGCATCAGCTGGGCTTCTGAAACCTGTTAACCTGAACTTTGAGATCCACAAATCAGCTTGGTAGAAAGCAAACATGCATCGTACGGAAGAATTCGGAGCCTAGAAATCTGAGTACCAAAACGGAATAAAGCTCACGGTCTGTGCACACACACACAACCCTTATAGTGACTTCAAGCTCTCTTCGTTTTAGCGATATAATTTTGGTGTTGAAAGGGGTTCTTTTGGTGTGCCGATTGTTCGAAAACTCGAAAATCAGAAATCTTGGCCAGTCTATTGCTAGTTACCCACAGATCTGCCTGTTGATCTTCCTTCTGCTGAGCTAAACCCTGCCACTTAATGGTTACAAACCATTTATTTATGGTTTATTTTCTATATTCAGCTTTTGCAACTGTAGAGGAACAAGGCATCTTACAGGGCACTAAAGTTGCTGCTCCTTCCAAGTGCTGCCAGTCACATCCAAAGCTTTATTTTCCCCCCAAAACCTAAAACTTCCAAAGGGCCTCAGAGGAGATGTTAATGTTGTGGCTGAACCAGAGCGGATTAATGCACAGATCATTGCAATATATGTAGTTCATAGGAACTACAGACTTTGGTGGAAAAATTGTTACCGTGTGGAACCAAGCAGCAAAGCCTGTTTTGGGTTCAACTCTGCAGAGAGACACAGCCTAGGGTGGCAGAGATGGAATTGGAAAGAGGTGTTTTCCAAAAACTCTGCAAAAATGTTAAAAAAAAAAAAGGCCCCACAAAAACATGCATTGCTCTCAAAAAAGCAATCACAGGAAACAGTTCTGGGCGAGTTTGCTCACCTTCTGCCCAATTGCCTTAAGAACAGCTCATTAACACCTGCCTACCGAGCAGTTGCTGTGCAACAGTGGTGTCCCAGAAGCTTCGGTGGATGTTAATGAGGTACTAATAAGCTTGCCTGCAGCTTCTAAAGCTGCCCTTCTGCCTCCTTTGGTGGCAAGGAAGAGGCCGCTGAAAGGCCTGGCTTCGAGAGATACTGAGTCGCTCGTGATTTCTTTGCAAAACAGCAACACTGAAAATCCACATTCGTGTGAAAGAGATGAGCAGGAAGAATCCAAAGGGTTGCCTACAGCGGAGTTTATGCCTGGGCATTGTGGCTGGAAAATCATGCCCTTGGTAGGAACCCCTTTGGTGAAGATTTTCACATTACAGAAAGGAGATTTTGACTTGTTACAGGTTGCAGAATTGCAGTGAAGTAGGGTTAGCAACAGAGATGGGCGTGGACCTCCAGTTCAGTGACTTGTGCCAGTTCGTTTCTTGGCCAAACAATTGTTCGGCAGTTCCCAGCCCCGTCTCCTCCAATGGCTACCGATTCAGAAGCAGTGCCCCGCCTTCCTTGCCCTGCCTCCTCTGGCAGGCACCCACTCAGAAGCAGCACCCAGAGGAGGCAGGGCAGGGAAGCCAGGGCGCTGCCTTTGAGTGGGTGCCTGCCGGAGGAGGCAGGGCTGGGAACCACCAAACACCTATTCAGCCAAAGAACGAACTGACACAAGGCACTGAACCAGATATTCATGCCCATCTCTAGTTAGCAATACTCCTGGTTTGACCTCCATCCCAACCCGAGTCCTCCAGGGTCTGTGAATTCACTCATGTCCTGTGCTTGGTCAACCTAAGAGGAAAGAAACAAACTCTGAGAATCCTGTTTACTTAGACCAGAACTGGGACCTGTGGAAAAAGCATTCTACAACGCGGTCTAAGCTATATGTGACTTATTCGGGGGGGGGGGGGCATAGTCTGCAAACTCCGGGTTCCAACCTACAGCAACATTAATGCAGCAGGAGCTCAAAGAAAGAAGCCACCAGTGTATGTGTGGGATTTTGTCATGTTTGTCCCCTCCCCCAGTGCTTTCCAATTTAATTTTTTTTTAAAAAATATCTGGCCATTAGAAGGCACAAGAGGGGAGTTGGGTTCCAGAAACATTTCTGAAGGTGGATGTGTGTGGACCCTAGATCTCTGGAGATAAACCACTCTCAGACTAGTT
This sequence comes from Intellagama lesueurii, assembly GCA_037013535.1. Classification (NCBI taxonomy): domain Eukaryota; kingdom Metazoa; phylum Chordata; class Lepidosauria; order Squamata; family Agamidae; genus Intellagama; species Intellagama lesueurii. Next base: position 16,375,065 of record JBAJHW010000012.1, on the reverse strand, counting down.
TAACTCATAGCCCGCCACCACATCATGTGGTGATGAGTTCCACAAGTCTGTTGGGCACTCTATGAAAAAGTGTGTCCTGACCTAAACAAGTGCAAGGATGGGTCACTGGAGACCAAGACGAAGCTCATCCACGCTCTTGTATTCCCAATCGCCAGGTATGGGTGCAAAAGCTGGACAGTGAAGAAAGCTGACCGGAAAACACTTATTTGTTTGAAATGTGGTGCGGGAGGAGAGCTTTATGGATACCCTGGACTGCCAGAAAGACAAACAAGGGAGTCCTAGATCAAATCAAGCCTGAACGGTCTCGAGGGGCATTGATGTTGAAACTGAGGCTGTCCTGCTTTGGGCACATCATGAGAAGACAGGATTCTCTGGAAAAGACAATAATGTTGGGAAAGGTGGAAGGCAGCAGGAAAAGGAGGAGGACCACGTACGAGATGGACTGACTCCTTAAAAGAAGCCGTAGGCTTGAGTTTACAAGAGCTGAGCCAAGCTGTTGAGGACAGGACATTTTGGAGATTGCTTATTCATAGTGTTGCCAAGTGTCAGAGGTGACTTGATGGCACATAGTGACAACCATCTAAACAAACGTGTTTCATTGACTCCCCCTGCACTCTTTATGAGAGTTGCCTGTTTGAGCACAAAGCTAGTATCTTGAAGCTACCCATTACAAGTATGTTAGGATCATTTTCCTATACCAGAGATGCATTCACACACAATTCACATGCATATTCTTGCCCGTTACTGCCTCACCTCTTATTTCCATGCGCGTGTGTCCATGTTGGGCTCATGTGTGACATCCGTGGCCATGGTGGTAACACAATGTATGCTTGGAAAAATACATTAACCATCAGAACATGGGTTAGATACATCCAATTCTTTTTCCACTGGATGGAGAAAGTAAGGTATAAAGCAATTTCTGGGGCCTGCAATTATCTGCAACTTGATGGACAGCAAAACTTCTGAAGGTGGGAGAGAATGAAGGAGACTTGCCGTGACTTGTTGAGGTATCACCGACGCCACAGCTACCACCTGTTTTCAGGGGCTACAACTTGAAAGAAAACCCTCTGGTGTAATTTCATATCTCGTAGGAGCGTTTTAACACGGTTGAACTTTTCCTGACCTTCGTCTCTTAATGCTGAGCTGGAAGGCTGCCTCTGATTTATATTTCTCCAAGTATTTTGTTTTGCCTTTTGTAGGACAATTTATTTAAACGCGATATTGAGGATGTGCTGGACCCCGGCCAAAATTCACACAAACGCAAATAGACTGGATCGTGCAAAATCTGCAAGGTGGGTCGCGGTTTGGCAGCCACAATCCAGAGTAGAGGGCATCACCAAGACATTCCAAGTGGTACTGTGTTTTTTTCTGCCATAATCTTCATTTGCTAAGGAACTCAAAGAATGACAAAGGATAGAAACCATCTCAGTGACGTGTTCCTTTGCAGATCATCCCTGCAGATCCCCTGTCTTATTTTCTTCCCCCTTTCTATTTATCTGTTTCAAATATTTGTTGTTGATATGTGCTATCAAGTCACCTCCAACCCATGGCGACCTTATGGTTGAGCGATCTCCAAAATGCCCTGTCCTCAATAGCCCTGCTCATCTCTTGTAAACTCAAGCCTATGGCTTCCTTTAGGGAGTCAGTCCATCTTGTATTCCATCTTCCTCTTTTTCTGCTGCCTTCCACCTTTCCCAGCATTATTGTCTTTTCCAGAGAATTCAGCCTTCTCATGATGTGCTCAAAGTAGGACAGACGCAGTTTCGATATTTTGGCCTCCAAAGATAGTTCAGGCTTGATTTGATCTAGGACCCACTTTGTTTGTCTTTCTGGCAATCCATGGCATCAGCAAAGCTCTCCTCCAGCACCACATTTCAAACAAATCAGTTTTTCCCCTGTCAGCTTTCTTAACCCATATATGGTGACCAGAAATACAAGAGCATGGATAATCTTGGTGTTGGTCTTCAGTGATTCCTCCTTACACTTAATGATTTTTCCAAATTCTTTCATTGCTTCCCTTTGTCATTTCAGTCTTCTTCTGATTTCTTGGCTGCAGTCTCCCTTTGGACTGATTAAATATTTAGTGTCACCTTTTAGAACACAGCTCTCACAAGGCACCTGTACAGAGATGGGAAAAGCTGCTTGTTTGGACTTCTTTGCTGACTGGGGTGCTTCAGTCTGAAAACATGACTTTTCCCATTTCTGCATAGGGGCCGTGCACAAGTTCAAGTTTAATGGAATTCCAAAAACAGGGAGCCACCAGTAAGAAGACCCTGTCTCCCTAATCTGTCATCGCTCGGGTGGACGGGGGTGACTTGTAATCAAATTTTGTTTCATGAAACTTCAGAAGGAACTTTAGAGGTACAAAAGGATGCAAGGGAAGAATAATAATTAATATTCCTTTTACTTCATTCGTATAAAAGGTGTGTGTGTGTGTAGTGTGGAGGACTTTTATTTATCTTGTTTGGGACAATAATAGTATTTTTCTATTTTTTAAATATATATATTTTAAAAATAGAAAAATACTATTATTGTCCCAAACAAGATAAATAAAAGTCCTCCACACTAAATTGAAACAAAGGAAAGAAAATGAAGTCACGGCTATAATAATGTCAAAGACCAAAACTGTTTTTTCAGGGAAAGAATGAAAAACAGTTATTTCTGCAGCTGTCAAAGATCTGAGAAGGGCCGATTTGCTCTGTTGCTCTCCCCCGCTCCGCAGGGTAGATTGGGCCATCATTTTGGGGAGAACTCCCCATTTGTCTTGGAAACAAATAAAGACATGAGTAACGAGGACAGACGTAAGCGTGACAGTTTGGAAATTGGAAATGATTTCCCCTGAAAGATGGGGAGAAATGGCAGGAGTGACAGACATCCCAAATTCTGGTTGCTTTGGAAATGTTGCCTCAATAGGCTCAGTCCAACACCTCCAGTTCCTAAAAGTTGCTTTTCATAATCACTTGACATGGATTAATTTGGTTTACCATCCATTAACCGTCTTGTCATACTCATGTTCAGCGTGATTAAAAAAGTGGTTGCAAACCTAACGGTATAAGAGAAATTATCTGTCTAGGACAAAGGATCCCATTTTCCACACCAAATACTCAATTCTATGAATGAAGAAAGGAGACCAGTAACAAGCAAGCAAGCAAGCAAACAAACAAACATCACTGTGATATAATAATATAATGCTTGTTCTTCTTCCTTATTTTCTAGGTGTATTTTCTTCACAGCCTACAACAGGCTGCTATTTTAGCTTTCCACTATGCATGATTTTTTTTTCTGCCAGAGCCTTAGGTTCTTAATCATCATCATCCTCTTAGAACGGCAGAGCTGGAAGGGACCCTCTGGATCATTGAGTCCAGCCCGTGTCATGGAGGCGCAGTGGGGGAATCGAACTCCCAACCTCTGACCCCACAGCCAGAGACCTAAGCCAATACAAAGAAATCTGCAGAGTTCTATTAGTTCTTCAAAAATGAAAGGAAACAAAATTCTTCCTTTGCATCAGGCAAATGTGAAGGTATAGCTATTCCTGACAAGGAGAGAAGTCTTTGTACCTTCCTATGATGCAGATATTCAAGATGAGAAACTGCTGAGGCAGAGCGAGCACAACATGAATTCAGCAATAGCCAGGTGGAATATTCAGAGATAGAGACAGGCAGGAACTGATTGCTGATGGTTCAGGGTTCATTTCTATTAACGAACCACGAACTTTCATGAATTTACCGAGAAAATGAACTGTTTTGTAGTTTGTGCAATCTGGGGCTTCCAGGAGTGACAGAATGGCTACCGTGTGTGTTAGAGAAGCCAAAACTCACCATGAGTCCTTCAGGTGATGCTCCTCCCCACCCCCTCCAAGTTCGGTGAATATTGTATTTGGGACATCCAAGTTCTAGCACCCCAAAGCAGGTCCACCCAGGAAAATGCTCTTTTTGTTGTTGTTTAGTCGTTTAGTCGTGTCCGACTCTTCGTGACCCCATGGACCAGAGCACGCCAGGCCCTCCTGTCTTCCACTGCCTCCCGGAGTTTGGTCAGATTCATGTTGGTCGTTTCGATGACACTGTCCAGCCGTCTCGTCCTCTGTCATCCCCTTCTCCTCTTGCCTTCACACTTTCCCAGCATCAGGGTCTTTTCCAGGGAGTCTTCTCTTCTCATGAGATGGCCAAAGTATTGGAGCCTCAGCTTCAGGATCTGTCCTTCCAGTGAGCACTCAGGGTTGATTTCCTTCAGAATGGATAGGTTTGTTCTCTTTGCAGTCCAGGGGACTCTCAAGAGTCTCCTCCAGCACCACAATTCAAAAGCATCAATTCTTCGGCGGTTCTCCTTCTTTGTGGTCCAGCTCTCACTTCCATATATCGCTACTGGAAAAACCATAGCTTTGACTATGCGGACCTTTGTCGGCAAGGTGATGTCTCTGCTTTTTAAGATGCTGTCTAGGTTTGTCATTGCTTTCCTCCCAAGAAGCAGGCGTCTTTTAATTTTGTGGCTGCTGTCACCATCTGCAGTGATCATGGAGCCCAGGAAGGTAAAATCTGTCACTGCCTCCATATCTTCCCTTTCTATTTAATGAGCACTTTCCTGGGGGTGTGTGTGTTTCATGCTTTTGGGGGGGGGGGGCTATACCTTGGACTCTCCACGTGGATGGGTGAAGCTGACAATTTCCATTTCTCTTACCTTTATACTCCTCTCCCTAAACAGACCTCTTTTAAAAGTGCTTTAGGTCTCTAATATGAAATTTACTAATGCAGATTAATTTCACCCAAAAACCAACTGACCAGACAAAAAAGGGGTAGGGGGAACTAATGGCATTTTTGAAATCCACAGATTCTTTTAGCAGGAATATTTGTGGATTATAACGCATGAAACACAGTCTTGAAAGCTCATGCTGAAATATATTGGTTAGACTTCAGAATTCCATAAGCTTCTTCTCTTCTCTTCTCTTCTCCTCTCTTCTTTCCTTTCCTTTTCATTTTCTGCTGTTTCACAACACTCCAAATCATAGAATCATAGACTCTTAGAATAATGGGCTTGGAAGGGGCCTATAAAGCCATTGAGTCCAACCCCCTGCTCAATGCAGAAATCCAAATCAAAGCAGATCTGACAGAGGGTTGTTTACATTTCTCTTGAATTGGTTCCATTGTTGTACTGCTCAAACAGTTAGGAAGTTTTTCCTGATATTCAACTGAAAGCTGACTTCCTGTAACGTGAGCCCACTGTTGCGTGCCATGTACTCTGGGATGACCGAGAACAGATCCTGCCCCTCCTCTGGATAACTACCTTTCAAGTATTTGAAAAGAGCTATCTTATCTCCCCTCAGTCTTCTTTTCTCAAGGCTAAACATGCCCAGTCCTTTCAGTCTTTCTTCATAGGGCTTGGTTTCCAGTCTCCTGATAGTCCTTATTGCCCTCCTCTGAACTTGTTCCAGTTTTTCAGATCAACCTTCTCATTGTGTCTAAGGGTAGAGCTGACCCCATCCAGAAGTGGTGGCAGTAAAAATGGCGGAAACTAGAGATGGGCACAAACCGCCATTCTGTGGTCCAGCATGGTTCGGTTGCACAACTTCTTTTGTGGACACCCTGCCGCTTCCTAGCCGTGTTTCCTCTGGTGGGTGCCCACTCAGAGGCAGCAGCAACTGGGAGAAGCCATGCAACTGAACCACTGAATGATGGTTCATACCCATCTCTAGAGGCAACCCTAAGCTGGACTTTGGCCCAATCGCCCATGCTGGCTTCCAGTCCTGACAATGTCTGAGTTCTTTTTCCCAGTTTTATCTCCCACTGCAGAGTCTTTTTTTTGGGCCTAATGCAGCTTTCCGAATTATTGTTGTGCTTTGGTGCCAATAAAAATAATTATATTCATTTGCATCCACAGACAACGTGAAAGAAATGAACAAGACAGAAAGAGAGAGAGAGAGGAAAAAGAAAATTAAAAGCCTGTTTTATCAGAACATGCAGCTGTCTGCTCTTTATATAATTGGAATTTCATGCCTTTAGTGTTGACGATGTTCCATTAATATTCTATGGTTTTGTTTCTGGTGCCTCTGGAAACAGAGATTTCATTTTGAGAAAATGCCTCTGTCTGGAAGCCACCGTACTGTCTGCGTACAGCAACAAAAGATCACAACAAAGGGGCCAAATTACTTGTTCAATGAGCGGGACTCTGTTTTGAATTCCCAATGCAGTTTCCTCTGCAGAAAATAGCTGTAGGGCTCCCTGACTTGGATGATGGGGGCAGCACAAGTTTGTGAGTGTGTGTCTAACTTCCACTCTTCCCTCTCGCTGTGCTAGGAACCATTCACCATGAAGATGACAGCTTGCACTTAACCTGTTAAGACATATAGACAGAAGCAGCATTAAGCACATGGCAGCCATTCAGCAGTACTAAGGGATGAGTGGGAATCTGGCAGACCCACAGGTAGCAGGAGACCCCTAAGGCTGACTGAGAGGGGGGAAGCTTGCTTGCTTGCTTGCTTGCTTGCTTGCTTGCTTGCTTGCTTGCCTGCCTGCCTGCCTGCCTGCCTGCCTGCCTATCTATCTATCTATCTATCTATCTATCTATCTATCTATCTATCTATCTATCTATCTATCTATCTATCTATCTATCTATCTATCTATCTATCTATCTATCTATCTATCTATCTATCTGTTCATTCATTCATACATACATACATACCCCACCTTTCTCCTTGAAAAGAACTCAGGATGGTTGACATTATTAAAAGACAATATTTAAAACTAAAAACAGTGAGTACAGACATGTTGAAAAGGATTAAATGAATACCACACAAAAAGACAGTAAACAAAAGCAACACACAAAAAATGCATTCAAAGCAACAAGGCACAACCATCCATTTAAAAACCCCACTCAGGCAGCCAGTCACTGAGGGAAAGCTCGCCTGAAGAGGAAGGTCTTTTGCCTGCTTGCGGAAGGACAGCAAAGACGGGGCCAGGCTGGCCTCCAGTGGGAGGGAGTTCCACAGTCCGGGGGCAGCCACAGAGAAGGCTCCCTCCTGTGTCCCCACCAAACACACCTGTGAAGCTGGCAGGACCAATAGAAAGGCCCTTCCTGATGATCTTAACACTTGAGCAGGTTTATAAACGGAGATGTGGTCCTTTAGGGCTTTATAGGTTAGAATCAGCGCTCTGAATTGTGCCTGAAAATGGATTGGCAGCCAGCGGAGCTGCTGTAACAGGGGGATTATGGGATCCCTGTGACCAGGCCCCATTAGCAATCTGGCTGCTGCGTTTTGAACCTGCTGAAGTCCCCTTACACTTTCCAGAGTCAGCCCCGTCTAAAGTGCATTATAACAATCCAGCTGGGATGTAATCAAGTCATGTGTTACCATTGCCAGATCAGACCTCTACAAGAATACCACATTTTAATTATGTTCTTTTCCCTTTAAATGGGAGCATCACACCTTTTGGGCTGTGATTCTCCTCTAAATAGGGTGCGTTGTACCTTATTTTAGCTCCAAATCCCGTTCCATTTTATGGGGCTGGTGTGGCCCCAGGAGGATCGAGAGAGTGGATAAAGGGCCCCTGGTATATGCTCACCCCTGGTGTAATGGAAAAATGTGGTAAAAAAAGAGGAGTTAGACACTAATTAGTTATTAATGGCCTTAGAAACATATCTCTCTCAGCTTAATATAACTCACAAGTTTGTCAGAAAAGGTAAAAAATAAAATAAAAATGGAATAGCAGCACATATGTCGACCTGACATCTAAAGTTTAGAGCAGTGATTCAGAAGCTTGGGTAATCCAGATGTTCTTGGACTGCAACTCCCAGAAACCCCGGCCAGCACAGCTAGGGGAGATGGCTTCTGGGAATTGCAGGCCAAGAACACCTGGGTTACCCAAGGTTGGGAACCATGGCTTCGGAGTCATAGCTTCCTACAGTTTGCTGTCCGCCCTAAAGATCCTCTTGGAAGACCTTTGGAGCTGATTTTCAGGGACACTGAGAGCTGCCGGAGGAAGGGAAGAGATTAAAGAAACAATCTAAACCATGTGAGCACTGAATCACACAGAAGATGGGAGAACGGGAGAATTTTGCCTGGATGAGCAGAGTTACCTTCAGGAGCAGATTAATTGGAATGATGATTAGTGCGATGGTGGAAAGGAGAGCTAATAGCATTTTTCAGATGTACCTTATTATCTTCAATTCCGTCCTTTTATGGCGAAAAAAATTAGTTACATCGTTCTGTATGGAAAGAATATTGAACAGTTTGTCAGCAGTTGGCAGCCGTCCTAGAAACCACGCTGGAACCTTCTAGTTCATTTTCTACTTGATCACGGTCGACAACGAGAATAATTTAAGCAACAATTTTTTTTAAGAAAACAAAAATGCTTCCAAAGATGGGCTCCCCAGCTTTCGCACAATTGCGATCGATAGAAACCCATCTTGCAAGATTAGGGGATGTGCAAACGGTGTGTAACTCTAAGGCAATGGCTATTTCCCCGGAGATCAATAATCAAGAGCCATAATTTGCTCCGTAATGTTTATTAAGGTTTGGAAGGGTGAAGTGGTGGTGCTTGAACCCGGTGTTCTATCCTTCTATAATCCCTGAAACAAATTTAACAGTTGTGTTTGCTCACTGTCAAGATGGGAACGGTGAGCTAAGCAGAAAGTGCTGCTACAAAGCTGCCACCTTGTTATGTCGGAATAATGAACCCATCTGCAGACAGGTTTCTTTTGTAAATCCCTTTCAACTAGCAAACTATATTAATTGCTTTATCGGAGTGAGAGGGTTTCTCTTTCATGACTGTCAAACACACAGAATCTTGTGGCAGCACACTTAGCAGGGAATGACGGCAACACAAAAGAACAGCTATTAATACATAAAAAGGAGAATGTTTCGTATTCACCCAGGCAGGAAATGCTTGCTGTCGGTTCATTAGATGACAGGCAGGCAGGTAAAACAGTCTGTAGGAAAACACTGCCGTACAGATACCTTTAGGAAATTAATTGAGGACACAGATGAGTTGGAGTCTGCTACAAGAGGGATGACTTTAAATTCGTGGAAAGAGCTGGACTTCAGCTTAATTTGTTCTTATTGCTTTATCATCAGAGTGGGCAATTGGTGAGTGCCAGATGTTGTGGGTCAGCAATTCTTGTCAACACGAGCCGGCACAGCCAGTGGTTGACGGAAGTTACAGTCCACCAATTGGTTGAAGATGGATGGAAGTTACAGTCCACCATCTTCCGGCAGGCAAGGCAGCCACTAGGCTGGAGCAACTGAGGAATCTATTGGTAGGTGTTAGGAAAATGAAGAACAACACAAGAGATGGGATTTTCTGATTTCTTGGACTACAGGGCTCATAATTCCCCATTCTGGGGGTTCTATCTGACTTACAGACACTTAAATGTGGCTCACCTGGGAGATAAGGCCTCAACAGGAAGTGGAAGTGAGCTAGGCCTAACTTCCTTTTCCTTCCCCAGTGCTAACTAGGAGCTTTTTTTTCTATATAGGAAGGCCAAGCTATGCCTTAAAGCTTTCCAGTTTAGGCCTTTTTCTCCCAGGTGAGACACATTTAAGTATCTGTAATGTGTGTGTAAGTCAGAGAGAGCTCTTAGAATGGGGTATTATGGGATTTGTAGTCTGAGAACTCTGAAAATCCCATCCCTAGACAATACCTGCCTGACCTATTCACTTTCTTTTTTCCAAAACATGGCGCCTCTAGCAGCATAATAAAATTCAGATCCTGAAGCTCAGAAGTGTTATTATTATTAACCAGTGGCTGGTTAATTTTGGGAGCTGCAGTTCGAAAATTAGCAAATCTGAGCTGTGATTTGGTCGGCAGACAGCTTGGCAGTGAATGTAAATAAATCCATGAATCCATAAAGGCATCAGTCAATAACTGTGGGAAGTTCTCTGTTTGGTAGCAGTTTTGTTTTAGAGTGGTTTTCGTACCATTGGGTCAGCTCTGAGAAGAGAGATCACTTAAATATCAGATTCTGTATAGTTCCTCAGCACCAGATCAGTGCACCTGATGTGTGCATGCCATAAGCTCTTTAGCCCTCAAGTACCAAATAAGAGGACTTTCTTCTTTTTCTTCTCCTTTATAATCATCATCTTCATAGAACTGCAGAGCTGGAAGGGACCCAATGGATCATCGAGTTCACCCCCTGTCAAGGAGGCCCAGTAGGGGAATCGAACTCCCAACCTCTGGCTCCACAGCCAGATGCCTAAACCACTGAGCTATCCAGCAATTCCCACGTAATATTTGGTAAAAACCCACATATTCTCAAACACATACCGGCTCATGGTTTAATCCTCCTGGATGCATTTCTCTTTAAATTGTGCACTGCAGGGACTTCCCCCCATCATATATATATAATTATATATATATATATAATTTGGGGGTGGGGAAAAGTCCCTGCAATATATCAAATGCTATAATATATAAATATATATATTAAATGCTGCTCTTCAAGAACTTTTGACCTGCTGAAACAATAGGTGGGAAACAAGTAACACCCTAATGCTAAACCTCTGTCTCATGCCAACTTGGAAAGGACGGACATGGGACAGAATGAGGTGGGTCATTTTAAAGCTCTGTTTTCAATACAAGAAGCTCTGTTTTCAATACAAGATGCCCATCTGTTCAGGAAGTGGCTTCAGCATCCAGCCGGCTAATGGGTTACAGGAGAGACAGTCTTCAAGTGCACTCTTTAAATAACATTTGCACATTATTGATTGGGGATGATTTATGCTAACATTTTTGGCAACACACTGAAAGCGAGAGGCTTCTCCTCCTCCTCCTCTTGGCTTGGATCTGACTGGGCTGAGTCGGGAAGGAATGGAAATTTCTCCCACTGATCAATCATTTGGGGTAACCTTTGAAACCTAATGGTGTTTTTCCACCAGTGCCTTTGCAAACAAGACGGCAAGGTGATGACATATACATACGCCCAGAGTTCCGAGGGCTAGAAGTGACATGCAACAATATTAGCGTGATGGACTGTGTGCCTACAGTGCCAGTGGGTGGTGGAGTCTAGTTTAGGCATCCAGCTGTGGAGCCAGAGGTAGGGAGTTTGATTCCCCACTGTGTCTGCTTGATTGGGCTGGACTCAATGATACATAGGGTCCCTTCCAGCTCTGCCGTTCTAAGATGATGATGATGAGGAGGTTCTCAGTCTTGGGTTCCCAGATGTTCTTGGACTAAAACTCCTCGAAGTCTTCATCACTCGCTGTGTTGGCCAGGATTTCTAGGAGTTGCAGTCCAAGAACATCTGGGGACCCCAGGTTGGGAACCCCTGGCCTAGACTGATATTCTTAGGATTACTTCCCTCTTACTCCCATCGGATCTTTGTGATCAACTTGGGAAGAATGCCATGGTTGTTTGGACCACAGTTTTGGGGAAATCACTCATGAAAGGATTCCACCAAGATATATTGCAGGTACCCCTTTTGGGTGTCTTCTTGGGTTTCGGCGGCAGTGGGTTTTCGGTGGCTGCCCAACAGACGAACAAGTAGGTCTGAGAGCATATCAAGACTGGAGGCAAAAATGTTGAAACCGAGGTTGTCCTATGTTGGGCACATCATGAGAAGGTAGGATTGTCTGGAAAAGACAATAATGTTGGGAAAAGTTGCAGACAGCAGGAAGAGAGGAAGACCCAATGTGAGATGGACTGACTCCCTAAAGGAAGACACAGGTTTGAGTTTGCAAGAGCCAAGCTGGGCAGTTGAGGACAGGCCCTTTTTGGAGCTTTGCTCACTCCAGGGGGTTGCCATGGGTTGGAGGTGGTTTGATGGCACACAACAACACAATGGCAACCACTCTGGCTTCGGATTCTGGTGTTATCTGTGCCTCTCATCTTCCTTGGACTCATATTTTTCCTGGCACAAACTGGCGGTTCTTGCTTGCAATCTGTCTGAATATCATTGCTAGGAGGCAAGAATTTTGACATGTTTGTAGATGTGTGTTTAAATGGAGTTTTATGGTTTGCACCCAGCTTATAATACTTCTGCACATTTGGAGCCCTTGATGATAACTTATCAAACGCACGCACGCACGCACACTCGGTGTGTCCTCCTGCATATGCAAGCTGCTCAAGCGCTTCCCTGTATTGCACCCACAAGCAGTCCCCCCCCAAAAAACCGCCATCAGCCTCAAAGCTATCTTTCCCCTCTTTTTGCAGGCCCGGTTGGTTCTGCAATATTTTTTATTTACATCAGCACAGTCCTCATTCCCATGGCAACCTGCTTTTGAAGGCGGCAGTCGGGGGTTTGCAATTTGCCAAACAAAGGGGGGGGGGGGCAAACACAGAAAAAGAAGGCTGCATGGAACAGACCAGGGTTATGTGGTTGGTGAGGAGCAAAGCCCAAAGGAAGGAAAGGAAGAGAGTAAGAGGTAGAGACAGACAGGCCAAGAGGGTGTGATGGATCAAAAGATAGACCAATCACGGACATAGGACAGTATCTATCTATCTATCTATCTATCTATCTATCTATCTATCTATCTATCTATCTATCTATCTATCTATCTATCTATCTATCTATCTATCTATCTATCTATCTATCTATCTATCTATCTATCTATCTATCTATCTAATGCATTTAATGCATTTATTTATTTATTTGAAATATTTTTACCCTGCCTTTTTCCTTAATCATGAGAAGGCAGGATTCTCTGGAAAAGACAATAATGTTGGGAAAAGTTGAAGGCAGCAGGAAGAGAGGAAGACCAAATGTGAGATGGACTGGCTCCCTTAAGGAAGCCACAAGGCTTGAGTTTGCAGGAGCTGAGCAGGGCAGTTGGGGACACGACCACTTGACAGCACACAGCAGCAACAACAATGGTTTAATTGTCAGCAAAGCAGGCACCCTCAACAGTGTGGAACGTTGTTCGGGTGGCTGTTGATCCTCGCAGGACTTTGGGATCCTTTATATATGGCGGCAGTCACTTTGAATCCCACGTTGGTCTTTGCTTCTTCAACAGGGGGGTTGTAACCCTGGAAGGCTCGCAAGGAAGTGGGGTGGAATTGGGCATGCATGCATGTGTGCGTGTCTGTTTGTGATGATTTTATGGAAAGAATCCATCAGGCAAGGGGTCTGTTATCTGCCTCCTGGTTTTCAACACCAATATTTCCCTCCAAGACCAGATACTGGTAAGGCTGTGTTCAAGCAAGGAACTACATTGAAGCATCTTTTATTTTGCTCCCAAGTAAGGCTTACCCAGCACAATTTATAGAAACAGCCTTGTCATTGTTGATTTACATTCAGTTCCTCTTGACATTACAACCCTTGCATCCTGTTTTGCTTTGCCCACCACAGCTGTGCATTAAGGTGAGAAACCAAAGATTATTTTTCAAACCAAAAATAACTCATTGATGCATTTTTTTTTTTGGTCACTCCGTCGGTCTATGTGTGTGTGTGTGTGAAACTACATATATTCCAGATGGATTTAACAGACAGAAAAGGAGGGGTGGAAGAGAAGGAGCCAAAGAGAATATTGCCAACATATCATCACAAATGAGATTGACCCGGTGCAGAGTAAACACAAGTCTTAAACTGCCCATAGGGTTCAATTAGTATAACTAAACGTCCAGGTCTCTCTGGTTTTAGGGATGTTGGCTTATATCTCTGGAAGTTGCTATGCTTCCCTGGATTTCCGGTCAGAAAATAACATCTCAGGGTGACTGGCCCTGGAGAATGAGATAGTTTGATATTTGTATAAGTAGTGGCTTTAAAGCAGGCACATCTGTCTGCTATATGGTTGCCAGTTTAGCAGCATCAGATCCCTGTTATTAGAGCTACAGATGTTAGTATTTAAGAGATGAGACCAGGGTAGTCTTCCCTGCCTGAGAAATGAGACTTACCACAGAAGACTCTGCTTATGGCCTGAAGACCAATCAGAAACAAAGCTGATTAGTTTGCAAGCTACAGGAGGTGAGCAAAGCTCCTGCTATGACACTCACATGTAATCAGAATTTAAGGAAGGCCAACTTTTAGTAAGAATCTAATAACAATAATCTTAGAACTCCGGAGCTGGAAGGGACGTTATGGATCATTGAGTCCAGCCCCTGTCAAGGAAGCACCGTGGGGGGAATCGAACTCCCAACCTCTGGGCTCTGTAGCCAGATGCCTAAACCACCGAGCTATAACCTGTGCATTATCTACTTGTAACATGTAGTTGGCCCCACAGAGTTGAGGTTGAGAGTGTGAGGAAACTGACTGAGCCTTGAAGAGCTTTTGATTTTTAGGTGCTACTGATATTCTACAGGAGTCTGCAAACCTTTGAGTCCTCAGAAGCTTTGCCTTAAGTTAAGTGTTATTAAAATGCTCTCTCTCTGTGTATGTTTGTGTAGGGAAGGTGCAGGGTCTGGATGAGGAATCGAACTGGTTGACTTCTAGGGCCTTCTGCTTCTCCAATTTCATAATTCTAATTCTGCGTATTGAAACATTCCTAGTTTAAAGCAGCTTCCACCTAACATCCATGTAAGGTGTTATCGTTGATCAAGGTAGACCTCCCCTCACATTTTCCCCTATCTTTCTTAACAACAACAGCAACAACAACAACAACTGGAGTCCTGAATCCTCCGTGACGTCTCCGTTTTCCCATGAACATACATAACCTTTGCCATGTCGGGATACACAAACCCGAGGAGCTGGCCATTTCACCATGGTAACCATGTAAGTTTGGGTCTGGAGGCTTTGCTTGTTTTATTTGGCCTGCCTTGGACAGAAGGGAGAGAGAAAAACGGGAGCAAGAATTGAAATTATGCATCCATTAATTCAGAATGATCTAGCGTTGACTACATGCTAGGATATATTGAGTGCAGAACTGTTCTAATCTGGAGCTGAAGGGTTGCAAGGGTTGGTTGGTTTCCTTCTCAAAGTACACAGACATTCAGAGATTTATGGCTGTGTTAAGCTTTTTCTTTTTACTCGTTAAAATTGTCTGGGCTTGGCATGCAGTTGGACTGATGGAATTTCTGATCTGGGGCAATATTCCTCCTGCCGATGTGCTCATATCTTTACTCGCCGTTTCCAGGGTTCAAGGGTGGCTGCTTCCTAAGTGGTCTGAAAAATTAGCATTCCTCCAAAGTCTTGACCTTCACCCTCTCTAACATATGAACCTGTCTTAAAATGCTTCAGAACTGTGGTTCATTTAGACCAGTGGTTCCCAATCTTGGGTTTCTCCAGATGTTCTCAGACTAAAACTCCCCGAAGCCTTCTCCACTAGCTGTGCTGGCTAGGATTTCTGGGAGTTGTAGTCCAAGAACATCTGGATTCCCAAGGTTGAGATCTACTGAGATCATGGGTAACAATGGGGGACGTTCCCCTCCTCAAAATGTGTCAAAACAATTGCGGGGAGGGGAAGGGGATTGTGAGATATTCATAAAGATGTATATATAAACACACACACACATCTTTATCAGCTTAAACAAATATTTATGACAGACCTCAGTACTAGACTGCAGGCTTTTTCGAGATGTATACTTTAGGATTTGTCCTTATCTGTAATTTAAAACATTTTAAAACTATGCTTTTGCATTTATCTCTTAAGTTATGAAATGACGTTTTCATTGAAAAAGGGTTGGAGGATGATCAAGAAGAGGTGAGAAAGTAGGAATATTTGCAATTTAAAAAAAAAGATGTGTGATGCTGGGAAGTTTTGGAACTGCTGAGCTATACCAGCTTTGTTGCCCGTGACTGGCAGCGGTTCTTCCCAGATTCAGGTAGGACAGTGGTTCCCACCCTTGGGTCCCCAGATGTTCTTAGACTACAACTCCCAGAAGTCCTAGCCAGCACAGCTAGTGGGGAAGGCTTCTGGGAGTTTGTCCAAGAACATCTGGGGACCCAAGGTGAGGAACTACTGAGGTACGAGATTATCCAGGCCTCCAGGGAGATGCTGAGGGCTGAAAATGGATCATGTGGCACGCCAAGCAGGTGCCCTACCACTGATGTTCCGAGGTGAGCAATGGAAGGGTGTTTTTTTTAGTTTATCCATTGGCATGCTCCACTCTTCAGCCCAGTGATGGTTTCTGGAGAGGCTAAAAGGGTTCCCAGCGCAGGCTGCAACTCTCTCTAGAGTCTTGTCTCATCATAACATTCATAACTCTGGTTAGATGGTGCTCTCAGGATGAGACTGTGGCATTCAAAGCATCATCCCATTCCTGCTCATTTATGAATAACTTCCACAGGTTAGGACTGTTGTTGTTGTTTAGTTGTTCAGTTGTGTCCAACTCTTCGTGACCCCATGGACCAAAGCACGCCAGGCCCTCCTGTCTTCCACTGCCTCCCGGAGTTGGGTCAAATTCATGTTGGTAGCTTCGGTGATACTGTCCAACCATCTCGTCCTCTGTCGTCCCCTTCTCAGGTTAGGAAAGTCACTATTAAAAGCAACTTTTCAAGCTTTTTCCCTGCCTGCCTTCCTTCCTCCACGAAATATTTATTTTTGTACACCATTTCCCCATTATTTTTCAAGAGGACAATTTTATTGGAAACCAAGTGGAAGGGTGAAGAGATGGAAGGACCATGGGAACACCCCTAGAACGAACTCTGAATAGAAATACTCTCTCTTGTAGCATTTTGTTCCAAGTCTCCCTTGTTGGATATAAATCCAATATATGTGGTGATGTTTCATTTGTTATGTTATAAATTTGTGGCCAGTCCCTTAAGAAACTTCGAATAACAAGACAGCCATGGTAAGATTCATCTGACTGATCTAACAGTCCAGCCCACTGAGGTGGACAAAGTTGGTGGGAGGGACCGAGGTGGGAGGAATAAGGAAGAGGTCTCACCCTGAAATGTGGGGATATATCACTACTTGTGTGGTCCACTAGCCACCCTATGGGTTTTAGTGGAGGGTCTCCTCTGTAGGTCTCTATAGACATGGGGTTTTATTTGGGGGGGGGGACAGGGGTGTAGTAGTAAATTTGGATGTTTGAGTGTTCCCTTTGATAGTCTCCACAGCTGCTCCATCCTATAGGGAGAGTTCAAACATGCAAGCAGCTAGATTGGTGTGCATGAACAATTGTGGAACAAGTCTTTTGTAAAGTTAACGGCACTGAATTGCCTGTTCAAGACCAAGCTGCCCTCAAATACTTTGCATTTCTGCAGGAATACTTTGGGAAAATCAGTTTCTCTTCCATCTCCTTTGAGGATTGCAACTACAGTTGTTGGAAGGCTGAGGGACTGTTGGTTGATGCCATAGACCCTACATCTCAGAATGTCTGAGGGCTTTGACCCTGGAAGCCCGGGGTCCACTACACCATGGAACATGGAGAAAATCACTCTTTCAGCTAAGCTTCTGCACCAAAATCAAGGAGAGTTTCAGAAGAAAATTGCCAGAACCATGAATTGTGTCTCAGAGTGAGCAGAAAAGTAGCTGACGTTTGGAAAGGGTAACCAGGCAAGGGTTTCTAGAATCTTCTGAGACATGTCCTTGGCTTGGATAACCTTCTTGCTATTAAGGAAAAAAAGGTCATGTGTTTTTATTTAAGTAAATGGGATTCGTTTTAAGGAATAACTAAGAACCTTGTATAGTTGCCAGAGTTTGCTGCTCCCAGCCACCACTTTTAAGTATATTTCCTCCCATTGTTCTTGTCAGCACTGGGCGGTGTTATGGATACCACCACTTTAAATTTTCTCAAAGATCTTTTGGGAAATATCTCCACAATGCACTGAGAGAAATGTCAGCAGTAGCCTTCAATGGAGGAATGGAGTGCCTTCATTTTAAATTCCCATAGTGCTCTACTTCTCTGCTACGCCATGGACACAGTGAAAACACAGGGCATCCAAGACTTAGCTGCTCTGTGCTGATTAGAACCTGTGTGGAAACCCCCCCCCCATTAAAACTGATCTCATTTTTTGCTTTTTGAAGCACAAACTTCAAAACTTGGAAAACTGTCGTGGCAACCTTGTCGATTGGACTTGGCTAAGACAGAAAGTGACGAATCGTGGTTTGCGCAAACAAACCACGGTTTGCACCTGCACAGGGGTGACACTAAACCATGGTTTAGATCAACAAGGAAAAGAGAGAAGTTGTCAGCGTTATGAGAGCTTGCGTCCTTTAGGCTGGTTCCTAATTTTGCAAGAGAGCCCATATTATCTTTACAAGGGACCCGGGAACTTAGTGAAAGATGAAACAAGCAAGGCCTTGGCCAGTGTCTCTTACAATCCTTTCCCAAAAAGCATGCAAATAAATCATGAACCCGACTGACTGTATCTCCTATGAGCTGTACTTTTAAAGTCTGTTCCTACGACGGCAATGCCACGACCACAAACATTTTAATGACCAAGGAGATGGCAGCTCACCATGTTATAGGGTTGTAGGAGCAGCTGCTGTTTGAAGATTTCTATTTCATTTGTGATACTTCAGTTGAACTGCAAACATTCCAGCTTTCCCTTCTAAAAATCCACAACGGGGGAAGGGAGAGCGATATAAATAACTCCCCATTTCTCTAACATTTTGCCATATAAGGCATCGGGAGATTTGGTGGTGTTCGGGGGAAGCTTCCTTAGCTTCCAGCTTCAAATGAAATGGTTCGAGCCACATTCTGCCCATTGATAAGTATTCTGAGATCAAGCACATCCTTTGCCAGTCCTTGTGGGTGCAATTTCTCCCGGAGGGAGAATGTCTCTCAAGATCAGAAGGCTGTTGCTCCTTCTGAGTCAATTGTGAGTCAATTTTCATGGGCTTTTTTCTGGGAAGCAGCGACAATGTCTTTGTAAGATGGAGATGAAAGTGGTAAATTGAATCTACATAAATAGCTACATATCGATAGATTAAGAAGCATCACAGACCTTTTTTAAATCGCTGGTATTCAGGGTTGCTAGGTTAGCAGTTTCTAATTGCCTGCAAGATCAGGTTGGGGGGGGGAATGTACATTTCTGATACTGTCGGAAGTGCTGTGTAACAAGTGAAAAATAGAATCATGGAATAATTGAGTTGGAAGGGGCCTATAAGGTCATTGAGTCCAACCCCTTGCTCTGTGCAGGCATCCAAATCAAAGCAGATCTGGCAGAGGGTTGTCCAATTTTCTCTTGAATGCTTCCAGCATTGGAGCATTCATCCACATGCAGTCATGCGTTCCTCCATGATCTGTGTGACATGGCAGGGTGAGATGGCCAATGTGGATTTCCTACACTGCTTCCTAAGAAATATTGTGTGTGAACCCTGCACCATGTAGGAGTGAGGAGGAGATGGCTGCCTAGACATGAAAGCTATCAGACACAATAAAAATGATCATCCTCTTCCTTCAGCACCAGGATTCGGTTAGCCAGATTTCTTCTGAGACTAGTCTGTTGCAGAGTTTTGAATTTTGGCCAAAAACCTCTAGTTGAACAGCAGAAGTACAGAAATATACAGAGCAGAATTGGCTTCACGTCTCCCTGGAGTAGACCACCCCTTATTGTCTCATCAGCTGGCACTTACAGTCTCAGTAGCTCACTATGAAACACTGGTAAGAGAAAGAATAAAAAGGTTTCATTTACTCACAGTTAAATAAAACAACAGCACAGTGTTTTAAAAAAATGACTGCTTACATTCAGCAACAGACCTTAACAGACTCATGGCCTGCTTCCAATAGACTCCTACAGACTATATTCTACTTGGACAAACTGCAAACTGACGAAAAGGGGATGGAAAAGGACACTTTAGCAGAGAGGTGTGGCTCTCTTTAAAATCAAAGTCAGGAAAGGAACTGGAACGATTGCTGCTGGATTGATTGGCAGCCACCCCAGTTGAGAAAGGTCCCTCCCATCTAAACACACCAGAGACAATGTATTCTCGAAGGCTTTCATGACCGGGATCCAATGGTTATTGTAGGTTTTTCAGGCTGTTTAGCCGTGTTTTGGAGGTTTTTCTTCCTAACGTTTTGCCAGTCTCTGTGGCCGGCATCTTCAGAGGACAGGAGTTAGAACTCTGTCTGTGTTCTGGTGTAGTGTGTGGGATAGTTGAGTATTTGTAGCTGTGGGATCAGGTTTTTGTCATTTTCAGGAGATTGGGTGATTATGGTGATCAGGGTGTTTTTTGTTATAGGTGTGTTGTTGTGATAAGGGGGAAATGATCTGTCACTGTGATTGATGGGTGTCGTTAGCTAGTCTATTGTATGCAGTGATCACCGGTCCTTGTAGCTGGGTAGAGTTTGTTGACCTTTTTGCAGGCTGTATTTTTCAGTGCTGGGCGCCAAGGTTTGTTGAGTTTTAGACCTTTTTTGTTGAAGCTCTGCTGGTGTTTGTGGATTTCAATGGCTTCCCTGTGTAGTCTAACATAATGATTGCTGGTGTTGTCCAGTACTTCTGTATTTCGAAATAGGATTTCATGTCCAGCTTGTTTCAGGGCATGTTCAGCTACTGCTGATTTTTCTGGTTGTTTTAGTCTGCAGTGTCTTTCATTTTCTTTGATTCTGGTGTGGATGCTGCGTTTTGTGGTCCCAACACCAGAGACAGCTTATGAGGTTGAAGTAACTCCAACATGGTCTACTGTCATCTTTTTCTGTGGCATAAACCAGGCCAATCTTGGAAGTCCTCAGGAAGAGGTTGACCCTCTAAATTTGGCACCCTGGAGCAAATCCCTAGTTGCTAGTTCTGCCTCGGTTAAAGAGCTACATTTCTCCATGCCAAAGTCTGGTTCACCTGCTTGGAGGCAGCTAAAAGAATCAGCTGAGCGGAAATACTCACCCATCCCTACTCAGTGGGAGAACCACATATGCAGGTACAAATCCGGACTTAATTATAGCTCAGTGATTCTAGCAGCCCAAGATAAAAGGGGGCAAGGAAGATGTTTTCATGATTGTCTCTCACGTTAAGTAAACGGGCATCAGAAATCTTGGCCCAGAAAACAAGTGCGGATCATCCAATGATCTATCAAGAGGTCTGGATCTTGATCTGTCTTCTGACCATTCCTGTTGTTTATTCACTGGTCATTTTCTTTTCTAAAAATTATTTTTCCAAGACAAAACATGATGTGTGAGATCTTTCAGGGCAAAAACATAGCCCTCCAGAAGCTGCTGGATTGTGGTTCTTGTCATCTCTCTACGTTTTTCGTTTTTTTTTTTTTTGCTAGGGCTGTGGACTTTAGCAATCCTGCAACAACTGGTGGGCCCTGCTGTGCCCACCCGTGCTTTAGACTGTTTTTCAAACAGACACTAGTTCTTCGCAATGATGTGGAGGCATAATTTATTCCCACGGCTGACCTGCCTTCTGGATGCTTTTGGAATTGACTCAGCAATTGCAGTGTTTTGAGTTTCTGGCAAAATTCCTTTTTTGCTCCTCAGTAGAAGTACAGAGAGCCACAGAGGAGACTAGTTCCAAGTTCCTCCGAGTCCACCCCTTTCTCATTAACTAGCAGTTAAAGTCCCAATAACTCACTTTGAGAAATTTGTAGAAGAATTAGAAAAAAAATCTTTATTTACAGTTACTAGAAATTACAGACTTGTATATGCTGCTTTCTTTACCGCACACATACTTAGCAATCAACTGAACAGATCGACAGCAAACAAACAAGTGCTACCAATCCAGGAAAGAGAGGAAGAGAGCACTCAGCAGAGCGGCAGGGTTCTCTTTGGATTTAAAAAGCTGGAAGGAATGATTGGTTAGTGCAGGATAGATAAACACCCCTGTCCAGAAAGGTCCCTCCCAGTTACATAAATTACAGACAGCATGCAAAGTTTCAAAACAATCTGTGAGCTTGCATATGGATCAGGATCACCCACTCTGTCAGGTGTGTACCAGTGTGAAGAAGTTAAAACTCCAAAAGTTCATGGCAAGATGGATTTTTACAGGCACATCTTTCTTAGATGCAAATCAGGAAAGGTGCAGAATGCACTAGAGTTGTTGTTTTAAAGTTACAGCTGAGGCAGCTGTGGATTGGACATCACTATCCAGCTGTGACTGTCCTACATCTCATCTCAAGGTGTGTTTAAAAAAAAAATGAAGGAGTGTTGTGTGTACAGAGCAATGGGACCTATTTGGAAACAAAGATTAATTATGAGAGGAGAGTTTTATTCAATAGCAGTTTGGTAAAGGGAAAGTTAATGAATGGCTCAAGGTCCTTCAAGTTCATTTACACCCTCTGGCCAACGGGCAGGTCCATAGACCTTGTCATTCTACATTGAATTTAGATCTCTACCAGTTCTACATTGAATTTAGATCTCTACCAGTCTCTACCAGATCTCTACCATTCACCCTTCTAAGATAGGGTGAATGTCATTTCAACAGACAAGGAAGCCTCTGGCCATTCAATGATGGCGGTCACTTATGTTCAACCTTTTGAAAAAGGGGGCAAAGGAAGAAAAGGTTTGCATGAAAACTGCAGGTGATGGATATGTGCTGGAAATAACATTTTGGAAGTCACTGATTCAAAGGATTGCATGTCAGATACCGTTGATATTGGCTCACTCTGGTTCTGTGTTCTTCACCTTCTTCCAGACACTCACAAGTGGGCTCCCCGAAAGAAGAAGCCAGAGGAGATAACAAAGTTATAGAATAGTGAATTTTGGATTGCAAGTGCTTGTCAGAGAGTCTTGGAACATCAGTACACACAGGCAGAACGTTTGGTCCGTGTCAAGTCCATTTCCACGCACTTAGAATTGTTTGACTTAGTCAAATCAGGACAGCAAGAGAGAGTGGGGGTGTACATTGCCCTCAGACAGATGTGTACAAAGGCATTGAATCTGGGGCATTTGTGCATTTCTGGGAGGTCCATGAGATGGGGCAAAGAAGAAGAGGAAGGAGGGAGAGAAGCTTCAAAAGTCTTCTCCAAATCTCAGTGGACAACATAACTTTTCAAGTAAGAGACTGTTATAGGTTGAGAACTGCACTTTGTAAAAGAAGGCATTTGGTCATCAATAATCTACCTTGACCACTTTCGGGAATCAGCTGAATTCCATTGATCAAAACACATTTCCATCAATCCATAATCAATCAATCAAACAAACAAACAAACAATCTGTCCGTGCATATAATCCCCTGATTGGGTCTGGTTGCAATGCATGGTCACTTGCTAATGAGTAAGCCCAATAGAAAACAGTGGGTCTTGCATCTGAACAAGTCATTCCTTCAGAGATGGGAAAAGTTACTTTTTCAGCATCACAACTCCCCAATAGCCATCCTCAGTGGGAGACTATCGAAATTCCAAAAAGGTAACTTTTCTCATCTCTGCTAGGACGATGTTGTCAATACTGCAGACTTCCTTGCTATGTTGGTAGCCAGCATGCGGATTTCCTTCTGCTATCTTAACTGCAGCAGGTGGCAGCGACTTTCGGATGCTTCCCCCCTCTCCCCTGCTCCTTGAATGCGAAATAAGATGTTCATGGCCATTCAGTTGCTACCTGCGGATATAATATTCACGGATATAATATTCACCGCAGTGGAAAATGAGCTACAGATACAATCCCTTTTCATACTATTAAATTTTATAACGCGATCGCTCAAGGCTCAGCAACCCAGACGACTCTCAATACATTTTTTAAAAAGGGGTAGCTTGGTGCGGAGGGAATCTTCCTCCGTAGACTCATTTTCTGAAAAACGTAGTATGAATCAAGATGTCTCTGCAGAAACTGTTTCCGATAGGCACGGAAAACCCATTCAAGAAGAAGCTGTTAAGCAAAATGTCAGAGCGAGCGAACAAGCAGACGTTATTTGTGCCTCTGTAACAGCAAACCTTCTTTCATCTCAAAATCCATTTCAGGCCTTAGCCTGTGTGAAACGTTTACAATTAGAAAATAGTGAACTTTGCCCAACTGACTTTCCTACTGCAGCTTTTCCCTTTGGGAGGGAAGAAGCTTAGCCCTCCTTCAATGCCACCAGGGCTGTTGGCAAGTCTTTGGGTCCCGGTCCCGAGTTTTTGGTACCAAGTCCCGAGTCCCAAGCCCCAAGTCTGAGTCCCTATTAGGGAAAAAAAGAGCATTTTTTGCCAGAAAAAAAGGGATGGGGTAGGTGGGTTCTGTATGGCGTGGGTGTGTGGAGGTTTGAGGCTTGCCAACCAGCTCCTTCTGGGTTTAGAGTGTACTTCATTAAAAGAATAGGGACTTGAAAATGTGACTTGGAAAATGGGTCTGGGTTGTGAGTCAAATCCGAGACACTCCCGCCCCCCACATTGAGTTCGAGTCAAGTTGCCAGTGTGACTTAAGTCCGACTCTACATTGAGTCCCGGAACTCAAATTCCCCTCCCTGGATTCCGCTTTCTTGACCACTCAGGAAATTCATACTTTATATCCCAGAATTATCACTTTCCTGTGCAGCAATGTGGCTGTCTTAGCTACCAGACTTGGGTAGCTGAGTTGGAGAGACTGCTGTGTAAGAAAGGTAGAATAAATAGAAGCACTGCTCTAAGTTTTGGTTTCAATGGATTCCTACCCTGATGGCTAGCTGTGAAATGGAATTCCTAAGAGGTTATTCCTAACTTTCAATCTGGTACATCAGGATCAGGGATCACCCCACTTTTTAAAAAAATAGTAATTCAGAAATAAATTAAAATATTGGGTGTCATCATAGGATATTGTATGCTGTAAGCTTCTTGGGTGGAAAGCGATGACAAACCTAGACAGCATCTTAAAAAGCAGAGACATCACCTTGCCGACAAAGGTCCGCATAGTCAAAGCTATGGTTTTTCCAGTAGTGATGTATGGAAGTGAGAGCTGGACCATAAAGAAGGCTGACCACCGAAGAATTGATGCTTTTGAATTGTGGTGCTGGAGGAGACTCTTGAGAGTCCCCTGGACTGCAAGGAGAACAAACCTATCCATTTTGCAGGAAATCAACCCTGAGTGCTCACTGGAAGGACAGATCCTGAAGCTGAG
Source organism: Intellagama lesueurii (assembly GCA_037013535.1). Classification (NCBI taxonomy): domain Eukaryota; kingdom Metazoa; phylum Chordata; class Lepidosauria; order Squamata; family Agamidae; genus Intellagama; species Intellagama lesueurii. Next base: position 16,350,316 of record JBAJHW010000012.1, on the reverse strand, counting down.
GCTCCAATACTTTGGCCATCTCATGAGAAGAGAAGACTCCCTGGAAAAGACCCTGATGTTGGGAAAGAGTGAAGGCAAGAGGAGAAGGGGACGACAGAGGATGAGATGGTTGGACAGTGTCATCGAAGCTACCAACATGAATTTGACCCAACTCCGGGAGGCAGTGGAAGACAGGAGGGCGTGGCGTGCTCTGGTCCATGGGGTCACGAAGAGTCAGACACGACTAAATGACTAAACAACAACAAAATTAAATCAAAGAGTGGCTCAGCATTGATTCAGAGTCTTGGAAATGTTTGTGTGTGTGTGTGTTTAAGGAAGACAACAATAACAACAACAATCTTAGAACCATAGAACTGGAAGGGACTCTATGGATCATCAAGTCCAGCCCCTGCCAAGGAGGCACAGTGGGGAATCGAACCTCCAATCTCAGGCTCTGCAGCCAGAGATCTAAAACACTGAGCTATCCAGCAGTCAATGAAGTCAGATATCAATAGAATGTCGCTTCCTGGGGAAGGACGGGTGGAGATGTCTGTTGCCCTGAAGTCTTACCCGACGGGCTTCCCATGGGCATCCGGTTGGCTGCTGTGGGCAGATAATGTTAGTCTCTAAGCAGAGCTTGAACCCGATCCAGGAAGGCTCTTTATTTTGATATGAATCCACAAGGCATCCCATTTTTCTTCTCCTCAGTCGTTAGCTTGTCTAGATCCTTTTTATGATTCTGTAATTACACGCCCACAGGGTTTGCACTGCCCATCCAGAACTGCCAGCTTGCCTCTGTCTTCTGGCAGAATTACAGCTTGGAAGTATTTCAAAAGCGAAAGCATCTACATGTGTTAAAAAGTGTGTGTGTGTGTGTGGGGGGGGTTGTTACGGGTGAGTTAGTACCTGGCGAAAAGGGAGCATGCTGCTACTTGTTTGTTACTTGTTTGTTGTTGTTATGTGCCTTCAAGTTGGAACTAACTTACAGTGACTCTATTTCAAGATAAGTGAGATATTCAAGAAGTGGTTTTACCAGTGAGCTTTCGTGAGTGTCCATGGCTGAGCAGGGATTCAAACCCAGGACTTCTGAGTCCATCATTCTATTCACCCCACCACACTGGATATCTGCATTACTCATCAGTAACATGTTAATAATATCTTATATTACCATTAATGTTTAAAACACTATTCAAGAGGACAATCGGTGTGGTATAGTCAGATGAGAACTCAGGAGACCTGGGTTCAAATACTGACTTGGCCATGCACACTCATGGGAGAGGGCTAGCAATGCTAAACCACTCCTTGAGCATGTCACATACCTCACAAACCATGTCAGGGTAATAAGCAAATGTCATTTGGTACCCCAAAAATGCAATGTTTACCTCATTGTTTTGAGGATATTAAAAATAACAAAATGGGGGCTCGTTGCTCAAAAGAAAAGGAAGGGGAAGGATAGGACCAACTGAAAAGCAACTTTTACGACATGTTACCCCCCCAACTCCAAACAATTTTCGATAACTCAGTAGTTTAGGCTGCAGAGCCAAAGGTTGGGAGTTCGATTCCCCCACTGGGCCTCCTTGACAGGGGCTGGACTGGATGATCCGTTGGGTCCCTTCCAGCTCTGCAATTCTAAAATTATTATTATTATTTGAGAGGAAGAAGAAGCTGATGAGGGAGATGCTGCGGTATCTCCATATTTTGCTGCTTCATCAAGTTAGACGATGGTCCCTCAGAGGTCATTTGAGCCAACTGTGCTGTGAAGAATGGTAATCGACGCCACCTCTCTAAAAAGCCTCCTGTTTTAATGGCCTGTTATTGTTTTAGCTGACTTTACATACCTGCGTCTTAAGGGACTCTTATCAGCTAAAGAGTGGGATGAAAAATGCTAAGAGCAGCAGCTCCAATAATTGTGCAGTACAGATGTTCGTATACACTGGATTGTGCTCTTCTGTGTCCACTAATTCCCCCACCAGCCATTTCTGCCTCAGTGAGGAAGCTGCCACAACTTGGATGATGGCCTGTGTTTTCTTACATTTTAGCTGCCATTCCTGGCTGAGAGGACAAGACAGGGTTAAAAGGGGACATTTGGAATAGACCAGGGAAGTATAAATTGCTCTGTTCCTACTTATGGATCCCTCTTTCTGCATGATAAGGGTCTTGGTGACCTCTCAGAGTCCTATCAGGTTTTATTAGATGTGAAACTTTTGCAGGCGGCTGCTCACTTCTTCGGACACATGCATCTGAAGAAGTGAGTATGCCCAATAAAACATGGTTTTTAGGATGCCACGAGACACCTGTTTTCACTGGAACAGATGACCAACTTAAACAGCTACCCCTGCAGAAATGTTTTTATAACCCCCCCCCTTCAGTCCTACAAAGCTAAAATTTAGTCTTAATCTTAAAATTAATCTTAATCTTAGAAGACCCAAGTATTGAAAGCCTGGAGGATTTGCTGTTCTGTACTATCATGTTTCCTCCAATTTAGGGTGACCCTGTGAATGGGTGACCTCCAGAATGTCTTGTACTCCACAACCTTGCTTAGCTCCTTTAAACTCAAAACTGTGTCTTCCTTTTTAGAGTTAATCCATCTCATATTTGGTCTTCCTCTTTTCCTGCTGCCTTCAGCTTTTCCTAGCATTATTATCTCTTCCAACAACTCTTGCCCTTATTTTATTAATTCAATCCATCCCATGTTTAGTCTACCTCTTTTCCTGTTGCTTTCTACATTTCCTAGCATTATTGTCCCCCCCACCAGAATATCGTCTCTTCACTGATATATTAAAAATACAGTAGCTTCAGTTTTAGCTTCTAGAATTCAATCTTGATTTGATCTAGAACATATTGATTTGTCTTTCTGGCAGTCTACCGAAACACACTTCTTAAAATTCTTGGAGACAAAACCTAACCATAAAACTAATTTTAAATAACAAACCATGATAGAAGTACAGATGTACTGAAGGAACATGAAACCAGGATCTCCTAAATGAACAGATCTGTGCAGACCTGGGGAAAGTTTTTTTTTTAATGATAACTTCCAGAATCTCTCTAGCCATATGATTCATGTTTATACTGGCTGGACTATTACGGATGTCCTCATTCGAAAAGCAACCTTTTCTATTCCTTAGAAATGTAAATGTACTCTGGGCCCATCATGAGAAGGCAGGATTCTCAGGAAAAGACCAAAATGCTGGGAAAGGTGGAAGGCAGCAGGAAAAGAGGAAGACGAAATGAGAGATGGACTGACTCCCTAAAGGAAGACATAGGCTTGAGTTTACAAGAGCTGAGGAAGGCAGTTGAAGACAGGACCTTTTGGAGATCGCTCTTCCATGGGGTCACCCTAAGTTGGAGGCAACTGGATGACACATAACAACAACAGAATTGTACCACTAGATGCTTCTGTTCATTCTGCTGGATAAGGCGTCTCAGGAGAACTTCTCTCTCTGCCTTCTCCTTCTGTTAGTTGAATATGCTGCTGCCATTGGGTCTGGTGATGGATGAGGAAGCTAATTTAGTCACTGGTGTAACTATTTGCTAATGTGTTTATAGAAACTGGTTTCTCTCCCTGCCCCCCCCCTTGACCGAATGTTGACCTCGGTTGGAAATGTGCCTTCTCGCCCTGTTGTCTGAAATGTAGGCTCATTGCCAACCTGTATTCCTCTTTGCCAGTTCTGTCTCTCTGCCAACTGAGATCCATCTGACTTGAGTGGTAGGTAAAGTCAGTGCTTGTCTCTCCCCACCCCCATGGGGGAGGATGTGGACAGGGTCCAGAGGAATAAACAAGTGTCCATCTCGCTAAGGTAGTGTTCTTGACATAGACCTTCCTGTAAAGCCATTTCAGCTGATTCGAAGATGACCTCCAACGCTCTTGGACTTCTTTGGGTTTCGCATTTATTCTTTCCCGTTATGGTTGCCAAGCCAGACCTGAGATTTGAGAGCCAAAGGGGTGGATCTTTGGGATGACACAGAGGTGAGGCGAGCCAAGGAGAAGAGGTGGGATCCAGGCTTGATATCACTGTCACTCGTGTGACAAGAAGGCTCAGGAGTTGCAACACGGAAACCCGGTCTTCTTCAAAAGAGCACCAAGGGGGCTGGTGCGATGAAACAACCAGTCTTTCTCTGTCCCGGCCTGAGAGACATCACAGGGCTGTCGCACATGCGAAGTGGGAAGGACGACAGCCAAGTATTCCTCTTTGTGTTCTCCAAAGGAAAGATGGACATTTAATAATAATAAAAAGAGTCTTCGTATGGAAGGAAGCTTTGATTTCTGGCTGCCATCTTGGTTTCCAACGGTACCTTGTGGGCAGGGTGGTGGGTGAGAAATGGCAAGGGAAGATGGGCCACCATGTGGAGTTGTTTTATTAGGTATCTGGCTGCAGAGACAGAGGTTGGGAGTTCAATTCCCCCCTGGGCCTCCTTGACAGGGTCCCTTTTAGTTCTGCAGTTCGAACACAGAACAAGGAGCAAGGGTGACGGACAATGGGCAGAGAGCTAATGGAGAGCTGCATTTCAGTTCAGCCTACCATCTGGAATATCACACACACAAACATCTTCATGTCCAGTCAGTGAGCCCTGGTGTCAGCAAACCATGGGTGATAAAATCAAACTCTCTCTTTCTCTGGCAATATTCACTCCGAGATTTGTCTCCCACCTGGAGAGTGGGAGAAGCAATGCATTTCCTAAGACGTCGGTCGGCCCCTCCTGGGATTTTGCTACTCTGCTCCCAGCTGCATCTTAGGGTTTATCACAGGGTCTATCAAACTGGAAAGAATTCAACATCAGGGTGCGATTAGAGGAGGAAATACTTCACATTTTGTCCCGCTTGTGGCACGGTCCAGTGCAAGCTATTCCCTGACGACCACATGATGTAGACTTAATAGCGCTCCAACCCAACCCTGATTTGTGCCCAAGCTGGACATTTTTGGTCCAGTGGCAAAGATACTCTTTTTGGGGGGACCAGGCTGGAGTGATTGAAAGACGAGCTGCTGAAAGGGAGAGCCGATTGGAATATTTAAAGCAATGCGATAAGATACAATCTTGTCTTGCTGGTTTCCGGTACTGTAAGGCACCATTACCCCAAGCAAATATACTTTTGGCTGCATCTTGAGAAACTGCCAGCTATTTTCATCAGGTCTATTATGTTATGCTTTATGCTTTCCCCCACTGGGCCTCCTTTGAGTAGAGCCAACCTGGGTAGCCTTGGGCAAGCTGCACAGTCCCAAGGTGGCCCCAGAAGAAGGGAAGGATAAGCCCCTCCTGAGTACTCTCTACCTGGAAAACTCTGAAAAGGGTTGCCATCCATCAAAATTGACTTGACAGCACATGATGATGACGATTTTGCTGTATGATTATAATCATATGTGTTGTCTGTCCTTTTCTGAGTTTAGCAAACGTAATTAGATACAGGTCCATATCTCTGTCTTTAATAATATAGGCAAAGAAGCTAAGAAAGATTCCCAGCATTATTGTTGGCTTGGTTGGTGGACCTTGACATAAAAACGGAGTGTTTTTTTTTAAAAAAATAAATAAAAATAAAACCAAAATACACTGTAAGGGATTCAGCAGAGTTTCGAAAACCTGGTGTTCTCTGTACCAGGGGGGATTATGACCTTTCCTGATGGCTCAAGTCTCTGCATCTGTCACATTGCATCGCTTTAAATATTCCGATGACACATTCTTGGGGAAAACTTCCTAGAGAAAAGGAAAGGTTAGCGAACCCTGTCCCATTTTTGCTCACAATTGCAACTTTGAGAAGGGCCTGGCAAGCGCTAGCTTCTATTTTGAATAGCAAACTTAAAGATAGGGTTGACCTATGAAGTCATCATGGACGTTCCCCACCCACCCGTGATATGCTGCTCTAGCATTCCAGGGATCTGAGCATGAACAGATGGAAGGGGTATGGAGCGAAACTGCAAAGGGGGAGCCTGAGGCTCAGGGCAGGGAAAGGGGCCTGGTTTTGTTCCAAGGATCTCATCAAATGTGCACCACTCAATGCCTTGAGTGAGCTAGCAGATTATATCACATCACACATGCAGAGGGGCTGAAAGAAAAGAGCAGACCACCTGGGCGACCTGGTCTGGTCTGGAGGCCAACGGGCATTGACAGTCTCAATAATTCACTCTGAGACATTGGTAAGAGAAAGAATAAACCGTTTCATTTACTCACGGTCGAACAGATTAAAAAAAACAGCATTCTGTGCAAAAAATGACTGCATCTGGATTTTGCCCAGAGTAGTTTGTGTCCCACGCAAATCCTTTGGGTTTTTTGGTTCCCAAATTTTCAATGCAGTCTGTTGACTTCTGTTAAAAAACCAAAATGGCAACAACTTTGTTTTGTTTTGTTTTTATGCTCATATACATGAACTTTGGAGACACCACAGATCCTAAAGAGGGGAATAAATTCAGCGTATAGGTTGCTTCAGAGGCTTTGCGAATAATAATAATAACAATTGTGTGCCGTCAAGTCGATTCTGACTTACGGCGACCCTTTCCAGGGTTTTCCAGGTAGAGAATACTCAGAAGTGGTTTGTTCTTCTAGAGGAGCCATGGGACTGTGCAGCTGGCCCAAGGCCACACAGGTTGGCTCTTCTCCCAGGAGAGACAGTGGGGAATCGAACTCTCCGTTTCTGACTCCACAGCCAGATACCTAAACCACTGAGTAATCCAACCAGCTAATAGCTGTGCAAACAGGCATCTTTAAAATTGGCTTTTTAAAAAAAATCATTACGCAGAAGCAGTTTGCATCCTATATGATTCTTTTTTGGTCCCGGGATCCAAATGTATTTGTAAATTTATGTTGCTTTAACCAAAACTGAACTTGACAAATCTCAGAGTCTGCAAACTCTCATATGAATCCTTCTGAATCAAACCAATTCAGTCCAAATCCAGTTGACACTTCTAGTGAAAAGTAATATACTGTCCGTTAAGAAACAGCCAAGAGAAATACTTGGAGTTGTTTTCAAATATGCACTTCCTCCTCATCAACGCAGGGGTTAGGGGTGCTGGACCCCTGTGTAGTTCAAAATCTGTGTATAACTCTTATGCTCCTCAAAACATAACTAAAAAGCATAGGCAGTTGATTAACACACACACACACATGCACACACAGAGAGAGCGGAGAGAGAGAGAGAGAGAGAATAGTTCTCTCTATCAGGGTTCTCTTCCATAGCGTTGACAATCCTTTCCATACAGTACCGTGTGTAATGAGTCTTAAAGGTCCTTATGACCCCCTGATCTCGAGGCTGAATTAGAGACGTTGTATTTGGGGGCAAGTAGACCACTTTTGATACCATCAGTGTTGACCTCATGAGTGGCCAGGGGCACAGTATTTATTGAATATTATTTATTGATTATTTGTTTGCTTGTTTCCTTGTTTGTTTCCTTGTTTGTTTGTTCGTTCATTCGTTCATTCGTTCATTCGTTCGTTCGTTCGTTCATTCATTCATTGAAAAAAAAAATCCTTGTATAACCAAAGCCATGCTGTTCAGACCCATGCAATTCCTCTCAAATCTTGGCCGTACTGATTTTTCACCTGGTCTGTTTTTATATTCCCTGGCTATTTGTGTTTGGCTGTCATCCCCTCACCCTTTTGACCCCACATCCAGTGAGGGTCCTATCCCTGCTTGTCCTGTGCTGCTCCCTCAAAATTGTACAGCATCGGCCTGTGTCTACATGCACGTTCTGCTTTTCAGCCACCTTTTTGTCAATTTCCAAGAATTTTCCCCTCTCAAGTTTACAGGCACTCAGGGAAAAGACCGTTTCAGGAACGCTGTCTCCTAACCAAATCTACCCATAAAAGAAATCCCACAGACATGACTTTCATCATTCAGTCTTTCTGCCTTTGTTGTCAGAAGCCCAAACACTGGCTGCTTTGTTACATGGAAAGGGAGGGAAGGAATGAAAGTAAAAGAAAGACTTCTGAGTGTTCTTTCTAATTTCCCAATTATACAATTTACGGTAGCAGGAATTTCACTCTTTACGTTCGGGCGACATGTGATCCCCATACAGGACGGATGAGCTTTTCGGAAGGTTCTGTATCAGCCTGCCTCAATCTTTTAACAGTGTGATTAATTCTAATCTGTCGTAATTTTCCCGCTTAATTTATGTCTGCTGGATGACGCCTCCCTTCGGGAATGCCTTGAAGCCCTCTGTACCCAGTGCAAATGACAAGAGACACAAGTTTCTTTAAAAAGATAATTAGTGCTTGTTGAGTTTGACAAGGCTGGAAAAAAATTACAAGAAGATCTGCCCACCAGAATCTACAGGAGAGGTCCATTGGTCCACAGTAACAGAGGTCAACACAGCATACTGTAGACCAGCCATTTTCAACCTTTTTTGTGTGTGTGGCCACGGCCATGAACACAATATGAAAGAAATATTGGCCAAATGAGGATTGACTAGGCCACATAATAACTTATAAAAGGTGGTGTGTCAAGAATTGTTTACAGTCTGGGCACCCCTTCAAATGTGCCAGGGCCCCCCCGGGGGGGGGGTCATATGGCCCCCGTTGGGAATGGTGCTGTGGAGAACCTAGCTTGAGAGGAATCCAGAGATTATAAAAGTTTCTTTGGGGGGAAGTATAACTCCAAAAATCCCAAATTCTAGGCGGCATCAAGAGACACATAGGTCCGACTTACATATTCCTTTCAGATCCTTCCTGTATACAGTAAATGGTACCAGATTAGGTAAAGGTAAAGGTTCCCCTTGACAATTTGTCCAGTCGTGTTCGACTCTAGGGGGCGGTGCTCGTCCCCGTTTCCAAGCCATAGAGCCAGCGTTTGTCCGAAGACAATCTTCCGTGGTCACATGGCCAGTGCGACTTAGACACGGAACGCTGTTACCAGATTAGAGATGGGCACAAATCCTGGTTTGGTGGTTCATGCCCATTTGTTTATTGGCCAGACAGGTGTTTTGGTGCTTCCCAGCCCCGCCTTCTCCGGTGGGTGCCCACTTGGAGGCAACACCCTGGCTTCCCAGCTCCGCCTGTTCTGGGCGCCTGATGGAGGAGGAGGAGCCGGGAAGCGCTGAACACCTGTTTGGCTGATAAACGAACCAGCACAAACCAGTTCATACTGGCAGTTCGTACTCATCTCTAGACAAGATCCATCTTAGATCTGGAGTGACAGTGGATTAAAGAAAGATTGAAAGGGTCATGTAGATCTGATCATAGTGTCCAGATGGCATGAAGAAATGATACCAGTGGTGATGATTGGATGATGATTGGTGATGATTGGATCCTAGCTGGGTGACTATGAGGTATGCTGTCCTGTTCTGGGCTCCAGGGAGGGAACTGGGTTTGTTTGTCCTACACAGAACACGTGGAAGAGGGGAATTCTGATAGCTTTCTTCAAATATATGCAAAGTTGGAAGAAATTGGTTTTCTGTTACTGCAAAAGGTAGGACCTGAACCATTCATTCTAAATGTAAACGGGCCACAGGATCTGTCGGGTGTTTCTGCTTTGCTGTGTCTATTTTGAGATGGAGACGGTCCTTGGCACATATAAATAGGACACACTTGTCATTCCATTTCACGAAAGAGTGAAATGGATGGGGGTGAAGCCTTTGCTGACAGCAGCCATATGCTAAAAGCAGCGGTGAACGGTTTTATATTAAATCACGGACAAAGCCAATTTTCAGGTCTTTGCATTTATTCGATTTAATCGAGACCCATACGTGACCTAAGAAGAGGGGTGAACCCGGTGCATGAAAATAGCAGCCAACTTGGCTGGATTTGAGCAGGGTGGGGGCTAGTTAAATTCTTTCTGCCCCTCCCCCTTGGATGGGGAAGATCTTGGCCAGGATCCAGGAATCATCTGAAATGGTTTATTGTGGTTGGAAAGGAGCCAAGATGTTCCGCTGCTTCTGTCAAATTGGTGACAACTGCTAATTATTTCAGGGAATCCCAAACAGCCCAGGAAACATCTATTTGATTCTTCAATGCCGTGGACAGGTGGACAGAAATTAAGGTTATCACACTATCCTTCCACTGCCTGGTGTTTGGCTGGACAATTTTAATTTCGTGAGAACCTAATCCGTGCTTCCCAGAGAAGTGGAGGTTAGGCCACGATTCTCCCGATAATTCTGTATTCTCTGAATTTTGTGATACAGTTCTGGACTGTGAAGAAGGCTAACCCAATAGACATTTAAAAAATATATTCGCTGGAAAAATATGTATTTTAGGGAATATTGTTTATATTTGTAAATTGGGTACACAAAGATCAACAACAACAACAGACATTTCAATTCCAGGGGATGCCAGAGTTGAAAATAAAGAACTGGAAAAACTATCAAAATACAGAGAACTGGCAATCGAAACATCTCACTTGTGGATGAAACACACTTCAGTGGTCCCCGTAGTCATTGGGGCTTTGGGAACAATAGCAAGAAATTTCACATGGTATTATAAGCAGTTACAGATCTCAGAACAAGCTACAAAAAACAGCAATATTGGGAACAGCATGCATACTGTGCCGATATGTAACAGATACTTAGGTTTTTGGTTAAAACTTCTGTCAGATAATACCAATCAATGTTTTATAATTTTGATTAACTGTGCCTGGCGTTTTTGAATAATCATAATAATCTTTGAACTGCAGAACTCAAAGAACTCAAAGGGACCTTATGGATCATCAAGTCCAGCCCCTGTCAAGGAGACAAAGTGTGGAATCAAAATCTCAATATTTGCTCCACAACCAGATGCCTAAACCACTGAGCTATCTAGCAGTTCCTTAATGTTAATCTTAATCCTTAATCCTCAATGTTTAGCCAGATATCTAAACCGCTGAGGGATCCACCATTTCCTTAACATTAATTTCAATGTTAATCCTTAATCTTAATGTTAATTCTTAATCTTAACAATGCAAAAGCAAAGTGTGCTGCTTATATACCACCCCATAGTGCTTAAAACACTCTCTAGGCGGTTTACAATTCAATTATGCAGGCTACACATTGCGGCCCTCCCCCAGTGAACTGGGCACCAAATTTACTGACCTCAGAAGGAGGGAAGGCTGAGTCAACCTCAAGACAGCTACCTGCACCCAAGATCCAACTCAGGAAGGAAGCAGAGTCTTCACCACAGTGCTGCAGTTTAACCACTGTGCCATGAAGCTCCTCCTCCTGCTCCGATTCACATTGTTGTTAAAATATTTGCAGAATTAAATTGGAGGAAATGGATTTATTATGGAGCAGAAGCAAAACTAGAGAGAGCACCATGAATATGGGCCTGTGTTAACTGCTGGTCTTGCCTTCAGTGGATCTGTTGACTTGATTGTAGAAGGTTAAGTCAACACTTATATAAATCTCTTTGTTTCAGTATGCCTACTCTAGTTGGGTCTAGCCATTAGTTTTAGGTCATTGCTGATCTGTACATACCCAAAATAGTTTAAGGCTTTGATGGCAATGGGGAAGTGAATGTGCACTGAATTTTAGTTTGAACCTTTGGCTATTCCCATTAAGATCTGAACTAAAATCCAGAGTCGATCAGCTGCTCCACTGACCCTGTAGCCACCAGATCCATGTTTAAACCAGAAGCATCTATTAATCTGCCCTAAGGTTGTTTGGTTGGGTAGCTCGGTGAGTTGAAGTGGAACCAGGGGAGCCAGGAGTTTGATCAATTGTACCTCCTGGAACAAGAGCCAGCCTGTGTAGCCTTGTGTCTGCTGCATAGTCCCAGGATACCCCAGAAGAAGGGAAGGGAAAAACCACTTCTGAGTAGACCTTGGAAACTCTGGCAAGGGTTATTATAAATTGGGATTATTATGATTATATTAAAGTTTTTGAAAAACCAAAAAGGATTTTGAGCAGCCTGTAGGGAAGAGGACGTAACCCAAAATTTCTGCTGTGAAAGTGTGAGCCAGCTGTAGCTACAAGCCATGTCTGCATCTCACTTTAGGATTGTCCAAATGGAGGAATAACCCAGAAAAGATGAAACTCATCTAGATAATGCAATCGGGTGGCATAAAGGACGAGGCTGGTGACAAAGAATCATGAGTTCCTAAGGTAGACAATGCAATGGATGAAAACTTCAAGAAATATATCTGTTGTATACTGAGCTGCATGATTCAATGTGCAACAGATAATGCTCACAGAGATTTCTTCATTTACAGGAGCTCACCTCCAAAAGTTACGACTTGTGCCTAACAGTGTAACAGGATTACAGCCAATGATTCACCTGCACATTGATCCCATAGCTTGCTTCATCCCATATTCCTTATTGCAACTCCCAGAGATGACAAGAATGGCTTTTTTGGCCTACCAGTTCCAGAATTTTTCAGCCAGCAGCATGAAAAGTAACTTTTGGGACTTCAACCGCCCCCCCCCCCAACTCTCAAGAAAACTTTCTAAAGCTCCTTTTAAAATAATCATAGAATCATAGAACAATGGAGTTGAAAGGTGCCCGTAAGGACATCGAATCCAACCCCCTGCTCAATGCAGGAATCCAAGTCAAAACAGATCTGACAGATGGTTCTCCAATTTTCTCTTGAACGCCTCCAGAGCTGGAGCACTCACCACCTCTCGAGAAGTTTCCCCTGATATTCAGCCTAACCCTGACTTCCTGTAGCTTGGAGCCCATTATTACATGTCCTGCATTCTGGGTTGATCGAGAACAGATCCTGCCCCTCCTCTGTATGGATTACCTTTCAAGTATTTGAAAAGTGCTATCCTATCTCCCCTCATTCTTCTTTTCTCAAGGCTAAACATGCCCAGTTCTTTCACTCTTCCCTCAAAGGGCTTGATTTTCAGTCCCCTGATCACCCTGGTTGCCCTCCAAACTTGCTCCAGGTTGTTGCCATCCTTCTTTAAGTGTGGTGTCAGCCTTTGCTCACTACACCCACAGCCCACGTGGCTTCTGTTCTCCTCCTCCTGACTCGGTGTCTTCCATCATGGCCCTTTCCAGGACTGCCAAGCAGGTTGTGTTTGGACACAAGTGGTAAAACTATGAAGAGGTGTTATTTGCTCTGGGTTTCGAGACAAGCAGCCAGTCCCTAGCAGCCTGCTCCATGCCGGTGGTTTTTGAATGAACAGATAGACGTCGCCTCAGGCCAAAAGCCACATGAAAGGGACTTGTTGCCTTTAAGATAGCGCATAAAGCACCAGCTGCTTCAATATTCTCCAACCCGCCCTCCCGCTGATCCCAGGAACTTCTGTGAAGCCGGCAACCGCTCAGACCCCTTAAAAGCACTGTATCCCACATGAAAAAAGTCATTTAAATCACACTGACATGTTCTTTAAGTCATTTTAGTGTATTTACTTTTTAAAGTCTCAATTTATCTCCTTTAAGCCTCTCCCTCTCTTATTTTTTTTTCTTTTCTTTTTTACAGCAAGCCTTTGAAAAACATGCTAGTGCATAATTATGGAGGCTAGCGGGAAATATTTTCAATTTTATTTTTACTTTGTTGCCCTCACAAGCTTGCCCAAGAAATCCTACTACTTCTTCTTTCCAATACGAAGATTAATATTTAGCCACGAAAGTTCCACACTTCAATGAAAAATTGGATTAAGACGAGGGACGATTTGCATTTAAAAACCAAAAGAAAACTGAAGAGCAGCTCCTATTTGGGAGATGAGGGAAGCAGAGCCATTTTCTTCGTGGTTGCAAACTCTGTGCTGGTTGTTCTTCCAAGGGAAATAAAAGATGTTTTGTACCAAGGACGTGTGCCTTAAGACTAAGTGAATTGCATGTATCTCTCTAGCTCCTAAAACAAATCCATTACTCTCCCTTTCTCTCTCTCCTTGTCCAGCTATTCAGGATTGGGGATTCATGAAAAATCCTGCTGTATTGGGTAACACACACACACCCCGACTGTACTTCCCAAAGTCCACACTGAGTCTGGATTCTGTGCACCTCAGAGTGGGAGCCTGCAGGAGGAGATGGTGCACAGAATCCAGATCGCTCGGGCAACACCTGAAGGCTGAACCATGTCGAAACCCTGAACTGTGGTAATTGCCCCTCTCAACTTGTGATCCCTTCTGAATCAGAAGAAAATGTGGAAGATGGCCACTTTGTCTCTGCTTTGTCATTTTATTGGTTTATATGCTTACAAGTGTTTACAAACAGCTTAACATCCAAAGTTTTCAGAGTGATATAATAATCATCATGTGCCTTCAAGTCAGTTCTGAGTGATGGCAACCCTTTCCAGAGTTTTCCAGGTAGAGAGTACACAGAGGTGGTTGGCCCTTCCCTTCTTCTGGGGGCATCCCTGGGACTGTGCAGCTTGCCCAAGGCCACCCAGGCTGGCTCTTCTCCCTGGAGGCACAGTGAGGAATCGAACTCCCAACCTCTGGCTTCGCAGCCAGAGACCTAACTCACTGAGCTATCCAGCCAGTTCAGAGTGATATAACAAAACATCTATATATTTCTGTCTGTCTCTCTGTCTATCTATAAAACCAGTGTAGCAAATCTACAATATCCATAAGAAAAGATGTTTGATAGGCAAAACTACAGAAGACAGGCCTGGGGAAAAAAAATTCATTCCCTCCATCTTCTTGGCTGATGGAAAAGTCTGGAAAACTCGGAAGCTTGTCAATGACAAAGGTCTTGCCAGTAGATTTGGGATGTTGCTTTGTTCTCATAGATTGGTGCCCCTACCTTTTGTTTCTGCAATTCCATAACTAAATATGTCTTTCATGTGCCCCGAAAACATAGGGTAGACAGGATATATTCCCCAGATGTTGACTGCTTCTTCCAGTGTTCCTCACTCTTGGCTACGCAGGCTAGGGCTGCAGTTGAACAACATCTGGAAGGTTGAATTTGGCCCATCCTTGGCCTAAAAATAAGAACGGCTGCAGCATTCCTAAAATTGGAGAATTGTATGTGTGATAGCCCTCCTTCGCTTGTGAACCAGAAATGTTGGGGAAGGATGTGTGAATCATTGCTCCTTAAGATGGTTGTTGACCAATAGATGCGGAAGTGTGAATCACTGACACTTCCTCTTCTTTGTCCCTTCCAGTTAGCTAATTTCAAGGTTGCTGTCTGGGTCATCTTGGCAAAAGAAAATCACGAGCTTCTTCAACTAAGGAAAGGCCAAGCTGTGCCTTGATGAGCAGGTTGGAAAAACCCCAAGCAATGTGTAACTACATCTGTAGCTTACATACTGGAGACCTATCAGCATGTAGTTTAGATGTTGGTGATGGAGGAAAAGCAAGCTGTGTATCCACTTAAAGATTTAAAAGCAACCCAGGCAAGTACTGCATAGCAAAATGATGGAAAATGGAGAAGGGTATAAAGCAAAATCCAATGTAGTCTCAGCTAGAGTAGACCCATTGAATTAAGGGAACTTACATAAATGGTAGTCAATAGTGTTTGTCTGCTGTTGGTAGTTAAGTTGGTGTCCAACAATACCTGGGTCCAACTCATAGGGATCCAATGTGATCCCACTCATTGGGCTAAATCTGTTAGTCTCAACTAGAGTAGACCCACTGAATTCATGGAGCTTAATTAACTGTTAGTTTAGCAAATCCTATTCATTTAGTGGATTTACTTTAGTTAGGACCAACCTTTGGACACCGTACAACAAAATGCCTGAAGGTGAGTGAATTTACCTCTTTGAAAACATGGTGCATCTGTTTCTATCATGGTATGGTCCTTCAACAGAGTGATGGGTGGGATGTAAGGTGCAAAAGAGCAAGATTTTAACCTAGCAAAAAAAGTGAGCATGTGCAAGGTGGGAACATGGAACCACTGGACAGCTCGGGGGTTTAAGGTCTCTGGCTGTGGAGCCAGAGGTTGGGAGTTTGATTCCCCCACTGGGCCTCCCTGACAGGGGCTCAATGATCCATCCTGTCCCTTCCAGCCCTGCAGTTCTAAGATGATTATTATGAGGATAATAATAGACAAAGTTGTGGAGAAACTTGAAAGTGAGAAACAATCTGGAGCAATCCAGTGAAGATAGATGATCTCCTACTTAGAAGTAGAGATGTGGAGCTTTGTGGTGTTGAACTACAAGTCCCAGAATTCTCCAGGCAGCAAAAACACAAGTCCATGCACCTCAAGTTAGGAGCAGGCAAATAAAATGAAGTGCCACTTCACACCGCATATAGTTAAACTATGGAATGTGCTACCACAAATTATAGAGATGGCCGTGAGCCTGGTGGCTGTAATGGGGGATTAGGAAAATTAATAAAGGAGAAGGTTCTGGCTGTTTAGCAGCCCTACTGGCTATAAATTGGCAGAAGGCCTCTGGCTGGAGAACATGATCTGGAGATGGCTCATGTTCTATTTGTGGACTTTTTAAGAGGCATTGTTGGAACCGGGTCCTGGCCTAAGTAGGCCATTGGTCTGATCCAGAATGATTAATCATGCTTTTAACGAGGGTTTATCACCTCATTACGTTTCTTATAATAGGTGGAGGACAGCATGTATGAGAGAGGACACCATCTGTACCTTCTATCTCTAGAAAAATCTTCTGGAAAAATGTGATTTGTTGTCGTTGTGTGCTATCAAGACGTTTCTGACATAGGGCAACTGTATGAATTGATGACTTCCAGAAGGTCCTTCCACTGACAGACTTTACTGCCTTGCAAACTAAAAGCAATTGGCTTTCTTTATTGAGTCATTCCACCTCACATCCAGCCTTTCTCTATTCCTTCTACCTTTGACTATCTCTAACAGCATTACCTTTTCCAGTGAGTCTTATTTGCTTTCTTTCTTTATTTTACTTATTTCTGGCATTTGTATACTGCCCACTTAGTGGAAACCACTGCTCTGAGTGGTCATTATAATACCATGTAAACCTACCCCCCCCAACCCCATTCCACACAAAACGTAATAAATGAAAATTGGCCCCAAACCAATAAAACAAACCAAATACTGTAAACAAATAGGATAACATTCAGTGACAAGGACACCCCAAAGATAGCAGAGGGTCAAAGACACAATTGAATGAGGGCGAGAATATCCTTAAAGGCTTCCTTAAAAGGGGTGTTCTTTGACTGTTTTTTAGAACTCTGGTGGGAGGACACCTTCCAGCTCTCTAAAGCAGTGGTCCCCAACCTTGGGACTCCAGATGTTCTTGGACTTCAACTCCCAGAAATCCTGGCCAGCAGAGGTGGTCGTGAAGGCTTCTGGGAGTTGTAGTCGAAGAACATCTGGAGGCCCAAGGTTGGGGACCACTGCTCTAAAGGGAGGAGATTCCAAAATGTGGGGGCCACCACTGAGAAGGCTTTAGTTCTAGTTGATATTAGACATGGGCTATTCATATTTGTATCCCTGGGGATAAGAATACGAATAGCAGCACCACAGGTGCCATGGAGGCCCATTCTCTCCCCCCAGAACCGGCCAGTCCACTCACCATTCACAGCATGGCACTCGACTCTGTTGTTGTCATCGTCACACCAATCACAGAAGGAGCCCGGCTGGCTCTTCCCCGCCTCCCCATGCAGCTGACCACTGTAGCATGGGGAGTCTCCTCACTCAGCTGATGAATGGTCAACTGCGTGGGGAGGCGGGGAAGAGCTGGCCGGGCTCCTTCTGCAATTGGCGCGATGACAACAACAACGGAGCAGAGTGCTGCGCTGCAAACGGTGATTGGACCGGCCGGTTCTTGGGGGGAAGGAATGGGCCTCTGTGGCATCTGTGGTGCCACTATTCATATTTGTATCCCAAGGGATACGAATAGCCCATGTCTAGATGAGACCTTCCTCTCCAATCTCAGTGTGGACACCTGCAACAGGGGACTAACAAAAAAACCCACACAAACAAACAAACAAACAAACAAACAAACAAACAAAAAAAAAACCCCTGAATACTGACTGAAAAAGAGTGGTGGGAAAAACTCTTAAGTAGAGAGACGTGGCTCTCTTCAAAATCTGAGGCAGAGAGGAGACAATCGGCTGGTACTGTATTGATTGACAGTCATCCCAGCCCAGAAACGTCCCTCCCAGCAAAAACTCTTAAAGGCATTATACAAAAGTTGTTAAAACTCCAACATTTTTCCCTCCGTCATAAAAATCCCTTGGCTATAAGGGCCTTTTAGGTTCTCCCTTGCTTTATATTTTTTAAAAAACAGTTATAAAGTATATGTAACTATTACAGATGAGAATGTACTGCTTTATCTGCAAAGATTAACCCGCCCATATTCACACTGATTGTCTTTCTGGAGTATTTTCTAACTCAATGGGAAATGTATTGAATGTCAACAAAAAAGGTACAGGTTAGTGGCTGTCTTCTGGAACCCGGCAAAAATTCCAGTGTTTCACCTTGAAATAGGCCAAGCTGCTCACAAGCAGAACATGCCAGGTCAGCTTCTCACTAGCTAATTGATCTGCTAAAATGTTTTTTGGTTCCCTCTAGTGATCAATTCTGATAGTGCACCTTTAAAATATTTTGCAAAAGATGAAACAATGCTTCCCCTACCACTTAGAACAGCTAAAAAAAATAAGAATAGCAAACACTTGTAAAAGGCCTTTAAAAATGTGCTAAAATGTCCTTTAAATGTAACATTTGAAAGTAGCAAGAGAATGTTACTTGCGACCACAAAAAATTAAAGTAACTACTGATTATGGTACAGTAGTTTTGAAATGTACCTTAGGTAAAGGTAAAGGTTCCCTTTGACATTTAGTCCAGTCGTGTCCGACTCTAGGGTGCAGTGCTCATCCCCGTTTCTAAGCCATAGAGCCAGCGTTTGTCCGAAGACAGTTTCCGTGGTCACGTGGCCAGCGCGACTAGACACGGAATGCCATTACCTTCCCACTGAGGTGGTACCTATTTATCTACTCACATTTTTACATGCTTTCGAACTGCTAGGTTGGCAGGAGCTGGGACAAACGACGGGAGCTCACTCTGTCGGGTGGATTCGATCTTACGACTGCTGGTCTTCTGACCTTGCAGCAGAGAGGCTTCTGCGGTTTAACCCGCAGTGCCACCACGTCCCTGGCGAAATGTACCTTAGTTATACATTAAAGGTAAAGATTCCCCTTGACATTTAGTCCAGTCGTGTCCAACTCTAGGGTGCAGTGCTCATCCCCGTTTCCAAGCCGTAGAGCCAGCGTTTGTCCATAGACAGTTTCCGTGGTCACGTGGCCAGAGCGACTAGACACGGAACGCCGTGACCTTCCCACCGTGGTGGTACCTATTTATCTACTCGCATTTGCATGCTTTCGAACTACTAGGTTGGCAGGAGCTGGGACAAGCGACGGGAGCTCACTCCGTTGCGTGGATTCGATCTTACGACGGCTGGTCTTCCGACCTTGCAGCACAGAGGCTTCTGTGGATCAACCCACAGCGCCACCACGTCCTTGGTATTTATACATTAGTTACCCCCAAAAGATAGGTAATTATAGATATCTATGTTACTTTTGTGACTTATGTCCAATCTGTGCATCATCCTACCACCACATAAATATGGCTGGCTTCAGTATCTCATTATATCCATTCTTTTTATAAATAACTTTACAAACTTGGGCTTATGAATTTGGCTTCTTGGATAGTTCTTCATAAAAATAAGTTATTTCCCTGAACAGTTTCACATCCCACATTCCTTTAAGCTATTCTGAAATTAATTTACAGCTTTGTCCTATTTTTCAACCGCACTGTTGATGGCTAACCCCACTGGACATCTACAACCTGTGAAAAATGACTTCAAGCTTTTTTGTGTTTTGTTTTTAAAGAAAGCACATGAAAAAAAGGAGGATTAATTTGTACCAGAAGAAGAAAAGGAGACACCAATTTACTTAAAATCTGCAAGTCTTAATATATATGCATAGGTACTCATTTAGAAATAATTGCTATAACTTGAGGGAAGTACAATATATCTCACCACAGCCAGCCAGCCAATCACCTAGGGATTGATTTGATTAGATAGACTTTTGGATTAGATAGAGTTTGGGGGAGAAAACAAATTGGAATTCCTGCACAGCCATCAAGCTTACTGGGTGAGCCTCTACCAGTGATGCTTTCTGGACCTAGACTATCTTAAAGGGCTGTTGTACAGTAACAAAAGAGAACAGGCAGGATGTTATGCTGAGCTCCTTAGAGGAAAGGTGGTAGAAAAGAATAATAAAATGAGCAAACAGATTACAAATCCCATCTAAAATAGAATCTGATTTAGCCAGGGTAGCTATCTATGCATCAAATTTACCTGGAGTGGCTACTTTTGCTGACGAAAGAGAGCACAGATTTGGCTAAAAGTTCATATGCTAATTCACACGTGTGGATGCAAAACTAGAAATGCTTTGTTTTTGTTTTTTTTACAGTTTGAACTGGATCATCTTGCACAAGCGGTAAAGACAGTGACTAGAGGGAGTTGTGTGGGTGAGTGACTTCAAGAAGACCTTCAGTATTGATCTTTGGATCAGCTCGGAACTGGACCACCTTCAGATTGTGGGCACCAGAGAATGGCTTCTGGAATCCCTTCAAATAGAGGACTGACCACTGCAGGAAAAACAAACAAACAAACAAACAAAAACCCCACATACACGGTTGCCCTATGAGTAGCACTTATGGTTTCTCATTGAAATGGTAGCCATTTCTCAGAATAAGGTATGCCTGCCCTTTGGAGCCTCTGGGAGAAAGTACTTGATAAATACTCAACCTTCTTCCTTATTGATTTTTATTGCCGCTGAACCACACTGTGGTGTCATTTTCTTTCAAGTTCCATTGAGTTCAATGGGCCTCCCCCTCCCTTTCCTTTCCCCCCTAGTTAAAAGTGGTCCACTTCTAGATTCCTCTCAGCTTCATAAATCTCTCTGTTAGGAAATAAAGCCTGACATGCTGCCGAAGGTTTTGCTTTTACACGGTTTCTTCCCGTTTGCGGCCAATTGTCACCCCCCTGGAGCCAATCTCTCCGATCCTGTCTCTACAGGCTCATGGAAAGTCATGTTCCTTTGCACCCAAATGTATCTGGAAGAGCCAAAAACCACCGGAGAGGCAGGGAAGGAAAAGAGAGAAAGACTCAGCTCCTTAATTAAACAACAAACATTTTAGATTGCTTCATAATGATGGTAATATATAATCTCAAACACTTCATCTCGCCCTCCTTGGAGTCGTGGAGAACCTGAACAAGGCCATTGTTTATAATGATAAATTAATGAAGATTTATACAGTACTCTGAACACCCATTAGAGCCGAGGGTGTCAAATAAAAAACTGACATCAGAGCTATAAAAGTTCAAAGGTCTGCAAGGGAAAATCAAATAGCAACTTGTCTCTCCTCTATCATGTAAGTTCAGTGCATGGGAAATCTTACTGCTTTTTGGACACCAACGCCCACAGTGCCCCTAGTCAACATGACCTCTATGAGGAAATTTTCAGAGCTTGGTGTGAGCAGCGCTAGAACAGGTCTCCACGGCATCTCACGATTTCAGCAGTGAAAGCAGGGTGTGGCCAGGTCTCTGATCCGATCCTACCATTGGACAGAGGGAGGCAAGGACCACAGGTGACCGATGCTGCAGGGGACAGCAGTGACATCCCACCTCTCTCTTGCTACTCCAGCACAACCTGGCTAGTCTTCTCTCCTGGAGGACAAAACAGGGCGCACCAGAAGGGCTGTCCAAAATCCCCCAAATAAATGGCTTCATCCCATTACCCTTGACATTTAGTCCAGTCGTGTCCAACTCTAGGGCCCGGTGCCCACCACGGTGGGAAGGTAACAGCATTCCGTGTCTAGTCGCGCTGGCCACGTGACCACGGAAACTGTCTACGGACAAGCGCTGGCTCTACGGCTTGGAAACGGGGATGAGCACCGCGCCCTAGAGTTCAGCAGCCAGGCCAGACATTTCTGTACATGAAAGGGAACCCCCTCTCATATTTGAGTTCAGGCACCAAACAGATTGCATCAGCCCTGCTGGACACAAAAAGGCTCATATCAAGTAAAGTGATGAAGTACATCAGCACCACCATAAGTTGCAATATGGCTAATTACTTCTTTTTCCCTCCTTACTTTCCTTCTGGGTTGGTTAATGACTCTTTCAACCACGTCGGCCATGTTTCAAGGACACTATCCTTCTAGATTCATCTTCAGATTGAAGAGAGCTTTTCCTTTCTTCCTTTCTGTTTTTTTTTTTTAGAAGTCACTGTCCTTGATTAAATCTTGCCCTTTAAGACCTCATGATCCCCTTCTTTTCAACACTGAAACTCACTTCAAGTACAAGCTGGATTCCTGAGGCCCACTGAGGTATATTTTTGTGTGTCTTCTCCACATCTCCTAGAAGAGCCATGAATTGTACTCAGCCCTTCCCGTCAGCTTTAAAGATTTTAAGACCTTGTAACACCAAAGGCTGTTAACACCCTACTGTGGAGAGTTGCTTTATAAGAGTGTACCGTTGGGTTTTGGGTGGACCACTCTGCCATCTCTAATTTCAAGGGAGAATTCCTTCAGAAGGAGCCACCTATTGAGAAGATGCAAAGTGAGGCGAGACCACGACACCCAACTCGTGAGAATAAAGTCTTCCAAGACAAACCAGCCATGCATCAAGGTGGAAGATGACATTTCAATGGCTGAACGGCAGACAAGAAATATGGGTGTCACACTTAGTCAGCTCATTCTGGGGCTACCTTTGTGTCTTCTCTGTAACATCAATAAAAGATTTATTTTTAAATTATCACATTGGAGGGTTTTCTGTATGGAAGTGGGACAAGCTTATTTAATTTCTCTCTCTCTCTCTCTCTCTCTTTTTTTTTTTTTTTTTTGCTATTCATCAGCAAAACTAAATTAATGCTTTGCTCTTGGAAAAAGCTACCATCCAATGCTTTAATCGTATCATGTATTTAATCTGTTCCAGGATGCGAACACTTGCTCTTCATAAGGCTGACGAGAAAAGGTAGGTGTGTGGGGAGGAGAAACTCCCTCTTTTCTTCTCTGTGGCTCTGTAGTGATAAAACATGTCCTATAATTTTATCTGCTTGGAATTATTATCAAGCTCAGCATGATGAAAGCAGGTCTGCAGTGAATCACAATTACCTCTTCTTTTCCTTTAACAAGAACCGTGCTTGATAGCTGAGGGATTTTAAGGCTTTGAATATAGGAAGAGTGGTCCTAGATCAGATCCAAGACCTATCACAGTTGAAGGGAAGATGTGACTCTCTAGATATAGTTAGACTCCAGTTTTCCTAAGTCTCAGACAATGATCAGCAGTGCTGAGCGGTTAGTCCAACAAGCTAGGAAATGCCACATCTTCTCTGTTGCTACCTAGTCCAGAATAGACACGGGCATTTTGTATTTGTTTCCCTGGAGAAATGAATATGAACCATGGCACCTGTGGTGCCGTGGTGGCTCAATACTGTCTAAACCTGCCCCCCACAACTGGCCAGCCACTTACTGGGCGGGATTGGGCCACCAAGGCACCTGTAATGTTTGTATTAATTTTTCCACAGAAAGTGCCCATGTCCAGTCCAGAAGTCTACTAGAAGCCTTCAAGAACTTCAGTCTAATAATGTTAATAATCATCATGTGCTGTCAAGTCAGTTCTGACTGACGGCGACCAGGGTTTTCCAGGTAAAGAGTATCCAAAAGTACTTTACCATTCCTTTCTCTGGGGGCACCCTGGGACTGTGCAGCTTGCCCAAGGCTACACAGGCTGGCTCTTCTCCCAAGAGCTACAGTGAGGAACTGAACTCCCAGCTTCTGGTTCTGCAGCCAGATATCTAAATTGCTGAGCTATCCAGCCTTAGTCTAACAAAACCTAGGAACATAAAGAGACGAGAAAAAGCAACATCTCTCTCTTGATGTCCCCACCTTGGGAGAAACATCTCAGGCCCGACACTCCTAGAATCTCAACATGTCCCTTTGAGGTTTCTAAGTTGGCTACTCCTATTCCATGTTTCATGGTTTGCCAGTGTTTGTATGGCTTTTCCCTTCTTCTAGAATACTAATGTGTCACTCCTGCCAGTAAGGGACTGAAAATTAGATTATTATTTTTTGATTCCACCCTTTTGCTTTTACTCCTGTCCCCGAAAACGAATGAGAATCCCAAGATCAGCTCTGATATTTAGTTAGCACCTTAGAGAAATGTATGTAAATCCTTGCCTGTCTCATCCTCAGGAATAAGGTTACGAGCAGAGAAGTTTTCATTTGCAGCTGGAAAATGGGAATGGCTCTTCTTTTGGGTAATTCCTGATGGGAGATCTGTGCAAATGGCGTAAACAGCACAGATTGCATGAACTGCGGACCCTGAATGGCTAAACTAAAAAGAGCTACTGTTTTCCTGCATGGACCTTTAAAAAGCATAATCAGAAGAAGCATCAGGGGAACTGTTTGGATCTTTTTGACTATTCAGTTTACTGCATGCTTGTGCTTTTTGCACGTATTTTGCTCCACAAAGAGATAAACCCTAGACATAGGGCTGTAAATGTCTACCTATTTTGTTCCTTCATACAAGGATGAAATATATCAAATGTTTTCTCCCCAAGATCATGGGAGCTTTCGTGTCTTTTTTGGCATTTTGGGCCTTTTTTTTTTTGCAAAAAAAATTATACTTTTTTGCAGAAGTACATTTTGCCCAAAATGCTGTACTTTGTGCAAAAATGCATTTGCGCTAAGTGTATGTCTTTTGAGCAGAGCTTTGTATTTTCTGAAAGAACCCTTGCATTTTGCACTTTTCCTTATGCGAAATAAAAAGTTCTGAATGCAAAACACAAAATACGTTTTTGTACAAAAGACAATGGGCTTTGTTAAGCCGGATGCGGGAGAGAGAAAAAACCCAGGTCTTTTGCTGTCATACAGAGGTGAAAACTCTCATAGTAGCTGACACGAGGATCAGCTACTATGAGAGTTTTTTCATAGGGTGTCTTCATGTGGCAGGGCACCCTTTTTTCTCAATTAGAGCAAAAATTGTGAATATCACACCTTCATGTAATCTGCACAAATTGTGGAAAGCTTGATGGGAAAAGGTGCTTATTGTTTCATTCTAAGGCTGGAGGTGAGAAAGCTCATTGGGACTAATGAACTGTTGACACTCTGTTTCAACATGTTGAAGCAGCATGTCTTATTGAAAATAAATAATTTAGGAAAAATTTTTTGTAGGGCTTCTGGCTGGATGAGGTTCCCCACCTTCAGTATAGGGTTGCTGTTGGAAAGGGCAGATGGTTGTAGCGCCAAAGGACATCTGATGTGGTGGTCTGTGACAGCTCCTCCTCCAGTCTTCTCTAGTGTAGAGGAATTCAGCTTCTTCATCTTTCCCTGAAGGTCAAACCGTCCAGGCTCTTAATCAAACTGTTGGCTGTTGCTTTCCTTTTCCTCTTTTCAGCTTCTCTCCCATCTCTTTCTCTCTTTCTTTCCTGAAGTATAACAGAAGACAACATGAAAATACCTTTCACCTTTCAACAGCTGGCACGTGGATGGTTCTGACTCATTCAAATACCCATGGCATCAATTTGGATGCTCTTGAAACAGGGCCTTTTCTTCTCAGTCTAATGCAGTTGCTTGGAACGTCAAAGCCACTAATTACAGGGAATTGAGTCTTGCCTCTTTCATCCTGGGAGCTACAAGGCGTCTGGGAAGAAAAAAATAAATAAAAAGGGAAAACAGAGTGCATTGAAAGCTCCCAAATCTTGCGGATGGGTGTTGGCATCTATTAGCGACGGGTGCTTTCTCCATGCAAATTTTTCTAAAGGCACTAGAAGATCAACCCCTCATTTTCTCTCTCCACTTTTTTGGAACAATTAGAGAGAAAGCTTTCCAGATGCAGCCCTTCTGGGTATGACGATCTTGCTTTTCTCTGACAATAGAGCCAACCTCCTCAATCCCAAGAGTTGCTGACTTTTTAAAAACTGCAACTAAGACCATCTCTTGATCTTTTACAGGGAATGGCGTTGATGAGCCGTTCCTGCAGGAACGCAAGGAGAAAGTGGCAAACTTTGTACGGTGATCCAGCTTCTTTGCTGAGGAACACAACTTCCTAAGGAAAGTCATCCAATGAAAGAGATCCCAAGGGGAGTTGAGCTAAGTCAGTTGCAGGACAAGATTTCCTTTTGCCACGAGCTCAGCTTTCGGACTCAGCTTGCACACCATGTGCTTGATTGGTACAGCGACTGTCATAAATGGGAACATTGAAGTCAAGAGATTTTTCCTGCTCTTGGATCGAAACTGGTGGCTTTACTCGTAAGGACCGGAACAGGAGCATCAATTGATTCTATTTGAATGGAATGCATGGTTAGAAATGCAAGTTATTCTTCTCTTTCTCAACAAAAATTGGAGACCTTCTTGATGTTCTCCATGGTGGTCCTCCTTACACATTAATATTACCTCAGAGGGTTCCTCAGACTAGAGGATGCCATCAGAGCCCATGGTGGCAATGATAATATTCACTCTGGTTTATCTAGCTGGTTCCTGCCTCTGTTGGCCATGCCAATAGAGCTTGGCTTTTGGACAGGTATGGGGTTCCACCAGCAGAACCCCATCCATCTCCTCTAATGTCCTCATTCTGTCCCCAGAATGCACCAGGCCTACCTTATCACACCTGAATTAAGTGCAGTAATATGTTGTTGTTCTTAGGTGCTGTCAAGTCATAACCAACTTGAGCAGCAACCCCAATAGGGCTGAGATATTTAAGGAGTGGTTTTACCAGTTCCGTTCCTGAGTGGGGATTTGAGCCCAGGCCTCTAAAGTCTTAAGCCATCACTCTAACTAATACACCACAATGGGTATCCACATTAATACACTTACCATTTAAAACAGATGTGAAGGACATGGGGACTCTCCAGATGTTGTTGAACCACCAACATAGCCAATGGGAATGGCTGACAGGACTTGTAGTCCTGGAGGGCCCAAAGTTGCCCACTCTTTACTTAAAGACCTTTTAGCTATGCCATTTTTGTTGATATTTCCATGAGTTTCTAGCCATATCAAACCCTGTGCTAGGAAGGCAGGATAGACATTTACATCCTGCTGAATAATTCTTGTGCATCTCAGATTTGCAAAGAAAGCACAGCTTTGTATTATCTGCAGTAACACTTCTGCCTCTCTGCAGCAGCAGACTAATCTCCTCAGCGTGAAAACGTGGCTCGGAGTTAGAGGTCTGAAGCAAAGGATGAGAATGTATTTCTAAGAGGATTACACTTTTGTAGAAGATAATCCTGAATATCTTGGTAGGACCTCACAGGCTATGCTGACTCGTCTTCGTGCTTGCCGGCTGCGATGCAGCTGAAGATTTCCCAAAGCTTGAGACGGGAGAAAGACTGTTTGTCTACAACTTTTCCAGATGTGTCCATCCTGCTGATCTTCCCCCAACTCTTCCTCCTTCTCCTCAGCTTTCTCATTGCTCGTTCTGCCAACCAATCACTGGTCCTCTAGGGCAAACTGGACAGCTGACCAGTCCAGCCACTTAAAGCAGCCAGCCTATTTTTGAGCAGAGCTGTCAAGACTGGCTTAAAGCATCTTAAAGCTGGGCTTTAAAACACTCTAGACAGTTTGGGTGGTGGACAATTCCAACCTAGCAGCCACTGATGATGAGAAACTCCTCCTCCATTGTCACAGTCACATGACATTGAGCAGGGAGGGGATGGGCAGGAAAGTTGTTGCAGAGTTTTGAATTTCTGGTAGAATTTTCCTATTCTCCTACACAGTAGAAGTACGGAGATCCACAGAGGAGAATAGCTACAAGTTCTCCAGAGTCCACCCCTTTCTCATTAACTGGCACTTAAAGTCTCAATAACTGAGACATTTCTAGGAAAAAGAATAAAACATTTTTTTATTTAAAATTGCTTGAAATTACAGATTTGTGTATACTGCTTTCTTTACTGCATACATACTAGCAACCAACTGAACAAATCAACAGTAGCAGCAAACAACTAGCAGCAACCAATGAAAGAGAGAGATTAAACATTCAGCAGAGAGGCAGGCTCTCTTTGAATTTCAAAACACGGAAGGAATGATTGGTTAGTACTGGATAGATAGACAATTACTCCACGCCCCCCCAAATCTTCCCAGTCACTCAAACTTCAGACAGCATGCGAGGTTGTAACCAAAACTCCAACCATGACAGCATAAGGCACGGAGGCAAACTGGTGGGTTTCTCTGGAGTGAGAGATGGAGTGGTTCAGTTTGCTGCTTCTGATATCCTTCCATTTGACATGACTGCCTTATGGTAGAGCTGGCTCTGCTGTGATTTTCAAAAGCAGTTGTACGAGGCAGTAACAGCCCTAATCTTTCAGGGACGTGGAACACAACACTGTCCTTTATTTTGTGGATGTATTTACAGATTCCATTGCAAATTTAGAATGATTTAGACACTGGGCTGAAGTTCAAATTTCCACCCCCAGCAAACTCAATCATATTTGTGGAGTCCCCCCCCCTTCCACACATTTTCATATGTTTACATAGTGTCGTGCTCACTTTATTTCTCTGAAATACCCTGTAAGCCTCACAAATGTGTAAATTCTGCGTTTCTTTTCACACAGTCTTGGGAGGTGTGAAAATGATACATCCTCGTGCCCCAGACCATGCTCCCTTACAAGATAAAATTTTACTACAAATACCATCAGGGCAGTAAGGCCTCACCCCTGTCCCTTTTCTGCGCCATTTTATTGGATACCCTTTAAAAAAAAATTTAAACCTAAATTATCATTGGCATTTTAACTGAGATGTTTTGATTTTAATTGTCCCCCCCCCCCCAGTATCAAAACTGATTTAATTTACCATGGTTTAGCAATACTGTTTATGTAATCAAAGTGTAAACCACCTTGCACCCTGACCTTCTAGGAAAACTAGCCTATAAACAAAATACATATGTACATGCACACATAAATATATAAATAGAAAAATGAGTAAATGAATGAATAAATAAATGTTTTATGATAATGTTAGTAAATGGTGCTTGTTACTTCGTAATGTTTGTTGTACGCTGTTAGATTTCTTAAATAATAATAATATTCATGTGCCATCAAGTCAATTTTGGCATATGGTGACCGTTTTCTGAAACTCTGCTGAATCCCTTATAGTATTTTGGTTTTATTTTTATTTATTTTTAAACTTTATTTCAAGGTCCACCAACCAAGCCAACAATAATGCTGGGAATCTTTCTTAGTTTCTTTGTGACATTATTAAAGACAGAGCTATGAGACATCATCACTTGTTTCTAAATGGGTTTGCTAAACTCAGAAAAGGACAGACAACACGTGACTATAATCATAAAATCATCGTCGTTGTCGTTGTCGTCGTTGTCGTCATCATCATCATCATCATCATCATGTGCTGTCAAGTCAATTCTCACATATGGCAACCCTTTTCAGACTGTTATGTGCTGTCAAGTCACGTCCGACTCATGGTGACCCTATGAATGAGCGATCTCCAAAATGTTCTGTCCTCTACAGCCCGACTCAGCTCTTGCAAACTCAAGTCTACTTTTCTCAAGGCTAAACAAGGACAACAATTTAACATGCTATCTACTACCACCCCATTCTCTCTCTCTTTCTCTGCTGTAAGAGCCATGGCATTCAAAATGGGACTAATACACAATAGAGAAACAGATATTGTCATACTGCTCTAACAGTTAAGAAGTTTTTCCTGATATTAAACCAAAATCTGGCTTCCTGCAACTTGAGCTCATTTATACGTGTCCTGCACTAATATACAATAGAGAAACAGATATTGTTGGATAGCTGTTGAGGTTTCGTTAACTGCGAAACACGAATAAGGGCATATCAGTCTCATGAAAGCTAATCTTCTCCTAATACTTTGGGAATTCTTTCACATATGCTATGTAAACGGGGCTTGATCAAAAGACGAAGCCCCAGACCCCTTTACTAAACCTTTTCAGCATTTTGTAGCCTGACCCGACGCCCTACGTTCCTTCGACTTTGGCATTTGCCGTCCAGTCGACTCTAGTAGGATTACGCCTAACGCTCACTTTTATTTGTGGTTTAATTCATTCAGTATAATTTCATGTTCACCCACCCTTCTCTGCCTGGATTATAGCAATGAGAGATTTAATACCTTATTTCATCTTGGATTTTTAAAAAATGGATTTAGTTGAAATCCTGGTAAGAAAACGCACCTGTCATCCACGGCTTTGTAAGAAGATTTATTTGGGGGATGGAATGGGGAGATTCTGGTTTGATTTGCTTCATTTTTATGGTTGCTGATGGAGTCCTTCCTGGGTTATACTGAAGCCTCCACACAACAGAAGCTTAAGTGTGTGAATAGAATCACAATGCACTTTTTTCGTTGCTGTTGCTGCTGTTACATAGGCAACAGCCGTGGGAAAACCCTAGAAGATGCAGGACTATGTGTGATATGGAGGGGAAGGTTAACAATTTTTTTTATCCAGGTATGGCTGAAACAACATCTCTTCAAAAGCTGCTGTTTCTTTGTAGTAGAAGATGCCAATGGGAATTTTGACTGGCATACAAAATAGCAGATGGTATGCTGATACTATTTGATGACCACTTTTTTGCATTTCTGGGTGGATAGCTCAGTGGTTTAGGTATCTGACTGTGGAGGCAGAAGCTGGGAGTTCAATTCCTTACTGTCGCTCCTGCAAGTAGAGCCAGCCTGGGTGGCCTTGGGCAAGCTGCACAGTCCCAGGGCACCACCAGAAGAAGGGAAGGGGAAACCACTTCTGAGTATTCTGTACCTGGAAAACCCTGAAAAGGGTCACCATCAGTCTGAATTGACTTGATGACAAATGTCCCAAACATTACCCCATGAGCCCCACTATTAAAGACCCTGGACTCTCCATGTCAGAAATGAAAAGCTCACTTGTTCTGTCAAGTCAATTCCAACTTTTGGCAACTTTTTCCAGGGTTTTTCAGATAAAGAATACACAGAAGTGCTTTACCACTTCCTTCTTTTAGAGGCATCCTGGGGCTGTGAAGCTTGCCCAAGGCCACCCAGGCTGGCTCTTCTACTGGGAGGCCCAGTGGGGAATCGAACTCCCAACCTTTGATTTTGCAGCTAGAGACCTAAACCACTGAGCTCTCCAGCCAGCCCTCCTCAACCGCTCCAGCTTCTCCCTGGGTCCATGTACCACTATCTGAATATCACTGAAGCCGTGTTCAGCTGTCTGTGAACCAATTCTACATTGTACGTATATTTCAACAACTTTTACGAAGTTGTATAAAAATGGCGAATGTCTCCAGAATGCCCCATCCAAGCCAAACCCATGGACATAGCCACGTGGTGGGTCCATATATTTTATCTCCCACACCCTGAGCTGGGACCCATGCCATGCCATTTACTTGGCTAATTGCTATTAATAAGAGTGTCTTTGTGTCGCTGTTAATGATTCACCGATTTAAGCTGATAGGCCTGTTCATAACAGATCGAAAAACCCAATTGGGTGGTGACAGATGCCAGCGTTGTTTGCTTAGCCACTGGCGGTGGTGGTTGTAACTGAGAAGGCTTAAGGAACTCAGCCTTTTAGAAATTCCCTGGATGCCTTGGTTTAGCTCGTTAAGGGATGGATGTTTACTGTTTGATAAATGAGAGGTTGATGTGGAGCAATTAGCTTGGCAGGTTGAATGGTGTGGAGCTTCTGTTATCTGTAAATGATAGAGGGAGAGAGAAAGAAGCCAGGAATTCCATTTGCAGGTTGAAGCTGTGGGTTTCTGCCAATAAGTAACTGTTTTGTCTGTGATGCAACCCTGGGCCATTAGTGCCCAAGTGTTCGCTGCTCGGGGATAAACACACCCACTTAGGTGGAATTCCATCTCAGATTTATGGCTTAAAGAAAGATGAACGGGTGCTTTATTTTCTCTGTTGAGAAGCCTCAAGGTGTGTCTGTGTGCCACTGGAATTCCAGACCCCAATAGTTAAATAAAATAAAATAAAATAAAAATCAGATATGCACCCCGCACTATTATCCCTTCTTTTACCTGCCCTCCAAAAATCAGTGCTGATATAGTCTTCTAGGTGGCAGGCTGCACCTGAGGTGATCATCTGCAGCAATTCTTCATATTTATGATTTTTTTAAAATTTGCTTTATTTTTTTACCCTTCCACTTTGCTATTAGTAGATCATAGCCAAGGTGGCAAAGTTTGGAAATTTAAAAATAATTCATTCCAGTGACTAGTTTAAGGTGGTGTTTAAGGTGGAACTGAATTATAGCGACCTTAATAGGGCGCTTTCAAGGGTACTGAGAAAATTAAGGAGTGGTTTTACCAGTTCCACTCCCCCAGTGAGTTTCTATGGCTGAGCAGGGATTCAAACTCAGGCCTCCAGAGTCCTTATCTGTCACTCTATCCATACCATCCTGATGGAAAGATCTTTGTCACATAAAAGTTACATCTGAATGATAATGTTGGGTTTTAAATCATTGTACAATCTAACACTTCTCATTGTTTTTACATACTGTCGAGCCACCTCTGATTTAGGACAACCCTCATTGGGTTTTCATGGCATGTGAGATACTCAAGGAATGGTGTACTGTCGCTCCTTCCCCCTCCCATGAATTTCCACGGCCAAGCATGGATTTGAACCCAGATTTCCTAAATCCTAATCTGACACGCCACCCGTTAGCAAATACTGGATAGCTTGGTGGTTTAGGCATCTGGCTGCAGAGCCAGATGTTGGGAGCTCTTCCCTGGGTTTTCCTCTCTTATTGCTCCACTTTATTTATTTTCCTGGCCTAGCAACTGTCAGTTTGTTTCCTTGTCCCATCTCCTCTTGTATCTGTCATGTAGAGATCATAAGCCTGCAGGCAGGTTTTGCCTCTGAGTTTGATTTTGTACTCTGCTCGCTAGATTTTGAAGGGCTTTTGAAATTTTTTTTATCTCTTTTCCCCATCACCCTACAGTGCATCTGGAGCAACCCATGAGGGGCAAACTCAAATTTCATTCAGATTTCAGCAAGAAGCCTACATTTTATAATATAAGGATTTATTTTAATGTAAAATTTATTCAACAACTTTGAATGCCTCCCTCCCTCCCTCTCTCAGACATAATCTTTAAGGCGTTACTGGTCTCCTTGCACTGTTTGCTACAGCAGGCTTACACAACTGTCCATCCAGAAGATTAGAACTAAAGATGAGCATGAAATGGAAAACCGGTGGTTCGTGATGGTTCATGGTTTGTGGCTGTCTGTGAGGACTGAGGTGGTGGTGGAGGCAACAACGGCTTCAAGATAAGGTAGGGAGCCAATGGGCATGGTGAGAGGGGAATTGGGGTGGGCATCCCCTTTTGCCAAACAAGACAAAGTGCCAACGAGAAAAAAGTTCAGCTCTTCGTTACGTTTTCACAAAATGAACCGGTTCCCAAAACGAACCATGAGCCGGCTCAGTTTGTGGGTTTTTCTGGTTCATGATTCAGTTTGTGTCCATGTTTAATTAGAACTATTCCACATTCACTCGTACTCTCACACACAGAGGCCTGCGAAAATTGTGTATTTTTGTGAAACAAACCAGCCAAAAAATTATGAAGGAACATACAGACCAAAGGACACCATTTAAAGGAAAACTACTTTCTGGCATGAATTCACAGGGCAAAGGTGCATATAAAAATATGCATATTAGAGAAAAGGCATAAAAAACACATGCATTTTCATGTGTTTTTCAAAAACCCCTGATACACTGATAGAGGGGAACAAGCTGATGGCTAGGAAAATGAAGGACAGAAAATGACAGATTCATCCATCCATAATGTGTATCTGTGATCCTCACCCACTTTTCGTCCTCCACCAAGTTTTAAACTTGGTGACAGAAATTCTGTTCAGGCATGATGGATCTCCTCAGGTTTAAATAGCTTCTGCCTTCCTTCCTTCCTTTTTTCCTTCCTTCCTCCCTGTAATTAGGGCTTGATCTGCTGTAGTAAGTCTTGCGCTCCCACACATCATTTTAAAAATAATGCTTCACCAGAGAATCCTGATACAAGTGGTGAATATGTATTTTTTTTCTGGACAGGTGGTGTGGCTGAACATTCACAGAAAGAGCTCAGAGGTTGGACCTGCTGGATAATGGCGTGTGAGCACAGAATCAGATCAAAATTCCTTTGGAAAAATTATTTTGCCAGAAGAAGGGGTGCTACAATCCTGCAGGCATTTGGGGGGGGGGGGAGAGAGAAGAATTGCAGGATATTTTTCTTGTGCTTGAGAATGAGGCAAACAAGGGTTTGATTCCCTTTAAAAAGCATGATATTCCAGTCCAGTCATTAAGATCTGCTGGGTTTCAACTCGATCTGGGTGCAAAGTTAAAAATGAACCAGGAAATTAATGAAAAATAGCTGATTCGTTGATTTGGATCGGTTCGGGTTCGTCCAAACGGTAAAACACAAACTTTCCCGAACCAATGAATTTTGGGGTGATTTCCAAACCTCCTAGTTCATCCCCCCCCCCCCTCCACAGCCTGTCCTCCACCAACTGGGCTATCTAAAAAAAAATCCTGAATAAACCAGGAATGGTTCATTTGGGGAAAAACTCGTAAATTCATGGTTCATGGTACATGGACTTCTATGAACCATGAACCAAGATGAACCGCCATTTTGGTGGTTTGTGTCCATCTCTAGGGTCAACTCTTCTGTGTCCTGTTATTGAGAGTAGGACACTTCTTAACTGTTAAAGTAGTACGACAATGGACCCAATGACCCTGGGAGGTGGTCAGCACTCCAGTGCTGGAGGCCTTCAAGAGAAAATTGGACTACCCTCTGTCAGATCCACTTTGCTTTGGATCCCTGCCTTGAGCAGGGGGTTGAACGCCATGGCCTTATAAGCCCCTTCCAACTCCATGATTCTATGATCCTATGATTCTACACCATGAGGTGACACAGAAGGGGGATTCCTTGGCTGTGATGCCCTGCTGGAAGTAGGTTCTCCCACTGTAGACCAGACTGGTGCCGATACTGCATTTGTTTTGACCCCAGGTTAAATCCCATTAGTCCACCCACATGTGGGGTAATGACAACAGTCACCACTTAACCTTCCTGTTCATTACTTTTTCTCTTAATTGTTGTCACACGAACTGTTTTAAAGAGCTTTAAAATGCTTAAGTTGTTTTCAAAGCCTTTGAAGGCTTTGCCTGTTT
The DNA here is from genome assembly GCA_037013535.1 of Intellagama lesueurii. Lineage (NCBI taxonomy): Eukaryota > Metazoa > Chordata > Lepidosauria > Squamata > Agamidae > Intellagama > Intellagama lesueurii. The sequence goes on along the minus strand of JBAJHW010000012.1, from coordinate 16,315,461 downwards.
AAATGTGGATTTGTGGATCACACCCCACCCTGGCATTTGTTGATAGAAGGTTAGAGCAGAAATATGTCATGAAATGAAGCAGGACTTGACTTAGCTTCTTTTTCCTCTTCCCTCTTGATCCATTCTTTTTTTGTGTCATATCTTTAAGGTTGAGCACAAGGACTTCTCCGATTCTCCCAAGTGGTTTTGTGAGCTGCCTTAGACTGAAAGCTGGCCAAAACCATTCAAATAATATCTCAAGAAGTAAGATAACCCTAAATATCAGTTGTTGAGGAATGAAACTAGAAGGAGGTCTATTATCCTCACGTCTCACTTGTGGGGTTTCCAAAGACATCTGATTGGCCACTGTGGGATGCTGGACTAGAGGCATATTTGCTCTGATCCCGTTCAACTCTTGTGTATGAAACCTATGGGTCTCACCAGCTACAGCATTGCCTGGTGACTCTGAAGGTCATGGGAAACCTTCCCAGGGTTTCGGCCCAAACTTTGAAAGAGCTTTCCATGTTCCTGAGCCTATTTGGGAGATGTGGGTTCCACATCCGGGGGGGGGGTGTGTGTTTCAGGTTCAGACTACAACCTGCTGGAAAAATAACAATCTTGCATGCTCTTACAACTGGCCACCAGTGGGAGGGAAATGTTACACTCTAAAGTGACTGTCCTTTTCCACTAACCTACCGGCAAACCTTTTCCTGCTTCTGGCAGTTAAGGAAAGCTCCCCCTCCCCCTTTTCTTTGCTTTGCTTCCATTATTTTGTTGTTAGTTCTGCTCTTTTTCTCTGACCTTCGACCATGCAGCAGACATGGAGGATGTCTCTTCCATGTGGTGGAAACTCAATTCCTCCCTTTTTCTTTTTTCCTGACTGTAACTGCAGATACGAACTGTAAGTAAAGATACTCCTTTTCTACTTGAATACTTCTAGAATGATTTCTTATTACATCAAGTGCTAGTCAGTGTGAAAGGGAGCGTAGTGCTGAGACTTCAGCTATTCTCTCACATTTCCCTGCTTCTGGGCAGCCGACTGCTATCTTTGTGCATGCACTTGCCACCCAGCTGATATTGAGGCACCTTCACAGAGGCAGCAGGCCCAACTCCTGGAAGGGAAGTAGGCCCACTGTCTTTGAAGGTAGTGGCAGTGGGGAGGAGCCAGCAGTGGAAACAGGACCAGGTAGTCAGGCAACGGGGCAGTGAGAAGGAGGTGGGCAGGCATCCGTTTTGCCAAAGCAAAATGAAGTGCTGAGGGGGAAAAAATTTGGTGCTCCATTTTGCTTTGGCAAAACAGGATCCACGAACTGGGTCGCAAACCGTACCATGAACCAGCCTGATTCGTTTGTTTTTCTGGTTCGTGGGTTGGTTCATACCCATCTCTATTTGTTTTCCAGAAATCCAAAAAATACAATCGCTATGGAGACCACTAGAGAACACTAGGTTAGAGAACACTCTTAAAAAGGATTCTGCCTGGAAACGCCGGAAAGTCACTGCCAACATTAAGGTCGATGGCTTGATCAGTAAAAGGTAGCTTCTTATGTTTCTGTGAGTTATGCTTCCGTATGAGTTGAGCTGGGCGGGTGGGTGGGTGGAACTGATTAAGTGAATGTTCTGCTTTAGGAAGCAAAATGTTTGGGGCCAGCTATGCTGACCTAGCGTTCATTTTTGGTCCTAGAGGGCTGAAAAAAGATACGTACAACCCTACACCCCCTCCTCCTTCGTTTGGGCACCACCCCCTCCCCCCTGCCTCTAGGAATAATGCATTTCCACAATGCCATGACAAATCGGCCGAGCAGCCGGTCCAGAAGTATGATTGATGGCATTCAGCCCTCTTAAGCCTTTGCATGTTTATATGTAACCAGAGCTACAGTTTCAAAACTTTAAACTTATTCCTCCGGCTTGTAAGGGGAGAAAACTGAGAAGAAGCTTATTTCGGACTTGGTGCGTGACATTCTCTTAACTGCCTTAAGAAACCAGACAGCCAAACCAAAGCTTGGAAAGTAACTTGCCATAGTTACAGTTCCAGGGACCCCAAAGTAATGGTTAATCATTACAGTAACATTTTTAAAGTAACTCATTTCTTTCTCAGTCTTCCAAAGTAACTAGAACATTGGACCACTACAAGCGGCTGACTGATGGTCCACAGTTACGTCCTGATCTCTGCTTCAGTGTCATCTCTGCATACACAGTATGGTGAAAATGGATGGCTGGATAGCTCAGTGGTTTAGGTCTCTGGCTGCGGAGCCAGAGGTTGGGAGTTCGATTCCCCCACTGTGGAAAAGAGCCAGCCTGGGTGGCCTTGGGCAAGCTGCTCCGTCCCCAGGATGACCCCTAGAGGAAGGGAAGGGTAAAGCACTTCTGAATACTGTCTACCTGGAAAACCCTGAATAGGGTCGCCCCAAGTCAGAACTGACTTGACGGCACATGATTCTTCTTCTTATGGAATAGGCTAAGACAGAACAAGCTGAGCTGAAATGCTCACGCCTCCTTTTAAACATCTCCCCCCTTCTTGAGATGCAAAAGAATCAAAACATTCCTAGCAACGCATTCCAGAAGGAAGACGCATCAGCTCTGTCAGATGTTGTCTGTTCCCCAGCAGGGAACCCTGGTATTTCTGTCTTTTGACTGCAAGACAAAGAAAACAGAAATTGCCCCGGTTTTGCAACCCGTCATTCCCACAGATGCATC